>JAZHRO010000046.1:15075741-17528982 GCA_037157565.1 Thalassia testudinum | reverse complement strand
TTAATATTTTGGACGTAGCCTATATCATTGAATTCGTTATTGTTCTCGGGGTATAAATCCTCAAATGACGTGTTTTGTCCCCGAGAGTCTCCCATAGACTTCTCATTTTGTTTGTCCTCCTGTAATATCAACTCCTGTTTTGATGGAGGATGACTCTCAAAAGAAAGTAGGAATCTGGATTTAATCATATTATTTCTATTCTCTGGAGCTAAATCCTCAAATGATAAATAATTCTCCTGTGATTCACTCCAAAGTTTCAGTCCAGGTTCCTCTGTTGGGGCATCCTCATCCTCTGAATTAGACTCTTCATATCCCTGAGACCAGAATTGATCATCCTCCATTCCCTTAGGGTCACCTTGATTAGGTACATTTGAATCCTCAGGATATTGAATGATAGGTGTTGATTCCCTAAGTGGAGGGTTAGGAGTAGGCTCACTAAGAGTAGAATAGGAATCCACCAAATAATCAAGAGGGGAAGTGATAGGAACAATAATCTTCCCTTGGTTTTGACTCCAATATAGTTCAGGTGGATAATCTCTATGATTGTTGTCCTCTAGTGGCCGCATCTCATTGGGAGAGTCTAAGTGATCGCTACATGAAATTGGATCCCTATTGTCATTAAGTACCTCAGAATTATTTTCATGATCAAGATAGGATGTGTAGGGATCAGGATTATTGGGAACCGTGTAGCTAAGTTGTCTTATTTCTTCATTTAATTGTTGACTATTCCTCAACATCTCTCCCATTGATTCCATTATTTCCTTTTGCTGTTTTTGCATTTCTATCATAAAAGAGGAGAGGCTACTATTATCAGGTTGGGGAGGATAGTCAATTTCAGGCTCTGGTTTCCTAGGGGTATCGGTCCAACCTCGATATGGAAAATCATGAAGGGTGGGAGGGTTGGGTGTTTGCATGGAAGTAGGGATTTCAAGATTGGAGAATCCCGCTCCTAGGCTCCACTCAAAAGTGGGAGTTATCAAGTCAGTACTCTCAGGGTAAGAATGAGAATGATCCCATAAATTATCAATGTACTAATCAAAGGATGGATACGGTCGGAGAATGGGATCTTGATTAAAAGATGGGAAGTATTGACTCTGATAATCTGAATGATAGGAGTAAGAATAATCCATTTCTTTAAGCAAAACAATTTTAACTCTCTTAGGGTTTAGCAAAATTCAGCAGAAAAACTTCCTAAAGAGTTTTAATGTCAAAGCAAACGCAAATTCAACGAGACCTGTTTTTAGTAGATTGTAGGTCTTAGAGTTATATGTTTAGTTGGTGGCCAAACAAGTTTTGCAAAAAATTACGCTTCCTAGGCCAACCTTCGCTGGTGCCTATAACCTACTCGCAAGGGATGGAAGTC
This sequence comes from Thalassia testudinum, assembly GCA_037157565.1. Classification (NCBI taxonomy): domain Eukaryota; kingdom Viridiplantae; phylum Streptophyta; class Magnoliopsida; order Alismatales; family Hydrocharitaceae; genus Thalassia; species Thalassia testudinum. Next base: position 17,527,619 of record JAZHRO010000046.1, on the reverse strand, counting down.
TCGAATCGAGCCCACACACGAGGAATCGAAGTAACTTGGTGGATAGGCTTGTTGATTTCCGACTAACTTCCCTTGTGGTGCAAAAGAGGTGAGGTAGAAATTATCTAGTGACCTTATGTGTGAGGTACACAGTGTCTCAAGTGTGCAAGCATACGATCATCTTTTGATTTTTTTTTTTGAAATTCCGCAAACAGGATACTTTTGCACACAATTTTCAATCACAGATTTTGAAGTCCAACCTCTTAACAGTCCCAATTTGTTTAAAAGTGACCACTGAATTAATTTGATTCAAGCACTTTAGTGATCTTAGATTTAGGTTCAATGCATATGCATGACAAGTAATTAATGCTCAAGAAAAGACGTACCTTACTCCAGCTTTCTTCGTGCAGTGTATGAATGCAATGCAATAAAAAATAAACTAGATGCTGCTCATTTAGTCCTAGATGATCATCCTATAGATATGCAGCTTCTAGCAGGCAGTTCGATTATTTTTTTTTTTTCTTAAATAATAGTAACAAACAGACCTACTCTAACTAACTAACTAAAATGTAGTTTAAAATAGTTCAAATAATCCTATAATCTAATGGTTCAAATAAATGGGAACACGTTCCCAAAAATACCCAACAAGGGCCCAAAAGACAGCAATTTAAATTCTAATGTCTATCTTACTAAATCTAACTAAGACCTACTGCCTAAATCAGAAATAGGCTTCTCCGTAAGCTTAAATACGTGGGATCAAGGCCCACATGTTCCTGTTGTCATCCTCCAGGTGGCGTCAAGGTCCACCAAAAAGATCGTCTCCGTCATGCGCGTTGTTCACGTTCAAAGTCGTTGCTTCGCTGCGCCTCGTCGTCGTGTCAGATTCCTTGCAAAATAATAAAGATGATTAGATAATTTTGCAACTCAAAAAGATTTAAAAATAATAAAGTAAATCTATTGCATCTGTTGCCTCCCCGGCAACGGCGCCAATTTGACGTGTCGACTTTTTGCTTTAGCGTTATAGTATTTAAGTGGTGGAAAAATCGACTAATCAAAAATATTGAAAATAACCACTCGCAGAAGAGCGGGTCATGTCCACAGGGAGGCAATGATGCAATCAATACATAATTATTTAATGTTATTTTGGATAATGCGAAATTCCTTTTTAAATTGGACTTAAAATGTGAAGGACAGTAGGTTTATAATAACCTAAAAGGTTAAGGGTGTAAGCGCAGTTTTCCCTCATAGAAATCCTCAATAAATTTAGGATGAATTAATGCAATTTTCATGTGATGTGTACTATAGACAATTAGTACTTAAATCAAGTCCAAAATCAATGTTTAAACTAGCCAATATTAATACCATGTAATTAAAAAGAACTGTGAGTGCGTGAATGCAATTCTGCCAGAATATAATATTAATAAAAAAATGAAATTGCCTGCAATGGCATTAAATGTAATTTCTAATTAAAACCAAAATAGAGCTTTTCATCTCTCTCTTCCTCGCGAGAGAGAGAGAGCACCGGCGGGGTAGTTGCGAGGCTCAGGAGGACAGCGAGGACGGGGGCTTTCCGACGGTGGCAGCGGCGGCGGCGGAGGTGGCCGGAGGCAGTGGCCGAAGGTGGCCGGAGATGAAGAACGCCAGTTTGCTGGAGGGCGGCTGCTGCTTCGGCTGATCGAGCGGGCGCGCGCGCACACTGGTGCGCGGAGACGCAGCGCCTGCTGTGGCACTTGGAGGCACTGCGGGGCGAAGACGCAGCGACTGCTGTGGTTCTTGGAGACGCTGTAGGGCGAAGACGCAGCGCCTGCTGTGGCGCTTGGAGGCAGGAAAGCGCACACACTGTGTGCAGATTGCAGGGACGCCGAGAGGTTGCTGGGGTGCGCGGGCGGAGAGGGTGTGCGCTTGCAGGCAGAGAGCGCGTGAGCGCCTTCTACAGGGAGGAGTGGCGCGCTGTTGAGAGCACCTACGGGCGCGGCTGCGAAGGCGTGTGGTTGTTCTGCAGTGCGCAAGGAGGATGCTCTGTAGGACGTGCGGGTGATGGTGAAGGCAGAGCAGGCACCTGCTCGAAGGCGGTAGCAAGTGCCTGCGGGCGCTGGAGAGGGGTGCTGTGGGGCGATGGCGCTGGAAGGTGCAGCGGCTGTGGGGCGATGGAGCTGGAAGGGAGGATGCGGCTGGAGATGGGTGCTTGGCGAATAGTGCACGCGGTGGGTCACAGGGTAAGCCCTTTCCACGGTGAAGGCCTTCCCCGTGAAGGGGAAAGATTCCTCTTGTGCACGCCGCCTCTTCACTTTTAAGTCCTCTCTCGCCCTCAGTGCGCCAATCCAGGGATTTGCAAATCCCTTTCTGTTTTTGGCCAGCCACCGTTGGAGAAGATTTCCCCAAAGTCCGGCGGGGGAGGGGGAAAGAATCACGGCTGCGGCTGGATGTGTTGGGGAAATTATCCCCCTACCCTTGTTCTTTCTAGGTTTTATTACCTGCAAATAAAAAGACATAATCATTACACATTAAGTCATAGAATGTTATAGAATTAAATCATGATGCATACAATTATTCTATAACTTAGTGTAGTTATTAACAAACCTAAATTGTTAAAAGATAATTACTTAGGCTTTCTATTAGTCCATTAAAATGGACTCATCAGGACACCTTGTTGAGGCCGTTAGACAAAGGGAAACTGGGAAGCTCCCCAGTGCTGCTAAGGAGAATCCTAAAGGAAAAGGGATTGTCTTTAGGGAGCATGCTCAGGTGGTGACTATTCTAAGGAGTGGGAAAGAAATTTCCAAACCCGATGCTCCTATAGTCTCACCCCTGAAAAACAATCCACCCCGACTTTCACCCCCACCGGAGAAGACTTGCCCAAATCTTCTCCACTCAAAATCACCTCACCAAAAGAAGTTACCCCCATTCCACCCCTTACTCGACATGACAACCCTTCCACCAAGAGATCGAGAGTGCCCTTTCCAGAGCGCTTATCCACCTCTAGGTAAACTTCTGCTAGCTCATCTGGAGCCAAAGATAAGACGGATGAGATCATGGAAACTTTCAAGCAAGTATAGATTAACCTGACTTTGCTTGAGGCTATTAGGCAGATTCCGTCTTATGCCCGCTTCTTAAAGGACCTGTGCATGAAAAGGTGGCAATCTAGGAAACAGGTCCAATCAAAAGTTGTCCTACCTGATTCTGTTAGCTCAATTGTTCAACATGGCACACCCCCGAAACTTAGGGACCCAGGAGCCCCGTACAACTCAATGGTTATTGGTGACTTACAAATTGATGAGGCTCTACTTGATCTGGGTGCAGGGGTGAACATCCTTCCGAGCTACGTGTATGAGCAACTTGGGGGAAACAATCTAAAGCCTAGCTCAGTAATCCTTCAAGTTGCTGATCGATCACTTAAAACACCACAGGGAATTTTGGAAGATGTCCTCATAAGAGTGGAGGATTTCTTCTTCCTCATTAACTCCTTAGTTTTGGACACTGACCCTACCAACAAGCCAACCAAACCGTCCATCATTTTGGGCCTCCCCTTCCTTGCAACTTCGCATGCTTCAATCAATTGCAACACTGGGGCATTGAAAATGGGCTTCGGAAATAGGAAAATCTTGCATAATGTGTTTGATGCTTACAAACAAGCTGGGCTTGAGGATTGTTCTCAAGTTGAGGTGATAGATGACCTGATTGAAGAGGCAACCCCTGCAATGTTTTGTGATGACCCCCATCTACATGTCATTCTAAGTGAGCATTCCCATCTCTTGGAGGAATGTGAAGGGGATATACTAGAACTTGAGGAATTGCCGGATGTTTCTATTGAGTCTCTGCCCCCATCATCTCTACACAAGGTAGATCTGCTACCTGAGATTGGGACATCTATTATGAAACCCTCAACCATACAAGCCCCCGACCTTGAGTTGAAGCCCCACCCTGACACTCTCAAGTACATCTTCCTAGGTGCCAATGATACACTCCCCGTTATCATTTCAGTTGTGCTATCTGAGGCATAGGAGGGAGCCCTGATTGAATGCTTGTCTAGGCACAAGGAAGCTATTGCGTGGAGCATTGCTGAAATTAAGGGTATAGACTCTACACTCTGCATGCACCACATTTATACCGACAATTCCATCAAGCCATTTAGGGACATGCAGAGATGTCTGAACCCTAATATGAGGAGGATTGTTAAAAAGGAAATCCTGAAGTGGTTCGACGCTGGGATCATATATCATATTGCAGAGAGTAAATGGGTAAGTCCTATTCATGTGGTCCCAAAGAAGGCAGGCTTTACTGTGGAATTTAATGGCCAAGCTGAACAAGTTGTCACTAGACCCTCAACTGGATGGAGGGTCAGTATTGATTACCGCAAGCTGAACACCACTACCCAGAAGGATCACTTTCCCTTGCCTTTTATTGATCAAATTCTCGAGAAATTGGTAGGGAATAAGTACTATTTCTTTCTTGATGGATATTCTGGGTACAACCAGGTTGTAGTCTTCCCTGATGACCAGGAGAAGACGACATTCACGAGTCCTTACGGTACTTTTGCATTCAGGTGTATGCCATTTGGATTATGTAATGCCCCTGCAACCTTCCAGCGGTGTATGATGTCCATTTTTTCTAACATGGTTGACGAGTGTGTTGAAGTGTTTATGGATGACTTCTCCATTTATGGCTCGTCTTTCGACCAATGTCTCCTGCACTTGGAGAATGTGTTGAAGCGATGTAAGGAGATTAGTATAGTCCTCAGCTGGGAGGAAAGTCATTTCATGGTACAGAAAGCAATTGTACTTGGGCATGTTGTGTCTGAGCAAGGTTTGGAAGTAGATAAAGCCAAGATTGATTCTATTTCCAAACTCCCATTGCCCACAAATGTAAAATAGATTAGATCCTTTCTGGGCCATGCCAGCTTTTATAAGCGCTTTATTAAAAATTTTAGTAAAATTTCTAGGCCACTTTGTGACTTGTTGGCGAGGGAATCTTCCTTCAATTTTGATTCAAAGTGTGCTGTGGCCTTTCAAACTCTGAAGGAGGCCTTGATCTCTGCTCCTATTCTTTGAGCTCCTGATTGGACACTCCCATTTGAGCTGATGTGTGACACTTCAGATTACGCAGTGGGAGCAGTCCTTGGAAAAAGCGTTGAGGGAAGACCTCATGTGCTACATTATGCCTGCAAGACTTTAACTGAACTGTAGCAAAACTACACCGTCACTGAAAAATAATTACTTTCTATAGTTTTTGCTCTAGAGAAGTTTAGGTATTACCTTCTTGGGTCTAAGGTGGTTATTTTCACTGAACATGCAGTAATGAAACATCTCATTGCTAAGGAAGATTCTAAGCCACGTCTGATTAGGCGGATCCTACTCCTTCAAGAATTTGACTTGGAGATATGTGAAAAGAAAGGAGTAGAAAATGTTGTGGCTAACCACCTATCTTGCCTTCCACTTAATGACTCTCTATCAGGAGACATCCGCGAGACATTTCTCGATGAAGCCCTTATGGCGGTAGCACCAACTTCACCTTGGTATGCTGATATCGTAAATTACTTGGTCATTGGAGAAACTCCTGGCTCTTGGGATGAGCAGAAAAGAACGAGATTCATTTCCCAAGTGAGATACTTTCATTGGGAAGAGCTTGAATTATTAAGAATTAGACAAGACCAAGTATTGAGACGATGTGTACCTAAAGAGGAACAACAAAGTGTGCTGAGTTTTTGCCATGAACTTTATTGTGGAGGACACTTTGGCGCTAGGAAAACTACTTTTAAGGTTCTCCAGTCTGGTTTCTGGTGGCCTTCGTTATTGAATGATTCTCATAATTTTGTTAAGGCCTGTATTAGATGCCAACGAACTTGAACGATTGGGAAGAGGAATGAAATGCCTCAACACCCTATTCAATCTGTTGAAATTTTTGATGTGTAGGGAATTGACTTTATAGGTCCCTTCCCTTCGTCCCATGGTTATGAATATATCTTGGTGGCAGTTGATACGTCTCTAAATGGATTGAGGCCATTCCTATGTGCACAAATGACCACTCTGTGGTTTAGAAATTTGTGAAGGCCAATATCATATCTCGTTTCTGCTACCCCAAGACCATTATAAGTGATGGGGAACCTCATTTCCGAAACCACCACTTCAATCAGCTAATCAGGAGTCTGGGAGTGACTCACAAGGTCGTTACCCCTTACCATCCTCAGATGAGTGGCTAGGTTGAAGTGTCAAATAGGGAGATAAAAAATATGTTAGAAAAAATCGTTAGACCAAATAGGAAAGACTGGTCCCAAAAGCTCAATGATGCTTTGTGGGTGTATCGAACGGCCTATAAGACTCCTTTGGGTACATCTTCCTTTCTGATCGTGTATGGGAAAGCATGCCATTTACCCATTGAGCCAGAACATAGGGCACTTTGGGCTATTTGATGTGTTAAGGTGGGTAAGGCACGACTTCTAGAATTAAGTGAGCTTGAGGAGCTGGGGAATGATGCTTATGGAACCTCTCAAGCTTATAAAGAAAGAACTAAGGTCTTGCATGATAAGTATATACTTTGAAAGACCTTTGAGCCCAACCAACAAGTCTAGCTTTTCAATTAGAGACTGATGCTTTTTCCATGGAAATTAAAATCTCATTGGGATGGGCCTTACATAATCACTAAAGTGTTTCCACATGTGGCTATGGTGATTAGAAGCCCTTCCTCTTCAGCAACTCCCTTTATCGTCAACGGTCAATGGTTAAAGCCATTCATAACTTTGGATGGCCATCTAGTTGACGAGGTCACTCTTGAGGAGCCTTAGCTCCTACCATTCTCCACCTCAGGTAATATCTTCCTTTAACTATTTTTGATTCCAATGAGAACATTGTTTGAACCAAGCAAGGGGGAGAGGACCTGAGGCATCTGTTTATAGCATGTCTACATTTCGCATTCATTCATCCATATTGCATTAAATAATAATAATAATAATAATAAAATAAAAAAATTTTAAGCTTAACTGGCTGGGACCTGCATTCTTAAGCAAATCAGAACTCTACGTTAGACTAAGTTGATTCTAGGGTCGAACTTTAGAAGCTAAGTGAGCTATTAGCATTAGACCTTTAAGGTCCTTTGTGGACTTAAAAGCTTAAGTAGGAGTTAAGTTGCGGACCATTCCTCAAGAGGTTGAGGAAAGAAAGCTAGGGATTGAGTTAAAAGGTGGGGTAGTACCTGATAGCAAAATACGCGAGATTTGTAAAAGCAGGTTTTTAACGTCATTGTAACATGCGAATCCGCTTTCGCTCTTAAATTTATAATCCTAGATAGGGAAGTATCTAGGGTCGTCCAAGGAGGAAATATGGTTGCAAAATTGATTCTCTTGCTAGGAATATAAATCTCAACTTTCATTTTGCTATTTTTTTCAATATATCATTTTTTTTTGTTTTTAAGCTAAGGCAACATGTGAACTGATGGCGGGAAAAGTGATTTACACTTCAATTTAAATACTACTTCTATGTGGCAAGTAGAGCCTCTCCCTAAGCTCACTCTAGGCAAGTGGGGGCCTAGAATAATTTGGGAGAGGGAGTGAAGAATGCTGAAAATAAACTAATAGAAATGCAAACAAGACATGCAAAGAAGGCAAGTAGACAATTGATAAAGTGTTTTACAAAAGGCCTAGTAGAGGAAAGCTTGTACTACTAGAAAAATACAAATAAGAAAAGAAAACACAAATCCTCTAGATAGATGGTGAAGAAGAGGGCTTCTTGCTCCAAGGTTGGTGGCTCCCAATCTTGAAAAGAGTCCTTCAACTCCTTCCTTGCAGTGCTCCGCCAAGGTGATGTCCTCCAAGGCAAGCCCTAGGGGGGCGTGCCCTAAGCTTCTCTCCAAGGGTGGACGTCCACCCTAGGTCCTTCTCCCTTGCCTGGCCATCCTTCTTGAAGTGGAAGAGTCCTCCTCCTTGGCGTGGCCCAAGTTGAAGAGAGTGGGGAGAAGAAGGCACCAAAAGGGCTGGTGATGTGCCCCTTTAATCTCCTTCTCTACTCCTCCTTGGGCGTAGGTATAGGTGGATGTAGGTAGAAAAATACACTAATGGAGGATGCCCCCAAATGGTGGTAGGTGGTGGGTTTTTATAGAATAGGAAGGGGGCTAAGGTGTCCCTTGAAATGGAGGGCCAAGATGGAATGATGAAGGTGGTTAAGGATCCAATGGCCAAGGGTGTTTGGCACCACCTTAAGAGGCACCAAGGGGGTAGTTATGGGGGTTGACACCCCTTGATATTGGCGCCAAAAATGGCTTCTAGAAGAGGGTCTATGTTGGCTCCAAGAAGGATTCTAGAAGGGGGGTTAGGTGGATGGCTAGGATGGCTTATGTGGGTAGGTGTAGGGTGGATTAAGGGCTGAAAGTTGGCGCCAATATAGAGGTGGTTAGGGGTAGTTTTTGGTGGAGATAACGGGGTGAAGGGATGGGTAGGAGGTGGCGCCAACTTGAGTAGAGTAGCTAGCTTAAGTAGGCTTAAGTTGGTGAAGCTAGCTAGGGTTGACTTTGAAGGTGGTGGATGGCCAAGGAGCTGGTTGTTAGCTAAGCTAAGCTAAGCTAAGCTAGCTTAGCTAATGGAGGAGTAGAGGAGAAGGTGTTGGAGCTAGGGTTTGGAGGGAGGAGCTGAGGAGGAGAAGTCTAGAGCTGGAGCTGGAGCTGGCTGCTGCTGAAGAGGCTGGCATGGGGCTACTCTAGATGGCTTAGCTTGCTAGTTCTTTGCTAGTTGCTAAGCCAAGGTAAAGTGAGTTAGCTTCTACCAAAATAAGCTAAGGTGAGCTAGGTTTGGTGCTCCCAGGGATAATTAAGCTGGTTGAGGCAGCTAAGGTAGCTTAGCTCAACTGAGTTGAGCTAAGCTGAGTCCCCGGGAGCTGGACTTGAGCTTCCTGAGCTGGGATGAATTCTTCTTCAGATGGCTGGAGCTGGATGTAGCTGGATCTGAGCTGGGGTGAACTCCTGTCAACTTAGCTGAGCTAGCTAGAGCTCCCTGTGGACTAGTGGGAGCTGAGATGGGCTAGACTCAGCTAAGTTGAGCTGGATCTGAGCTGGCTTGAGTTAGGGTGAGCTAAGGTGAACTCTCTTGAGCTGCCATCCAGCTGAGATTAGCTGAATGGAGCTGGGATGTGCTAACCCTAGTTCAAGTAAGCTAGGTTCCAGCTACGGTGAGTTGGATCAAGCTGAGGTGAGCTGGATCAAGCTGAGGTGAGCTGGATTAGGCTGAGTTCCAGCTAGTCTGGGCTTCTCCTTCACCATTTGCCTTCTTGAGTGCTAGGGTTTTAGGGATCTATATATCTGTACATCCCTAACACTCACAAAAACATATTAAAAAGACAATAAAAAATGCAATGCATGCCTAACCTATTTTATGCCTAAATGCAGCCCAAAAACCCGTTTGCAGAGTAAAATCCTAAGAGCTAGGTTTGTTTTAATGCATAAGAATGATGATAAACTGGCGTTTATCACACCCCCATGCTTATCTTTTGCTAGTCTCTTAGCAAAACTTAAAATGGAATTTTTGGGAAATCTAATTTTTTCGACTTTGGAGGAGAAAAAGAGATCAATGGACCTTGGTAGATTAAAAACACTGGAGGTACGGGATTTGTTAAAGATAAACATCGGGATTTGTTTTTGGATTCAACCATTAGATAGAACAGGATCAATATATCTTCCAAAAAATTCTCAAATTAACCCCTTGTTAATTTAGATGACTTGAAATGTTTGTTTTTAGGAATTTTTTGGCTCATGAATCTGATTCTCAGCTTGCAAAATCCTTTAAAACCTTGTGGCTGTGCTTGTGAAAAGCCAACATTTATAAGGGCATGTTAATTTATTTATTTATTTTTATATATATATATTTTTTTTTTTTTCTCCCCCATGCTTATTTTTAGCTTAGTCTTACAACAGATGTGTCAGGATCATCATTCCCGTTACCATTCCTCGAGGGGGTTCTGGCGCCAGTACTTCGAGATAGCATTGTCCATGACACCACCCAGGAGCTCACAACCCCAGAACACGATGCGGTGAAAAGGGGCGCTCCAAACAAACTCAAGCTCTTGCTCCGACACTATAGGTAGAGCACCATCCAAGACACTTGAGTTGCTAAAATGCGCTTTAATGCTCCGTCTAAAGATATGAAATATAGATATGGAGCAACGCCGAGGCGGTAACATGTTGACATCGCATCCTTAAAGGAGGCATTTTCCTCCTCGGCGATGGGAACTCAAACCAATGATCTGCTTTAAACTTTCACTAAGTCCAAACAAGGGAGTTTTTCAATTTTTTAGTTATTTTTAAGTGTTGGCTTGTGTGTGAAGAGTGACACAAGAAGTTTCTCAAAACATGCAAGTTTTTGAATCAGAAGCTAAGTCAAATAATTTCCATATTGCAAAATAGGATCAAGTCACCTGAACTATCATGAGTTCAGGTGGAATTTTATAGAAGGATATCTGATCTTGTCTAAAATAGACCCTGGAATTCTAATGATCAGATCCATATCCTCATCCTTAGTTTGTTAAAGATTAAATCCCATTGTACCAAAAGTGAAATTTTCGACCTTAGTCCCGATTTCAAAATTTTTCCTCAAAAAGTTTTGAACATTTTTATTTTTTTGGGTATGCAAGTAGGAAATAAATTAAACAAAAATGCATGTTTTTAGGTTTTGAAAATCCTAAATCGATCGTAAAATTTAAAAACACCCCCCCATACCTAAGATATGCCATGTCCTCATGCATTAGGAGGGAAAAGGGATCACCTTAGTGAAGAACGGTCGGGTTTAGGAGGAACAAAACCTGGAAAAAGAAGAAAAAAGGGAAAGCAAGAAAAAATGATGGGTTACCTCCCATCCAGTGCTATCTTTTACGCCATTCAGCCGGGCGTGAAGGTATGCACGGAAGACGTAAGATCATGTAAATAATTGGACACTTGGATGCCCGCAAAAAAGGTGTCTTCTTCTAGATCCCTAGAAAATTGATTAGAAATAATATTGGGATCAAAGTTGGATGGAAAATGATAAGTGTAGCCCGAGTCTGGCCATGGGTTTAAATTAGGTTGGGTGCCAAACTCAGGCGGGGTTGGTGGTAGGTCCGTAAGAAAGGGGTCGGGGAAGGAATGGTGAGGGTTGGGTGAAGTTAGTGTGGAAAAGTTAGGTGCGTGAATAGTGGGTGGGTTAGGGGGTATTAGGAATAAATTTGGGGTCAAGACAAGTTTCCGGATCACAGATTTTGCCGACCACTGATTCTGAATCAGAGTCCTCAAAAAAATTATGGTCGGTAAGGGTATCTATTAACATTGTCTCCTCCACCATATTGGAAATTTCAATATCTGAGTCCTCAAAGAAGTTATCATCATGGAATCTCCTGGAGGATTTGAAAATATCTAAAGTGAGAGTTTGGCCTGCACAAGTGATATCCATTTTTCCTGTGTGGCAATTGATATTTGCCTTTGCAGTGGCCAAAAAAGGGCGTCCAAGGATTATTGGGGAGTCCAGTAATGATTCAGGTGCCTCAATGTCAAGAACCAGAAAGTCTGCAGGGAAGACACAATTCTGGACCTTGACTAAAACATCCTTGATAATCCCACAAGGTTTGATTATAGATCGGTCGGCTAATTGCAGGGTAACCTCGACGGGTTTTAATTCACCGATCTGAAATTCTTCGAATAAACTCGTGGGAATAATATTAACTGAGGCACCAAGATCAAGGAGGGCGCGATTAAATGTAGTGTCATCTATAATTACAGAAATTAAAGGCGCCCCCGGATCATTCATCTTAGGAGGCAGCTTACTCTGTATGACAGAGCTTACTATCTCTGAAAGATGCACTTGTCCTAGATTTTTAGCCTGCCTTTTAGGAGTAGAAATCTCCTTCAAAAATTTAACATAGGCAGGTATATATTTGATGGCATCTAGGAGAGGAATATTGATATGAACTTTCCCAAATAGCTCCATGAGTTCTTCTGTAGTGGGCTCAGATTTCTTTTTTTTGTTGGTGGTGGGGTAGAGAGCTTGTGGGAAAGGGACAGGAATCTTGTCTTGAGATTTTTGTTTTTCTTTTTCTTCCTGATGGGGAGGTGGGGAGTCAATTTGTACAGGTATCTTACCAAGTTCGTGTGAAGGCCCGGGGTCAGTGGTGGTTTTCCCACTCCTCAAAGTAACTGCATGTGCAGTCGGATTATTATTTAGAGGAGGTGGGGGGGCCTGTGATTGCAGAAACCTGGGCGGCTGCTGAGGTGGTGGATTAGGAGGAGGCTGATTTGGATAATGTGGATTTCTGCCCATATAATGGTTTCCTTGGTGATTAGGGTTGGGTATGGGTTGGGACGGAAGATGTCCTACAGGTCTTTGCGTGGGAGTAACCCCAATCTGATTGTTCAGATTTGTGATGTTGCGGGTTACTTCCGTCATTTTTGTTTGCATATCCTGCAGGGTTCGCAGCATCTGGGCATTGATATCTTGTTGGGATGGCCCAGGATGGAAGTTTGGATTCGACCCATACCCATTAAAATGATATGGTTGGGAGGAAACTTGATTATTCCAGGAGTAGTTCGGGTAATTTTTCCAATTGGAAGAATTTTTAAAGGGCTCCTGGATGGCAGAAATATTTTGAGTGGGGTTAAGATCTGGATAGTTGTAATTCCCCAGTGAATCATGGGCAACCTCAGAATAATCAGTAGGGGTAGTGTTGAGATTGTGCAAATTTTCTCTTCGTGGAAAGTTAGGTTGGGTTAGATGTGGGTGTGGAGCTTGAGTTGATGTGGCCAGTCTTTCCTCAATTTTCTTTTGATTAATATGCATCTGGTCGAGTTTTTGAGCAATCAATTGAAGATCGTCTTGGGTGACAGGGATAGATTGAGTGCCTATTTCATGAACACCGAACTGCGGGTTTTGGGTTCTGCAAAATGTGTTCATGGAAGCTTAATTAAATGAGTTTTCACTCATTTCTTCAAACAGGTCATAGGCACTTTCTGCATCTTTATTTAAAAAGTTGCCGCCAGACGAGGCGTCGACAAAATGTCGGATTTGATCTTCTAATCCATGATAGAAGATTTGCACGAGCTGCCATAAAGGAATCTCGTGGTGCGGGCAACTTCTTAAAATGTCTTGAAATCTTTCCCAAGAATCATGGAAAGTTTCACCAGATTTTTGGTGAAAGGTCGTAATAGATCTTCGTAAGGAATTGGTACGACCTATGGGAAAGAATTTCTTGAGGAAGGCGCTCTTGAGTTGAGGCCATGTTGTGATGGGTCGGCCAATGGTCCTGAACCAATAAGCGGCCTTATCTTAAGAGATAATGGAAAAAGCCGCATCAGCCATATGTCTTCTTGCACATTTCGGGAACGGGTTGTCTGTGCAAGAAGAGTTAGCTCTTCAAGGTGGCTGAAAGGGTCTTCCCTAGGAAGGCCATGAAAGTGTTTAATTAGGTTTAGGACCGCAGGCTTGATCTCAAAGTCCCCCTCCGGTATGACCACCCTTGGTCGTTCCTCATAATAAGACGGATCATAGAAATCTTTTAGAGGAACAACAGGCTGCTGACGGGGTGGTGGGTTTGGCCTTGGATTGGCTAGGTTTTGGATGTTCCTAGTCAATGTTTGTTGATTGGAATTTAATTTATTAATCTGATCGGCCATCAATTTTAAAAGATCAGGTTGGGGGTCTTGATGTTGTGTGTTGGGCAACTCAAGATTAGGGAGCTCCAAGTGTGGGAAGTTACTGGTGGTTGGGTTTTGGGTGGAAGGGTTAGAATTAGGGTTAGAGGTGGGGTTAGAGGTGGGGTTAGAGTTGGACGTGGAAGGGTCAGTGGACCTATTTTGTTGTGTTTCCATTTTTTCAGGAGAAGAAGACAGAAAAAGTGATCTTTTTGCGTGGGGGGCGAAATCAAATGGTCCTTCCAAGTGCGGATTTTGAGATCGTCGCCCATGCATAAAATGGAAGAACGGGAGGGGAGGAGAAGAGAAAGAGATGAGAGAAAGTGTGCAATTCAAACAAATAAAACTAGACCTAACTTAAATGTGACTCCCTAATAATAACCTAAGACTTGGTCTATATAGGAAATAAGTAGTCAATAGTGAATACTCGTTCTATCAACAAATCTAGCCAAGTTGCTTAAGGGGAGGTTTGGGCCCAAACGTTTCCCAGGGAAGACCCCAGGTGCTTGTACAAACCCGCGCCTAGTCGTTTGACACAGCCCCTCAGCCTGAACACCAGATACAAATGACAGAATTGGTATTAACTAAAGAGAGCTTAAGACCTAAATAGCAAGCCTAAGTTGATAAAGCCTTAGGGGTCAAGTTGCTACAAGTTTTAATTAGGTCTAGGATGCTATAGTGCACACGGAATGTGGAGGACATTTATTGGGTTATTGCCCTGTTATTTGATTTTTTTTTGTGTGTGTGCAGGAATTGGAGAGTGGTTCCAATGAAAATCAAGTTGTCACATAATTTTTTTGTATTTATGTCTTTTAGGATTCAATTTAATTAAATGAGTTTTAGGGTTTTTCTCTTTAAGCTTTCAAACAAGTTTGAAAGTTCACAATCAAAGGAAAGACAAGTTGTATGTGTGATTGTATATTTCCTTTTAATTGAGTCTCTAAAGAGAAAGAAGAAACCCTAAGCCAATTATCCTTAAGACAGAAATTTATCTACCAATGAATTATTTTTAGCTTTCTGGATTAAGTAGTGGTCCAAATAAGCCAAAAAACACCACTACTTTGAATAAAATCAAACAAGGATTCAAGAAAAGATTTTTGTAAGATTTTAGGAATTTGTTTGATAACTTTTTTGAATTTTTAATTATACTAGTGTCAAAGTCCAGAAATAATACCTGTGGGTATTATGGACTTTTCAGTATTACCACCGACCTCAGAAAATTTTTATAATTTTATATGATGTGTAAAATTTCACAAGGATTCTAGTAAGCTAAATTTCTCAAAAATTGGATGAGTATAAAAATTCTGAAAATTCGCGGATAGTAGCAAAATAGGAAGATTAGATGGTGAGACCCCTCTGCTATCCACGAATTTTTAAAAATTAAGTACAAATCCAATTATTTTGTAATTTGGAACAGATGTTCCTAACTTAATTGGAAATCACTCTATGAAATTTTATAATTTTATGAGGCCTGGGGTTTTAGGAATCGATTTTTCAAGTCCAGACAGAAATCTGGACCCAGAAAATAGAACACCAATACTTGCAATGGAATGGTGCTAAAGAAGCATACAAGCAAACAATGGATTTTATAATGCACCACTCCACTTAATTAAAGTGTTTAGGGTCCTGAAAGCCAAGTTTAGTGTATTTTGGTAGTTTTTTTTTAGCCTAAAGGTGACAAGAAAGGGAAACTAACCTGAATTTCACGGGAAGAAAAGGATCTTTGAGCTCTTGCTTCCAGATTCCCGCCTTCCCGCTGTAGTTCCTGCACACACAAAAGAAAGAAAGAGAAGGGGATGATATCCACTTCAAGCAAGAGCAAATTAATTAATGTAAAGCCGTGCCTCCCCGGTAATGGCACCAAAAAGTGAGCGAAATACGCGTGATTTGTAAAAGCGGATTTTTAACGTCGTTGTAACACGCGAATCCGCTTTCGCTCTTAAATTTATAATCCTAGATAGGGAAGTATCTAGGGTCGTCCAAGGAGGAAATATGGTTGCAAAATTGATTCTCTTGCTAGGAATATAAATCTCAACTTTCTTTTTGGTATTTTTTTCAATATATCATTTTTTTTTGTTTTTAAGCTAAGGCAACATGTGAACTGATGGCGGGAAAAGTGATTTACACTTCAATTTAAATACTACTTCTATGTAGCAAGTAGAGCCTCTCCCTAAGCTCACTCTAGGCAAGTGGAGGCCTAGAATAATTAGGGAGAGGGAGTGCAGAATGCTGAAAATAAGCTAATAGAAATGCAAACAAGGCATGCAAAGAAGGCAACTAGATAATTGATAAAGTGTTTTACAAAAGGCCTAGTAGAGGAAAGCTTGTACTACTAGAAAAATGCAAATAAGAAAAGAAAATACAAATCCTCTAGATAGATGGTGAAGAAGAGGGCTTCTTGCTCCAAGGTTGGTGGCTCCCAATCTTGAAAAGAGTCCTTCAACTCCTTCCTTGCAGTGCTCTGCCAAGGTGATGTCCTCCAAGGCAAGCCCTAGGGGGGCGTGCCCTAAGCTTCTCTCCAAGGGTGGATGTCCACCCTAGGTCCTTCTCCCTTGCCTGGCCATCCTTCTTGAAGTGGAAGAGTCCTCCTCCTTGGCGTGGCCCAAGTTGAAGAGAGTGGGGAGAAGAAGGCACCAAAAGGGCTGGTGATGTGCCCCTCTAATCTCCTTCTCTACTCCTTCTCCTTGGGCGTAGGTATAGGTGGATGTAGGTAGAAAAATACACTAATGGAGGATGCCCCCAAATGGTGGTAGGTGGTGGGTTTTTATAGAATAGGAAGGGGGCTACGGTGTCCCTTGTAATGGAGGGCCAAGATGGAATGATGGAGGTGGTTAAGGATCCAATGGCCAAGGGTGTTTGGCGCCACCTTAAGAGGCACCAAGGGGGTAGTTATGGGGGTTGACACCCCTTGATATTGGCACCAAAAATGGCTTCTAGAAGAGGGTCTATGTTGGCGCCAAGAAGGATTCTAGAAGGGGGGTTAGGTGGATGGCTAGGATGGCTTATGTGGGTAGGTGTAGGGTGGATTAAGGGCTGAAAGTTGGCGCCAATATAGAGGTGGTTAGGGGTAATTTTTGGCGCCAACTTAAGGTGTCTTTTGGTGGAGATAATGAGGTGAAGGGATGGCTAGGAGGTGGCGCCAACTTGAGTAGAGTAGCTAGCTTAAGTAGGCTTAAGTTGGTGAAGCTAGCTAGGGTTGGCTTTGAAGGTGGTGGATGGCCAAGGAGCTGGTTGTTAGCTAAGCTAAGCTAAGATAAGCTAGCTTAGCTAATGGAGGAGTAGAGGAGAAGGTGTTGGAGCTAGGGTTTGGAGGGAGGAGCTGAGGAGGAGATGTCTGGAGCTGGAGCTAGAGCTGGCTGCTGCTAAAGAGGCTGGCATGGGGCTACTCTAGCTGGCTTAGCTTGCTAGTTCTTTGCTAGTTGCTAAGCCAAGCTAAAGTGAGTTAGCTTCTACCAAAATAAGCTGAGGTGAGCTAGGTTTGGTGCTCCCGGGGAGAATCAAGCTGGTTGAGGCAGCTAAGGTAGCTTAGCTCAACTGAGTTGAGTTAAGCTGAGTCCCCGGGAGCTGGACTTGAGCTTCCTGAGCTGGGATGAATTCTTCTTCAGATGGCTGGAGCTGGATGTAGCTGGATCTGAGCTGGGGTGAACTCCTGTCAACATAGCTGAGCTAGCTAGAGCTCCCTGTGGACTAGTGGGAGCTGAGATGAGCTAGACTCAGCTAAGTTGAGCTGGATCTGAGTTGACTTGAGCTTGGGTGAGCTAAGGTGAACTCTCTTGAGCTGCCATCCAGCTGAGATTAGCTGAATGGAGCTGGGATGAGCTAACCCTAGTTCAAGTAAGCTAGGTTCCAGCTGCGGTGAGCTGGATCAAGCTGAGGTGAGCTGGATCAAGCTGAGGTGAGCTGGATTAGGCTGAGTTCCAGCTAGTCTGGGCTTCTCCTTCACCATTTGCCTTCTTGAGTGCTAGGGTTTTCGGGATCTATATATCTGTACATCCCTAACACTCACAAAAACATATTAAAAAGACAATAAAAAATGCAATGCATGCCTAACCTATTTTATGCCTAAATGCAGCCCAAAAACCCATTTGCAGAGTAAAATCCTAAGAGCTAGGTTTGTTTTAATGCATAAGAATGATGATAAACTGGCATTTATTAGTACCTGGAGTCTTGTTCTACCTTTTGGTTTACGGGTCCTTGTAACCCAAGCATCCAAATTTCACACCCTTGGTCTTGTGTAAGTGATCACCTTAATTCCTTTCTTAAAAGAAATTTGGTTCTCTTAGTTTCGACTTAGGAGAGGCTTGAAAACACAATTTGACTGGAAGAGTTCCTGCCGTAGGAGCGATGGAGTATATACACACCTTGAGGATGTGAAGATAGCATGTTACCTTCTCGACGCTTGTCTCTTAGGATATCCACCCTACTGGGGCATGTAAGTGCATTGTGCAGTTCAGGTACCCTGGGCAACCTTATCTCGAAGTGCCGATTGCCACTGGCCTGAATTCGATTAAGAAATCCATGGGTGATACTATCTCGAATTGTCGATTGCTAGGAGTTCTTGGGGTTTCTATGGGCGGTGCTATCTCGAAGCATCGAAAGCCAGGCACCCTTCGAGGTACGGTGATGGGGACAATGAATCCAACACAGACCATGTTGATAGCTGATCCAAGGTTAGACTTAGAGGAATCAAACAAATATATATATATATATATAATTCTTTTTCCTTTCTATGTTGGCAATCATACCAACCTCAAATAACTCAAACCAATGCACATGCACGAATTATTTAATCTCAGGGATCAATAAACCTTTGGGTAGAGTCAGAAATCAGGGAAACTTGTGCCTGCAACTCGTGTTTTGCCGACCAAGTCTATAACTTAGCAACTACTTGGGAACTTTAGGTCTAAAGTCTAAACTTAACAAGTTTCTAAAGGAAGACCATTTGGGTTGGTTAGTCTACTTGGAGTGCAAGGTTTTTCCTTGGATTTGCTAGGGACTAGCAAAAAGTAGGCATGGGGGTATTTGATTAGCCCATATTTGTGGGCTATTTAAGTATTTAAGTATCTAGACATTAAGCTAATTTTAACATTTAGATAGCATACATTAGGATGTAAATAAATTAATTCATATTTTTATCTTAAGTGCATAATTCATGCATTTAGAATTAACCTAGGATTGCATACATTTGATTAGTTAATTAATTGGGTGCATTACATACACTATTTTAATTAACATATAAGTTAAGGAGTTATGTATAAATAATCTTAATTATTTTATTATTCTTTTTTTTTCTCCTTTGTAGGTATCCACTCCGTCTTCGCCCCCTCCTCCTACACATTCACTCGTCTAGCATTGACTCGATGGTGCCCTTTTGAATTTCAAATCTTTGCAGTTGTGCCTACAAAGGAGGAGGATTGGTTGTTGTTTAGGAGGAGGCTACCACCCCTTTCCTCACTACATAGAGAACTACGTTTCTCATCGACTCCTCACCACCGGCCTCAACAGCGGCAATGCGACTCCACCACCGTGGCGTATGGTGTGACAGCCCACACCACCAAGAGTCCCTGAATCACCATGCTTCATCTTCCCTTCCACACGCAGCTCCTAGCTGCTGCACACACCTCTCCAACTCCCCACCCACACACCTCCAGCAGTACGCACCTTGCGTGCACCCACACTCCACCAGATTTGCGCGCCCTTGCTGCACGCAGCAGCCGCCCGCTCCTCTGCGTGTGTACGCAACCCTGGGCCTCAACCCCCCTGCCACACATAGTACGCACAGCAGCGCACCCTCCAGCACCATTCCCTCACTCACTGTTGCTACGTGCGCACATTGCCTGCAGCAACTGTCGTGTGCTCTTCGCAGCCTAAGCCGCGTGCCCAGCAGCAGCAACCGGCCTTACCCACTAGTAGCGCATGCATAGCATGCTCTACACCAGCCGGTGTCGCCTCCTGTGCACACACCCGGCTCCTCCTCCTCCTTCTTCTTCTTCTTCTCTGCCGACGAAGGTACCCAAGGCCACCACAAACGCAGCCATCAAATCCAACCTTGAAACTTCACGTCGGGAACTCCATCGAACTCTCCCCGACTCCCCGAGCACAGCCACGCTTTTGGTCGCACCAATCGACCACCCGATGGCTGATCGGAGAGCCTCACCACTAGCAGCCTCTTCTACTCTGGCTGGTGACCACCTACAGCCGTTCGGAGCACCACCACCACCATCAGAAAGCTCTCATCGTGCTTATCCCTCTCCGAGCTTCCCGCGGGCCACCATCACCTCCTCTTCGCGCACGGACAAAGGAACCAAATCCTCTATTTTTGGGTTAACTAATATTTATATTTGAATGCCATTGCCAAACATTCTTTTCTATTTTAATATTTGAAATATTTAGTGAAATTGTAACTTCATGCTCATCTTTTCTCATAATTGCTTGCCTTTTGTTATTCACATCTTTTGACATTGGTTTTGGGTTAAGATGTGCACAAGTTCTCTCTAATGCTTGTCAATTGGAAATTATAGAGATTCATTACATATTTATTGAATATTTCAGTGGGGAAAAATTGCACATATAACCTTACATTTTTGAGTTATTGTGTGTCTTCTTTTCATCGCATTTCATGTCATATTTGACTATGGATTTCACACATGATTGAACGAATAGAAGAAAAATATTCGTGAATTTATTGCATCATTGTCTCCTTGTGGACACGACCTGCTCTTCTATGGGTGGTTAATTTTTATTGTAATTGTTCTGTGAAGCGATTTTCCACCACTTTGTTACTAAAATGATAAATCAACTTATTCACATTATTCGAAATCGGAAACCGTCTTGTCACCTTCCCCTCTTCTCTTCTCTCTTGTGCCCATGCCAGCCAAGGAAGGAGGCCAGGCATTGGAGGGCATCCTAGGGTACACGCCAACCCATGAAGTGGAGGATTTGAGAGTGGTACACTACCAACCTTGGAGGAGGAATCAAAGGTTGTCCATGCCACCTTAGGAGAAGCCTTTGAAGGTGGAATTCCATCCATCTTGGAGGAGTCAAGCACGCCCCCCTTGGGCTTGCTAGGAGGAGACTATCTCTGGTTCAAGAAAATGAGAAGGAGGACCCTTTTTAACTGCGGGAGCAGCCGCAGTTGGAGCAAGGAGCATTCCCTCTTCACCATCATCATGTAGGATTTGTGTTTTAATTTTTGTAGTAAAAGCTTTCCTCTACTTTTGTAAAATGGAAATCTGCTTAGTAATAAGTTGCCTTTTCTACTTGGTGTAGCTTCTTCTTACTTTAGTTTTTTTTCTTTAGCACTTTCACTCCCTCTTCTCAATTATCCTAGGATTTCACGTGCCTAGTGTGAGCTTGAGAATAGGTCTTTCTTGTCATCTAGTAGTTAAATTAGAATTAGTCTTTTTCTTCCACCATCTTGCGATTGCCCCTTTATTTCAAAAACCTAAAAAAAATACATATATATTTTAAAAGACCAAAAAGAAAGATGAATTTCATTTCCAAGCAAGAGATGTATTTTGCAAAAAGATTGCCTCCTTTGATGTCCCTAGATATCGCACTATCTAGGATAGAAATTTTAAAAGCTTCTTAATTTTTGTGCGTTACGAAAATAAAACCATAATTTTTGAAACCACACAAAAATCCGAACAACGATAAGCCTATAAGACAAACAATTCATGCGCATCTTCATGGCTATCAGCATCCGAGCTAGGACTAAAGTCCCACCCTTCCTTTGCGTAGTAGCAGGTAGCAACTGTGAGGTGCTTCGTTCGATTGCGTGGATGCATTTGATGGAGTTCCTGATTGAGGACCTGGAGGCTCTCTTGGGCAGAAAACTGCGATTCCTTGATGTGATATTAATTAAGAACACAGTTGGAGGATCTCGAATGGCATCGGAGATGGAGACGACGATGGGTGGAGGACGGCAACGACCTGAAACATAAAATAGGTCCTCATAACCCATTTAAACAGGCTCAAGAGCTTTGCCACAGGGTGTGGAATGCATTGGTTGTGTTATCGTGGCTTGTGAAGGAGTGTGGTGGTCGGTTGGAGTCAGGGAAGGTAACCAGTGATGGGTTTGTTCGGATGAAGTGTTGGGTGGATGAATGGAGAGATAAGCAGAGGATTTTTGTTCGGGAGGATGAGGTAAAGGTTTTGAGGTGGTCGACAAGGTAGATGTAGATGTGTAACCGCCTCGCTGGAGTGGTCGTCAATCATGGAGAAGATGAGGATGAGCATGTCAAGTCAGGGATTCAAATGAGGATAGAGAGAGGGAAAACTAACCTATGATGCTAACTAAACCTAAATAGCTATTCTAATCAATGAAAGGTGGGAGATCAGCGTTACTTTTGTCATGCCAACAATGGAGATGACGAACTCTCCGATCGGGGAGGAACGGCGATGACGACAGGAAGAAGGCTCCTGCTGGTACGGCCAAGAGCGGACGAGAGAGAGGAAGGGAATCCGAGCACTAGTATTGTGGAAGGATGAAAAAGGAGGTCAGGAGGAGTCACCAGAGCTTGTGGAGCTTTGCGATCGGAAGTGGAAGGAGGAATATGGGGATTTCACGGCCGGAATCAAGTCTAGGAAGTTCGATTTGATCTGGGGGTCCTTTTATAGGCCTCTAGAGGGAGTTTTGAGGTTGGAAGCCAAGCTTCCAAGCTAGGAAATTTCATCGGACTTGGAAATTCTAAGATACCCAAATCTCTCATGCATTCGCATGAGTGATTGGGAAAGTTTAATGGCTCATGGATGGATTCAATGGAAAGAGGACTCCTCAAGGAGTCTCCTTGGCAATTTTGGAAGGGATTGACTAATCAAAGAAGGAGTTCCCTTTAATCAAAGGTTGCTAGAGTTGTAGGAATAGGATTCATGGTGGCAGGGACCTTTTTGTGAGGAAGGTGACAAAGCTGGGGGGCTATTTTTAAGGAATTCAGAAGTTAAGAATTTGAATGTGATAAAAAGAGTGTGACAAGATCAAAATGTAAACTTGGTCAAGATGATATCAGATTTGGCCCAAATTTTTCTACAAACCTAATTTGTACCTAAGGAATCCAATGGTGAAGTTAGATTTAGGTTTTGATAAAATTTGACTAGGTAATTTATGCAAGAACCCAAATTAGGGCATATGTCTATCTAGGACACTATTTTGGGTCAGGATGGGTTCTAATGGTCAAATCAAGCATACCAAATCATAGAGAATATTTTTATATAAATTTTAGAGGGTTTAGGTGAATTTTATTCTGACCAGAACCTCAATTAATTAAGCAGGTCTATTTTTAATGTTTCGAAAGTCATTTAATTCTCAAAACACATGAAAACACTTTTCTATCTGTATTAACCCACTTGTTGAACATTTATGGCCATTTGACCCTTAACTAACCCCTGAGAAAACCCACAGTTATTTTGCATTCAAGATATGATGGTAAAATTATAGTTTTAACCCTAGTTTCTTGTATTTCCCTCAGAATGGTTTTGTAGTGACTTAGGGCTCTCTAGTGATTATGTAGAAGCATTTATTCCTTGATAATGACTAAATTGAGCTAGTTATGCCTATGATGGTGTTCCCATCAATCGAAGATGAAGGCAGTGATGGACAGTGGCTAGCGTAACCTGAAGCACGAATACGAGCTTGAATACCCGAGTTAAATAGCACCCAAGCTTCGCCGAATTACGGCAAAGGTGATGGTGGGTGTTTCGTGAAGGATGGCTGCATATGGTGGTGTGTCGGAGTTGAAGGAAGAATGTGAAGGTGGGTGAGTTCGGTATGTTCTTTGGGTGGATGGAATGGTAAGATAAGAGGGGGGTTTTAGTCATGGTGAGGTGGCGGAGCTCGTGGGAGCGTTGGCATGGTGGATGATTGGGTGTAGTGAGCGGATGACCTCGTCAGAGAACTAACCAGAGATGGGAGAGATGATGATGAGCATTTGCATCGAGAGGTATTTTTAGGTTTTTGGATTGAAAACTTAACCTAGAACTCTAAAAGAACCTAACTACCTACTCTAAGGGGATGAAGGAGGTAAGATTGGCACTGGTTGTTGCTTGCTGACAGTGTGGAAGGTGAAGATCTACGGAGGGGGACGATAAGCAAAAATTAGGTCAAGGAGCCTTTGCTTTGGTCGACGAGAGGCGGATAAAGATGAGGAAGGTGATAGGCCACTTGATTTGACTATCTAATGGCCAAAAGAAGGACGTTGAAGAAGCTCGCCGAAGCTCGGTTGGAGAGGGGCCAGAGGTAGGGTTAGGAAGAGGTTTTTTGGCCCTAAACCTTTTTAAGGAGGTGAGGAACACAATGTAGGTTCATTTATTGGCCTTTGGATGGAGTTCCAAGCTTGAGAACATGCTTGCGAACTCTGAGATTTTTGCACACGTTTGATACCCATGTGTTCAAACCATTCGCATGAGACTTCTATAGGGTTTTAGCATTCATGAAAGGTCTCATTTGGAAGGGAATTCCTCAATGAATCTTCCTTTCAAATTTAGGAGTGATTGATTGAGAATCGAGTAAGGAATCCTCACTCAAATCTCACGATGGAGGTTTTGAGTTTCCATTAATGGTGCAGGGACAAGAATGTGAAAAAGATGGAAAACCTAGGGGACTATTTTTAAAGAATTCCAAAAGTTAAGGGCCATTATGTGATAAAAAAAGTCTATTTAGACTGAAATACAAACTAAGTCAAGGTGAACTCTGATTGGGCCCAAATTTTGGTACAAACTTAATTCGGACCTAAGGAATCTGATGTTGAAGTTGGATTTAGGTTTTGACAAAGTTTGATTGGTAAATTGTCCAAAACCCTAAATTAGGGCAACTATCTATCTAAGACTATTTTAGGTCAAATTGGGTTCCAATGGTCAAAGCAAGCATACCAAACCTTATGGAATATTTTTTTTATGAATTTTAGAAGGTTTAGATGAATTTTATCTTGATTGAAACCTCAGTTAATTAAGCAGGTCTGTTTGTAGGGTCTAAGATGTCATTTAATTCTCAAAATGTGTGAAAAACCATTTTTGTCTATAGGATGTTGGAACCTAGTTCCACTTCTCTTTTGTGTTTTGGTGTTAACAAAACTATTTTAAATTCTAATGCGGTTATGAAGTGTTACAAGACTATACAGGAAATATAATTTGTGGATGCTAGCAAGCAAGAAGACAACACTGATGATATGAAATCAGAAGATTATAGATTTTGTTTCATTTATTGTATTTTACAATCTTTGTATGTCTCCTAAAAAGTAAAAAATAATCTCGGAGTTAAAATCAAACTAGAGATAATTAGGGTTCATATTAATGCTCAATCGTTTATCTTTTCAACTCAAAATCGATCCTTTCAATATAAAGTCGTATGGATTAGATGGGTTTTCTATAAAAATTGACTTACACTTATAATATTAGGTACTTATAGCAAGTATCGTTACTGGTCCTAAATACTAGTACATGCTAGGCATAGGTTTGGGCCTAAGTCCCAAACTGTCAACAACATGTACTGGTACTCATCGTGAGTACCGATACCAAGTGGTCATAGTTTGTGCACTTTGTTTTTTCTAGACCTTACAAGTACTAGTACATGTAGGTCGCAACCCCATAGCCTATGAGTCGCAAGTACCGGTACTTATGATCAGTTCCAGTACCAAGTGGCCTTGTTGGTACTCAATAGAATGCCCTGAGTACCGATACCAGTGATCAGTATCGGTACCCCAAGCACTGTTGAACTGACTACAGGAAGTCAGTACCAGTACCAAAAGTTTAGTACCAGTACCAACTAACTATTGTGCCTAATCTAAACGGCTATTTTACAATTAATCTTTATCCTACACTTCCCTTTTTTGCCCCTAATAGCCAGTATTCGTAGGGGAGGTGTTTAGTGGCCTACATATACACTCCTTAAGTATCATTTGCAAAAAACCAACAAGATAAAAATATTCTCTTTGCCTACACCTTTTTCCAACTTTCTAGCTGCAAGGGAGCTTGTCTTGTCACTCTCTTCACAAGGGTATTCTGTGGTTGCAACAACTTCCCAAGGCAATTGCGTTCTTAGTAAATTGTCTATTTTTACTTTCGCATTCTAGTAAGAATTTACATAACATCTATTAAGAAATACACTTGTTGGAGACTTAGGAATTAGCTATAAGCCTTTGTTTATATCTTACTTACACCTGTAATCTTTATTTCTTTTTGACATCTTGTAATTGGGTTATGGTAACCCTTTAATTACCTCAAGTTATTAGTAAATTTATTCCCTTCGGGTTGAGGGAATCAGGTTAAAAAATCTTAAGTCGGGACACTTAGGTAGTGGAGTACCCTGGTGAGGGGAACCACTATGCATCTCGTGTGCCTTTTGTGGCTTCTTTATTCTAGCAATTTTCTGTATACCACACTATTCATCCCCCCTTCTAGTGTACATGTGCCATATAGATCCTACAGGTGAGTGGGTTATGAAAAGAAGTAATTATTCTCTCTTGCAATGGCATCATCAGCCAAGCACATCGAAGGTCAGTCAACCACACGTCCTCCCTACTTTGATGGGACAGACAATGGATACTAGAAGAGGAGGATGCAGATCTTCCTTAAGGCCATGGATGAAGACTCGTGGACTCTCATTCAAGAGAAGTACACAGATTCAAAGCCGTAGGAAGGAGTTGTTTGGACAGCGGATCAAAAGAAGAAGATCACTAGGAATGCAAAGGCAATGAACGTGCTTTATTATGCATTATTAAGGGAAGAGTTCAGCCATATCTTTGCGTGCGAGTCTACATAGGAGATATGGAACACACTTCAAGTCACCTACGAAGGTACTAGTAAAGTTAAACAAACATGCATATCTATTTTAACAAAAGGCTATGAATGTTTCAAGATGGCGAAAGGTGAAACAATCAAGCCATTGTATATGAGATTTGGAGACATTATCAACCCCATGAAGAATTCGTGAGTGAAGTTTATGGAAGAACAACTTGTAAGGAAGATCTTAAGATCCCTTACAAGTGATTGGTCTCTAAAGTTCACGGCAATCCAAGAGGCGAAGGATTTATCCACTCTCTCCTTAGATGATCTGATTGGAAGCCTCACGGCATATGAGGTCCAATTGGAAAACATGAAGAAGAATGAGGAGAGACCTTCAAGCAAGAAGAAGGAGCTTACTTTTAAAGCCATGAAAGAGGATTCGGACTTCAGCAATTCCAACTCTGATGAAGAAGAGGAGCTTGCTCTTCTAATGAGACAATTCTGAAGATTCACCTGAAAATAAGGTAAGGGAGTCAATAAATTTTCAAATGACATTGTTTGTTTTGAGTGCAAGAAGAAGAGACATGTACAAAAAGATTGCCTTATGATCAAGAAGAAGAAAGAAGAAAAGAAGGACAAAGAACTCAATCGAAAGAAGATCTGAAGAAATGCCTAGAAAGCAACTTGGGATGACAGTGATTCCAGCATGGAATCATCTTCCGAAGAATCTGAAGAAACGGAAGTTGTGCAACTTTGCTCAATGGTGAACAACGACGGATTTGAAAATGGGGTAGATTCTAAAATTACTTTTGAAGAATTGTTACAATCTTATGAAGATTTATATCGTAATGCTAGGATGATTAAAAAGGAGAATAAGGTCTTGCATGATAGTTATAATACACTAGAAATATAAAAATCTTGTTTAGAAATAGAATTAGAATTGTCAAAGAAACTAATAATCAATTGCATTCAAAAATAGTAGAATTAGAAGATATTTTTGAACGCTTTGAGGGAACTTTGAATAATCTAAAAGCAACAACTTGGTTGAATACATAGTTTTGTAATAATTTAAAAGCGAAGTCCAATAATAAAAGAACACACAAAATAAATCACATGCACCTACACATGCATGGATTTATCAAAAGGTCAAAAATCCTAGGAATTATAGATCTATCAGAAAGGTGATATATAAACCTAAGGATTTGAAGGGTACTAACCATCAAGGACGCAAAACAAAATGGGTACCTAAAATATATTTGATAAACTATTTTGCAGGTCAAGAAGGACAAATGGATCCTAGACAGTGGTTGTTCCAAGCATATGACGGGACACTCTGACCTCTTTATCAAATGGACGAGAATACAAGATTGAGGACACGTCAAGTTGGGTGACAACAAACGTTGTAGCGTTATTGGTGAAGGTACAATAGGTAATTCCTCTAAGTAGGTATGTAATGTTCTTTTAGTAAAAAACTTAAAACATAACATGCTTAGTATTAGTAAAATATGTGATAATGGATATGATGTATTATTTACTAAAGTTGGTTTTAAAATATTAAAAGAGGGAACAAATACTATTTTAATTGAAGGGTTTAGATATGAAAATATCTATGCTCTTAATTTTTCACAAGAGAAATTTCTAAAATGTCTGCTTCCTTTCCATGTTGAAGTAGATCTATGGCACCGTTAGCTAGGTCACATTAATCACAAACATCTTAATAGGTTAGCCAAAATGAGTTAGTAAGCCTACCCAAACAAACTTATAAAAAGGATGCTTTGTGGACATCTTGTAAACTCGAAAAAATGCACAAGGCTTCTTTCAAACCTAAAGACCTAGTTTCAACCACACGACCTTTAGAGTTGTTACACCTTGATTTATTTGGGCCAACATGATTTGAGAGCCTATATGGATCAAAATTTTACCTAGTTATTCTTGATGACTTCTGTAGGTTCACTTGGGTCATCTTCTTGAAACATAAGGATGACTCATTTAATTCCTTCCTAAGTCTTGCTCGAAGACATCAAAATGAAAAATCCTCCACAATTCTTAGACTTAGGACTAATCATGGGAGTGATTTGAAAATGAAAAATTTTTAAGATTTTGTGTCAATTCTGGCATAACCCATGAATTTTCATTACCTCGGGCACCATCTCAAAATGGTGTTGTAGAGAGCAAGAATTGCACTCTACAAGAATGCGGCCAAACTTTGTTCTTGGAGTTTGGACTTCAAAATAATTTATGGGCTAAAGCCATTAATACGGCATGTTATGTTCTTAATAGAACTCTTTTAAGGCCTATTATTAAGAAAACTCCATATGAGCTTTATTATGAGAAGTCTCCTAGGATTTCATATTTTAGGGTGTTTGGAAGTTGGTGTTATTTGTTAAACACCCGTGATCAGCTTGATAAGTTTGATGCTAAAGGTGATGAAGGAATCTTTATTGGCTATTCAACAAAAAGCAAAGCTTATCGAGTCTTTAATAAAAGGATTTTTATTATTGAAGAATCCCTACATGTTCCATTTGATGAAACAAACTTAGGAGAACTTGAACCAAATCATTTAGATTCTGTTGAGGAAGAAACCCCCTTCATCGATGTATTCAAAATGGAAGATACACGAAATCTACATGATCTTCAAAACAAATAGGTACACCATAAGGATCACCCTCAAGAACATATTATAGGTGATATTGAACAAGGTGCAAAAGCCCGATCTCCTTTTAGAGCTGATTTTGTCCTGAAAGCCATTGTTTCTCAACATGAACCCAAGAAAGTTGATGAGGCATTAAAGGATGAATCTTGGGTTGTAGCTATGTAGAAGAAGCTACTACAATTTACAAGGCACCATGTATGGGACTTGGTACCCGCTCCTGAGGGTAATTCCATCATTGGAACCAAGTGGGTGTTCCAAAATAAATTGGATGAATCTGGTTCAGTAATTAGGAATAAAGCCAAAGTTGTAGCTCAAGGGTATAACCAACAGGAGGGTATTGACTTTGATGAGACATATGCTCTTGTTGCTCACTTGGAGTCCATACAGAAGCTACTTGCCTTTGCAAGTGTAAAGGATTTCAAGCTATATAAAATGGATGCCAAGAGTGCTTTTCTTAATGGATATATTAAGGAAGAAGATTATGTTTGTCGGCCTCTTAGGTTCAAGGACCCAACACACCCAGAGCATGTATATAAGCTAAATAAGGCATTATATAGACTTAAACAAGCTCCCAGGGCCTGGTATGATAGTCTTACGGCCTTCCTTCTCCATCATGGATATAGAATTGGAGTTGTTGATTTAGCACTCTTTGTAAAAGAAGGAAATAACTACCTACTGGTTCAACTATATGTCGACGATATTATATTTGGATCAACCAAGGAGTTCCTGTGTTAGTATTTTTGTGAGACGATGAAGATTCAGTTCGAAATGAGTATGATGGGTGAACTCAGATTCCTTTTAGGACTCCAAATTTAATAATTAGACACAGGAATTTACATTAGTCAAACAAAATATGTTCTTGAAACTCCCAAGAAGTTTAACTTTTAAAATGTAAAAGGCAAAGAGACTCCATTTGCTCTATCTACTTCTCTTGATGAAGACTTATCCGGCAAGAGGGTAGATGAAAAGAAATACCGGGGTATGATTGGTTCACTACTATATCTTACAGCTTCTAGACCAGATATTCTTTTTTCTACATGACTTTGTGCGATATTCCAATCCGAACCCAAGGAATCTCATTTTAACACACTAAAAAGAATATTTAGATACCTAAACAGCACAAAAGATCTTGGTCTTTTTATTCCTAAAGCATAAACCATAGATCTATTATCCTATAGTGATGTAGACTATGCAGGGAGTCAGACTGATCGAAAGAGCACTAGCGGCACATGTCATTTTATTGGGGAATCTCTGAACTTATGGTTCTTTAAGAAATAGACTTGTGTTTCACTTTCTACGACTGAAGCAGAGTATATTGCTGCATCACTAGCTTGCTTTCAGGTCATCTGGATGAGACAGACTTTGTCTGACTTTGGATTGATTTTTGCGTAATCCAAATATTATGTGATAAAACAAGCGCAATAAATTCATCCAAAAG
Source organism: Thalassia testudinum (assembly GCA_037157565.1). Classification (NCBI taxonomy): domain Eukaryota; kingdom Viridiplantae; phylum Streptophyta; class Magnoliopsida; order Alismatales; family Hydrocharitaceae; genus Thalassia; species Thalassia testudinum. Next base: position 17,497,203 of record JAZHRO010000046.1, on the reverse strand, counting down.
TCAAGTACATCATTCACGTACCAAACACATAGATATTCGACATGATTTCCTTAGAGATAATATGCTTCAAGGTTCCACTCAATTAGAATTTGTAGACACACAAAACCAATTGGCAAACATCTTTACAAAACCTCTTACAGTAGAGAGATTTCGCTTTATAAGTATAAAATTAGGACTTTGTACAATAAAAGAGATTCAAAACTAAAAAGTTGATTGATATGTAATTTGTTTATAATTAGAAAAATCCTTGAGGGCCTTACTGCAATTTACCTATTTTTGTTAAAATGGGTTAACTGTAATATTTTCATATGTCTGAAAATATTAGGGTATTATTTGCATTATGGCTACTTAACTTAGGTTGTTGACTACATTATTTTTCAACATCTAAGTTGTTGACTGAAATTTTTTGGAACCACTTACATGGTCATGTGACTAGCACATGACCCATCCCATATAAAAGAGGCCAAGTGCAAACACTTACCTCATTCCACTCTTTGCAAGCCCTAGTTCACCTCCTCAAGTGTCTCTCCATGCCCTAGCCAAGAAGAGAAGAATCATCTCCAAGCTTCAACTCTAGGTACACTCTTATATTCTTATAAAATCGTGCTTCAATGAGTCAATCTTAATCTTGTTTTTCACTCTCTCAAAACATTTCCTGTTGTTGCAATATTTTCTCGTCGGGTACCGGATGGTACCAATACCCATCATATGTACCTGTACTGAAGATGAGTACCGATACTAGCTCAAATTTTTGGTTGGAACAGAAACCAACCAATACCGATACATGCAGGCTTAAGTGTGCTTTTGAATGCAAACATCAAAGGAAATATTCCATTTTACTCATTATTTTCTCTTACTCTTGTTGCATATCTTTTAGATGGCACCTAAATCTAAGAGTAAGGGAAACGCACCTCAAGATGCATTTCACAAATTTTGCATCAATGAGGATGCCAAATCAAAGTTTCATTCATATAAAGGCCTAAAACTTCACCATTGTAGGGCAATTAAGTGGAAAGATTTTTCTCTACAAATCTTTAATTTGACCACCCGTCTTTTTGAACAAAAACTCATGCATTTCTTTGATGAGTCATTTTTTGCCAATGTTCCTGGAGTATAGCTTGATGTCAACTGCTTATTTTTTGCCAATCTCCAAGAACAAGAAAATCGAGGTCATCTTGTCCTAACATCAAATGTATTCGGTCAAAAAATCACCATCACACCAAAATTCTTATCAACCATCACTTAATGTCCAAATGAAGGTCATGCTTTAACACTCTTAAGGAGCAATTTCCTACTTATAAAATCCATGAAACTATCTTGCTCCCTAACTATCAGTGGAAAGCATTGGTAGGCCCGAACATGACCCAGTTCGCTCGTGTTCTTTTTCGAATTTTAGCATGGAACTTAAGGGCTAAAAAATCAAGATTCCACAAAATTCCCGTTGACATTTTACCCTTAATTTATGCTATCATCACAAGTTTTCCTGTAAATTGGAACACAATTTTCCTTCATTTTCTTAGACCCCATTACCGTGCCTCTACTTTACCATTGGACATATTGGTATCTCACATTCTTCACAAAAATAAAATTGACCTCCCTAATTTTACTCCTCATAGGAAAGTTGTCTATTTCAAAGGGTTCACTCTCTGGAAAATGGGAGTGAAACCTACTAGAGAGGAATCCTCTAGTGATAATGAAGAAGAGTATGCTGATCCAAATGCTCAATCTTCTTATCAATGTTCAGACTCATCCTCGGCTTTTTTTCCAATAACCTAGCCATATCCAGAAGCTGAAACACCTTGGGTAAACCTATCTCATGGGTCTAACACCAATCCCAATATGATTAATACTTTAAACTATATTGGTGAAAATCTATCTAACCTCAATTTTACCTTCCACCACTTGGAACGCAAGTTTCATGATCTTTCCCTCTCCATTTAGTCTTCCCATGTTGCTTATCCCACTCAAAAACCAAAACAAAGGAAGAGGACTCAACCAAAAGCACTTCAAGAATATAGTGAAAGAAGGCAAAAGTACTTCCAAGACCCATCTTCTGTCTCTTCTCCAATTGTGGAAGAAGATCCACTACATCATGATGATGAAGAAGAACTGAAGATGAAGAACAATTAATCCTACACTTCCCTCTTTTACAAATAATCTTAATCCTACACTTCCCCTTATTGCCCCTAACGGCTAGTAATCGTAGGGGAGGTGTTTAGTGGCTTATATATACACTCCTTGAGTATCATTTGCAAAAAAACCAACAAGCTAAAAATATTCTCTTTGCCTACACCTTTTTCCAACTTTCTAGCTGCAAAGGAGCTTGTCTTGTTGCTCTCTTCACAATGCTATTCTTTGGTTGCAACAACTTCCCAAGGCGATTGCATTCTTAGTAAATTGTCTATTTTTACTTTCGCATTCTAGTTAGAGTTTATATATCATCTATTAAGAAATACACTTGTTGGAGACTTACGAATTAGTTGTAAGTTTTTGTTTGTATCTTGCTTACGCCTATAATCTTTATTTCTTTTTGTCATCTTGTAATTGGGTTGAGGTAACCCCTTAATTACCTCAGGTTATTAGTAAATTGATTCCCTCTGGGTTGAGGGAATCGGGTTAAAAAATCCTACGTTGGGAGACTTAGGTGGTGGAGTATTCAAGTGAGAGGAACCATTATACATCTCATGTGCTTTTTGTGGTTTGTTTATTCTAGCAATTTTTTATGTACCACACTATTTATCCCCCCTTCTAGTGTGCTTGTGCCCTTCAGATCCTACATATGAACCCACTTATTAGACTTTTGTGACCATTTGACGTTCAATCAAACCTTGGGAAGCACCGTGCTTGTTCTACAATTAAGATATCCTGCTAAAACTACAGTTTTACCCCTTTTTTCATGTTTATTTCTCAGAATGGATATGCAGTGAATTGCAGTTTTCTAGTGGTTATGTAGGAGCATTTGTCAATTGATTACAATTAATTTAAACTAGATATGGCTGATGATGACGTTATCATCAATAGCATCAACTTTGGAGGAGTACATCATGGAGGAAATAGGAGGAATCCTTTCTAAGCCAGAAGCAGCTGAGCTTGGAGCAAGGTTTCTATCCCCTTCACCAACATTACCAGGAGGATCTTTGTTTTATCATTTTGTATTTTAAGTTTTGTAGTAGAAGCATTCCTCCACAGGCATTCCAGTAAAACAAATTTTCTCCATATATAAAAGTTGCCTTTGTACATTTTAGTTGCATTTTAGTTTAGTGCACTCACACCCTCTCTCTAATTATCCTAGGCCTTCATGTACCTAGGGTGAACTTGGAGAGAGGTTCTTCATGTTATTTAGTATTAAGTGTTTAAGTGTAGTTCTTCGCATATTGTATTTCACTGGCTCGTTATTTCAGAAATCCAAAAAATCTTATATTCAAAAATTACAAAAGGAAAGTTCCTCCTTTGATGACCCTAGATGCCACTGCTATCTAGAATTACAAATTTAAAAGTGATTGTGGAATTATGTGTTGCAATGACTCAAAAACCCTAATTTATCAAATCATCCTTCTTCGCTATCACTTTTTGGCACCGTTGCGAAGGAGTCACGACTTTGCATTCACTTGTCTCTCTTACATGATACGTAGATCTCATTCCCTTCTCTTTGTCTCATCTCGTGTGTGCAGGTGTTAATGGAAGAAAGTAGGATTTTTGGAAGCAAAAGCTTAAAGTCCCTTGTCTTCCTGTGGGTATGAGGTTAGTGCCAACTTTTCTTGTCACAAAATTCTTGAAAAAAACTGTGAAAAAAATATTAAATCAAGCTTTTAGAATAAAAACCATTCAAATTAGGTAGAGTGGTGATTTCTAAAAGATATTGTTTGCTTGTTTGAGTTAATTAACACCACTCTACTCAAAGTAATGCTATTTTGATTTTTGGGTCCAAACTTCTATCCAGAATTCAAAAATCAATTCCCGATACCACAGTTCTAAAATCTTGTAAATTCACCCAAAGATTCAAATTTAAGTCAGGAACATCTATTCCAAATTTCAGAGCATTTGGAGTTGTGTAAAATTTTTACAAATTCATGGACCAAAGAAGGGTCATCTACTCTTATTTCATTATTTTGTTGCTATTCGTGAATTTTAGGAATTTTTTACTTGTCCAATTTATGTAACATTTATCTTTTTGAAATCCTTGTGAAATTCAACATATCTTATAAAATTACAAAAATTTTTGGTGGCTAGTAGTGTCACTGAAAGGTCCAAAATACCCACAGTATCATTTCTGGACTTTGACACCAGCACAAAGAAAAATCCCAAAACGATATCAAATGAATTCCTAAAATAATAAAAAAAAACTTTTGGAATCCATTTTTGATTTCCATTCCAGTAGTGGTGTTGATTTCTCTATTTGGACCACTACATAAAAAGAAAAGCATAAAAAGATTCACTGATAGTTAAATTTTTGCATAGGGTTCAATGCATTAGGGTTTCTTTTCATAGTCCCACATTCTAAAGGAAATCTACCTTCATCAATTCAACTTGATTTATCTTTGATTGTGGACTTAAAACTTGTTTGAAATCATAAAAGGAAAACCCTAAAAGACAATAAACAAATTTAAACCCTAAGAGTAGAAAAACAACAAAAAAAATTTTGTGTGACAAACCTCTTATTTTGGCATTGGACTCACTCCATCCAATTCGTACACACATTAAAAAGAAATAACTGGGCATCAACCTAATCAACACCCTTCACATTCCTGTGCACATTCAGGTACCCAAGCATATAATTGAAACAAGCAGTCATTTGACCACTTAAAGACTTCACAAAAACTAGGCTTGATATCTGGTATCTAAGAATCATTAAGTGTTCCTAATTCCTTCAGAAAATGTGGCAATAGACTTGGAGGGAAGTTAAATGATGGGTGTGGGTTTACAGAAGTCCCTGGTGATTTTCCTAGGACATGCTTGGGCACAGTGTACCTCTTTAGTCTAGCCAGGTGATCTTTAGGAAGTGGGTTCACTTGTTGATCCCTTATTTATCCAGTTCCTAAGTCTTAGCTTTCTCTAAGGAGTTAACCTTAAGACAGATTCTGGCTTGGTTTCTTGTTTTGCACACTTCTCATCTCTTCTCTTCTCTCCCCTCCCTATCTTCCATGTGCATGCACGGGCAAAGATCCCAGAATCCACATCTCGAGGGATCATTTGATTTTACCCCACGTACCAAAACATCATTGTTTTCTTCTTCCTTTCATTATTCCTTTGATCTCAAAATGGAAAACATGAAAAATAAGTCTAGAAATTCTACTTCTAACCCCTCTGCTTCCACCTCCTAACCCGACCCTAACTTCCAAAGCCCATCAGTTGACCTGCAAGCTGACTTTCGCATTCCTAACTTCTTGTTTTTGGAGCTACCACTAAGCCAAGAACAGCTAGGGCAATTTCAAAATCAAAATGCAAATCCCCTTTCCCTTATGGTCGACCAACTAGTTCGACTACAACAAAATCAATAATAGTTGGCTAGGGCAGTCACGAACCTAGCTAACCAAAGACCAAGTCAGCCACTCAGGGAAAATCTTTTACCACTTAAGGATTTTTATGATCATTCCAATTACGAAGAGAGACCCAGGGTGGTTATACCCCTAGGGGATTTTTAAATTAAACTCGCCATTTTGAACCTATTTAAAAATTTTCATGGCCTTCCGAGAGAGGACCCTTTTTGCCACCTTTAGAAGCTAATTGTCCTCGCTCAAAACACCCATTCCCGCAATGTGCCAGAAGAAATGTGGCTTATGAGACTCTTCCCTCTCTCATTAAAAGACAAAGCGTCTCATTGGTTTAGAATGGTCGAGCATTAAGACGATCAATTACAACCTTTTAACAAAAATCTGGTGAACCTTTCCATGAGTCTTGGGAGAGATTTTAAGAATTACTAAGGAGTTGCCCACACCATGAAATTCCATGATGGCAGCCAGTGTAGATCTTCTATTATGGATTAGAAGATCAATTGAAATGATTTGTGGATGCTTCGTGTGGGTGAAATTTCCTTAATAAAGATGCTGAAAGTGCCTACCTTCTTTTCGAAGAAATGAGTGAAAACTCTTTTAATTTCTTTTCAATGGATACTTTTGCTAGGACAAACAACCCAAGACTTGGAGTAAATGAAATCAACTCCAAATCCACATTTGTTCCAATCACACAAGATGATCTACACATGATAGCTCAACAACTGGAACGTATGCAAATTAACTAGAAAAGAATGGAAGAAAAGTTCACCCAAAAACAAGATCCTTAGCTGAACTCCACTCACCTTCTAAGAAGAGAAAATCTGCACAATATCGATGCTACTCTAGCTAGGCAGCAGTATTCATCTACAAGATTTGACTGGGACTTTTGATTTAATGAATCAAAATCTCTTTAACCCCACCATTGAAAACATTTCGACTCTCTAGAAGCAATCTAGAAATTCCTGTAATTCTTACAATCAAAATTGGAGGAACAACCAGATTCCATCCAGGAAAGCCCTGAATCCTGTTCCATTTCCTAAACAAAATCAAATTGGGACTTACGGGGAAAACATTTATCAATTGAGGCCATCTAAAGAAGATATCAACTCCCAAGTCAGGAAACTATGTAGGCAATGTAGACTCAAATGACTAAAGTAACCCACATGATAACCAATTAAAAAAGTCAAGTAAGGTTACTCCTGAACACATACTTACTAGCAACTGCCATCCCAACCCATGCCAACCTAAATAATCAACGAAACCAATATCAAGGTGGATATCCCAATTAAACTATTTACCCAACACCCATCGACTTTTAATCAAAACTAGGCTTCCTATCCTAGAAGAAGCAACCACACTACAAATGCAGTTACTCAAAGGAACGAGAAAACTACTCATGATCGTTCGCCTGCTTAAGAAACCCATTTTAGAGAAAAGCATATCAACTCTTCTCCCTCTTCCTCTAACCCTAGTTAGGAACCTACAACTACAAAACTGGAAAATCCCATACCTTTCCCATGAGCCCTTTGATGTAGACACACTAATTTTGGTTAAAATGCCTATTCATGCATGTTCTGAGGGCTAGATTTGCATTTCATATTATAAATATTGCATAGCAAGCATCATCCTGCATTTAGAGTAGTTGTGTATATTTCAGGCTAATTACATTCTTTTTATGGCCAGGAGGGAAGGAGATTTATTTTAGGGCCTCGAATGGATGATCAAGCCATACAGATCTAATCAGGATGACAATTGGAGTCTAATGCCTTCGAGATCGTCTAGATTAGAGTCCCGTAGTACCTTATGCTGTCTGAGGAAGATCAACGGCCAGGAGGCAACGCGACATCCATACAGGTTTCGGATGGAAAATTTGACCGTACTGAAGGATCCGGCGTGACGATCGCAATCTGGCTACATGAGAATCATCTCGATTTGAGCACCATGGCACCCTCTGCAATAGACAAAAGATGGATGGCCCAGATGGCACCACGTGGCACCATCCAGGCTACCCAACACCTGCCAACTACAACTGGAAGGCACCCACTGTTCACCTTAAGACATCCGTGTGACCACCTGGACGACTTAGCATAATGGTGGAGGCGTGGGCTTTCAACTAAGGGGCGCGGGTTCGCATCCGCGCAAGCCCCCCAATTCATAATTGAGGCAGCGCTAGTGCACCCGCACCGCAATGCCAGCGCAGCAACGCCAACACGCACACACGTGACACGATGCGTGATGGGCACATAGGCACAGCAGTAATGGGCTTGAGTTGGCGCAAACCTTCAACGACAGCCTAGGTAGACCATTAGTGACACTTACAACTGTCACTAATTGCTTGTAGGCGCAAGGCCAGCAGTGGGCATGAGCGGTGGGGTGCGATCTTCAGCGACAGCTGCATGGGGTCTTTAGTGACGCTTGTAGCTATCACTACAACCCTCTACATGAATTTCTTCTTCCTTTCACTATATAAACACCCCTACACCCCCATTCCAAAGCATCTCTGCCTACTCTACTCCCACCTATTCCTAAGCTCTAGTATCCTACCAAAGATCCATTAGAGGTTACTCTGAAGCTCCAAAGGCCTCCTATTAGTGTAATGATCCTACTTCCCACCAAAAATTCATCCTTCATCCCACTACCTTCATAAGTTGCCTTGGAGCCGTCCTCCTACCTCTATTTCGGTAGAAGATCACCACCATCTCCTCACCTCCATTCTAGAGCCTCAGCGAAGCATTCCTCTACCTGGCATCCTACTGCATCTCACCTCCGTCATCCTACATCTCGCCTCCTACATCAAAGCTTCCGTCAGGCGCCGTCGTCTCACCGAACAGCCGATTCGGGAGATTTCCTCCCACCCCTGTCTCTTTTATGCTTTCATAGATTATTGTAACAAACATTTGTGTAATATATCATAGTTGTGTTCTATTCAGTGCATGATCGTGATTAAAAGTTGTTTAGTTGTAGTATAATGCGAAAACACTACGACAAATAATATTTATAAAAGCAGTGAGTACCGGGTCTTTTGCAGGGAGGCAATCTCGACTTTTAACGAAAGCTTTTCAATGGATCAGTTCTAACAAGTTATTTATATATGTATATATGTATAGAGATGCATCAAATATTCATAAGATCAGAATTCATTGCATTGATAGAGAGTTTTTCATAATAGAAATTGCTATGCAAAAAGTAAAGATAGATAGAGAGAAAGAGAGAGGGAGAGACAGAGATAGAAGAAAGTGGTAGAGAAACGACATCGCTTGCGGGATGCTTGTGTGAGATGCAGTAGCACCTCAGTTCCAAAGCGTCGGGATGAAGTCGAAGAGGAGTTGCAGAGGAGACGAAGAAATGCAAAGATGACGGGATGTCTAGAGTTCATGGAAGAGAGAGGTTAAGTGATGCCTCAACTAGGGGGACCCTATACCTTCTTTTATAGATTTTGTGAAGGGAAAAAAGGGTATTTCAGGCCTTAAAACCATCCAACAACCTCTGGTTGATCAGATTTGTTGATTGGGAGATCAACGGCTCTGATTTGGCCTCAAAACTCCTTCAATTTCCTTCTTATCTCATGGATTCACTCTGATGGCAACATGTGGCAACCTCTGTATGCTTAGATGATGATCGCACAGCTCTACTGCTTCCTCACCCACCTCTGCTTTCTTCATGCGCACCCGCATGCCTCATTTTAGCACCTAATACCTGACCGTTCGATCGTATGATCGAACAACTCAGATTAACGTCCATGCCCTCGCATTTTTGCCTTCAATCAAATCCCTCCTCATCCCCGGTCGTCTAATCTTGCAACCAGACGGCTTAAATGCATGCTCATCGTGCCTTTCTGATCTCGTAAAAACCCACGCAATCCCGCGTCCACCCGCAATGACTCTAATAGCGCCACGTGGCATGCTGTCCGTCGTCGGATGGCACAATTGTGCCTGCACGCGCCTGCCCACCGAAGCCACATCAACATTGCACAGCGCAAGGCTCGAACCGACATCCCATGCATACATGCACATGCGTGCGTGAGCCAATGCACTGCGCAAACTCTTTATCATATATGCTTGCTTGTTTATATTTATATTGATCTAATCTAGGTGGCGACGTGGCACGCTCGTGGCTGTTTGGTGAAGATCCAATGGCCCACACTATGAGGAGAGGTACCCTCAAGAGTTGTGCGAGGGGTGGCTGCGATGGCACCATGTGGTGCCATCGTGACCGTTCGTTCTTCTTCTCTTTATATTTGATGACATAGGCCTCCCATTAAGTTGATTTATGCACCGTTGGACTGCGAACGTTGATCTGGATCCATCCGTGCAGTTAGATTTGTCATCTGAGGTTCGAATCTTTACCCTTTGGCTCCATGATCTTCATTCTTCTATGGACTGCACATGATGCTCTGGTTGTCTGATCGGGACGATTTTGGAAGCATTGGATTTCCATCGTTTTTCTGATCAGATCTGGCATCTACGACTTCAAATCATCTGCGATTAAAATCAACTCTCTTTTAGGTAATAAAATGATGATATTATCTATATGACTAGTAAACTAACTAGTATGCGAATTATGATGCTTATGCATGCATTGACTCGAAGTTATGCTAGAATCTAGCTCAATTTAGGTGTTTCAGGTTGCATGATTGATGTGCAATCATGTTCCCTCTCATTTTGTGAACCTATCATGCTTGTCTTTTCATTTCAAAAAAATAAAAAAATAACAAGACCCTAAAACACCAAAAAGAAACAAAACGAAGTGCGATTTTCAAACAAAGTAAACGCCGCCTCCCTGTGTTCGACCCGAGACTCCCTTGGAGTTTCTGTTATAAATTGTATTTGATAGACGCATTTTGCGAGATACAATGATGGGTTCTCCAAACCCTAGTTTTAATTCACGAAACACGTTCATCACCATTAACTCTTCACATAATAAGAAAAAGAAATCGAAACCCATTGATAGGGAATTGATGGATCATTTTGGGAAAGTTGAAATAAATATCCCTCTCCTTAATGCCATAAACTATATCCCTGCCTATGCCAAAATCTTAAAAGATTTATGTACCCCCAAAAGGTAGCCAAGAAAATTAAGAAAGGTGATTCTCCCAGCGATAGTGAGCTCAGTTGTGTCAAGCAAACTGCCTCTCAAAAGGAATGATCTGGGCACCCCCTTGATTCAAGTGGTCATTAATGACATTTCATTTGATCGTGCATTATTAGATCTTGGTGGCCCAATTAATCTCATTCCCAATGTTGTATTTGAAGAATTCAAGATCGGAGAATTAAAGCCTATCGGGGTAACACTTCAATTAGCTAACCTATCTACAATAAGACCAAATGGAATTATTGACGATGTCATTGTCCATGTTAAAAATTATCTATTTGTTGTAGACTTTTTGGTCTTGGGCATGGAGGTGCCAAAAGTACTAAATAATGGCCCAATAATTCTTGGAAGACCATTCATGGCTACCGCCAAAGCAAACATTGATTGTGATTATGGAAGGATGAAAATCATGTGCGATAGTGAATCTAATACAATAGATAATTTTCAAGCTTCTAGGAGATTCCAAGAATCAAATTTCTTTGATGACTCAGATTTTGAGATAGAAAATGTAGTGGAGGAAACAATGCAAATTTCACACATGGGTTCTTGCTTTGTAGTTAATACTATTCTTGAACAATCTCCTAATTTAACCCACCCTAACCACACCATCAGCACCTGACTCTTCACCGAACTCCTCTCTCACTTTACCCATGGACCATAAGGCAAAAATCATTTCAGAGCCAGGCCCTCTTAAATATGTTTTCCTTGGATTGAATCAAGGCAAGCCCCTAAATATCAATTTTGGACTTGTTGGGGCTCAAGAGGAAAGACTTCTCCAGGTTCTCTGTAAAAATAGAAATGCTATTGGCTGAACCCTTTCTGACATTAAGGGAATAAATCCGCCATATTGCACTCATAGAATATATCTTCAGGATGACTCTTGCCCCTCCCACCAACCACAAAGGCACCTGAACCTTAATATGCAGGAGGTGATAGAAAAGGAGATAATAAAGTTTCTTGATGCTAATATCATTTACCCAATTCCTAGCAGCCCTTGTGTTTAATAGGGCAAGATCGAGGTTTTAAAATCATTGCATTGCAGTATAGTCAAAATCACTTCTCAACAAATACAATTTATAACTCGAATATCTAAATGAAGTCCGAGGTTGAACACAGGGAGCAAATATGGAATTCACATGCTAATCTTCAATTAAAATATAAATGAGCACAGGAAATAAGCCAAGAATAATGATATTCAACAAATGCTAATATGTCACAACAGATATTCAATGAATAACATAAGAATTTCAAGACTTAACGAGACCAAAAAGATATCTAAGACTAAATAATGGTGATTTGGATCACCAATTATTAGTCTAAGCAAATGTATATCAACTACTCAATGCATGTGAAATAAATGAATAGTGATCAGACGTCTGATTTATCAAGTCAGATGACTTAAATGTCGCCTGCTATAGTGCTTTCTTCATCTCTTCTTCTGCCTTTCTTCTTTAGCCTTTCCTCTTCTCTTTTGCCTTTAGCTCCTTTCCTTCTCATCTTTTGCTTTCTGCATGAGCCCTCTAGAGCCTTCTCTTCTCTTCTTCCTTGGCTCTTCTTTCTCATGCCTCTTCTTCTCTTAAGCTCTCACGGCTAAGTGTTGGACTTAGTTAAGCATTAGAGAGAAAAACCCTCCCCTCCCCTGCTCTCTCTTTCTTTCCTTCCTCCACTCCTCTTTCTCTGAAACCAAGCTTATCGGGTATTCAGGTCGTGTAACCGGTATAGGGCTACGTGCGTGGGATCATAGTCGAGGAGTGTATAGTAGGCAGGTTGGGTCGTGAATGCGGGTGTGAAGGGAACCTCACCCATGGTTTTGATGCATTAAAGCCTTCTGAGAAAGTCAAATTATGCAACTTCGATGCCTCCAAATCCCACGATGTGGGACTAAATCAGCCCTCCTTCTTCGCCTGCAACACTAGTAGTAGGTGGCATCAATTGGTATCTGGGGAGTAGTCAAAGCTCCCAATTGGCCACCTGGAGATGATCCTTAGGTGATTCCACGTTACCTAGAGCGAACACCTGGTACCGAGGTTCCAAGAACATGCTCTGGAGCTCTTCGAAGAAGCTTAAGCAATGGCGGCTTTGACTTGTACTTGAAAACACAAATAAGGCCTTTTGGCCACATTAAACTTGGTTAGGAGGTTCGTTGGATGTTGGTGAATGTAGTGGCAGTGGTTGTGTGGTGCATTAAGGTACGTGGTGGCCGGACGAAGTCAGGGATTGTCATACGATGGTGGGTTGTTCGGTGGATAGTTTGGGCAGATGGAATGGCAAGATAAGAAATGGGTTTTCATCATGGTGATGTGCCAAAGGTTGTGGAGTTGTCAGCGAGATGGTTGGAGGTGTGAGGTGATGGGAAAGCCTCACCGGAGATGTGGCTGGAGCGGAGGAAGATGACGGTGTGCATGTGAGTCGAGGGATTCCTTTTGGGTTTTTAGTAGTGAAAATTAACCTAAAGATCTAAAGAAACTAATCTTAACCTAAAGATCTAAAGAAACTAATCTAACCTAAACTAATGGATAAAAGGGGGGAATGCCCATGTCGGTTGTACGTCGGACGTGGCGAAGATGAACCCTCCGGAGGGTTCATCTTCGCCACGTCCCGGAGGGAGAAGCGGTGACGACAAGGGGAGATAGGTAGTGGTTGCTGCTATTGCGATGTGCAGAAGAAGTTGTGGATGAAGAATACACTCTCTTTGGTCAGTGCCAGCAGACGAGGAAGGTGGTCGAAGGAGGTTGCTTGAGCTCGTGGAGCATTCAACTGGAGAGGAGGGAAGAAGGAGGTATTCTGGCCAAAAACAAGCCAAGGATGTATTGATAGAAATGTGGATCTTTTTATAGGCCATATGAGGTCCTTCCAAGCTTGGAAACCAAGATTGAAAGCTTGGGACTTACGCACATGTAGGATACCCTCATCTCCCATGCGTTCGAATGAGTGATTGGGAAAGAGTTAGGAATCATGGCCGGGTCTATTTGGAAGAGAATTCCTCAAGGAATCTCTGGTTCAAGTTTGGGATATTTGATTGAGAAACAAGCGAGAAAATCTTACTGGTGAGGTGCAGCTATTCCTAATGGCAGTCAGGGACCTAGATTCGAAGCAGATGACAAAGTTAGGGGGGCCATTGCAATAGATTTCTAAAGCTAGGGGTTTAAGTGTAAGGGAAAGAGTTTGACTGGACCAAATTGTAAACTAGGTCAAGATAATCTCTGATTGGGCCCAAATTTTGCTAAAAACCAAATTTGCACCAAAGAAATCTAATGGTGAAGTTGGATTTATTTTTTGACCATGTTTTACTGTGTAATTTGTGTAGAAACCCAAATTACAACAACTATCTATCTGAGACTCTATTTTAGGTCAAAATGGCTTCCAATGGTCAAAGTAAATTTACAAACCCTTATAGAATATCTTCCTATGATTTATAGAAGGTTTAGGTGAATTTAATCCTGACCAAAACCTCAGTTAATTAAGGTCTACTTTTAGGATTTCAGATATCCATTAAATCTCAAAACACTTGGAAACACATTTCTGTCTGCATGAGCCCACTTATTAGACATTTATGACCATTTGACCTTTAGTAAACATCTGGGAAACCCTATGATTGATCTGAATTAGGATATTTTGTTAAAAATGTAGATTTACCCCTATTTGAATGTATTTCTCTCAGAAAGAATATGCAGTGAATTATAGTCTTCTAGCGGTTATGTAGGAGCATTTTTCCATTGATTATGACCAATTAAAGCTAGATATACTGATGCTGACATTATCATCATACCCCCATGCCTAACTTTTGCTAGTCCCTTAGCAAAATTTTATGAAATTAACTTGAATTCTAGACATGCTTTGATGTTCAAAGTCCTGGTTCTTTGCTCTTTTTAGAAATTAGGTCAGAATGCTAATAGTAAGCCTAGAGGTACTCAAGTACCAGCCAAGATCTAGACTTGACCTGCTTTAGCTACAGCCTACTGCAAAGGTTTCGAAGGCCCACAGAAACTATCCAAAGGTTTGTTGGACCCAACAATTAAAGCACCCGTGCTTGTAACAAGGTTAGTGCTAGTTCAATTTGCAGGGCATTTTTCTAAGAGAGAGGGATAGAAGAACTTTTGTTTTTTTGGAAGTTTTCTCTCTCTATTTCATTTCCTTATTTCTAGCTCTGGATTGGCTCAGAAACACGGTCTATATTAGATTCCTTGTTCCCACCATAAATCCTCATAGGCTCCCTAGCAATTGATGCTTCGAGATGGCACCGCCCATGGCAATCCCCGAAGCCTTGGCTTTTGACACTTCGAGATAGTGCCGCCCATGGAATTTTGTAGCTAAATTTAGGCCCTGGATATCGATATTTCAGGATAATCCCGCCCATGGTCCCTGAACCAACATAAGTTGCTTACATGCCCTCGATAGGATATTTAGATATCCTAGGAGACAAGCACCAAGGAGATAGTATGTTATTGCGTATCTTCAAGCGGAATTTCCTACCTCTCCACACTGGAAACTCGTCCAAATCAACTTTTGTTGATAAGTGGCTCGTAATCTAGGTAGCTTTTTCAAAATAGAATAAATGCTTTTGCGTGATTTTGATTATTAAGTGCACTGAACCAGACTTTTGTGTGTATTAGGGTGCTTGGGTTACCAAGTCCCGGAAACCAGTGGTCAGTTAACAAGGCCGAATACTCCCTAAGCCTTAGACCTAATACGTAAGCTTCGCATTTTCCTAAACGTCCTGAGAACTATCCGAATCTTAATGGATACGTGAATTTTTAAGCCTAAAACATGCCCAAGAGGCCTAAGATTAGCACTCATACTAATCACTTTATCTTTCAGTTATTCTAGGACTTTTTTCTTTTATTTGGTCAAGAACTTTAAGTAATTTCCATAATCATTTACTAATGACTATCCTTTTTGTTTCAAAGTGTAGCTCCTTTTTTATACTTAAAACACCTCTCCTTTTCCTCCTCAAGAATGAGATGGAATTTAAGCTCATAAAATTTCCTCCTATTTCTCCATTTTTTTGTTTTTCATTTTAGTTTCTTATTTTTTTGGTTTTTTGAATATGTTTTTTTGGAGAAAACCCCTCAGAAACTTAAATTTTTATGTGTTTGCACTTTAACACCCCCCATCCCTAAGTTTTGCAATGTCCTCATTGTAAATTGAAGGGTATGAAATCAGTTTGGGTTCATGGGTTAGAATAGCTTCAAAGGGTGGGTGAACGGGTTGGGGTGACTGTTGCGGAAGATTTCAAGCTTTGATATGAATACCAAAGGTGGAGTCGGCTGTTCTACTCTGAACTCAGAAGTACAGTAGACGTGCAACTCAAAAGGATAATTAGAAGGGTGTTGGGCTTTTGGAATGATGGGTTGCCTCCTGTTAAGCGCTAAATTTAATGCCTTCAATCAAGCAGAAGATGGTCATGGAGGAGTGGTCAAATCAATAGAATTTTGTAAAGCAGGCACCTTTATTAATAGCATGGTTGGTTCAACCAGTTGCTTATTCAGATCAACAGGCTGATGATGTAGCCCAAACCCAATCAGTCTGGTGGGGTGATGGATGTGAATTAGTAGATGTGGTGCCCACCAGATACCTTGTGACTCAGAAGGATGTGGCAGTGTGAATCACGGGTTTGGCTAAATTGGATCAGCTTGGTTAGAGTAGGGATCCTCGAATGAAAAAGAGTCTGTGGAGGATGTGAGATCCCTACGAGAGTGATCAGAGAAGGGTAGGACGTGATGTCCATTCTGATCGATGACCGAATCCTGAGCAAAAGTTGGAGAAGAATCATGTACGACTGGATCATCAAGAGGAGAATTAGAGTAGAAATTGATTCTGATTGTGAGTCGGGGTTGGGTTCAGATTTGAGAAGGTTTTGTATGTTATGTAGAAGAGGTGGTTTCTTTCAAACCATTGACCTCAGTGTCAAAATCAAAGGATGGGTCATGGTCACTGAAGTCGTAAATAGGTTTGGAGTCATTAGGAAGCAAAGGTTCTCTAAAATTAGAGTAAGATTCGAAATCATCGGAGAACTTGCGAAGGTCGTGTTCTGAGCTTGATTGCCAAACAGAGGTGCCACCACGAAAAAGATCAATATTTGTAGAATCAGCATCCTGACTTGGATCTAACAAAATTTCATATTCTAAGCTCAAAAAGGTGTCCCTAGTAGGCATAGGGTAGGGTTCATGGCTCCTAGGGTAGACCCAATTGAACCTTAATTCTTCTAGCTCCTCAATTTTTGTATCGTAAATTGGCTGGCTTTCTGAAAAATTGATTGTATCTCTGAGGAATCTGAAGCGGTGTATTCATCAAATACAAGCCCATAATCATATTCTATATTTAAAATTTGATTCTCATCACGTTTAGCCTCATAATTACCTCAAATAGGCTTGTATCCACATTCTAGGTTAAGGGTAAGGATTGGATCACTAGAGTCTAGGCTAGGTTCTATTGGGCTGTAAGAATCATTCTCAAGAATCACCCAAATAGGATAAGGCTCGGGATTTACATTCTTAGGATGTTCTGTTTTAAGCTCATCATCATAGGTGTCAGGGAAATTTAAGCTCGATGGACTAGTTTCCTGGTTTCTTATGGATAGTTCGGAATTGTGAACAGCTGCAATTAGATCCTCCCAACCCATCTTAAGATTAGGAATGCCAATTGTTATGAAATTTGAATCTGCTTTCATTTGGGTTAAGGGTCCACAATAACCTTGATACTTGAACCCTGGATTGGGGAAATTATGTTGATCATCATAATTACTCCAAGATATCTTATTATCTGATGGGTATTTTTGTTCAATAGTTCTATATAACTCATTCAGCAATTCTCCCCATTTTTCCATGAGATATTGGTTTTTCTCCAAAAGTAAAGGATTTGACCAACATTGCAAATACTTGTTGCTATGTAATGTCATTAATTCATTGTAATCTAGTAAAAGATCATCTAGGGTTGAACCGTGTTTTATTTGTGTTGATACTATTTTGAAATAGTTCAGAATGTGGTCTGTTATTTTTATAAATTTATCCCAAATGTCCCTTTTAAAATATTCCTTGTGGTGTCTCTAAGCATCCTCAATCATTTTTTCATTCATGCTCTTTAGGGACTCAGGTTTCCTAAATAGTCCTCCTAGATTTCCAGGTTGCATTTTCAAATTAGGTGGTGGAATCAAGTTGTAGAATCGAACTCAATATCAGATTAGAACTTGATTAGATTTGAAATAAATTACCAAGAATAATTAATGTGGTCTCTCTGGTTAAAAACATAAGGACCTTCCAAAGAGTGTGCTCTAGAGAAAAGATGAAGGACTAGTTGTTATTTGGACCCAATCAAGGCACCCAAATATTTTTGGACGACTAAGGTTGTTTCAAGGTGGATGATACCTCTGAATCAGAAAACTACACACCAGAGAAATACCTAGGTAGCCAAGAAGGAGAGCCCCACAAAGACTCCTACATGGTAGAGCATCCCCACAGGTTATAGGGTTTCCCCCACCCGACCGCCCTTGTCACTGTGATTCCAAGTAGACCGGAATGTACGAACTTAAGACCTTATGATCGCACGGGTTTTGCGAATTAGAAATCAGGGTTACAAGTAATCGGTCATCATAGTTGCAAAATGCATGGTCAAATAAAATTTATACTGAAACTGCAAGGGAGTCTCGGGTCGAACACAGGGAGGCGACATTTACTTTAACTGAAAACTATGCTTCATTTTGATTGTTTTTGGTAATTTAGGGTTTTGTTATTTTTTTTTGTTTTTGAAATAAAGACAAGCAATCACAAGATAGAGATGGAATCAATTGTGATGTATTGCATTAATGTCTATAACAATAATCTATGAAAGCATAAAAAGAGAGGGAGTTGAGAGGAAATCTCCTGAATCGGCTGTTTGTCGAGACGACGACGCCTAGCAGAATCTTGGACAAAGGAGGTGAGGAGCGAGACAACGGAGGTGAGGTGCAGGAGGATGTCGAGTAGAGGAAAGCTTCAGTGTGGCTACGGAATGGCGGTAATCACACGTGTTTCACAAGTTTGAAATCAGGGTTACAAGTAACCTGTCATCGTAGTTGCAAAACTCGTGGTCAAATAAAATTTATACCGAGACTCCAAGGGAGTCTTGGGTTGAACACATGGAGGCGACATTTACTTTAAGTGAAAACCACGCTTTGATTTGTTTCTTTTTGATATTTCAGGGTTTTGTTATTTCTTTTGTATTTTTGTAAGAAGAAGACAAACAAATGAATCAAAAAATAGAGATGGAACAAATATGGTATAGATATCACTTCAATGTCTATTACAATCAACTATGAAAGCAAAAAAGGAGAGGGGGGTGAGAGGAAATCTCCTGAATCAGCTGTTCAGTGAGACGACAACGCCTAGTAGAAGCTTGGATGAAGGAGGTGAGGAGCGGGACGACAAATGTGAGATGCAGGAGGATGTCGAGTAGAGGAAAGCTTCAGCATGGCTTTGGTGTGGAGGTGAGAAGATGGAGATGATTTGCTACCTGAATGAAGGTGTGAGGATGGCTCCAAGGTGACTTATGAATGGGGATGGGAAGAGGGATGAATATTTCGTAAGGCAGAGGTTCGCTACACTAATAGTAGCCTTTGGAGCTTGAGAACAAGCTCTAATGGAGCGATGGTAGGCTTGCTAGAGCTTTGGAGTAAGTGGGAGTAGAGTAGGTAGAGATGGCTTGGAAGGGACGGGGTGTAGGTCGTTTTATGGTGGAGGAGAATAGGAAAAAATAGGTATGGGACCGTTAGTGACATCCATGCCATTGCTGGAAGCATCGCAGTAGGCAGCTCATGCCCACTCATGCCCACAGCTAGCTTTGTTGGCACGCGAAGAGTTAGAGACGGCTGTAAGCGTCGCTAGCGCTACGCTGTGCCTGTTGTTGCCACGCGCGCGCGCGCTCACATGCTGGCGCTGTGCTATGAACATGCATGCTTTTGTGCGCATGCGTGTGCCCCTGCGCTGCTGCACACATGCGATGTTACATGTGTGCGCATGGGTAGCCGAGGCTGTGCCACGTGGCGTAGTCTGGGCCGTCCATCTTTTTTTCATTGTAGGAGCTACTACAAAGGTCGGAGTGAGTCAATTTTTACACCATTAGGCTACGATCATCAACCCAAATCCATCCGTGCAGTCAGATTTGTCATTTGAAGCTCCGAATTATGTCACCTAGTCCCTTGGCCGTTGATCTTCCTCGGACTACATATGATTCTACAGGACTCCAATTGAGGCGATTATGGAGGCGTTGGACTCTAATTGTCGTCTTGATTAGATTCGTACAGTCAGATCGTCAATTTGATGCTCCAAAATAAATATCCTTCTCTCCTAACCACAAAAATGATGCAATTAACCTAAATTATATACAACTACTCTAAATGCAGAATGATGTATGCTATGCGATCTTTATAAAATGAAATTCAAATCTAAGCCTAGGAACATGCATGAATAGACATTTTACCTTCAATAATTGTGTCTACATCATACCCCCATGCCTATCTTTTGCTAGTCCATAGCAAAATTAGACTACATGCTATGTATAAAATCAAAATTTGGATTAGATCGCTTAGGCCTAAGTCATTTATTAACAATAGAAAATTTCAACTAAGGTCCTAAACTACGAAGAGACAATAGTACCCAGGTGTCTGCCAGAATGCAAACTGCCCAAGTCCTCGCCTTATTTGAAGGGAAGATACATTTTTTTGTTTTTCTTCTTTTCTATTTTTTTTATACTTTTTGAGTTTGAGAATTCTGGGATAGCTTTTTATGGCTACCCGGCCCACCCAAGACTCGAAAAGGACTCTAAGTGCTAAGACACTTGTGAAATAGTGAATGACTCACTTGGCAGTCGTTGAAATGGACTTCAAGTTTCTACAACCCAAGGTGACCTTGCCTAAAGGTTTATCTTTTTAACTGGTAGCTTTCTCCCTACTTTTATTTATCGGGTCAACACAAGGGTGAACCCAGTGTATATCTCCCTGGTTTATTCCACTTCCCTGCTTCTTCCCTAAGTGTTTTGGGAATTGTTGTGCATTTTTTTGTTAGTTGGGTTCTGGACAACCGGCCAGAGGGCTGTTACCCACAGCAACTTGCCAGCAATACTTATGCGGTGAACTGTGGCTTTATTTATTTTTTTATTTTTTTCACCATTTTCTATTGTTTTTGCTTTTTCTTTTTGTGCTTTTGTTTTTTTCTTTGTTTAAGTAGGTGGCTTCCTGATCTAAGATTTACCTAAAGGCAGTATAATGAAAATGCTCTTGTGATTGGGCTCTGGACAACCAGTCGATGAGTTGTTACCACCGATAACTTGCCAGCCATAGCACCCTAGATAGTTCATTAGCTACCCAATTTTTGAAGAAACAACCAAAAAGTGGGTCAGTGCAAAAAAATATGTGTAGAAGCTTAGGCTTAAAGTCCCCCCAAATCAGAGGGCGAGTTGATAAGTCACATACTTATCATCCTAATTTTTTAGCCAAATTAAAAATGAATTTGAATTGGCGAGGACCTGAGACTAAGTCCACATTTGAGTGGACAGCCGGGCTAATTAAGCCCAAAGACCTGAAGAGTCTTAAGTGTTTAGGTCCTCTCGTATCATTTCCTAAAGTTAATAAATTCCAAATGCCTAAGTTCTCTTCTCCTAATTCTTCTTTTTTTTTATCTTTTAGAATTGTTGATTTTTTTTTAAAGAAACTAAAAGAAATTCTACGAAGTTAACAAAATGATTTCAGGATTAAGTATCCACCTCCCCATGCTTAAATGATGTAATGTCCTCATTGTAAAAATAAAGACATGAAAAGGGTAGAGTAAATAGAATATCCCCTGAGTGTTGTGAAAATCCGGTTAGCTCCGTAGAGAGAAGAGTGTATACACATGCACTAAGTTTAATGCCTTTAGCTAGGCATAATATACATACAAAAAAGTTGGGAATTCACAAGTGCGGGTTAGAATCAAAATCAAAAGGTTGATCCTGAAAGCCATCTGCAGAAGATGTCCACAGATGTGGACTAGATTATGGTGCAGACCTATGCCCTATGGCCGAGTGGTTCTCTGGTTCTGGATGAAAATCACCTAGAACCGATGGTTGTCGTGTTTGCGGGGCTGGGTCTGCGGTTTAGTGGTGTGCAACCCAAGACCAAAGTGTTGGACAACAGGTAAAGATGGTTCAATAGGTGCAGTTGTCCACTTAACTTCTTGCTCAGAAAAATAATTATTTATTTTGAGCTTAGGTTGCACGTGAAAGATATCGTATGGGTCCTGGTAGAAAGTACGTGGTTTCATGTCAATAGGCACCCTTAGATCCAAATTCAAAGTTCCCTTAGAATTAGCCTCCCAAATTTTTATTTCAACAATTCCATTTTCCAACATCAAGGGCTCAGGCTCCTGAACCTCTAGCATATCATTCAACCCATATGATTCTCCTAAGTCCAGTAATCTTGGCTGAATCAAGATTGACATGGGCACAATGATCACAGAAGTCAGCTCTTCGGGGTGCAGATGAGGAATGGGGTCACTAATTGAATCATCAAGTAAATGGGGATTCGAAACCTCCAAGTTAGCCCCAACCGAATCAAAATCTTCAATGACTAGGCTATCACATGGCTCATCATGCTCGTCGAGCCCATGTCTAACTAAAATCATCTTCCTTAAGCTGAAGACTTTACTAAGAGATTCCTCACCATCAGAATCAAAGAGTCCATTATCCTCATTTATATATTCCCAGAATCATATGACATTTCATGGTTCATGGAGACATATTTTTTGTCATTCCCTCTCTCTAGGATCTCGGGTGAGAAACCCGATTCATCCTCAAAGGGTTGCTCTAGTCCAACCTGGTCATGACCAATCTCAGAATATGCATCCCTCTTGATAGGTGCATGAGCAGGTTCAGACATTGGCTCTCTTAAAGAAGGTTCACCTTGAGAATCATCCCAAGACTTGACTAGGGTAACAACAAATTTCATCCTCAACTTCAACAATTTCCCAAGAAGAAACTCACCCAGGTCCCTATCCTTAACACTTTGGAGAAAATCCAATAAAGAACTACTAAGTTCATCAATCATTTTGATCATAGGCTCCAATGCTTTAATGCATGGTGTTGGCTGAGCTTCTAAAGATTGTATAGTGTTCCTCAAATTATCCAATACCCTATCCTGGATCTGGTTCACCTGAACTGACTGGTTCGATTTAGGTTTGGGTGGGTTTGGGTTAAATCTAGAGGAGTCAACATGTCGAGGTTCTCAAGTCCTCCCTAAATGTAGGTCATCTTGGGTTGTTCAAAGAATGGTGGTGACCTATATTTGGCATAATTCTAGGGATGGTAAGTGTTATAATCAGCATATCCTTCATGGTTGTAGATTTGGTTAGGTTGATCACCAAAGGGTGGAGATTTATAATCATTGTAGCTCTGGGAAGGATAGTAATCATAGTCTTATTGTCAAGGGTTAGACCTTGGACAATGAGGTCTAGATTCATATCCCCAATCAAAGTCATCCAGCTAGTCGATGGGTAAGTATAAGTCAAGTTGGAATAGTAATCATCTTGGGGATAAGTGGTGGTAGGAGGATAGGATGGGAAATGCATGTAAGAAGTGGAAGGATACATGGTGAAGTAAGGAGGGAAATCATAAGAGAGAAAGCTGCCCTGCAGTATAATCAATCAACACTATCCTTATGTTGACAGCCTAAAGACCTACAAATTCCCAGGACCCATCTTGAGATTATAAACAATTTAGTCTACTTTTATCTGGTCAATCCAACCAGTTAGAACGAGGGATTGGGGAGAAGGTTCTTCCTTTGGCTTGCGCCGCTGGTTCCTACTATACCCCCCAGCTCCAGTCATTTCATGCTACTCCCCTAGCTAGACATCAGATGGACC
The DNA here is from genome assembly GCA_037157565.1 of Thalassia testudinum. Classification (NCBI taxonomy): domain Eukaryota; kingdom Viridiplantae; phylum Streptophyta; class Magnoliopsida; order Alismatales; family Hydrocharitaceae; genus Thalassia; species Thalassia testudinum. Next base: position 17,473,754 of record JAZHRO010000046.1, on the reverse strand, counting down.
AGCAGAAGCAGATTAATCGAAGAAAGTCTCAGTCTGAGCCCCAAAGAGTGAATCCTTAAGGCCAACATCTACTCAGTTTTAATTAGGCTTGGGATGATTGTGCACTTGGAATGTGATGGACCCTTTAGATGGGTTGTGCCCTTAATGATAAGTTAAAATGTGTGTGCATGTGCAACCAGGGTTTGCAGACAAGGTTATTTGATAATGTATCATTTAGGGTTTAACCTTGTTTAGTAGCTTTTAGGGTTTAATCTTAGGTATATTCAATCAAGTTTAGGAGAACACCTCAAGTTTTGCAAGCACTGGTGATGATATATTCCTTTGGAAATCAGAGAAAAAATGTGGAGTGCCTAGTTCAGCCCTAAAAGTCAACCCTTAGTGACAAGCTACTTGATGGATCATTTTTAATTTGAGTGGTGCAGCCCAAATAAATCAATTAATTGGCCTATTCGCACCACAGATTAAGGCACACAATGCCTTATCCTAATCATATTTCTACTCATTTGTTTTGAGTTGAAGTGTACCGGGTCCATTGGTTAGATCTGTGTTAAGTGGTAGAATAAAACTGGAGTGGTACTCTTTAAGTCAAGAGTTGTGGGTGTTATGGTGTGTCCCTTTCTGAAAATCCCACAATCAGATCACTTTTTTTGTTTATTTTTTATTTATGTGGATGACAAGGTGAGTGGAGGTGGCAAACAAACAACCAAATTTATCCTAGGGTTTATAAAAAACACCTAAGTTTATTTGGGCTTGAGTTATTAGGTTATGGAATGAAAACTAAGTTGGGGGTGGTGTAGGGGACACTTACAGAACCTTCATCTGCACTTTTCTCCAATCTAATAGCTTTGGCCCGCCTTAGAAGAGTACCTGTAATCAAAGTAAGATCAAAGAAAAAGTGAGATAAAAGTCAGCTAAGGTGGAAAAAAAATGGGAAAAAAAATAGAACCAAACAACATTGCCTCCCTGGCAATGGCACCAAAATGATCGCACGTGTTTCGCGAGTTTGAAATTAGGGTTACAGGTAACCTGTCGTCGTAGTTGCAAAACTCATTGTCAAACAAAATTTATACCAAAACTCCAAGGAAGTCTCGGGTCGAACACAGGGAGGCGGCATTTACTTTAAGTGAAAATTGCACTTCGATTTGTATCTTTTTGGTATTTTAGGGTTTTGTTATTTTTTTTGTATTTTTGTAAGAAGATGAGAAAATGAATCACAAAATAGACATGGAATAATTATGGTGTAGATATCACTTCAATGTCTATTACATCAACTATGAAAGCATAAAAAGAGAGGGGGGTGAGAGGAAATCTCCCGAATCGGCTGCTCGGCGAGACGACGGTGCCTGGTAGAAGCTTGAATGAAGGAGGTGAGGAGTAGGATGACGGAGGTGAGATGTAGGAGGATGTCGGGTAGAGGAAAGCTTTGGTGTGGTTCCGGAATAGAGGTGAGAAGACGAAGATGATTTGCTACAGGAATGGAGGTGGGAGGACGACTCCAAGGCAAATTACAAAAGGGGATGGGAAGAAAGATTAATATTTGGTGAGCCAGAGGTTCGCTACACTAATAAGAGCCTTGGGAGCTTGAGAATAAGCTCTAGTGGAGCATTGCTACGCTTGCTAGAGCTTGGGAGTAGGTGGGAGTAGAGTAGGTAGAGATGGCTTGGAAGAGAGGGGGTGTAGGTCCTTTTATAGTGGAGGAGAAGAGGCAAAAATAGGTATGGGACCATTAGTGACATCCAGGCTGTCGCTGGAAGCGTCAGTGTAGGCAGCTCATGCTCTCTCATGCTCATAGCTGGCTTTGCTGGCGCGCGAAAAATTAGTGACTACTGTAAGCATTATTGTAGGTCCAGCTCATGCGTCGCTATAGGCCAGCTCATGCATCGCTGACGCTACGCTGTGCCTCTCTTTGCCGCGCGTGCACACCCTCACGCGCTGGCGTTGCACTGGGCGCATGTGTGCTTCCACTCGCACACGAGCGCTCACGCTGCCTGGGCATGTGCATGAGCATGGCCGGCGTGGGCTGCGCCATGTGGCGTAGTCTGGGCCATCCATCTTCTTTTCATTGTAGGGCCTGCTACAGAGGTCGGATTAAGTCAATTTTTGTGCCGTTAGGCTGCGATCGTGGACCTGAATCCATTTGCGTAGTCAGATTTGTCATTTGAAGCTTCGAATTATGTCACCTAGTCCCTTGGCAATTGATCTTCCTCGTACTGCATATGGTGCTACAGGACTCCAATCGAGGCGATTTTAGAGGAGTTGTACTTCGATCATCGTCTTGATCAGATCCGTACATTCGGATCGTCAATTCAAGGCTCTAAAATAAATATCCTTTTCTCTTGACCACAAAAAGGATGCAATTAACCTAAATTATTTACAACTACTCTAAATGTAGAATGATGTATGCTTTGCAATAATTATAGCATTAAGTTCAAATCTAAGCCTAGAAACATGCATGAATAGACATTTTACCCTCAATAATTGTGTCTACATCAAAAGGTGAGAAGACGGAGATGATCTGCTATCGGAATGGAGGTGGGAGGATGGCTCCAAGGCGACCTATGAATGGGGATGGGAAGATAGATGAATATTTGGTGAGGCAGAGGTTTGCTACACTAATAGGAGACTTAGGAGCTTAAGAACAAGCTCGAATGGAGTGTTAATAGGCATGCCAGAGCTTGGGAGTAGGTAAGAGTAAAGTAGGTAGAGATGAAGAGGAATGGGGGGTGTAGGGGTGTTTATATAGTGGAGGGAAGGAGAGAGTCCCACGTACAGGCATTTAGTGATAGCTATAAGCATCACTAAAGGCAGCTCGAGCTACCACTGAAGATCCATGCCTCCTCATTGCTTGGGCAGGCACACACACTGCGCAGGTCATTTAGTGACAGCAGCAAGCGTCACTAAAGGCCTACCCTTCTATCATTATAAATCCTGCGCCCACCGCCAATGCTCGCTGCTGTCATCGCATATGCAGGCATGGACACATCCTAACTGTCGGATGAAGGATCGCACGACCGATAGAAGATCGCGCCCCTTCACCAAATTTGAATCGCGCACCTTGCCATCAGCTGTCGGATGCCATGGGCGTCAGATGGTGCATTCTCGATGTGCGTCAATGCTCGTGTGCAACGTCCGTGCTCAACTTTGTGTCCACATAGCCACTTCCTTCACTACCCGATCTTCCATCGACGACTCAATTTCCTCAGGTATGTGCTTCTGTCGATAAAATCCGTGTGCGGGGCTTTGAATGCATGGCCGCGCGTTGAGAGTGGAGGTGCAGACCACTGTGCTGAGGGTCATGATGAATCGATACTTCTCTTTTAAAGTCATTTGTTACATAAAATGACGCGTCGTTTGTAGTTCTATCTGGTGGAAAAATCGACTAATCAATAATTAAAATAACCACTCACAGAAGAGCAGGTCGTGTCCACAGGGAGGCAATGACATATTCAAACTCACACCGGTTAAAAATGTATGTTCACAGTTAGTTTCGACGAGAATCGAGCCAAATCTGCCTTCAGATTAAGAAAGCATCAAGAGAACATGCTGAAATGGCAATTTTGAACAACTAAAGGATATTTCTTGCAATGCAGCTTAATAAAATATTAATAAAAGTTGACAATGTAAATATTAATAGGGCATTTACTGTAGCAAAATAGGGGAACTTCTTCCCCTTGTCCGTGCATGAGGAGGAGGCCGCGGTCAGGTGTGCGAAGCTCGGAGGTAGTTGGCCATGATGAGGACTACGCGTTGGCAGTGACAGCGCGTCGAATGGCCACCGGAGATCTCGCCGACGACGAGGAAGGCTGGCAATGGTCGCGGTGGCTGGCCAGCGTGGGCAGCTACTGTCGACCTTCAGAGGGTGTGGCCGAGTTTCTAAGGTCGAGGCGAGTTCATTGATGTTGGTGGCGCGAAGCTCCTAGGCTAGATGAGGTGGCAGCGTTGTGGGTGCTTTGGGTACCTTCATCGACAAAGAAGAAGAAGAAGAAGAAGCTGGCTGGAGTGAAGCACGCTATGCGTGCGCTACTGGTGGCGAGGCGAAGCGCTGCTGCTAGGCGCGCGAGTGTTAGTAGGCCGCTTAGGTGCATGTGGGCTGGAGTGCCGTGGCTGTAGGAGGTGAGGTGCGCTGAGGGGAGCTGGTGGGCGTGCGTTAGGTGCTGAAGGAGGTGAAGCGCAGCAAGGGCATGCGCAGGTGTGGGAGTGGGTACGCGGAAGTGGATGCGCTGGAGGACATTGCTGCTGCAGGTGTGAGGCACGCTGAGGGGAGCTGGTGGGTGTGCTGCACGCTGGCAAGTGCACCAGCTGCGTGCGTGGTTGGAGGCGATTGCAGGTTGCACGTGGAGGTGGTGCAGGGTGCGCAGAGAAGGCGCAGGGTACTGGCGGGCTTGTGTGGCCAGAGGGGTGCAGGCGTGGAGGAAAGGCTGGTTGCTGTTGTGTGTGGGGATGATGCTTCAGACATCCGGGAAACTTCTCGGATGTCTTAACTAATGGAGGAGATGAAAATGCAGGGCATGGAGTTGCGGTGGCTGCAGTGGTGATTGCTGGTGATGGCAGTGAAGGTGGTGATGTTGATTCTGGTGAGGCACAGTGATGGAAGCCTAGCCAGGGACACACGCTTCGGGGGTTGGCACGAGTCTGCCGGCTTGACACGGCGAGCTGTCACCTCGCCAGCCTACGGTGTGGTGGATCTCAGCCTTGGAGACCATGGTGGTGGAATGGAGTACACGGTGGTGGAGTGGGGCGGTGTCTCCACGAGCTCGGCTGCCTCCTCCTCTCCTTTGAAGTCAGCTGCCCCGACCAGATCCAACACATCTGCTCCTCCATGAATAGGGCTTGACTACAGCAGCTGAAGGAAATGCAGCCGTTGCTGAAAGAAGAAGAATAAAAATAATGATAAAATATTATGGTTATTTATATACAAACCCTCAACTTTTATGTTAACTTAAATTAATGCATGCAATGCACCTAATTGGTTAACTAATTAAATGAATGCAATTCTAAGTTAATTCTAAATGCATTTAAATATGAATGCAATGCAAGAATTATGTAATTCAATTAGAAATATGAATTAATCTTTTTACATCCTAATTTATGCTAAATAAATGTTAGAATTAACTTAATGTCTAGGCACTTAATTACTTAAATAACCGACAAATATGGGCTAATCAGGTCGCCATAGATGGAGATCCAACGGTTGAGATGACTCCTCGCTTGATGAGGTGCTTCTTCAGCTATGGAGTGCATATCTCAACCATTGGATTGAGATCCAACAGCTAGAATCTGATCTTGCAATGGGCTTGGAGGCACCTTGGCTCAGGTGGGGCAGCCTGGATGGCGCTTAGTGGCACCATTAGGCCCGTCCATCTTCTTCTTGCAGAGGGTGATATAGGGCTCAGATTTGGGCGATTCTTGCGTTGACACACTGCGATCGTTGCTCTGAATCTATCCGTATGTTCAGATTCTTCATTCGAAGTCCGTAAGGACGTTGCATTGCCTACTAGCCATATAAAATGAAGGAATTAATGTACAAAACATTCAACTATCCTAAATACCATGCAATGGATGTTATGCAATATTTATAATATGATATGCAATGCTAAGCCTAGGAACTATCATAAATAAGCAATTTATCATGAATCCATGTGTGTTTATCATACCGCCATGCTTACTTTTTGCTAGTCCCTAGCAAAATTAACCTAAATGCTATGTATAAAAGTAGAATCAGGGTTCAAGTATTAAGGCAAAATTCGTTGATTTCTTTAGAAAATCTCAACATCAAGACCTACTTACAAAATCTCAACAGTGCCTGGGTGCTTGCCAGAATGTAGATCGTCCAAGCCCTCGCCTTATTTGAGAAGAGAAGATATGAAAATTTTTTTTCATGTTTTTCTTCTTTTCTAATTTTTTTGTACTTTTGGAGTTTGAGAGTTCCGGGATAACTTTTTACAGCTACCCGACCTACCCAAGACTCGAAAAGGACTCTAAGTGCTAAGCATCTTGTGAAAATAGTGAAAGACTCGCTAGATGGCCGTTAAAATAGACTTCAGGCTTCTACGACCCTACATGACTTTGCCTAGAGGTTTATCTTTTCAAGCGGTAGCTTTCTCCCCACTTTTATTTACGGGGTCAACACAAGGGTGAACCCAGTGTATATCTCCCCAATTTATTTTACTTCCTCGCTTCTTCCCTAAGTGTTTTGGGAATTATTGTGCATTTTTTTTTGTGAGCTGGGTTCTGGAAAATCGACTGATCAGCTATTACCACCGACAAGTTGCCAGCCATATTCGTGCGATGAAGTGTGGTTTTATTTTTTTATTTTTGCTTTTTCTATTTCTTTTCTTTTCTCACTCTTTTTTTTTTTTTAAGTAGGTGGTTTCCCTGATCTAAGATTTACCTAAAGGCAGTACAATGAAAATGGTCTTGTGACTAGGCTCTGGACAAGCGGCCGATGAGCTGTTACCACCAACAATTTGCCAGCCATACCACCCAAGATAGTTCGTTAGCTACCCAATTTCTGAAGAAACTGTCGAAATGTGAGTCAGTGCAAAAAAATGTGTGTAGAAGCTTAGGCTTAAAGTCCCCCCAGATTAGAGGGTGGGTTAATAAGTCGCATACTTATCATCCTAAACTATTAGATAAATTAAAAATGAATTTTAATTGGCGAGGACTCGAGACTAAGTCCACATTCGAGTGGGCACCTAGGCTAATTAAGCCTGAAGACCTGAAGAGTCTAAGTGTTCTGGTCTCAAAGTATGAATTCCTAAAGTTTGCAACTCTTAATGCCTAAGTTCTCATCTCCAAATCCTAATTTTTTTTTCTTTTTATTATTATTATTACTATTATTTTTAAATGGAATAAAAGAAAGTAGAAAATTACTGTTACAGCTGACAAAATGATTATAAGATATTTCTACCCCGCCATGCTTATCTATTTCAATGTGCTCATTGTTCAAAATGAAAGCATGTAGGAGAGTAGAAGTGGAAGAATAGCACCTGGTATCCATGAGACTCTGGTCAGCTTGGAACAATGTTTACATGTGCTGAGTTTAGTGCATTCAGTTGGGCGATGATCGGCCTGTGGTGGTTAAGGCAAGGTAAGAGCAACCTTATCTTAGATGGGTTTAGCAAGCACATCGTCAACAAAGGGTTTGAGATGCTATTAGTTGACCTTGAAAATATTATCCATCTTTAGGTCAGAGATTTCAACGGCCCTATTAGGGAAAATCCAGTCAATAACGAGTAAGCTGTCCCACTTAGACCTGAGTTTTCCAGGGAAAAGGTTCAATCGAGAATTGAAAAGCTAGACCTTCTAGTTCAGCTCAAAGCTCTTACGTGAAATAATCTGGTCATGGAGAGCTTTGGTCCTTGCCTTATAGATTCTGGCATTTTCATAAGCATCATTTCGAAGGTCCTCCAGCTTAGATAGTTGGAGTTTCCTAGTTTTCCCGGCCAACTCAAGGTCAACATTACATTTCTTGATGGCCCAAAATTCCTGGTGTTCCAGTTCTACGGGTAAGTGACATGCCTTACCAAACAACAGATAGAATGGAGACATATCGATAGGAATTTTGTACACTGTACGGTAGGCCCAAAGAGCATCATCTAGCTTTTGGGTCCAATCTTTCCTATCAGGCCTAACAGTTTTCTACAAAATGTTCTTAATCTCCCAATTGGAGACCTCGGCCTATCCATTCGTCTGAGGGTGGTAAGGCATGGAAATCCAATTATTCACCCCGTATTTCCCCAGTAAATTTTGAAACTGGGCATGAGTGATATGTATGCCACCATCACTGATAATTGCCCTAGGAACCTCGAACCGACTGAAGATATTTTTCTTCACAAAATCGTTGACCACCATGTGGCCATTTTTCCGCGTGGAATTGCCTCAATCCACTTGGACACGTAATCAATAGTGACCAAAATATATTGGTGTCTAAATAAAGGGTCCCATAAAGTTGATGCCCTAAATGTCAAAAATTTCAACGGAAAGAATTGGGTTCGGGGGAATCATATCTCTCTTAGCCATGTTCCTGAGTGTTTGGCATCGGGTACATGACTTTGAGAATTCCTAGCCATCCTTAAATAATGATGGCTAATAGAATCCTGATTGCAAGATTTTTGCGATCGTCCTTTTCCTGGAAAAGTGTCCACCACACCCAGATGTGTGGCAGAACTCGAGTATGCTATGGAACTCAATTTTTGGGATGCATTGATGAATAATCTGGTCTACGCTAATGTAGTACAGCTCAGGATCATCCCAAAAATAATATTTGGCCTCAAACACAAGTCTATCCCATTGTTGTTTGGTCCAATCCTGGGGGATTTGACCAACGGCCAAATAATTGACAATATCCGCAAACTAGGGGGTTTGGATACCTGAGACTGTGAGGATAGTCTCACATGAAAAAGTATCAGAGATTGGGACATCCTGATGAGGAGAATCAATTACGATTGTCGAGAGGTGATCCGCCACTACATTTTGTGCCCTGGCTTTATCCCTGATTTCAAGATCGAATTTTTGAAGTAGCAGAATCCAATAAATAAGCCTAGCTTTGGCATCCGTTTTTGCCAAGAGAAGTTTCAAGGACAAGTGGTCGATATAGATGATGACACGATAGCCAAAAAGATAATCCCTAAATTAGAAATCAGGGTTTCGCGAGTTAGAAATCCGGGTTACAAGTAACCCGTTGTCATAGTTGCAAAATGCATGGTAAAATAAAATTTATACTAAAGCTCCAAGGGAGTCTCGGGTCAAACACAGGTAGGCGACGTTTACTTTAGCTGAAAACCATGTTTCATTTTGTTTGTTTTTAGCATTTTAAGGTTTTGTTATTTTTTCTTATTTTTGAAATAGAAGACAAGCAATCACAAGATAGAGATGGAATCAAATGTGATGTATTACATTAATGTCTATTACAATAACCTATGAAAGCATAAAAAGAGAGGGAGGTGAGAGGAAATCTCTGGAATTGGTTGTTTCGCAAGACGACGGTGCCTAGCAGAAGCCCGGACGAAGGAGGTGAGGAGTGGGATGATGGAGGTGAGATGCAGGAGGATGTCAGGTGGAGGAAAGCTTCAGCATGGCTCCGGAATGGAGGTGAGAAGATGGAGATGATCTACTACCGGAATGGACATAGGAGGATGACTCTAAGGTGACCTATGAATTCAGATGGGAAGATAGATGAATTTCTGGTGAGGCAGACGTTTACTACACTAATAGGAGCCTTGGGAGCTTGACAACAAGCTCTAATGGAGTGTTGGTAGGCTTTCTAGAGCTTGGGAGTAGGTAGGAGTAGAGTAGGTAGAGATGAGGAATGGGGGATGTAGGAGTGTTTATATGGTGGAGGGAAGGAGAGAGTCCCATGCATAGGCATTCACTGATAGCTATAAGCATTACTAAAGGCCGCTCGTGCTGTCGCTGAAGATCTGCGCCTCTTCATTGCTTGGGCTGGCGCACGCACTACGTAGGCCATTTAGTGATAGCTAAAAGTGTCACTAAAGGCCTGCCCTTCTGTCATTGTAAATCCCGTGCCTACCACCCACGCCCACTACTATCATCGCGCATGCAGGCGCGGACGCATGTTGACCGTCGAATGAAGGATCCCACGGCCAAGAGAAGATCGTTCCCCTTCGCCAAATTTGAATTGCGCACCTCACCATCAGCCATCGGATGCCATGCACGTCAGATGGTACGTTCTCAATGTGCGTCGATGCCCATGTGTAGCGTCTGTGCTCAACCATGCGTCCACGTAGCCGCTTCCTTCATCGTCGATCTCCATCGACGGCTCAATTTCCTCCCGCATGCACTTCAGCGGATAAAATCTGCACACGGGGCTTCGAACGCATGGCCGTACGTTGAGAGTGGAGGTGCAGACCAATGTGCTTAGGGTCATCATGTGTCTTATTTTTTAATTGAGCTTCAGCTACCACGACCGTTGGATTGAGATCAACGGTCGAGATGACTCCTCACTTGATGAGGTCCTTCTTTAGCCGTGGAGTGCACATCTCAGCCATTGGATTGAGATCCAACGGTTGGAATCTGATCTTGCGGCGGGTTTAAAGAGGCGCCTTGGCTTAGGTGGGGCAACCAGGATGGCGCCACATGGTGCCATCTGGGATGTCCATCTTCTTCGTGGGGAGGGTGCTATAGAGTTCAAATCTACGTGATTCCCACATAGACAGACTGCGATCGTTGCTCTGAATCCATCTGTATGGTCGGATTCTTCATCCAAAGTCCTTAAGGACATTGCATTTCCTCCTAGCCATATAAAATGAAGGAATTAATGTACAAAACATACCTCTATCCTAAATGCCATACAATGGATGTTATGCAATATTTATAATTTGATAAGCAATGCTAAGCCTAGAAACTATAATAAATAAGCAATTTATCATCAATCCATGTGTGTTTATCACCTTAATTCTACCAATTTTTTTCCTAATTTGTGCCTTGGATTTCACTTGATTAGAAGTTTATTTTATTTTTGACCTAATTTGGGGGTTGGTTGGCCCACAATGTTGACTAATTTCACCTGATCTGCCATAAAAGATGGAGGATAAGATCTGGATCAAGATCTAGAAGTCACCCTAAATTGACTCTCTGGTTATTATGTCCACAATTTTTAAAGTTCAAGTGAATCTTAGAGACTGATTTTAGGGTTCTTCTTGATTAGATCTTTTCAAATAAGGGTATGGGTAGCACACAAATGGGGGTGGGTTAATTCTTTTTAATGCAGGCAAATGTGTACCAACACTTTAATCTCTAATGCTGAAAACATAATTTGCTCTATTCCAAGTTCAATTTGATCTCCAATTATTCTCCCTAGACTTCAAAGAAGAAGTGTGTAGTTCAAGAAGATTAGAAATTAAGCATTGTCCCTACTAGGTATAAGAAATCAGGATGGGGAATATCTAATCAAAATCGTCTCATGCTTCAATCAGATGTGATTTTTTTTTGCAAATCAGTAAACTTTCCATTTTAATGATAATTACGATGGAAATAAGGTAGGTAGTTCCTAATTAATTATTTCCTTTTTATCTTCACAATATTAGGAAGTTGATTAAGGAAGAATAGAAAAGTTACTTGCCCTAGAGTGCTTGAATTACGTGGAAGTTCACTTAGTTAAATGCCTCTCAAAATCACAAGAAGCAAACAGGGCAATTCAGTGCTCAAAGATAATCAAATAAAATAAAAACTAGCGGTGAATTACGCGTTGTTCCCCAGCAATGGTGCTAATGAGAGCCTCATCATGAGCCATAACTAGCCCATTTTGACCTAATAATGAGAATAAAAGCTCCTACATAACCTAGAAGCGGGCCTAATTAAAGGAATAAGTGTTCTGAGAAGAAAACGTGAAATAAAGGTTAAAACTGTAATTTTACCATTACAGTACATAAATAGGATTTCTCAGAGACAAAACATAGGTTAAATGGTCTAAATGAGATAAAAAGTGGGTTGATTCAATCAGAAATAGGTTCACATGCAATGCAGGAATTAAATGACATCCTGTAACCCTAAAACAGACCCGCTTAATTCAATAAGGTTTCGGTCAGGATAAAAATCAAGTAAACCCTCTAAAAATCATGGAAAAATATCCCCTAGGGTTTAGAACATTCAATTTGGCCTTTGGAACCGAGTTTGACCTAGATTAGGGTCCAAGCTCATTAATTGACCTAATTTTGGTTTTTACGCAAAATGTCTAGTCAAACACGCTCTAACCTAAAATCCAACTTCACCATTGGATTCCTTAGGTCCAAATTAGGTTTGTACCAAAATTTGGACCTAAGGGGAGGTCATCTTGACCTACTATGCAATTTAGTACACCCAATCACATTTTGGTCCCTATCTTTTGAAAACCATCACATAAACCCCCCTAGCTTTCACACCAATCTTACAATCAGGTCCCTCCACCATTATTGGGGAAGAATCCTTCTCCAGCGAGGATGACAGGAGGGATATGCTCAGATCCCTCAGAGATCTCCCAGAATTGGAAGGGAGATTCTCTGAGGAATCCCCTTCCATTTGAGCCCGATCATGATCTCTGATTCCTATCCAATCTCTCGTGCGAACGCGTGAAAGATTTGGATCCCGACCACCTTCCATCTCCGGCGAGACGTCGGTGGCAGAAGGCGTGCCCTCCACGCACCAGAAGCATGGCCAGCACCTATAAATTAAACTCCAACTCCTGCCGCACCTCCTCAGCTCGACTTGGCTGGGATTCCACATCAAATTCATCTTCTTTTTTGGCCAAGGGGTCCAGCGAGCTCTGGCGAGCCCTCCTCCTCTTCCTCGTCGCTCTGCCATAAAACAAGTGGCAGAGCTGTCTTCCTCATCCCCTCCGCGTCGCGCAACACCTGCGCGCGCTGCCTTAGCCCCATCGTCGTCGCCGTCTTCCTCCACTGGACACTTTCTTCTCCGGCGACAGCAGGTACCGCCGTCCGCCTCCTCGTCCCCTTCGTCCCTTTAGTTAGGTTAAAACTATTCTTTTCTATCCCCTCTTTCATCTCCCTCATTTTATTTCATCAAACATCCCTCGACCATCGCTATTCACCATCACCTTCCTCATCTTCGGCCACCCTCCGGCGAGATGCTCCCATCGCTCCGTAGCCCCACACGACTCGCCGACCACTGTATTACCTCTACCTCACCTCACTGAATAACCTCCGTCCATCCATAGTCCCTCTTCACCTACCCAACAGTCCCCCGAACACACCCTTCCATCCAGCCACAGGGCGACCTAGGCACGCACGCCTAGGCTACCCCGTGGCCTGCCACCTAGCTCTTCACCTTCGCCGGTACATGGCGAAGGTCCCCCGGTGATCTGATTAAGTTGTGAGGCTCTTTTCGTGTCTGACAGGTTTCACACCCCGGCCGCCATTGATGGCAACTCGAGGAATCTCCAAGCTTGCTCTAGGTTGCAGGACTGCAAGGCTCCAGGTCTAGCTATCTCAGGGAGGTATCGCGAAGGCTTCTGTTCCAGCAAGAGGCGCTGCAAAGTCTGCAGCAGTGGCAATTGAAGGATGGACTCCTGCGGGCGTGCGCGAAGTAGCAGTGGGTATTAGTCCCACATCTTTAAGTCACAAAGCGCTGGAGTGATTTATAATGTTTTTGTGATATGGGCTCGTTGCCCCCGAATGCACTTGGGTGAGGTCCCTCACCTATTCTCACCACCTCTTCCGTGATTTCACCACACGGATCTGGCGACCCGACCCGACACTACCCTGAGCACTCCTCGCGCATCACCCTCACGCCGGTGCGCTTGGACCCGGGTGCGAGATCCGACCCGTTTACCCGGCTCTGGGAGAGCATGCTGATGAGTGATTTACAGAGAGAAAGACACGTGGGTGTGGGTAGAGGGATAGGTTTTGCTTTGCTGTGGTTTGTGTAGGGCAGGCAGACAGGAGAAAAGAAGCCAACACTTAGCCGCTAAGGAGAAGCAGAAGGAAGGAAGCCTTCGCAGAGGAAAAAGAGAAGAAAAGGAAGAGGTGAAGGAAAAAGAGAAGAAGAACTGAAGAAGAAGAAGTGGAACTAAAGGCAAACAGAACCAAGGAAGGAAGCAGAGCCAAGGAAGAAGAAGAAGACCTGCAAAGAGAAAGTAACTGTAGAAGAAAATAGGAAGAAAGAAGTAAGGAGCACAAAGAAGAAGAAAGGAAGAAGAAGAATAAGAGAAGGGAAACATATTTTTAAGACATCTGATCTCATGATCAGATGTCCAATTTCTTCTTTTGCCATAATTACTTTTCAAACTCAAGCATTTATATTTGAATTACGTTTTGAGTAATTAAGTGTTCAATTACATTCTTGAGATTAGTAGTAAATTCCAATTGCTCCCTGTATTCGACCTCGGATACTTAGGTTTTCGAGTAATAAAACTTTTATTTATTGACAACACTTGATCACCTATACTACGACGTAATTAACTGTTAAAACATGATCGAAGCATGTCAACAGGTGCCAAAATGTGGATGGGGGTATGATCGAGGTTTTAAAATCATTGCATTGCAGTATAAATGAAATCATTTGTCAACAAATACAATTTATAACTCGAATATCTAAATGAAGTCTGAGGTCGAACACAGGGAGTAAATATGAAATTCACGTGCTAATCTTCAATTAAAATATAAATGAGCACAGGAAATAAGCCAAGAATAATGATATTCAATAAATGCTAATCTGTCACATTAGATATTCAATGAATAACATAAGTATTTTAAGACTTAAAGAGACTAGAAAGATATCTAAGAAAAAATAATAGTGATTTAGATCACCAATTATTAGTCTAAGCACTTGTATATTAACTACTCAGTGCATATGAAATAAATGAACAGTGATCAGCCATCTAATTTATCAAGTCAGATGACTTAAATGTTGCCTGCAATAGTGCTTTCCTCTTCGCTTCTTTTGCCTTTCTTCTTTAGCCTTTCCTCTTCTCGTTTGCCTTTTGCTCCTTTCCTTCTCTTTTTCTACTTTCTGCACGAGCCCTCTAGAGCCTTCTCTTTCCTTCTTCCTTGGCTTTTCTTTGTCACGCCTCTTCTTCTTTCATGCTCTCATGGATAATGTTGACTTGGTTAAGCATCAGAGAGCAAAACCACCCCCTCCCCCACTATCTCTTTCTTTCCTTCCTCCTCTCCTCTTTCTTTGAAACCAGGCTTATTGGATATTCGGGTCGTATAACCGGGTCCAAAGCTACGCACATGGGGTCGTAGCCAAGGAGTGTATAGTAGGCGGGTTGGGTCATGAGTACAAGTGTGAAGGGGACCTCACCCTCGATTCTGAGGTGTTAAGACCTATTGAGAAAATCAACTTATGCATCTTCGATGCCTCCAAATCCCACGATATGGGACTAAATTAGCCCTCCTTTGTGTGCAGCAACAGCAGCAGGTGGTCTCAATTCGAATCTGGGGAGCAGACAAAGCTCCCAATTAACTACTTGGAGATGATCCTTAAGTGATTCTGCATCACCTAGGGAGAGCACTTGGGAGCAAGGTCGCAACAACACACTCTAGACCTCTTCGAAGAAGCTTCAGCAATGGCAGCTTTGACCTATACCTGAAAACACAAATAAGGCCTTTCGGCCACATTAAACTTGGTCAAGAGGTTCGCCAAATGTTGGCTAATGTTGAGGCAGTGGTTGTGTGGTGCATGGAGGTGTGTAGTGGCCAGTCGAAGTCGAGGATGGTCGTGCGAAGGTAGGTTGTTCGGTGGATAGTTTGGGTGGATGGAATGGCAAGATAAGAGAGGGGTTTTGGTCATGGTGTTGTCATGGAGATTGTGGAGCTGTCGGCGAGGTGGTTGGAGGTGTGAGGTGATGGGAAAGCCTCACTGGAGATGTGGCCAAAGCGGAGGAGGATGACAGCGTGCGAGTGAGTCAAGGGATTCTGTTTGGGATTTTAGCAGTGAAAATTACCCTAATGATCTAAAGAAACTAATTTAACCCTAAACTAACAGATGAAAGGGGGGAATGCCTATGCTGATGGTACGCCAGACATGGGGAGGATGAAACCTCCTGTGGGAGAATTGGTGATGACAATGAGAGATAAGCAGCAACTTCTATTATTACAACGCGTGGAAGGAGCTGAGGATGAAGAATCCGCTCGCTATAGTCTGTGAGTGTGGACGAGGATGGTGGTCAAAGGAGTTCATCGGTGGTCGTGGAGCATCCTACTAGAGTGGAGGGAAGGAGGTATTCCAGCAAAAAACAAGCTAAGGATGTAAGGTTTCCAATGTGGATCCTTTTATAGTACATAGGAGGTCCTTCCAAGCGTGGAAACCAAGCTTGAAAGATTTGGACTTACACACATGTAGATACCCACATCTCCCATGTGTTCGCATGGGAGATTGGGAAAAAGTTAGGAATCATGGCTGGGTCTATTTGGAAGAGAATTCCTTAAGGAATCTCTAGTTCAAGTTTGTGAATGACTGATTGAGAAACAAGCGAGAAAATCTCGCTTGAATCTAACTAGTGAGGTGTAGGTATTCCTAATGGTGGTCAGGGACCTAGATGTGAAGGAGATGAAAAAGTTAGGGGGTCCCTTAAAAAGATTTCAAAAGCTAGGGTTTTAAATGAGAGAGAAAGAGTCTAACTGGACGAAATTTCAAATTAGGTCAAGATGATCTCTGATTGGGCCCAAATTTTGGTACAAACCTAATTTGTACCCAAGGAATTTAATGCTGATGTTGGATTTATGTTTTGACCAAGTTTGATTGGGTAATTTTCACATAAACCCAAATTAAGGCAACTATCTGTCTGTGACTCAATTTTAGGTCAAGATGGGTTCTAATGGCCAAAGTTGGCTTGCCAACAATTATAGAATATTTTTATTTTATTTATAGAAGGTTTAGGTGAAGTTTATTCTGACCAGAACCTCGGTTAATTAAGCAGGTCTATTTTTAGGGTTTCAAATATCTAATAATCCTCAAATGGCATGAAAACCCTTTCTGTCTGCGTGAACCCACTTATTAGACATTTATGAGCATTTGACCATTAATAAACCTCTGGAAAATCCCGTGATTGCTCTACATTAGGATATTCTTTTAAAACTACAGATTTATCCCTATTTTAATGTATTTCTCTCAGAAAGGATATGTAGTGTATTATGGTCTTCTGGCGGTTATGTTGGAGCATTTATCTATTGGTTATGACTAATTAAAGCTAGATATGGCTGATGATGACATTATCATCACCGTAGTTTAGTCCCACGCAAGTAGTGCCTAAAAAAGCTAGATTAACCATTGTCACAAATGAACATGGGGAAAATATAGCCATTTGGACTGCTTCTTCTTGGCATGTGTGCATTGATTATCGAGAATTAAACACCTCCACAAGGAAGGATCATTTTGCACTCCCATTTATTGATGAAATATTGAAGCAGTTAGCTGAGCATTATTACTATTGCTTCTTACTGGTTCTTTCGGCTATAATCAAGTTGCGATCCATCTTGAGGATCAAGAAGAAACTACATCCACTTGCACCTTTAGAACATTTGTTTTCTGAAAAATGCCCTTCGCTCTATGCAATGTACCTGCAACTTTTCAAAGGTGTATGCTTGCAATATTTTCAGACCTGGTAGGTGAATGTCTTGAAGTTTTTATGGATGGCTTCTCTATTTTTGGAGACTCCTTCGATCTATGTCTTAAAAATCTTAAAAGGATGCTCCAAAAATGCATAGAAGTTAACTTAGTCCTTTGTTGGCAAAAAGGTCATTTAATGGCCCAGGAAGGCATCGTCTTAGGCTATGTCATCTCAAAAGAAGGAATTATGGTAGTTCGTACAAAAATTTATGCTATCTCTAAATTCCCAGCATCCACTACTATGAAATAGATTCGATCTTTCTTGGGTCATGTGGGCTTCTACCACTGTTTCATCAAAAATTTTTCCCAAATCTCGAAACCCTTAAGCCAATTACTCACCAAAGACTAGCCTTTCGACTTTACTGATCAATGCCTGGAGTGTTTTAATATGTTGAAGAAGGATGTTACAGAGGCACCAATTTTACAGGGACCTAACTGGAATTGTTCCTTTGAATTAATGACAGATGCCTCTGATTTTGTTGTGGGGGCCATTCTAGGGCAATGTATTGACAAGAAGCCTACTGTGATCTACTATGCCAGTAAAACCATTGATGATGCACAATGGAATTACACGATAATTGAAAAAGAGCTTCTTGTCATTGTCTTTTCCGTAGAGAAATTCCACTCATATCTGTTGGGGTCACATGTCACTGTTTATATCAAACACTCATCACTTAAATATTTGTTGAGCATGAAAGATGCAAAATCCTGCCTTATCCGTTGGATACTGCTACTCTAGGAATTTGGCTTGGAAATCAAGGACAAGGTGGGTTCACAAAATTTAGTGGGCGACCACCTCCCTCATCTTACGACGAATGACATGTTCCACCCTCCAGATGTTTTCCCTGACGAGACCATTTTAGCTACCAATACTTTCCCCTGGTTTACACCAATTGCGAACTATCTAGCAACAGAATGAATCCCTTCTCATTGGCCAAAAATCAAATGGGATAAGTTCTTTAGTGACATTAAATGTTATTTCTAGGAGGAGCTTGACCTTTTCCACATCTACGTTGACCAAGTCATTAGATGGTGTGTTCACGAATTAGAATTTCATGGTATTCTAACACACTGTCACTCAATGGCCTGTGGTGGTCATTTTTTGGGCAAGAAAACTATAGCTAAAGTCCTCCCTTTTGGATTCTTTTGGCCTAGCTTGCATAAAGATGCTCACTCTTTTGTTCGGTCCTTTGTGCATTGCTAGAGCATCGGCAACATGACTTGAAAGGATATGATTCCCCTGAATCTGATACTAGAAGTTGAAATTTTTATGTATGGGGCATCGACTTCATGGGATCGTTCATCAACTCTTATGGATATTTATACAAACTAGCCATAGTCGACTATGTATAAAAATGGATTGAAACAATACCCATACGCTCCAATGATCATAAGGTTGTCGATTTCATCAAGAAAAAGTTTTACTTAAGATTCAACATCCCTAAGACCATCAACAATGACGGAGGATCACATTTCACTCATTTTGAATTTTGTCACATGTTATCTAAATAGAGGTTAATCATTAAATTTCCACTCCTTACCACCCCTAAACAAATGGTCAAGCAAAAGTTTTTAATAGGGAAAGTAAAATATTTTGCAAAAAATGGTTACGCTCGATCGTAAAGACTTGTCCAATAAATTGGATGATGCTTTATAGGCCTACCGTATGGCTTTCAAAACCCCCTTGTCATGTCTCCTTTCTGTCTGATTTTTGGTAAGGCATGCCATCTCCCAATAGAACTCGAATGCAGGGCTTTTTGGGAAATTAAACAACTAAACATGGATTTATCTAAAGTCAGTAAACAATGGAAGCTGCAATTAACTAAATTGGAAGAATTGCGTAATTTCTCTTACAAAATTGTGAAGATTTATAAAGATCGAATAAAGAAATTTCATGATAAATATATCATTCAGAAACATTTTGATATCAATCAACAAGTTTGACTTTTTGATGCCCATTTACACATTTTCCCAGGTAAACTTAAATTGAAGTAGATCGGCCCGTTTATTGTCCTAAAAACATACCAGTACAGCGTAATTGACCTTTTTATCCAAAAATGAATACTACCTTTTAGGTCAATAGCCAATGTTTAAAGACCTACTTAGGCAATTCCCCGAATCTCCCATCTGACACTCTTAATTTAATTGTCCTTCCTTCTCATGATCATTGATGCAATTCACTCCTGGAAAAATGGTGTAAAAGATAGCATCGGATGGGAGGTTACCCATCGTTTTTCTGGCTTTGCATTTTTCAATTTCCTTTTCAGAGGTTTTAACTATCCTGATTCAGACTGCCTTCACCAAGGTGATTTCTTTTCCCTTCCTAATGCATGAGGATATGGCATATCTTAAGCATGGGGTGGTGTTTTCAAATTTTGTTAATTGATTCAGGATTTTCAAAACCTAAAAACATTCAAAAATTTTGTTTCATTTTTGCATGCAAACCCAAAAAAATAAAAATATTCAAAACTTTTTGAGGAAATTTGGAAATGGGGACCAAGGTTGAAGATTCATTTTAAGGTACAATGGGATTTAAGCTTTAACTAACTAGGGATAAGGATACAGATCTGTTTGTTAAAATCTCTAGGTCTATTTTTTGACTAGATCAAGTATCGTTCTCTAAATTCCACCTGAGCTCATGATGATTCAGGAGACTTGATCTCTTTTTGTGACTTGGAAATTACCTGGCTTAATTTTCGATCCAAAAACTTCTCTCTTGCAAAATTCTTGTGCTAGATTTCATGCACAAGCCAACACCTAAAAAACATTTAGAAATTAGAAGAACCCCTTGTTTAGCCGTAGCAAAATTGAAGCAGATGATTGGTTTGAGTTCCCACCATTGAGAAGGAGGAAAATGCCTCCTTTGAGAACATGATGTCAACATGTTACCTCCTCGACATTACTCTATATCTATATTTCATATCTTTAGATGGAGCATTAAAGTGCATTTTGCAGCTTAAGTGTCTTGGATGGTGCTCTACTCATAGCGTCAGAGAAAGAGCTTGAGTTTGCTTGGTGCGCCCCTTTACACCGCATTATGTTTTGGGGTTGTGAGCTCCTAGGTGGTGTCCTAGATGGTACTCTCTCGAACTACAGGTGCCATAGCCCCCTCAAGGATTGGTAGTGGAAGTGATGATCCTGACACATCTATTGTAGGATTGAGCTAGGAATAAGCAATGGGGAGACAAAAAAATGGTTTCAAGCAAAAACACGACCTTATAAATGTTAGCATTCGCAAGCATAGACACAAGGTTTTAAGGGATTATGCAAGTTGCAAATCAGATCAAAGAGCCAGGGAAATCCTAACTACAAAATAATTTCTAGTCATTTGAATTAACAAGGAGTTAACTTGTGAATTTTTGGAGGATACATTGATCCCGATTCATCTAATTTTTGGATCCAAAGATGAATCCAGATGTTTATCTTTAACAAATCTCATGGCATTCATATTTTAACTAACCAAGGTCCCATAATCTACTTCACAAAAGTTAAAAAATTAGTCTTCCCTAAAAATCCATTTCTTGAAAATAAGTTTTGCTAAGAGACTAGCAAATGATAAGAATCGAGGTGTCATAAATGCCAATTTATCATCATTCTTATGCCCTAAGACTAATCTGGCTCTTAGGGTTTTAACTCCACAAACAGGTTTCTAGGTTGCATTTAGGCATCACTTATGTAAGGCATGCATTGCACAATTTTGGCCATTTTTTACACGTTTATTTAAGTGTTTGGGATGAACAGATTTCTAGATCCATAAAACCCTAGCAATCAGTAAGGCAATAGATGAAGCGGAAGCTCAATTCAGCTGGCACCCAGCTAGATCCAGCTCATCACAGTTGGATATCAGGTCACCTAAGTTAGGTTTAGCTCTCTCAACCTCCATTCAGCCCATCTTAGTTGGATGGTTGCTCAGGGTAGCTCAACTTAGCTCAACTCAACTTAGGTTAGCTCAGATCTAGCTCAACTTAGTTGAGACTAGATCATCTTAGATCCAATCAATTCACTGGAACCTCTAGCTAACCAAACTTAGTTGACAGGAATTCACCTTAGCTCAGCTCCAACACTCCCCAACTCCAACTCAGCTCATCCTATCTCTACTTAGCCTACAGGAGCTCCCGTCAACTAGGGTTAGCTACTGGTCTTAAGCTAGCTATGCTAGGTCGGTAAGGAAATCCATAGCCAGCTCCTCCTAGCTCCAGAATAGTTGAGGCTAGCTCAACTCAGCTCAATCTATTCAACTTAGTGACTAGGAAAGAACTAGCTGGCTAAAGTAGAATAGTTGAGCTCCTAAGAAGACTTTTTCAGCAACTGTCAACTCCTGTAGGCTTCAGAGTAGCTCAAGGCTACGTTCTCTTATCTCCTCCTCTCAAAACCCTAGCTCCCTCTACTACTACCCGACTAGCTAAGCTAGCTTAGCTAGCTTGGCTATGCTCAACACCTCCACCACTCCATGGCTGGCCCCCTTTCTACCACTCCCTTATTACGTGGCACCAAAAAGACCAACCACCATCACCTTCACACCCCTTCACCACTGGTGCCAAATATGGCACCTGTTAGCCCCTCAATCACCGACAAAAGACTCCACCTATTTCCCTCCAAAACCACCTAGAATTGGCACCGTCTATTCGCTCCAAAAATCCTCCCATCTCAACCATTTATCTACCTTTGGAAGCCATCTCCACCCTTCAATTGTGGCGCCACCTAACCCCTGTCTATAAGCACCCTAATTAGTGCCAATTTTGGTGGTTAATAACCACCATGGATGTTCTTGATGGGATGGCTCCAAACCCTTAACCACTCCCTTCAAGTCCCTTCAATTGGCACCAGGCATCCCCCTCCCTTGGATCGCTCAACCACCTCCCAAAATCCATCATGGCCATCCACCCTGAAAGCCACCAAAACCCTCTATTATCCCTTAGTGTGGCATCAGTCATCCATGGCCATAGATCCTACAATTACCATTGCAATCTCAATCTTATCCATCCACATCATCCATACCAGCCCCTCCCTGTACCATGCCTGTATACACCCCCTACCTACTACCTTGATAGGCACCTTTGGCTACACACATTCTTCCACCCATGCTCCACCAAAGGCCACGACAAAGAGAAGAAGGAGAAGAAGAAGATTAAGTAGACACTTTGTCCCCTTGGTGCCTTCCCCTCTTCCCTTCTCTCTTCTGCCTACGCCAGCCAGCGATCAAGCTGAGAAAGGAGGACATCCAGAGGACGATCTTAAGGGTTGTTCACACCAACCTTAGGAGGAGTTTTTGGAGTGGAATTCCAACACACTATGAGGAGCTAGGGCACTCCCACCAAGGGCTTGCCAAGGAGGACAACATCATCTTTTGAGGAGCATATCAAGGAGGGAATAGGAGGAATCCTTTCTAAGCCTAGGATCAGCTAAGTTTGGAGCAAGGATTCACTCCTCTTCACTACCATTACCAGGAGGATCTTTGTTTTATCATTTTGTATTTTTATTTTTGTAGTAGAGGCATTCCTCTACAAGCATTCCTGTAAAAGAGATTTTCTCCATATATAAAAGTTGCCTTTCTACATTTTTCTTTCATTTAATTAATTGCTTTTTACCTTACTGCACTCACACCCTCTCTCTAATTATCCTAGGTCTTCTCATACCTATGGTGGGCTTAGAGAGAGGTTCTTCATGTCACATAGTTTTTAGTGATTAAGTGTAGTTCTTCTTATATTGTATTTTGTTGCCCGGTTATTTCAAAAATTACAAAAAGAAAGTTGTTTTCCTTGTTTCAAGAGATTTCAAAATTGCACTCTTGCCTCCTTGGATGACCCTAGATACCACCGCTATCTAGGATTACAAATTTAAAAGAGATTGCAGAATTGAGTATTGCAACGACTCAAAAACTCTAATTTATCAAATCATGCTTTTTTGCTATCATGCACCCATACAACCTTGGGAAGAAGCTATCAAACATTCCCAATGCTGACCAGTTATTCTTCCAAAATTAAAACCTCTGCTATTTCCCAAGATCGGATTGAATAGCTCATGGTTTGCTTCCATGGCTTTAGAGACAAACATCTAGAAGGGAGATTAATTTGGGAAGTGAAGCATATCCACCAGTGAGCTTCTACCATAGGAATCACGCACTAGGTCCTTCCAGAGGCCAGTATCTCCCCTTAGTCATGCTTTTTTGCTATCACGTGCCCATACAACCTTTCGAAGAAACTATCAAACATTCCCAACCCTGACCAGTTATTCTTCCGAAAATTAAAACCTCTGCCATTTCCCAAGACAGACTTCAATAGATCATGGTTTGCTTCCACAGCTTTACAGACTGACATTCAGACGGGAGATTAATTTGGGAAGTGAAGTGTATTCACCAATGAGCTTCCACCAAAGAAATCATGCACTAGGTCCTGCTAGAGGCCAGTATCTCCCCTTAGTCATGCTTTTTTGCTATCATGCGCCCAAAAAACCTTAGGAAGAAACTATCAAACATTCCCAACTGTTCGTGTGCTTAATCGGTGCTTTAACATTGTCGCATTGCAGTATAGCCAAAATAGCACTCAAATAAATAATTCTTTTACTCGAAAAAGTTCCGAGCTTGAACACAAGGAGTAATATGGAATTCAATTCTCAAAAATTGCAATTTAAGGCATGAATGCTATAAAATAAAAACTGTTTCAGAATAAAATAGTACTAAGACCAAGTGTCAAAATGTAAAAATAATGGAGTAAAATGGTGATTTAGATAACCAAATACTCCTTACAATGATAGGTAATGAACTCAATGTATATACGAAATGAAATGCATCCAAACTAATCATTTGATTAGTAAATCAGATGGCTTAAATTGCTTAAGCCTCTCTCTTCTTCTTCTTCCTTTCTCTTTCTTTTCTCTGTTCTTCTTCAGCTACGACCCTTCCTCTTTTTGTTCTTCTCTGTCTCTTCTCTAACTTTCTTCTTCTGCCCTTGCTGTTCTTTTCTTTCTCTATTCTCCTTCTTCACACAGAGGGGGAAGATCCTTTAGACGACTAAGTGTCTGCCATTTCTCTCTGTAGCAAAATTCCCCCTACCCGCACAGACTCTCCTTCTCTCTTTCTCTCTTAGGCTCCGCCCTCCGAAGTCCTCTTAGTGTATTGTTGGGTAAATGGGTAGGCGTGCACCCGGGTCCAGGGTTGCAATCATTGTCGTAGCTGAGGAGTGAAAGCTTAGGCAGGTTGGGCACACCAGGTCCATAGGCAATGTGTCGCGGATGAGGCGTAGGTGTGTGTGGGTGAGAGGGACCTCACACCGTGTTTGGAGGCAAAGTGCCCTATTGACAAATTCAATTTATGCATATGCTTCGCTTCAGTGGCTTCCGATGTGGGACTACCTACCACCACTTTGCTTGTGCACGCTGTTGCTACTTTATTCGCCTAATTCGAGTGTAAGGATCGATCAACAGCTCCAATTGACCACACGAAGACGTTCCTGGAGGTAGTTGTTTGAGAAATCGTACAGCGCATTTTGATATGAAAAAACATCATAGTATAGTGCGCAATACAATCAAACAAAAATATTCATAAAATGATAACGAGACTTTGAGTCCCGGTTATTCATCTTTGGGAGGCATTTGTTCAAATCTGAAATTGATCCTTTATCGCTCTACTTTATTTAAAATTGCACACTAGTTTCCAATCTTCGGATTAAAGTTTCACCACTTCTATTATGAATTTTGATTACATGCGCGCGTGTCTGATAGATAACGAAAGTGAAAGTATGAGTTTCAGTGCGCATAATTCTAGTGATGTGGTGGTTGTTTACAGAAAATCCATTTATAGTTAGATTTTGTATATTTTCCGGAATCGACATGCTTGTTGCAAACTATATATATAATTGGAAAATAGGCAACCTGAGTCACACAAATCAGATTGCAACCAATAAGGTCATGGTGATTTCCAACATAGAGACATATATATAAAAATATATCTTTTATTCATTCATTCAGAGGATGTTTGCAGCATGGAATGTAGAGGAAAGCTTGTAAAGGAAATCTTGAAAACATAAAACTAGCTAACAGAAAATGATCGCATACAGGAATCAATTGGGGGATTTTGCATGCATCATTGGGGGAGAATAAGAGCTACACTACTAAACCGTAAATGAAAGCAGTAAAACTATGAAGAGCTAAGTTACTAATCTAGTAGAAAAGAAGGACATTCGGAGGTGGGCTACGGTGGCCTTTGAATGGTTGAGAGGAGAAGGAGGGGTGGCCAATGGTGCTTAGGCTGGCCCTTGGAGAGAGGTTGGAGAGATGATCCAGTATCCTGGCGCGGAGATGGTGGCCTTCATGGTGGTGCTTCTCGTGGAGGTGGAGTGGAGGTGGAGATGTAGCTAACCTAGGTGGATGAGTGCCAAGAATGGGATGGGTGCAAATGGCCACCCCTTATGTCTTTTTATAGACATAAGGGGTCTCTCTAGAGAAGTGTGGAACTCTCTAGAGAAATTACCATGAGTAGCCGGCCAAGTGAGAGAGAGAGTAGTTCTTAGATTCATAAAAAGTGGATTTAAGAATTGAATGACTCTTGGTTGCTAAATTTGGCAACCAAGAGTGGCATCACTTCAAGAGAGTTGTAGAGAACTCTAAGTGGGTGTGTGTGCTTGAATGGGTGTGTGTGTGTGAGTGTGTGGTGGTGCCCTAGGTGGCTAAGTGGTCTACGTTAGGTCCTAAGGGGTTTGGGTAGGTTTAGGCCTCAAATTAGGGTTGCAAACCCAAATTGCTAAGGGTGAATTGCAATTAAACATAACCCAAGTTTAATTGAATGAGTGTGAACCTAATTGAGAGTGAAATAACTTAATTAGGTTGGGCTTAGGTCAATTGGACTCTCACTAAGTCCAAATGGACTTGTGTGGGTTGAGATCTGAGCTCAATTGGACCCTATGAGTCCAATTGACTTAGCAATGGTAATTGACTATGATGTAAGTCAATTGGGTTTAGTGAGGACCTAATTACATCCTTAGGGAGGTCTACAGGTGACATACTAGGGGTTAGGGTACCTTAATTTAGGTTCCTATGAGGTTGGAATTTGGTTTAGGGAGCTAGAGATCCAAGATCAAGGCTTGAATTTCAAAACAGGAACTGGGGAGAAGTTCCAGACGTCCAAAAATTGAATCAGACATCCTATACTAAAAAATCAGAAGTCCAAACTTGTTGTCTGGTTGTCTAATAGGAGTCAGGAAGAATTTGAGGTTCTATCTTGGGTATTATGCAAAAATTGGACGTTTTACCAAGTGTCTGGACGTCGAATAACACTACAGAAGCGGGTTTAAGGTTTACGGGAATTGGCTAAGGGTTCTGGACGTCCTATAACGTATCTGGACATCCAGATAAGGGTTGGAACTAGGGTTTTAAGGTTTCCTAGGGTGCGGTGACCTAATCTAAATGTGGCTAAGGCTTGGGGAGTTGATAGGCTATCGTAGGGCTATGATGGACCTAAGGTCTTCACATTTTACTACTTTACTCCTACTTAATAGAGTAGCATACCTTAACTCCCTTACATCATTATTCACTATATCTAATCTAAGTCTTCTGCACCAGTCCTGCTGCAACACTGATTATTCCTAATCTAGCCTCAAATCCAGCTCCAGATTTAGCTTATTACCTATAATTGACATAATGCACTTAATTATCACGCTATAACATTATTTTATGCATAGCTAAGGGAAAGAAGTAAAGATGTAGATAATGCTTATGCATGCATGAATTTCCCTAACTTATGCTAAGTCCTAGCCTAATTTAGGTCAATTAGGACCTATGATTGCTGCGCAATCATACCCCCATGCCTACATATTGCTAGTCCCTATCAAATGCAAGACTAAATTATTTATAGCAAGGGTCCCTAAGGGACTAATTATTTTATCAAGTGTATGCATAGAGATTTTTCTCCTTTTTGCTTTCATCCTATGCTGTAGAAATCCAGACAGTCATGAAAGTGCAGCTATGTAGCTTTTGCAACGAATTCGAGTGAAGAACTGCTACACCTCTAAAGTCTGTACTTAACCCTTAGTAAAATTCTAGCAGGATAGGCGGACTTCTTCCCTCGGGGTATTCAAAATATTCTATGAATTCCACCCTAGCTTTAGGCTTGGGTAGAGAATCTTAGAGGAAATGATTATATATTTGGTGGCTCACTCTCGACTGGTGCTACGTAGAGACTAGTACTATAGAATCTAGATTCCCGGACTATCAAGTAACTCAACTCAAAGAAAGATGAGAAAAACTATGCTCTCTTTTGATTCCTTTGTATTCATTCTCTCTTACTCTTTTTCTTTTTCTTTTTCTTTTCTTTTCTTTCTTTTTCTTAGAGCTCATAATTTCACCAGATTCACACATATGATCTGTATTGGGTGGTCTCACTTGGTATTAACGCTTTAATTGAGTTTCCATAACCCTAACACTAAGTCAGAATTCCTCAGCCAGTATTTGGGTGATCAGAAACACAGAAAAATAGGTTAAGGCCATATTTGGTGGATCTCAAATTTATTTGGTGGTATTGCCTCAATGCAACTGAAATAAACACTAAATATTCACTCTTTTTTTTTACTTTTTCTTCATTTTCTAATTTCTTTTCTCTTTTTTAGTTCTCTTTTTTTTCAACATATACACAACTAGCACACATCCATGAACTTTATTGAGGCATTATTAGGGATTGGTGGTACTCAAGTGACATTGGGTGGCTTATTTGGTGGAAGTGCCTACTCACGTCACCGAGAGAGACGGATAGGACAGTGTATTTTTGACCTTGACATCAATACCCTCCTTTAGCTGAGGATTCTGTAAAGAATTGTCGTAACCATCCACCTTAGCCCTAGTTTTAAGAAAACTCGCTCTCTGCGTACTTGCCCTATTTGGTGGCTCTCAAAATTTCACACAAAATGTATATGCAACAACGGAGAGCAAAAACTATGTCTACTCTCTAAGTATCATCACCTAATTATCTAGGACTCCAGATTCCTTGTACTAATCTTAGAGCACTAGTACACTCTACTCTCATCTCACACTATTTGGTGAATTTTTGGAGAAAACTCTACCTGACTCTTAAAGCACTATCCAAGGGTTCAGGAAAGGAAGCACTGCTTCTTCTCGATAGACTAAAGGCGTTCATCAACCTTCACTGTGAATCCATTGCAAATTCTACGTGTGTGTGAAAAGTTGTACTGGATTCCAGATTACAAGAATCAACTAGAGGATAAAATCCCTAATGCATTCTCTTAATAAAATATTCTTATTTATGAGTGCAATATGTATATATGCTATAAACAATTAACCTCTTATGTTTGTACTTCATAAAATTTTTCGTTTGGGTTACATTAAGCTTGACCCTAAATTTAGAACAAGAGGTAAGTGGGTGAGTCATAAATGGCTGTTGTGGACTATTTCTAGCTCCAATGCAAGCATTGGAGGTGGAGTCGGTTGTTCTTTTATCTAGGGTCCTAAAGTACATTTTGCATGCAGCTCCGAGGCTTTCCTAAATGTTGGCAAAGAAATTTTCAATTTTGTTGTATCTACCCCCCACGCCTAAGTTCTTCCATGTCCTCATGCATGAATATAAAAGAAAATAATTACAGCAGGGAGAGAATGGGTAGAAATCACATGTAATTACTCCTGAAATTATATATACAGCATCGGCCAACTTGTCAGTATGCAATATGCAGAAAGAAAATATGCTAAAAGAAAGATATGCTATATACAAAAATGGTTATGTATAGATGATGGTAGAATTTGGGATAGATGATATCTATATGTGTTGAGTTTAACTCCTCTAGCTTGGTGAGAATTCAATCACACGTCCTCAATAAGATGAATGATCTCATCAGGTGGAGGAGGTTCCTGGGCCAAAAATGGCTTGAGGCATTGGCCATTTACTGTAGATATATGCCCAGATTTTGGGTGTCTGATCTAGACTACCCCATTAAGATATGGATGAATCACAATATACGAGCCAATCCACTTGGACTTGAGCTTCTCTACGTACAGTTTTAATCATGAATCAAACAACCTGATTTGCTGGTTGGGTGTGAATGCTTTCCTCTGGATGTGGCGGTCATGAAAGGCCTTGGTCTTGTCCTTGTATATCAATGTGTTCTCATAGGCCTCCCGCCAGATCTCTTCTAACTCGCTGAGTTGGAGTTTCCGTTCTTGGCCTCCTGCAGCGAGGTCAAGGTTACATTTTCACACCGCCCAAAAGGCATAGTGTTCCAGCTCTACAAGAAAGTGACAAGCCTTGCCATATACCATGCGATATGGTGGCATTCCGAGTGGGGCCTTGTATGCAGTCCGATATGCCCAGAGTGTGTCAATTAATTTATCGGACCAGTCCTTCCTATCTAGTCTAATCATCTTCTAGAGAATCAACTTGATCTGACGGTTAGACACTTCAGCCTCCCATTGCTTTGCGGGTGATACGAGGTGGCTATACAGTGATGCACCCCGTATTTCTTTAATAATGTCCTGAAGTGGGCATGGATGAGGTGGCTTCCCCCATCGCTAATCAGTGCATAGGGTATTCCGAATCTCGCAAAGATGTATTGCCGTACGAAAGAAATGATGGCCTTATGATCAACCCGTCTCATCGGGATGGCCTCGACCCACTTCAAGACATAGTCAACAGTTAGTAATACATACTCGAAGCCATGAGAGTTTGGAAAAGGGCCCATAAAATCGATGCCCCAGACGTTGAACACTTCTAGAACAATGATGGGCTGGAGTGGCATCATGTCTCTCTTGGTCATAGAACCGACCAACTGGCATCGTTTGCAGTGTTGGACGTATTCATGTGTATCTCTGAAAATAGTTGGCCAGAAAAATCCCTACTACAAAATTTTTGCAGCGGTTTTCCATCCCGAGAAATGACCACTACAAGCATCATTATGGTAAAAAGATAACACACTGGGGATTTTAGAATCTGGGATGCATCTTCGAATAATCTGATCCGCTCTAATGCGGAAGAGCAGTGGGTCATCCCAGAGGTATAATTTGGCCTCCACAGTAAATTTGAGTTTCTAGTCCTTGAATAGGTTCACAGGAATCTTCCCTACAGCAAGATAGTTCGCGATATCTGCTTACTAGGGGAACTCAACAGAGTGAACTGCCAAAAGGGATTCATCCAAAAATTGCTTGTCGATAGGTAGGGAATAAGGAATGTAGCCTGGGTCCAGTCTGGATAGGTGATTCACCACAACATTCTATTTTTCGGCTTTATCATGGATTTCGATATCAAATTCTTGCAATAGAAGGATCCATCTGATGAGTCGGGGCTTGGCATCCTTCTTTGCCGACAAATACCTGAGGGAGGAGTGGTCAGTGAAGATGATGACTTTGGACCCTAATAAATACGATCTGAATTTCTCCAACCCGAATACTACTGCTAGCAATTCTTTTTCGGTGACAGTGTAAATGCACTGAGCCTCATTCAGTGTCTTGCTAAAATAGTATATGACGAAGGGTTGTTTCTCTCGACGCTGGCCAAAAACAACACCGATGGAAAAATCAGAAGTGTCACACATCATCTAGAAATAGAGCGACCAGTCGGGTGGTTGGAGAATCAGGGAATCAGAGACAGTGCTTTGTAAAGTCTCAAAGGCATTGAGACACGAGGTGTCTAATTCAAATGGGGCATCAGCAACAAGGAGATTCTTCAAAGGTCATGTAATTTTTGAGAAATCACGTATAAATCTCCGATAGAAGCAGACGTGACCCAAGAATGATCTGATCTGCTTAACCGAGCTAGGTGGCGGTAAGTGAGAAATAATCTCAGATTTAGCTCGATTGACCTCAAGTCCATTTTTAGAGATCCTGTGCCCTAGTACTATGCCATCCCTCACCATGAAATGGCTTTTCTCCCAGGATAGTACCAGGTTTACCTCAATACACCATTTTAGGATCTTGGTGAGATTATCAAGACAAGATGCGAAATCATCTCTGAAGACAGAGAAGTCATCCATGGATACCTCCACATGGTCCCCAATCATGTCAGGGAAGATGGCCATCATACAATGCTGAAATGTTGCTAGTGCATTGCTGAGGCCAAAGGGCATCCGCTTGAAAGCAAATGTTCCAAAGGGGCATGTGAATGTGGTCTTGTCTTGATCTTCCAGGGTAATCGCTACTTGATTTTACCCGAAGTATCCATTCAGAAAGCAAAAGAAATTGCATCTGGCTAACCGTTCCAAGATATGCTCAATGAAAGGCATAGGAAAGTGATCCTTCTGGGTAGACATGT
The DNA here is from genome assembly GCA_037157565.1 of Thalassia testudinum. Classification (NCBI taxonomy): domain Eukaryota; kingdom Viridiplantae; phylum Streptophyta; class Magnoliopsida; order Alismatales; family Hydrocharitaceae; genus Thalassia; species Thalassia testudinum. Next base: position 17,442,448 of record JAZHRO010000046.1, on the reverse strand, counting down.
TCAGTTCCTATAGTAGATGCGGACCAGCCAAGATGTCGCAGTGCGGGTCGGGAAGGATTCGCCTTTTTCATTCTTCACTACGGTGAGTCCTACTTTCTTGGGCACTATCTGGATTGGACTCAACCATTGGTTGTCTGAGATTGGGTATACAATACCTGCATCTAGCCATTTGATGATCTCTTTCTTAGCAACCTCTAGCATATTCGGGTTTAGCCATCTTTGAGGTTGTCTCAAAGCTTTCACCCCTCATCTGTGTAAATGTGATGAGTGCAATATGAGGGGTGAATTCCACGGAGATCAGCAATACTCCGCCCTATAGTAGCCCTATGGTCTTGTAGCGTACAAATCAATTATGCTCTTGTTCTTGGGTTAAGTGGGCAATAATAATGACTGGGCTTGTCTCACTTTCACCCAAGAACACATACTTAAGTGAGTCAGGTAAGGGCTTCAATTCGATCACGGGTGGGTCAGAGTCAGAAATGGGAGTGAGAGGAGCAAACTCGAGGGTGGGAATCTATTGATCCGTATGCACGTGAATTCCATTGTTTTGCTTCCTGTGAAATAATCGATTATGACTATGTTAACAGGAAACTCGTTAGCTGTGGTCATGTCTTCCTGCAACAACACGGGCGATTCAGCAATTTGTGGATCAGGATAGCTGGATTCAGGGGTGCTGTGGTCAGAAGCACACCCTAAATAGTCAGATCCTTGGGGAGATATGTGTAGTGCAGTGGTCTCAGTCCCATGTGAATCGAGGTCCAAGAACCCTGATAGTGGATACGAATGAGACATTGGGTTGTCACAAAGGAGCCCAATGCTACCACAGTGTGCCGAATCTTCGTCTTCACCATCCTCGTCTATTCGATCACGGTCAAAATTCTTTGTTGCCCTAAATATGTCAAGTCAAAGTTGCTCATTACCAAGGGCTGTCTCCATACACCCGGATGCACAATCAATGTTCACTCGGGCTGTCGCTAGAAATGGGCAACCCAAAATAATTGGTGCATCTCGGAGATTAGGAGGAACATCCATATTGAGAATGAAAAAGTCTGTGGGAAAGTAGAATCCACAGACTTTCATGATCACGTTCTCAACCACCCCCCTCGATGTTTTGATTGACTATCAGCTAGCTGAATCCTGACCGAGGTAGGCTTTAACTCCCCTAATCAAAATCGATCAAATATGGAAGTGGGAGTTAGGTTGATGGAAGAACCCAAATGTAGAAGGGCCTGATCAAATGGAGAATCCTGCAAGAAGTTGGATATAAGTGGGGTACCAGGGTTTTTCTTTTACGACGGCAAGTCGGCTAGAATCATGGTGCTAGCCACTTTTGACAATACCGCCTATTGTCCAATTCTGGGTTGTCGCTTTGGGGTACAATAGTCCTTGAAGAGCCTACCGACAGTGGGAATGTGATCAACTACCTCGAGGAGGGGGACCTGAATATGTACTTGAACATTGATTTCAGGTCCTCAAAATTTCGTATGTTCTTTTTCCGTACTACATTCAGTGTCAGAGCCTCAAGAAATGGGATGGGAATCTCAGGGTCGAGTGGCCTCTTACCCTTATCTACCGTAGGTAGCTCCTGAGATGAAGGAGTCGAACCCGCCTATGGCAAAGGGTGGGAAAAATCAAGACCTGCTTGCCTATGTGGTGGGTCGAATGTCTTCCTTTCGCTCCTCAAAGAGATAGCATGTGCATTGGCTTGCTGTCCATGAGGTGGCAGGGGAGCGGAAGGGGTAGAGTATGCGGGGTTCTGCAAAGGCGGCTGGCCTTGAGCATAATCGGGTGGTGCAGGAGGCATCTGTAATATGGCATGTGCCCGTCCCTGCAGTGCCTAAAACCTAGGCGGGGTGCCTTGGTTATGCAAATATCAAGGGTTTGGGACAGGTTGGGAGGGCAAGGCTCCTTGAGCCCTATGCTCCTGCAACAGTTGGTTTTGCATGTGTTGTATAGTCTGTATCTGATCAGCCATTGCATTCATAATCTACAAGCTATCCTGTGTAGATTTCTTCATCGATTCTTGTAGCTCCTCTTTCAGTGCCTCCAAGGGGTCAGCCTCCTTTGGAGGGTGACTGGCAGCTTGGTACAGTAGCTGGCATAAAGAACGGGGTTGCTGCTGATGTGGGAATGGCTGCTGCCTAGGATACGTGTTTTGCGCATTCTCGTATTGCCTGGTCTAGTAGTGTGGATCTTGATGTGGTCTCTGTGAATTACCAGACCAAGACAAGTTCGGATGCTGGTGCCAACCAGGGTTATATGACTTTGAATATGGGTTATTACGCCTATATCCTTGGATAGCACTAACGTCCTCGTAGGCCATAAATGTCTGAGGCATATATCCATCAAGGGGATACGTGTTATAATCCATGGGTGGTGTGTAACCCTGGTCATAAGGTGCCAGATCTGGATTTTTTACGAGATCCTGATATGCGGGATCTCGTAAATAAGCAGAAGATGCATCTCGAGTGAGTAGATTAACTCGAGTAGGAGGGGCTCGGGGTGCATATGAGGGTCTTGAACTGGCAGAGCTCATGTCAGATTGACCCTGACTAATCTGGTCAATCTTTTTCTCAATTAGGTTTATTCTATCCCGCTGCTTGATGATGATATCCATGTCGGCTCGAATAGACTCGGTGTGAGCCTCATGGACACCAACCCGCTGCTGACCAGGCCGCTGGAACTGGTTCATGGACACAGCATTCATCGAGTTCTCCATCGAAGATTCGAACAACTCAAATGCGCTATTCTCATCTTTTGCGAGGAAAATTTTAGCCACTAGATGCATCGATCAGATACCGATGTGTGTCATCCAACCCCTGGTAAAAGATTTGAGCTAGGTGCCATCTGGGTATACCATGGTGCTGGAATTTTCGGAGAAGGTCGTGAAATTGGCCCCAGGGTTCATGCAACTTCTCTCCAGCTCCTTGGGAGAAAGTTGTGATCTCGCGCCTCATCACGTTTACTCGATTGATTGGGGAGAACTTTTGCAGGAATTCACGTCGTAATTTCGACCAGGTTCCAATTGGCTTCCCAATGGTCTTGAACCAGTATGAAGCTTTGTCCCACAGAGAAAATGGGAAAAGCTTCATTAGAACAATCCCAAGATCAATGTTCCTAGGTCGAATATTTCTGCAAGTCAACTCAAGTCTTCTAGGCATTGGAATGGATCATCGCTTGAGTTTCCATAGAAGTGAGTGCTGATCAACCAGATCACATTATGCTTAAGCTTAACTACGTCTCCACCTGTGGGAATTCTGACTAAAGGTGAGACGATTGGTACGACTGGATCATAGAAATCCGACAGTTCTCCTCGCGGTGGGTTCTGCATCCTGTCAAGCGTCGCCAAAATGTGGTCCATGCTCTGCCGATGTTGCTCCTTAGATTCCACTACCCGGGCTTCCAGACGAGCCATCAAGTCCAAATTATCAATATCCTAACCTGGTCTTGGTCCAGGTCAAGGATTAGCCATTGTGGGTACGGGAGTAGAAGAAGTGGGGGGAGAAGTAGGTCCTGGCGAGGTGACTCACCTCCTTGGGAGTGGCTCCCAAGGTCCAACCAATTGAGGTGTAAGTGACCTCCTTCATTGCATACACCACCCAACCCCTGGGTTGGTGTAGCCAAGCCAGACAAGGCTAAGGCCTTGTCAATCAGATGATCCTTATGAATCAGATGACCGGATTTTTCATTTTAAGTTCGAATTCCTGAAGAAAATTCATTGTACAACCGACTGGAAGCGATTCCGACCTCTCAACTAACCCAACCAAGAGGTTGAAAGCACCTAGTAGTATGACAACGAATTGAAGGTTTATTTCGTGTGTTAGACTTGATTTTCAACCTGTTTTCTTTAGTTGGGGTTTTCTTTTGGTGAGTGGCCCACAAAGTGACCAACTCACTAGCTAAGTACTAGACTTGACTAAGTCTAGGTTAGTCCAAATGTGGTCTCTAAATTGTAACCCTAAAGGTGTAACCTGGGGGTTTATGTAATTCTAAGGTTTTGTTCTTTTATTTTTTTTCTCTTCAGCAGACCACAACAATTACAATTAGTTCTATGACAAAAATTGGAATCCAATTAACTTGAAATTTGGTGAGCAGATTCTTCTTTCAATTATCTTTTGAGAGAATATTTCTTTGTAATTTTTAATTTTTCAACTGATTTTTTAGAGATTTTTGAATGTCAGGGGGTCAGATATGGAATTTTGACCCCTAGTCAATTTTTCTCTTTGAAACAGTATCAAATGACTTTCAAAAATTCTAGAAAGATATTAAAAATAAAGCCAATGAGATCAGCCTTCAAACCCCACCATTTTTAGTCAAAGTAGATTCACGGATTGCTCGTAATTGCTTTTTGAAATTTGAAAATTCTCGAAATTGGGTCAGCCTGACCCCCTTGCACTTCGCAAATTTTTAAAAACTTTATACTTGGAATTTTTCAAAAGAATGGTGTTGTTTAAAGAATGGTTTGGGAATGAAGATCTAGCCTGAATTTCAAAATTTTTCCTTCACTAATTTTTCATCAATCGAATTTTTAAAATAGATTTTGAACCTTGGCCGAAAATTAGAGAATGGTGGAGAAGCTTTTAAAGAGTGTTTGAGTTTTGAAATCCGCACTTTCCACTAGCAATTTTTTTTTATTTTTTAAGAAATTTTTGAAACTTTTTTTTTTCAAGGGATTTTAAAAAATATATATATTTTTACTTTTTCAAATTAACCTAGGATTCAAAAAGAGACCTAATCAAGGTTTTTTTTTTAATTTTTTTTTTGATTTTTTCCTTCTTTTTCACGAAAATGAATAAATTTTTTTTCTTATTTTTTTCAAAAGAAATTACTGTAAGAAAATCTAATCCTAAGGTTCAAAACAAAACCTAGCCTAAGAAGGGATGTGCATTTGATTTCTTTTTCCACGCTCAACGTATGCATTGATCCCATTTTCTTCCTGTGTTGTCCTGCACATCCAAAAACAAAGAAGTGGAGGACTTGTTAGTGGCAGTTTAAAAGATCGAAATCAAGAAAAATGACGTTGCCTCCATGACAACGGTGCCATTTATTTGAGAAACCGTAGAGCACGTTTTGATTTGAAAAAGCATCATAACATAATGCGCAATACGATCAAACAAAAATATTTATAAAATGATAATGAGACTTTGAGTCCCGATTGTTCGTCTCTGGGAGGCATTTGTTCAAATTTGAAATCTATCCTCTATCGCCCTACTTTATTTAAAATCGCACGTCAGTTTCCAGTCTTCGGATTAAAGTTTCGCCACTTCTATTATGAATTCGGATTACAAGCACGTGTGTCAGATAGATAACAAAAGTGAAAGTATGAGTTTCAGTGTGCACAATTCTAGAGATGTGGAGGCTATTTACAAAAAATGCATTTATAGTTAGATCTTCTATATTTTCGGAAACTGACATGCTTGCTGCAAAGTACATATATAAATGAAAGATAGGCAACTTGAATGACACAAATCAGATTGCAACCAATAAGCTCATGGCGATTTCCAACATAGAGACATATATATAAAAATATATCTTTAATTCATTCATTCAGATGATGTTTGCAACATGGAATGTAGAAGAAAGCTTGTAAAGGATAGCCCGAAAGCATAAAACTAGCTAACAGAAAATGATCGCATACAGGAATCAATTGGGGGATTTTGTATGCATCATTAGGGGAGAATAAGAGCTACACGACTAAACCGTAAATGAAAGCAGTATAACTACAAAGAGCTAAGTTACTAATCTAGTAGAAAAGGACATTCGGAGGTGGGCTATGGTGGCCTTTGAATGTTTCAGAGGAGAAGGAGGGGCAGCCAATGGTGCTTAGGTTGGCCCTTGGAGAGAGGTTGGAGAGATGATCCAGCATCCTGGCGTGGAGATGGTGGCCTTCATGGTGGAGCTCCTCGTGGAGGTGGAGTGGAGGTTGAGATGTAGCTAACCTAAGTGGATGAGTGCCAAGATTGGGATGGGTGCAAATGGCCACCCCTTATGTCTTTTTATAGACATAAGGGGTCTCTCTAGAGAAGTATGGAACTCTCTAGAGAAAGTCCCATGAGTAGCCGGCCAAGTGAGATAGAGAGTAGTTCTTAGATCCATAAAAAGTGAATCTAAGAATTGAATGACTCTTGGTTGCTAAATTTGGCAACCAAGAGTGGCATCACTTCAAGAGAGCTCTAGAGAACCCTAAGTGGGTGTGTGCATGAATGGGTGTGTGTGTGTGAGTGTGTGGTCGTGCCCTAGGTGGCTAAGTGGTCTAGGTTTGGTCCTAAGGGGTTTGGGTAGGCGTAGGCCTCAAATTACGATTGCAAACCCAAATTGCTAAGGGGGAATTGCAATTAAACATAACCCAAGTTTAATTTAATGAGTGTAAACCTAATTGATAGTGAAATAACTCAATTAGGTTGGGCTTAGGACAATTGGACTCTCACTAAGTCCAAATGAACTTGTGTGGGTTGAGATCTGAGCTCAATTGGACCCTATGAGTCCAATTGACTTAGGTAATGGTAATTGACTATGATCTAAGTCAAATGGGTTTAGTGAGGACCTAATTAGGTCCTTAGGGAGGTCAAGAGGTGACGTACTAGGGTTAGGGTAGCTTAATTTAGGTTCCTATGGGGTTGGAATTTGGTTTAAGGGGCTAGAGATCCAAGATCAAGGCTTGAATCTCAAAACAGGAACTGGGGAGCAGTTCTGGACGTCCAAAAATTGAATCAAACATCCTATACAAAAAAATCAGAAGTCCAGACTTGTTGTTTGGACGTATAATCAGAGTTAGGAAGAATTTGAGGTTCTGTCTTGGGTATTCTGCAAAAATTGGATGTCTGACCAAGTGTCTGGACGTCAAATAACACTACAGAAGTGGGTTTAAGGTTTGCGGGAGTTGGCTAAGGGTTCTAGACGTCCTATTACTTATCTGGACATCCAGATAAGGGTTCGAACTAGGGTTTTAAGGTTTCCTAGGGTGCGATAACCTAATCTAAATGTAGCTAAGGCTTGGTGAAGTTGATAGGCTATCCTAGGGCTATGATGGACCTAAGCTCTTCACATTTTACTACTTTACTCCTACTTAATAGAATAGCATACCTTAACTCCCTTACATCATTATTCACTATATCTAATCTATGTCTTCTGCACCAGTCCTGCTGCAACACTGATTATTCCTAATCCAGCTTCAAATCCAACTTCAAATCCAGCTCCAGATTTAGCTTATTACCTGTAATTGACATAATGCACTTAATTAGCATGCTATAACATTATTTTATGCATAGCTAAAGGAAAGCAGTAAAGATGCAAATAATGCTTATGCATGCATGAATTACCCAAACTTAGGCTAGGTCCTAGCCTAATTTAGGTCAATTACGACCTATGATTGCTGCGCAATATGTAGTCCGCACGTCTTAAGGATGTTAACTGGGTGCTTCAGGTCTGATTAGAGCTTTAAGCAAGCTCCAGACATGCTGAGTCAATGGTGGAGGGGGTGAGTACCTAAAGGTAGAAATATGGCCTCACCGCCAAATTAAACTTGGTCAAGACATTCGTCAAGCCACGGTGAATGTGTGGGTGATGGTGATGTGTCGTGAGAGGTCGTGTGGGGGTTAGTCGATGATGGAGGAGATGAATTGATGTCAGTTTTTTCGATGAAGCTTTGGAGGGGGCAATAGGGTGAAATAGGAGAGGGGAAATGAGCGGAGAGATGTGGTGAAGGTTTTGGGGTAGTCGGCGTGGAGTTTGGTGGCATGTGGAGTGAGGTGTACCTCGCTGGAGGTGTGGCCGGAGTGGTGGAAGATGAAGTCGTAGAGGCGTGGTCGAGGTTGAAATGGCTTGTCGAGAATGTTGGTGTGATGAGGAAGAGGTTAAGGAGTAGTTGAAGGCACTAACGAAGGAAGTGGGATGGAGAAGGCGCTGGTTGTGGTGGTGCCGGTGCCAGAGAACAGAATAGCTCCTGAGAGAGAGAAACGGCGAGGAAGAAGGGGATTAGGGCACCGGCTGGTATGGCTCGACATGGGAAGAAAAGAGGAGGATGACTCCACTACGTGTATTGCGAATGGAGGACAAAGATGAACGGAGGGGCTCACCAGATGTCAAGGAGCTTTCGGCCAAGAGAGAGAGGAATTGGTGGGGAATCTTGGCTGATTTCGAGCATAAGGACGTTACGATCACGTGGTTCTTTTATAGACCTCAAGAGAAAGTTTCGGGCATGGGAAGCAAGATTCCCAAGTTTGCAAGGCTCGATGGAGTTGGGAAATTATTTGATACCCAAATCTCTCATGCATTTGCATGAGAGATTGGGAAGGTTTTGGGGTGTGGGATTTAGTTCAAAAGGAAGGGGATTTCTTGACGAACTTCCCTTTCAAATTTTAGAGGGATTCGTCAAAAAATCAAGTTCTTTCCAAATTAAGGTCAGCAGAGCAAGTAGGAATAGGTTTAATGGCAGGAGGGACCATTTTTTGAGAACGATGACAAAGTTAGGGGTCTGTTTGAAAAGATTTTGAAAGTTAAGGGTAGAAATCTAATCAGACATGACCAAGTTGCAAACTAGGTCAAGACAAGCTCATCTTGGGTCCAAATTTTGGTACAAACCTAATTTGGACCTAAGGAATCTAATCGTGAAGTTGGATTTTGGTTTTGACCACATTTGACTAGATAATTTATGCAAAAACTTAAATTAAGGTAAAAGTCTGTTTGAGATTCTGTTCTAGGTCAAAATAGGTTTTGATGGTTAAATTGAAGGTTCCAAACCCTAGAGAATATTTTTCTATGAATTTAGAAGGTTTAGGTGAACTTTATCATGACTAGAACATCAGTTAATTAAGCAGGTCTATTTTTAGGATTTCAAAAATCATTTAATTCTCAAAACATGTGCAAACCCTTTTTTGTTTGTTCTAACTCACTTTTTAGTCTTTTAGGACCATTTGACCCTCAATTACCTCCTGGGAAAACCCGTGGTTGTACTTAATCCATGATATGCTGGTAAAATTGTAATTTTACCCCTAGTTTCTTTTTTTCCCTTAGAATGATTAGGTAGTGACTTTTATCTCTCCGGTAGTTATGTAGGAGTATTTTCTGACTTAATTGGGACAAAATGAGCTAGTTGTGGCTCATGACGGCGTTCCCATCATACCTCCATGCCTAGCTTTTACTAGTCCCTTAGCAAAATTTCACGGTATTAACTTTGATTCTAGACCATATGACTTTTGATGCTTAAAACTTTGATGTGTGCGTTTTTTTGTTGATTAGGTTAAAATGCCGGTAATAGGCATAGAGGTACTCAAGTATCAACCACGATCCAAACCTGACTAGCTCTACCCTTAGTCCACCGAGAAGGTTTCTAAGCCCCACAGGAACTAACCTAAGGTTCGTTGAACTCTACGGTTAAAGCACCTGTGCTTGTAACATGTTTTAGCCTAGGTTTAGTTTGCAGTGTGCTTTTGTAAGAGAGAGATAAAAGAACTTTTCTTTGTTTTCGAGAGTTTTCCCTCTCTTTTATTTTTATTTCTAGATTCAGATTAGCCTTACAACATGGTTTGTATTGGATTCCTAATTCCTACCATCAATCCTCGCAGGGTCCTTGGAAATCAATGCTTCGAGATAGCACTGCCCATGGCAACCCCCAGAACCTTGGCTTTCGAGATTTTGAGATAATCCTGCACATGGCATTCTGTAGCTAAATTCAGACCTTGGAAATCGACATTTAGAGATAATGCTGCCCATGGTATCTAAACTAGCACAAGGTGCTTACATGCCCTAGGTAGGATATTTATATATCCTAGGAGACAAGCACCAAGGAGATGATATGTTATTGTGCATCTTCTAGGGGAATTTCTCACCTCTCCATGCTGGGAACTCATCTAAATCAACTTGTGTTGATCAACTGCTCCTAATCTAGGCAACTTTTTCAGAATATATTTAACGGAGTTTTGTGATTTTGATACTTACGCACACTGAACCAGACTATGTGTGGATTGGGGTGCTTAGGTTACCTAGTCCTGCAAACTAGAGGTCAGTTAGCAAGGCTGAATAATCACTAAGCCTTATACCTAATACTTAAGCTTCACATTTTCCCCAACCTCTTGTGGACTATCCAGATCTTAGTGGATACTTGAATTTTTAAGCCAGGATTACGGCCCAAGAGGCATAAGATCAGCGTTCCTACTAATCCCTTTTTGTTTCTTTAGCACTTTTTGTCATTCATTTTCTTTGTTTTGACTTGGTCTAGAACTAAATCAATTCCTTAATCTTTTACTAATGATTATGTTTTTATTTTCTTTTCAAATTATGCTCCTTTTGGACATTTTTATCTCCTCTCTTTTTCTCCTCAAAACTGATATGCCATCAAAATTTCCACCCTTCACACATTTTTTTTCTTTTTCAATTTTTTATTTTTTCGATTTTCTGGAATATGTGATTTTTTTGATAAAACCCTATCTTGTGAAGTGATTTTCATGGCGTTTTGCACTTTAATACCCCCCTATGCCTACGATTTGCAATGCCCTCATTGTAAACTAGTTAGGTTCAAGTTTAGCTTACATCATTCATTAGAATAGGTGTTGAGTGGGTGAATGAGTCGAGGTGACTGTTGCGGATGATTCCAAGCTCGAGTATGAGTACCAGAGGTGGAGTCAGCTATTCAAATGGATGAACCCTAAAGTGCAATATGAGTTCAGCATAAGATGTGTCAGGCAGGGTTTCGAGTTTTTCAAAATGACGAGTTACCTCCCATTAAGCGTTGAGTTTAACACCATCAGCCGGGCGTAATGAGCTCAGGGTGAATGGACGGTAAAAGATACCTTAGCCAAGTTTGTATCGGTGACTTCAATGAACGGTTTGAGTCACTTACCGTTCACGACAAAAGGTTCTGAATCATGGCCGAGTTGACTGATTTTGACAGCTCCATTTCCAAAGATTCATCAAACAAGGTATGGTCCAATCCATTTTGATCTAAGTTTTCCTGGGAACAATTTGAGTTTTGTGTCAAAGAGTAGGACTTTCTTACTAGAGAAAAAGACCTTTCCAGAGATGTGCTTGTCTTGAAAGGCTTTAACCTGCTCTGTGTAAATTCATGAGTTCTCATAGGTGCCATGCCATAATTCATCGATCTCGCTCATTTGAAGCTTTCTGAGGGTTCCTACCTTAGAAAGATCAAGATTGTGGTTTCATACTGTCCAATAGGCTTTGTGCTCCAATTCGATGAGAGCTAACATGCCTTCCCATACACCAATCTGAAGGGAGAAATGCCTAATTGGGTTTTGTGGGTGGTCCTATAAGCCCATAAAGCTTCTGGAAGTCAGGATGACCAACCTTTCCTGTCTGGTCGAACAGCGACCTAGAGGATCTTCTTGATCTCCCAATTTGATAACTCAGCTAGATCGTTGGGGTGATAAGGAGTTGAGATTCTATGCGACACCCCGTACTTGGTCATCAGTGATCTGAACTGAGTATTCGTGAAATGGGTCCCTCCATTGGATATTATGGCACATGGAATCTCTAATAGAGAAAAGATGCTTTGATGAATGAATTTGATTACCACCTTATTATTATTAGTTCATGTCAGAATGGCTTCGATCCATTTGGACATGTAGTCAATAGCAAGAAGAATGTATTCGAAGTCGTCTAAAATAGGGAAGGGTCCCCTGAAATCATTCCCCCAAATATCGAAGACTACGCATACGAGAATTGGTTGTAAAGGCATCATATTGCGGTGGCTCATGTTGTCCAAGGTTTGGCAATGATTGCATGCCGTACAATGTTTTTTTTTTGAAACAGAAAGGAAAGCTATCGTGCAACAATAGTAATCTGGGAGAGCATTTTATTAATCAACATAAAACATGATTACAACGTAGAACCCCACATATGTATGAGAGACCAACAAGCATTTACAATTTTCTCCACACATATTGGTCTCTCCTGAAACAAAAAATCATTCCTTGCTCTCCATAAACACCACATGGCTACCACCATGTGAATAGGTAGATTATCATGCAGCAAAAATTTTTTCCACAGGTCATCCCAAGTGGGGAGGGGTTCCTTGCAAACTTTTCTCCATATCGCATCAGTGGTTATGCAAAAAGAAAAGATATGGATGGAACAATCAGTCGGCAGACCACATACCAGGGAAGACTGCAATACCATACCCATTCTTCTATGTCTGAGATCACCTGTCACTAGTCCATCCCTCCTGCATGGCCATAGAAAAATCTGTATTGTAATTGGGATCTTTAGAAGCGATAGTTTTTTCCCTATCACATCCATTTCCAATGAGTGGGAATGCCTCATGAGCTTGTCATATGCTTTTGCAGGAGTGAAAGTTCCATCCCAGCAATATCTGTCTACACTACCAAAAGAAAGTCTAAAAGCCCTTAGATCTTGCTGTAGACGTGTTCTTTCCTCCCATGTTCTTGTGCCTTCTCTGCTAGATTCACCCCCCTCAAATCGCCACTCATCACACCCATCAAACAAGAAACTGCAGACCGGTGCCCCTTTGTTCATGTCAATCACATAAACTCTTGGATATGCATTCCTTAGTTGCCCCAAAGGTGACCATTTCTCCTACAAAATTTTAAATGATCGTCCATCACCTAAGATAGGCTTAAACATCTGCCTGTTGTTCTTCATTGCTTGTATCACAGACTTCCAGAAGGGGGATGGCTTAACTGGTTGGAGCCAGTCTAGAGAGCTATGCGAGCTTCTGTAGTTTTCTTTAATAAGATCCACCCAATTCTTATGTTCCCCATTAAACAATTTGATGGCCCACTTGAGCAATAAGGCATCATTGAGCTCTTTAAGGGATTTAATTCCCATACCACCTTGATCTTTCGATTTGCATAAATTAACCCACTTCACTAGTTGGAAAAATTTGCCCTCATGATTTGCTCCCTTCCAGAGGAACCATTTTCTCATCACATCAATATGCTTCCAGATGGACTTGGGTGCTTTAAACATTGAGAAGAAAAAGATTGGGATGGAGGTTATTACTGAGTTGAAGAGAATAAGTTTGCCCCCTTTAGATAGATATCTGCTACTGCACCCTTGTAGCTTGACAGAGATATTATCAAATAAGGTGTGCCAGTTACTTTTCTTTAGTTTAGTGCATTTTAGAGGTAATCCTAAATATTTGATTGGTAGGGTAACCAATGGGGTACCTAATGTTGAGGAGATGGTTGTTTGCTCTTCTCCCGTTAGCCCAAAACACACTAGAGAGGATTTATCACCATTCAATTTTAGACCTGATATTTCCCCAAATATCTGTACCATGTGGAATAATGCCTGGGCTACTTATCCATTCCCTTCCACAAAGAATACTGTATCGTCAGTATACTATAACGTTGGAACCAAGGCACACCTGTTGGAGATGGAATATCCTCTAATGAGCCTAGCCTTCGATAGTCTACATTCATATCTCGCTACAGTGTCAACCGCAAGGTTGAACACAAGTGGAGCCAGAGGACATCCCTGCCTAACACCACATTGAGGTTGGATCCACATCCCACACGGCCTTCCATTAATCAAGGGTGAGAAGGAAGTAGTGGTGATACATCTTTTCATCCATTGTAGCCACTTCGCTGGGAACCCCCTTCTCTTAAATATTTCCCATAGATACTGCCATGACACAGAATCATAGGCCTTCTGGAAGTCAACATTCCGAAGGAAGGCTTTGCACTTTCTTCTGTACCAGCCCATCACCATCTCTTGTGCCATAATGAAAGATTCTTGTAATGACCTATTGGGGAGGAAGGCAGATTGTACTAGTACAATGATGTCCTGAAGAACCTTCCTTAGTCTGTTCGCCAAAACCTTACTCATCAATAAATATATGGCGTTAGATAGAACAATTGGTCTAAACTCCTGGAAATAGTTCACACCTGGTTTTTTTGGAAGTAAAAAGAGGTAGGATCTGTTAATTTTATCAAAACCATAATTGCCCCTTTGAAATTCCCCAATTACCTCCATCACCTCTCCCTTCAGCATAGTCCAAAATTCTTTGTAAAAGAAGACCTACATACCATCAGGACCTGGCAAACCTTCAGAATTACGATCATTAACTGCTTCCAAAACCTCATTTTCAGAGATGGATGTCACCAAGATGTCAGCCTATTGCATAGAGATGCGAGGGAAGATAGATCCTGGCATTCTCCATGTTCCCCTTGCTGTAGCCTGGGAAATGTCTCTAAAGTATCTGGTAGCTGCTGTTCTAATTTCATGACTATATGAAGTTTCCTGACCATCCACCACAATGGAAGAGATGAAGTTATATCTTCTACATGCACTGGCTGCCAAATGAAAGAATTTAGTGTTAGCATCCCCCTCTTTGAGCCAAAGTTGTCGTGAGCACTCCCACCAATCCATTTATCTTTTTAAATCTTCCTCAACCACAATGTCCTACCATTGCTTCCTATTAACAAATGCTTGATCGGGTTTTAAATGAATCATGTTGTAGTATAGTCGATCAAGCGTTATAAACAAATAAGAATTTTTATAACTCGAATGTTGAGTCCGAGGTTGAACACAGGGAGCAAATGGAATTTATTCACTAATCTCAATTCAATGTAATTTGAACACTTAAATCTACCCAAAATCTAATTTAGAGTATAATGTAGAAGTTTATGAATTATAAAATATAGCAATAAAAGAGAAATTGAATCAGATGTAAAAATATTTGCCTCTTCTTCTGTTGGTTTATTCTTCTCTTTCTCTTCCTCTCTAACTTTGGCCTTCTTCTTCCTTGCTGCCTTCTCCTTCCTTCTTCTTTCCTTAGCTTTGGCTCTTCTTCTTTTCTTCTTCCTTTATGTCCCCTTCCTTCTTCTTTATCTACGACTGCACCTTTCTCTTCCTTTATTCTTTCTTTGGTTCTTCTATGCCTTAGCTCTCTATTACTTTATTTTCTTCTCTGACTTTGATTTCTCCTTCCTTTTCTTTTCTTCTTCAGCAGTGCCTTCTTCTTCCTTCTTTAGCATCTACCTTCAAGTCCTCCTTAGCTTTTCCTGCCCTTAATCTTTGTCTCCTCTTTCCTTAGCTTTTCCTTAGCACCTTCCTTCCTTCTTTCCTTCTTCCTTCCCTGCACACACGAGAGTGCAAAACATACCCCTACCCTCCCCACGTACTCTCTCTCTATTTCTCTCTTGGGTTTTCTCTCCCAGAGCTAGCCAATTGGGTAATTGAGTTGGGTTGCGTGCACTCGGGTCCAAGCGCACCGACGTGGGTGGTGCGCGAGGAGTGCTGGGAAAATGGGTCAGTCAACTAGGTCCGTGGAGGCATGGGTCGCAAATGAGGCAGGTGAGCAGGTGAGGGGACCTCACCCTGTGAATTGAGGTGATAAGGTGGAAACACAAAATCAACTTATATCACTCTACACACTTCTAACTTTTCGAGGTGGGACTAAAGAGCCCCACTCGCTTTGCACACACCCGCAAGACGATACTTCACTCAATTGTCGTAGCTGTGACACTCTCTCAAAGCCACTCCTTAGTTGAATGCGTGCGCGCACTCCTCGCGCGTCACCTAGACTAGAAGACCTGGAGCAATGCAACTTGGAGTGATCTTGTAAGCTCCTTGCTTATGCTTCAGTGGCGGAAAGGGGGTTGAATCTGAAACTCACAAATACAGCCCTGCGGTCCCATTAAACCACATGGGGTGCTTCACCGTGTCATAGCGAAGGTGAAGCGGTGGGTGGCTTGGCATAGATCGGCCTAGGTGTGCGTGCTTAGGTTAGACTGTGACCGTGAAGGTACGTGTGTTCGGTGGGCACTTGGGGAAGTGTTGGCGGTCAATGGAGGTGTGGATAATGATCATTGGATGATGGCATAGGTTTTGAGGTAGGTGGCGAGGCATGTGGATGAGTGGAGCGACGATTGCACCTTCGCTGGTGGTCGGCCGGAGATGGAGACGATGGTGGTGGTCTGCGGCGTCGAGGGGTTTAATGTTGAAATAAAGACGGGGGAAATGAAGAGAGCAGAGAGGGGAAGAGTTTTAAACTAAATTAATGGATGAAGGGGGATAGGAGAGCTGCTGGCTGTACCTACTGCCACCAAAGAAGAAGCTTCCAGTGGAGGGAGAACGTCGACGACGAAGGTATATTGGGCACATGCGCAGGTATGGCACGATGCGGAGGAAGAAGGTGATGACGTCTCTGCCACTGGTACTGTGGCAGAGCAACGAGAAGGAGGAGTCATCAGAGCTTGCTAGACACTTGGCCGGAGGAGACGAGAAGAAATTGGAGGTGGTTCTCCGGCCAAGCCAAGCTGAATAGATGTGGCTGGATCAGGGGGGATTTTTATAGGTGCTGGCAGATGCTCTTGTGCTTGGAAGGCAAGCTTCCAAGCACAAGAGTCCTCGTCAGAGAAGGAATGTGGGAGATACCCATATCTCTCGTGCGTTCGCACAAGAGATTGGGTGTGAATTAGACCTTGGAATTGCATTCAGATGAAAGGGAGTTCCTTAAAGGATCTCCCTTCCAAATCTGAGTGGAGATCTCTAAGGAATCAAGTAGCAATCCTTATTGAATCCTTACCGGAGTAGGACTCTTCTGCTTTAATGGCGGAGGGACCTAATTGCAAGAGTGGCGAGGAAGATAGGGGGTCTACGCAATGATTTTCAAAAGCTAGATGTCAAAATGTAATTGGGTGGACTATTTTGAAAAGTAGGTCAAGGTGACCTCCCCTTAGGTCCAAATTTTGGTTAAAACCTAATTTTGACCTAAGGAATCTAATGGTGAAGTTGGATTTTATGTTTGACCACGTTTGACTAGACATTTTACACAAAAACCCAATTTAGGTCAAATATCTAGCTAGGACCCCTACTTAGGTCAAAATAGGTTCCAAAGGCCAATTTGAAGGTTCTAAACCATAGGGAATATTTTTCCATGAATTTTAGATGGTTTAATTGATTTTTATCCTAACCAGAACCTTGTTGAATTGAGTAAGTCTGTTTTAAGGTTAGAAGATGTCATTTAATTCTTAGATTGCACATGAACCCATTTCTGACTAAATGAACTCACTTTTTATCTTGTTAGGACCATTTGACCTATGTTTAACTCCTGAGAAATCCCGTTGATGCACTAAAATGGTACAATTGAAATTTTGCCCTTTGTTTCATGTTTTCTTCTCAGAACAGTTACTCCTTGAATTAGGCCTTTCTTTAGGTTATGTAGGAGCTTTTATTCTCTTTATTAGGTCAAAATGAGCTAGTTAGGGCTCATGATGATGTTCTCATCACTTCCTGTCTCGCCGCTCTTGCTCAGTTAGACTGGTATCCTCCTCTTTCCCATCTAGATACTGAACTGCCGCTAGTGCTTCAGTGTGTTATTCGTTCCCCACTGCTGCAACTGTTGCGCCATAGTCCTTCAGCATAGATCGTAGTGACGCAAGTTTTGTTGCCAATTTAGTAGTTGCAGTGCCTTTAGCCTAGTTAAAACACCACCAACAATCTACCATCTCACGGAAACCCTGCTCTCTAAGCCAAGATCTTCTGAATTTGAAGTAGGAACCCACATGTATACTGTCCCCACTATCCCAGACCAATGGCGTATGGTCTGAGAAGGGGGCACCAGCCCTACCACCAAGGACAGATGAAATTTTTCCATCAGCTCTGCATTCCCGAAGAATCTATCCAATTTGGAGTGCGAACCACTTCCACTTCTCCAAGTGAATTCCACCCCAACAATAGGGAATTCAGATAATCCCAGTTCTTGAATTGTTATCTGGAAGCCAAGGGAGGCGTTGTCTATTAACCCACTTGATCTATCAGACTCTGTCAAGGTATAATTAAAGTCACCCTTGACTAGCCATGGCAGTCCCCGGGAGTGTCTCGCAAGGTCTATCAGGTCCTCCCATAGTTCAGACCGATTGCTCATCACACACGGGCCATATACACTAGTTAGAAGACATTCCATCTCCCCTTGGATCATCTTACATCTACTGGAGATAGCATGCCTAGATTTAATGACTTCAAGCACCTCCAAGCATGCCTCCTTCCACCAAAAGGCCATCCCTCCAGATCTGCCATTTGCTTCTACTGCCACACAACCAGCATACCCATTCACTTTTAAATCATTCCACATGGGACTGCTCTCCTTTTCTATATGCGTTTCTTGAATGAGAGCACATTCAATGTCCCATTCTCTGAGATATCTCATAAGTGTGGCACGTCGAACCTTATCGTACAACCCACGAACATTCCAGGAAAAGACTCTCATCTCCCCTTTTGAGAGCCCCCCACATTTTCTTGAAGCCTACATTCAACACCAAGTACCAAAGCAACACAATTTTCATCCACCTTATTGATAGAAAAATTCATTTTCCTTTTCCGTAGTTTATATGGGGATCTCCCAAAATTGATTATAACAAAGCTCCAGCCCCATATTTCAGTTCCTCTTCAACATTGAAAGAAGAATTTTGTACCACCGAATTCACTGAAATTTCTTACAACACCCCCACAGATTATTCACCCGCTTGTGCAATTTGGTCATCCCCTATCTCTACCATCTCCTCCTCAGCCATCTCCTTATGATGATAATCTTTCCTTTTTCTTGGTTCAGGAGTTGCCTCAGATCCACCTCCCTCTATATGATTCAGGTGATGTTCCTCTCGAGCAATCTCTGCATAGGTTCTCTATTCTTTCTGCTCATAGATTTCCTTCACCATTGCCTTAAGTTGCAATCGCAGAAGCCTTGAGCTCCAACCACATCTGAGTATGATCTTCTCCGACAATGATCCCCCTTTCAGAATCTCCACTTTAACATGTGCTGTTTTACCATCCCCTTACCTCAAACCAACCTCCACCTCCTCGGTAATAGTCACATATCCGGCCAAGGTAGAACCTACCACACTTCACAACCTAAGATGGAAAGGCAGACCACTGATTCTTAGATTCCCTGCTCGATCAGCAACCCTTTGAGGTGGCCTATCAGGTAAGGCCCCATTGAAAGGCGAGATAAGTCGCTAGATCACCATTATGTTTTCAAAAATAGATGATTTAGATCGAATTCGCTGCACATCCATCATACCCAAACCAAACATATCAAATCTCATAGGTGATTGGGTAGCAATCTTCCAATCTTCAATAGAGAGAGAAAGGGATTTTACCAAACCTTTGATGCGGTCTATTGACGGATTTCCAGCCATCACGACTCCTACCAAAGCACCTTTGAGCATAAGTTCGGAGATCTTTGTATCCTCAGACACTGGAACATCAACATCAATGGTAAAACCCTTATAGTTGTCTGGCGGCGGCGGCGGCCTAAAGTTATGCGTCGGCTTAGGATGCCAGACCGATGACTTGTCGGGTCCCCTTCTCTACCACATGCAGACGTCTCTCTTATGCCCATGACCACCACAAGCCAAGATGACGAGAGGGGATCTGCAGATCACCGCTAAATGGCCTCTCCTTCGGTAGTGATAACAGACAACTTCTCTGTTGATCCTTCTTCCCATCTCCCTCTCTTTTCGGTCACCATCCATCCAATCACTACCCCTTAGGGTTTCCCCTCTCCGCTTTCTCCTCAACCCTGCCCTCGACTGCCAACTTGACCATCCCTAACCATGGTCGATCTCTCCTCTCCCCTCGCCTCTCTTGCCTCTCATTACTTCCCCCTCCTAAATCAAAAATCGCTTCAACCCTCAATGCCTTGCAGTGTTTGTATGCATGTTTGAAAATCATGGGCCAATAGAAGCTGCACTGGAGGACTTTTGCTATGATTTTGTGACCAGAGAAGTGTCCACCGCATGCCTGGTCATGGCAGAAGGACAAAATGTCCTGAATTTTTGCTTCTGGAAAACATCGTCAGATGATTTTATCAGCACCAATGTGGAAGAGATACGGGTCCTCCAAAAAGGAGCACTTGGCATCGGAAAGTAATTTGTCCTTCTTGGCTTTTGGCCAATTGGATGAAATCTGATGTGATGCCAAGTAGTCTACTAGATCAGCAAACCATGGAAGCCCCCAACTGATAGTCAGGAGCTGCTCATCGGGAAAATGTTTAGTAATGGGTTCAGAAGGGTCGATAATGTCAGAAGGAAGGTGGGATAAGTGATCAGCTACCACATTCTATTTTCCCACTTTGTCGCAAATCTCAAGATCGAATTCTTGCAATAGCAAGATCCAGTGGATTAGTCGAGGTTTCGCATCCTTCTTCGCATGGAGGTGCCTCATTGTAGTGTGATCTGAGTAAATGATAAAATGGGAACCCGAAAGATACGATAAGAACTTTTCCAAGGCAAATACTTTGACTAGCAACTCTTTCTCAATAACTATGTAGTTACGCTGAGCCTCATCAAGTGTCTTACTAGCGTAGTAGATGACCACGGGTTTCCCATCTATTTTCCACCCAAGTATTGCACCTACAGCATAATTAGATCCATCACACATGATCTCAAAGGGTTGAGACCAATCAAGGGCCTGCAAGATAGGTGCTTGGGTAACTCGATCATGCAGGATTTCAAATCCCTGAGCACACTCCTTGGAGAATTCAACGGGGATATCATTAGATAGAAGATTAGTCAGGGGGCACATGATTTTCAAGAAATCGGGAATGAATCGACAGTAAAAATCGACGTGCCACAGGAAGGATCAGATGTCCTTGACTGAGCTAGGCATAGGGAGTTTGGAAATGAAATTCACCTTGGCCAGATCAACCTGGATACCCTTTTCAGAGATGAGATGTCCCAAGACAATTCCCTCTGGTACCATGAAGTGGTTCCTTTCCCAGGAAAGAACCAAGTTCATGTCAATGCATCACCTGAGGATCTGGACCAAGTGCAGGAGGCAATCGTCAAATGATTCACCAAATACCAAGAAGTGATCCATGAAGACTTCAAGGTACTCACCTACCATATCTGAGAATATGGCAAGCATGCACCACTGAAAAGTAGCGGTTGCATTGCAGAGATCGAACAACATCCTTTGAAATGCATAAGTTATGTAGGGTGATTGTACAACAATCATGGGTCCTAATCAAAGTAAATAATGTTTGAACCTAGCTTAATTTGTGGATATTACAATCATATCTTGCATATCATGCATTGCATCAGTCTATTTAGAATAAGATGAAATATCCTGCTTTTTAATGGTTTTTATTACTATTTGCAAATAATAAAGTGATTCAGGATGGAGATAGTGGAATAAAGCAATAGAGGAAGAAGAAGACTGATCTATATAAGAGGAGTGAGGAGGATAGCCTTATCCCTACCCTTAAAAACCTGAGGATAGCCTTCCCAAACCCAAAACCACCTCCATTAGGATACCTTAGCCTCAAAACCCTAACATGGATAGCACTATCCATGTTCTTATCCACCCTATACCTCTACCAAACACTTAGGAACCAAAACCCACCTTAGAAAACCTAAAACCTACTCCCTAGCACATTTTAGGATGTCCAAACATCTAGCTAGACACCTTATTTCTGCAGAATAACAAAGTAGGAAGGCAGAACTCATACTGACATAGAATTAGACGTCTAATTTAATGTCCAGATGTCCAATTTTGTAGCATAATATGTCTGGCCACTATCTTGGACGTCAGATATTGCTGTCTGGTTCCTAATTGTGGTGTCAAAAGCCTGACCTTG
This sequence comes from Thalassia testudinum, assembly GCA_037157565.1. Lineage (NCBI taxonomy): Eukaryota > Viridiplantae > Streptophyta > Magnoliopsida > Alismatales > Hydrocharitaceae > Thalassia > Thalassia testudinum. Next base: position 17,420,892 of record JAZHRO010000046.1, on the reverse strand, counting down.
CCTATTTTGACCTAGGAACCCCACCGGACAGCCTAGGAAACCTAATTAGAGACCTCCTAAGCCTAGTTCACTATCCATAGCCCTACTTATCCTATCCCTAACCCAATTGAATCATCCCATATCTAATTGGGTGCATCTACAGTTGATTGGGTGAACCTAAACCTAATTAGTTCCACCCGAGATCTAATTGACTCATACCTATTGGGGTTACCCTAGCCTAATCACATGCACATATCCAATTAGACTTGACCTAGACCTAATTAGGTTCACTCATATCCGATTAAACTTTCCTAGGCCTAATTAGGTCCACACCAACTTAATGTAGGTTAACCCAACCTAGGTTCACCAAACCCACTACCATACTCAACGAAAATTACACCTACACATACATACACTTTCCTAAATCCCACTTGCCCATTCTATCCCTCATTAGTTTGTCACCAACCTAGATACTACATTGGTGGCACTTGCTATTTTGGGAGGCACAAAAAGTGGTGACCGATTTGAAAAGGAGAGGCCTTCCCATAAAAGCCAAGGAGAGAAGAGAGCCACGAAATTCATTCACTCTCCCATCCATTCTCCTCCCACTTACGAGACCCTTCCATACTCCAAAACCCTAGGGCCGTCCCCTTGTCCAAGGCCCCCTCCATGGACGGCTAAAGAAGAAGCTCCTCCAAGGCATCTTCTTGTGGGTGGCAAGAAGAAGGAGAGCACTAGGGTGCAACACCCTCTTCTCCTTGCTTCACTTGGGCATGTCCTTTCTTCTTCATAGAGGGGACGCACCCTCTTTTTCTTCTTCTTTTTGGATTGCCATGAAGGCTCACCCATAGCCTCTTGTGGTCGGCCATCTCTTGTTGGCAGGTGTGTAGATGGGTTTGTATACCCATGGTCTAGCCTACACCCTCACACAAGGTCGATGGCCCTAGTGGCACCTTCTCAGCATGAGGGATTTCTTCTATTTAAATGCTTTCTAGTATAGATATTGTGTGAAATTTTTTTGAGTATTCTATGCATGAATAATATTGTGTGATCATCGCTTCTGTGATTGTCTTCAAGTCTGTTTGCCTATTGCTTTTCAAAGTAAAAATCAAAAACACAAAAAGACAAAAAGGAAAATATTATGTTAGATTAAGCCGATCCAAGTCTCGACTTGTTTTCATGCCTCCCAGAGATGAATGGCCAGCACTGAAGTTTTCAAAAGAGTAAAATCCATCAAGTCTCGTTATCTTAGAAATTATTTTTGTTGATCATATTTCGTAACTGTACTACCATGCATTTCTGATCAAATATGAACTCTACGATCCCAACAAAGGGACAAGTGAAGGTGGTCATCTCTTGGTCCTTGGGATGGATTATGAGCTAATTGCACCTAGATTACCCATCCAAAAATTAGAGGAATCGATTTCATGCTAGTTTCTTGAGAATCTAATCAATGAATGGTAGTGGGAAATGACCCTTCTCTGTGGAGGAATTCAGCCTTCTGTAATCAATGCAGACTCTCAACAAGTTTGCTATAGGGGTCAATATGGTTTCTCCGATTTCAGTCGTGGTGATAGTGAGCCCTACCTTTTTGAACACAACCTGGATTGGGCTCACCCACTGACTATCGAAGATCGGGTAGATGATCCCTGCATTTAACCACTTGATAATCTCCTTTTTCACGACATCCTGCAGATTTGGATTCAGGCAGCTCTGCAATTCACAGAATGGTTGTGAGCCCTCTTCAGTGTAGATGTGATGTGTGCAGTATGAGGGGCTGATTTCAGTGAGATCATCGAGAGTCCATCCAATGGCTCTTCGATGTTGTTGGAGAACAGAAATTAGGCATGTTTCCTGATCAGGTGTGAGTTGGGAGTTGATAATCATAGGAAACGTCTGATTGGAACCCAAAATAACGTACTTGAGATGATTGAGAAGAGGCTTTAATTCCAAAACTAGGTTGTCAGCAGCAGTGGGTAGTTTAGGATGGTTGTTGGGAGCAAAGGAAGGAGTTATGGGTGTGTCTAGGTTGAATTCGGGCTCCTCTAATTGCAGGTTTTGATTCTCTTGTGATTGATCAAAAATAGTTGGTTTTTCCTTAATAAGGTCATCAACCACAGCTTCAATATTGCAAATTTGCTTTATGACCCTGCAATTAATTTCTTGTTGGGCCTTAAAGATGTCGACCATTAGTGTCTTGCTTTCAAATATTCATTCAATTTGTCCATCCTCACAATTGATATTGGCTCTAACAGTGGCCAGAAAGGGTCTCCCTAGTATGATCGGTGTATTCTTCACATTCTCGGGAGCATCCGTGTCTAAGACAATGAAATCCACTGGAAAATAGAAATCATGCACCCTAACTATGACATCCTCGAGAACTCCTTTTGGTGACTTAATTGATTGGTCGACTAGTTGTAAAGTCATTTCAGTCAGTTTAAGTTCAGATTCCTCAAAGTAGTCTAGTAGTGTTGTAGGTATCAAATTTATTGAGGCTCCTAAGTCTAATAAAGCTTGGTCAAATCGTATATCATCGATTTCACAGGAGATTAGAGGGGTGCTTGGGTCTTTTGCCTTAGGCGGGAGTTTGTTCAAAATGACAAGCTGGCTTGCTCTGACAGTACGATCGGATTCCTGTCTTTGGTTCGCGGCTTACGCTTAGGTGTACATATGTCTTTTAGAAATCATGCGTAAGCTGGTACATGGCGTATCGCATCCATCAAGGGAATGTTTATATGGACCTACTCAAAGAGCTTAACCAGGTCATCCTCAGGTGCCACGATTTTTGTTATCCTTTTTCCCTTGGTCAAGGCCTCAGGAAATGGAACCTTAGATGGTTCCTCTGGAATGGGTCCAGGTTCTTGATCTGGGATATAGGTGTCCTGGATGACTATCCTAGGGTTAGGGTTTGTATTACCAAGCTGGATTTGGCTTGGATAAGATGGGTCCTATGTTGTTTTGCCAGTGCAGGTAGTAACAGAATTTAATCCCGCCTGGTTCTTATTTCGTGTGGGTAGAAGAGGTGCTTCTTGCTGATAACCCGTATACGATATCGAAGCCTCCATCCCATTGGGTGATGGAGTAGAAGGGGCTTGATAAACAAAGTGAGCTTGGCCTAGATTTGGGTTCAAATGGCACCTCTAGTTCGGCACTTTATTTAGATTAGGCTGAGGTTGTGAAGGAAGTGCACCAGGTTGATGAGGATTTTCCATCTGGGAAAGTTGATTGTGAACCTCTACGATCTCGTCTGTGTGTTGTTTTTGCATAGCTGCATTCGTCTTCTAAATGTCAGCCAGAGTCTGAAGGATAAGAGTCATTTGATCTATCTGAGTCGACCCAGATTGATAAGTTGGGTTAGGCCGAAGCTGAGGTGATTGATATGGATAAGGAGCTTGTGGTCGGGGTAGATATTGAGGTCTCTAATTTGGATTATTGCCTGACCATGTGAAATTGGGATGATTACACCATCCAAGGTTGTAAGTGTTTTAGAATGGATGATTCTGAATGGCGTTGAGGTCCTCGCAGGTTTGAGGAACCTCGAGAAAATCAGAATATGAGGGTTTAGAGTTCCCCCAACTAGAGTAGGTGGACCCAGAGTTTCCTCTGAAACCAGAATCAGACGGGGGTGGATACAGATCCATCCCCTGAGAAGGTCGGTGAAAGATGTTGTGCACGACCTCCCTGCCAGAGGGTGGATGCGTGGACTAGTTTTGTGCAGAGGTGGCTCGCTGCAAATATTGAGTTAGCTCATCCACCTTTTTCTCAATAATAGAGACCTTGTCAAGATGACTGGCCATCAGTTCCAGGTCGACGGAAGAGGATAGGCCCTGCGTCTAATGCTCTCCCTTTGGATTCGTCAATGCACAGGCATTCGCCTGGTCGAACATGCTCATGGATTCATTATAGATGGAGTTCTCGCACATATTCTCAAGAATCTCCTACACGGTGTCCTCGTGTTAACCATGACGTTTCCTCCGCAGGTCGCATTGACGAATAATCGAATATCCTCACGGATTCCCAAGTAAAAAGACTAGACTTGTTCCCATTTAGGAACTCCATGGTGGGGGCACTTTCGCATGAGATCCAGAAAATGATCCCATGCTTCATGAAGTGGTTCTCCTGCTTGTTGTGTGAAATGTGTGATCTGGTGCCATAAAGCATTTGTCCGACCAATAGGGAAGAACTTTCTCAAAAACTCTGATTGAAGTTCCACCCATGTGTTGATTAGATTCATTTAGGTTTGGTACTAGTGAGCAGCTTTATCCATGAGAGAGAAGGAGAACATTTTCATGAGTAGAACATCCCGATTTTGAGCTTCTGACCCGAAGGTCTGGGTAGATGACTGAGTTGTTTGATATGTTGGAAAGGATCTTTGGAATTACGCCCATGAAATTTGGGAATGGCATGAATCATGTTAGGCTTGAGTTCAGTGTTAGGACATCCAGCGGGGATTTGTACTCGAGGTTCAATTGCCACTGCAGCAGGATTGTAGTGATCTCGCATCATTGGATGTTGCGGTGGGTTCATAAAGGCTTGGAATAGATCATTGAGGCACTGACGTTGATTTTCAAGATTATTTTCTTCTACGAGTTGTGACATGATGATGGATGAAGGAGAATCTGGTTCAGATGAATTGGAAGAGATATCATTAGGATTGGGTTATTGCACAAGCAAGGAGGTCGAGGCTTGGCCTCAACATGAATGAGTAGCTAAAGGAGGCCTCAAGGATGGTGTTAGAGACCTCCTCTCAAACATGCACCGATGGAGTAGATGAGAGGTACAATGTGGTAGACCAAATCAAGACACCCAAAAAAAAATTTTGGATGGCTATAGAGGTTCGGGGCAGATGATACCCCTTAGTTAGAAAGCCATCCACTTGAGAATTATCTGAGCAACCAGAGCGGGAGAGTCCCGCAAAGACCCCTACATGGTAGAGTGCCCCAATGGGTTATAGGATTTCCCCCACTCGATCTTTCTTGTCACTGATGTTCCAGGTAGACCAGAATAGGGACTTGACCTCTTAAGTCTACCAGTTTTAATTAAGAGCAAGGGTGCTTAAGATTTCACTTGAACTTTCAGATGTGTTGAGTGCAAAAAGTGACCTAATTTGAGGATTGGTTGACCCAACAAGGTGGGTCAACTTCATCTGTATTGTCCTTGAAAATTTAGGTCCCTCTTTTACTGTTCAAATGAATTTAAGAGCCTGATTTTAGGGTTCTGCTTGAATAGATCAGTTCAATCAAGACTTTGGCACATTTTTTTTTGGAGAGAATTTCTTGATTAAGCAATTGTGTCTCTAAAAACCCTAAGCTGGAATCCTTAATTGGCTCTAATTTGGTCTGATTTAATTTGTCAAAATGTGGTACCTAGGGCTCAAGCAAGAATGTGATAGCCCTAGATACCTTAGCTTCAAATGGGTGCATAAATCAGGGTTTAAATGTTTGTAGAATGTATCAAATCAGGCACTTGATGGTAAATCTAAGAATATAATGCAAGTAGCCCTAATTGATTTCTTCCTTTTTTTAGTTTTTTCAGAATCAGGGGTTTAAGAGAGAGTAGTTAGAACTTACCTGCCCCTTGGTGTGTTTTAATGTGCGGCTGATCCTCCCTAAATGTATCCCCCCTAAAACAATCACAGCAAAAAGAGATATAGCAAGTTAGAATCAAATTAGGAATTGCAATCAAGAGTTCTAAATTGCCCATTGCTCCCTGACAACACTACGAAAATGTTTGTGTGCTAAATCAGTATTTTAAGATTGTCGTGTTGCAGTATAGCCAAAATAGTGCGCAAACAAATAATTTTATTACTCGAAAAGGTTCCAAGGTCGAACACAGGGAGCAATATGGAATTCAGTTCTCAAAAATTGCAATTTAAGACAAGAAAGCTATGAAATAAAACTATTTCAGAATAAAATAGTACTAGGATCAAGTGTCAGAATGTAAAAATAATGGAGTAAAATGGTGATTTAGATCACCAAATACTCCTTACAATGATATCTAATGAACTCAATGTACATATGAAATGAAATGCAACCAAACCAATCATCTGATTAGTAAATCAGATGGCTTAAACTGCTTAAGCCTCTCTCTTCTTCTTTCTCTTTCTCTTCTCTCTTCTTCTTCAGCTATGACCCTTCCTCTTTTTGTTCTTCTCTATCTCTTCTGTGCCTTGCTTCTTCTGCCCTTGTTCTTCTCTTCTTTCTCTATTCTCCTTCTTCACACAAAGGGGGAAGATCCTTCAAACGGCTAAGTGTCAGCCATTTCTCTCTATAGCAAAACCCCCCCTACTCGTGCAGAGTCACCTTCTCTCTTTCTCTCTTAGGCTCCGCCATCCTAGGGCGTCTCAGTGTATAGTCGGGTAATCGGGTAGGCGTGCATCGAGGTCCAGGGCTGCGGGCGTGGTCGTAGCCGAGGAGTGAAGGCTTAGGCAAGTCGGGCGCACCAGGTCCACAGGCAATGTGTCACAGAAGAGGCGCAGGTGTGCATGGGTGAGAGGGACCTCAACCCGTGTTTGAAGGCAAAGAGCCCTATTGACAAATTCAATTTATCCGTATGCTCCGCTTCAGTGGCTTCCGACGTGGGACTACCTACCCCCAGTTTGCTCGCGCACGCTGCTGCTCTTCCTTCACCCAATTCGAGTGTAAGGATGGATCAAAGGGTCCAATTGACTGCGTGAAGACATTACTCAAGGTAGCCCTCACTTCCTGAGGATGTCACCTAGGTGCTTCAGGTCTAATTTCAAGCAAGCTCAAGATGTGTTGCATCAATAGTGGAGGGGGCCAGTGCCTGAAAGTAGAAATATGGCCTTACGGCCGAGTTAAACTCGCTTAGGACCTTCGTCGAACCAGGGCAAATGTGTGGGTGATGGTCTTGTGGCATGAGAGGTTGTGTGGGGTGCAGTCGGTGATGGAGGAGATGAATGGAAGTGGGTTTGTTTGGCAGAGCATTGGAGGGAGTAATAGGGTGAAATAAGAGGGGAAATGAGCGGAGAGATGTGGCAGAGGTTTTGAGGTAGTCGGCGAGGAGTTTGGTGGCGTGTAGAGCGAGGTGTACCTCACTGGAGCTGTGGCTGGAGCAATGGAAGATGAAGTCATGAAGCCGTTGTCGAGGTCAAAATGGCTTGTCGAGAACGTTGGTGTGATAAGGAAGAGGTTAGGGAGTAGTTGAAGGTACTAATGGAAGAAGTGGGAAGGAGGAGGCACTTGTTGTGGTAGTGTCGACATCAGAGAAGAGAAAAGTTCTAGAGAGAGAGGAATGACGAGTAAGAAGGGGATTAGGGTGTCGGCTGGTATAGCTCGACGTGGGATGAAGCGAGGAGGATGACTTCGCTGCTGGTATTGCCAATGGAGGAAAAAGATGGATGGAGGGGTTCGTCAGATGTCAAGTTGCTTTCGGCCGAGAGAGAGAGAGAGGAATTGGTGGGAATCTTGGCCAATTTCGAGCTTGCGAAGGATGGTATGATCAGGAGGTTCTTTTATAGACGTCAAGGGGTGGTTTTGGGCTTGGGACAAAGTTGGGAAATTCTTTGATACCCAAATCTCTCATGCGTTCACATGAGAGATTGGGAAGGTTTTGGGGTGTGGGATTTGGTTCAAAAGGAAGGGGATTTCTTGACGAAGTTCCCTTTCAAATTTGAGAGGGATTCGTTAAGAAATCAAGGAGTTATTTACAAATTAAGGTTGCCGAAGCAAGTAAGAATAGGTTTAATGGCAGCAAGGACCTTTTTGTGAGAACGACGTCAAAGTTAGGGGTCTGTTTGAAAAGATTTTCAAAGTTAAGGGTAGAAATATAATCAGATAGAACCAAGTTGCAAACTAGGTCAAGACAAACTCATCTTGGATCGAAATTTTGGTACAAACCTAATTTGGACCTAAGGAATCGAATCGTAAAGTTGGATTTTGGTTTTGAGCATGTTTGATTGGGTAATTTATGCAAAAACCTAAATTAGGATAAGTGTCTATCTAAGACTATTCTGGGTCAAAATGGGTTCTGATGGTCAAATTCAAGGTTCTAAGCCTTAGAAAATATTTTTCTATGAATTTTAGAAGGTTTAGGTGAATTTTATCCTGATCAGAACCTCAGTTAACTAAGCGAGTCTATTTTTAGGGTTTCAAAAGTCATTTTATTCTCAAAAAATGTGCAAACCCTTTTCTGTTTATTCTAACCCACTTGTTAGTCTTTTAGGACCATTTGACCCGCAATTATCCCTTGGAGAAACCCATGGTTATACTGCATTCATGATATGCTGGTAAAATTGTAATTTTACCCCTAGTTTCTTATTTTTCCCTCAGAATGATTAGGTAGTGACTTATGTCTCTCTGGCAGTTATGCAGGAGCATTTACTAACTTAGTTGGGTCAAAATGAGCTAGTTATGGCTCATGATGGTGTTCCCATCACCAATTCTGACCAATTATTCCTACAAAGATTAAAACCTCTGCCATTTCCTAAGACCAGCTTGAATAGCTCATGGTTTGCTTCCACGGCTTTAGAGACTGACAACCAGAAGGGAGATCAATTCAGGAAGTGAAGCATATCAACAAGTGAGCTTCCACCATAGGAGTCACACACTAGGTCTTGCCAGAGACTAGTATGTCCCCTTAGTATAATAGCCCCATATTTTAGAAGTAGTGAGCCTCCAAACTACTTTAAGGCTCTAACCCCCAACCCACCTTTTTTTTAGGATAGCAAATAGTATCCCACTTCACTAGTTGTAGAAACTGAACTTCATGACTAGCCTCCTTCCAAAATAACCGCTTTTGAATAATATCAAGTCATCAAGATTGTATTCATGGGACCGAACCTAGATAGGTAGAAAATAGGAATTGCAGGGATGATTCAATTCAATAAAATCAATCTTCCACACCATCCAAAAAGTTGAATGGAGATCTTTTCAAAAGGAGTTGCCCATTTCGAATTCTTCATTTTCTTCTTTAACAAGGTTCTAAAAAAGTATCTGATAGGAAGCTTACCTACTTGGGTCTGGAGAATAAATGATACATCATCCTTGATGTTTAGAGTTACCTTGAAACAAATAAGGCTCAATTTAGACCCATTTACTTTGACACCGTATATTTTTGCGAAAATATCAACATGTTTAAGACATTCTACTTCTCTGAGCCCAACTTTTATAGAAAGGATCATGTCGTCAGCATATTGAATCAAAGGGGTCAAAGCAAGCGAGAAGGACAACCTGTAACCTTAAATTAGGCCACCATTGCACACATAAAATGACAAATGTGCCAAAGTATCAACAATTAGAAAAACTAATGGTGCCATTGGGCATCCTTGATGAACACCTTTCTGAGGCTACATCCATCCCCAGCAGGTATGCCGTTGATCAAGGGATAGAAAGAAGAGGTAGTAATACACCTCTTCAACTATTGTATCCAAACTTCTAGGAATCCCCTTCTACAAAACAACTCCCATGGATACAACCAAGACACCGAATCATATGCGTTGGAGAAGTCAGATAAACGTCAGTTTATCATCATTTTTATGCATTAAAACAAACTTAGCTCTTAGGATTTTGCTCCGCAAATGGGTTTTTGGGCTGCATTTAGGCATCAATTAGGTTAGGCATGCATTGCACTTTTTATTATCTTTTTAATGTGTTTTTGTGAGTGTTAGGGATATGCAGATTGTCAGAACTCCAAAACCCTAGTACTCAGGAAGGAAACTGGTGAAGAAGAAGCTCAAACTAATTGGAACTCAGCTTGATCCAGCTCACCATAGCTGGATTCCAGCTCACTTGAACTAGGGTTAGCTCATCTTAGCTCCATTCAGCTCATGTCAGCTGAATGGCAGCTCAAGAGAGCTCATCTTAGCTCACCCTAGCTCAGGTCAGCTCAGATCCAGCTCAACTTAGCTGAGTCTAGCTCATCTCAGCTCCCATTAGTCCACAGGGAGCTCTAGCTAGCTCAGCTGAGTTGACTGGAGTTCACCCCAGCTCAGGTCAAGCTACATCCAGCTCTACTCAACTGCGGCCAGCTAAAGATGACTTCATTCCAGCTTAGGAAGCTCAAGTCTAGCTCCCGGGGACTCAACTTAGCTCAACTCAGTTGAGCTAAGATACCTTAGCTGCCTCACCCAGCTTGATCCTCCCTGGGAGCATTAGACCCAGCCCACCTCAGCTCCTTTTAGCAGAAGCCAGCTTGCTTTAGCTTGGCTTAGTAGCTAGCAAAGAACTAGCAAGCTAAGCTAGCTAAGGTAGCTCCTTCCAGCTCTCTTCAGTAGCCACCAGCTCTAGTGCAGCTCAAGATAAATACCTCCAACTCTTCTCCCTGAAAACCTTAGCTCCAAATGCCTCCAACTCTACTCCCTACTAGCTAAGCTAGCTAAGCTGTTTAACTTAGCTAGTCCACCTCCATGGCACCAAAACCTACTACCCTACTACCCTACTACCTAAGCTCCAGCAAAAAGACCACCTACTCCTACTTTATTTTGGTGCCAACTATCCCTTCCATCACCACCCTACAGCCACCATCAAAACCCATCTCCACCCTCCATTTTTTTCCCTCCAAAATTGCCTTCTAGAAGGTATTTTTGGAGGGAAAATGAAGGCACCTCTTCATTTCCCTCCCATTTTTCCCTCCAAAAATAACCAAGCACCCCTTCATTTCCCTCCAGAAAAACACCATAACCACCCCCCTTCCCATCCTATAAATGCCCTACCATACCACCACATAATTCCCATCCTCCATTAGTGTATTTTTCTACCTACATCCACCTATACCTACGCCCAAGGAGAAGGAGTAGAGAAGGAGATTAAAGGGGCACATCACCAGCTCTTTTGGTGCCTTCTTCTCCCCACTCTCTTCAACTTGGGCCACGCCAAGGAGGAGGACTCTTCCACTTCAAGAAGGATGGCCAGGCAAGGGAGAAGGACCTAGGGTGGACGTCCACCCTTGGAGAGAAGCTTAGGGCACGCCCCCTTAGGGCTTGCCTTGGAGGACATCACCTTGGCAGAGCACTGCAAGGAAGGAGTTGAAGGACTCTTTTCAAGATTGGAAGCCACCAACCTTGGAGCAAGAAACCCTCTTCTTCACCATCTATCTAGAGGATTTGTGTTTTCCTTTCTTTGTGTTAATTTTCTAGTAGTAGAAGCATTCCTCTACTAGGCATTTTTGTTAAACACTTTTTTTTAACTATCTAGTTGCCTTCTTTGCAATTTCTTGTTTGCATTTCTATTTGCTTGATTTTAGCATTCCTCACTCCCTCTCCCTAATTATTCTAGGCCTCCACTTGCCTAGAGTGAGCTTAGGGAGAGGCTCTACTTGCCACTTAGAAGTAGTATTCTAAATTGAAGTGTAAATCACCTTCCCGTCACCATTCCGCATGTTGTCTTAATTTAAAACAAAAAAATGATATATTGAAAAATACCAAAAAGAAAGTTGAGATTGTATTCCAAGCAAGAGAATCACTATTGCAAACATTTGGCCTCCTTGGACGACCCTAGATACTCCCCTATCTAGGAATATAAATTTAAGAGTTGATCAGTTTTACGCGTTTCAATGACGTATTTTAACAAACCGTGTGAAATCGCTATCACATTTTGGCACCGTTGCCGGGGAGGCACGGCTTTGCAGTAATTAATTTTCTCTTACTTGAAGTGGATCTCATCCCCTTCTCTTTCTTGCTTTTGTGTGTGCAGGAACTACAGTGCGAAGGCGGGAATTTGGAAGCGAGAGCTCAAAGATCCTTTTCTTCCTGTGAAATTCAAGTTGGTTCTCCTTTCTTGTCACATTTAGGCTAGAAAACTACCAAAATACACTAAAATTGGCTTTCAGGACCCTAAACACTTTAATTAAGTGGAGTGGTGCATTATAAAATCCATTGTTTGCTTGTATGCTTCTTTAGCACCACTCCATTGCAAGTATTGGTGTTCTGTTTTTCGGGTCTAGATTTCTGTCCAGACTTGAAAAATCGATTCCTAACACCACAGGCCTCCTAAAATCATCAAATTTCATAGAGTGATTCCCAATTACGTTAGGAACATCTGTTCCAAATTTCAAAACAATTGGATTTGTGTTTAATTTTTAAAAATTCATGGACTGTAGAGGGGTCACACCCTCTAATCTTCCTATTTTGTTACTATCCGCTAATTTTTAGAATTTTTATACTCATCCTATTTTTGTAAAATTTAGCTTGCTAGAATCGTTGTGAAATTTTACACATCACATAAAATGATAAGAATTTTCTGAGGTCAGTGGTAATACTGAAAAGTCAACAATACCCACAGGTATCATTTCTGGACCTTGACACCAGTACAATTAAAAATTCAAAACAATTATCAGACAAATTCCTAAAATATTACAAAAATCTTTTCTGGAATCCTTGTTTTATTTACTCAAGGTAGTGGTGTTGGTTACATTGATTGGACCACTATCTATTTGGAAAGCCTAAAAATAACTCGTTGGTAGTTAAATTTCTGTCTTAGGGACAATTGGCTTAGGATTTCTTTCTTTCTCTCTAGAGACTCAATTTAAAGGAAATATACAATCACTCATACAATTTGTTTTCCTTTGATTTTGGATTTTCAAACTTTTTTGAAAATTTAACTAGAGAAACCCTAAAAGACATTTAATTAAATCAAATCCTAAAAGACAAAAATACAAAAAAATTATGTGACAACTTGATTTTCATTGGAGCCACTCTCCAATTCCTGCACACACACACAAAAATCTAAATAACAGGGAAACATCCCAATAACGCCCTCCACATTCCGTGTGCACTGTAGTATCCTATACCTAACTAAAATTTATAGCAATTTGACCCCTAAGGTTTCATCAATTTAGGCTTGCTATATAAGATTTAAGTTTTCTCTAGTTAATACCAATTATGTCATCTATATCTGGTGTTCAGGCTGAGGGGCCATGTCAAACGACCAGGCGTGGGTTTGTACAAGCACCTGAGGATTTTCCTGGGAAACGCTTGGGCCCAAACCTCCCCTTAAGCAACTTGGCTAGATTTGTTGACAGAAGGGGTATTCACTATTGATTACTTGTTTCCTAGGTAGACCAAGTCTTAGGTTAAGTTCTAGGGAGTCACAATTAAGTTAGGTCTAGAATTTGATTGCTTGTGTGCACACTTCTCTCATCCCCATCTCTTCTCCTCCCCTGCCATTTCTTCCATTTTGCACGGGCGGCGGTCCAAAACTCCACACTTGGAGGGACCACTTGATTTTGCCTCCCCAAAAAAGACTTCTCCTGCATTCTTCCTCTTCTCTCAAAATGGAAAATCAAAATTGGTCCTCTAACCCGCATGCTAATTTTTCTTTCCCCTATTTTTCCACCCAGGAGCTACTTAATCAGGCCCCTCCACCTAATCTCTACTCTATCATGGCTCAGCTACAAGTTAAGCAACAACAGTTGCATAAGGATTTAACAAACCTAGCCAACCAAGGGAGTCCTGCCACACCTACCCAAGCTCCACACATTCCACATCTCACCCCTTTAAACACCCGCAAGAAAGAAAATCTGCATAAATCTCGTGCTGAGTATAATTATTATTCTGAGGCTTTCTATGGTTCAACAGGGAATTATGTTTATCCCAATCATCACCCCACCCAAAATGTCCCTGCTTTCCAGGAGAAATTGAAAAATTCCTCTAATAGGGGAAATTATCCTGCTCACTCCTGGACCAATCCGGTTCCACACCAACAACAAAACCCGTTTGGAGGGTATGATTCTAATCAGACTTATCAATCTGGGCAATCTTAAGAAGACATTAATGCCCAGATGATGAAAACCCTGCAGGAGTTACAAAGAAAAACAAAGGAAACAACCCATCTTATTAACAATCTCAATGATCAAATTGGGGATATTCCGACTCAAAGGCCTGCAGGACACTCACCATCCCAACCCACACCAAACTTTATTAATCCCAGGAACCAACACCCAGGTGGATACCAACATCATAACCACAAGGTTCAGCCTCCTATTAACCCAATATCACAGCACCAACCCAGTTTCTATCAAAATCAGCCCCCCCCATCTCCTCCTAGTGACCATCAAGCTGCGTATGCAGAGACTTTAAGGAGTGAGGAAACCAACATGGATTTAAGGCCTTCACATTCAAATGATGAAACTGATTCTCAACCAATGCAGATTGACTCCCCTAACCTCAATAAGGAAGAAGAAAAAGAAATCCCAAAAACACCTGATTCAAACCCTATTTCCCACTCCCAAAAACTACAATCCAACAATCCAAAATCAGAGCCCTCTGACCACAATCCTTTGGACTTATTTGAGCAAGTCAAGAGGAATATTCCCCTCCTAGATTCTCCCCATGCCTCTAAAAAATTTACTTCAAAAAGTCATGATCAGAATCTAGAAAGGTTGGTCCTTTCTAAGACAGCCAGCTCAGTTTTTCAGAGTATGCTGCCTTTCACAAAAAAGGACCAGGGCACATCGCTCATCTCAGTTGTCATAACTGACACCATTTTTTCTCGCGCCCCTCTCAACTTAAGTACCTCTAGTAATCTCATCCCCCCAGTCTTATTTGAGGAATTTCGATTCAGTGATTTAAAACCTCCTAAGGTTCAATTTCAATCGGAAGATCGATCTACCATTCAACCGCGGGGAGTTGTTGAGGATAGTATTATCAAGGTCCGAAATTGTTTATTTCCGGTAAATTTTCTGGTACTTGACATAGAGGTACCTAAGGCTCTCATTAATACCATTCTTGGAAGACCCCTTTTGATTACCGCAACATCTAATATCCATTCTCATTCTAGGAAAATGAATATAAGTTGTAGTAACCAGACCTTCTCATTAGATTTATTTCTAGCTTCCAAGAGGTCCAGTGATCATAAAATTTTTGAGGATACTGATAATAAAATGGAAGCAGTATTTGAAAAGTATATGTTGATCCAATCTCATTCAGCTTTGACCACTATTGATCAAGATTTTATTGATTCTTATTCTAAGGATAATTATGTGGTCCAAGACTTTCCAGATCAACTACGGTTTGACTTTCCCCCTTTTCATCTTCCTGATTTTTCACCAAAAATATCCACACTAACTTCACCCATCTTGCATATCACTAACTCCTTTACCCTCCCTTTTCTATTGGACCTACCACCTGATCCACCTGAGTTTGGCCTTCATCATCAATTCAAACCAAGGCCAGATCGGGGTCCTTTTTCCATTTCTCTATTTTATTTTGATCCCTTTATCTTTGCCACTCATCTTTTTAGGGATCTTGAGGAAGACACTTTTATTAAATACATTCAAGTGTCCAATTATTTACATGATTTTTCGTCTTCCGTGCATACCTTCACGCCCGGCTGAATGGCGTAAAAGATAGCACTGGATAGGAGGTAACCCATCAATTTTTCTTGCTTTCCTTTTTTTTTTTTCCTCTTTTTCCAGGTTTTGTTCCTCCTAAACCCGACCATTCTTCACTAAGGTGATCCCTTTTCCCTCCTAATGCATGAGGACATGGCATATCTTAAGCATGGGGGGTGTTTTTAAATTTGACGATCGATTTAGGATGTTCAAAACCTAAAAACATGCATTTTTGTTTAATTTATTTCCTGCTTGCATACCTAAAAAAAAATGCAATTTTCTTTAATTTATTTCCTGCTTGCATACCCAAGAAAATAAAAATGTTGAAAACTTTTTGAGGAAGAATTTTGAAATAGGGACTAAGGTCGAAAAATTCACTTTTGGTACAATGGGATTTAATCTTTAACAAACTAAGGATAAGGACATGGATATGATCATTAGAATTCCAGGGTCTATTTTAGATTAGGTAAGATATCCTTCTCTAAAACTCTACTTGAACTCATGATAGTTCAGGTGACTTGATCCTATTTTGTAATATGGAAAGTATTTGACTTAGCTTCTGATTCAAAAACTTGCGTGTCTTGAGAAGCTTTTTGTGTCAAGCCAACACTTAAAAACAATTAAAAATTTGAAAAACTCCCTTGTTTGGACTTAGTAAAAGTCTGAAGCAGATCATTGGTTTGAGTTCCCACCGCCGAGAAGAAGGAAAATACCTCCTTTGAGGACGCGATGTCAACATGTTACCACCTCGGTGCTGCTCCATATCTATATTTCATATCTTTAGATGGAGCATTAAAGCGCATTTTAGTAGCTCAAGTGTCTTGGACGGTGCTCTACCTATAGTGTCGGAGCAAGAGCTTGAGTTTGCTTGGAGCGCTCCTTTACACCGCATTGTGTTTTGGGGTTGTGAGCTCCTGGGTGGTGTCATGGACAGTGCTATCCTGAAGTACTGGCGCCAGAGCCCCCTCGAGGATTGGTAACGGGAATGATGATCCCGACACATCTGTTGTAAGACTAAGCTGATAATAAGCATGGGGGAGAAAAAAGAAAAAAGAATAAATAAATAAATTAACATGCTCCTATAAATGTTGACTTTTCGCAATCACAGACACAAGACTTTAAAGGATTTTTGCAAGTTGCGAATCAGATTCATGAGCCAGAAAAATCCTAAAAACAAAAATTTCAAGTCATCTGAATTAACAAGGAGTTAATTTGCGAAGTTTCTGGAGGATATATTGAACCCGTTTCATCTAATGGTTGGATCCAAAACAAATCTCGATGTTTATCTTTAACAAATCCTGTACCTCTTGTGTTTAGATCAACCAAGGTCCCTTAATCTATTTCTCCTCAAAAGTAGAAAAAAATTAGATTTCCCAAAAATTCCATTTTTTAAAAAAAATTTAAGTTTTGCTAAGAGACTAGCAAAAGATAAGCATGGGGGCGTTATAAATGCCAGTTTATCATCATTTTTATGCATTAAAACAAACTTAGCTCTTAGGATTTTGCTCCACAAACGGGTTTTTGGGCTGCATTTAGGCATCAATTAGGTTAGGCATGCATTGCACTTTTTATTATCTTTTTAATGTGTTTTTGTGATTGTTAGGGATATGCAGATTGTCAGAACTCCAAAACCCTAGTACTCAGGAAGGCAACTAGTGAAGAAGAAGCTCAAACTAACTACAACTCAGCTTGATCCAGCTCACCATAGCTGGATTCCAGCTCACTTGAACTAGGGTTAGCTCATTTTAGCTCCATTCAGCTCATCTCAGCTAAATGGCAGCTCAAGAGAGCTCATCTTAGATCACCCTAGCTCAGGTCAGCTCAGATCCAGCTCAACTTAGCTGAGTCTAGCTCATCTCAGCTCCCATTAGTCCACAGGGAGCTCTAGCTAGCTCAGCTGAGTTGACTGGAGTTCACCCCAGCTCAGGTCCAGCTACATCCAGCTCTACTCAACTGCGGCCAGCTAAAGATGACTTCATTCCAGCTTAGGAAGCTCAAGTTCAGCTCCCGGGGACTCAGCTTAGCTCAACTCAGTTGAGCTAAGATACCTTAGCTACCTCACCCAGCTTGATCCTCCCCGGGAGCATTAGACCCAGCTCACCTCAGCTCCTTTTAGCAGAAGCCAGCTTGCTTTAGCTTGGCTTAGTAGCTAGCAAAGAACTAGCAAGCTAAGGTAGCTCCTTCCAGCTCTCTTCAGCAGCCACCAGCTCTAGTGTAGCTCAAGATAAATACCTCCAACTCTTGTCCCTGAAAACCTTAGCTCCAAATGCCTCCAACTCTACTCCCTACTAGCTAAGCTAGCTAAGCTGTTTAACTTAGCTAGTCCACCTCCATGGCACCAAAACCTACTACCCTACTACCCTACTACCTAAGCTCCAGCAAAAAGACCACCTACTCCTACTTTATTTTGGTGCCAACTATCCCTTCCATCACCACCCTACATCCACCATCAAAACCCATCTCCACCCTCCATTTTTGTCCCTCCAAAATTGCCTTCTAGAAGGTATTTTTGGAGGGAAAACCAAGGCACCTCTTCATTTCCCGCTCATTTTTCCCTCCAAAAATAACCAAGCACCCCTTCATTTCCCTCCAAAAAAACACCATAACCACCCCCCTTCCCATCCTATAAATACCCTACCATACCACCACATATTCCCATCCTCCATTAGTGTATTTTTCTACCTACATCCACCTATACCTACGCCCAAGGAGGAGTAGAGAAGGAGATTAAAGGGGCACATCACCAGCCCTTTTGGTGCCTTCTTCTCCCCACTCTCTTCAACTTAGGCAACGCCAAGGAGGAGGACTCTTGCACTTCAAGAAGGACGGCCAGGCAAGGGAGAAGGACCTAGGGTGGACGTCCACCCTTGGAGAGAAGCTTAGGGCACGCCCCCTTAGTGCTTGCCTTGGAGGACATCACCTTGGCGGAGCACTGCAAGGAAGGAGTTGAAGGACTCTTTTCAAGATTGGAAGCCACCAACCTTGGAGCAAGAAGCCCTCTTCTTCACCATCTATCTAGAGGATTTATGTTTTCCTTTCTTTATGTCAATTTTCTAGTGTTAGAAGCATTCCTCTACTAGGCATTTTTGTTGAACACTTTTTTTTAATTATCTAGTTGCCTTCTTTGCAATTTCTTGTTTGCATTTCTATTTGCTTGTTTTTAGCATTCCTCACTCCCTCTCCCTAATTATTCTGGGCCTCCACTTGCCTAGAGTGAGCTTAGGGAGAGGCTCTACTTGCCACTTAGAAGTAGTATTTTAAATTGAAGTGTAAATCACCTTCCCGTCACCATTCCGCATGTTGTCTTAATTTGAAACAAAAAAATGATATATTGAAAAATACCAAAAAGAAAGTTGAGATTGTATTCCAAGCAAGAGAATCACTATTGCAAACATTTGGCCTCCTTGGACGACCCTAGATAATCCCCTATCTAGGAATATAAATTTAAGAGTTGATCAGTTTTACGCTTTACAACAACGTGTTTTAACAAACCGCGTGAAATCGCTATCAAAGTCCACCTTCCACATAAATTCTTTCTCTGTCCTTTGGATCCACCCTGAGACCATTTCCTGTGCTAGATTAAATGACCCTATAGGGACCGCCCTTTTAAGAAAGTTGCTTGAACTGGGCTAATCAATTTCTCAGGAGCTCGCAAATCTGATTTGCAAGCACTTTACCAATCAACAAATAAATAGAATTTCAAAGGGTTATAGGAGTAAAGTACATGATACACTCGACCCCTTGGTCCTTTGGTGGCAAAAATCGAAAAGATCTATCTAGCATCTCGAGACCAAACTTCCTTATTGGAACTCTCCAATAACCTGCAAAACATCCCCCTTCACCACGTCCTACAACTCTTTGTAGAATCAGATTTGAAATCCATCAGGTCTCAGGGAGCCTTCCGCTTTGAGCCCTTTCAATGCAGCAACCACTTCAGCTTCCGTGATGGACCTAATAAGGGACTTTCCATCCTATTCATCAAGCTTAGACATATTGGAGGAGGATAGATGCCAACCGCCCCTTGGCTCTGGTTATGTAACCCAAAAATGGTAATTTTTGACTTCATTTCTAATCTCCTATAGCGTATTAAATTCGACCACTGCATTTCTAAGTGAGGAAATAACATTGAACCTCTAGCGGGAACTTCCTGCAACAAGAAAAAATTTACTGTTGGCATCACCTTGTTTTAACCATAACTACCGCGATTTCTCTATCCAATCAATCTCCCTCTGTCTGTCCTCCTATGCAGTGATGTATTGATGATCTCTCCTTTCTCATTCCTCCTCCTCGTATAGTCGGTCATGCTCCTCCTTGGAATCAGGGTTCTTAACTACGTCAATGGCCTTCAAGCTTTATTCTAATTTAATTGCAAATAAGATCTTCTTGTATTCCAAAAGTAACATATGTAGCTGCCATAATTTTGCAATCAGCCTCTACATTGTTGAACCCTCCTCACCATGATTTAGCCAAGAAGACTTGACCATTTCTTGGAAGCCAGTCTCATTCAACCATGACTTCTGGAACTTAAAATATGAACCAACATTAGCCCCCTCTCCCCTATCGTAGATCATTGGTGTATGATCTGAAAAAGGACAACCTAATGTTGAAATGGTTGCCAATGGAAACATGCTCATCAAATAAACATTACAAAAGAAATGATCCAAGCGAGACATCTGACCATTATCGTTCCTCCACGTGTAACAAGCACCAGACGTGGGAAGGTGCACCAGTTCTAGCTTCATCCCTATGGACTAAAAATCACGAGATAAGGAGTCCGTCCTTCCATCAGGCCTGTCCTCCACTGATAAGGTAACATTGAAATCTCCCCCAAGCATCCACGGTCCTCCTTGCATAAAGGAAGTGGCTAACCTCAGTTTACTCCAAAGAATGGCTCTCTCTGCTAGAGCACACGGACCATAAATACATGAGAAAAACATAGAAAGTCCATCTTGCCCTCTTTAGAATTTACATGTAATGATATGGCCATCCATACGAACATCATAACAACTACGCATGATCTTTCTCCATATCATGGCTAGAACCAAGCCCTCCCCACTACATTGACATATTTCACATCAAATTCCCTATCCGATGTGAATGTATGCCATGGGGTAACACCTTTGTGATTAATACGGGTCTCTTGGATCAAAGCCACGTCCACACGACCCTCCCTGAAATAGCGACGAAGCAACACACGCCTCATCTTGTTGCTAAACTTACACACATTCCAAGTAAGAACCCTCATCAAGAGGACACGTACGGACCCTTCTTCATCAGCATAGTGCGTTCCACCTTCAGCAACTTAGCCGTGCGGTCTATATCAATCTTTGGATACTTAGTTGACACAGGCTCCTAAGGTTGAACCTTCCTCATATTTTAGCTACACTTGAGGATGAGGACAATCCCTCATTGAATGCATTGCCCATCTTTTGTTCCACATTGGCCTTAAACTAGAATTCCTTGCAGGCCCCCCTAGACTACTGAGCTATGTCATTTCCCTCACCCTTGGGATGTTGTGTTTGATCAAGGAAGTCCTCCTTTACAATGAGGGCCTTTCCTCGCCCATTCTCCAACATCATCTTCTTACCCTCTAAGGTGTTTTGAACCTCCATCGCCACAGCCATCTTCTGAGTCACTGACATCCCTTCCTTTTTCTACTACCCTCCCTATTGGAAACCACCCTCCATTCTTTGCCATCAGGTCAATCACGAGGCTCCTGAGTTTTTGTCACATCTTCTTGATGTATCATCTGAGCATGCACTCGAATCAATAGTAGCTATGAGCTACCACCACACCTGAGGACCACCCTCTCTGGAAAAGGCCCATTATGTCGTAGCACCACATCAACCTCCACACACTGACCATCTTCATTAGACAACCCAACTACTGTGTCTGCCTTCAAGGAGGAGAAACCTACAAAAAAGTGTTACACCATTGCCGTGGACTTGAGATGTAATGGGAGGCCCCTAATTTCAACCTTCCCCTCCTTCTTGCACATATGCTATGGAGGGTAGTCTAAAAGAGCTCTATCGGAGGGGGAGGCTAGCCTCCACATAATCGATAACTCATCATTCATAGATGTGCGAAACTTCAAATGGGCAACATCACCATCTCCAATCCCAAATAACAAGAACCTCAAGGGGTTCAACAGAGAAATCTTCCACATACACGGAGATAAGGAAAGAGTGGTAAACAATCTTTGAATCTTGCTGAGGTCTGCGCTCCAGCCAACACCTCACCAACAATCACATTTTTTAGAAGCATCTTGGTTGCCAGAACTTCTGACGTCAAGGGAACTTCCACATCGAAGGCAGGAAGAGGAGTGAGTGTGGAGATGACGAGGGTGGTTGAAAACCTATCATGCACAAGTACTTCCTTCTCATGGACATTCCTCACTACCCTAGGGTTCTGAAAGTTAGCATTAAGGTTCTAAAATCCTCCACTGGTTTGCTGAGCACATGTGAATCTACGGTGACCAACACCACGATAGTTGAGGCAGACGCTGCCATTCCTACACATGGAAGGAACATTTCTCCCTTCTCTAAACCTATAGTAAACGACCTGCCTACATCTCCCCATGAAGTTTCGCCCTCCAGAACCTCCTTAGAAGATACCTTCCATCACGAAAGAACCCTCCACGCGATGCCCGACTTTAGTCACGTGGCCTTCCCCATCTCTTCTCTCGCTCTCACCTCATGTTTCCCCCTTGATGGTTGTGTTATTCTCTTAATAGTAGGTCTCTTAAATTAATTAGTTTAGAGATAATCCGAATGTTGCTTTCGACGAACTACCTATCATTGGAAATTTCTCTCCATGAACTAGATGATGGTAAACTCTAAACTCAATTTCAAAAATTGTTTATTTTATGAAAATTTTAATAAAGCCCACATGAGAGTTTTAATTTATTCCCTGCATGCCTTGACGTTGATCTAGCCTCGGAGCACTTATAAAATACACGGGTCCTAGTAGTGGTGGTAAGGGATCATGAGCATACATTCGGAAGTCACCATGACCAAGCGATGATGTTAGGTAGAGCAATCATCGTCTTTCCTTGTGTGGGTTGTGTACATTGTAATTTTCTTCATATACTACACTATTTGGCACATGTTCATGTCTCTTGTTGGGATCGGAACCCGTATTGTGTTTCATATTATTTGGGTACTTGAATATTAAATATTAATACTGTAATCAGGTTGATGACTCAGAATGTGAATAATTGGATTGATATACTTAATCGATAGATTAAAATGTATTAATTACAATTTATTAGACAACTCTCATGAAATAAATGAATTATGAAGTACTTACTATATTGGATGTGTGTTAACATGGTGAAATCGAGTTTAAAATGAAGTGTCGTAGTATAGTCGAAATTTCGTTAAAAACAAATAGATTTTATTACTCGAAAAAGGTTCCGAGATCAAACACAGGAAGCAATATGGAATTTAGAAATCGAGATTACAATTTAACTTGTAAAGTATTGCAAAAAGAATGTCAAGTATCAATGTGCCAAAAAGATGGGAGTAAGTGGTGGTTTAAAACATCATATACTCCTTACAATAATAGCTAAGGATCTCAATGTATATGTATGAAATGAAAGCTCAAATCTGTCATTTGATTTGTAAAATAGATGACTTAAAGTGATTTTCTTCTTCTTTTTCTTTTCTTCTTCCTTCTCTGGCTTTGTCTTTCTCTTCAGCTTCTTCTCTTTCTCAGCTGCAGCTTCTTCTTCTTATTTTTCTCCAAGCCTTCACCTCTTCATCTTCTGAGCTTTGCTTTGTAACTCCTCTTCTTCGGCCCTTCTTATTTTCTTCTTCAAAATTTAGCTGAGTGTCAGGGCCAAGCTTCTCAGTGCAAAACCCTCCCCCTACCTATGCAACTCTCCATTTCTCTTTCTCCCTTTAGGGTCCACTCTCCTAGAGCTACAGGTAATCAAGTTATCGAATTCAGGCGTGTACCTAGGTCTAGGCTCATCGACGTGCGGTGGTGAGCGAGAAGTGCAGGTCTAGGGTGGGTTATTAGGTAGAACCAGGTCCGTGTGTACGTGTCACGGACGAGGCCAGGTGAGCGGGTGAGAGGGACCTCACCCCGTGAACTGAGGTGAATAGCTACTAACACTTATTCAATTTATTCACCTTAGTGAGCTTTGCAGCTGACGATGTGGGACTATCTGCACGTCCCTTCTTCTCGCGCCTGCCAAGGTACGTCTCCTCCATAATTGCTTTAGCTGCTGGGCTCGCATCTTCAATTAAGAACTTGGACTTGCACGCGCAATGCTTTCGCGCAACTTGCAGCTCTAACTTAGAACAGGGACACCTACAGTAGATCTCAAGCAAGCTTGAAGCTTGCTGCTTCCATGGTGGGGAGGTCGAGTTCCTGAAAATAGCGAAATGACCTTTCGACCACATCAGAATGCTCAAGGGGGTCATCGAACAATGGCAAGTGCGATATGGCTGTTTGTGTGGCGTCTCGTGGTCTGTGAGTGCGTAGTGAGGTCGGACTGTGTGCATGAGGGTAGGTGTGTTTGGGGGAGTGTGTGAGTGGGTGGAGTGGTGAATAAAGAGAGCGGAAATCAGCGGAGAGGTGAGGCGATGGTTATAGGGTGGTCGGTGAGGGATTTGGTGGTCTGTGGAGGTGAGATGGTCTCATCGGAGGGGATGGAAAGAGATGGAAGGGATGATGTCGCGAATGGTCATCGGTGGTTGATTCAAAGTGGGGTGACTACGAAAATAAAGTGCAGGAGATGAGGAATTTAGCTAGGAGGTAGGTGGATGAAGTGAGGTAGTGGTGGAGTCGAATGCGGTGTTGTCGATGCTAAAGATGAATGTGGCCCTGGTGAGGTAGAAATGGCGAGGACGAAGGGAATTAGGGTTTCAGCTGGTATGGCTTGACGTGGAAGGAAGTGGGGAGGAGAAATCTACCACTGGTAGTGTGGAAGGACGACGAGCAAGAATGGAGGAGGTCGCCAGACATCGAGGACCCTTTGGCCACGAAAGAGAGAGAAAAATTATGGGAAATCGTGGTTGATGTTGAGTGTGAGGAATTCAGGAAGATCCGATGGCTTTTTTAAAGGGATCCAAATTCAAGGAAAGCTTGGAAATCAAGCTTTTCTAGCTCGAAAACCTTCATCGGATTTGGGAGTTCCTTGATACCTAAATCTCTCACGCATTCGCATGAGAGATTGGGAAAGATTCGGTGCACAAGAATAGGTTCAGATTGGAGAGGATTTCTCAAGGAGTTTCCCTTCCAATTTTGGAAGGGATTTGCTAAGAGATCAAGGAGAAATATCCTTCCAAAGATCGCCGGAGTAGGTTTCCTTCGTGATAATGGTGCGGGGACCTAATTGTGAAGACGGCGAGGAAGTTAGGGGGCTGAATGCAAGGATTTTTGAAAGTTGCGGGTATAAATGTAATCAGACAAGACCATTTTGCAAAATAGGTCAAGACAAGTTTAATGGTGGAGTTGGATTTTGGTTTTGACCACGTTTGACTAGGTAATTTGTGCAAAAACTCAATTTAGGGCATATATCTGTCTGAGACTTTATTTTGGGTCAAGATGGGTTCTGATGAGGAACCTCCCAACTTATTTCTAGATTGGGAATGTTAATTTGTATATTAGGTTGATCATATTCTTTTTGGGCAAGAGGTCCACAACAACCTTGATTCTTGAACCCAAGATTTGGAAAATCAAATAGATCCTCAGTATTGTTCCCAAATGTTTTACTGATTGTTTGGGGAATTTACTGGTATTTTTGATCGATAACTTGTTTTAACAATTTTATCTTCTCCTCCCATTTTTCAAGATCATCTTGGTGTCTTCCCCAAGGTATAGGATTCATCATGCATTGGTGATACTCATAGTTATGTAACTTCTCTAACTCAATGTATCCTGTCATGAGAACATCCCGGGTGGATCCATTTGTTACTTGTGTTATGATTACTTGGGCGCAGTTTATGATGAAGGTTATTGTTGTCGATACATTAACCAGAATGTTTGGTTTGGTCATTGATCTCATAAAATCTAAGGGCATCCTCAACCTTCTATCTTTCATGGATCTTTGAGATTCAGGTTTCAGCAATGGTTTTCCAAAGTAGCCAGGCAGCATTTTTGAATCAGATGGTGGAATCAAGATGTAGAATCAAAAATCAAGTTTAGATTGAAATTGATTATATTTGAAAAAGATTTCCAAGAAAATCTGTGTGTGCTCTAAATAGAAGGGATGATAGACTGGATGTGATATTGACCCAATCAAGGCACCCAAAGATTTTGGATGACTATAGAGGCTCGAAGTGGATGATACCCCTTAGTCAGAAAGCTGTCCACCTGAGAATTACCTGGGCATGCAGAGAAGGAGAGTCCTGCAATGACCCCTACACAGTAGAGCATCCCCACGGGTTACAGGGTTTCCCCCACCTGACCTCTCTTGTCACTGATGGTCCAGGTAGACCATAATGGGGACTTGACCTCTTAAGTCTACCAATTGTACTAAGAGCAAGGGTACTTATGATTTCACTTGAACTTTTAAGATGTACTGAGTGCAAGAGTGACCTAATTTGAAGATTAGTTGACCCAAGCAAGGTGGTTCAACTTCACCTGTATTGTCCTTTGAGAAGTTTTAGGTCCTTCTATTAGGATTCAAGTGAGATTAAGCACCTAATTTTAGGGTTTGCTTGGATAGATCAATTAAACCAAGGCTTAGGCACACATTGTTTGGGAAAGATCAGTTCCCGATTATGTAAGTGTGTCTCGAAAACCCTAACTTGGCATCCTTACTTGGCTCTTGTTTTGGTCCAATTTAGTTTGTCAAATGTGGTATCTAGGGCTCAAACAAGAATGTGATAGCCCTAGTTACCTTAAGTTGGTGCACAAATCAAATTTTGTTGTTTAAATCAAATCAGGCAACTTGATGAATTATCTATGAATGGAAAGTAGGTAGCCCTAATTGATTTTTTTCTTTTTAACTTTTTCATAAATAGGGGATTAAGAGAGGAGATAGAGCTTACCTGCCCCTAGCAAGTTTAATGTGCGGTTGAACTTTCTTCAATGAATCTATCCCTAAAACAACAACAAAGAGATAAAGCAAGTTAGTGCCAAATTAGGAATTGCAATCAACAGTTCTAAATTGCCATTGCTCCCCAGCAACAGTGCCAAAATGTTTACATGACGAAATCGAGTTTAAAATAAAGCATTATAGTATAGTCGAAATCGCGTTGAAAACAAATAGATTTTATTACTTGAAAAGGGTTCCAAGGTCGAACACAGGGAGAAATATGGAATTTAGAAATCAAGATTACAATTTAACTTGTTAAGTATTGCAATAAGAATGTCAAGTATAAATGTGCTAAAAAGATGGGAGTAAAATGGTTGTTTAAATCACCATATACTCCTTTCAATAATAGCTAAGGAACTCAATGTATATGTATGAAATGAAAGCTCAAATCTGTCGTTTGATTTGTAAATCAGGTGACTTAAAGTGATTTTCTTCTTCTTTTCTTCTTCCTTCTCTAGCTTTCTCTTTCTCTTCAACTTCTTCTCTTTCTCAGCTGTGGCTTCTTCTTCTTCTTTTTCTCCAAGCCTTCACCTCTTCTTCTGAGATTTGCTTTGTAACTCTTCTTCGGCCATTCATCTTTTCTTCTTCAGAGTTTGGCTAAGTGTCAGGGCCAAGCATCTCAGGGCAAAACCCTCCCTTTACCTGTGCAACTCTCCTTCTCTCTTTCTCTCTTTTGGGTCCGCTTTCCTAGAGCCACAGGTAATCGGGTTATCGGATTGAAGTGCATACCCGGGTCCATGCTCATCGGCATGCGGTGGTGAGCGAGGAGTGATGGCATAGGGAGGGTAATCGGGTTGAACCAGGTCCACGTGTACATGTCACGGATGAGGCCAGGTGAGCGGGTAAGAGGGACCTCACCCCATGAACTGAGGTGAACAGCTACTAACACTTATTTAATTTATTCGCCTCAGTGCACTTTGCAGCCGACGATGTGGGACTATCATCAAGTCTCTTCTTCTTGCATTTGACGATGTACGTCTCCTCCACAATTGCTTTAGCTGCTAGGCTTGCATCTTAAATTAAGGACCTAGACTTGTGCATGGGATGCTTCTGCATAACTTGTAGTGCTAACCTGGAATAGGGACACTTGGAGCAGATCTCAAGCAAGCTCGAAGCTTGCTGCTTCCAAGGCAGGGAGGTCAAGTTCCTGAAAACAACGAAACAACCTTTCCACCATGTTAGAATGCTCAGGGAGGGTCGCCGGACAACGGCGAGTTTGATGAGGGTGTTTGTGTGTGGTCTCATGGTCCGTGAGTGTGGAGTGAGGTCGAACTGTGTGCATGAGAGTGGTTGTGTTTGGAGGAGTGCATGAGTGAGTGGAGTGGTGAATAAAGAGAGGGGAAATGGGCGAAGAGGTGAGGCGATGGTTGTAGGGTGGTCGGCAAAGGTTTTGGTGGTCTGTGGAGGTGAAAAGGTCTCACTGGAGGGGATGGCCAGAGATGGAAGGGATGAAGTCACGGAGGGCCATTAGTGGTTCATTCAAAGTGGGGTGAGTGCGAAAAAAAAGTGCAGGAGATGAGGAACTCAACTAGGAGGTAGGTGGACAAAGTGAGGTAGAGATGGCGTCAGATGTGGTGTTGTCGACGTCGGAGATGAAGGTGGCTCTGGTGAGGTAGAAACAGTGAGGACGAAGGGAATCAGGGCATCAGCTGGTATGGCTCGACGTGGAAAGAAGTGAGGAAGAGAAATCCACCATTGGTATTGTGGAAGGATGACGAGGAAGAACAGAGGAGGTCGCCAGACATCAAGGAGCCTTCGGCCGTGAAAGAGGGAGAAGAATTATGGGAAATCATGGCCGATGTCGAGCGTGAGGAGTTTGGGAAGATCTGGCAGTTCTTTTAAAGGGATCCAAAGTCAAGGAAAGCTTGGAAATCAAGCTTTTCAAGCTCGAAAACCTTCATCATAGATACCCAAATCTCTTAGGTGTTCGCATGAGAGATTGGTTAAGATTCGGTGCACAAGAATGAGTTCAGATTGGAGAGGATTTCTGAAGGAGTTTCCCTTCTAATTTTGGAAGGGATTTGCTAAGAGATCAAGGAGAAATCTCCTATCAAAGATAGCTGGAGTAGGTTTCCTCTGCGATAATGGTGGGGGACCTAATTGTGAAGATGACGAGGACGTTAAGGGGCTGAATGCAAGGATTTTTGAAAGTTGGGG
Source organism: Thalassia testudinum (assembly GCA_037157565.1). Lineage (NCBI taxonomy): Eukaryota > Viridiplantae > Streptophyta > Magnoliopsida > Alismatales > Hydrocharitaceae > Thalassia > Thalassia testudinum. The sequence goes on along the minus strand of JAZHRO010000046.1, from coordinate 17,392,418 downwards.
GTATAAATGTAATCAGACAAGATCATTTTGCAAACTAGGTCAAGACAAGCTCATCTTAGGTCCAAATTTTGATACAAACCTAATTTGGACCTAAGAAATCCAATGGTGATGTTGGATTTTGGTTTTGATCATCTTTGTCTGGGTAATTTATGAAAATACCCAATTTAGGGTAAATATCTATCTGAGACTTTGTTTTGGGTCAAGATGGGTTCTAATAAGGAACCTCCCAACCTATTTCAAGATTAGGAATGTTAATTTATATATTAAATTGATCATATTCCTTTTTTGCTGGATGTCCACAACAACCTTGATTCTTGAACCCGGGATTTGGAAAATTAGATAGATCCTCAGTAATGTTCCGAAATGTTTTTCTGAATGTTTGGGGAATGTACAGATATTTTTGATTGATAATTTGTTTTAACTATTTTATCATCTCCTCCCATTTTTCAAGATCATCTTGGTGTCATTCTCAAAGTACAAGATTCGTTATGCATTGGAGATACTCATAGTTACGTAATTTCTCTAACTTAATGTATCCTGTCATGAGCACATCTCAAGTGGATCCATTTGTTACTTGTGTTATAATTACTTGGGCATAATTTATGATGAAAGTTGTTGTTGTTGATACATTAACCTAAATGTTTTCAATTGGTTTTGAGGTTTGGTCATCAATCTCATAAAATCTGAGGGCATCCTCAACTATTCTCTCTTTCATGAATCTTTGAGATTCAGGTTTCTTCAATGGTATTCCTAAGTAGCTAGAATGCATTTGTGAATCAGATGGTGGAGTCAAGATGTAGAATCAAAATTCAAGTTTAGATCGAAATTGATTATATCTGAAAAAGATTCGAAAGAAAATTTGTGTATGCTCTAAATAGAAGGGATAAGAGATTGGATGTGATAATGACCTAATCAAGGCACCCAAAGATTTTGGATGACCATAGAGGTTCGGGGCGGATGATACCCCTTAGTCAAAAAGCCATCTGGTGTAGACCCAGATAGGTTGTGTTAATATGGTGATTTTATCATTGTAATGAGTATAGTGGTTAGCCTAAATCGAGCCTAACCATCTTTTTACAAAATTTTTAACTTGGCATACTTGATTTTATCTTAGTCAATTTTAGGCCCAGGGTCGAACTCAGGAAAGTTGGATTAGAAGTTTCTACACCTTTTCTACAACGAATCTCTTCTATTCATTTATTATGTTTTTGGTGTTTTTCTATTTAAGATTTTTTCCTGATAATTTTTGTCCTTGAGGTACACCCTCAAAATCAGGTTCTTGGCTTTAAGCCAAATTAGGGTTTCAAAACTAGTCTTCGCAAGACTGAGTACCAGTAAGTCAAGGATTATATTTTCTCTTTTATATATTTTTTTAGCATTTTTAATTGTAGAAAAGAGAAATAGAAATAAGATAAATATAGTATATATATATGTATATATTATATATGTATATAGGGGTGGGGGTGGAGGTGGAGATGGCGTGTAGCACGATGTCGAGTCGGTCGTCGTCTAGGAAGATGCAACCAACAGGACGAAGTGCCGTGTGGAGTGTAGGATGGATGGTGGAAGATGTGTGAGAAAACGCTTTCTATACGCGTGTATCGAGGAATATCAGCAACTGGTGTAGATATTCCCGCAATACAACGTATGGTAAGTGATATGAAAAAATATATATTTATATATGTATATATGTAAATATATATATATATATATGTATATAGATAGATATGGATATAATTATATAAGTGTATATGTAGCTATATATGTGTATATAAATATAGATATGTAAATATATGTATAGATAGATGTATGTATATATAACTATATATATAGAAATAAATATATAGATATATATATATAGATATATATATGTATATAGTTATATATATGTGTATATGTATATATATATATATATTAGTATAAGTATCAATGTATATTATGTAGATCTATATATATATATATATGCATTTATAATTATTGATATATGTATATATGTATGTATATATATATATATATATGTATAAATATATGTGTATATATATGTATATATTCTTATACTTAGTTATATAGGTACTACTATATACAGAGATATAAGTATATATATATATGTATATAAATATATATATATATAAATATATATATATGTATATAAATATATATATATATATAAATATATATATGTATATAAATATATATATATATATATGTATGTATATATATATATAAGTATATAGTAGTGTATAAGTAAGTGGGGGTGTGTGCGAGAGTGTGTGTGTGTGTATGTGTCTGCTGAGGGAATGAGAGAGTGCTGTGAGAGACAACGAGAGAGAGAGAGAGAGAGAGAGAGCTCATCTGCTGGAGTGAAGGAACGCAGAGAGATAAGTCGTCTGCAACCTCCAAGCGTCGTTTGATGCCACGCGCACTCGCAGGCACGTGAAGACGTGCACGCACGCAGGAAGGAGTGAGCACGAGGGAGAGACCGCAGCGCACTGCGCTGCCTAGTGAGGCAAGTGTGGATGCAAAGAAGCGGGCGTTGAAGTGGGTGTGTACGGGCGAAGGCACTATGCGCTGAGGTGGGTGAAGACACGGTCGAACGCAGACGCGAAAGCTGGCGTTGGAGCGGGCACGGGGAGAGACGCGGGCACGGGCATAGGCGCTATGCGCTGAAGCGGGCGAAGACGCGGGTGAACGCAGATGCGAGAGCGGGCGCTAGAGTGGGCACGGGGAGAGACGCGGGTGCAGGCATGCGTGGACGGGCAACAGACGGTCGTGGCACGTTGGGTGACCGGATAAGTGAGAAACTTACCGGTCACTGCACTACAGCCACAGTGTTCCACAGAAACACGTGAACAGTGGATACAGTGCGTGCTCGACTCGCGCGATCGGGTGTTGGCGGTGCTGTGACTGCAGGCGCCGCTGAGCGAGCTGCTGCGCGGACGGAAGGTCTGCGCCGGCTGCTGGCGCACGTGAAGAGAGGCGAGGGCGGCCTGCAAGCACGCGTGGAAAGAGAGCATCGGCTGCTGCAGGGGTGCACGATGGCCTACGTGTGGGCAAGCAGTGACCTGCGTGCGGGCGAGCGGTGGCCGGTTGAGCTTCAAAGCTTGAAGCTCCTGTGGCAATGGCAGGGTTGGCTTGGAATGATGAAACAGGGAGGAGAACCACCATGCCCACCGGCTCTTTGATGAGATGGGTGGTGGTGGGACTCACAGTGGTGGTTGTACACCACTGTGAGGTGCTCCTGCCCGTAGAGTAGCTCCTCAAAAGGAGGAGAGGCTGCGTATGGAGGGGAGAGGGGAGGAGACGGCCCACAGAAGAAGGTGTTGTCTGTGTGGTGTTTGCTACGTGGACCAGGCTCCCTTGCAAAGAAGCCAGCCATGCCTTTTTAAAGCGGAAGAAGGCAAGCACAGCCATGCCTTGGCTGTGCATCGCTGTGCATGCTGTGCTTGCGACTGCAGGGAGTGTTTGCAGCAGAGAATGGCACGAGGGTCCAACCATGCCATGCAGCCGCAGAGAAGAAAGTCAAATAAAAATAAAAATAAAAATAAAGATGGTGAATTTGCGAGGTAGCACTTGAGGAATTTGTTAATTACAAGGCCATTTATTTCACTCTCCTCCCCTCTCAAATAAATGCATGCATCCGTGTATTTTTTACAAATGCAACTATGGATACCTAATATGCACTGGTAATGGTAGGAAATAGCACAAGACGACACAATTGTTGGTGTACTTTTGCTGTGCAATCATACCCCCATGCCTATCTTTTGCTAGTTCCTAGCAAAAATTTTTTTTTTTTTTTGCATATAGAAATGATCTTCAGCTGAAGATTTTCTCTTGAGGTGACATAGGTGTGTTTATTGTTGGATATTGTGAGAACCAATTACAGAGAAGACTACCAGTGCTTTAAGTCTTATATGACATAGACCATCTCTCAACTAACAAGGACTCTTGATATTTAAACCTTAAGTACAATTTCCAAGACCCAGGAGGTTTTTGCCGTACTCGAGAGCTCAAGAGATTATGGCTTGTGCTTAGTGAAGGATCAAGACTGACCAGATGAACATTAAGACTCAAGCCCAGGGTTTCACGAATTTTTAAGTACAGGTTGGTCCCAGTTTCAGCTCATGTTTTTTGATTGACCCTTAAAAAGATGATGGAAAACTCGACTCCCATTTTCTGACATTTGTGGCTCAAAGAAAATAGGGTATTTGTCCTGAAGAACTTTTTTGTAGGAAGATTTTATAGAAATTTGTGAGATATAATGACTTATTTGCATCTTTTTTTTTTTTTTTTGAAACACGTGTTAGTATATTTCTTACAACATTATTTGGAGGAGCACACTTTTCTTTTTGGTGGGAGAGTTCCTTCTTGGTGGAAAGAGTCTCTCCTAAACACAAGACTAAAGCCTGGGATAAAAAGTCTACCTACGTGCACAGGTAAGGACTCCACCTTCCCTAATGAACACTAGGGTTGGATCTCATGTTCACCTAGTCTTTCTTGATATGTGTAGTGTGAACCAAGATTACTTAGGCTCTCGAGTAGAAGTAAACCAACGGATCCTGTACTGGTGTCTTAGGTATAAGAATATGTCCTTAGTTAGGAAAGATTCCGATCTATCTTGTCAATGCTTAAGTGAATTAAGCCGAGCCTGAGCAAATCAAGCTTCTGTGGCCTGGAAAGTCTTCAAAACAATGGTTGAATATCCATAAACACTTATTGTATTTTTGTTTCAGCCTTCAGATCATTACTAAACACTATTTTTTTTTTTTTATAGATGGATAGATGGAAACTACATGATACCATAAAATACCCAGATCCTATGGATGCCTATCCACCCCCCCATGCCAAACAATGCTATGTCCTCCTATGCATGCAAGGAAGGGTAGAGGAAGGACGAAAGATCGGGTAACGAGAGCTGAGGTGCAGGGTATACAGTAGGGTGGGTGGATGGTGGGTGGTGAAGTGAAAAGTGAAGTGATCGTGACAGTGGCGTGAAAAGTGATGGTGGATGGTGAGTGTTGTTGGGGTGCCTCCCAATGAGCGCTGAATTTAACGTCCCCAACTGGACTCAGAATAAGGCACAAAATTAGTTACCCACCAGCAGGGCAACAGTATCTCCAACGGGGGCAGGTTCATGAGTAAGATAGGGTTTTAAACGCTGCCCATTGACCGTAAATTTATGCCCAGATTTGGGATCTTCAATTTCAATGGGCCCGTTGGGAAATGGTCTCGAGACCAGGAAAGGACTAGTCCATTTGGACTTCAGTTTCCCAGGAAAGAATTTAAGCGGGGCATTGTAGAGCCAAAATTGCTGAGATGGCTCAAATTCTTTCCGCCGAATACAGCTGTTGCGAAAAGCCTTAGTGCATTGCTTGAAAGTTAAGGCAGAATCATAGGCTTCACGACGGAGCTCTTCCAGCTCCTGGAGTTGGAGTTTCCTTTCTCGACCATATAGGTTTGGGTCAAGGTTACATTGGTGAACAGCCCAATAAGCGCGATGCTCCAACACCAAGGGCAAATGACAAGGCTTCCCGTAAACGATTCTATAAGGAGACATACCAAGGGGAGCCTTGAAGGCTATCCGATATGCCCAAAGTGCATCAATCAGCTTGTCAGACCAATCCTTACTGTCAGGCTGAACCATTTTCTGGAGAATTTGCTTGATTTGTCGGTTCGACACCTCCGCCTGGCCGTTCATCTAAGGATGATACGGGGATGCGATACGATGGTGGACTCCGTATTTCCTCAGAAGTGCCTGAAAAGAAGAATGTTTAAAGTGGCTTCCTCCATCCGAGATAATGGCTCGAGGGATCCCAAAGCATGCAAAGATATGGTCTTTGACAAATCTAGTGGATACAACATGGTCAGCACGGCGCGTGGGAATAGCCTCGGTCCATTTTGAAACATAATCAATAGCCACGAGGATAAATTCGAAGCCGTTGGATGGAGGAAAAGGACCCATGAAATCAATTCCCCAAATGTCGAACATTTCTGCAGCTAGGATGGGTTGTAAGGGCTTGATGTCACGATGTGACATTGACCCTAATGACTGGCACCTAGTGCAATACTTGGCATACTTGTGTGCATCCTGGTGAAGGGAGGGCCAAAAGAAATCGCACTGCAGCACCTTGGCTGCAGTTTTCCTCCCAGAGAAATGGCCTCCGTAGGCCTAATCATGGCAGAAGGATAACACACTGGGGAATTCACTGTCAGGAATACAACGATGGATGATTTGATGATCACCTATGCGGAAAAGAAGTGGATTATCCTAGAAATAATACTTTGCTTCTGCCATGAGACGCTCGCACTGGTTTTTAGGCCAACCACGTGGAAGGGATCCAGAAGCAAGGTAATTGGCAATGTCGGCATACCACGGTCCACTTGCCACATTAATTGCCAATAGGTGCTCATCAGGAAAAATTTCATTAATCGGCAGAGTAAGTCCAATATGGTCAGGGTCCAGTCTGGAAAGCTGATCAGCCACAACATTCTGGGCTCCAGCCTTATCGCAGATCTCAATGTCAAATTCTTGGAGCAGAAGGATCCAACGAATTAGTCTAGGCTTGGCATCCTTCTTGTGAATGAGATGGTGGATGGTCGCGTGATCAGTGAAAACAATAACATGTGAGCCCAGAAGGTAAGAGTGGAATTTCTCCAGCCCAAAGATGACCGCCAGTAGTTCTTTCTCTATGGTAGTATAATTACGCTAGGCCTCGTCCAACATCTTACTGGCGTAGTACACTACGAAGGGGTGTCTATCGCGTCTTTGTCCCAGGATGGCTCCGACTGCAAGGTCGGAAGCGTCACACATGAGTTCAAAGTCGAGGGACCAATCAGGTGGCTGGAGAACAAGGGCCTTGGTGACAGCATTACGCAGCTGCGTGAATGCTCGTATGCAGTCGCGGCCCATATCGAAGGGTACGTCGGTCAATAGCAAATGAGTTAAAGGTTGAGAAATCTTAGAGAAATCTTTGATGAATCTCCTATAGAAACCGACGTGTCCCAGGAAGGAGTGGATTTGTTTGACAGAGCCAGGAACCGGTAAAGCAGCAATTACATCAAGCTTAGCTCTCTGTCAACCTCGATACCCCTATCGGAGATGATATGCTCAAGAACAATTCCCTCGTGCACCATAAAATGACTTTTTTCCCAAGAAAGCATGAGGTTCACATCAATACATCTCCTAAGGATACGGGTCAGGTTGGCAAGGTAGTCATCAAAAGATGGTCCAAAGATCGAAAAGTCATCCACGAAGACCTCGAGAAAGTCACCCACCATGTCATGGAATATCGCCAGCATACATCTCTGGAAAGTTGCTGGTGCGTTACAAAGTCCGAATGCCATTCTTCTAAATGAAAAGGAGCCGAAGGGGCAGGTAGAGGTGGTTTTTTCTTGGTTCTGGGGGTCAATTGCCACCTGGTTATATCTTGAGAATCCATCCAGGAAATTGAAAATTTTATTTCCCGCTAACCACTCCAGGATTTGGTCAATGAAAGGTAGTGGAAAGTGATCTTTCTTAGTTGTAGCATTGAGTTTCCTATAATCTACACACACTCTCCAAGATGTAGGAGTGCGTGTAGGGATGGATTCGCCCCTGTCAATGACATGGATGGTGAGTCCCGCCTTTTTGGGTACAACGTGAATCGGACTCACCCAGGGGCTATCGCTAATCGGGTAGATTATACCCGCATCCAGCCACTTAATAATTTCCTTCTTAACGAGCACCCGCATGTTAGGGTTGAGACGTCGCTGCATCTCGCGGGAAGGTCGAGCCTCCTCCTCCGTATATATATGGTGAGTGCAGTAGGAGGGGCTAATTGCAGATAAGTCTAATAAAAATCATCGAATGGCTGCCTTGTGTTCCATAAGGACCTTCATTAGTTTGCAGTCTTGCTCCCTGATCAATTGTGAATAGATGATTATAGGGAGCATTTCATTTGGTCCCAAGAAAACATATTTAAGTGTACTAGGTAGCTCTTTCAGCCCAGGAGTGGATGGTGAAAGATCTGGCATTTCTTGGGATGAGAGTGCCCTAGGAGGATCAGAAAATAAGTCAGGAGGAAGAACTTGGCCCTCAGATTGGCTAGGAAGAGGGGCTTCTTGGATAGATGGATCCAAAAAGGAATAGCCCCAATGAGAAGTATATGGGCTCAAGGTCCCAGTGTGGATTTGTAAATCCACCTGATTTGGCGGGAAAGAAAGGGCAATCCGGTCTTCAAGTGTATGGACCGGCGGCGAGTAGCCCGGATATGACTCAGACCACGAGCTATGGGAAGTGGAGAAAACATCGTCAGAAGTCTGGTTAGGAGAAAGTATGGGACAAGGTAGGGATGGGGGAACGTCACAACATGTGTCGGTCAGGCAATCATCAGTGTTTAAAGGTAATCCGCAGCAGTCAGAATAGGTCCCAATTAGTCCGATACATGTGCTGACAGCCATGTCCTCGTCAGACGTGTCATCTTCGATGCAATCGCAATCAAAGTTCTTGGTTGCCTTGAAGATGTTAAGCTTGAGCTTTTCAAATCCAACAACAATCTCAATACAGCCCGACTCGCAGTCAATATGGGTGCAGGCTGTGGCTACGAAAGGTCGACCAAGGATGATTGGACAATCAGAAAGTGAGCTAGGAACTTCCATATCTAAAATAAGAAAGTCAACAGGAAAATAGAGACTGTTGACCCTAACTACCACGTCTTCCACCACACCCTTCGGGATTTTGACAGAACGATCTACCAACTGTAACATTACAGGGGTGGGTTTTAGATTTCCAAAGGAAAATTTTTCGATCATGATGGTTGGAATAAGATTGATGGAAGATCCTAGATCAAGTAGGGCACGGTTAAAATTGCAACCTTGGATGCTACAGGAAGTAAGCAGTGTGCCCGCATCTTTCTGCTTCGATGGTAGATTTGACAGTATAGCACAACTCACATGAGGTGAGAGAGCCACCGTATTCTTAGTTTTCTTTGACTGTCGCCTGGGTGTTGTGTAGTCTTTAAAAAATCGAGCGACAGTAGGTATGTGGTCGATAGCCTCTAACAGGGTACCTTGATTTCAACATCCCTGAACAAATTGCGCAGGTTATCAAAGGCCTGCGTATCCTTCTTCTTGACTTTTGGCTCCCTCGGTAGAGCCTCAGGGAATGGGACTGATTCTGGCGCCAATTTGGGTGTATCATCCTCTCGCGAATGTGGTACACATCCCGAATGAGAGGTCGATGAAGAAGATGGGCCAGGATCAGGTTGAGGTGGATCGACAATTTGCTTACCGTGCCTCGTAGTGATAGCATTGGATGATGCGGGTCCAGTGGGATCATATGGTGGAGGAGGGTTCACAATAGGGACATAAGAGTGAGGTGCTGTAGCGAGATTAGCTTGAAATCGCGATGGAATGCTTGGAGCTTGCAGAATCTGATGAACCTACCCCTGATAAAGGTCGTACCTGTGGTTGAGGACCATGGGGTACGAAATTTCGCAGGTTGGGAATAGGTTGGGCTGGGAAAGTGCCCTGAGATCGAGTTGCCATGCGTAGTTGACTGATCTCAGCATTCTGCTACGCCAATTGGTGCTGAAGAAAGGTCATGCTCTCTTCATGGCGCTTTGACATTTCCGTCATCATTCGCATCAATTTATCAAGAGGACTTGATGTGTGTTCTATTTGTGGTACGCAAGGACCCGATGGCGGATTCGTAATAGGATTAGACTGGGCCCTTGGGATGACCGGTGCGGACGGTCGCATTGGTCCACCCACGGGGTTTTGGGGCTACGGGTTGTTGGACCATGAGATGTTCGGATGATTTCGCCACCTTGGGTTATAAGTGGCAGAGAATGGGTTGTTCCCCGGGGCACAAGCATCTTCTATGCCAGAAGACGTGTCCGCATGTAAATACGCATATGAGCACACGGAGGCTTGGTCCTCTATGTCATAATACTGGCTCGTAGAAGCCAGATCCACATGACTTACCGAATCGCTCGACGTGACACTTGGTAAGGAAGGTCTTACGGGGTTTCTGGGGATAAGCCTGGTGTTGGAGGAATTGGGATTGTGACGAAGTGGTGAGGTGGGGGTGTTTGCCATAGAACAGGCGGGGTTGGCCAGAAGCTCGTCCAGCTTCTTGTGCACGATGGAGACTTCATCCAATTTCTGTACGATAAGGCTGAGATCAGTGGATGAATGGGAGGGTCCCGTGTCAAGTTCGTAGACATTGCAGGGCAGGCTGGTACAATTAAAGGCAACAATGGAAGCATTGTTCATTGAGTTTTCACTCATATTTTCAAATAATTTGAATGCTCCATTCTCATCTTTATTCATGAAATTCGCTCTGCAGGAAGCATCTGCAATCTGCTTCAAAGTCTCATTTAGCCCATAGTAGAAAATCTGGGCTATATGCCACTTAGGCAGACCGTGGTGCGGACACTTCCTAAGGAGGTCATTATATCTCTCCCATGCCTCAGGAAATTGTTTGCCGTTTTGTTGCGTAAATGAAGTGACAGCACGGCAAAGTGCATTAGTTCGCCCGATTGGGAAGAACTTCTTGAGAAATGCTGTTCGCATCTCTTCCCAAGAGTGAATGGTTCTCCCAAGGGAGTGTAACCACTGCGACGCTTTATCTCGCAATGAAAATGGGAACAATTTCATAAGGACTATAGGTAACCTGATATTTCTCGGTTTAACAGTTTCATCCAATCGGGTTAGGTCTTCCAAGTGGAGAAAAGGATCTTCACTTGCAAGACCATGGAAGTGAAAATTTATCAGGCCAATTTTATTAGGTTTCAGTTCAAAGTTGTCCCCACCCATGGGGACCCGAATTTGTCCTATGGTCTTTGTAGCAGCGGGATTCTGATAGGAGCTAAGAGACCTAGGCTCCTCCCATTTGGGAGGGTTCTGCATTTCCTCCAATGTTTCCCTATTGGCTTCAATTTGTTCATTATACATTTCCATTTGGGCTTGGAGGCGGGTTATGGGATCTAAGGCACCACCACCTGGTGGGTTTTAAGGGTGATTTCCTCCCTTGGGATTTGGGGGTGGGCGTGCAGCCATGTTTGCGGAGGAGGAGGACGATTCGGCTTCTTTTCTAAATTTATCAGGCAATTCACATACTTCAGGGTTTTGTGACCTCCTCCCAAACATGCACTACCACAGGAAGAATTGGGGAGATACGAAGGGAAAAGAGATGAGAGAAATGACGTCGCAAAGGTACACATGATGACAAATCAATACAATTAAATTCCTAACCTCTACAGTGTGCCCTTAGACCTAAAGATCTAAGTTACCTACTATCACGACCTACGGAACCGAATGCGAGCACCGCGGAACCACCGGGCTAGATTGAAAGGCCGTTTGCCCCAATCTTAGAGACCCGATAGCACGTGGGAACCCTTACCAGCACGTAAGCGCTACATGCAGGTAGTTAGACCTCCAATCCTTAATAAGGGTCAAGTTGCTACCAATTTTAGTTAGAGGCTTAGGATCAAGTGCTTCTGGAATGTGAAGGGCGTTATTTACGGGTAATGCCCAAGTGATTGATTTTGTAGAGTGCGAAAACCAAGCATGCAACGGGGAAATCTCCCTGAATTGAGTTTTAATTGGTGAATGGTTTTTAGAATTTAGCCTTAAGTTGTATGGATTTTAGGATTTTGCTGAAATACCAATTCAACCAATCACCGAGTTTTGAGAGAATACAGGTTTTCTTCTAAGCCCAACAAACCCTTCTTCAATGTCAGTTGGTTAATGCATGCTAAAATGCAATGGGCTTCCCTAGATGGAGATTTCTATGTGTGGATGCACGAGTCAATTTTAGATTAGTGTGAAAGGGATCCAAAGCACTTCAATTCAAGTGCTCCCAATCACCAAAATGATTTCCACACACAAGGCTCAACCAAAAGATAAAGAAAATCCAATTGTTGGGGTTGAAGTATTCGGGATCAAATCTTAGGCACGTGAAAGGTCATGGTGGGGTTGGAATTAACTCAATTCCAAGTCTCCCCACCAAAAAGGTGATCCCGAATTGCAAATAAATGAGGCAAAGAAGGATGGCAATCAATCTTTTTATCTTTGCCTCCAAGAATACTTCTCATGGCGAAAGATTCAAGAATCAAGATTCTTGGATTTTCACTATGCGAAGTTAGGCGGGAAATCCCAGGGCAGTGGGGGTGATGACAAACAATCAAACAAGTGATTTTTAATCCACTTGCCCCAAGAAATCCCAAGAATTTTTTTTTTTTAGTTTCTTTATATTATTATTTTTTTTATTAAGGTGACAAGTTGACCTAAGTTGCTAAGAAAGAAAGACCTACTTGTTCAGCAACGTGTGCAAAGCTCCAGTGCGGTGCCGGCGTTTTCACACTCTCGTTCCCACCTTGGATCTGCCCACGTTTTCGACTTCTTCTGCCTGCCTTCTCCTTGCAGCAGGTTCACCTACACAGCAACAAACAAAAACACCCATGAAGAGAAGGGTGTGAGAAGAGAAAAATTAAAGGAATGGAGTAGAAACTTACTTGAATGCGCACTATCCCCGGCAACGGCGCCAAAAAAGAGTGTGGTGTAGACCCGGATAGGTTGTGTTAATATGGTGATTTTATCATTGTAATGAGTATAGTGGTTAACCTAAATCGAGCCTAACCATCTCTTTACAAAATTTTTAACCTGCCTACTTGATTTTATCTTGGTCACTTTTAGGCCTAGGGTCAAAATCAGGGAACTGGGATTAGAAGAAGTTTCTACGCCTTTCCTACAATGAATCTCTTCCATTTATTTATTATGTTTTTGGTGTTGTTTTATTTAAGATTTTTTTATGATAATTTTTGTTCTTGAGGTACACCCTCAAAATCAGGTTCTTTGCTTTAAGCCAAATTAGGGTTTCAAAACTAGTCTTCGCAAGACTGAGTACCTGCAAGTGAAGGATTATCTTTTCTCTTTTATATATTTTTTTATCTTTTTTAATTGTAGAAAAGAGAAATAGAAATAAGATAAATATAGTATATATATGTATATATTATATATGTATATAGGGGTGGGGGTGGAGGTGGAGATGGTGTGTAGCACGGTGTCGAGTCGGTCACCGTCTAGGAAGATGCAACCAACAGGACGAAGTACCGCGTGGAGTATAGAATGGATGGTGGAAGATGTATGCGAAAACTCTTTCTATACTCGTGTATCGGAGAATATTAGCAACTGTTGCAGATATTCCTGGGATACAACGTATGGTAAGTGATATGAAAAAATATATATATATATGTATATATCTAAATATATATATATATATCTATATAGATAGATATGGATATAATTATATAAGTGCATATGTAGCTATATATGTGTATATACATATATGTATATATATATAGATATGTAAATATATGTATGGATAGATGTATGTATATGTATATATATATATATACATATTTATAATTAGATAGATATGAATGTATATATAACTATATATATAGATATAAATATATAGATATATATATGTATGTATAATAATATATGTAAATAGTTATATATATGTGTCTATGTATATATATATATATATATTAGTATAAGTATCTATGTATATTATGTATATCTATATATATATATATATATGTATTTATAATTATAGATATATGTATATATGTATGTATATATATATATATATATGTATAATTATATGTGTATATATATGTATATATATATATATGTATCTATACTTATACTTAGTTATATAGGTACTACTATATACATAGATATAAGTATATATATATATGTATATGAATATATATATATATATAAATATATACATGTAAGTATATATATATAAGTATATAGTAGTGTATAAGTGAATGGGGGTGTGCGCGAGAGTGTGTGTGTGTGTATGTACCTGTTGAGGGAGTGCGAGAGTGCTGTGAGAGAGAGTGAGAGAGAGAGAGAGAGCTTGTCTGAGAGAGAGCGGAGAGATAAGTCGTCCGCAGCCTCCAAGTGTCGTCTGATGCCACGTGCACGCACAGGCACGTAGGCGTGCAAAGACGTGCGTGCATGCAGGAAGGAGTGAGTGCGAGGGAGAGATCACAACGCACTGCACCGCGTGGTGAGGCGTGTGCGGACGCGAAGAAGCGGGCGGGTGCGGGTGAAGGCGCTATGGGTTGAAGCGAGCGAAGACGCGGGCGAACGCAAATGTGAGAGCAGGCGCTAGAGCAAGGGCGAGGTGAGACGCGGGCGCGGGTGTAGGCGCTATGCGCTGAAGCGAGCGAAGACGCGGGCGAACGCAGATGCGAGAGCAGGCGCTGGAGCGGGTGCAGGAAGAGACGCGGGCACGGGCATGCGTGGACAGGTAGCTTACGGTCGCAGTGCACCGGGTGACCGGATAAGTGAGAAACTTACTGGTCACCGCACTGTAGCCATAGTGTTCCAATGAAATGCGTGAACAGTTGCTACAGTGCGCGCTTGGCTCGCGCGACCGGGTGTTGGAGATGCCGTGAGTGTGGGTGCCGCTGAGTGAGCTGGCGCACGTGTGGAAGGTCTGCACCGACTGCTGGCGTGCACGAAGAGAGGCGAGAGCGGCTTGCACGCGCGCGTGGAAAGAGAGCACCGGTTGCTACAGGGGCGCATGGTGGCCTATGCACTGGCGAGTGGGGACCTGCGTGTAGCCAAGCGGTGGCCGGTGGAGCTTCAAAGCTTGAAGCTCCTATGGCAATGGCGGGGTTGGCTTGGAATGATGAAATAGGGAAGAGAACCACCACGCCCACCGACTCTTTGATGAGCTGGGCGGTGGTGGGACTCACAGTGGTGGTTGTTCACCACTGTGAGGTGCTCCTGCCCGCAAACTAGCTCCTCAGAAGGAGGAGAGGCTGCGTATGGAGGGGAGAGGGGAGGAGACGGCCTGGAGAAGAAGGTGTTTTCTTTGTGGTGTTTGCTGTGTGGACCAGGCTCCCACGCAAAGAAGCCAACTGTGCCTTTTTGAAGAGGAAGAAGGCAAGCATAGCCATGCCCTGGCTGTGCATGGCTGTGCATGTGACTGCAGGGAGTGTTTGCTATAGAGAATGGCGCGAGGAAGGTCTAGCCATGCAATTCAGCTGTGGAGAAGAAAGTCAAATAAAAATAAAAATAAAAATAAAGATGGTGAATTTGTGAGGCAGCACTTGAAGAATTTGTTAATTGCAAGGCCATATATTTCACTCTCCTCCCCTCTCAAATAAATGCAAGCATGCATGTATTTTTACAAATGCAACTATGGATACCTAATATGCACTGGTAATGCTAGGAAATAGTAGAAGACGGCACAATTGTTGGTGTATTTTTGCTGTGCAATCGTCGTCCACCTGAGAATTACTAGGGTAGCCAGAGAGGGAGAGTCCCGCAATGACCCCAACATGGTAGAGCATCCCCACTAGTTACAGGGTTTCCCCCACCTAACCTCTCTTGTCACTAATGGTCCAGGTAGAACAGAATGGGGACTTGACCTCTTAAGTCTACTAGTTTTATTAAGAGTAAGGGCGCTTAGGATTTCACTTGAAATTTTAAGATGTATTGAGTGCAAGAGTGACCTAATTTGAAGATTTGTTGACCCAAGCAAAGTGGGTCAGCATCACTTGTATTGCCCTTTGAGAAGTTTTAGGTCCTTCTATTAGGATTCAACCAAGATTAAGAATCTGATTTTAGGGTTTGCTTGAATAGATCAATTCAACCAAGGCTTAGGCACACATTATTTGGGAAAGATCATTTGTTGATTATGTAAGTGTGTCTCGAAAACCCTAACTTGGAATCCTTACATGGCTCTTTTTTGGTCCAATTTAGTTTGTCAAATGTGGTATCTAGGGCTCAAACAAGAATGTGATAGCCCTAGTTACCTTAAGTGGGTGCACAAATCAGATTATGTTGTTTAAATCAAATCAAGCAACTTGATGAATTATATCTATGAATGGAAAGTGAGTAGCCCTAATTGATTTTTTTCATTTTAACCTTTTCAAAAATAGGGGCTTAAGAGACAAGAGATGGAGCTTACCCGCCCTGGCATGTTTGATGTGCTGCTGAACTTTCTTCAATGAATCTATCCCTGAAACAACAACAAAGAGATAATGCAAATTAGCGCCAAAATAGGAATTGTAATCAAGAATTCTAAATTGCCCATTGCTCCTCAACAACAACACCAAAATGTTTACATGGTGAAACTGAGTTTAAAATGAAGCGTTGTAGTATAGTCGAAATAGCATTGAGAACAAATAGATTTTATTACTCGAAAAAGGTTCCGAGGTCGAATACAGGGAGCAATATGAATTTAGAAATCAAGATTACAATTTAACTTGTAAAGTATTGCAATAAGAATGTCAAGTATAAATGTGCCAAGAAGATGGGAGTAAAATGGTGGTTTAAATCACCATATACTCCTTACAATAATAGCTAAGGAACTCAATGTATATGTATGAAATGAAAGCTCAAATCTATCATCTAATTTGTAAATCAGATGAATTAAAGTGATTTTCTTCATTTTCTTCCTTTCTTCTTCCTTCTCTGGCTTTGTCTTTCTCTTCAGCTTCTTCTCTTTCTCAGCTGCGGCTTCTTCTTCTTCTTCTTTTTCTCCAAGCCTTCACCTCTTCTTCTTTTGTGCTTTGCTTTGTAAGTCCTCCTCTTCTTCAACCCTTCTTCTTTTCTTCTTCAGAATTTGGCTAAGTGTCAGGGCTAACCTTCTCTCGGCAAAACCCTCCCCCTACCAACGCAACTCTCCTTCTCACTTGCACTCTTTAGGATCCGCTAGCCCAGAGCCATAGGAAATTGGGTTATTAGATTCAGGTGTGTACCCTGGTCTAGGCTCACCAGCGTGCGGTAGTGAGCAAGGAGTGTAGGTCTGGGGCCGGTTAGCGGGTCGAACCAGGTCCGCATGTATGTGTAACGGACAAGGCCGAGTCAAGGGGTGAGAACGACCTCACCCATGATCTGAGGCAAACAGCTAGTAACACTTACTCAATTTATTCACCTTAGTGCGCTTTGTAGCATACGATGTGGAACTATCTGCACATCCCTTCTTCTCGCGTCTGCCGAAGTATGTTCCCTCCATAATTACTTTAGCTGCTGGGCTCGCATCTTCAATTTAGAACTTGGACTTGCACGGGCAATGCTTTCGCGCAACCTGCAACACTAACCTAGAACGGGGACACCTGGAGCAGATCTCAAGCAAGCTCGAAGCTTGCTGCTTCCATGGTGGGGAGGTCGAGTTCCTGAAAATAGTAAAATAATTTTTCGACTACATCATAATGCTCAAGGAGGGTCGTTGGACAACATTGAGTGCGATGAGGGTGTTTTTGTGGCATCTCATGGTCTGTGAGTGCGTGGTGAGGTCGAACTATGTGCGTGAGAGTGGGTGTGTTCGGGGGAGTGCGTGAGTGGGTGGAGTGGTGAATAAAGAGATGGGAAATGAGTAGAGAGGTGAGGAGATGGTTGTAGGGTGCTTGATGAGGGATTTGGTGGTCTGTGGAGGTGAGATGGTCTCGCCAGAGGGGATGGCAAGAGGTGGAAGGGATGAAGTCGCGAAGGGTCATTGGTGGTTGATTCGAAGTGGGGTGAGTGCGAAAAAAGAGTGTAGGAGATGAGGAACTTAGCTCGGAAGAAGGTGGACGAAGTGAGGCAGAGATGGTGTCAAACGCGGTGTTGCTGACGTCAAAGATGAAGGTGGCTCTGGTGAGGTAGAAATAGTGTTGACGAAGGGAATTGGGTCGTCAGCTGGTATGGCTCGATGAGGAAAGAAGTAGGGAAGAGAAATTAGCCACTGGTATTGTGGAAGGATCATGGTGAAGAACGGAGGAGGTCGCCAGACATCTAGGAGCTTTCGACCATGAAAGAGAGAGAAGAATTATGCGTAATTGCAGCTGATGTCGAGCATGAGGAGTTTGGGAAGATCTGGCAGTTCTTTTATAGGGATTCAGAGGCAAGGAAAGCATGGAAATCAAGCTTTTCAAGCTCGAAAACCTTCGTCAGATTTGGGAGCTCTGGTTGATCTCGAATATGTTGTGTTAATATGGTGAAATTATCATTGAAGTAAACATAGTGGTTAACCTAAATTGAGTCTAACCATCTTTCACAAAAAAAAATTTTAACCTGGCCTACTTAATTTTATCTTGGTCACTTTTAGGCCCAAGGTCGATCTCAGGGAGGTGGGAATTAAAGGTGAAGAAGTTTCTACGCCTTTCCTAAATTGTATCTCTTCTGGGCATTTATTATGTTTTTGGTTTTTTTTTTTGATTTAAGATTTTTTTGTGTTGATAATATTGTCCTCGAGGCACTCCCACAAAATCAAGTTGTTGGCTTTCAGCCAACTTAGGGTTTCCAGAAAACTAGTCCTGCTATTCGCAAGACCGAGTACCTGCAAGACAAGAATTATCTTTTCTCTTTTACTCTTTTTTTTTATCTTTTTAATAGCAGGAAAAAAAAGAGAAATAAAAACAAGGTAGGTTGCTTGTAGACAAATAAATACAGTCTATATATATATATATGCATATATTATACATATAGGGGTAGAGGTGGAAGTCGAAATGGCGTGTAACACAATATCGAGTTGGTCCATGTCTTGTAAGACGCAACCAACAAGACGAAGTGCTGCATAGAGTGTGAGACAGATGTGTGGGAGTGTGTGTGGAGGTGCTTGCTTTACGCGGGTATCAGGGAATATCAGAGACTGGTGCAGATATTCCCGTGATATAATGCGTGGTGGAGTGACTAGTGCAAGGGCATATGGATACAGGTAGGTGATGTGTATGTAAAGATCTATATATATATATATATATATATATATATGTATGTATATATACAGATAGGGTTACAACCATATAGGTATATATGTAGTTATGTATATATATAGATATGTAAATATATATATATATATATATATATATATATGTATATATATATTGTTAACTATATAAATATATATATAGTAATATATGTATACAGATACTTATATGGATAAATGTATATAGATATATTTGTATAAGTATCTATGTATATAGATATATAGATATATATATGTATATATGTATATATATATGTAGATATATATTTATGTATATATGTGAGTGGATATATAAATATATATGTGTGTAGACCTGAGTTTATAAGGGTGTGTGTGTGTGTACAAGTGTGTCTGAGAGAGTACACGTGAGTGCGTACAAGTGAGTGAGTGTGTGCGCGTATTGGCGTGTGACTATGAGAGAGAGGGAGGAGCTAAGTCGTCTGGCGGAAGCGTCCGCAGTCTGATCTCGTAGGAGTGCGTGCAGGCGCACAAGTGCTTCAAGCGGGCGCTGGAGGGAACACGCGTGCTGTCTTCACCCACAGGCAGGTGCGGGAGTGCAGCGCAGTGCACTGCGTAGTGCAGCGCACAGCACTGTGGGTAGGAGCGGGCGTGGGTGCAGATGCAGGCGACTGGCTGGAGTGGGTTGCAGGCAAGGAGAGAGAGCGCTATGCCACCAGCTAAGTGAGAAACAAGCTAGTGGCTACAATGTCACACTGAGAGGAGTGAACAGTGGCTACAGTGCCGCACAGGAGCAGGTGACCGGTAGCACCGGTTTTGCGTGCACGGACGCGGGGAGAGCTCGCAGGGGTCTGCTGGCATGCGCGAGTGGCCTACGCTGCTTCAAGCGGCCGTTGCTACCGCTGGAGCTTTCGACCTTGATTCTCTAGCAATGGCTATGAGAGCTTCCAGCGATGAAAACAGAAGGTGAAACCACCACGCCCACCTGCTCTTGAAGGAGCTGGGTGGTGGTGGAACTCACAGTGGTGGTCGTGGGACCACTGTGAGCTTTCTCCAGTCCGCAGTGTGTCTCTTCAATGAGAGAGATACTGCGTATGGAGAGGGAGAGGGGAGGAGGTTGGCTTGACGATGGAGGACAGTGTTCGAAGGTGGTGTGTGTTTAGGCCCCCTGCACAAGGGAGAGGGCAAGCCCTTTTAAAGAAGATGATGCATTCCACCGCCATGCTACTGGCATTTCATGTCTAGCCATGCTGCTGGCAGAGGAATGGTGCGAAGAGGTGCATGCCCCATCCCTTGTGCCACGCAAGGGAGAAGAATTCAAAGTCGAAAAAATAAAAAATGAGAATGGTGAATTTGCAATGCAACCCTTGATGAAGATGTTAATCTGATGGCCAATTATTTGCATTCTCCTCTCTTCTCAATAAATGCATGCATGTGTTAATTTACAAATGCAATTATAGCTACTTAAGATACAATGGTAGTGCTAGGAAATAACACAAGATGGCATAATACTGGTGTATTTTTGCCGTGCTATCGTACCCCCATGCCTATCTTTTGCTAGTCCCTAGCAAAACATTTTGTATTGTATTTACAAATGATCTAAAGCTGAAGATTTTCTTCTGAGGTGACATGGGTGTGTTTATTTGTTGGATATTGTGAGAACCAATTGCAAAGAAGACTACTAGTACTTTAAGTCTTACATGACATAGACCATCTCTCAACCAACCTGTACTCTTGATATTTAAACCTTTAATATGATTTACAGGGCTCAGAAGGTTTTTGCCGTACTCGAGAGCTCAAGAGATTATGGTTTGTGCATAGTGAAGGATCAAGACTGACCAGATGAACATTAAGACTCAAGCCCAGGGTTTCACGAATCCTTAATTGTAGGTTGGTCCCAGTTTCAGCTCGTGTCTTCGGATTGACCCTTAAGAAGATGACGGAAAACTCAACACCCATTTTATTACATTTGTGTCTCAAAGAATATATGGTAGAAACAAGGTATTTGTAACTTACCCTGAAAAACCTTTTAGAGAGAAGAATTTACAGACATTTGCAAGATATACTGACTTATTTGCATAGATTTTTCTTTTTTTTGAAACAACTGTCAGTATATCTCTTACAGCTTTATTTGAAGGAGCACATTTTTTTTGGTGGGAGAGTTCCTTTTTGGTGGAAAGAGTTTCTCCTAGACACAAGACTAAAGGCTGGGATAAAAAGTCTACCTGCGTGAACAGGTAAGGACTCCACCTTCCCTAATGAACACTAGGGTTGGATCTTATGTTCACCTGGTCTTTCTTGATATGTGTAGTGTGAACCAAGATTACTTAGGCTCTTGAGTAGAAGCAAACCAACGGATCCTGTACTGATGTCTCAGGTACAAGAATACGTCTTTAGTTAAGAGAGATTCCGATCTATCTTGTCAATGCTCAAGTGAATTAAGCCAAGCTTGAGCGAATCAAGCTTCTGTGGCCTGGAAAGTCTTGAGAATAGTGGTTGAATATCCATAAACACTTATTGCATTTTTGTTTCAACCTACAGATCATTACTAAACACCCTTTTTTTTTATGCTATGTACATATTTATAGATGGATGGAAGTTGCATGATACCATATAATTCCCAGATCCTATCGATGCCTATCCACCCCCCCATGCCAAATGATGCTATGTCCTCATTTGCATGCAGGGTAGAGAAAGGTCCATAGATCGGGGAACTAGAGCTGAGGTGCAAGGTATATAGCTGGGTGGTAGGGTGGGTGGTGAAGTGAAAAGATATGAAGTGAAGTGTACGTGACAGTGGAGGAGTGTTGCTGGGGTGCCTCCCAACGAGCGCTGAATTTAACGTCCCCAGCTGGACTCAGAATGAGGCACAAAATTAGTTACCCTCCAGCAGGTCAATAGTTTCTCCAATGGGGGCAGGTTCATGAGTAAGATAAGGTTTTAAACACTGCCCAGTGACCGTAAATTTATGCCCAGATTTGGGATCATCAGTTTCAGTGGCCCTATTGGGAAATGGTCTCGAGACCAAGAAGGGACTAGTCCATTTGGACTTCAATTTCCCAGGAAAGAATTTGAGCAGGGCATTGTAAAGCCAAACTTGCTAAGATGGCTCAAATTCCTTCCACCGAGTTCGGCCGTCATGAAAAACCTTAGTGCGTTGCTTGAAAGTTAAGGCAGAATCATAGGCTTCACGATAGAGCTCTTCCACCTCTTGGAGTTGGAGTTTCCTTTCTCGACCACACAGGCTTGGGCTGAGGTTACATTGGCGAACCGCCCAATAGGCGCGGTGCTCCAGCTCCACAGGCAAATGACAAGGCTTCCCATAAACGATTCTATAAGGAGACATACCAAGGGAAGCCTTGAAGGTGGTCCGATATGCCCAAAGTGCGTCAATCAGCTTGTCGGACCAATCCTTATGGTCAGGCCGAACCGTTTTCTGGAGAATTTGCTTGATTTACCAGTTCGACACCTCAGCCTGGCCGTTTGTCTGAGGATGATATAGAGATGCGATACGATGGTGGACTCCATATTTCCTCAGAAGTGCCTGAAAAGAAGCATGGGTAAAATGGCTCCCTCCATCCGAGATAATGGCTCGAGGGATCCCAAAGCGTGCAAAAATGTGGTCTTTGACAAATCGAGTAGATATGACAAGGTCAGCATGGCATGTACGAATAGCCTTGATCCATTTCGAAACATAATCAACAGCAACGAGGATGTATTCGAAGACGTTGGAAGGAGGAGAGGGACCCATGAAATCGATTCCCCAAATGTCGAAGATTTCAGCAGCTAGGATGGGTTGCAAGGGCATCATGTCATGACGTGACATTGACCATAACGACTGGCACCTAGTGTAATGTTTGGCATAATTGTGTGCATCTTGGCGAAGGGAGGGCCAAAAGAAACCACATTGCAACACCTTGGATGCAGTTTTCCTCTTAGAGAAATGGCCTCCGCAGGCTTGATCGTGGCAGAAGGATAGGACATTAAGGAATTCGCTGTCAGGAATACAGTGACAGATGATCTAGTTGGCACCTATTCGAGAAAGTAGTGGATTACCCCAGAAATAATACTTTGCTTCTACAATGAGATGCTCACACTGGTTTTTAGGCTAGCCACGTGGAAGGGAACCAGAAGTAAGGTAATTGGCAATGTCGGCATACAAAGGTCCACTTGCCACATTAATTGCCAATAGGTGCTCATCAAGAAAAACCTCATTGATCGGCAGGGTAAGTACAATGTGGTCAGGGTCCAGTCTTGAGAGATGATCAGCCACAAGATTCTGGGCTCCGGCCTTATCGCAGATCTCAATGTCAAATTCTTGGAGCAGAAGGATCCAACGAATCAGTTTAGGCTTGGCATCCTTCTTGTGCATGAGATGGCGAATGGCCGTGTGGTAAGTGAATATAATAACATGCGAGCCCAGAAGGTAAGAGTGGAATTTCTCCAGCCCAAAGATGACCACCAGTAGTTCCTTTTTAGTGGTTGTATAATTACTATGGGCTTTGTCCAACGTCTTACTGGCATAGTACACCACGAAGGGGTGTCTATCGCGTATTTGTCCCAGGATGGCTCCGACTGCAAGGTCAGAAGCCTCACACATGAGTTCAAAGTCGAGGGACCAGTCAGGTGGCTGGAGAACAGGGGCCTTGGTGACAGCATCACGCAGCTGCGTGAATGCTCGTATGAAGTCGGGGCCCAAAACAAAGGGTACATCAGTCAATAGGAGATGAGTTAAAGGTCTAGAAACCTTGGAGAAGTCTTTGATGAATCTCCTATAGAAACCGATGTGTCCCAAGAAGGAGCAGATTTGTTTGACAGAGCCAGGCATATGTAAAGCAACAATTACATCAAGCTTAGCTTTGTCAACCTTGATACCCCTATCAGAGATGATATGCCCGAGAACAATTCCCTCGTGTACCATAAAATGACCTTTTTCCCAGGAAAGCACGAGGTTCACATCAATACATCTTCGAAGGATACGGGTCAGGTTGCCAAGATAGTCATCAAAAGAGGGTCCAAAGACCGAAAAGTCATCCACGAAAACCTCAAGAAAGTCACCTACCATCTCATGGAATATCGCTAGCATACATCTCTGGAAAGTTGCTAGCGTGTTACAAAGTTCGAATGGCATCCTTCTAAATGCAAAGGTGCCGAATGGGTAGGTGAAGGTGGTTTTCTCTTGGTCCCGAGGGTCAATTTTCACCTGGTTCTATCGAGAGAATCCATCCACGAAACAGAAAAATTTATTTCCCGCTAACCGCTCCAGGATTTGGTCAATAAAAGGTAGCAGAAAGTGATCTTTCTTAGTTGCCACATTAAGTTTCCTATAATCTACACACACACTCCAAGATGTAGGAGTGTATGTAGGGATGGATTCGCCCCTGTCATTGACATGGATGGTGAGTCCCACCTTTTTGGGCACGACATGAATCGGGCTCACCCAGGGGCTATTACTAATCGGGTAGATTATACCCTCATCCAGCCACTTAATAATTTCCTTTTTAACAACCTCCCGCATGTTAGGGTTAAGACGTCGCTACATCTCGCGGGAAGGTCGAGCCTCCTCCCCCGTATATATACGGTGAGTGCAGTAGGAGGGGCTAATGACAGTTAAGTCTGATAAGGACCATCCAATGGCCACCATGTGTTCTATAAGGACTCTTGTTAGTTTGCACTCTTGCTCCCTGGTCAATTTTGAACTAATGATTACTGGGAGTGTTTCATTTGGTCCCAAGAAAACATACTTAAGTGTATCAAGCAGCTCTTTCAGCTCGAGAGTGGATGGTGAAAGATCTGGCATTTCTTGGGATGAGAGTGTCCCAAGTGGATCAGAAGAAAACAAGGCAGGAAGAAGTTGGCCCTCAGTTTGGCCAAGAAGAGGGGCATCTTGGATTGATGGATCCAAAAAAAGATTGCCCCAGTGACCAGTATTTGGGCTCAAGGTCCCAGTGTGGAGCTGCAATTCCGCTTGATTTGGCGGGAAAGAAAGGGCAATCCTGTCTTCAAGAGTGTGGACCGGCTGTGAGTAGCCCGAATATGACTCAGACCATGAGGTATGGGAAGCGGAGAAAACCTCGTCAGAAGTCTGGTCAGGAGAAGATACAAGAAAAGGGAGGGATGGGGGAACGTTACAATATGTGTCGGTCAGGCAATCGTCTGTGTTTAAAGGCAATCCACAGCAATCAGAATAGGTCCCTGTTAGTCCGATACATGTGCTGATGGCCATGTCCTCGTTAGACGTGTTATACTCGATGCAATCTCAATCAAAGTTCTTGGCTGCCTTGAAGAAGTTAAGCTTGAGCTTCTCAGATCCAACAGCAATCTCAATACAGATCGACTTGCAGTCGATATGGGTGCGGGCTGTGGCCAAGAAAGGTCGACCAAGGATGATCAGACAATCAGAAAGTAAACTAGGAACTTCCATATCCAAAACAAGAAAGTCAACAGGAAAACAGAGACTGTTGACCCTAACCACCACGTCTTCCACCACACCCTTTGGTATTTTGACAGAATGATCTGCCAACTGTAACGTGACAGGGGTGGGTTTCAGATTTCCTAAGGCAAATTTCTCGAGCATGATGGTTGGTATAAGATTGATGGAAGATCCTAGATCAAGCAGAGCACAGTTAAAATTGCAGCCCTGGATGCTACAAGAAATAAACGGTGTGCTCGGATCTTTCTGCTTTGGTGGTAGACTTGACAGTATAGCACAACTCGCATGAGGCGAGAGAACAACAAGATTCTTTGTTTTCTTTTACTGTCGCCTGGGTGTAGTGTAGTCTTTGAAAAATCGGGCGGCAGTAGGTATGTGGTCGGTAGCCTCTAACAGGGGTACCTTGATTTCAACATCCCTGAATAAATTACGCAGGTTATCAAAGGCCTGCATATCCTTTTTCTTGCCTTTTGGCTCCCTCAGTAGAGCCTCAAGGAATGGGACCGATCCTTGCCCTAGTTTGGGTGTATCGTCCTCTCGCGAATGTGGTGCGCATCCCGAATGAGAGGGCGATGAGAAAGATGGGCCAAGATCAGGTCAAGGCGGATCGACGGTTTGCTTACCACTCCTCGTAGCAATCGCATTGGACGTTGTGGGTCCAGTAGGATCATAAGGTAGAGGAGGGTTCACAATGGGGACATAAGGGTGTGGTGCTGCTGCGGGATTAGCCTGGCATCCTGGAGGAATGCTCGGAGCCTGCAGAATCTGATGAACCTACCCCTAAGAAGGTCGTACCTGTGGTTGAGGACCACGGGGTACGAAATTTCGTGGGTTGGGAACAGGTTGGGCTGGAAGAGTGCCCTGAGATCGAGTCGCAATGCATACTTGACTGATCTCTGCATTCTGCTATGCCAATTGGTGCTGAAGAGAGGTCAGGTTCTCTTCATGGAACTTAGACATTTCTGTCATCATTCGCATCAGTTTATCAAGAGGACTTGATGCGTGTTCTGTTTGTGGTATGCAAGGACCCGATGGCGGATTCACCCCAGGATTAGACTGGGCCCTTGGGATGACGGGTGCGGACAGTCGTATTGGCCCACCCGCGGGGTTTTGGTGCTGCGGGTTACTGGACCATGCGAAGTTCGGATGATTTCGCCACCCTCAGTTAAAAGTGGTAGAGAATGGGTTGTTCCCCAGGGCGTAAGCGTCTTCTAAGCCAGAAGACGAGTCTGCTTGTATGTATGCATCCGAGCACACGGAGGCTTGGTCCTCCGTGTCGAAATACTGGCTTGTAGAAGCCAGATCCACATGACTTTCTGAATCGCTCGGTGCGACACTCGGTAAGCCTAGTGTTGGAAGGATTAGGGTTGTGACGGAGTGGTGAGGTAGAGGTGTTTGCCATAGAATGGGCAGGATTGGCTAGAAGCTCGTCCAGCTTCTTGTGCATGACATAGACTTCATCCAATTTTTGTGCGATAAGGCCAAGATCAGTGGATGAATGGGAGGGTCCCATGTCAACTTCGTGAACATTACGAGGTAGGCTGGTGTGATTAAAGGCGACAATGGAGGCATTGTTCATTGAGTTTTCACTCATGTTTTCAAATAATTCGAATGCTCCATTCTCGTCTTTATTCATGAAATTCCCTCCGCAGGAAGCGTCTGCAATCTACTTCAAAGTCTCATTTAGCCCATAATAGAAAATTTGGGCTATATGCCACTTAGGCAGACCGTGGTGCAGACACTTCCAGAGAAGGTCATTATACCTCTCCCAAGCCTCATGAAACTGTTTGCCGTTTTGTTGCGTAAAGGAAGTTATAGCACGACGAAGCACATTGGTTCGCCGATCGGGAGGAATTTCTTGAGAAATGCAATTCACATCTCTTCCCAGGAATAGATGGTTCTCCCAAGGGTGTGTAACCATTGCGACGCTTTATCCTGCAACGAAAATGGGAACATTTTCATGAGGACAATTGATAACCCGATGTTTCTTGGTTTAACTGTTTCAGCTAATCGGGTTATGTCTTCCAAATGGAGAAAAGGTTCACTTGCAAGACCATGGAAGTGAAAGTTAATCAGGCCAATTATATTGGGTTTCAATTCAAAATCGTCCCTGCCCATGGGGACCCAAATTTGTCCTATGGTCTCGTAGCAGCAGGATTTTTATAAGAGCTAAGAGACCTAGGCTCCTCCCGTTCGGGAGGGTTCTGTATTTCCTCCAAGGTTTCCATAATGGCTTCAATCTATTCATTATACATTTCCATTTGGGCTTGGAGGCAGGTTATGGGGTCCATGGCTCCACCACCTGGTGGGATTTGAGGGGGGCGATTTCCTCCCTTGGGATTTGGGGTGGGCATGCAGCCATGTTTGTGGAGGAGGAGGATGATTCGGTTTCTTTCCTTCTATAATTATCAGACAATTCAAACAATTCAGGGTTTTGAGACCTCCTCCCAAACATGCACTACTGCAGGAAGAATTGGGGAGATAAGAAGGGAAAAGGGGATGAGAGAAATGATGCCGCAAAGGTACACTTGATGACAAATCAAGGCAATCAAAGTCCTAACCTCTACAATGTGCCCTTAGACCTAAAGATCTAAGTTACCTACTATCACAACCTACGGTACCAAATGCGAGTACCGCAGAACCACCGGGCCAGATTGAAAGGCCGTTTGCCCCAGTCTTAGACACCCGATAGCACGCGGGAACCCGCACCAGCACGTAGGCGCTACACGCAGGTAGTTAGACCTGTAAATCCTTAGTAAGGGTCAAGTTGCTACCAGTTTTAATTAGAGGCTTAGGATCAAGTGCTTCAGGAATGTGAAGGGCGTTGTATACGGGTAATGCCCAAGTGCATTGATTTTAGAGAGTGTGTAAACCAGGCATGCAACGGGGAAATCTCCCCGAATTGAAGTTTTAGTTGGTGAATGGTTTTTAGAATTTCAGCCTTAAGTAGCATGGATTTTAAGATTTCGCTGAGTTACCAATTCAACCAATCTCCAGGTTTTGAGAAAATACAAGTTCTTCTATGCCCAACAAAGCCTTCTTCAATGTGAGTTGTTTAATGCATGCTAAAAATGCAATGGGCTTCCGTAGGTGGAAATTTCGATGTGTGGATGCACAAGTCAATTTTAGGTTAGTGTGAAAGGGAGCCAAAGCACTTCAATTCAAGTGCTCCCAATCACCAAAAATGACATTCCACACACAAGGCTCAACCACTAGATAATGTAGAGAAAACCAAAATGTTGGGGTTGAAATATTTAGGATCAAATCTAAGGCACATGAAAGGTCGTGGTGGGGTTGGAATCAACTCAATTCCAAGTCTCCCCACCAAAAAAATGTGATCCCGAATTGTGGATAAATGAGGCAAGGAGGGATGGCAATCAATCTATTTAATCGTGCCTCAAAGAACACTTCACATGACGAAAGATTCAAGAATCAAGATTCATGGATCTTCACTATGCGAAGTTTGGCAGGAGATCCCAGGGTGGTGAGGGTGATAGCAGACAATCAAGCAAGTGATTTTTAGTCCACTTGCCCCAAGAAATCCCAAGAAGTGTTTTTAGGATTTTTTTTTATCTAGGTGACAAGTTAACCTAAGTTGCTAATAGAGGGAGAGACCTACCTTTTCAGCAACGTGGGCAAAGCTTTAGTGCGGTGCCGGTGACTTCACGCTCTCGTTCCCACCTTGGATCTGCCCACGTCTTCGACTTCCTCTGCTTGCCTCCTTCTTGCAACTGGTTTACCTGCACACCAGCAAACAAAAACACCCATGAAGAGAAGGGTGTGAGAAGAGAAAATCAAAGGAATGGAGTAGAAACTTACCTCAATGCGCACTTCCCCAGCAACGGTGCCAGAAAAAGCATGGTTGATCTCGAATAGGTTATGTTAATATGGTGAAATTATCATTGAAGTTAACATAGTGGTTAACCTAAATCGAGTCTAACCATCTTTCACAAAAAAATTTTTCAACCTGGCCAACTTAATTTTATATTGGTCACATTTAGGCCCAAGGTCGATCTCAGGGAGGCGGGAATTAAGGGAGAAGAAGTTTCTACGCCATTCCTAAAATGTACCTCTTCCATGCGTTTATTATGCTTTTGGTTTTATTTTTCGATTTAAGATTTTTTTTGTCCTTGAGGCACACCCTCAAAATCAAGTTCTTGGCTTTGAGCCAAGTTAGGGTTTCCAAAAGACTGGTCCTGCTATTCGCAAGACCAAGTACCTGCAAGACAAGAATTATCTTTTCTCTTTTACTCTTTTTTTATCTTTTTACTAGCAGGAAACAAAAGAGAAATAAAAATAAGGTAGGTTGCTTGTAGACAAATAAATACAGTCTCTTTAAATATAGATATGCATATATTATATATATAGGGGTGGAGGTGGAAGTGGAAATGGCGTGCAGCACAATATCAAGTTGGTCCATGTCTAGTAAGACACAACTAACAAGACAAAGTGCTACGTAGAGTGTGGGATGGATGTGTGGGAGTGTGTGCGAAGGCACCTGCTTTACACGGGTATTAAGGAATATCAACAACTGGTGCAGATATTCTCGCGATATAATGCGTGGTGGAGTGACTAGTGCAAGGGCGTATGCATACAGGTAGGCAATGTGTACGTAAAGATATATATATATATATGTATATATATACAGATAGGGTTATAACTATATAGGTATATATGTAGTTATGTATATATATTGATATGTAAATATATATATGTATATATATTTATATTTATAAATAGATATATTTATATTTTTATAACCATATAGATATATATATATAGTAATATATGTACATAGATATGTATATGGATATATGTATATAGGTATATTTGTATAAGTATCTATGTATATAGATATGTAGATATATATATGTATATGTATATATATATATGTAGATATATATATATGTAGATATATATTTATGAAAATATGTGAGTGGATATATAAATATATATGTGTGTAGACGTGAGTTTATAAGGGTGTGTGTGTACAAGTTTGTGTGAGAGAGTACAAGTGAGTGTGTGTGCGCACGTA
This sequence comes from Thalassia testudinum, assembly GCA_037157565.1. Classification (NCBI taxonomy): domain Eukaryota; kingdom Viridiplantae; phylum Streptophyta; class Magnoliopsida; order Alismatales; family Hydrocharitaceae; genus Thalassia; species Thalassia testudinum. The sequence goes on along the minus strand of JAZHRO010000046.1, from coordinate 17,362,235 downwards.
CTGGCAGGTGGGCGTTAAGTCGTCTGGTGGAAGCGTCTGCCGTCTGATCTCATAGGAGCGCATGCAGGCGCACAAGTGCTTCACATGGGCGTTGGAGGCAACGCATGCGCTGTCTTCGTGCGTAGGCGAGTGTGGGAGTGCAACACAGCGCACTGCGTAGCGCAGCGCACAGCGCTTTGGGCGGCAACGGCAGCGGGCGCAGACGCGGGTGTGAGCACAGATGCAGACGCAAGCGACCTATTGGAGCGGGTTGGGGGTGAGGAGAGAGAGTGCTGTGCCACCGGCTAAGTGAGAAACAAGCTGGTGGCTACAGTGTTGCGCTGAGAGGCGTGAACAGTGGCTACAGTGCCGTGCGGGAGTGGGCGATCGGTAGCATCGGTTCAGCATGTGCAGGCACGTTGGGAAGCACTTGCACGTGCAGGGAGAGCTCGCGGAGGTCTACTGGCATGCACGAGGTGGCCTATGCTGCTTCAGGCAGCCGTTGCTACTACTGGAGCTTCCGACTTTGAAGCTCTGGAAATGGCAGTGAGAGCTTCCAGCGATGAAAACAGAAGGTGAAACCACCACGCCCACCTACTCTCGAAGTAGCTGGGCGGTGGTGGAACTCGTAGTGGTGGTCGTGAAACCACTGTGAGCTTTCTCCTGTCCGCAATGTGTCTCTTCAATGAAAAGAGATACTGCGTATGGAGAGGGAGAGGGGATGAGGTTGGCCTGACGGTGGAGGACAATGTCTGAAAGTGGTGTGTGTTCAGGCCCCCAGCGCAAGGGAGAGGGCAAGGCCTTTTAAAGAAGACGCATGCCACCACCATGCTACTAGCATAGCATGTCCAGCCATGCTGCTGGCAGAGGAATGGCGTGAAGAGGTGCATGCCCCATGCCCTGAGCCGCGTGATGGAGAAGAATTCAAAGTCAAAAAAATAAAAAATCAGAATGGTGAATTTGCAATGCAGCCCTTGATGAAGATGTTAATTAGATGGCCAATTATTCGCATTCTCCTCCCCTCTCAATAAATGCATGCATGTGTTAAATTACAAATGCAACTATAGTTACTTAAGATACAATGGTAGTGCTAGGAAATAACACAAGATGGCATAATTACTGGTGTATTTTTGCTGTGCAATCAAGTTCCTTGATACCCAAATCTCTCATGCGTTCGCATGAGAGATTGGGAAAGATTCGGTGCAGAAGAATGAGTTCAGATTGAAGAGGATTTCTCAAGGAGTTGCCCTTCCAATTTTGAAAGGGATTCGCTAAGAGATCAAGGAGAAATCTCCTATCAAAGATCACTAGAGTAGGTTTCCTCCACGATAATGGCGGGGGGACCTAATTATGAAGATGACGAGGAAGTTAGGGTGCTGAATGCAAGGATTTTCGAAAGTTGGGTGTATAAATGTAATCAAATAGGACCATTTGCAAACTAGGCCAAGACAAGCTCATCTTGGGTCCAAATTTTGATACAAACATAACTTGGACCTAAGAAATCCAATGGTGAAGTTGGATTTTGGTTTTGACCATGTTTCGTTGGGTAATTTATGCAAAAACCTAATTTAGGGCAAATATCTGTCTGAGACTTTGTTTTTGGTTTAGATGGGTTCTGATGGTTAAATTAAAGGTACCAAACCATAAAGAATATTTTTCTATGAATTTTAGAGGGTTAAGGTGTATTTTTTCCTAACTAGAACCATGGTTAATTAAGTGGGTCTATTTTTAGGGTTTCAAAATTGATTTAATTCTCAAAATATGTGCAAACCCTTTTCTGACTGATATAACCCACTTGTTACCTTTTTAGGACCTTTTGACCTTTAATGAACCCATTGGAAAACCCATGGTTGCACAGCATTCATGATGTGCTAGTAAAATTGTAGTTTTAACCTAAGTTTCCTATTTTTCCCATAGAATGATTATGCAATGAAATATGACTCTCTGGCGATTTTGTAAGAGCATTTATTGACTTAATTGGGCCAAAATGAGCTAGTTATGGCTCATAATGGTGTTCCCATCAATGTGGCCTTATCTTTGCATCTATCAAATGAACTCCATTTTCAAGGAAACGAATTCCATTTGATCCATTGGTTAATAAATAAGGTGGGACCACTGTCACCTTTTACAAATTAATTATAATTGGTTAATTTGGAAAGTAACTCATTTCCTAAATCAATGGGCTTAACAGATTGATAATGAGTGAATAGCCTAAATTGGCAACTCAGTTATCTCGAATTGCTTCATTAATCAGCACAATGGATTTATTAGGAATTAAATAGATTGGTAACAGGTTTTCGCCCACTACTCGCCGGATTTGGCTATAGCTTTAGTCTATTAGACCAATTCTAGGCTAGTTTAGGGAATTATCGGCCTCCCTATGACACTTTAGGTAGGTTTAGCGACCAACTGGGATAGAGGGATGCATGGCTCGAGGGTTGGAGTTGGCTTCGTTACTCGACCGGTGGGTGCATCATTGGCTGTCTACGGTTTAGCATGATAGCTAGCACATGTTCACACCATACGATGTAGCCGCCACCCCTTTCCAAATTGACCCTAGGGTGACGGAGAGTGGCGACTTGATGGGTATAAGCCATCTTCTCGACTAGGAGGGTGGCTGATACCAATTGTTGACGCGGCTATATCATGTTTTAACAATTATTGCATTGTAATATAGACTAACTTTCCGCGAAAACAAATAAAGATTTATAACTCGAAAATCAGAGTATCCGAGGTCGAACACAGGGAGCAATCCAAGTACTTCCAAAACTTGATAACACAACTTTTTAAATGAGAATAAATGACTAGTTCAATGAGAGTGATATAAAAAGAAATTGCCCAAAGGGAACAAAAATGGACGCCTGATACAAAATATCAGACGTCTTAAAATAGAAGCTCCTTCTCTTCTCTTCCCTTGCTGCTTCTATTTCTCTTTCTTTATTCTTCTCTTCCTGCAACCAAGGTCTGGCTTTCTTCTTTCTTTTCTTTTCCTTTGCCTTCTTCAATCATTGTCTGCCCCTTGTCTTCTTCTTCTTTAGTTCTGTTCTCCTTGGACTTGCTTCTTCTTCTCTGCCTTCCTTGGTTCTGTTCTTCTTCTTTGCATTGCCTCTCTTCTTCCTTGCCTTTCTTCCTTGGCAGAGCCTCCTTCCTTCTTTCTTCCTCTGCTTGCAGCAGCTAAGTCGCTACGTCCTGCACACAACTACACACAGTAAAACCTAACCCTCTACCCGTGCGTCTCTCTCTCTGTGTAAACCACTCTCAGCACACTCTCCTAGAGCTGAGTAAATAGGTCGGATCGCACGCCCGGGACTAGGCTCACTGGCGTGAGGGTGGTGCGTGAGGAGTGCTCAGGACAGGGTCGGGTCAAGTCACACCAGATCCTAGTGGTGAACTCGCGGACGAGGCGTAGTGGTAATGTGAGGGACCTCACCCCAAGTGTGACTGGAGGCAACCGGCATATATGACAAAAATAATATAAAGGATATGCACGTGTCGTGACTTACCGATGTGGGACTAAAGCCCACTGCTTTCCTTCGCGCACCCGCAGCATACCGCGCCTTCAATTCCCTCAACTACAAGCTCTGTTGGCTTCACTTGCTGGGTCAGCTACCTTCGCAAGACCTTCCCAAGTTAGCTGCACCTGGAGCCCAGAAGTCCTGCGACCTGGAGAAAGCGTGGAGATTCTTCAAGTTGCCGTCAATGGTGGTCGGAGTTTGAGATCTGTCAGACACAAAAATAGCCTCGCAGACTAATCAGATCACCGGGGGACATTCATCGTGTCACGGCGAAGGTGAGGAGCTATGTGGCAGGCCGCGGGGCGGCCTAGGCGTGAGTGCCTAGGTCGCTCCGTGGCCGGACGGGTGGGTGTGTTCAGGGGGTTGTTGTGGTGGTGTCGCGGGACTGTGGATGAGTGGAGGGTGCTCAGTGAGGTGAGGTGGAGGTTATGCGATGGTTGGCGAGACGTGTGGGGCTGCGGAGCGACGGGAGCGTCTTGCCAGAGGGTGGCTAGAGATGAGGAAGGTGGTGGTGGACAGGGATGATCAAGGGTCGATTGTGTGAAATAAAGTGAGGAAATGAAAGAGTGGAAGATGGGGAAATTATTTGGACTATTGGGAGTGAAAGGGGGCAGCGGAGTCAAACGGCTCGTTTGTGCCGTTGTCAGAGAAGACAACCCTGAGGGAGATAACAGCGACGAGGGGGAGGTCAGGGAAGCGTGCGCTTGGTGCGGCGCGACGCGGGAAGATGAGGCGGAGTAGACTCTATTGCTGGTATGGTAGCAGAGCGACGAGAAGGAGGAGAGGTAATCACCGGAGCTTGTGGGTTTCTTGGCAGGAGAGAGGAGAGAAGAAATTTTTAGGATTCTACCGCTAAGACAAGTCTGAGAGATTTCACAGAGGGTCGGAGGTCTTCTTATAGGTGCTGGCCGAGCTTTCTGGTGCATGGAGGGCAAGCTTTTGGCCACCATTGTCTCACCAGAGAAGGAAGGTGGTTGGGATCCAAATCTTTCGTGCGTTCGCACGAGAGATTGGGCAGGAATTGGAGATCATGATTGGGCTTAGATGGAAGGGGATTCCCCAAAGAATCTCCCTTGCAATTTTCGGAGATCTCTGAGGGATCTGAGTGTATCCCCCTTGTCATCCTCGTCGGAGAAGGATTCTTCCCCAATAATGGTGTAAGGACCTCATTGTAAGATTGGTGAGAAAGCTAGGGGGGTTTATGTGATGGTTCTCAAAAGATAGGGACCAAAATGTGATTGGGTGTACTAAATTGCAAAGTAGGTCAAGATGACCTCCCCTTAGGTCCAAATTTTGGTAAAAACCTAATTTGGACCTAAGCAATCCAATGGTGAAGTTGGATTTTAGGTTTGACCATGTTTGATTGGACATTTTGCATAAAAACCCAAGTTAGGTCAATTGATGAGCTAGGACCCTATTCTAGGTCGAACTAGGTTCCAAAGGCCAATTTGAATGTTCTAAACCCTAGGGGATATTTTTCCATGAATTTTAGAGGGTTTACTTGATTTTTATCCTGACCAAAACCTTGTTGAATTAAGCAGGTCTATTTTAGGGTTACCAAATGTCATTTAATTCCTGGATTGCACATGAACCCATTTCTGATTGATTCAACCCACTTTTTATCACATTTAGACCATTTGACCTATGCTTTGTCTCTGAGAAATTTCATTTATGTGCTGCAATGGTAAAATTGCAGTTTTAACCTTTATTTCATGATTTCTTCTCAAAACACTTATTCCTCCAATTAAGCCCTCTTCTAAGTCATGTAGGAGCTTTTATTCTCTTTATTAGGTTAAAATGGGCTAGTTATGGCTCATGATGAGGCTCTCATCATACCCCCATTCCTAGCTTTTGCTAGTCCCTTAGCAAAATTTCAAGGTTTTAACTTTTGTTCTAGACCCTGAGTGTCTGCCATGAATTATGATAAGTGCTTCTCTTTTTCTTTTGTGATTAGGTCAGAATGCCGAAAATAGGCCTTGAGGTACTCAAGTATCAAAAAAAACTCGGACCTGACCCGCTTTAGCCTCAGTCCTCCGCAAAGGTTTTTAAGGCCGACAGAAACTATCCTAGGGTTTGTTGGACTCCGCAGTTAAAGCACCTATGCTTAAGACATTTTTAGCCTAGGTTTAGTTTACAATGCATTTTTGTAAGAGAGAGATAGAAGATTTATTTGTTTGGAGAGCTTTTCTCTCTCTTTTCTTTTTTTATTTCTAGCTTCGGATTAGCTTCTCAACACGATCTGTATCGGATTCCTCGTCCCCATCATTAATCCTCAATGGTCCCTAGCTATCGAGATTTCGAGATAATCCCGCCCATGGCAACCCCTAGAACCCTAGCTTTTGAGATTTCGAGATAATCCTGCCTGTGGTGTTCTGTGGCCGAATTCAGACCCTGGTGATCATCATTTCATGATAATGCTACCCATGGTATCTGAACCAGCAGAGTGCTTACATGCCCCCGGTAGGATATTTAAATATCCCAAGAGACAAGCACCGGGGAGATGATATATTGTTATGCATCTTCGAGGGGAATTTCCTGCCTCTCCGCATCGGGAACTTGTCCAAATCAACTTTTGTTGATCGACCACTCCTAATCTAGGTGACTTTTGCAGAATATTAAACGCTTTTGCATGATTTGGATATTTATGTGCACTGAACCAGACTGTGTGTGAATTTGGGGTGCTTAGGTTACCGAATCCCACAAATCGAAGGTCAGTTAATGAGGCTGAATACTTCCTAGGCCTTAGACCTAATACTTAAGCTTCGCATTTTCCCCAACCTCTTGAGGATTATCCAGATTTTAGTGGATACGTGAATTTTTAAGCTAAAGAATCTAGCCCAAGAGGCCTAAAATCAACGTTTTCACTAATCTCTTATTATGTCACCTTAGCACTTTTTTTTTTCTTGATCTGGTCTAGAACTTCAGTTAATCCCTTAATCTTTTACTAATGACTATTTCTTTCTTCTTTTTCTTTTTGTGCTCCTTTCTTGGCATTTTACTCTTTTCTCCTCTCATTTTGTATGACCCTAAATTGTTTCACCCCTCCTTCAAGTATTTTTTTTTTTTGAATTGAAACCCTTTCTTTATATGAATTTTCCTGACATTTTGCACTTTCATAGCCCCCCATGCCTAAGATTTGCAATGTCCCCATTGTAAATTAGGTGGGTTCGATTTCAGCTTAGTTCATGGATTAGGATAGGTGTGTGTTGAGTGAACGGGTCAAAGTGACTTGTTGCGAACGATTTCTAATCTTGGGTAGGGGTACCTGAGGTGAAGTTGGCTGCTCTAATGGATGAACCCTAAAGTGCAATATGAATTCCGCATAGAAATGTCAGAAAAGGTTTTGGGTTTTTCAAAGAATGACGGGTTGCCTCTCGTTAAGCGCTGAGTTTTACGCCATCAGATGGGTGCAATGAGCTCAAGGGGAATGGAGGGTAAAGGATGACTCAGCCATATTTGTATCGATCATGTCAATGAACGGTTTGAGTCTTTGATCGTTCACAACAGAGGGTTCAGAATCGTGGCTGAGTGGGTTGATTTCAATGGCTCCATTTCCAAATATTTGTCAGACTAGGTAAGGTCCGACCCACTTAGATCGTAGCTTTCCTGGGAATAATTTGAGTCAGGCATCAAAGAGTAAAACCTTTTGATCAGGATGAAAGATCTTTCTAGAAATGTGTTTGTCGTGAAAAGCTTTAACCCGTTCTTTGTAAATTCGCGAGTTCTCATACGCGTCATGGTGTAATTCATCGATCTCGCTTATTTGAAGTCTTCTGTGGGTTCCAGCCTTATAAAGATCTAAATTACAATTCCGTACTGCCCAATAGGCTTTATGCTCCAATTCGACGGGCAGGTGACATGCCTTCCCACACACTAGTCTAAAGGGAGACGTTCCTAATTGGGTCTTGTGGGTGGTCCTATAGGCCCACAATGCTTACAAAAGTCGAGAAGACCAATCTTTTCTGTCAGGTCAAACAGTAACCTGAAGGATTTTCTTGATCTCTCTGTTTGATAGCTCAGCCAGACCATTAGTTTGGGGGTTGTATGGAGTAGAGATTCGGTGTGACACCACGTATTTGGTCATCAGTGACCTAAACTGAACGTTTGTGAAATGGGTCCCTCCGTCAAAAATTATTGCTCGTGGAATCCCAAACCTTGAGAAAATGTTTTGATGAATGAATTTGATAACAACTTTATGATTGTTGGTTCGGGTTGGAATGGCTTCTATCCACTTGGACACATAGTCAACTATGAGTAAGATGTATTCGAAGCTATCCGAGATCGGGAAGGGTCCCATAAAATCAATCCCCCAGATATCAAAAATTTCACATACCAAGATTGGCTATAGAGGCATCATGTCTCAATGGATCATGTTGCCCAAAGTCTGGCAACGAGAACATACCTTACAGTGATCATATGCATCCTTGAAAATTGTGGCCCAGTAAAAGCCACACTGGAGGACTTTTGATGTGGTTTTATATCCTGAGAAATGTCCACCGCATGCCTGGTCATGGCAAAATGAGAGTATGTCTTTGATTTCCACTTTCGCGACACACCATCGAATTATTAGATCAGCACCAATGCAAAATAGATATGGGTCTTCCCATAGGTAATACTTGGCATCGGAATGCAATTTGTCCTTCTTGGCCTTCGGCCAATCGGACGGAATCTGATGTGATGCCAGGTAATTTACTATATCTGCGAACCATGGAAGACCTGTACTGATAGTCAGGAGGTGCTCATTAGGAAAATGTTCTGTGATGGGTCCGGAAGGGTCAATTATTTTAGGAGGACGGGACAAGTGATCAGCTACCACATTTTGCTTTCCCGCTTTGTCTCGAATCTCAAGGTTAAACTCTTGCAACAGCAAGATCCATCGAATTAATCGAGGTTTCATGTCCTTTGTAAGGAGATGCCTCACAGTTGTGTGATCCGAGTATATGACAACACGGGAACCCAGAAGGTATGATCTGAACTTTTCTAGGGCAAATACTACAGCTAGCAGCTCTTTCTCAATAACCGTATAGTTACGCTGAGCCTCATCCAGTGTTTTGCTGGCATAGTAAATCACCACAGGTTTCCCGTCAATTTTCTGCCCCAAAACCGCTCCTACAGCGAAGTCAGATGTATCGCACATGATCTCAAAGGGTTGAGACCAATCAGGGGACTGTAGGATCGGGGCTTGGGTGACTCGGTCATGTAGGATCTCAAATGCTTGAGTGCATTCCTTGGAAATTTCAAAAGGCACATCCTTGGAGAGAAGAGTAGTCAGGGGGCACGCGATTTTTGAAAAATTAGGGATAAATCGACGGTAAAAACTGACGTGCCCCAAAAAAGATCGGATGTCCTTAATCGAGCTAGGCATAGGGAGCTTGGAAATCAGGTTAACCTTAGCTCGATCCACTTGGATGCCTTTCTCCAAGATTAAATGTCCCAGGACAATTCCCTCAGGCACCATGAAATGCTCTTTTCCTAGGAAAGAACCAAATTCACATCGACGAGCCACCTGAGTATTTTGACCAAGTGTTGGAGGCAATCGTCAAATGATGCTCCATAAATTGAAAAGTCATCCATGAAGACTTCCAGATAGTCACCTACCATATCTAAGAATATGGCAAGCATACACCGCTGAAAAGTTGCAGGTGCATTGCATAGACAAAAAGGCATCCTTCGAAACGCGTACGTCCCAAAGGAGCAGGTGAATGTGGTATTTTCTTGGTCCTCTGGATGGATTGCCACCTAGTTGTAACCAGAGTACCCGTCAAGAAAGCAGAAGAACCTATTTCCCGCTAGTTTCTCAAGGATCTGATCAATAAATGGTAGCGGGAAATGATCCCTCTTCGTGGAGGAATTGAGTCTTCTGTAATCAATGTAGACTCTCCACGAGTTAGCTATTCAGGTAGGAATGACTTCTTCAGTTTCAGTCATGATGATGGTAGGTCCTGCCTTTTTAGGCACCACTTGTATTGGACTCACCCAACGACTATCGAAGATCAGGAAGATGATCTCTGCATCTAACTACTTTATGATCTCCTTTTTCATGACCTCCTGTAGGTTAGGGTTTAAGCGTCTTTGCATTTCTCTTGAAGGTCGTGCACCTTCTTCTGTTTAGATTCGATGTGTGCAGTATGAAGGGCTTATGCCAGTCAAATCAACGAGAGTCCATCCAATGGCTCTACGATGTTGCTGGAGAACAGTAATCAAATGGAATTCCTGGTTAGGTGTGAGTCGAGAGTTGATAATCACAGGAAACGTCTGATTGGAATCCAAAAAGACGTACTTCAGATGCTTGGGAAGGGGCTTGAGTTCCATGACAGGATTGTCAGCAGCAGCGGGTGGTTCAGGGTTTGTATCAGGAACAAGGGTCAGAGTCATAGGTGTGTCTAGATCATGTTAGCACTCCTCTGTTGGCGGGTTTTGATTTTCTAGTGGTTGTTCAGGAATAATCAGGTTGTCCTCTGTATGCAATTCATCAACCACGGCTCTGATATCACATATTTGCTCTATAACCCAACAATTAATCCCTTGTTGGGCTTTAAAAATGTCAATCTTCAAAGTTTGATTCCCAAATTTTAATTCTATCTGGCCCTCTTCGTAGTTTATGTTGGCCCTAGCAGTGGCCAAAAAGGGTCTCCCTAATATGATTGGTGTGTACCTTGGATTCTCAGGTGCATCCATGTCCAGTACTATGAAGTCCACCGGGAAGTAGAAATCCCGTACCCTAACAATGACATCCTCGAGTATTCCTTTAGGTGACTTGATGGATCGATCAGCTAACTGCAACGTCACCTCAGTTGGTTTAAGTTCGGACTCTTCAAGGTGGTCAAGGAGGGATATAGGTATTAGATTTATGCAGGCACCTAGATCTAGTAAGGCTCTATCAAATTGGGTTTCACCAATTTTGCAAGAAATCGGGGGAGTTCCTCAGTCATTAGCCTTGGGTGGGAGTTTACTCAAAATGACAGAGTTGGCTTGCTCTGACAGTACGATCGGATTCCCATCTTTGCTTCGCGACTTACGTTTAGGTGTACATACATCTTTCAAGAATCTTGCGTAAGCCGATACGTGGCGAATTGCACCATCAATGGGATGTTTATCTGGACCTATTCAAAGAGCTTGACCAGATCCTCCTCGGGGGCCACGGGTTTGGTTATCCTTTTTCCTCTGGTCAAGGCCTCAGGAAATGGGATCCTAGTTGGTTCCTCTAGAATAGGTCCAGGTTCTTGATCTAGGACAGTGGTATCATGGATAACTATCCTAGGGTCTTGGCTACTACCAGGCTTGGAGTGGTACGGATAATGTGGATCTTGGGTTGTTTTACCATTACGTGCTGTTACAGAGTTTAATCCGGCCTGGTTTTGGTTTGGGTTTGGTAAGAGGGGTGGCTGCTGCTGAAATCTTGCATAAGATGTCGAAGCTTCCATCTCGTCTGCTGATGGAGTAGCAGGGGCCTGATAAATCAAATGTGCGTGGCCTGAATTTGGATTCATAACGTGCCTCTTGGTCAGCACGTTATTTAGGTTTGGTAGAGGTTGCGAAGAAAGGGTGCCAGGTTGGCGGGAATTTGCCATCTGGGCCAGTTGGTTGTGAACCTCTGTGATCTCGTCCTTGTGCTGTTTTTGCATTGCCGCATTTGTCTTTTGAATGTCAGCCAGTGCTTGAAGGATAAGAGTCATTTGATCCTGTTTTGGCCCGGATTGGTAGGTGGGATTGGGCTGAGGCTGAGGCGGTTGATATGGATGAGGGGCTTGTGGACGAGGTTGATATGGTGGTCTTTGAGTCTGAGAATTTCCTGTCCACTGAAAGTTGGGATTATTTCGCCATCCAGGGTTGTAGGTATTGGAGAATGGGTCATTCTGGATGGCGTTGAGGTCCTCGTAATTCTGAGGAACCTCAGGAAAGTCAGAATGCGAGGGTTCAGGGTTCCCCCAACTCGAGTAGAATGGATCGGAGGTCACTCCAGTCCGAGAGGCAGACGGGAGTGGATATGGGTCCATCCCCTTAGCAGATTGGTGGTAGATGTTTTGCACAGTTTCCCTTGCTAGAGGTGGTCGTGCAAAAGAGTTTTGAGCAGAGGTGGCTTACTGCAAATGCCAGGTTAGCTCATCCACCTTCTTTTCTATGATAGAAACCTTGTCCAACTGACTAGCCATCAGTTCCAAGTCGACGGAAGTGGATAGGTCCTACATCTCATGTGCCCCTCTTAGATTCGTTGATGAGTGGGCATTCGTTTTGTCGAATAAGCCCACGGAGTCATTATTTATGGAGTTCTCACACATGTTTTTAGGAATCTCCCACACCGTGTCCTCATGTTGACCCGTGATGTTTCCTCCACACGTTGCATTGACGAATAATCGAATGTCCTCACAGAGTCCCTGGTAAAAAGACTAGACTTGTTCCCATTTAGGAACTCCATGATGAGGGCACTTTTGCATGAGATCTAAGAATCGGACTCATGCTTCATGAAGAGGTACTCCTGGTTGTTGAGTGAAATGAGTGATCTGGTGGTGCAAGGCATTCGTTCGGCCAACGGGGAAGAATTTTTTCAAAAATTCGGACTGAAGTTTCTCCCATGTGTTGATCGGACGGGTCTTAGTTTGATACCAATGGGCGGCCTTGTCCAAGAGGGAGAATGAAAACATTTTCATGAGTAGGATATCCCGATTTTGTGGATCTGACCCGAAGGTCTGGGACAGATGCTTGAGTTGTTTAATGTGTTGGAATGGATCCTCAGAATTAAGCCCATGAAACTTTGGTATGGCATGAATCATATTGGGCTTCAGTTCAGAATCAGGACCCCCAATCGAGATTCGGACTCGAGGTTCGATTGCCACCATAGCGGGATTATAGTGATCTCGCATCATAGGTCGCTGCGGTGGATTTACAAAGTTTTGAAAGAGATCATTCAAGCATTGAAGTTGGTGCTCAAGGTTGTTCTCCTTTTCAATGGGTTGTACCATGATGGGAGAAGAAGGAGAACTTGGTTCTGAATCAAATGAAAGATTTATGTGGTGGGGTTGCTGCACAAACAAGGGCGTCGAGGCTTGGCCTCGACGAGAGTGAATTTCCAAATGAGGTCTTAAGGACCTCCTACCGAACATGCACCGAAGGATGTGATGAGATTAGAAGGTGCTGGACCCAATCGAGACACCCAAAAATTGTTGGGTGACTATAGAGGTTCGGGGCGGATGATACCCCTTAGTCAGAAAGGTTGTCCACTTGAGAAGTACCTGGGCAGCCAAAGAGGGAGAGTCCCGCAAAGACCCATACACGGTAGAGCGTCCCCACGAGTTACAGGGTTTCCCCGACCCGACCTCTCTTGTCACTGCGGTTCTAGATAGACCAAAATGGGGACCTTGACCTCTTAAGTCTACCTTTTTTACTTTAAGATCAAGGTGCTTAAGGTTCCACTTGAACTTTTAGGTCTTTTGAGTGAAAAAGTGACCTAATTTTAAGGTTGGTTGACCCAAGGGATCAACTTCACCTCTTGCTCTTTTGAGAGCTTTGGGGTCCTTTCTTTCAAGGTTCAAATGGATTTAAAAGCTTGATTTGCTTAGGGTTTCTCTTGTATAGATCTTTTCAAACAAGGTTTAGGCACACCTCTTTTTGGAAAAACTTTTTTTCTTTGTTTAAGAGAAGATGTGTCTCTAAAAACCTTAGCTTTTCAATCCTTAAGTTGGCTCTAGTTGCTCCAATTTAGTTGCCTTAAAATTTAGTATCTAAGGCTCAATCAAGAAAGTTTTAACCCTAGTTACCTTAGTTGGATGAGCAGTTAAAAATGTGTTGAAACGAAAATCAGGCAACTTTGATGAATTACTAGGTATGAAACAGGAAGCCCTAAGTTGATTCTTCTTTTGTTCCTTTTCAGACCTTGAGGGAGTTAAGAGAGAGGGCTAATGAAAATTACCTGTTCCTTAGAGTGTCTGTTGTGCAGCTGCTCTTCTTTTCTCTACTTTCCCTGAGACAGACACAATAAAAGAGAGGAATTAGGTCAATATTGGATCAAAAGTTGTGATCAAAAGCTTTAGAAGTTCCCGTTGCTCCCCGGCAACGGCACCAAAATGTTGACGCTGCTAGATCGTGTTTTAACAATTATTGCGTTGTAATAAAGACAAACTTTCCGCAAAAACAAATGAAGATTTATAACTCAAAAATTAGAGTATCCGAGGTCGAACACAGGGAGCAATCTAAGTACTTCCAAAACTTGAGAACACAACTTTTTAAATTAGAATAAATGACTAGTTCAATGAGAGTGATATAAAAAGAAATTGCTCAAAGGGAACAAAAATGGACGTCTGATACAAAATATCAGACGTCTTAAAATAGAAGCTCCTTCTCTTCTCCTCCCTTGCTGCTTCTATTTCTCTTTCTTTATTTCTTTTCTTCTTGTGACCAAGGTCTAGCTTTCTTCTTTCTTTTCTTTTCCTTTGCCTTCTGGAATCTTTGTCTGCCCCTTGTCTTCTTCTTCTTTAGTTCTATTCTGCTTGGCCTTGCTTCTTCTTCTCTGCCTTCCTTGGTTCTGTTCTTCTTCTCTGCCTTGCCTCTCTTCTTCCTTGCCTTTCTTCGTTGGCAGAGCCTCCTTCCTTCTTTCTTCCTCTGCTTGCAGCGGCTAAGTCCCTACATCCTACACACAACTACTCATAGCAAAACCTAACCCTCTACCTGCACGTCTCTCTCTCTCTCTGTAAACCACTCTGAGCACGCTCTCCCACAGCCAGGTAAACGGGTCGGATCGCACACCCGGGACCAGGCACACCAGCGTGAGGGTGGTGCGCGAGGAGTGCTCAGGACAGGGTCGGGTCGGGTCACGCCAGATCTGCGTGGTGAACTCGCGGACGAGGTGCAGTGGTAAGGTGAGGGACCTCACCCCAAGTGTGATTGGAGGCAACCGGCATATATGACAAAAACAATATAAAGGATATGCGTGCGTCGTGACTTACCGATGTGGGACTAAGGCCCACTGCTTTCCTTCGCTCACCTGCAACAGACCGTGACTTCAATTCCCTCAAGTGCGGGCTCTGTTGGCTTCACTTGCTGTGTCAGCTACCTTCGCAAGACCTTCCCAAGTTAGCTGCACCTAGAGCCCTAAAGTCCTGCGACCTAGAGCAAGCGTGGAGCTTCTTCAAGTTGCCATCAATGGCGGCCGGAGCTTGAGATCTGTCTGACACAAAAATAGCCTCGCAGCCTAATCAGATCACTGGGGGACCTTCGCCATGTCATGGCGAAGGTGAGGAGCCATGTGGCAGGTCGCGGGGCGGCCTAGGCGTGAGTGCCTAGGTCGCTCTGTGGACGGATAGGTGGGTGTGTTTGGGGGGTTGTTGTGGTGGTGTCGCGGGACTGTGGACGAGTGGAGGGTGCTTAGTGAGGTGAGGCGAAGGTTATGAGATGGCCAGCGAGATGTGTGGGGCTGCAGAGCGACGGGGGCATCTCCCCGGAGGGTGGCCGGAGATGAGGAAGGTGGTGGTGGACAGGGACGATCGATGGTCGATTGTGTGAAATAAAGTTAGGAAATGAAAGAGTGGAAGATGGGGAACTTATCTTGACTGTTTGGAGGGAAAGGGGGGTACTAGAGTCAAACGGCTCATTTGTGCCATCGTCGGAGAAGACAACCATGAGGGAGATAACGGCGACGAGGGGGAGGTCAGGGAAGTGTGCGCTTGGTACGGCGCAACGCTGGAAGATGAGGCGGAGTAGACTCTGCTGCTTGTATGGCAGCAGAGCGACGAGAAGGAGGAGAGGTAATCACCGGAGCTTGCGGGTTTCTTGGCCAGAGAGAGGAGAGAAGAAATTTGGAGGATTCTACCGCCAAGATAAGTCTGAGAGATTTTGCAGAGGGTCGGAGGTCTTTTTATAGGTGTTGGCCAAGCTTTCTGGTGTGTGGAGGGCAAGCTTTTGGCTACCGCTGTCTCACCGGAGAAGGAAGGTGGTTGGAATCCAAATCTTTCGTGCATTCGCACAAGCGATTGGACAGGAATCAGAGATCATGATCGGGCTTAGATGGAAGGGGATTCGTCAGAGAATCTCCCTTCCAATTCTAGGAGGAGATCTCTGAGAGATCTGAGCGTATCCCCCCTGTCATCCTCGCTGGAGAAGGATTCTTCCCCAATAATGGCAGAAGGACTTGATTGTAAGATTGGCGAGAAAGCTAGGGGGTTTAAGTGATGATTTTCAAAAGATAGGGACCAAAATGTGATTGGGTGTACTAAATTGCAAAGTAGGTCAAGATGACCTCCCCTTAGGTCCAAATTTTTGTAAAAACCTAATTTGGACCTAAGGAATCCAATGGTGAAGTTGGATTTTAGGTTTGACCATGTTTGACTGGATATTTTGCGTAAAAATCAAAATTAGGCCAATTGATGAGCTAGGATTCTATTCTAGGTCAAACTACATTCCAAAGGAAAATTTTAATGTTCTAAACCCTAGGGGATATTTTTCCAGGAATTTTAGAGGGTTTACTTGATTTTTATCCTGACCAAAACTTTGTTGAATTAAGCGGGTCTATTTTAGGGTTACCTAATGTCTTTTGATTCCTGGATTGCACATGAACTCATTTCTGATTGATTCAACCCACTTTTTATCTCATTTAGACCATTTGACCTATGCTCTGTTTCTGAGAAATTTCATTTTTGTACTGCAATGGTAAAATTACAGTTTTAATCTTTATTTCATGTTTTCTTCTTAGAACACTTATTCCTCCAATTAAGCCCTCTTCTAAGTCATGTAGGAGATTTTATTCTCTTTATTAGGTTAAAATGGGATAGTTATGTTTCATGATGAGGCTCTCATCACCAATCTTGTGTTGGAAGAAGTTACAGAGATCATCTCGTGCCCTGAGATGTTGATTGATAGATTGTGGACTATAATAACTTGGGATTCCAACATACAAAACCAAACTGGATAACGAGATGACTAATAAATGGATTAATTAAAGCTATAGTGCCCATTTTCTCATGTTCTCTTTTACGTTATTTCTACTCTACTTAGTTTTTACTAATGTACATTTCGCAGCCTACAAGGTGATTACCATTGTGCATCTCCTTGGCTTCTATCGTTATGTTCTATAGTAAACCCTCTAGTTAGTACTAAGTTTTTGTTCATTTAGTTAATGCGACATGATTAGTTTGTTTGGTTAAGTTTATATTTTATGATTATGTATTGGGTGACTGAGATCTTTTGGTTGTGTTGTGTTGGTTATTAGCACATAGCGACTTGGGTTTCATCAATTGGTGGGACTTGGGTTGTCACAGAGCGAAGGGATTCTAGTACTTCTATTTTTACATTTGCATTCTAGATTTTTGACTTGCATTCTCTCTTTCTCTATTTATGTGTAGGAATCAACGTCGGAGGATGGAATTGAGTCGCAAAGCGAGAGGAGTAAAGTGCAGGTAGAGACCGAGAATAGTTTATGCATCATAGATTTAGGATTTTCTTCTGAAACTTACGTTAGTTAGTTCAAATTTATTTTTGTGTTATCTATAAACCAAAAAAAGAGAAAAATCTCTTATCCTATCCTATTTGTTTTGCAAAGATCTTATCTCTGTATAACAAAATTCAAATTTGATTATCACGCTAAATTAAAAATGTTATTCCAAAAAGTTGGTGCATCTAAAAATTCTAAACATTTTTCTATGTGATGTCCTTTAAATCGGTAACCAATGGACTAATTTTCATGCAAAAATTCATTCTATGGTGTCATACAAAAATCATTTACTGTTAGTAGGTTTTTTCTGAAAATTGACTGCCACATATCTACGCTCCTAAATTTTATATAGATATAAATTGATTGAAATTTCTTGCATTTTTTTTTGATAAAATATAGTTTCCTGAAAAAAAAATGGCATAATTTTTGAAAAGTTGCATCATTAATATATTTGATGATTACTCATTAACGGTCAGTTTGGCTTGATTTGTAATCTTGATTTGAAAATTCTAGAAAAAGTATTTTTAGGCCACTAAAAATCTTACAGAGAATTATATTATGTGTGCCTGACCAAGTTGTTTTTGCGAAGCCATAGTTGCATTGTTTGGGTAGCACCTCTTGAATTAAAACTGATTCATCTAGAAGCTTTATGCTTAGGGTGGCACATTAGGGTTGCCAAATTCGCACTCAACTTCTAAATGGAATAGATCAAGGTCTCATGCTTGCAAAACTTAAAATGGATTAAGAATGTAGATAGTGGATAATAGGAATTTGGATAACACTATCCAGGTTTTGGCCAACGTGGGTGTAGTTCAAAGTTTGGGATAGAGGTATCCTAACTAGAAAATAAGGGTAGGGATAGTGTGAATAAGAATATTGGAAAGCACTACCCATGTTTTGGGTTCTAAGATGAATTAACCCAATATGAGAGTGGTTTAAGGATAAAAGCAAGGATAAGGCTATCCTAGGAACTAGGGATAGGGATAGGGATATCCTAAGTTCTTTGTTTCCTCTTTTTCAGCATTTATTCACACAACTTGCCTAGTCTATCTCTCTTTCACTCTTACTATCTTTATTCATCTTTATTCCAAACTCTCACTCTTGCACTACCGTAGCTCCAGCTTCTATCCAACTTTTATTCAATTTCGGGATATCTCTTGAGCTCCTTATTATCTCAAAATACAATTATACACCAATTAGTAAAGGAAAATAGCATTATTTGCTATACATCTAAGTAGAATAGCTATGCAGCTTATGCATGTATTATTCATAAGTTAAGCTAGGATTATCTTAATTTAGGTTAATTAAGACCTATGATTGTGTCACAATCATACCGCCATGCCTAAATTTTTCTACTCCCTAGCAAATGGAATATAAAAAAAATTTGCGGGAAAGATGTGAGAATCAAATACTCAGAAATTCATTTATTTTCGAAAGCAAAGTGAAAATAAAAAATTTTCTTTTTTCTTTTCTTTTATATCTATTTGTATATATATCTATATACTTTTCTCATAAAATAAGTTACTATCATGGGATCAACCGAGTTTGAATCAAAAATCTCAATATGATTATTCATCAACAAAAGGAAATCACGAATAAATCCTTAATGACAATGATTCAATAGCTCTCAAGTATTGACTCAAATTTGGACTGACCAAATCAAATCAAGAATCATATTAGCCATCAGAGTTCGATCATGAGGGTAACTTTTCCTAACTCAGATGACCTACCCAAGATTTCAAGGAAATGTGAGAAGCAAGCATTTTGTGTCTGGAATAGTTTGACTCACCAAAAAGGACAACTAGATTGACTCCTAGCATTCAATAAAACTTAGAATATTTCGATACTCTCATTGGGACAATCCTATCTTCGGTTAAACCATAATAGGATTTGCCAGCTTTCTCCTCATCACTTTTCTACCCCGAGGTTAACACTCTTGGTGTGTATCTCCCCAGTGGGTTCCTAATTCTCTAAATTTTTCAAGTATATAGGTGAACACTATTGAATGCTACGAGTTGCTATGCTAACGTGTTTGGTTTTGAAAACAAGTCGTTGTAGCTTGAAAGTGAAGAACTCGTGTTCAACAAATAAAATTTATACCAGAATGAAAATCCCAGGTCAAACACAGGAAGGCGGTTGTTTGATTTAAAAACACGCGCTTGTTTTATTTGTCATGAAGTAATTTAATTGACTAGAAACTATCTATCTATTTACACTAAATAGAAGAGAGAGAGAGAGAGAATATTACAAACAAAAATCAAAAAGAGATGTAGAATGAACATGGAATTCATTATCAGAAGGATTGTTCATTACACTAAGCATTACGACTAGAAAGCGGGAAAATGATTACACTAGAAAGCAGTAAATCTACTCTAGAAAGCAGTAAATCTATTCTAGAAAGCAGTAAAAAGAATGGGGAGAGAGATATCCTCCTCAACGGTCGCTTGGAGGATGAGCCAGACAGGATGACGCCTGGACGACGGGGAACAATGCAAGACGAAGGAGGACGATGCAGGAAGAACGGGAATGGGGCAGCACGTCGTCATCGTCTTGGGATCCACTTTCAAAAGGGGGATGAAAATTTGACTTTATCTCACTAGAAGCATCCTGGGTGCGGGACAAGCTTCTCTTGAGCTTTGGAGAGGGAGAGAAGAGAAGGGATGAGAATTTCGTGTTGAGGGGGTCTCCCTTTATAGTTGCAAGGAGTGAGGGAAATTTGGTCAATTTAATATGAAAAGCATTAAATCAAGGGTCTTTTGTGATGGATAAAGTTGTCACTAAAATGCCATGTGGGCGTAGTGGGGCATCACCCACGCAGCTGCTTGCCTGCTCACGCGTAACGCACATTCACGTATTGCCGATCTCAACCATCCGATCGTGAGATCGGACAGCTTAAGTTGCCTCTCCGCCCGCCTCCTCTATGCGCCCGCCCACATCTGATCTCACGTGAGGCGCAGCGTGTGATACAGCGTGAGCGCAATTGCACGCGCAGGAGCCCTCGATCGCGATTGAGCGGTTAATCGTGCCTGCTCGCCTCCTTATGTGGATTCGAACCCGTGCCTAAAGGTGACTGAGCACCTTATCCACTGCACTGCGCGTGTGGATGGGTGGGCAGCTGATCTTTTGAACACGCAATCAGGACCGTTGGATTGAGATCCAATGTCGAGATAGCTCCCCCCAGCGATTCTTCAGGATCTTCAAGCACCGGCTTAGCTCCTCTCTCAGCCATTGGATCTTGATCCAATGGTGGAGATGCGTGGGCGCTATTGTCTTCAGTGATTCAGGGCGGCTGGTTGGACTACCAAGATGGCCCCACATGATGCCATCTTGGCCATCCATCTTCTGGAAGATGTAGATGGTGCCACAGGTGTTGGATTGAGTCGATTTTCTCACCATTAGGCTGCGATCGTCGATCCGATTCCATCCGTGCGGTTGGATTTGTCATTTGAAATGCAGATTCACACCATCTTGGCCCTTGATCTTCTAGGGTTCCTTGGTCTCTATCTAATGCTTCAGATGTCTAATTAGGGTGATCTTGGAGTCGTTGAACTCCAATCGTTGCCCTGATCACATCTGTACGGTTGGATCTTCGATCCGAGGCCCTGATAAAAGTTTGTCCTATCCATGAACATAAAAGGAGACAATTAACATCCAATTTATTCAAACTAATCTAAATGCAAGATGATGCATGTTATGGAATATTTATAGTATGCAATGCAATCCTATGCTTAAGGACATGCATAAATAGATATCTTAAGTAGTGTAAACATGTTTACATCATAACCCCATGCCTATCTTTTGCTAGTCCCTAGCAAAAGCTATATACTATTTATAAAAGAATCAGGTTGGATTATTTGGGCATGAGTTATTTTCAATCATTAAGAAAATGTTTACTTAGGATCTAAACTTTCAAAGACACAACAGTGCCCGAGTATCTGTCAAAATGTAGACCGCCTCAAGCCCTAGCCTTATTAAAAAAAAAATTTCTTTTTCCCTTTTTCTTCTTTTCTAATTTTTTTGGATTTTCGAGTTTTAGGGTCTAAGAGTGGCTTTCCATTGCCTTTCAACTCACCCAAGATTTGATGACAACCCTAAGTTCTAAGTATCTTATTGTGATGTGATAGACTCGTTGACCGACAGTAAAAATGGACTTTGGATTTCTACGCCTCTAGGTGACCTTAAAAAGAAAATTCTACCTAAAGGTGTATCTTTACAACCGATAGCTTTCTCCCTACTTTTATTTTTACGGGGTCAACACAAGGGTGAATCCAGTGTATATCTCCCTGGTTTATTCTACTTCTCCACTTCTTCCTAAGTGTTTTGGAAATTTTTAGTACATTTATTGAGCTAGGTTCTGGACAACCAGTCGATGAGCCGTTACCACCGACAACTTGCCAGCCATACTCGTGCGGTGAAGTGTGGCTTATTTCTTTTTTCTTTTCTCCTTTTCTTTTTGACTTTTTTTTTAATTTTCTTTTTCTCTTTTTAACTAGGTGGCTTCCCTGGTCTAAGATTTACCTAAAAGCAGCAAAAAGAAAAAGGTCTAGTGACTGGGCTCTGGACAACCTACCTATGGGTTGTTACCCACGATAACTTGGCAACTATATCACCCTAGAAGGTTCATTAGCTACCCAATTTCCGTTAAATTCGCCGAACAACGAGTCAGTGACAAGATAGTGTGTAGATGATTTAGGCTTAAAGTTCCCTCAAATCAGAGGGTGGATTGATAAGTCGTGTACTTATCACCCAAACTTATTTACTCCAATTAAAATAGAATTCAGATGGCGAGGACTTGAAAGACAAATCCACATTTTAATGGATGCAAAGGATGATTAAGTCTGAAGCCTGAAGGGTCTTTGTGTTCAAATCATAATGTAGTATTTCCTAAGATTGAAAATTTTCTTAAAACTAAGTTCCCTTCCCCACAATTTTTTTTTAATAAAAGAAAATAAAACAAATCTATGGAGCTGACGAATAAATTCAGAGATGAATATCCATCCCCCCATGCCTATCCAATGCAATGTCCTCATTGTATTAAAAAGACATAAAACAAAGTGGAATAGAATAGAAAGCACCTGAATTGCTTGAATGTCAGGTCCGCTCTGAGATAAAAACTAAAAAGAACTGTATACTTGCTGAATTTAGTGCCTTCAGCTAGGCACACTATACAAAGAAGAGAAATTAAGAATTCACAAGTGTAGGTCAAAATCAGAATAAAACGATGAAACCACGGACCTACCAGCAGATGTCCACAAATGTGGACTAGATTGTGGTGCAGACCCATACCCCATAATAGAGAATATCTCAGGCTCCAGATAAAAATTACCCAAAACCTAAAATTAGTATGCAAGTGGGGTCGAGCCTACGATTTATGAGGATGCAACCCAAGACCAAAAAGTTCGGTTATAGAGAAATCAAAAGGATAATCAATGAATGTGTGCTTGTGTTCGACATCCTCAGAACAAATGTTGTAAGGGTCCTAGTTTCATGGTTTTAGCTTAATAGGAACCCTTCGACTCAGTCTTCTACTTCCTTCGGAACTTGCTTCCCAAATCAAAATTTCTCGGCTCCTATCCTCCTCATTCAACATGTCAAATTCCAGGGCCTCTTGCATATTAATCACCCAGTCTGAGATTTCCAAGTCTAAAATATGTGGCTGAATCAGAATTGACTTGGGTCTAGTTATCTCAAAAATAGAATCATCGATAAGCTCAATGGGAAGTAACTGACAATCAGGGCATTTGATTGAATCCTCTAGAAAATACGATTTTGGATCTGTAATGTGAGCCCTAATAAGATCAGTTTCCTTAGTTATTGAGCTATCAAATGATCTTTCAGATTCCTCAGGCTTAATCATCTCACAAAAATCATATTCTGTAAACTCGCATGAGACTTCGCAAATTGAATCTTCACCATCACAATCGAAGAAATCAAGATATGTATTAATGTATGTCCCAAAATCATCTGTCACTTTCTAATCCAAGGAGACATACGTTTCTTCGTACCCTAGCTCAGGGATCTCAAGTGAAGAAATCGGATCATCCTTAATTAGTTGGTCTAATTCAATCTGGTCAGCCTCGTAACACGTGTCCCCCCCTACAGGTGCCTGAGCAAGTTCTAACATTGGCTCTCCTGAAGGGAGTTCATCCTGGGAATCAACCCATGACTAAACTAAAGCAACAATAAATCTCATCCTCAATTTCGCTAACTTCCCAAGTAGAAACTCACCCGGGTTCTTATCCTTAACATCCTGGAGCCAATCTAACAAATACTTGTTCAAATCATCAATCATTTCAATCAGAGGCTCCAATCTTTCAATGGAAGATATTGGCTGAACTTCTAAAGATTGTATGACATTCCTCAAGTTAGCCAAAACCTTATCTTGAACCTGGTACCCTGAACTAAATGAGTTGGTTCAGGGTTGGGCGGGTTTAGGATCAAAGCAGGGGAATTAATGAATTGAGATTCGTTATACCCTTCCTGATAATAGGTCATTTCAGATTGTTTAAAAGGTAGTGATGACCTAAAGGCAATGTAATCAGAGGATGGGTAAGGATTAGTGTATCCTTCTTGATTGTAGATCGTATTAGGTTGTCCATGAAAGGTTGGCGATCTATAATCGATGTGACTCTGAGAAGGATAGAAATCACAATCATAGTGTTCAGGGTTAGACCCTAAACATAGAGGACCGGAACTGTATCCCCAATTCGAGTTATCTCAACTAATTGATGGTTGATTACAGTACGAGTCGGGATAATCCTCATGTCGAGGATAATTCAAAACAGGAGGGAAAGAGCAGGAATGCATGTAATATGTGGAAAGATTCATGAGAGACAGGAGGAAGAAAGGTGCCCTGCAATACAAATAATCAACCTATCCTTAAGTGGGCAAGCCTAAAGACCTACAGACTCCCACAACCCATCTTGAGATAAAGGAACGATTTTATCTACTTCTGTCTGTTCAATCCAACCAGTTAGAAGGAGGGACTGGGGAGAAGGTTCTCCCTTCGGCTTGCGCCTCCGGTTCCTAGTGTACCCCCTAGCCGCGATCATTTGATTCTGCTCCCCTAGCTAGACATCAGATTGAACAGTAGAAATAGACTAATCGAAAAGAATCTCGTTCTGGGCTCTGAAGAGCGAGTCGAATCCTTAAGGCCAACGTCTACTCTATTTTATTTAGGGCTAGGTTTGAATGTGCTTTGGAATGTGATGACCCCTTTATCTGGGTTGTGCCCTTCGTGATTGATTGATTTGTGTGTGCGTGCACAACCAGTGGTTTTCAAGTAAGATTACTTTTTTGATGCGATGATTTTAGGATTCAAATCTTGCTTAGTAGCTTTTAGGATTCAACTTTAGGATTTTCAAATAGGTTTTGTTGGCACACCAGGTTTTCAAAGAACAGGTGAAGATGTTTTCCTTTGAAGCTTAAAATAATTTGGAGTGCCTGGTAAATCCCTAAGAGTTGAACCTAATCAGCAACTACTTGATGAGTTGATTTTAATTGAAGTGGTGCAGCCCAATCAACTCAAACAATTGGCTTGTTGTACCACTAAATTAGGCACACAAGTGATTACCTAATCTGATTTCTACTCAATTTTGTGTTTGGATGTGTGTACCAGCTCAAAAGATCGGTTTATCGATTGAGTTTGAAAATCAGATGAAGTTGTGTACCTCTGTGAGAATTTTTTTTTTCTTTTTAAATGTGGAGGTAGGGGCGGGTGTGGGTGTCAAACAAATAAACAAACTAACCTTAGGGTTTATAAGAACACCTAGGTTGGTTGATGTTTGTGTTATTATGTGGTGGAATGAAAACTAATGGGTGGGAGGTGGGGGATAACTTACAAAACCTTCAACAGCACTTTGCTCTAATCTATCGCTTTTGCTTGTCTCAAAAGAGTACCTGCAATCACAATAAGAAAGGAGAGAAGTGAGGTAAATGATTCATAAGTTGGAAAATGCAGAAAAAAAAAAATTCAAATAGCGTCGCCTCCCTAGCAATAGCACCAAAATGTTGAACGCTACGAGTTGCTATGCTAACATGTTTGGTTTTGAAAACCTGTCGTTGTAGTTTGAAAGCAAAGAATTCGTGTTCAATAAATAAAATTTATACCAGAATGAAAATCCTGAGTCGAACACAGGGAGGCGGACGTTTGATTTAAAAACACATGTTTATTTTATTTGTCACAAAGTAATTTAATTAACTAGAAACTATCTATCTATTTACACTAAATAGAAGAGAGAGAGAGAGAGACAATATTACAAACAAAAATAAAAAAGAGATGTAGAATAAACATGGAATTCATTATCAGAAGGATAGTTCGTTACACTAAACATTACGACTAGAAAGCTGGAAAATGATTACACTAGAAAGCAGTAAATCTACTCTAGAAAGTAGTAAATCTATTCTAGAAAGCAGTAAAAAGAATGGGGAGAGATATATCCTCCTCAACGGTCGCTTGGAGGATGAGCCGGATGGGACGATGCCTAGACGACAGGGAATGGAGCAGGACGAAGGAGGACGAAGCAGGAAGAACGGGAATGGGGCAGCACATCATCGTCGTCGTGGGATCCGCTTTCGAAAGGGGGACAAAAGTTTGACTTTATCTCGCGAGAAGCATCCCAAGTGTGGGATAAGCTTCTCTTGAGCTTTGGAGAGGGAGAGAAGAGAAGGAAGGGATGAGAATTTCGTGTGGAGGGGGTCTCCTTTTATAGTTGCAAAGAGTGAGGGCAATTTATCCATTTTAATTTGAAAAACATTAAATCAGGGGTCTTTAGTGACAGATAAAATCGTCGCTAAAGCCCCATCATGGGCATAGTCGGGCGCTGCCCACACGGCTGCTCGCTTGCTCGCACGTAATGCGTGCTCACGTACTGCCGATCTCAGCCGTCCGATCATGAGATCGGACAGCTTAAGTTGCCACTCCGCCTGCCTCCTCTACACGCCTACCCGCATCTGCTCTCGCGTGAGGCGCGGCGTGCGATATAGCGTGAGTGCAATTGCACACGCATGACCACTCGATCACAATAGAGTGGTCAATCATACCTGCTCTCCCACGCCCGCTTGCCTCCTCATGCGGATTCGAACCCGTGCCAGAAGGCGATCGAGCGCCTTATCCACTGCGCTGCATGCATGGACGGCTGGGCAGTCGATCTTTTGAATGTGTGATCAGGACTATTGGATTGAGATCCAATGGTCGAGATAGCTCCTTCCAGCGATTCTTCGGGATCTTCAAGCACTGGCTGAGTTCCTCTCTCAATCACTGGATCTTGATCCAACGGCAGAGATGCGTGGGTGCTATTGTCTTCAGTGATTGAGGGTGGCTGGTTGGGCGGCTGAGATGGCACCACGTGGCACCATCTTGGCCGTCCATCTTCTGGATGATGTAGATGGTGCCACGGGTGTCGGATTGAGTCGATTTCCACGTCGTTAGGCTGTGATCGTCAATCTGATTCCATCCGTGAGGTCGGATTTGTCGTTTGAAATGCGGATTCACACCATCTTGGCCCTTGATCTTCTAGGGTTCCCTAGTCTCTATCTGATGCTACAGATGTTTGATTAGGGCGATCTTGGAGTCGTTGAACTCCAATCGTCTCCCTAATCACATCTGTATAGTTGGATGTTCGATCCCAGGCCCCGATAAAAAGTTTGCCTTGTCCATGAACATAGATGGAGACAATTAACCTCCATTTTATTGAAACTAATCTAAATGCAAGGTATGCATTTTATGCAATATTTATAGTATGCAATGCAATCCTATGCTTAAGAACATGCATAAATAGACATCTTAAGTAGTGTAAACATGTTTACATCAAACACCCATATGTAGCAAGGTGCTTTTATTGTAATATGTAGTGGAAAAGGGTAGCATCCATTTGTAGCAGGATGCTTTTATTTATTTTTGGAAGAATTTGCATCCATTTGTAACGAGGCGCATTTTATTTGGTAAGGTTTATAGAATATGGTTGAAATCATATTTCTTTTCCTTCTCATTTCTCATTTCCTCATTTTTTTAATTTTCTCTAAATCTTTTTTCTTGGTGAGTGGTTCTCCTTCATCCATTCTAAATGTGATCCTTACATACAAGAATAATCCTAAGAACTAGAAACATGACAAAAGTACTTTGAATCTTTTCCCTAACAATAAATTTTATTGACTACTAAGTACTCAATAAAGTCATCCATGAGATGAGTTAGTACATAGTGTAATTAAAGATGGTTGAGACTCAAAGACTATTCAAACCAGGTGATGGGAAAATAAGTCATTCACTTTTTACCCTTTTTGACTTAATACTTTTAGCTTTTTTGGATCCCTTCAATAACTTAGGAAAACCAATCCAAATATAGTTAAATACTTAAGAAATTAACTCTATTAAGATCTGAAGAGTCTAGATGGAAAGACTTTATTCCACATTTCCGAAAGGTTTAAATCCTCAAAATCAAGAATTATTAAGTCTTCCCAACTTAAGCTCCGAAAACAACATAGGAAACAAACTCTTCTTTTTGTATAGATAAACTATATATATTTATTTATTTATTCCTTTTTTTGTGAAAAATCACTCATTGATGTACAACTACCTTACATAGTTAAATAGTCATTGTTAAGTTATAGTATAAGGACCAAGGTTTTTGGCATAGTTTATAAATTTTTACTAGTTAGGTCTAGGTCATTCACTTGGAGGCTAAATTAAGCATTTAATTCACCAGTTATTTTAAATCACTCTTTATTTCTAATCAATATAATTAACTAACTAATATGTACTTAGCTTGTATACATAATTAATATAGAGTTTACTTACTAATTAACTTATAAGCATAACTTACTAAGTATACGTATGATTACTTAGGCTACTTACATATTACATATATACTTAAGGTATAATTACTAACTACTTATTAATAGATACTAAGTTACTTAACTAAGGTAAGGCTTAATACTTAATTGCTATGCTAATTTCTTATAATTACTAGGTACCTATATTACTACTTATATTATACTTATATGGTAAAGATTTACTATAGCATAAGTTACTACACTAATAAATTACATAATTAACTACTTAATTTACCTATTTAATTAACTACAATATGTTAACCACAAGAATAATTTCATAAAAATACACAACGAATGCAAGATAATTATTCCATAAGCAAAACATAATAATATTGGAATGAATTACAAAAAGAAATACATGAAAATGTTCTTTTATAACAACAATTAACATTCCAAATCATTTACGACTTAGGTAAAATCTCATCAAAAACCTAGGCTTCGTGCCTTTATTAAATTTACATATCTTAGCCTTCACAGTTAGCTTTCTTAGCACCAACACAGAGGACCAAAGCCAACATTTAGCCAATTTTTCAAATTTTAACTTCTCAGTTCAAAAGGTTAGATGGGGCCATGTGGCTATTCACATGATCAAGGACCTAGATGGGTTTGATCGATAGCATTACTAAGCCACGTGTCACCCATCTAGACCTTCCACCTAGTGCCCGGAGGCCACCCCACAGAGCAATGTTATAATCCACCACAGGCACGCACACACATGCTCATTTCTTTGCGCCCTACACTTGTCAACTAATCGGCATATGTGCACATTTCATTATATATGGCATCAAATGCTCTGTAGCACTCAAGGTGGGACTTTATGAAGCCCTTTCTGTTCTATGCAACATTATTTCAAGCACCAACTTCAACCTTCAATTCCTCATAGCTCGCATATCCAAATCAAGCAAGTGCTCGATCGAAATCACTTAGATTTGTCTTTCAATTGCAAACCTTAATTTGATCAAAGGATCATGATTGATCCTTTGAATCAAGCTCTAAAATTGACTAGATGACAAGTGCCTTCTGCTGTAGACTAGCATAAGAGGATTTCTAAATCAACCTATCTAACTCCTATCGATCTCTCAATTAAGGCCTCTACTCAATAATACAAACTATTCCACATTGAATGCAATAGAAATGGAAGTTATGGGAAGCTTAGGGAAGCTCCAAAACATTAGAGCTTCAGAACAAAGTTAAGAACAGCTAAATATAATGTTTAAAGACCTTGATAGTTAGATAAGGAACTCTAGAAACAATCCAAATTAAATCAGGGGATCAAAAGAAATTGATCAGGGTTAAATTTCACTTGCAATCTCATCAGAAGACTTATGAATGCTACTGAAGCTCAATTTTAAGCCAAACTGAGAAGAGTTTAAAAATTACTGTAAGCATCAATTAAACACATCCAAATCAACTTCAATTGATATGCATTGACCTCAGGAACTCAAATTAGTCATTAAATCTCAATTTTGAAGTCAAAAACCTGAGGAACACCTCTAGGTTGACCAATCAAGGCTTGAAGTTGACCATTTGATATAAAGAATCTCAAATCAAAGGAACTATTAAGTTCAATTCTAATGGACCTTAGAAACTTGTTCATCACATTAAAATCAGATTATGACCTATTTGGAACTACTATCAAACTCTTCCACCTAAGCTCAAATGTGGTGTTATTCATCATATCAAACCAGAGTGTCTCACAAAATTGCAAGATCATACCTAGAATCCCTAAGTTCTGCTAAAGCATAATGACCTATCATTAAGGTTTAAGTCCTAATGAAGAAGCCTCCTCAACTCTACCGAAGCTGAGGAAGACAAAGGCTAACAGTATGGTTTAATCAATAAAGTAGAAGTTTAATAGGTGGAAATTCATGAGATGATCATCGAAAGATGATCTATTACTCAATATCAGTGTCGTTGGAGCTCACTGGAGCTTCAGTAAAGGGTAGAAATAGTCACTGGAGATAAATCTCTATGAAATGACATAAGAATTGGTTCAGAAGATTGCTGAGGTTCTAAAAAACCTTAGAGACACATCAATTACTTCAATTAAAATCTGGAATAAAGATTTGAGAATATTTTTCTCAGTGGATCAACTTGAGTTTGACAGAACATAGGGATAAAGTTCTCTCTTAGTTGGGTGAGGGGAATTAGAAAGGGAAGGTTGTGAAGGTGTATGTGGAAAGAATTAGTGACTTGACTACTCTAGAGTTGCCATTGACAGTGAGCTCAAGAGGTTGAAGTGATTTCGGGTATAGTGTATAAAGTGTTATTTAGCTAATTAAGGACAGGAATAGGGTTGTAATGGTGTTTAGAAGAGATGGGGGGCCCCAATTAGAGGTGAGAGTACCTCTGAGCCTCCGCCATTACAGTTAAGGTACTCAGGTGAAGGTAAACTTGATTAGGCAATTTATGTGATTAAATCAGTAGAGGAAGAAGTGGAATGGAATCATGGAGCGTTGAGGAAGGTGAGCAGGTGTTTAGGTAAGTGATTGGTAGTCCAACGAGTCTAAATTGGCTCACCAGAGTCAAAGAAGGTGATCAGAAATTTGAGCTATCTATAGCCTACTCCTAGGGATTTAAATCCTAATTCTAAACTAGAGCTTAAACTAAAGTCCTATGGCTACTTACTTGACGATGACAATGAGGGAACTCACCTGTGGCAGGAAGAGAACAAGAAGAAAGATGATGGACTTCCAACGGGAATGGAAGGCATTGAGATAGAGGAGATGGCTCTCCTGAGCCTTGTTACAGCTCTTGGAGAGGAAGAGGAGGTGAGGGAGGCGAGCTTCTCTGCCAGAGATGCTCTAAAAGGGTGGTAAGATGTCATCGAAGGCCAAAAGGAGTATCCTATTATAAGCTATGGTTGGGGAAGAGCGAAGGGAGCCGACCTTGATCATCGAGGACCTAAGGGGTATTTAGAAGATGAAAAGAAGCTCCAGTACCTTGAATCTAGCTGGGAACAAGTCTAGGTTGATCATAACCTCCATCATCATCTCCAACAATGGTAAGGTTACTCGCCTTGATTTTGACAGTTGGTGGCTCTCATCCAAATAGCTAGATGAAGAGGAGATGGTGAATTGAGTCTCAACAACCATGGTAGAGATGTTTGGTTATCAGATGGGCAGTGATCCAAAGTTCTTATCACCAGCCATCATCGGCTATTAACGAGAAAGAAGATCTTGGTGAAGAAGGTATACACAGGGACCTTAACGAAAATATGGAAGGACCAAAATGAATGAAAAGGAATCAATTGAAATGGAAGTTAGAAGCCTAAATGAAAAAGTAAGTTTTCAAGCTTATTCTAATTTTTTTATTTTTAAAATTTTATATTATTATAAATATTGTAAATGATATATTTATACCCTGAGATTGCATTTTTACCCATTTAAGCTATATTTATTTAAGTGATTAATGCTATTCAATTAATTAACAACTTAGGTTATAAGTTATACAAAATGCCTTACATATAGCTAAATGATTAGATTTGAGTTCTTAATTATTAATTAATCATTAATAGATGTTTACTAAGCTTTAATTTAGTGATTTTATAATATAAATAAAGTCCGTACTATTTTTACCTTAATTATGTAATTAACCCTAGATTAATGTTATTCGCTAGTAATTTAACTAGGAAAACTATCTAATATTGATGAATTAGGAGCCCTGATGAGTCTCTCATCACTTATTTGAAAGGAATATCGAAAGAAAGTTTGCAGAACGCAAATGCAATAGTGAAATTTTCACTAAAAATCCTAGGTTAACCTTAATGCACCTTTACGAGATCATAGTGAGGTTGTCAATACAAGACTAAAAATCATCCCCAAAAATGGAGAAGTCATCCATGTTTATCATGTTTGAAAATGTGGCCATCATGCAACGCTGAAAAGTGGTGAAGGCATTGCAAGGCCAAAGGGCACTCACTTCAAAGCAAAAGTATCAAGGGCACACGTGAAAGTTGTCTTGCCTTATCTTCTAGGGTAATTGGAACCTATTTAGACCCGAATTATCCATCCAGAAAGCAAAAGAAGGTTTGTTTAGATAGCCTTTCAAAAATCTGATAAATCAAAGGAAAAAGAAAATGATCCTTCTTTATAGCCATATTTGGCTTACGATAATCAATAAAGAGCTGCCACGAAGTCATGGTGCGGGTTGGGATGTTTTTGCATTTTTCATTTTTTATAATGGTGAGTTCCACCCTTTTAGGTATGATCTATATGGGACTCACCCACTGGCTATTAGATATCAGATAAATAATATTAGTGTCCAACCACTTGGTGATTTTCTTTCAAACAACCTCTAGCATATTTGTATTTAGCCATCTCTAAGGCTGCCAAGAAGGCTTCGCCCCCTTATCCAGGTATATATGATGAGTACAATAAGAGGGATGAATGCCATGGAGATTAGAAATACTTCACCCAATAGCAGCCCTATATATGTGCTTGAAGCATAGAAAACAATTACTGCTCCTGTTCTTAGGTTAAGGGAGAACGATAATAACCAGGGATGTCTAACTATTGCCCAATAACAAATATTTTAATCAATCCAGTAAGGGCTTGAGTTCAATCACAGTTGAAGAGGACACAGAGTCATCTATAGGAGAGGATTCCTATAGGGAAGGATGATATGGAGGGGGAAAAGAATTATAAGTATGTATTTGATAATTTTGATAAACATTCGGGCTAACTAAACCTGCATCTAAAGGGAGGTCAGCAGTGACTGCATCGGTGAGGAAATAGAATTTTGATCCTGCAACATTATGACCATAAGGTTCGAATACAGGTGAGTGTGACCAGAAGTCGAAGCCCAAGTGCCTCATTGGGTGTCCTGGGTCCTCTCACTACGTCAAAGAAGCAAAAACTAAACTTCTGCTCTATACACTATGGTCTAGAAATGTTGTCAAGGGTAGACATGGATTGAGGATCCCTTCCATGTTTCTTCGGTGGGCATAGACTACCCGGAGTAATCACGCCATCTTGCATTAGCAGGGTGGGTCATAAACAAGTTTCAAAAAAATTAGTAGAAACAAAATCCAGGGTGTTAAGGTCAAGGAGACATTCAAAGTAATCAGAGTTGGAAAGTGAGGATATATGTAGTGCATCAGTCGTGGTCCCGTGTGGAGTATGGTCCAAAACCCTTTATAAGGAAGATGAATGGTACATTGGGTCACTACAGAGGAACCTAATCTCCACACAATGCTTTGGTTCTTCATCTTCCACCTCCTCCTTGGTTAGATCACACTTGCAGTTCTCAGTTGCCCAAAAGATATCTAATCTAAGCCTTTCATTGTCAAGGGTAATCTCCATACATCCAGGTGCACAATCAATGTTCTCTCAGGCTGTCGCCAAAAATGAGCGACCCAAAATAATTGGTGCATCATGGAGATTAGGAGGAACCTCCATGTCTAATATGAAAAAGTCCACTGGGAAGAAAAACCAACAAACTTTTATGATGGCATTTTTAACCACCACCTCGATGTTTTCACCAATTGGTCAGCTAGTTGAATTGTTACCGAGGTGGCTTTTAACTCCCCAAATTGAAATCAATCATATAAGATAGTAGGAGTTAGGTTAATAGGCAAACCTAGATCTAAAATGGCTAGAACAAATGAAGAATCCAACAAGCAGCAGGAAATGAGTAGTGTTCGAAGGTCTTTCTCTTTAGATGCTAAGTCAGCTGAGATTACTGTGCTAGCTTTCTTCGACAGTACCTCTACTCGTCTATTCTTCTGTTGTCGCCTTAGGGTACAATGGCCCTTAAAGAACTTAGTGATAGCAGGGATGTGATTTATTACTTCAAGGAGAGGGACTTGAATATGTACTTCCTTGAACATGGCCTTAAGGTCCTCAAAATTATTTGAACCCTTTTTTCCTTTATAAATCTTGCATGAGAGCTCTAGGAAAAGGAATGGGAATCTCAAGGTCCGCAATTGCTTACCTTTATTTGCCTTAGCGGGCTCTTGATCAGAGTGAGAGTAAGAAGAAGAGCCATCCTAAGGTGGATGTAGCAATGAATCATGACTTGCTTGCCCATACAATGGGTCCTGTGTTGTCATCTCATTGCTCAATGTGACAGCCTTTGCATCAGCATACTATCCCTGAGGTGGAGGAATGAACAGGGTAGAGTAACCCAAGATTTGCAATAGAGCAGACTGAGGTGGAGCATATCCAGGGGGTACAGTAGGTGTCTAAACTACTACATTCGCATGCCCATATGGTGCATGGAACCTAGGTGGGGCACCTTGGTTCTGCACATTTTGCGAGTTTGGGATAGGTTGGTAGGAGAAGGCTCCCTATGTCTTATTCTCCTGTAGCTGGTTCTAAATTTTCTTCATCTGGTTAGCTATAGCTCTCATGAATTACTGACTCTGTTGGGTCATTTATTGCATCTGAGTGTTTGATTGTCGTATTCTTTCCAATTCGTTCTTAGTTCTTCAATTGCATCAACTTGTGGTGGAGGATCCGAGGTAGCATTGTACGGTGGCTGATAAATAGACTGTAACAATTCCTTGGATGGAAATGGTGATAAATGCCAATTTATCATCATTCTTATACCCTAAAATCATCCTAACTCTTAGGGTTTTAACTCTATAAACAGGTTTCTGGGTTGCATTTAGGCATTCCACTAGTTTATGCATACTTTTCATATTTTGTTTTTTTACATGAGTATTTGAGCATTAGGGATAAGCAAAAAGCTAGATCTTGCAAAACCCTGACACTTGAGATGGCAAAAGATGAAGAGGAAGCACGATTTAGCTAGATCTTAGTTGAATCTAGCTCATCATAGCTGGATTTTAGCTCCACTAGGTTCGGTTTAGCACATCTCAACACCATTCAGCTCATTTCAGTTGGATCGTAACTCACAATAGCTCAACTTAGCTACACTCTGCTCAAGTCCAGCTCAACTAAGTTGGGGCTGTTTCATCTCAACTCCAATCAATTCACTAGGAGCTATGGCTAGCTCACCATAGTTCACCCAAGCTCATTCTGGCTCTACTACTTGACAACTTCACTAGGAGCTCAGAGTAGTTGAACTCCTTCTAGATTAGCTAGAAACATGACAACTAGTAGCTAAGCCAGCTAAGGAGCCTTCAAGAGAAGCAGGTCCAGCTCCACCTATCTCCAGAATAGTTGAGATCAGCTCAACTCTACTCAATGTACTCAAGTTAGTAGGTAGCAGAAGAACTAGCTAGCTAAGCTAAGTAGCTGAGCTCCTAAGAAGACCTCTTTAGACATTATCACCTCTGGGAAGACTAACTCAACTCTAGTTAGCTCTTAACGACCTTCTCTTAGCTCAACTATAGCTCCTCCACTACTCCTCTACTAGAGCTAAGCTCAACACCACCTCCACTCCATGGCCGTCCACCACCCATATAACCACCACCAACCCCCTCCCTAGTTAGCAGCAATATACCACACTTGCACCTCTTCCAAATGGCGCCAACCATGGAACCCTTTCCTTCCATAACTACCACATATATTACAGCAAAAGATCCCTTAAATCCCAACCTTCCATCCCACTGTAAACCTCATCCAAGCCATCGAAATGTAGCACCAAAGAAGCCTCTTCTAGAAGCCCAATCTTGGCACCAACATTAAGGTGCCAACTACCCATGGATGACCACCTTTTGGCCAACAACTACACCCTTCATACCTCTTGAGTTGGCTCCAAGACACCTCCCACCTTGGATCCCTCAACTGATAGGTCCACTTTAATGGGCAAAATTAGAGCCTAAGTACATGGTTAGTGAAATAAGAAATGAATCTAGAATGTCCTTTATATTAACAAATTTATGTAGGAGAAAAAATCATCATTTCATGCATTACATAATTTTGTTAGGAATCCTTCTAAAATTAGAATGCCATTGGAATTATCACATTCACTACTTTCTATGTGAAGTATTTTTTCTAATGAGAATTAGTTGCTTTCACAAAAAAATCTTTGTTTGGAAGTCGTATGCAAAAGGAAGGAAAAAAAAGAAAGAAAAGAAAGAAAGAAGAAAAAGAGAAAGAGCAGACAATCGTCCGCCTTCCACTTTTTCTCCTCCAATCTCTCTCTCCCTCATGAACATTCCCTCTCTGTCTAATTATTCCCCTTCCTTCCTTGACATTCTCTTTCTTATTCACTAATTTTGCCCTTATATAACAGGGATGACAGGAGGAGTGAGGGAAGGGGCCTTGAGGAGAAGAATTCCTTCCATGACACCTTCACCATGTGCCTTTCACCACTGTGAGCCACCAAGAACCCCTTCACCGTGTGTCGGCCTCTCCGGTTAAGACAATCGGGAAGGTTCCCAGACATATGAGACTCGCCCCTTTGCCACTGCGCTCACCTCTCTCCTCGACGTTGACAGCAGCAGCCCTGCACACGAGCCTCACCACGCAGCCACCCCTGCGTGCAGCCACTCACGCGTGCAACAGACCTTGTGCATGGCCTTCCCCCTCGACTGCGCAAGCACAACGCCCACGCACAGAAGCCCTACACACAGCGTCTCCTTCCCTCCAGCCAGCGCCCACAGCCAATGGTCGCGTAGCCACACCCTCGCGCGAAGCAGCCGGCATCGCCAGCCCGTGCACACATCTGACTTCAACCTCTTCTCCTTCTTCCTCTTCTTCTTCTTCTCCAACAGAAGAAGATGAACCCATCAGCAACAATCGTACAGCCACCTCCTCCACGCCACCACAGTCGTGCACCCCTCTCGCGGATAGCAGCTAGTGTTCCCACGTGACCCACAAGCCAACCAGCCACCTCCTCCTCTTCTTCTCCGTCATCAGGAAGTAGGAACCCAACATTAACACTGATCCCCTCCATGTAACCACCTCTCTCGACCTCCATTCTTCGTGCCATAGACTTTATCGGCCTCACCTCGACGTCGCGCACCCAACCAAGCCCTCA
The DNA here is from genome assembly GCA_037157565.1 of Thalassia testudinum. Taxonomy (NCBI): domain Eukaryota; kingdom Viridiplantae; phylum Streptophyta; class Magnoliopsida; order Alismatales; family Hydrocharitaceae; genus Thalassia; species Thalassia testudinum. The sequence goes on along the minus strand of JAZHRO010000046.1, from coordinate 17,325,599 downwards.
GCCACTCCACGAGTGACCTTCTCGACCGTGACAATAGCCCACCGCCACTGCACCTCTTCCTCCTCACCGGCGGCATCTCCAATAACCACGAGCCACTGCACCACCACAGGAGTGATCCTCTCCTCTGACCCTACTCCTCTGATGAACCACACCGTCAGCCGTAGCTCCTCTCATGCGCACAGCCAAGGGAACTGCCTCCCCTGTTTTGCTACAATGGGGGAGGCATTAGTTGAGTGTGGCCTTTTCTATTTGGAAATCACTATTGCATTATTTTTTACATTACTTTATTCCGTGCTCATTGCATGCATGCCCTTTAACATCCTCTTATTCTCATGATTTGTGTGATGAATGGATGGCTTAGCACAAGACATGAGCATTTGAGTGTCTTGCAATCTTTTTTTTTTGGTATGATTTTATGTGAAATAATTAAGGGGCTTATTGGTCCGTGCCTCCCTGTGATATGACCTGAAGTTGTGGTATAATTTCAGTATATTTTTAGTAACTTTGATTGAGGGTTTTCCACCATATTACATATTGCGACGACGAATTATCTGATATATTTTTCTGCAAGCGAAAAACTCCCGACCATCAACCACCTTTCAAAACCCATCCTAGACGTCTCATTTTTCAATGCCAACCCTACCCTTCATCACACCAATTCATGCCCTCTATACTCCACCAAATATCCCTACCCTTGGCTACATTAAGCTAGTGCATATTTCTCTCCTATAGCCACCTATATTCAACCAAGAAGGAAGGAGAATAGAAAATGATTAAGGGGGCAATACACGTGCCCCCTTTGTGCGTTCTTCTCCTCTCTTCTTCCTTATGTCATGCCAAGCCAAGGAGTCACACCACCTTAGAGGATAGCCAAGCAAGAGGAGGAGTAGGGTGGTTCATGTCCACCCTAAGGGGGAGTACAAAGGCATGCCAGCAGGCTTGCCAGAAGGAGATGTCTAGGAGGAGTTTCCTTTGATTCTAGGGCAATTAGAGTTGGAGTGGGACTTCCAAAGCAGCTGCATCTTCATTCCTAAGCTCTCTTCTATCTTCTAGCATATTTTCTTTTATGGTTGCTAGTTGCTTTTTCATGGAGATTACAAGTGTGGAACTCCTCCCACTTGTGAGCTCTCCATATTTTGTAAAATAGCTTTCTTGATACAAACGTTCTTCTACTATTTTTTATGTTTGTGTTTGATTCTGTGTCTTGCCCTTCCATTACTCCAAGTGGCCCATACTTGGAGTGAGCTGGGAGAATAAGGTAGTTTGTTGCTTTTCGCTCGCTTTCCCACTTTTTCTCTGCAATCATCCTTAAGTGTTTTTGCCCTAACTAAAACACGAAATAAATTATATATGTAAAAACCCTAAAGAAAAGAGAGATTTCCGTACTTAAGCAAGTGATATTATTAATTTGTGTTCCTGCTTCTCTTGGGATGACCTGAATACTGCCCGAGCACTCGATTCATATAAATTTTAAAAGCAATCAAATTTTGCATGTATAATGACTAAAAAATTACTTTACAAATCGCTTGATTTTGGTTATTACTTTTTCGATCCATTGCCGGGGAGGCATGACTTTGCATATCATTTTTTCTCTTGCTTGATACCCAAATCTCGTCCCCTTCTCTTTCTTTCATATTTGTGTGTACAGATACCTACAAGAAGAATGTTGGATTTTGGGGTGAAAGCTCGAAGTGCCCTTCCTTCCCCCAGATTTTGAGGTTAGTGTCACTTGATCATGTCAAAAAAATTCTAAAAAAATTATCAAAAAGTTAATAAAAAAGGCTTTCAAAATCAAAAACATAAAATTTTGTAGGGTGGTGAATTTTAAAATCAATTGGTTGCCTGATTCTCTTATTTACCACCACTCTACTCAAGTGTTGGTGTACTGATTTTTGGAGCCAGATTTTTGTCTGGACTTCAAAAACCAAGTCCCGACACCACATGCCTCCTAAAATCATAAAATTTCACATAAAGGTTCCAAATCAGGTCAAAAAATCTATAAAGGAATTTTATCATCACCAATATAACTTATTTTTCCTTGTGATTGTGAAAAATCAAACTTGTTTAAAAACTTAACAAGAAAATCATAAAATACACTAAACAATCTCAAACCTTAGAAGGTGAAAAACAATAAGAAATTTTGTGACAACCATTTGTTTTGGCATTGGACTCACTCCATCCAATTCGTACACACTCTAAAAAAGAAATAGCTGGGCATTTTCCCCAATTGACACCCTCCACATTTGTGTGCACTTCAAGTATCCTAAGCCTAGTTAAAAATAGTAGTCATTTGACCACTTAAGGACTTCATCAAATTAGGCTTGATATCGAAACTCAAGGATCTTTAATCCCTCCCAATTCCCTTAGTAAATGCGACGATAGACTAAGAGGGAAGCCAAACAACGAGTACAGGTTTACACAAGCCCCCAGTGATTTTCCAAGGACATGCTTGGGCCCATGCCACCTCTATAGTCTAGCCAGGTTCACTTTGGGAAGTGGGTCTACTTATTGATTTCTTACTTTTCGATTTCCCAAGTCTTATGCTTTCTTAGGAAGTCAACCTTAAGACAAATTTAGAGTTTATTTGCTTGATTTTCACACTTCTCATCTTTTCCCTTCTCCCCTCTCTGTCTTCTAGTGTATGCATGGGTGAAGGTCCCAGAATCCACATCTTAAGGGACTAATTGATTTCGCCTCCCACAGAAGAAGATCTATTTCTTCTTCTTTGCATTATCCCTCTAATATTAAACAGGAAAACATTCAAAACAGGTCCTGAAATTTTGCCGCTAACCCTTCCACCTCTCAACATAATCCTAACCCCAATGTACAAGACCCATCAGCTAACCCGCATGCTGACTTCCCCATCACTAACTTCCTAGGTTTGGAGCTACCACAATACCCAGAATGGCTAGAACAGAATCTACATCTGAGTCCTAATACCCTCTTCATGATGATCGACAAATTGGCCCAACTTCAACTAAATCAGCAATAGTTGGCTAGGATAGTCACAAACCTAGCCAACCAAAGACAAGGTCAGCCACTCGGGGAACCTCTCATCCACTGAAGGATTTTTACGATCCTTCTAACTACGAAGAGAGACCTAGGGTGGTTATACCCAAAAGCATTTTGAAATTAATCCCACTATCCTAAACCTCATCAAACACTTCAATGGTGTTCCGAGAAAGGACCCTCGTGGAGTTAACTCTCCTTGCACAAACGGCCAATTCCCACAATGTGTGGGAAGATCTATGGCTTATGAGACTCTTTCCTCTCTCCTTGAAAGACAAGGCAGCATATTGGTTCGGGACTACTGGGCTTCCTATTACCAGTTGGTCTTAATTACAAAGCAATTTTCACAAGAAATTTTTCCTGATCGGTCGTACGAATGCTTTGAGACAATCTATTGTGGCCTTTCAACAGAAATCTGGTGATTCTCTCCATGAGCCTTGGGAGAGGTTTCAAGAATTGTTAAGAAATTATCCCCACCATAAGATTCCCTAATGGCAACTAGTATGGATCTTCTATCACGGATTAGAAGATCAATTAAAACAGTTGGTGGATGGTTCATGTGGGCATAATTTTCTTAACTAGGATGCTGATAGTGCCTACCTACTTTTTGAAGAAATGAGTGAAAACTTATTTCATTTAGCTTCGATGGATTCCATTAGTAGGACTATGAACCCAGGACTCGAGGTTAACGAAATTGACTCCAAATCTGCATCTATTATAGTCACACGATATGACTTGTAAATGATTGCACAAAGATTGGATCAGATGCAAATTCACAAGAAAGAGATTGACGAAAAGTTGAATCATAAACAAGCTCCACACCCAAACCCCCCCTAACATCATGACAAGAGAAAATTCCCACAACAATGGTGCTGTCCCAGCTATGTAGCATTACTTTTCTGAGGTTACATAGGATTTGACTGGGACCTATGATCATTTTAATCAAAACCTTTTCAGCCTTGCCTCTAAGAACATCTCCGCTCACAAGGATCAATTTAAAAATTCTTCCAACTCCTACAATAAGAATTAGAGGAATAACCTGAACCATCATAGAAGATCCTGAATCAAGTTCCTCTCCAAAGACAATCTCAACAAGGGATTTATGGCCAAAATCGTTTCTCATTTGGGCCTTCTTAAGAAGATATCAATACCCAAATGATGAAGACCTTGTAGGGCATGCAAAACCAAATGAATGAAGTAAGCCCTATTGTCAGTAACTTACAAAACAATTTTAGGGTCACACTAGATCAAAGACCAACAAGAAATTTGCCTTCTCAATCTATGCCCAATGCCAATAATCAATGGAACCACTTTTAGGGTGGAAATCCTAATCACCCAAATCAACCTACTTCCCAATATCCTCCAAGTTTCCATCAAAATCAGGCTCCCCGACCTCCTCACAGAAATAATCACACTGCAAATGCAATTAATTTTAGCAGTGGGAAAATACTCCAAAATTCTAAGCCTCCTAAGTCCACAACAGAAACCCAAATAAAAAAAAGCAATTCTAGTCTTCTTCCTCTAACCCAATTCAGGAACCTTCAATTGTAGAAAAAGATCGGCCCTTACCTTTCCCACAAGCCCTTCAATCCACAAAAACTAAGAAAAGGAATTCTAGGAAAGGGAATTGATGGAACCATTTAGGCAAGTAGAGGTAAATATCGATCTTTTACATGCAATAAAATACATCCCTGTCTATGCAAAATTTTTAAGAGATTTATGCACTCCCAAAAGGTAGCCTAGAAACCTGGGAATGGTAATCCTTCCGTAGACAGTTAGCTTAGTTGTGTAGAGCAAACTGCCTCCAAAAAAGAAAGATCTAGGCACTTCCTTAATTAAAGTAGTCATTAATGACACTTCCTTTGATCATGCCCTTTTGGATCTTGGTACCTCTATAAATCTTATCCCCATAGTCGTATTTGAGGAATTTAAGATCGGTGAATTGAAACCTGTTGAGGTTACATTCAACTGGTTGACTGAAGACAAGGTCAGCCACTCGGGGAACCTTTCATTCCACTTATGGATTTTTATGATCTTTCTAACAACGAAGAGAGACCCAAGGTGGTTATACCCAAAAGGATTTTGAAATCAAACCGGCTATCCTGAACCTCATCAAACTCTTCCAAGGTCTTCTAAGAGAGGACCCTTTTAGCCACCTCGTGGAGTTAACTCTCCTCGCATAGATGACCCATTTTTGCAAACTGCAGGAAGATCTATGGCTTGTGAGACTCTTTCCTCTCTCCCTGAATGACAAGGCCACATATTGGTTCAGGATTGCTGGGATTTCTATTACCAACTAGCCTTAATTACAAAGTGCTTTTCTCAAGAAATTTTCCTCGATCGGTCATACGAATGCTTTGAGGCAATCTATTATGATCTTTCAGTAGAAATCTAGTGAATCTCTCCATGAGCCTTGGGGGAGGTTTCAAGAATTGTTAAGAAATTGTCCCCACCATGAGATTCCACGATGGCAACTAGTACAGATCTTCTATCACGAATTAGAAGATCAATTAAAACGGTTGGTGGATGCTTCATGTGGGGGTAATTTTCTTAACAAGGACGTTGATAGTGCCTACCTACTTTTTGAAGAAATGAGTGAAAACTTATTTAATTGGCTTCAATGGATACCTTTAGTGGGACTTCAAACCCAAGACCCATGGTTAATGAAATTGACTCTAGATCTACATGTATTCTAGTCACCTAATATGACTTGCAAATGATTGCACAAAGATTGGATCATATGCCAATTCACCAGGAAGAGATTAAGGAAAAGTTGAATCATAAACATGCTCCACAACCAAACCCCCTAACATCATGAGAAGAGAAAATTCGCACAACATCGGTGCCGTCCCAGCTAAGTAGCATTGCTTTTCTAAGGTTACATAGGATTTGGCTGGGAACTATGATCATTTTAATCAAAACCTTTACAACCTTTCCTCTAAGAACATCTCGACTCATGAGGATCAATTTAGAAATTCTTCCAACTCCTACAATGAAAATTGGAGGATTAACCTGAACCCATCCTGAAAGACCCCAAATCAAGTTCCTTTCCAAAGACAATCTTAGCAAGGGATTTATGGGCAAAATCATTTCTCATATGGGCCTTCTCAAGAAGACATCAATGCCCAAATGATGAAAACCTTCCAGGGCATGCAAAACCAAATGAATGAAGTAACCCTTGTTGTCACCAACTTAAAAAATAATATTGGGGTTACAACACATCAAAGGCCACTGAGAAATTTACCTTCTCAATCTATGCCCAATCCCACTAATCAAAGGAACCACTTTTACGGTGGAAACCCTAATCACCCTAATCAACCTACTTCCCAATATCCTCCAGGCTTCCATCAAAATCACGCTCCCCAACCTCCTCATAGAAATAATCACACTGCAAATGCAGTTAATTTGAGGAGTGGGAAAATACTCCAAAATTCTGAGCCCCCTAAGTCCACAATCGAAACCCAAATAAAAAAAGAGCAATTCAACTCTTCTTCCTCTAACCCAATTCACGAACCTTCAACTGTAGAAAAAGATAGGCCCATACCTTTTCCACAAGCCCTTCACTCCACAAAAAATAAGAAAAGGAAATCTAGGAAAGGGAATTAATGGAACTCTTTAGGCAAGAAGAGACAAATATCCCTCTCCTAGTTGCAATAAAATACATCCCTGTCTATGCTAAATTTTTAAAAGATTTATGCACTCCCAAAAGGCTGCCTAGAACCTAGGAAAGGTGATCCTTCCTGAGACAGTTAGCTCAGTTGTGTAGAGCAAACTGCCTCTGAGAAACGAAGATCTAGGCACTCTATTCAAGTAGTCATTAATGACACTTCCTTTGACCATGCCCTTTTGGATCTTGGTGCCTCTATAAATCTTATCCCCACTGTCCTATTTAGGGAATTTAAGATCAGTGAATTGAAACCTGCAGAGGTTACATTCAACTAGCTGATCGATCTACTCTCAAACCAAAGGGGATTGTTGAGGATGTTATTGTTCAGATCCAAAACTGTCTATTTGCTATAAACTTTTGGTCTTGGATATTGAGGTACCAGAAGCTCTGGAAAATGCCCCAATTATTCTGGGAAGACAATTCTTAGCTACTGCAAAAGCAAACATCGATTGTGATTGTGGAAACATGGAAATCATGTGCGGTGGCAAATCTATCACCCTAGATATCTTTCAAGCCTCTAGGAGATTCCAAGAACCTGATTTCTTTGATGACTTGGATTCAAAAATAGAAAACCTAGTGGAGGAAACCATGCAAATTTCACAAATAGGCTCATGCTTTGAGTTGAAATAGTTCCTGAATCCACTTCTGATTCCCCTCACCCTCCCACCCTAACTTCACCTTCTACATCTAATTCTCCACCCAACTCTTTCTCCCTCTCCTCCCCCATGGACAACAAATTAGAAATACCTTCAGAGTCGGGCCTGCAACTAGAGTTAAAACCTTTTCCCGACTCTTTGAAATATGTTTTCATATGTTCTAATAACATCATGCCCCTAATTATCAATGCTAATCTCATAGGGACACAAGAGGAAAAACTTCTCTAGGTTATAAGCACAAATAGAAAAGCTATTAGTTGGACACTTTGACATTTTAATGGAATTAATTCGTTCTACTGTACTCATCAAATATATCTTGGAGACAACTCTCGTCCTTCCCACCAACCACAAAGTCGATTAAATCCTAATATGCAGGAGGTAGTAAAAACAGAGATAATTAAGTGGCTTGGCACTGGCATCATTTATCCCAATTCTAACAATCTTGGGTTAGTACTACACAACTTGTTCTAAGAAAGGTAGGACTAACCATTATCACTAACGAAAATGGGGAAAATATAGCCACCCAAACTACTTCCTCTTGGCTCATGTGCATTGACTATTCTAAATTGAACACTGGTTGGGTTATCTCTCACTTCAGTTAATTAAGTTAATTTTGCTTAATTAAGAGTAGAAGAAAGTAGCTTAGGTTAACTTGAAATTTTGTCGGTTGAGCAATATAGAGTCGAATTAACCTAACATTTTAGACTTTTAACTGGTTGAGTCCAGGTTGTTCGCTGGGAGGTATACATTATTTCAAATTCACCAACTAATTCTAAACATCTTATAGGTATAGGAGGTATAATTAAATTAATTTTAATAACATGAATTTTGCAAAATCATTTAAATTGAGGAAATATATAAAATTTCATATGAAATCACATTTACAACATTTATTTCAAAAGAATTAAGGCAAATAAGAGTTTATCTAGTCAAAGTATGCCGTATTACAACATTTAAAAACAAAGATAAATTAAAAGTATAGCAAGAAAAATAATTTCTTTATTTATTTACTCTTCAGCCTCTCTCTCTCTTTTCTTCTCTTTCTTTCTTTCTCTCTTTCTCTATTTTCCTTTTCTTTTATCCTTTATCTTTCTCTTTTTCCTTTATTTCTCTCCTATTCCCTCTTGTTCTCAAGCTTCTTTTCTTTCTTTTCCTCTCTTTTGTTCTGCCTCTTTCTTTCCTTAGCCTTTCTTAAGCTTCCTTAGTGCATGTTCTTTCTCTTTCTTCCACCTCATGAGTTCTTCTTCTGCTTCCTTTCTTCTTTCTTTCTCCCTTAACCTTTCTTTCCCTTATTCCCTTAGCCTCTTTTCCTTAGTGTCTGTACTTAGCCTTCAAAGCCATCAACTGAGCCTTAACTCTTAACCTTTCCTTTGAACCATCACTGAACTAGGTCTTTTTTTTCTTTTCCTCAACCAAAAATTGGATTTTGGTTTGCAGCTCAGACCTTTCGAAGATACGCAGCACCTTTTACAGGGTGGGACCAGACCCTACTAGGACCTCGCCTGGTTCGATTTATTTTGGTTTATTTTTGATTTATTTTCTTGAGCCAAATCGGCTCAACCACCTCCCAGGCCTCGCCCTCCCAGGGCCACACACATCACACACCCACACAGGCACACACTTGTAGGCACACACGCCCGCACACACACATGCATGCTCATTCAGTAACTGTTCGTATCCGTGCGCCGAGCACTAACGACTGCATAGCACCGTTAACAAAACACTTTTATACCAAGGCGGGCACTCTAGAATTCTTGATGTGGGACTAAACCTTCCCCTTCCAAAGCTAACTTGATAACTTCTAGATCAGAGCTCCAAACCAAGCGAATCAAAGCTTGTTGGAAAGCTTTTGAGTAGCTCTATAGGATTATGTTTTCAATTTAATGCTAAGGGGAAGATTTCTACTTTGATTTAAAGGGTGGAGTTATGGATTTTATACTATATATTCTGCCCGGAAATGAAATTAATGCTTACAGAGTCCATAGGCTGAAGTTAGAACTAAGAAAGTTGTAACAGACATATACAATTGTGTTTAATCGATCAAAATAGATTCTAAGGGTTGTTATAAGCTTGTCTGGATGGAAATCATATTCAAATCTCATCCAAAAGCCACTGCCAACAGTTTGGGTTCAAAAATAACCCAAACTGGCAATGTTTGAATTCCAACAAAATTAACCCACAGAACTCATTTAATTCACTCTAAAATCATTCATACAAATCTCATAAACAATTCAAACTTCTCAATTTAATAGATTGAGCTCAGAGTCAAGGTCTCCAACTCAGGTTTGACTATAAGGCTCAAAATTTGACTTTCTATTCTAAGCCTCTTTACAAGAAATTAAAATTTAAAATAGCATCTTTTTAACCTTAGGAACTTGTTCAACCCCTTAATCAGATGTTTGGACCTTGGATTCTAAGGTTCCAGGCTCATCGCCTGAACTCAAAATGTGGTTTGTTTGTCAGAAGAGTTAGGGGTTTGTTACACTAATTTGGGCACAAAATCAACTTCAGTGCATTGCACTGAAGCTATTTAATCCCTCAAATGGGACTTTTAAACTTTTGAACAAGCTTCTCCAACTCCGCCGGAGTTGGAGAAGTTGAATAAGTAATCCTATCTCCAGTTGTTAAAATCGCAAATAAACAACTTCAATTTAATGAGTGATCGTCAATTAATCATTCTGGAGCTTCTCATTAAATTCTATTGGCTGAAGATCAACTTTGACTTACCGGAGCTCATCGAAGCTCTGATGAGACCAGTAAAAGATGAATTTCATGTTCAGAAAGAAAAATAATGCCATTTTTTATTTGAAAAGGTTCCTGAGTTCACAAGGAACCTCAGGTTCGCATTAAATTTTTCATTAACTCATTAAATGTAAGATTTGGCAGTGAATTCAATTTGAATAAGATTTGAGTGGGTTGAGGCACAGGACTTGATCTCTCACTCAAATGAGTGGTCAAAAGAAGTTAGAAAAGGATTGTGATGATAAATACTTAGTTAATTTAAAGTTTTAACTTCTCCTGAGTCGCCATGGACAACGAGCTTAGGAGCTTAGATAAAATTAGGCATTTAAGTTATGTGTAGTATTTAATCAAATTAAAGTACTAATTAGGATCCTTTAGTGATGAGTGAGTAATGGAGGATCCGATGGAGGTGGAATTAAGTCAACTACTGCTGCCATGGACAACAGAAGTAGTTGATGAAGGTGGATTTGAATTAGGTCAATCAGTGATCAAATTAAAGATTAAGTGTGATAGAAATGGTCATGGATAATAAAAGAAGGTGGACAATGAATTCAAAAGACAAAATTAGGGCTCTGGCACGCTCAAGGAGCTCGCTGGAGTCGAAGAAGATGAAGTATGAAATCTAAAATTACAACTAACTACTTACCTATCTAACTATCTGAACAACTCCTACTCCGATCCTACTGTTACCTGGACGAAGGGGATAGAGGAACTCTGTCGAAGGCTCATGACAGAGGAGTGAAATCAGAGGGTGATTGGAAGATCTCCGGTGGCGATTATGAGATGAAGCAAAGGTACTCCTTGGTCAGCGCCTATGTCCAGAGACACAGCTGACCTCGGCGAAGTTCATGAGCCGAATAAGGTGGATGGAGGAAGTCAGAAGATGAGCTGGAAAGTTCGCCAGAGTTGTGGAGGGAATAGCCTATTGGGTTGGCTATAGTGAAGGAGAGGGAAGGGAGCCAACTTGAAGAAAATCAAGGGTGTCAGGGGGTATTTATAGTTGACGGTGATGAAGGAGGAGCAGGAATCTCGATGTGTATGAGGCTCAGAGGAGGTTAACGACCGGCGTCTTCTCCGACAACGGTGAAGTTATCTCCTACCCTAAATTAGGATAAAAGTGTCATCCAAACTGATGGATGAAGATGGGATGGTGAGCACAAGCTCCAGGAGCTTGAAGAAGGAGAGATGACGTCAGATAGGTGGTGATCATGCGGTGGAAGCACCCTCGATTGTCAACCATTCAACAAGTTGAAGAAAAGAAGAAGAAGAAGTTAGGGACCTATTTGCAATGAATCTTAAGGACCTATATGAAAAATAAGGTCCCAATTGGAATGAATTGTAAGGACCAAAATGTAAACTCAAGTTTTCAGGGTTTACTTTAATTTAGATCCTCTTCAAATTTATATATATGATCGTAAATAAGGTAATTATTATATTTAGACCTTGAATTTACATTTTTTACCTTTTTATATTAATTTATTTAATTAACTAATGTTACTAAAGTTATTACATACTTATGTATACATTATGCTTAAGTTAGTTATTTGATTAATTAGTTGAATGATTATTAATATCTCGAGTCCAATTATTAATTAGATTCTTAATAATATTAATTGGATGTTAAAATAGCATTTTTAACTTATTTTAAGGTCTTTTACTATATATCCCTTATTTTATAATTAACCTATATATTCTCATATTCTTAGATAATTAACTAGGAAGACTAGTTAATTAGGGGTAATTAAATATCACAATGAGCTTCTCATCATACCCCCAAGCCAAAGTTTTGCTAGCCCTAGTAATATTAACTAAAAATATGATGATTTAAAGCACTTGGGTTTAAATTAATATAAATAAGAACTATGTAGAGAAAAGCTTAGGTTAGAAAAATTTTTTTTAGGATTTAATATAAATGATTAAGATGCAAAGCATTTGTGAAATTTTCCTTACTTAGACTTATGCTTATAACATTTTCAAAACACACTTAAAAATAATGTTGTTAACAAGATTTTTATTAAGAATTAGAATTCTAAAAAATCTCTTATTCCTTTGTAACTATTCTTAACACAAACTTAGAATACAAAGTGTTTTAAGAAAACAAAACTTAAGAGTTGAGAATTAAATTTTAACTCAAAAAATCAATGGACTTAAGTTAATCCTTTGTTTATGATATTTGACTTTTATCAATGTAAGTTTAAGCAAAATTAACCAAATAATCATTATTAATCAAACTTAGAGTAGTAAAACTCTAATCTACTAGCCTACAGTGCTAAGAACAACTTCTACACCTAGGATTTTGTTAATTCTTCTCCTTTAGGTCTCAACTTCAAATCCTCAAAACTTGATTTCTTAGGGTTCATTGCCCAATACCAAGGTTCAATAGCTATGATTTTGAAACATCTGTGCTTTGTGAAGAGAGTTGTCCTAAAGGCATCCAAAGTTGCAAAATTCCAGATCTTAAGACATCAATTTCCAATCCCAATTATTCCAATTCAAGCCTTTGGCTTGGCCTTACTCAGGTTTGGTTGATTTCTCCTCACCATTTTTCTATCTCGAGATCAACACTTTTTGTGTATATCTCCCCGGTAGACTACTGTGTCGCTTATTCCTAATATTTTTATCTCCATATTTTTTTCACTTTTTCTATAGGTTAGAACACCCATATGTAGCGAGGTGTTCCTTTATTTAATGGAAGGAAGGGTAGCATCCATTTGTATTGAGAAGCTTTATTCTTATGTGGAAAAACTACATAAGTACCCATTTGTAACAAGGTACTTAACTGCACGGTGTTTTATTATTTTTTTCTTTGTTTTTCTTTTCTTTTTCTCCTCCTCATTTTTCTTACCAACTTTATTCTCCAAATCCTTTTTCTAGGTGAGTGTCACATCCTTCACCCTTTCAAGAACCGCCCCATAGAAATCCATGGACTAAAGAGGATTCATAATCGATCTCTTAACCATTGTATTTTCGTGGTCTCAGATGCTAACAAGACAATTCTATGTGTGTGAATTTAGATGTTTAGGTTACTTAGCTCTCAAACAAGAGCTTAGACAACAAAGCCCTTCACTCTCAGGTTCTTTAAATTCTTAGTTTCCTCTTATAGGATCTGTTAAGACAAAATTTCCTAAGTCTAGTTATATGTCGTTAGCCGTAAGATTTGTAAACTAAAATTCTACTAACTCTCTATTTAATTAACTCGGAATATCTGATCTTTTTACTTAACTTTATGATAAAATCAAAATTTCAAAAGGTCAAAAGGATTGCTTAATCTAATTGATTAGAAAGTTACTATTTAACCCTAAAACTTAAGTTCAAAACTTAATACACCTAGTTTATTAATTCAGGGTAAGAATAAAAATAATAAAGCTTAAAAGATTTAAATATTCTAAATTCAAATAAAATCTTCTTTAAAATTTTTTTAAAACATAAGTTTGTTTCAACAAAATGTTTTAAGTAAGAATCTAAATAGGAATTGAATGCTCTTAATTACTCTATGTTTTTTATATATTTTTTTTAATTTCTGACCTAAAAGAAAAACTAAGCTCTTAATAATATAAATAAATAAATATATTTTTTTCTTCTTTTCTTCTTTATTCTAAATGAAAATACCCCTCTTATTATTTTTATGAATTTTCATTTTCAAATTTTTTTTGTATTTATATATTTTTGTTTTTATGTTTATAGAATTTTCCAATTTTTATGAATTTTTTCAAAATTTTTCAAATTTTTAAGAAATTTTTTATTTTGAAATTTTTATAATTTTTGGAATTTTTATTTTCTTTTAAATTTCGTGAATATTTAATTTTTACGTGTTTTTTATATTTTCTATTTACACACTTAAAGTGAAATTTTCACTTCAACACCCCTCAAGCCAAGATTTTACAATGTCCTCATTGTAAGAAGAGTGAAAAGATATTACACTTCATTTAGTATAGGGTGATGGAAGGAGTCGGATAGAGGAGATCAAAGATCTTTGTGCGAACGATTTCAAATATGACCAATGGTTAGAGTGGTCAGTCAGACTAAATGAAGGTAATTAGTATAATATGAAGGGAAAAATCAGAGAAAGTGGTATAAAACAGGAAATAGCTATATATAAATGCTAAGTTTTACGCCCTCAGCTAGGCGTAAACCCTAGTGAAGAACTCCTAAAAAGAATAGGTTTGTGGTAAAAACATAGGAGTTATGAAAGAATTGATTCAAAAATAGAAAAACAGATAAAACCACCCAGTCAAAACTCGTCCTGAAATTGCCCATAATGGACTCGTAGAACCAAAATCAGATTAGTATAAAAATCTCAAAAAGATAAGAGTGAATCTCATAAAGATCAGATCTTAATTAGGTTGAGATGTAGAATAGTAAAGATTGAGGTAATTTAAGAAGATGATTCCAACCAAATTCAGAAGATCAGCAGAATCAATTTTGATTCTTAGTAATAGGTGGATCATTTTGATACAATATAGGCTGCTGATGCGAGTTTGGTGGATTGTTTTCAGGAAGTATAGAAGATGGGTTGTGATTAGAATCAAAGGCTTGATTAAGGAAATGGACTTGGCCTTGATTTTGCCTAGGGTTTGGGAAATTCCTAGGATTCGGAATTGGCTGAGATGGAAGAGTACCTAGCTATTGAGACTCAGCCAACTGCATGATCTGATTTTGTAAATCAACCAATTCTACCTTACATTGCCTATGGATCTCAGCGAGAGGTTCAGCATTTTGTCGCTGACTCTCTGATACAACTCTCAAAATCTATTCTAGCTGTGTATCTCTAATAGGCCTAGAGTAATTCTGCATACACATCAGATTAGGCCTTAAATTTGGTTGCTGAGGAGGTAATGGAGGTGGCTTTAAATTGGTCTGATTCGGATAATATGGTCTTTGATTTTGATTTTGATCAGCCTAAGTAAAATTTAGGTGGCTTCTCCATCTAGGATTATAGGTATTTGAGTAAGGGTTCGATCTTGGAATATTTTCCTAGATGGCATGTAAACCTAAAGGATATAGAGTGTTTTCTTCAAAAGGTAAGGGTGGGGAAAAGGGTGGGTAAGATTGTGGGACAAAGGTCCCTCCTTGGGTTGGTGGAGGAGTGACAGAAAATCTAACGAAGATGGATCTCTAGAATCCAGATTATTCACAAATTCCCTCCCCGCGGGAATTTACGAAACACGTGAATACGCGGGATTCGTAGCAAGTAGAGGCATAAGAGTCTTCATCATATTTCTGACATCGTCGAGATGCTTTGCTATGATATCGACTTTGTCTAGTTTCTCTACAATTATTTCCAAATCCTTTCAACTGGATGGGTTACCGATCTTGTGAATTCCGTTGTGCAAATTTTGATGAGTTGTGTTTATGCCCCGCGTGAATTGCGACATAGATGCATTATTGATCGAGTTTTCCGCCATCCCTTCAAATAATTCTAAGGTAGATTCTGTGTCACGATTTAGAAAGTTCCCTCCACAAGAGGCATTGACTAGATTGCGAATGCCCTCTTGTAAATCATAGTAAAAGATGTGCATTAGTTGCCAACGAGGAATGTCATGATGTCGGCATTTCCTTTGCAATTCATCAAAGCATTCCCATGCCTCATGAATTGGTTCTCCTTGGTTAGAAATGCAGATTCGAGTTCAGCCCAAGTTGAGATTGGTCTTGCAGTCGTTCTGTACCAATAAGCTACTTTGTCTATAAGGCTAAAAGAGAACATCTTCATTAGTAGGATTTACCTATTCTGATTTCGAAGTCCAAGAGTTTGAGATAGATTCTTTAGATCTTCTATGTGTTGAAATGGATCCTCGGATGCAAATCCATGAAAGTGAGGGATTAGGCCTATAACATTTGGCTTCAATTCAGGGTCATTCTCCCCAATAGGTATCCTAACATTAGGCTCTACTTTTGCAATAGATGGATTGTAGTAATATCTAAGTAAAGGCCTTGGATGATTGATCGGCAAATAAGGATGGTCAAAACCCACCTCAGGTTGAGGTGGAGGGTGGGTTTGAAGAGTCTGAAGATTATTTAGGGTTGCTTTTAATAGATTGATTTGTCTAGTCTAATATAGCATACTAAGGTTCTGTTTCAGGAGCGCCTCATGAACATCAAAAGGCAGCATCTCCCCCTGACTAGAAGAAGAAGGGATCTTGGGATTTTGATTCTGCATTTGTTCCATAGATGTAGATGGATCAGATGGGAAAATTAATGGTTGCTTATCTGCAATCGGCCTGGGATCACTTGTCAAAGAAGTTACAAGAGTCAAATGCAAGGATCGTCTCCTATCCATAAAATGGAAAATAATGTGCAAATGCACACTCACACCACAAAAATAGCAGCACAAAAACCCGCAAACAATGCAAAAAATGCGGGTTTTGCTCTTCTTTCAAAGGAAAGAAGAGATTCCTAAGATACGCAAAAGTAATTTGGATGCAAACAAATAGAGTAACAGTATCATAATACATGTCCTAATCTCGTGTCTACGCAAGTGCGTGTCCTTAAGGCTCAAAGGTCTAAGGTCTAGGATCGAGACCGCTCACTACTGGCTCCCTGGGGCTCTAGTAGTCAGACAGACTTGTTGATCTTCGACCAAAGCCCTAAGAGGTGCAAAGAGAAGAGATAGAAAATAAGACTCATGTGACTGTAGTAATCACGCTGTGTGCATGATAGCATGCAACAGACATTAGCGGTCGAAAAACCCGCATGCATTCTACAATCAAATTAAGTCACAATTTTTAATTTTCCTCTTTTTAGTTAATCTTTTCAAAAATATATCAAAAGAATTACAATGGCCGCTTTTCAAATCTTTTCAAACAAAATATGTGGTCTTGTTTATTAATCTCAAAGAGGGATCTACACGATTTTTTCGCATTTTAGAAATACTCCAGTCAGATTGCAAAAGATATACTAGCAGATGGATGTACTCCCAAGAGTGTATGCCTATGATATGCTGCTGCTAGTCAGATAGGATGTATTTTTGTATTTTTTATTTTTACTTAAATGCAACAATTCAAACTACACTAAAGACTAAGAATAGAGATACTTACAATGGTATTTATAGTGAAAACAACAAAACTAAAACCCGCCTTCTTCCTGAGATTACCCGCAAAGGTAAACCTGAAAGGAAGGCAGAAAATAAAACAAAAACAAGACTAATTAGAACAAAAACACTAAAAACAATAAAATTATAATTACAAATGCCTCCTATTTACACAATTAAACCAAATAATGTTTTGATGAATCAAAAGGTTACCTCCCCGGTAACGGCGCCATTAAAATAGTTGGGTTATCTCTCAACTTAGTAAATTAAGTTAATTTTGCTTAATTAAGAGTAGAAGAAAGTAACTTAGGTTAACTCAAAATTGTGTCGGTTGAGTAGTATAGGGTCAAATTAACCTAACATTTTAAATTTTTAACTGGTTGAGTCCAGGTCATTCGCCGGGAGGTGTCCATTATTTCAAATTCACCAATTAATTCTAACTATCTTATAGGTATAGCAGGTATAATTAAATTAATTTTAATAACATGAATTTTGCCAAATGATTTAAATTGAGGAAATATACAAAATTCCATATGAAATCACATTTACAACATTTATTTCAAAAGAATTAAGGCAAATAAGAGTTTATCTAGTCAAAGTATGCCTTATTACAACATTTAAAAACAAAGAGAAATTAAAAGTATAGCAAGAAAAGCAATTTCTTTATTTCTTTACTCTTCAACCTCTCTCTCTCTTTTCTTCTCTTTCCTTCTCTCTTTCTCTATTTTCGTTTTCTTTTATCCTTTATCTTACTCTTTTTCTTTTATTTCTCTCCTATTCTCTCTTATTCTCGAGCTTCCTTTCTTCCTTTTCTTCTCTTTTGTTCTGCCTCTTTCTTTCCTTAGACTTTCTTAAGCTTCCTTAGTGCTTGTTCTTTCTCTTTCTTCCTCTTCATGAGTTCTTCTTCTACTTCCTTTCTTCTTTCTTTCTCCCTTAACCTTTCTTTCCCTTATTCCCTTAGCCTCTTGTCCTTAGTTTCTGTACTTAGCCTTCAGCTGAGCCTTAACTCTTAACCTTTCCTTTGAACCATCACTGAACCGAGTTTTTTTTTTCTTTTCCTCAACCAAAAATTAGTTTTTGGTTTGTGGCTCAAACCTTTCGGGGAAACGTAGTACCCTTTACAAGGTGGGACCAGACCCTACTAGGTCCTCACCTGGTTCGATTTATTTCGATTTATTTTTTATTTATTTTCTCGAGACAAATCGGCTCAACCGCCTCCTAGCCCTCGCCCTCCCAGGTCCGCACACATCACATGCCCAGATAGGTGCACACTCGCAGGCGCACACACCCGAACACACACACGCATGCTCATTCAGCAATCGTTTGTATTCGTGCGCCGAGCGCTGATGACTGCATAACACCGTTAACAAAACACTTTTACGCCAAGGCGGGCGCTCCTGAATTCTCGATGTGGGACTAAACTTTCCCCTTCCAGAGCTAACCTCAAGTGTTGATAACTCCTAGATCAAAGCTCAAAATCAAGAGAATCAAAGCTTGTTGGAAAACTCTTGAGTAGCTCTATAGGATTATGTTTTCAATTTAACGCTAAGGGGAAGATTTCAACTTCGATTTGAAGGGCGGAGTTATGGGTTTTATACCGTATATTCTGCCTGGAAATGAAATTAATGTTTACAGAGTCCATAGTTTGGACTTCAGCTCTTAGCTAAGGGTCTAAAGGTATTCCGCGGCTTCAAGAATTGGTTTTAAGCTCTTGAGAGCTTCAGGAAACACAGAGAAGCTTGAAGCTTCTCTGAAAGCTTCAAAGACTGAAGTTAGAACTGAGAAAGTTGTAACAGACATATACAATTGTGTTTAGTCAATCAAACCAGATACTAACCGTTGTTATAAGCTTGTCTGGACAGAAATCATACTCAAATCTCATTCAAAAACCACTGCCAATAGTTTGGGTTCAAAAACAACCCAAACTGGTAGTGTTTGAATTCCAACAAAATTAACCCATAGAGCTCATTTAAGTCACTCTAAAATCATTCATACAAATCTCATAAACAATTCAAACTTCTCAATTTAATAGATTGAGCTTAGAGTCAAGGTCTCCAACTCAGGTTTGACTATAAGGCTCAAAATTTGACTTTCTGTTCTAAGCCTCTTTACAAGAAATTAAAATCTAAAATAGCATCTTTTTAACCTCAGGAACTTGTTCAACCCCTTAATCAGATGTTTAGACCTTGGATTCTAAGGTTCCAGGCTCATCGCCTGAACTCAAAATGTGGTTTGTTTGTCAGAAGAGTTAGGGGTTTGTTACACTAATTTGGGCACAAAATCAACTTCAGTGCATTGCACTAAAGCTTTTTAATCCCTCAAATGGGACTTTTAAACTTTTGAACAGGCTTCTCCAACTCCGCCGGAGTTGGAGAAGATGAATAAGTAATCCTAGCTCTAGTTGTTAAAATCCCAAATAAACAACTTCAAATTAATCAGTGATGATCAATTAATCACTCTGGAGCATTTCATTAACTTCTATAGGCTGAAGAACAACTTTGACTTGTCGGAGCTCCTAGGAGCTCCGATAAGTCTAGTAAAAGATGAATTTCATGTACAAAAAGAAAAATCATGCCACTATTGATTTGAAAAGGTTCCTGAGGTCACAAGGAACCTCAGGTTCACATTAAATTCCTCATTAACTCATTAAATGTAAGATTTGGCAGTGAATTCATTTTGAATAGGATTTGAGTGGGTTGAGGCACAGGACTTGATCTCCCACTCAAATGAGTGGTCAAAACAAGTTAGAAAAGGGATTGCGATGATAAATACTTAGTTAATTTAGAGTTTTAACTGCTCCTGAGCTGCCATTGACAGCGAGCTTAGGAGCTTAGATAAAATTAGGCATTTAAGTTATATATAGTATTTAATCAAATTAAAGTAATAATTAGGATCCTTTAGTGATGGGTGAGTGATGGAGGATCCAATGGAGGTGGAATTAAGTCAACTAGTGCTGCCATGGACAACAGAAGTAGTTGATGAAGGTGGATTTGAATTAGGCGAATCAATGCTCAAATTGAAGATTAAGTGTGATAGAAATGATCGTGGATGATAAAAGAAGGTGGATAGTGAATTCAAAAGACAAAATTAGGGCTCTGGAAAGCTCAAGGAGCTCACCGAAGTTGAAGAAGATGAAGTATGAAATCTAAAATTACAACTAACTACTTACCTATCTAACTATCTAAACTACTACTCCTACTCCTACTCCTATTCTACTATTTCCTAGACGAAAGGGACAGAGGAACTCCGTCGAAGGCTCATAATGGAGTAGTGAAATTAGAGGGTGATTGGAAGATCTCCAGCAATGATTATGAGATGAAGTAGAGGTACTCCTTCATCAGCGGCTGTGTCCTAATATGCGGCTGACATCGACAAAGTTCCTGAGTTGATTAAGGTGGACGGAGGAAGTCAGAAGATGAGGTGGAATGTTAGCCGAAGTTGCGGAGGGAATAGCCTATTGGGTTGGCTATAGTGAAGGAGAGGGAAGGGAGACAACTTGAAGAAAATCAAGGGGGTCAGGGGGTATTTATAGTTGATGGCGACGAAGGAGAAGGAATCTGGATGTGTATGAGGCTCGGAGGAGGTTAACCTCCGGCGTCTTCTTCGACGACGGTGAAGTTATCTCCTACACTAAATTAGGATAAAAGTGCCATTCAAATTGATGGATGAATATGGGATGGTGAGCACAAGCTCTAGGAGCTTGAAGGAGAGATGACGTCGGATGGGCAGTGATCGTGCAGTGGAAGACCCTCAATTGTCAGTCGTTCAACCGGTTGAAGAGAAGAAGAAGAAGTCAGGGACCTATTTGCAATGAATCTTAAGGACCTATTTGAAAAATAAGTTCCTGATTGGAATGAATTGTAAGGACCAAAATGTAAACTCAAGTTTTCAAGGTTTACTTTAATTTAGATCTTCTTCAACTTTTTATATATGATTGTAAATAAGGTAATTATTATATTTAGTCCTTGAATTTACATTTTTTACCTTTTTATATTAATTTATTTAATTAACTATTGTTACTAAAGTTATTACATACTTATGTATACATTATGCTTAAGTTAGTTATTTTATTAATTAGATGAATGATTATTAATATCTCGAGTCCAATTATTAACTAGATTATTAATAATATTAATTGGATGTTCAAATGGCATTTTAAACTTATTTTAAGGTCCTTTACTATATATCCCATATTTTATAATTAACCCATATATTCTCATATTCTTAGATAATTAACTAGGAAGACTAGTTAATTAGGGGTAATTAAATATCATGATGAGCTTCTCATCAAACACCGTCACTAAGAAGGACCATTTTCCACTCCCATTTATTGATCAAATCTTGTAACGTTTCTCTATATGAGACTATTATTATTTTCTCGATGGTTACTCCGACTACAATCAAGTAGCAATCCCCCCTAAGGATTTGGAAAAAACCACATTCACTTGCTCCTTCGAAGCCTTCGCTTTCCAAAGGATGGCCTTTGGTTTGTGCAATGCACCTGTGACTTTTCAAAGGTGTATGCTTACAATTTCTTCAGATTTGGTAGGTGAATGCTTGGAGGTTTTCATGGATGACTTCTCTATTTTTGGAGATTCCATAGATTTATGTCTTAACAATGTTGGAAAGACACTCCAAAAATGCATAGAAGTAAATTTGGTCCTTAGCTGTGAAAAAAGTCACTTCATGGTCTAGAAAGGCATTGTTCTAGGCCATGTCATATCAAAAGATGGAAAAGTGGCAGATAAGGCCAAAATTGATGCCATCTCTAGACTCCCACCACCCAACTCTGTAAAATAGATTCAATCATTCTTAGGGCATGTGGGCTTCTACCGCCGTTCCACTAAAGAATTCTCCAAAATCTCCAAACCATTAAGTCATTTGCTCACTAAAGATAAACCTTTTGACTTTACTAATCAATGCCTAGAAAGTTTCACAAAACTGATGAAAGTAGTCACTGAGGCACATATTTTACAGGGACCTAACTCGAATTGTCCCTCCAAATTAATGACTGATTCCTCATACTACACTATGGGGGCCATTCTAAGGTAGTGCATCGATAAGAAGCCTGCTTGATCTACTATGCTAGTAAAAATCTTGACGATGAACAATCAAATTACACTATAACTGAAAAAGAACTTCTTACCATTGTATTTTCCCTAGAGAAATTTTCCTCCTATCTACTGGGGTTGCATGTCACTGTTTACACCAACCAATCAACACTTAAATATCTGTTGAACAAAAAAGATGCCAAACCTCACCTTATTCGTTGGATGCTTTTGCTCCAAGAATTTGATTTGAAAATCAAGGATAAGTTAGGGTTGAAAAATGTATTGGCTGATCATCTCTCTCGTCTAATGATGAACGATGTGCTTATCCCACCAGATTTCTTTCAAGATGAAACCCTCTTAGCTGCAATACCCACCCTTGGTTTGGCCTTATCGTAAACTACTTAGCAACAGAACAAATCCCCTTTGATTGGCCAAAAATAAAATAGGATAAATTCTTTTCTAATAATAAATACTATTTTTGGCAGGAGCCTGATCTTTTCCACATTTGTGTCGATCAGGTCATCCGATGATGTGTACTCGACTTAGAATTTCATAGCATTCTGACACACTATCATTCTATGGCTTGTGGCAGACACTTTTCGGGCAAGAAAATTGCAACTAAAATCTTAAATTCTAGATTCTTTTGACCCAACTTACACAAAGATGCTCACTCATTTGTTCGGTTCATGTACGTTGCCAGAGCATCGACAACATGAGCAAAAAGGATATGATACCCCTAAACCTTATCATGGAAGTTCAAATCTTTTAGGTCTAGGCATGGATTTCTTGGGACAATTCATCAACTCATGTGGGTATTTATATATTCTAGTCACAATCAAGTATGAATCTAAATGAATTGAAGTAGTACCCACTCGCATTAACGATCATAAAGTAGTGATGGAATTTATCAAGAAAAACATTTTCTCTAGATTCAGAGTTCCCAAGGCCATCATCAGTGATAGAGGATGACATTTTACTCACTCTCAATTCCATCACCTCTTACCTAAGTATGGGGTCAATCGCAAAATTTTCACTCCTTACCACCCCCAGACAAATGGCTAAGTTAAAGTTTCTAATCAGGAGATCAAAAATATTTGACACAAAATGGTTAGGCTCGATCGTAAGGACTGGTCCACTAAAGTAGACGTTGCTTTATGGGCCTACCAGATGGCATTTAAAACTCCACTAGGCATGTCCCCTTTCCATCTCATTTTTGGAAAGGCATGCCATTCCCCGGTAGAACTTGAATAGAGGGCTTTTTAGGCAATTAAACAACTTAATAGGATTTATCTGAATCTGATAAAGAAAGGAAATTACAATTAACGAAATTGGAAGAACTACATAAACACACGTATTTACAAAGATCGAACCAAATAATTTCATGTTAAATATATTGTTTGGAAACATTTTGAAATCAATCAACACATTTGGCTTTTCGATGTGCGATTACGTATTTTTCTAAAAAAACTAAAATGTAAGTGGACCGACCCATATATTGTCCTAACAACTTATCCCTTCGGCACAGTTGACCTTTTGGAACAAAAAAGAAGTACTTTCTTCCAGGTCAATGGTAAGAGATTAAGACCCTATTTGAATAATTCCCTGAATCTCCCTTCAGAATCACTTGATTTAAATGACTTACTTGACCATGACCATTAATGCGTTTCATACCCAGCTAAATGTCTTAAAGACAAGACTGGATGGGAGGTATCCCATCATGTTTCCCGCTTTCCTTTTTCACTTTCTTTCTAGAGGTTTTGACTATCCTAACCCAACCACCTTCACTAAGGTGATATCTTTCCCCTTCGTAATGCATGAGGGTATGGCATATCTTAATCAAGGGGGGGATGTTTTAAATTTTGACGATCATTTTATGATTTTTTAAACCCAAAAATGTAAAAAAAATTCCGTTCTGCATGCATTCCCAAAAAAATCATAAAACACTTTGAGGAAATTTTGAAGACCTGGGACTAAGGTTGAAGGTTCACTCCAAGGTACACTGGGATTTAACCTTTAACAACGTATGGACTAAGATGCAATTCCATTTGTTAAAACTTCGAGGTCTACTTTAGACTAGATCAAGTATCTTTGGGAAAATTCCTCTTGAACTCTTGATGATTCAAGTGACTTGATATCATTTAGCGACCAGGAAATTACTTGGATTAGTTTCTGACCCAAAATCTTGTGTCTCACTCAAAATTCTTGTGTCAAAAAATTTTCACACACAAGGCCAACACTACCCAAGCACAAAAACATTTAAAAAATCTTGAAAAGCCCCCTGTTTAGTCTTAGTGGAAATCTAAGGCAGATGATTGGTGTGAGTTCCCACCGCCAAGAAGGAGGAAAGTACCTCCTTTAATGATGCAATGTCAACATGTTTCTGCCTTGGCACTGCTCCATATCTATATTTCATATCTTTAGATGGAGCATTAAGGGACAATTTTGCGACTCAGGTGTCTTGGACAGTGCTCTACCCATAATGTCGAAGTAAGAGTCTGAGTTCACTTGGAGCACCTAATGATGACATCATCATGTGCCATAATTAGCTTTAATTAGTGATAATCAAGAGGCAAATGCTCCTACATAATCGTTTAAGAGTCGTAATTCACTGAATATCCTTTCTGAGAAGAGTGAAGTAAATAGGGTTAATTCTGTTGTTTTAAAAGAAGATCATAAATATAGAGTAATCATGGGGTTTCCCAGGGGTCAATTGAAGGTCAAATGTTCATAAATGTCTAATACGAAGGTTCGTGCAAACAAAAATGGGTTTTTACACACTTCGAGAGTCAAAACATCACCTGAAACCCTAATTTCAGACCCACTTAAATAACAGAGGTTCTGGTCAAGATAAAATTCACCTAAACCTTTTAAAATTCATATAAAAATATTATATAAGGTTTGGTATCCTTGATTTAACCATCTAAACCTATTTTGACCAAAAATAGAGTATCAGATAGAAAGTTACCCGAATTTGGGTTTCTATGAAAATTACCCAATCAAACTTGGTCAAAACCAAAATCCACCTTCACTATCAAATTCCTTATGTCTAAATTAGGCTTTTAACAAAATTTGGGCCCAATCAAAGATCATCTTGACCTAGTTTGCATTTTAGTCCAGTTTTACTCTTTCTCTTTCAATCAGCCCCTCAACTTTTGAAATAATTACAAGGACCCCCCCAACTTCGTTGACTTCTTGACAAAAAGGCCCTTTTCGCCATTAGAGTGTGAACCCATCAAGCACCTACCATCCATCAGAGATTTCTCCCTGATTTCTTGGTGAAACCCTTCTAAGATTAGAAAGGAGGCTCCTAAAGAAGTCCCTGTCTATCTGATCTCACCTTCCAATTCATGCTCTAAAGCTCATGTGAAAGTTTGGAAGTTCCAAATCCCAATCCCTAATTTCTCAAGCTTTCAAGCTTGTTTCCAAGCTTGGAAGCTCGACTATTACCCAATAAGAAGACCCTGATTGCAAACCTCACCTCCTTAGGTTGGTTTGGATTGGATTCCACCCTTCTCTCTCTGGCCATATTCTCCACAAGCTCTGTCAACCTTCTCCATGTACTTCTTCGGTCACCATAGACCATAGTTGGCTGATTGCCCTTCCTCAAGCTCTTCCACATCTCGCAATACCAACAAGCATCTTCCTCCTCCATCTTCCTCGTCGTTCTCCCTCAACGGAGGTCCTTCCTTCTCCGACACTGGTTATACCACAACCAGCACCTTCCACCCCTTTCATCCAATTAGACTAGGTTAGTTAGACTCCCCTTCTCCCCTACTCTCATTCCCCCTTGTTACCCTTTAATTCTACTGTCGATACGCCCTCCACGCCACCGTCATCTCCACATCCGACCACACCTCCGACGATGCTTCCCTGATAGTCCACTGCACCAAACACTTTTCTAACGAGTCCATAACCTCTGCCTCACCTCTGTGAACCAAACCCCTATCCTTATTATGCCTTTCACTCACTCACGCGACCCATCGAACTAACCCATCTCTACACTCCTCCTACGACCTCTGTAGACCCTCACACTCCACCAAATGCCACAAAATTGCCACCACCACTTTTGCTATGCTTTAGCGATTCTCCTAAGCACTTTTAACATGGTCGAGAGGTTGTTCTTTGTATTTCAAATCTTCACTGTGCTCCGCCGCCACTGCCATTGTCTCCGACCTTGTTCTTCAAGCTCCGGCTGTGTTCTTCACCAAATCCTCTCTGATGTAAACACATTTACACTACTTAAAATGTCTATTTATGCATGTTCTTAAGCATAGGATTGCATTTCATGATATAAATATTGCATAACATGCATCATCTTGCATTTAGAGTAGTTTGAACAAAATGGATGTTAATTGTCTCCTTTTATGTGGTTGGACAGAGCAAACATTTTATCAGGGCCTCGGATCAAAGATCCAACCATATGGATGTGATCAGGGTGACGATTGGAGTTCAACGACTCTAAGATCGCCCTAATCGGGCATCTATAGCATCAAATAGTGATCGGCGAACCCTAGAAGATCAAGGTCTAGGATGGTGTAAATCCACACTTTAGATGACAAATCCGACCGCACGGATGAATTCGGATCGACGATCGCAGCCCAACGACACAAAAATCGAGTCAATCCGACATCTGTGGCACCATCTACAACTTCCAGAAGATGGACGGCCAAGATGGTGCCATGTGGCACCATCTCAGCCGCCCAAACGGTCGCATGCAACCTCTGAAGACCCCGCACCCGCTCGCTCTCCATCGTTGGATCTCGATCCAATGGCTGTGGTCAGCCACGCTTAAAAGCGTCCGCTCGACCATCCGTGCCTCATAGCGCAGCGGTCGAGCGCGCTTACGCGAGCTGCGGGCGCGAGTTCTAGCCGCAGCGAAGGTGAGGAAGGCACGGGCGTGCTAGTGATGGCGGGCGTTGGATCGTGATCAGACGGCCATCAGCACTCAATTGAGTTTACGTGCTATTGAACGCACTGCGTCACGCGCGATCGCACGCGCCAGGTGGGCGCAACAGCGAGTGGAGATGCGTCTTAAGCCATCTGATCTCGCGATCGGACAGCTGAGAATCAAAGAACATGCGTGAGCATTGTGCGCGGGCAGCTGAGGAGGCGTGCGTGGGCACGGGAGCTACGCCCACGTTGGGGCTTTAGTGATGGATTTATCCGTCACTAAAGACCCCTCATTTATTATTTTGAAGATGTAATGACCATTTTGCCCCCACTCCTTGCAACTATAAAAGGAGACCCCCTCCATACGAAATTCTCATCCCTTCCTTCTCTTCTCTACCCCTCCAAAGCTCAAGAGAAGCTTGTCCCACACCCGGGATGCTCCTCGTGAGATAAAGTCTAAATTTTCATCCCCCTTTGGAAGTGGATACTGTGACGACGACAGTGTGCTGCTCCGTTCCCGTTCTTCTGCTTCGTCCTCCTTCGTCCTGCTTCATTCTCCTTCGTCCAGGCATCGTCCCGTCCGGCTCTTCCTCCAAGCAATCATCGAGGAGGATAACTTCTCTCTCCCATTCTTATTTACAGCTTTTCTAGTGTAGAATTTTCCTGCTTCATAGTGTAATTGATTTCCTGCTTTCTTGTGTAACTTTTATTTAGTTTGATTATATAAACAGTTGAAATATTGAATGCATGTTCTCTTTCTCTCTCTCTCTTTCTCTCTCTCTCTCTTTCTTTTAGTCTGATAGCTCCATTGTAATTATATCGCCTTGCTTATCAAAAATCCTGTGTTCAACCCGGAATTCTTTTCGATATAAATTTTATTTGTTGAACATGAATTCTTCGCTTTCAAGCTACAACGACAGGTTTTCTAAAACCAAACACGTTAGCATAGCAATCCGTATGTTCAACACTCTCCCAAGTCATGTCGAGTTGTTCTAGGTACATTCCCAGGCTACCAATTGAAGCAGCCAGCCTCGTCTCCACTCGCAATTCGATGAACCACCTACTGTTGCTGCTATACAAAAATGGGGGACTAAGATATTCCCACCACATTGAGTGAAGGGCATGTGAGCGTGCATAAATTGATTTCGTGACTTGAGCTTACTGCCCAAGACACTAAGGGGTCAGGTCCCTCACTACCCCTTCACCCGCTAACCTGCCTATGCCACTCCTCGGTCACCACTCACGCCAGTGACCCTGGACACTGTTCAAGACCCATTTATACGAGTATATGGATGCAGTTATGTTGGGTCTGAGAGAGAAGAAAAGGAAGAACTGTGAGAGAGTGGGGGAGGGTTTTGCTCTCTTGTGCTCTGTGTGACACTTAGTTGCTGAAGGCGTTGGCTCCCCTACGTTGTGAAAGAGAAGAAAGGAAAAGAATAAGAAGAAAGGAGAAGAAGAAGAAGAAAAGCTGAAGAAGAAGTGGAATAAAGAAGAAGGCTTCTGAAGAGCCTTATGCACTTAAGTCAGTTCATTGATAAACCTGTCATTGAGCATTATCTAAATGTTACTACTACATTATTTAAGTACTATGGTTAAGGTTGAATTGAAATATTGAATGCATGCTTAATTAAGAGGATTAGTGGTGATCCAAATCACCATTGTTTTTCATTCTCTTCTCTATTTGTTCCATGAAATCTCTAGATACAATGGATTTCATTGAATAAGTAATGTGACAGGATTTTATTCATTGAATATCTTTTTGAATGCTCAATTATTTGTGATCATTGATTCTGAATGCGATTAATGTTGTGAACTCCACATTTGCTCCCTGTGTTCGACCTCGGACTCCATTGTAGATTCTGAGTTTATAAATTTTATTTGTTGAGAAGCTATGTATCAACTATACTATAATGCATTTCATTAAACTTGGTGAAAGCTTGTAAACAGTGCCCCATTACACCGCATTGTGTTCTGGGGTTGTGATCTCTTGGGGTGTGTCTTAGATGGTACCATCTCGAAGTGTTGGCACTAGAGCCCCATCGAGGATTAATAATAGCAAGGATGAACTGGACACATTTGTAGTAGGATTGATTTGAGAATAAGCATGGGGTAATTTTTTTTAAAATATATTCAATAACACGACCATACCCTAATAATGTTGGCATATCACAAAGCACTGACAAAAGATTTTGCTAATTACACGAGTTGCAAATTGGATTCAAGAGCCAAGGAGATCCTAACTACATATACGATATCAGGCCATTTGAATTTAGGAGTTAACTTGTGAATTTCTAAATGATACATTGATCCCAATTCATCTAACCTTTGGATCAAAAAATGAATCCCAATGTTTTATCTTCAACAAGTCATATACCATTCCTATTTCTAATCAATCGAAGTGCCATAATTTTTTTCTCCTTAAAAGTAAAAAAAAAATTAATCTTTCCCAAAAATCCATTTTGTGAAAATCAATTTTGCTAAAATGCTAGCAAAAGATAAGCATGGGGGTGTAATAAATGTTTATCATCATTCTTATGCCCTAAAATAAACCTAGCTCATAGTGTTTTAACTCTGCAAATGGGTTTCTGGGTTGCATTTAGGCATTCCTCTAGGTTAGGCATGTATTGCATATTTTGTCTTTTTAACATGTGTATTTGAGTATTAGGGATAAGCAGAAAAATAAATCCCACAAAACCCTGACACTTGAGAAGGCAGAAGTTAGAGAGGAAGAATAATTCAATTGGATATTAATTGAATCCTACGCATCATAGCTGGATTCTAGCTCCACTTGGTTGAGTTTAGCTCATCTCAACTCCTATCAGTTGACTAGGAGCTAAGGTTAACTCAATTTAGTTGACCCCAACTCATTTGAGGTCCTTCCAGCTCTACTCAGCTCACGATAGCTGAACACATTCTAGCTTAGCTACTACTTGACAACTAGCAGCTAAGCTAGCTAAGGAGCCTACAAGAGAAGCAGGTCTAGCTAAACATAGCTCCAGAATGGTTGAGATCAGCTCAACTCAGCTCAACCTACTCAACTTAGCAGCCAGCAAAAGAATTAACTAGCTAAACTAAGCTGCTGAGCTGCTAAGAAGAACTCTTCAAACACTATCAGCTTTTGGAAGACTAACTCAGCTCCAATCAACTCTTGACGACCTCCTCTCAGCTCAACCTTAGCTCCTCCACTACTCTACTACAAGCTAAGCTAGATTAGATAAATTAGCTAAGCCCAGCACCACCTCCACTACATGGCCGTCCACCACACATATAACCACCACCAACCCCCTCCCTAGTTGGTGGCAAAATTCCTCACTTGCACCTCGTCAAAATGGTGCCAACCATGGCACCCTTTCCTCCCATAACCACCTCATATATGTCGACAAAAACTCCCTTAAATCCTAACCTTCCATGCCACCATAAGCCTCATTCGAGCCATCCAAATCTGGTGCCAAGGAAACCTCTTCTAGAAGCTCAATGTTGATCCAACATTAAAATGCTAACCACCCTTTGACAACCACCTTTTGGCCAACAACTACCCACTTCATACTCCTTGAGTTGGTGCCAAGATACCTCCCCCCTTGGATCCCTCAACCACCTTCCAAAACCCATCCTAGATGTCCCCTTTTTCAATGCTAACCCCACCCTTCATCACACTTATATATACCCACCAAACTCCACCAAATATCCCTACCCTTGGCTGCATTAATCTAGTGCATATTCCTATTCTATAGCCACCTATATTCAGTCGAGAAGGAAGGAGAAGAGAATAAGACTAAGGGGGCAATACACCCACCCCCTCGATGCCTTCATCACCTTCTCTCTTCTTCCTTGTGTCACCCCAAGCCATGGAGTCACATCACCTTAGAGGAGGAGTATGGTGGTTCACATCCACCCTAAGGAGGAGTAAAGAGGCACGCCAGCAAGCTTGCCAAGAGGATATGTCTAGGTGGAGGAGCTTCCTTTGACTCTGGGGCAATAAGAGTTGGAGTGGGAGTTCCAAAGTGGTTGCATCTTCCTTCCTAAGCTTTCTTCTATCTTCTAGCATATTTATTTTTGTTGTAGTTAGTTGCTTTCCCTCAAAGATTAGAAGCGTGGAACTCGCCCACTTGTGAGTTATCCATCTTTTGTTACACAATTTTCTTGATAAAAGGATTGTTCTACTATGTTTTTTGCTTTGTGTTTGATTCTTTGTCTTACCCTTCCAATACTCCAAGTCACTCATACTTGGAGTGAGTTAGGAGAGTAAGGCACTTTGTTGCTTTTCTCTCTCTTTCCCACTTTTTCCTAACAATCATCCTTAAGTGTTTTTTCCCTTATTAAAACCCAAAAGAAACTGTATGTATAAAAACACTAAAGAAAAGAGAGATTTCCATACTCAAGCAAGCGAGATTATTAATTTGCATTCCTTCCTCCCCTGGGATGACTCAAATACTCTACTAGTATTTGGTTCATATAAATTTTAAAAGCAATTGGATTTTGCATGTACAATGACAAAAGAATCACTTTACAAATAACATGATTTTCTGTATCAAATGGTTGTTGCCTGGGATATGTGGTTGCTACATTCCCGTATTGGCTGGTCAAGTGTTGTTGATCTTGGGTGGGTCTCTGTGAGTTACTAGACCATGAGAAGTTTGGATACTAGCGCCAACTAAGGTTGTACATCTTAGAATACAGGTTCTTATGCTTGTATCCTTAGATAGTGTTGACATCTTTGTAGGCCAAAGATGTCTAAGACCTATAGTCGCCAAAGGAATACGCACTGTAGTCATCGTGTGGTGCGTAACCCTGATCGTATGGTGCCAGCTCTAGATTGTTCATGGGTT
The DNA here is from genome assembly GCA_037157565.1 of Thalassia testudinum. Taxonomy (NCBI): domain Eukaryota; kingdom Viridiplantae; phylum Streptophyta; class Magnoliopsida; order Alismatales; family Hydrocharitaceae; genus Thalassia; species Thalassia testudinum. The sequence continues at coordinate 17,293,731 of JAZHRO010000046.1, read as the reverse complement.
ACTAATAAGGACCTCGTGAAAGAACAAATGAAGAAGATACATCCTGAGTGAGAATTTGTACTCAAGGAGAGGGGCTTGCGATGTATAGAGAAAATAGGGTGAAGTAGCATTACCTGCATAACCTGGACGAGAATGCATTAGTTCACCAAGCTTCTTGTCCAGCATGTCCACCTCGTCCAGTTTCTTAACGATGATGTCCATGTCGACTCGTGCTGACTTTACATAAACCTCTTGGATCACCACTCGTTTTTGCACAAGTTGCTGGAACTGGTTCATTGAGGTTGCATTCATGGAGTTTCGTGCGATTGATTCGAGCAATTCTAATGCAATATTCTTGTCCTTAGCAAGGAAGTTCCCACCACTAGATGCATCGGTTAGATACCTATGTGTGACATCTAGACCATGATAAAAGATCTGAGCAAGGTTCCATCGGGGCACACCTTGCTACGGACACTTCCACAGAAGGTCATGAAATCTATCGCAGCCATCATGCAACTTTTCCACGCTCCTTGGGAAAAAGTCGTGATTGCCTACTTCATTGCATTCGTACAATCCATCGTGAAGAACTTCTGGAGTTATTCTCAGCGTAAATTCTACAAGGTACAAACTGGCCTCCTAATGGTTTTGAACTAATATGAAGCTTTATCCCTCAGCAAGAATGGGTAAACCTCCATGAGAACTATTCTATTATCAACATTTCTCGGTTGAACTGTCTCGGCGATTTGACATAGATCCTTTATGTCTTGGAATGGATCGTCGTTTGAGTTACCATAGAAATATGTCTAAATCGGACTTATTACATTCGGCTTTAACTCGAACACATCACCACCTACGGGAATCCATACCTAAGGTAGTACACTCATTGTGGCCAAATCATAGAAGTCTCGTAGTTGTTCTCCTCGTGGTGGATGTTGCATTTTTTCAAGAGTATTTAGTATTCGATTCTCAGATGCAGTGACATGGGCCTCTATTAAAGCAATGGGATTCTAGTTCTCAAGACTAGGAAGAGGTCCAGGGTTAAGGTTAGGGTTGCCTGTTTCAACTAACCAAGTAGATGGGTGGGAAGAGGACGAAGGAGCAAAGAAAAGAGTTGCCTACATCGCCTTGCAGTAGATTCCCATGGCCCAACTAATTCAGGTCTCAATGACCTTCTCCCATGCATACATGAGCTACAATGGATGGTGAAGGTGAGTACACAAGGCAAATGCCTTGTAATACATAAATGGTCCCTTAATTAGGTGACTAGATTTTAAAATTCAAGTTCTGATTCAGGAGTTTACTTGTTATAGAACAAAATAAATAAAATCCCCATTTCTTAAATTAACCTAGCCACCTTGAGTATGAGGGGACTAAAGGGAAGGTTCAGCACAAGACTCCTTGGTATCCTTTAGCAACGGGCTTTTGGCACTACTTCGCAGGCTTAGACATTAGGTTTTACCAAAGAAATTTGGACTATTCAGTCTGATATGTAATAACAAGTTTTAGTTAAGATATATATTTCTTTTTCTTCTTTTCTTTTCATTTGATTAACCCTAACTCCTAAAATTTCCCTAATGTATATTACCTAAGTTTGTAAATGAATCAATTTTAAATCAAGGTAGGTGAGGTGGTCAACTAAGAAAGCAACCCTCACCTACTAGGCAATGAACTCAATCAATTCAAGTGGGTCTCTAAAATAAATAGAAACCCTAAATTTTTCAATGTAGGGTTTATGCAACTTCTAAAAATCAGTAAACAGATCAAGCACTGACTTGAAATTTCTTTCTATGGAAGATCAAGAATCCAAAAATTGCAAACATTGGAGGGTGGATTCCTTTATAAATTGGATTTCCAAATAGTATTTGTATTGAATTTTTACTATTTCAGGTGAGTTAATCTTGATTTTGTACTGACTAGGGGTTGGATAGGGTAGGCAAACCCCATGTCAGTATTTCAACTTGAAATAATAGGAATACTAATTCAAGAAATCTTGAAAAATAACTGATAAATCTAATTTCACTAGCATTCAAACCCCACTAATTTTAGTTAAATCAGAGTTCAATAGAGGCCGAAATAAATTTTGAAAGATGAATCAAGTTAGATTTAAATCCAATTTGACTATTGTAACTATTTGAATTTTTAAAATTCACAGAGTGGGAACTTTATTAAATGAAAGGTGGCATTGGAAAGTTAATTTAAAAATATACATTGAGATTGAATTTCAAAATTTTTGGATCAGTAGATATTGGAAAAATAATTTTTTAGTTTGTATTAAAAATGCTTGTAGAATTTCTAAAGATAATAAAGAGGTTTTTAAAAAGGGTTTTTGAATTGAGAAACATCTTTACTAAAAAACATTTTTTTTTCAGAAATTAAATTCAAAATTGAATTTAGTTTTTTTATTTTATATATAAATATTTTTACTCTTTTTAATATAGTAAAAACAAGCAAAACGAACCTAGAATTCAATATGAAACTTAAGATTCTATGGAAATAAAAAGGTGCCTAAGGAATGGAAGTGTGCACCTGTTTTAATCTTCACCCACGCTTGATGCATGCTTGGATTCACATGGGTTCCTACACTCCAAAAAGCAAGCAACACAACTGTATTAAAAAATAGAAATCATATTTGCCTTGCCTCCCCAGCAACATTGCCATTTGTTTGAATTGGAAATCGCACTATTAATATGCTTGAGCTTGTAGTATAGTCGCAAAATCGAATCTAAAAAAAAATATTAACAAAAATCAAGGTGTGTCTCGGTCAATCTCTGGAAGGTGAGAAATGCAAAAATGATTCTGATTTACATTTTTTTTCCTTTTGCTTGCGAAACTAATCTAAATCAAAATGAAGACCTAAATTACCAAACCTAATATCTAAAGATGATGGCAAATCTCTTGAATGGTGAACTCTCCTATTGCTCTCTCAAAACACACAACCACAGTGTAGAGTAAATAAATGTAGAGCATGTAAGAATAATGCTTATCTTGGAATTTGCAAATGATGTGCATAATGTCAAGGGAGTTTTGATCAATCAACGATTCATTTGTGCAAGCGGAAGCTACCATCTTTTTTTTATTTTTTATCTTTACAAAACAAAATGTAAATGACAATAGAGGATTGCTTGATTGATGGAAAGGAAAATGACAAATAATAAAATGATAGAAATTGGAATCTATCTATCATAAAGCCATCCCACCAGAATCGCTCGTAGAGTCGTCGGCACTGGAGGATGGTGGTGCCTAGACTATGGGTATGGGGGCTCGTCTACAAACCACAAGAGAGAGGATCATGGCTACAACTCAAGGGGACTTTAGGTGTGCAAAAAGAGATTTAATAACTAGCTACTTGCAAGAATAAACGCAGAATTGCAAAGCAATAAGAAAAACTAATCTACTAGAACTTAAGGGCACCAAGGGTGCCTCCGTGTGGAGGGCCTTGTTGGTCGTGTAATTTAGAGGTGGTGGGAGGGTTTAGCCAACCACCAAGGTGGCTGTGGATGGCCTTAGGAGAGGTGGAGGAACTTGAAGTGGGTGGAGTTGAGGTGGTCAAATAGAGGGAGCATAGAGACCATGTGGGTGGCAACTATGGTGGCCTATTTAAGGAGGAGGGGAGGCTAGGCTTGGCGCACCCAAGAGAAGTAGGAGAGGAGTTGGTGGTCACCAACTTTAGAGGGATAAGTTGGGTTGGCAACTAGTTGTGGGGGGGTGTTGGTGGTGTGTTGTGTTTAACATTCATAGGGTTAAGTTGTGTTTTTAGATCTTAAGTTGGTTGTGTTAACCTAGGTGGGATTAGATTGACTCTAATTGGGTAGGCCTAGGTCTAATAAGGTGATCCTAATAGGTGTGTGGGTGTGATCTAATAGTTCTAGTTCAAGTCTAATTAGGTTCTAATGAGCTTAATTAGACTTGTATGGGTAGGGATGAGTCAATTAGATCATGCATGGATCTAATTGAGTTTTGGTGCACCCAATCAAGTATGGATGCACCCAATTGGGTGTGGGCTAGTTGATTAGATTTAGGTTGAGTCCAATTAGGCTACCATGAGCATAATTAACCTAGGGTTAGCCTAATAAGGTCCAACTGGACCCAATTAGAATGTGGCTGACCTAATTGACTCAGGTTGAGTCAATTGAGGGTGCCTGAGCCTAGATAGGATTCTGGTGTGTGGACTGGGTTGCAGATAGAAGGATTAGGAATGTATATAGTGGACAATCGGAATCTAGGTAACACTATCTATGTTTTGGCCAAAGTGGTGGCAGTTCAGTGTTAGGGATAGTGATATCCTAAATTGAGGATAGCGGTAAGGATAGTGTGGATAAGAACATGGACAACAGTATCCATGTTTTAGGTTCTAGGTTGAATTAACCTAATAGAAGAGTGGCTTAATGATAGGAGCATGGATAAGGCTATCCTAGGAACTAGGGATAGGGATATTTTAAGTTCTTCTTTTCCTCTTTTTCTGCATTTATTCACACAACTAGCCTAGTTATCTTTTTCTGACTCTTTATCTTCATTCCACTTTATTCCTAGATTTATTCCAAGCACCCGCTGTGCTACAACTCCAGCTTCTATCTAGCTTTTATTTAGTTTCAAGATATCACCTAAACACCTTATTTATTGAAAATACAATTATACACCAATTAGTGAAGGAAAATGTCATTATTATCTATACATCTAAGTAGAATAGCTATGATGTAAAATATGTTGCTTGTGCATGTATTATTCATAAGTTAAACTAGGATCTATCTTAATTTAGGTTGATTACTAATACAAACACATCCATTTATGCTAAAATGCCTATTCATGCATGTTCCTAGGCTTAGATTTGCATTTCATGTTATAAACATCGCATAGCATGCATCATTCAGCATTTAGAATAGTTGCATATATTTTAGGTTAATTAGGTCCTTGTTATGGATAGGAAGGAAGGAGATTTATTTTAGGGCCTCAAATGGACGATTAGACCATATGGATCTGATCAAGATGACGATCAGAGTCTAATGACTCTGAAATCATCCAGATCGAAGTCCCGTAGCATGATATAAAGCACGAGGAAGATTAACGGCCATGGGGCAATGTGACATCCTTATGAGTTTCGGATGAAAAACCCAACCGTACGGATGGATAAGAAGCAATGATCATAGTTCGGCAATGTGAAAATCAATTTGATCCGAGAATGGTGACACCCTCTACAAAGGAATGAAGATGGACGACCCAGGTTGCACCATCTGGCGCAACCCAGGCCACCCACGCACACACATGCATTGTCGCGCAAGCACAACAACATGGGCGCGTGCATGTGTGTGGAGGCATGCACACACCCAAGCACCGCGGCATGCACAGCAGCGTAGTGCGCAGCGCGTACGTGTGCACAATAACGACAGTGGTAGCAAGTGTGGCAGAGGGCGCTAGCACAGCGAGTGTAGGCGCAGCTGGTGTGGGCGCATAGCGCGTGCACACGTGCAACACCATTCCAATCCATCTCTTTCTTTCTTCCTCTCACCACCTCCAAGGCTCCAGATAGAGCTTGTCCCAAGCCCAGATGCTCCTCTAGAGTAAAACCAAATACTTTTCCCTTCCCTCATCCCCATTCATGGAGCATCCCATGGCCGTCCTCTCACCACCCTTCAGGAAGAAGATCCTTGCAACGATGCCGTCTTGCCCTATCCTCCATCCTCCAGCTCTGTTCTCCTTCGTCTCGCTCCTCACCACCTTTCTCTGGGCGATGTCAGAGCGAGCCGTCCTCCGAGCAACTGTCGAGGGGGATTTCTCTCACCTCATTCTATCTTTTTACACTTTCGTAGTGTAGATTTTCCGCTTTCATAGTGTAACAAACAATTCTTCACGAATGGATGATTATTTCTCTCTCTTTTTCTCCCTCTCTCTTTTATATTTGCAAGTAGATTCGCTAGATAAGCATTTGTTGATATGATCTCTTGCTTCCTAAAAATACAAAAAAATATATCAAAACCCTAAAATACCAAAGAAATAAAACAAAGTGCAGTTTTCACATAAAGTAAACGTAAAGAAAGAAAACATTTGTTGCCTCCCTGTGTTCGACTCGGGACTCCCTTGGAGTTTTGGTATAAATTTTATTTGAACGACGTGTTTTGCAACTATGACGACGGGTTACTTGTAACCCCAATTTCTAACACGCGAAATATGCCCGACCATTTTGGCACCCTTGCCTTCCTTGGCTTAGATTTGCATTTCATGTTATAAATATTGCATAGCATGCATCATTCTACATTTAGAATAGTTGCATATATTTTAGGATAATTAGGACCTTTTTATGGATAGGAAAGAAAGATATTTATATCAAGGCCTCAAATGGACGATCAGATCATACGGATCTGATCAGGACAATGATTAGAGTCTAACGCCTCTGAAATCATCCAGATCGGAGTTCCGTAGCATCATATAAAGTCAGAGGAAGATCAATGGCCAGGGGGCAATGTGACATCCTTACGAGTTTTGGATGAAAAATCTGATCATACGGATGGATCCGGAGCAACGATCGTAGTCCAGCAATGCAAAAATCAATTCGATCCGAGCTCGGTGGCACCCTTTGCAAAGGAATGAAGATGGACGACCCAGGTCATGCCATGTGGTGCAACGCAGGCCACCCAAGCACACACATGCACCTCCATGCATGCACAGCATCGTGGGCATGTGCATGCTGGCAGAGGCATGCACTCACCGAAGCATCGCGGCACGCGCAGCAACATAGTGCACAGCACGTACGTGCGCGCAATAGCGGCAGTGGCAGCAGGCACAAGCGCAGCTGGAGTGGGCACATAGCGCGTGCGCGCATGCAACTCAGCACATGATGTGCAAGCTGGCGGGAGATTGAATGGCATGGATCTTCAGCGACGGCTATAGCGACATTTGCAGCTGTCACTAATGACCCAGATACAAATTTGTTCTTCCTCCACTATAAAAGGACCTACCCACCACCATTCTAATCCATCTCTTCCTTTCTTCCTCTCACCACCTACAAGGCTCTAGAGAGAGCTTGTCCCAAGCCCGAGATGCTCCTCTAGAGTAAAACCAAATAGTTTTACCTCCCCTCATCCCCATTCGTGGAGCATCCCGTGGTCGTCCTCTCACCTCTCTTCGGGAAGAAGATCCTTGCCGCGCCACTATCCTACCCCATCCTTCATCCTCCAGCTTCATTCTCCTTCATCGCGCTCATCACCACCTTCCTCCGAGCGATGTCAGAGAGAGTCGTCCTCCAAGCAACCGTCGAGGGGGATTTCTCTCACCTCATTCTATCTTTTTACGCTTTTGTAGTGTAGATTTTCCACTTTCTTTGTGTAACAAACAATTCTTCATGAATGGATGATTGTTTCTCTCTCTCTTTCTCCCTCTCTCTCTTATATTTGCAAGTAGATGGCTAGATAAGCATTTGTCGATATGATCTCTTACTTCCTAAAAATAAAAAAAAATATATCAAAACCCTAAAATACCGAAAAGAAACAAAATGAATTGTGGTTTTCACGTAAAGTAAACATCGCCTCCCTGTGTTCGACTAGGGACTCCCTTGGAGTTTCGGTATAAATTTTATCTGATCAACGTGTTTTGCAACTATGATGATGGGTTACTCATAACCACGATTTCTAACATGCGAAACATGCCCGACCGTTTTGGCACCGTTGCCGGGGGGCAACGGAATTTACTTTACTGTTTATTTTATTTCTTTGCATTTACATAGCACTAACCCTACTTGTATTTGATCTGCTATCTTGCAGGCACCCTATCATGGAGATCCAAGTGTGGTAGATCAGAGTAAAGTGCGGGTAGAGTACTCTGTATGTGTCCCTTGCATTCCCCCCACTGGTTCATTTCGCCACACTCATAATCAAGACCTAATCTACTTAGGTGTTTGCATAAACCCTAGGATAGCATTGTTTGTCTTGTTTGCCACCTTCACCCACCTCACCCCCGCATATATATAAAAAAAATATATACTTTCTGTTGGACAAATCAATATACGCACTCTATACACTCACATTTGAGGCACATAATCAGACTTGATTTTCATCTACTCAACCGAGCTTCCGACTTATGGACCTGGTACACGAATTCAACACATAAAAGAGTAGAAATCCTATTAGGTTAACCACCTTTTTGTGTGCCTTAATAGGAGGAGCATTTGAGCCAATTGATTGAATTCTTTGGGCTGCACCACCTAAACTAAAAGAGGTTCATTTTCTAGCTACCCCATAGTATTCAATAACTAGGTCAAGACAGGCACTCCATATTTTTATTGATTTCTAAAGGAAAATACTTGAACATGTGCTTTCAACAATAAACTTGGCTTGCCTCACAAAACTTGGTTGAAAACACCTAATATTTGAATCCTAAAAGCTATTAAGCAAGATCCGAACCCTAAAACTCACCACATCATTAATAATCATGTTTGAAAACCTCTTGGTTGTGCACATTCACACATTTTGAAACAAATCATTAAGCTCACAACCCATTAAGGGTCCATCACATTCCAGAGCACCAATTTCCCAAGCCTAACTAAAATCAATTAGACGTTGGCCTTAAGGATTCATTTGCTCATCGGGATCCAGATTGAGATTATTCACGATTAACCTACTTGTACTAGTCAATCTGATGTCTAGCTAGGGGAGTAGTATCAAACGACCACGGCTGGGGAGTACACTAGGAACCAGAGGCGCAAGCCAATGGAAGAACCTTCTTCCTAGTTCCTCTTTCTAACTGGTTAGATTGCCTGGGCATAAGTAGAGTAAATAGTCCACAATCTTGTGATGGATTCTGAGAGTTAGTAGACCTTAGGCTACCCCATCTAAGGACAGGCTTGTATGCTTGTGCTACAGGCTTCCCTCTTTTCCCATCCTTCCGACTTCCTTCTAGTGTATGCTTGGGAAGAGGTCATTGAACCTTAGATTGGAAGGACCTTTAGACCATTCTAGGAGGTGGAGGTTTAGCGATAGCCAAGCAAATCCTTTGGTTGATCAACATCCACCTCCCTCGCCCTTAAACCAGCAAGAGCTGATTCAGTGGCAGTTGGAAGAATTGCAACAGATGCAGCAATGGTTCCAACGTATGCATGCTCAGGGCGCTTGGCCCTGTAAGGATTTCTAGTATCCTTCAAACTATGGGGAACATCCTGGCATCATGATTCCGGCCGGAGACATAGAAATCAAGCCCCAAGTCTTAAGTTTGATTAAGCTTTTCCATGGGCTTGGCTTGGAGGACCCATTCCAACACCTGGAGGATCTGACCACTTTGGTTTAGACCACCAGAGCAAGGAATGTGAACGAAGAGCAAATGATCATGAGGCTTTTCCCCCACTCTCTCAGGGATAAGGCCGCACATTGGTGCCAGACTATAGGAAGGTTGATTGAAACTTGGGCTGCTCTTAAGTTGACTTTCTTGAAGAAATTCTTCCCTATCGGAAGGACCAATGCCTTGCGACGGGCGATTACCACTTTCACCCAGCTGCCGGGGGAACCATTCCATGGTGCTTGGGAGTGATTCCAGGAACTTTGAGGAAGTGTCCACACCACGAGGTGCCGAAATGGTAACTCGTGCAGATTTTCTATCACAGGTTGGTTGAGCAACTCCGTAATCACGTGGACGCCTTTTGCGGAGGCAATTTCCTCAATAGGGATGCAGATAGCGCATATGACCTACTTGAGGAAATGAGTGAGAACTCAATTAATCATGCCTCCATGGATGCATTCAATCAGTCCTAACAACCTAGGTCAAGTGCTAATGAGATCCAGGATTCTCATTCATTTGACATGGAATTAATTTGTAGTAAACTGGATAAAATGGAGTTGGTTGCTAAGAAAATGGAAGAATGGATGTCTGGGAATTCAAGAAACACTTCTTTACCCACTCAATCCCAGAATTCGAGACTCCATCCCTCATGAGCTCCCACGGGGGGTGAGAAACATGTATAAATTCAATGTAAAATGCTTATTTATGATAGTTCCTAAGCTTAGAACTGCATATAGTGATATAAATATCACATAGCATGCATCATTCTGCATTTAGAGTAGTTGTTTATATTTTAGGTTAATTAGGTCCTTTTTATGGTCAGGAGAAAAGAGGATTTATTTTAGGGCCTCGGATGGACGATCAGACCATACGGATTTGATCGGGACGACGATCGGAGATTAACAACTCTGAAATCATCTAGATCGGAGTCTCGTAGCATCACATTAAGCCTGAGCAAGATCAACGGCCAGGGGGCAATGTGACATCAATACGGGTTTCGGATGGAAAATCCGACCATACGGATGGATCCAGAGCGACGATCGCAGTTTGGCGTCACAAGAATCGTCTTGATCTGAGCACCGTAGCACCCTCTAAAAGAAGAAGATGGACGGCCGAAATGGCACCACGTGGCACCATCCAGACCGCCCAACACCAGCCAGCAGCACCGCCCAACTCCTTCATCCGCGCTCTTCAATCCTAGCCGTTGGATCAAGATCCAACGGCTGGGAAGCGGATGCACCAAGCCACTCCACACGACACAAGGGAGGGGTTGCCGTAATGGTTGTAGCGCTGGCTTGCAAAGGAGGGGTGTGGGTTCGAATCCCCGCAGCCCCCCTAATTTCCAATTTGGTCGGCCGCTCAGCAGTAGCCGTGCAGCGCGTAGCAGCAGCAGCGCAGTGTACATGTACGCACATGCCAGCGCACGCCAGTGCACGCGCGACACAGGTGTGCGAAGCGCGCAGTGTACGCCAGCAGGGAGGCGTGCGGATCTTCAGCGGGGCACCTTTAGTGACGCTTGCAGCTGTCACTAATGGTCTGCACACGCCAGCAAGAGGATTTGATAGGAGAATCTTCAGCAACAGCTGCAGCGACATTTATGGACGTCACTAAAGGCCCGTGCACACCAGCAAGAACAATTGAAGGGCGGATCTTCAGCGACACTTGCAGCGATGTTTGTGGATGCCAGTAAAGACCCAGATATGATTTTTGCCTCTTCTCCACCACTATGAAAGGACCGACACCACCTCCCTTCCAAGCCATCTCTACGTACTCTACTCCTACCTACTCCTAAGCTCTAGCAAGCCTACCAACGCTCCATTAGAGCTTGTTCTCAAGCTCCCAAGGTGCCTATTAGTGTAGCAAACCTCTGGCCCACCAAATACTCCTCCAACTTCCCATCTCCCTTCATAGGTCACCTTGGAGCCGTCCTCTCACCTCCATTCCGGTAGCAGATCAACTCCGTCTTCTCACCTCCATTCCAGAGCTACACTGAAGCTTTCCACAACCTGACGTCCTCCAGCATCTCACCTCCATCATTTCACTCCTCACCTCCTTCGTCTGAGCTTCCACCAGGCACCGTCTTCTCGTCGAACAGCCAATTCGGGAGATTTCCTCTCACCTCCCTCTCTTTATATGCTTTCATAGTTTCTTATAATTGACATTGGAAGTAATATATATCATATTTGTTCCACATATCTATCTTGTGATACATTTGCTTGTTTTCTTTTATTTCAAAAATACAAAAAAGTAACAAAACCCCAAAATACCAAAAAGAAACAAAACAAAGCACAGTTTTCAAGTAAAGTAAACATCGCCTCCCTGTGTTTGACCCGGGACTCCCTTGGAGTTTCGGTATAAATTTTATCTGATCGACATGTTTTGCAACTACGACGACGGGTTACTTGTAACATCAATTTCTAAACACGCAAAACACGCGCGACTATTTTGGTGCCGTTGCCAGGGAGGCAATGGAATTTACATTATTGTTTATTGCGCTTCTTTGCATTTACATAGCACTAACCCTATTTGTCTTTGATCCACTATCTCTCAGGTACCATAGCATGGAGATCCAAGTGTGGCAGATCAGAGTAAAGTGCAACTAGAGTACTCTATAAGTGTCCCCCACTTTCCAACCAACTAGTTCATTTCGCCACAGTCATAACCAAGACCTAATCTACTTAGGTGTTTGCATAAACCCTAGGGTAGACTTTGTTTGTCATGTTTGCCACCTTCACCCATCTCACCCACTTCTTATATAAAAAAAAATAAAAAGATATTTCTATGGGACAAATCAATTTACACACTCTATACACCCACGTTTGAGGCACATAATCGGACTTGATTTTTCATCTACTCAACTGGGCTTTCGACCTGTGGACCCGGTACACGAATTCAACACATAAAAGAGTAGAAATCATATTAGGTTAACCATCTTTTTGTGTGCCTTAATCGATGGTGCATTCGAGCTAATTGAGTGAATTATTTCAGCTGCACCACCTAATCTAAAAGAGGTTCATTTTCTAGCTCCCCCATAGGATTCAATAGTTAGGACAAGCCAGGCACTCCATATTTTCTTGATTTCTACAGGAAAATACTTGAACACATGCTTTCAACAACAAACCTGGTTTGCCTCAGAAAACTTGGTTGAAAACACCTAATATTTGAATCCTAAAAGCTATTAAGCAAGATTCGAATCCTAAAACTCACCTCATAATTAATAATCTTGCTTGAAAACCTCTTGGTTGGACACATTTACACGTTCTCAAGCAAATCATTAAGGGCTCATCATGTTCTAGAGCACCAATTTCCAAAGCCTAACTAAAATAAATTAGACGTTGGCCCTACAGATTCATTCGCTCATCGGGATCCAGATTGAGATTATTCACGATTAACCTGCTTATACTAGTTAAACTAATGTCTAGCTAGGGGAGTAGCGTCAAACGACTATGGCCGGGGGTGATGTAAACACATTTATTAAGGGTAAAATGCCTATTCATGCATGTTCCTAGGCTTAGATTTGCATTTCATGTTATAAATATTGCATAGCATGCATCATTCTGCATTTAGAGTAGCTGTATATAATTTAGGTTAATTGCATCATTTTTGTGGTTAGGAGAGAAGGATATTTATTTTGGAGCCTCAGATTGACGATCCAACCGTACAGATCTGATCAAGACAATGATCAGAGTCCAACGCCTCTGAAGTCGCCTCGATCGGAGTTTCGTAGCACCATATGCAGTCCGAGGAAGATCAATGACCAAGGGACTAGGAGAAAATTCTGAGCTTCGAATGATAAATCCGACCACGCAGATGGATTCAGGTCGACGATCGCAGCCTAACAGCACAAAAATTGACTCAATCTGACCTCTATAGCTGCCCCTACAATAAGAAGAAGATGGATTGCCTAGACTTTGCCACGTGGCACAGCCCAGGCCGCTAGCACACGCACGCAGCACTGCACGCACGCAACAGCGCGGGTGCATGTGCGGGCGCACAGGCACGCATGCAAGCAGCGCCAGCTGATAGCGAAATACGCGTGATTTGTAAAAGCAGGTTTTTAACGTCGTTGTAACACGCGAATCCGCTTTCACTTTTAAATTTATATCCTAGATAGGGGAGTATCTAGGGTCGTCCAAGGAGGCAAAAATTGCAAAATTAATCCTCTTGCTTGCAGATAGATCTCAACTTTCTTTTTGATATTTTTCAATATGTAATTTTTTTGTATTTTGAAAAGATGAGGGCAAATTGTAGATTGTAGCTAAAAGAATTAACACCTACAAATGATTAACTAAAATCTAAAAGATAGAAATATCTTCTTCCTAAGCTCACTCTAGGCAAGTGGAGGCCTAGGGTAATTTGGAAGAAGAGGTGAAACAAGTGCTAGAACCAAAACAAACAACTGCAATAAAAAGCTAAAAGGAGGCAATTTTGATTGAGTAGAATGAGTGTTCCTTTCAAGGACAAGTAGAGGAATGCTTCTACTAGAATTAAACAATCTAAAAGAAAGAAAAGAAACACAAATCCTCTTGTAACAATGGTGAAGAAGGTTTTCTTCTTGCTCCAAGCCTAGCTGCTCCTTGGCTTGAAAAGAGGTCTTCCTTCTCCTCCTTCCTTGAGAGCTCCTCCAAGGTGGAAGCTTCCACCTTCAATACTCTCTTCAAGGGGTGGGCGTGCACCACCCTCAAGAACTCCTCCAAGGTGGCATGGACCACCTTCAAGATCTCCTCCAAGATCTTCCTTGCCTGGCTTCTCCTTTGGCTGGCGTGACCCAAGAGAGAAGGGAAGAGGGGAAGGCACCAAGGGGACAGAATATCCCCTTAATCTTCTTCTTCTTCTTCTCTCTTGGACGTGGGCTTCTTGGTGGAATATGAGAGTGAAATTGCTAGCCAAGGATGGCTTGAATGGTGGTGGGTAGTGGTCCTTTTATAGGGTAGGATGGGGGGTTAAGGTGCCCCTTGAAATGGAGGGCTAGGATGGAAGAATGGAGGTGGTTGGTGATCCTATGGCTAAGGAGAGTTGGCGCCAACCCAAGAGGTGTTAAAGGGGGTAGTTATGGTGGTGTTGGTGTCTTTTGGTGGTGGAGAGACACCACCATGTTGGCGCCAACATGGGGTCTTCTAGAAGGGGGGTTAGGTGGATGGTGGAGATGGGTTCAAGGGGGATTGTGTGGTGGAGATGAGGGGAGATTTTGGAGGGAAAAGTGGTGCCATTAAGGGGTGGTTATGGGTAGTTTTTGGCGCCACTTTTAGGTGTCTTTTGGAGGTGGTGGGTAGGTTAGGTTGGTGCCAAGTAGGTTAGCTTATGTGGAGCTTAGGTGGAGCTAGTTGGGTGGAGTTGGTAGGTGGGTTTTTGGGGTGGTATAAGCCAAGGAAGTTGGAGCATAGCTAAGCTAAGCTAAGCTAAGCTAAGCTAGCTTAGCTAATGGAGGAGTAGAGGAGAAGGTAATGGAGCTAGGGTTTAGAGGAAGGAGCTGAGGAGAAGTCTGGAACTGAAATTTGGAGCTGGCTGCTGCTGAAGAGGCTGGCATGGAGCTATTCTAGTTGGCTTAGCTTGCTAGTTCTTTGCTAGCTACTAAGTCGAGCTAAGGTAAGCTAGCTTCTACCATAATGAGCTAAGGTGAGCTGGGTCTGGTGCTCCCGGGGAGAATCAAGCTGGTTGAGGTAGCTAAGGTAGCTTAGCTCAACTGAGTTGAGCTAAGCTGAGTCCCCGGGAGCTGGACTTGAGCTTCCTGAGCTGGGATGAGTTCTTCTTCAGCTGGCTGGAGCTGAGTGGAGCTGGATGTAGCTGGATCTGAGCTGGGGTGAACTCCTGTCAACTTAGCCGAGCTAGCTAGAGCTCCCTGTGGACTAGTGGGAGCTGAGATGAGCTAGACTCAGCTAAGTTGAGTTGGATCTGAGCTGACTTGAGCTAGGGTGAGATAAGGTGAACTCTCTTGAGCTGCCATCCAGCTGAGATTAGCTGAATGGAGCTGGGATGAGCTAACCCTAGTTCAAGTAAGCTAGGTTCCAGCTGCGGTGAGCGAGATCAAGCTGAGGTGAGCTGGATCAAGCTGAGGTGAGCTGGATTAGGCTGAGTTCCAGCTAGTCTGGGCTTCTCCTTCACCATTTGCCTTCTTGAGTGCTAGGGTTTTAGGGATCTATATAACTGTATATCCCTAACACTCACAAAAACATATTAAAAAGATAATAAAAAATGCAATGCATGCCTAACCTATTTTATGCCTAAATGCAGACCAAAAACCCGTTTGCGGAGTAAAATCCTAAGAGCTAGGTTTGTTTTAATGCATAAGAATGATGATAAACTGGCGTTTATCACCAGCGCGTGGCCACACGTGCGCGCGCGGCAAGGCAGGAGCGACGCCAGCGCAGCGTGAGGTGGACTACGGCAACGCATGGGCTGGACTTACAGTGACGCTTACAGCCGTCGGTAATTCATTGCATGCCAGTAGAGCCAGTTATGGGCACCAGCAGGCATGAGCTGCCTACAACGACGTTTCCAGCGACAGCCTGGATGTCACTAATGGTCCCATGCCAATTTTTGCCTCTTCTCCACCACTATAAAGGGACCTTCACCCCCTCCCTTCCAAGCCATCTCTACCTACTCTACTCCTACCTACTCCCAAGCTCTAGCAAGCCTACCAATGCTCCATTAGAGCTTGTTCTCAAGCTCGCAATGTGCCTATTAGTGTAGCGAAACTCCGCCCCACCAAATAATCCTCCAACTTCCCATCTCCCTTCATACGTCACCTTGGAGTCGTCCTCTCACCTCCATTCCGGTAGTAGATCAACTCTATCTTCTCACCTCCATTCTGGAGCTACGTCGAAGCTTTCCTCAACCCTACGTCCTCCAGCATCTCACCTCCATCGTCCCGCTCCTCACCTCCTTCATCTGAGCTTCCACCAGGCACCGTCGTTTCGCCGAACAGCCGATTTGTGAGATTTCCTCTCACCTCCCTCTCTTTTTATGCTTTTATAGTTCATTGTAATTGACATTAGAAGTAATATATATCATATTTGTTCCAGATCTCTATCCTGTGATACATTTGCCTGATTTCTTTTATTCCAAAAATACAAAAAATATCAAAACCCAAAAATACAAAAAAGAAACGAATCGAAGCGCAATTTTCAACTAAAGTAAATGTCGCCTCCCTGTGTTCGACCTGGGACTCCCTTGGAGTTTCAGTTTAAATTTTATTTAATCAACGTGTTTTGTAACTACGACAATAGGTTACTTGTAACCTCGATTTCTAACATGCGAAACACGATCCGACCATTTTGGTCCGTTGCCGGGGACGCAATGGAATTTACTTTATTGTTTATTGTGTTTCTTTGCATTTACATAACATTAACCCTACTTGTCTTTGATCTACTGTCTTGCAGGTACCCTAGCATGGAGATCCAAGTGCGGTAGACCAGAGTAAAGTGCGAGTAGAGTGTTTTGTAAGTGTCCCCCACACCACCCCCACCTTAGTTTCCATTCCATAACCGAATAACTCAAACCCAAATCAACTTAGGTGCTTTTTATGAACCCTAGGAAAGATTTGGTTGTTTGTTTGCCACCTCCACTCACCTCACCATCCACATAAATAAAAATAAAAAAATTAAAAAAGTGTTATCTGATTGTGGGATTTTCTGTAAGCTACACATTTAACACCCACAACTTCTCACCCTAAGGCGCACAATCACATCAATTCTACTACTTAACTAGGATCTGACCTGTGGACCCGGTACACTTAATTCAACATACAAATAAGTGGGTAGAAATCTGAATAGGTCAAACATTTCTGTGTGACTTAACTAAGTGGTGCAATAGGCCAATTGATTGAATTGTTTGGGCCGCACCACTTAAGATAAAAACAATTCATCAAGTAGCTTGCCACTTAGGGTTGATTCTTAGGGCTGAACCAGGCACTCCACATTTTTTTCTTTGATTTCTAAAGGAATATATCATCACCAGTGCTTGCAAAAGTTGGAGTGTTTTCCTACACTTAATTGAATATACTTAATTTTAAACCCTAAAAGCTACTAAACAAGGTTGAACTCTAAACGACACATCATCAAATAACCTTGTTTGCAAACCCTGGTTGTGCACACACACACATTTTAACTGATCATTAAGGGCACAACCCATCTAAAGGGCCCATCACATTCCTGAAGCACCATTGTCCCAAGCCTAACTAAAATTGATTAGACGTTGGCCCTAAGGACTGGTTCTCTCGTCGGGATCCAGATTGAGATTATTAACGATTAACTTGCTTATACTAGTCAATCTGATGTCTAGCTAGGGGAGTAGTGTCAAACGATCGCTGCTGGGGGGTACACTAGGAACCGGAGGTGCAAGCCAAAGGAAGAACCTTCTCCCCAGTCCCTCCTTCTAACTAGTTGGATTGCCTGGACATAAGTAGAGTAAATCGTCTATAATCTTAGGATGGATTCTGAGAGTCTGTAGACCTTTAGGCTACCCAACCTAAGGACAGGCTTGTATTTTTGTATTGCAAGTCTCCTTTCTCTTCTAATTTCCCTCCTTACTTCACCAAGTACCCTTCCACATCCTACACACATTTCACATCCTATCCTCCTACCACTACTTATCCCAAAGATGATTACTATCCCGACTTGACTTGTAATTACCCATCCACCAGTCAGGATGACTTTGATTGGCGATATGAATCCGGACCTTAGTGTCCAGGGCCTAACCCTAGATGACAAGACTATGATTATTATCCTTCCCAGAGTTATAATAATTATGGATCTCCATCCTTTGATGACCAAACCAACCCGATCTATAATCAGAAGGATATCATGATTATAACGCCTACCTTCCCCAGTATTCCACTGAATATTGGTCGCCACCATCCTTTGAACAACCTAGAATGACCTACTTTCAGGGAGGGACCCAAGAACCTCAACACCTTGTTTCCCCTAGATTCAGCCCAAACCCACCCAAACTTGAATTGAACTAGTCGGTTCAGGTGAACCAGATCAAGGATAGGGTGTTGGCTAATTTGAGGAACACTATACAATCTTTAGAATCTTAGCCAACACCATGCACTGAAGCACTGGAGCCTATGATCAAAATGATTGATGAACTTAATAGTTCTCTATTGGATTTGCTCCAAAGTGTTAGGGATAGGGACCGGGTGAGTTCCTTCTTAGGAAATTGTCGAGGTTGAGGATGAAATTTGTGGTTGCACTAGTCAAATCTTAGGATGATTCTCAAGATGAACCCTCTTCAGGAGAGCCAATGTCTGAACCCGCTCAAGTGCCTATCGGGGAGGACACATATTCGGAGATTAGAGATGACCAGATTGGTCTAGAGCAACCCTTTGAGGATGAACCGATTGATTTACCCGAGATCCCCAAGTTAGGAAATGAAAAAAATTATGTCTCCTTGGATGATGGAATGACTTGTGATGTTGAGACATATGCAAATGAGGATCATGAATTCTTTGATTTTGAGGGTGAGGAATCTATTAGTGAAGTCTCACTTAAGCTTGAGGAGAATGATTTTAATGAGACATACGGGCTCAAGGAGTATGGGGAGATATACACTGGATTCACCCTTGTGTTGACCCCATAAATAAAAGAAGTAAGGACAAAGCTACCGATCGTAAAGATAAACCTTTAGGCAAGGTCACCTAGGGTAGGAGAAACCTAAAGTCTATCTTAACGGCCGTTCTGTGAGTCTATCACTTTTTCACAAAGATGCTTAGCACATAGAGTCCTTTTCGAGTCTTGGGCAGGTCGGGTAGCCGTACAAAGTTATCCCTTAACTCTCAAACTCCAAAAGTACAAAAAAATAAAAAAAAATTATCTTGTTAAATATGGCGAGGGCTCAGACGGTCTGCATTCTGGCAGGCACCCAGGCACCGTTGAGTTTTTGTAATTTGGTCTTAGGGATGAGACTTTCTAAATCAATCAATGAATTTTGCCTAAATACTCGAACCCTGATTCTACTGATATACATGGCATCATGTTTAATTTTGCTAGGGACTAGCAAAAAGTAAGCATGGGGGTATGATAAACACGTATAAATTCATCGTAAAATGCATATTTATGATAGTTCCCAGGCTTAGTATTGCATATCATGATATAAATATCTCATAGCATGCATCATTCTGCATTTAGAGTAGTTGTTTATATTTTAGGTTAATTAGGTCCTTTTTATGGTCAGGAGAAAAGAGGATTTATTTCATGGCCTCGGATGGACGATCAAACCATACAGATCTGATCGGGATGACGATTGGAGATTAACTCCTCTGAAATCGTCCAGATCAGAGTCTCGTAGCACCACATTAAGCCCAAGGAAGATCAACGGCCAGGGGGCAATGCAACATCCATACGGGTTTCAGATTGAAAATCCAACCGTACAGATGGATCCAGAGAGACGATCGTAGTTCAGCATCATGGGAATCATCTTGATCTGAGCACTGTAGCACCCTCTAAAAGAAGAAGAAGATGAACGGCCCAGATGGCGTCACGTGGTGCCATCCATACCGCCCAACACCAGCCAGTAGCACCACCAAACTCCTTCATCCATGCCCTTCAATCCTAGCCGTTGGATCAAGAACCAACGACTGGGAAGCAGAAGCACCAAGCTGCTCCACACGACACAAGGGAGGGGTTCCTGCAATGGTGGTAGCACTGGCTTACAAAGGAGGGGTGCGGGTTCGAATCCCCACAGCCCCCCCAATTTCCAATTTGGCTAGCCGCTCAGCGGCAGCCATGCAGTGCTCAATAGCGGCAGTGCAGCATACGCTTACGTGCATGCCAGCGTAGGCGAGACATGAGTACGCAAAGCACGCAGCACCAGCGAAGCGCACGCTAGCAGGGAGGCACGCGGATCTTCAGTGATGCACCTTTAGTGATGCTTGCAGTTGTCACTAATGGTCTGCGATGCCAACAAGAGGATTTGATAGGTGGATCTTTAGCGACAGCTGCAGCGATGTTTATGGACGTCACTAAAGGCCCATGCACGTCGGCAAGAACATTTGAAGGGTGGATCTTCAGCGACGTTTGCGGACGTCAGTAAAGACCCAGATACGATTTTTGCCACTTCACCATTATAAAAGGACCTGCACCCCCTCCCTTCCAAGCCATCTCTACCTACTCTACTCCCACCTACTCCTAAGCTCTAGCAAGCCTACCAACACTCCATTAGAGCTTATTCTCATGCTCCCAAGGTGCCTATTAGTGTAGCAAACCTCTGCCCCACCAAATACTCCTCCAACTTCCCATCTCCCTTCATAGGTCACCTTGGAGCCGTCCTCTTACCTCCATTCCAGTAGCAGATCAACTTCGTCCTCTCACCTCCATTCCGGAGCAACGTTGAAGCTTTCCTCAACCCGACGTCCTCTAGCTTCTCGCCTCCATCATCCTGCTCCTCACCTCCTTCGTCCGAGCTTCCGCCAGGCACCGTCATCTCACCGAATAGCCGATTCGAGAGATTTCCTCTCACCTCCCACTCTTTACTTGCTTTCATAATTTCTTGTAATTGACATTGGAAGTAATATATATCATATTTGTTCCACATCTCTATCTTGTGATACATTTGCTTGTTTTGTTTTATTTCAAAAATACAAAAAAATAAGAAAACCCTAAAATACCAAAAAGAAACAAAACGAAGCACGGTTTTCAAGTAAAGTAAACGTCGCCTCCCTGTGTTCGACCCAGGACTCCCTTGGAGTTTCAGTATAAATTTTATCTGATCGACGTGTTTTGCAACTACGATGACAGGTTACTTGTAACCTTGATTTCTAAACACGCAAAACACGCACAACCAGGTAGGAATTCGTGAACCAACTTGATTCGACTCAACCTGTGAGCCAGGATTTCTCGAAACCTTATGGGTTCCAAACTAGGGCCTTTGATCTCCGTTTCTCTGATTCTTCCTTCTCTCCATCCTCGTTTTATGAGGATGCATATGCAATGCCAGAGAATGTTAGGTCCAACCCGTATTCCAAAACTTATAACTCTGGGTGGAGGAACCACCCTAGCTTCTCCTGGAAAAATCAGGGGCAACAGACCCAATCTCGACCCAGCAACTATGCATCTCAAAAACCTATGGGTCAGGGTCAAGTATACACTCATTTGCCCTCAAGATTGGTTAATCAGCCATCTTGGAATGCCCAACAATCCGCAGGGCAGGCTGATTTAAACCGGCAAATGGTGGAAATGCAAGGGTCCATGCTTTAGCTTATGCAATAAATGAAGACATCCTTGGATACCTTGCAATCCAGGTTAATTACTAACAACCGACAACCCGGATCTCTACCATCTCAACCTGTACCTGACCCACGCAATGTGCAAAATCAGGGCAATAGTGCCTAAGGGTATGATAGCGAAAATACGTGGTTTGTTAATTAGGTAATTTAGTGTCGTTGCAATGAGTAAATCTACTTTCGCTTTTAAATTTATGTTCCTAGATAGGGGAGTATCCAGGGTCGTCCAAGGAGGCCAAATGTTTACAAAATTGATTCTCTTGCTTGGACTATAAATCTCAACTTTCTTTTTGGCCTTTTTCAATATATCATTTTTATGTTTTTGAAATTAAGGCAACATGCGAAATTATGGCAGGAAAGTGACTTACACTTCAATTCAATAGACTACTTCTAAAGCGACAAGTAGAGCCTCTCCCTAAGCTCACTCTAGGCAAGTGGAGGCCTAGAATAATTAGGGAGAGGGAATGAAGAATGCTAAAAATAAAGCAATTAGAAATGCAACTAAAGAAGTTGCAAAGAAGGCAACTAGATTAATGAAAAGGTGTTTTACAAAAAGTCTAGTAGATGAATGCTTCTACTACTAGAAAAATTGCAATAAATAAAAGCAAACACAAATCCTCTAGATAGATGATGAAGAAGAGGGCTTCTTGCTCCAAGCTTGGTAGCTCCTAAGCTTGAAAAGAGTCCTCCAACTCCTTCCTTGCTATGCTCCACCAAGGTGATGTCCTCCAAGGCAAGCCCTAAAGGGGTGTGCCCTAAGCTTCTCTCCAAGGGTGGACGTCCACCGTAGGTCCTTCTCCTTTGCCAGGCCATCCTCCTTGAAGTAGAAAAGTCCTCCTCCTTGGCATGGCCCAAGTTGAAGAGAGTGGGGAGAAGAAGGCACCGAAAGGGCTGGTGATGTGCCCCTTTAATCTCCTTCTCTACTCCTTCTTCTTGGCCGTAGGTGTAGGTGGTATAGGTAGCAAAATACACTAATGGAGGATGCTATCAAATGGTGGTAGGAGGTGGGTATTTATAGAATAGGAAGGGGACTAAGGTGACTCTTGGAATGGAGGGTTAAGATGGAGAGATGGAGGTGGTTGGGGATCCTATGGCAAAGGTTAATTGGCGCCAACCCAAGGGACACCTAGGGGTTGGTTATGGGTGGTGGCACCCCTTGATGTCTGTGCCAAAATGGCTTCTAGAAGGGGGTCTTAGGTGGCTCCAAGAAGGGTTCTAGAAGAAGGGGTAGGTGGGTGGCTAGGATGGGTTGTAGGGTTAGGTGTATGGTGGATGTGGGGGTGGATGTTGGTGCCAAAAAGAGGGGTAGTTAGGGTTAGGTCTTGGCACCAAAAATTGGTTCCTTTTGGTGGTGATGATGGGGTGAAGAGGTGGCTAGGTGGTGGCGCCAACTTGAGTAGGATAGCTAGCTTAGGTAGGGCTTAAGTTGGTGGAGCTAGCTACGGTTGAATTTGAAGGTGGTGGATGGCCAAGGAGCTGGTTGCTAGCTAAGCTAAGCTAAGCTAGCTTAGCTAGCTATGGAGTAGAGGAGGAGGTATTGGAGCTAGGGTTTGAAGAGAGGAGCTGAGGAGAAGAAGTCTGGAGCTGGAACTAGAGCTGGCAGCTGCTGAAGAGGCTGGCATGGAGCTACTCTAGCTGGCTTAGCTTGCTAGTTCTTTGCTAGCTGCTAAGTCAATCTAAATTGAACTGGCTTTTACCAGAATGAGCTGAGCTGAGTTTGGTTTGGTGCTCTCGGGGAGGATTAAGCTGGTTGAGGCAGTTAAGGTAGCTTAGCTCAACTGAGTTGAGCTAAGCTGAATCCCCTGGAGCTGGACTTGAGCTTCCTGAGCTGAGATGAGTTCTTCTTCAGCTAGCTGGAGTTGAGTGGAGCTGGATGTAGGTGGGTCTGAGCTAGGGTGAACTCCTATCAACTCAGCTGAGCTAGCTAGAGCTCCTTGTGGACTAGTGGGAGCTGAGATGAGCTAGACTCAGCTAAGTTGAGCTGGATTTGAGCTAACTTGAGCTAGGGTGAGCTAAGATGAATTCTCTTGAGCTACCATTCAGCCGAGATTAGCTGAATGAGCCAGGATGAGCTAACCCTAGTTAAAGTGAGCTAGGTTCCAGCTATGGTGAGCTGGATCAAGCTGAGTTCCAACTTGTCTGAGCTTCTCCTTCACCATTTTCCTTCTTGAGTGCTAGGGTTTTAGGGATCTGTATATTGTTCATCCCTAACACTCACAAAAATGTATTAAAAAGGCAATAAAAAATGCAATGAATTCCTAACCTAATTTATGCTTAAATGCAGCCCAAGAACCTGTTTGCAGAGTAAAATTCTAAGAGCTAGGTTTGTTTTAATACATAAGAATGATGATAAACTGGCATTTATCACACCCCATGCTTATCTTTTGCTAGTCTCTTAGCAAAACTTCAATTTTTTGGAAAATGGAATTTTTGGGAAATCTAATTTTTTTGACTTTTGAGGAGAAAAAGAGATTAAGGGACCTTCGTAGATTAAAACACAGGAGGTACGGGATTTGTTAAAGATAAACATCAGAATTTGTTTTTGGATCCAACCATTAGACAGAACTGGATCAATATATCCTGTAGAAATTTCATAAATTAACCCCTTGTTAATTCAAATGACTTGAAATTTTTGTTTTTAGGATTTTTCTGGCTCATGAATCTGATTCTCAACTTGCAGAATCCTTTAAAATCTTGTGTCTGTGCTTATGAAAAGCCAACATTTATAAGGGCGTGTTAATTTATTTATTATTACTTTTTGTTTTTCTCCCCCATGCTTATTTTTAGCTTAGTCTTACAACAGATGTGTCGGGATCATCATTCCCGTTACCATTCCTCGAGGGGGCTCTAGCACAAGTACTTCGGGATAGCACTGTCCATGACACCACCCAGGTGCTCACAACCCCAAAACACGATGTGGTGTAAAGGGGTGCTCCAAGCAAACTCAAGCTCTTTCTCCGACACTATAGGTAGAGCACGTCCAAGAAACTTGAGCTGCTAAAATGTGCTTTAATGCTCCGTCTAAAGATATGAAATATAGATATGGAGCAGCGCCGAGGCGGTAACATGTTGACATTGCATCCTCAAAGGAGGCATTTTCCTCCTTCTCGATGATGGGAACTCAAACCAATGTTCTGCTTCAGACTTTTACTTTGTCCAAACAAGGGAGTTTTTCAAATTTTTAGTTGTTTTTAAGTGTTGGCTTGTGTGTGAAAATTGACACAAGAAGTTTCTTAGGACATGCAAGTTTTTGAATCAGAAACTAAGTCAAATACTTTCCGTATTACAAAATAGTGTCAAGTCACCTGAACTATCATGAGTTCAGGTGGAATTTTAGAGAAGGATATCTAATCTAGTCTAAAATAGACCCTGGAATTCTAATGATCAGATCTATATCCTCATCCCTAGTTTGTTAAAGATTAAATCCCATTGTACCAAAAGTGAATTTTTTGACCTTAGTCCCTATTTCAAAATTTTTCCTCAAAAAGTTTTCAACATTTTTATTTTTTTGGGTATGCAAGTAAGAAATAAATTAAGGAAAAATGCTTGTTTTTAGGTTTTGAAAATCCTAAATCGATCGTCAAATTTAAAAACACCCCCCCATGCTTAAGATATGCCATGTCCTCATGCATTAGGGGGGAAAAGGGATCACCTTAGTGAAGAATGGTCGGGTTTAGGATGAACAAAACCTAGAAAAAGAAGAAAATAGGAAAGCAAGAAAAAATGATGGGTTACCTCCCGTCCAGTGCTATCTTTTACGCCATTCAGCCAGGCGTGAAGGTATGCACGGAAGACGTAAAATCATGTAAATAATTGGACACTTGGATGCCCTCAAAAAAGGTGTCTTCTTCTAGATCCCTAGAAAATTGATTAGAAGCAATATTGGGATCAAAGTTGGATGGAAAATGATAAGTATAGCCCGAGTCTGGCCATGGTTTTAAATGAGGTTGGTTGCTAAACTCGGGCGAGGTTGGTGGCAGGTCTGTAAGAAAGGAGTCGGGGAAGGAATGGTGAGGATTAGGTGAAGTTAGTGTGGAAAAATTAGGTGCGTGAATAGTTGGTGGGTTAGGGTGCTTAGGGGGTGTATCAGGAATAAATTTGGGGTCAAGACAAGTCTCCAGATCATAGATTTCGCCGACCACTGATTCTGAATCAGAGTCCCCAAAAAGATTATGGTCGGTAAGGGTCTCTATTAACATTGTCTCCTCCACCATATTGGAAATTTCCGTATCTGAGTCCTCAAAAAAGTTATCATCATGGAATCTCCTCGAGGATTTGAAAATATCTAAAGTGAGTATTTGGCTTGCACAAGTGATATCCATTTTGCCTGTGTCGCAATTGATATTTACCTTTGCAGTGGCCAAAAAAGGGTGTCCAAGGATTATTGGGGAGTCCAGTAATGATTCAGGTACCTCAATGTCAAGAACCAGAAAGTCTGCATGGAAGACACAATTCTGGACCTTGATCAAAACATCCTCGACAATCCCATGAGGTTTGATTGTAGATCGGTCGGCTAATTACATGGTAACCTCGACAAGTTTTAATTCACCAATCTGAAATTCTTCAAATAAACTCGTGGGAATAATATTAACTGAGGCACCAAGATTAAGGAGGGCACAATTAAAGGTAGTGTCATCAATAATTACAGAAATTAAAGGTGCCCCTGAATCTTTCTTCTTAGGAGGCAGCTTACTCTATATGACAGAGTTTACTGTCTCCGAAAGATGCACCTGTCCTAGGTTTTTGGCCTGCCTTTTAGGTGTACAAATCTCCTTCAAAAATTTGGAATAGGCAGGTATATATTTGATGGCATCTAGGAGAGGAATATTGATATGAACCTACCCAAATAGATCCATGAGTTCTTCTATAGTTGGCTCAGATTTCTTTTTTTTGTTGGTGGTGGGGTGGAGAGCTTGTGGGAAAGGGATAGGAATCTTTTCTTGAGATTTTTGTATTTCTTTTTCTTCCTGATGGGGAGGTGGGGAGTCAATTTGTATAGGTATATCACTCGGTTTGTGTGAAGGCCCGGGATCAGTGGTGGTTTTCCCACTCCTTAAAGTAATTGCATGTGCAGTCGGATTATTATTTGGAGGAGGTGGGGGGGCCTGTGATTGCAGAAACCTGGGCGGCTGCTGAGGTGGTGGATTAGGAGGAGGCTGATTCAGATAGTGTGGAGTTCTGCTCGTATAATGGTTCCCTTGGTGATTAGGGTTGGGCATGGGTTGGGACAGAAGATGTCCTGCAGGTCTTTACGTGGGAGTAACCCCAATCTGATTGTTCAGATTTGTGATGGTGCAGGTTACTTCCGTCATTTTTGTTTGCATTTCCTGCAGGGTTCGCATCATCTGGGGATTGATGTCTTGTTGGGATGGCCCAAGATGGAAGATTGGATTCGGCTCAAACCCATTAAAATGATATGGTTGGGAAGAAACTTAATTATTCTAGAAGTAGTTCGGGTAATTTTTCCAATTGGAAGAATTTTTAAAGGGCTCCTGGATGGCAAAAATATTTTGAGTGGGGTTAAGATCTGGATAGTTGTAACTCCCCAGTGAATCATGGGCAACCTCAGAATAATCAGCAGGAGTAGTGTTTAGATTGTGCAAATTTTCTCTTCATGGAAAGTTAGGTTGGGTTAGATGTGGGTGTGGAGCTTGGGTTGATGTGGCTAGTCTTTCCTCAATTTTCTTTTGATTAATATGCATCTGGTCAGGTTTTTGAGCGATCAATTGAAGATTGTCTTAGGTGACAGGGATAGATTGAGTGCCTATTTCATGAACACCGAACTGCGGGTTTTGGGTTCTACAAAATGTTTTCATGGAAGCTTGATTAAATGAGTTTTCACTCATTTCTTCAAACAAGTCGTATGCACTTTCAGCATCTTTATTTAAGAAGTTGCCACCACACGAGGTGTCGACAAAATGTCGGATTCGATCTTCTAATCCTTGATAGAAGATTTGCACGAGCTGCCATAAAGGAATCTCGTGGTGCGGGCAACTTCTTAAAAGATCTTCAAATCCTTCCCAAGAATCATGGAAAGTCTCACCAGATTTTTGGTGAAAAGTCGTAAAAGATCTTCGCACGGAGTTGGTATGACCTATGGGAAAGAATTTCTTGAGGAAGGCGCTCTTGAGATGAGGCCAAGTTGTGATGGGTCGGCCAATGGTCCTAAACCAATAAGCAGCCTTATCTTTAAGAGATAATGGAAAAAGCCGCATCAGCCATATGTCTTCTTGCACATTTTGGGAACGGGTTATCTGTGCAAGAAGAGTTAGCTCTTCAAGGTGGCTGAAAGGGTCTTCCCTAGGAAGGCCATGAAAGTGTTTAATTAGGTTCAGGACTGCAGGCTTTATCTCAAAGTCCCCCTCTGGTATAACCACCCCTGGTCGTTCCTCATAATAAGAAGGATCATAGAAGTCTTTTAGAGGAATAACAGGCTGCTGACGGGGTGGTGGGTGTGGCCTTGGATTGGCTATGTTTTGAATGTTCCTAGTCAATGTTTGTTGATTGGAATTTAATTTATTAATCTGCTTAGCCATCAATTTTAAAAGATCAGGCAGGGGGTCTTGATGTTGTGTTTGGGGCAACTCAAGATTAGGGAGCTCCAAGTGTGGGAAGTTAAAGGTGGGTGGGTTTTGGGTGGAAGGGTTAGAATTAGGGTTAGTGGTGGGGTTAGAGGTAGAAGTGGAAGGTTCAATGGACCTATTTTGTTGAGTTTCCATTTTTTTAAAAGGAGAAGACAGAAACAGTGATCTTTTTGTGCAAGGGGTGAAATCAAATGGTTCTTCCAAGTGTGAATTTTGAGACCATCGCCCATGCATAAAACGGAAGAACGGGAGGGGAGGAGAAGAGAAAGGGGTGAGAGAAAGTGTGCAAATCAAACAAACAAAGCTAGACCTAACTTATGTGTGACTCCTTAAAAATAAACCTAAGACTTGGTCTACGTAGGAAATAAGTAATCAATAGTGAATACCCATTCTGTCAACAAATCTATCCAAGTTGCTTAAGGGGAGGTTTGGGCCTAAACGTTTCCCAGGGAAAACTCCATGTGCTTGTACAAACCTGCGCCTGGTCGTTTGACACAGCCCCTCAGCCAGAACACCAGATATAGATCACAGAATTGGTATTAACTAAAGAAAACTTAAGACCTAGATAGCAAGCCTAAGTTGATAAAGCCTTAGGGGTTAAGTTGCTACAAGTTTTAACTAGGTCTAGGATGTTATAGTGCACATGAAATGTGGAGGGTGTTTATTGGGTTGTTGCCCTATTATTTCGATTTTTTTGTGTGTGTGCAGGAATTTGAGAGTGGCTCCATTGAAAATCAAGTTGTCACACAATTTTTTTGTATTTTTGTCTTTTAGGATTTGATTTAATTAAATGTGTTTGAGGATTTTTCTTTTTAAATGTTCAAACAAGTTTGAAACTACACAATCAAAGGAAAGACAAGTTGTATTGGTGATGGTTAATTTCCTTTAATGTGAGTCTCTAAAAAGAAAGAAAGAAACCTTAAGCCAATTATCCCTAAGATGGAAAATTACTACCAATGAATTAATTTTAGGCTTTGTGTATCAAGTAGTGGTCAAAATAAGTCAAACAACACCACTACTCTGGATAAAATCAAACAACGATTCCAAAAAAGATTTTTACAAGATTTTAGGAATTTGTTTGATAATTATTTTGAATTTTTAATTGTACTAGTGTTAAAGTCCAGAAATGATATCTGTGGGTATTTTTGACTTTTCAATATTACCACCGATCTCAGTAATTTTTGTGATTTTATATGACGTGTAAAATTTCACTAGGATTCCAGCAAGCTAAATTTCATAAAAATTAGATGAGTATAAAAAATCTAAAAATTTATGGACAGTAGCAAAATAGGAAGATTAGAGGGTGTGACCCCTCTACAATCCACGAATTTTTAAAAATTAAATGCAAAGCCAATCTATCTGAAATTTGGAACAAATGTTCCTAACGCAATTGGGAATCACTGTATGAAATTTTATGATTTTAGGAGGCCTGTGGTATTAGGAATCAATTTTTCAAGTCCGGACAAAAATCTGGATCCGAAAAATAGAACACCAATACTTGCGATAGAGTGGTGTTAAAGAAGCATTCAAGCAAACAATATATTTTAAAATGCACCACTACACTTAGTTAAGTTGTTTATGGTCCTGAAAGCCTAGTTTAGTGTATTTTGGTAGTTTTTTTAGGTTAAGTGTGACAAGTGATGGGGAACCAACCTGAAATCCACGGGAAGAAAAGGAACTTTAGGCTTTCCCTTCCAAATTCCTGCCTTCCTGCTGTAATTCCTGCACACACAAAAGAAAGAAAGAGAAGGGGATGAGATTCACTTCAAGCAAGAGAAAATTAACTAATGCAAAGCCGTGCCTCCCCGGCAACGGCGCCAAAATGTGATAGCGAAAATAAGTGGTTTGTTAATTAGGTAATTTAGTGTTGTTGCAACGCGTAAATC
This sequence comes from Thalassia testudinum, assembly GCA_037157565.1. Taxonomy (NCBI): domain Eukaryota; kingdom Viridiplantae; phylum Streptophyta; class Magnoliopsida; order Alismatales; family Hydrocharitaceae; genus Thalassia; species Thalassia testudinum. The sequence continues at coordinate 17,263,804 of JAZHRO010000046.1, read as the reverse complement.
TGCTTTCGCTTTTAAATTTATGTTTCTAGATAGGGGAGTATCTAAGGTTGTCCAAGGAGGCCAAATGTTTGCAAAATTGATTCTCTTGCTTGGAATATAAATCACAACTTTCTTTTTGGTCTTTTTCAATATATCATTTTTATGTTTTTGAAATTAAGGCAACATGCGAAATTATGGCAGGAAAGTGACTTACACTTAATTCAATAGACTACTTCTAAAGTGGCAAGTAGAGCCTCTCCCTAAGCTCACTCTAGGCAAGTGGAGGCCTATAATAATTAGGGAGAGGGAATGAAGAATGCTAAAAATAATGCAATTAGAAATGCAACTAAAGAAATTGCAAAGAAGGCAACTAGATTAATGAAAAAGTGTTTTACAAAAAGCCTAGTAGATGAATGCTTCTACTACTAGAAAAATTACAATAAATAAAAGCAAACACAAATCCTCTAGATAGATGATGAAGAAGAGGGCTTCTTGCTCCAAGCATGGTAGCTCCCAAGCTTGAAAAGAGTCCTCTAACTCCTTCCTTGCTATGCTCCACCAAGGTGGTGTCCTCCAAGGCAAGACCTAAAGGGGCGTGCCCTAAGCTTCTCTCCAAGGGTGGACATCCACCCTAGGTCCTTCTCCTTTTCCTGGCCATCGTCCTTGAAGTAGAAAATTCCTCCTCCTTGGCGTTGCCCAAGTTGAAGAGAGTGGGGAGAGGAAGGCACCAAAAGGGCTGGTGATGTGCCCCTTTAGTCTCCTTCTCTACTCCTTCTTCTTGGCCGTAGGTGTAGGTGGTATAGGTAGCAAAATACACTAATGGAGGATGCTATCAAATGGTGGTAGGAGGTGGGTTTTTATAGAATATGAATGGGACTAAGGTGACTCTTGGAATGGAGGGTTAAGATGGAGAGATGGAGGTGGTTGGGGATCCTATGGCTAAGGTTAATTGGCGCCAACCCAAGGGACACCTAGAGGGTGGTTATGGGTGGTGCCACCCCTTGATGTTGGCACCAAAATGGCTTCTAGAAGGGGGTCTTAGGTGGTGCCAAGAAGGGTTCTACATGGAGGGGTAGGTGGGTGGCTAGGATGGGTTGTAGGGTTAGGTGTATGGTGGATGTGGGGGTGGATGTTGGCGCCAAAAAGAGGGGTAGTTAGGGTTAGATTTTGGCGCCAAAATTGGTGCCTTTTGGTGGTGATGATGGGGTGAAGAGGTGGCTAGGAGGTGGCGCCAACTTGAGTAGGATAGCAAGCTTAGGTAGGGCTTAAGTTGGTGGAGCTAGCTAGGGTTGAATTTAAAGGTGGTGGAGGCTAAGGAGCTGGTTGCTAGCTAAGCTAAGCTAAGCTTGGCTAGCTTAGCTAGCTATGGAGTAGAGGAGGAGGTATTGGAGCTAGGGTTTGAAGAGAGGAGCTGAGGAGAAGTCTGGAGCTGGAACTGGAGCTAGCAGCTGCTAAGAGGCTGGCATGGAGCTACTCTAGCTAGCTTAGTTTGCTAGTTCTTTGCTAGATGCTAAGCCAAGCTAAAGTGAACTGGCTTCTACCATAATGAGCTGAGCTGAGCCGGGTCTGGTGCTCCCGGGGAGGACCAAGTTGGTTGAGGCAGTTAAGGTAGCTTAGCTCAACTGAGTTGAGCTAAGCTGAATCCCCGGGAGCTGGACTTGAGCTTCCTGAGCTGAGATGAGTTCTTCTTCAGCTGGCTGGAGTTGAGTGGAGCTGGATGTAGCCAGGTCTGAGCTGGGGTGAACTCCTATCAACTCAGCTGAGCTAGCTAGAGCTCCCTGTGGACTAGTGGGACCTGAGATGAGCTAGACTCAACTAAGTTGAGCTGGATTTGAGCTGACTTGAGTTAGGGTGAGCTAAGATGAACTCTCTTGAGCTGCCATTCAGCTGAGATTGGCTGAATGGAGCTAGGATGAGCTAACCCTAGTTCAAGTGAGCTAGGTTCCAGCTGTGGTGAGTTGGATCAAGCTGAGTTCCAGCTAGTCTGAGCTTCTCCTTCACCATTTGCCTTCTTGGGTGCTCGGGTTTTTGGGATCTGTATATCTGTTCATCCCTAACACTCACAAAAACATATCAAAAAGACAATAAAAAATGCAATGCATGCCTAACCTAATTTATGCCTAAATGCAGCCCAAAAACCCATTTGCAGAGTAAAATCCTAAGAGCTAGGTTTGTTTTAATGCATAAGAATGATGATAAACTGGCGTTTATCAGGGTATGTGAATCAAAGGGACACACACGCACATGCTCAGGAGGTTGAGCAGGGTTCCTCATCTTCTTCTTCCTCTGGTTGCATGACTAGCCGAGGACCTCCAATCTTCGCTAGCCCACCTCAAGACCTAAACCCATATGCCTCTGCAAACTCTGTTACCTTGAGAAGTGGAAAGCAAACTCGGGACCCTAAATTACCATCTAGATGCCAAAACCTAGGGGAGCTTGGGAGAGAAAAGGAGATTGAAAAAGACAATATGGCCCAGGGATCGAAAATTGAGAATTCCACCCATATCCCATTCCCTGAGGCCCTATTAAAAACTAAGAAGAAGAAAACCCTAGGCAGCAACGAGGAGCTTCTGGATTTATTCAAGAGTGTAGAGATCAATATTCCACTACTCGATGATATTAAGCACATCCCAGCTTATGCTAAATTTTTTAAAGAACTATGTACCCAAAAGCATAATCCGAGAGAACCCACTCTGAGGAAGGTGATTCTCTCTGAGTAGGCAAGTTCTGTGATCCTGCATCACCTTCCTCAAAAGAAGAAAGATCCAGGTGCCCCCTTGATCTCATGCATTATTAGGGAATACACTTTTGATAGGGCACTATTGGATCTAGGTGCATCCATCAACCTAATCCCAACTTCTCTTTATAAGAGGTTTGCGTTAGGTGAAGTAATGCCAACCTCAGTAACACTACAATTAGCAGACCGATCGGTCAGGACACCGAGACGCGTTATTGACACCAACCTTCAGGCAGACCAACTAAGCTAGTAGTTGAGTTCACAATAAGACCTCCTTCAGCTATAGTTTAGCTCCATGAAGCTCAAGACAACTCCTCCTACTCAACCCTAGCTCCTATTCTCTACTAGGTAGCTTTGCTAGGTCTCTACTTAGCTAGCTATAGTAGCTCCTACTCCTCACCTTGTGGCTAGCCACCTAGTTCCACAAAACCCTAGCTAGGAAACACCTACACCTCCTCCTTTCATCACTAAAACAACCAACAACGTCCACCCTTAGCACCCCTTCGCATCAAAATATCCACTTCTTCAACCCTCAACCACCACCACAAGTACCCCATAGTTGGTTCAAAAATGAAATGAACTACAACCTAAATATGGAACCAACAATCCGATACATCACCACCTACATCTACCACCAAACACCATCTCCACCATCCAAAATCAGTGCCAACTTACTACATTCTAGAATCCTAGGGTTTGCGCCAAAATGGTGGCAACCCTTTTTGGGTGGTGCCATCTTAGGAGCCCCTTCACCACCATAACAAAGCACTCACCTATTTTATAAAAATCCTAGGTAACCACCACTAAAAAATTACGTCCTTAGCTTACATATTTTCTATCGATAATCCACCTGCATAGCAGCTTAGGAGCAAGGCCTTGGAGGGTGATTAGGAGGACTTCCTTATCTTCCTAGTGCCATCTTCTTCTTCCCTCATCCTTGTGCCCAGGTGATGGTAACACCATAATGGGTCCTAAATAGCCACAATTAGTCAGATTCAAATGACAAATACTCCTACTAAATCATCTGAGGGTTACAATTCCACACTGATATGATTTAAGAAGAAAATAAGAAAACAGGGTTCATTGTACTGTTTAAACAGCACATCACAAATGTAGATTAACCATGGGGTTACTCAAAGGTTAATTGTAGGTCAAATGAGTATAAAAGAGTGAAAAATGGGTTTACATTGATAGAATCAGGATTTCCACATTTTGAGGGCGAAAATAGTACTAAAAACCTTAATTATCAACCCTACTTAAATTGAAAAGGTTTTGGTTTGGATAAAATCAATCTAAACCACCTAAAACTCATTAAGAAAATATTCTAAGAGGTTTTATAACTTCACTTTGACCATCTAAGCAAATTTTTATGTAGAAAAGAGTTTCAAATGGGAATTTGCCTTACTTTGGGCTTCTATGCAGTTTACCCAGTCAAACGTGGTCAAAACTCAAATCCAAGTTCACCAGTATATTTCTTGGGTCCAAATTAGCTTCTAGCTTCAGACACCGTATCACCTCCTCCCCATCGTCTTCCCCTCGATCGACGCCACACCGCACCAAGCTTACTGCCACCACTTCCAAAAGCATCGGCACACCTCATTGAGCAAAACCCTAAAGAAATTTAGGGCTTTAGATCTTCCTTCTCCCTGATGATCACCATAACCTACGCAGGATTTCTCCAACTCTGACATAGCCACATGCTTGTAGACTCACAATCAACACCACCACCGCACTCACGCCCCTCCGACGACCTTTCCTACCTATTTTAATTGGGCCGTGAGGTCATATTGTTTATTTCAGGAACAACCAGAGCTCTTCCACCACCATCGTCTTCTTCGAGGTTCTTCACCCTACTCTGGCTACCAGCGATGCTACTACCACCCTTAGTCAAGGCAGCCTCATCTCGTGAATGTAACTACACCTCAAATCGAGTGAAAGCAGTGATGCACAGCTGCAATTTAGCAAAGGAACCTTATAACTACATGCAAAAGAAGGCAGCCCTATTTAGTCCGACATCATGGGCGATAAAAAAAGAAATTGATTCGTGAGGTTTTGACATCGATAGCATGATGACTTAGTGAGCATGGTGTGAGGTCCCACTCATCTGCACGTGCCCACACATCCTCGCCTATGATCCCATGCATGTGGACCTAGACCTCTTAACCCGATTAGCCCTATACCAAGTTTAGGAGGGAAAAGAGAAAAATATTAGGGGGGAGGGGGTGGTTTTGCACAATTGTGTCTTGAGAGTTGTGCATGCTTGCCTAACACTTAGGTGAAATTGAGAAGATATGACGACTGCTGTGCTTAAGGCATTTGATGTGCATGGTCGACGTCTGACCTTGGCCCTGGTTACTGTGGACTTATTGAGACTTGGCTCTGACGTGGATATTTAGTGCTTATGTGGTTATGTGATTGAGGCTATTGTTGAGATATTTGGCTCTGATTGTGGTTGGAGATATTGAGTATTATTGAGAAATTGATTGGGAATTGTGCCTAATTGTAGGGCTTAATTAGTGGTTTCAACCACCATTTTTAGGCCTTGATTTATATTTTTTGTCCCTAACTCTTGAGACACATTATCGCTTGTAATTGAATATCATTTTAGTTATTTGATTCACTTGCATTAATATCTCTAGTTATTGTGATTAGTGGATTGATTTGTTACACTTGGTCCCTATGAACAACCTTGGAACTCATGATTTTTCGAGCATTAAAAATTTAAATGTCATATAGCTTTTCATCGCTATACTACAACGCAATATTTTCCTAATTATGACGATTTTCGACAACAACACCAAGACAAGGAGAAATCACCATTGGAGGATGGCTATGCAACGGAGAAGAAGGGTGGTAGATGTCCACCCTTTGAGAGAAGGAGCATCATCAAGAAGGCTAGGAGGAAGTTCTCCTTAAGTCATGGGCACATCAAGGCTTGGAGCAAGAATCAAGTCCAACTTCATTTTCCTAGGACCTTTCTATCTTCTTATATTTTATTTTGTAGTAGCAAGCATTACACTACTTGAGGATTACATATGTGGTTGCATTCACACAAGTAAGCTCTTCAAGTAGCCTTTCTAGACATTACTTACTAATGTATACAAAGTTCATGTGATGTGCACACATCTAGTTGGCCTAAATTGCCTATTTATGCATGTTCCTAGATCTATAGAAGCATCATACATTATAAATATTGCATAACATGCATCATCATGCATTTAGGTTAGATTATATAAAGTATAGGCTAATTTTCCCTTTTTGTGGTCAGGAGATAGGGCGATATCATTTTGGGGCCTTGATTGAAGATCCAACCATATGAATCTGATTAGGGTGATGATCGGAGTTCAACGACTCTAAGATCGCCTCGATCGGACTATCGTAGTATCAGATGTAGTCCATGGAAGATCGAGGTCAAGGGGTAGGGTGGTACAAATCCATACATTAAACAACAAATCCAACTGCACAATTGGGTTCAAGCTGATGATCGTAGGCCAATGACGTAAGAATCAGTCCAATCCGACAACTGTGGCACCTCCTACAAGAAAACAAAGATGGATGGCCCAGATGGCACCACGTGGCGCCATCCAAGCTGCCTGAGGGCACCAGTGCTCCTTTCCCCAACAAAGAAACCTTGATGCTGAGAATGCGCAATGTCGCTCCCCAAGCTGTGCTGTACATCTCCTAAAGGCAAGGGCTCGGGTGATCTCGATTGTTGGATCGCCATCCAACGGTTGCGAGCGCCTAACCCTTAAAATAAAAATGTGACAAAGAATCAATCACAACACAACAGTCATGCGCCTTACGCATGACGCATGACACGTGCTCCAATTGTGGCGAGGAGGCTGATTCATTGAAGGCACACCCAATCAAAATTAGGCCGCACGATGACGATCGAATGGCAACGACGGTGGTGATGTGGAGCCATCTCTAGTGTCGGATGGATTAGCATGCCTAATCAAACACGAGCACTGCATGGATGGTAAGATGAAGGGGCTCTCACAGTCTAAGTCGTCGGATAAAATGATTGGACGACTGAGAAGAGTTGAGCGCGATGCCAGAAATCTCGGCAAAAACCCATGCAACAAATCCTGAGTGTCAACGACACACGACAACCACCTGAAAGTAAGTCACAAAGTAGGGATGAACCAATCGGCCTAGTAGGGAACAAACAACTACCGTATCTCTGTAATTCCCTACGGAGGAGGGTGAGATCGAGCGTGATAAATGAAATAATCCAGAATAAAATATCACAATCACAAAATAACCAATCTCACAAGCACGCAAAGGATTTTTAGGTGAAAACCTAAATCTGGGTAAGAACCACCACCTAAACTTTCGGTTTAGGATTTTCCGATTGACCTGGTCAATCAAATCCACTATCCAAGTCACTTAAATGAGAGTAACTTAACATCTTACAACCACGCTATTTAGACGAGGTTAGTGTACTTCAACTCCCTCATCTTGTCTCACGAGGGAGACAAGAATTCACAAAGCTAATTCCCAAACAAAGGCAATAATGCAAATATCTTATAGAGCCACAAAGTATATAATAAACCTAGCTACTGTAGGCAAAGAAAACTTCCCTTTGACATAAGTGTGTCGATTAGTAACGCATCATGTGTGAACCACGCAAAGCACCAAGATGCTCTCGTAAATGGAAACAAGAGAGCAGGTGTGCAGCGAAGATGTCGCTATCTAAAGAATAGACAAGGGCTTGGAGAGCAAGATCACTTTCTACTTGATAATTCCTTCTTTGACACAAATGTGGTGGAAAGTAGTATTTCTTGGTGTACCAGGCAAAGGGAGGGTCCTCATTTATAGATGGCTTAGGAACCCTTAGGAAGGCTTAGGTAGCCATTGAAAACAAATCCAAGGCAAAACAGGCTGACATCAGGGTCATTAGATTCTGACAGGATTATCATACGTCTAATTTTAAGGTTAGACGTCTGAGCCTACGTCTGATCTAGAGTTCGGTTGTCTGATTTAAAAGGGTTGATGATCTGAACTAGGTTGAGTCAAGACGGATGTCTAAGAATCATTTTTAAGACGCTTGGGATAATAATCAGGCATCTAATTCTAGATGAGTTGCTTCCTATTTTCACTAGATCAAAATAGGGTTCTAGTGTTATATGGGTCAGATGACATGTAGGACGTCTGGCAAGATGTTTGGATGTCTAAACATCAGGAAAGAGAGATATCTGCAGGAATTGATTTCCCGAGACTTAAACGGCTATTAAGCCTGACAAAAGGTAATTTGGGTCAGATCTTAGCGTAACGTCTATTTATCAGGCGTCTGAAAGTAGATGTAAGTCTAATTAAGAGTTAATGTTCTAGGATTATGCCTAAGAAGCTAACGGTCCTCTAGTTGACCATCTGGCAAGGTCTTCAGATGTCTTCTAAGACATCTATATTGGTCGACTGAAATCAAAAGACATAATGCACTAAGTCCCACCTAAGTGTTATGGACATTTGGACAAAAGGTCAAACATCTTACAAGTCAAGATTAGATGTCTGATGTCCAGATTGGACGTCTGATCAGGCTGTCTAAAGCCTATTTTGATTTTCTGATTTATCTAAGTATTTGTCTATAAGTCTTAGTGAGGTATAAGGTTCCTAGAACTAAGGTAAGATACTTTGGGTTCTTTACAACAAGTCCAAAAAAAAGAGCAAAGTACAAAAGAAATAATACAAGAACAAAAGTATCTATCGTATTCTTCATCTCCTTCCTTCTTCAAGCTCTTGCTCCAAGTGAAGCTCCTTCTCCTCGATTAAGCTCCTCCAATCCACCATCGACATGTGCTTGAACTCCTTCACACTTATATCAATTTGCATTTATCCTGCAACTTATAGACTTAAATGCAAATGTTAAATCCCAAGTGTTTTGTTATCATTAAAATTAACAATCGTGGTGCCTTTGCATCAACAATCTCCACCTTTTTGATGATGACAAAACCATAAATATTAATAAAAAAACTCTCCCCATTTTTGACATTATAAAAAAGGTTTAACTGATTAATTATTATATCCTATGTTCCTCCTTAAAACATGTTTTTCTAATTTAGGTGAACTCGCCTTTTTACCATAACAAGATAGATATTTATTTTAACCATTAACTCCCCCTTTCTAATGGACATATAGATATAATAATTTAATATCTCCCCCTTAATGATGGACAAATAGTATGTAAATTTTATCTCCCCCTATCTAAATGCTACCTATTGAGATTAATATAAAAGAGAAGGTAAAGAGATTTACCATGGCCAATAAAATGGCTCTTGAGGTGGATGCTAGAAATGATGGGGTTCCCATCCAAAGCTTGGAGGTTCAGGCATTGGTGTCGGTCATCACCTGATCGAATGATGCTTGGCGGTTTGATCACATGTCGGTCTTCTCGTTTTCTTCTTTGATCTACTCCTTGGTACTCCCAATTTGAGTTAACCATTCTTCATCCTATAAGTCCAATCCTTGATATTGAAGTCTTCTTTGTAACCAACACAACAAGTTTCAAGTTCTCTTTTCGGTATCCAAGTTAATTTGGATCCGGATTTACTTAGCGAGTCTCCTTGAAAGAGATCCTCTCTCAACCTTTTTATTGGAAAAACTATCTAGTCTGCTCATCAAATTTTCATAATTTTCCCTAAGACATACAAGTTCTTTTTCCATAACATACACCTTCATTTTTAAATCAAAAATTTTCATTTTTAAACTAGTATTTTCCCTAATTAATTTACTATTTTCATTGATTACATTATGATTCTCTAGCAATAAATTATCCTTTTCAAGAATGTTAAGACTAGAACTAATTTCTAGATCCTTAATTTGAATCGCTAAGCTTTCATTGTCAGATTTAAGAAAATCAAGATTCTTTTTCATGCTCTTGTTTTCTATTTTCAAAGATTTACTAAGCTCATATAGTTCATCAAATGCATCTTGTAATTCATTAATAGAACTTACCTCATTATTGTCATCTCCATCCTCATTGTTACTTGCAATGGCCATAAAACCCATGCAAGTAACTTCATTCTTTTCTTCGGAATCTTCTTCTTCCTCCTCCGAGGTCGAATCTTCCCAAGTAACTTGAAATGCTTTCTTCTTATACTTCTCCTTCTCCTTCTTTTCTTTCTTTAGAAGAGGGCAATCGGGTTGAATATGCCCTTTCTTGTTGCAGTGATAACAATGAGTTGGGCTTTTCTTTTCCTTCCCCTTCTCCTTCTTCTCCTTCCTTAAATCCCTGCAAAACATAGAAAATTTTAAATAAAACCCTAAGGTCTTCATCGTCGAAACTTACTTCGCTATCCGATTGATTGCACAACAATAATGGGTCCTAATCAACCTAAATAATGTCTGAACCTAGCTTAAATTGTAGATATTGCACTCATATCTTGCATATCATGCATTACATCAGTCTATTTAGAATAAGATGAGATATCCTGCTAGTTAATGATCTTTATTGCTATTTGCAGATAATAAAGTGATCCAGGATGTAGGAGATAGTGGAATAAAGCAATAAAGGAAGGAGACTGATCCAGACAAGAGGAGTCAGGAGGATAGCCTTATCCCTACCCTTAAAAACCCTATGACAACTTTCCTAAACCCAAAACTACCTCCATTAGGACACCTTAACCTCAAAACCCAAACATGGATAACACTATCCATGTTCTTATCCATCCTATCCCTCTCCCAAACACTTAAGAACCAAAACCCACCTTAGAAAACCTAAAACCCACTCTCCAGCACCTTTTAAGACGTCTAAACATCTTGCTGGACGTCTGATTTCTGCAGAATAACAATCCAGGAAGGCAGAATTCATACTGACACAGAATTGGACGTCTAATTTAATGTCTAAACATCCAATTATGTGATATAAGATGTTTGACCACTATTCTAGACTCTGATACTGCTCTCTGATTCCTGATTTTGGTGTTGGAAGCCCTAGCTTGCCTATTTTGACCTAGGATCCCCACCAGACACCCTAGGAAACCTAATTAGATACCTCCTAAGCCTAGCCCACTATCCATAGCCCTACTTATCCTATCCCTAACCCAATTAAGCCATCCCATACCTAATTGGGTGCATCTACAGTTGATTGGGTGCACCCGAGCCCAATTAGATCCACTTAGGATCTAATTGACTCATACCTATTAGGGTTACCCTAGCCTAATCACATGCACACATCCAATTAGACTTGACCTAGACCTAATTAGGTTCACTCCTATCCAATTAGACTTTTCGAAGTCTAATTAGGTCCATACCCACCCAATCTAGATTGACCCAACCTATTTAGCACCTAATCCTACCAAAACCCACAACCTAGCCCTACGAAAAATGCATACACCCACACACACACACACCTTCCTATTTAACCCCTACCAAATCCATGCACACTCTCTTGGAAAACCTAAAACTTGTGTCAAACCTAGATCCTAAAAATATGGCATTGGCTATTTTTGGAGACACCAAAAGTGGCAACCAAATGGAGCCTTCCCATAAGGACAAAGGGAGGGCCACGAAATTCAACTTCCATTCCATCCATTCTCTCCACCTCTCACTTGCGACACCCTCCCTTCCACCCTCTAAATCCCAAGGCCATCCACCACTCTCTCCTCCAAAGGGTGCTCCTTCTCCAAGGCTCCATGGACGGCCATAGAGAAGCTTCTCCACAACTTCTTAAGGATGGCTAGGAAGAAGAAGGGATCTCTACCCTCTCTTCTTCTCTTGGGCGTGCTACCTTCTCCTCCATAGATGGTTCGTGCCCCCCCTATCTTCTCTTCTTGGACGACCATGAAGGCCCACCCATAGCCTCTTGTGGTCAGCCATCTCTTGTTGGTAGGCATGTAGACGAGTTTGTATACCCAAGGTCTAGCCTACACCCTCACACATAGCCGATCGCCCTAGTGGATCCTTCCCTGCGTAAGGGATTTCCTCTATTTATATGCTTTCTAGTATAGATGTTAATTAACATTCGTTTCTATACATAAATAATATTGCGTGATTATTGCTTCTGCGATTGCTTGTCTTCATGCTACTTAGGCTCGTTCACACTATGCACGGCCACCATGGTCCACTTAGATGCACATAGACACTTAGGTTTCGCTAGCACATCTAGATCTAGGTTTCATTTCGTGTTTCAAAATAAAGCTAAAAAACACAAAAAGACAAAATTATTACGTTAGATTAAGCTGATCCAAATCTCGACTTCTTTTCACGCCTCCCAGAGATGAACAACCGAGACTCAAGTTTTCAAAAGAATAAAATCTATCGAGTTTCGATATTATAAATGTTTTTGTCAAAGGGATTTCACGACTATACTACGACATTGTCTTCTGAAAAGTCGCGATTTCCACGCTTGTCACCAATCCGGCTTTGAAGGTCAAACTCCTTCTTGGCTTTGGTTCCAGTATGTCCTTTTACTTCATCTTCATCTCATAGGCCATGAGATTGCTTAGGAGATCCTCCATGTTAAGCCCCTCTACTTCATTTGCCTCTTCAATGGCTGTGATCTTTTGTTCACATTCCAATCTAAAAGAACGAAGAAGCTTTCCTTGAAGCTCTCTCTTAATAAAGGTCTTACCTAAAGCTTTAAGATTGTTCACTGTAAGAGTGAACCTAGTGTACATCTCACTTAATGATTCATTAGTTTTCATATAAAAGGATTCAAATTCTTGAGAAAGAATATTAATTTTAGAAGATTTTACCTTGGAGGTACCTTCGTAAGTTACCTCAAGCGTGTGCCATATCACGCATGCGGTGGCACATTGTGAGATGCGATTGAATTCCTTAGAGCTCAACGCGCAATATAATGCATTCATTACCTTTGTGTTAAGAGATAACTCCCGAGTTTGTTGTTGAGAGTATCCTCCCTCGGGTCTCTCTAGGATGACATATGGCACTTCGCATTGCTGCTATATCGTGTTGTCATTGGCTTAGAGTCATGTCTTCACCCAGAGCTTCTAATATGAGTAATTGCTCCTGTCGAAGAACGGTGAATAAGTAGTAGACTGCCCCTCGAATGTTCTCGTCGCAAACAAGTTCCCCTCCATTAGATCCTTGCCAGGTTATTACGTCAATTTTCAAGACCTGCTCTGATATCAATTGTAATTCAATACGGAGGGGGTGACATCGAGCATGATAAACAAAATAATGCTAAATAAAATATCTCAATCACAAAATAATTAATCTCACAAGCACACAAAGGAAGTTTAGGTAAAAACCCAAATCCGGGTAAAAACCACCACCTAAACCTCTCGGTTTAGGATTTCTTGCGTGAATAGTGGCTACAGTGCGCGGTCGGCTCGCGCGATCGCCTGTGCTCAGTGCTGTGAGTGCGGGAGCCGCTACGTGAGCTGGCACGCGCGCGCGGAAGGTCTGCGCCGATTGCTGGCTTGCGCGGAGAGGCGGGTGCGGGCGCGAAGAAGCGGGAGGCGTGGCGACCTGCAGGCGCGCTGGAGGCGTGCATTGCTGCTGCTGCTGTGGAGCTTGAGCTTCAAAGCTTGAAGCTCCTGTGGCAATGGCGGAAATGCTTTAAACGATGAAACAGGGAAGAGAACCACCACGCCCACCGGCTCTTTGATGAGCTGGGAGGTGGTGGAACTCACAGTGGTGGTTGTGCACCACTGTGAGGTGCTCCTGCCTGCAGAGTAGCTCCTCAGAAGGAGGAGAGGCTGCATATGGAGGGGAGAGGGGAGGAGACGACCTGGAAGGGAAGGAAGGTGCTGTGTTTTGTTGTGGACCAGGCTCCTTTGCAAAGAAGCCAGCCGTGCCTTTTTAAAGCGGAAGAAGGCATGCACAGCCATGCCCTGGCTGTGCATGGCTGTGCATGCAGCTACAGGGAGAGCATGTGCATGCGGCTGCAGGGCAAGCTTGCTGCAGAGCATGGCGCGAGGAAGGTCCAGCCATGCCATGCAGCTGCGAAGAAGAAGTCAAAATCAAATAGAAATAAAAATAAAGATGGAAATTTTGCGAGGCAGCACTTGAAGAATTTGTCAATTACAAGGCCATTATTTACCCTCGTCCCCTCTCAATTAAATGCATGCATGCGTGTATTTTCACAAATGCGACTATGGATACCTAATATGCACTAGTAATGCTAGGAAATAGCACAAGACGGCACAATTGTAGGTGTATTTTTGCTGTGCAATCATACCCCCATGCCTATCTTTTTCTAGTCCCTAGCAAAACATTTTTTTTTTGTATTGTATTTAGAAATGATCTTAAGCTGAAAATTTTCTTCTGAGGTGACATAGGTGTGTTTATTGTTGGATATTGTGAGAACCAATTACAGAGAAGACTACCAGTACTTTAAGTCTCACATGACATAGACCATCTCTCAACTAACCAGGACTCTTGATATTTAAATTTTAAGTACGATTTCCAGGACCCAAGAGGTTTTTGCCGTACTCGAGAGCTCAAGAGATTATGGCTTGTGCTTAGTGAAGGATTAAGACTGACCAGATGAACATTAAGACTCAAGCCCAAGGTTTCACGAATTTTTAAGTACAAGTTGGTCCCAGTTTCAACTCGTGTCTTCGGATTGACCCTTAAAAAGATGACGGAAAACTCAACTCCCATTTTCTGACATTTGTGGCTCAAAGAAAATAGGGATTTGTAACTTGCCCTAAAGAATTTTTGTAGGAGGAAGACCTTACAGATATTTGTGAGATATACTAACTTATTTGCATCTTTTTTTTTTTTGAAACACGTGTCAGTATATCTCTTACAACATTATTTGGAGGAGCATACTTTTCTTTTTAGTGGGAGAGTTCCTTCTTGGTGGAAAGAGCCTCTCCTAAATACAAGACTAAAGCTTGAGATAAAAAGTCTACCTACGCGCACAGGTAAGGACTCCACCTTCCCTAATGAACACTAGGGTTGGATCTTATGTTCACCTGGTCTTTCTTGATATGTGTAGTGTGAACCAAGATTACTTAGGCTCTCAAGTAGAAGCAAACCAACGGATCCTGTACTGGTGTTTCAGGTACAAGAATACGTCCTTAGTTAGGAGAGATTCCGATCTATCTTGTCAATGCTCAAGTGAATTAAGCCGAGCCTGAGCGAATCAAGCTTCTGTGGCCTGGAAAGTCTTTAAAACAGTGGTTGAATATCCATAAACACTTATTGTATTTTTGTTTCAGCCTTCAGATCATTACCAAACACCATTTTTTTCTTTTATATATATATATATATATATTATATATATACATAGATGGAAACTGTAGGTTTCGCCCTACCAGGAGGGGTGACGAAATAAAATGCGGAAATAAAATATAAAGCAATCTCAAAAATCAATCGCACAAGTACACAAGAAATTATAGGTGGAAACCCAAACCGGGTGAAAACCACCACCTAACCCTCTCGAGTTAGGATTTTCCGATCAACCTAGTTGATCAAATCCACTAACCGAATCACTTTAAAACGAGGGTGATTCAACCTCAGTACAACCACGCTACAAGTACGAGGGTAGCGTTCCTCAACCCCTTCTCTCCACGAGAAGGATTTTGTCCCACGAAGGAGACGGGAATTCGCAAAGCGAATACCCAACAAAATAACAAAGATAAAAGAAAACAACAAACCTATAGAGCCAACAAAGTAATTTAAACCTAGCTTCTATAGGAAATAGGAAACTCCCCTTTGCAAGGAGTGCGTCGACGATGACGCGGGTGCGTGAGCCACGCAACGGCGCAATGTCGCTCTCGTAGACAACGGCGGGAGAGCGGGTGCGCGAAGGGAATGATGCTCTCAAGATGTAGAACTTGAGCTTCGAGAGCAAGAGCTTCTTGGACACAAGAGAGTGGAAATACTTGATCTTAGTGTATTGCAAAGTGTTTCTTGTGTTTCTCTTGTTGTGTCTTTGTGTTGCAAAGGTTCCCCTCTATTTATAGAGGCCTTAGGAAGGCTTTGGAAGGCTTAGGAAGGGTTCTATAGCCGTTGGGTGCAAAGCCCAAGAGAATCAGGCCGAAATCAGGACAATGATTACATTTGATAGGGTCATCAGACGTCTAACTCTTTCATCAGACGTCTGGAAGGCCACTTTAAGACGTCTGATTTCAAGGTCAGACGTCTGATTCTATGCGGGTTTCCTCCTGACTTGAATCAGATCTAAACAGGGTTTTTGTGCAAGTCCATCAGACGACATGCAGGACGTCTGGCACTATGTCTGGACGTCTGGAAACCTACTTTTTCAGTGGGAATTGATTTCCAAACGTTGCAACGGCTAGAAAATCTCTGAGAAGAGATTTTGGGTCAGCCGAGGCAAAACGGTCATTTATCAGACGTCTGTAAGGTCCTATGGAAGTCTGATAAGGCTCTAACGGTCATAATCTTCAGTGTTTTCTAAGCCAGCCAACGGTCCACTGATTGGACGTCTGGCAAAGTCATCAGACGTCTCCTAAGACGTCTGGTCTAAGGTCTGGACGTCTGAATTCATCAGACAGAACAAACTATGTCCAGCCTAACAATTATCATACGTCTGAAACAACAGTCAGACGTCTTAAAATTCTTTATCAGACGTCTGATTTGTGAATTAGACGTCTGGGAAGTCTGTTTTAACCCTATATTGGTTTTCTAAGTGTTCTACAGAAAACCTAAGTATCCTAGGGTTGTGCCGGTGTTCCTAGGACTACTGTTAGGGTACTTTGAGGCTCTTTAACATAATTTCTAAGGAAATAAAGAGCAACAAAAGAAACGAAAAATACAACAAGTACAAAAGAAGGAAATCTATCCTATTCTTCATTTCCTTCCATCTCCAATCTGTCGCTCCACGCGAACCTCCTCTGTTTTCCGTCAAGCTCCTCCAATCCGTCCTGGATGCGAGCTCGAGTTCCGTCTAAACACGTCCACATTTGCAATTGACCTGAAATCTAGGACTCAAATTGCAAATGTTAAATAACACGTGTTTTGTTATCATCAAAACAAATGATCGTGGTGCTCTAGCACCAACAGAAACTACATGATACCATAAAATACCTATATCCTATGGATGCCTATCCACCCCCCATGCCAAACGATGCTATGTCCTCATATGCATGCAGGGAAGGGTAGAGGAAGGACGAAAGATCGGGCAACGAGAGCTGAGGTGCAGGGTATACAGTAGGGTGGTAGGGTGAGTGGATGGTGGGTGGTGAAGAAAAACTGAAGTGATTGTGATAGTGGCGTGAAAAGTGATGGTGGAAGGTGAGTGTTATTGGGGTGCCTCCCAACGAGCGCTGAACTTAACGTCCCCAGCTGGACTCAGAATGAGGCACAAAATTAGTTACCCTCCAGCAGGGCAACAGTTTCTCCAACGGGAGCAGGTTCATGAGTGAGATAGGGTTTCAAACGCTGCCCATTGACCGTAAATTTATGCCCAGATTTGGGATCTGCAATCTCAACGGCCCCGTTGGGAAATGGTCTCGAGACCCGAAATGGACCAGTCCATTTGGACTTCAGTTTCCCAGGAAAGAATTTGAGCCGGGCATTGTAGAGCCAAACTTGCTGAGATGGCTCAAATTCCTTCCGCCGAATACGGCTGTCGTGAAAAGCCTTAGTGCGTTGCTTGAAAGTTAAGGCAGAATCATAGGCTTCACAACGGAGCTCTTCCAACTCCTGGAGTTGGAGTTTCCTTTCTCGACCACACAGGTCTGGGTCGAGGCCACATTGGCGAACCGCCCAATAAGCGCGGTGTTCCAACTCCATGGGCAAATGACAAGGCTTCCCGTAAATAATTCTATAAGGAGACATACCAAGGGGAGCCTTGAAGGTGGTCCGATACGCCCAAAGTGCATCAATCAGCTTGTCGGACCAATCTTTACGGTTAGGTCGAACCATTTTCTGCAGAATTTTCTTGATTTGCCGGTTCAGCACCTTTGCCTGGCCATTCGTCTGAGGATGATACGGGGATGCGATACGAAGGTGGACTCCGTATTCCTTCTGCCGAATACGGCTGTCGTGAAAAGCCTTAGTGCGTTGCTTGAAAGTTAAGGCAGAATCATAGGCTTCACGACGGAGCTCTTCCAACTCCTGGAGTTGGAGTTTCCTTTCTCGACCACACAGGTCTGGGTCGAGGCCACATTGGCGAACCGCCCAATAAGCGCGGTGTTCCAACTCCATGGGCAAATGACAAGGCTTCCCGTAAACGATTCTATAAGGAGACATACCAAGGGGAGCCTTGAAGGTGGTCCGATACGCTCAAAGTGCATCAATCAGCTTGTCGGACCAATCTTTACGGTTAGGCCGAATCATTTTCTACAGAATTTACTTGATTTGCCGGTTCAACACCTTTGCCTGGCCATTCGTCTGAGGATGATACGAGGATGCGATACGAAGGTGGACTCCGTATTTCCTCAGAAGTGCCCGAAAAGAAGCATGTGTAAAGTGGCTTCCTCCATCAGAGATAATGGCTCGAGGGATCCCAAAGCATGCAAAGATGTGGTCTTTGACAAATCGAGTGGATATAATATGGTCAACAGCCACGATGATGAATTCGAAGCCGTTGGAAGGAGGAAAGGGACCCATGAAATCAATTCCCCAAATGTCGAAGATTTTCGCAACTAGGATGGGTTGTAAGGGCATCATGTCACGACGTGACATTGACCCTAATGATTGGCACCTAGTGCAATGTTTGGCATAATTGTGTGCATCCTGGTGAAGGAAGGGCCAAAAGAAACCGCACTGTAACACCTTAACTACAGTTTTCCTCCCAGAGAAATGGCCTCCGCAGGCCTGATCATAGCAGAAGGATAACACACTGGGGAATTCGCTGTCAGGAATACAGCGACGGATGATTTAATCAGCACCAATCCGAAAAAGAAGTGGATTATCCCAGAAATAATACTTTGCTTCTGCCATGAGACGCTTGCGCTGGTTTTTAGGCCAGCCACGTGGAAGGGATCCAGAAGCAAGGTAATTGGCAATGTCGACATACCAAGGTCCACTTGCCACATTAATTGCCAATAGGAGCTCATTAGGAAAAATCTCATTAATCGGCAGAGTAAGTCCAATATGGTCAAGGTCCAATCTGGAAAGATGATCAGCCACAACATTCTGGGCTCCAGCCTTATTGTGAATCTCAATGTCAAATTCTTAGAGAAAAAGGATCCAACGAATCAGTCTAGGCTTGGCATCCTTCTTGTGCATGAGATGGCGAATGGTCGCGTGATCAGTGAAAACAATAACATGTGAGCCCAGAAGGTAAGAGCGAAATTTCTCCAGCCCAAAGACGACCGCTAGTAGTTCTTTCTTAGTGGTAGTATAATTATGCTGGGTCTCATCCAACGTCTTACTGGCATAGTACACCACGAAGGGGTGTCTATCGCGTCTTTGTCCCAGGATGGCTCCGACTGCAAGGTTGGAAGCGTCACACATGAGTTCAAAGTCGAGGGACCAATCAGGTGGCTGGAGAATAGGGACCTTGGTGACAGCATTACGTAGCTGCGTGAATGCTCGTATGAATCGGGGCCCATATCGAAGGGTACGTCGGTCGATAGGAGATGAGTTAAAGGTCAAGAAATCTTGGAGAAAACTTTGATGAATCTCCTATAGAAATCGATGTGTCCTAGGAAGGAGCGGATTTGTTTGACAGAGCCACTGGTAAATCAGCAATTACGTCAAGCTTAGCTCTGTCAACCTCGATACCCCTATCGGAGATGATATGTCCGAGAACAATTCCCTGGTGTACCATAAAATGACTTTTTTCCCAAGAAAGCATGAGGTTTACATCAATACATCTTCTAAGGATACAGGTCAGGTTGGCAAGACGGTCATCGAAAGATGGTCCAAAGACTGAAAAGTCATCCATGAAGACCTCGAGAAAGTCACCCACCATGTCATGGAATATCGCCAACATACATCTCTGGAAAGTTGCTGGCGCGTTGCAAAGTCCAAACGGCATCCTTCAAATGCAAAGGTGCCGAAGGGGTAGGTAAAAGTGGTTTTCTCTTGGTCCCGGGGGTCAATTGCCACCTGGTTATATCCTGAGAATTCATCCAGGAAACAAAAAAATTTATTTCTCGCTAACCGTTCCAGGATTTGGTCAATGAAAGGTAGCGGAAAGTGATCTTTCTTAGTTGCAGCATTGAGTTTCCTATAATCTACACACACTCTCCAAGATGTAGGAGTGTGTGTAGGGATGGATTCACCCCTGTCATTGACACTGATGGTGAGTCTCGCCTTTTTGGGCACAACGTGAATCAGACTCACCCAGGGGCTATCGCTGATTGGGTAGATTATACCCGCATCCAGCCACTTAATAATTTCCTTCTTAACGACCTCCGCATGTGAGGGTTGAGACATCGCTGCATCTCGCGGGAAGGTCAAGCCTCCTCCTCCGTATATATACGGTGAGTGCAGTAGGAGGGGCTAATGCCAGATAAGTCTGATAAAGACCATCCAATGGCTGCCTTGTGTTCCATAAGGACCTCAGTTAGTTTACACTCTTGCTCCCTGGTCAATTTTGAACTGATGATTACGGGGAGTGTTTCATTTGGCCCCAGGAAAACATATTTAAGTGTACTAGGAAGCTCTCTCAGCTCGGGAGTGGATGGTGAAAGGTCTGGCATTTCTTGGGACGAGAGTGTTCCCGGCGGATCAGAGAACAAGTCAGGAGAAAGAAGTTGGCTCTCAGATTGGCCAAGAATAGGGGCTTCTTGGATAGATGGATCCAAAAAGGAATAGCCCCAGTGAGTAGTATATGGGCTCAAGGTCCCAGTGTGGAGTTGCAAATCCGTTTGATTTGGCGAGAAAGAAAGGGCAATCCGATCTTCAAGAGTGTGGACCGGCGGTGAGTAGCACGGATATGACTCAGATCACAAGGTATGGGAAGCGAAGAAAACCTCATCAGAAATCTGGTCAGGAGAAGGTACGGGAATAGGGAGGGATGGGGGAACGTCACAATATGTGTTGGTCAGGCAATCGTCAATGTTTAAAGGCAGTCCGCAGCAGTCAGAATAGGTCCCAATTAGTTCGATACACGTGCTGACGGCCATGTCCTCGTCAGATGTGTCATCCTCGATGTAATCGCAATCAAAGTTCTTGGCTGCCTTGAAGATGTTAAGCTTGAGTTTTTCAGATCCAACGGCAATCTCAATACAACCCAACTCGCAATTGATATGGGCGCAGGCTGTGGCCAAGAAAGGTCGACCAAGGATGATCGGACAATCAGAAAGTGAGCTAGGAACTTCCATATCTAAAACAAGAAAGTCAACAGGAAAACAAAGACTGTTGACCCTAACCACCACGTCTTCCACCACACCCATTGGGATTTTGACAGAACGATCTGCCAACTGTAACGTGATAGGGGTGGGTTTCAGACTTCCCAAGGAAAATTTTTCGAGCATGATGGTTGGTATAAGATTGATGGAAGATCCTAAATCAAGCAGGGCACGGTTAAAATTGCAGCCTTGGATGCTGCAAGAAATAAGCGGTGTGCCCGGAACTTTCTGCTTCAGTGGTAGATTTGACAGTATAGCACAACTCGCATGAGGCGAGAGAACCACCGGATTCTTAGTTTTCTTTGACTGTCGCCTGGATGTTGTGCAGTCTTTGAAAAATCGGGTGACAGTAGGTATGTGGTCGATAGCCTCAAGCAGGGGTACCTTGATTTCAATATCCCTGAACAAATTACGCAGGTTATCAAAGGCCTGCGTATCTTTCTTCTTGCGTTTTGGCTCCCTCAGTAGAGCCTCAGGGAATGGAATTGATTCTGGCACTAATTTGGGTGTATCATCCTCTTGCGAATGCGGTGCGCATCCCGAATGAGAGGGCGATGAAGAAGATGGACCAGGATCAGGTCGAGGCGGATCGACAATCTGCTTGCCTCTCCTCGTAGTGATCGCATTGGACGATGCGGGTTCAATGGGATCATATGGCGGAGGAGGGTTCGTAATAGGGACATAAGAGTGAGGTGCTGCAGCAGGATTAGCCTGAAATCCTGGTGGAATGCTCG
This sequence comes from Thalassia testudinum, assembly GCA_037157565.1. Classification (NCBI taxonomy): domain Eukaryota; kingdom Viridiplantae; phylum Streptophyta; class Magnoliopsida; order Alismatales; family Hydrocharitaceae; genus Thalassia; species Thalassia testudinum. Next base: position 17,242,172 of record JAZHRO010000046.1, on the reverse strand, counting down.
AAGCCTGCAGAATCTGATGAACCTGCCCCTGAGAAGGTCGTACCTGTGGTTGAGGACCACGGGGTATGAAATTTCGCGGGTTGGGAACAGGTTGGGCGGGAAGAGTGCCTTGAGATCGAGCCGCCATGCGTAGTTGACTGATCTCAGCATTCTGCTGCGCCAATTGGTGCTGAAGAGAGGTCATGTTCTCTTCATGGCGGTTTGATATTTCCGTCATCATTCGCATCAATTTATCAAGAGGACTTGATGCGTGTTCGGTTTGCGGTACGCAAGGACCTGATGCGGATTCGCCATAGGATTAGACTGAGCCCTTGGGATGACGGGTGCGGACGGTCGCATTGGTCCACCCGTGAGGTTTTGGTGCTGCGGGTTGTTGGACCATGCGAAGTTCGGATGATTTCGCCACCCTGGGTTATAAATGGCAGAGAACGGGTTGTTCCCCAGGGTGCAAGCGTCTTCTATGCCAAAAGACACGTCCGCATGTAAATATGCATTCGAGCATACAGAGGCTTGGTCCTCCGTGTCAAAATACTGGCTCGCAGAAGCCAGATCCACATGGCTTACCGAATCGCTCGGCGTGACACTCGGTAAGGAAGGTCTTACGGGGTTTCTCGAGATAAGCCAGGTGTTGGAAGAATTGGGATTGTGACGAAGTGGTGAGGTGGGGGTGTTTGCCATAGAACGGGCGAGGTTGGCGAGAAGCTCGTCCAGCTTCTTGTGCACGACGGAGACTTCATCCAATTTTTGTGCGATAAGGCTGAGATCTATGGATGAATGGGAGGGTCCTGTGTCAACTTCGTGGACATTTCGGGGAAGGTTGGTATGATTAAAGGCGACAAAGGAGGCATTGTTCATTGAGTTTTCATAAATATTTTCAAACAATTCGAATGCTCCATTCTCGTCTTTATTAATGAAATTCCCTTCGCAGGAAGCATCTGCAATCTGCTTCAAAGACTCATTTAGCCCATAGTAGAAAATCTGGGCTATATGCCACTCAGGCAAACCGTGGTGTGGACACTTCCTGAGGAGGTCATTATATCTCTCCCATGCCTCGTGAAATTGTTCACCGTTTTGTTGCGTAAATGAGGTGATAGCACGACGAAGCGCATTGGTTCGCCCGATTGTGAAGAACTTCTTGAGAAACGTTGTTCGCATCTCTTCCCAAGAGTGGATGGTTCTCCCAAGGGTGCGTATCCACTGCGACGCTTTATCCCGCAATGAAAACGGGAACATTTTCATGAGGACTATAGGTAACCCGATATTTCTTCGTTTAACAGTTTTAGCCAATCGGGTTAGGTCTTCCAAGTGGAGGAAAGGATCTTCACTTTCAAGACCATGTAAGTGAAAATTTATCAGGCCAATTATGTTAGGTTTCAGTTCAAAGTCGTCCCTGCCCATGGGGACCCGAATTTGTGCTATGGTCTCTGTAGCAGCGGGATTCTGATAGGAGCTAAGAGACCTAGGCTCCTCTCGTTCGGGAGGGTTCTGCATTTCCTCCAATGTTTCCCTTATGGCTTCAATTTGCTCATTATACATTTCCATTTGGGCTTGGAGACGGGTTATGGGATCCAAGGCTCCACCGCCTGGTGGGTTTTGAGGGTGGTTTCCTCCCTCGGGATTTGGGGGTGGGTGTGTAACCATGTTTGTGGATGAGGACGATTCGGCTTCTTTTCTAAAATTATCAGGCAATTCACACAGTTCAGGGTTTTGTGACCTCCTCCCAAACATGCATTACCACAGGAAGAATTAGGGGGATACGAAGGGAAAAGAGATGAGAGAAATGACGCCGCAAAGGTACACTTGATGACAAATCAATACAATCAAATTCCTAACCTCTACAGTGTGCCCTTAAACCTAAAGATATAAGTTACCTACTATCACAACCTACGGAACCGAATGCGAGCACCGCGGAACCATCGAGCTAGATTGATAGGCCGTTTGCCCCAGTCTTAGACACCCAATAGCACGCGGGAACCCTGGCCAGCACGTAGGCGCTACACACAGGTAGTTAGACCTCCAATCCTTAATAACGGTCAAGTTACTACCAATTTTAGTTAGAGGCTTAGGATCAAGTGCTTCTGGAATGTGAAGGGCGTTATTTACGGGTAATGCCCAAATGATTGATTTTATAGAGTGTGTAAACCAAGCTTGCAACGAGGAAATCTCCCCGAATTGAAGTTTTTATTGGTGAATGGTTTTTATAATTCAGCCTTAAGTAGTATGGATTTTAAGATTTCTCTGAATTATCAATTCAACCAATCTCCAGGTTCTGAGAGAATACAAGTTTTCTTCTAAGTCCAACAAACCCTTCTTCAATGTCAATTGGTTAATGTATGCCAAAATGCAATGGGCTTCCCTAGATAGAGATTTCTATGTGTGGATGCACGAATCAGTTTTAGATTAGTGTGAAAGGAAGCCAAAGCACTACAATTTAAGTGCTCCCAATCAATAAAATGATGTCCACACACAAGGCTCAACCAAAAGATAAAGAAAATCAAATTGTTGGGGTTGAAGTATTCGGGATCGAATCTTAGGTACGTGAAAGGTCGTGGTGGGGTTGGAATTAACTCAATTCCCAGTCTCCTCACCAAAAAGGTGATCCCGAATTGCAGATAAATGAGGCAAAGAGGGATGTCAATCAATCTTTTGATTTTTGCCTCAAAGAATACTTCACACGGCGAAAGATTCAAGAATTAAGATTCTAGGATCTTCGCTATGCGAAGTTTGGCGGGAAATCCCGAGGTGGTGGGAGTAAAGGCAAACAATCAAACAAGTGAATTTTAATCCACTTACCCCAAGAGATCCCAAGAAGTTTTTCTAGTTTTTAGTTTTTTTTTTATTAGGGTGACAAGCTGACCTAAGTTGCTAAGAAAGGAAGACCTACTTGTTCAGCAACGTGCGAAGCTCCAGTGCGGTGCCAGCGTCTTCACGCTCTCGTTCCCGCCTTGGATCTGCTCACGTCTCCGACTTCGTCTGCCTACCTTCTCCTTGCAACAGGTTCACCTACACAGCAACAAATAAAAACACCCGTGAAGAGAAGGGTGTAAGAAGAGAGAAATTAAAGGAATGGAGTAAAAACTTACTTAAATGCGCACTTCCCCGGCAACGGCGCCAGAAAAGAGTGTGTGTTCGGGCCCGGATAGGTTGTGTTAATATAGTGATTTAATCGTTGTAATGAGTATAGTGGTTAACCTAAATTGAGCCTAACCATCTCTTTACAAAATTTTTTTACCTGGCCTACTTGATTTTATCTTGGTCACTTTTAGGCCCAGGGTCGAACTCAGGGAAGTGGGATTAGAAGAAGTTTCTACGCCTTTCCTTCAACGAATCTCTTCCGTTTGTTTATTATGTTTTTGGTGTTTTTCTATTTAATATCTTTTTCTGATAATTTTTGTCCTTGAGGTACACCCTCAAAATCAGGTTCTTGGCTTTGAGCCAAATTAGGGTTCCCAAAACTGGTCTTGCTATTTGCAAGACTGAGTACCTGCAAGTCAAAGATTATCTTTTCTCTTTTAGATATTTTTTTTTTATCTTTTTTACTGGCGGCAAAGAGAAATAAAAGTAAATATAGTATATATATATGTATATAGGGGTGGGAGTGGAGGTGGAGATGGCGTGTAGCACGGTGTCGAGTCGGTCGTCGTCTAGGAAGATGCAACCAACAGGATGAAGTGCCGCGCGAAGTGTAGGATGGATGGTGGAAGATGTGTGCGAAAACGCTTTCTGTAGACGTGTATCGGGGAATATCAGCAACTGGTGCAGATATTCCCGCGATACAACGTATGGTAAGTGATATGAAAATATATATATGTATATATATATAGTAATATATGTATATAGTTATATATATGTATGTATGTATGTGTATGTATATATATATATATATATATATTAGTATAAGTATCTATGTATATAGATATATGTAGATAAACATACACATATGTATATATATATATATGTATGTATTTATAGTTATAGATATATATATGTATATTTGTATATATATATATATATATTTATGTATAAATATATGTGTATATATATGTATATATATATATATGAATATGTATATATATATATATAAGTATATAATAGTGTATAAGTGAGTGGGTGTGTGTAGGAGAGTGTGTGTGTGTGTGTCTGCTGAGGAGTGAGAGAGTGCTGTGAGAGAGAGAGAGAGAGAGAGGGCAAGAGAGACAGCTGGAGTGAAGGAGGCAAGTTAAGCCGTCTGGAGCCCCAGCGCGTCGTCTGATGGCCACGCGCGCGCAGGTGCGTAGGCGCGAGAAGAGGCGCGGGGAAGAGAAGCCACAGCGCACCGCGCTGCGCGAAGAGGCGGGTGCGGGCGAAGGTGCTATGTGCTGAAGCGGGCAAAGACGCAGGCGAACGCAAACGCGATCGGGCGCTGGAGCGGGCGCGGGGAAAGACACGGGCGCGGGCTAGCGTAGGTTGCGGCCGTTGGGTGACCGGATAAGTGAGAAACTTACCGGTCACCGCACTGTAGCCACAGTGTTCCGCTGAAACCGTGAACAGTGGCTACAGTGTGCTATCGACTCGCGCGACCGCCTATGCCCAGTGCTGTGAGTGCGGGAGCTGCTGCGCGAGCTGGCGCGCGCGCGGAAGGTCTGCGTCGGCTGCTGGCTTGCGCGGAGAGGCGGGTGCGGGCGCAAAGAAGCGGGAGGCGAGGGTGGCCTGCAGGCGCGCGCTGGAGGCGTGCGCTGCTGCTGTTGCTGTTGCGGAGCTTGAGCTTCAAAGCTTGAAGCTCCTGTGGCAATGGCGGAAATGCTTTGAACGATGAAACTGGGAATAGAACCACCACGCCCACCAGCTCTTTGATGAGCTTGGCCGTGGTGGGACTTACAGTGGTGGTTGTGCACCACTGTGAGGTGCTCCTGCTCGCAGAGTAGCTCCTCAGAAGGAGGAGAGGCTGCATATGGAGGGGAGAGGGGAGGAGATACCTAATATGCACTGGTAATGCTAGGAAATAACACAAGACGGCACAATTGTTGGTGTATTTTTGCTGTGCAATCACGTACCCTCGCCTGACTATCGTGGTTTGCCTAGTTGGCCTAACAAGAGTTGGTGTAGGGCAGCCAGTCCAAACCCCGGCCCCATGGGGAGGCTAACTCCCCCCTACATTAAGGTAACAAGAGTCGGTGTAGGGGGCCATTCTTAACCCTAGGACTCAACCCGAGGGAGGCTAGCTCCCCCCACACTAAAGTAACGATAGCTTTCATCGGTACAGCGTACACAAGGACCAGCTCACTTTCCATGCAAAAGGGACAGTTGCACTTCTCATTACCATGTACTCAAGGGCAAGCTCACTTCCCTTCTACATACGATATTCATTCCATATACGTGAGTTCCCTTTCTAGTTTCCCTATATGGTTCATGCATTGTATTAAGTTCATTTCATTTCACAACATGCATATCTCATTGTTCACAACCTGGTTCTCAACCATATAACAGGCAACTCGTAATTTATTAATTGAAAGAAGCATCACCTCATTTGACTATTCATTTCCTAGCTTTAAGGGTTCTAACATGTATTTCAAAATAAACTGTGTGGCTCAAGCAATGTTCATTCACTCAATTCTGCCCTAGGGTTCATCTCATATCCTAAGGTTCAATCAATTCATTCTAAGATAGCATGCACTTAATTAATTAATTCATAATAGTTAGAAAAACCACTCTATCGGGATACACGGGTGTAGTGGGGGCTCGGATCGTAGATCCCGTCGTCTCTACAAGTCTCGTATACTCTATTAGCTAAAGAGCTATACAATTAACCAAACATATCAAACAAGTTCAAAATAGTATACGAGTGACACTAACACGTAGAGAAACTCGAACGAAAACCAACAATACTTTGTTTGCGCAAAACCGACTCCGTTTGGCCTTAAACGAGCCAAAAACGTGCATACTGACTAAAATCTGACGTCTCAGACTAGACCAGACGTCTTGAACGACCTCAGAATCTCACATTGCTTTCCTGCAACTTCCTTAGACGTCTGAACTGATGTGGGACGGATGCGTATGTCTAAATAGGTCATTGTAGCTTGCGTTTGCAACGTCAGTTTTAAATGTAGAAACGGATGTGAGTCCGAGTGTCGAACACAGGGAGGCGTGAAATCGGCTTTTTCTGTTGCTAGGTTGTCACAGAAATGGCAGGTTTTGCTTGCGCACGAGAAAAAGCGAGTGAAAAGAGAATACGAGAGAAAGAGAGAGTCGGGTTAGAGTCTTTTGATCATAGCATTCATGCAAATCAAGATAATAAATGCCCGACCAAAAGAGAGAGGCAATAACTATATAAGAAACAACATCGTTTAACATGCAACTTGAGTATTACAACAATAGCTAAATGCTTAAACAAAAGTAAAGTAAGGCTAGAGTAAAGGGGGGGGAGAGAGAGAGGAGAAGGCGAGGCGGCCACGGCGGTGGAGGGCTCCGTCGGTGGCTTGTCAACTCTGGCGAGTACAAATGTGCTAAGGGAAGCTAGGAATGGGGGAGAAGGATTGCAAGTTCATTTAATGCCTCTACATGGGTAGTTGGAGGGGGTTTATATAGGAAGAAGGGGTTTCTAAATTAAGTAGGGGCTTTAGCGACGTCTAGGACGTCACTAAAACCGCCCCAGAAATGTCAGTGAAGGCTCCTACCCGTCAATCTTCCTTGCCCGCTTATGCATCCTCCCCCGTGCTGTGCCTGTGATCCGTTTGCGCACCTACTGATTGCCTATTGAGATGCGCACGCCCAACCGCTCGCATCTGAGGGCGCCACGTAGCGCTATCTTCGCTGTCCACATGCTCATCAACGATACAATTTCTCTTATGCGCACCTTCGGCTCGAATTCGATATGCTACGTGGCTCGATCCTGCATCGGGTGCTCTGGAAAGGAGCGTCGATCGTTGCGCTGCGTCCCGCGGATGGTCGCGAAGAAGGATTTGCTCCCGGCTACTGCCGACCGTTGGATGAAAATCCAACAGTCAGGATTTGATTGAGGGTGCGTGGTGACGAGGTGCACCGCGAGTGCGGGTGCATCAGATGTCGCCGAGTGGCTGCCTGTGGGCTATTGATCATGAGATTAATGGCCATAACTTCTTAGGCTTGTTGCGGGAGCTCTAGATGTCGGATTTGATCGATTTTCAGCCTGTTGGACTTCATTTGTCGTTCTGAATTCATCTGTGCGGTCTAATCGCTTATCTGAGGCCTGTTTTGACATGAACTTGTATAAATGGTCATCAACACTGATTTATAAGCAATCTTAATGTGCAATGCATGTAATGCTCCCATGCCCATTTATAATGTGTTATTTGTGCATGTTACCCTTAAGATAAACCCCGATTTACAGAATTATCGCCACAAAATATAGAGTTATCATGAACCCCTCTGCAACCGTCTAAGGGATATCACAGACATTTGACACTCCCTCCGGTCATCTGGAAGTGCAGTCAGACGTCTAGCACCATCTCCAGACGTCCTAAAACACCTCGAAGGGTGCACCACGCGCCTTTCCCACTTCCTGTACCTGCACATGCGTGCGGATTTAAAAACTTGACACGTGAAAACATAAGTACATGCATGCAGGCACATATAAAGGACATACCTCAGCACTCTACATGTTGTCAGACGTCTGGCACCTGCTTCTGACGTCCTGAGGCTCCTCCAGACGTTTGGATATCATCCTTGACGTCTGATACTGCGAAAAAATGTTTTCCCAGTGCGCCTTGCGAACCTTCTCCTTGCACGATCCTTCGCCCGCAGGACCACAGCAGCTCCTCCAATGGCTGCAGGAGGTTACAGAGCTCGTTTCCATGAGCTCCCTCGGCCTCACCTCCAGCCGCACCTCCTTGTAGTTTCCCCGATAGGAGGGGTTCACGTAATAAATTGTGGAATAAAAATACAAAATAATCTCACAAAATATTAATTACACAATGTACACAATTATTTTTAGGTGGAAACCCAAACCGGGTGAAAACTACCACCTAACCCTCTTAAGTTAGGATTTTCTGATCAACCAAGTTGATCAAATCCATTAAATGAATCACTTAAACTAGGGTGATTCAACCTCAATTACAACCACACTACTTTATACGAGGGTATCATACCTCAAACCCCTTCTCTTTACAAGAAGGATTTTGTCTCACGAAGGAGACAGGAATTCGCAAAGCGAATACCCAACCAAAGAACAAAGATAAATAACAACAATCCAATAGAGCCAACAAAAATGATCTTAACATAAGCTTCCATAGGAATTGGGATGCTTCCCTTTGCAGAGGTGCATCGACTTGACGCGGATGAGTGAACCACGCGGTAGCGCTTCGTCGCTCTCGTAATCGTTGGCGAGAGAGCAGGTGCACAATCGGATCAGTTCTCTAGAAGTAGCACGTAAGCTTAGAGAGCAAGAGCTTGCTTCTTAGGATTGAGAGACACAAAATGGTGTGAAAGTTATTACTAGGTGTATCTTGGTGTGCAAGAGGTTCTCCTCTATTTATAGAGGCCATAAGAAGGGTTTGGAAGGCTTTGGAAAGCTTCCATAGCCGTTGGGTGCAAAGCCCAAGGAAATCAGGATCAATCATGACTCTGACAGGGTTATCAGACATTTGATCTTGGCATCGGACGTCTGTAAGACCATTTTAAGACGTCTGATTCTAGGCGGGTTTCCTTATTGACTTAGATCAGACCTAAACAGGGTTCTAGTGTATGTTCATCAGAAGATAGGCTGGATGTCTGGCACTAGTTCTGGACGTCTAGAAACCTACTTTTCTACGGGAATGTATTTCCAAGAGAGTGCAACGGCTAGAAAATCTCTGAGAAGAGATTTTGGGTCAGCCGAGGTAAAACGGTCATGTATCAGACGTCTGGGGTCCCCTACGGACGTCTGATACTGGCTAACGGTCATATCCTTCAGTGTTTGCTAAGCCAACCAACGGTCCACTAATTGGACGTCTGGCAAAATTATCAAACGTCTGGAGTAAGGTCTGGACGTCTGATTTCATTAGACAGAACTAAGTCCAACTTAATTGTTATCGGACGTCTGAGTCAACAGTCTGACATCTTAAAAGTATTTATCAGACATCTGATTTTCAGATGAGACGTCTGAAAAGTAGTTTGAACCCTATTTTGGTTTTCTAAGTTCTCTACAGAAAACCTAAGCATCCTAGGGTTGTGCAAGTATTCCTAGGACTACTGTCAGGGTTCTTTGAGGCTCTTTAACATGAATCTAAGTAACAAAATAAAGAGCAACAATAAGAAACAAGAATACAACGAGTACAAGGAAAGGAAATCGATCCTATTCCTCATCTCCTTCCTTCTTCAAGCCATCACTCCTCGCAAAGCTCCTCTATTTTTCGTCAAGCTCCTCCAATCCGCCATGGATGCGAGCTTGAATTCCGTCTAAACACGTCTCCATTTGCAATTAACCTAAAATCTAAAACTTTAAGTGCAAATGTTAAATGACACGTGTTTTGTTATCATCAAAATAAACGATCGCGGTGCTCTAGCACCAACACTCCTTTCCTAACCTCCTCCGAGATCCTCGCTCTCCCTTACCCATGCTCTCCCTCTATTTCACGTTTTCGCTCTCCCTCTCTCCCATGCTCCTCCATCTTGAGCTCCCCTCTTTCCCCTCTCGTGGCTGCAAGGGGGCGGGAAGGGAGGTAGTCGTCGGCAGGTGGTGGAGGAATGAGGGTGGAGGTGGTGGTGGTGTGGAGAGGTGGGGGAGTTGGTGAGGGTGGTGGGGGTGTTAAATAGGGAGAGGGTGAGGGTTTGTAAGGGGGTGTGTGCGTGGGTGTGTTGTGTAGGAAGGGAGAGAGAGGGCGGAATTGCAGAATCTCCCCTACAAGACCTTTTTCTTCCCACAAGACCCACACACCTAAACCTAGGGGGTTTAAAATTGCACTTATACCTCTACCTTTCCAGAAAACTACGAACGACCCTTGGGAAGGGTCATTTCAACATAACAAAATTAAAGAAAGTTTCGTTCTCGAAACTTGAGCTAACTAGGGTGCAAAAATAAATGTAAAAGCGCATAACAAACTTAAAGAGGATCAAAGTAGGTTAGAAGCGATGTACCCTCAAAAAGCTCCATGTACTATTCTCGCATTGCTGCTTTGGGCTCCCAAGTTGCCTCCTCGTATCGCCGACTTCTCCATAGGACCTTCAATAGTGGCACCTCATTCCGTCTCACACTCTGGACGGCTCTGTCTAATATCTACACTGACCTCTTAGGGTAGGTCAGTCATCTCCCACCTCGATGCTCTCGTGGCTCAGAACGTGACTAGGATCGGCGATGTACTTCTTGAGATTGGACACATGGAACAAGTTGTGCACTCCAGAGAGCCAGGGAGGAAGGGCAAGCCACTAAGCAACAGGTCCAACCCACTCTAAGACCTCAAAGGGCCCCACAAACCTTGGCGCAAGCTTCTCTTTCACCCCAAAACGTTGCAAGCCCTTCATGGGCGAAACACAGAGGAAGACGTGATCCCCAACCTCGAACTGCACCTCTTTATGCTTCCTATCAGCATAGCCCTTCTGCCTAATCCTGGTAGTACGGAGTCGTCTGTGAAAGGTAGGTCAAGTCATCTTGGATTTATTCCCAACGACTACTTAACCCTTCCAAGACCTTCGTAAGGGTTCTAAAGACATCTATAAATAGAGGAGGATCCTTCCTTTGTCAAAAACATCAAGAAACATTGCTTCTACTCATATTGTGTTCAAAAGAAGAAATGAATCACCTAGAAGTGTTGTTGCTCTCAAAACCTTTATCCACACTCTTGACAGCACCATCTTCGCTGCACACCCCTCTCCCATCTTTGCGTACAAGAGCGCCATTCGTGCCCTTGCGTGGTTCACACACCCCGCATTGCTAGTCGACGCACTTCCACCAAAGGGAAGTTTCCTTATCTTATAGCAGAAAGATTTACTTATTTACTTTGTGGCTCCATAGGATATATTTGTAATTGACTTTGTTTGGGTATTCACTTTGCGAATTCCCATCTCCCTCGCGAGACAAAATACTTCTCGTGAAGAGGAGGGGTTTTGAGGAACGCTACCCTCGAACATAATAGCGTGGTTATATTGAGGTTGAACTACCCTCGTTTTTAAGTAGTTTAGTTAGTTGATTTAATCGACTACGTTGATCGGAAAATCCTAGGTCGAGAGGATTAGGTGGTAGTTTTTACCTGGATTTGGGTTCCACCTAAAAATACTTGTGTACTTGTGAGATTGCTCATTTTGTGTGATTATTTACTGATGAGAAACTCATCATGGCTCTTAAATACCCCTAATTAATTAGTTTCTCTAATTAATTAACTAGGAATATGTCTATTTAGGGTTTAATTATGATATAAGGGATAATATATTAAAAGACCATAAAATAAGTTAACAATACTAAATTAAATGTCAATTAATGCTATCAATAATTTAAATAATAATTTGGACTCGATTTATAAATATTTAGATATCTAATTAAAATTTAATATTTAACACTAAGTATGTAATAACTTAAGTAATTTAATCAATTAAATAAATAAAGCTAAAAAGGTCAAAAATGTAAATTCAAGGTATATATATAATATTTATCTAATTTATAATCATATATAAAAAGTTGAAAAAGAATTAAATTCAAATAAGCCTTGAAAACCTCAGTTTACATTTTAGTCCTTCGGTTTCTATTTCCATTGAGTCCTTTTATTCAGTCTAGGTCCTTAGGAATTCCTGCAAATAAGTCCCTGTGTACACCGTCGTCTTCTTCCTCTTCTTCCTCGCACTGGACAGCTGAGAGAGTTCGGTCACCACACCGCTCGATCACCGCTCATCCCTTGCCTGAACTCCTCCGCCGTTGCTCCAGAGCTTCTACTCAGCTTCCTCTTCGCATCCGACGGATCAGACGAAGCTCTAATCCTAATTAGGGTTCGAAGTTAAGGTCATCAATGTCGGAGACGACGCCGGTGGTTTCGGTGAACCTAGACTCTTACCCGTCTAGATACATCCCCTTATACCTCCACCATCACCTATAAATAGCCTGCCATTCCTCCGATTTGAGTAGTTAGCTCCCTACAATCTTCCCTCAACTGTAGCTAACCGATAAGCTATTCTCTCTACTCTGGCGACCTACCTCCACTTCAACGTACTTCCTCCGATCATTTCCACCATCCGCCGAGCTTCGTCGTTCTATGCTGCACATCTGGTCAAGGCGACGACTCCAGACTTCTCTTCCACACTGCGAATTCGCCCGCCGGACTTCCTCCCCTTCCCTCTGATTTCCTCCTCCATCGCGATCCTTCGACGGAAATCTCCTACCTCCTTCGACCAGGTAACAGTAGAATTAGGTTTTATCTTAGTGTAGCTTATCGCAGTTTATATAGTGATGGGAACACCATCATGAGCCATAACTAACTCAATTTGATCTACTAAAGTTAATAAAAGCTCCTACATATCAGCTAGAAGGTCTCTTGGCCAGGTTAAGTTGTTTTAAGAAGAAAAGAAGAATAAAAGGTTATTTCTACAATGTTATCAGTAATTCACAAAAACAGAATAACCACGGGGTTTTTCAGGGGTTACTAAAGGTCAAATATGCATTTAAGTCTAATAAGAGGGTCCATGCAGACAGAAACGGGTTTTCACGAATTTTAAGAATTAAATGACATCTAAAACCCTATAAACAGACCTACTTAATTTACTGAGGTTTTGGTCAAGATAAAATTCACATAAACCCTCTAAAATTCATATAAAAATATTCTCTAGGGTTTAACATCTTTGAATTGACCATCAGAACCCGTTTTGACCCAAAACAGAATCACAGACAGACTATTGCCCTAATTTGGATTCTTACATAAATTACCTAGTTAAACTAGGTCAAAACCAAAATCCAACTTCATCATTAGATTTTTTGGGTCCAAATGAGGTTTGTATCAAAATTTGGGTCCAATCAGAGATCATCTTGACATAGTTTGCAATTTGATCCAGTCTGACTCTCTCTCTCACTCAACCCCTCAGCTTTTGAAATTCCTTGCAAATACCCCTATCTTTTTCGTCACTCTTTACAGAAAGGTCCTTCCTCCATTTTCGTGGAGAAGTCCTACTTCGACGAGCTTCAATTGGCAAGAACTCTGTGATTACGTGATGAATTCCTCTCAAAATTGCAAGGAAGATTCATCAGGTAATCTCCATCCTATTGAACCATGTCAAAGTCTCCAAATCTCTCTAAAAAGCTCGTGCGTATCCTTCAAAGATTCGAGTCTCCTATTTCGCAAAACTTGGGAGCTTCTAAGCTTGAAAGCTTGCCTCCTAACCTATAAATGACCCCTCATGGCATTCCTTACCTCCTTAGCGAAAAATTGAGCCAATTCTAGCCCTATTTCCTCTCCTCCTCGGCTTGCTCCGCCTCATTTCGGCGACCCCTTCCTCCGAGCTTCTTCACCAGCCATCATGAACTATAACCAACCGATCTCGACTCCCCAGCTTCTTCCGCACCTCGACATACCCCCGAGGCTCTTCCTCCCACTTCGTCGTCACTGTTCTCTCCTACCAGAGCTCCCTTCGTCTCTGGCACCAGCCATACCAGACCTGACGTCACTCCTCCCCCTCGTTGACCACTACTTAGTCTCCTTGACTCCTTATCTTTCGCACATCATCACCGTGCTACTACTTTGCTGTTTCGACTGCTCCTACACCGTCCACGTCTTTGTCTTCCACCTCACTAGCGTACCTCCAGCGGGACATTCCAGCCACTACAGACCATCTCTTCACCTGCCACCAAGTCAGCGAGTGTCACATCGCTCCATTGATCAAAAGCCTCAAATAAATTTCGGGTTTTGATCTCATATTCTCCCAGCCGAACAACCCAACTTCCGTCACCATTCTCTGCCTTCACCAACACTTGCAACCACTTGCACGGCACGCCATCGCCACCACCACCACCACCACCTTCATTGCACTTGTGCGCATCTTCTGAGCTTATCTGACAAGGTCGAGAGGCCATGCTTTCCTTTTCAGGTGTTCATCAGACATCCATGATGAGAGACTCATCATGGCTTCTAATTACCCCTAATTAACTAGTTTCCCTAATTAATTAGCTTGGAATATGTATATAGAGTGGTTAATTATGTAATAAGGGACAAATCAATAAAGGACTTAAAATAAGTTTAAAATGCCTAATTATAACTCAATTAATATTATTAATAACTTAATTAATTAATGGGCTCGAAATACCATTAATTAGTTACCTAATTAATATCTTATTTAACTTAAGAAAATCTTAAGAACTAAGTCTTTAATAACTTAAGTAATAAATAAATTTAATAAATATAAATAAATGGGTAAAAATGTAAATGCAAGGCACTTATATAATATTTAACTAATTTATAAATATATAAAAAGTTAGAAAAGAAAATAATTTAAATTAACCTTAAAAGCCTCAGTTTGCATTTGGATCCTTAGAATTCATTGCACTTAAGTCCTCTTATTTCGCTTAGGTCCTTAACTTTTCATGCAAATTGATCCCTGTGTACACTGTCTTATTCATTTCTTCTTCAACCACTTGTACGGCAAACATTCAACGGTGATGTCACCCTTCGATGACCGCCCATTTGACGCCACTCCATCGCGAAGCTTCTGAAGCTTGTGCTCACCACCTTAACTCCATCCACTGGTCCGGATTATTCATAAATCCTAATTAAGTATAGGTGTTAACCTCATCAGCTTCAGCGACAACGTCAGAGGTTAAGCTGTACCTAGACATCCACTTGTCCGGATTCTTCCCCCTTCACAGCCACTGAATCCTATAAATACCCTCGAACCCTGCGATTTGAGCGATCAGCTCCCTTCCCCTCTCTACCTCACCATAGCTGGTCAGTAGGTTCTTCCGCAACTCCGGCGTCTTCGTTCTCCTTCTTCAGCGCGACCGCTAAGGACGCGCTGCCTCTCTCACCTCCTCTTCCTCTCTATCGCCCTGCTAACGATGACTGAGCGCCCCACTCTCCCTCTGATCTCCGCTTCGATCGGCCGGAGCTTCTCTTCTCACCCAATCTACATCTTGATCCCGTTCTCACCCTGCCAAAGACGAGATCGCTCACCTCCTTCGTCAAGTAAGTAGAGCTAACTCTTAGGAGTAGATTTAGCTAAGTAATTAGGTAGAATTAGCTTAGTTTAGCATAGTTGTAGTAGCTTCTCCGGCTTCGATGAAGCCAAATCCGGCTTTGATGGACTTCTATTCACCTTTCCGAGTACCTTATCATTTTCCTCTCCTCCTCACAAATCACCTACACTTCTTTTCCCTTCAATTTAACACCTATATCGCTTAGACCATCTCACCGTCACTGGCGACCTCTGCTGTCCATGGCGGAGGTCCCTGAGTCTAATTCACACTCGTCTAGGGTCCTTCATCACCTTAGCACATTCTTAGGACCCTAATCCACCTTAGAATTCACCTAATTATCCATCTAACCACCTAAACCACTTCACACACACCTAGATACTTCACTGTCCATGGTGAAGTGTCAAGAGCCAGTCTCACACCCAATTAAGGTCCTACATCACCTCCCTAACTCCTAAGGACCTCTACAAAGTTTTCAATTGCTCCTATAGAGAAATTTACTAGAAACACCCAAATTCTCCTCTTATGAGTTTGCTGTCAATGGTGGCTCAGAGATGAGTTAACCACCTACTTACCTAGTCCACTTGCATCGCTTCACCCCTTAGAAAATTTTCCCTCACTCAATTGAGTGAGAGGAGACATTATAAGTTCTGTCGAATTCAGAATGTCAAAATTTTGAATTCCATGAACAATCTTATGTTATGATCATCCTTTGAGCCAATTGATGGGTTCTTAAGATCTTTCTAGGTCTTAGGAAACTCTACAGGTCATTAATGGCCTGTTTTATTGAAGTTTTCACCTTTGTACATCAAAACCAAACTCACTGGAGCTTCGGCGAGGTATTTTGAGCTTCAGCCCAAGAATTTACCTGAGAAGCTCCAAAGTACACTTATAAGGCTTCATGATTAATTTTCTGTGGTTTATTTGAGTTTCAACATCTGGAGTACTTGTTTGTTCCGCGTCTTCTCCAACTTCAGCAGAGTTGGAGAAGCTGTTTTGTTAGGATTAAGACTTCGAAAATAGGTTCAGAAGCTTATGCAGAACCTATAGAAGCCATCCTTGATCTTTAATTACTTTGAGAACTCTTAGGTTGTTCCACCGAACAAACTCCATTTTGACCTCAGGCAATGAAGTCTGAAACCTTACCAGATTTGATCAAAATCCAATTTTGAAGTCTTAAATCAATTCCTAAGGATGAATTATGTTGATCTGAGCCTTTAATTCAATCTAAGAAAGCTTAATTCAGAAAGTCAACCCTCAATTGGATTTGGTCAACACTGTGTTAGACTTAAGTGATATTGGAGTAATTTTGGGAATTAAATGTTTCAATAGGGATCTGGGATGATTTAGAATGTGTTTAGGTTGGATTGGAAGATTTTTATTGAGGTTTTAAGGTGTTTCATGCTTCTGCACAGTTTGGGTTCAAAACAAACCAAATATAGTTTCGGTATCATTTTGATGAGATTTAAACTCCTATTTCACCTAGGCCAGACCACAATAACCATCTGAGGTTCTTCAGATATCTGTTAGAGACTAATCTCTCTCTGCTAAGCTAATTCAAGCTCAAATCTGAGCTTTATGTCTCCTGAATGAAGCATCTAAGTTTCATCTTCTCTTTGAGCTTCTTAAAAGCTCTTTTCTTGTTCCAATTGATGTGGAAATAATCCCTGAAGGTATTCAAGCCTTCAGCTAGATACCAAAGCCTCTTCTGCAGGTCAAAAGACCTGGATTCACCTTCTGCAGGCCATTAAGGCTGTGCGAACCCTTGATCTTCGCCCTTCAAATTGAAGGGCCAATCCAGATCTGAACACCAAATTGGTGTTACAATCTTGTAGAGCACTTGATCAACTCTCGATTGAGCCTTTGCTCGATCGGATTGAGTCACTGAGTCGGCCAGAATCTTCGCTGAAAGATTGGCCTAGAGCTGGGAAGATAGTTTCACTTCAGTAATATGTGAAGCGCCACACTGGTATATTATGAAAAACTACAGTAGACGATTCGGTCGTCAACGCAGGGCGCGAAATGAAACGAGCATGGGTGTGTGGGTGCGTGCATTGCACGTGCTTATGCATGGGTGTGTGTGCGTGTGCGCGCGCCTGTGGGCGTGAGTGTGGGCCAGAGTGGGCGAGTGGGCCTGGGAGGCCAGTTACTGTGCATGAGCTTAAAATGAAATTAAACCACCTAAGAAAAAATTAGGCTTGGACCTAGTAGGGTCTGGTCCCACCCTCTAAGGGGTGCTGTGTATCCCCGACCGGACTGAGATGCCAATAAGAAAATCTAATTTTTCTAATTGAAGGCTTAATGGCTAAGTGTGGAACTCATTATGCACGGTAAGGAGAAGAGGTTAAGCTAAAGAAATGACTAAGAGTTCAGAAGAGGAAGAAGAAGAGAAAAAGATGAGTAAAGGAAAAGACAGAGAGAGAGAGATAAAGAAGAAAGAGGGCTGAAGATTAAGAAAGAACAAAAATAAAGAAGGATAATCTGACGTCTGTCCATTATTTTAGACTTCCAATTTTTACTTTTAAGACATCCAATCTTCTTATTAGAGACGTATGATTTGTACTTTTACTGAAATATTCTCTTTCAATATTTTGAGCTTTATTTGATGTAATAAGGCATTGTACTCACTTGTATAACATTTTAGTGCTTTAATCTTTTGTAATAAGAAGTAATTGATGTAATAAACATGTTTACTTGATTCTTAATGACAAATCACATGTGTGAATGCTACGAACGCGTGCCCCGGACATATTTTAAGACGTCTGGGAGGTGGCCCAGACGTCTTACCAGACGTCTGGGATCACATCCATACGTCTTGCCAGACGTCTGAAAAATCGTTATCGTCCACACCCACGAGTCGTCTGCGCACCTGCGCGCACAGACCGCATATTCGTTATTCCCTCTTTTTCTTCTGCTGCTGCAGACGCCTGCCGCGCCTTCTCTCTCTCCTCTCCGCGCGGCCTTAAAAGGGCCGCGCCTCCCCTCCCGTCTCCACCGTCTCCTTCTTCTTCTCCTTCCTGTGTACGAGAGCGAGCGAGCGCGAGGGCTGCAGCGGCGGCCGCAGTGAGTGCGGAGGAGGCGCGGCGTGCGAGGGCGGAGCCCTGCCGTAAGGGCGAGCTCGCCGGAGCGGCTTGGCCGGCCGGCGTAGGGCGCAGGGGGCGCGGAACGACGCGGAGAGGGACCTGCTGCAGTCTGAGCAGCAGGCGCGCGAGGTGCGACGCAGGCGGCGTCGCGAGCGGAGGCCGAGTAGCGCCCTGATTCTGGAAAAATTTCCAGAATCAGACGTCTGGGTTGATAGGCAGACGGCGAGGACGACGTCTGGTAGCTCATACAGACGTCTGAAAGGTGTGTATTCCGCTTTCTTCTTCCTTCCTGTCGACCGACCGTACTAAGGGAGGGAGTTGGCTGTGCGCAGGTTCGCTGATTCGGCATCCTTTGCGAATCAGACGTCTGGAAGTTTTACCAGACGGCGGGAGTGACCTCCAGACGTCCGGGGTGACCATCGGACGTCTGGGAGATAGGACAGACGTCCCCGCAGACTTCTGGACGTCTGGGAAACCACACTGAACAGGTAATTCTCTGATCCACTGTTTAAGACGTCTGGAAGAAGTTCCAGACGTCTGATTTTGCACAGTATCGTCTTTTTCGACCCGTTTAGGGCCCGTTCGGGCTCCGTTTTCCGCGATTCGAGTTGCGTTCTTTTCAGAATTAATTCCTCTACCCGTCTACAGTAGCTATACACTGTTTTGAGACACTCCTTGTGTTTGATCCTTGTGATAGGACCTCGTTCAGTGGCAGTCTTGAGAGTCACGGAGGCACGCGGGATTCCCGATCACGCCCCCATTACTCCCGTTGTACCTGGTAGAGTGGCTTAAGTTTATTATTAAAATCTGTTAAAGTATGGAACCATAACAAGAATCTAGGACATGGCATGAATCCTAGGAATGAGAAATGTATGGAATGATAGCTCCTAGGTGATGCATGAATCCTAGGGCTAGAAAACTAGTTGTATGCTAGATCCTAGGATGTGGCATGAACCCTAGGATGGAAAAACTAGTGGAATGTATAATATTGCAGTCTTGGAAAAATGGAAAGGAATATAAAGCTGCCTGTAAATTGAATTAACAGCTGCCTGTTATGAATAAAGAAACATGATTGAGATCCTGGATTGTGAGAACGTGGAACTGGAAAGTGAAACATATGATGTTCTGAGATAAAGAGCTGGAACCCTACGGGGAATTAGGAGTGGAACTCCTGGAAGGAAAAAGGAATGGAACTGAGATGCAGTTTGTACTGTCTCTTGGGTACGCAGTACCAAGGGAAGTACCTGTACCTGTTTAGTGCAGAGTGGGGCCAGCCACCCCAGGGACCCGGGGTTAGGATTGGCCGCTCTGTACCGACTTGTTGGCCCTCGTGTACGTAGTACCGAGGAGAGCTACTAGTGTTAGGAGAGTACTAGCTACCCCACGGGCCCCGGGGTTCTGCTAGCCTCCTTCACCGACTTGTTAGGCCCACTAGGGCAAACCAGGGTAGTCAGGCGAGGGTGCGCGAACTGTGGAGGGGCAAGGCCCCGGTTTGGTTACTGTGGAGGGGTTGGACCCCTGTTACTGAGAGGGCTCTGCCCTGGTTCCGTGCTGTGCTTTGGGCGCACCCGTTAACGGAAACGACTGACCGCGTGCCAGTGCGGGCTAGCTACCTGTGCGTTTATCGCGCGTGCCGTAGTCACCGTTACGTCTGTCAGTGACCTTGGGGTGGTTGACTGAGGGTAGGATCACCACGGGGGACTCTCCCGGCCAGGAGAGCACCACGTGCTACTTCTACTTTTGGAAAAGACTGCAATCAAGATCGTTCCCACGAGGACATTCGAGATCAAGTAAAGGATCTGAGAGATAAATGAAATAGTGAGAAAAATTGAAAGATGTGAGTAAAGGAAGTAATAGAACATAACAGCTACTGTACACTCTACTGTTGCCTTTAGTTAGTTTGCCACTCTACTCAGCGTTTTGCTGACGTGTTACACTCGTTACCTTTTTCAGGACCAGGTGTTGAGCAGCCAGGGTCGGCGGCTGCAGAGGACGCTGGGCCGAGTAGGGTCCAGTAGAGTTTACCACAGTCTTTTGTACCTCTTTTGTTTCTGTTCTAGTGAGTAGTTTTTGTTTCCGCTGTACCTTCTTTACCTGCAGTTCTTGTTATATGATAAATGTTGTTCTACTGTTGTGGTGGTACCTACTGTAGTAGTCTCTTCCTTACTGCTGTACTTTCTTATTGTTAGTTATATTCATGCTGAATGTGGTTTATTTTACTGTCTTTTGGTTACTTCCTCGTTGGACGACTAGGTCTTGGGATTAGTCGAGTCGGTCCGGTTCTCGTGTCTCGTAGGGACTCGGGAACCGGGTCGTTGCAAGATGGTATCAGAGCAAGGTCGTCCCGAGAAGTGAATCAACTGATTGGAAAATAACCAATTCACATGTTTATAGCTAGAGTAGCCACCACAACATATCTCTTGACATGAGCTCTTAGAAGTTTTGTTAGGTACTGTCTGTTTTGACGTTTCCGTTTTGTTTCGCGTCTCCTTGCAGGAGATGCCTCGTCGCGGGACTGGCGAGACTGGCCGCGGGCGCGGCCGAGGGCGAGGTCGGCGAGGTGGACGTGCTGTCGTTGACGTCTCGGTGGACCAGCCACCACTCCCTGGCATCCAGGCCCAGGACCTCGCCAGACTGATACGGGATATTGTACGAGAGGAGCTCCACCCACCGCCCCGAGCACCTCCTCCTGGGGTTGCAGAGGGGGAGTCCTCTGTGGGACCACGCGACGGACACGGCGCTGGACACGAGGGAGGGGATGGGCCCCTGCCGCCCCCACCTTCCTCCGACACTTCTGTACACGAGGCACCTTCGCCTGGAGGTGCACCAGCACCTCCCCTACAGCGCCACTTCGAGCTTTTCGGACAGTTCCGGAAGCTGAAGCCCCCCTCCTTCAAGGGGGATGAGGACCCAACCGAGGCAGAGGACTGGCTTGAGCAGCTGGAGAAGATCTTCGACACCCTTCGCCCCCCGGTGGAGTGCCGCGTGGCCTTTGCCACGTACCAGTTGAAGAGTGCGGCACACCGGTGGTGGAGGGCGGTCCGGGGACAGGAGAGGGACGAGCCGACGTGGGACCAGTTCGTCACCCTCTTCTGCGAGCAGTACTTTCCCCAGACGTGGCAGGACCAGAGGAGGCGGGAGTTCCACACTCTCCGCCAAGGGACGATGACTGTGAGCGCGTACCTTACGCGTTTCTTGGAGTTGTCCCGCTTTGCAGCGACAGCGGTAGCCACTGAGGAGGAGCGCCTTTGGAGGTTCACCGAGGGGCTCCGGCCTGCGATCCGGGGGTATGTCAAACCCCTGAAGCTGCCGACATTTTCGAGGGTGGTAGAGGCAGCTATGACTTACGAGGAGACCAACCCGTCCGCGCGAGAGACCGACGGCGGGCGGAAGAGGCCCTTTTAGCCAGACTTCTCACAGGGCCGGCGAGAACGGAGACACGTGGCGTCCGCAGGAGAGCCGTCACGTTGTGCAGGGCCATCAGTGGCCTTTGGGCGCCCTCGACAGGGGCCAGTCGCCAGCACCGGACCCCCGCCTAGCCGACAGTAGGGACTCACTGAGGGCGGGAGTCGGGTTCCCCTCTGCTACCAGTGTGGCCAGCCGGGCCACGTCAGGAGGGACTGCCCATCTAGGGCAGGAGGTCAGCAGATACTTCCCGTGCAGAGCACTGGAGGGCGCGCAGGAGGCCGCGGTTCCCAGGCACGAGGAGGAGGACAGCAGTCGCGAGGAGGGTACCGGCCAGCACCTACCCGTCCGACGCAGAGTGTGGCTGCTTCGTCCGCACCTAGAGCTGAGGGGCATATCAACGCCCTAACACACAGGGACGCCAGAGCATCGGGATCCGTGGTAGCAGGTATGGTTTCAGTTTCTGGCAGACTCGTTTACACGCTTTTCGATTCCAGCGCTACGCACTCGTTTGTCGCAGCCAGTTTCACAGTTAGTTTGGACCAGGATTATACACTGTTAGAGAATCCGTTCGTAATCAGAGGTCCGAGTGGTCAGCTGTTTGTAGCTGAGGCGGTGTACACGGGTTGCGAGGTCAGCATCGGGGGACATAGCCTGCCAGCTGACCTGATTATGATACAGATGGAGGACTTTGGAGTGATTCTGGGGATGGATTGGCTGTCCGCTTACCACGCCTTGGTAGACTGTTTTGGGAGGAAGATTGTCTTCTCCATTCCGGAGTTGCCTTCTTTCGAGTTTCACGGGCAGCCAGTGGACAGACGTTTCAGGTGCATTTCGGCACTTCGGGCGGCGAGACTTTTGAGCTAGGGGTGTGAGGGCTTCCTAGCCTGTGTGGTGGCAGAGCCCAGCCCTGTGGCAGACTTCCAGAGCATCCCGGTGGTCAGAGAGTTCCCCGACGTGTTTCCAGATGAGTTACCAGGACTACCGCCCGAGCGTGAGATCGAGTTTGAGATCTCACTAGTACCAAGGACTAGCCCCATCTCCACCGCGCCATACAGGATGGCATCGCTTGAGCTGCGAGAGCTCAAGTCCCAGTTGCAGGACCTTTTGGAGAAAGGTTTCGTGAGGCCCAGTGCGTCTCCCTGGGGAGCCCCGGTACTGTTTGTGAAGAAGAAGGATGGGACCCTACGCCTTTGTGTGGACTACTGACAGCTGAATAGGGTCACCATCAAGAACAGATATCCGCTGCCGAGGATCGACGATTTGTTTGACCAGTTGCGGGGTGCCACGGTGTTTTCCAAGATAGACTTGAGGTCTGGATACCACCAGTTGAGGATCAGGGAGACCGATGTCTCCAAGACAGCTTTCCGCACCCGGTACGAACACTACGAGTTTTTGGTCATGCCGTTTGGGCTGACCAATGCCCCCGCTGCTTTCATGGACCTGATGAACAGGGTGTTTAGACCGTACTCGGATCAGTTCGTGGTGGTTTTCATAGATGATGTGCTCATCTATTCTAGAGATCGAACGCAGCACGGACAGCATTTGCGGATGGTTCTGGACACTCTGAGACGACGCAGGCTGTACGCCAAATACAGCAAGTGCGAGTTCTAGTTGAGGGAGGTGACCTTCTTGGGTCATGTGATATCTGGTGACGGCCTGGCGGTGGACCCCGCCAAGGTCGAGGCAGTGCTCAGGTGGGAGAGACCGCGTTCAGTCACTGAGATTCGCAGTTTCCTGGGACTGGCAGGTTACTACAGACGGTTCATCAGGGGATTTTCACAGATTGCGCGTCCTATGACACAGTTGACCCGGAAGGACGTGCCTTTTCGCTTGGACAGACGCCTGTGAGGCGTGTTTTCTGGAGCTGAAGGAGAGGTTGACCTCGGCTCCCATGCTCACCATCCCTGACAGTAGTGGCGGGTTCGTTGTGTACACGGACGCTCCCTTGCAGGGGTTAGGAGGTGTGCTCATGCAGAGGGGTCATGTTGTCGCTTACGCTTCGCGGCAACTGAAGCCCCATGAGCATACCTACGCTACCCACGACCTAGAGTTGGCAGCTGTTGTCTTCGCGCTGAAGACCTGGAGGCACTACTTGTACGGTGAGACCTTCGAGATTTTTACAGATCACAAGAGCCTCAGATATCTTTTTGACCAGAAGGAGCTCAACATGAGACAGAGACGTTGGTTGGAGCTCCTGAAGGACTACAATTGCAGCATCTCCTACCACCCGGGAAAGGCCAATGTGGTGGCTGACGCCTTGAGCCGTAAGGCGCCCGCACGCTTGGCCAGTCTACAGTTACAGAGTTGGAGCCTTTTGGAGGAGGTGGGCAGTTGGCGACCTCTAGAGTTACGAGGATACTGTGGGGCAGTGACGGTGACACGGCAGACCAGGCCAGAGCTGATAGACCGTATCATTACAGGACAGATGGCTGATCCGTACTTGCAGTCTTTGCGCGACAGAGTACTATCAGGGGACCCAGGGGACTTCTTTTTCACAGACCAGGTGTTACGCTTGAGGGGACGGTTGTGCGTTCCCAGAGACGAGGAGCTGTTGAGAGAGCTCCTGACTGAGGCACACGGTTCTAGATTCACCATACATCCCGGAAACACGAAAATGTACCATGACTTGAGACGCGAGTTTTGGTGGAGGGATGAAGCGGGATGTGGGTGAGTTCGTGCAGCAGTGCTTAGTGTGCCAGCAGGTGAAAGCCGAGCATCAGAGGCCTGCAGGGCCGCTTCAGCCGCTTCCAGTGCTAGAGTGGAAGTGGGAGAGCATCACCATGGACTTGGTGGTGGGCTTACCTGTTACCCGCGGGGACACGACGCAGTCTGGGTAATAGTGGATAGATTGACGAAGACGGCGCGATTCTTGCCGATCCGAGTCACTTTGGGACCAGCACAGTTGGCAGAGAGGTATATCCGCGATGTGGTGCGACTACACGGAGTTCCGCGGGAGATCGTATCCGACCGGGATACCCGCTTTACGTCCCAGTTTTGGGCTGAGTTTCAGCAGGCCTTGGGGACGAGGTTGAGGTTTAGCACGGCTTACCACCCCCAGACGGACGGACAGTCTGAGCGCACGATACAGACACTTGAGGACCTGTTGCGTGCCTGTGTACTGGACTGGAGGGGCTCTTGGGAGGAGCACCTGCCCCTGGCGGAGTTTGCATACAACAACAGTTATCACTCGAGCATCGGCATGGCTCCCTACGAGGCTCTGTACGGACGGAAGTGTACGGCACCCTTGAGTTGGGTTGAGGTGGGGACCAAGTGGGAGGTTGGCCCCAGGTTGATCCGGCAGAGTCAGGAGGTAGTTGAGCAGATTCACAGACGACTCCGCACTGTCAGGAGCAGACAGAAGAGCTACGCGGATCGGAGACGCAGAGAGGTACAGTTTGAGATTGGGGACCACGTCTTCCTTCGTGTTTCGCCCATGAAGGGCCTACAGCGGTTTGGGGTGAGAGGGAAGCTCGCGCCGAGGTTCGTGGGGCCCTTTGAGGTCCTGGAGCGGGTTGGACCCGTTGCTTACAGACTTGCCCTTCCCCCGCAGCTTTCTGGTGTGCACGACGTGTTCCACGTGTCCAACCTCAGGAAGTACGTAGCCGATTCCAGTCACGTACTGAGTCACGAGAGCGTCGAGGTGAGCGACGACCTGACCTACCCCGAGCGGCCAGTGCAGATCCTAGACCGAGCCGTCCGCCGGTTGAGACGGAGGCAAGTACCCCTGGTAAAGGTTTTGTGGAGGAGCCAGCGGTACGAGGAGGCTACCTGGGAGCCTGAGGCGGCAATGCGGGAGCGGTACCCAGAGCTTTTCGCGGGTACGTCTTTTCAGACCGGCTTCGGTCCTCTTTGAGTTTGTTATGGTTATTCGGACGTCTTTTCCCGCACCCTAGTTGGCGCAAGTTTCAGGGACGAAACTTCCTTTGAGTTTGTTATATTGTTACGAACGCGTGCCCCGGACGTATTTTAAGACGTCTGGGAGGTGGCCCAGACGTCTTACCAGACGTCTGGGATCACATCCATACGTCTTGCCAGACGTCTGGGATGGTTTACAGACGTCTGAAAAACCGTTATCGTCCACACCCGCGAGTCGTCTGCGCACCTGCGCGCGCAGACCGCATATTCGTTATTCCCTCTTTTTCTTCTGCGGCTGCAGACGCCTGCCGCGCCTTCTCTCTCTCCTCTCCGCGCGGCCTTAAAAGGGCCACGCCTCCCCTCCCGTCTCCACCGTCTCCTTCTTCTTCTCCTTCCTGTGCACGAGAGCGAGCGAGCGCGAGGGCTGCAGCGGCGGCCGCAGTGAGCGCGGAGGAGGCGCGGCGTGCGAGGGCGGAGCCCTGCCGTGAGGGCGAGCTCGCCGGAGCGGCTTGGCCGGCCGGCGGAGGGCGCAGGGGGCGCGGAACGATGCGGAGAGGGACCTGCTGCAGTCTGAGCAGCAGGCGTGCGAGGTGCGACGCGGGCGGCGTCGCGAGCGGAGGCCGAGTAGCGCCCTGATTCTGGCAAAATTTCCAGAATCAGACGTCTGGGTTGATAGGCAGACGGCGAGGACGACGTCTGGTAGCTCATACAGACGTCTGAAAGGTGTGTATTCCGCTTTCTTCTTCCTTCCTGTCGACCGACCGTACTAAGGGAGGGAGTTGGCTGTGCGCAGGTTCGCTGATTCGGCATCCTTTGCGAATCAGACGTCTGGAAGTTTTACCAGACGGCGGGAGTGACCTCCAGACGTCCGGGGTGACCATCGGACGTCTGGGAGATAGGACAGACGTCCCCGCAGACTTCTGGACGTCTGGGAAACCACACTGAACAGGTAATTCTCTGATCCACTGTTTAAGACGTCTGGAAGAAGTTCCAGACGTCTGATTTTGCACAGTATCGTCTTTTTCGACCCGTTTAGGGCCCGTTCGGGCTCCGTTTTCCGCGATTCGAGTTGCGTTCTTTTCAGAATTAATTCCTCTACCCGTCTACAGTAGCTATACACTGTTTTGAGACACTCCTTGTGTTTGATCCTTGTGATAGGACCTCGTTCAGTGGCAGTCTTGAGAGTCACGGAGGCACGCGGGATTCCCGATCACGCCCCCATTACTCCCGTTGTACCTGGTAGAGTGGCTTAAGTTTATTATTAAAATCTGTTAAAGTATGGAACCATAACAAGAATCTAGGACATTGCATGAATCCTAGGAATGAGAAATGTATGGAATGATAGCTCCTAGGTGATGCATGAATCCTAGGGCTGGAAAACTAGTTGTATGCTAGATCCTAGGATGTGGCATGAACCCTAGGATGGAAAAACTAGTGGAATGTATAATATTGCAGTCTTGGAAAAATGGAAAGGAATATAAAGCTGCCTGTAAATTGAATTAACAGCTGCCTGTTATGAATAAAGAAACATGATTGAGATCCTGGATTGTGAGAACGTGGAACTGGAAAGTGAAACATATGATGTTCTGAGATAAAGAGCTGGAACCCTACGGGGAATTAGGAGTGGAACTCCTGGAAGGAAAAAGGAATGGAACTGAGATGCAGTTTGTACTGTCTCTTGGGTACGCAGTACCAAGGGAAGTACCTGTACCTGTTTAGTGCAGAGTGGGGCCAGCCACCCCAGGGACCCGGGGTTAGGATTGGCCGCTCTGTACCGACTTGTTGGCCCTCATGTACGTAGTACCGAGGAGAGCTACTAGTGTTAGGAGAGTACTAGCTACCCCACGGGCCCCGGGGTTCTGCTAGCCTCCTTCACCGACTTGTTAGGCCCACTAGGGCAAACCAGGGTAGTCAGGCGAGGGTGCGCGGACTGTGGAGGGGCAAGGCCCCGGTTTGGTTACTGTGGAGGGGTTGGACCCCTGTTACTGAGAGGGCTCTGCCCTGGTTCCGTGCTGTGCTTTGGGCGCACCCGTTAACGGAAACGACTGACCGCGTGCCAGTGCGGGCTAGCTACCTGTGCGTTTATCGCGCGTGCCGTAGTCACCGTTACGTCTGTCAGTGACCTTGGGGTGGTTGACTGAGGGTAGGATCACCACGGGGGACTCTCCCGGCCAGGAGAGCACCACGTGCTACTTCTACTTTTGGAAAAGACTGCAATCAAGATCGTTCCCACGAGGACATTCGAGATCAAGTAAAGGATCTGAGAGATAAATGAAATAGTGAGAAAAATTGAAAGATGTGAGTAAAGGAAGTAATAGAACATAACAGCTACTGTACACTCTACTGTTGCCTTTAGTTAGTTTGCCACTCTACTCAGCGTTTTGCTGACGTGTTACACTCGTTACCTTTTTCAGGACCAGGTGTTGAGCAGCCAGGGTCGGCGGCTGCAGAGGACGCTGGGCCGAGTAGGGTCCAGTAGAGTTTACCACAGTCTTTTGTACCTCTTTTGTTTCTGTTCTAGTGAGTAGTTTTTGTTTCCGCTGTACCTTCTTTACCTGCAGTTCTTGTTATATGATAAATGTTGTTCTACTGTTGTGGTGGTACCTACTGTAGTAGTCTCTTCCTTACTGCTGTACTTTCTTATTGTTAGTTATATTCATGCTGAATGTGGTTTATTTTACTGTCTTTTGGTTACTTCCTCGTTGGACGACTAGGTCTTGGGATTAGTCGAGTCGGTCCGGTTCTCGTGTCTCGTAGGGACTCGGGAACCGGGTCGTTACAGTGAACATGTTCTTTCTAATGGAATATTGCATGCTTTGAATTGTTAATCTTTTGTGCTATATTCATGTGTTTAAAATATTGTAATTATAACCTGATTAATTAATTGATTCTTAATTATGCTTAGAAATTAAATGGTGAATTAATCTTACTATTATACCTCCCAGTAAGCGACCTGGATCCAACCTGTTAAAAAGAAATAAAAATATAAAATATTAGGTTAACTTGACCCTATACTACACTCACGACATAAAATTGAGTTAACCTAAGTTACTTTCTCATGCAATTAATTAAGCCTAAATAACTTAATTAATTGTGTTGAGGATTTGACCTAATCAATCCGCCGTCGCGTCCTTTTTCTCCGACCTCCACTGTAGTACTCCGGTGGTGTATTTCATTGCTACCACCTCCAGGTGCTGCGAGCTATCTCCAGGAGTCTCCCCAGGCATCTAATTGTGGTCGCCAGCATCATCCTCTACCTCAATTGAAAGCTAAACCTGCTGCTGCTACGCACGCGACAAAAGCAGGTGGATAGTCCCACATTGTGAAACATAGAAGTGAGCGCAACATACAAATTGAATTTGTGTTTACAACTATTCACCTTAGCACGCACACGGGGTGAGGTCCCGCTCACGCACGCGCTTACACACGCCCTTGCCTGCGGTTCATGCCATGCGTGTCTGGGCCTTGGTCCATTTACCCTGTTACCCGAGTCTGGTCTGGTTCGCCCGATCCTGAGAGAGAGAGAGAGAGAGAGAGAGAGGGGGGGGTTTCCCTCTGCTGCTCTCTACACTTAGCAAAATTTGAGAGGCCTTCGCCTCTATTGGTGTTGTGCTGTGCTTGTGCCTTTCCCTGAGATCTGAAGGAAAAACAAAGGCCTTTGCCTCTATTGCTGATTCTGAGTCACTATTGCATTATTGAGACACTTAAGTTGACATGGAAATTGTCTAGTTGATACTGTAGCATTATTTGAGTATATTGTTTATAGGGTAATTTGGAGATTCAAAACACCATTTTACCCTAGTCTTTTTGGCTAAATTGACTCTTGATTTTATTTATATCATCTGTGCTTGAAGTTTCTATTACATTGTTATATTGTACTTAGAATTGCAATCTTGAGTACTAAATTGCTTATTGCTCCCTGCATTCGACCTCGGATTTCTTTCGAACTATAAATTTTAAATGTTCTTCGCGATTTATTAGCTATACTACAGCGCATTACTTTTAAAACCTCGATTTAGAGCGAGAAACAGATAGTTAGCTAGTTAGTGTAGCTTAAATGTTTAGTTTTCCGCCGTCTTCTTTAGCTTCAATGAGCTCTTTGTGCTCATCTGGAGCATCATCTTGTCTTTTTGTATCGCTGATCACACTCCACACCTCTTCATGATCACTTCTACTTCATTAGCTATACACTTTTATCAACTTATGCACCTAAACCACTACACCTTCACCGGAGACCTCCGCTATCCACGGTGGAGGCACTCTGGCATAGAACACATCTACCAGGCGCCCATCATCACTTCTACACCACTTCAAGGCCCTGATCCACATCTCAATTACCTTAATTAGTATACATATATATTTTTTTAAAACGCCTAATCTCACTCAACCTCCTGAGCTCGCTGTCAATGGTGGCTCAAGAGGAGTCTTATCACCTATTCACATATCCACAAACTATCGCAAGACTATCCTAAGTCTTTCCCTCACTCAATTGAGTGAGAGGATCATCCCTGAGTTCGAACAAACTCAGATTTCGTTCTAACTGAATTCGAAGATTAATCTCTGAATCAATCTTTCATTGGATCAATTGAGGTGTTCCTAAGATCCCTTATGACCTCAGAAATCTTTTAAGACCATTCATAGTATGTTTTATGGAGACTTGATCTCCAGACACATGTTTCACCGTTCACCGGGGCTCCAGTGAACTCTAGTGAGTCCATTTTGAGCTTTAGCCATTCATATACCCTGTAAAGCTCCAAATTACTTAGAATGGACCTTAGGATCAAGAATCTATATTTGGAATTATGTTTTAATGTTTAGAACTCATCCTTGAATCCTGTCTTCTCCAACTCCGGTAGAGTTAAAGGAGCTTGTTTAATGAGATTCTCAACTCTTAAATAGGTCCATAAGCTTTAGAAGACCTTAGAGAATCTACTTAAGAACTAAATTAGGTATGAAAACCTATGGTTCTCTCTGTCGAACACACTGCATTTGAATCTCAGGCGACGATGCCTAGAACCACCTTTGTAGTGTTCAAAACTCCACTTTGATGTGTAGATTAACTTTCTGGGGTTGAATTAGACTTATTTAGGTCTTTAATTTAATAAGAGAGGCTCTGATCTTTAAAGTCAAATTTTGTGTCTTCTAAGTCAAACCTGGAACAATCTCGATGAATAATTGATCATTTATCTAATTCAATGATTCCAACAGGTTTCTGGGATGATTTTAAGTTCGTTTAGACTAATTTGAGTGAGTTACATTGAAGATTGACTGAGATTTGACTTACTGCATAGTTTGGGTTCAAACAGAACCCAACTTGTTTCTAAGCTTTCCTGTTGAGATTTGAATCCAAAATTTGTCCAGATCTTTTACTTAGGACCTTTTAAATTGATTCAAATCCTTTACTTAGTATTTTATCTCTTTGTACGACAAATTCGAGCTCCAATCTAAGCTCTAAACCATGAGAACGAAGCTTCTGAGCTTCTGTCACTCCCTGAAGCTCTCGGACCCTCATTTCCTTCTCCTTTTGATGCGGAATGCATCAATGAGGTCATCCAGACCTTCAACAAAGAGATGCATAGCTTCTGCAAGTTGATTGACCTAAATTTTCCTCTTTGCAGGTCATTTCGATCGTGCGAACAACCATGTTTGGCCCTAAAATCGTTAGATCAATGATGATCCAAACATCAATTGATGTTTAATTGTGTAAAGAACCTGAAGAGCTTTGGATCAAGCCTTTGCTTGATTGATTTGGTGGTTTAAGCTGCTAGGAATCATCAGTTGAAATCAGACCTAGAGTGCCCGAACTTAGTCCCACCTCGGGAACGAGTGACCGCATGCGTTGGTATAATACGAATTTGCACTACGACCTCTTCGGTCGTCAGCACAGGGCGCGAAGAAACTTATGAACTTATGGGTGCAGGCATGTGCTTGTGCATGTGCCTGTGCGTGCGCGCGCGCGCGTGTGTGTGTGCCTGTGGGCGTGTATGCATGTGGGCCCTAGTATGGGCGTGGATGTGAGTGGGCCTGGTTGGGCCCAATATCGTGCATTGCAAAAAAGAAATTGAAATCCACAATAAATGAACTAGGCACGGACCTAGTAGGGTCTGGTCTCACCCATAATGGGTGCTGTGTATCCTCAAAAAGCTCATACCGCCCATTAAAAATCATAATTTTTATAATTAAGAGGTTAATGGGCTTAGTTGGGTGCGAATTTGGCTAAGTGTTGTATTAGAGAGTGCACGGTAAAGAAGGGAAGAAGGGAAGAAGAGTTAAAGAATTTGAGAAGAGAAGAAAGAAAGAAGTGAAGGAAAAGATAAAATAACAAATCGAGCTCGAGAGACTGATTACAAAAGAGAGAGCAAAAGAATAAAAGAATAAAAGAAGACATGAGCTTAAGAAAAGGAAATGAAAGAAGAAATTTGAGGAGATTAAAGGCAAAAGCTACTATATTGCATATTTTAATTGTTGTAATAGGTATGATAATTATTGTAATTTCATTTTAATGCCTTGTATTTTGTAATAAACATTATTCTATTTGGTTTTCAATGAGAAATAATTTTTTTTTTAAACTCATTTCTTTTTAAAGGAATATTGCATGTTTTTAATTGATTAATCTTGTATGCTATATTTATGTGCTTAAAGTATTATAATTATAATCTGATTAATTAATTGATTGTTAATTATTCATTAGATGTTAATAGTGAATTAGAATTCAATTATGCCTCTCAGTGAACGACCTGAACTCAACTAGTTAAAAAAAGATCTAAAAATCTAAAATGTTAGGTTAACTTGACCCTATACTACATTCACAATATAAAATTGAGTTAACCTAAGTTACTTTTTAATATACTTAATTAAGACTAATAAGCTTAATTAATCATGTTGAGAATTAACCGATCATTTACATTACTTCGACACTATTTTGTTTATCACGCATATCTCACCCCTCTCTGTTAGAACCTACACCACGTACCCTGGCATCCCCCACTGTGCATGCGGGTGCCGATAGAGCCGAGAGCCACGAGTACCTCTGCATCAAGTCGGATTCAAGTGCATTTAAGTACTAAACATCGATGACAGCCCAAGGCTTGTCACCGAACCAAGGAACCCTTTAAGTTCTGAGGCAAATTCCTTAGTAGCCTCCAACTACCACAACAACTCGGGTCCTTTACTCAAGCAGTGAACCTATGGTTCACCAAGTCTAAGGGTAAAGCCTTGCTGGTGTCTTCTGTCGTTCGTATGCTGCATTTCTTGCTCTGAATGATTAATTCGTTATAGTATATTACAAACAACGGTCACCAGTTTACAATTTATTACTCGGAATTTAAACTTTCCTGAGGTCGAACTTAGGGAGCACACGTCATTGTAAAAACATAATTTCACAATTCTGTTACAAAAAGAATAAAAGAGAGAAAGAGAGTGAGTGAGCAAAATTTCTCTTTTTAGCTTTTTCTTCTTCTCTCTTCTTCTCTTTCAGCCGGTTCTCTTCTTCAGTCTGCCTTCTTCTTTAGTCTGCCTTCTTCTTCTTCTTTTTCTTTGCTGCAGCTACCTCCTCTTTCTTTCTTATTTTTCTTTGCTGCAGCTGCCTCCTCTTTCTTTTCTTTCTTCTTTTTCTTTGTTGCAGCTGCCTCCACTTTCTTTCTTTCTTCAGCTGCTGCGTCTTTCTTCTTCTTCCTCCTTCTCTTCTTCTCTGATTTTCTTCTTTCTCTTTTCTTCCTTGATCCGGACGTTTGATTCTTTGCGTCAAACGCCTTAACGGCGCTGTTGCTACAGTGCCCCTGCTGTCTTCATTTCTTCTGCAGCTTCTCCTCTTCACTACAACCTCTCCTTTACTTTCCTCTTTTGCTGCAGGAGCCTCTTTTTCTCTTTCTTTTCTCTGGCCCTTCCTTCTTCCTCAGCTCCTTCCTTCTTCCTTCTTCTTCCCTGTTGCTGCTTCTTTGCGGCTAAGTCCTTGCTGCCCTTCTTCTTCTTCTTTCCTACCTGTTCCCTGCATACACACATGAAGCAAAACCTACCCCTACCCTTCCCGCGCGACTCTCTCTCTCTCTGAATCTCTCTTGGGTATGCTCTCCCAGAGCCGGGTTATCGGGTCAGTCGCACACCCGGGTCCAGGCACACCGGTGTAGGTGTGGTGCGCGAGGAGTGCACAGGAGTGAGGGCTAATCGGGTCGCGGGTCAGATCCGCGTGGGCAGTGCCGCGGACGAGACCTGGTGGATAGGTGAGGAGGGACCTCACCCCAGTGTTTCAAGGCGAATAGCCTAGAACACTTTTTCAATTTATGTGTGGGCATGCACCCACATGCTTCCGAGGTGGGAGTAAAGTCCCACCTGCTATTGCGCGCGCTTGCAGGCAGGAAGCTTCGAGCAATTGGGGCAGCAGCAAAGGCTTGCGACCCCAATTGAAAACCTGGGCACACTCGCAGAAGTCTTCCGCGTCGCCTGGGGCTTGCGCCTGGTGCTGAAGAGGCTTGGAGCAGCTTGTGAGCTTGCTCCAAGCTTGTCGTCAATGGCAACAAGAGGGCGCGACCTGAAAACACTAGAACGGCCTCGCAGCCACGTCAGAAAGCTCAGGGAACTTCTCCAGAGCGCGGCGGCGGCGGTGCGGGGGTCGGCGTGGTGTGGGGAGACCGGAGTGTGTGTGCCTAGGGCACATTGTGTGCGTGAGAGTGGGTGTGTTCGGGGGGTGTTCTAGGTGTGTGGAGTGGTGGTGTGAGTGGGGGAAATGCTTGAGTGGAGTGAGGGGAAGCTTATGGGCTTGCTGGCGAGGGCTGCGATGGCCTGTGGAGGTGGAGCGACCTCGCCGGAGTTGGTGACCGGAGGTGGAACAGATGGAGGTGGTAGTGGCAGTCGAGGGGTTAAAAGTGACAATTGAAGAGGGGGAAATTAAGAGGAGAGTAAGAGGAAGAGTTTGACCTATTTAACTGAAGAGGGGGGCGGGGGGGAAGAGGCACTCGGTGCGTGTTTGCCGACGCCGGAGACAAAGGTGCCCAGAGGGGAGTAACGACGACGAGGAAGAGGTCGGGAAGGCGCTAGCTGGTGCGGCTTGGCATGGGAAGACGAGGCAGAGTGAGCTCTGCTGCAGGTATGGCAGCAGGGTGACGAAAGGAGGAGGAAGGGCCACCGAAACCTGCGGGCATTTTGTCGTGGGAGGAGGAGACGAAGTTTGGGGGGAATCCTCGGCCAAATCATGCTTGAAGGAAACGGCTGCCCTTGCCGCTCCTTATAAAGGTGCTGGCTGACGAGCCGACTTTTCGCTTTGCATTATAGTATTTAAGTAGTGGAAAAATCGACTAATAAAAAAAATGAAAATAACCACTCGCAGAAGAGCGGGTCGTGTCCACAGGGAGGCAATTATGCAATAAATTCTTAATTATTTTATATTCTTTCGAATAAGTGCGAAATCCCTATTCAATTCTGACATAAAATGCGAAGGAAAGTAGATTTGCAATAACTTAAAAAGATAAGGGTATATGTACAGTTTTCCCTCACTGAAATCTTTTATAAATTTATGATGATTTTATGCAATTTTCATGTGACGTGTACTAGAGAAAATTAGTGCTTAGGTTAAGCCCAAAAATCAGTCTTAAAACTAGTGAATATCAATAACATGCAATTATAATGAAATATGAGTGTTCATGCGCAATTCTGCCATAATATAATAATAATAAATAAAAATCAAATTCTGTGACAATGGCAATGAATGTAAATATTAATTGGTTTAAAAACAGAGCATATTTGCTCTCTCCTCCTCGTAAGAGAAACAGACCACCGGCGGGCGTTGGAGAAGCTAGGGAGGTCGGCGAGGACGAGGGCTATCCGATGGTGGCTGCGGCATCAACGGAGGTGGCCGGCGAGCGGAGGAGCGCCGGCTTGTTGGAGAAGAAGGCATAGCGGCTACTGCAGGGCAGCCTGTTGGTGGGTGGTCGCGCGCTGGTGTGCGCCCGTGCACGTCTGCAGGTTCGGTTGGAGGGTGAGGCGGTCTACAGGTGGGCGATTGCGGGTGCGGTGTAGAGAGGTGGAAGGCGTTGACGGGTGAGGTAGCACCTGTGGGTGTGGCGTTGGAGGGTGAGATGGGCGCGCGGAGGTGTGGCTGCAGGCGCTTGCAGAGGTTGGAGCGCACGGTTGCAGTAGGGGACGCGCCTGCGGGCGCGGCCGTCTGGTGGTGTTGATGCGGTGCGATGCAGGGGTGGGATAGAGGAGGGAGGGCGTGCTGAGGCTAGAGGGCACTTTGCAGGGAGCGCTGGAGAGGTTGGCTGCGGTGAGGCATGCGGGCACGGTGCAGGCTAAAGGGAGGTAGGCGCGCCTGCAGATGGCGCGGGTGAGCGGTGCAAGCTTGATGCGGTGTGCAAATCGGATGCCTGCAGGCGCGCTTACAAGGGCACTTGGTGGCTTGGCAGTGTAGATGGCAGCAAGCACCTGCGGACGCTGGAGAAGGGAGTGCCTGCGGGCACTTGCAGGCAGTGCGGTGCGGTGCAGAAGATGAGGCTTTTCCCCGCAAGGGGGAAGATGATCCACAGTGCACGCTGGAGAAGATGGTGCCCGTTCTTCTCTTCCTAGATGATTCCCTCTCTCCCTGGATCCGCCTCTTCTTTTTAACTTCTCCTCAGTTGCGCCTGCGAGAGTTAAGGGATTTTCAAATCCCTTAACTATTTCTGGCCGGCGGCTGTTGAGGGTTCCCTGGAGGATGGGGAAAAGAGCAACCGCCAATTATTTGAAAAAGGGTAATTTATCATTTTCTCCTCATTCTTTTGCCAATTATTTTTCCTACACATAAAAAGAACATATTAAGTTACAGAATAAATGTAAACCTTAATCATGATGCATGCAAACATTCTATAACTTAATATAGTTATTAACAATCCTAAAAGATATAATTAAAGTTACTTAGGCGTAATATTAGTCCATTAAAATGGACTCATCACTGGCGAGGAGAGAATCTCGAGGGGGCGACGTGGGGAGCTCGCCGGAGAATGGCCGGAAATCAGACCCATGCCTTTCGTGCGTTCGTACGAGAGGCATTGGCAGCTGCAGGTCAAAGGGGAGGGTCCCTGCGAAAGAGGACGACGTAGGGAACCCCCCTTTCGTTCCTGAGGGCAGCCCCCATACTCTGCGCGGCGCCATCCTCTGCGCAAGGTCGCCAGAGGTATGGACGCCTGCGTGGGGTGGCAGAGGGGTCGTTCTGCAAAGAACAAAAGAGAAGATAGGAGGGTAAATGCAAGGGTTCAAAAAGATAAGGGTCAAAAAAAGTAATTCAGGAGGACCAATTTGTAAAGTCGATCAAAATGGTCTTTTCTTAGGCCCAAATTTTTGTATCAACCTAATTTTGGCCTAAGGAATCTAATGGTGAGGTTTGATTTTAGGTTTGACCACATTTGACTGGTCAATTTGCACAAAAACCTAAATTAGGTCAAAAATTAGGCATGGTTCTCAATCTAAGTCAAGATAAGTCCCAAAAGCTAAATTGAAGGTTCTAAACCTTAGAGAATATTTTTTTATGAATTTTAGAGGGTTTAGTTGATTTTTATCCTACCTAAAATCTCGTGAATTAAAGCAGGTTTGTTTCAGGGTTACCGAATGTCATTTAATTCCTAGAATTTGTTATAACCCTTTTCAGATCAGATCATCTCACTTCCTTCCTTATTAAGCTCATTTGACTTGTGTTTAGACCCTTAGACACCCTGTTTGTGTACTGCATTGGTAAAATTACAGTTTTACCTCTTATGAATTATTTTATTCTTAAATTTGGAATTCTCTAAGTTAGACTTTTCCTTAAGTTTTGTAGGAGCTTTTGCAAGCTTATTTAGATCAAATTGTACTAGTTAGGGTTCATGATGAGGCTCTCATCACTTACGAGCTCACCTAGTTGGCTTACCATCATTTGATTCCCTTGGGTTTCATGTTTGGAACAAAGCCCTAGAGACCTAGTGGATCACCTGGGGTCATACTCATGACCTTAGGATCCAAGCATTTCTTCTTCTTAGATGTTGGTCCAGTCATAGATATCACATTGTGAAGTTCAAGCCATTACTTAGACAATTCAGATTTACTTTTAATGTATTTAGGGAGCTTCAAGCTCAAATTAAAGGCACACACACACATTACCCATCTAGGGTTTAACTACAATTTTACCATTCCTCTCTGCCCATTGGGGTACTTATTGGACCCTTAATTAGGTTTTGTCATTTTTTGGGATTCCTAGTATCAGAATCTCACAATTTAAGCCAATTTATAAATTCAACAAACTTCTTAACGTTAGGTACCTGTTATTGATGCAGGAAATATGCGGTTTGCTGATTATGCGAAATAGTACTGTTGTACACGTAATCCATAATTAATTCTTAAAATTTATAATACCTAGATAGTGGAGTATTTAAGGTCGTCCAAGGATGCCAAATTGTTAATCACAAGAATTGCTTCACTCGCCTCTCAAATCCGCACCTGTCTTTTTGTGAATTTGATTTTTGTTGTTTTTATGGTTTTGGAAACAATCAGGTATTTGAAAGCGAAGATAAACTATGCTAAACCTACGCCTAAGTGACAAGAATGAAACCCTCTCTTCTAAGCTCACCCTAGGCAAGTGCACCTAGGGTAATTAGAAGAGGAGAGTGTGGTGTGCACTACAACTAAAAGAGATGAAAGAAAAACACTCTAAATTAAAACATGAACTTGGAAGGCAAATATGAAAACTTGTATTACTAGTAGAGTTAATGACAAGTAGCTAAATGCTTCTTACAAGAAAAAGAGAAACTACACTAGCTAATACAAAAAGATAGAGATGAAGAAAAGTCCTCTAAAGATGGTGAACAAGGAGTGGTCCTTGATCCAAGCACAACAACTTTTGTGCATAAAAAGAATTCCTCCTTGCTTCCAATATGATGACTCCTCCAAGTTTTCTCCTCCAAGGTGGGCATCAATCACCTTGATGAAGATCTCCTCCTTGACTAGCCATCTTTCTAGAGGAAAGCTTCTCCTCCTTGGAGTGGCACAAGGGAGAGGAAGAGAGAGGAAGAAGGCACTAAGAGGGCGAGTTGGTTGCCCCCTTGATCTTCTTTTATTCTTCATCCTCCTTGGCCTTAGGTGTAGGTGGTGTAGGTGGAATATATGAAGGGAGAAGATGATCCTATGGTGTTGGTTAGATGGGGTAAATATAGGGTAGGAAGGTGGTGGTTGGCGTGGCCTTAGGTGGATGGCTAGGATGGCTTGATGGAAGGTGGTTAAGGATCCAATGGAGAGGGTTTAATGGCGCCAACCAAGGGGATGTGAAGGGGGTTTGAAGGTAGCTTTTGGTGGCCGAATATGTGGTGGAGGGATACCTATTTTTGGTGCCATTTTTGGCTTCTAGAAGAAGGTGTTCTTGGTGCCAAAAATCAAGGGTTGAGATGGGTTGGTTGATGATGTGTAGGGTGGTGATGTAGGGTCATTTTGGTGCCAAAAAGGGGAGGTGGTTATGGCTATTTTGGCTCCAAAAATAGGTGTCTCTTGGTGTTGGTTGAGGGACCAAAGGGTGCCTAGTTTTGGCGCCAAAAAGGATTGGGAATAGGGGAGCTTAGGTGTGTAATTCCCTACGGGAGGGGGTGAGATATGTGTGACATATAAAATGTAGAATTAAATTAAACAATCTCAAAAAAAAAACAATCACACAAAAACACAAGAGATTTTTAGGTGGAAACCCAAACCAGGTAAAAACCACCGCCTAACTCTCTTGAGTTAGAATTTTCGATCGACCTAGTCGATCAAATCCACTAAACAAGTCACTTAAAATGAGGGTGACTTAACCTCTTACAACAACACTACTTTGAACGAGGGTAGTGTACCTTAAAATCCCTTCTCTTCATAAGAAGGATTTTGTCTCACGAAGGAGATGGGAATTCGCAATGCGAATATCTAACCAATAACAAAGAAAAAATATAACAGACCTATAGATCCAACAAAGTATATAAATGAACCTAGCTACTATAGGTGAAGAATCTTCCCTTAGGTGGGATTGCGTCGGTGTAACGACGTGGGTGCATGAACCACACGGTGGCACTTCGTCGCTCTCGTAATCGCGGAGGGAGAGAGGATGCACAACTGGATTGAAGTTCTCTAGATGTAAAACAAATGCTTAGAGAGTTAGAGCTTCTTTTACTTCTCTTGGACATAAAAGATGTGGAAAGTGTGTTGCTTGGTGTGTCTTTGCAAGGTAAGGGTCAATTTCTTTTTATAGAGGGCCTAGGAAGGCTTTCGAAGACTTTAGAAGGCTTCCATAACCGTTGGGGTTGAACCCAAGGGAAAACAAGTCGTAATCAAAATCATTTATGCTTCTGATAGGGTCATCAAATGTCTGGGCCAGGTATTAGATGTCTGGAAAACTAGTTTAA
Organism: Thalassia testudinum; assembly: GCA_037157565.1. Taxonomy (NCBI): domain Eukaryota; kingdom Viridiplantae; phylum Streptophyta; class Magnoliopsida; order Alismatales; family Hydrocharitaceae; genus Thalassia; species Thalassia testudinum. The sequence goes on along the minus strand of JAZHRO010000046.1, from coordinate 17,202,375 downwards.
GACGTCTGGGAACTAAGTCAGACGTTGATTCGAGGCAGGTTTTCTTCTTGATTTGGTTCATGCCTAAACAGGGTTATAGTGCAAGGGCATCAGACGACGTATAAGACGTTTGGCACTAGATCTGGACGTCTGGAAACCTATTGTACTGCAGAAATGGATTCCCAAGATAGGTTAACAGCTAGAATAATCTGACAAAGGTGATTTTGGCTCACAACAAGGCTCAACGATCACATATTAGATGTCTGGGGTCCTCTATGGACGTCTGATATAAGCCTAACGGTTATTTTCCTCAACGTTTAATTTGTTAGCTAACTTCCACTAATTGGACGTCTGACACAACCATCAGACGTCTGGACTAAAGTCTGGATGTCTGATTTCAACAGACAACCAACTAAGTCTAGCCTAAGTTATTGGACGTCTGAGTCAATAGTCAAACATCTTAAAAGTCACTATTAGACGTCTAATTTCCAGATTAGATATCTGATTATGCTGTCAGAACCCTATTTTGGTTTTCTAAGTTCTCTACAAAAAACCTAAGTATCCTAGAGTAGTGCAGGTGTTCCTAGGACTACTTTGAGAGCACTTTGAGGCTCTTTAACATGCTACTAAGAAATAAAATAAAGAGCAACAAAAGAACAAAGTACAATGAATAAGAAAGGAAATGTATCATATTCTTTATCTCCTTCCTTCTTCAAGCTTTCGCTTCTCGTGAAACTCCTCTGTCAAGCTCCTCCAATCCACCATGGATGCGCTTGAACTCTGTCTAAACACGTCTCCATTTGCAATTAAGATTTTAAATGCAAATGTTAAATAACAAGTATTTTGTTATCATCAAAATAAACGATCGTGGTGCTCTAGCACCAACAAGGTGGACTAGGTTTAGGGTTAGTTGGTGGAGCTAAGGTAGGTAGGTTTGAGTTAGTTTTTTTTTGTGCCATGGAGGTAGACTTGCTAAGCTAAGCTAGCTTAGCTAGCAGGGAGTAAGGTTGGAGGCAGAGGAAGCTAGGGTTTTGAGGGAGAGGAGTTGGAGGAAGCTGTCCTGAGCTATACTTAAGTTGGTGGCTACTAAAGAGAACTACAAGGAGCTACCTTAGCTAACTTATCTTGCTAGTTCTCTGCTAACTGATAAGCCAAGCTAAGATGAGTTGGCTTCTACTGATGTAAGTTGGGGTGAGCTGGGTCTGGTCTTCTCGAAGATTACCTAGCTAGCTGGAGTAGCTAGCTTAGGTCAAGTAGCACAGCTCAACTAAATTGAGCTGAGTTGAGCCTTCTAGAGCTGGACTTGAGCTGGTCTGAGTTGGTTGAGGTCACTTCAGCTGACCAGGTCTAGCTAGTAGCTAGACCTAGTCAAGTTGAGCTTCCAGTGAACTATTCTGTGCTGGAGGAGCTAAAATGGAGCTGTGATCAACTATCTTGAGCTAGTTTGAGATGCCATCTAGCTGAGGTGAGCTAAATGGAGTTGTGGTAAACTAGCTAGAGCTACCATTCAACTGAGTTGAGTTGAATGGAGCTAGGGATGAGTTGATCCAGCTAGGAGCTGGGATCCAACTAGGATGAGCTGGATCTGGCTGAAATCCAATTGATAGATGCTTCATCTTCATCTTCTGCCTTCCTGAATGTCAAGGTATGCAGGATCTGACTTTCTATCTATCCCTAACACTCAAGTAAAAACATCAAAAATACAATTAAAATGCAATGCATGCCTAACCTAGGTAAATGCCTAAATGCAGCACGGAAACCCATTTGCGGAGTTAGAAACCTAAGAACTAGATCTGTTTTAGGGCATAAGAACGATGATAAACTGGCATTTATTAGTTACCTAACGTTAAGAAGTCCTGCCAGCATACATTTATCATTAGGTAATTCTGACCTAATGTTAGGTCAGGCGACATGCCCAATTCAGGGCTGCAAAACCCACCTTTCATGGCAAAAACCCGAGTCTTGCGCATCCAATCCACTTGAAATCTTGACCACCAATATACATACATGTCAGTACATTGAACCCAAGAGATCCTTGATCCCAATATTTTGGTTTCAATCCTTAGCCAGACTTAATCAATTTTATTCTCTTCTTAGAGTTCAAGCAATATGAAGCGAGTACACTAGTATCGGTCCTAGTCTTAGGTATTGCTGCTGGGCACCCACTGCCCCCACCAGGCTAATAGTGGACCAATACCAGTATTGTGCTCTAACATTGGTACTGGGTACCCACAGCACAGCTTCCACCAGGCTAACCAGTACCGATGCTAGACCTTAGTATAGGTACTGGGAAACTCTAGTATAATTTCCAACACCAGCTAGTACCAGTACTAAACACCGATACCAGTACTAAGCACTAACCACACCTTTCCAAGTAATCCAGCTTGTACCGGTACTGGGCACCCATTGTCATGGCTACTGAATTCATTTGGTACCAGTACGGGGTGACTTATGTACCAAACTTAAGCCCCTTTTATCTCATGTTGATCCAACTAATACCGCTACTAGCCACCAGTATTGGTACTAAGTGTCTTCATCACCCAATTTCCAACTTTAAACCTTCCATTTGATTACCCATGTTTATCACATAACACCACCCATTTAGGATACCATTCTAAGCATTTACAAGCATGAAAAGAACCCAAGTAATTAGAGGAATCAAGGGAAATCCTTCCTTTTATTTACCTACACTCATCACCAAATTACACAATTAACAGAGAAGTGGGTACAACCCACAAATTCGCAATATAACAATAAAATTTAAAGGTAATGATTTACATAAAACTCATAATAACCCATTGCTTGACCTGGGCCTCTTCCCCAATCGTTACAAACTCAAGGTACACATGTGCATCCTGTGGCATTAGGCCTAGAACTCTCATACTATGCCTTTTACCACCAGTAGAGTTCTTGATAGGACTTTCACCCTGCCATTCCATAGCTTTACATCCCTTTAGGGTGTTTATATAATTTGTCCATTTCATTTTCCATGAGGGTGCCCGTTACATCTCTAACTAGGTTTAGGGTTAGTTTAGGTCACCCCATAAGGTTTATAGAGTCAGTAACCCATGTTTCCATCCAACATAGTGTCTAAACAGGACATCTAATGTTAGGCACTTATGACCTAACGTTAGGTAGCCTGTTAGCACATACCTAACATTAGGTCACAAGTACCTAATGTTAGGTCTAGGTACTGCTGTAGACTGCAACCAGAATGTGAAACATGGGTTTTCTTGTTTCAAAACCCATGCTTTACTCATCCAAGCACGATGAAACTTAAACCACATTTATTTCAGTTATAAACACACAAAACATTAGGATGTACATGGATTTCTTTATCGATTCTAAAACCCCAAAGAATCTCTACAACCCTCAAGATAAAAATGAAAAGGATTCACCACCAGGTCCACACGCCAAAATGATTTAAAAGGCAAACCACACAGTTTCAAGCATCACAAGCACGCTTTCAACAAGATCAAATTAAGAAAACCCTTCTTCATCGCAGGGCATCATGAGAAATCGAATGAAAAGGGAAACCCCTACCTCGAAGTGAGCTTTTCCCCCTTCTTCTTCCCGCGAGCAGCAGCAACCATAGCAACACCAACTTCAACAATGCAGCAGCTATCACAGTAGCAGTGGCTACCGCCCCAATCGCTCCTCTTCTTCATCCCTCTGCGCAGTAGCCCCAACTTCAACAGCAACAACAACAACTACTACAGTAGCAGTAGTGGTAGTTGGAGGTCGGTGGCTGGTTGGCAGAGCAAGGGAGAGGAGAGGAGATAAGGCTCTCCTCACTCTCATTGGAACATAGTAAGAGGAGATGGAAGATGGCTTCCCATGCAACATAAAAAGGTAAATAAAACAAAATGGAAAAGAAAATTTTGAAAAGGACCCTCCACTTACTTGAGCTCCAAGAAAGGCCTCTAGTCAAGTTTTTCTAACAAATGACCCATCAACTTTTGTCTCTTAAGTTTTTACTTAAGAATAGAATGGTTTACTCGTCTCTTTAATATTACCATTTTAAAATTAATGTCCCCAAGACTCTCAATTTGTCATTAAACAATTAATCAAGGCTTTAATTAGCTCTTTAAATATATGTAGAGGTTCAAGACCTTACACGGATAGGTCCCACCTCGTCCTATACTTACTACTGATAAACATGAGGTTACCCATCGTTGCCTTCATTTCTCTTTCATTAGCATCAGTGCTGAGTCATTTGCCACTTTGGTAGGTCAAAAGGTGGGAGTAGTGTAGAATATTCCGCCTGCAATGACCATTATAGAGATAATTGTCCATTCGGTTCCCAGCTAGGATATAGGTCTCTTTTGGACTAATTCATAGTTCATAAATTTCGTAACTACTCCATCAAGGTTAATTGGTGTCAAAGATTGTAAAATCATAAAAGATTGATTTATGAGTCATACTCATATGCTCAAAATTATACTTTATAGTATTATTGAACTAATGATGTTATCTCAACAAAATGATATTTTTTAACATATTAAAGTATTTGAATTAATTACAAGCAGGATTATAGTAATCATCTTTAATGCGCACTTAGTTCATTTACCATCTATCTAGGTAAAAGAAGTAAGGTGCATATATTGGATTCCATTCGTGCAACTTAATAAAATAACATAACATACAATTATATCTTATGAATGGTTTTGAATAGTTAACCATACAAAATGGTAAGTAGAAATCCATCATCACTAACTATCACATTAAAAGCAAATTGTATCTAATAGTTTACCATGGTCATCTATGAGAGTCAAATCATATTTCATAGTTTTTTTTTTCTTTCAATCACTTATGCAATTCCATAATTGGTGTCATAAAAATTGAGATTACATACCTGTATAGCTAATTAGTGAAACAAATCATGATCCCAATAACACCTCAATCCAATAAGTCAACCATCGCGTATAAAACAAAATTAACAAACACTAATCAATAGTATGACCAAAAAGATATTCTAACGTCTACCCATACCCCATGGTCTTTTTTTTCTTTTTTCTTTTTCTTTCCACAAAAGTCATTCCTAACTTTGAATCCAATGCCTAGAATATCGTGAATCGATTCACCAACCTCGAATCTTCTTATTTCTTGAAAGGGGGTACACGTTCACATTTTCCCCTCATTTTTCTTTTATTTTTCCATCAAGGATAACCATGCACATTGATCCAAGGTCATTCCTCCCATTGGGTCCTCTCCTCTCCTCTCTGTAAATTTCTTTCTTTTTTTTTCCTTAAGATCAATGAATATAAATAAATATCTCACATCTGGTATCTCTCACATTTCATCTTTCATTGATTGTGCTCAAGAATAGCCATGCACAAGAATAAACATCCAATGTCAGTTTTGTCTTTTAAGTCCCTCGCATTTTATCCTTACATTAATTGTGCTAGTAATAAAGTATCGTTAATCAAATCATTTCCATTGGTCATCTCTTATTTAACCTTTGTTCGTAATATAGCATTAAAACCGCAACAATAGTCATCGGTGAAGAAATTCCCAAGCACAAAATCAATAGCTTCTAGCAAAAAAATGAAAGGAATCATTACTTTCTGAGAATGAGACTAATCCTTTCAAACTGATTCAATTGTAAATGGATAAGTAGAATCAATATGTGCAAAAGCAAATTTAGGGCTTAATGATTATGATTCTAGCTCAGCAACCTCAGACCAAGACCCTTAGGGATTTCTATAATCCCTCTAGTCATACACCTGAACCCTTAATCCAGATTCTTGATAATGGGGCTAACTCTAAATTAAAACCAAGCCTCCTTAACCTCATTATCGAATTTAATGGGAATAACATCGAGGACCCATTTTAACACTTGGAGAGATTGACTAGTATTATTAAAACCTTCGGTCCTCAGAATAGCACACTTGAGGTTACTCTTATGAAGATATTCTCCTTTTCCCTCAAGCACAAAGTTGATTATTGGTTTCGCACCTTAGAGAGAACCATCTTTACCTAGGAAAAGCTCAGGAACACCCTTCTTAAGATATTTTTCCTGATAGGTTGAACCAATATCCAATGGAAGCATAGCCATAGCTCGATCATTATGCATCCTAATGAAGAGGAAGTGCCTCCACTCCTTAGGATCCTTAATCTGGGTGAGGAACCTCCTTAATCCTTATGAAAATCTGTTCCTACTAATCGTCTCTTGTTAATGTTCACCATTGCATTTGAAATTGCTCACTCCGTTGAAAAGATGAGAAGAATGGTTCTGGAAACACTACTCTCATTGGGTATAATGACAGGGCAATAGAATATGTTGTCGTATCTTGATTCTTTTGCCTCGTTGGAAGGAAGAGTAAGAGAAGAGCATCATTGATATACTCAAATACTATCGCAAAGATTACAATCTCGTGTTGCGATGGACCTACTCAAGTCCTATCACCATTTTTCTCACCATAATTGCCACTGAAGAGATAGTGGGAACTTTTAGAAGAGGCTAAATGATAGCTTAAGCCCCTCTCCCTAACTAAACTTAAGATTAGTCCTTTAATAGGACATCCATTTTGTTTTAAACCACAAACTCCTCATCTTACTCACTTCACTTACTTAAACCAACATCTTCATTAGATAACGCCACTTGACTATTATTCAAAATGAGCAAATGAGGTAGACTCTTACTCTTGACTGAATACCTATTGTGCTCCATAAGTAATTACACCAAAACATGCTCCTAATTTAACTTTCATGGCATTCAATTTGCTAATAGAAAATTTTACCCTTATAAACTCTTGACATAAAAGGTAGAATACTATTCAAGAGATTTCTACTCCCCTCATTCACTCCCATTAGAACCAAAAGTTGCTGCAACCTTAGGGCCCTCCTAATTGACCTATCAGCATTAGTCAGGACCCTCTCCCTCTGACGATCGACACCCCTCTGCCACCTTCCACCCCTTGTCTTCACTGACGTTGCATATTCTCTTTCTTAATCAGTTGGCACGAGGCTCAGCTTGGTCCTTTTGCGGTTGAGTTGGTCGATTGCTGCTATTATGCATCGATTGTGGTCGTTGTGGGCTTTGGTGGGTGGTGGCTCTTGCGATCTCATTTGTTTGTAGACTTTATCTATTGTCCCTTTGTAGTGATTGCTTTGGGTTTTGGTAGTTGTGTTGCATCATTAATCTTGGTTGTTGCTTATCATGCTTTATTGTTCTCTTCTACAGTCGTTGGAGGTCGCCAACCAAGGAAAAAATGCATTGTATGTTTGGTCTTGGATGGTTGGATGATTTTTGCCTTTTATCTCCGTGGTCAATTGTTTCTTGGTATTTGAGGAGGTGCTTTCCACTAGTTTTGATTTTGGATCTACTTCATCCTTACCATCCACAACGTTTTTGTTCAACACAATTGTGATTTAATTGGTTTCTAGCATTTATTTACGGTTTATTTAGCTTATTTTTTATGGCTGATTGTATGATTTTTATTATTTTTTTTCCTTCATCAAAGTTGTGTATGTAGTGGTATATTTAGATGTCATTTGATTATCCTGTGGTCAATATTTTCGAGTAAAATTGATTCTCTATTTGATTACTTCTTCTTAACTTCTCTATTCAATTCTTTTGTACACAAATTTGATAAAAAATTGTAAAGGATACAACTTTCCTTAGATGTATCAACTTTGTAGTTGTGTGTTGTGTATGTCATTGCTGTGGGTTGTTTTTTTTTTAAAGATATTATATTTGTATTGTCTCTCCACGAATGAAAAAAAAAAAGAAAAAATTGTCGCGACGCGAGGGCAGCAACCCAAACGGTCGTTCACCATCGTCATCCTTGTGCAGTCTCTTTTCAAAACCCTAACGCCCTAACAACAACAAGGACCTCACTCCCCCATGCTCCACTCTCTTCCACCATGCTTTCCCGCTTCCTCTCCTCCTCCTCCACCCGACCCCTCCTCACCCGCTTTCTAACCCAAGCCTTCACCTCCTCCTCCATTTCGCCTCCTCCCCCTCTCCGTCCCCGCCCTCTCTCCCCTCTCCCTCCACCACACCTTCCACGCCCTTCCAGAGCATACTTCTCCAGCAAAGGCTCAGGACGCGGGGGCGGCGACGATGGGAAGTGGAAGCTGACACCCGATCCCGACGACCCCGCCGACTTCCTCTTCGAGGGCCCCGAGGCGGGCGATCTCGTGGGCCTCGCGGACTCAGAGAATTCCCAGGGCGGTCCCATCCCCACCGACGATGCGGCGGGAGCGGAATGGGCGGCGGCGGGGGAGGGGAAGGCCGAGGAGCAGAAGGGAGGCGACATCTTCGAGGCGATAGACCGCGAATTGGAAGCCGAGAAAGGAAGCGGCGATGAGTGGAAGACCGCAGAGGGGTTCAAGCCGTGGGGTTTCGGAGAGGAGGAAGAAGAAGAGAACGGAGATGTGTTCGGCATTGTGGACGGGGAGCCAGCTGGGGACTTGGATGCCTTCCGTGAGGCCGACGTTGACAACGAGAAGGCGGAGGAGGCGGCGAAGCTCGAGTTGCAGGAGAAGGAGCTCAGGGCTGTGCTGAAAGGTAATCTTCATACATATGATCTTTTATACTTTATTACCACAGCTCTTTGATTATGCTTTCTTCTTTGGTTTAGCTAAGATTACTTGTTTCTCAGTAAATATTTTTGCCAGACTACTTGGGTTTAAGTCTTCCCGATGTCAGAAATTAAACAGGTTTGCTGGTTACTACAGGAGGTTTTTGACATTTGATTTGGTGAGGTGAGATGGCATTTGATTTTTGACGTGTTTAGCATAACCAGTTGAAAGAAAATTGCATACTTTTTGTGTGAAATGGATTTCTTAAAATAAAAAGAGGGTTTCTTAAGTGAAGCTTCCGACATTATTCTGAAAAAAAAGGAAAACCAAATTTTCCTTGCAGTTCGACCTATTTTATTGTCTCCAACGTTAATTTAAATAGGATTAACAAAGTTGCATTTTTTTTTTTCATAGGAAACATTGGGATTGTGAAAATTTGCCACGTTAAGGCACCATCTAACCACAGTTTGCATGCTTGGGTGTTGGGCTCTATGATGGGGTCTAACATCTGAGAGATTGTGTGAGAAACAATGTTAAACATGTCCAGAACCCAGGGGGACATGCCAAATGCCCGTTCAAGCATTTGGTGGTGCCACGTGATATAAGACTTGCTGTTTCACCCCCTTTTCAAGTTAAGTGACCATCATATTTTGTTTTTTTGTATTTTTTTGGAAGGAAGTGATCACTCTATTTTGTCAAAAGCTTTGAAAAGATTTACATCAAGAAAATCTACAACTCCTATATACTTGAGTGTGGATAACCTTTTTTTTTAAAGAAAAACCCGGAAGCCCATAATCCAATTTTAACAATGAACGAAACAGTTCCAATATATCCTCTTTCCCCCTTGAAGATAATATTCTTTTGAACCCACATAGCTCATAAAATCGCCAAGGGATTAGAACAGTTGTCTTGATCTATAAAAAGTAGGGCTATTGTCCACCCTCCAACTGGTGAAGCTTCTTGTCAAGAATGGCACAAGTTTGGAGTGTGGAGGCCCCTAGGCGTGGGAAAAACAGCTCAAGTGGGGGTTGTTCCACGTTGGAATAGGGAGAAAGAGTAGCAGCCATCGGCTGCTTGATGGTGGCTAGTCGGTGATGATGGTCGATAGCTGTGGAGGGTGGCTAGTTGCCTTGAGAGAGAGAGAGAGAGAGAGAGAGAGAGAGAGAGAGAGAGGAGTTGTGGAGGAATTGGAAATATTATTGTCAACTCAACGAGAATTACAAGAGGAAGGCTCTCTTTTATAGAAAAGAGAACATATCATTTAAAACAAGAAACTAATCAAATCAAATCCCAAAATAGAACAAATCCTTTAAACAACTTTCCTAAAAATCAACTTAACAAATAAACAAAACTTGGGACTTAAGCAAAACCAAGACTAGGACTCTAGGGCCAAAACTGGTGGACCTAATGGCCTCTTGACTGACTACCATGTGGCATTGCCACGTGACTTTTTTTATTCTCAATAGTTCCCCTCAAGTCGAGGTTAGGAGGACGATGATTTGATCTTCAAACTTGTGAGATTAGATGCCCCACCGCTCTTCTTCTTCTTCTTCGAGAGTTGTGCTCTTGACTTTGTCTTTGGAAGAAGCGATGAAGTAGCCTTTTGCGACCTCTGAAGTCATGGCATCTGTACCTCAATAGTTGTTGCGATAGCCTTTGTTGTCTTCTCCTTTTCTTCTTCAGAAGGAGCTATAGTGTAACCTCTTGCCACCTCGCGAGTTGTTGCTTTTGTGGCAACTTCGATACTCGTAGCGACGACCACCATGATCTTCTCTTCTTTTTGAATCTTCTCAAGAGTGACAGATGTAAGCAAATCTTTGCGTAAGGTACTAGTGGCCTCACTATGAGACCTCTATATCGTGGATCTTTAGGAAAGAATCTTTTGACATTTTTTCTTTGAGAAGATATCCTCTTTTGAAGGAGAGTAAAAGATCGGATGTAAAGTGTCAATATGAGGATCATGAACCATATAACTTGATAGATATCTTCTCTTTTATGGGCTTCGAACTCCATCATCTTCGTTGACAACTTGGCTTCAGTGGCTGTGGTGTTGACATCCATCATCTTCTTCGATCTGGTCTTTCTATTCCATGTAAGGCGTTGGATGTGGTGAGGACTTGTTGGAGATGAGGAACCACACACGTGTGGCCCATAGAACATGCATGTCGAGAAGTGTAGATTGTAGGTTTTGATACCATGTCAGGAATGGTGCAAGTTTGGAGCGTGGAGGCTTCTAGGCGTGGGAAAAACAACCCAAGTGGGGGTTGTTCCACGTTGGAACAGGGAGAAAGAGCAGCAACCACTGGTTGCTTGATGGTGGCCAGCCGGTGATGATGGTCAGCGGTAGTGAAGGGTGGCCGGTTGCCTTAAGAGAAGAGAGAGGGAGAGGATTTGTGGAGGAATTAAAAATATTATTGCTAACTCAAGAAGATTACAATTGGAAGGCTCTCTTTTAGAGAAGAGAGAACATATCATTTAAAACAAGATTCTAATCAAATTAGATCCCAAAATAGAACAAATCCTCTAAACAACTTTCCTAAAAATCAATTTAACAAATAAACAAAACTTGGAACTTAAACAAAACCAAGATTAGGACTCTAGGACCAAAATCGGCGGCTCTAGTGGCCTCCTGACTGACTGCCACGTAGCCTCTTTTATTCCCAACACTTCTAAAAAAAAAATTCTTTGAGTTGCTATCTATGTATTCCAAACTCAAATTTCCCTAGACCAAGGTTGCAGAGAGGCAAGAAGGTTAGTGTGAATAATCCTCTTGCTCCTATCCATAAACAATGTAGGGGGGATCCAATTGAAGTATAAACTTCAACCAATAAACCTTTGCAAGGTTAAGGAGCCATAAATAAAACTTCTAACCTTCAAAGGTTTCATTGTCTTCCAAATGATTTTGCGATCCCTTACAAGTTCAACATTCGCAACTCTTAATGGAGCCCACAAGGCAAGTCAATCATTTCTTAAGAATCCTTTATTCCATTTCGATCAATATGTTGAGTAAAAGCTAGTTTTATATGCTTGATTTCATTTTGCCAATTGAAGGAGTTTCCAACCCTCTTGAGAATTTGCTTTCGCAAAGTTCTTGTGGTATTCGGATCTACTACCAAAGCAAAGAAATCTAGAAATGCCTAATAGGGTTGATAGTACCACACTATGTGGGACATAGTCGGGTCCCTCTCAAACCTACGAGTCGTTAGGAGGAAAATAGTTTCTAAATAGGTTAAAGAACCCGTTTAAAAAAAAAAAGGTTAAAGAACTTGGGATTGTCAATCTCTTCCTTGAAGTTTGGGATGAATCAATGTTGGTTGATAGTGAAAAAACACTTCTTGACCTCAACTTCCAAGAATTGACAAGATCGTCCTGACTCTTCCTTGATTCGTTTGAGGGCGGAGTTGCTGCCTCGACTTGAACAAAAGTGCGATATGTCTTGGAACTCGAGATCGTAAACCATTCTAACTACCTTTTTCATGATCTTGTTATGGGTAAAACTATTGCGAGTGGCCTAAACCTTGACACTTATTTCCTTCGTAGGGGAGGGGGACAAGGTCTATTTTTTGCTCCTCTATCGAGTCGTTAGGAGTGCTCCAGCTAGCTAGAACGAAATGGTATTTCAGTAGGAAGGGGGACCACCAATAGAAGGATTGGCACTGACCAAGAGGAGGTGGGGCTCTCTCAAATCATTCTGAAGAGCCGAGATCTCTACAAGGAAAAAAGAGCCAGGAAAAATATTCACTTGCTCCTATTAAAGCACCAAGTCAAAATTTAAAATATATACAATCTCCAACCCTAGCACAAAAACAAGACATCACAAAAAGCATAAGATGAATGAGGATTCCCTTTTCGGGAAAAAGATGAATGGAAACTCTCCAAAAAGAGGAATCCCTTGAACATGCATAAGTCTGTCCTCCCAACTTATCATCCTACCATAACAAGCAACCAACAAGGTTTTGTTTTTTGAGAAGGAACAAACAAGTTGGTAGCCATATCATCTTCGTGTCTCATGTTTTGGATTCATTTCAAAAGAGTGCTTGATTCATGGTTTTGATGTAGAACTCCTATCTTCCCTTTGAAAATTTAGATGGCAAACCTTTTCCCAAGCAACCAAAGGTATTTACTTATTTTCTCTAATCATCCCTTTCCAAAATACACTCTAGCTTATTTGGCATAAAACTGGAATTGTTGTTGAGGCTGACTTTAAAGACAACAATCTTCCTTGTCTAGAAAGGTGGGGCCTCCATCTTTTTAGCCCTTTACTTAATCTTTTTGTTATCGATACCCAATCTGCCACCTATAAAGTCTTGTTAGAAAGAGGCATACCAAATACGATATTGGAAGATAACATTTTGGCTTTTTTTTTTTTGATGATGAGGAATCCTCTGAAGAGGTAAACCCCACGTGAAGACGGTGCGCTTTTAATCACACGATACATCGCGCTAGACGGAGAACCCCAGCGGGTAACATCGCCGACTGAGCCCTATGCACGTATGGGCAAGCTGCAGGGACTCGAACCCGCGCACCCCGCACAATGAGGGCTTTACGACGACGAAACATTTTGGCATGTTAAGGACAATGATAGTGATCTGCCTTAGCTTCATCCATTTGAAACAAAATGAAGACTCCTTTGTGATACTCTGAAGGTCGAAAAAAGTTCCAAACAACTCCACCAAGGCAGTGTTGTAAAAGTCGGTGGCGATATTTAGTGGGTTAGGTCATTGATGGAGTATAAGGTATGCGAGGGAGTATTCAGTTGGATATATATATATATATAAAGTAGAATATAGTAAACTATTTTCAAGTTCAAGATTATGAGAATAAGCTACAAACCACAAGTACAACAAAATAAAAGCACAAGTTCAAAGTGCTAAAGTAGCCAGGTAAGAGAGGAGCAATAGTAAGGTTGGGGTTGTTGGGTGATCCTCAGAGTAGCAGCAGCAACAACACCGGGTGTAGTTGGTCGGACAAGTAACAACAATGTTGGCGGTCAACTCTCTATGGAGAAATTGGGCGTATAGTCGGCTAAGTAGTCGGGCCTACTGACTATGTGCCTGAGTATGGGTTGTTTAGTCAATTAGGGATTTGACTAGGAGTAGTCGGTTGACTACTCGGTTGATTTAGCTGATTTTTACAACAGAGCACCGAGGTAGACAGGCCTTCGGCACATGAAGATGACCCTTCGAACAAAAATACTATGATATCAACATATCAAGTATCAGAGTGCCATTTGATCTTGGTAGCGAGAAACACTTGAGAAGGCCGTGGCTACATGTACGAAAAGTGCAATGCACTAGCGTATTCATAGCCAAAGCAAACAATAACAGAGCCGATTTCAACTTGTCTTATCCCATTGAGCTTTACTAGAAAGGAATTTGTAGTGATACACCTATTCATCTAAGCAACCCAAGCATCCGGGAAGCCCCTTTTTGTTGAGATCTCTACAACAAAGATAAGTCCATTGTATCATATGCCTTGATGAAGTCGACCTTGCTCTCTACACACACCTCTGTCAATAGTTAAAAACCTTAGCAACACAAAAAAAAGACATTGTCTATGAAGTGTCTGCCTTGGATAAATGCTGATTGCACTGGATGGACAACATCACTAACCACTTACATGGTTTACTAGCACCTTTACAATTATAAGATAAATCGCATTTGATAAGGCAATAGGCTTAAGATCATTGACCCACTTTGCTGAGTTCTTGTTAGTAAAAGAAACAACAGTGACTGGTTCAACCTTTTTAAGCTGTGATTTCCCTTAGCAAACTCCTCTTAACCTCCATACATTTCTTGCCCAATAATAGATTGGAGCTCCTTGAATAAGAACACCTGAAATCTATCCAGACCTGACAAACTTTTCACATTCAAACCATTTAGAATGTCTTTCACTTCATCCAAGGAAAAAAAGTTCTAATCAACCATTCTAAAGCTCACTTGATTTTGAGCCACTCCCTTCCCAGCCACCTCCAATCTTCCTTCGTTCCTTTCTGGGTAAAAGCTGGGAAATGTTTTGCTAAACTATCTCTGACTTCCTGCTTGCCCATTTCAACTCTCCTCCAAGACTGTATTCTTCAACTAAATTTATCTGCAGCCTTCCACTTCCACCGAATGAAAGAATCTCGTGTTTGCACCTCCCTTTTTTAGGAAAGTTTGTTTGGATTTTGTTGCTGCTTAATTTCCCCTTTCATATCCTCTTCCTACAATTGCACGCTGATGTTCTTGTCTTTTGGTTCACTTTCCCTTCTAAAAATGGACTACAATCCTTCAATTGTTGAGATTGATAATCTCTAAAAGAGCCTCATCACATCATCTCACCTTTTCAACATCTTTTTATAGCCATTCAAGAATCAACACAAATCTAATAGCCTTTTTGCCAAAGTAGCATTTGGAGAATCCAAAAAGGATCCTTCTTCCACCAATCTTCTCCTTCTTCTGCTATCCATTTGGAATTTACTTATAGTGATTAGGATATCTCAAATGTGAAATAATTAAATGATCATAGCTTCTTATTAGACTTACAAGAAACTAACGCAGGAGAGTGTAGTTTGAGTATTATCTAGGTTTTTTTTTTTGAAAGGAGGAAGGGTGGTTATCCCGTTGATAACCACGTAAAAAATATATTAAGGACCCCTTTCAAAATAAAAAGGGGGCCAAGATGAGCAGGTAGAATTACATAGTGCCTTCCCAATAATTTGCTAAAGATGAAATATAATTAATAAAATTTTTAGGGTACAGATGCTGCCCTTTGAATATAGTCATGTTTCTTGCAAGCCAAATGCCCCAAAGCATCACAAAAGCTTTTGCCTTCTCTTTCTTTGTCTTGAAGGTGTTTTTTCCTCTAGTATGACTCCCTCTCTTTGTCTTGAAGGTGTTTTGTCCTCTAGTATGACTCCCTCTCCTAAAGGATCTCCAAAACTCACTATCACTAGAGTGCACTATCCATGTTAGGCAGAACTGTCCCCAAACGTGTGCAGAGAAAGGGCACCCAAAGAACAAATGCTCCATATCATCGTTCGCTGCTTGGCAAAGTGGGTAAGCCTTGTTTGTCCCTGCCACCCATCTAACTCTCCAAATTCTTGCCATTAGCCTTTCGCTTCTGAGCAACCATGTAAAACTTTTATATTCAAAAGGTATGAGGCTGACTAAATTTGTCTGCAGTCTTTGATGAAATCAAAATCTGTCATCGGTTTTCCATTTCCCAATCTTTTATATGCCTCTCTGCTAGAGAACTCTCCACTATCCAACAGGAAGGTATCCAATCCACCCTTGGCTGATAACCTTCTAGTTCCTATCACATGGATTAGAGTTCATGGATCCTATGGTATGAAAGATTCCCCACAAAGGTAAGACTCCAAGACCCCTCCCAACAATTTGTTACCCTTGCCTCCTTATTTGTAGCCAAAGTAAATAATCTTGGGAATCGATTCCGTAACTTTCCCTACCCCATCCAGTCATCCAGCCAGAATAGAAAAGAGTCATCCGTGCCTACGTATGGGGAGAAAAAGCTTTGCACCTTAGGCATCACCAAAGACAAACCCTTGAGGAAATGAGAAGTTCTATTTTAGGGCCGGCAAATCCCAGCATCTAGAAGTTCCATAATAGGACTCCAGAATCCTCCCCAGAAAATCCTGTCTATGATCCATAACAATCCACTTTGCTAAGAGGCTGTCATTCATCTTCCTTAAATCTTTGATTCCCAAACCCCCTTCTTTAATCGACCTACAAACATTTTCCTACACCACCCTCTTGGCTCCTTTCCCTACTATGCTGTAATTGGTCTAAAAGAAATCTCTCATTAGACACAAGATCTTTTCAATATTTTGCGACATCTTTAGAAAGGCCATAAAATAAGAAGGCATGGAGGCCAACACTACCTTCAAAAGGACTGATCTTTCACCTTTGGATAACACTTTAGATGCCCAACGTAGCCTTCTCTTTAATCTTTCAATTAAGGCCTTCCATTCTTGCAAGGTGATCCACTTGTTTGACAGTGGCAAGCCCAAATATGAAATTGGTAGGGAACCCTCCGTTGTATGTAAAGCCACGCTACATGTGTTTGCCTGTTGCTTCGACATCTGGATAGGAACAAAAATGGACTTGGAGAAGTTTACATGCAACCTTGATGCCCCTCCAAATAGTTCTAAGAGGATGCTCATCGTTCTTGCTTCATTTTCAGAGCTTTCCACAAAAAATAGCGTTATCTACATACCATAGTACTAGAACCTGAAAGCTCTAGCTGTAGATCTTGCTAGGGCATTTGCCACCATTTCAAAGAGCATGGGAGGCAAAGGGCATCCCTGCCTAACCCCTTTCCTAGGTTGAATCCATCCACCTGCCAGGTTACCATTGATTAGGATGGAGAATGAAGTCGTCATCACGCATTGCTTAATCCAATCCATCCATCCATCGAGGGGGGAACCCCCTTTTCATCAGAGATGCCCAAATGAATGATTAGTAGATGGAGTCGTAAGCCTTGTTAAAATCCACCTTCTGAAGGAAGGCCTTCTTCCTAATCCTTCTTTAGAATGCCAAGATTTCTGAAGCAACCACTTATTCATCCAGAATATTTCGTCTTGGAACAAAGGCTGTCTGCATAAGTGCTGCAATCTCTCATAAAACTCCTCTCATTCTGTTTATGAGGACCTTCACCTCTTTGAGATATATAACATTAGATAGTGCGATGGGTTTCTACTCCTTAATAGCCTTTGCCCCCTCCTTCCTGGGGAGTAAAAACATGTAGAATTTATCAATCTTGTTGAATCCTTGATTTCCATCAGCAAACTCATCAATCACCTGCATGACATCTTCTTTAAGGAGCGACCAAAACTCCTTAAAAAATGAATGGGGAAATTGTTAGGTCCAGGTTAGGCATCTGCAGTCAACCCTTAAATGACCTTCCTAGCTTCATCCATAGTGAAGGGCTTGATAAAATCCCTTGCTTGCTCCCTTGTAATAAATGTCCTGACCACCCCAGTGCCCCTCATCCTCCTCCCTCTAAAGTCCTTGAAATAATCTGCAATCGCCTTGCCAACTGCCTCCATGCCATAGTAGTTAGTACCATTCACCCTCCTTTTGTCAATTCCATCGTTACCTTCCAGAAGCCATCATATGAAAGTATTTTGTATCTGATACTCCTTCCTTTAGCTAATTTTTTCTAGAGTCTAGACTTATCCTTCCACTCAACCTCTAACTTCTTGTCTTCCACATGCACACAGTGCAAGTGTGCTTCTTTGACTAATTGTTCCTCCTCTGATATGATCCCCTATATCTTCTTCCCTATCCAATTTTGCAATCTATGCTAGGGCTTTATTCTTCTTCCTGTTCCTTTCCTCTGATCTGCTTCCTATAAGTCCTCAGAAGCGTTTGCAACTCTCATAGTTTACCCTTTAGTTTGGCTACCACTGAGCTGTCCGCCTGTATGGATCACTATTTCTTCTCCACCTGCCTCTTGAACCCCTCTTCTAGAAGTCAAGATCTGTCAAATTTGAAATACGTCCTGAAGAATTATTGCTCCACATTTGATTGCCACATCAAAGGCATATGATTTGAGAATGATTTCTCTAATGGTTGCACATTTGTCAGGACTGACTTTGCCAATTCCATATTAGCCAAAAATCTGTCAATGTGAGATACCTATCTTGCATTATTCCTCCACATGTAAGCGCGTGACATTGGCAGTAGATCCATGAGACCATGCATTGACATGAAATTTACAAATACTTTTGACCCCCGATCTCTCCCTTATCACCCGATCTGTCCTCCGCGTGTAAGGTGACATTGAAGTTGCCCCTTATAAGCCACAACCATCCTTGAAACTTTGCCACCTGGGTCAAATCTTCCCACAACTCTGGATTTCACCCTTTGCATTTGGTTTGTATACTGCAGAAACAACAATCTTAAGACTGTTCTGATACCTCGTCAATTGCACTTTCATCACACGAGTACACAACAAAGAATCTTCTAGGCTGAACTCATCCTCTGTTCATCCCATAATTACCCTTCTAAATCTGCCAATCGTGTTAATGGTGCAGTACCCTTCTAAGAAGCCTCCATTGATCTCCCTCCAGGTGTGTTGGGTACATTGATCTAGCTTGGTTTTTTGGAGTAAAACCGCACTGCTAAGATTGGAGATAACCTTTAAGCGTTGCTCGCCTTGAGGGGTCATTTAGTCCCCTCACATTCCAGGAGGGGACTTTTGTCATTAGGCAAGGAGGTTATCTCCCCTAGATGCCCATTTGAACCTAGTCGCATCTACAGTTTGTACTTATTCTGCTACATCGTCACTGTCGCTGCGCCTTTTTGGATCTAAGAACTACTTGCCACCATCTAGTTCACGACCAAGATCCACTCTAGCAGATCCTCCGCTTGGGTCACATTGACTCTGTAAGGCATCATTGTGCTTGTGGCCCCCATCAAGATCGTGGTCTCCTTCCTCGTCTCCCTATGAAAGTCCATTGGGGGTGATGGAGTAATTGAGATGAAGGATGGTGCATTGCTCTCCACCGCATGAGACTCAGTGGTGAAGAGGCTCCTCTTGCGTGAAGCACAACATTGCTACTCCTCATCCCCCTACCTTCGACCATGTCTTCGTCCATCATGATCTGCTCATTGAATTGAGATGCTAACTCTGTGGTCCACTAGTGCTTGCTTGGATCCTACATCAGACTCGATGCAAGGGAGGAAGGAGGAAAAGGAGGGGAAAGGGGTCGGGGAAGGGGGGGGGGGGGGGTGGAATCATATCCGAAAACAATGTATCAGGTCTGGATCTGAATTCGGATCTGTATTCCCCTTGCTCGAGTCTTTGGTTGACGCTACTTGAGTGACTCGAAAAATCTCCTCTTAAATGTCGCTTGATGTCGTGGGTGAGGTTGTTGGAATCCTCGCGAACCCCTTTGTCTTCCATGTCACGATTAATGTCACCTCCCTCCTCCTTGGGTGTTGCATCATGCAACGCAGCCATCATGCCACCCCTGATGTCGCCAATGCGTCATTTAATCTTCTATAGGTGCTTTGATGGCAACACGACGACATCACTTTACCACTTCTTCTTGGTGTTCCTTCCGATCAAAGTTTTAAATATCGATATCGATATCGTATTGATAAGTCAAAAAAGGGATATATCGGGATATATCGTTGATATCGGTGAATTTTGGGGAAATCACTCAGAAAAGCAAAAAATATAAGAAAATGTCACAAATTTTATGGAAATTAATATTTTAGTGACTAATACATCATAAAGAAATGCATAGAAGATGATAATAGATAAATTGAAGGTGAAAATCAATAAATTAAAGTCCAAAAGTGAGAGAGAGAGTGAGAGAGCGCGAGTTAGTTTCTTAAGTTTCCTACCCACAGATCGATACCTTTCCCGCCTAACAATTCGTGTGTTTGAGAGAGTGAGTTTTCCAAGTTTCCTGTCCATCACCAAGACCTTTCTCACCTAATAGAGCCTGGTGTCGGCGATATATCACCGATATTTCAGGGATATCACCTAATATATCGGCGATATATCACCGATATAATGGAAAAAAGATACATGTGATATCGATTTGTCCAAACTCGACGATACCAATATATTGGTGATATATCGTTGATATGTCAAACCTTGCTTTCGATCGTTGTCCTCTGGTCATCTCTAACGAGGACTTGGGTGTATGTCATCCTCGCTCTTGCAACCTGCTCAGTGCTTACCACCCACGACACCCTACCAAGGCGAAGCGTGACCTTGTTCAACATCTCCATGCCAAGGATGAGTTAGATGGTGGCATTAAGCTTTGACATGTCTCTTTCAACAAGGCCAAGTTTGGAACAGGACTTGATCATCACGAAGGGTGCAAGCACCGCCTCAACCACCTCCTTTGTTCTCAAATGCAAAGGTACCCCCGGAATAGCTACGTCAACCTTTGTTTTTCGCGGTGGCCTCTCATAGCTTGCATCATCATACATCGAAGGCCATCGCCATTGCACGAGGGCTTTATCAACTTGCGAGACTTCAAGTGCCAGCCGTTGCGCCACCTTCAGACTCGGTCTGAAGAGAAGGAGCTTCTTAGGCTTCGTTTGGATGTTGGGTAGGATTTATCCATGCGGATGGATAAGTTGTAGGTGGTGGTGTATGGATTCTTGAACCCCCATTTAATGTGATATGATCGTCGCATGTGAAATTTAAATGTCAGGAATGTCTATTTAAACATACGAACAACCACGTGTTTGCACCATACTATCCACCGCAACTATAGAAACACCCTCCCCCTGCGTTGCTTGTAAAACACAAACGCAATAGCAGCAACATTATCATCATGAAATGCATCGATGGTATTGAAACATCGTTCCAATATTTAATAGAAGATATCATCGGTGGTATATTATGACTGAAGAAATTGTATTGATCACTGGTAATATTATAAGTGGCACTAGTGATATTCATTGTAGCACATGTGATATTGGGTAGAATTTAGGATGGGATAAGTTTTAGTGTTGTTGGTGTAAATGATGAAATAATGGGAATGGATGTGATAGGTGAGGTGATGTATTGTTAATTTTTATTTTTAAAATAGATTTGTTATTTGGGCATCGGAAAAGAAGCATACATTGAATGCAATGTAAGTGGTGAGTGGGCCCTACCATCAAATATAAAAAAGCACCCCATTCCTCTATTTTGGGTTGTAAAATCACCGGTGATTTGGACAAATTGACCGGTGAAAAGACGCGACCTTAATGATGCTCTCAAACATTGGTTGAAATAGTGGAATGACGTGACACATACCTCAAAAACCTTCCCATTCCCATCATTATTCATCTTACTATTCATCTTAATCGTGACATGTCAGCCAACCCACTCACTTACCCCATATCCAAACACAACCTTAGGGTCTAACGCCACCACCTTGATACCCATCTTCAAGCTCAATAGCAACATTAGTTCCTTCTTTGCCTCTGTCGGTCCAACCTCCCCCTGCAACACCTTTCCAACCAAAGCCCTCCTGAGAGCCTCCTTCAATGGTCGCACTCGTGCTGACCATGGTGTAGCCACCTCCACCATAGGTGCCCCTTTCGGGGGAGGTGGCGACTCCCTAATCTTTCCCTCCTCTTACGAGAAGTGTCTCCTTTGACAAGTTGCTCTATGATGGTTGTGAGACACACACCTCAGACACCGCATAAGGTCCCTACAGTCCCCTATGAAGTGCCCCTAGCCAAGGCACTTGAAGCAATGAGGCCTCTTCGGCCCTCTTCTCCTTGCTTTTTAGGGAGGGATGGTCGTCTAGCCACCATTGCCCCCCGTCACCCCACTTGATGCTCTCATGTATAGGCTCTCTCAAATCTCATCTCATGAATGTTGTGTTAAGATTTTGTTGAAATCTAGAATTATCTAGGTATTGCTTTAGCTCTTGGTAAAGGATAGATTGAGCAAAAGAATTTGTTGGGGTTAGATCTAGAACTTTCTGTTGTTGTGCTCTTTGACATAAACCTCATTGTTGTCAAGGTTATTACCTTGGGCTACTAGGCTAGGCAAGAAAGTTTTTTTTTTGAAAAGAGATTGGGTGGTTATCCGATTGATAACGACTCAACAATTATATTACTTAAAAAAAAGGCTAAAAACCCAACCAAATTATAAGGTAGAACTTAGAAATTAGCCAACAATGAAATACAAGCTGGAAAAAACACCATTCGAATAAGAAAGGTTAAAAAACATAAAGGGGTGATCATATGAGCGATCATATATGGTGCCTGGCAAGAAAGTTAAAGGTTGCCTTAAGAGTTGTTACAAGCTAGGGGTTTCATTTGAGCGATCGCTTGGTCGCGTTGTTCGCCGCCTAGGTCTCCTTGCACCTTGTTACCATCCTTTTGATTTACTACAGGCAAAATCGTAAGACTCTTGATTAATCTTAAGTTATGTGTATTGTATGCTAATGTTATATATATTGTTTTGTATATATAGACATATTATAATATGTATATATGTATATAGGTATGTATGTATGTTCTTGACAATTTTGATATACTCTTGCGTTCTTTGATACATCTTGGTAACTTAGACTGCTATTTATTTGTTATGACATATACTTATAAGTTATATATATGGTTATTGTAAGTTTGTAATGATAATTATGATGTATGTTATATGTATTTGTTATCATCCTAAGTTTGTGTGTGGATCAAAAAAGGGAATGTGAAGCTTAGTTGTACATAATTTAGGTGAAGCTTAGCTAATATTTTTCACTAGAAGTAATGTTGGGAATAAAAGTGCCACATGGTAGTCCAATGAGCACCTAAAGGGGTGCCGGCCCTATGAGATTTTTGGTATGTCTTGTGGTCCAAGTTTAGTGGTCCTTAGTTTGGTAGATTTGATTTTGAAAGTTTGTGTTAAGAAAATAAAGTCTCTATTGAGAAAAGAAATTGTAGCTTCTCTTTTATAATTGATAGGTTTTGGGAAAATTATAATGATACCCCACAAGATAATGAAATAGGAAGAAAGACCCTATATATGCTCAACACTCCCCCTCAAATTGGGGCATAAATAACCACAAGACCCAACTTGCTGCATAAGAAGTCCAGGTGCTTCTTTCTGAGGGCCTTGGTAAACATATCAGCCAACTGAAGCTCGGAAGAAACATATGGGGTACTGATCTTCCCACTAAGTACAACATCACAGATAAAATGGCAATCGGCCTTGATGTGCTTGGTCTTTTCATGAAAGACTAGATTTGAAGCAATATAGGTGGCATACTTGTTATGACAGAAGAGTGGAACAGGTAGAGTAGTCTGAGCACTAAGATCCTGTAGGAAAGAGACAATCTATAGAACCTCACAAGTAGCTTGAGCCATGGCTCTATGCTCTGTTTCAACACTGGAGCGGGCCATGACACTTTGCTTTTTGCTCCTCCAGGAGACAAGATTTCCCTCAATATAGATTGCAAAACCTGAGGTAGACTGACGATCCTCTATAGAACCAGCATAATCTGCATCAGAATAAGCAAGTATGTTAAGATTGCTACTGTCTCTGTAATACAATTCTCTACCTGGTGTGCCTTTAAGGTATCTCAAAATGAGACAAGCCTCATGCCAGTGGCTATAACGTGGAGTTTGCATATGTTGACTAGCCCTGCCAACCGCAAAATTGATATCTAGCCTCATGATGGTAAGATAAAGCAAATGACCCACTGTACTGCGATACTGGGTGACATCAAGGTTTGAAATGCTGATTTCGATGCTGTGCTGATGAAATTCTAAAGGTGCATTTCGTAGGCATGTCGAGGGCATGCCCTGGACATGCCGATACATATCAACAAAATAATAGAAATAGTCAAAAAAATCAGCAGCAACCTCGACGTGGGCACCTATTTCGCCAGCATGTTGACCATGTCGATATCATGCTGACGGTATGCCGACGATATCCTTGTAAATCGACACTTTATCTGTGTCGGCACGGCCCTTGCTCGAAAATAGCCTTGCTGACGGCATGTCGAGGGCATGCCGACGTCATTTAAAATGATGGGTGACATCCTCATATAGAGGATCTTCGTCATCAGAATGCCATGCAAGAGGTGACTTGATGGGTATATCGGAGGGCTTAGCCTCAAGCAGTCCAGCATCTTGAAGAATTTGAAGCGTATACTGTCTTTGTGATAAGGATAGGCCTGACTCTTGTCGTACAACCTCAATACCCAAGAAGCATCTCAATTCGCTCAAGTCCTTAGTGAGAAATGTGGCTTACAAGAAGGACTTGGTCTGAATGATGCCATCCTCATCATCTCCTGTAAGAATCATACCATCCACATACACGGCTAAAATAACAACACATGTATGTTTTTCGTGCATTGTTTTCTTAATGAAGATTGAATGATCTGACATAGATCTCTGGAATTCAATCTTGCTAATCTCAGTACTAAGCCTCTCAAATCATGCACGTGGACTTTGTTTCAGTCCATAAATAGCCTTCCTTAGGCGACACACGTGCTCCCCCTGAGTGCTGTAACTTGGTGGCTGGCGCATATACACCTCCTCAGATAAGTCACTGTATAATAATGCATTCTTGATATCGAGCTAATGTAGGGACCACTTCCTAGTTACTACAATAGATATAATAATTTTGACAGAGGTAATGCGTGCCACAGGAAAGAATGTCTCAAAGTAGTCAACTCCATATGTTTGTGTAAAGCCTTCGGTAACAAGCCTTGCTTTATACCTATCTACTGTCCCATCGGGTTTGTACTTGATAGTATAGACCCACCTACAGTCAACCAAGGTAGCATCCTCAGGATTTGGAACTAACTCTCAAGTCTATCGCGACTGCAGAGCTTGCATCTCCTTATCCATGGCTACTTGCCATCTCAGATCATGTGACGCCTGGATAAAATCTCTAGGAATGATAGCAGTAGTGATGATTGAAGCAAATTGGCAGACACCTGCTTTAAGATGAGCAATGCCTGTGTATTGAGATAGGGAATGGGGAGTACCATCCCTACTAGGTCTCCTTAAGGATACCTGCTCCTCTATATTTGAACTGCTCTCATCTGTCGACTCTGAACCAGTCCTCCCGTCAAGCAAAGCAGTGGATGGTCTTCGGTGATACACTTGAGTTTCATCCAAAGTAGCCTGTTTAGATGTTTCCTCTTCTAAGAAATAGGGAATTCCTTCAAAGAAGGGAACATCTGCAGTAACATCTCCTGCTACTAGGATTATAACATCGATACCCCTTTTGAGTTTTGGAGTACCCAAAGAAAGACACATTTAGTTGTCCATGGAGAGAACTTGTCCTGGTTACCATATGCCTGAATAAAATAGGTATATCTAAATATTCGCAGAGGTAAAGAAAATGGCTTATTGCACTCTGGATGAATCACTTGATAAGGAATCCGTTCCTGAAGGATTGACGAGGGCACCCTGTTGATCAAATAGGCCACAATAAGGATTGCATCTCTCTAGAATTGCTTAGGAACCTTCATGTGGATCATTAGGGTCTTAGCAATATCCAGAAGATGATGCAACTTGTGCTCAGCCACACCATTCTATTGAGATGTGTGAGCACAAGATGTTTGATGGATGATGCCTCAAGAAGAAAAGAGATCCTACATCTCTCGCTGCACAAACTTCAAGGCATTATTGTTGCGAAAGTTTCTAACAGTATTGCCATACTGAGTATGAACCTCTGCCAAGAACTGATGAAGAATCTGTGGAATCTTTGCATGGGTCTTCATCAAGAAAACCCAGGTAAGCCGACTATAGTCGTCTATAATTGCCGCATAATACTGATGTCCTCCTGGATGGTCCCCATACATCAGAGTGTACTAAAGCAAATGGAGTAGCACTTACCCCAGCATCCCTCCATGAGTAAGTATTCTTGTGGTGCTTCTCGAGCTGATAGTCCTCACATCGTAATGTTAAGAAGTCTGGCAAATCAGGATACATCCAGCGCATTTTCTTGAGAGAGGGATGCCTAAGTCTCCTGTGCCACATCCATGGATCCGAAGCTATAGATGCGGCTCTAGTAAATAATGTAGGTGTATCAAGGTAATAGAGTCCATCAAGCTCTATACCCCCACCAACAATGTCTCCAGTCTACCTGTCCTGAAAGTAGCAGTAGCCCTCATCAAATATAACGTGACATCCCAACTCCTTACAGATGCGACTGATTGACAGCAGGTTCATAGGGAACTCTGGTGCATAATAAACTCCTATCAGCATCTTCTGAGAAGCACGTACCCGCCCCACTGCTGTAATAGGGGACATGCTTCCATTGGCCACCCTAACTTAATTCCAGACGGAGGCTTGAGATGTTCAAGTCGTCACATATCTCCTGTGAGGTGTACAGAGGCACCATAATCTGTGATCCAATGCCCTTTGACCCTGTTCTTCTGTCGTGTATTACCTTGAGTTGCCATCGCAAACTCCTCTCCTGATGGATTTCTTTGTGAATCCATCACCTTCTGATTTTGCAAGAGAAGGCTCATCGCTTCTTGACTCCTTGTCTGACCCACGTTGGACCTGTAGGAGGATTGAGAAAAATCAACAACCTGCTGTCTATATGCAGTAGCACCATCAACTGTTCTGCAGCAAACTCAGTGGCATGTTGAACCATGGAGCAGCCTGTGATGTTGATGGATCTACTGATCGTAGCCCTTGCAGTACTCAAACTAAACTTGCCAGTCGCAGCCTTGTACCCACAGACTGCGACGTGGCAGTAGCATTGCGCCGCCTCTGCGCCGCCACATCGCTAGTGCACTGCCATTGGCTCCAGCATGGCATTGTAGCAGCACTCGGCGTCGCAACAACATGGATAGCACACTGCATGTCCTCTGTTGTCACATCACCAATGTAGCACCCGCTGCTTCGCCGCATCGCCCCGCCGTGTGTGGCTCCTCCGCATCGCATCGTTGTGCGTGGAAGATGGTTGCTGTGAGGCGAGAACGGTGGTGATAGAGGGGCAATGCGTGGTACCGCAGCCACTGCTCCTCTTCATTGTTGATTTTAGGGTTTGCATCTTTGTAGGTTCGAAGATTCAATCATTTTTGGGAAAATTATTTGGTGGGATCTCATAACACCGGCCTAGGACCGTTGCTCTGATACCATGTTAAGAAAAATGAAGTCTCTATTGAGAAACGAAATCCTAGCCTCTTTTTTATACTTGAGAGGTTTTGGGAAAATTATAATGATACCCCATAAGATAATGAAATAGGAAGAAAGGCCTATATATGCTCAACATGTTGTTTTAGAGGATTTGGTCTTTTCTATTTTTAGAAGATTTGATTAGATTATGATTGGTCTTGTTTCTTGTTTTAGAGAATTGTGATGTGTTCTCTCTTTATAAAAGAGTCTTTGTAATCCTTTTATCTTTGAGTTAAAAGAAACAATTCTTCCAACAATACAACTCCCTCTCTCTTTCTTCCTCTCAATTGGCGGTTGCACCATCTCTCTCTTCCTTGTCATGAGAATAGGGATTGCTGGCAGCACCTATTGCTGCCCATTATCCTCATGTGGAAGAGCCTCCACGCTTTCGGATTGCGTTAAACTCAACATGGTATTAGAGCCTTCGATCTAAACTCTTCCTGGAGGATTCTTTACACGCGTAGGAAGGAGAAGAAAAGAAAATGCCATGTTGTGCATGATTTTTTCTAGAGGATCATTGACTTCATCTTCTTTTGGTGACCTTATACACGCTCGGAGAAATCGAGCGTCTTACGTTGGCTCACGGGGTGTAGGAGCAATGACACCGACTTGGATTGGGGGGCATGTGAAACCCTCTAGCACGTCGGGGAACACTAAGTTCAAGTGTGTGGCTCTCGAGTGTAACAAAAGAGGCACAGAAACTCCTCTCAGCTTTTTAGAATGAAGTGATGGCAGATTCAGAGATTCATGCTACTTGAGAAAGCGCCTGAGACAAAAGATGCAGCTAGGAAGAAGAAGTTGGAGAAGGGAGCCCATCAACTCATACGAAGACAAGACGCCAAGACGGCTGCTTCAACAACCACAACTTCATAGGTTGCCAAAAAGGCAATGACTACAAAAGTGGCAAGAGGATGTGCATTAGGAAAAGATGGAGTGTGCTTGGTTGCATTAACACTGAGCCAAGTTCGGTAAGTCATCGTTTTCCTGGCCTCGACTTGAGGAGTGTTGGGAATAGAAGTGCCACGTGGCAATGCCACATGGTAGCCATGTTAGGCCACGTGGCAATCCAATGGGCACCCAAATGGGTGCAACCCCTATGAGATTTTTGGTATGTCTTGTGGTCCAAGTTTGGTGGTCCTTAGTTTGGTAAATTTGGTTTTAGAAAGTTTGTTTTAGAGGATTTGGTCTTTCATATTTTTAGAAGATTTGATTAGATTAGGATTTATTTTGTTTCTTGTTTTATAAGATTGTGATGTGTTCTCTCTCTATAAAAGAGTCTTTGTAATCCTTTTATCTTTGAGTTAAAGGAAACAATTCTTCTAATAATAGAATTCCCTCTCCTCTCTTTGTTCCTCTTAATCGACGACTGCAAGCTCTCTTTCTCTTCCTTGTCGTGAGAATAGGGACTGTTGGCAGCACCTATTGCTGCACATTATCCTCACGTGGAATAGGGACTGCTGCCAAACTCAACAAGTAACATTGAAGGAAAATTTTGGGTATTGAGATCATTTCATATAAATAAGTTATCCACTAAATTTTAAGTAAATTTGACGCTTCTACCCCCTATATCAATGGGACCTCAATTTTGATAGCGTAAGTATTACAAAATTTGACCTTGCTTGATGAGGGGGCTAGAGTTTGATTTTGATGAAATTTTGTGTAGGTCATGTTTTTTGTTAAATGGTTTTAATATCCAACTTTTCATTTTGAAACATCAATTGTGTATAAGGATATTGATTATAAGCTGTATGCAACTTAGGTGTAGGTAAGTTACACGTTCCTTGGCCTTTCTTGCTCTCTCTCTCTCTCTCTCTCTCTATATATATATATATATATATATCCTACCATAGTATGTATACCATATATGTCAGTGGCCTGAAATTATACATATACAATATTTTAGAAAATAAACAACTTGTCACCTTGATTCAATTGAGTAATTGTCATTTTGTTGCTTCTTGCCTTAGGTGGTCAAGGAACTTGTTACCTTGCTGTTGCCTAATGCCTTGATAGCTTTAGTAAACCTACAGTTTGATGCCACCAAATTTCAAAGTCCAAGCTCCTTGGTAGCCTCCCAAATTCTTTGGAATCTGGTTTAAAGTCATCTTGTCATTTGGACTATCCTTTGCAGCCAAAATCACATTATTTTGATGGAACATTCTATTTGAATTCTGCACAAGATTGCATAGATGGATAGCATTATATAATTATTTTGTATTGAAAAGAAGCATTATGATTACGGTGAACTTGCCTTTTCTTCTTACTAATCCCTCTATCTAGTAATGAAATTCAATAAGTAATCCACCAAGACTGCTCAGTATGTCCTATGCCAAAATCTTGAAATGCTTGTTCAGATGCCTCTGCATGCATGAAACTCTTATCTTTTTCCTCTTAAAATATATCCTTTGAAAATGTTTGATGTTTAACTGCTAGTAGAAGTATGCCGACTGTTTGCCTTCATTCGACTTAATCATTAGTATTAACCATAAAAAACCTCTTAAAAAACACATACCACAAAAGCCTCTTAAAAGAAAACAATAATTATAAAAACTATTACTGAATTTGCGGTTGGATTAGCAAACATTTTTGAGACCCACCACAACAAGGCAATTGTGAAACATCATTTAACTAACCTTAATGGCATTAGATGCCCGTTCTAGTTGTGCATACATATCTTGACCTACTTGAGTATAAATGAAATTGAGCTTGTATATTCTTTTTTAACTAATAAAGAAGCTTTTCCATAATGACAATGTTTTTTTAATGTTTTCACATAAATGCTCATGCCAACTTTTCAATTAAATGTTTATCCTTATCCTTTCTTGTTACACCAACACCTCCAAAAAGCATATGCCCTTAACACCTCATACCTCACCATTAGCAGCTTTAGTGGTTTGGGCTTACATGTAAGTATATATATATATTTAAAACCCCTATTTTTTTAAAAGGTATTCCTCTTTCTTTGTGCTCTTCCTCCCTAACCCCTTCTCTTCCTCCTCTTATAGTTGACGTCTACTCCCACGCACTTAACTCTTTCCTCTATGACCTCCTCCACAAGTAAACTTTAAACCCCTTGATGAAGGTCTCTTACGTTGATTTCTTGTCATAACTTGCATGATGATTTCCTCCACACTCAATGTCCTTGAGGACCTCCCCTACCGAATCATGGAAGGCCCTCACTGCTTGCTAGGCATGGCAAAGTTGGTAGCGGATTTATGGCAGTGATGGATGAAGAGGGCAGGGACAAAGATGACCTAGTAGAAATTAATGGTGACATTGAAAGTGGCAGGCTAGGATATTGACCCAAATAAGTTGAACACATATTGGCTTGAGCTCGAGTTCAACAAGCCCAAACTGGCTCAAGTTCAAGCTTAATTAAGCTTGCTTGAGCTATCTTGAGTTTGGCTTGTTTGGCTTGAGCTAAGCTTGCAAGCAAGATGAGCTAGGTTATCTTTAACACTCATATCTAAGTCAACAACAACAACCAAGTCCTTTCCCACACTAAGTGGGGTCGGCTATATGGATTCTTTACCTCCACACAGATCGATTTTCAGCCATTTCAGGACTTCAATTAAAGTAATTGAGGTTATACTTAATAGTTTCCTTTCAACACTTGTTTGGTCTTCCTCTCCCGCTCTGAGCGAGTTTAGTCTCCAACTTCTCGCATCTCCTAACTGGAGCATCTAGTGGCCTTCTTTATAAATGTCCAAACCACTTTAGACGTGCCTTTATCATTTTATCCTTTATCGGTGCCACTCTAACCTTATTTCTAATAATCTCATTTGAAACACGATCCTTTCTTGTATGATCACACATCCATCTTAATATCTTCATTTCTGCCATAGACATCTTATGTACATGCCTATAGTTTATAGCCAAGCATTCAGAATCGTACATGACTGGTCTTACCACAGCTCGATAGTATTTTCCTTTAACTTTTAAAGGAACCCTCTTATCATAGAGAACACCAGATGCACCCATCCATTTCAACCACCCTGCATTTATTCAATGTGTAACATCTCCATCAATTCTACCATCATGTTGGAAAATGGATCCCAAGTACTTAAAAACATCTTTCATTGGAATGCACTCTTCTCCAATTTTTACATCAATCTCTTCATTGTTCTCTCTATTACTAAACTTGCATTCCATATACTCAGTCTTTGTCCTACTTATGCGTAATCCTTTATCTTCCAGAACTTCTCTCCAAAGCTCAAGTTTTCTGTTTACTCCATCTTTTGTCTCATCAACAAACACAATGTCATCAACAAAAAACATACACTAAGGCACCTCAACTTGGATATGTTTCAACTCATTCATGACCAAGGCAAAAAGATAAGGGCTTAAAGTCGAACCTTGATGTAGACTAATGGTGATATCAAAGTAGTTCGTCAAATCATTCTTAGTCTTTACACAAGCTGCTGCTCCATAGTATATATCCTTTTTGAGGTTGATATATATAACTGACACTTGTCTCTTCTCCAAAATTCTCCATAAGATATTTCTTGGGACATAATCATAGGTCTTCTCCAAATCAATAAAAATCATATGTAAATCCTTTTTCTTGATTTTGTATGTCTTCATCATACGTCTCAAGAGGTGTATTGCCTCAATAGTAGACCTGTCTGGCATAAAGCCAAACTGATTTTCAGTTACCATAAAGACTTGCCTCACCCTTCTTTCAATTATTCTTTCCCAAAGTTTCATCGTATAACTCATCAACTTAATACCTCTATAATTGGAATAATCTTGTATGTCACCTTTGTTCTTGTATAAAGGTACCACAAAACTTTTCCTCCATTCCTCTGGCATCTTCTTGCCTCTCCACACAGTATTAAATAAATTTGTGAGCCAAGTTATACCCCATTCTTCCGTCATTCTCCAAAGTCTATAGGAATATCATCAGGTCCAACAACCCTCCCACTTTTATCATCTTCAAAGCCTCCTCTACTTCTTTCTTTTATATCCTTTGATAACATGTCCGATTCACATACTCTTCTGAGTTGACTAACTCCCCTAAGATGATATCATTCTTTTGTTTTCAATTAAATAGCTTATGAAAGTATCTTTTCTATCTTGTCTTTATATCCTCATTAGCTATAAGCACCCTTCCTTCTTCATCCTTGATGCATCTTACATATGTAAGGTCGTTTGCTTTCTGCTCTCTTACTTTAGCTAACTTGAAAATATCTTTTTCACCTTCTTTAGAATCAAGTTTCTTATAAAAATGCTTTCAAGCTTCTGCTTTTGCTTCATTAACTATTTTCTTTGCTTCTTTCTTTGCTCTTTTATAGTTTTCCATATTTTTATTGGTCTTATCTCGATATAAGGCTTTAAAGTAGGCTCTTTTAATTTTAAGCTTCTCCTGCACTTCCTCACTCCACAACCAAGGCTCCTTTTGTCCTGGAACACCTCCTTTAGACACGCCTAACACCTCCTTTGCCACATTTCTAATACAGTTTGCCATATTTAACTACATTTCATCAGCACTACCATTAAGATCCCAAGTCCTTTGTTGCATCATCTTCTCTTTAAATCTCACTTGCTCTTTCTTAAGATTCCACCATTTAATTCTAAAATTCTTCGATACTAATTTTTTCTTCTTTGCGTTCTTCAAATGAACATCGAACACCAAAAGACGATGTTGAGCAAATTTTACAAGATAAACGATCCCTTCTTCTCAAAGCAAACTAATCGATCTGCGTTCTTATTAAGCTACTTTATAGGTAATCAAATGCTTTTTTCATTTTTTGAAGAAGGTATTTGTTATGAAAAGATCATAAGCCATAGTAAAATCAAGGAATGTCTTCCCTTCTTCATTCATAACACAAAAATCATGATTTCCATGCGTTCCTGCATACTCTAAAGTATCTTTTTCTACATGCTCATTTAAATTTCCACCCAATAAAATCATTTCTCTGTGGGATTCCTTGAATTATCATATCAAGCTCTCCCAAAATTTGTTCTTTATTCTTTCCTCTAGACCAACTTGAGGTACATAAACTGAAATGACATTCAAGATCTCTTCTTCTAAGATTAATTTTATCAAAATAATTCGATCACTCAATCTCTTAACCTCAACCACACTCTTCTTCAAATCCTTATAAATTATAATGCCCATGCTATTTCTACCTTTGTCCCTTTCTGAATACCATAGTTTGAAACCTGTTCTCTCGATTTCCTTTACTTTTTCTCCAACCTACTTAATCTCTTGAAGGTAAAGAATTTGAATCCTTGACCTATCAAGCAAGAGGCTAATTTGAATGTGATAGCGGGATGAGAGGGATGAGAGGTCTGGCGACGGGGTGGCGGACGTCCGGGCGGCTGGTGAATGGGGTAGGGAGAGATGGCCCTGGCTGGACGGTGGTGGGCAGGAGGTCGTGGAAGGGTGCGGTGTCGGTGAGGTATTTCAAGTGTCTTGGGGAGGGGCATTTGGCGGTGGTATGCAGGGATCCGGTGCGGTGTTTGTGCTGCGGCGC
This sequence comes from Thalassia testudinum, assembly GCA_037157565.1. Lineage (NCBI taxonomy): Eukaryota > Viridiplantae > Streptophyta > Magnoliopsida > Alismatales > Hydrocharitaceae > Thalassia > Thalassia testudinum. The sequence continues at coordinate 17,168,780 of JAZHRO010000046.1, read as the reverse complement.
TCTGGGACATCGGAGGTCGGGCTACGGGTGTCGGGGGTCGAGTGAGGTGGTCTCATCGAGGAGGGAGAGACACCTCCACCCCCTCCGGAGGGGGCGCCCCTTGTGGAGGTTGAGGTGTCGTGGTCGGAGGAGATTGGAGTGCTGGAAGGGAGGTTGGCGTCGGTGTTGGTTGCGGTGGTCTTGGAGGGGAAGGTGGAGGTGGAGGCCTTGAGAGAGGCGGTCACCGCCTACTTGGGGATTGACGGGGGTCGGTTTGGGGTGGCCTCCCTGGGAGGTGGGCGGTTGGTGATGCTGGGGCTGAGCCGGGAGGAGTTGAGGCGGCTGCTCTTCAAGGTGCTCCAGTGTGGCAGTGGAGTGGTGAGGTGCCGGTGGCCGATCAGGTCAGATGGCGTTTTGGCGGAGAGGCCGCCGACTGGCGCGAGGAGGAAGGTCTTGGTTGAGGGGGTTCCACTCTTCCTCCGCACGGTGGAGGTGGTGGCGGTGGTGGTTGCCCCTTTTGCGAGATTGCGCGGGTGCGAAGGCCTGGGCCTGAAGGCGACCGATCTGTCGCGGATCGAGGCTTGGGTGGAGATGAGACCGGGGCAGCAGCTTGTGGAAAGGTCGGTGCTCAGGTGGGGGAGCTCCGCCTGGCTTATCCGTGTCTCGTGGGGTTCCGGGAACCCTAGGTCTTTTGCTGAGGCTGTGGGTGGCGGAGCGGCGGCGGCGTGTGGAGGCGGTAGTGGTGGGCGGGCGGAGGAGGGTTGGGCTGCTCTTGGGAAGGTCGAGGGTCGCGGCGAGGATTGCGGCGGGGATCTTGGGGCGGTTGCGATTCCCGTGGTGCAATCGGTGGCAGGCGAGGGGGCAGGGATGCGGGAAGTCGTTGCGGATTTTGCGGAGGGGTCGGGGGAGGTGAATGCGGCGCTGAGGCCGGGCATCCCCGCTGACTGCGGGTGTGTTGGTGGCGCTACGTTGGCCCCCGTTTTTGTGGGAGGAGCTCGTGGCGGACTCGGGTTGGGTGGGCTCGACCCGGGTACGGGAGTTGGGGGCTCCGGTGCTGGTGCATGTTCGGGTCCTCCAGCGCGCTTGACTCCGCGACTCCAGGTCTTTGCGGAGGAAGGGCGGAGAACTGTTGTTGGAGATTCGAGGCGTACCTTGGTCGGTCCGATCTGGGCGGCGGGGCAGGATGCGACTGGCGGAATGGGGAGCGGGTGACGGCGAGACCGGAGGCTGTCTGGCTCGCAGCGGCTCGTCTACAAGCCGCGGTGGTCTTACCGTAGGGGGCTGGCTCGGAAGGCCTCGTCTGGGGGAGTGGTTGGGGTCGACCGACGCCGATCGCCGACGGGGTTGGGAGCCTCTGATGAGGCTGGGTCGTCTACGGCGGCTTTTGCTGGGGGCAGCGACGGGGGGTTCTTTGCTCCGGGGTCCCCAGTTATGGCGGAGGGGCGACAGGCGGCGGGTGCTGGTGGTGGAGCTGGGGAGCTTGTGGATGCGGGGGCAGGGAGGAGGACAGCTGCAGCGGCTGGGCTGCTTGAGGGCGAGGCTGTGGTGCTGGGGGACGTGCGATTGTTGGTTGTAGAAGGTTTGGAGGCTGCGGGGCGAGGAGGGGAGGTGGGTGGTGGTCAGGGGAGCTCGAATGACCAGCGTTTGTTGATGGAAGAGGAGGATGATGTGGCCGCAATGATGGGGTTTAGGCGGTTGACGTCTGGAGGTGGTTCCCGGAAGTCCTCATGATTAAGGTCTTGTCATGGAATGTGAGGGGTCTGAACGACCCGTCAAGGCGGGCAGCTTTGCGGGGGTATATTCAGGGATAAGGGCCTGATGTGGTCTTTTTCCAGGAGACGAAGTGGGGGAGCTGTGATGGAAAGTTGTGGAGGGAGGTGGGGGGAGGAGTTTGTGGGGGTTTCTTGGCCCTGTATGCGGATGGGAGTGTGGGGGGAATTACTGTGGGATGGAAGGAGTTTTCCTGGCTGGACACTCTGGTTGGGTCTCATGTTGTCACTGTTAGACTTCAGAGACGCCGAGATGACACATGTATGCTCCTTTTCTCGATTTATGGCCCGACGGAGGGTCGAAGAAGACATGCCTTATGGGAAGATTTGAGCCAGGTCGCGGCAACTTTTCAGGGGATTCCTTGGCTCGTTGGTGGCGATTTTAATGTTACTCTGCGGTAGAAGACAGATTGGGTGATCGAGGAGGGTTGGACCAGGGCTATGAGGCATTTGCAGGCTTTGTGGCAGACCAGGGGCTGGTTGATATGCCTCCGTTGTCCTATCTATACACATGGAGGAACTCTGGAGGATAACGATCCCGTATTGACAGATTTCTTGTCTCGACGGCGATGGCGGAGTTCCCGATGGCGGAGGTTAGATCTCTGGAGCGTCCGTTCTCGGATCACACCCCCTTACTGTGGGTATCGAACGAGGGATTGAGACATGGTACTTACTTCAAGTTCGACAAGGTGTGGCTCATGGAGGAGGGCTTTAGGGGGTTGATTGAGGAACGATGGAGGTCATCTCAGGCGGATGGTTCGGCGGTTGCCAGATTGGAAGCGAAACTGAGGGATTTGAGATCTTTCTTGAAGACCCATATCAAGCAGGTTAGGGAGGAACGTGGGAGGAAGAAAGAGGAGGCTCTTACTGAGATTGCACGTCTGGACAGGGAAGAGGATGTTGGGCTCCTTTCAGACGATGACAGGGTTCACAGAGCGAGACAGATTCAGGTGATACAGGAGGAAGATCGGAAAGTGGAGGTGGAGTGGAGGGTGAGGTCTAGGCAGAAGTGGCTGAAGGAAGGTGATTCCAATACCCGATTTTTTCATATGGCTGCATCAGGTAGGAGGAGGAACTGGATTGATAGATTGGTGGTGGATGGGGAGGAGTTTGTGGGAAGGGAGGCGGTGGGAGGGGCAGCTGCAAGTTATTTTAGAGACTTTACTGGGTGGAGATGGGGGGGAAGGTGGAGATGGTTAGGGTCTGAGATACCACAGATCCAGGAGATAGATGCCAACTTCTTAACGGGTTCTTTTGGGGAGGATGAAGTCCGTGAGGCAATTTTGGGGTTGAACGCGGATGGTTGTCTAGGGCTGGATGGCTTTTTGGTTGCCTTCTACAGAGAGTTCTGGCTGGTGGTGAAGGAAGGCGTGATGCAAGTGGTGCAAGAGTTTAGAGCGGGTAACTCGAGATTTAATAGACTGAACAAATTCTACATGTTCCTGCTGTCGAAGAGGGAGGGCGCTGAGGAGATTCAGGAGTACAGACCGATAGCTCTCTCGAATGCTATCTACTTGGTGGTGGCGAAACTTCTGGCAAATAGATTGAGGACTCTGGGTGGGATTGTGGACTCGGTGCAGACGGCCTTTGTTCCTGGCAGGAATATTTTGGAGGGTTACGTGATGGCCTCGGAAATCCTTTCATCTTGGAAGAGAGATAAAAAGAAGGCTTTCTTATAGAAGGTCGATTTCAGCAAAGCTTATGACTCGATCTATTGGTCGTTTCTTTGGGCGTCCTTGGTGAAGAGGGGGTTCTCGCCGGTGTGGATTGACTGAATGAAGAGGTGCGTCACCACGACGTCTTTCTTGGTTCTTATCAACGGAAACCTAGCTGGGGGTTGGATCCAACCTAGGAGGGGGGTGAGGCAAGGTTGTCCGTTGGCCCCGATGCTCTTTGTGATTGCCGTGGATGCTCTTGCTATGGCGGCTAAGAGGTCTTATGAGAGAAACTTGTTGAGTGGTTTCTCCTTGAGAGATGGGACGAGTATCCCATTGTTTCAGTATGCGGATGATACGATCTTCTTCATTGAAGGTGGAGAGGAGGCCAGAAGAATGCGGTTCCTTGTTTTCTTACTGGGTGAGGCGTCAGGATTGCAGATTAACCTGGCTAAGTCGGATTTTGTCCCTTTCAATATGACTGAGACGGAGGCGAGGGGGTGCAGTTTGGGACTTGGCACAGAACAGGGTAAGCTTCCGATTAGATATCTGGGCTTACCGTTGTCAGATGGGAGGATTTTGGTGAGAGATTAGGCCTCCCTGGTGGAGAGGTTGGTAGGGAGGTTGGAGGGGTGGGCATCCAGACTACTGGCTAGAGGTGGGGGGTTGATCCTGCTCAAGGCGGTTCTGTCAGCAATGCCGTCGTACTTCACTTCCGTGCTGAAGATGTCTCGACAGGTGATTGCAAAGATTGAACGTGCTATGAGGAGTTTCTTTTGGTCTAATCAGGGGACGAGTGGACAGGGTGCCAGGTTGGTTGCTTGGGAGGTCTGCAGACCGTTGAAAGATGGGGGGCTCGACGTGAGGGATTTGGAGAGATCTAATGACAGTCTGTTGACGAAATGGGTGGGGTGCCTGTTGGAAGGAAGGGGGGATATGATGGGCAAGGTGTTCGAGACGGCGTATGGTGGTCCGGTGCGGTGGGATCTCTTGGTGTCACCGCCTAGGGATGCCTCTCATTTCTTGAAAGGCTTGTTGACGGTGGCTCATAAGGTGAGGAACTACTTTGTTCCTGTGTTGGGAACAGAGGAGATTTTCAGATTTTGGCAGGATGACTGGACGGGTGATGGAGTGCTTTGCAGAAGATTTCAAAGACTGTTTGCCTTGTCCCAGAACAAAATGGCATCTGTGGCTGAGGTATGGGAAGGTGGGTGGTGCTCGCGCTTCGTTGGCAGTCTATCAGATGCGAGAGCGCACGAGTTTTAGGTCTTACTTGATGAGTTGGAGGGACTGCATCCGGCGGCTGGTACGGACATGTTTGGTTGGGACGAAGGTGAGTTTTCGGTAGCGGCTGCATACAGGAGATTGTCTGCTGTTGGTCCTGGGGTGGAGCTGGATCTGGTAAGGGACTGCAGACAGATTTGGAAAGTTACGTGTCCACTGAAGGTCAAGATTTTTGCTTGGCTATTTAGGAGGAGGAGGCTGGTGACTAAGGTGTGGGGGGCGAGGTGGGCTCCTGGAGATTGTAAGGTGTGCTCTTTGTGTGGGGGTGGTGAGGAGGACGTTGACCACCTTTTTTTCACTTGCCCTTTTGTGGTGCAAATTTGGGGCAGGATGGGCGGGAGGTGGTGGGAGTGTCGGCTGTTTGAGGAATTCTGACATAGTTTCAGAAGTAGAGGTGGTATTGGTGGACATTTCGTTTTCCGTATGAAGAAAGAGAAGGCCAGGCCGTTGGCAGTTCTTTGGGGTATCTGGTTGGGCAGAAATGCGGTGGTTTTCAGGGGCCAGAGACCTTTCGTAGAGAATTTTGTTGAGTCTATTAACTCCTTGTTTTCTCTTTGGGTTGAATCCTTGTGAGTGGGGGACCTTGGTGTCTGCCTGTTGTAATGTTGTTTATTGTTGATTCTATTATATATATTTTTGGGTAGTTATCACTTCCTTTTTAAAAAAAACGAATCTGAATCCTTCTCCTTACCATTGTATCCATAATCTCCATGAGCTTGCTGGTCAAAGTACCAATATTCCAACTACCGAATCTTAGCATTCTTTGTGACACACTTCGATGGCGAAGTGGTGGAACTAGTTTCTTTACTCGCATGCCTTCCTCATGCGAGAACCCTTTCTCATTTTGGACTACATCCGGGCGGCGATGTAGCGGAATTAATTTCTTTACTCGCATGCGTTCCTCATGCGAGAACCCTTGCTCATTTTGGACTACATCCGGGTGGCGATGTAGCGGAACTAACTTCTTTACTCGCATGTGTTCCTCATGCGAGAACCCTTGCTCATTTATCACTACAGCTGGGCGTCGATGCAGAGCGTCGCAAGTAGGGAACGCCCCAACGAAATCTGAGTGTTTGCTAGAATCTATGTTTAAAGATCCAACAAATTTTACGCTGGCTATCGGCTACCTAACGCAACCCTCCTTTACCCACTGGGGATCGACAATGAAAAGGCACATGAACCTCAACATAGGCGGAGTTACTCATATCTAAGTCAATTGAATCAAATATAATTTGGCTTGATTTTGCTTGTGTTATGTTTTATTGCTGAGAGGATGGTTGTCATTTTTATTTTTGTGCTGGGTTTATATGTAACATTTTCCTCACATCTCTCTATATATAGAGGTGTAGGGACAACTTGGTAAATAAAAAAATTTCATTTTCTTCAACTTGGTATCAGAGCCAAGTTTATGACTCCATCGAGAAAACCCTAACCCTACCACCAAGCCTGCCATTGCCACTACGACCGCTGTTGGTTAGAGGTTGTGCTAGGAACAGTTGTAGGTGATACTTCTTCAAATATTGGTGTGACGTGGTTGATTGGCTTAGGTGTCTCCAATCATTTATCCGGTAATCTGACGTGTTTTAGGTTGATTCAACCTGTTGCTTGAGGTCGGACTGTACAGGTAGCTGATGGGTGACTTGCTTCTATTATTGGTCAAGGGGGAATTAATGTTACCCCTTCCATGCAGCTTAAATGTGTCTAGTTTGTTCCAGATTTATCTATGAATTTGCTCTCTGTCAGTGAAATTATCAAGCAGATGAATTGTCGTGTCATCTTTGATGAGCATGGATGTATTTTCTAGGATCAAATGACAGGGAGGACTATTGGTAGTGGATATGAAAAAGGTGTTTATCAACTTAAGCAGGGTCTCATGGCTACAGCATGTCAGGTTAGTATCACTTTAGGGAGTGATCTACAGTGGCATAGACGGTTAGGCTATCATTCTTTGGAAAAATTACGCAGGCTTATTCCTCATATATCCCTAACTACATAGCTCTACTGCGATGCATGTCAACTTGGAAAGCACCATAGCTCTTCCTTTCGAACTGCTACTGGACTACGCTCGTCTTCATATTTTCAGTTGGTGCATTTCAATGTTTGGGATCCCAGTAGGACTCCTGATAGAGTAGGACGTCGGTATTATTTGATTGTTGTTGATGATTTTTCCAAATTGTCTTGACTATTTCTCATGAAGAACAAATTTGAAGTGGGTTTGCTGATTGAGAAGTTTGTATTGATGATAAAGAATTAATTTAATGTTTGCATTAAGACTCTCAGATTTGATAATGTACTGGAGTTTTGTACTCGTTGATTGGTGGAGTTCTATGGTTAGCATTGCATAATTCATTAGACCTCATGTCCCCACACCTCTCTGAAAAATGGGGTTGCAGAGAGGAAGCACATACACATCCTTGATATGGCCAGAACTCTTATTCATGACAATGTGCCATAGAACTGCTGGGGAGATGCGGTTCTCACAGCTTGTTACCTTATTAATAGATTGCCCTTTTCAGTTTTTCATGAGCAGATACCATGGCAGGTACTTTATCCAGATGATGAGTTGTTTGTTCTTCCACCCAAGAAATTTGGGTGCGTGGCTTTTGTACATCTTCTTGGATCTGGGCGAGGTAAATTAGCATCTGGAGCAGTCAAGTGTGTGTTCCTTGATTATTCTCATACTCAGAAGGGGTATCGGTGTTTTGATCCTCTACACTAGATGTCAACTTTCATGCAACTGTATCCTATTTTTCTGTTGCTGCGAGACAGGTGCAGAGTGTGCCAGAGTATGCTCCTGTACCAGTTGCTCCTATACTATTTGGTGTATTCACAGATCGTAGCAGCTCTTCTCAGGCTATTGAGTCGTCTGCCTGCATATTCAAGCCAGTACCAGCAGATGAGAGGACCTTCAAGGGTCACACCTATCAGTTATCGGTTGTCTATAGGGCAAAGCCCTCTCCGTTTATTCCACAGTCTCCTCAGGCTAATGTTGATAACTTGGAGGCTACTTCTACTTAGGAGGCTCCTTCAGATACATTGTCAGCAGGTATAGAGGTTGAGAGTATGTCTCCTGTGGATGTTTCTCCACGTCATGTTTCCATGAGTACTGATGAGTATATCCCTATTACTATTAGGAAGGTTCCACGATCTTGTGCATAGTATTATGTTGCTGAGAGTGTTGTTTCTGCTGATTCTTAAGGATCGAAGTTTCATGCATTCATAGATGCAGTCTCCAGTGCTGAGATTTTTACTTTGTACCAATAGGCTCTACTACATCTATATTGGAAGGCGACTTTGGAGGAGATGTCGGCCCTTACTGACAGAGGCACCTGGGAGCTATCTCCTCTACCATCTGGCGCACACCTTGTTGGAGCTAGATGGGCCCTGCAATACAACCTTGATGGGTCTATTTCTCGGTATAAGGCCCACCTTGTGGTTAAAGAATTCACTCAGACTTATGTGGTGGGTTTCTTTGACACTTTCTCCTTAATTGCACGACACTCCACTGTTCGCATATTTGTCTCTGTTGTAGCTTATTATGGATGACATCTACATTAATTGGATGTTAAAAATGTGTTCCTATATGGAGACTTGGAGGAGGAGATCTACATGCAGCAGTCGCCTAGCTTTAAGGTTCAGGGGGAGTGTGTGCAGGCTTTGTAAGGCCATTTAAGGTCTTAGGCAGAGTTCCTGAGCTTGGTTTTAGTGCCTGTCTGAGGCGTTATTTGTTATTGGGATGCAGAGATCCTTATTTGGTCATTCCCTTTTTGTCAGGAAGACAAGCACTGACACTGTGGCTCTATTGGTATGTGTTGATGGCCTTATTCGTATAGGTGATGATACAGATGGCATTTCTCAGGTGAAGAACTATTTGCCATGCCAGTTTGTCATGAAAGACCTTGGGAAGCTGAGGTATTTTTTGAGTAGTGAAATTGTCACAAACAAGCAAGAGATAGTGATGTCTCAGAGGAAATATGCTATTGATTTTCTTCAGGAGGCAGGCATGCTAGGATCTAAGGAGGTTAACATTCCTATGGATCATAAAGTTCATCTCTTTGATGATACAGTGAAGCTGAAGGACAAGAAGGCATATCGATAGTTGGTAGGGAAGCTATTATATTTGATCATCATTAGGCCAGACATCAGTCTTGCTGTGGATAAGTTAAGTTAGTTCTTAGATAAGCTGACTGATGTTCATTGGTAGGTTGCTATGCAGGTGTTGTGGTATATCAAGGGATGTCTAGGTAGAGGCATTCTATTTCAGAAGAAGGCTCTTATGTTTGTGATTGTCTTCTCCGATGCAGATTATGCAGGAGATGTTGGAAACAGGCGGTCTACTACTAGCTAGGGGTGCTAATCGAACTGAACAACTCGAATTCGACTCGAAATCGTTCGATGAAATATTTGATAAAAGTTCGTTTGAAAAAAATGAACTACATGAACATTAAAATTAGGCTAGTTAGCTTAACAAATCGAACATGAACATAGTATATGTTCGTTCGATAAAAGTTCGAGTTCGAAAACACATGCAAACAAAAATGTGTGATATAATTATGCATTTATGTAGATATAAAACCTTTATTTGATTACGAAAAATTAACCCTCAACAAAATATATTTTTTGCAACCATGTTATTAGGATGGATTTATTTTTGAAGACCAAAATAAGGTGGATGACAAAAAAAATCATCTCTAAAAATTAATTACTTTTTTAAAAATAGATTTACTGTGCGTAAAATTTGGTCACCATTTTTTTTTAAAATGGTTCCCTCAATGAATTTCACTATGTGCCTACTGAATGCATCAAATTTCTTTTTTTTAAACGATAAGAAAAATGGTGTGGAGGCCCTTTCATCTCCTAGGACATGTTGACTTCTTCACATTCTCCCCTTAGTCTCCATCTTCTTCGACCCAACTCAGAGTCTCTTCCGATGCTCCCCTCCATTGGCCTCCGCAACCGTGCTGCCCTCCTACCTCCTTTGGCCTCCATCTGCCACTTATGCCTCTATAGACCACTACCCCTCTACTATCGGTAACTCCTCCTCATCCTCATCCTCCAACTTTTGATCAGCGATCCTGCCTTCCCAACGTCACCATCGTCGCCCCATCCTCCCCCAGCTACAGTCCCAAGTTGTTGGCAGCATGTTCATATTTGCCCCAGACTTCTCAGCTTTTGTTACAAGGTAAGGCACCTAGTAGATAGAATATATGTGACTAGTAGTAGTGGCCGCGGTCGAAGGGAGGGGGCCGGGGTAGATTAGATACCTCGCTTTCCCGGGGAGGGGGGTTGAGTTGGAGGGGTCGATCTTGTCATTGCATCGGCAATGTGATTTGCATGGCGGCTCAGGAGGAGAGGGCCATCAAGAGGAATCCCCTCGACTTCCCCATGAGGTTGGAAAGGCCCAAACTTGCTATAGGAGGGTTGACATATTGCCCAAGTTCAGCCCTATGAAAACACCATTGCTCCCACTGATGCCTGCAGATTCCCCCATTGAGGATGACGAGGACGAGGTACTAGAAGAGGAAGATCACAAGGAAGAGGGGGAGAGATAGGAAGAGGAAGGCAAGGAACCAAACCAATAGTCTTAGGACATAACAACTAATTATAGGCTTCTCGCGTTGAGGCAAAAGCTGGGGTGCTGCAGCAGCATCGTTGATTGGAAGATGTACCTTCAAGTGGTCCCCTACTAGTCAATTTTTCGTTAAATAGCAAGCCTTTTTGAGTGCCATGTTGTTACTCCTCTATACTGATTTTGTATTTGTTTACCCTTTCCTGATTATGTCAAGGGATCTGAAGATATGTTGGACCTGGTTAGACCGTTTGCTAGTAGTGCATTTTGTATAATTTTGCACAAAAAAAAAGAATAATGAATTAGTGATGAAATTGCAATAGAGATTGTTATACACTAGCAGCATGTGCATGGGTTTCTTGTAGAAGGTAGATTTTGCCAATGCCTACGAATAGTACAATTTATCAGTTTTTTGGGTCGCTTTATATAATTATCCTCATTTTTTTTTGTATTGACAGTAGATGCTCTTGCTTTACCTTTTCATCTAGTAGTCAAGATTTGTTCTTGACAAAAACTTGCTAGGAACAGATTGCAGATTAATTCCAGCATAACAACATGTGACACAATTTTCTTCTTTAGAGGAGTGGTTGTAGCAATTAAGGGCGCTTCAGCTTTGCTTGATCTATTTTCTGATTTTCAGGATGGCAGATAAATTATGATAACTTTCTTTTCTTCCTTTTAGCATGGAAAATGGAGAGAGAGAAACCAATGTGTTGACTTTCATTTGTTACAGTCAGTAGTTGGAGCTTCCTTTGTTTTTGACTGGCTTAAGGCTTGTGCAGTGGTCCCTGAGGGTTGCTACTAAGCAATGCATTTTAAAGATGGCATTCTTCGGATATGTGAATCCATATGTATGGATTGCCCTTAATACTCATAATAAACGTTGATTATAGTAGATATTCAAATATAAAATGTTCTATTTAGTTAATTGAAGAATTTTGATTTTGAATAATAGTTTGTCTATTATCGAACGAACTATTATGAAATGGACTATTAACAAACTATTATACATATTATTGAATTTAATCAAACATGTTCGTTCGAACAAAGCAAACGAAATAATAACGAATCGAACTCGAACGTTTGGTTTCATTATCGAATCGAACTCGAATATTTGTAATCGAACATTTGATAAACTAGAATCGAACTCGAACATCGAATATTTTATCGAATTCGAACTCAAACATAGGTCTGAGTACCAGGCCATGTTACATACTGCAACTGAGATGATATGGATCAAATCTCTTCTATGAGATCTTCATGTTGATATTCAAGAGCCTGTGGAGATGCACTGTGACAACCAGGATGCGATGTATATTGCAAACAATCTTATGTTCCGTGAGAGAATGAAATATATGGAAGTGGATTGTCACTACATCAGGAGTTTGATTCAGCAGGGTTTGCTTCGTACTACTTGCCTTGCCTCCTTAGACCAGACTGTTGACATGTTTACAAAGTTGCTGCTTTGCCTCCAGTTTGAGAAATGTAGAAACAAGCTGAGAATGATGAATCTATATGCTCCAGTTCGAGGGAGTGTTGAATTTCGATTTATTGTTTAGGGGTTGGTTGACATTTCTATTTTTGTGTTGAGTCTATGATGTAACTTTTTCTTCACCTCTCTCTATATATAGAGGTGTAGGGACAGCTTGGTAAATCAAGAAAGCTCATTTTCTTCAACTGCTTGAGCTTAGCTTGTAAACCAAATGGTCCAACTTGCCTTTAGCATTAGTCAGAAATGGATAGGGCAGTTACTTGTTAGGCTAAAATATCCAAGCTATTGATTAGCCAAAAACTTGATATAAATTCAAGGGATTTTTACATATATACCCTGTAAACTTTCGATAAGACATATCCTCATGTTTTTGATATTTACGTATATGCCCTTATAAATTTACTTCGTTAAGGCCGTATGCCCCTGCTCTGTTAGATCTAACCGAAAACATCAAAAAATATAAAAAAAGGAAAATTTATATTTTCATCCCCAAATATATCTCTTCCCTATTTTCTCCCCTAAATCCTCACACCTCCTCCTCCTCCTCCCCCTTACTGCAAGCTCAAAATCTGCTACCTGCGTGGAGCACCATCATCGGAAGGGGAGATCACTGGCAGCCGTGTGGAGCACGAAATATCAAGAACACCCACCAAGAGTGGAAGTGGAAGTGCGAATTGTGAAAGTGCAGAAGTACAGAAACCCTACAAAAGTACTAAGAGCATGGGCAGTTGTCCGCCCGTTGTCCACCAGCTGGTCTTCTCTATTGCATGCCATAAAAGGTGGCTAATGCTTTTAGCCAAATCATCCAAACAATGAGAGACCCACCTGACACTTCCAGGGGCCGGAACCAATTTCACAACTGTGCTGCTGCTGAACTGCATTGGCTGGATTGGTATTTGATTGTATGGGCTATATTAGATGTTTATCAGGTGTAACTATGAGATTTAAGTTTTTACATAGGAGACATACAATTTTACCCAGTTATTCTGACCGCCATTGAAACCTTTCTTTATGGCAAAATCATTCATTTGAGAGTACTGATTGGTGGTAAAAACAAATGTACCATAGCATCTTGTTGCCTACTTAAAGAGATAAGGATAGACCAAAACTTATAATCCACGAAATAAAATAGGGACTTGTTATCCACCCAAAGAACAATTGGAGAAAAAAAGGACTTGGAAAGAAACATGTACCTGTTGATGCCCTGCGATGATTCCTTGAGATTGCAACTTGCAACACCTGTAGCACCCACTCGATCTTACCACACACCTGCACGAAGCATATGATTGACACAAGGGCGAGGAGTATACAGTAGATTGGAAGAGGTGGGATTAAAAAGAGGGATCGACGCATGGTAGGAATCATTTTTGGAAGGTCTTGATTTGATTTGGGAAGATTGCAAACTCGTTTGGAGGGAAGGTCATTGTGATTTTGGTGTATGGTGACGGCAAACAAAGGTGATTTTGGGCGGGGAAGGTGGAAGTGGATCTGGGCGGTGTGATTGTGGGGTGTGGGAGGGAAGTGGAGGTGATTTTGGGAGGAGGGGGAAGAGATTGAAGGCAATTTTAGGTAGGGAGGGGGGAAACAGCGAGAGACCCACCTGATCTGTTTGATCAAAGGCATAGATGAGACACCAACAGAGACCCACTTCTCAATGCGTTGAAGTCCATTGAGAGGAAAGCGAGGAAGCGAGAATGGATCTATCGACTTGGTCGTGAGAGGAGGGTTTGAGATTGGCGAGTTCCGTCACATGCCGGCAGGTAAAACCCTCGCCCTTGTCCATTGCTATGGTTAGTGCTGCTGCAAGTTGGGCATTTGGAGCGGATGTGGGCTGAGTGCTCGAAGTGGAGGTGTAGGGTTTTGTTGGGAGGAGCAAGAGGCGGGTGGGTGTTAAACGTGAGGGTACATTACACGCGGCTGCCTGGAAGGGGCAGGTCGCTGGTGCGGAGGAAGAGGTGCTCCACGTGGCTGCTGATGACGTCCCCTTTCGATGACAGTGCTCCACGTAGGTAGCAGATTTTGAGCTTGCAGTAAGGGGGAGGAGGAGGAGGTGTGAGGGTTTAGGGGGAAAAATAGGGGAGAGATATATTTGGAGATGAAAATATAAATTTTTTTATTTTTTAATATATTTTTGACATTTTTAGTTAGGTTTAATGGAGCAGGGGCATATGGCCTTAATGGAGTAAGTTTATAGGGGTATATACGTAAATATCAAAAATATGGGGGCATATATGTCTTATCGAAAGTTTATAGGGGTATATATGTAAAAACCCCTAAATTCAATTGTGCTTGTTACTGTCATGGCATGAAAACCTAGCTGAAAGTAGGTTTACATAGGGAATTTGACGTGCAAGTTGGAAGTTAAATAGGCCAAACACTAAGATTGCCGGGAATGCTTGACTTGAGCAGGGTCTAAATGAACTCATGGTGGGCATTTTGCATTTCCAGACACATGGAACTGAGGATGCAACATACATAAATTCATACATAGGAAATGTCCAGTGAGCTTAAGGGTCAAATAACCTCTTTATAAAATCTTTACACCATATGCCTCTCCTTCAGCCTTTGTAAAATCTTTTATCTCGATCCCTCTTGCATTTTTTCTTTCTTTTAGTTAATGGGGAATTGTCCAGGCATAATTCCTTGTGTATACGTTAGATATTTTCCTGCTTACTTGTTGCTTAAGTTGGACGTCGTCGTATTTTTCCTCGGCACCCTTTTTATATATGCGTGCCTAGGATTTTGCTTTAAGATATATCAAAACATTGTTTCTCTATATGGTATAAGAGTGGCGGTTTTAGGTTGACATCGATATCATCCTTGAGTCCCATACCTCTTCTCCACCTACACCCGATTCAACCTGTCTCTGATTAAGACTAAACCCCTCTGCTTGGAACCGTTCAACAATATCTCTAGACACTGTTTTCGTTGTTGTCGGAGGAGGAAGGCTGGCATCGACATGCTACCACTAGGGGGGTTGATGGATCCTCATTGATTGGTCGACTAGCCACTCGTCAGTAGCGGCGCCAAACTCCATTGGCGTTGCCCTTGATTGCTGTTACTTAAATTCGAGTTTAGGGCTTTTTTTCTGCTTGGTTGGGGAACCTTAAGGTTTTAGCTTCCTCACCCTAGGGGCTGCTAATTTCAACTGATTAGAGGTCGAAACAGTTGCTGAAGCGTCGTTGGAGTCCGACTATGTCGCCATAATATCGTCGGAAGGTTTGAAGTATTTTTTTTTTTGACACTGTTTCCAGTGCTCAAGATGATTTAAGTAGACTATCTTGGTCCTAGATTGGTTGGTAGGGCTCTGTTAAGCAAGGTTCATGAAGTTGGTATGCGGTATGCGATCGGTTGGGTCACTGCATAGTGAGCATATGGTATGCAGATGAGTATGGTTTTTTATTTTTTATTTTAAAAAATAATTAGTCAACTTATTAAAATTTATGTTTTGAAATATAATATATAAATAATAAACATCAACTACAACTAAAATGAGACCTAAACTCACCTAAAATCATAACAATCAGTCTTACAACAAAATCAGACCTAAAATGCCTTTAAAAAAAAATCAAACCTAAAATATATTCTATTACAAAATTGACTGCCTACTTGACCAACTACTCGGATGTTCGGTCGAGTAGTCTACCTTGCCTGCTTAGTGGATCGCCTGAGGATACTAGGTGCTTAGAGGGTAGTGCTGACAAGTATGCAATTGCATAGTTGGTCTACCTGGCCGACTTCCTGAGCACTGCCATTAGGCAAGTATGGTATCGGAAGTTATTGATTCATCCTCTCGTGGATAAGGAAGAGAAGGGGAGTTTAAGAATCCTTTCTTTGGCCCAATCGTTAAGTTTGATGGGTTAAACTACCTTATGGGTCCAATCGATCCTCAATGTGGTTGAGGGTCACGATAATGAGCACATACTCCTAGAGACGGAGCCTGTCAAGAAGGTTGGGAAGTATGCGACGTGGAAGAAGGAACACCATAGTTTAACTCATTGCAACAGGGACAATGTATTGCAAGACTATTAAATAGTAAGGTTTGAAATATTGATTTTGATGTTTCCATAAATTTCTAAGTGTGCATTTCGGAGGCACGTCGAGGCCACGGAAATGTTCGTATTTCGATGTCAGATTTCGATGATTTCGATGACTCGAAAATAGCTTATTTGGGAGGCACATCGAGGACATGCTGACGCATATTGACAAAAATGGTAGTAGTCAAAATAATTAGAATTTTAAGGAAATCATAAGTTTAAATATGTTTATGTAAGAACAATAATGTTATATCCTAATATTCACATGCAACATATAGTCTACCATACCATGTTGTAGAATTAAATATCAAATAATTGCTATTCGAATTGAATTACATTATGCAAAGATTCAAATATATTGTTTGCAGAAGAAATTTAAATATCTAACCAATTGATCTTAAATTAATTTATTAGTTTGAGATCTTTCACTATGCCGATGGATTAATTAATTTGAATAGATCTAGATTAACATAACTACATATGTTGTGTTGGTCATTTTTATTTATGCTACCCTTTATAAGTCACGTTTAGATCTACTTGTATCATATTTATTGAGTATAAGGGCATATTTGTTATTTTTATGTTTCTTTGGATATCTTTTTAATTCTCCCAAAACCTCTCTGGTATAAAAGAGAGGCTAAGGTTTTCTTCTAATGATGTGACCTCTATTTTCGTCGATAGGGTATCAGAGTAGGACTGCAGTGTTAGGTTGACGCTCCGATATTCCACCAAATATCTACCCAAAATATTGATTAAATTAGCAATACGTAGGTGATTTGATCATCCAAATCTCGATGGATCCTCAGGAGTGGTAACAACGATGGAGAAGAGATCTCCACTGCCGCCGCCGTTCCAGGCCACAGGTGGGGGTCTGGCGCCGCTGCTGCTGGATCTCCACCATGGAGGTCTGGTGCTGATGCTACTGCTATTGGATCTCCATCGTGGGGGTTTGGTGCTACGCCGCCTGCTGCTGTTGTTGTTGGAATCCCCTTGTGGTTGGTTGGTGCCACCAGGTAAATTATTAGTTAGGCCATTGGATCGGCCTTCATTGATGCCATTAGGCCTACAGTGGGTCTGATGGTGGTTCGGGAGTTCATCTGGTTTGCGATTTCTCACAGTATTTGGCGCATGGTGAAGATTGTCTTCCATCTTGCCAGTATGGTGACGAGTCTTCTCTCACCATTGAAAGTTACGTCTTCCTCTCAAGACATGACGAGTCCTCTCATGCAAGGAAGGCATGATGGATCCACTGAAGAGATCAATTTCAGACCACAAGGGACTAGCGTGTGTAGTCCAAGAATATTCAAGAAAGAGAGAGGACCAGAGGATCTTGGATAGTCGACTCTGGTGCCTCTGTTCATCTCATAGGGGATAGAGAGGCTTATAGATCCCATGGGTCCTTAGGGGATCCAGAATGTCAGGGTGGCCAATGGTGCCACATCACCAGTCACTAAAGTTGGGTGTGTTCATGCTTTTCCAGGGATGTTGGTTGAAGGGGTTCATTGTGCTCTAGAGTTTCCAATGAACCTACTTTCTGTTAGCTGTATCTGTAAGGATCTTGGATGCTGGGTTATTTTTGATGAAGGCCATTACCACTTCCAGGATCGAAAGATAGGAGATATTGTTGGTGGTGGCGTAGAGCGTGGTAGTCTACTATTTCGACACACCTACATTGTTCGCTGTAGTAGTCTCCATAGATACTGATCCTTGGCTATGCTATAGGAGGCTTAGTCACCCTTCGCTCAAGAAGATGTGGCAAATGTATCTGAGTCTGCTAGATTCTGTAACATTACAGTGTGAGGATTGCTAGCTTAGGAAGCACCACAGGAACTCTTACCTACAGAGGGATGCTGGAGTGAGTTCTACTCCCTTTAACTTGGTACATTGTGATGGATGGGGGCCGTCCAAGGTCTCTACACCAGGACACAGATATTATGCTGTTATTGTAGATGATCATAGCCGTCTTACTTGGGTTTTCTTGATGAAAACTCGCTCTGAGATTCCCCAAGTTATTCGGCAATTCTTAGCAAAGGATCAAACTCAGTATGATGGCACTGTTCGAGTCTTTCGTAGTGACAATCGAGGTTGTCAAAGGCGAACGACGTTAAAAGGCGAGGAGGGTCCAAAATGCCTGAGGCGCTAGGCACTTGCAACCAAAAGATGATATGTTATGATTGCATATATATAATATACAAGATATATAGGTGATTAGACAAAGAAGAGTAATGCACATACATATGTACATTGATACATATCATAACTGTGCATATAATTTCGTACATTTACATATACACATATGTAAATGTACAAATTATATTTATATGCTATACTTATGCACATGCATACGTGTATGTACATATATATTTGTATGTATAAGTTGACATGTGCGTACATACATACAAAAAATATACAAAATATGTGTGTGCCTTTATATATATATCATATGCATGTATATGTACATATCTATGCATATGTGCACATGCATACACATAGATGTATGTTTAACTAAGAGAGAGTACCTAATAGTTAGGTGAAAAGAAATTAAAACCCTTAAAAGTATTTAAATAAATGAAAAATCAGCAAACTTGGTTTAGGCGCTTGCTCGGGGCGCTTAGCGCCTTGGCCCAGACGCTGGCCTAGGCGGCGCCTCAGGCAAATCAGGCGAGGCGACCCTTGTCAAGGCGCTAGGGCCTCACCTCACCTCAACCTGGTGCCTAGGCGAGCACCTTGACAGCACTGGTGGCAATGCCTTAGAGTTTATCCAGGGAGATGTTCAGAGTCTCTTCTCTTCTCAAGGCATCATTCACTAGACTTTTTGTGCTTACACCTCTCAGCAAAACAGTGTGGCTGAGCGCAAGCTTCGACACTTCCTGGATATTGCTAGGACCTTGATAATCCAAATGAAGGTTCCTAAGCAGTTCTGGGGGGATGCTATACTCACTGCTACCTACCTAATCAACCGGGTGCCGTCCTCAGTTCTTCATGGACAGATTCCCTTTCAGGTGATCCATCCAGATTGTGATAGGTCATTTGCTATACCTCTGAGAGTCTTTGGCTGCACTTGTTTCGTTCAGGCATATGTGAATCAGGACAAGTTCTCTCCGAGGATAGTCAAATGTGTTTTCCTTGGGTATTTCAGGACACTGAAGGGATATAGATGCTATGACCCGAGCCGCAAGAGGTACATTGTTATTGCAGATGTCACTTTTTTTGAGAAGGTTCTATACTTCTCTGAGGAAGGAACATTTATACAGGCTATTCTATAGGTGACTCAGGTTTGTCACCGGAGGCCTCATCCTTCACTCGACACTGGGCCTTCTCTCGATTTGGGAGATAAGAGGAGTTAAGATATAGAGGAGTAGCCATCTTTGAGGCGACCCAGCAGAGCATGCATGCTCCATCCCTTTTCCTAGTACATAGGTGTTGGTCATCTTGGAGATGGAGTTCGTTAGTTTGGTTTAGCGATACTGCTTCTACGATTCCCAGAGATTTTTCTCAGGCCACTTGTGACCTTAGGTGGCAGGCTACGATGGATGAGGAGATACAGGCTCTACAATCACGACAAACATGGGATCTGGTACTTTGTCTTGATGGAGCTACTGTGGTAGATTGTAGATGTGTATACACCATCAAGTATAGGCCTGATGGGACAATAGACATATGTAAGACCAGGCTTGTTGCCAAAGGCTTCACTTAAACACGTGGTAGATTATTTTGAGACCTTTTCTCTTGTAGCACGTATTGCTTCTGTCATTTTTATTATTTCTGTTGCTGTGATTAGGAGATGGCCTCTACATCAGCTTGATATTAAAAATGCTTTTTAATATGGTGATTTATCTGAGGAGGCATACATGAGACAACCGTTAGGTTACAACACTTAGGAGGAGCATGTTTGTTGCCTACAGAAGGCAATATATGACTTGAAACAGAGTACCCGAGCCTGGTTTAAGAGACTTAGTACAGAGGTTATGAAGATTGGGTTCAAGCACTCTACGTCTGATCACTCTGTCTTCATCCGGAAGACTGAGTATGGAGAACATACCTGTATTGTTATTCTGGCAGTATATATGGATGACATGGTTTTTGTTGGAGATGATGAAGATGGGATTGTCTAGACCAAGTCCCTTTTGCAATTTACTTTTGTTACTAAGGACTTGTGAGAGTTGAGATATTTTTTGGGGATTAAGGTAGTACGACAGGAGTTAGGCCTATCCTTATCAGAATGACAGTATGCCCTTCAGATTCTTTAGGAGACTGGATCAGTAGGAGCTAAGCCATTTGATATACCTGTGGAGCCATTGCTTGCACGCTCATCCGAGGAGGAGGATCCATTATATGAGGACATTACTGGTTACTGCAGTACAGTCGGTCATCTACTCTATCTTATTATCATGAGGCCTGATATTAGTTTTGTAGTGACTAGAGCCAGCTAGCACATGTAGGCTCCACGCTACAACCCTTGGCGTAAGGTTTGCCTCATTCTGAGGTACCTGAAGGGGACACCAGACAAAGGATTGTATTATAGAGATGATTGTTATATGGATATTATTGCTTATTCTGATGTTGATTGTGTCGGATGACGCTGTACTTCTGGATTTGCCATCTATTTTGGTGGCAATCTTGTCTCTTGGAATAGCATGAAATAGAGTGTTGTAGCTTGTTTGAGTGCTGAGGCAGAATATAGAGTGGTGGCTCAGGCGGGATGTGAGATTATGTGAATCGTGTCATTTTTGCAGGATCTTGGGATCCAGACTTCTATGCTTGTATTGCTTCTCTGTAATAACAAATCAACCACTTATATCGCCTCGAATTCAGTTTTTCATGAGAGGATAAAGTATATCAAAGTTGATCGCCATTTTGTTCGTGATGCCGTCCTTACTGGTAGGATTAGCACCCCATATGTCCCACTAGAGCTTCAGTTTGCAAAGATATTTACTAAAGCTCTGAAGAAGTGTCTGGATTTCCTATGCGACAAGTTGGGTCTTGTCGATATCTACGCCCCAGCTTGAGGGGCAGTGTTGAGTATATGGGCATATTTGTTATTTTTATGTTTCTTTGGGTGTCTTTGTAATTCTCCTAAAACCTCTCTAATATAAAAGAGATGCTAGGGTTTTCTTCTAATGATATGACCTCTATTTTCCTCAACAATATTTATGTATGAAAATTCAGGTTATCACCTTCAAACATGGGACCGTGGGTTTCTAGGTTGGGTGCTATTCTTAAAGTAAATGATGATTAACTCATGAAGGGGCCCTTAGTGTTTGCAATTTTCAGGTTTTGTTCTCTTATAAATGGATGTAAGTTCTTTATTCTTTAATGCTAACCTAAACTTAAAATTTTATATTTAGGAATTAAATAAATGTTTATTCAATTCTAAATTGTGAGAGACCTATATGTTCGTAATAATAGTAGATCTAGAGTCTAGTATGTAGGTCTACTCTATAGTTATGGATATGTGTGGAATCAAACCTTAAGAGAGTAAGAGAAGAGGAGCAATGGGACTAGAGGGAGCAACAATAGTGGAGATTCAATTCAAATAAGAACAAAGTAGCAACAATAGCGTAAGCAATAGTAGCAGTGGTAGAGAAGAATGAGAGAATCGAGAGTGAGAAGCAGTAACAACAATTCAAAATGTCGAGTGCATTTTATCACTTGCCGACTTTTCGTCGATGACATTTCATCGAAGTGTCTTTGTTTTGACATTATATTGATGTCAATATGGCCAAACCTTAAAAATAGCCATTTTGACAACATGCGGACAGCATGACGCCAAACTTTAAATCATTTACAAAAATAGTAATGGATAGAAATTAGTTATTGAGACATTTATATTGATCTTAAAATATGGTAACAATTTAAAAATTATACCTAATGCCACCAATTTCTTCGAATTTATTGACATATTATTGATATTTGGTAAAATATTGTTGAGACTTCTATATTTTGACATTACATGTGTGTCGATATTGCCCAATGTCAGAAAAAGGTCATTTCGTGGGCACGTCATGGGCATTTAGAATAATGCTAAATAGATGTGGGAGGTCCTATGCAACACCTATTCTTAAGACAAAAATGTGACTAGGATATTGCAGCTTCATCATGAAATTGCCTACATGAGGCAAGAGGGGCGACCTCTGGCTTGGTACTTCTCTTGCCTCAAGTTTGTATTTGAAAGGTTGAATGTGGATATGCCTGTGTGCTCATGTGAGTCATAGAAATTCCACAGGGCTCAGATTATTGTGGGTCACTTTCTTGCTGATTTGGATCTTTCCTATGAAGTTGCTTAGTCATAGATGTTGATGTTACTTGAGATTCCTACTAGTGAAGAGGCCCATAATAGGCTGAGTAGGATGGATGTCTTTCGCCTGCTAACCAGGTGGAACATACCTTTGCCATGGCGGTAACCCCAGGTAGAGGGCGAGAGGTGGTTCGTTGATCCATAGGAGTGGATGCGGGTGCAATAACCTAGGGTGCGATAGATCTCAGTGCACATACTGTGGCTGACCTGGACATGTGGAAGTCATGTTGGACTAAGCATGGGAGGCCTACTAGTGCTTATTAGGCATGGATTGGACTAGAGGTGGCTTCTGAGCAGGCTTTCACCTGGGTTGAGTTTGATGATTTAGCCCAGAGGATCTCATAGATCTTGTTTGACACGCAAGCCTCCACCTCTGGGCATGGAGATATTGCAACTATTGCCACGACATCAAGTATTTGCCTTGCTTCCCATCCACTTAGGCTAGACATAGATTGGCTTGTAGACTCTGGTGCCTCTCGCCACATTTATGGCAAGGCACAACAGTTCACTCGCCTACAGCCTGACAATTTTGGGGGAATCATTGTGGTTGATGATGGTAGGAACTCCCTTATTTCAGGTCAAGGGGAGATTCGGCTTGCTCCTTACTCAAGACTTCATAATGTTTTGCATGCTCCTGATTTCCCATTAAACATGCTTTCTATTAGCCGTATTATCAAGGAACTTCATTGCTGTGTTATTAACGCCACATCTCTTGTGTTTTAACCTCAGGATAAACTAACGAGGCATGTGATTGGCTTTAGTTATGAGGAAAGGGGGGTCTATCGTTTGGAGCAGACTCCATGTGCCGACCTTGCAGTGACGACATCTGGGGGAGCATTAGGTTACTTGTGTCACTTACATTTTGGTTATCTCCCATTGCAGAAGTTGAGAAGAGTCATTCCCCAAACCCCACCTACTACCATCATTCAATGGAAGACCTGTCAGCATGGGAGCTCTTTTTCGAGTCAATAGGGATGTTGTTTCGAGTCTTTGTTTCATTTGCTCTATGTTGATGTTTGGGGCCCCAGTCGTTCGACTCGTTCCCCTGATCGGCTAAGCCACCATTTCTATCTTGTGGTTGTTAATGACTTTTCACATCTATCTTGGGCTTTTCTATTGAAGTCTAAGTTTGAGGTAGGTCTTGTTATCAAACATTTTTTGGTAGAAATAAAAAATTAGTTTGATGCTCATGTAAAGGTTGTTTGCACTGAGAATGCCCTTGAGTTTTGTTTTTCTATGCTTTTTGGTGTTTTCTAGGATCAAGGGATTATCCACTAAACTAGCTGCCCCTATACTTCTCAACAAAATGGGGTGGCTAAGAGAAAACATTAGCATTCTAGATGTTGCTCGGATCCTTCTTATCTAGAATAATGTGCCAACTTCTTATTGGGGGGATGCTTTTCTCACAGGTTATTTAATCAACCGCATGTTCTTGATGAAGGGATCCCTTACTCTGTCTTGTTTCCTAACAAGGAGTTGCTTGGTGTTCCTCCTAAGGTCTTTGGGTGTGCCTCTTTTGTCCACATACATGGCCCCAACAATGATAAATTATCCCCCAGAGCCATCAAGTGCATATTTGTGGGATATTCTCGGACCAAAAAATGATACAAGTGCTATGATCCGATTCGGAGATGATGCTATGTTACTGCGGGTGTCTCATTCTTTGAGTCTATTCCCTATTATTTGTTTGCTATGTCAGGAGTGGAGGTTTCCTCTACTGAGGTGGAGGAGGCCCACCTCCCTATTCTTATTCTTGACCTTGAGTAGCCACTAGCACTGTGTGAAGAACAGGATGGTACATTCCGTTTGATATGCACTCGCAAGCCTACACATTAAAAGAAGTCAGAGTAGCCCCCAACGCCAATTCTTGTTTATCTTGAGACTAATGTGGTTTATAGCCCAGATTGCATAGGTTCTCTCGATGCGTTCGAGACTCTAGATTCCTCTCCTGGTGATGTTGTGGATGTTGACATTGACCTTCCATTGCCCTGAGGAAGGAGACCAGGTCTTGCACCTTACATCCACTATCTTGACATGTAACTTTGGCTTGCTTATCTCCTGAGCATTGATAGTTCACCTCTACACTCTTAGCTATCTAGATACCTTCCACTTATCACTTAGCACTTGGTAACCCATTGTGGAAGCATTCCATGGAAGAAGAAATGATTGCATTGTGTTTTGGGGGCACGTGGACACTGATTGATCCTCCACTAGATGTGAAAATTGCTGTTTGCCGTTGGGTTTTCACAAGCAAGTATCAACCAAATGGGTTAGTGGAATGATGCAAAGCCCATCCAGTTGCGAAAGGATACACCCAAATTTATGGGGATTGATTACTTATAAACTATATTGTGTAATATAGGTCATTGATTCCCTCTACCAACTACTTCTATTATCTAACAACTACACACCTAACTACTAACATACATACCTCACTAAACCACTGATAGACGACCCTGCTTTCTTTGTTCTCAATCGGTGAAGCCTCGTACATTCTTGCTCCCACTCGGGGATCACTCACTTGCTGATTTGGTCTAGTATTAGGAGAGAGTTGAGGGTTTCGCAAGGGGGAGTTTAGAGTGTAAGAGTTGGAATCTGGAGTTTGAATTGGCAAAGTGAAATGAACACCGGTGTACTAATCACATTTCCCAGGCGCTTAGTTTGCCATTCGGTAATAGATGAGACTCATTCATTACTCGGGTTTAAGAAAGGTCTTAGGAGAATAGACTTAATTAAACTAACCCTACACTCAAATTAATGGGATTGATTACTTTGACACCTTTTCTTTAGTGGCGCAATTTCCTACTATCCGTATTTTGATCTCCATTGTTCATTTGGACTGGGGGCTTGATAAGCGAGATTTTATACACTAAAAGATTGAGTTAAAAACCTGTAGTTGTATAAAAATCCTCTATCAGATAAATTTACCGAAACTCATGTGAGTCCCGGGTCGAACACGGGGAGGCTACGTCGATCTAAATCCGCAATTATATCTTTTTGTATTTCTTTTATAAAGGAAACATTCACAATGGTAGATAAACTACTTGAAATATAAACAAAGAGAAAGAGAGAGAGAGAAATAACTTTATAATTGTGATAATGTTAATTACAACTAAGGACTACAACTAAAAAGTTGAAAATCTATACTAGAAAGCAATAAAAAGATAGGGGTTGAAAAGCTATCCTCCTCGATGGCTGCTTAGAAGGCGAGCCAGACGGACGAATCCTGGAAGGAGAACGAAGATGGAGGATGGAGGGCGAATATGGAAGAATCGGGGATGAGGTAAGATGTTGACGTCATGGGATCCGCTTCCGGAATGGGGGCGAGAGGACGACTGGTGAGAGCTCCACGAGAAGGGTGAGAAGTGGAAAATTTTGATTTTTAACTCTAGCAGAGCTTCCTGTAGCTTGGGAGCACTAGAGCGAGCTTAGAACTTGAGTTCTTAGCTCTTAGAGAGGTTGAGAGAAGAAGGGATGAAGAAAATGAGAGGTATGAGGTCCCTTTTATAGTTGAGGAAGAATGGCGTAAAAGTCAATTTAAAGGCCTTAAGATTTAATATACGAACTTTAGTGATCCATGTAAACGTCACTAAAGATCGCCATTGCTAAAGAGCGTCTGCAAGGAGGGCCACTCATCGCTGATTTGATGCCTTACGTGAAGCCACGTTGCTCGCCCTCTCGCCTTCAGCCGTTGCGTGTGCACACCAAGCGTCGTGTGATGTGGCCACCTTTCGAGCTGTTGGATTTGAGATGAGAGGCTGAGATTCACGTTGAGATACGTGCCTACAGACCGTGCGGACTCACGTGTGATCGCGCATGTGCTCACACCACGCTCATACGGTGCATGAGGGTGCGCCACATGGGAGCCCTGGGATCGCTTGATGGAGATCAAGCGGTCAAATTTCAACTGCGGCTACTTCAAAGGATTCGATCCGTTCATCGCGACTCGAACATGCACCGCTTGACGTGCACAAGAGCCTCGACCACTGCGCTACGCCTTCGACTTGGTTGAGTTTTGGAATTTTCGTCCACACGCTCTTAATCGTTGGATCTCGATCCAACGGTCGAGATCTGATGGCGTGGATGAAGGAGAGCAGTGGTGACCATGTGCGACTTGGATGGCGCCATGTGGCACCATCTGGGTCGTTCATTTTCTAATGCTTGTAGATGGTGCCATGGATGTTGGATTGGGTTGATTTTCAAGCTGTTAGGTTGTGATCGTCGATTTGAACTCATCCGTGTAGTTGGATTTGTTATCTGAGGTATGGATTTGCCCCACCTTGCCCCTTGATCTTTGATTTTTCTTGGATTGCATCTGATGCTATAGAGGTCCGATCGGGGTGATCTTGAAGGTGTTAGACTTCGATCATCGCCCCGATCAAATCCGTACAGTTTGATTTTCAATCTGAGATCCAGAAAATATTTCCCTGTCCCCTAATCACGAAAAGGGCAAATTAACCTATAATTTGTACAATCTATTCTAAATGCAGAATGATATATACTATGCAATATTTATAATGTTGAATACAATTATATGCCTATAAACATGCATTACTAGACATTTTATGTGAAGTAAATGTGTCTACATCACATTCCCATGTTTATCTTTTGTTAGTCCCTGGCAAAACTACATGCTATTTATAAAAGAATGATCAAATTACTTGGTAACATTATTTTTTAGCACTAAGAAATTTCTACTAATGACCTGAACTACATAAATTTAACAGTGCCTGGTTGTCTGCCAAAATATAGGTCGCCCAAGCTCTTGACTTATTCAAAAGCAAATATACTTTTTTTTTTCTTTCCTTTTCTTTTTTCCTATTTTTTTGAATTTTTGAGTTTAGAGTTTCGAGGCAGCTTTCTACTGCTATCCAACCCATCCAAGACTCGAAAAGAACTAAGCATTTTTTTGTGAAATTGTGATACTCACTAATTAGTAATCAGAATGGACTTTAGGTTTCTACGTCCTCAGGTGATCTTAAAAGGAAATTTTACCAAAGGGTGTATCTGTCCGATAGGTAGCTTTCTCCCAAATTTTTATTTTATGGGGTTAACACAAGGGTGAACCCAGTGTATATCACCCCGGTTTATTCTACTTCCCCGTTTCTTTCTAAGTGTTTGGAAATAAATGTGCATTTTGAGTTAGGTTCTGGATAATCAGCCAATGAGCTGTTATCCATGACAACTTGGCAGCCATACTCAGTGCGGTGAAGTGTGGCTTATTTATGTTTTCTTTCCTATTTCTCAGATTCTTTTTCTAAGTTGGTAGATTCCTTGATCTAAGGTTTACCTAAAGGCAGTAGAAAGATAATGGTCATGTGGCTGGGCTCTGGACAACCGGCCAATGGGCTGTTACCTACGACAACTTGCCAGTCATACAACCTTAGAAGGTTTATTAGCTACCCAATTTTCGTTAAAACCACTAAAAAGTGAGTTCGTTCAAATAGTGTATAGATGCTTATACTATAAGTCTTCTCAAATAAGAGGGCAGGTTGATAAGTCGTGTATTTATCACCCCAGCTTATTTAATAATTATAAATGAATTTTCGAATGATGATGACTCAAGAATCAAGCCCGCATTTTAATGAACACCTGGGCTGTTTATGCCCGAAGACTTGAAGGGTCAACGTGTTCAGGTCCTATTGTAATATTTCCTAAAGTTGAAAAACTCTAATGCCTAGGTTCTTTTTTCCTAATTCATTTTTTTTCAAAAAAAAAAAGAAAAAATATAAAAAGAATATACGGAGCTAACAAAATAATTCAGATAAGGATATCCACCCCCATGCCTATCTAATGCAATGTTCTCATTGTATTAAAAAGACATGAAAAAGAGGGGTAAAGACGAAAGCACCTGAATTTCGTGATTAATAGGTTACCTTCGAAATGAAAACAAACTGTATACGTGCTAAGTTTAGTGCCTTCAGTTAGACACATATAAATAAAGAAGAAATTAAGAATTACAAGTACGAGTCAAGATCAAAATAAGATTAATTTTAGGACCCGCAAGGGGATGTTCACAGATGCAGATCCATGCCTCAGGGTTGGTTGTATCTAAGGTTGTGGGTGAAAATTACCCAGAACTTGAGATCATTATGCAAGTAGGGTTGGGCCTACGGTTTATAAGTATACAACCCAAGTCCAAAAAGTTAAACAATAGAATAATTTGTATCGAAAAGATAATAAGTTAATTTGTGCTTGGGTTAGACATCTTCAGAGTTGAAAATGTCATAAGGGTCCTTGTAGAATGTTGGTGGTTTCAGGTCGATAGGGACCTTTAGATCAAGAATTCTATTTCCCTTGCAATTGACTTCATAGATCTTTATTTTCAGATTCTTATCCTCCACAATCAGGATTTCCGGGACCTCTAGGTTATTACACACCCCATATACAATATCAAAGTCTACAATTGTGGCTTAATCAGGATTGACTTGGGTACAATGATTTCAAAAACATCATCATTCAGCACTTTAGGGTGTAATTGAGGAATGTGGCTATTGATTGAATCATCCATGAAAACATGATTTGTATCTTCATAACTAGCCCCAACAGGACTAATTTCCTCAATTGTAGGGCCATCAAATGATCCATTATACTCCTCAAGCCCATATGACTTACCAAAATTATCTTCCTCAAACTCAGGTGGGACTACACATAAAGATTCATCACCTTCAGAATCAAAGAATTCTGGATCCGCATTTATATATCTCAAAATCATCTATCATTGCCTAGTCCATGGAGACATACTTTTCCTCGTACCTTGTTTCTGGGATCTCGGGTGAAGAAATCAGTTCTTCCTCAATTGGTTGCTCTAGACCAACCAAGTCATCCTTAGTCTTGTAAAATGTGTCCCCCCCTACAGGTGTTTGAGCGGGTTCTGACATTGGTTTTCTTGAAGGGGGTTCATCTTGGGAATCATCTTAAGATTGGATTAGAGTAATCATAAATCTCATCCTTAATTTTGATAATTTCCCAAGTAAAAACTTACTCGGGTCCTTATCTTTAACATCTTGGAGCTAATCCCATAAATACTTGTTTAGATCATCAAAGGCTTCAATTCTACAGTGCAGGGTGTTGGTTGAACTTCTATTGATTGAATGGTGTTCCTTAAGTTAGCCAACACCCTATCTTGGACTTGGTTCACTTGAACCAAATGGTTTGATTTAAGGTTGGGTGGGTTTGGGTTAAGTCGAGGGGAGTCAGGAAATTGAGGTTCCAAGGGGCCTCCCTAGTAATAGGTCATTTCGGGTTGTTCAAAAAGAGGTGGTGACCTATATGCAGTGTAATCCTGGAGAGGGTATGTGTTATGATCATCATATCTTCCTTGATTGTAGATCATATTAGGTTGTCCATAGGAGAGTGGTGATCTACAATCGGTGTAGCTCGGAGAAGGATAAAAATTAAAATCATGGTGTCTAGGGTTAGATCCTGAACACGGAGGTCCGGAATTGTATCCTCAATCAAAGTTATCCTGACCAATGGATGAATGGTCATAAGTTGGGTCGGGATAGTAATTATCTTGGGAATAAGTGGTGGTAGGAGGGTAGGAGTGGAAATGCGAGTAGAATGTGGAAGGATCCATGGTAAAGCAGGAGGGAAAAGAGAAAAGAAAGGTGTCCTGTAATATAAATAATCTTATCCGTAGGTGGGGTAGTCTAAAGACCTACAGACTCTCATAACCCGTCTTGAGATGAAAGAAATGATTTGGTCTACTTCTTTCTGGTCAATCCAACCAGTTAGACGGAGGGATTGGGGAGAAGGTTCTTCCCTTGGCTTTCGCCTTAGGTTCCTTTGATACCCCCAAATTACAGTCGTTTGACACTGCTCCCCTAGCTAGATGTCAGATGGATCGGTAGAAGTAGATTAATTGAAAATAATCTCGATCTAGGCCCCGAAGAGCAGGTCAAATCCTTAAGGCCAGCATCTACTTGATTTTAATTAGGCTTAGGTTTGAATGTGCTCGGGAATGTGATGAGCCCTTTCAATGGGTTGTGCCCTTAAAGATAAGTTTTAATGTGTGTACGTGCACAACCAATGATTTTTAAGCATGATTATTTTTGGATGTAGTGAATTTTAGAGTTTAAATCTTGCTTTGTAGCTTTTAGGATTCAACTTCCAGGTATATTTAGATAAGGTTTTGTGAGGCACACCAAGTTTTGAAAGCACAAGTGAAGATATATTCCTTTACAACTCAAAATAATGTGGAGTGTCTGGTTAATTCCTAAAAGTTGAATCCTAAAGGGCAGCTACTTAATGAATCACTTTTATGTTAAGTGGTGCGACCTAAGCAGCTCAATCAATTGGCCTCTTGCACCACTTGATTAAGGCACACGAGATGATTAGCCTAATTAGATTTCTAGTCACTTATATGTATTAAGGTAGAGTGTACTGGGCCCACAGGTTAGATTCCGGTTAAGTGGTAGAATCAGATTAAGGTAAGGTGCCTTGTGTGTGTGTGGGTGTATAAAATGTGTAAATTTCCGTTAATCCCATAATTTTTTTTTTTATATGTGGGGGTGAGGTGGGTGGAGGTGACAAACAACCATAATTAACTTTAGGGTTTATGCAAGCTCCTAGGTTAATTAGGGTTTGTGTTATTAGGCAGTGGAATGAAATCTAAGAGGGTGGGAGGTGGGGTACACTTACAGACCCTTCAAGTGCACTTTGCTTCAATCTATTGCTTTTGCTCGCCTCGAGAGAGTACCTGCAATCACAATAAGAAAGGAGAGTGAGGTAAACGTTAACTAAGGTGGAAAATACGGGAAATTAAAGAGAGTTGCTTTCCCGGCAACGACACCAAAATGATAAGCAAGATTTTATATGCTAAAAGATTGAGATAAAAATCCATCGTTGTAGTTGCATAAAAATCCGCTATTAGATAAATTTATCAAAACTTCTGTGAGTTCTGGGTAGAACATAAGGAGGCTATGTCGATCTAAATCCCCAATTATATCTTTTCGTATTTTTTTTATAAAGGAAACATTCACAATGGTAGTTAAATTACTTGAAATATAAATGAGAAAGAGAAATTACTTTATAATTATGATAATGTCGATTACAACTAATGATTACAACTAGAAAGGTAAAAATCTATACTAGAATGTGATAAAAGGATAGGAGATGAGAAATTATCCTTTTCGATGGTTGTTCGGAGGATGAATCGGACAGATGACACCTAGAAGGAGAGCGAAGATGAAGGATGGAGAGCGAATTTGGAAGAACTAGGGATGAGGTAGGACGTCTACGTCACGTGATCTGCTTTCGGAATGGGAGCGAGAGGATGGCTGGCGAGAGCTCCGTGAAAGGGGTGAGAAGTGGAAAATTTTGATTTTTAACTCTAGCAGAGCTTCCCGTAGCTTGGAAGTATTAGAGCGAGCCTAGAACTTGAGTTCTTAGCTCTTAGAGAGGTTGAGAAGAAGAAAGGGATGAAGAAAATGAGAGGTATGAGGTCCCTTTTAAAGTTGAGGAAGAAGGGCATAAAAGTCATTTAAAGGCCTTAAGATTTAATAAACGATCTTTAGTAACGCATGTAAACGTCACTAAAGATCGCCGTTGCTAAAGAGTGCGTGCAAGGAGGGCCGCTCATTGTTGATTCGACGTCGCAAGTGAAGCCATGTTGCCCGCCCTCTCGCCTTTAGCCGTTGCACGCACACACCAAGTGTCGCGTGACGTGGAAGCCTCGCGAGCTGTAGGATTTGAGATGAGAGGTTGAGATTCACGCTGAGATCGTGCCTCTAGACCGCGCGATGGGCTCGTGTGTGATCGCGGGTGCGATCGTGAGTGATCGTGTGCGTGCTAACACTGCGCTCATCTGGTGCATGAGGGTGCGCCATGTGGGAGCCCTGGGACCGCGTGATGGAGATCAAGTGGTCGAATTTCAACTGCGGCTGCTTCAGTGAATTCGATCCACTCACCGCGACTCGAACGTGCGCCGCTTGACGTGCACAAGAGCCTCGACCGCTGCGCTACACCTTCGACTCGGTTGAGTTTTGGAATTTTCGTCTGCGTGCTCTCGGCCGTTGGATCTTGATTTAACGTCGAGATTTGATGGCGTGGATGAAGTAGGGTAGCGGTGACAGTGGGTAGCTTGGATGGCACTACATGGCGCCATCTGGGCCGTCCACTTTGTAATGTTTGTAGATGTCACGGATGTCGGATTGGGTCGATTTTCGCGTCGTTGGGTTGCAATCGTCGATCCGAACCCATCCGTGCAGTTGGATTTGTTATCTGAGGTACGGTTTTGCACCACCTTGCCCCTTGACCTTTGATCTTTCTCAGACTGCATTTGATGTTACGGAGGTTTGATCGTGGCAATCTCGGAGGCATTAGACTCTAATTGTTGCCTTGATTAGATCTGTACGGCTGGATCTTCAATCCGAGGTCCATAAAATATCGCCCTGTCCCCTTATTACAAAAATGGCAAATTAACCTATAATTTGTACAATCTATTTTTAATGTAGAATAATACATGCTATGCAATATTTATAATGTTGAATGCAATTATACACCTAAGAATATTTATTAATAGACAATTTATGTGAAATAAATGTGTCTACATCAGGGTTCCGTCAACTAGATGTTAAGAACACCTTTCTTTATGGCGATCTTGATGAAGAAGTATACATAGAGTAATCTCCGAGCTTCGAGGTTCAAGGGAGTGTACTAAAGTTTGCAGGCTTCACATGGCCATTTATGGCCTGATATAGAGTCCAAGGGCATGGTTCCAAAAATTGTCCAATGTAGTAGGGCATATTGGTTTTAAAAGGTCTGCAGTGGATTACTCTTTCTTTGTTCGTTTGATAGCACGTGGAAGGGTTGTAATGTTAGTCTATGTTGATGACATTATTTTGACCAGAGATGACATAGATGAGATTGCTACCACCAAGAAATTTCTGTAGAAGCATTTTGTCACAGAGACTTGGGCCTACTTAAGTACTTCGTATTAAGGTTGCTTGAAACAATAGAGGAGTAGCCATGTCTTAAAGGAAGTATGTCCTGGATCTGCTCTAGGAAATTGGTATGTTTGAAGCAAAGCTAGCATCGATCCCTATGGATCCAAGCATGCATCAATACGAGGAGAGTTCTGAGCTAATTGATACAAGAACTTTTAGAGCTCTAGTTGGCAAATTATTATATGTAATAGTGACACGACCGGCCATTACAGTTGCTATGAGCAAAATAAGCAATTTCATGGATAAACCCTGCAGAATACATTGGGAGGTTTCTATCATAATATTAAGATATCTGAAGTTTGCCCCTTGTGAGGGACTTTTCTTCTTTTGGATGGGTACCCTTTGGGTCATGGCATATACTGATGCACATTATGTTGGGCGTATTAAGGATATGAGATCTACATATGGATTCTGAACCATTATGCATGGGAATTTGGTTACTTAGAGAAGCAAGAAGTAGATCGTGGTTTCCAGCTTGGTTCGAAATGCCTATTTTGACGTCGTGCCGATAAAATTTTAAGTGCACGCCGAGTCAAAATGATATCAATTTTAAGAAAATCAAATGCTGATTGTGACTTGTGTAACAATAAGAGTGTTTCATCATACCCAAGGTTTTAGATATCGCATACGTGCTTACATGCGAACCCTTACCCAGACCTTGCCCATCAGCAGACACCTCAGATCTTGCTCAGCTAACACAAACCTTACCAGACTGGTCGGCATCTGGCGGCATGCCGACGAAAGGGTCGGCATGCCGGCGAAATCCCGACATTTCGACAACAGATGCATATCGGCATGGGCACTTTTTTAAAAAGTGCCCTGCCGACGGCATTTAAATCACTGGTTGCCAGATCTAGTGTAGAATTCGAGTATCGTGCCATGGTGCAAGTTGTTGCAGAGTTGATGTGGTTCAGGTCGATGCTCATGGACCTTTAAGTCTGTATTGCTAGTTCCATGGAGATGAAGTGCGATAACAAAGTTGTCACATTCATTGCCAACAACCCAGCTTTCCATGAGAGAATGAATCATGTCAAGGTGGATTGTCACCTTAGGAAAGACATGATTTAGAGGGGCTACATTAACACCTCTCATATTGCTTCAGATGAGCAGGCTGCAGACATACTTATAAAGGCGCTTTCTCGGTCTTCCTTCGAGAGATGTTCCAAACTAAGCATGATTGACATCTATGTTCTAATTTGAGGGAGAGTGTTCGAGGCGTAATTTCTTATATTTGCATTAGATATTTTTCCACTTGTTGCTTAAGTTGGACGTCCTTGTTTGTTTTCCTAGGCACCCTTATTATATATATGTGCCTAGGGTTTTGCTTTTAGATATATCAAAACATTGTTTCTCTACACTGTCCATTTTGAATCCCCAAAAGGGCAATGATAGAGGGCTATAGATATCTCGAGAAAGTTAAGGGCTCCTGAGCATTCTTAAAATTCCAGAAAAACCAGCATTTTCTCTACATACGTAAGTTTTGGTTGAACCAGGGACTTGCTTTGATTGGTAAAAAGGCTACAGATATCTCCAGAAAGTTGCATGTAAAAACATGAATGAAATTGCCTTCTTTGCCCATTAAGAACCTCAAAAGGAGAATGTCGTTGAAGGTTGTTGCAAATGTACAATGAGCCAAATGATCGACTGCAAGTACAAACTTTAATGGTGTCAACATATGATACACCTCTACTTCACTCCACATTGTGAATCTAACCTTGTTCTGGTTGTTAACTAGAACGATGAACAATGCTGTAGTTCATTTGGGAGATCCAGTAATCTGGAAACCTCTCTTCTGTAAAAATCAAAGGGTTGCCCAATCTGAAGAGTCACATGCCTTTGCAGTAGGTTTTTCTCTCTAACCTCTTCCATAATGCAGTCTTTCTTCCCTTTCCTAGAGATGGATCTGGTTATAGCTTCTGGCACAGTGCCCTGGTCATTAAATGTTCAGGTTCACCACACAGATCGAGAGATTTAATTCTACTGGGAGAGGAGCATGAGGGAGAGGGTGGGAGTGGGGGTGTAGCGAGGTGGGGGTTCCTCATCTTCTCTACGGAGTATTGTATGCTATAAGTGTCGAGAGCATGGCCATCGTGCGGTGGAGTGCAGGGATCCTATGGTTTTTGTGGGTCATAGGGGGTGAGGTCTCTTTGGATGGTGCTCATCCTTGGTGCATGTTTGACGTTTCGTTGGAGAACTCGTTGGTGGGTGTCCTTATTGAGGGTCGTGCTACTATCGATGCTGTTAGGGAGCACTTCTGTGGTTTGGGGTTGAAGCCAATGTGGAGTGGTGGGTCTTTCCCAAAATGATGGAGTGGCGTGTGATTTAAAGGAAGGCCCTATGGCCACAGTTTTTGGCACTAAACAGGGTGCCTCCGGATTGGGGAAAGGATCCAGAGTCGGTGGGTTCCATTTTGGATCTTTCTCAGGTCCATTTTCGTTTGGGTCCAATACCCCGACCCTTTTCTCCTCTCCTTGTTCTACTGCTCGTGGCTTGTCCAACCATGTTTGCAGGTGTGATGGGGCTTCCTCATCAGGGAGCTTGGTTGAGGTTGGTGGGAGTGCTACAGGGGGCGTTGCTGGGATCACAATAGTGGGCGCTATGGTCCTGGTAGGCCCTATAGGTGGCGATGATGTGTTTACAGGTGTTGGTAGAGGTGGTGATGGGTCTTCTGCAGATGTCGATGGTGCTGCAGATGTCACCGTGGCTTAGGGTGGGACTGTATAGAAGGTTCAGATTAATTTGGTGGTAAGGAGTGATGCTAAGGGTGCTACAGGAGTCTTTCGTGTGGATATTTCTAGTGGCACGTGTGCTGGTGGAGTTTTACAACCACCTATCACTGTTTGTACCTCCTCAAAAGCAGTTGTGGGTAGAAGGGGAGGAGTTTCCTTCATCGATTCCAGGGACCAAGAGTTTAGGAGATCATTATGTTTTAAAGGTGGCATTCTCTACCGTTCTTGCTACAAGAGAATTTATAAAACATAGGAAGGTTGCTGGGAGGGATAGTAAGGACGATGTAGAGACGAGGGTGGCTAAAGCTTTAAATTTGAAAAAGGTTTCCTCGGCTCATGGTGATGGGGGTAGTTTGGCTTCCCATGGTTAGAACCCTTTCTTGGAATGTAGTGGCCTTTCGGATAGGACATGAAGGTCTATTATGAGGAGTTACCTGGTTGATTGGAAGGTGGACATGGCTTTGTTGCAAGAAATGCATTTCGCGAGTACAAATCGATCAACGATTAATAGTATTGGAAGGGATTCTTTATGTGCTTTTCTTTTTGTCGATGCATTTGGCAGATCTGAGGGTGCTATAAGAGGCATTTGTGTGGATATTTCCGGTGGCATGCGTGCTGGTGGAGTTTCACAACCACCTATCATTGTTTGTACCTCCTCAAAAGCGGCTGTGGGTAGAAGGGGAGGAGGGGTTTCCTTCATCGATTCCAGGGGATCAAGAGTTTGGGAGATCATTTTGTTTTAAAGGTGGCATTCTCTACCGTTCTTGCTACAAGAGAATTTATAAAACATAGGAAGGTTGCTGGGAAGGATAGTAAGGATGATGTGGAGACGAAGGTGGCCAAAGCTTTAAATTTGAAAAAGGTTTCCTCAGCTCATGGCGATGGGGGTAATTTGGCTTCCCATGGTTAGAACTCTTTCTTGGAATGTAGAGGCCTTTGGGATAGGACATGAAGGTCTATTATGAGGAGTTACTTGGTTGATTGGAAGGTGGACATGGCTTTGTTGCAAGAAATGCATTTCGAGAGTACAAATCGATCAACGATTAAGAGTATTGGAAGGGATTCTTTATGTGCTTTTCTTTTTGTCGATGCATTTGGCAGATTTGGAGGATAGTGGCTCCTATGGAATGAAGATTTATTTTGGCTTGATGATTCTTTGGTGGGATCCCATGTTGTCATTGGTTTCTTCACTCGCAGGATGGATGGCACTAGTTTTGTGGTATGTGGTGTTTACAGACCTGGTGACTCGCCGTTGTGTGGTTCCCTTTGGGATGAATTGAGATAGGCTGCGACAAAGATGGATGGTGGACCTTGGCTAATTGGGGGTGACCTCAATATTACAATGTTTGTGGATGATCTACCGGATGGGAGGTTGGATTCTTCTTCTGTGTAGTTTTGGGAGGTGGTTGATGAATTGGAGTTGATGGGCCTTCCCGTTTCTGGGACTCGCTTTACATGGAGGAATGGGCTTGGCCAGATGCCACTGATTGATAGATTCTTCTACTGTGTTTCTCTTGCTGAGTCATTACTTGGTGCCTTCGTTAAGGCTATGGTGAGGCCTTTTTCTGATCATACTCCTTTGTCGTGGGACAGTGGGGAAGAAGCTTTTTCTGCAACTTATTTCAAGTTCCAAAAGCCTTGGCTGTTGGAGATAGATTTTAGAGATTTGGTGACAGAGAAGTGATAGGGTGTTCCTATTGGTGCTTCAGTAGGTCGCACAATGGTAGAATGCATTAAGGTTGTCAGGCAGGCTATGATGGATTTCAAGAAGGAGGTGAAAAGAAGATGGGATAATGTGAGGGAGGAGGCTTTACAGGCTTTGGTTGAGTTGGATAAGGAGGAAATGGGTGGACTTGGTGTGGCTGACCAGAGTGATAGGGTGGTATTGCAAAATAAGATCAAAGAGGAGGATAGAAAAAGAGAGATTGATTGGAGGTAGAAGTCCAGATAGCTGTGGCTTTGGGAAGGGGATTCAAATACAAAGTTTTTCCATTTGGTAGCTAATACTAGGGCTTTTGCGGATCATTTTCATAACTTCATTAGGAGGCAACCACAAGATAGATAGAGATTGGGTTCCTCTGAGATCGGCAGATTGGATGAGGCTATGAAGGAGGACTTGCTTAAATCTATGTCGAATAAGGATGTGCTTTAGGCGGTTTGTGGTTTGAAGGTAGAGGGGTCCCCTGGTCTTGACGGCTTGGTTTTATTTTATAGGGAGTGTTGGGATGTGGCTGGGGAAGATGTTTTGGCGGTGGTAAGGGAGGTCTTCAAGGAGAATTGAGGTTTTGAGAGGCTGAATCGTTTCTTCCTTTTTCTGCTTCTTAAGAAGCTCGGTGTAGATTCTATGAATGAGTTTTGGCCTATTGCCCTCTTTAATGCGATTTACTTGATAGTGGCCAAGACTTTTGCAAATTGCCTGCGATCTGTGTTGCCGTTGCTGATATCCCTTGTTTAGTTAGCCTTTATCTTAGGTAGATCTATTATGGATTCTTTTGCCTTAGCTGAGGAGATGGTTGCATCTTGGAATAGATTGTCTTGGGTTGCTTTCTTGTAGAAGGTGGACTTCTTTAAGGCGTACGACTCAATATCTTGGGCCTACCTTTGGTAGATCTTGCGAAGGAGGGGCTTTTCGGAGGCCTGGATTAGACTCATGCAACAGTGTGCCACGATGACGTCTTTTTCGGTCCTTGCTAATGGTGGGTCTTTTAGGCTTTGGACATAACCGCAGAGGGGGGGTTAGGCAGGGATGCCCTTTGGCGCCTTTGCTTTTCAATATTGCAGTTGATACTTTGGCTTTTATGGCTTTTAGATGTTGTGGTGTTGGTATTTTTAGTGGGCTTACTCTCATCGGTGATGGATCTTTACTCACCCTGCTTTTACAGTATGCAGATGACATGATTTTCTTTGTTCAGGGTAGTGTTAACCAAGCAGAGCATGTGGCGCGTTTGGTTGGTTTGTTTGGAGATATATCTAGCTCAAAGGTTAATTGAAGAAAGTCTGCTTTTATTCCTTTTCATCTGGGCAGGGACTTAAAAGATCTCATTTTTGAAGTCCTTCATACGTCGGTTGTTAGGTTGCCTGTTACTTATTTGGGTTTTCCCTTGAAGGGGAAGCATCGTGTTGTGTCAAATTGGAGGCCAATGGAGGAAAGGCTAACCAGGAGATTGAATGGGTGGAGTAGGAAACTTTTATCCAGGGGTGGTAGGCGGGTTATGGTAAAGGCAGTGTTGACGGTAATTCTAGTCTTTTACCTTTCCCTGTTTAGACCCCTGAAGAAGATTTTGGCAAGATTGGAAGTGGCCCGAAAAAGATTTTTTTGGAAAGGTCTTGATCATCGAGATCATTTTTTGCAACTTGTGCTGTAGAGGGAAGTATGCAGGATGAGGAAGAGGGGGGTTTGGGTGTTAGATGGTTGGATGAGTTTAATGTTGCACTTCTTAACAAGTGGGTGATGCGCTTTTTAGTGGGTGGTGATGGCCTCCTGGATAAGTTGTCGAGAGATCCCTATGGAACACTAGTAGAGGTTGGTCTTGGTCGTTGTCGATCAGTGCAGCCATCCTCTTTTTGACCTCTATTCAGCCTCTCAATTAGCAGGGCATTTCATATGGATACTTTGGGCCAATGCTTGGTGAGGGTGCTCTTTTCATTTTTGGAAAGATGATTGGATCAGTTGTGGTAAACTCTAGTTTTTTGTCCATGCCTGTTTGGTTTGGCTAGGGATAAGGATTCGTTTGTTTTTGAGGTTCGGGACTCCAATACTAGATATTGGTCCCCAATCTTGCAACCTAGTCTTTCAGATGTCTCCATAAGAGTTGTAGGAGATGCTTGAGGTATTGCATAGTATTTTTGTTAATGATGGACCTATGGATGGTTTTAGGTGGGAGGAGGGTGTTTTTTTTTGTGGCTAAGGCTCGTAATAAGTTGACTTTCGAGATAGGCTCGATGCCTCCTGTTTGGGAGGACTGTTCTTTGATATGGAGACTAATGATTCCTTTGAAGGTTAAAGTAGTGTTGTAAAAGTCACTAGTCGGTATTCAATCGGCTAGGCTACTAACTAAGGAGTATACGGTATGCAGAGGAGTAGTTGGGGAGTACTCGGTCGGGTATTTTTTAACTAAATAAATACACACACACACATACATACGTGTGTGCACACACACACAACCATGGCAAGGACTAAGAAGAGAGAGGAGCAGCAGTAGCTGTAGTACTAGCAACAACAGTTGGCCGAAGTGGCATGGCATCGGTAATGGCGTGGTGCTTGAAGCAACAACAACAGTAGTGGTATTGGTGAAGGTGAAAGGGTTGAAGGGCAAGGTGATGATCAGAGAGGGAGAGGAAGGGGCGATCGTGTGGAATCATGGAGGACGCGGTGATGCTCTTTCAGGTCGGAGTAGGGGCTATCGCGGCGTCACCTATAGGGAGAAGCTATGATCGTTTGGAGGAGGGCGTCGCTTATTAGGTTGCATGTAGGTTTCGAACAAAAGGGGTGGGAGGCGTGAAGGGTGTCAGGGCAAGTGGGGATTAACTTTACCTAGGAAAATAATATCTAAATGTATCCATTTATATTAACCTCTATGCAAAAAGCGACCTATTACTTGGCCGACTACACCGACTATAGTACCGTATATAGTTTATTCAGTTGGAGGGGGCTACGACTAGGATTACTCGATCGAGTAGATCGATTTTTACATCAGAGGGTTCAAATTTTGTTGTGGCTATTCAGGAGGGAGAAACTAGTGACTAAAGTTGTCTGTTTGAGATGGGCTAGTGATGATGACTTGGATTGTGTTTTTTGTGGGGCGGTAGTAAAGAATCTTGAACACCTCTTCTTTCAGTGTGACCTTTCCAAGGGGGTTTGGGATAAATGTAACGTGAGGCAGGTTGATATGCCTTCTTTTGACTCTTGGTGGGAGTCCTTTCACTCTTTGGTGCGTGCGATGAAAAGATGGGTGAAGGCTATTGTTAGGCTGTGGTCTATTTGGTTGCAACAAAATGATTCCATTTTTCTAAAAGGGAGGGCTTGGGTTGAAAATATTGTTAAGGAAGTGTCTTGTCGGTCTGAGTTGTGGTTGAACACTCTGAATATCCATTTTAATTTTTCTTTTAAAATTATTCAGAATGGTTACCAAAGGTTGGTAATCACCTTTTTTTCTCAAAAAAAAAATGCAATA
The DNA here is from genome assembly GCA_037157565.1 of Thalassia testudinum. NCBI lineage: Eukaryota > Viridiplantae > Streptophyta > Magnoliopsida > Alismatales > Hydrocharitaceae > Thalassia > Thalassia testudinum. The sequence continues at coordinate 17,127,845 of JAZHRO010000046.1, read as the reverse complement.
GGTCTCACAGGTAAATCTATGAGATGCCTACCCTAAATGAAAATTGACTAGTGCATTTAGTCAATTAAAGCCACTCAACTTATTTGCCAAGATTCTAGCAAAGTTGAGATAGATGGCATTGGATAAAGTAACAAGCTTAAATTCTTCCATCGTTTTTCATAGTGTTCCTTTTCTAGGAAGAGCGAAAGTTGCAAAGCCTCTCAAGATCTCCTTGCCAATTGAAAAATTCCCACAAGATTACTATCATGTCTTCTTACACCATTTATCTAAACTCCTTGTGTAGAAGAAAAAACCATCTAAGCTAGGTGATCCCTTTGCATTCAATCTAGATACGTCAAACTTGGCCTTATTTGTGCATACCTGCATCGAGCACCTTTAAGATGAAGACATCTGTGTTATCCCCTACCTCCTACACTCGACCTATGCCTTAAGGTGAAAGAGAGATGTGGCTTGGCAAAGGTTTTCTCACCATATCTCTGTTGTCAATTGTTGAACTATGCACTAGTGCCTTACTAATTTGGTTTGATCTATGACTATCCCTTACTGGTAGGTAGTGTTTTGAATGCCTATGACGTGCCCATGACATGTCGACGAAATGATCTTTTGTAGATGTGGGGTGATATCATCACACATCTAACATCGAAATGCAGGAGTATTAGAAATATTTGTCAAATTTTTATAGTATGTTGACAACTTCAGCACAATGGTTGTCATAAAGTACAACTGTCTTGGTTATAGATCGATTGTCGTCCTTTTTCCAAAAGAAAAAAAAGTACAATTGTCTTCATATTTAAAGGTCGACTTGGGCAACTCACTAACCCATTTTGATCCAATACTGTTAACATGTGAGTGGGAGTGATAAGAACTCTTTCAAAGGTTTTCTCTCTCTATTTGTGAGAACTTTAAGGTATTAGCTTCTCCACAGTAAATAGTATCTATTTCTTATTTTTTAAGTTAGAGTTAAGTTACAACATGTAGATTGATCAATTCTATCATGGGTTCCAAGGATTATATTTGTAGATCCATGAGTTTATGGTTGGTTAACTAATTTTATGATCATTTGATTTATATGTTTTATAGAGTTAAATTGTTGAGTCTTGGTATTTAATACATAAATATTTTTATAAGATTAATGGTCAAAATTTTATCAAGTTTTTTTTTTTTTTTTGAAAAGCAAAAGGATAGTTATCCGCATGATAGCCACCCAAATTTATTCCATCATGTCATCAAAAGTATTACATCATTGTTTACAAAGTGGACTCCCAAAACACCACCCGCGAGGAAATGTAAGAGACAAAATTCTCCACATAGGATCTCTCGCCCCTAAACACCACACTATTCCTCCCCAACCAAACACCCCACAAGGCCGTCTGCACCTTTGCTCTGTCCTTAAATCGGAAAGTGTTTCCTCCTCCATGGCCATTTCCTCTTCGGAAAGATGACCAAAAGTTGTCTTGGGCATCGATGCAATCGATTCCCAATCTCCGCCAGACCTGTGCAACGAACGAACACTGGAAGGAGAGGTGTTGTATATCCTCATCTGCCCTCTCACAAAAAGGGCATCTCACATCACCTATCTAGGCCCACCTCACCCTCCACTTCTTTGTCACGATCCTTCCCTTCTGTAAAAGACGAGAATATCTTGACTTTTAGGGGGTAGTCTGCTAGCTAGAGCAATCTGCAGTCTCTGAAGAGATTAACATCTTCATTCTGCAGGATAGTACTCAGTCTGCAAAATGCCTTCGTGACAACAAATTCCCCTTCCCAATAATAGGCATTGTTCCCCACCTCCGATGCCCAACCCTCTAGCTCCTGAAGCATCTACTGGAACTCAATAAACCTCTGATTTGAGAGACCTCCTCGAAAGGTTGGACACTAGGCGTTGTCCCAGCAGCTTCCCACAGTGGCCCTCGGATCCACCGCTCTCAAAAAGAGGCGTGGGTACCTGTCGCAGAGGCCAGTTGCAACCCCCTGCCAATCATCAAGCTAGAATCGGAACGCATCACCCTCCCCAAGAATAGGGGTGAAGAAGGAATGCACCTTCGGTGCCACTGTTGCCAAGCCTTTGAGAAAGTGAGAAGCCCTAAGAAGAGGGTTCTCCAAGGGTCCTTACGACTGAAAGGATCCATAGCACTGGTGTAAAACATCACCAAAAAGACCCTACTTCCGTCCCACAAGCCTAGTGATCCACTTTGCTAGAAAGGCTTAAGTTAACTCTCTTCACATCCCTCACTCCCAGTCCCTTCTCCTGCACTGGTCGACAAATCTCCTCCCAAGCCACCAGTCTCGTCCCTTTCCCTGTCGTCCCCACATGGGACCAGAAGAAGTCTCTCATCAACCCTGTGATCTTCTCAATCTGCCTTGGCACCCTGAAAACGGAGAGGAAGTACGCTGGCATGGAGGACAGCACCGCCTTCACTAAGGTCGGCCTTCCACCCCTCGACAGAAGTTTGGACGACCAACCCGCTAACCTCTACTCCATCCTCTCAGGCAGTGGTATCCAATCCTGCATCTTGAGCCGACGATCATATAGGGGCAGCCCTAGGTATGACAACGGCAACCCACCTACCTCTGTCCCAAGCGCACCAGCAACTGCTTCCACCTCCTTGCTTGACATATTGAGAGGGACAAAGCTCGACTTTTGGTAATCAATCTGCAACCTCGATGCTTCGCTAAAGAGTTCCAGTAGAATCCTCATCCTCCTATCCTCCATATCTGACACCTCAATGAGGAATAAGTTGTCATCTGCAAAATCGGAATCTCTCTCCCACTATTAGCAACAAATCCTCTGATTAGTCCCCTAGCACAAGACCTGTGGGTCACCCATGCAAGTGCATCTGCTACCAGTACAAAAAGCATAGGGGTGAGAGGGCAACCTTACTTGACACCCCTCATAGGTTGCACCCATCTTCCTGTAGGATTCCCATTAATTAGGATCAAGAAGGATGTCGTAGTAACACACCTTTTCATCTAGTTGATCTAGGTTTGAGGGAACCCCCTCCTCACCAAGGTGGTCCAAAGAAAATCCCATTGCACGGAGTCGTAAGCCTTGTTAAAATCAACTTTCCATAGAAATGCCTTCCTCTTCTCCCTCCTCCAAGTAGCAAGAGCCTACAAGGCAGCGACAAAACTATATCTAGGATTCCTCTCCCTGGAACGAAAGCTGTCTATACAGGTGAAATCAATCAGATCATCCAAAAGGGTACGGAGTCTGTTCGCCAGGACCTTTGCGACAATAAGGTAGACGACATTTGACAAGGCAATAGGTTGGAAGTCCTGAATTGTCTCAGCCCCTTCTTAGGGAACAAGAAAAGGTAGAACCTGTTCAGCTTATTAAGCCCCCTATTACCAGCCGCAAATACCTCCATCACTTGCATGATCTCAGCCTCAACCATAGATCAGAACTCTTTACAAAAGGCCATGGGGAAATCATCTGGATTAGGACACCCCTTTGCATTAAGCCCCACATTGCCTTCCTCACCTCATCCTTCGTGAAGGCTGATGTGAGGCTCATCGCCTAGCCGTAACTCTCCTTACATCCTCCCCTCTCCATCTCCACTCTCCTCTGTTGCACCTCCTCATGAACTCCTTGAAATAAGCCGCAGCTGCCTGCCCCACCTCCCTGCCAGAAAAAGATTCCCTGTCCACCTGTATGTTCTCAATCCAGTTCCTCCTCCTTGCCGAAGACACCTGATGAAATAACCTGGTGTTGGAATTTCCTTCACGTAGCTACTTTTGCCTCGATCTCATCTTTCATTCTACCTCCACCTTCCTGTCCTCCTCCTGCACCACACGTGTCATCCTCACCCTGCATTCTCTATTGGCCACAGAAAGAGTTAAGGTCCTCCTGTCTGTCGATCCTGGAGATTTTTGTCAGTGGCTCCGTCTTCCTACTGCATTTGGACTCCTTAAGCTCGCCTATAAATCCTTAGGTGATCCCTCAAGCCTGCTAGCTTCTTAGCTAATTGGATCATGTCTGACCCCTCTACCTTCATAGAGCTCCACTTCTCTTCTACCATGGTCTTGAACCCATCCTAGGATCTATCAAATTTGAAATATGTGCCAAAGTAGATCCCCTTATTGGATCATAGAAGTGGCGTATGATCTGAAAAGGGCCTCTCCATAGGAGAGACATTTGCCAATGGGTAAGCCTCAACCATCTCAATGTTGGACAGGAACCTGTCAATCCTTGACGTCTGACCGTTTGAATCCCTCCAGGTATATGTGTAGGATGTAGGGACCAAGTCCATAAGCCTGTGCAAGGCCACAAACTCTACAAAGTGCTCAAAGATAGGATGCTGTCCTCCTCGCCCACCAGGTCTATCATCAATCTGTAGAGTGACGTTGAAGTCTCCTCCAATCAATCATGGCACTCCCTGACTCCTTGTTGTCATCATTGTAAGCTCCTCTCACATCACCTCCCTTGCCTGAGCCTCCAACGGACCATCGACACCATCAACGATCATTCTGACCCCATTCATTCGCCTAACCAGCTTGGCAGAAATGACATGACTTTCCTTGAAGTAGTCCTCCATAGTGAAGACATCCTCACGCCACCTTATCAACTGTCCTCTCGCACGACCGTGTTGAGAGCTTGAAAACCTTCCATCCATGAGCCCCTGATCTCCCTCCACAACCTCCCATCACACGCTGCCAGTTTTGTCTCCTGATGCAGTACTACGTCTACCCTCCATTGCCTAATGTAACTCCCCAACGTTGACCTCTTGGACTGGTCATAAGACCCCTGACGTTCCAAGATAGTATACCATTCATTGGGATACCATAGAGATCTCCCTCGAGGTCGGGTGGAAGCCCGCCGCCTCTGCCGTTCGGCCCACCTCGTCCTTCAAGTTGAACACGCCAGTCACCTAACGCGGGGATATAGTCCGCGGTTGTCAACTACCATCCGCCCTCCCCACCTGTTCTTCCGGAACCTCCACCTTTGGTTGTACCGGAGTCCACCACCCTAGCCTCTGGTTATAATGTGTGGCCGCCACGCTCTCATGCTGACCTCAAGCTGGTCGTCAATACGATCCACTACACCAGTAGGTGTCTCCACCTCCTTCAACGCTTCTCCAGCTACTGTGGCTACTACCGGCATCTCCTCCACATCTGATGTTCCAGCAGCCATCGTGGAGGCCGTTGCCACCGGTTGGCCATGGCTTCATCATTGCCCTGGAATTGTGTTGGTTGCCACCTCCGATCCATCCTGTCGTAGTGATCCCTCCGGCCATCCATCTCCTAGTTGCATAGGACGCCTCGACATACCCTCATGTCGCTCTGTGGATTGACATAAACCCTCGGGGATGGGGAGTCCGAAGGGGTCTCTCCACAAGTTACGGGTCGTCCTTCAGTGGTCGGATCCCTAACATGAGGCAGATTCGACTCCATCTCAGCACTGAGTCCGGGTTTAGGTCCAGGTGTGTGGCTGTCTTCAAAACCAGGTTTGGGTGAGGTCAGATTGGCTTGTGTTGCACTCAACTCCTCCAGTTGTTTGTGCGTGATCGCATGCGTGGATCTCACGTTGATGGTTGCCCCTTACACTTCTGGATCCTCCCTTTGCATCGAGGCCTTCTCATTGATTGGCGCCACCTCTGAGATTGGAGCGGAAGTGTCGGCCATCGGGTCCACGTCAGCGTTACTTCAAATCCTCATCTACTGCATCCTCCATGACTTTGTCGAGCTCCCCGGCACCACCTTCTTCGACGGAGCTTCGATTGCTCCACCACGTGAGATTCCTTCTCGAGGTGTGTAGGGCACCACCCAGGAGGAACCCCCAAGACAAAGTGCGACCTTCTCCAACAGGGGAAGGCCTACTTTTGGTTCAACCATTGCCACTAGAGGTCGCGCGTTGAGACCAACATTCTTGCATTCTTGGAGTTGCACAAAAGGAGCTACCATCACTTGCACCACCTATACCGTCAGCCACCATGGAATCCCCGTGATGAACAGCTCGTGGATTGGCCGTTCTGGAGAACGTTCCGTTGATGCCCCGTCGTGGATGCAAGGTTTTCACCACCTTAGCCTCCCTGTCTTCATCTGGAGCACCTAAAAATAGAGCCTCTCCCTCTTGGACGAAGGAAGCCCAAGAGCCAAGAGCTTCCTATCGTTGAGGGCCAGCACCTCCACCCCCTTCTTGGTACGGTCCAGAGCTGCAACAACCTCCTCTCGTTGAATCCAACCCTCCAGAATCTCTCCCACAAGTCCCTCTACCTTTGCTCGCAAGGCAACCACCCCCTTCGACCATGGCCCCTCAAACTCAGCCAAGGTTTGACATATCGTGATATATCGCATATCGATGGGTTGGGTGGTATCGATACCACCCAAAGTGTGTTTTTCCCGGACACACGTTTATATTTTATGGGCGATATATCTCTGATATATCATCTTTTTGACTTGTCGATACGATATCGACATCGATATTTAAAACATTGAACTCAGCCTCCTGGTCAAGACGGTCCACCCAGCCGCACCATCGGGCTCCACCCTCTCCTCCACCAGGTGGCCTTCCACCACGATGGAACCCCCTCGCACACTTTTTTGGTGGCTCTCGTTCTCTCTCGTCATCCGCATCCCTAGCTTGGTAATGAAAATTCGAACCTCCAAATTTTATCAAGTATTGACAACACAATTATATGAATTTAATACAATTATAGTAATTCTAATAGAATTTTGAGATTTCCTTGCATGACTTCGACGTGCATCCGAAACGGTTATTTTTGGGGATGTTGAGGTTATTGAAATTCAACAATGAAATTTTGGCATTTTCTTGACAAGCCTTTGAAATGGATATTTCCAAAGTTGTCGAATCGGCATTTAAAACCTTGCTGGTAGGTGGAAAAATCATGTGGTCGTGTCCCCTTTCTTTAACCAAAGTTGCATAGAAGGCTGATGCCAATATAATATCCATCTTTTGGACTTTAGCTACAATGTCTTGTTGCCTCCTTTAATCTTAAACCTTAGCAGGCATTAGGTCTCTACCACCTTCCTTTAGATTCAATCTACACTGACAAGGTAGGCCTCTTGATGTTGCTTTTCTCAATCTCCCTAAAATCTTTGATTGTTTTCAGATAAATAATCTTCTTGCGCACATAATATTGATGTAAGAGTTTGCTTTACCAGGTTGGCCATGGGGAACTGGATCATTGAGTTACAGTCAAACCCCTGAAAATTGATCCTAGTAGAAGCCTAGGATCACCCAAACTTGATGTCTCTTGCGTTGATCTCCAAGTTATAGAGTATGATAGAAAAGCTCTATCTTCAACCTTAACACTTACTAAGATAGAAATTCTCCATCAAGCAAGTATTGGAAAGGATTGATTAAGTTTTTGATTTTTAGTTTAAAGATGCAGTATTCCTTTAGGTCCTATTTGATAGGGTCTTAAATTGGGGTATTATCCTACGTGTTATGGTTAACTACTATAGTAAATAAACAATATAGGATATTAGTGGCTATCACATTAACTCTACTATTGCATCCAACTTGCTTATCACGTCTACCTCCACTAATTCACTCCTAATCCAAATAAATATACAATAATACAAAAGCTAATTACAACATATCCACTCACTAATCATATCTACCTCTACTAACCTACTTCCAATATAGATAATAGCAAAAACTAGTAACAATGTATCAACTCACCCATCACATCTGCATCCACTAATCCACCACTTACCTCCCCCCACTAAACTTTACAACTTCCTAAACTTCACACCCACTTTTAAGCTTTAAACCTCTCCTAAACGGGGCCTCAAGTATAGAAATTCGTAATAGGAAGCCAATAAGACCAAGGATTGTGCTAAGATCCCAAAAAATGCCTTAGCATCATTGTCACTTTCATTAAGTGGAGTGTCTTTTTGGAGTTGAGTGACATGAAGCTGCCTTGATCTGCGACGAGGTGTGTTGAAAAGAGAGGCATTCTAAGTTGCTCCCAAAACTCTGCAGATTGGAAGTCAGAAATTGCTACATGCATGCAAGTAAACAGAATTTGACTCTCCTTCATAATAGTGGACTGCAAAGTTCTCAACTTTGCTATCAACCAATCTGAAAATGTCACCTCATTAGACATGCCCTTTCAAAAGGAAATCTTGCTAGATAAGCAACATCCCCTCATACAATGTTCAAATTGGTTGATGCAAATCCACACGTTATATTGTTGTTGATCTTCCTCGCCAGGGAAAAATCACCCATCTAACTTGGTTCCTTGAAAATTTGTGCCATCTACATCCCAGTTTTGAAGATGACCAAGCATCCTATGACATAACTTACCTTTACCATTGATATTGCAAGATAAATCTTTCATGTCTGCAAGACTTCACCTTCCTTGATACCTGATGATCATTTCCACCACCATTGACCGTCTATCTCCTCCCAAATTGCTGCTGCAATTTCCTACTTTTCAAAGGTAAGTTAGCTCATTTGAAAAGATGCATCCTCTGCCTAAGGCTCTTGAATTGGAACGTCAAGGGGAAACCTGTACAAAATAGCTTTTGTGCCTACTTCTGGCAAGGTGTCTTTCCAAATTTCGCTTAGGAGCCCCACTCTCCCTATTTGGTATTGAACATGACTCAGTCTATCTGATACTTTGATCATGTTTGACTAGAGGGCCTATGCAGACTCTACTCTTCAGGCCCAAAACCCAATTTGTTGATCGGTTTGGGAACTTCCACCCCCTGGATTTAAGATCACGAAGGAGCAGGTTCTGAATCAATAGGAGTCACATAGTCCTTTCTGCAAGAAACAATTGTGCTTGCTTCTCTAGGGTTGATCGCCAAGCTTCTTCTTCCTTTTTTTCATTAAGGGACCAAGCTGGCGTTATTCCGAGTGATACTCTCATCACCTTCTATAACTGGCATAGAAATTACCTCAGAGTTTCCTTTTCTAACTACCTAGTCTAATCTTATAATAACACCTGTCTAATTTGTCCTTCTTGAGGTGCATCTTAGTCTAAAATCCCAAGCTTGAATTTACTAGAATGCCCCTCCTTCTATAGGAAAACTTGCCAAACCACCCATCTACTCCATTTGTTGCTACCAACCATGGCATTTTGGGAATGATTCCTGTGCTTCACATTAGAGTTTTTGAGAATGAAACTTCAATATCAAAGTAGATCTCATCGTGTTACTTCAATGAAGTGGGAATCTCTACCTGTCTTGTTACCATTGTGTCCTTCCACACCAATAGACTCTTAGCAGAAGAGGAGATTGGGGCATCTAACAACTTCAAAATAATGAAACAACAATCGGCTACAACATAGTTGACATCATGCATCCATGGTACTATTTATATACTACTTTCCAACCTCATATTATCTCTGGAGTATGGCTTCCCTATCATCCATCATCATGGAATTTTGGTGGGGATGTTCATGAAGCGAATAATCTTTAGACTTAGGTAAGAAAGACCTAGAAGATGCCCAATAAATAGAAAATTTATTTTAACCCCCCAAGTTGTGCAAGGGTGCCATCCATTGAGACAGAATGCAAGGAAGAAATGAGAGAAGCACTCACACCAACCAATCTCCTATGAATTGTTTCCTCATTCATCCTTGTGTCAAGGCTCAAGTAATAATTGGCGGCATGTGCGGGTGCATCATGTTAGTTCAACTCCTCATAAATAATATTTTGATGATTTTACAAAATAAAGTAAAAGAAATAAAAACTGGAAATAATGTATTTTTCTTTGTCGTAACATTATTGTAGGTCTTGCGATTTCCAAGTTAGAACATTAAGAGCATGAAGACGTACTCTATCTTAGGTCTTAGGTTTTTCTTGTATATTTCAAAAGGGTGTAATCTTATTTTTATTTGAGTTTAGAAAAGTTGTAAAGAGCCCTTAAATATTACACATAGCTAACTTAAGTTCTCAATACTTACGAAAAATTAGAAACAAAAATCAAGGCACAAAACACTTATCGAATGTCCAACACACTTGTCTATATTCAACTTTAAGACATCTGGTCATAACATCAGATGACCAGTTTCCTATAGCCTTGACCTAATGTCTTGAACACTTAGGCCCTAGATGAAAGAATCTTGATTCAGACGTTCATAGGCTTAATTAGACGTCTAATAAGTATATCCGACGTCCTTAAAGCCTACCGTTGATCACCCACTCATTTCCCTTTAGAAATTTCAAACCCAATGGTTAACATGCTTTTAGACGTCTGGACATGTCTCCAAACGTCCAATAATGGACCGTTAGTCAAAATCTTTGCGAAGATTTGCTAGAATACAAATCTCGCTTTTCATATTCACAAACAATCCCAAAGCAAGATTATAATTACTTTTCAGACGTCCATAACATTGGGTAGGCATCCAATCTGTCGTCTAATTCTTTGAATCTAGAATCCTGTTTAAATCTGGTCAAAACAGGAACAAATTTGTCTAGAATTAGATGTTCATTTTTCTACCCAGACGTCTTAAAATAGCTTCCTAGATGTCTAAGGTAGAACTTGTCTCTGTCCGACAAAATCAGGAACTCTAACCTTCTGAATTAGATGTCTAAAATTACAGTCAGACGTTTGACATGACGTCCGGCCCAAAAATCAGATGTCTGATCTTGCTGTCAGCATCATCTTTGTCTTAATTTGTGTTGGATTTCGTCCCAATCTCTTGGGACTTGCTTCCAATGGCTAGGAGCCCTCTCTTAAGCCTTCTTGAAGGTTCTAAACTTACCTATAAATACCCATTAACCCCTCTTGGGCAAGACACATCATTGGAGAGATAATTCACATAGAAAATCACTTGCTCACTTGCTTCATTGCTTCCACTGCCCTAGTGCTGTGCAACCATTCTCTTTTAGGGAAAACTTGTACTCCGTTTGTGCATCAATCTCCACCATCAGGGAGTCTCACTCACCCTTAGTAATTAAGCTAAAGAATACATATTTTGGGGTGCTTTATAGAATGAAGTTTATTTTTAGATTCATATAATTGTTGTAGTTAGGTATCCGGCCTGTCGGATCCCTGTCTCTTCATAGTGAAGGGAGAAGTCTTCGTTCAGGGATCGGAGGTGAGATTTGTAAATTGAGGTATACTACCCTTGTTGAAGTAGTGTGGGCAGTGGATTGATCACCTTGTGATTGTAAATCCTAAGTCAGGGATTGACTTAGGTGGTGGTTTTGACTTGGTTTGGGTTTCCACTTAAAATCATGTGCCTCTATTTCTGTTATTAAATTTTTATTTAGTAATTATTTTTTAATCACTATTCACACCCCCCTCCAGAGTTATAGCGGATCTGCCTACTGCTTACGGGGAAACAAAAGAAGTGAGAATGGGAAGAGTCAAAGTCACTCCTAGGGTTCTCTTGCTCGTCTGTCTACGGACCCATTGGAAATGCCCTACCCGGGACGTACCGTTTGATCCCCTTTCTCGGAAAGATCCAAAGAAGGACAGATGATTTATTTATCACCAAGTAGAGATGAATATTATATGATAGCAACCTTGAATCGGGGTCTTTAGGAAGAACAAGTTGTTCCAGCTCGATATTGTCAAGAATTCCTACGCTACTATTGCATGGGAACAACAAAGAAGGAATCTGGGGGGAAAACCCCCCATGCCCCCCCTTCCCGGTCGGGCTCTGCCCTCCCTCCTCGGTCGGTCGGTCCCCTCCCTCCCTTTTCGGGCTAACACCTATAGGAGGGTGAGGTCTTATATATCTTATTAAGGTAGAACCACTTCATCCCAAGGGGTGGTGGTTCCCTCTCCCTGTGACCCTCACCCTCCTTTGAACGGCTAGGCTCGCCTCTATGACGCATGCTTATGCATGCTAAAGGCTCCATTAGCAACAGAGCAACCCCAAACCCATCCCTCCTAGCAGCCCCCGCCTGTCCCTCATCAAGTGCAAAAATAATATGTATGAAATTATATAGAGAAGACTAATTCTTCTCCATTTTGCTATAACCATCACAAGAGTATTAGAACCACACCTCGGGTAGCATGTTAGAGCAGTTAAGCTCTTACGATAAGTCTCATGCTCCAAAGAAACTTGATCTTGATGAGTTGATAATGCTCTATCCTTTGGGAATTTGAATTGTAACTACAACACACAAACTCCAAGTTCTTCTCATGCCAGCACCACATGCGTAGGTGACCAACCCTTGGGGCATGCATCCCAATAGAGAGGAGCGCACGCGAGAGGGAGTGACACTTCTGACTTTCTATCGTTGAGAGTTGTGATTCTGTGATTCTCTTTGGGGATATATGGGGAGATCGATCAAAACCTAATGTGTTCACCATTAGATTTCCATCTGATGGTTGTTTAGTGCTCATTTAATAATATAAGCCCTTAAGTCCGAGGTCAATTATTCCAAATAAAATATCTAAGCCCTTATGGTGTAGTCAAACGATTCTGGGCTAGTTTGGACTGGATTAAATATTATTTAGTTCATTGCATTACGTATAATCCTTTAATAACCTGCAACCATTGAAATCAATATTATTTTTATTAATGATAATGTCAAAGTGTTTAGCTTATCAAAAAAATATCGAAGTGGGGTTTGAGATCTTTGTGGATGTGCTTCCCTTGAGTAATCCATTTCCAATGATATCATTCTCACTGAAGACTATGCATTCCTGAAATCAGTTCCTATATTTTAGTCTTCTCTTACAGGGATCACCTGTTTAGAATCTCTTCAAAGTATTTGGAGAAAAGATCAATGCCTTTCTAAAGGATCATCTTGTTCCACATGTTGAGTATGATTAGCACTGTGCAACAAGTGATGGAATTGGTACATCGCGATTTATTTAATTTATGTTTTGACTATTGCTTCAATACATGAACCTATTTGATTTCTTTATATAGCTTTCTAATATATGATTGTATGTTGTGAACATGAACCATCATCCTTCAAATGTATTTACTTAAATACAAAGTCATGTCTCTCTTAAGGTCAAAGAATATGCTCTCTATGTTAGTGATTGAAGATCTTCCCGTATCTCCGTCTCATGAAGTCAACCATTTGGCTTGACTAGTGTGACAACTTTTAGTCTCCATCTAAGAGCATTAAGTAGTCGATAATTTGTCGAGTTTTGAAGAGATTGCCATATCTTCGTAGATTGGAAACATTGGTTAGATATTTAGATGATTCTATTTACATTTTTTTTTGAGAGGTGATGATTCTATTTATATATTTTTTTGAAAGAAAAAGGATGCTTACCGGAGGTTGGTAACCATCTAGGGAGTTTTATTAAAATAAAAGGAGCTTAGGCAAAAATTAGAAAAGGAAGATGCCTCTCTAACAACATTTTCTGGCCACACTCTCTCCTTTTGGAATGCAACACTATTTCTCTGCAACCATAAACTCCATAGAGTAGCCACCAATCTGATCCACCCTGCTGTGTCCATATGCACATAACTCCTGAACCAATTCCACAAGTTGCCCATAGATGAAAAAACTGCACCACGTATATTACTCATCTTCCAAACATCTTTTGAAAGAGAAAATGACGTAAACAAGTGATTGGGGTCTTCCAGCAAGAAGCATCAATAGCTAGAAACCACCACTTCTTTACGGAATTCGTGATCAGCCTATCTCTTCGCAATACCCACAGGAACAACTTGACTTTAAGGGGAATCTTTAGCTTCCAAAATAGGGCACAATTAGCATTAATGTCATCTAAAATAGTAGCACATTCGGTAATGCACCTGTAGGCTTTGGATACTGCAAAATCTCTCCCCATCTAGATCAGCTTAACATCTTCATCAGTGGGTTTCAGATCTGAAATCACCTGCAGCAGTCCCAAAAATTCGGAGAAATTCACTTTCGATAATCCCTGTGGCAAAATAATACTCCAACAACCCGTGTCTCAATCTCAAACATCCTTTACATGAACATCTCTATAAACGGCCAGCTGAAAAATTCATGGGAAACGAGAGCATAAAACAACATACTCGGTCCATTCATTTCGCTAAAATTTAAAAAGATCCCCTCTTCCTAGAATTGGCTTGAAAAACTGCTTATATTCAAAAAGCAGAATCCCCCTTCCTACAAAGAACCATAGGAATAAATGATGAATCTATTTCACATGGATTCCCCACCTTCGAGAATCCTCGCGGCCCATTTCAGAAGTAAAGCTTCCTTAAATTCCTTAAGTTTGCATACACCCAAACCACCCTGCTTCTTGGGCTTACAAACCTCGCTTCAATTAATGGCTTGTAAGAATCTCCCTTCATGATTTGATCCCTTCTAAGATAATCTCTTTCGGATACCATTTAACTTGGAGAGAATCTTCTTTGGTGGTTTAAAAACAGAAAAATAGAGAACAGGAATGAAAGAATTCAAGGGCACCAAGCATCCTCCCTAGAAAGCAGCCTACCATTCCAACCAGAGAGTCTTTCCAACACCTTCGCCACCAAAAAAGATTAATCTGAGGACAACATCCTTTACCCTTTTAAAGGAAGACCAAGATATATCAAAGGTAAATGCACCAAAGGTAAACCCAAGGCCTCACTAGTGCGCACAACAGAGATTATCCATTCCAAAGGGGACCATCGATTTACTCCTGCTGATAATGAAAAAAAATTTCAGCAAAAATATTCACCAAAGAGGCTACATATTTAGCACTGTCTTCACCCCCTTCTATAAAGAAATTATATCATCAGCATATTACAGTATTAGCATAACGAGACTTCTGTCACCACACAAATGGAAGTTGGAAAATAAACTATCACAAGCTTTGAAGGTCAACCTCGCAAAAGTGTCAACAACGTTAAAAATAAGTAGGGCCAATGGACATCCTTTCTAATTCCCCTCTATGGCTAGGTCCAGAGTCCAACGGATTTACCATTAACCAACGTCGAGAAAGAGGAAGTGGTAATGCACCTCTTCATGAGTTGCGCCCAAGCCTCTAGGAAACCTCTTCTTAAAATCTCCCACAAAAAGGACCATGAAATTAAATCATAGGCTTTGGCAAAGTCCACTTTCCAAATGAAAGCTTCTGTCCCACTTCTCAACCGTGTAGCCGTCATCGCCTCATTTAGGATAAAAGATTCATGCAAAGACCCGCCCTTAATGAAAGCTGATTGGACATTACTAATAATAGAAGGCAACACAAAGTGGAGTCTATTAGCTAGAATCTTAGCAGTTATCAAATATATCGCATTCAGTAATGTGATTGGCCTGTAATCACCAATTGACTCCGCCCTAGGTTTTTTAGGAAGGAGGAACAAATGGAATCTGTTCAACCTCTCAAAACCACGATTCCCATCAAAGAACTCCTGTACTGTTGTCATGACATCCCTCACAACCAGCTCCTACATCTCCTTATAGAATAAAACCTGGAAACCATCAGGTCCTCGAGTCCCTTTTGCCTTCAAACCTTGTATCACAACCATGACCTCCTCTTCTTGAATCCTCCTGATAAGATCCCCCTTCATAGACTCATCCAAACACGGCATATCTGAAGCTCCAAGCCTCCACTCTCCTGGTAGTCTCTTCCTCGTGAACTTATGGAAGTGATGACGAAAGGCCTCGCAAATCTTCTCTTTGACTAAAGGTGGCATCTCCAACTCTCAGGCCTAGTTTATAGTGGGGGTTAACCCCTGTTTACCAAGGGGGAAAATCCAAACCCTGTTTAGGCTCTTAACATGGGTTATCCTAACCTAGATTCAAAAGGGGGTTGGCTTAACCCTCGTTTCAACCCCCGTTCTTTATGTCCTCGAAGTGTTGCCTCCCTCGCGACCAATTTCCCGAGTTGCCCTTTTCCACCTTTTTTGCTCCTGCGATGGCTTGTTTTACTGCCTATCTGCAGAGCAATTGTATTTGTGGATTGTTTTAAAGGTGATCGTTTGTGATTATTTGACTGCAATGCATCCATGCCATGTTTATGTTGAAGTTTTCATCTCATTTGGATTTTAACTTGCTTATATATGAATATGATTATCACTTATGTGCTTTTCCCGTTGTGAGATGGAAAAGTTTTCTTGGGTTTGGAGGGTAATGGGGGGATTTTCTTATTCAATTGTCATCTGAATTTTTTTCATGGCTTTTCGGTAAACCTCATTTTTTTCTCTTTTTTATCTGTGGATCCGGTTGGATCTTTGGCTCTTTCTCTATGTCATTTGTGGAGTAAGTTCTCCTTTTATGGGTTGAGTTATCCCCCACTAATGAACTTGCCAGTCAAGGGAAGTCTTTTATTGCAGCTGATTCTTTGATCTCCCTGGCAAAATTCATCTTATAGATGCCATGTTTGAATGCAATGTTTTAGGTGTAATGAGAATTGTAGGATGGGTTGAGGAGGGTTTTAGCAAGAATGGCCCCTTTTCTCCTAGCCTTGCATTTTAGGCCATATAACAAACTACCTCAAGTAACTTACTTACCATTCTAAGGGAAACATGTCATTTGTCACCTTATCCCTTATTCTAACCCCCATTCCCAAGTAAACACCCCCCTTTTACATCATAAGATAATTTCTATTCCTAACCTCCATTCAGTAAACACAAATAGGGGTTAACCCCTGTTTGCAAGTAAACAGAAACAGGGATTAACCCCTATTACAACTTTACTTACTCGGGTTAACTAACCCGTGTCGTAAACTAGCCCTTGAACTCAAAAGATCTAGTTTCCTCCTTGTGATGCTCACGCAATGTGATTTCTACCCAGTGCTCTGAATGGCAAAATTATTCTATTTATATTGGTTTGCATCAGTTCCTATATCTTTCGTTACTTTATTAATTTGTTTGACCTAGACACAATATGCCACTTTAATCATAACTAGTGAACATAGAGTTGCACAGTAATGCATTTGTTCAATATATTTACCAAAGGTATATCACAAATCATGTGATCTTTGTCGAGGTTATTTATATAGAGCATATAATTTTGACAACCTTCTTCCCTACCATTTCACTGGTTGCTAGTAGCATGCTTGAAGTGCTAGGATACCAGCTATGATTTGAGCAGGATCATCTTCATACTTATGATGCTTTGTGCAGGGTACTCGTTGATGACCCTGGCTTCCACTTGTCAGGCATTTTGGTGTGCCGCACCATTCTCTTGCAAAAATGCCCTTGTAATGGCAATTGAAGCACACGATGTGTTAAGAGGCTTTGATTCTGTTGGACAACATTCCAATGATCTCTATTGCACTGAATGGCTTCTTTTGTATTCTCCTAATTTCTTGATCCAAGAAGACCCTTCATCAATCCTCGCCTCTAAAATTATTTGATAATTTACAACTCATTTTGATACATTTAACTTGTTACAGGCTAATGTAATTGAATTTAATTCATCGTAATCTATCAAAATAGTGATGGTCTAATTGCTAAACATTACAATAAAAATCAAGACAAAATTTTGGTGTTACTTTGCTGGTGCATAGGCTTGAGTTGGGTGGACCTAGGATGGACTTTGCTTGATGTCACCTAAACTAGTGGTGGCTTCATATTACTTGGGAGTTGCACTTGACATCTCCCTCGTGTGAGAGTGCATTATAGTTTGCCTCAAGGTGTATTAGGTAAAAAGGAAACTAGCTGCATCATAGGCTGAAAGATGTATGCCTGGAATTCAGAATGCAATGTATTTTACAACCGCTTCCCAATAAAAAGGCTTCCACATTCTCCCTTTTTTTTAAAAAAAAGGCTTCCAGATTCTGTAAGTTGCATATACTCCCAAGTTGTGACATATTGAGATGGAAGGGTGTCTAGAAGCTTGTTTATATGCAGAAATTCAACATGATTGTGAGATGCTGATAGTGTTTTACAGTTTGTTTGAAAAAACTTGAATTGACACTATTTGTGTGAATTGATTCTTGCATTGCATTTTGGATTATTTGTACATATGCTAGTTTGATTGTATTGTTGGAGCCAAGCTTCGGTTATGTTTTGTTTTTGTATAAGCTAACATGTACGCAGGCTAGCAAAGTATTATGGAGGCCAGGCAAGCTCGAGTCAATGTGCAAAATGAAAGTTAAACGGAAAGTAAGAAGAAGATGAATGCTAAAGAATAAAGCTAAATACATTTGAGATCAAGCTCAAAACCTTTCTTAGATTAGGGTTTTCTTTTGAGTTTTAGAGTTTTTGGAAGCCTCCAAAGGGTCCTTAAAAAGTCTAATAATGTCCTAAAATACCCTATAAAGAACTAAGAAAAAAGATTTAAAGATGACCTAAAATATATTTATAAGTTGTAAATAGGAAGCGTTGTGTATGAGTACAAAATTTTTACACAAGTACATATGGTGCATATGTATTGTTACAGATAGTTTGCATCTATACATGTATGCCATAGCCTAAAAGTTGTGGGTATAATGTACTGGAGCACATGAATTCGTATCGATACAAGGAGGTTATAGCTTTGTGTTAATTTTTGGACAAGGCTCAAATTGTATGTGTGTTGTACCAATACACATGAATCTGTGTTGGTACATGAGACTCATGGGGTAGATCTTATTTCCATTTTTGGATTGATTTGAAATTGATTTGTTCTTAATTTGTTTTTAATGGCTTGTATTCAAACCTAAACTTATAGAATCTATAAATAGAATCTTTTGCCATCTTTCTAATACACAAGAACAATATACTATTATATACACTCAAAGATCTAGGCTTTGCCCATTCAACTATTCATTCTCTCTTTCAAGCCTTGTCTCCACCTGAGTTGCATATATTGTAAGAATATTTTATTTATTCTATATTGTTTCAATTATTGTATATTTTATTTTCTTATTTGTATTTAGGTGAGATAGACTCGATAATCGTCTTAGAGTTGTATTAAGTTAAGGTGATCCAACCTTCGCCTTGGGTTTTGTATTGGGTTGAGATAGCCTGTTAACTATCTTGTACTAGTGGATCGATTGGAAAAATCTTAAGTTTGGAAGTTTAGGTAGCGATTTTTACCCGAAGTGATTTTCCACTATAAATCATTTGTATTTTGTATGATTGCTTTTATTTCTTTATCTTCACATCACAAGCAATATTTTTATGTTTGCTTTTGTTATTGTAGTTAAGTAAGATTCGTGCAAGATTTCTAACATGTATTAGATATTTTGTTTTCTTTTTGAATTAGCTAGATACATATATGCTTAAATTATTGGTTGAAATTTCTAGGGCTGAACTATAAATTGGAGCTTTGTTATAGTCTTTGGTACTCAAGTGATAAAGTAAATTAATGGATAAACAAAAGTTGAAGAAAATGGAAATTAAAGGCAATAATTTCCCTATGAATATTTTTACCATTTGAATTAGACTAAGAATTAAAGTACTTGCTCCATTATTTTCAAGGAATTGTAGTGTTTTCATCATTCACAAAAATTTCATGGTAACAAACATTATCTAGAATTTCTTTAGGATTTGAAACCATAGCTGACAATAGAATTAGAATAGTATCTTCCATTTCCATTTCCTGCTCATTTATGCCACAATTGGAAACTTCATTAGTGAGACAATACTGCCACGTACTCTAACAAAATAGTATTTCTAAAGTATATTTCATTTGAAAAAGGTAATTCACATTTTCCATCAAAAATCATAAAATCATAACTTGTATTTCAATTTTGTAACAAAGAAATAATAATACAGTTTTTTTTGAAAGAATAATAATACACTTTTATTTTGTCTTTTCCAAAAAAAATATAGGTTATTCCATATACTCATGGGAAGTGATCGGGCTTCTATTTTTTTCCTTTTTGAAAGGTTTCTTGTATCTTTGGACATATAGCTTTGCAAAAGTCAGCTAATATATTAATCAAATCCTAAATAATGTGGATGGCCATTCAATTTGAAATAAAACTTAATAATTTTTTGGACCATATATAATATACAAATTGACATAGCATATTTAAGGTGAAGAGATGCTGCATTTTCAGTATTATGTAATACCCTCTAAATGTCTAAATATCCATGTAAAATCTAAGCTATTTGTTTTCCAAAAAAAAAAAAAAAACTACCATATTGCTCAATCCTATCAAGTATTAATACTTGATGTCACCATGTGACCACTCCCTTTCATTGCATTAGTTAATGACCATGTCTAAGGCTTGTAGCCACAGGGGCTCACTTTTTAGCTAACCCAATGCCCATGAGAGCCCTGGCATGAGAGCTGACGGTGCCATTACTGCTAGCAAGGGTGTAGAAATTTGTAGTTGGTATTCAATTGGTGAGGTTCCAGATCAAGGAGTATATAATGTGTGGGTGATTAATCGATTATATATCTATATATGCTCATATTTATTAGTATTATTGTTTTGACATGCACATTCTCTTAATAAGCAATAGGTAAGGATTTAGCTTCTCACAAATGGCTATCACATCACATAAAACATGGCAAATAAGCTAAACTTGATAGATCATAAATATGAACAAGCTTTCAATTTTGAATGGCAGGTAAAGTACAAAACAGATAAGATAACAAGTTCCAAAAACTAGACTGCCCAATTAAAAAAAAATCAACATGTGTTATTCGGTTGGCTGATTAATCGGCCTGCCTGATCATACAACCACATATAAGTATGCAATGCAGTAGCTAAGCATGTACGGTTAATCGGCTGTATAGGCTGATCTTTGCACCCTTGACTGCTGGAGACTATAGTGGGGCAATATTGCTGGAGACTATAGTGGAGGCATTGCTGCTATTGTAAGAGAGGAGGATTGGTCAAGCAAGTTGAGGGTGTGCATTAAATAGAGTTAGATCTTTACCCTGAGAATCCAATCCTTAATTAACCCTTCGGAAAAGCTTACAAAAATTTAGACCTTGATGAAATCAAAAATTGTTGTTCCCTTGGCTTGCCTTACACTCCACTCATGTTATGGTGCTAACCACCTTTTGGACAACAAAAGCAATGGATGACGTTTGATAGAGAAAGGATGGAATAATTGTGGGTAGGAGCTTGTGAGTTGGACGCATTAGCTTGCAAGTCTATGAAAATAGAGACAAGCCTTGTTCTTTCAACAACAAGAAAACATTTCCCTTTAGAAGACTCTTGTAGAGATGTAGTACCCTTCCCCTTATTTCTCTTTCCTTTGAGAAAACCTTGAATAGAGTGAGTACATTGTACAAGCCTAGGAGTCTATGGAAACAATGACGAGCTTCATTCCATTGCTCTTGATTTTGCATGTGACCTAACTTGCTTTGCTTTGTTGCACATTGTATCACATTTTGCTATTCGGAGCTTTGTAAGTATTGATCCCATATTTCGCTGTTCAAAGCTAAACTTTGGTGGCAAAGGTTGAAACCATCTAGTTTGGGAAGGGGATATAGAGCATATGTATATCAATTGTTGCAATCTTGATTTCCATTACTTCATTTCCCTCGAGTTTTTGGACTCTGCAAGGAGTCTCTTTTGTGTGTCTCTTGTTTTAATCATGAATAATTAATTGTCTTTTACTCATATAGATTGGTATCCAAAATTCTTTTTCACATGGGAAAACTACCAAAATTTTCTCATGCTTGGATCATCAATGGAGACACTTGCTTTACCTAAGTGCACTTGTTTCTAATTCAATGCCTCATACTTTCACCATCAGTTTGAGTGCCTTTTACTTTCAGATAGCAATGACTTCTCATTCTCCAAGTGTCTACTAATATTTGTACTAGTATTCTACAATCTTTTGACGTTTCCTTTTCACATAGTATTGGTTGATTGCTGAAGTACTAGGTTTGTAGTCATTTGATGTGCATACTTTTCACCCACAAGTATTTCGAATCCAGGACAGATGTCCTCCCTGATTATAGGCCGGACGATTTTCCAAATTTAGAAAGCTTTCTAAATTGGGAAAATCGATCGAGGGGGGAGGATTGGTTGGTAGCAACTTCCGCTCCTTTTTTGGATGGCGAGTAAAGAATGGATGCTGGTGTGGAGCTTGCCACTTTTCACTTGAGACAGGTGGACTTAGGATCTGTATTCGGATTTGGACGTGGTGAGTTGCAGCCCCTAAACGTGAATCGTTCGGATGTTTTGAATTTGGGAGGTTTATTTGCTGCTGTTGACTTATTGCAGGTTGCTAACAAGGACTGGACTGGAGATCAATAGCGGGATGCTCTCCTCCAGCAGGAAAGGGTGGTTGCGGTTGATGCGATGGATCAAGAATGTACGTTTTGCTTTTCGCAGGTGGCTTTTGGATCCATTTGTGGGTCCAAGTGTGGTAAGTTCATGAATAACGCACTTCCTAGGAACCCAAAGTCTTTGATTTCTACGTTGGGTGGTGGTTTTGCTGCTGGATCCACTCTTCTGTTGCAGGACATACCAGTTCGATTAGCTTTTGGATCCATTTTTATGTCCTCGTAGCCTGGGGGAATGCACCTCTGTGACATCGACGTGGGTGAAATGCTGGGTAAGGCACAACAGCAGGGGGTATTGCTGGAGGATGCCGCTTTTGATGTTGGAGCCTCACTGCGGGTGGAGAAGATACGCAAAGGGAAGGGTGTCATGCATAAATCGTCATCGAGCAAATCTTCGTACCTTACTAGAGCGCTTTCACAAAAGCATAAGTTGGTTCTTAGTGCGTGTTATAAGCTCAAGAGATCAACGAAGAGGCCTGCTGTTGTAGGTGGATGTGTCAGTTTTGAAGAAGAGGAGGTTGATGGACGTGTGGCCTCGGTGATTGGTGCAAAGAGAATCCACACAGGAGGGGCAAAGAAGCATTCTGATGACTAAAGTGCTTTCTTGGAATGTTCGCAGCCTACTTGATGAGGGGTGGAGGTTTATTTTGAGATATTTGAAGGAATGAAGGGTTTATATTGCTATGTTGTAGGAGGCTCATCTGGACACCATCTCATCCTAGGTTAAGAATAGTTTGTGTGGTGATTATTTTAATGATTTTCTTGAAGTGAAGGCTGAAGGGAGATCAGGTGCGATCATTTTGATGTGGCACAGTGATTTCTTCGAGTTGAGTTCATCTCTTTTGGCTGAAAGGATGTTGACGGCTGTGTTCACTAGAAAATCTGATGGAAAGTTCATGGCCTTTTCATATATTTGTGGTTCTTGTGATGCTACTGCTAGGCTGCATTTTTGGGAAGAACTTACTCAGGCTTCTGTGATGGTGGATGTGATGCTTTGGCTGGTTGGAGGTGATTTTAATGTGACATTGTGTGGAGGACAGATCGGAAAAAAGATGTGATAGATCCACTTTGGAGTTTCAGCACATTCTGCAGGAGCTTGAGCTTTTGAATCTACCGGTGTTTAGGATCAGATTTGCTTGGAGTGGTAACGGTACAGCTTTGTGTATTGACAGGTTTGTGTGCAATGTGGTGCTGGCTGAATCCTTTCATGGTGCGGAGATTATAGCTTGTGACAGACCTTTTTTCGATCATACGCCCTTATTCTGGTGTAGTAATGAGTGTTGAACGAGCGAATCGCTATGCTAACGTGTTTGGTTTTGGAAAATCTGTCGTAGTTTGAAAGCGAAGAATTCGTGTTCAACAAATAAAATTTATATCGAAATTGAAATTCCGGGTCGAATACAGTGAGGCGGACGTTTGATTTAAAAGCTATGCGTTTCTTTTTATTTGTCACGAAGTAATTCAATTTAAAACTATCTAATTATTTACAATAAATAGAAGAGAGAGAGGGTAAAAGAGAGAGAATATTACACAGAAATCAAAATGAGATGTAAAATAAACAAAGAATTTATCATTAAGAAGATTGTTCATAACAACTAGAAAGCATAAAACAATTGCACTAGAAAGCGATAAATTTACTCTAGAAAGCATTAAAAGAATGGAGAAATGTCCTCGACGGTCGCTTGGAGGACGAGCAGAACTACACTAGAAAGCAGTAAATCTATACTAGAAAGCAGTAAAAAGAATAGAGAGAGAAATCCTCCTCGACGGTTGCTTGGAGGACGAGTCGGACGGGACGACACTTGGACGAAGGAGGACGAAGCAGGACGAAGGAGGGCGAAGCAGAAGAATGGGAACGGAGCAACACGCCGTCGTCGTCGCGGGATCCACTTCCGAAGGGGGACGAAAATTTGGACTTTATCTCGCGAGAAGCATCCCGGGTGTGGGACAAGCTTCTCTTGAGCTATGGAGAGGTAGAGAAGAGAAGAAAGGGATGAGAATTTCGTAAGGAGGGGGTCTCCTTTTATAGTTGCAAGGAGTGTGGGTAAAATGGTCATTACAACTTTAAAATAATAAATGAGGGGTCTTTAGTGACGGATAAATCCGTCACTAAAGCCCCCAACGTGGGCGTAGCTCCCGCGCCCACGCGCACCTCCTCAGCTGCCCGCTTCTTCAACGCCTACGCCCACGTACTTCAGATCTCAGCCGTTCGATTGCGAGATCGGACGGCTTAAGATGCGTGATCGCCCACTGCTGCGCCCGCCTGGTGCGTACGATCGCGCGTCCATGCCTCGCGTGCAATAGCGCGTAATCTCGATTGAGCGCAGACGGTCGTCCGATCAAGATCCAACGCCCGCCCGCGCTCGCTCGCCCGCGCCTTCCCTTTACTACGGCTTGAACCCGCGCCCGCAGCTCGCGTAAGCGCACTCGACCGTTGCGCTACGAGGCGTGGATGGTCGAGCGGGCGCTTTTAAGCGCGGCTGACCACAGCCGTTGGATCAAGATCCAACGGCGGAGAGGGAGCGGGTGCGGGGTCTTCAGAAAATGTATGCGGCCATTTGGGTGGCCGGGATGGCGTCATCTTGGCCGTCCATCTTCTGGAAGTTGTAGATGGTTCCACGGATGTCGGATTGACTTGATTTTTGCATCGTTGGGCTGCGATCGTCGCTCCGAATTCATCCGTGTGGTCAGATTTGTCATTTGAAGTGCGGATTTGCACCATCCTGGCCCTTGATCTTCTAGGGTTCCCCGGTCACTATCTAATGCTACAGATGTCTGATTAGGGTGATCTTGGAATCGTTGAACTCCAATTGTAGCCCTGATCACATCCATACGGTTGGATCTTTGATCCGACATCTCGATAAAATGTTTGCCCTGTCCAAGCACATAAAAGGAGACAATTAACCTCCATTTTATTTAAACTACTCTAAATGCAAGATGATGCATGTCATGCAATATTTATATTATGAAATGCAATCCTATACTTAAGAACATGCATAAATAGACATCTTAAGTAGTGTAAATGTATTTACATCAATGAGGATGCAAATTTTTCTACCTATTTTAAATTTCACAAATCTTGGCTTCTTGAACCTGTATTTAGAGAAATGGTGCATGACAAATGGTGCTCTACATCGGCTTCTACCTCGGCGACGCGTACTTTGGCAGCTAAGATCCGTGCTGTTAGGGAGGGTATGATTGATTTCAAGCATGAACTTAAGATGCATTGTGAAGGGAGAAGGAATGAAGCCTTGTAGAAATTTTCCCTCTTTGATAGATAGGAAGAGGTCACGTCATTGTCTAACGAAGAGATCCAGGAGTGCAAGAAGATGCAGGAGGTGGTGTTGGAGGAGGACCGCAAAAAATAGATGGATTGGAGATAGAAATCTCGTTAGTTGTGGCTTCGGGAGGGTGATGCCAATACGAGATTTTTTCATCTAGCCGCCAGTAATAGGAGGTCCAATATGATAGATGTGTTGAAGGTGGATGATAATATAGTGAGACAGAGAAATCAGATTTGTGAGATTTTCCGATCTCATTATCATGCTTTTACTAGGAGGCAGCCGGGTGGTGGTTGGCATTTGGATGCTTTGATTATGGATTGTGTGAAGCAGGAAGAAGTCTGCGATCCAACTCGTAAGGTTGGGGTGGAAGAAATCTCTAGGGCACTTCATGGATTGAAGGCGGAAGGGTCACCTGGGCCTGATGGGTTGCAGATAATTTTCTATAGGGTGATGTGGGATGTGGTTGGTCCAAACGTGGTTGCCTTGATCCAGGAGTTTTTCTGGAACTTATTTTGCTTGATCCTTTTTCCCCTGTGTAGTCAGCATTTATTAAGGGGAGATCGCTTCAAGATTCCTTTGTGATGGCTGAAGAAATGTTGGCTGCTTGGAAAAGAAGACATGTATCCGCTTTCCTTTGGACAATTGATTTTTCCAAGGCTTATGACTTAATCTCTTGGACGTATCTCTGGGAAACTCTTAAGGGAAGAGGGCTTTCGGATATATGGATTCAAGTTAATGAAAAGATGTATTACAACTTCCTCTTTTTCTATTCTGATGAATGGCCGCTCTAGTAGATCATGGATTCAACCCTAGAGGGGAGTTCTGCAAGGATATCCATTGGCATCCCTTTTTTTTGATATTGGGGTTGATACGATTGCCTCCTTGGTCTTTGAGGCTTGTAATGGCAATCTTTTCTTAGGATTTATGTGTCAGAGTGAAGGGGCTTTACTTACTCTGCTATTGCAATATGCAGATGACACGATGTTTTTTGTGGAGGGTGGAGACAAAGAAGCGGCTCATGTGCTGGCATTGGTTAGAATTTTTGCGATCGCTTTTGGTTTGAAAATTAATCGATCGAAGTCCATGGTTGTTCCCTTTAAACTATCTAGGACGGTGGTGTCAGAAATCTCAACTTTGTTGGACTCCCCTGTCACTCACCTACCAATTAGGTATCTTGGTCTCCCTTTGAAAGGTAAGAAGCTGGTGACTTCTGATTTGGAGGCTTGTGGTAGATGTATTAAGAGATTAGCGTTGTGGAGTGGTAGATTGCTTTCCAATGGGGGACGCTTGGTACTACTGAAATCGGTGTTATCTTCCATTTTGGTCTTTTGTTTTTTTGTTTTTTGTTCTCCAAAGAAGATCTTGAAAATGTTAGACATAATTAGGAAGATTCTGTGGGAAAATTTGCTCAATTGGTCCCTTGGAATGGGATTTGTAGGCTGAAGAATAAGGGTGGTCTGGGGCTTCGAAGTTTAGACAAGTTTAATAAGGCCTTGCTTCTTAAATGGGTGGTGAGATTGTTTTTGGGTGAATCTTCTTTGGTAACCAAGATTTTGAATGGTCTTTATGGAAAATGTATGAACATGGTTGGTAGGGCAGCTTCAAGAGGGGGATCCTCTTCCATTTGGCATTCCATGCATACGGTAATGCAGGAGCATGTGGGTGATTTTAGGCTAGCCTTGGGAAAGGGGAGGCTGTTTAAGTTTTGGGAAGAGGATTGGAGTGAGTAGGGAATTTTTTTAGATTGTTTCTTACGTGTTTTTCTGTGAATCGGGCAAGTTATCGAAGGATACAAAAGAAAGAAGTATATGAGGCTTTGAAGATGATAAAAAGTAGGAGGGTTGTTGGGCCAGATGATATTCCTGTAGACGTTTGGAGAGTGATGGGAGAACGTGGTATAACTTAGCTCACAAAATTATTTAATACTGTTTGGAAAGGCAAGATGTCAGAGGAATGGAGGAAAAGTTTTGTGGTACCTCTATACAAGAACAAGGGAGACATACAAGATTGTTTCAGCTATAGAGGTATTAAATTGATAAGTCATACGATGAAATTTTGGGAGAGAATAATTGAAAGAAGGGTGAGGCAAAGTCTCTGTAGTAACTGAAAATCAGTTTAGCTTTATGCCAGGATGGTTTACTATTGAGGTAATACATCTCTTGAGATGTATGATGGAGACCTACAAAGTTAAGAATGATTTACATATGATTTTTATTGATTTGGAGAAGGCCTATGATTCTGTCCCAAGAGATATCTTGTGGAGAATTTTGGAGAAGAGACAAGTGCCAATTTTATATATCAACCTCATAAAGGATATGTATTTTGGAGCTACAGGTTGTGTACAGACCAAGGATGATTTGACAGATTACTTTGATATCACTATTGGTCTACATTAAGGATCAACTTTAAGCCCTTATCTTTTTGCCTTGGTCATGGATGAGTTAACAAAGCATATCCAAGCTGAGGTGCCATGGTGTATGTTTTTTGCTGATGGCATTGTGTTGGTTGATGAGACGAGATGGAGTGAACAGAAAACTTGAGCTTTGGAGAGAAGTCCTAGAAGATAAAGGATTATGCCTAAGTAAGATGAAGATTGAGTATATGGAATGCAAGTTTAGTAGTAGAGGGAACAATGGAGGGATGTATGTAAAAATTGGAGAAGAGTGCATTCTAATAAAAGATGTTTTTAAGTACTTGGGATCCATCTTCCAACAAGATGGTGGAATTGATGGAGATGTTACACATAGAATTAATGCAGGGTGGTTGAAATGGAGGGGTGCATCTGGTGTTCTCTGTGATAAGAGGGTTCCTTTAAAAGTTAAAGGAAAATACTATCGAGTTGTGGTAAGACCAACCATGTTGTTCGGTTCTGAATGCTGGGCTATCAACTATAGGCATGTATAGAAGATGTTTGTGGCAGAAATGATGTTAAGATGGATGTGTGGTCATACAAGAAATGACCGCATTTCAAATGAGATTATTAGAAAAAAAGATTAGGGTGGCACCAATAGAGGATAAAATGAGAGAAGCACGTCTAAGGTCATTTGGACATTTACAAAGAAGGTCACTAGATTCTCCAGTTAGGAGATGCGAGAAGTTGGAGGTTGAATCCGTTAAGAGGGGGTGAGGAAGACCAAACAAGTGTTGGAAGGAAACTATTAAGTATGACCTCAATTACTTTAGTTTAAGTTCTGAAATGGCTGAAAATCGATTTGTGTGGAGGCAAAGAATCTATATAGCCGACCCCACTTAGTGTGGGAAAAGACTTGATTGTTGTTTCTCACGTGTTTTTCAACAATCTATGGACAAGTCTGCAACGGTAAGTGAGATGTGGGATTCACAATGTAATGTATGCAGTTTTAGACTGCTTGCTGGTCTTTCAGAGACAACTTATGACAATTTCCAGCAGCTGCTGTCAGTGCATTTCAGAAATTCATCCTGCCGCAAAAGAATGAGATAGACTTTGTTGGAGGCATGGAACCTTTTCGGTTAAAAAGGTTTATGACATGTCGATTGGTGATGCAGTCATATGAGCGAGGTCCATTCTGATTCTAGATTGATATGGATGTGCAAAGTACAGTTGAAAATAAAAATCTTTGTTTGGTTGCTTCGAAGAGAACGTATTGTCACAAAAGTTACGAGAAGAAGATAGATAAATGATAGTGATGTTGCCTGTCCGTTTTGCGAGCAATCTGAAGAGGTATCCACCATTTATTGTTTGCTTGTGACTTTTCAAGACAAGTTTGGAAGCATTTTAATATTGGTACCATTGATGCACCCAGCACCTCCCAACCTCTGAACTTCTTGTAGACAACATATTAATCTTGATATGGTGGGATGGATGCATGGCTTTGCGATCCTATGGTGCTTATGGTTGCAGTGGAACGACATTGTTTTTAGAAAAGAGATGCTGGGTGGAAATTGTTGCGAGGGAGGTTCTTTTCTTATCTGATATTTGGCTTAATACGATGTAAGTCCATTCTAATTTTTTAATATAATTTTCTAAATGGTTACCGATCTCCAATAATTTTCCTTTTCCTTCTCAAAAAAAAAAACTTCTCAAAAAAAAAAACTTTTCACGCACAAGCTTCTACAATCTTATGAAGTGTCCTTTTCATATGAAAATCATTCGTGCGTGTCAGTTATTGCAGTCAAATTTGATGTGCTTTTGCAGTATGTTTTGTGTCCAAAATGGCTTTGGTTTGTCTTGCATATTTGCTTTATTTGAATCTTATAAGCGAGCTTCAGCTATACAGGTGCAGATTCACCCATTTTTGGGATTCAGGCTTCTTGGAACAATATTTCTGGAACAATATTTCTCCTTCTCTTCATTGTGAAACATTATATAAAAGTAAATTAGTCTTGAGTTATTTGTCATTTAGGTTGTTTACATTAGTGATCAAAATGTTGTTGGCATACTGACAAACGATGGTTTTTGACAAGGCACTATATTTTTTTTTTTGAGGGAAAAAGAGGAAGATTACCTGAGCATGATAATCATCTTAATTGCATTAATATATAAAAGGAACGAATTTGCAGGTTATGAAGACAAAATTCAGAAAGATATTTTACTTCTCTTGATACATTGTCAACCCAACATCTCTCATTCCTAAACACCTTGTCATTCCTCTGAAGCTAGATAGTCCAAATGACAGCGATTGCTTGACACCAGCCTGCCCCATCCAACTCGAGGTGATCTCTAAAACTCCTCCAGAAGGCTTCAAAATCAGATTTGTCCATTGTAGGCAAATGAAATTGATCCCAGACATCTTTAGAGAAATCTCAGTCGAAGAAAAGATGTTGCACATCCTCTTCTACTTGCTGGCATAATGAGCACAAGATATCCCCATCTGTCAGCCATTTAGATCTGTGTACTCTAGTAACTAGCTGCGTCCTCCTCAGAAACCATAAGAAGAGCTTAATCTTAAGCGGTACGACCAAATGAGTTTTGAATCACCGGTCATCGCCAAATTTGAATTTGGCCCATCTGCAGTTAGAAGATTATATGCTTTGCTTACTATAAACTCCCCATTCCTCTAAAAAAGGAATCTTCGTTTGTTGAATCTGGAGAGAAGTCCTTGAGAATGTTTTCATCCCACACCTCACCAACCAATACCTCCTTATTCGTTGTTTGATGGAAGAGGCGCTGGAACAGATATGAAAAGTGTCCAAATTCAGACCAGGTATGCATCCAGAATTTAAATGCTGACCTATTACCCAGATTCGGTGAAAACTGATCTTCATATTCATTCACCAAGTGGCCCACCGAACTCCAGAACGCTGAAACACCTCTTGTATGCACCCCTGACCCCTGCATCAAATCCACCATACTACCATATGAGTCCATAACGGAAGTAACTAGAGATTTTTCCTCCGGCATCAGTCTTACCACCCATTTTAGAAGAGCCTTGTTAAACTCTTTCAACTTACGAACGCCAAGCCCACCATCTTTCCTAGGTTTACATATCTCATCCTACGGTACAAGTAAAATCTTCCCGTGAAATCAGGTTCTTTCTAGAAGAACTTCTTTCTAATCATATCCATTTGCTCGATAATCTTCTTGGGAGGTGAGCATACAGAAGGAAAGAATGGCAAAGAGGATAGGACTGATTTCAATAGGATCAACCTTCCCCGACGGGATAGAAGTCTTCCACTCCATGATGATAATTGACTTGAAAACCGCTCAAGTAGATGCTTCTAATATGAAACACCTAGTTTTTTACCCTTCAAAGGGAGGCTGAGATAAGCAATTGGGAGGTACACCATAGGGGTTTCTAGAATACCCAAAATGTCATTCACCAACTCCCTCCCCATTGCAAACGTAACCAAACTTGATTTATTTCTATTGACCTTTAAGCTAGAAATTTTCGGAAAAATTCTCACCACCGAGGAGACGTGTCTAGCTGCTACTATATCCCCTTCAATAAAAAAATGTTGTATCGTCTGCATACTGCAAAATAGGTGTAAATAGACGCCTGACCCTATTGGTGGTAAATCTTGAAAATGCCATCCCTGCCAATATATCCACAATGATATTAAATAGCATAGGTGCTAGCGGACATCCCTGACGCACCCCCCTTTGTGGTTGAATCCATCCTCCATTGGCCCTCCCATTGACAAGAACAGAAAAAGTGGATGTTGTAAGACATCTCTTTACTAGTTGTATCCAAACTTTCAGAAAACCTCTCATCTTCAAAATATTCTAGAGATAATTCCAAGATATGGAATCATATGCCTTAGAGAAATTCACTTTCCATAAGAAAGATGGACATTCTCTCTTTTTCCAAGCCGACAAGAATTTCTCCGCCAACACATGAGTCCTGCAAGGATCTTCCTTGGATAAATGTAGATTGCACTAGTGAAATAATGTCCGGTAATATATTACGTAACTTGTTTGAAAGAATTTTTGCTACCGGCAAATACATAGAATTAGATAGGGCGATGGGTCTAAACTCTTCCATCTTTTCCAGGCTTCTTGGGAAGTAAAAATAGATAGGACTTATTAAGTTTCTTAAATCCTTCGTTAGCCTTAAAGAATTCTTTAACCATTGCCACTACATCAGGCTCAACCACATCCCACAGCTCTTTGAAAAAAATAACCTGCAGCCCATCCGGACTAGGTGACCCTTTAGCCTTCATTCCATGCAGGGCATGAAGTATCTCCTCTTCCTCCACCTCCCTAGTGAGTGCCACCTTTGCTTCCTCCCGTACCTGCTTTAATTCCAAATTTGCCAGGCGCCAGTCCCCACATGGCTATCTTCTCGTAAAATCTTGGAAATAAATTCTAAAAGCATTGCAAATCTAATTTATCTTTTTTAAAACCTCTGCCACCTTCAAATTAGTAATCATATTTTTTCTTTCTCGCACTTGCTGCCAAATGAAAAAATCTAGTATTTGCATCCTCTTTGTTAAGCCATAACTGTCGTGATTTCTGCCTTCAATCCATTTCCTTTTTAAAATCTTTTTCAGACACTGCCATTTGGTTATCTCGCTGCTCTTGGCACTCCACACTTGACAACTGAGTAGTTTCTTCTTTCCTGTCCAAATTGGCTATCTTCACATGGGCCTCTTTCCTCCTTTTCTCCCTGTGTTCCTTGAGCTCACGTTTAAAGTCAATCATTGCTTGTCTTATGGCCTTTATCTTGTAGGCTAAAGTATGTGTAGCTAATGTAGCTGGGGTGGTGGCCGTCCATCTTTCTCTGATCAAATCTTTGAACCCACCCTTCTTTAGCCATGACTTGTGGAA
The DNA here is from genome assembly GCA_037157565.1 of Thalassia testudinum. Classification (NCBI taxonomy): domain Eukaryota; kingdom Viridiplantae; phylum Streptophyta; class Magnoliopsida; order Alismatales; family Hydrocharitaceae; genus Thalassia; species Thalassia testudinum. The sequence continues at coordinate 17,095,319 of JAZHRO010000046.1, read as the reverse complement.
CTTGAAATATGTGGACATCTTTGCCTCCTCATTACTACACCAAGGAATGGGAGTGTAATCAGAGAACAGTCTATCACATGCAATCACATCAGCCAACTGAAAAGATTTCGCTAGAGCAACATTACATATAAATCTATCAATGCAAGAGGTTGCACTACTCCCATTCCTCCAAGTAAAACGAGCACCTGCCGTTGGCAGGTCAATAAGCTTAAGGTCCTGAACAACCTGCTGAAATTGCATAGTAGAGATGTCAATTCGATCATCTGGTCTATCATCCGCCCTTAGCGTCGCGTTAAAATCACCCCATATCAACCATGGCATACCAACAATAAAAGATGAGGTGTGTTTAAATTCCTTCCAATAGGAAAGCCTAGAAGCATCATCACAAGGCCCATACATTATAGTGATTGCAAAAGAAAATCCATGAGTTCTCCTTATGAAAGTAGCTGTCAACATTTTACCAACACTCCTAGAGGAGCGGAGTTCGAAAACATCATGCCACATCATCAACAAACCTTCAGATCTTCCATCAGCCTCCATTTCTATATAATTTGTGAAAATATTTCCACAAAGCTGCATCTTTAAATGAGAAGACAAGCTCTCCAAATGCGTTTCTTGCAAACAGGCTACATTAACCTTCCATTCAGCCACATAATTATTTAGAAACGACCGCCTCCTATCATCTCGGAGTACTCGCACATTCCAAGATAAGATGTTCACCATTTATTTCTTTTTCCCATCCCCTTTATGTACCTTTTTGGCACCCACCACCTTCGCCACATATTCCTTGACATTCTTAAGATATTCTCTTTCTGCCATTTTCTTCAATACCTGCTTACGTTTGTAATAAGCATTTATAATAAGCTTGTGTTTTTGTGGCATAATGTTATGACTCGAAGATTTGCTGGATGTAGCTCGATGATGACCTGCTTTCATTTTCTTAGAGTCGGCCCTATTTGTCGTACTCCGCACATCTGAGGCTGCATCATTTGCGTGAGGCTCCTCCCCTCCTAATCTCTTGCCCATCGACTCATCTTCACTAAGATTGATCGCATCTCGAGTTGCCTCTCTCATGTTGGCCCCAAAAATAGTCCCAAAAGCTTTGGGATCACACCCTCCTTGTAATAGCAAAGTAGTAGCCATGGGGGAGACAGAAACACCCTCCAGCAATCTGGGAGAATCATGCACAAGACGATTTAACTCACCATGCTCGGACCCAACGTTGGGTTTTTTTTTGGGTCCGGTCCCCACCTGTGGAGTGCGTTGACAATACCTCATATGCGTTACGTCTAGGTCCATGCATCCCTCGATCCACGCATACGGATCAACATCAAGTGTTCATGCTCCTTGCCTTGCACCATCGCACTGTTATTCCCCTATCTCAAACCCTGCACATTGCAAGACCGCACAGCAGGAGGCCCAGCAACGATCTCTTGACAAATAGGGATAAGTGGGTTATCGGGTTGAGAAAAGAACTCACCACATCCGGATCCATAAATGGATCTGGATACCACTTGTTTATCGCAAGAGATATTTATTGGCAGGCAGCATCTACTATTAGATCAAAATCCAAAATAGGAAGCCTAGCTGTCATGGAGATCGTGTCCATCGCCCACTGTTGGGAGCGATGTGCTCAATCCCCTCCACAGGATCAACCAACTTTTGAATCGGGTGCCATACCCATCTTTCTCGACGATTGCGTCTTCCATCATTTATGGCCCCACCACTAGACTTCGCCCCCACCGTCGGTGCAGCATCACCCATCGTCGGCGAAGCCACCACCGCAGGACCTTGCCTCTCCTTCGATCTCGCTGTTGATCGGCCAACACTTGCAGCCTCCGTAGAAGTCCCAACAACAAGAGCTTGTGCATATGAGAGCTTCTTACCACTTTCCCAATCCACCTCCTCAAATCTGACCACATGCACACCCAACAAAGCACACAATTTCCTTCACTAGGATCGATCGACCGATTAACTCCCCTTCCACAGTCACCGCCACAGCTTCACCCTCTTGTAAATCAAGTCAAAAAATTCTCCTCACACGAGCAAAGCTAGAACAAATGGCCACCATGATCTCCGTAGTTTGCAGCCTCAATGGTATTCCCAAAATGAGGAAACGAACAATAAGTCTCGTGGGGATCCTCTCCTCTATAGCTCCTTCGTAAATGCTCGGTGTCACCTAACGAATAATTGCATCCCTAATCTTAGACTCCACAACTTTAAATCGTCCCACATCCACTGCCATCAACCCATAAACCATGACCCTCTGCTCCAAAAGCATGGACACCTTCCAAGTGGAAGATATTAATCCATTGTGCAGCAAAAAGTATCGAACTTGATCCACACGCACCTCCCCACGTTGAACTATCCCTATCAAAGCATTCTCAAGCAGCAAGTCCAATGCCTTCATCTCCTTAGACCATGGAGCGTCAACCCCAATGATCGGTAGATTAGCCATCGGTGGAGGCAGGTGCGATGTACTTCCAACGCCATCCTTAACGAATCTCCTTGGACACATCCTCCTCTGATGGCTTCAACCACGGCACAACAAATAGACCACTAGATCACGACAGTCTCGAGCCCAATGGCCCCTTCTACGACATTTGAAACATACGATCTCTCGCGAGCGATCTTGTCTCCTACTCTCCCCATGAGATCGATCCCCTCTTCCACGAGCCCCCTCCCCTCTCCCTTTCTTCTATGCATGCTAGTCGCCAGTCGTACTCATCGCCACCGATCAGTCGATAGGATCTGATTGGAAGTTGACAAGGCACTATGTTGACATGATAAACTTGTCGGAACGTAGGGATGTCGTCAGCATGTCGACAATTTTGGCGGCATACTGATGGCATGTTGGTTTGCACATCGCTGCCTGATGGGTTGCTTGTGCCGTGATTCATTGCTGTTGGCTAGTTGCTGTTGCTTTGCTATTGGTGGTGGTGGTGGCGACTTGTTGCTACACGGGTTATGTATCGTATATCACATGGAAGATATTGATATGAGTTGTGTCATGATTTTCTAGGCATTTCTTCATGTTGTGACATCTTGAGCCATTTTAAGTCATTTTGATTGATTTCTTTAAAATTCTTTGATATCAGTGATATATCTCCTTTTTGACTTGTCAATGTGATATTGATATTGATATTTAAAACCTTGGTTGCTCTTCTAACTTCTCCCCTTCTCCACTGTTACTGCCGCTTTTCTGTCGTTCTCCACTGCTACTACTCCCATTCTTCTTTGTTGCTGCTGCTCTTTTTCTTCTCTTGAAGTTTGATTCCACATCTATCCTTAATTATAGACTAAATCCAGACTAGATCTAAACGTGAGTCATAAGTATTCTCAACTAGATCTCCTTCGAGGCCCCAAATCTTCTTTCCTATATTTCAAATTTCAATTTGCTGGCCATTTTAGTGATTTGGAAAATGTATAGTTTGGAGGCATGGGGAAAGCAAAAATAGAAGTAAAGAAAGAAAGAAGGGAAAAATACAACTAATCTTATGTATCATTAATAATTCATTCAGAATCTATTAATATCTAATTGTGATTGATTTGTTTTGGGGTTAAAATAATCATCTATTTGTTTTCTTCTTAATTTAATTCAGATAGTAATTATTTGATTTTTGACTTTTGAACTTGAACATGATATGGTAGATTATATGTTGTATATGAATATTAGGATATAATATTTTTATTCTTATATAAGCTTGTTTAACTTTGTGTTTTTACCGAAATTCTAATAATTTTGACTATTCTTGTTATTTTTGTTGGCATGTCCTTGGCATTGCCTTCAAAATGGATTATTTTTGGGGTATTAAAATTGTCGAAATTTGATGTCAAAATACGTTTGTATCCACAGTGTTCTCGATGTGCTTCTGAAATGTGTACTTAAAAATTTATCGAAACGATATTGAAATCGACATTTAAAACCTTGATTTACATTAATCCCTACGGATTACTAAAACTATTGGTTGGCTATGTCTTATAGCAAGTTGTCAAATAATCTTGAAATTTTACATTTCCAATTTGCTTCAAATTCTGGAATTGAATGTTTGTGAGCAAGGTTTTAAAAAACACGAGGCGGTTTACCTTCATTGAGGCGAGGCGTAGGCCTCAGTTTTTGAATAAAAATAAAAGAAAATGACAAATATATAGTTATTAAGTAATAATAATAAAAAAAATAAAAAATATACATCCATGTCATTTTTACTCTACAACATTGAAAGACTTAAAATGACATTCCAATAAGAAGATGAACAACCAAACAAATGAACAGCATAGAAAACTAGAAGTTCAGTTTATCTAAATGTTCGAAGATTTAAAATGAAAGTACATCAACATCAAAAGATTCCAAAGAAGAATTAAAAGATATTCTATTCTCCTCCCCCTTCAATACCATCAAAGTCACTCAAAGTCAAGCTCATCAATGTTATTATTGCTAGGGCTGGTCACATCATCTCAGGAGTCATCCATGTACTTTATCCTGGCCTCAGCTTTTATATCTTCGGTATCTCCATTACTTTCTTGAAATTCTTCCTTCTCACCATCAATAATCGCTTTGCCTAAAAAATAAATAATTTTGAATAATATTTGTTAAAACTTAAAACCTTAGTTTATAAATTTAAAATTACTCAAAATATAAACTGACTCATCTTGTTACCTTTGTCTCTACCCTTATTGTTTTTCTTTTGTCTCTTTCTTCTGTTACCTCTCACTTGTATTCCTAATCCTCCTGTTGCATCTACTAACTGCTCAAGGTCAGTGGGATCTTGTTGTAGAGGTACAGTTGCATCTAGTTCTTGATAAGCATCAACCTCATCTTCACAGAGTTGTAGCTCAGCAATCCACTCATCATTAGAGTCGACTTCCTCTAAGCATAGAGGATCCTCCATTGTCTTCTTCACCTCCTTGTGTTTTAATTTTAGGTTGAACATGTAATAAACCAAGTCATTGAGTTTGTCTTGTTTCAGTCTATTCCTCCTTTTAGTATGGACCTAGTCAATGAAAAGATGGTCATGAAATTCTTTATAAATATTACTTAAAAATTTAAAATACAAATGAAATCATTTTACCTGATTAAAAGAACTCCAATTTCTCTTACAGGCAGATGCACTACAAGTTAAAATCCGCATGGCGAACTTCTTCAACTCAGGTGTTTCATCACCAAATGCTCTCCACCAATCCATTGTAATGGAAACTATGTTTTCAGTATAGGAAAAAATTTGCACTATTCTAATTGATAGAAAAGAGTAAATAATCATATTCATACCACGACTCCTCTGCTTTCTAGTGTCTAAGGCATTGGACCATCCAAATAGCCCTCTTCCACTGACATGCATCTGTTTGAAGATCTACCTTCAATCTCTCCTCCTTGTTAGGAACTAACCTCTGAAAGCATGAATACAACCCCATCTTAACTTTTGAATCAACTGAAAATGTTAGTTCATATTGGCATTGGGGATTCAAAAAATATGCAGTAATATGCAAGTGAGTGTGTAGTTGTCTATCCCATCTTGAGTCAACGATGTCTCAGATTATCTTGTACTCATTTTCAATATTACCTAAATTTTTAGCAATCTCTTGGCTCTATCCATAGCTTCGTAGATAAATCCCATGGGTGGATATTATTATGAGTCTACCATCCTTAAAATCATAACCAATGGTTTGATTGTCCTTATGACATTGGCTACACTAGGTCAAAATATTCTACTTTTTAGTATAATATTTTGCACAGCTTGACCTGGAACCTTTAATGCATAGCTGCTGGACTTCCACTTTTTTGAGGTGAAAAAAGACTCAAGAGCATCTTTGGCACATAGTAATCTTTGTAAAGTAAGGAAAGCAGTAGCAAATCGTGTGACGGCGGGTCTCACTAAATCTCCTCCCGCATACTTCCTTACCATGACCACCACCCAAGCATGTGTATATATGTAGTTGATTTGTTTGGCCTTCTTGAAGACAGAGTCATGAAGAGGCAACTTCATGATATCCTTCAACATAAGGTCAATGCAATGAGCAGCACATGGAGTCCAGTACAAATGTGGTCTCCTCTATCAATTTTTCCCCAACTTTTTTATAAGCAGATGCATTATCTGTTATCACTTGGATGTCATTGCTTTCCCCTACCTCTTCAACAACTTCATCTATCAATTTAAAGAGGTAATTGGCATTCTTGATCTCTTTTGAAGCATCAATAGATTTCAAAACCCATATACCTTTGGGGTTGTTGACCAAAAAATTAATCAAGGTACGACCTTTTATATCTGTCCAACCATCAGACAATATGCTGTATTCTATTTCAGCCCAAGATGCCTTTGCTTGCTCAACCATTTTGTCTATTGTCTTTACTTCCTTTAAAATCCAGGTCTGTAATTCATGCATCGTAGGACCTCTAAATCCCCTTCCAAAGTTACATCCTGCAACATTTGCCAATAAGATGGACTGGTGGCCATATTGAAAGGCAATCCATTTTCAATGAAAAATCTTTCAATACTAAGACATGTTTTCTCTCTAAGTTCTTTCTTCCAAGAGGAATTCAAGTAACCTGCTTTGGATGAGCATGTGGCGTGCTATCAGGTTCATCACTTCCAGTTCCAGGAACAGGCTTCTGTCCAACCCCAACAAATAAATCCATTGGACCTACCACCACTTTTGCACCACTTGATCCTGTGGGTGCATTTTCTCCATGACCAGATGGCCCCATCTACCTATGCGACGAATTTCTTCCATTTCTTCCGGCACTCTTCTCCTATTAACATCCTTCTTGACCAAGTATTCCTTAATCTCAATTTCAATTTCAAGTGGGACCTTGGCACATGGTCCCACATTTTTGTGTCTTGGCCAAGTGCTCCTTCAATCGTGCAATTCCACCTGTGATATTTTTCCCACAGAAATTACACTTAACATATTTATATTTTTTCCCCTTTTGAGCTCATTCTAGCTCAATTTCTGAACAATACTTCCATCCAGGATCAGACCTACCACTAGAACCATCTCTTCCTCCCCTTTTTTCTCTAGGTGCCATGTATGAAAGTATAGAAAATCAACCAAAAATCGATCAAACCTCCCCTTTTGACCAAATTCCAATTTCAGTGATTGAAATAAGAATTTCACAAACTCAAACATGACCTCTCAACCTCTCAAATGAAAACAGTGTGCACATTACCACCCTAAACCTTAAATAAAATCCATTACCTCTCAAATGCATCCTGCTGGAAAGTGGAGCAACCTATTGGAGGGTGCTGGAACCTGCTGTAGGGTGTTGGAGCCTGCTTGGCTTGTTGGCGTTGCTCGTGCTACTCACGCTGCTGGCGCTGCTGGTGTTGGAGCCTATGCTGGAACCTGTTGGAGGGTGCTGGAGCCTGCTTGGCTTGCTCGCCTTGCTCGTACTGCTCACGCTGCTGGCACTGCTTGCGCTGGAGCTTGCACTGGAGTGCTGTTGGCATTGCTGGCGATGCTCGCGCTGCTCACGCTGTTGGCATTGCTTGCATTGGAGCTTGCACTGGAGCGCTGTTCGCGCTGCTGGTGATGCTCGCGCTGCTCGTCGGTGGAGGTTGCGATGCAGTGGAGCTAGCGATGGAGTAGGAGCTATCGCCGATGATGGTAGGACTTTGTGGGGTTTGAATTTTAGGTTTAAGGTATCTAGATTTTAGGTTTGGGTCAAAAAAATGGTCATGTGACTAGCACATGATCATTTTAGAAGCTCATCCAGCCGAGGTGGCACCTCTCCATCGCCTCAGCATCTCAGTGCCTTAGCAACGCCTCGGCAAGATGAGGCGCACGCATCGCAGACAACAGCTGAGGCTATAGCCTTGAGGTGAAATTGGCTCGCCTCGCCTCGAGGTGCACGCCTCACGTGCCTCGAGACACGATTTTTAAAATCATATTTGTGAGATATTATGTAGTCTTGCTTCAAATATAGGAGTTTGAACTATGATGGATGGTTGTAACTTTTTATCAACTGAAATGAAGAGATGTAAATGAGGTCTCCTGAGATGTTCCAGGAATCATTTTCTTATGTGACTATTCTACAAGCATAGGGCACGTTATTTTCAAATGCTAAGATATAGTCTGATGAGCATCTATCTAGTGCTATATGGTAGAAAATCTAGGAATTCTGTCACCTAATGGAGTTCCAGACAAACTTCTGGTTCCCTATGCAAACCTACCAGCTGAATCTCCTTTAGCTCCAATTGGAGAAACAATGTTTACCAAGATACATGTTGCAATAGAAGCTCCTTATGTGCATACTTTATTTCACTTAACCTGTCTGTACGTTTCTTTATCTTGTTTAATATAACAATATTTTGTTAACGTTAACAATATAACGCTACGTGCTCTGGCTTTTTTTTTTTTTTTTATTGCTGCTTTGCTGCTCAAGTATCAAGGGGATTTGTTGAATTGATTTCATTGATGTCAACATCAATTTTTTCTGCTACAGGGCCTGATCGTGCATTTGGGGATCTTATAGCAGCATCTGGTATGACAGATGAAATGCTTGACAGTCTGATTCTTCTCAAAGATGTCAGAGGAGTGGAGGGATTGCCCACTTTGCGAGAAATTGAAGATATGTACATTGAAAAAAGTGATGATACAAGTAGATTTGAAGAAGAGCAAAAGAAACAACAGGACATTGCGAAAGCAAGAGTAAAAAAAGTAGATGAGAAGGGCAGGGCATATGGAACTGGAAGAAGGAAATGCAGCATTGCTAGAGTTTTCATTCAACCTGGTGATGGAAAATTCATAGTCAATGACAAGCAGTTCGATGCCTACTTTCCATGTCTTGATCATCGGGCAGATTTACTCAGCCCTTTCAACGTGACAGAGACTGTAGGCCAGTGGGATGTATATTGTACTGTGAAAGGAGGTGGTGTTTCAGGTATGCTTTTCCGTGTAAAGCATGATTATGCAGGGCCTATATATATTGAAGTTGTAAACAATCGTATTTGAAACCTGCGTCTAGTTTTTGACACTGTAACAAGATAAAGCAAGTGGAAAGTCAAAAATAGTTGTTAAGAATGGAACCATGTCTATGCTAAGAATAACAGCTTTAGCTTTTGCTTTTGTTTGATACTCCTAGACCAATCTAACTTGTCTCCAACTACATGGAAATATGGTGTTTAGTTTTCTTGTTTTTTTCTTTACCATCCCGTAACATAAACTAAAATTCTCAGGTCAAGTTGGGGCGATTCGTCTAGGCATTAGTAGGGCCTTGCAGAATTTTGAGCCAGGGTTCCGCCAATATCTTAGACCAGGTAAATAGTTAGATCAGTATTCAAATGCAAGCACATTCTCTTCCATGATGTGCATTATTCATGTTTCCAACTACTTATGTTGCGATACACACTATACTTTAGTTGCCAATGTCCCAGTTAAACTGATGGTTGATTTTATCACATTTTTATTTTGTTCTGGATATTGATTACCTTTTGTTGGATATGCTATTACTATGGTAATTATTTGGTTCTCAGTGGGATTTCTGACACGAGATCCACGTGTTGTTGAGAGAAAGAAGCCAGGGAAGGCCAAAGCAAGAAAGAGCTTCCAATGGGTCAAGCGATGATTGTCATGCCGCATCTGTGGATGCCAACATTTTGTATTGGATGGGATGTTTGCAAAAAAGGAAATAAGTAGAGTTTCACATTTGAACTTTGTATAGAATTCTTTTTAATGATTTATTTCGCTGCAAATCTGCAGTGTATCAGTTCTTGACTCAGTGATTAATGGCTGCATTCTTATAGTTGCTAGGCTTGATGTTGTCTGAGCCTAGATAGATGTGCATTTTTGTTGCATTCATAGTTAGATTTGATAGCTAACAGGCATCTATGACTATTTATCATGCAACTTTATACGTCGGAAGTATTTGCTTCTGTATATGTTTAGTTTGCATCCATGTTATTTGAAGTTACGAGTGTATTTTGAATTAGGTAAGATTTGAACCTTGGGTTTTTTGAATAGAAGCCTACTCGCTTAATCACTAAACTACTCAATTGGAGAACTTATAAGCGTATTGACTATTAAGTGCTCGAAGTTTCCTGCTTGGTTGTTGATATTCAACCATTTTTTGTTTGAGGTTTTGGCACGAATGTCTCTGTTAATATATGTAAATATGCATATATCTTCACTAAATTTGAAATTACATATATATTCGTAGAAAATGTTTTCATGTCTTTAAATTAAATAATTAATATTTTTTTATACTGAATCCCCTTCATTTTCTTTCTTTACTACAACATATCCCCTTGGCCCCACTAGCAACCTGTGCCTTTGCCCACCTCCTTGACCCACCACCTCCTTGCCTCCAGCCCTCCTCGACCCACCACCTCCTCAACCTCCACCTCTGCCTACTGATGGTGCTGTCCTTGTTGCTAAGTACCTTGTCGACGGCCTCTCCTTTGATCACATCATCATTGTTTCCATCCTTGCCATCAAGTCCTTCGACGGTGGCCTTTTGTTCCACGATGTCATCCTTGATGCTAAGTACCTCTCCCTTAAGTGTTGCCTTCACTCCCTCTTCCCTGACCTCTTGGGCAGCAAGACACTCCACTAAACGATAGTTGGGTGTGGGGCCTCGGATTGATCAACCTGGGGCACCTAAAGTAATCTGTGATTCACCTAACCTGTACAAGTACACGCGTGAAGCCATACGATAGCACACGCAACGTGCACAAACAAACGGATGGCGGAAATGTATAAGCGGGGATAGCACGGGGAAAATCATTATTCATCTCATGAGTCCCACACCGCAGTGATAATAACAGGCACAAGCACACACGCACGCACAACATGCACACACACGCACGCACATACACACACCCAGATGCACACACGCGCGCACGCACATACAGGAGGTGGATAATATATGTACGGTGCTCATTGCATCTCATATGAGCCCAAAACTACAGCCGATTGGTAGTAATCTAATGGATGTAGGTAAAACAGCTAATCTTTGTGATTGGTAGTTTGGGAGATACGTTTTCAACGAAATTGTACCAAAAATAGAGAACAAAAAACTCAATTACGATATAATATTTCATAAATAAATCATCTTAAGATTTCGAATGTCCATATTTATCGGAAATTCCTAAAATGTAGCAACTAGAAAATGAGAAATTCGAGTGGAATGGGAGATAAAAATGGCAATACGATTTTATGATGCTTTAAAAAATCAATTACGATATATGAAGCTTTAAAAAAAAGGGCATAAACGTGTAATGTAGATTGCTGGATCGAAAGCGAACGACAAATGGTATGTCTTTTTAATTTATTTGTCGTATTATATCCTCTGCTGTGTTGTAATATAAGAGTGTAGTGTTGTAACAAATTCGTATCATTGTTGTGATTAGCCTAATAGCAAGTTGTATCAGAAATAATAACCAATATGACGAGGGATAAAAAATACTCTTAATTGAAATTTCGTAAAATAATTAATGGGACCGGTTTGATATTTTGGTAAATCCAGCTACTTGATATTTGGGTGAATCTGGTTGCTCGATAATTCAGTGAACTCGATTACTTAGCATCTTGGCGGATGCATCAGATTAGCATCCTGGTGGATTTGGTTGATCAAGGATTCATTGGATCCAACCCAATCCTAGGGCCCGATAACCCGCCTAAGGATGCTGTTGACCGAATTTGAAATGGACCACTGTTACGTCGACGTCAGCGCTGATGGATTGTGTAGTTACCCACTTAAATGCTATTAATAGTCAAATTACGGGAGAAGCGAAGAGGATCACGAGATCTGTTATGACAGGTGATTTTGTATTATAAATACTGAGATGAGATAGCTTTTGTTTTTTATGTAATTCGAGAGAGAAGCTAAGAGAAATTATATCACTCATTAGAATATAGTGAGATTTGGGAGTATCGTCCTCCCCTCGGACGTACACTTTAGGTGGAACTGGTGTAAGTCCCTATGGGAGGAGGTGAGATTTACGGAAAATGTAGATGATGCGGAAATTAAATATGCAATAATCTAACAAAAATCACAAACACAAGTGCACAAGGACTTTTAGGTGGAAACCCAAACTCATGTAAAAATCACCATCTAATCCACTCGACTTAGGATTTCTCGATGGATCGAGTCAATCAAATCCACTAAAGAGTCACTTAAAACGATGGTGACTCAACCTTAATACAATCGACGTTACTTTGAACGAGGGTAACGTGCCTCAAACCCCTCATCTTCAGGAGGAGTATTTAGTCTCTCGATGGAGACGGGAATTCGCAAAGCGAATATTTAATCAAAGACAATAAAACAATAATAATCTTATAGAGCCATAAAGTGAATAATTAATTCTAGCTACTATAGGTGAAGTATCTATCCTTTGGTGGAAGTGTGTTGACTTGGCAACACAGATACGCGAACCACGCAAAGGCACGTCGACGCTCTCGTAATCGTACGCAGGAGAGCGGGTTCACGGCGAGAAAGAAGCTCTCAAGATGAAGACTATGGCTTTTGAGAGCTATAACTTCTACTTTTCTAGAACATAAAATATGGTGGAAAGTAGTGTTTCTTAGTGTGTCTTGGTGTATCTAACAAAGGAGGGCTCCCCTTCTATTTATAGATGGCTTAGGAAGGCTTTGGAAGGCCTTGGAAGGCTTCCATAGCCATTGGGAACAAACCTAAGGCAGATTAGGCCAGAATCAGGGTCATTAATGATTCTGATAGTGTTACCAGACGTCTGGAAAAGTATCAGACGTCTGGAAACAACTTTTAAGACGCCTGAAAAGTAAATCAGACGTCGAATCCTAGACGGGTTTCCTTACTAACTTTAGTCAAACTTAAACAGGGTTCTTATGTAAGTCGGTCATACGACTTATTCGATGTCTGGCACCAGGTCTGGACGTTGGGAAACCAAGATTACTGTGGGAATGGATTTCCCGAGGCACAAACGGCTAGATTACTAATGAGAGGTGATTTTGGCTTGATCGAGGGCTAACGTCTATATATTAGACGTCTAAGATCCTCTACGGATGTCTGATAGAAAATTAAGGGTCAATCCTCAACTATTATATTTCTAAGCCAATGTTCTATTAATTGGACATCTAGCAAAGTCATCACACGTCTTCTAAGAGGTCTGGACTAAAGGCTGGACATCTAAACATGGAAGACAGTGAGTGGTTTCCATCCTAAGTGTTTTTGGACGTCTGAACAAATAGTCAAACGTCTTAAAGTCAAAGATTAGATGTCTGATTTCCAAATTGGATGTCTGATCAGGCTGTATGATGCCTACTTTGGTTTTCTAGGTTTTCTTATGGAAAGCCTAAGTATCGTAGGTTTGAATAAGTGTTCCTAAGACTACTGTTTTATTACTTTGGGTCTCTTTAACAAGTAATCTAGGAAAATAAGGAGCAAAGAACAAAAGATACAAAGCACAAATTACAAGACAAATAGAAATATATCATATTCTCCTTGTCTTCAAGCTCTTGCTCCAAGCGAAGCTCCTCCTCCAACGAGCTCCTTCAATCCACCATGGACGCGAGCTCTTCACACTTGTATCTATTTGCAATTGACCTGAAATCTTGGATTCAAAAGCAAATGTCAAATATCAAGTGTTTTGTTATCATCAAAATTAACGATTGTGGTGCCCTTGCATCAATAATCTCCTCATTTTTGATGATGACAAAACTATATGTAATAATCCAAAAAGTTCTCCCCATTTTTGACATTATCAAAAAGGTTTCATCAATTTTAATTCTCCTATACTCCCCTTTAAAGCATGCTATTTTAATTTTGGGTTGATTTCCTCTTTTTAACAAGAGTAACAATCTCCCCCTTTTTATAATAACAAGATAGCCATATAATTGACTCCCCCTATTTAAAGGAAATATACCTAACTTTTAAGTCCTTCCCCTTAATGATGGACAAATAGTTTATCAATTTTAACAACTCCCCCTATCTAGATGCTATTAAAAGAAAATAGGGTTTAGAGTGTACCTCATTTACCATGGCCAATAGAATGACCCAAATGGAGGTTGATGCCAAATTGGATGGGGCTCTTATTCGAAGCTTGGAGGTTCGGGCATCGGCGCCGGTCTCTAATCGAGCGGTCGATGTGTGGCGGTTTGATCACCCGTCGGTCTTCTCGTCGATCTTCTCATCTTCCTCTTTGGTCTACTCTTTGGTCCTCCCAATTCGAGTTGACCATTCTTCATCTTGTAATTCCAATCCTTGATGTTGAAATCTTTGCAACTTGAAAAACAAGATTCTAATTCTCTACTCGGTATCCAAGTCAATTTTGATCTGGATCTGTTAGTGGGTCTCCTTGAGGGAGATCCTTTGTCATCTTTATGACTAGGGTTAACTTTATCATTAGAAAAGTCATCTAATTTGTTCATCAATTTATTAGATTCTTCCTTAAGACATGCAAGTTCATTTTCAATAGCATGCATCCTGGTCTTTAAATAAGAAATTTTCTTTTTTAAACTAGTATTTTCCTCGATCAATTTATTATTTTCATTCATTAGATCATTGTTTTCAAACAACAAAATTTCATTTTTAGGACTAGAACTAATTTCTAAATCTTTAAGTTTAATCTCTAACCTTTCATTTTCATATCTTAGAAGACTAAGATTCTTTTTAATATTTTTATTTTCTACCTTTAATGACTTACTAATTTCATAAAGCTTATCAAAGGCATCTTGTAAATCAAAATTTACCTCATTATCGCCATTGTCGCTGTCACTATCACTTGCCATGGCCATGAAGCCCATGCAACCGACTTCGTCCTTTTTGGAATCTTCCACGTCTTCCTCCGAGCTTGAGTCTTCCCATGTAGCTTGGAACGCCTTCTTGTATTTCTTTTCCTTCTCCTTCTTCTTCTCCTTCTTGATAAGAGGGCACTCGAGTCGAAGATGCACATTTTTGTTGCAATTGTAGCAACGTCTTAGGCTACCTTGCTCTTTCTTTTCCTTCTTCTCTTTCTTTTCTCTCTTAGAATCCCTACAAAACTTGGAAAATTTCTTAAGTAAAATCCTAAGGTCTTCGTCATCAGAACTTACCTCGGTGTCTGAAGCGGCTTTGAAGGCAAAACTCTTCCTTGGCTTCGGCTCTGGTGTGTCATTCTTCCACCGCTTCATCTTTGTCTCATAGGCCATGAGATTTCCTAAGAGATCCTCCATGTTGAGCTCTTCTACGTCGTTTGCCTCCTCGATGGCAGTGACCTTTTATTCCCATTTTAGTCCAAGGGAATAGAGTAGCTTTCCTTGAAGCTCCCCCTTGATGAAGGTTTTTTCTAAAGCTTTCAAATTATCAACAATGAGAGTGAACCTAGTGTTCATCTCACTTAAGGTTTCGTTAGTCTTCATAGAAAATGATTCAAATTCTTGTGAAAGAACATTTATCTTAGAAGATTTACCTTAGAGGAACCTTCATGAGTGAAACGCTGGCTTCGAGAGATAACCGGGTTTTATTGTTATAGCGTTGTAGTATAGCCAGTTATTGCCATCATTTCAAATATATAAATTTTTTACTCGGAAAATAAAAGAGTTCCCGAGGTCGAACTCAGGGAGCAAGTTATATTCTATAGATATACATGTTCTATTACAAAAATAAAGAAAGAGAGAGAGAGAGAGGGGGAGAGAGATGAAAGTTTGAGTTCTTCTTCTTTTCTTCTCTTTGTCTCTCTCTCTTTTTAGCTTTTGTTCTTCCTGTTCTTCCTCTGTGTTTATCTCCTTGTGGTCCTCTTCTTCTTCTGTTGTTCTTCCTTGTTCTTTTGTTCTTCAGATCTCCTTTCTTCTTTTCTTTTTCCTGTCAGGACGTCGTCTCTCCTTCTTTCTTCTTTTCTTTTTCCTGTCAGGACGTCGTCTGATTTTCCAATCAGACGACTTAAACCGCTTGTTGCTACAGTGTCTCCCTTAGCTTTCTTCTTCTTCCGCGGTCCTTCTTCTTCACCTGTGCCTGCACACTTCAGAGTTTACGTCAGAGGGCAAAACCTACTCTACCCTCCCCCCCCCCCCGTCTCTCTCTCACAGAATCCGCTCATAGGATAGCTCTCCCAGAGCTGCCGGGTAGCCGGGTACGGGTCGCGCCCGGGTCCAGGCCCACCGGCGTGCGTGGTGGGCGAGGAGTGCAGGTCAGTCTAAGTCGGGTCGGGTCAGATCCGCGGGGCGTGAGCGCGGACGAGACCGGGTAACCGGGCGGGTGAAGGGGACCTCACCCCGTGTGCTGAGGCAGTAAGCCTCTAGCACTTTTTCGCTTTATACCGCTGCGCCTCTTCAGAGTTTTCCGAGGTGGGACTAAATGTCCCACCCTAATTGAGCGCCCGCAGCGGAGAAAGCAGCGGGCGATCGCGGCTTCACGCGAGGCCTTCGCCCCAGCTGCGAGCCTGATGCTTTGTCGAAATGCCTCGCAAGGCCTGGGAGTCGAATCTGGGCGTGGCGCGCCTGCAGCTGCAGGAGGAAGCAGCTCCTTCTGCACGGCAATGGCGGCGGAGGTCGGGTGACCTGTTCACAGCAAAACGGCCTCTCGGCCTAATCAGAAGGTGCCGGGAGCTTCGCCAGAGTGCGGCGAAGCTCGTGTGGGTGGTGGCGAGGCGTGGGGCGGCGTGCAAGGGCTGCCCTAGGTCGGACTGTGGGTCGGAGGATGGGTTTGTTCGGTGGGGTTGCAGAGGGTGATGTGGGGGAAGTGGAAGGGCGGGGGTTGATCAGGGTGAGGAGGCGGAGGTTCTGCGGTGGTCGGCGAGCCGTGTGGGTTGCTGGGGTGATGGGGGGGTCTCGCCGGAGTTTGGCCGGAGACGAAGGGGGTGACGGTGGACAGGAGTGGTCGAGGGTTTAATCAAATAAAAGACAGTGAGGAAAAGAAAGAGGGGGAGATGGGGAGGAGTTCTGACCTAGCTACGGAGACGAAAGGGGCCGGAGCAGGGCGACAGTCGTATCGACTGTCGCCGGAGAAGAAGATGCCCAGGGGAAGGGGCGGCGGCGAGCAGAGAGCCGGAGAGGCGCCAGCTGGGTGCGGCGTGGCGCGGGAAGAGCAGGGGAAGAAGTCTCTGCTGCTGGTATTGCGGCAGAGCGAAGAGGAGGAGGAGGAGGAACCGCCGGAGCTGGTGGGCGTCTGCCGGAGTGAGAGGAGAGGAAAGTTGGGGGTTTTCTCCGTCAGATCCGAGCTGGGAAGAACGGTGGAGCGACGGGGGTATTTATAGGGACCGAATCAGGGAGGAAGGCGGAGGGAGACGACGTGTCTCCCTCGCCGGAGGACGCCGGAGATGGAAACCCATACCGTCCGTGTGTTCGCACGGCCGGTATGGTGGGTTACAGCGACCAGGGGGTGTCCCTGCGACGGCTGACGACGCAGGGCACCCCCGGTTTACTTGCCAGGCTCTCCCCCTCACCCTGCGCGGCGCCATGCTCCGCGCAAGGTCGCCGGAGCATGGTGCTGGCAGGTTTTGCAGGGGGGACCTGAACGCAAAGAACGAAGGAGAGTTAGGGGCCAAAATGCGAGGGTTCAAAAGTTGAGGGCCAAAAAGTAAATATATGAGGACCAAAGTGTAAAGTCGGTCAAGGAGGTTTCTTCTTAGGCTCAAGTTTTTATACATGATTAATTAGGACCTAAGGAATCTGATGGTGAATTTCATTTCTATATTAAACCTTGTTTGACCGGTCAATTTATGCGAAAACCCAAATTAAGTTATTAATTGGGCATGGTTCTCAATGTAGGTCAAAATGGGTTCTGAAGGCCAAATTGAAGGTTCTAAACCCTAGAGATTATTTTTCTATGAATTTTAGAGGGTTTATTCTATTTTTACTTTGCCTCGAACCTCGTGAATTGAAGTGGGTTGTTTTAGGGTTACAGATTATCATTTAGTTCCTTGGAATTGCTGTAGCCCTTGCTAGATCATCTCATCCCACTTTTATTCTTATTAAGTTGCTTTGACCTATGTTTGCGCCCTGAATTACCCTGTATGCAGATTATACTGGTAAAATTGTATTTTTACCCCTTATGACTTGTTTTCTCCTTAAACTCAGAATTCTCTGAGTTAAGCCTTTCCTTGAGTTATGTAGGAGCTTTTATCCTTTGTATTAGGTCAAAATGAGCTAGTTATGGCTCATGATGAGGTTCTCATCAATGAGTTACCTCAAGTGTATGCCAAATCTTATATGCGGTGGTACATTGTGAGATTCGGTTGAATTCTTCTGGGCTTAGCACGCAATACAACGCATTCACTGTCTTCACGTTGAGTAAAAGCTCCCGAATCTGCTATTGCGAGTAACCTGTAGCGGGTCTCTCTGGGATGTTGAAAGGCGTCTCACACCTGGCTTAGATGGTGAAGTCGTTGGCTTGAAGCCACATGTTCATTTTGAGCTTCCAGTACGGGTAGCTGTTTTCGTCGAAAAATGGTGGACAGGTAGTAGACTACCCCTCGAAAATCCTCATTGCAGAGCTTCTCCCCTCCATTTGATCTTTGTCGAGTTGTTACGTCGATACACGAAACCTGCTCTGATACCAAATGTAATTCCCTACGGGAGGGGTGAGATTTGTGGAAAATGTAAATGATGCCGAAATTAAATATGCAATAATCTCATAAAAACCACAAACACAAGTGCACAAGGATTTTTAGGTAGAAACTTAAACCCGGGTAAAAACCACAACCTAAGCCTCTCGACTTAGGATTTCCTGATCGACTGAGTCGATAAAATCCACTAACAAGTCACTTAAAATGAGGGTGACTCAACCTCAATACAACCGACGCTACTTTGAATGAGGGTAGCGTGCCTGCAACCCCTCCTCTTTAGGAGGAGTATTTAGTCTCTTGATGGAGACGGGAATTCGCAAAGTGAATACCTAACTAAAGATAATAAAACAACAATAATCCTATAGAGCCACAAAGTGATGAATTAAATCTAGCTACTATAGGTGAAGTATCTTCCCTTTGGTGGAAGTGTGTTGACTTGGCAACACGGATGCGTGAACCATTCAAAGGCACGTTGGCGCTCTTGTAATCATAGGTGGGAGAGTAGATGTGATAAGTCGATTTTCGCTTTCGAAGATGATAATTAAGATGATTTGTTATTGTATTTCTAGGTGGTAGAAAATCGACTAATCAAAGTATTGAATTAAAATTAACCACTCACAGGAGAGCGGGTCATGTCCACAGGGAGGCAATGATCTATTAAGACTTTCTAAATTTGAAAATAATAATGTTCGCAATTAGTTTTCCTAAGTAAGCAAGCTAGAAACCCCTTTTAAATTAGGATAACAATGCATGTAATCACTGAACTTGCATTTTAATGAAAGATGAGGGGGTTCTTATGAAATCACTAGAATATAATATTATTAAATAAAAAATTCTCCTTTTGAAATGGCAATGAAATGTAATAAGAAATCAAATGCAAAACAGGGGAAGGATTTCCCCTTCACCGTGTGCGACGAGGAAGGCTTGGCCGGAGGTGCCAAGCTCATCGGAGGTCCTTCGGGCTGGGCTGCACTTGATGGCAGAAGCAGCTCAATGCGAGTTGGTTGGAGACAAGAGAACGGAGGAGAGGTAGGTGGTGGGTTACGGCGGGTTGTAGCTCTGTTTGCTGCTGAAGCTCGCGAAAGTGAGGGGACGCGAGTGTGTTGGGCATGTGAGTACGGGTGGAGAACTTGCGCGGGAGGGGTGAGGAGGTGCGTGCGTGTTGCTGCAGTTGCAGCTGTTGTGTAAGCTGGGTGGGCTGGTGGTAAGGAGGGCGGTGAGGAGGTGCGCGCGTGTTGCTGTAGTTGCAGCTGCTGCGTGAGCTGGGCGACGACGAGTGAAGTTGGGTTTGTTTTTGAGGTGGAAGAGAAACAGGAGAGAAAGTGGTGGGGGATGTGGAGTTGGTAGTCAGGAGGTTGCACGGTGAGTTTGTAGTGCGGAGCTCTACGATGGCGGTGCTGGCTGTCACCCCGCATGCTCACGGTGGCGAAGCTTCGCCGAGGTTGAGGTTGGTGGTAGTGGAGCGGATGAGAAACTAGGTTCTCTACACGTTGATAAAGGGGTGGTGGCCTCATCTGAATGGCAGCTGTTCCTCCTTCGTAGCTGTGGCTACCAGAATTTGAAATCCAAATAGGCGAGAGGAGATCCACCGTCGAGTGAATGCTGGCGGTGAAGAGTGAATGCACAGGAGGAGGAGGCAGGGGTGGAGCGATTACCTGCAGAGGGAGAAGAATAATAATAATAAAATAATTAGGATTATTTATACATAACTTCTCAACTTCTATGTTAATTAAAACAATGTATGTAAAGCACCTAATTAATTAACTAATCAAATGCATGCAATTCTATGTTAATTCTTCGTGCATTTAGATATGGATGCCACACATGAATTATGCACTTAAGCTAAAAAATGAATAAATTTATTTACATCCTAATGTATGTTATCTAAATGTTAAAATTAACTTAATGTCTAAGCACTTAAATACTTAAATAGCCTACAAATATGGGCTAATCAAATACCCCCATGCATAGTTTTTGCTAGTCCCTAGCAAATCCAAGCAATAACCTAGCACTCCAAGTAGACTAGCCAACCCAATTGGTCTTCCTTTAGAAACATGCTAAATTCAGACTTTAGACCTAAGGTTCCCAAGTAGTTGCTAGGTTACAGACTAGTTCAGTAAAGACGAGTTGTAGGCACAAGTTTCCCTGATTTTTAACTCTACTGATGTAAACACATTTACACTACTTAAGATGTCTATTTATGCATGTTCTTAAGCATAGGATAGCATTGCATGATATAAATATTGCATAACATGCATCATCTTGCATTTAGAGTAGTTTGAAAAAAATGGAGGTTAATTGTCTCCTTTTATGTGCTTGGACAGGGCAAACTTTTTATCAGGGTCTCGGATCGAAGATCCAACCGTACAGATGTGATCAGGGTGACAATTGGAGTTCAACGATTCCAAGATCGTCCTAATCAGGCATCTGTAGCATCAGATAGTGATCGGGGAACCATAGAAGATCAAGGGTCAGGATGGTGTAAATCTGCACTTCAAATGACAAATTCGACTGCACGGATGAATTCGGATCGACGATCGCAGCCTAACGACGCAAAAATCGAGTCAATTCGACACCCGTGGCACCATCTACAACATCCAGAAGATGGACGGCCAAGATGGCGCCACGTGGTGCCATCTCAGCCGCCCAAACGCCCGCATGCAACCACTGAAGCCTCCGCATCCGCCCCCTCTCTGCCGTTGGATCTCGATCCAACGGCTGTGAATGACTGCACCTAAAATCTCCTGCTCGACAATCCGCGCTCCGCAACGCAATGGGCGAGAGTGTTATCGCGAGCAGCGGATGCGGGTTCGAGCCGCAGCGAGGAGGCGAAGGGTGCGGGTGTGCATCGGATCTTGATCGGATGGCCATCCGCGCTCAATAGCGATGACGTGCTATTGCACGCCCGCGCCTCACGCGGCATTACATGCGTTGGGGCAGGCACGAAACGAGTGGGGGAGGCGCAATCACAGCCGTCCGATCGTTGTGGATGGCTGAACGTGCGGCGGGCATTGAGAGTGAGCAGTCGAGGAGGCGCGCGTGGGGAGCTCCCACTACGCCCACGTTGGGGCTTTAGCGACGGTTTTATCCGTCACTAAAGACCCCTTATTTAATGTTTTAAAGATGTAATGACTAATTTGCCCCCACTCCTTGCAACTATAAAAGGAGACCCCCTCCACACGAAATTCTCATCCCTTCCTTCTCTTCTCTACCTCTCCAAAGCTCAAGAGAAGCTTGTCTCACACCCGGGATGCTTCTCGCGAGATAAAGTCCAAATTTTCGTCCCCCTTCGGAGGTGGATCCCGCGACGACGACGACGTGCTGCCCCGTTCCCGTTCTTTTGCTTCGTCCTCCTTCGTCCTTTTTTGTCCTCCTTCGTCCAGGCGTCGTCCCGTCCGGCTAGTCCTCCAAGCGATCGTCGAGGAGGATATCTCTCTCCCTATTCTTTTTACTGCTTTCTAGTATAGATTTACTGCACGCACACACAAAACAAATCAATCATTAAGGGCACAACCCATTTAAAGGGCCCATCACATTCCAAAGCACATTCAAACCCAGCCCTAAATAAAATAGAGTAGACATTGGCCTTAAGGATTTGACCTGCTCTTCAGAGCCCAGAACGAGATTATTTTCGATTAGTCTGTTTCTACTGTTCAATCTGATGTCTAGCTAGGGGAGCAGAATCAAACGATCGCGGCTGAGGGGTACATTAGGAACTAGAGGCGCAAGTCGAAGGAAGAACCTTCTCCCCAGTCCCTCCTTCTAACTGGTTGGATTGAACAGACAGAAATAGATGAAATCGTTCCTTTATCTCAAGACGGGTTTTGGGAGTTTGTAGGTCTATAGGCTAACCCACTTAAGGACAGGTTTATTGTTTGTATTGCAGGGCGCCTTTCTTCCTCTCGCTTATCATGAATCCTTCCACATATTACACGCATTCCCGCTCTTTCCCTCCTGTTGTGAATTATCCTCAACATGACGATTATCCCGACTTGTACTATAATCAACCATCAGTTAGTTGGGATAACTCGGATTGGGGATACAGTTCCGGACCTCCGTGTTTAGGGTTTAACCTTGAACACTTTGATTGTGATTTCTATCCTTCTTAGAGCCACATCGATTATAGATCGTCAACCTTTTATGAATAACCTAATACGATCTACTATTAAGAAGGATACACCAATTCTTACCCATCCTCTGATTACATTGCCTTTAGGTCATCACCACCTTTTGAACAATCTGAAATGACCTATTATTAGGAAGGGTATAACGAATCTCAATTCGTTAATTCCCTTGCTTTGACCCCAAACCCGCCTAACTCTGAACCAACTTATTTGGTTCCGGTTAACCAGGTTCAAGATAAGGTTCTGTCTAACTTGAGGAATATCATACAATCTTTAGAAGTTCAGCTAATACCTTGCATTGAGTGATTGAAGCCCCTGATTGAAATGATTGATGATTTAAACAAGTCGTTGTTGGATTGGCTCCAGGATGTTAAGGATAAGAACTCGAGTGAGTTTCTACTTGGGAAATTAGCGAAATTGAGGATGAGATTCGTGGTTGCTTTGATTCAATCATGAGATGATTCCCAGGATGAACCCTCTTCAGGAAAGCCAATGATAGAACCCGCTCAGGCACCTGTTGGGGGGACACGTGTTACGAGGCTGACCAGATTGAATTAAAGCAACCAATTAAGGATGATCTTATTTCTTCACCTAAGATCCCTGAGCCGGGGTAGGAGGAAACGTATGTCTCCTTGGAACAGAAAGTGACAAATGATTTTGGGACATACATTGATACGGATCTTGATTTCTTTGATGGTGAAGATTTAAGTTGCGAAGTCTCACACGAGTTTTCTGAACACGATTTCTGTGAGACGATTGGGCCTGAGGAATCTGATAGATCATTTGATATCCCAATAACTGAGGAAACTAATCTTATTAGGGCACACATTGTGGATCCAGAATCACATTTTCTGGAGGGTTCAATTCAATGCCCTGATTGTCAGTTACACCTTGTTGAGCTTATCGATAATTTTGTTTCTGATATAATTAGACCCAAGTCAATTCTGATTCTGCCACATCATTTAGACTTGGAGATTTCAGACGGGGTGATTAACATGCAAGAGGTCTCAGAATTTAACATTCTGAATGAGGAGGATAGGAGCTGGGAAGTTCTGATTTGGGAAGTTAACTTTGGAGGAAATAGAAGATTGAGTCGAAGGGTACCTATTAAGCTAAAACCATCAAATCAGAACCCTTACGACATTTGTTTTGAGGATGTCAAACCCAAGCATACATTCAACGATTATTCTTTTGAGCTTGAATTCTTTGTAACCCGACTTTTTGGTCTTAGGTTGCATTCTCATAAATTGCAGGCTCGACCCCACTTGCATTCTGATTTTAGGTTTTGGGTAAATTTTATCCAGAACCTAAGATATTCTCGATTATGGGGTATGGGTCTGCACCACAATCTGGTCCACATCTGTGGACATCTACTGACAGGTTGGAGGATTCTTCTGTTTATTCTGATTCTGACCTGCACTTGTGAATTATTCATTTCTCTTCTTTGTATAGTGTTCCTAGCTGAAGGCACTACACTCAGCACATATACAGTTCTTTTTAGTTTTCATCTCGGAGCGGACCTGACATTCACGTAATTCAGGCGCTTTCTACGCTTTTCTACTCTATTTTATGTCTTTTTAATACAATGAGGACATTTCATTAGATAGGCATGGGGGGGTGGATATTCATCTCTGAATTCATTCGTCAGCTCCATAGATTTATTTTATTTTCTTTTATTAAAAAAAAATTCAGAATTAGGAAAGAGAACTTGGGTTTAAGAAAATTTTCAATCTTAGGAAATACTACATTATGATTTGAACACAAAGACCCTTTAGGTCTTTGGACTTAATCAGCTCGTGTATCCACTAAAATGTGGATTTTTTTTTTAAGTTCTCGCCAACCTAAATTTTATTTTAATTGGAGTAAATATGTTTAGGTGATAAGTACACGACTTATCAACCTGCCCTCTGATTTGAGGGAATTTTGAGTTTCTAGCATCTACACACTATCTTGTCACTGACTCGTTGTTCGACGATTTTAACGGAAATTGGCTAGCTAATGAACCTTTTAGAGTGATATGGCTGGCAAGTTATCGTGGGTAACAACCCATAGGTAGGTTATCCAAAGCCCAGTCATTGGACCTTTCTCTTTTTTCCTGCCCTTAGGTAAATCTTAGACCAGGGAAGCCACCTACTTAAAAAAAAAAAAATCAAAAAGAAAAGGAGAAAAGAAAAAAAAAGAAATAAACCACACTTCTTGCATGAGTATGGCTGGTAAGTTGTCGGTGGTAATAGCTCATCGATTGGTTGTCCAGAACCCAACTCAATAAATGCATTACAAATTCCCAAAACACTTTGGAAGAAGCGGAGAAGTAGAATAAATCGGGGAGATATACACTGAATTCACCCTTGTGTTGACCCCGTAAAAAAAAAAAAAAAGAGTAGGGAGAAAGCTACCGATTGTAAATATACACCTTTAGGCAGAATTCTTTTTAGGTCACCTAGAGGCGTAGAAATCCGAAGTCTGTTTTAATTGCCGGTCAATGAGTCTATCACATTTACAATAAGATGCTTAAAACTTAGGGTTCTCATCAAATCTTGGGTGAGTTGAATGGCCGTAGAAAGCCACTCTTAAACCCTAAAATTTGAAAATCCAAAAAATTAGAAAAGAGTAAAAAGAGAAAAAGAAAATTTTCTTTGAATAAGGCGAGGGTTTGAGGCGGTCTGCATTTTGGCAGATACTCAGGCACTGTTGTGTCTTTAAAAGATCAGATCCTAAGTAGACAATTTCTTAATGATTGAAAATAACTCATGCCCAAATAATCCAACCTAATTCTTTTATAAATAGCATATAGTTTTTGCTAGGGACTAGCAAAAGATAGGAATGGGGGTATGATGTAAACACATTTACACTACTTAAGATGTTTATTTATGCATGTTCTTAAGCATAGGATAGCATTTCATGATATAAATATTGCATAACATGCATCATCTTGCATTTAGAGTAGTTTGAATAAAATGGAGGTTAATTGTCTCCTTTTATGTGCTTGGATAGGGAAAACTTTTTATTAGAGCCATAGA
This sequence comes from Thalassia testudinum, assembly GCA_037157565.1. Taxonomy (NCBI): domain Eukaryota; kingdom Viridiplantae; phylum Streptophyta; class Magnoliopsida; order Alismatales; family Hydrocharitaceae; genus Thalassia; species Thalassia testudinum. The sequence goes on along the minus strand of JAZHRO010000046.1, from coordinate 17,069,723 downwards.
TCGAAGATCCAATCGTACAGATGTGATCATGGTGACGATTGGAGTTCAACGACTCTAAGATCGCCCTAATCAGGCATCTGTAGCATCAGATAGTGATCGGGAACCCTAGAAGATCAAGGGCCAGGATGGTGTAAATCCACGCTTCAAATGACAAATTCGACTGCACGGATGAATTCGGATCGACGATCGCAGCCTAATGACGCAAAAATCGAGTCAATCCGACACCTGTGGCACCATCTACAACATCCAGAAGATGGACGACCAAGATGGCGCCACGTGGAACCATCTCGGTCGCCCAAACGCCCGCATGCAACCACTGAAGCCTCCGCATCCACCCCCTCTCTGCTGTTGGATCTCGATCCAACGGCTGTGAACGGTTGCACCTCAAATCGCCCGCTCGAAAATCCACGCTCCGCAGTGCAGTGGGCCAGAGCGTTATCGCGAGTAGCGGATGCGGGTTCGAGCCGCAGCGAGGAGGCGAAGGGCGTGGGCGTGCGTCGGATCTTTATCGGACGGCTGTCCGTGCTCAATAGCGATGACGCGCTATTGCATGCCCGTGCCTCATGCGACATCGCACATGTTGGGGTGGGCGTGCAGCGAGCGGGGAAGGTGCAATCACAGCCATCCGATCGCTGTGGATGGCTGAACGTGCGGCGGGCGTTGAGAGTGAGCAGCCGAGGAGGCGCACGTGGGGAGCGCCCACTACGCCCACGTTGGGGCTTTAGCGATGATTTTATACGTCACTAAAGACCCCTTATTTAATGTTTTAAAGATGTAATCACTAATTTGCCCCCACTCCTTACAACTATAAAAGGAGACCCCCTCCACACGAAATTCTCATCCCTTCTCTTCTCTACCTCTCCAAAGCTCAAGAGAAGCTTGTCCCACACCCGGGATGCTTCTCTCGAGATAAAGTCCAAATTTTCGACCCCCTTTGGAAGTGGATCCCACGACGACGATGACGTGCTGTCCCGTTCCCATTCTTCTGCTTCGTCCTCCTTCGTCCTTCTTCGTCCTCCTTCGTCCAGGAGTCATCTCGTCAGGCTTGTCCTCCAAGCTACCGTCGAGGAGATATCTCTCTCCCTATTCTTTTTACTACTTTCGAGTATAGATTTACTGCTTTCTAGAGTAGTTTTGCTCGTCCTCCAAGCGATCGTCGAGGAGGATATTTCTCCCTCCATTCTTTTAATGCTTTCTAGAGTAAATTTATCACTTTCTAGTGTAATTGTTTTCTGCTTTCTAGTTGTAATAGTGAAACAAACAATCTCCTTAATGATGAATTCCCTGTTTATTCTACATCTCATTTTGATTTCTATTTGTAATATTCTCTCTCTCTCTTACTCTCTCTTTTATTTATTGTAAATAATTAGATAGTTTTAAATTGAATTACTTTGTGACAAATAAAAACAAACGCGTAGTTTTTAAATCAAACGTCTGCCTCCCTATGTTCGACCCGGAATTTTCATTTTGGTATAAATTTTATTTGTTGAACACGAGTTCTTCACTTTCAAACTACAACGACAGGTTTTTCAAAACCAAATACGTTAGCGTAGCAATTCGTACGTTCAACATCTACCCTAGGGTTTATTTGTCCCAAAGATTAAAGCATACGTGCATGTGCATTGGTCTGAGTTATTTGAGGTTGGAATGATTGCCAACCTAGAAAGCGAATATTATTATTATTCTTTGTAATATATTTATTTTTGTTTGATTCCTCTAAGTTTAACCTTGGATCAGCCATTAACACGGTCTGTGTCAGATTCATTGTTCCCATCACCGAACCTCGAAGGGTGCCTGGCTTTCGATGCTTCAAGATAGCAACGCCCATAATGACCCCAAGAACTCCTGACAATCGACATTTCGAGATAATATCACCCATGGATTTCTTAAGTGAATTCAGGCCTATGGCAATCGACACTTCGAGATAGGGCTACCCATGGTACTTGAATCGCACAATGCACTTACATGCCCCCAGTAGGATGGATATCCTAAGAGACAAGTGCCGAGGAGGTGACATGTTATCATCGCATCCTCAAGGTGAGTATATACTCCACCTCTTTTGTGGCAGGAACTCTTCCAATCAAATTGTCTTTTCAAGCTTCTCTTAAGTCAAAACTAAGAGAACCAACTTTTCTTTAAAAATTAATTAGGGTGATCACTATTTACACAAGACCAAGTGTGTGTGAAATGTGGATGCTTAGGTTACGAGGACTCGTAAACCAAAAGGTAGAAAAAGACTTCAGGTACTACCCAGCTTTTAACTCAATCCCTAGCTTTCCTTCCTCAACCTCTTGAGGAATGGTCCGCAACTTAACTCCTTCTTTAGTTTTTAAGTCCACAAAGGACCCTAAAGGTCTAAAGCTAGTAGCTCACTTAGCTTCTAAAGTTCGACACCTAGAATCAACTTAGTTTAACCTAAAGTTCTGGTCTGCTTAGGAATGTAGGACCCAGCTAGTTAAGCTCAATAATACAAAATGTTTTTCTTCTTCTTTTTTGAATGCAATATGCATGAATGAATGCAAAATGTAGACATGCTATAAATAGATGCCTCAGGTCCTCTCCCCCATGCTTGGTTCAAACAATGTCCTCATTGAAAACAAAACAGTTAAAGGAAGATATTACTTGAGGCGGAGAATGACAGGAGCTAAGGCTCCTCAAGAGTGACCTTGTCAACCAGATGACCATCCAAAGTAATGTATGGTTTTATCGTTGGCTGTTGACGATAAAGGGAGTTGCCGAAGAGGAAGGCCTCTTAATCTCCACAGCTCCATGCGAAAACACTTTAGTGATTATGTAAGGCCCATCCCAACGAGATTTTAATTTCCCTGGAAAAAGCTTAAGTCTGGAATTGAAAAGCTAGACTTGTTGGTGGGGCTCAAAGGTCTTTCTAAGGATATACGTATCATGCAAGACCTTAGTTCTCTCTTTATAAGCTTGAGAGGTGTCATAAGCATCATTCCTCAGTTCTTCAAGCTTACTTAATTCTGGAAGTCGTGCCTTACCCGCCTTTTCTAAATCCATGTTAACACTTCGAAAAGCCCAAAGTGACCTATGTTCCAGCTCAACGGGTAAATGGCATTCTTTCCCGTACACAATTTGAAAGGGAGATGTACCCAAAGGGGTCTTATAGGCCGTTCGATACGACCACAAAGCATCATCGAGCTTTTGGGACTAGTCTTTCCTATCAGGTCTAACGGTCTTTTTAAAAATGTTCTTTATCTCCTTATTCGACACTTCAACCTGGCCACTCATCTGAGGATGGTAAGGGGTAGCGACCTTGTGAGTCACTCCTAGACTCCTGAGTAGCTGATTGAAGTGGTGGTTTCAGAAATGAGGTCCCCTATCACTTATAATGGTCTTGGGGCAGCCAAAACGAGAGATGATATTGGCCTTCACAAATTTCAAGACCACAGAGTGGTCATTTGTGCGTGTAGAAATGGCCTCTCTCCATTTAGAGACATAATCAATAGCTACCAAGATATATTCATAACCATGGGACAAAGGGAAGGGGCCCATAAAGTCAATTCCCTAAACATCAAAAATTTCAACAGATTGAATAGGGTGTTGAGGCATCTCATTCCTCCCTAATCGTTCCAGTCCGTTGACATCTAATACAGGCCTTAACAAAATTATGAGAATCCTTAAATAGTGAAGGCCACCAAAAATCGGACTGGAGAACCTTGAAGGCAGTTTTCTTAGCACCAAAGTGTCCTCCACAATGAAATTTCATGGAAAAAACTTAGCACACTTTGTTGATCCTCTTCAGGCATGCATCATCTCAATACTTGGTCTTATCCAATTCTAATAATTCAGACTCTTCCCAATGAAAGTATCTAGCTTGGGAAATGAATCTTTTTCTTTTCTGCTCATCCTAAGAGCTAGGAATTTCTCCAGTGACCAAGTAATTGACAGTATCAGCATACCAAGGTGAATTTGGTGTTACTGCCATAAGGGTTTCATCAGGAAATGTCTCGCGGATGTCTCTAGATGGAGAGTCATCAAGTGGAAGGCGATACAGGTGGCCAGCCACAACATTTTCTACTCCTTTCTTTTCATGTATCTCCAAGTCAAATTTTTGAAGGAGTAGGATCCACCTAATCAGACGTGGCTTAGAATCCTTCTTAGCAATGAGATGCTACATTGTTGCATGATCAGTGAAAATAACCACCTTAGACCCAAGAAGATAAGACCTAAACTTCTCTAGAGTACAAACTACAGCAAGTAATTCCTTTTTAGTGATAGTGTAGTTTTGCTGTGGTTTGGTTAAAGTTTTGCTGGCATAGTGCAACACATGAGGTCTTCCCTCAACCCTTTGTCCAAGGACTACTCCCATTGCATAATCTGAAGCATCACACATCAGCTCAAATGGGAGTGTCCAATCAGGAGCTCGTAGAATAGGCGCAAAGATCAAGGCCTCCTTCAGAGTTTGAAAGGCCTCGGCATACTTTGAATCAAATTGAAGGAAGATTCCTTCGCCAACAGGTCACAAAGTGGCCTAGAAATTTTACTGAAATTTTTAATAAAGCGCCTATAAAAATCGGCATGGCCCAGAAAGGATCTAATCTATTTGACATTCGTGGGCAATGGAAGTTTGGAAATAGAATCAATCTTGGTTTTATCTACTTCTAAGCCTTGCTCAGACACAACATGCCCAAGTACAATTCCTTTCTGTACCATGAAGTGGCTTTTCTCCCAGCTGAGGACTAAACCAGTCTCCTTACATCACTTTAGCACGTTCTCTAGGTGTAGGAGACATTGGTCAAAAGACGAGACGTAAATGGAGAAGTCATCCATAAACACTTCAACACACTCGTCAATCATGTTTGAGAAAATGGACATCATACACCGTTGGAAGGTTGCAAGGGCATTATGATGAGAACCTCATCATGAGCCATAACTAGCTCATTTTGACCTAATACAAAGGATAAAAGCTTCTACATACCTCAAGGAAAGGCTTAACTCAGAGAATTCTGAGTTTGAGAAGAAAACAAGTCATAAGGGGTAAAAATGCAATTTTACCAGTATAATCTGCATACAGGGCAATTCAGGGCCCAAACATAGGTCAAAGCAGCTTAATAAGAATAAAAGTGGGATGAGATGATCTAGCAAGGGCTACAGCACTTCCAAGAAACTAAATGATAATCTGTAACCCTAAAAACAACCCACTTCAATTCACGAGGTTCGAGGCAAAGTAAAAATAGAATAAACCCTCTAAAATTCATAGAAAAATAATCTCTAGGGTTTAGAACCTTCAATTTGGCCTTTAGAACCCATTTTGACCTACATTGAGAACCACGCCCAATTAATAACTTGATTTGGGTTTTTGCGCAAAATGACCGGTCAAACAAGGTTTAATATGAAAATGAAATTCACCATCAGATTCCTTAGGTCCTAATTAGTCATGTATAAAAACTTGAGCCTAAGAAGAAACCTCCTTGATCGACTTTACACTTTGGTCCTCATATATTTACTCTTTGGCCCTCAACTTTTGAACCCTCGCATTTTGGCCCCTAACTCTCCTTCGTTCTTTGCAATCAGGTCCCTCCTGCAAAACCCTGCCAGCACCATGCTCCGGCGACCTTGCGCGGAGCATGGCGCCGCGCAGGGTGAGGTGGGGGACCTGGCAAGTAAACCGGGGGTGCCCTGCGTCGTCAGCCGTCGCAGGGGCACCCCCCTGGTCATTGTAGCCCACCATACCGGCCGTACGAACGCACGGACGGTATGGGTTCGTGTTTCCGACCATTCTCCGGCGAGGGAGACACGTCGTCTCCCTCCGCCTTCCTCCCTGTTTCATCCCTATAAATACCCCCCGCTGCTCCACCGACCAGGGCAGCTCGGGTCTGACGGAGAAAACCCCCAACTTTCTTCTCCTCTCCCTCCGGCAGACGCCCACCAGCTCCGGCGGTTCCTCCCCCTCCTCCTCTTCGCTCTGCCGTAATACCAGCAGCAGAGACCTCCTCCCCTGCTCTTCCTGCGCCACGCCGTACCCAGCTGGCGCCTCTCCAGCCCTCTGCTCGCCGCCGCCCCTTCCCCTGGGCATCTTCTTCTCCGACGACAGTCGATACGACTGTCGCCCTGTCTCGGCCCCTTTCGTCTCCATAGCTAGGTCAGAACTCCTCCCCATCTCCCCCTCTTTCTTTTCCTCACTGTCTTTTATTTGATTAAACCCTCGACCGATCCTGTTCACCCTCACCTTCTCCGCCTCCGGCCATCCTCCGGCGAGCCGCTCCCATCACCTCAGCGACCCACACGGCTCTCCAACCACCGCAGGACCTCCGCCTCCTCACCCTGATCAATCTCCGCCCTACCACTTCCCCCACATCACCCTCTGCAACTCCACCGAACAGACCCATCCTCCGACCCACAGTCCGACCTAGGGCAGCCCTCGCACGCCGCCCCGCGCCTCGCCACCACCCACACGAGCTTCGCCGCACCCTGGCGAAGCTCCTGGCACTCTCTGATTAGGCCGAGAGGCCGTTTTCTTGTGAACAGGCCACCCGACCTCCGCCGCCATTGACGCGCAGGAGGACCTGCTTCCGCCTGCAGCTACAGGTGCGCCACGCTCCGCGCCAAGCCCAGATTCACTCCCAGGCCTTGCGAGGAGTTTTGGCAAAAACACCAGGTTCGCAGCTGAGGAAGAAAACTCCGCGTGACGCTGCCATCTCCTGCTGAATTCCCCGCTGCGGGCGCGCAATTGAGGTGGGTCGTTTAGTCCCACCTCGGAAACGCCTGAAGAGCCGCAGCGACATAAGATGCAAAAGTGCAGTAGCCTTACTGCCTCAGTACACGGGGTGAGGTCCCCTTCACCCGCTCGGTTACCCGGTCTCGTCCGCGCTCACGCCCCGCGGACCTGACCCGAACCGACCCGACCCGACTCGACTGACCTGCACTCCTCGCCCACCACGCACGCCGGTGGGCCTGGACCCGGGCCTGATCCGAACCCGGTTACCCGGTAGCTCTGGGAGAGCTTTCCAAAGAGTGGTTTCAGAGAGAAAGAGAGACGCGGGGGGGGGAGGGTAGAGTAGGTTTTGCTTCTGACGAGAAACTCTGAAGTGTGCAGGCGAAGAAGAAGACCCGCGGAAGAAGAAGGAGCTGCACTGTAGCAAATGCATAGTTAAGTCGTCGAAGCACCGGTTCAGACGACGGAAGGTCAGCAGCCAGAGCAGGAAAGAAGGCAGGCTGAAGAAAGAAAGAAAAGAAGAGCAACGGCCAAAGCAGAAGAAGAAGAAAGGAAGACTTAGGAGATCTGAAGAGGAGCGTCACCTCTGCAGAACCAAGGAAGAAGAAGAAGGAGATCTGAAGAGGAACATCACCTCTGTAGAACAAAGAAGAAGAAGGAGATCTGAAGAAAAGAAAGAAAGAAGAACATCACGAGGAGAAAACGAAAAGAACAACAAATTCTTTCCCTCTCTCTTTCTTTATTTTGTAAAAGAAACATGTATATCTCTAGAATACGACTTGCTCCCTGAGTTCGACCTCGGGAACTCTTTTATTTTCCGAGTAAAAAAATTTATATTTGAAGTGTTGGTCATAACCGGCTTTACTACAACGTTATAACAAAACAAAACCGACGTTTCACATTACATAATCCAAATGGTATACGCCTGATTGCAAAGGTACCATAAGGACTCGTGAATGTCGTCTTCTCCTGGTCATCAGGGAAGACTGCAACCTGGTTGTACCCAGAATATCCATCGAGAAAGCAATAGTACTTGTTCCCTACCAATTTCTTTAGAATTTGATTAATAAAAGTCAAGGGAAAGTGATCCTTCTGGGTAGTGGTGTTCAGCTTGTGGTAATCAATACAAACCCTCCATCCGGTTGAGGGTCTAGTCACAACCTGTTCACCTTGGTCATTAAATTCCACAGTAAAGCCTACCTTATTTGGCACCACATGATAGGACTTACCCATTTACTATCTGCAATGGGATATATGATCCCAGCATCCAACCACTTCAGGATTTCCTTTTTAACCATTTCCCTCATATTAGGGTTCAGACGTCTCTGCATGTCCCTAAATGGCTTGATGGAATCATCAATATAAATGTGGTGCATGCAGAGTGTAAAGTCTATGCCCTTAATGTCAGCAATGTTCAAAGCAATAGCTTCCTTGTGCCTAGGCAAGCATTCAATCAGGGCTCCCTCCTATGCCTCAGATAGCACAGCCGAAATGATAATGGGAAGCGTATCATTGGCACCCAGGAAGACGTACTTGAGAGTGTCTGGGAGAGGTTTCAAATCAAGGTCGGGGGCTTGTATGGTTGAGGGTTTCATAATATATGTCCCCATCTCAGGTAGCAGATCTACTTTGGGCAGAGATGATGGGGAAAGAGACTTAGCAGAAATACCCAGCAACTCCTCAAGTTCTAGTATATCCCCTTCACATTCCTCCAAGAGATGGAAATGCTCATTTAGCATGACATGCTAAAAGGGGTTATCACATAACATTGCAGGGGTTGTCTCTTCAATCAGGTCATCTATCACCTCAACTTGAGAACAATCCTCAAGCCCAGCTTGTTTATAAGCATCAAACACATTAAACCGGATTTTCCTGTTCCTAAAGGCCATTTTTAATGCCCCAGTATTGCAATTGATTGAAGCATGCGAAGTTGCAAGGAAGTGGCAGCCCAAAATGATGGTGGGCTTGGTTGGCTTGGTGGTAGGGTTAGTGTCCAAAACTAAGAAGTCAACGGGGAAGAAGAAATCTTCTACTCTCACAAGGACATCTTCTAGAATTCCCCGAGGTGTCTTGAGTGATCGATCAACAACTTGAAGGATTACTGGGCTAGGCTTCAGATTGCCTCCCCCAAGTTGTTCATACACATAGCTCGGAAGGATGTTCACCCCTGCACCCAGATCAAGTAGAGCCTCATCAATCTGTAAGTCACCAATAACCACCGAGATGTACGGGGCTCTTGGGTCCTTAACTTTCTGGGGTGTGCCATGTTGAACAATTGAGCTAACAGAATTAGGCAGGACAACTTTTGATTGGACCTGTTTCCTAGATTATCGCTTTTTTGTGCACAGGTCCTTTAAGAAGTGGGCATAAGACAGAATCTGCCTGATAGCCTCAAGCAAAGGCAGGTTAATCTGCACTTGCTTGAAAGTTTCCATGATCTCATCCATCTTATCTTTGGCTCTAGATGAGCCAGCAGAAGTCTGCCCAGATGTGGATAAGCACTCTGGAAAGGGCCCTCTCGATCTCTGGGTGGAAGGGTTGTCATGTCGAGTAAGGGGTGGAACGGGGGCAAGTTCTTTCGGTGAGGTGATTTCAAGCAGAGGAGATTTGGGCAAGTCTTCTCCGGTGGGGGTGAAAGTCGGGGTGGATGGTTTTTTAGAGGGTAAGACTATAGGATCATCGGGTTTGGAAATTTCTTTTCCACTCCTCAGAATAGTCATCGCTTGGGCATGCTCCCTAAAGATAATCCCTTTTCCTTTAGGATTCTCCTCAGTAGCATTGGGAAGCTTCCCAGTTTCCCTCTATCTAACGACCTCAACAAGGTGTCCTATCTGCGATTTCATTTCATGTATAGCCTTGTCATGAGATTGGATGATGACACTTTGACTTTCTTGCATAGTTCTCAACATTGCCTTCAATTCATCCATCTCAGAGGTCTTAGGTTGGGCAAAGGTTTGAGGTTGGTTCATTGGTTGATTTTGAAAGGGTTGTGGTTTATAATTCCCTGAATTTGAAACATTCCCTTGTCTCTAGGAAAAGTTTGGGTGATTCCTACATCCCTCATTATAAGTGTTGGAAAAAGGGTCATTACAAGGTCTAGGACGGAACCCTTGAGCGGCATTCAGATCTGCTTGTACAAGCTCAAAGAATTGGGAGGCTAAGTGGCAATCCACAGTGGCGTGTGTATTGCCTTGGCAAATGGAGCATTCAGAAGCTTGGGATGTGGAGGTGCTAGATACGAATTGGCCCGGGCTTGACATAAGCCTTTCCATGTTTTGATTCAACAATTGAATCTAATAGGCTAAATTCTGGGTGTCCCTTGCCTCATTCGCCTCCAACTTTCTTTGAATGAGAGTGGGTTTTCTATCCATGTAGGTAGAATTCAAGTGAATAGAATTCTCACTCAAAGTATCAAAAAGGTTCCAAGCTTCATCCTTAGTCTTAGATAAAAAGGTTCTTGCACAGGCACCATCCACAGTCTACTTGTGCGAATCATTAAGTCCGGTGTAGAACCTTTCAACCAGTTGCCACTTAGGCACCTGGTGATGTGGGTAAAGTCTCAACAGGTCATTAAAGTGCTCCCACGTATCATGGAAAGCTTCCCCATCCTTTTGAACAAAACTCATAATTTCCCTCCTAAAGTGATTTGTTTTGCTCATGGGGAAGTACTTCTTCAAAAACTCCTTCTTCAAGGCATCCCAAGTGTTAATATCATCAAGGGTATGATACCAATACTTGGCTTTGTCCTTGAGGGAGAAAGGAAAGAGGGTCCGCATTTGAGCGTCATCAGTAACGCCTTGTAGCTTCATCGTGGAACTGACCTAGGTGAATTTCTCTATATGCCTGTAAGGGTCTTCCCTAGCAATACCATAAAATGAGGGCAGTAAGGATATGGTTCTGCTTTTGATCTCATAAGGATTGTCCCCTCTAGGTCTATGTAGTGCCGGGCCATTTTGATTGGTCGGAATGAAATATTCCTTAAGGCTCCTTTGACCAGCCATTACTTTCCTTGGGAGGTTCCTTCTTAAGATTCTTTCATGTTCAGGATCAAATACAAGTTGTCTCCTAAGAGATCGCCTACCAAGCATGTACTACAAATACAATTCAAATGGACTTGTTGGGTCTTTACAAATTTAGGCTTTTGATTTAAATTCAAATTGTAGGTGACAAAGCAAGTTGCCCAATCAATTACGTGCCTATTGTCAACCTACGAAATGCCTAAAAAGACCTAGTTGGAGCTTAGGTGTTCTTCCCTAAATCTCAAATGGTAGAGCAACTCCAAAGACAGAAGATCGAGGGATGCAAGTAGGCCTAAGCCTTCCTTTGAAGCTGTGCTTTCGCGGTGCTTCTTAACTACCCCCACAAATTCGTGACAGGGCATCCCCCTCTTTAGAGTTACAAAACCTTTGATCTCAAGTCTGAACACTTCAGAATCCAACGGTAGGAGGGCTCTTGTCCTAGTAGTTCCAAGACCTAGGAGTGTCTAAATGCGTGCCATGGTGCAAGGGATATAAGTGTGAATACACTGTAAAAATTTCGAGTTTTGAATTGCAGCACAATGTCTCAATTCAAGTCCTTGGTTTTTAGTGTTCCTCCTTAACTTAAAGTCCTTTTTCAAGAAAATATGTGACCACTTGTTAGATCTTTCAAAATAATTTAAGTGGTCTTGTCTTTACATCCACATGCAAATGCGTGAACAATATATGGATGCAAAGTAAAAGAGAACGTACCTTGCCTCCCGCAATCTTCAATGAGATGCATGCAAATGCAAAATAAAATCTAGAGGCTGCTCATTCACGCCTAAATGGTCATCCAAAGGCAGGCAGCTTCTAGTAGGCAGCTCATGTTTTTTTTTTGTTTTTGTTTTTTTTAGCTACTTATGCACAAGCAAGAAAAATAAAATCAATCTACAAAAGAAAGTAAAAAATCTAAAGAAAAGGGAGCAGGCTCCCAAAAAGTTACCCAACAAGGGTGTAAAAGAAAGTTGGGGAACAAACCCCTCAACTATACCCCAAAACAAGGGTCTCAAACTAAAATGTGCAAGGAAAATTAAGTCTAAAGTCTTAATCCTACTCCAATCAAATAAGCGACTAAATGTTAGGAGACGATCGTCACATCCTCGTCCTTCCCCTCCTGGCAATCTGGTTCCTTGCAAGGTGGCTCAAACAATTTCTCCTCTGGCGACGTCAAGGGTTGCCTCTCATGATGGCTAGTGTGATGGAGAGTCATAGAATGTGTGTCGCAGATCATTGCACTCACACCAGAATAAAAAGATCTAGAGTTAAATATGATTCAAAATTTAAATCAATGTGAACGAATGAATGAATGCGATTTAATTAAGCCTGTTGCCTCCCCAGCAACGATGCCATTTGATAAGTCGATTTTCGCTTTCGAAGATGATAATTAAGATGATTTTTTGTTGTATTTCTAAGTGGTAGAAAATTGACTAATAAAAGTATTGAATTAAAATTAACCACTCACAGTAGAGTGGGTAGTGTCCACAGGGAGGCAATGACCTATTAAGACTTGTTAAATTTGAAAATAATAATGTTCATAATTAGTTTTCCTAAGTAAGCAAGCTAAAAACCCCTTTTTCATTAGGATAACAATGCATGTAATCACTGAACTTACATTTCAATGAAAGATAAGGGTGTTCTTATAAAATCACTAGAATATAATATTATTAAATAAAAAATTCTCCTTTTGCAATGGCAATGAAAAGTAATAAGAAATCAAATGCAAAATAGGGGAAAGATTTACCCTTCATCGTGCGCAACGAGGAAGGCTTGGCAGGAGACATGAAGCTCGTCGGAGGTCCTTTGGGCTGGGCCACATTCGATGGCGGTAGCAGCTCGGTGCGTGGTGGCTGGAGACGAGAGAATGGAGGAGAGGTCGACGGTGGGTGATGGCGGGATGCAGCTCTGTTTGCTGCTGAAGCTCGCGAAGGTGAGGGGATGCGAGTGTGCTGGGTGTGCGGGTATGGGTGGAGAGCTCATGCGGGAGGGGTGAGGAGGTGTGTGCGTGTTGCTGCAGTTGCAGTTGTTGCGTGAGCTGGGCGACAACGAGTGAAGTTGGGTTTATTTTTGAGGTGGAAGAGAAACAAAGGAGAAAGTGGTGGGGGATGTGGAGTTGGTGGTCAGGCGGTTGCATGATGAGTTTGTAGTGCGGAGCTCTGCGATGGTGGTGTGGGCTGTCACCCTGCACGCCCACGGTGGCGAAGTTCTGCCGTGGTTGAGGCTGGTGGTAATGGAGAGGATGAGAAACTAGGTTCTCTGCATGGTGAGGAAAGGGGTGGTGGCCTCGTCTGAATTGCAGCCGTTCCTCCTCCTTTGTAGCTATGGCTACAAGGATTTGAAATCCAAACAGGCAGGAGGAGATTCGCCGTCGAGTGAATGCTGGCAGTGAAGAGTGAATGCACAGGAGGAGGCGGAGGCGGAGCGGTTACCTGTAGAGGAAGAAGAAGAAGGATAATAAAATAATTAGGATTATTTATACATAACTTCTCAACTTCTATGTTAATTAAAACAATGTATGTAAAGCACCTAACTAATTAACTAATCAAATGCATGCAATTCTAGGTTAATTCTAAATGCATTTAGATATGGATGCCACACATGAATTATGCACTTAAGCTAAAAATATGAATTAATTTATTTACATCCTAATGTATGCTATCTAAATGTTAAAATTAACTTAATGTCTAGGCACTTAAATACTTAAATAGCCCACAAGTATGGGCTAATTAGGGTGCACGGTGAGAAAGAAGCTCTCAAGATGAAGATGATGGCTTTTGAGAGCTAGAACTTCTTCCACTTTTCTAGAACACAAAATATGGTGGAAAGTAGTGTTTCTTAGTGTGTCTTGGTGTATCTAACAAAGGAGGGCAGCCCTTCTATTTATAGATGGCTTAGAAAGGCTTTGAAAGGCCTTGGAAGGCTTCTATAGCCGTTAGGAACAAACCCAAGGCAGATTAGGCTGGAATCAGGGTCATTAATGATTCTAACTGTGTTGGCAGACGTTTGCAAAAGTATCATACGTTTGGAAACAACTTTTAAGACGTCTGGAAAGTAAATCAGACGTCGAATCCTAGACGGGTTTCCTTACTAACTTCAGTCAAACTTAAACAGGGTTCTTATGTAAGTCGGTCAGACGACTTATTCGATGTCTGGCACTAGGTCTGGACATTGGGAAACTAAGATTACTGTGGGAATGGATTTCCCGAGGCACAAACGGCTAGATTACTAATGAGAGGTGATTTTGGCTTGATCGAGGGCTAACGTCTATATATCAGACGTCTAAGGTCCTCTACGGATGTTTGATGGAAAATTAAGGGTCAATCCTCAACTATTATATTTCTAGGCCAATGTTCCACTAATTGGACATCTGGCAAAGTCATCAGACGTTTGCTAAGAGGTCTGGACTAAAGGCTGGACATCTAAACATGGAAGACAAAGAGTGGTTTCCAACCTAAGTGTTTTTGGACGTCTAAACAAATAGTCAAACATCTTAAAGTCAAAGATTAGATGTCTGATTTCCAAATTAGACGTCTGATCAGGCTGTATAATGCCTACTTTGGTTTTCTAAGTTCTCTTATGAAAAGCCTAAGTATCCTAGGTTTGACCAAGTGTTCCTAGGACTACTGTTTTATTACTTTGGGGCTCTTTAACAAGTAATCAAGGAAAATAAGGAGCAAAGAACAAAAGATACAAAGCACAAACTACAAGACAAAATTGAAATCTATCCTATTCTTCTTGTCTTCAAGCTCTCGCTCCAAGCGAAGCTCCTTCTCCTCAAACGAGCTCCTCCAATCCACCATGGATGCGAGCTCTTCACACTTGTATCTATTTGCAATTGACCTGAAATTTGGACTCAAAAGAAAATGTCAAATATCAAGTGTTTTGTTATCATAAAAATTAATGATCGTGGTGCCCTTGCACCAACAATTGGTTCACCAACTTTGTGTTCTTTGTCCCTTGATTTGATCAATTGGCACCATTTGTGGGAAACGCTATTGCTTGATATTGTTACCATGCTTCCTACTTCTGAACCTAAGCAATGGCTCCCACCACACGTCACTCCTCCTGCGCTAACCTTGTGAAAGTTGCCTTGGTGGAGTCCAGTGTCTCTGTGTCTAGGAGACGCCACCAGGACGCCGAGCCTCGCAAGTATAAGGTTGCACAACCTAGCCTGCAACCTGAGCCTTCTCATCATGAGAATCCTTAGGGGAATCCTCTCCTTGAAATACAGGCAAAAGAGGAGTATGAGGCCAAACTGGAAGACTTAAAGGCAGAATAATAGTTGATAGCTAACCAACTCCTGGAGATTAAATTGATAAAAGAAAAGCAAAAAGTTTAGTTGGAGGAGCCCTAGAACTCCAGCACCCACCGATGACCAAATCAAATGGCATCGCGTGGTGGAGGAAGAAAATGCCCGCTTGTGCAAACAGCTTGAAAAGTTAAAACATGAGCTTAGTAGCTAGAAAGGGAAAGTTCCTCTTGGTCCACCTAGAGCCTCCACCATTCTGAGAATCAGAGGAGCAATCTGGGGCCCACCCCATGGTGACCAGGGGGGTTCCTTCCCTGAGATTGTCTGGCAAGTCACCCAGGCGATGAGAGGTATACGCCCCTGGGCATATTTCACTACCTATCCTCTCATGGAGGAAGTGATGATTGTCCCTTTGCCAAAATAATTCATGCAGCCCGTCATGGTGAAATATGACAGGATGAAAGACCTTAACAGTTTTGTAGGGAGCTATTGCCAGATGATGCTTGTCCATGGCTGTCCTGACGGGGTACTCTGCCAGATATTCCAGTCGTATCTCTCTAGCATGTCTCATGAGTGATTCAACGAGCTGCCAGCATGAAAAATTACTTGTTTTTAAGAATTGGTGGACAAATTTTGCCAATACTTTGCAGGGTAGCAGCGGATTAGGGATAACTCTGGTCATACCTTGATAGGTTCAAGACTCAGTACTTCAAGTGCAAAAGGCCCCACGATGCCATTTCCATCCAGTACTTCAAGTTAGGGCTCTTGTCCCAGAGGTTCTCGTATGATATTGGAGACCTCCTACCAAGAGACATGGCTGAGCTATGGGACCGAGCTACGAGATTTGCGGAACAAGATGATTCTTTTCACTCTCATAGTCAACTGGCAGATGGATATGGGGAGGATTTGAATTCCATTGATGAGAAGAAGACCTTAGGGGAGTCGGCTTCCATATCCATTTGCGGAGGTAACCCTTCAATAAGCGGAAGGCGAACTTCCAGGACTAGAGGAATGAAAGGTCCATAAAGGTTAAAAAACGGCCCCCACCAACCCAGGTAGGAATTTTTTGAGTACACTCCCTTGGCCATAAACTATGCAAACATGTTGGCAGAGGTATGGTTAATCAATAAAGACCTCCTGCCGTTGCTAAAGCCTCTTTAAAAGAAGGCTGACTCGGGTCAATATTGTAAATATCATTAGGCCCGAGGACATGCTGCTGAAGATTGCTGGCATTTGCATGATTAAATTGAGTCTCAAATTCGACACAACAACTTGGGCACATTTTGTGAAGCGCAACAAAAGCCAGGACAAGGGCAAGTGACCCATGGAGGGTCCGGAAGAATACCACCGGGAGAAGCTTCAAGAGCTCCAAGAGGTAAATGTGATATTCCTAGCCGACGAGAGTTCGGCTAAATCGTGGATCACAAGGGTGAGCTAGGAATTTCTCGACAGTTCCCACCTATGGAGTATCACCACCAGGTTTTGACAGCGATGGTAGCATAACCCCAAGATACCCATGAACTTAATCTTCTGCCTACATCGACAGTTGAGGAAGTGGAAGTCAATTTTGAAGTCAACGCTCCTCTCAGTCCACAAACCACTCAAGCTAAAGGGGGGCCTGGAGATGTATTCCCTACCCTTCAATTCAGGGAGAGGAATACTATTAGACATGTGGCATCGACACTCTTATCCATCTTACCGGATCCGCCAGCCCATACAGGTTCCCTCCTTGTGACTCTCTTGTTGGCAAGGTAGCTTCAGCCCAGGCTTCATGTGGATGAAGGTAGTGTGGTCGACGTCTTGTTCCTTAAGACACTATTAAAGTTGGGATTTAAAGAACACCTTTCCCCCTCAACCCACCCGGTGGTGGGGTTTGGGAACCATAAGGTGAGGCCCAACGGAGAGATCAATTTGCTTGTGTCTATGTGAATGGGGAAAGCACCTTAATCGAACGACCACATTCATTGTGGCCTGCTTGGTGGCAACATTTGATGGCATCATTAGGTGCCCAAAAACCTACGCCTTTCGGGCAATCCCCTCATCATATTTCCAATTTATGCTCTTTCACACTCCTTGTGGAGTGGGAATAGTGCACGGGGATCAATCCATCGGGCGTGAGCTTCTGTGAATTGAGTTGGAGCGATCCATGGAGCCAAGGCCCCCAAAACCACAGAAATGGGGGAAGAAGAGGAGTCAGATCCTAGCGATTCAACAAGAAATGGATCTGGCCAACCCCCCGACGGCTTCAGAAGTTCAGCCAAGCTCTTTAGCTATGGTCATACAGTTATATCCTGACGTGAAGGGCAAGCTCGTTTGAGTTGGAGCGGACCTTGATTCCTTCGAAGTCCATGAATTACTACTCCTATTAAGGGCCAGTGTGGATATCTTTGCTTGGTTCGCTAGTGACTTGTTGAGGGTCGATCCATCTCTAATTCAGCACCGTCTCAATATTTAGGTGGACGATCGAGCTGTGAAACAAGCCCGCCGGCATAAATCAACGGAGCAATGGTAGGTAGCTAATGTAGAGGTGAAAAAGCTTTTGGAGGCCAGATTCATTGAAAAAACTTTGTACCTTGCATGGCTATCCAATGTAGTCATGGTTAAGAAAGTGAACGGCAAGTGAAGGATGTGAGTGGATTTCACAAATTTAAATGAAGCCTGCCCAAAAGATGAATTCCCCCTGCCAAGGATCGACGCCCTTGTAGACACATGTAGTGGACAATCTTACATGTCTTTCCTAGACATTTATAGTGGATACCATCAAATAACTTTAGCTCCAGCAAATTGACCTCACACTTCATTCATAACTAATAGGGGGTTTTTTCCAATATAGAGTCATGCCATTTAGCTTGAAAAATGTTGGAGCAACTTGTAAACATGAATTTTCCTCATTTAATTGAAAAATCATTTGAGATGTGTATCAATGACATGTTGGTAAAGGGATTGAATTTCCCTCAGCATCTTGAATATTTAGTTGAGGTGTTCCATGTCTTGAGGAACACTCGACTTCATCTGAATCCTAAGAAATGCGTTTTTGGAATTTCCTTGGGAAAATTTTTGGGATTTTTACTCTCTAACCATGGAATAGAGGCTAATCCCGACAAGATCCAAGTGATCATGGCTCTAATGCCTCCAACTACTTGAAAGGAATGCAGTTGTTTGTCGACAAAATCACCTCTTTAGGTCGATTCTTGTCTTGATCTTCTGACAAATGTCTTCCATTCTTCGAGTGTATTAAAAAGGGTAGGGGTTATACAGTACTTCTGCAGCAATCATAGGACCTAATATACCTAAATTAAGTTAGATCCTAGCTTAACTTAGGAATAATGCATGCATGAGCAACATATTTTGCATCATAGTTGATTTGTTAGCTTTGAAATAATAATGCTATTTTATGTTCTAATTGAGAGGCGGTATTAATTGCAGATGATTTGGGGCTATGGATGATAAATCCGACCATACAGATCTGATTAGGACGACTATTGGAGTCTAACACTTCCGAGGTCGTCTTGATTGGACCTCCATATCATCACATGCAATTTGCGGAAGATCAAAGGCCAAGGAGCTAGGTGGTGTAAATCCAAACCTTAGATGCCAAATCTAACCTCACGGATGGATCCAGATCAACAATCGCAGTCCAACGGTGCAAAAATCAACTCAATCAGAGCCTTGTAGCACCAACTACAAAGGTGTGAAGATGGACGGTCAGGATGACTCCATGTGGTGACATCCCAACGACCTACCTCAGCACCCTTAGTCACTGAAGCACAAAATGTGGGCTGTTGGATCGTCATCCAACGACCACTATGGAGCCACGTCATTGCTTCCCTGCACCCTTCATCAAAGAAGAGTTCACCTCAACCATTGGATCATCAACCAATGACTGAGGGTGGCTGCACGCAAGATCAAAAGTGCAACCATTTGTGCATGTAGTGTGGTGGTCAGCGCCTTCAACTAGAAGTGCGAGACTCGCGTTTGAGGCACACGAAGCATGAAATCGGTGAGGTGGTGCACATAGGTGAAATTGGAGCGTCGGATTGGCAATTGACAGCACGAGGGTGAGCCGCGTGGCACGGGGTGGAGCGCTGGATCAAGCGGTGCGATGGACGTGCGAGATGACGTGCAACTGCTTGTGGGGTTGCATGCGTAGACCAGAGGCGGTAGCGACACGTGTTTTAAGCTGTCGATTGCCTTCATTGAGCGACTGAGGTTCAAGCCTGTGCGTGCGTACGAGGAGCACGGTGGTTGTGGAATGGGCGGTTGTGCGTGTGCCACTTGTGCTTTCTGGTGTGGCGCGCATGATGAAGGTGTGATGGAGGTTCTTTTGAGGTGTGATTTGATCCGTTGATCTCCCAATCGAAGGATCTAGTTACTCCAAAGTTGTTGCATGATTTGGGGGCCCAAAATACCTACTCTACCCCTCATTTTAGCTACAAAAAGAAACCCAGAGCCCCCATTTGAGAGGCAATTCCATCTATAATCTCTTCCTCTAGACATCTCCAGCTCCATTCTGCCCTCTTCCTTCGAGACGACCACCAAAGCTACCCTTGGTGCATCACTGCTGCTAGTCCACACCTCTCCAAAGGCCACCAAGGACCGCCCTTGGTGCCCTTGTTCTCATAGAATAGATAGTTGTCTTTTTATTTATTCTAGTAGTTCTAGTTCTAGTTCTAGTAATTCCTATTTTAGTTATTTTGATTTAGTTCTAGTTAGTTTTAGTTATTATTCTTATCAAGCATTCAACTAATTGGAACACTTGCCTGATTATTATCTAATGAAGTTGATTTTCTTTATATCCTCCTTAGTGTTTTAGTTCTAGTTAGATTAAATCAGTATTAAATTAAGTTATTTTTCTGCCTCCCTGAGTTTGACTGGGATTTACCAATCTCTATATTTGTTTTTCAATGTGTTTTCTCATTATATTGCGATGAAATTATTTTAAAAAACGCAATTCCACGTACCCGACATATAACCGCCCATTGGACTACCCACTGCCAGAAGGCTTTGGATGAAGTTAAGAATTCCCTACAATGCCCATCAATTTTGATGGCTCTTGGGACTGGTGAATCTTTATTCATTTACCTAGTGGCATCCATATCGGCTGTCAGTGCCGTTCTATTTTGTGACCGGGAAGGGGGGCAACAACTTGTATATTTTATTAGCAAGACTTGTCAAGTTGCAGAAAGCAAATACACTATGATCAAGAAGTTGGGGTTAGCATTGGTAACTGCTGCCAAAAAGCTACGCCCACACTTCTAGGCCCATTCTATAACAGTCTTATCTGACTACCCCCTACGACAGATGCTGCACAAATCGATAAGCTCTTCTCGGCAAATAAAATGGGCCATGGAGTTGGCAGATTTTGACATCCAGTACCAACTAAGGAAGTCAATAAATGGCCAAGTTCTAGCTGATTTTGTGGCGGAATTCACAAATCTAGATGCTTGCCTTACCATGCCATGGAAATTATATGTTGATGACTCCTCTATGGCAGTTGGATCTGGAGTTGGCATAGCATTGATGGCCCCAGAAGGTACCACTCACAAATATGCCATCAAACTTATTTTCCCTACCTCCAATAATGTAGCTGAATATGAAGCTTTGCTGGTTGGCATTTGGGTGGCCAAGTCAATGGGTGCCTCATTGTTAGAAGCATATACGGACACCCAGTTGGTGGCTAGCCAAGTAAATGGTGAGTACCAAGCTAGGGATCCTAATATGAGTCTCTACACCGACAAAGCCAGAGAAAAGTTATTAGACTTTAGGAACACCTCAATCAGTCGGGTACCTCGGTCTAACAATCCTTTGGCGGATGCTTTAGCTCATCTGGCATCGGCAATCCCACTAGAACAAGAGGATATATGTCTCCAAATGCTGAATGAGCTGATAGTACCCCTTCCTAAATCATTCGTGATATAATAGTTCGCCTCTTGGATGACGTTGATAATACGATTTCTAAATACTGGTGAGTTACCTCCTAAGGAACCATGCCCCAAGTTGTTATGTCTGAAAGCATCTAGATATACTATGATTGGTGGACAGTTGTATAAGCGGGGCTATTCAATTCCCTTACTATGTTGCCTCACATAGGAGGAGGCATCACAGGCTCTTTAGGAGGCCCATGGTGGCATTTGTGGCAACCATGAAGGGTATAAAGCACTCTTAACACGACTATTTTAGTTAGGGTACTTTTGACCTTAGATGAAATAGCATTGCACGAGTTTTCTGTGCAAATGTGATAAGTGTCAGCGATTTGCTTCACTACATCATTTGCCACTTGGAAAATTGGTACCCATCATGTCACCCATCCTTTTGCTAAATGGGGAATGGATTTCATTGACCTTTTTCCACTGGCACCCGCTAAAAAATGCTTCATTCTAGTGGCAGTAGATTACTTCTCTAAATGGGTAGAAGCTGAAGCTATGGCTAGCCTAATAGCTGACAGGGTTGTATCTTTTATGTGAAAGAACATTATTGCACGGAATGGAATTCCCTGTACCATTGTCATTGACAATGGCACCCAATTTGCTTCTAAAAAGTTTGAAGAATTTTGTACAGGTTGGGACATCCGTCTGTGCTTCATGTTCGTAGTGCACCCTTAGGAAAATGGACAAGTAGAGATAACTAATCGCACTATCATTGCCACATTAAAATGCCAGCTAGATTCATCAAAGGGTTGATAGGCGAAAGAATTGCCGGATGTATTATGGGGTTATAGGACTTGCCAAAGGACTTCAACTGGCCATACACCATACAACTTAGTATAGGGCATGGAAGCCCCACTGCCCATAGAGATAGTCCTTCCTACATATCGATCTCAGCTATATGACTCTAGCATTAACGATGATCAAGTCCGCTTAACCCTGGACTTGGAGGAAGAAATGAACAAAATAAGAGAAAATAAACCACTCACAAATGGAGCGGGTCGTGTCCATAGGGAGACACTAGCTTGTTTAAACTCGTAAAAGTCATAAACAATTGTTCACCGAAAATTTCCCCCAAATACTGAGCTGAAATCCCCTCTAGAATATGCTATCAAGTTCTAGTTATGTTGAATGAGCATTTATGCACAACATGAGGGTTTTTATCATAAAAATACCACAATTAAATACTAATAAACAAAAAATAAAATGGTGGCAATGGCATTCACATGTAACAACTGATAGGGAGGGAAACAGGGGATTCCCTTTATGCTCTCGTTGCGCGCACGGCCAGCCACGGCTGTAACCGAGGCTGACGATGGAGGATGAGTGGGATGAGGGCTTCGTGATGGAGACATCTGCGCGGACTGAGGTGGCTGATGGTGGCCGAACGTTGAGGAGAGGATGTTGGGTGCATGCTGCACACGCCTCTGTTTGGTAGTGGAGATGGCGGTGTTGCAGCTGGTGGCTGCATGCGAGCGGTGCAGGAGGGTTGCTGGGCGTGTTGCGCACCTGCGCACGGTGGAGCTGGCGGAGGGCGATGCACGTTGGTGCGGTTCACGGCAAGGGGCTCATGCGCTATTGGAGCAACGCCGATGGTACAGGCGACAGCGGTGGTTTGCTGTTGTTGGGTAGCTCCACGTGCGGGTGGAGGGCAGTTTCGTCGGCGAGAGTGCGGAGGGGTGAGCAGTGAAGGGTGCGAGGACACGTGGGGTTGGCTGTGTGGTGGGTTTCTATTAGGTGCTTGAGGTGGATGAAGGCACGATGAACAAGGGGACATTGGGAGAGGAAGGAGAAGATGATGAAGAAGAAAAGGGTGGCTTGGTGATTGCGTAGCAATCATAGGTCCTAACTCGCCTGAATTAAGCTAGAACTTAGCTTAACATGAACATTCTGCATGCATATGCATCGTATTCTGCATCGTAGTTGATATATGTGTTTTATGTATTAAACTATGTTATTTGAGAGGTATTAATGATTGCAGGTAACCTAGGGCTGTAGATGACTGATCCAACCTTATGGATCTATTCAGAATAATGATGGGAGTCCAACGCATCCAATATCGCATCAATCAAACTCCTGTAGCACCCCAGGGAGTTCATAGAAGAGCAAGAGCCAAGGGGCAAATTGAAGAAGATCCAGACCTCAGATGATAAATCCAACCATATGGATGGATCCAGATCGATGTTCGTAGTCCAACTGTATAGAAATCAACTTAATCAGAGGCCTACGTCATCAGATATAAAGAGAAGAGCCTACGGCCATGATGGTGCTACGTGGCACGATTGTAGTCGCCCCTCGCTGCGCCCCCAACCCCTGAAGGTGCCTCGCCTCGTAGCGTGGGCCGACGCACCACATCGCCACCCAGAACAGATTAATATAAATATAATTAAGTAAGCATATATGACAAATGCTTTACGTAGCGCGTTGGCTCGCGCATGCGCCTGCTTATGCGTGGGGCGCGGGTTTGAGCTCTGCGCTGTGCAAAAATCGGTGCGGGTCATGAGCGTGTGCGTGTTGGTGGGCATGCACGATTGGAGGGCCCAGAGGCATCCATGTGGTGCGATCACGAGGCTTGTTGTGAGAACTGCACGTAGGATTTGAATGGTGCGATGAACGTGCATTTAAGTCGTCCGATCTTGCGACGATGAGGCTAAGGGCGTAGTTTCCGCCACATGGCAGCACCAGAATAAACCAACCAAGAGGAAGGATTTGCATGAGAAAAAAAAGCTTATAAAAGGACATAAGGGCCCCCCCCTTGGAAAGACAACTCTCTCTTCATTCTTCTTCTTCCTTCTTCTAGCTCTCTCTCTTCTTCTTCCCGTCTTCTCTGCCTTCGTTTGAAAAATCTGTTGGGCCACCTCGTCGGATTGTCACTGCTTCTCTCAACCTCTCCGAAAGGCCACCATGATCTAGCCATGGTGCCCTTGTTCTATTCCATAAGTAGTTTATATTCATGTTATCATTTAGTTTAGTTTCATGTATGAAATTCATGTTCAAATGCTCTATGTGATATATATATCGTGATTCATTGTGTCTATTATTTAGTAATTAGATTTAGAATAAGTGCATGAAATCAAAAGTGTTTTTTTGCCTCCCTGTGATTGATCGGAACTCCCAGTTCCGTTAATTTTATTTGTCGAGACGTATTTCGCGTTATACTACGACGTATTCATCTTTTATGCGATCTACGCCCCAAACAAATTGGCGCCGTTGCTGGGGAGGCAAGGCAACTTTTGATTTCATCTGTAACATACTATTTTTTTGTGTAGGATTAAACCAGAGAAGCGACGAACGAATCAAAGCAGGTGCTACGGAAATTAGGTGCACACATTACTATTAGAAATTTGGCTAGAAAGTAAGTGTTATCTTCAAAATTCAATAGCCATGTTTCTATTGTCCAAAAATCTTTAAATTTGGACTAGAATTATATTTGCAAATTATCTTTCTAATGCCACTATTTCCAAAAAGAAATTCTATCTGTAGAATTTTTAAAAATTCATAGAGTATATATGTGTCAGATTGCTTAAAAATAGAACTTTTATGGTCTTTGAAAATCAGTTTTGACCAACATACAAATCTGATTTACTCACAACTAGTAGGGTTTGAAAGATAATCAAATTAGCTTTCATTATCATATTTTTACAAAATTTTTGGAGCATATTTAATACTATTTCCAATAGATAACCCAACACAGGGTCTAAATCCTAGATTTGACCCCTTGCTAGTTAAAAATTCATAACTAATTGTTGGGAATAGTAAAAATTCTGAAAAAATACTCTCTGAAAAACTTATTAAAAAAGGAATCTTCTTGCTAAGTTTCAAATCATTTTAATTCCATCTTTACTTGAGATTTTATATTTGATTTGTGGTCTTTAATTTGAAACAACTTAGAAGCTCATGAGCTAATAAGACCACATTGGATAAACTTGGACCCTAACGAGTCCAAAAGTTAGTCGGTGAGGCGAGTCACCTTGTGGACTGCCCACCATAAGTACTACATTGAAAAGACAGGTTAAAATTCACAAGGAACACATCAAATAACCTGCATTTGGCTTGAAACTACTGAGTAGTTTCAACCTCTTGCAAAACCTAGTGTCTAAGGCTGTGGGGTAGCGTCAAACGACTGCGGGTGCGGGGTAACGGAACCGAGGAAAAAGCCAAAGGAAGAACCTTCCTCGTAGTCCCCTCGTAACCAACCTGGTTGGGTTAGCCTGAGAGGCGGGAATTCCTTGTAGTCGGTCTCTTGCCGAATTTTCTTCAACTTGAACTTGAATGAAAAATTTGGTCATCTGATTTTAAGGACCAATTTGATTACAAGGCCCTTGCCTTATTCTACCACTAGTCCCTTGTAACTAGTGTAAGGTCACTAGGACCCTTCTGGTGTCTTTTGACCATCTTAATCATGGACTCATACTCCTTCTCGTCTTACCATTATCAGGGTTCTCTTGCCCTAACGTCTTATGGGTGGGAGATTGCTCCTCATTATTCAGATACGCATGCTCCTCAAGCCTGGGACTTACCCACCTCAACCTCTTGGACATCCACACAGATCTCGCAATGCTTAGAGACACTCTCCATGCGGGATCGAGATCTCATTATGATGACTGATTATCTTGATCAGTCCCACCAAAAGCAAGCTCCTACATCTTACAAGAACCCTCAAATCGCCGAATTGATTCACATAGTCCAGGAAGAAAAGGAGGCCAGAAGAAGGGAATATGAAGACTTAAGAAAAGCAATTCAGGATGAAAGACAAAGAACCCAAGACATCACCTCTAGGGGCCTTGAATTTAGAGAGAATGTATCGCACGTGAATGGTGAGCCACTCAAGGTTAAGGAATCAACCGCAACCTATAATTGCATTGAACCCACCCACTACCCTTCTAATTCCCCAGACCAAATCTATTATAACCCTCCATCTTCCCCGAGACTCGCATCTGAGGCCATGTCCACACAGATCACCACTAGGGAGCCACCAATAAACTCGCAACTACTTTTCAGACTGCAACAAACAATAGCAAAGTACAAGGACACAGTTGTGAGATATCTACATCAAATCTAGATCACTACTGATCCAGGGCAAAGACAGACTTTGATTGCAACCGAAGAATCTCTGATGGAAGCCCTTAAAGAACTAGAATCTGTGGCTAGGATGAATCAACAAACTCGCACACTTCAAGATATACTCCTTTTGTAGTACCAAGTTCAGACTAGCCTAAAGGATTTTAGGGAACTTAAGACAACTTTTAGGGATTCTTCAACTCACATGCCCAAAGTAGATGATGTAGGTGATTTTCAAGTGAGAGATGAGATATCAGATAGAATTAAGGGAAATGTTCTCGTCATATCTGAAAAGAAATTAGTTGAGAGCCCTAGACTAGAAAATAGTGAGGAAAGTCCCATGATCGATTTTCAATCTAAAAATCCTGAATCTTGGGAGATAGAGATAGAGGATCATGACACCCAAGACTTGGTACATTCTGAGACTTGGGTATATACACTTAATGAGGCCCATGATTTGGATTATAAGAGATCTGGACTGGAATTACCTAAACCCCTCATGACAAGCTTAGATGATAAATATATTGAAATTCATGAGGATAATTTTGAATTACCAGAGAATCCAATCGAAGCTGAGAAAGAATCTACTAAAAACTCCATTTCTGATTGTCAGGATGATCTGAAAAATCTGGAGGAATTTTTAGATTTGGAGTCAGACGATGTTGAAGCTACGAGTTACTACGCTAACGTATTTGGTTTTGAAAAAACCTATCGTCGTAGTGTGAAAGCGAAGAACTCGTGTTCAACAAATAAAATTTGTACCGGAATAGAAATCCCGGGTTGAACTCAGGAAGGCTATGTTGATCTATATTCGCAATTATATTCTTTTAGAGTTTTTGTTGAAAAGTGAAGCGATATAATTACAATGAAGCAATATTAACAATCAGAATAAACAAGAGAGAGAGAGAGAGAAAACATGCACTCAATATTTCAAAATATTTATACAATAAAACCAGAGAAGAATTACACTAGAAAGCAATAAATCAGCTACACTAGAAAGTAGGAAAATTCTACTCTAGAAAGCTGTAAAGAAGAATGGGAGAGAGAAGTTATCCTCCTTGACGATCGCTTGGAGGACGAGCCAGACGAGACGTCACCTAGATGAAGGAGGACGGAGCGGGAGGGAGGTCGAGGTAGGAGGAACGAGAACGGAGCAGCACGTCGTTGTCACGGGATCCACTTCCGAAATGAGAGCGAAAATTTGACTTTATCCCTCGAGGAGCATCCTGGGTGTGGGACAAGCTTCTCTTGAGTTTTGGAGAGGTAGAGGAGAGAAGGGATGAAAATTTCGTATGGAGGGGGTCTCCTTTTATAGTTGCAAGGAGTGAGGGCAATTTGGTCTTTTTAATTTGAAAAACATTAATTCAGGACCTTTAGTGAAAGATAAAACCGTCGCTAAAGGTCCGAACATGGCCTTCGTGGGTGACGCTCGTGCACCCGCTCACCTCCCGCACGTGAAACGTGCGTTCACGTTCTTGAATTCTCGGTCGTTTGATCGTGAGATCGAACGGCTGAGATGCGTCCTCGCCGTGCCTCAACTGTGTGCTCGCTCGCGTCTGATCCCGCGTTACGCGCGGGCATCTGATGCTGCGTGAGCACTATCGTGCGCGTGCGACTGCTCGATTGCGATCGAGCGGTCAATTGAGCTCCCTCGCCGTGCCTCAGCTGCGGCTCGCACAGGCTCGAATACGCGTTGCATGATCTTGCGAGCGCTCTCACCAGCTGCGCTATAGCGGTGTTTGTGTCGTGGAGATGTTTTATGCGTGCGCATCCATAGTTGTTGGATGCGCATCCAACAGCGGAGAAGCGACGAAGAAGAGAGGGTGTGACGGGTGTAGCGGCTGAGATTGTGCCACGTGGCGTCATCTTGGCCGTCCATCTTTTGGATGATGTAGATGGTGCCACAATTGTCGGATTGAGTCGATTTTTGCGCCATTAGGTTGCGATCGTCGATCCGAATCCATCAGTGTGGTCGGATTTGTCGTCTGAAGTGTAGCTTCACACCATCTTGGCCCTTGATCTTCTAGGGTTCCTCGATCTCTATCTGTTGCTAAATACATCTGATTAGGGCGATCTTAGAGTCGTTGAACTCCAATCGTCGCCCTGATCAAATCTGTACGGTTGGATCTTCGATCCGAGACCCTGATAAAAATTTGCCCTATCCCTGAACATAAAAGGAGACAATTAACCTTCATTTTATTCAAACTAATCTAAATGCAAGATAATTCATGCTATGCAATATTTATAGTATGCAATGCAATTCTATGCTTAAGAATATGCATAAATAGACATCTTATGTAGTGTAAACATGTTTACATCGCGCCTCCATGCCTCTCTTTTGCTAGTCCCTAGCAAAAATTATATGCTATTTATAAAAGAATTAGGTTGGATTATTTGGACATGAGTTATTTTCAATCATTAAGAAAATGTTTACTTAGGATCTGAGCTTTCAAAGATGCAACGGTGCCCGGGTATCTGCCAAAATGCAGATCGTCTCAAGCCCTCGCCTTATTCAAAGAAAAATTTCTTTTTCTCTTTTTCTTCTTTTCTAATTTTTTTTGGATTTTTGAGTTTTAGGGTTTAAGAGTGGCTTTCTACGGCCATTCAGTTCACCTAAGCTTTGATGAGAACCCTAAGTTCTAAGCATCTTATTGTGAATGTGATTGACACGTTGATCGACAGTTAAAACGGACTTCGGATTTCTACGCCTCTAGGTGATCTTAAAAAGAGAATTTTGCCTAAAGGTGTATCTTTACAACCAATAGCTTTCTCCATACTTTTATTTTTATGGGGTCAACACAAGGGTGAATCCAGTGTATATCTCCTCGGTTTATTCTACTTCTCTGCTTCTTCCTAAGTGTTTTGTGTATTTTCAGATCATTTATTGAGCTGGGTTCTGGACAACCGGTGGATGAGCTGTTACCACCGACAACTTGGCAGCCATACTCGTGCGGTGAAGTGTGCCTATTTCTTTTTTTTCTTTTCTCCTTTTCTTTTTCTTTTCTTTTTGACTTTCTTTTTCTTTGTTTTTTTTTTTAAGTAGGTGGCTTCCCTGGTCTAAGATTTACCTAAAGGCAGTAAAATGAGAATGGTCCAGTGACTGGGCTCTGGACAACCTACCTATGGGTTATTACCCACGATAACTTGCCAGCCATATCACCCTAGAAGGTTCATTAGCTACCCAATTTTCGTTAAAATCGTCGAACAACAAGTCAGTGTAAAGAAAGTGTGTAGATGCTTAAAACTCAAAGTTCCCTCAAATCAGAGGGTGGATTGATAAGTCGAGTACTTATCATCCAAACTTATTTACTCCAATTACAATAGAATTAAGATGGCGAGGACTCGAAAAATAAATCCACATTTTAATGGATACACGGGCCGATTAAGTCCAAAGAATTGAAGGGTCTTTGTATTCAGATCCGAATGTAATATTTGCTAAGATTGAAAAATCCTAATGTCCAACTATTCCTTCCTAATTCAACATTTTTTTTATCTATAAATAAGAAGAGAAAAATAATTGACATGAATTTCACAAAGCTGACCAAATGATTCAAAAATGAATCCACCCCCACATGCCTAGCTGATGCAATGTCCACATTGAGAAAGAGACATGGAAGAAAGGGTAGAGTATGAAAGATGTCACCTGAATATGAAGCTCGTGTCAGCTTTGTGTCATATGTACAACTGCTGAGTTTAATGTTGTCAGCTAGGTGAAGTCCAGCCAAAGAAGTCACAGAATGGCTAGAGCAATCGTGTCTGAGACGGGTTCTGGAAGAGTACGATCAATAATCGGCTTCAGACGATGACTTTAAATGTGTTACCCGTCTTTGGGTCAGAAATCTGAATGGCTCCATTTGGAAAAATCTTGTCAATTATGAATGGGCCATTCCATTTAGATCTAAGTTTGCCAGGAAAGAGCTTAAGTCTAGAATCGAATAACCAGACCATCTGGTTCGGCTCAAAGCTCTTGCGGGAAATCAATTGATCATGTAGAGCTTTGGTCCAAGCCTTGTAGATCTTGGCATTCTCGTATGCATCATTTCTAAGCTCTTCCAACTCAGATAGTTGGAGTTTCCTGGTCTTCCCAGCTAAATTCAGATCTAAATTGCATTGTTTGATCACCCAGAATGCCCTGTGTTCAATCTCTACGGGTAGATGGCATGCCTTTCTATACACCAAATGAAATGGAGACATGCCGATGGGCATTCTATACGTTGTGCGGTAGGCCCAAAGAGCATCCTCAAGCTTTTGAGTCCAGTCCTTGCGATCAAGCCTAACCATTTTCTGCAGAATATTCTTGATCTCTCGATTGGAGATCTTGGCTTGTCCATTCGTTTGGGGATGGTAAGGTGTGGAAATTCGATGATTAACCCCGTATTTGGCCAACAAATTTCGGAATTGGGCATTGGTAAAATGAGTGCCACCATCACTGATGATGGCTCTCGGAATTCAGAACCTACTGAAGATATTTTTCTTGACAAAATTGATGACTACCTTTTGGCCATTGGTTTGGGTGGGAATTGCCTCAATCCATTTGGACACATAATCAACAACAACAAGAATATACTGATGTCCAAATGAAGGGAGAAAGGGTCCCATGAAATCAATGCCCCAAACATCGAAAATTTCGACAGGAAGAATTGGGTTTAGGGGCATCATATCTCTCTTAGTTATGCTCCCGAGTGCTTGACATCGAGAACATGACCTTGAGAAATCCTAGGCATCCTTAAATAAAGACGACCAATAGAAGCCAAATTGCAAGATTTTTGCAGCCGTCTTTTTCTCGGAAAAATGTTCACCACACGCAGATGCATGGCAGAACTCGAGTATACTGTTGAATTCATTCTTCGGTACACATCGGCGAATAATCTTATCAGAGCCGATGCGGTACAGTTCAGGGTCCTCCTAGAAGTAGTATTTGGCCTCAGATTTGAGTCTATCTCGTTGTTGCTTGGTCCAATCCTGGGGGATTTGACCAACGGCCAAATAGTTAACAATGTCAGCAAACCACGGGGTGTGGACACCTGAAACTGTAAGAATAGCTTCGTCCAGAAAAGTGTCAGCAATCGGAATGTCTGGACGAGAAGAATTAACTAGGAGTCTCGACAAATGATCCGCCACCACATTTTGTACCCTGATTTTATCCTTGATTTCAAGATCAAATTCTTGAAGCAGAAGAATCCAACGAGTAAGCTGGGATTTGGCATCCTTTTTGGCCAAGAGATGTCTCAAGATTGAGTGGTCGGTATAGATAACATGAGACCCTAAGAGATAAGCTCTGAATTTTTCCAAAGCGAACACTACAACTAGTAATTCCTTTTCAGTAACAGTGTAATTCTTTTGGGTTTCATCCAGAATTTTACTAGCGTAGTAGATGACAGAGGACTTTCTATCAATTTTCTGACCCATGACAGCCCTGACCGCGTAATCAGAAGCGTCGGTCATGATCTCAAAAGGGGCTGTCCAAATTGGTGGTTGCAATACTGGAGCATAGGTGACTGCCATTTTCAGGAAATCAAATGCCTTTCGGCTTGATTCATCGAAAACAAATGGCGTTTCTTTGGCAAGAAGATTGCTCAGGGGACGAGCAACCTTCGAGAAATCCTTGATGAATCTTTGATAGAATCCCACATGGCCAAGAAATGATCGGATTTGTTTAACATATGTGGGAGGAGGAAGTTTAGCGATAGAATCAACCTTATCTTTACCCACTTCGATTCCTCATTCAGAGATTACATGATCCAAGATGATGCCTTCTTGGGTCATGAAATGACTCTTTTCCCAGCTAAGGACCAATCGTGTTTTGATACATCGCTTAAGAATCATTTCCAGATTAGCCAAACAAGAGTCAAACGATTCTTCGAAAAGAGAGAAATCATCCATGAAGACTTCCATAAACTCTCCCACCATGTCAGAGAATATGGCTAACATACACCTTTGAAAATTCGCAGGTGCATTGCATAAATTGAAAGGAATCCTACGGAAAGCAAAGGTTTCGTAGGGACAGGTGAAAGTAGTTTTTTCTTGATCCTCGGGATAGATGGGAACATGGTTGTATCCCGAGTAGCCATCAAGAAAACAGAAGTACTTCTGCCTAGTTAGTCTTTCCAAGATTTGATCGATGAAAGGCAGGGGAAAATGATCCTTTTTAGTGGCTGTGTTCAACTTCCTGTATTCAATACAAACCCTCCAAGAGGAAGCTGAACGAGTTGTGACAGATTTTCCTCTCTCGTTGTCACAATGGTAATCCCAGCTTTCTTCGGAACAATTTGCACGGGACTTACTCAGGGACTATTAGAGATTGGATAAATAATTCCTGCATCGAGCCACTTGATGATTTCCTTTTTGACCACTTCTCGCATATTTGGATTTAATCTCCTCTGCATCTGGCTAGAAGGGTGGGATCCATCTTCCAAGAATAGTCTATGATTGCAGTAAGATGGCTCGATCCCCCTAAGGTCATGAATGGTCCAACCAATTGCCTTCTTGTGTTCCTTCAGGACCTTGATCAATTTAATCTCTTGCTCCTTTGTTAATTTAACACTGATAATCACAGGGAGCATCTTCTGAGGTCCTAAAATTGATATTTTAAATTCTCAGGCAATGGTTTCAGTTCATGCTGGGGCGGGTTGATGATTGATGGTAAGGAAGATGCTGAATACTCAACAAGAGGAAGAGGATGTGAGTGAACAAAATCAATAACCTCTTCAGAAGATGGCAAGTTTGCCATAGAGGGTTGCAGGTCGAATTCGTCATCAAAGGAGGAACTTTCAATTGAAGAAACCATCAAACAAGTTTCAATGTTTTCATTATACTCCTCAAGTTCCTCAATAAATCCACAATCCTCAAATTTATTGATCGCCTTAAAAATATCCAATTTTATTCGTTGATCCCCAAAGGCAATTTCCATGCTACCGCTTTCACAATTAATGTTGGCCTTAGGGGTAGCCAGGAACGGACGCCCCAGAATGATGGGCGTGTTCCTTAGATTTTCAGGTACATCCATGTGAAGGACAAGGAAATCTATAGGAAAATAGAAATCCTTGACCTATAACATCTTCAATAACGCCTCACAGATTTGTGACTGAGCGGTCCGCTAACTGTAGCGTTATTGAAGTTGGCCGAAGTTCATCTAATCCAAACTTCTAGTAAAGAGAAGTCGGAATTAGGTTGATGGATGCACCCAGATCCAAAAGTGCTCTATCAAATGTGTAATCTCTGATGACACAAGAAATCAACGGAGCACCTGGATCTCTCTTTTTTTGAGGGAGGTGGTGCAGGATAACAGAACTAGCCTGCTCAGAGAGTACCACCTTCCTCGAAACAGATTCTCTCGACTTACGCTTTTGTGTCATAAATCCTTTAAAAATCTTATGTAAGCCGATATATGCTTGATAGCATCGAGGAGCGGGATATTGATCTCAACATTCTTAAATAGATTCAGAAGCTCCTCGTTGCTATCAACAGACTTCTTCTTCTTTGATTTGATCAAGGCTTCAGGAAAAGGAACATGAGTCAGATCACTGGAATAAGGTTCCTGAGCCTTGATTTCTTCTCCAGAATTCTCCTCTCTCTCCTCAGGTTCTTCAGGATTTAGTAGATTAGAATAGTGTGGTTGTGGATCCTGAGTTTGCTTACCACTCCTCAAGGTGACAGAATTTGCAGATGCATAAGAGTTTGGGTCTTGGAGAGGGTTAGGAAAGATTGGAGGGGCTTGATTAGTCGGGAATTGTTGATTTGTAGAAGAAGAGGAAGAGGAGGGACCCGGCTCAACCACTTGAGCATGTGCATGTGGGTCCCTCTGATTTCGGTACCCATGGGCTTGGTTTGCTGGATTCAGAATATTTCATGGGTTGGGTACGGGTTGGGATGGTAGAGATCCGGGTTGACGAGAGTTAGCAATGAGCACGATCTGCAACTTGTCCAGCGAGGTTTTCATTTGCTGCATGAGCTGGAGCATGGATCCTTGCATCTCTACCATTTGCCGGTTCAAATCAGCCTGCCCTATGGGTTGACAGGCATTTCAAGTTGGTTGATTGACCTGATTTGGGGGCAACTGAGTATATATATGACCCTGACCCATTGGTCGTTGCGGAGCATAGTTGCCGGGTCGAAATTGGGTCTGTTGCCCTGGGTTTTTCCAAGAGTAGTTAGGGTGGTTTCTCCAACCCGGATTATAAGCATTAGAGTAGGGGTTGGATCTAACGTTCTCTTATATAGCACAGACATCCTCAAAGGGTTAGGATGGAGAGAAAGAAAGGGAAGGATCAGAAAAACTGGGATCAAAGGCCCCAGTTTGGAACCTGTGGGGTTCTGAAAAATGCTGACTCACAGGTTGAGCTGCATTGAGTTGATTCACGAACTCCCGTCTAGAAGGAGCTCATGAAGAATGGAATCCCGAATTTTGGGATTGAGTGAGTCGAGAGTTGTTTATAGAATTTATAGCCATCCACTCTTCCATTCTCTTAGCAACCAAGTCCACCTTGTCTAGTTTGTTACAAATCAATTCCATATCAAATGAATGAGAGTCATGGACTTCATTGACATTTGATTTGGGCTGTTGGGATTGGTTAAATGTATCCATGGAGGCATGATTGATTGAATTCTTGCTCATTTCCTCAAATAAATCATATGCACTATCTGCGTCTTTATTGAGGAAATTGCCTCTGCAAGAAGCATCCACATGATTTTTGAGTTGCTCAGTCAACCCATGATAGAAGATCTGCACGAGTTGCTATTTCGGCACAAGTCCTCCAAGTGCTGAAACGGATCTTCGGAGCCAAGCCCATGATAATGTTTGATCAGGCTTAACACCTGGGGCTTGATTTCTATGTCATCGACTGGAATCTGGATGTTGGGACATTCCCCGTAATTTGAAGGATCATAAAATCCTTCAAGAGTTGAGCGCCCTGCATTCTCTGGAACCATTCCTGCATTCTTTGCATTTGTTCCAGCTGCCTTCGGAATTCTTCCTGCGGATCTCTAGGCAGAGGAGGCTGTTGGTCGACCATAGGATCAATTTGACCAAAATCTAATTTGCACCTCCTAGAATACTCTAGTGGTCCTTCCAATCGGGGATTCAATGACCGTCTTCCCAGCATAAACTAGGAGAAGGTCAGAAGGATTGGGGATATGGACCCTGCAGCACAACAAAACAAGGCTGTTCTTAAGTGGGGTAGCCTAAGGATCTATTGACTCCCAAAACCCGCCTTAAGATTGTAAATGATTTACTCTACTTGCGTTTGCTCAATCCAACCAGTTAGAAGAAGGGACTGGGGAGAAGGTTCTTCCTTCGGCTTTCGCCTCCAGTTCCTAGTGTACCCCCCAACCGCGGTCGTTTGATGCTACTCCCCTAGCTAGACATCAGATTAATCAGTACAAGTAGGTTAATCAAAGACAATCTCAGACTAGGCCCTGAAGAGCGAATCAGACCTTAAGGCCAACGTCTACTCAATTTTATTAAGGCCTGGGATTGTCGTTGTAGTATAGTGGTAAGTATTCCCGCCTGTCACGCGGGTAACCCAAGTTCGTTCCCCGGCAACGGTGCCAAAATGTTGAAGCTACGAGTTACTACGCTAATGTATTTGGTTTTGAAAAAACCTGTCGTCGTAGTGTGAAAGCGAAGAACTCATGTTCAATAAATATAATTTGTACCGGAACAGAAATCCCGGGTTGAACTCAGGGAGGCTATGTTGATCTATATTCGCAATTATATTTTTTTAGAGTTTTTGTTGAAAAGTGAAGCGATGTAATTACAATGAAGCAATATTAACAATCAGAATAAACAAGAGAGAGAGAGAAAACATGCACTCAATATTTCAAAATATTTATACAATAAAACCAGAGAAGAATTACACTAGAAAGCGATAAATCAGCTACACTAGAAAGCAGGAAAATTCTCCTCTAGAAAGCTGTAAAGAAGAATGGGAGAGAGAAGTTATCCTCCTTGACGATTGACAAGTCGATTTTCCGCTATACGTTGTAGTATTTAAGTGGTGGAAAAATAGACTAATCAATAATAAAAATAACCACTCATAGAAGAGCAGGTCGTGTCCACAGGGAGGCAATTATGTAATAAACTCTCGATTATTTCGTATTCTTTCGGTTAAGTGCGAAATCCTTAGTCAAAGCTGACATAAAATGCGATGGAAAGAAGATTCATAATAACTAAAAAATATAAGGGTATATGTGCAATTTTCCCTCACTGAAATCTTCAATAAATATATGATTATTTTATGTAATTTTCAATTGACATATACTAGAGAAAATTGGTGCACATGTTAATCCCAAAACCAATCTTGAAACAGGTGAATAATAATAACGTGCAATTATCAGAAAGTATGAGTGTGCATTCGCAATTTTGCCATAATAAAATAATAATAAGTCAAAAAATCAAGTGTTGGCAATGGCTGCAAATGTAATATCTAATTGAAGGGAAAACAGAGCTTTCACTCTCTCTCCTCCTTGCGTGGCAAATGGAGCACCGGCGACGGAGCTACTATGGGGGAAGGTTGATCGATGTGTGGGGATCACGATGATGGTGACAGAACGGTGAGAGGTGGCCGGTGGGCGGAGGAGGGCCGCTGGTCTGTTGGAGGAGGCTGCCTCTGCTGTGAAGGCGCTGCAGCGAGGTGGAGGCGCTGCGGTGAGGGCGGTCTGCAGAGGGGAGGGCGCGCTGTAGGGAGGCGCTGTGCAGGTGTGCGAGGGCATTCTGTAGCGCTTGTAGAGGGCGAGCCTGCAGTGGAGGGTGAGGGAGACACAGCACCTGCGGGTGCTTGAAGTCGGGTGCAGGCGCTTGGTGCGGGTGCGGTGATGGTGCTGCGCCTGAATAGGCCTGCGGGTGATGCGAGGCGGGGCGTACAGGCAGAGCACCTGCAGGCACTTCAGAAGGGCGCGTGGACCAGGGGGCGCACTGCAGTGGTCGCTTGGCGTGCTTGGTGCTGGCTGGTGGATGGTGTTGGAAGGGGGCGCGGTGATGGTGTGGCTTGCAAGGGAAAGCGTAGTGCCTGGTGGTGCTGGTGGCGAGGCAGGTCTGCAGAGGGGAGGGCACGCTGCAGGGAGGCGCTGTGCGGGTGCGGCCTGGCAGGGGTGTGCGGCTGCGGGCGCGGAGGTGGAGTGGGCACCTGCAGGGGTTGGGCGCAGGTGCAGGCTGGTGCAGTGATGGCGCTGGTGCGGTGACTGGAGAGGCGGCTAGAGATGGGCACGTGCCTGTGGGTGCGGAAGGTGGTTTGGTGCACAGTGCACACGAGTTACACCGTCCCCGGATGATGAAGCCCCTCCTCTCCTTTCTCCGCCTCCTCTTAACTTCTCTCCTTCGCCCTTCTAGGGGTTTTCAAAATCCTTTCTAAATATGGCCTCGTTTGTTGAGGGGGAGGGCGGCGGGAGATTAGATAAATGTGCAGGAGGAGTTGCAGCTGGCCGGAGGATGAGGGAGGGATAGCACCGGCTATGTGTTGGGGAAATTTATTCCCCCCCTTGTTCTTTCTAAATATTATTCCTGCAATCATAAAAACGTAACATCATTACATATTAAGTTATAGAATACTATAAAATAGATGTAAACTTAAATCATGATGAATGCAAACATTCTATAACTTAATGTAGTTATTAACAAACCTAAAAGGTACGATTAAAGTTACTTAGGCGTAATATTAGTCCATTAAAATGGACTCATCAACGATCGCTTGGAGGACGAGCCAGACGAGATCCAAGGATGGGAATGATTTGGGTGAAAATACAGCTGTTAGGATGGAACACAACATCATATTCGACACTCCTACTCTGCAACCACCAACACCTAGATCCAATCACAAAATGGTTCTTTACACCATTTCTGATTACATCACACGGGTCCCTCAATTCCTGTTTCACCACTTTTAGGACCCGTATGACTAGTGTCCCACTCCGGATCCCGCATGGCTGCTACTTGCTCCCTATCAGTCTAGCACTCGGATTTATTTCTCTTGTAGCACTTGGCTACAACTTGTTCCAGGCCTTGCAAATCTATTCTACCGACCTTGTGGCTTTGGTATTCATGGGCAACTACTCTACATTCGTGGCCCATTGATGATAGTGGAACACATCTTCCTATCTATCTTTAGTCTGTCTCCTGCAGTCATTGATCCATTTGATGAGTTTTGCCCAGTTGGAGGCATTAAACTCAGCATGTATACATATATACATACCAGATATACATAGCATATTTCATTTTCGCATAATGTTTTGCATATTATTTTGCATATTGTGTATGGCATTGCAGTAATGGCATGAGCTGAATGATAACTCAGAAGCAGTTTCAGGTGATTTCTATCCACATACACCCTACCTTATTTCTTTTATTCATGCATGAGGACATGTAAACACTTAGGCATGGGGGGGGTAGTTCATAAAAACTGAAAATTTTCTACCAACGATTGGGGGATTAGATCATTTTATCAGGAGGTTTTATTAAAGATTTATTCTTTAATAGATTCCTAGACATAGAATCCAGTATAATTTCATACTTGCATGTAGATTTTGCAATGGATCCTCTGCGAAAACCAATAGACATCTCTAGTTTGTCGAGAAGAAGCATCACTTCTCCTGAACCCTTGGACAGCAATCAGGGAGTCAGGTGAACTATCTTCTAGTAGCTCCACCAAAAAATGTGAGGTGAGAGTAGAGAGTTTACTGGTGATCTAAGGCTAGTATAAGGAATCTTTAATAATTGAATAACGACACTTGGAGTTGGGCATAGTTTTTGCTCTCAATTCTTGCGTACTAAATCTGTGAGAAATTCCATTCGAGAGCCATCAAATAAGGTAAAAACACAGAGAGTGGGTTCTGATAAAACTAGGACTGAGGTGGATGGTCACGACCATCATCTACGGAATCCTCGACTGAAGGAGGGTACTGATGTCAAGGTCAGAAATATGTC
This sequence comes from Thalassia testudinum, assembly GCA_037157565.1. NCBI lineage: Eukaryota > Viridiplantae > Streptophyta > Magnoliopsida > Alismatales > Hydrocharitaceae > Thalassia > Thalassia testudinum. The sequence goes on along the minus strand of JAZHRO010000046.1, from coordinate 17,030,878 downwards.
ATCCTATCCGTTCCATACCCGGTGTCGAGAATAGACACTTCCACCAAATAAGCCACCCGAGATCCTCTTGGTCATCCCAAAAATCTTAAAGAATGCCTCACTGTTGATGAGGCGAGATCGTGTTTTTAAAAGATGTTTGTTGCAATATAAATGAAATCGCCACAAAAATAAATAAGAATTTATAACTCGAAAACCAAGGTATCCGAGGTCCAACATAGAGAGCAATTGGGTATTTAAAAACCTAAGAGCAAAACTCTCAATTTAATAAAAATCGATAACCAATCCAATCAAAATTGAGAAGTAAAAATAATGTCAATGTAGAGATAAGCTAAAAAATTGAACGTCTGATGTAAAATTAGACGTCCTAAATGTTTCTGCTACAGTGCATGGCTTGTTCTTCTGATTTTGCCTTCTTTTTTCTCTCTTCTTTCTCTTTCTCTTTCTCTGCGGCTGCCTTCAGTCTTCTTTCTTCTTCTCTTCTTTTCCTTGTCTTCTTCTTCTGTCTCTGCTTGGCCGCTCCTTCTTTCTTTCTTCAGCCCTTGCCTTCTTTGGTTTCTTCTTCTTCTTTTCTTCTTTATTTGCACTTGGTCTTCTTCTTCAGCCGCTCCTCTTCTTCCTTCTTAGCTTTCTTCTTCTTCTCCCTTCAGATTCTTCTTCCTTTCCTACATAGCACAACGGAGCAAAACCTACCCCTACCCCCCCACGTCTCTCTCTCTCTATTTCTCTCTTAGGTATGCTCTCCCAGAGTCGGGTAATCGAGTCGGGTTTCACGTGCCCGGGTCTACGTGCACTGGTATGGTGTAGTGCGCGAGGAGTGCTAGGTAGTCGGGTCGGGTGCCCGGTTCCCGGGGGCAGGGGTTGCGGACGAGGCACGAGCATGTGAGGGCGAGGGACCTCACCCTATGTCACTTGAGGCGACCAACAGAAAACACAAAATTAATATAAGTCGCTTACCACGTTTCTGAGTTCACGAGGTGGAACTAAATGTCCCACCCACTTCTGCTGGTGCCCGCAGGAGGGAGTTCCATGCAATTGGAGTAGCTGGGAGTCTTGTGAAGTCTGCTCTCAGGTTGGTTATGTTCGCATACTCAACGCGCATCGCCTGGAGCCCTTATGCATGGAGTGCGTGGCCTGGAGCTCTTAGCAAGGCAGCTTGCTTTAGCGTTAATGGAGGAAGGAGGTTCAGACCTGCACGACACAAAGGCGGCCTTGTGGCCCTGTCAAACAAAAGGGAAAGATTTGCCGTGTCACGGTGAAGGTGAGGCGGGGGTTGGTGTGGCATAGAACGACCTAGGCGTGCCTAGGTCGGACTGTGATCGTGCTTATGGGTTTGTTCGGTGGAAGTGTATGGCGTGTGTGGCGGTCAGTGAATGGGCGGAAGGTGATCAGTGGGTGATGGGGAAGGTGATGAGGTTGGTGGCGAGGCGTGTGGAGGTGCGGAGCAGTGGATGTGCCTCGCCGGTGGTCGGCCAGAGATGAGGGAGACGAGGGTGGATAGTGGTAGTCGAGGGGTGGTTTATGAAATTAAATGAGGGAAAATGAAGAGTGGGAGGAGAGGAACTTATCTGTGGGTATTGGGATGAAGGGGAGGCAGAGGAGACGAGAGACGCGTATGTGCCATCGTCGGGGAAGAAAGCCCTGAGGTGAGGATGACGGCGACGAGGAGGAGATCGGAGAGGCGTGCGTTGGTGCGGCGCAACGCGGAGGAATGAGACGAAGCTAACTCTGCCATTGGTATGGTGGCAGAGCGACCAGAGGAGGGAGGAGAGATCGTCGGAGCTTGTAGGCATTTGACCAGAGATGAGGAAGGAAGAAATTGAGAGGGGATCTGCGGCCAAATCAAGCTTGAAAGATGCGTTAAGGATCGGGGGTCCTTTTTTAGCCGCTGGTCGAACCCTTTGTGCTTGGAAGGCAAGCCTTCCAGCACAAAGGCCTTGCCGGAGAAGGAAGGTGCTCAAGACACCCAAATCTTGCGAGCGTTTGCACGAGAGATTTGGTGTAAATCAGATTTAGAGATCTTGTTTAGACGATGGAGAAATCCTCAGAGAATCTTCCTTCCAAATTTGGGAGGAGATCTCTGAGGATTTGAGGAGATATCCTCCTCAAATCCTCGCCGGAGTGGGATTCCTCTGGTGTAATGGCGGAGGGACTTGAATGTAAGGGTGGAGAGGAAGTTAGGGGCCAAAATATAATTGGGTGGACCATTTTACAAAGTAGGTCAAGATGACCTTCCCTTAGGCCCAAATTTTGGTATAAACATAATTTAGACCTAAGAAATCCAATGGTGAAGTTGGATTATAGGTTTGACTACGTTTGACTGGACATTTTGCATAAAAACCTAAATTAGGTTAAATACTGACCTAGGGCCCTTATCTAGGTCAAAATAGGTTCCAAAGGCCACATTAAAGGTTTTAAACCCTAGGGGATATTTTTCCATGAATTTTAGAGGGTTTAGTTGATTTTTTATCCTGACCAGAACCTTGTGAAATTAAGTGGGTTTGTTTTAGGGTTACAGAATGCCATTTAATTCTTAAATCTCACAATAATCCTTTTTTGACTGAACCATCCCAGTTTTCCTCTTACTAAGTCCAATTGACCTCTGTTTAACCCCTGAGAAATCCTGTTGATGTACTGCAATGGTAAAATTGCAGTTTTACCCTTTAGTTCATGTTTCCTTCCCAGAATAGTAATCCCATGAATTAGGCCTTCCTTTAGGTTATGTAGGAGCTTTTGTTTACTTTCTCAGGTCAAAATGAGCTAGTTAGGGCTCATGATGAGGTTCTCATCATACCCCCATGCCTAGCTTTTGCTAGTCCCTTAGCAAAATTTTAAAGTTTTAACATCTGTTCTAGACCATGAGTTTCTTCTACCAGCTGTGATACATACTTTTTTTTTCTTTTTGTGATTAGGTCAGAATGCCGACAATAGGCCTAGAGGTACTCAAGTATCAACCAAAATCTGGACCTAACCCGCTTTAGCCTCAATCCTCAGCAAAGGTTTTCAAGGCTCGCAGAAAGTATCCTACGGTTCGTTGGACTCCGCAGTTAAAGCACCCGTGCTTGAGACATTTTTTGCCTTGGTTCAATTTGCAGTGCATTTTTGTAAGAGAGAGACAGAGGATTTATTCGTTTGGAGAGCTTTCTCTCTCTTTTCTTTTTATTTCTAGCTTCGGATTGGCTTCTCAACACGGTTTATATCAGATTCCTCATCCCCATCATCAATCCTTAAAGGTCCCTGGCAATCGATGCTTCGTGATAGCACCGCCCATGGCAACCCTCAGAACCCTGGCTCTCGAGATTTAGAGATAATCCCGCCCATGGTGTTCCGTGGCCGAATCCAGACCGTGGCAATCGACATGTCGTGATAATACTACCCATGGTATCTGAACCAGCAGAGTGCTTACATGCCCCCGGTAGTATATTTAAATATCCTAAGAGACAAGCACCGAGAAGACGATATGTTGTTACGCATCTTCGAGGGAAATTTCCCACCTCTCTGCATCGGGAACTCATCCAAATCAACTTGTGCTGATCGGTCGCTCCTAATCTAGGCAACTTTTTCAGAACATTAAAACGCTTTTGCGTGATTTTGATGGTTATGCGCACTGAACTAGACTGTGTGTGGATTGGGGTGCTTAGGTTATCAAATCCCGCAAACCGAAGGTTAGTTACGAGGCCGAATACTCCCTAAGCCTTAGACCTAATACTTAAGCTTCGCATTTTCCCCAATAGCGGGTACTTGAATTTTTAAGCCTGAGTCTAGCCCAAAAGGCCTAAAGTCAGCGTTTCTACTAATCTCTTTTATGTCTCCTTAGCACTTTTTTTTTTCTCATTTTTCTCTTTTTTCTTGATGTAATCTAGAACTTCAGTTAATCCCTTAATCTTTTACTAATGACTATTCTTTTTTTCTTTTTCATTTTGTGCTCCTTTTTGGCATTTTGCTCTTTTCCTCCTCATATTTTGTATAGCCCAAACATTTTTCTCTCCCCCCTCAGTTTTTTTTGTTCTTTTTCAAGATTTTTCAATTTTTTTGTATTTTTTGTGATATGAGAATTTTTTGTTGAAACCTTTTCTTGATATGAGTTTTCATGACATTTTGCACTTTCATACCCCTCCATGCCTACGATTTGCAATGTCCCCATTGTAAATTAGGTGGGTTCGAATTCAGTTTGGTTCATTCATTAGGACAGGTGTTGCGTGAGCGAACAGGTCGAGGTGACTGTTGCAAATGATTTCTAGACTCGGGTATGGGTACCTGAGGTGGAGTTGGCTGTTTTAATGGATGAACCCTAAAGTGCAATATGAATTCAACATAGAAATATCTGGAAAGGTTTTGGGTTTTTCAAAGAATGATAGGTTGCCTCCCGTTAAGCGCTGAGTTTTACGCCATCGACTAGGTGCAATGAGCTCGGGAGAATGGAGGATAAAGGATGACTCAGGCAAATCTGTATTGGTTATGTCAATGAACGGTTTGAGTCTTTGACCGTTCACGATGAAGAGTTCGGAATCGTGATTGAGTGGACTGATCTCAACGGCTCCATTTCCAAAGATTCGTCGGATTAGGTAGGGTCCGATCCACTTAGATCGTAGCTTTCCTGGGAATAATGAGTTGGGCATCAAAGAGTAGAACCTTTTGACCAGGATGAAAGATCTTTCTAGAAATGTGTTTGTCGTGAAAGGCTTTAACCCGCTCTTTGTAAATTCACGAGCATTTGCGAAATGGGTCCCTCCGTCGGAAATTATTGCGCGTGGAATCCCGAACCTTGAGAAGATGTTTTGATGAATGAATTTGATAACAACTTTGTGATCCTTGGTTCGGGTCGGAATGGCTTCGATCCACTTGGACACGTAGTCAACAACGAGTAAGATGTATTCAAAGCCATCTGAAATAGGGAAGGGTCCCATAAAATCAATCCCCTAAATGTCAAAAATCTCGCATACCTGGATCGGCTGTAAAGGCATCATGTCTCGATGGTTCATGTTGCCCAAGGTCTGGCAACGGGTACATGCCTTACAGTGATCGTATGCATCCTTGAAAATTGTGGGCCAGTAAAAGCCACACTAGAGGACTTTTGATGCAATTTTGTGTCCTGAAAAATGTCCACCGCATGCCTAGTCATGTTAGAGAGTATGTCTTTGATTTCTGCTTCTGCTATACATAGTCGAAATATTTGATCAGCACCAATGCGGAATAGATATGGGTCTTCCTAAAGGTAATACTTGGCATCAGAATGCAATTTGTCCTTCTTGGCCTTCGGCCAATCGGACGGGATCTGATGTGATGCCAAGTAGTTCACTATGTCTGCGAACCATGGAAGCCCTGTATTGATAGTCAGGAGGTGCTCATCAGGAAAGTGTTCTGTGATGGGTCTGGAAGGGTCAATGATCTTAGAAGGAAGGCGGGACAAGTGATCAACTACCACGTTCTATTTTCCCGCTTTGTCATGAATTTCGAGGTCAAATTCTTGCAACAGTAGGATCCATCGGATTAATTGAGGTTTCACGTCCTTCTTTGCAAGGAGATGCCTCACAGCCGTGTGATCCGAGTAGAGATGATAACATGGGAACCTAGGTGGTATGATCTGAATTTTTCTAGGGCAAATATCACAGCCAGCAGCTCTTTCTCAGTAACCATGTAGTTACGCTGAGCCTCGTCTAGTGTTTTGCTAGCGTAGTAAATGACCACGGGTTTCCCATCAATTTTCTGCCCCAAAACCGCTCCTACAGCGAAGTTAGATGCATCACACATGATCTCAAAGGGTTGAGACCAATCAGGAGACTGTAGGATCGGGGCTTGGGTAACTCGGTCACGAAGGATCTCAAATGCTTGAGTGCATTCCTTGGAGATTTCGAAAGGCACATCCTTGGAGAGAAGAGTAGTCAGGGGGCGTGCGATTTTTGAAAAATCAGGGATAAATCGATGGTAAAAATCGACGTGCCCCAAAAAAGATCGGATGTCCTTGATTAAGCTAGACATAGGGAGTTTGGAAATCAAGTTAACCTTGGCTCGATTGACTTGGATGCCTTTCTCTGAAATCAGGTACCCCACAATGATTCCCTCAGGCACCATGAAATGGCTCTTTTCCCAGGAAAGAACCAAATTCACATCGATGCACCATTTGAGCATTTGGACCAAGTGTTGGAGGCAATCGTCAAATGATGCTCCAAAAATTGAAAAGTCATCCATGATGACTTCCAGATATCACCTACCATATCTGAGAATATTGCAAGCATGCATCGCTGAAAGGTAGCGGGTGCATTGCAGAGACCAAATGGCATCCTTCAAAACGCGTACGTCCCGAAGGGGCAGGTGACCGTGGTCTTTTCTTGGTCCTCTGGATGGATTGTCACTTGGTTATAACCAGAGTACCCATCAAGAAAGCAGAAGAACCTATTTCTCACCAGTTTCTCGAGTATCTGATCAATAAACGGTAGTGAGAAATGGTCCTTCTTCGTGGAGGAATTGAGTCTTCTATAATCAATGCAGACTCTCCACGAGTTAGCTATTTGGGTCGGTATGACCTCTCCGATTTCAGTTGTAATAATGGTGAGTCTGGCCTTCTTAGGCACAACCTGGATTGGACTCACCCAGCGACTGTTGGAGATTGGGTAGATGATCCCTACATCTAACCACTTGATGATCTCCTTTTTCACGACCTCCTGCAGGTTAGGGTTTAAACGTCTCTGCATCTCTTGCGAAGGTCATGTGCCCTCTTCTGTGTAGATTCGATGTGTACAATAAGAGGGGCTTATGCTAGTCAAGTCATTGAGAGTCCATCCAATGGCTCTACGATGTTGCTGGAGAACAGTAATTAGACAGGATTCCTGGTAAGGTGTGAGTCGGGAGTTGATAATCATAGGAAACATCTGATTAGAACCCAGAAAGACATACTTCAGATGATTGGCAAGGGGCTTGAGTTCCAGGACGGGATTACTAGAAGCAGCGGACGGTTCAGGGTCTGTATCAAGGACAAGGGTCAGAGTTATGGGTGTGTCTAGATCAGATTTAGACTCTTCTGTTTGTGGGTTTTGATCTTTTGGTGGTTGATCGGGGATAATCAGGTTGTCCTCAACATGCGATCATCAACCACGGCTTTGATATCACATATTTGCTCTATAACCCCACAATTAATCCCTTGTTGGGCCTTAAAGATGTCAATCGTCAGAGTTTGATTCCTAAATTTTAAATCTATTTGGCCCTCCTCACAGTTTATGTTGGCCCTAGCAGTGGCCAAAAACGGTCTCCCTAATATAATTGGTGTATCCCTCGGGTTCTCAGGTGCATCCATATCCAGAACTATGAAATCCACCGGGAAGTAGAAATCCCACACCCTAACAATGACATTCTTGAGTATTCCTTTAGGTCACTTGATGGATCGATCAGCTAACTGCAATGTCACCTCAGTTGGTTTAAGTTCAGACTCTTCAAGGTGGTCAAGGAGGGATGTAGGTATTAGGTTTATGGAGGCACCTAAGTCTAACAAGGCTCTATCAAGTTGGGTTTCACCAATTTTACATGAAATCAGGGGAATTCCTGGGTCTTTAGCCTTGGGTGGGAGTTTACTCAAGATTACAGAGCTGGCTTGCTCTGATAGTATGACCGGACTCCCACTTTTGGTTCGCGACTTACGCTTGGGTGTACACACGTCTTTTAGGAATCGTGCATAAGCCGATACGTGGCGGATTGCATCCATCAAGGGGATGTTTATTTGGATCTGTTCAAAGAGCTTGACCAGATCCTCCTCAGGAGCCACGGGTTTGGTTATCCTTTTTCCCTTGGTCAAGGCCTCAGGAAATGGAACCCTAGTTGGTTCCTCTAGAATAAGTCTAGGTTCTTGATCTGGGATAGGGGTATCTTGGATAACTATCCTAAGGATTGGGTTACTACCAGGCTTAGAGTGGTTTGGATAATGTGGGTCTTGGGTTGCTTTACCACTACAAGTTGTTACAGAGTTTAATCCTGCTTGGTATTGGTTTGGGTTGGGTAGAATGGGTGGTTGCTGCTGAAATCCCACATAAGATGTCGAAGCTTCCATCCTGTCTGGTGATGGAACAGAAGGGGCATGATAAATCATATGCGCGTGACTGGGATTTGGGTTCATAACACACCTCTGGGTCGGCACGTTATTTGGGTTTGGCAGAGGTTGCGAAGGAAGGGTGCCAGGTTGGCGGGAATTCGCCATCTGGGTGAGCTGATTGCGAACCTTTGTGATCTCATCCTTGTGCTATTTTTGCATTGCCGCATTCATCTTCTGAATGTCAACCAGTGCTTGAAGGATAAGAGTCATTTGATCTTGGTTTGGCCCAGATTGATAGGTGGGATTGGGCTGAGGTTGAGGCAGCTGATATGGACGAGGAGCTTGTGGACAGGGTTGATAAGGTGGTCTTTGAGTTTGAGAATTTCCCATCCACTGGAAGTTGGGATGATTTTGCCATCCAGGGTTGTAGGTATTGGAGAATGGGTCATTTTGGATGGCATTGAGGTCCTTGCAGGTATGAGGAGCCTCAGGAAAGTCAAAATATGAGGGTTCAGAGTTCCCTCAACTAGAATAGAGTGGATCGGAGGTCCCTCCGGTCCGAGAGTCAAACGGGGGTGGATATGGGTCCATCCCCTGAGAAGATTGGTGATAGATGTTCTGCACAGTTTCCCTCACAAGAGGTGGTCGTGCAAAATAGTTCTCCGTAGAGGTGGCTCGTTGTAGATGCCAAGTCAGCTCATTCACCTTCTTCTCTATGATAGAGACCTTGTCCAACCAATTGGCCATTAGTTCCATGTCGACGGATGTGGACAGGTCTTGCATCTCATGTGCTCCCCTAAGATTTGTCGATGCGCGGGCATTCGTCCGGTCGAATAAGCTCATGGAGTCATTATTGATGGAGTTCTCACACATATTTTTGAGAATCTACCACATCGTGTGCTCATGTTGACCCATGACGTTTCCTTCACAGGTTGCATTGACGAATAATCGAATGTCTTCACAGAGTCCCTGGTAAAAAGACTAGACTTGTTCCCATTTAGGAACTTCGTGATGGGGGCACTTTCGCATGAGATCTAAGAATCGATCCCATGCCTCATGAAGAGGTTCTCCCATTTGTTGAGTGAAATGAGTGATCTGGTGGCGCAAGGCATTTGTCTGGCCAGCAGGAAAGAACTTCAAAAATTCGGACTGAAGTTCATCCCATGTGTTGATCGGACGAGTCAGAGTTTGATACCAATGAGCAGCCTTGTCCATGAGGGAGAAAGAAAACATATTCATGAGCAAAATATCCCGATTTTGTGCATCTGACCTGAAGGTCTAGGCCAGATGCTTGAGATGTTTAATGTGCTGGAATGGATCCTCGGAGTTAAGCCCATGGAATTTTGGTATGGCATGAATCATATTGGGCTTGAGTTCAGAATCAAGACCTCCAGCTGGGATTCGGACTCGAGGCTCGATTGCCACTGCAACGGGATTATAGTGATCTCGCATCACAGGACGTTGCGGTGGGTTTACAAAGTTTTGGAAGAGATCATTTAGGTGTTGAAGCTGGTGCTTAAGGTTGTTCTCTTCTTCAATGGGTTGTGCCATGATGGAAGAAGAAGGAGAACTTGGTTCTGAATCAGAGGAAAGATCTATGTGGTGAGGTTGCTGCACAAACAGGGGCATCGAGGCTTGGCCTTGGCGAGAGTGAATTTCTAAAGGAGGTCTTAAGGATGGTCTTAATGACCTCCTACCAAACATGCACCGAAGGATTTAATGAGATCAGAAGGTGCTGGATCCAATCGAGACACCCAAAAATTGTTGGGTGACTATAGAGGTTCGGGGTGGATGATACCCCTTAGTCAGAAAGGTCATCCACTTGAGAAGTACTTGGGTAGCCAGAGAGGGAGAGTCCCGTAAAGACCCCTACATGGTAGAGCGTCACCACGAGTTACAGGGTTTCCCCCACCCGACCTCTCTTGTCACTGAGATTCCAGGTAGACCAGAATGGGGACCTTGACCTCTTAAGTCTACCTTTTTTTTAGTTAAGATCAAGTTGCTTAGGGTTTCACTTGAACTTTAGGTCTTTTGAGTGCAAAAAGTGACCTAATTTTAAGGTTGGTTGACCCAAAGGATCAACTTCACCTCTTTGTTCCTTTGAGAGCTTTTAGGTCCTTTCTTTTAGGGTTTAAATGGATTAAGAGCCTGATTTGCATAGGGTTTCTCTTGGATAGATCTTTTCAAATAAGGCTTAGGCACTCCTCTTTTTGAAATTTTTGCTTCTTTGCTTAAGAGAAGATGTGTCTCTAAAAACCCTAGCTTTGTAATCCTTAGGTTGGCTCTAGTTGGTCCAATTTAGTTGCCTTAAAAATTGGTCTTTAGGGCTCAATCAAGAAGGTTTTATCCCTAGTTAATTTAATTGGATGTGCAATTCAAAATGTGTTGAAATGAAAATCAGGTGACTTTAGTGAATTACTAAATATGGAAGCAGGTAGCCTTAGATTGATTTTTCTTTGTTTTTTCCTTTTTAGATTTTGAGGGGATTAAGAGAGAGGGCTAATGAAAGTTTACCTGTTCCTTGGTGTGGTTGTTGTGTGGCTGCTTTTCTTTTCTTTTCTTTCCCTGAGATAAACACAGCAAAAGAGAGAGATTAAGTTAGTATTGAATCGGGGATTGTGATCAAAGTTTCTAAAATGCCCATTGCTCCCCGGCAACGACGCCAAAATGTTGTCGAGGCGAGATTGTATTTTTAAAAGATGTTCGTTGTAGTATAAATGAAATTGCTACGAAAACAAATAAGAATTTATAACTCGAAAACCAAGGTATCCGAGGTCGAGCACAGGGAGCAATTGGGTATTTAAAACTTAAGAGCACAACTATAAATTTAATAAAAAGCAATAACCAATCCAATCAAAATTGAGAAGTAAAAATAATGTCAATGTAGAGATAAGCTCAAAAATTGGACGTCTGATGTAAAATCAGACATCTTAAATGTTTCTGCTATAGTGCACGGCTTGTTCTTCTGATTTTGCCTTCCTTTTCTCTCTTCTTTCTCTTTCTCTGCAGCTGCCTTTAGTCTTCTTTCTTCTTTTCTTCTTTTCCTTGTCTTCTTCTTCTTCTGTCTCTACTTGGCTGGTCCTTCTTTCTTTCTTCAGCCCTTGCCTTCTTTGGCTTCTTCTTCTTCTTTTCTTCTTTATCTGCACTTGGTCTTCTTCTTCAGCCGCTCCTCTTCTTCCTTCTTAGCTTTCTTCTTCTTCTGCTTTCAGATTCTTCTTCCTTTCCTGCACAGCACAATGGAGCAAAACCTACCCCTACCCCCCCGCATCTCTCTCTCTATTTCGCTCTTAGGTACGCTCTCCCAGAGTTGGGTAATCGGGTCAGGTTTTGCGTGCCCAGGTCTAGGTGCACCGGCATGGTGTAGTGCACGAGGAGTGCTAGGTAGTCGGGTCGGGTGCCCGGTCCGTGGGGGCAGGGGTCGCGGATGAGGCATGAGCGTGTGAGGGTGAGGAACCTCACCTCATGCCACTTGAGGCGACCAACAGAAAACACAAAATCAATATAAGTCGCGCACCGCGTTTCTGAGTTCACGAGGTGGAACTAAATGTCCCACCTACTTCTACTGGCGGCCGCAGGAGGGAGTTCCCACGCAATTGGAGAAGCTGGGCATCTCGCAAAGTCTGCTCTTAGGCTGGTTACGTTCGTACACTCAACCTGCGTCGCCTGGAGCCCTTATGCCTAGAGCGCGTGGCCTGGAGCTCTTAGCAAGCAAGCTTGCTTCAGCGTTAATGGTGGAAGGAGGCTCAGACTTGGGTGACACAAAGACGGCCTTACGACCCTGTCAAACAACAGGGAAAGCTTCACTGTGTCACGGCAAAGGTGCGGCAGGGGTTGGCGTGGCGCAGAATGGCCTAGGCATGCGTGCCTAGGTCAAACTGTGACCGTGCTTATGGGTTTGTTCGGTGGAAGTGTATGGCGTGTGTGGCGGTCAGTGAATGGGCGGAAGGTGATTAGTGGGAGATGGCGAAGGTGATGTGGTTGGTGGTGAGGCGTGTGGAGGTGCGGAGCGGTGGATGTGCCTCGCCAGTGGTCGGCCGAAGATGAGGGAAACGAGGGTGGACAGTGGCAGTTGAGGGGCGGTTTATGAAATTAAATGAGGGAAAATGAAAAGTTGGAGGAGAGGAACTTATCTGTGAGTATTGGGACAAAGGGGAGGTAGAGGAGACGAGCGACGCGTATGTGCCGTCGTCGGGGAAGAAAGCCCTGAGGTGAGGATGACGACGACAAGGAGATCGGAGAGGCATGCGCTGGTGCGGCGCAACGCGGAGGAATGGGACGAAGCAAACTCTGCCATTGGTATGGTGGCAGAGCGAAGAGAGGAGGGAGGAGAGATCGTCGGAGCTTGCAGGCATTTGACCGGAGATGAGGAAGGAAGAAATTGAGAGGGGATCTGCGGCCAAATCAAGCTTGAAAGATGCATTAAGGACCGAGGGTCCTTTTATAGCCGTTGGCCGAACCCTTTGTACTTGGAAGGCAAGCCTTCCAGCGCAAAGGCCTCGCAGGAGAAGGAAGGTGCTCAAGACACCCAAATCTCTCGAGCATTCACATGAGAGATTTGGTGTAAATCAGATCTGGAGATCTTGTTTAGACGATGGAGAAATCCTTAGAGAATCTTCCGTCCAAATCTGGGAGATCTCTGAGGATTCAAGGAGATATCCTCCTCAAATCCTCGCCAGAGTGGGATTCCTTCGGTGTAATGATGGAGGGACCTGAATGTAAGGGTGGAGAGGAAGTTAGGGGGGTCTGTGCAAGGGTTTTCAAAAGTTAGGGGCCAGAATGTTATTGGGTGGATCATTTTGCAAAGTAGGTCAAGATGACCTTCCCTTAGGCCCAAATTTTGGTATAAACATAATTTGGACCTAAGGAATCCAATGGTGAAGTTGGATTTTATGTTTGACCATGTTTGACTAGACATTTTGCACAAAAACTCAAATTAGGTTAAATACTGAGTTAGAGCCCTTATCTAGGTCAAAACAGGTTCCAAAGGCTCCATTGAAGGTTCTAAACCCTAGGGAATATTTTTTCATGAATTTTAGAGGATTTAGTTAATTTTTTATTCTGACCAGAACCTTGTGAAATTAAGTGGGTTTGCTTTAGGGTTACAGAATGTCATTTAATTCTTAAATCTCACAATAACCCTTTTCTGACTGAACCATCCTACTTTTCCTCTTATTAAGTCCAATTGACTTTTGTTTAACCCTTGAGAAATCCCGTTGATGTACTGCAATGGTAAAATTGCAGTTTTACCCTTTAGTTCATGTTTCCTTCCCAGAACAGTAATCCCTTGAATTAGGCCTTCCTTTAGGTTATGTAGGAGCTTTTGTTTACTTTCTTAGGTCAAAATGAGCTAGTTAGGGCTTATGATGAGGTTCTCATCACTCACATATAAAAGTACGTATGTCGTGTTATATTGTGTTGATAAATACAATAGTATGTCGTGTTGTGGCATTTTGCCTATAGAATTGCATACAAAAGAGTTATTTTCTCGAAAAAAAAGGGGAAAAAGAAAAAGCAAAAAAAATAAGGAAAAAAAAAAAATTATGTGAAACATTTGCGTAATGTGGGTCAAGTTAAATGTTTTAAGGCAAAAACACCTACCACCCTCACGAACCACCAAATACTGCCTTAACCTACTTCTATATTTCTGACCGCCTGAATACGGGCTGAGGAGTCTGACTTAGTCGTAGGGTTATCAGAACCTAATTAAAGTGTCATGCCATGTGTGACCACCAAATACATTTGCAAATCTGGTGAGATGTGAGCTTAGGAAGAAAAAGAAAAAAAGAGAGGAGTACAAAAGATTAAAGAGAACATAGGTTTTCCAGCCCCTCTCTAAGTTGATTTATTCAATAATCTGGAAATCTAAATTCTGAAATACTAGTCTCTAAGAAGCAGTAGAAGAGAGTGAGCCACCAAATACAATCCAGTTAACTCAGACATCTCCTACCCAAACCAAACACCGGGGCCAAAATTAGAAAATATTTTATAACCCCAAGAGAAGAGGTTCTCCTATCCCGATAGAATTTTACTAGGGGTTTGCTACAAGCTTTAAATGTATATCGACTCTTCGCTTGGATCCATTGCAGAAGCTACAACATTATATATTCATAGTTATCTAGATTCTAAATTTTTGGATGCAACACAAAGAAATAAATCTTCATTTTAACTCTTGGTAAAATGTATTTAGTCTTGCACTTGCTGGGGACTAGCAAGATTTTGGCATGGGGGTATGGTTGCATAGCAATCATAGGTCCTAACTTGCCTGAATTAAGCTAGAACTTAGCTTAACATGAACATTCTGCATGCATACGCATCGTATTCTGCGTCGTAGTTGATATGTGTTTTATGTATTAAACTATGTTATTTGAGAGGTATTAATGATTGTAGGTAATCTAGGGCTGTACATGATCGATCCAACCTTATGGATCTATTTGGAATAATGACGGGATTCCAACGCATCCAAGATCGCATCAGTCAGACTCCCGTAGCATCCCAGGGAGTTCGCAGAAGAGCAAGAGCCAAGGGGCAAATTGAAGAAGATCCAGACCTTAGATGACGAATCCAGCCATACGGATGGATCCTGATGAGTCCATTTTAATGGACTAGTATTACGCCTAAGTAACTTTAATCTTACCCTTTAGGTTTGTTAATAACTACATTAATTTATAGAATGTTTGCATGCATCATGATTTAAGTTTACATCTATTTTACAACATTTTATAACTTAATATGTAATGATTTTTTTTGTTTTTATGTGCAGGAATGATATTTAGAAAGAACAAGGAGTTGGGGAATAAATTTCCCCAACAAACAACCGATGGCATAGTTTTTTTTCCCCCATCCTCCAGCCACCCTCAATAGCCGCCGGCCAAAAATAGCAAAGGGATTTGAAAATCCCTTAACTCACGCACGCAGGGGGAGGAGATAAAGAGGTTGGAAAAGTTGGAGAACGGAGGCTTCTTCCTTTCTCTCTAGCGGGGATCCACCTTCACCACCGTGGGGAGGGCTAACCCTGTGAACCACCATGTGCACTGTGCACCAAGTCTTCCATCGCTCCCTCTAGCCACGCCTGCAGACACCCGCACTCGCACAGGCAACCCTCTACCTACCCTTGCACGCCTACAGGCACCCGCTCCAGCCCCACCAGGTGCTCGTAGGCATCGCACCTTCGCACGCCCATCTCTAGCGCCTCCCTGCAATGCCTCCACCTTGCGCACCCGCCATCGCCTGAAGGCTTGTTCAGGCACCACGCCCGCAGGCGCTTGCGCCCCTCCAGCGCCCGCCTCCAGCTAGCGCCTCTCTAGCGCCTGGCGCTCTCCTCTGCAGACCGCCTCGCCCCACCCACGCCCTTGCCAGGCCCGCACCTACATAGCGCCCACTGCAGGCGAACCCACGCTAGCAGGCGCTTGCGCCCCTCCAGTGTCCGCTTCCAGCCAGTGCCTCTTCAGCACCTGGCACTCCCCTCTGCAAACCGCCTCACCACCAGCGCTCCCCGCAGGCCCCGCGCCCGCGCCTCCAGCACCTGCCCCTGCACTTCACGCAGAACCACCACCCGCCACCTTCCTCTCCTTCTTGCAGCCACCACAGGCTGGCATCAGCTGCGCTGTCACCATCGCCGGGTGCGGCCTGAGCGGGGTGATCTTCAGTTGCAGCCTCAACACCCGTCTCTCCTCCTCCTGTGCGCACAAGCCGCTGCAACAAATCCCCTGTTTTCAAGTTAATTAGAAATTACATTTACTGCCATTGCCACCAAAATCAATTTTAATTTATTATTATTTTACTGTGGTGAAATTGTGACTACACACTCACGCTTTTTGATAATTGCGCATTATTGATATTCACATGTTTCAACATTGGTTTAGGGATTAACATGTGCACAAATTTTCTCTAATATATGTCAATTGAAAATTACATAAAGTCATCACATATTTATTGAATATTTCAGTGAGGAAAAATTGCACATATACGCTTATATTTTTTAGTTATTATGCATCTTCTTTCCATTGCATTTCATGTAGGATTTGATTAGGGATTTCGCACTTGATCGAAAGACTACGAAATAATCGAGAGTTTATTGCATCATTGCCTCCCTGTGGACATGACCCGCTCTTTTGTGAGTGGTTATTTTTATTGTTGATTAGTCAATTTTTCCACCACTTAAATACTACAACAATGGGTTATTTCATTTGCAAAACTTAATCGAAAGCGAAAAATCGACTTGTCAAATTGGTGCTGTTGCCGGGGAGGCAACAGACGCAATAGATTCACTTCATTATTTTTGAATATTCTGAGTTGCGCAATTATCTGATCAATTTTTTTTACTGTACGAGGAATCTGACGAGGCGACGAGGCGCAACAGAGGGTGACAGCAACCACGAGCTAAGCCACACGAGGAAAAGACGTAGGAGATCAAGATCCTACTTTCACAAAGGATTCTCCGTTGTTACAAAATTTATTTTTGTCTTATCGCCCTTGTAGTAATTGGGGTTGAATTTTTGGGGGTTTGTCCCCATATTCCTTAGCTACTAGGGCTTACATTATTTTTTGTGCATGCGTGATTCTATTTTCTACTTGCCTGCCTTTAAAACCAATAAAGAAAATATCAAGCTGCCTATTTAGAAGTTGCATGCCCTTAGGTGTGTGCATTTAGGGGTGATTGAGCAGCACATTAGATCTTATTATTGCATTGCAAGCATATTAGCACGAAGATTGCTGGAGACAGGTACACCTTTCTAACTTTTGCATCTAGCTCCTGTTCACGCATTTGCATTCAAATTAAAATTCACGACCACCAAGTTGTTTGAATTTACTAATTCAGTGGTCGCATAACCAAAAGTGGGACTGATAATCAGATTCAACCCTAAAAGCAATTCACATTTGATTTGATTCTAAGGGACTTGTCTACGATTTCAAAAGAAATTACAAAGATTTGCGGTGTGTTGCACACTTCTGACATTGAGCATGCACATTAGGCACCGCACTAAGGCTCGATCCCTTAAGGCTATAGGCACAGATCTCTTTATCGGTGCAAACCCTCCTATTGTGCTTTGTGGTGGTGGTGATACTATCTTTTGACCAAGTGTTTTGATACTCCACGGAGGGGGACACCCCTTAAAGGAACAAAAGGGTAGTTAAGGGGCACCGCATACGCATCGCCTCAAAGGAAGGGTTCGCCCTACTTGCATCCCTTTGTTCGTCTTTGGAGTAACTTCTCACTTGATCACCTAAGAGTATCATCAAAGCAAAGTATAGGTCCTAGGGCACTCGAAGGTTGAATTAAGGCACGTAATTGTAGTGAATAACTTGTTTGGCCATTTATATTAACTAATTCGACCTTCGCAATAAAGAAGGTTAATATTTCAAGTCCACACCCCTCTTATACCACTCACGTGGGAACGGAGGGATAAGTCTTGATCTTTTGACTTATCTTTGGAGTGGAGGCATCTCTTACTCAATAAGAACCTGAATTGTGTTTTGTATTCTTGGTAGACGCTCTCTTGAGGGTAGTCTAGTGTTTGATCCTGATCCTAAGAGAATTCTTAGGAGAGCTCACCTAGGAGAGGAAAAAGAAGGAATGGCTGAGTAAGGTGCAAATCAACAAAGGACCCTAAGGGACTATTTTATTCCAACTAACCAACCTGCACAAGCACTAAGAAGACCGACAGGGGATAATCCATATGAGAGCAAGAGTAGTACCATTTCTTTATTTCCCTCTTTTTATGGTACTACTAGGGAGGACCCCTACCGGCATTTGGAGGAATTCACCGAGGTCTGCTTCACGGTGAAGCTCCAGGGCTTTACTGATGAAGCCATGATGAGGAATCTATTTCCTTTCTCCCTAAAGGATAAGGCCAAGCACTGGTATCATACCCTCGATGCAAGGGTAAATGATTGGGCCACCCTTAAGGGAGAATTTTTGAAAAAGTATTTTCCTATGAGTGAAACTAACCATTACCGAAGAGAGATTATGGGTTTTACTCAACAGGAAGGGGAGCAATTTCATGAGACTTGGGAGCGCTTTAATGACCTTCTTAGGTTATGCCCCCACCATCAAGTGCCAAGATGGTAGTTGGTCGAAAGGTTCTATAACGGATTATTTGAAAGGCATAGGCAAACCATCGATGCAGCCTGTGTAGGAACCTTCATGACCAGAACTGAGGATGAAGCCTGGGCATTATTTGAAACATTAAGCGACAACTCCATACATCTGTCCTCTTCCTATCAAGAAAGAAAACCATCAATCTTGCAGAGGAAGATAGAGGCCCATGAAGGCGGGGCTTCTTAGGATTTGGCTTATCAGATTCAACTATTGAATAAAAACTTTGATAGGCTTTTAGCAAACCCCGTCATGAACCTGCAAGCAGCCTCTATTTTTCAGGCTTTAAGAGAATGCTCCATTTGCCAAAGCACAACGCACGCCACTGCAGAGTGCCATCAGGAAAACCAATTCCCTGAGTTGATTCAGGCCGACTTGAACGTGGCCCAAGGTTTCCGCCCCCCTCGCAATAACCCTTACTCCAACACTTATAATCCAGGGTGGCGGAACCATCCAAACTTCTCTTGGAAGCAAGGTGATCTTCTAACTCAGAGAATATAAGACCCTTACCTCCCCAGCCCATATACCAACCTTCTTATGAAAACCCTCCTTCGAATAAGCCCTCTGAGATGGATGAATTGAAGACCATGATGAAAGCAATGCGAGAGGATCAGAATATGGTTATCCAATCTCAGAATAAGATGATTACTGATATGCAATCCCAAATTGGTCATCTTACTGAGGCAGTTAGGCAACGTGATCCGGGGAAGCTGCCTAACTCCTCTGAGGAGAACCCTAAGGGTAAGGGGGTTGTATTCAGGGAGCACGCCCAAGCAGTGACCGTGTTGAGGAGTGGAAAAAAGATTGACAAGCCTGATAACACTCCTATGGTTACATGCCAGAATTCCCCTTCCACACCTGACCTGACTTCCATCTCCACCGAGGAAGAGCCACACTGCTCTCCCTCGCACAAAATCACCCATAATGAGGATGTCGTCCTTCCACCACCCCTTTCATGCCATGACGACCCCTCTACCCAGAAGTCGAGGGTGCCCTATCCAGAGAGTTTATCTGCTCCTGGGGAATCTTCTGTTGGCTCATCTGGAGCCAAGGATAGGATGGAAGAGATTATGGATACTTTTAGGCAAGTCCAGATTAACTTGCCTCTATTGGAAGCAATTAAACAGATTCTGTCCTATGCCAAGTTTCTGAAGGACCTGTGCACCTAGAAGCGTCGATCTAGGAAACAGGTCCAAACCAAGGTCATCCTGCCTGACCATGTTAGCTCGGTTCTCCAGCTTGGAACACCCCCCAAAATGAAAGACCCAGGGGCCTCATATATTTCAATGGTTATAGGTAACCAACACATTGACGAGGCTCTGCTCGATCTGGGTGCGGGGGTGAACATTCTACTGAGCTCTGTCTATGACCTTTTGGGAGGAGGCAAGCTAAAGCCTAGTCCAGTAATCCTCCAGGTTGCAGACAGAACACTTAAGACACCGCGGGGATTGTTGGAAGATGTCCTTGTGAGAGTGGAGGATTTCTTCTTCCCCGTTGACTTTCTAGTACTTGATACTAACCCATCTAATAAGCCCACAAAGCCATCCATTATTCTGGGATGCCCCTTCTTGGCCACAGCCAATGCCTCTCTAGGGCACTTAAAATGGGCTTTGGGAACAAGAAGATCCGGTTGAATGTTTTTGATACTTACAAGCAACCTAGATTTGAAGATTGTTCTCAGATTGAGGTCGATGAAATAATTGAAGAGACTACTTTAGCACTCTTATGTAGAGATCCCCTTCAGAAGGTCATATTTAAGGACCATCCCTTGATTATTAAAGAAACTGAAAGGGAAATGCCTGAACTAGAAGAGTTGCTGGGGATACACACTAATTCTCTATCCCCACCCTGGACTGTGAAGGTAGATCCGCTGCCTGAGGTGGGGACATCTCAACTAAAACCTTCAATCCTAAAAGCTCTTGAATTGGAGTTGAAACCCCTCCCGAGCACATTGAAATATGCTTTCCTTGGCCTTAATAACATGCTCCTCATTATTATCTCGTCTGCATTATCTAAATTGCAGGAGGGAGCTCTGCTTGAGTGTTTACAAAGGCACAAGGAAGCAATTTCCTGGACAATTGCTGATATTAAGGGTGTTGATCCCTCTCTTTACATGCATCATATAAACACGGACGAGTCCGTGAAGCCTTTCCGAGATATGCAGAGAAGGCTCAATCCAAATATGCGGGAGGTTGTTAAAAAGGAGATTCTGAAATGGCTGGATGCAGGGATTATCTATCCCATTTCAGATAGTAAATGGGTCAGTCCTATTCACGTAGTTCCCAAAAAGGCAGGAATCACTGTGGCAGAGAATGAAAAAGGAGAACTGGTGACCACTAGACCCTCAACTGGTTGGAGGGTCTGCATTGATTATCGCCGTTTAAACACGGCTACCCAGAGAGACCATTTCCCCTTACCATTTATCGATCAAATTCTGGAACGATTGGCGGGGAATAAGTACTTTTGTTTTCTTGATAGGTACTCTGGGTACAATCAGATAGCCATTTTTCCTGATGATCAGGAGCGTACCACCTTCACGAGTCCGTATAGCACTTTTGCGTTATGCCGAATGCCATTTGGGTTATGTAATGCTCCTGCCACTTTCCAACGTTATATGAAGTTATCTTTTCTGATATGATCGATGAGTTCATTGAAATTTTCATGGATGACTTCCCCATTTATGGGTCGTCGTTTGACCTATGCCTTTCACACCTTGATAAAGTCTTAACCTATTGCGAAGAGGCAAAGCTGGTGCTTAGCTGGGAGAAAAGCCACTTTATGGTCCAGCAGGGCATTGTATTAGGGCATATAGTTTTCTAGAGAGGATTAGAGGTGGACACCGCAAAAATTGATTCCATCTCTAAGCTCCCATTGCCCGCCAATGTTTGTCAGGTTAGATCTTTCCTTGGCCAGGCTGGATTTTATAGGCACTTCATTAGAGATTTCAGTAAAATCTCTAAGCCACTTTGTGACCTGTTAGCGAAGGATGTCTCCTTCGATTTTGATGATAGATGTGGCGAGGCTTTCCAAGTTTTGAAGAAAGCCCTCATTACTGCGCCGATTCTCCAAGCACCAGATTGGACCCTCCCATTTGAGCTTATGTGCGATGCTTCTGATTTTGCAGTGGGAGCGATCTTAGGTCAAAGGGTTGATGGCAAACCTCATGTGCTGCATTATGCCAGCAAGACCCTTACGGATCCTCAGCAAAACTATGCGGTCACTGAAAAGGAACTACTTGCTGTAATATTTGCCTTGGAAAAGTTTCGGTCTTATCTTTTGGGATCCAAGGTTATAGTGTTCACTAATCATTCTGCCCTAAAGCATCTTCTGGCTAAAAGGGACACCAAACCTCGCCTAATTCATTGGATCCTGCTACTCCAAGAATTTGACTTGGAAATTAAAGACAAGAAAGGAGTTGAGAATGTGGTAGCAAACCATTTGTCTAGGATCCCTATTGAGGCATCAAACCCTGCTGGCGGTATTCAAGAGACTTTCCCTGATGAGTCATTGATGGCCGTGGAAGCTAAAACTCCTTGGTTCGCTGACATAGTGAACTATCTGGTCACGGGCATTACCCCTAGTACTTGGGACAAGCAGAAACAAGATAGGTTTCTCGCCAATGCTAAATTTTATCACTAGGAGGATCCTGGGCTTTTTAGAATAGGCCCTGACCAGCTTTTTTACCGTTGCGTCCCTGAAGAAGAACAAAGAAGTGTTCTGAGTTTCTGCCATGACATCCATTGTGGGGGACATTTTAGTGGGAAGAAGACTGCCCATAAGGTTCTTTAGTCTGGCTTTTGGTGGCCCACATTGTTTCAAGATGCACATACGTATGTGGGCGCATGTCTACGTTGCCAGCAGACATGAACCATTGGAAAAAGGGATGAGATGCCCCAACAACCTATTCTCCTGTTGAAATCTTTGATATTTGGGGCATTGACTTCATGGGTCCCTTTCCTGTGTCCTTCGGATATGAATACATCCTTGTGGCTGTAGACTATGTATCGAAATGGATAGAAGCCATACTCACGTGAACCAATGACCATTCCGTGGTCTTGGGCATTGTTAAGGCTAATATCATTTCTCGGTATGGGTGCCCAAGGACGATCATAAGTGATGGAGGACCTCACTTTAAGAATGTACACTTCACAAGACTACTCCAAAATTTGGGAGTCAACCACATGATAGCCACACCTTATCATCCCCAAACGAGTGGACAAGTTGAAGTGTCTAATAGGGAGATTAAGTGAATTTTAGAAAAAACTGTCAGGCCTGATCGGAAGGATTGGTCTAAAAAACTAAATGATGCTCTTTGGGCCTACAGAACTGCATATAAGACTCCCTTGGGCATGTCTCCTTTTCGTCTTGTCTACGGAAAAGCATGCCACCTTCCCGTTGAAATCCAACATAAAGCTTGTTGGGCTATTAAAAACGTTAACTTGAATCTGGATAAAGCGGAAAGGCACGTATGTTAGAATTAAGTGAGCTTGAGGAGCTTCGTAATGAAGCTTATGAAACTTCTCAAGCTTACAAGTAACGTACAAAAGTCTTCCATGACAAGCACATCATTAGAAAGACTTTTGAGCCCAACCAGTGGGTCTGGCTTTTCAATTCTAGACTTAAATTATTTCCTGGAAAGCTCAAGTCCCGTTGGGATGGGCCATATGTTGTTATCAATACTTTCCCTCATGGAGCTGTAGAGATTAGGAACCCTATTTCAGGTGCGAGCTTTAAGGTAAATGGCTAGTGACTTAAACCGTATATTACTCTTTTAGATGGCCAGGTTTTGGACGCACTTCGGCTTGAGGAGCCTTAGCTTCTCCCACTCTCCTCCTCAGCTGATATTCTTCTATGTCTGCATTTTTCCTATGAGGACATTGTCAGTCTTAGGCATGGGGGGATATAACCTGAGAATGTTTATAGAATTTATAAATATTTGCATACATATTTATACAAAAAAAAAATTCTTTTCTTGAGCTGAATGGGTTTGTCCCTTGTAGAATACCTTTGTCATTGGAGGTTTTTCTTCTTAAAATTATTTCTCAAGTTTAGAATCTAGTACATTTATTTCACGTGCACGTAGACCTGGTAATAGATCATTGAAGAAAACCAATAAGCATTTGTAGTCTACTAAACCCTTGGATAGTTTATAGGGAGTCAGGCAGACTATCTTCTAGTAGATCCACCTCATATTTGGGAGAAGAAAGTAGAGAGATTATTGGTGCAATAAGGCTAGTGCAAGGACTCTTAAGTTTTGGACAATTAGATGATGATACTTTAGAGTTAGGCGTAGCTTTCACTCTCTGTTCCTGTGTGCGTACTTTGTGTGAATTCCTGAGAGTCACCAAATAAGGCAGATACACAAAGATTGAGTCTTAATAAAGCTATGACTATGGTGGATGGTTATGACTGTCCTTCATAGAGTCCTCGGTTGAAGGAGGGTAATAGTGTCAAAGGTCAGAAATACACCTGTCCTATCCATTTCTTCCTGGTGCCGAGAATAGACACTTCCACCAAACAAGCCACACAATACCCTCTTGACCATCATCATTTCTAATAATGCCTCATAAATAAAAGTCTATGTCGTATTATGTTGATTTATAAAAAAAAAAAAGAAAAAAAAGAAGAAAAAGAAGAAACAGTTATATTAAAAAAAAAAAAGAGAAAGGAAAAAAAAGTCCAAGTTTATAATGTAACACTGTTTCTGAGGCAACAGAACACCTATCGCGTTCCACCAAATATGACCCATACCTACCTTCTAGTATTTTTGATCGCCGGCATACTGGTTGAGGACTCTAACTTAATTGTAGAGTTATTAGGACTTTAATTGAAGTGTGGATATCATGTGAGGCCACCAAATAGCGAGTACAATTACTAAATCTGGCGAGATTTGTGATCTCAGAAAGAAAGAAAAGAGTGAGCACCTAGGAACATCAAGAGAGCACAGTTGTTTAGCCTCTCTCCGAGTTGACTTTTCTACTAGTCTAGAGATCTAGAGTCTGTAGTACTAGACTACATGTAGCACCAGATGAGTGTGTGCCACCAAATACAAATCCATTCTACTCGATATCTCCTACCTAAGCCAAAGGCCGGGGTCAAATTACAGATTATCTTCTGCTTTATCCCCGAGGGAAGTAGTTGCCTGTCCCGACAGAATTATTTACCAAGGGTGAAGTATGAACTTCCAATGCGAATTGGCTTTTCCACTTGGATCTGTTACCTAGGCTATCATCACTTCACATTTGTCTGGATTTCTAAAGTTTTGAAATAAGAAAAGAAGAAATCTTCTGATTACTTCTCTTATTTTTCATTTTTGCCAGGGACAAGCAAATCTTAGGCATGGGGGTATTTGATGAGTCCATTTTAATGGACTAGTATTACGCCTAAGTAACTTTAATCTTACCTTTTAGGTTTGTTAATAACTACATTAAGTTATAGAATGTTTGCATGCATCATGATTTAAGTTTACATCTATTTTATAACATTTTGTAAGTTAATATGTAATGATTTTTTTTGTTTTTATGTGCAGGAATGATATTTAGAAATAATAAGGAGTTGGGGAATAAATTTCTCCAACAAACAACCGATGGCATAGTTTTCTTTCCCCTATCCTCCGGCCACCCTCAACAGCCGCGGGCCAAAAATAACAAAGGGAAATCCCTTAACTTACGCACGCAGGGGGAGGAGATAAAGAGGTTGGAAAAGTTGGAGAACGGAGGCTTCTTCCTCTCTCTCTGGTGGGGATCCACCTTCACCACCGTGGAGAGGGCTGACCCTATGAAACCACCATGTGCACTGTGCACCAAGTCTTCCATTGCTCCCTCTAGCCGTGCCTGCAGACGTCCGCACCTGCACAAGCAACCCTCTGCTTGCCCTTGCATGCCTACAGGCACCCGCTCCAACCTCACCAGGCGCCTGTAGGCATCGCACCTTCGCACGCCCATCTCTAGCGCCTCCCTGCAGTGCCTCCACCTTGCGTGCCTGCCATCGCCTGAAGGCTTGTTCAGGCACCATGCCCGCAGGTGCTTGCGCCTTTCCAGTGCCCGCCTCTAGCTGGCGCTCCCCTCTTCAGACTGCCTCGCCCCACCTGCGCCCCTACCAGGCTTGCACCCGCACAGCGCCCACCGCAGGCGAACCCACGCCCACAGGCACTTGCACCCCTCCAGTGCTCGCTTCCAGCCAGTGCCTCTCCAGCGCTTGGCACTCCCCTCTGCAGACTGCCTCACCACCAGCGCTCCCCGCAGGCACCGCGTCATGCCTCTAGCGCCTGCCCCTGCACTTCGCACAGAAGCACCGCTTGCCAGCTTCCTCTCCTTCTTGCAGCCACCACAGGCTGCCATCAACTGCGCCGTCACCACCGTCGGGTGCGGCCTGAGCGGGGTGATCTTCAGCTGCAGCCTCGACGCCCATCTCTCCTCCTCCTGTGTGCACAAGCCGCTGCAACAAATCCCCTGTTTTCAAGTTAATTAAAAATTACATTTACTGCCATTGCCACCAAAATCAATTTTAATTTATTATTATTATATTATGGTGAAATTGTGACTGCATACTCATGCTTTTTGATAATTACACATTATTGATATTCACTTGTTTCAACATTGGTTTAGGGATTAACATGTGCAAAAATTTTCTCTAATATATGTCAATTGAAAATTACATAAAATCATCACATATTTATTGAATATTTCAGTGAGGAAAAATTACACATATACCCTTATATTTTTGAGTTATTGTGTATCTTCTTTCCATCGCATTTCATGTAGGATTTGATTAGGGATTTCACACTTGATCGAAAGAATACGAAATAATCGAGAGTTTATTGCGTCATTGCCTACCTGTGGACATGACCTGCTCTTCTGTGAGTGGTTATTTTTATTATTGATTAGTCGATTTTTCCACCACTTAAATACTACAATAACGCGTTATTTCATTTGCAAAACTTAATCGAAAGTGGAAAATTGACTTGTCAGATCCGGATCGACGTTCGCAGTCCAACGGTGCAGAAATCTACTTAATCGGAGGCCTACGTCGTCCTATATAAAGAGAAGAAGAATGGACGGCCACGATGGCGCCACGTGGCTGTTGGTGCTAGAGTACCACGATCATTTGTTTTGATGATAACAAAACACGTGTTATTTAACATTTGCACTTGGAGTCTTAGATTTCAGGTCAATTGCAAATGTAGACGTGTTTAGACAGAATTCGAGCTCGCATCCAGGACGGATTGGAGGAGCTTGATGGAGAACAGAAGAGATTCGCGAGGAGCGCTAGATTGAAGATGGAAGGACAAGAAGAATAGGATAGAATTTTGTTTAATCCTTTCATGTACTTTTATCTTTATTTTGCTTGCTCTTTTTATTTCCTTAGGATATTACGTTAAAGAGCCTCAAAGTACCCTAACAGTAGTCCTAAGACCACCTGCACAACCCTAGGATACTTAGGTTTTCTGTAGAGAACTTAGAAAACCAATATAGGGTTCAAACAACATTTCCAGACGTCTAATTCCAAAATCAGACGTCTGATAAAGTGTTTTAAGACGTCTGACTGTTGATTCAGACGTCTGATAACTATTAGGCTGGACATAGTAAGTTCTGTCTGATGAAATCAGACGTCCAGACCTTAGACCAGACGTCTTAGGAGACGTCTGATGACTTTGCCAGACGTCCAATTAGTGGACCGTTGGCTGGCTTAGCAAACACTCAAGAATATGACCGTTAGAGCCTTATCAGACGTCCATAGGACTGTCCAGACGTTTGATAATTGATCGTTTTGCCTCAGCTGACCCAAAATCTCTTCTCAGATATTTTCTAGCCGTTGCAACGTTTGGAAATCCATTCCCACAGAAAAAGTAGGTTTCCAGACGTCCAGACATAGTGCCAGATGTCCTATATGTCGTTTGATGGACTTGCACTAGAACCCTGTTTAGATCTGATCCAAGTCAGGAAGAGACCCGCCCAAAATCAGACGTCTGACCTTGAAATCAGACGTCTTAAAGTGAACTTCCAGACGTCTGATGCCAGAATTAGACGTCTGATAAGCCTGTCAGAACAATGATTGTTCCTGATTTCAGGGTGATTCTCTTGGGCTTTGCACCCAACGGCTATAGAACCTTTCCTAAGCCTTCCAAAGCCTTCCTAAGGCCTCTATAAATAGAGGGAAACCTTTGCAACACAAAAACACACCAAGAAACACCAAGACACACCTCGCAATACACTTTCAAACCATTTTGTGTCTCTCTTGCTCTCTAAGTGCTAGTTCCATTCATCTTGAGAGCATCAAGCTTTGCGCACCCGCTCTCCCGCCGTAGTTCACGAGAGCGAAGTTGCGCCGTCGCGTGGCTCACGCATCGCGTCATCAACTAGACGCACTCCTTGCAAAGGAGAGTTTCCTAATTCCTATAGAAGCTAGGTTTAAAATTACTTTGTTGGCTCTATAGGATTACTTGTTTATTTTATCTTTGTTATTTGGTTGGGTATTCACTTTGCGAATTCCCGTCTCCTTCGCGAGACAAAATCCTTCTCGTGGAGAGAAGGGGTTGAGGTACACTACCCTCGTCTAAGTAGCGTGGTTGTAATTGAGGTTGAATCACCCTCGTTTTAAAGTGATTCGGTTTAGTGGATTTTGATCAACTTGGTTGATTGGAAAATCCTAACTCGAGAGGGTTAGGTGGTGGTTTTCAGCCAGTTTGGGCTTCCACCTAAAAATACTTTGTGCCTTTTGTGTGATTGTTTATTATTTATTTCCGCAATTATTACGTCATCCCTCCTGGTAGGGCTGAACCTTCAGTTGGTTTCAGAGTAGGTTCTTGCGAGATCGGAGTAACATCCGGCAAGAGATCAAATGGAGGGAAGCACATCAGCGATCAAAATATCCGAGGGCAGTCCACCGTCTGACCACCCTACTTCGACGGGAGCAACTACAGCTACTGGAAGCTGAGGATGAGGATGTGGCTTCAAGCCACGAACTTCGCTCTATGGGGACGTTGCGAAGCCCCATACGAGATCCCAGAGCGACCCGACGTAGGATACTCGCAGCAGTAGATTCGGGAACTCTCTCTCAACGCGAAAATAATGAATGCGTTGTATTGCGTGCTCAGCCCGGAGGAGTTCAACAGAATCTCGCAATGCGCCACTACATACGAGATTTGGCACACACTTGAGGTAACTCACGAAGGTACCTCTAAGGTAAAAACTTCTAAAATTAATTTACTTTCTCAAGAATTTGAATCTTTTTCTATGAAGCCTAACGAATCTTTGAGTGAGATGAACACTAGGTTCACTCTCATCGTAAATAATTTGAAAGCATTAGGGAAGACTTTCATCAAGGGGGAGCTTCAAGGGAAGCTTCTTCGTTCCCTCGGACCGGAGTGGGAATAGAAAGTCACCGCCATCGAGGAGGCGAACGAAGTGGAGGAGCTCAACATGGAAGATCTCCTAGGCAATCTAATGGCCTACGAGACAAAGTTGAAGCAGAAGAAGAAGGATACACCGGAGTCTAAACCGAAGAAGACTCTCGCCTTCAGAGCCGCGTTGGATAGCGAGGTAAGTTCCGACGACGAAGACTTTAGAATTTTACTTAAAAAATTTTCCAAGTTTTGTAGGGAATTAAAGAAAGAGAAGAAGGAGAGCCCGAGACGTTGCTACCACTGCAACGAGAAAGGGCACCTACGACCAGAGTGCCCTCTTCTCAAAAAGGAGAAGAAGAAGGAAAAGGAGAAGAAATCTAAGAAGAAGGCGTTCCAAGCCACTTGGGACGATTCAAGCTCGGAGGAAGAAGAAGAAAAGGAAGAAACCGCTTGCTTTGGTTTCATGGCCAGAGTAAGCAATAGCGACAGTGAAAGTGGAAGCAACTCCGACAACGAGGTAAATTTCGATTTACAAGAAGCTTTTAATGAACTATTTGAGATTAGTAAATCACTAAAAATAGAAAACAAAAGCATGAAAAAGAATCTTAGCTTTCTTAAAAATGAAAATGATAGGTTAGAAAAACAACTTAAGGACATAGAAGCTAGTCCTAAAAATGATAACCTATTATTAGAAAATCATAACCTCATCAATGAAAATAATAAATTGATTGAGGAAAATGATAGTCTAAAGTTAGAAATCTATGATTTAAAGACTAAGATGCAAACTATAGAAAAAGAAATCGCATGTCTTAGGGAAAATTCTAACAAATTAATCAACAAAATAGATAATTTTTATAGCCCTAAGGTTGAGAAAGGATCTCCATCAAGGAGACCCGCTAATCGATCCGGATCCAAGCTCACTTGGATACCGAAGAAAAAATTAGAATCTTGTTTTGTAGGGTTCAGGGATAACTACAACACAAAGGACTGGACCTACAAGCTCAAGTCTGGTCAACTCAAGTTGGGAGAACCAAGGAGTAGACCAAGGAGGAGAACAAGAAGACCGACGAGACGACGAACAAGCAACGGACTCGCCGCACGTCGACCACCAGACTGGAGACCGGCGCCAATGCCCGGGCCTCCAAGCTACGGATGGGAGCCTCATCCGATGTGGCATCCACCACCATTCGGGCCATTTTATTGGCCATGGAAGGTGAGGTAAAAAATTCTTTACCCTATCCTTTTATCACAAGCATTTAGATAGGGGGAAATTATAAGCTAATTGTCAATTTTAAAGGGGAGATATAAGGTAGCTAAATTTCCTTTAGAGAGGTTGAGAAAAATAATAGTTATCTTGTTGTTATAAAAAAAGGGGGAGGCATTACCTTTGTCAAAAGAAATTTATAGAAGAGCATGTTTTAAGGGGGAGTTATAGGAAATGTAAAATCAATTAAACCTTTTTGATAATGTCAAAAAGGGGGAGGATTTTTTGCATTATTTATGGTTTTGTCATCATCAAAAAGGGGGAGATTGTTGGTGCTAGAGCACCACGATCATTTGTTTTGATGATAACAAAATACGTGTTATTTAACATTTGCACTTGGAGTCTTAGATTTTAGGTCAATTGCAAATGTAGACGTGTTTAGACGGAATTCGAGCTCGCATCCAGGACGGATTGGAGGAGCTTGATGGAGAACAGAAGAGATTCGCGAGGAGCGCTAGATTGAAGATGGAAGGACAAGAAGAATATGATAGAATTTTGTTTAATCCTTTCATGTACTTTTATCTTTATTTTGATTGCTCTTTTTATTTCCTTAGAACATTATGTTAAAGAGCCTCAAAGTACCCTAACAGTAGTCCTAGGAACACCTGCACAACCCTAGGATACTTAGGTTTTCTGTAGAGAACTTAGAAAACCAATATAGGGTTCAAACAGCATTTCCAGACATCTAATTCCAAAATCAGACGTCTGATAAAGTGTTTTAAGGCGTCTGATAACTATTAGGCTGGACATAGTAAGTTCTGTCTGATGAAATCAGACGTCCAGACCTTAGACTAGACATCTTAGGAGACGTCTGATGACTTTGCCAGACGTCCAATTAGTGGACCGTTGGCTAGCTTAGCAAACACTCAAGAATATGACCGTTAGAGCCTTATCAGACATCCATGGGACTATCCAGACGTCTGATAATTGACCGTTTTGCCTCGGCTGACCCAAAATCTCTTCTCAGAGATTTTCTAGCCGTTGCAACTTTTGGAAATCCATTCCCACAGAAAAAGTAGGCTTCCAGACGTCCAGACATAGTGCCAGACGTCCTATATGTCGTCTGATGGACTTGCACTAGAACACTGTTTAGATCTGATCCAAGTCAGGAAGAGACCCACCCAAAATCAGACGTCTAACCTTGAAATTAGACGTCTTAAAGTGAACTTCCAGACGTCTGATGCCAGAATTAGACGCCTGATAAGCCTGTCAGAACAATGATTGTTCCTGATTTCAGGGTGATTCTCTTGGGCTTTGCACCCAACGGCTATAGAACCTTTCCTAAGCCTTCCAAAGCCTTCCTAAGGCCTCTATAAATAGAGGGAAACCTTTGCAACACAAAAACACACCAAGAAACACCAAGACACACCTTGAAATACACTTTCAAACCATTTTGTGTCTCTCTTGCTCTCTAAGCGCTAGTTCCATTCATCTTGAGAGCATCAAGCTTCGTGCACCCGCTCTCCCGCCATAGTTCACGAGAGCGAAGTTGTGCCGTCGCGTGGCTCACGCACTGTGTCATCAACTCGACGCACTCCTTGCAAAGGGGAGTTTCCTAATTCCTATGAAGCTAGGTTTAAAATTACTTTGTTGGCTCTATAGGATTACTTGTTTATTTTATCTTTGTTATTTGGTTGGGTATTCGCTTTGCGAATTCCCGTCTCCTTCGCGAGACAAAATCCTTCTCGTGGAGAGAAGGGGTTGAGGTACGCTACCCTCGTCTAAGTAGCGTGGTTGTAATTGAGGTTGAATCACCCTCGTTTTAAGGTGATTCGGTTTAGTGGATTTTGATCAACTTGGTTGATCGGAAAATCCTAACTCGAGAGGGTTAGGTGGTGGTTTTCACCCGGTTTGGGTTTCCACCTAAAAATACTTTGTGCCTTTTGTGTGATTGTTATTTTGTGAAGATTGTTTATTATTTATTTCCGCAATTATTACGTCATCCCTCCTAGTAGGGCCGAACCTTCAGTGGCACCATCGTAGCTGGCCCTCGCCACGCCCCCAACTCCTGAGGGTTCCTCGCCTCTCAACGTGGGCCGTTGGATCTTCATCCAACAGCCATGAACGCGCCACATCGCCACCCAGAGCAGATTAATATAAATATAATTAAATAAGCATATATGACAAAGGCTTTGCGCAGCGTGTTGGCTCACGCGTGCGCCCACATATGCGTGGGGTGAGGGTTCGAGCCCTGCACTATGCAAAAAGTTGGTGCAGGTCGCGAGCGTGCGCGTGTTGGCAGGCATGCACTATTGGAGGGCCCAGAGGCATCCACGTGGTGCGATCGCGCGGGTTGTTGTGAGAACTGCGCGTAGGATTTGAATGGCGCGATCAACGTGCATCATTCGATTTTAATATCGGACGGCTGAGATTTGAAGACGAAAATGCGAAGAAGCGGTGCGGGATCGCGGGAGTCGTGCGATGTGGATCCTGAGGGCGTAGATTCTACCACGTGGCAGCACCAGAATAAACCAACCAAGAAGAAGGATTTGCACGAGAAAAAAAAGCTTATAAAAGGACATAAGGGGCCCCCCTTTGGAAAGACCACTCTCTCTTCATTCTTTTTCTTCTTCTTCCTTCTTCTACCTCTCTCTCTTCTTCTTCTTCCCATCTTCTCTGCCTTCGTTTGAAAAATCTATTGGGCCACCCTGTTGGATTGTCGCTGCTTCTCTCAACCTCTCCTAAAGGCCACCACGATCTACCTGTGGTGCCCTTGTTCTATTCCATAAGTAGTTCATATTCATGTTATCACTTAGTTTAGTTTCATGTATGAAATTCATGTTCAAATGCTCTATGTGATATATATATCATGATTCATTGTGTCTATTATTTAGTAATTATATTTAGAATACGTGCATGAAATAAAAAGCATTTTTTGCCTCCCTGTGATCAACCGGGACTCCCAGTTCCGTTAATTTTATTTGTCGAGACGTATTTCACACTATACTATGACGTATTCATCTTTTACGCGATCTATGCCCCGAACACTTGCGTGGGAAAAGATGAGGATGAGGTGGCTGGTGGTGATGGCGCTAGGTTGGTGAAAGTGAAGGTGGTCAGTGTTGGTGATGGTGGTGGTGGGCTTCATTGAGGAAGAGGATGAATAGTGGGAAAGGTGGTGGTGGATGTGGTGTTGGGGGTCTGGCGGTGGCACGGTGAGGTTGTAGTGCGAAGCTTTGCGATGGCAGTGTGGGCTGTCACCCTGCGAGCCCACGGTGGCGAAGCTTTGCCGCGGTTGAGGCCGGAGATCATGGAGTGGAGGAGAATTTGAATTCTCTGTACAGTAGTGAAAGGGGTGAGGGCCTCCCAAGCTTGGTGGCCTTGCTCCTCCTTTATAGTGGCAGGGATGCATTTTAATGTACAAAGTGGAGCGTCGGAGCCATTAAGTTAGATCCATTCCTTTCGGCTCTTTGATTGCCTGAGAGTGATGGTGCTTGGCTGGCCAGCTAATCACACGAAAGAGTGAATGCCGCAGCTGTTATTCCTGTGCGATTCTAGTAGGAAGAAGAAAAGAGTAAATAATTAATTAGTGGGTTATTTATATACAACACTCTAAAAGAAATCCTATGTCTAATGCATGTTATCATATTTACATTTACTTGTAATGTATGAACTATGCATATTAGTGAGTAAACCACTTAGTGCTTTCTAGGTATATGATGGAATGTGTTAATCAATCAGATATATGAATTAATTATTTACATCCTAATGCATGCTTTATACATACGTATATCAATTGAATGTCTAGGTATTTAAGTATAAGAATAACCCACAAATGTGGGTGCATCACCTATCCACAGAAAGTTATTGGGGTTTAAAAATTTATTTTCCTTCGAGTAAGAACTCAAGGAGAGTTAGGAAAGTATCTTACCATGAGCATGTAGTAGAAGAAAACATGTTTGAAATTGATCCCTCCTTGAGGAGGAGGATTGGCTCATGTTAAGGCATCTTACAGGTGTTGCAACACCTGCCTCTCTAACATAAGGGCACCACTTGTGGGTGCCTCCCACCACTAATTCTCATACCACTAGATGAGGTTGGCGTACCTCTAGCTAAGGAAGAGCCCGCTTTAGCCAGGTTGTCCTGACTGGGTAAACCACCCTCCCAGGCTCCTTCCAACACTGAGCTTGTTACCTCCCTAAAGGTTTGGCCTATAACCTTGAAGCCTCCTTGGCCACGAGGGTCAACCAACATTGTGCCCTTGTTGCACTCCTCCTGTAGTGTGACTGGTTGAAAATGTTGTCACCCAAAAAACCTCCCAAAGTTGTTGCCTCATGCACTACCATTGCAAAGGCGCTTGGAGGTCTAGTCGGAGGGATGGGTAGGCTTAAACTTTCTTCTCAGCACCACACTAGGGACTTTATGCAGGGAGATGGGTAATGTTGTGTCCTCGGACTGATTAGGCGGGACTGAGGAGGCATCCCTCATTTTAATCCCACTAGAACTTGAGGATTCGGGCATTGCCACCTCTTCTACTAGGGTCACCTCGACGTGCCCTCTCCTCAAGGGCTTAAGGGGGATCTCCTTCCGATTGCTAAAAATTTCCACTGATGGGAACACCATCATGAGCCATAACTAGTACAATTTGGTCTAATAAGGATGATAAAAGCTCCAACATAACCATCAGAAGGTCATATATGCATAATGTTCTGTATTGAGAAGATAAGAATACAGGGTTATTTCTGCAATTTTAATTGCATTTCATAAAACAGAATAACCATGGGGTATTTTAGGGGTTTATTAAAGGTCAAATGGTCATTAATGTCTAATAAGTGGGTTCATGCAGAATGAAACGAGTTTTCATGCATTTCAAGAATTAATGGACATTTGAAACCCTAAAAATAGACCCGCTTAATTAACTGAGGTTTTGGTTAGAATAAAATTTGTCTAAACCTTCTAAAAATCATAGAAAAATATTCTCTAAGGTTTGGTATCCTTGATTTGACCATTTGAACCCAATTTGACCTAAAATAGAGTCTTAGACAGACAATTGCCCTAATTTGGGTTTTTGCATAAATTACCTAGTCAAACTTGGGCAAAACCAAAATCATACTTCACCATCAGATTCCTTGGGTCCAAATTAGGTTTTTACCAAAATTTGGGCTCAATCTGAGATCATCTCGACTTAGGTTGCATTTTAATCCTGTTCTGACTCTTTTCCTTACAAGAAGCCCCTCAACTTTTGAACATTTTGCAAAAACCCCCTAACTTCATCAACTTCATCACAAATAGGTCCCCGCTACCTTCAGAATCCTAAACCCATCATCGACGACCTTCAATCTCGATTTTCTTCCTGATTTCACGGTGGAACCCTTCCAAAATTGGGAGGAGAATTCGCGACGAGATCCTCTTCAATTTGGACCTACTCCTACCTTCCAAATCCCTTCATGGAGCTCATGTGAACTCCTTGAATTCGTGGATCCCAATCCAAAAGCTTGTTTCCAAGCTTGTAAGCTTACCCAATGGCCTAGAAAAGACCCTTATGGACAACCTCACCTCCTTAGCGAGTTTTTGGGTCATAAAAATCTTCCTTTCCTCCACCTCTGGCCTGCTTCAACTTGTCTCCGGAGACCACCTTCCCCCGTTCACTTCATCGGCCACTACGTACAATAGGCGGCCGGTTCTGCTTCCCCGTTTCAAATCGGACCCGTAATACTGGCGAGGAGCTCTTCGACCCCCTCTTTGTAGCCGTTCCCTCTCTCGGAGCATCTTCCTTCTCCGGTGCCGGCCATACCAGACTCGGTGCCTCCTCCATCCTCCTTCATCCGCTAGCTATCTCCATCAACTCCTCGACCTCTACTCATTATCACAGTGCATCCAAACCTCGACTTCAACCACCGACTCACCCGCTCCATCATCATCTTCCCCACTGCCGGCATACCTCCGACGTGGTTGCGCATCCACTCTACTCCACCAAACCACCTCCCACTGGTCCCAAAAGCATCGCTAAACCCTCATGAGTAAAACCCCTCAAGAAATTGAGGGGATTGCTCGCCCTATCCCTCCACCGAACCAACCACATTCGCCTTCGCCAGCCATCTCCGACCACTCGCATGGCATGCCACAGCCACCACCGCCTTTGCCGCATCTGTGTGCATCTCCTGAGCGTATCTGACAAGGCCATAAGGCCATATTTTCTCTTTCAGGTTCACAGGTCGCCACCACGATTAACGAGCTCCTTCAAGAGAGCTTGACGCCATGTTCTTGCTACATCAGGACAAGACTGCTTCTCCAGATGATGTGAAACTAGCCCAGGAAGAGACCCAGACTTCTAATTAGGAGCCTTGAGAGATCCTTCACCCTAAATTGGACAAGTCTTCACCTGCTACTCTAACGTGAAGAACAAGGGAGATAATAGTGCCACATCGGATATAGACGAGCTCTTTGCACCAAATAAGTGGAATTCCTGATCTCATCTGTTTGGCCAAGATCACCAGGGGTTGGGTCCTCACTCACGCGCCTCCTCGCG
The DNA here is from genome assembly GCA_037157565.1 of Thalassia testudinum. Classification (NCBI taxonomy): domain Eukaryota; kingdom Viridiplantae; phylum Streptophyta; class Magnoliopsida; order Alismatales; family Hydrocharitaceae; genus Thalassia; species Thalassia testudinum. The sequence continues at coordinate 16,994,687 of JAZHRO010000046.1, read as the reverse complement.
CTCACTCCTCACCCGCTACACCACGTAGGTGGGTCTAGTCCCTGGTCTGATTACCCGATTAGCCGGGTTTGAGAGAAAGATGAGAAAAGAGAGAGAGAGGGGGTTTTGCCTCGCTCTTTAACTCTCTAACACTTGAAGAATTTTAGAGAGGCCTTTGCCTCTATTGTGCGTGGCTGTTGTGCCTCTCCCTGAGGCTTGAAGAGAAGAGGCCTTTGCCTCTTTGCATGACCTGAGAAGAAGGAAAGATAGGCCTTTGCCTCTACTGGTTAAGGCATCTGAGCGCCTATTCTGACGTCTGATATTCTGAGGATTTAATACTGTGGTTGAACTTTATATTCATATATTAAGTGCTTGTAAAACATAAAGAGTAATTTGGTGATTCAAATCACCATTTTACTCTAATCTTTTTGCACTTTCAGTCCTGAATTTTCTAATATATCATTCTTGATTATTCTTGTTGTTATAATTGATCATACATGTGGTGATATTGTGATCTTTGAGATTAATTGCAACACTTGCTCCCTACGTTTGACCTCGAACTTTCTTGATGATCTTTCGAGTTATAAATTGTATTTGTTTGTGCGCTATTTCGGCTATATTGCAACGAAGTGATTTTAGAACCCCGATTTAGCATGTCAACATTTTGGCATCGTTGCCAGGGAGCAACACGCAATTTGATCTCTCTGATTACAATTTCTGATCTAGTACTAACTTGCTCTATCTCTTTGGCTGTGATTTGTCTAGGAATTCATTGGAGGAAGATCAATTGCATATCAAATACTTCAGGGGCAAGTAATCTCATCTCCTTTTCCATTGAGCCCTGATTATGAGAAAAGATAAAAAAAAGGAATAAAGCAATTAGGATCAACTTGCATTTTCTACTTAGAATTAATCATCAAGTTGCCTGATTTGATTTAGACAAATCCCGATCTTGATTGTTACACCTATTAGGGATTTAAGACACCTAGGGATATTCACCTTCTTGATTGAGCTCTAGGTGCCAAATTTGGACAAAACTAATTGGACCAATTAGAGCCAAAGTTAGGGTTTCCACTCTAGGGTTAAGAATCACACTTGCTTAAAGAAGAATCTACTCTCCCAAAATTGTGCGTGTCCTAAACTTTGATTGAACTTACCTAATCAAGCAAACCCTAATATCAAGCTCTAAACATCCACTTGAATCCTAAAATTGGGACCTAATAATCTCAGGACAAATTAGGTGAAGTTGACCCACCTTGTGGGGTCAACCAATCTTCAAATTAGGTCACCACTCACAAATACATCTTAAAGCTCAAGTGGAATCCTAAACACCTCATCTTAACTTAAAATTGGTAGACTTAAGAGGTCAAGTTATCCATTCTAATCTACTTAGATTCACGGTGACAAGGAAGGTCGGGTGGGGGAAACCCTGTAACTCGTGGAGATGCTCTACCGTGTAGGGGTCTTTGTGGGACTCTCTTTTCCTAGCTGCCCAAGTATTTCTTAGGTGGACGACTTTATGATCTAGAGGTATCATCTACCTTGAACCTTTATAGTCATCCAAAGATATTTGGGTGTCTTGATTGGGTCCATCACACCTTTTGTCCCTCATCTACTCCATTGGTGTATGTTCGGAAGGAGGTCCTTAAGACCACCCTTGAGGCCTCCACTAGTTTTTCACTCTCGTCGAGGCCAAGCCTCGATTTCTTTGTTTATGTAACTACCCAATCACATTAATATCTCTTCCAACTCTTCCACCTCTGAACTTGAATCTCTAGCCACAGCCATGGATCATCAAGAAGAACAACCTAACATTGAACACAACAATTCTATGACCTTCGAGATATGGTCCATTCACATCTCAACTCACCACAGCGTCATCAAATGCGAGATCACTACAATCCTATTGCGGTGGAGATCGAACCCCGAATCAACATTCCTGCAGGAGGACCCGATGTGGAGCTTAAGCCTAGTACGCTTCACATGACCTCGAAATTTAATGGCTTGAACTTCGAGGATCCTTTCCAGCACATCAAGAATCTAAAGCATCTGGCCCACACATTGGGGGTAGACATGCAGAATAGAAATGGCCTACTCTTGAAAATCTTCTCCTTCTCTCTAGCTGACAAAGCTGCCAATTGGTTTCAGACATACCCTCACTAGATCAACACATGGGAAGAACTTCAGACTGCTTTCTTGCAAAAATTCTAGCCCATTGTTCGGACGAATGCAATGTGGCATCAAATCACACACTTCTCGCAAGGAGTAGGAGAATCTCTACACAAGGCATGGGATCGCTTTCTGGATTGATAACGAGAATTACGCGATTTTTAAGATTAGGGTTTTAAGTCGTTGCAATGCGTAAATCCGTTCGCTTTCAAAATTTCTAACCTAGATAGGGAAGTATCTAGGGTCGTCCAAGGAGGAAATATTTTGCAAAATTCAGGTCTCTTACTTGGAAATGAAACTCAACTTTATTTTTGTTGTTTTTTCAATATATCATTTTTTTTTGAGTCTTTTTGATATAAATGGAAAATATGTAGTTGTTAACGGGAAAAGTACTACAACTAAGATGCTAAAATCTAAGAGACAAAATTATCTTCTTTCTAAACTCAACCTAAGCGTGTGAAGGCCTAGGTTAATTAGAAAGAGAGAGTAAGAACATACTAAGATAAAGCAAGTAGCATAATTAAAATTGCAACAAAAATTGAAGGCAACTTTTATAAGAATGAGGAATTATTTTACACAAAAACCTAGTAGAGGAATGCTTCAACTACTAGAATTGAAAGTACAAAAATTAAGAAAAAAATAATTATCCTCTATAATGATGGTAAAGATGGAAAGGCACTTGCTCCAATTGTGGCTGCTCTCGCAATAAAAAAGAGCTCCTTCTTCTTGCAAAGCTTCTCCAAGTTGATGAACTCCTCCCAGCAAGCCCAAAGGGGGGCGTGCTTGACTCCTCCAAGGTGGATGGAATTTCACCTTCAAAGGCTTCTCCTAAGGTGGCGTGGACCACCTTTGACTCCTCCTCCAAGGGTGGTTGTGTACCACCCTTCAATCCTCCTCCTAGGGTAGGCGTGCACCCTAGGTTTCCTTCCAATGCCTGGCTTCCTTCCTTGGCTGGTGTGGGCACAAGAGAGCAGAGAAGAGGGGAAGGCACCAAGGGGACAGAGTATCCCCTTAATCTTCTTCTTCTTCTTCTCTTGACCTTCTATGTAGATGGGAATATGGGTAGAAAAATTGTAGCCAAGGGTGAGTTTTATTGATGGTGGTAGGGGGTTTATATAGGAATGGTAGGGGGTTAAGGGTAGTTAATGGATGGAGGGTTCGGATGGATTGTTGGAGGTAGTTAAGGGATCCTAGGGTTGATAATGGTTGGCGCCAAAATGGGGGGGTGTAAGGTGTTTGGCGCCAACCCTAGGAGAGGGCTAGGGTTAGGATTTAAGGTGGTAGAGTTAGGTGACGTGTAGGTTATGTGTAGGGTTAGGATGGTGTTGTTGGGTGGTGGTTATGTGATGGAGGGTAGATATAGGGTGGCGCCAAAGAGGAGGGGTGCTTGAGGTGGTAGTTATGGTGGAGTTAAGGGAGTTGGCACCACTTTAGGTGGGTTAAGGGGGGGTTAGGTGGTGTCACTAGATGGAGGGTTAGGATAAGTTGGGGGGTAGTATGTAGGGTGTAGATGGGAGGAGGTGTTGGTGCCAAATGAAGGGATGTAAGGGGGTGTTTTTTGGCGCCAACTAGGGTAGGGTTTAGGGTAGTTATGGGGGGTTAGGTTTGATGCCAATGGAGGGCTTCTAGAAGGGGTTAGGTGTAGGGTTTAGATGGCCTTGGTTGATGAGGTGTAGGGCTAGGAATTAAGGGGAAGTTGGCAGCAAAAGGAAGGGGTTCATGTGGTGTTTTTGGCGTCAACTTGAAGGGGTGTGAGTGGTGGTGGTTGGTGTGGGTTGGCGCCAAGGATAGGTTGGGTTAGGGTTTGGTTAGGGTTAAGGGTTGAAGAGTGGATGGCCATGGAGGTTTTTGGTGGAGTAGAGTTTAGCTAAGCTAGCTAAACTAGCTTAGCTAGTAGAGTAGAGATGTTGGAGCTAGGGTTTCATGGAGGAGAGCTGAGGAAGAGTATTCTGGAGCTGGTATCAGGTACTCTGGAGCTGGGGCTGCTGAGGTAGCTTCAAGGGGAGCTCAACTACTAAGCCTAGCTACTTAGTTCTTATGCAAGTAGCCAAGCTTGGGTAGTTGAGCTTAGTTGAGCTAGCTCTTACCTAGCTGGAGCTAGGTTGAGTTGGAACTGCCTCTGATGAGAACTCTAGAGCTAGCTAAGCTACTAGTTGACAAGTAGTAGCTCAGCTAGCTTGGAGTTAAGCTACTATGAGCTGGCTGGAGTTGAGCTTGAGCTGAGGTGGACTCAAGTCAACTTAGCTGAGCTAGGTAGAGCTCCTAGTGAACTAGTGGGAGCTGAGATGAGCTAGACTCAACTAAGTTGGGCTGGATCTGAGCTGACCTGAGCTAGGGTGAGCTAAGATGAGCTCTCTTGAGCTACCATTCAGCTAAGGTGAGCTGAGTGGAGCTAGCCCTAGTCCAAGGGAGATGGTATCCAGCCATGATGAGCTGGAATTAGCTGAGTCCTATCCTGATTGAGCTTCCTCTTCAACAGTTGCCTTCTCGAGTGCTAGGATTCTGGGGATCTGACTTTCTGCTAATCCCTAACACTTTAAGAAACACTTCAAAAACAACATAACAAATGTAATGCATGCCTGACCTAATTTATGCCTAAATGCAACCCAAAAAACTCGTTTGTGGAGCAAAATCCTAAGAGCTATGTTTGTTTTAATGCATAAGAATGATGATAAATTGGCATTTGTCACACCTCCATACTTAACTTTTGCTGGTTTCTTAGCAAAACTTTAATACAAAATGGAATTTTAGGGAAATCTAATTTTTTTGACTTTTGAGGAGAAAAAAGATTATGGGACCTTGGTCAGTTTAAACATAGGAGGTACGAGATTTGTTAAATATAAACATCGAGATTTGTTTTCAGATCCAAGAATTAGACAAAAACGGGATCAATATATCCTCCAAAAAATTCACAGATTAACCCCTTGTTAATTCAGATGACTTGAAATTTTTGTTTTTAGGATTTTTCTGGTTCTTGAATCTGATTCACAACTTGCAAAAACCTTTAAAACCTTATGTCCGTGCTTGTGAAAAGCTAACATTTATAAGGGCGTGTTTTTGGTTTAAATTTTTTTTGTCCCCCATGCTTATTTCTAGCTTAGTCTTACAACAGATGTGTTGGATCATCATTCCCATTACTAATCCTCGAGGGGGCTCTGGTGCCAGTACTTCGGGATAGCACTATCCATGACATCACCCAGGAGCTTACAACCCCAAAGCACAATGCGGTATAAAAAGGCGCTTCAAGTAAACTCAAGCTCTTGCTCCGACACTATAGGTAGAGCACCGTCCAAGACACTTGAGCTACTAAAATTCACTTTAATGCTCCATCTAAAGATATGAAATATAGATATGGAGTAGCGCTGAGGTGGTAACATGTTGACATCGCATCCTCAAAGGAGGTATTTTCCTCCTCAACGGTGGGAACTCAAACTAATGATTTGCTTTAGACTTTTACTAAGGCCAAGCAAGGGAGTTTTTCTAATTTTTAGTTATTTTTAAGTGTTGGCTTGTGTGTGAAATTTGACATAGGAAGTTTCGTAAGAAAAATAAGTTTTTGAATCAGAAACTAAGCCAGATACTTTCCATATTACAAAAGAGGATCAAGTCACCTGAACTATCACGAGTTCAGGTGGAATCTTGGAGAAGGATATCTGATCTAGTCTAAAAATAGACCCTGAAATTCTAATGATTAGATCCATTTCCTCATCCTTAGTTTGCTAAAGATTAAATCCCATTGTACCAAAAGTTAGTTTTTCAATCTTAGTCCCGATTTCAAAATTTTCCTAAAAAAGTTTTCAATATTTTTATTTATTTATTATTATTTTTTTGGTATGCTAGCAGAAAAACAAAATGAGAAAAGAAAATGAAAGTTTTTAGGTTTTGAAAGTCCTAAAGTGTTTGTCAAAATTTTAAAAACACCCCCCATACTTAAGATATGCAATGTCCTCATGCATTAGGAGGGAAAGAGGGATTACCTTAGTAAAAGGCGGTCGATTTAGGATAGTCAAAACATAGGGAAAAGAAAGAAAAAGAATGTAGAAAGAAAATGATGGGTTACCTCCCATCTAGTGCTATCTTTTATGCCATTTAGCCGAGAGTAGTGTGCATCAGTGATCGGCTGTGGTTGGTTCGGTGAAATCAAAAGAGCTAGACAGAAGATTCGAGGCATGATCAAAACAGGACTTTAAACGTTGGTCGTTGACTTGAAATGTCGTATTAGTTTTAGGATCAAAAAGATCAACATCGCCGTACGGGTAAGTTTTGAGGACAATAAAGGGGTCGATCCATTTGGATTTTAATTTTCCAGGAAAAATACGTAATCTTGCATCAAAAAGACAAACACATTGATTAATGTCAAAGTGTTTCCGAACAATGTATTTATCATGAAATTTATTTGTTCGATCTTTATAAATCCGTGTGTTTTCATACGAAAAATTACGTAATTCTTCCAATTCAGTTAATTGTAGTTTTCTATGGATATCGGCGTCAGATAAATCCATGTTTAATTGTTCTATTGCCCAGAAAGCCCTATGTTCTACTTCTACTAGGAGATGGCATGCCTTTCCAAAAATCAAATGGAAGGGAGACATGCCGAGTGGGGTTTTGAAAGCGGTATGATAGGCCCATAAAGAATCATCCAATTTGGTGGACCAGTCTTTACAGTCGAGCTTAACCGTCTTTTGTAAAATATTTTTGATTTCCCGATTAGAAACTTCTGCCTGGCCATTTGTTTGGGGGTGATAAGGTGTGGAAATTTTGTGGTTAACCCCATATTTAGAAAGAAGGTGACAGAATTGTGAGTGAGTGAAATGTGAGCCCTTGTCACTGATTATGGCCTTAGGAATGCCGAATCTTGAGAAAATATTCTTCTTAAGAAATTCGACAACCACACGGTGATATTAGTGTGGGTGGGTATTGCTTCTATCCACTTGGAAACATAGTCAATTGCGACTAGTATATACAAATACCCACCAGAGTTGATGAATGGTCCCATGAAGTCGATGCCCCATACATCGAAAATTTCAACCTCTAAAATAGGATTAAGGGGCATCATATCCTTCAGAGTCATGTTGCCGATGCTCTGGCAACGCACACAGGACCGAACAAAATTATGAGCATCTTTGTGCAAGCTGGGCCAAAAGAATCCCGCATTAAGGATTTTAGCTGCAGTTTTCTTACCCAAAAAATGTTTGCTACAGGCAATTGAATGACAATGTGTCAGAATATCATGGATTTTAGAATCAGGGACACATCGTCTAATGACCTGATTGGCACAATGCGGAAAAGGTTGGGCTCCTCCCGAAAATAGTATTTAATATTAGCAAAGAACTTATCCCTTTTGTTTTTGGCCAATCAACGGGGATTCGTTCTGTTGCTAAATAGTTTGCAATGGGTGCAAACCAAGGGAGGGTGGTGGTAGCTAAAATGCTTTCATCAGGGAATTGATCAGGGGGGTCATTATGTCATTCATCATAAGATGAGAGAGATGGTCGGCCACTACATTTTGCGATCCTACCTTATCCTTGATTTCTAGGTCAAATTCTTGGAGTAGCAGGATCCAACAGATAAGGCAGGGTTTCACATCTTTTTTTGTTAGCAAATATTTAAGTGCTGAGTGGTTGATATATACAGTGGCATGTGACCCTAAAAGATAAGATCTAAAATTTTCTAAGGCAAATATAATGGCAAGAAGTTCTTTTTTAGTAACCGTGTAATTTTGTTGTGCATCATCAAGAGTTTTGCTAGAATAATAGATTACAATGGGTTTCTTGTCAATTCTTTGCCCTAGAATGACCCCCACAGCAAAATCTGAGGCATCTGTCATTAATTCAAAGGGACTATTCCAATCAGGTCCCTACAAAATTGGTGCCTCAGTAACTTCCTTCTTTAACCTCAAGAAACCCTCCAGCCATTTATCATTGAAATCAAATGGCTGGTCTTTAGTAAGAATCTAACTTAAGGGCTTGGAGATTTGGGAAAAATTTCCTATGAATCTATGGTAGAAACCCACATGACCCAAAAAGGATCTGATTTGTTTTACATTAGTGGGTGGTGGGAGCTTAGATATAGCATCTATTTTTGCTTTATCTACCGCAATTCCTTATTTTGAAATAACATGGCCCAGGACAATACCTTCCTGGACCATGAAATGACTTTTTTCCCAACTGAGGACCAGATTGACTTCTATGCATTTTTAGAGAGTTCTTTCAAGGTTCTTGAGACAATGGTCAAAAGAATCTCCAAAAATAGAGAAGTTGTCCATAAAGACTTCTAAGCATTCACCTACCAGGTTCGAAAATATTGCAAGCATACACCTTTGAAAAGTCACAGGTGCATTGCAAAGATTGAAGGGCATTCTTCGGAAGGCAAAGGTTTCGAAGGGGCAGGTGAAAGTTGTTTTGTCCTGGTCCTCAGGATGAACCGCTACCTGATTATAGCTGAAATAACTATCCAGAAAATAGTAAAAATCCCATCTGGCTAAATGCTCCAAGATTTGATTAGTAAAGGGGAGCGGAAAATGGTCCTTCTTGGTGATGGTGTTTAATTTTCTGTAATCAATACACACATGCCAAGAAGAGGCGGTTCGAGTGGCTATATTCTCCCTATTTTCATTGGTGACAACTGTTAGTCTAGCCTTTTTGGGCACTACTTGTGTTGGACTAACCTAGGAGCTGTCAGAAATGGGGTAGATAATATTTGCATCAAGCCACTTAATAATCTCATTTTTTACCACCTCCTGCGTATTAGGGTTCAAGCGCCTTTGTGGTTTGCGGGAGGGGTGAGAATCATCCTCTAGTTATATACGATGTGTACAGTAGGACGGATGAATACCCTTAAGATCAGAAAGGGTCCAGCCAATAGCTTTTTTATATTTACCCAAAACCTGGAGAAGTTTGTGTTCTTGTGCCCCAGTAAGTCCAGAATTTATAATCAGGGGTAAGGTCTGATTTGGACTTAGGAAAACATATTTAAGGGAGTCGGGCAAAGGTTTTAACTCTAGCTGTGGGCCTGGCTCTGAAAGAATTTCTGCTTTTGGTGTTAGTGGTGAAGTGAGAGTGAAAGGGTCAGCTGGAGTGTTAACTGAATGTGTGGTTAGGGTGGAAGGGTGGGAGGAAGTGGATTGTTCAGGAACCGTGTTAACGGCAAAACAGGAACCTAAATGTGAAATCTGCAAAGTTGCCTCCACTATATTTTCCATTTCTGAATTCGAGTCATCAAAGAAATTAGGTTCTTGGAACCTCCTAGAAGCTTGGAAAATATCTAGGGTGATAGATTCACTGCCACACATGATCTTCATTTTGCCAGAATCACAATCAATATTTGTGCAAACGGAGGCTAAGAATGGTCTTCCAAGAATTATAGGGGCAAACTTTAACACTTCCGGTACTTGTATGTCTAGGAGTAAAAAGCCTATTGCAAATAGACAATTTTTGACCCTGACAAGGACATCCTCAACAATTTCCCTTGGTTTAATTGTAGATTGATCTGCTAATTGAAGAGTAACCTCAATAGGCTTTAATTCTCCGATCTTAAATTCCTTAAAAACAATTGTGAGGATAAGATTAATTGAGGCACCGAGATCCGACAAGGCATAATCAAAAGAAGTATCATTAATGATAACTTGAATTAAGGGGCGCTTGGATCTTTTCTCTTAAGAGGTAGTCGACTCTACACAATTGAGCTGACTGTCTCAGGAAGGATCACCTTTCCTAAATTTCTGGGTTGCCTTTTTGGGGTACACAAATCCTTTAGAAATTTTGCATAGGTAGGGATGTATTTTATGGCATCTAGGAGAGGGATGTTAATTTCAACTTGCCCAAATAAATCCATTAATTCCTTATCAGTGGGCTTGGATTTCTTCTTTTTCTTATTTTGTGAAGAATGGAGGGCTTGTGGAAATGGTGTAGGGTTCCCTATTTTGTATTATTAGGTTCTTGAACAGTGTTAGAGGAAGATGGGGAAGATTTGATATGTTTTTCATTTAAATGAGTTTCTTTAACAGGCAGGGGGTCTTGAGTGGTTTTCCCGTTCCTCAAAGTAATTGCATTTGCAGTCTGGTTGTTTCTAGGATGAGGACGGGAAGCCTATCTGTTATTGAAACCCGAGGGATGCTGAGGTGCTGGTTGAATGGGTTGACTGGGATATCCACCTTGGAACTGATTTCGTTGATTATTCAGGTTGGGCATGGGTTGGGAAGGTAAATTCCCAGTAGGTCGATGATCAGGAGTAACCTTAACTTGGTGTTGCAAGTTGGTAATCATGCGGGTTACTTTTGTCATTTGATTCTGCATACCTTGCATAGTTTTCATGACTTGAGTATTAATATCTTCCTGGGATGGTCCACGTTGATATGTAGGTTGCCCATAATTCCCCAAATGGTTTTGTTTGGGAAATGGAATCTGGTTTGGGTTTTTCCAGGAGTGATTCGGGTTGGTCCTCCAGTTCTGATTGTAAGTGTTGGAGGGGTTTCTAAATTGCTCCTGGAGAGCATAAATATTTTCCATGGTGGGATCAAGAATATTTTGATTCAAATAATCAAAATTCCCAATCAATTCTTGTGGAAAATCACCTGGAAATTGCTGACTAGTTGGTGTGGCATCAATATTGTGCAGATTTTCTCTTCGGAGAAGTTGTGGAGTGGTAGTGTGTGGAGAGTTAAAGTGTGGAGCATTAAGGTGAGGAGCTTGTTTGTTTGTGAGCTTTTCTTTCATTTTTTTCTGGTGAATTTGCATCTGGTCCAGTCGTTGAGCTAACATATATAGATCATCCTGAGTGACTAGAATAGAGGTGGATTTGGAGTCAATTTCATTGATTCCGTGTCTGGGGTTTTGAGTTCTACCAAAAGTGTCAATTGAAGTCATATTAAATGAGTTTTCACTCATTTCTTCAAAGAGGAGATAGGCACTTTTAGCATCTTTATTAAGGAAATTGCCCCCACATGAGGCATCCACAAATTGCTTCAATTGATCTTCTAATCCATGATAGAAGATTTGCACTAACTGCCATGAGGAATTTCATGGTGGGGACTTCTTAAAAGTTGGAATCTTTCCCAGGCTTCATGGTGGGGTTCACCAATTTTTTGTTGAAAGGTCGTTATAGATCTTCTTAAAGCGTTAGTTCGACAGATTGAAATTTTTTGTTTTAGAAAAGCACTCTTTAATTGGGGCCAGGTGGTGATCGGGCACCCAACCGTTCTAAACCAGTGTGAAGCTTTATCTTTTAAAGAGAGAGGAAAAAGTCTCATCAACCACATGTCTTCCCGCACATTGCGGAAAACGAGTGGTTTGCATGAGGACAGTTAATTCCACGAGATAACAAAAAGGGTCCTCTCTTGGAAGACCATGGAAATTCTTGATCAGGTTCAGAATAGTTGTTTTGATCTCAAAATCCCCTTGTGGTATGACCACCTCGGGCCTTTCCTTATAGTTGGAAGGATCATAGAAATCTTTAAGTGGAATGACAGGCTGTTGGCAGGGTGGTGGGTTTTGCCCTTGGTTGGCTTGGTTCGTCATAGTCCTAGCCAAATTTTCTTGGTTTGTTGTAGCTGAACCAAATTGTCAACCATAAAGGCAAAGGGGTTTGTATTTTGAGTTTGTATTTGAGGGCCACTTGACCTTGTAGGAATTTCTGGTTGCTCCAGATGAGGGAGGCTAGGGATAGGGAAGTCAGCTTGTGGGTCGACTGATGGGTTAGAAGCGGAAGCAGAATTTTTTTGTCGATTTCCCGGGTTTTCCATATTTTTAGAAGAGGAAGGAGAAGAAAACAAAGATTTTCTGGTATGGGGGGCAAAATTAGATGGTCCCTCAAGATGCGGTTTTTGGGACCTTCGTCTGTGCATGCATTTTTTTGGAAGAATTAGAGGGGAGGAGAAGAGAGAAAGATGAGAGAAAGTGTGCAATTCAAACAACAAATTCTAGACCTAACTTAATTGTGACTCCCTAAAAATAACCTAAGACTTGGTCTACCTAGGAAATTAGTAATCACTAGTGAATACCCGTTCTGTCAACAAATCTAGCCAAGTTGTTTAAGGGGAGGTTTGGGCCTAAGCGTTTCCCAGGAAAATCCCTGGTGCTTGTACAAACTCACGCTTAGTCGTTTGACAAGGCTTCTCAGCCTGAACACTAGATATAGATGACAGAATTGATATCAGCTAAAGAGAACTTAAGACCTAGATAGTAAGCCTAAGTTGATGAAACCTTAGGGGTCAAGTTGCTACAGATTTTAATTAGGTCTAGGATACTAAAGTGCACACGGAATGTGGAGGGCATTGATTGGGTTGTTGATGTGCGCGTGACGCGTGTGTTTTGAAGAGTCGTTATAGCTTGCGCTTCCGACGTCGATTTTAAAATAAAGAAATGGATGTGAGTCCGAGTGTCGGTCTCAGGGAGGCGTGAAAATCGGATTCTTCTTGTCACTTATTGTCACGAAAATCGTGGGGTTTTGCTTGCGAAAAGGTGCGGGTGAAAAACGAGAGAGAGAGAGAGAATAGGGTTAGAATGTCTTCATTCACAGCATGCAATTCAAACATAAAAGAGAGCAGGCAATTGAATAGAAAATAACTTCATTTAACATGCAACTTTAGTTCATAATTACAACACTAGATGAATGCTTGAACATAAGTAAAGTAAAGCTTAAAAGAAGGAAAGAGAGAGAGAGGGGACGGCGAGACAGCCACGATGGTGGAGAAGGCTCCGTCGGCAGCTCGTCGTCTCCAGCGATTACAAAAGGGCTTAAAGGTAGCTAGGAGGGAGATAGAACACTTGCAAGCAGAGTGAATGCTCTGCATGGGTGGTTGGAAGGGGTTTAAATAGGAAGAAGGGCTTTCCAAATGAAGAAGGGGTTTTAGCGATGTCTGGGATGTCGCTAAAATCCTTCCCAAAATGTCGGTGAAGGTCCTTGCCCACTGGTTGCTTGCCTGCGGTTGTGCTTCTTCGTGCCTGATCCACGTGCGTGCGTCGTAAGCCGTCCGATCGAAGATCGGAAGGCTGAGATTCTCTGCGGGGCACGCGCCTGGATCGCGCCCTCGCCCCTACCTCATCGCGCGCATTTGGTCAAGGCGCATCTGCAGGCACCACGTCTTGCAATCGTGCCCATCCGCTACTGATCGGGCGGTCTAATTTCGCCCGCGCATGCCTTCACCTCCGCATTTCAGCGCAGCGCGATTCGAACCCGCGTCGCATGAGCGCGGGTGAGCGCTTCGACCGCTGCGCTGCCCTGCATGGATGGTTGCTGTTGCGCATCGGTGCTCGGCTGCTACCGACCGTTGGATGGAGATTCGACGGTCGTGGTCTTCTCGGGCGAGGAGTGTAGTGATGGCGTAGGCGATGGTGAGGTGTTCTCAGCCATCCGATCGAAGATCGGACGGCTCAGATCATTCTACAGTTGATGGAGGGGGTTGGGCGAGCAGTGTGAGCGTAGCGAGCGGGTGCCACGTGGCGCACCGTGGGTCGTTGATCATCAGATCAACGGTCAGAACTTCTTGGGCCCATTGCGGGAGCTCCGGATGTCGGATTTTGTTGATTTCGAGTCCGTTGGACTCCGTTCGTCGCTCTGAATCCATTCGTGTGTCCCGATTGCTCATCTTAGGCCTGTTTTGACTTGGACTTGTTCAAATGGTCATTAATACTGGTTTATAAGCAATCTTAACATGCGATGTATGCAATGCTCCCATTCCTATTTATGATGTGTTATCTATGCATTTTGTTCTTAAGATAAATGCCATTTAACAGAGTTATCACCCTAAGATGTAGTGTTATCATATCCCCATGCTTTCTCCTTGTTAGTCCCTAGCAAGTTTTATTTTAGCCTTTATTTTCAGTCAGAATTTAAGAAGTAATCTACCTAGACATTTCGCCACTTGTCAATAGGAGAAAATATACTAAGATCTTAATCTACAAAGACTAAGCAGTGCCCGGGTGTCTGCCAAAATACGAATCGCCTGAATCCTTGTTTTAATGTATGTAAATATATATATATATATTTTTCTTATTTTTAGATTTTTTTGGAATTAAGAGTGGGTTGGTAACTTTTTATGGCTACCCAACCCACCCAAAACTCAGACAAAACTCTAAGTGCTAAGAATCATGGTGTGAAGATCATGATAGACTCACTCAACGGTAATTTAGACAGACTCCGGGTTTCTACTCTCCTAGGTGACTGGAAGAGGAAGTGTTTTGCCTGAAGGTGTATTTGTTCGATCGGTAGCTTTCTCCCTACGTTTGTTTTAATTGGGGTCAACATAAGGATTTTTCCAGTGTATATCTCCTCGGCTTGTACTACTTCCCTGCTTCTTCCTTAAGTGTTTTAGTTCTTTTTGTGCAATTACTAAGCTGGGCTCTGGACAATCGACCAATGGGCTGTTACCCATGATCACTTGCCAACCATACTCGTGCGGTGAAGTGTGGTTTATTTTGTTTTCTTCTTTTATTTTATTTTATTTTATTTTTTTATTTGGTAGGTGGCTTCCCTGATCTCAAATTTACCTAGAGGCAATGAAGAAGTATTCCCGTGGCTGGGCTCTGGACAACCTGCCAATGGGCTATTACCCACAACAACTTGCTAGCCATACCACCCTAGAGAGTTCATTAGCTATCCAATTTATGTCAGAATCTCCGAGGAGTGAGTTTGCGCAAAAATGTGTGCAAATGCTTAGACTCAAAGTCTTTCTGAGTTAGAGGGTGAGTTGATAAGTCGTATACTTATCACCTTATTTAGTTGGTGGATTAGAGTAGCTCAAGGTTGCAAGGATTTGAAGCTAAATCCATATTTTAACGGACACCAGGGCTGATTAAGCCTGAAGGCCTGAAAAGTCTGTGTTCAAGTTCTTTTTGTAATATTTTCCACTATTGACAAATTTCTAATGCCTAAGTTTCTTCCTAAATTCAATTTTTTTTTAAAATTTAATTTTAATTTTATTCTATTCAGACTGATTAAATGAGCTCAAGATCATGCAATTTACCACCCTCCCCCATGCTTAAGTTGGACAATGTCCTCATTGGCAAATACATGGATGCAACAGGGGTTCAAAAAGATATTACCTGAGTGACAGAATACCGGATCAGTCTGAATCCTCTAGGTTGCCTCCCAGGAAGCGCTGAGTTTAACAGCTCTAGCTGGGTGGTGCTTCGTGTCATCCATCAATGAGGGGGACACTTTCCTTTGGGGGAATCTGGGCTAGGAAGTGTTTCAATCTTTGGCCATTAACTGTAAAAGTCTACCCAGTGTTCGGATCAGCGATTTCAACCGCCCCATTGGAGTGAGGCTTGACCACCCTAAATGGTCCTGTCCACTTGGACCTGAGTTTCCCTGGAAAGAGTTTTAGGCGGGCATCGAAAAGCCATACTTGCTGGTTAGGCTCAAAGGTCTTTCTATGGATGAGTCTGTCGTGGACGGCTTTCATTTTCTCCTTATGCAGTCGACTATTCTCAAAGGCATCCCGACGAATTTCTTCGAGCTCAGAGAGTTGGAGCATCCTCTGTGCACCAGCTAACTGGGAATCCATGTTACACTGTTTGACAACCCAGTAAGCTCGATGTTCCAATTCGACAAGAAGGTGGCAGGCTTTGCCAAAGACCAGGCGATAAGGCGACATGCCTATCGGGGTCTTGAAAGTGGTCCTGTATGCCCACAGGGCATCATCTAGTCGTGTGGACCAGTCCTTCCTGTCAGGTCTCACAGTTTTCTGCAAAATGTTCTTGATTTGTCTATTAGAGACCTCGGTCTGCCCATTTGTTTGCGGATGATACGGGGTAGCAATGCGGTGGTTAACCCCATATTTTCTAAGTAGGGCACGAAATTGGGAGTGAATAAAATGACTTCCACCATCACTGATCATGGCCTTTGGTATTCCAAATCAGGAAAAGATGTTCTGTTTAACAAAGTCCATGATAGTCTTATGATCGCATCGGCGGGTGGCGACGGCTTCAATCCATTTAGAAACATAGTCTACCGAGACTAGGATGTACTCAAAGCCGTTGGATGGTGGAAAGGGGCCTGTAAAATCAATACCCCAAACGTCGAAGATCTCGACAATCAAGATGGGCTGGAGGGGCATCATATCTTTTCTGGTCATGGTCCCCAGTGTTTGGCAGCGTGAGCAAGCCTTGGCAAAGTTGTGTGCATCCTTAAAGAGGGAAGGCTAGTAAAATCCAGACTGGAGAAACTTCGTAGCCGTTTTCTTTCCAGAGAAGTGGCCACCACAAGCTTGGTCATGACAAAAAGATAGCACACTTTGAACTTCATTCTCGGGGATACACCTCCTGATGATCTGGTCAGCACAGAGGCGAAACAGCATGGGATCATCCCAGAAATAGTTCTTGGCCTCAGCCAAGAACCTATCCCGTTGTTGTCTGGACCAGCTATGCGGGGTCTGTCCTATAACTAGGTAGTTGACATAGTTAGCATACCAAGGCAGTTTCTTATCTTGTACAGCCAGAATGTGTTCATCGGGGAAGGTGTCAGATAAAGGCAGGGAGGGTCCAATGTGGTCTGGGTGAAGTCTGGATAAGTGGTCAGCCACCACATTCTTTGATCTGGCTTTGTCGTGGATTTCTAGGTTGAATTCTTACAAGAGCAGGATCCATTTGATGAGCTTGGGTTTAGCGTCCTTCTTAGCCAACAGGTGCCGGATGGCTGAATGGTCAGTATAGATGGTCACATGAAATCCCAGCAGATAAGGTCGGAACTTCTAAAGTTCCAAAACTACAGCAAGCAATTCTTTTTCTGTGATCGTATAATTTCGTTGGGCCTTGTCCAACATCTTGCTTGCATAGTAGATCACCATGGGTTTCTTGTCTTGCCATTGTCCCAGGACAGTGCCTATGGCGAAATCTGATGCATCACACATAATCTCAAAGTCCTGGGACCAATCCAGGGGCTGAAGTACAGGTGCTGTGGAAACTAAGTCCCGAAGGGTGTGATAAGCCTGGATGCAATTCGAGGTCATGTGAAATATGGCGTCGTTGGCTAAAAGGTCGGTTAAGGGTTTGGAGAGCTTGGAGAAGTATTTGATGAACCTTTGGTGGAAGCCAACATGTCCTAGGAATGAACGGATCTGCCGGACCGAGCTAGGCCGAGGAAGTTTGCAAATCAAATCAACCTTAGCCCGATCCACCTCAATGCCCCTATGCGACATGATGTGATCGAGGACGATTCCTTCTTGAACCATAAAATGGCTCTTTTCCCAACTTAACACCAAATTAACCTCGATACATCGTTTTAGGATTTTTTCCAAGTTGCTCAAACAGTGGTCGAATGAATTCCCAAATACAGAGAAATCATCCATAAAGACCTCCAGGTATTCACCCACCATTTCTGAAAAAATGGCTAGCATGCAACATTGAAAGGTAGCAGGTGCGTTGCATAACCCGAATGGCATTCGATGGAATGCAAATGTGCCATACGAGCAAGTGAATGTGGTTTTCTCTTGATCTTCAGGAGCAATTGCGACTTGGTTATATCCTGAATATCCATCCAGGAAGCAAAAATACTTTTTCCCTGCCAATCTTTCAAGGATCTGGTCAATGAATGGCAAGGGGAAATGATCTTTCTTAGTTGCTTCATTGAGCTTCCTATAATCAAGACACACCCGCCATGCGGTGGTGGTGCGGGTGGGGATGGATTCGTCATGCTCATTGGTAACAACGGTGAGCCTGGCTTTCTTTGGAACCACTTGAGTGGGGCTCACCCAGGGGTTATCAGAGATGGGATAGATGATGTCGGTGTCAAGCCACTTGATAATTTCTTTCTTAACGACTGACGTGCGGTTGTGAGTGTGTGTTAAGAAGTGTCGTTATAGTCGCACTTGCAACGTCGATTTTAAAATAAGTAAACGGAGGTGAGTCCGAGTGTCGGTCTCAAGGAGGTGTGAAAATTGGATTTTGCTTATCACTTGTTGTCACAGAAAGCGTGGAGTTTTTCTTGCAAAAGATGCGGCTTTGAAAAGCGAGATAGAGATAGAGAGAGAGAGATTAGGGCTAGAGCATTCCTTGTTTGATCATGCAACTTAAGCAGAAATTAAAGTGACAACTGAACAGAAAATAACTTCATTAATCATGCACTTTTAGTTCATAGCTTACAACATTAAATACATGCTTCAAAAAAAGTAATGGAAAGCTTAAAAGAGATAGAGAGAGAGGATGGAGAGCGACGAGGCAGCCAAGGCGGTGGAGGAGGCTCCGTCGGCGGCTCGTCGTCTCCGACGATTACAAGAGGGCCTAAAGCTAGCTAAGGGAGGGGTGGAGTAGTTGCAAGGGAATTGAATGCCTTGAATGAGTGGTTGGAGGGGGTTTAAATGGGGTTAAGGGCTTCCTAAAAGAAGAAGGGGCTTTAGCGACGTCCAGAGTGTCGCTGAGACCACTCCCAAAAGTGTCAGTGAAGCCCTCCAGCCGTCGGTCAGCCGCCCACTCTGTTTCTTCTTCTCGTGCGATCTGCGGTTGCTGCGTGAGAGCCGTTCGATCGAAGATCGGACGGCTGAGATCTCTTCTCGGTTGCACTTGGATCGCGCCTCGGGCGTGCGTGTGCACGGGCGTCATCGCCCGACGTGCACGCGCGCGTGGGCACCGGTGAGCTGTGGCCGCGTTGCGTGGCCAAATCTCGGCCGCCCACTGTTGATCGGGCGACCCAATTTCGCCGCGCGCAACCTTTGTCTTCAATTTCATGCTCCGCGTGGTTCGAACCCGCGTCGCGTGCGTGCGGGCGTGCGCGCTCACCGTTGTGCCATGCTCGCGCTTTGTCGCGGCGACTGCGGGCCGGTGCACGAATCTCGGCCGTTCGATCGAAGATCAATGGTCGAGATCTGACCTCGGCTGGATGAAGAGGCGGCGTGCGGTGGAGCGGGGGTGATGTGGCGCAATGTGGGCCGTTGATTTCTAGATCAACGGTCAGAACTTCTTGGGCCCATTGTAGGAGCTCCGGATGTCAGATTTGGCCGATCTTGAGTCCGTTGGACTCCGTTCGTCGTTCTGAATCCATCCGTGTGGTCCAATTGCTCATCTGAGGCCTGCTTTGACAAATGCTTACACAAATGGTCATTAATACAGTTTTATAAGCAATCTTGGTACATGATGCATGCAATGCTCTCATTCTACTTATGTTGTTCCTTTTATTCTTAAGATGGGCCATATTCAACATAATTATCACCCCCTTGTGTAGTGTTATCATACCCCCATGCTTACTCCTTGATAGTCCCTAGCAAGGTTTATTCTAGCCTTTATTTCCTTCCATAATTTAAGAAGTAATTACTTAGACACTTCGTCACTTGTCAATAGGAGGAAATATACGAAGATCTTAATCTACAAAGACTAAGCAGCGCCCGGGTGTCTGCCAAAATACGAATCGCCCGAATCCTTGCTTTAATGTATATAACTATACATATGTATATGTATATATATTTTTTTAGAATTTTTTCGGAATTCAGTGTGGGTTGGTAACTTTTTATGGCTACCCAACCCACCCAAAACTCGGTCAAAACTCTGAGTGCTAAGCATCTTGGTGTGAATGTTGTGATAGACACACTTAACGGTAATTGAGACAGACTTCGGGTTTCTACGCCTCTAGGTGACTGGAAAAGGAGATAAATTTGCCTGAAGGTGTATTGTTCGATTGGTAGCTTTCTCCCTACGTTTGTTTTAATTGGGGTCAACATAAGGATTTTTCCAGTGTATATCTCCCTGGCTTGTACTACTTCCCCGCTTCTTCCTTAAGTATTTTGGTCTTTTTGTGCAGTTATTGAGATGGACTCTGGACAACCGACTAATGGGCTGTTACCCATGATCACTTGCTAGCCATACTTGTGCAGTGAAGTGTGGTTTATTTTCTTTTCTTCTCTCTGTTTTTTTTTTTTCGTAGGTGGCTTCCCTGATCTCAAATGTACCTAGAGGCAATGAAAAGAAATGGCCTGTGGCTGCGCTCTGGATAACCTGCCAATGGACTGTTACCCACGACAACTTGCCAGCCATACCACCCTAGAGAGTTCATTAGCTACCCAATTTCTGTCAAAATCTCCGAGAAGTGAGTCTGTACAAAAATGTGTGCAGATGCTTAGACTCAAAGTTTTTCTGAGTTAGAGGGTGAGTTGATAAGTTGTATACTTATCACCTTATTTAGTAGGTGGATTAGAATAGCTTAAGGTTGCAAGGATTCGAAGCTAAATCCATATTTTAACGGACACCAGGGCTGATTAAGCCTGAAGGCCTGAAAAGTCTAAGTGTTTAAGTTCTTTTTGTATTATTTCCCACTATTGACAAGTTTCTAATGCCGAAGTTTTTCTTCCTAAATTAATTTTTTTATTTATTTATTTATTCAGACTGATTAAATGAGCTCAGGATTATGTAATTTACCACCCCCCCCATGCTGAAGTTGGACAATGTCCTCATTAGCAAGTACATGGATGCATAAGGGTTCAAAAAGATAGTACCTGAGTGACGTAAACTACCGGATCAGTCTGAATCCTCTGGGTTGCCTCCCAGGAAGCGCTGAGTTTAACGCCTCCAATTGGGCGGTGCTTCGTGTCAGCCCTCAACGAGGGTGACACTTTCCTTTGGGGGAACCTGGGTCAGGAAATGCTTCAATCTTTGACCATTAACTGTAAAAGTGTGCCCAGTGTTAAAATCAGCGATTTCAACTGCCCCATTAGAGTAGGGCTTAACCACCTGAAATGGCCCAGTCCATTTGGACCTGAGTTTCCCCGGGAAGTGTTTTAGGCATGCGTCAAATAGCCAAACTTGCTGGTTAGGCTCAAAGGTTTTTCTATGAATGAGTCGGTTGTGGACGACTTTCATTTTCTCTTTATATAGTTGATTATTGTCAAAGGCATCCCGACGAATTTCTTCGAGCTCAGATAATTGGAGCGTCCTCTGCGCACCGGTTAACTGGGGATCCATGTTACATTGCTTGACAGCCCAGTAAGCCCGGTGTTCCAATTCGACAGGAAGATGGCAGGCCTTGCCAAAGACCAGGCGATAAGGCTACATGCCTATCGGGGTCTTGAAAGCGGTCCTATATGCGCACAGGGCATCATCAAGTCGTGTGGACCAGTCTTTCCTGTCGGGTCTCACATTCTTCTGTAAAATGTTCTTGATTTGTCTATTTGAGACCTCAGTCTGCCCATTTGTTTGTGGATGATACGTGGTAGCAATGCGGCGGTTCACCCCGTATTTTTTAAGTAGGGCACGGAATTGGGAATGGATAAAATGGCTTCCACCATCACTGATCATGGCCTTGGGTATTCCAAACCGGGAAAAGATGTTCTTAATAAAGTCCATGACAGTCCTGTGATCGCATCGGCAGGTGGCGATGGCTTCAATCCATTTAGAAACATAGTCTACTGAGACTAGGATGTACTCGAAGCCGTTGGTTGGTGGAAAGGGGCCCATAAAATCAATACCCCAAACGTCGAAGATTTCGACAATCAAAATGGGCTGAAGGGTCATCATATCTTTCTTGGTCATGGTTCCTAGCGTTTGGTAGCGTGAGCAAGTCTTGGCAAAGATGTGTGCATCCTTAAATAGGGACAGCCAGTAAAATCCAGATTGCAAAACTTTTGTAGCTGTTTTCTTTCCAGAGAAGTGGCCGCCACACCCTTGGTTATGACAAAAGGAAAGCACACTTTGAACTTCGTCTTCGGGGATAGACCTCCTGATGATTTGATCAGCACAGAGGCGAAACAACATGGGATCATCCCAGAAATAGTGCTTGGCCTCAGCCAAGAACCTGTTCCGTTGCTGTCTGGACCAGCTGTGCAGAGTCCTACAACCAGGTAATTGACATAGTCAGCATACCATGGCATTTTCTTGTCTTGCACGGCTAGGATGTGTTCATTAGGGAAGGCATCAGATAGAGGTAGGGAGGGTCCAATGTGGTCTGGATGAAGTCTAGACAAGTGGTTAGCCACCACATTCTTTGATCGGGCCTTGTCTCGGATTTTCAGGTCAAATTCTTGCAAAAGCAGGATCCATCTGATGAGCCTGGGCTTTGTGTCCTTCCTGGCTAACAGGTGCTGAATGGCTGAATGGTCAGTGTAAATAGTCACGTGGGATCCCAGCAAGTATGATCAAAACTTTCAAGTCCAAAGACTACAACGAGCAACTCTTTCTCTGTGACAATATAATTACGTTGGGCCTCGTCCAATGTTTTGCTTGCGTAGTAGATCACCACGGGCTTCTTGTCTTGCCTTTGTCCTAGGACAGCGCCTATGGCAAAATCTGATGCGTCACACATAATCTCAAAGTCCTGGGATCAGTCTGGGAGTTGAAGTATAGGTGCGGTGGAGACTAAGTCCCAGAGGGTGTGATAAGCCTGGATGCAATCAGGAGACATGTGGAATATGGCGTCGTTGGCTAGAAGGTCGGTCAAGGGTTTGGAAAGCTTGGAAAGGTCTTTAATGAACCTTCGGTAGAAGCCAACATGTCCTAGGAAGGAGAGAATCTGCCGGACCGAACTAGGTGGAGGAAGTTTGGAAATTAAATCAACCTTAGCCCGATCTACTTCGATGCCCTTATGCGATACGATGTGACCGAGGACAATTCCTTCTTGAACCATAAAATGGCTCTTTTCCCAACTTAACACCAGGTTAACCTCGATACATCGTTTCAGGATTTTCTCCAAGTTGCTCAGACAATGGTCGAATGAATTCCCGAACACCGAGAAATCATCCATAAAGACCTCTAAGTATTCACCCACCATTTCTGAAAAAATGGCTAGCATGCAACGTTGGAAGGTCGCAGGTGCGTTGCATAACCTGAACGGCATTCGACGGAATGCAAATGTGCCATACGGGCAAGTGAATGTGGTCTTTTCCTGATCTTCCAGAGCAATTGCGACTTGGTTATATCCTGAATATCCATCTAGGAAGCAAAAATACTTCTGCCCTGCCAATCTTTCAAGGATTTGGTCAATGAATGGCAAGGGGAAATGATCCTTCTTAGTGGCTTCATTGAGCTTTCTATAATCAATGCACACCCACCATGCGGTGGTGGTGCGGGTGAAGATGGATTCGCCACGATCATTGGTGACAACGGTGAGCCCAGCTTTCTTGGGAACCACTTGAGTGGGGCTCACCCAAGGGCTATCGGAGATAGGGTAGAAGATGTCGGCGTCAAGCCACTTGATAAATTCTATTTTAACGACCTCCCACATGTTTGGGTTTAAACATCTCTGCATCTGGCGGGAAGGTCGAGACCCGTCTTCCAGGTAAATTTTATGGGTGCAATAGGTGGGGCTAATTCCTCTTAAATCTGAAATGGTCCAACCAATGGCGGCCTGATGTTCTGAAAGGGTCGCAGTCAACCTGAGTTCCTGATCCTTGGTTAGATGAGAATTAATAATCACTGGGAAGGTCTGGTCAGGTCCCAAGAAGACGTACTTGAGATTCTTGGGCAATGGTTTAAGTTCAGGTGCGGGTGGAACCACAGTTGATGGGAAGGGAACGGGCGGGAGTTGATCAACATCGATCTCTTCAAATGGTGTTGTGTGATGGTACTCAGCCTTACAGAGGTCCACGGGTAATGATGGTGATGGGTCAGAACAGTCACTACAGGTTTGGTGGTCTGATACAGAACTGAGGGTGAGGCATTCCTCGATTAAAGTTTCCACAGGATCATGTTCCTTAATGCAATCGCAATCAAAAGACTTTGTCACCCGGAAGATATCTAATTGCATTTTCCTATCCTCGAAGGCGATTTCCATACATCCCGCGTCGCAATCAATGTTTGCTTAGTCGTAGTTAAGAAAGGTCTGCCTAAGATTATGGGTGCGTTCTGTAATTTTTCAGGGACTTCCATGTCGAGCACCAAAAAGTCGACCGGGAAATAGAAGTCCTTGACCCATACAATCACATCCTCGACAACCCCCTTCGGGGTTTTCACTGATCTATCAGCTAGCTGGATGGTGACAGGGGTTGGTGTCAGCTCCCCAAAACCAAATTGGTGGTACAGGGTTGTTGGAATCAGATTGATAGAAGCACCTAGGTCCAGGAGCACTCTATCAAACGTCATGTCCTCGATATTGCAGGAAATCAGGGGCGCTCCTGGGTTAGTTCGCTTGAGTGGAAGGTTGCTTGATATTACGGAACTTACTTTCTTAGAGTGTACAACCTTCCTAGGTGCTTGAGGTCTCGGCTTACGCTTGGGTGTACAGGCATCCTTTAAAAACTTGGCGTAAGCAGGGATGTGTTTGACGGCTTCAAGGTGCGGAATATTAATCTGTACTTGCTTAAAGATTTCCAACAACTCCTCAGTTTCCACAGCATTCTTCTTTTTCTTGATTGTTTCCAAGGCCTCAGGGCAGGGTGTCTGAATTTGGATTGGTTCCATGCCTGGGTCCTTGGTTGGTGACGAGTCGATTGTTCGCTTTAAAGTCGTTTGCAGTTTTATGTGGTGGAAAAATTGACTAATCAATATTTAAAAAGAAATAACTACTCGCAAAAGAGCGGGTCGTATCCACAAGGAGGCAATGACGTATTTAAATTCACACCAGTTAAAAACGTTTGTTCGTAGTTAGTTTGGACAAGAATCAAGCCAAAATTGCCTTCAGATTAAGGTTGAATCAAGAAATCATGCTGAAATAGCAATTCTTAATAACTATAGGATATTTTTTGCAATGCAGAATTAATAATATATTATTAAAAATTGACAATGGCAGAAAATGTAATTATTAATGGCCATGTTACTATAGCAAAATAGGGGATTTATTCCCCTTGGCTGTACGCGAAGAGAAGTGGACGGCCGGACGCGGGAAGCTCGGAGGAAGTTCCTTGGACCGAGGGCTTCGAAGTGGTGGTGGCGGCATGTCGCGCGGTGGTCGAAGACGGTCGGACGGAGTTCCGGCGGAGGTGGCTGCAAACGGTGCTGCAGCTGCTGTTGGTGGGCGGTGCACGCGGCCTGTTGGCGGAAGGCGCTGCAGGTGGGTGCGTGCTGGCTGGAGGGCGCGGGAGGACTGCTGTGCGATGGCTGGAGGTGTGGGTGCTCACTGTTGGCGGTGAGCGCGGGTGCTGCAGGCGTGGGTGCGTGCTCTGTTGGCGGTGAGTGCCTGTGTGAACGAAGGCTGAAGGGTGCGTGGATGAAGGCTGCAGGCGTGGGGGTGGTGTTGGAGCAACCGGTCCTGCTGCAGGCGTGCGGGTGGTGTGATGCGGGCATGAGCGGTGAGGCGCTGCAGGCGCGGGAGGCGCAGGTGCGCTGGAGGCTGTGCACGCCTTGGGTGCGGCTGGAGGGCGTGAGGGCGGACGTGGAGTGAGCGGGCGAGGGTGGTTGCTGCTGGAGTGGGGGGGTGGGCTTCAGACGTTCGGGAAATTTCCCGGACGTCTTAACTGACTGAGAAGATGATTGCAGCGACGGTGGTTGTTATGATGACGGCGAGGTGCTCACGGTAATGCGGACGACCTCCGGATGGCGGTGTGGCCTGTCACACCACACTCCCACGGTGGTGGAGGGTCGTCACCGCGGTTGAGGCCGGCAGTGTGGAATGGAAGAGAGAAGAACTCTACACAGTGTGGGTTGGGGGTGGAGGCCTTTCATGCTCGGCAGCCTCTCTCCTCTTTTTGTAGCTGACTTCACGAATTTGAAAGGAGAGGCGGGAGTAGATCCACCTTCTCCGCTGATCCATGAATGTGCTTTTAGTGCGGCCGGAGGCGTTGTAGCGGTAGCCGAGTCGTTGCTGAGAAGAAGAAGAATAAAGGATATTATTAAAATATTATGGTTATTTATATACAAACCCTCAACTTTTATGTTAACTAAAACAATGTACCTAATTGGTTAATTAATTAAATGAATGCCATTCTAAGCTAATTCTAAATGCATTTAAAATATGAATGCAATGCATGGATTATGTAATTAAACTAAAAATATGAATTAATCTATTTACATCCTAATTTATGCTAAATAAATGTTAGAATTAACCTAATGTCTAGGCACTTAAATACTTAAATAGCCCACAACTATGGGCTAATCAGTTGTTGCCTCTTCTGAGTCGGGTATTTTAGCGGGTGAAGTCTCGGGGAGAGTCGGCCATTTGGGATCCTGGGTTTTGGTGCCGCTTCTCAAGGTCACCGCATTCGCAGAGGCATTGGGGCCATGGGTTGATCCTTGAGAAGACGAGGACGAAGAAGTACCAAACCTAGGAGGTGTTTGCGAGGCTGGCTGGACCATGTGAGCCTACCCGAGGTTGCTTTGGAACCCTTGCGAATTGGGGCCTCTGTTAATTATGATTCGTGGGTTTGGTTGTGGTTGGGAAGGCAGGGATCCTTGTTGTTTACAGTTCAAGAGTTGGCTTAACTGTCCCTTTACCAAGGCCATTTCCTCCTGATGTTTCTGGTTCATGTCAGCCATCATCTTTATTAGGGTATCCATTTGGTTTTGTGGGGGAGGGGCCGCCCTATTCTGATTATATTGGGGTCTAACTGATGGTCCTTGCTGATAGGGGGGCAAGTGTGGCTGTTGGTTTGGCCTAGGCTGGTTTTGGAATTGCGGTGGTTTCTGGTTTGTCCAACCAAAGTTGGGGTGGTTATGCCAGCCAGTGTTGTAAGTGTTGGAGAAAGGGTCAGGTTTCGCATAACCTTGGACAGCTTGCACATCTTCAAGGATAGCCGATGTTGATGGAGAGGGAAGGGAATAATCAAGGGTTGAGGGAGCAAAGGTCCCTCCCTGGAATGTGGTCAAGGGTTGTTCCAGGTTCAGTTGGGTTAAGGGCTGGACCAGGTCAATGTTATGCGCTCCCTTTGCTAGGGAGAAAGTCTGTAAGGATTCCTGGTCTGGTTTAGTAGCTCATCAATCTTTTTGTCCACCAATTCCACTCGATCCAACTTCTTGGCAATGATGTCCATGCCAACCATTCCAGAATTTGCTTGTACCTCATAAATCCCGCCACGGGGTTGACTGGACCTGTTAAATTGGTTCATGGAGGCATTGTTGAGCGAATTCTCTCTCATAGACTCAAAGAGCTCAAATGCTCTCTCCTCGTCATTGTTCAGGAAGTTTCCCCCACATGAGGCATCGACGAAGTTCCGTAGGTTGCTGTCCAGACCGTGGTAGAAGATCTGGGCCAATTGCCACCTTGGAACTTCGTGGTGTGGGCATTTCCTCAAAAGTTCATTAAATCTTTCCCATGCCTCATGAAATTGTTCCCCGCCCTGGAGTGTAAAGGTAGTGATAGCTCTTTTGAGGGCATTGGTCTTTCCTATGGGGAAGAATTTCTTTAAAAATGCATGCCTCAATTCTTCCCAGGTGGTGATGGGTCTGTTGGTGCTAGAGCACCACGATCATTTGTTTTGATGATAACAAAACACGTGTTATTTAACATTTGCAATTTGAGTCCTAGATTTCAGGTCAATTGCAAATGAGGACGTGTTTAGACGGAGTTCGAGCTGGCATCCAGGACGGATTGGAAGAGCTTGACGGAAAACAGAGGAGGTTCGCGTGGAGCGAAAGATTGAAGATGGAAGGAAATGAAGAATAGGATAGATTTCCTTCTTTTGTACTTGTTGTATTTTTTGTTTCTTTTGTTGCTCTTTTTCTCCTTAGATATTTCATGTTAAAGAGCCTTAAAGAACCCTAACAGTAGTCCTAGGAACACCGGCACAACCCTAGGATACTTAGGTTTTCTGTAGAATACTTAGAAAACCAATATAGGGTTCAAACAGACTTTCCAGACGTCTAATTCCCAAATCAGACGTCTGATAATGTATTTTAAGACGTCTGACTGTTGTTTCAGACGTCTGATAACTGTTAGGCTGGACATAGTTAGTTCTGTCTGATGAAATCAGACGTCCAGACCTTAGACCAGACATCTTAGGAGACGTCTGATGACTTTGCCAGACGTCCAATTAGTGGACCGTTGGCTGGCTTCGCAAACACTCCAGATATGACCGTTAGAGCCTTATCAGACGTCCATAGGACTGTCCAGACGTCTGATAAATGACCGTTTTGCCTCGGCTGACCCAAAATCTCTTCTCAGAGATTTTCTAGCCGTTGCAACGTTTGGAAATCAATTCCCACAGTAAAAGTAGGTTTCCAGACGTCCAGACATAGTGCCAGACGTCCTGTATGTCGTCTGATGGACTTGCGTAAAAACCCTGTTTAGATCTGATCCAAGTCAGGGAGAGACCCGCCCAAAATCAGACATCTGACCTTTTAATCAGACGTCTTATAGTGAACTTCCAGACGTCTGATGCTAGAATTAGACGTCTGATAAGCCTGTCAGAACAATGATTGTTCCTGATTTCGGGCTGATTCACTTGGGCTTTGCACCCAACGGCTATGGAAGCTTTTCCAAGCCTTCCAAAGCCTTCCTAAGGCCTCTATAAATAGAGGGGAGCCTTTACACACAAGATACACACCTAGAGAGACCAAGATACACAAGAAACAATTTGTATTACACTTTCCACTCTCTTGTGTCCTAGCTAGCTCTTGCTCTCCAAGCTCAAGCACCATTCTCTTGAGAGCATCAAGCTGTTGCGCACCCGCTCTCCCGCCGTAGTTCACGAGAGCGAAGTTGCACCGTCACGTGGCTCACGCACCGCGTCATTGTCGACACACTCCTTGCAAAGGGGAGTTTCCTAAATCCTATAGAAGCTTAGGTTTATTACTTTGTTGGCTCTATAGGTTTGTTGTTTATTTTACCTTTGTCTTTTGGTTGGGTATTCGCTTTGCGAATTCCCATCTCCTTCGTGGGACAAAATCCTTCTCGTGGAGAGAAGGGGTTGAGGAACGCTACCCTCGTACTTGTAGCGTGGTTGGACTGAGGTTGAATCACCCTCGTTTTAAAGTGATTCGTTTAGTGGATTTGATCAACTAGGTTGATCGGAAAATCCTAACTCGAGAGGGTTAGGTGGTGGTTTTCACCCGGTTTGGGTTTCCACCTAAAAACTTTTTGTGTACATTGTGTGATTGTCTTTTTGAGATTGCTTTATATTTCATTTGCGCATTTTTTACGTCACACTGATCTCACCCCTCCAAGTAGGGAAATCACAGGGTCTACCTAGGGTTCTAAGCCAATGAGAAGCCTTGTCTCTTAATGAGAAGGGAAACATCTTGATTAGAACAATGTCAAGGCTAATGTTCCTAGGTTTCACAGTTCGCGCTATGCGGTCGAGATCCTCTAGGTGCTGAAAGGGGTCCTCATTTGAGCCTCCATGAAAGTGGCTCTGGATCAAACTTAAGACATTCGATTTCAGCTCAAAATCATCTCCCCCCTCGGGGATCCTAAGGTGTGGCTTGACTCTAATAGCAGAGGGATTATAGAAATCGCGGAGGGGCCTCGGTTGATCCTGAAATGGCAGTAAATCAAGTGGTGGTTGCCCTGGTATGTCTTGGAAAGGTGGTGGTGGTTGTTCTTGTGGGTTCTGTAACCGTTGTATGGCTTGCATGATGGTGTGGATTTGTTGTTGCTGAAGCCGGTGGTTAGCATTGATTTGAGCTTGGATGATGGCCATAGCGTCTGGTGGGGGTTGATCTTCAGCCTCATCTACCCTAGGTTCAGCCATGTTTCTAACAGAATTACGTCGCCTAGATTCCTGCCTCAAAACACACAACTCGGGATGCAGTGAGTGTCTCCCGTGCATACACTAGAGAAGAACAGGAGGGGATGCGGGGGGTAACAGATGCGAGAAATGTGTTTCAATCAAGCACACAAGCCTAGTCCTTATGGTGTATTCCTTAGGAGACCTAGAAATCTCACAAAGGGTGATTAAGTCCGTAAGCACTGGACTCCCCTTCCCAAGGCTAATTTGGCCAGGTTGATTACGAGGCGATTGCAGGGAAGGTTCTTCCTTTGGCTTGCGCTTCCGGTTCCATAGACCCCACAACCGCGGTTGTTTGACACTGCCCCGCAGCCTAGTCACCAGATTCTACTAAGGGAATGAAAGCCAAGTGCCCAGCGAACAAAACCTTGCCTTTCGCGACTTAACTCAATCCTACCTAGGGCACGTCTACTCAGTTTTAAAGGGTTAGGATAGTGCTTGTGCTTAGGATTATGTGATGAGGCGTTGATGGGGTGGTGCCTCTTTATTTTCCACATTCAAGGTGTGTGCCTCTAGCAAAGCATGGTTTTCAAGCAAGGATTTTTTTTTTTAAGATGTGGTATCTTTTAGTGTTTCATCCTTACTTTAGTAGTTTTTAGGGTTGACGTGTCTTAATGTTTTCAAACAAGTTTCAGTGGACACGTTAAGTTCTGCACACAACTTGGTGAAAGTAGATTTCCTTTTATTCTGTAGAGGCTCTAAAACCCTAATGTACTCATCCTAATGATCATGCAGCTTCTATTAGATGAGTCAGTTTTAGGGTTGAGTGGTGCGACCCAGGTCAACTCACGGTGGCTTTGCAAACACCACTCAAGAAAAAGAAAAGAACATTCCAAGAATTTATTCAGAATGTTAGAGTGTACATTTTTTTTGTGGGGTGATGTGTTAAGGATATGGGTCAAGCAATCATAACCACGCCAATTTTTTTCAATTTTTACAATTTTTTTAGTTTTTTCATGCAAGCAAACAATCATGAGAGAAAGATTACTCATTATCGGTCCTCATAGCACCTACTCCCTCGCTACCGTCGTGGGATGAGTTGCTTCACTGTCCACGCGTCGAATTCCTGCAACCATCAAGTAAAAAGGAAAATAGGGCATTAGACGATGTGAGGATGAATGTGGAATGGAGGTGATAAAACAAATCCGTTGCCTCCCCTGCAACGGCGCCAAAAACTGATGTGCGGTCGTGCTTGTGTGTTAAGAAGTGTCGTTATAGTCGCACTTGCAACACCAATTTTAAAATAAGTAAATGGAGGTGAGTCCGAGTGTCGGTCTCAGGGTTGCATGAAAATCGAATTTTGCTTATCACTTGTTATCACGGAAAGCGCGGAGTTTTGCTTGCGAAAGATGCGGTTTTGAAAAGCGAGAGAGAGATAGAGAGACAGAGAGATTAGGGTTAGAGCGTTCCTTGTTTGATCATGCAACTTAAGTAGAAATTAAAGTGACAACTGAAAAGAAAATAACTTCATTAATCATGCACTTTTAGTTCATAGCTTACAACATTAAATACATGCTTCAAACAAAAGTAATGGAAAGCTTAAAAGAGATAGAGAGAGAGAGAGGATGGAGAGCGACGAGGCA
Source organism: Thalassia testudinum (assembly GCA_037157565.1). Classification (NCBI taxonomy): domain Eukaryota; kingdom Viridiplantae; phylum Streptophyta; class Magnoliopsida; order Alismatales; family Hydrocharitaceae; genus Thalassia; species Thalassia testudinum. The sequence continues at coordinate 16,963,445 of JAZHRO010000046.1, read as the reverse complement.
GCCACGGCGGTGGAGGAGGCTCTGTCGGCGGCTCGTCGTCTCCGGTGATTACAAGAGGGCCTAAAGCTAGGTAAGAGAGGGGTGGAGTAGTTGCAAAGGAAGTGAATGCCTTGAATGATTGGTTGGAGGGGGTTTAAATAGGGCTAAGGGCTTCCGAAAAGAAGAAGGGGCTTTAGTGACATCCAGAGCGTCGCTAAAACCACTCCCAAAAGCGTTGGTGAAGCCCTCTAGCCGTCGGTCTGTCGCCCGCTCTATTTCTTCTTCTTGTGCGATCTGCAGCCGCTGCGTGAGAGCTGTCCGATCGAAGATCGGATGGCTGAGATCTCTTGTCGACTGCGCTTGGATTGCGCCTCGGGCGCGCGTGTGTGCGGGCGTCATCGCCCGACGTGCGCGAGCGCGTGGGCGCCTGTGAGCCGTGGCTATGCCGCATGGCGAAATCTCGGCAGCCCGCTGCTGATTGGGCGGCCCAATTTGGCCCCGCGCAACCTCCGTCTTCAATTTCACGCTCCGCCTGGTTCGAACCCGCGTTGCGTGCGTGCGGGCGTGTGCGCTCATCATTGCGCTACGCCCACGCCTTGTCGTGGCGACTGCAGGTGGGCGCGCGAATCTCGGCCGTTGGATCGAAGATCAACGGTTGGGATCTGATCTCGGCTGGGTGAAGTGGCGGCGTGCGGTGGAGCGGGGGTGACGTGGCGCAATGTGGGCCGTTGATTTCCAGATCAATGGTCAGAACTTCTTGGGCCCATTGTAGGAGCTCCGGATGTCGGATTTGTCCGATCTTTAGTCCGTTGGACTCCATTCGTCGTTCTGAATCCATCCGTGCAGTCCAATTGCTCATCTGAGGCCTGCTTTGACAAATGCTTACATAAATGGTCATTAATACAGTTTTATAAATAATCTTGGTACATGATGCATGCAATTCTCCCATTCTACTTATGTTGTGCCTTTTATTCTTAAGATGGGCCATATTCAACATAATTATCACCCCCTTGTGTAGTGTTATGAACGACCTCCCGCATATTTGGGTTTAACCGTCTCTACATCTGGCGGGAGTGTCGTGCCCCGTCTTCCAGGTAAATCTTATGAGTGAAATAGGCGGGGCTAATTCCTCTCAAGTCTGAAATGGTTCATCCAATGGCGGCCTGATGTTCTGAAAGGGTCGTGGTCAACCTGAGTTCCTGATCCTTGGTTAGATGAGAGTTAATAATCACAGGGAAAGTCAGGTCAGGTCCCAGGAAGACATACTTGAGATTCTCAGGTAGTGGCTTAGTTCGGGTGCGGGTGGAACAACAGTCGACGGGAAAGGGAATGGCGGGAGTTGATCGACATCAATCTCCTCAACTGGTGTTGTTTGATCGTAATCAGTCCTACAGAGGTCCATGGGCAGTGATGGTGACAGGTCAGAACAGTCATTACAGGATTGGTGGTCTAAGACAGAACTAAGGGTAAGGCATTCGTCGACCAAAGGTTCCATGGGATCATGTTCCTCAACAAAATCACAATCAAAAGACTTTGTCGCCCGGAAGATATCCAACTGCATTTTTTTGTCTCCGAAGGCGATTTCCATACATCCCGTGTCACAATCGATGTTTGCCTTAGCTATAGCTAAGAAAGGTCTACCTAAGATTATGGGTGCGTTTTGTAGTTTTTTAGGGACTTCCATGTCGAGCACCAAGAAGTCGACCGGAAAATAGAAGTCCTTGACCCGCACAATCATGCCCTTGACAACCCCCTTCGGGGTCTTCATAGATCTATCAGCCAGCTGGATGGTGACAGGTGTGGGTGTCAACTCTCCGAAACCAAATTGGTGGTACAGGGTTGTTGGAATCAGATTGATAGAAGCTCCTAAGTCCAGGAGCACTCTATCAAATGTCATGTCCCCGATATTGCTATCAGGGGTGCTCCTGGGTCAGTTCGCTTGAGCGGAAGGTTGCTTGATATTACGGAACTTGCTTGCTCGGAGAGCACAACCTTCCTAGGTGCTTGAGGTCTTGGTTTACGTTTGGGTGTACGGGCATCCTTTAAAAACTTGGCGTAAGCCGAGATGTGCTTAACGGCTTTAAGGAGCGGAATATTAATCTGAACTTGCTTAAAGATCTCCAAAAGCTCCTCAGTTTTTACAACACTTTTCTTCCTCTTGATTGTCTCCAAGGCCTCAGGGTAAGGTGTCTGAACATAGATAGGGTCTATTTTGGGGTCCTTGGGTTTTTCCAGTGCCTTTTCTGAGTCGGGTGTTTCAGCTGGTGAAGTCTCGGGGAGAGTCAGCCATTTGGGATCCTGAGTATTGGTGCCGCTTCTCAAGGTTACCGCATTCGTAGAGGCATTGGGACCATGGGTTGATCCTTGAGAAGACGAGGACGAAGAAGCACCAAACCCAGGGGGTGTTTGTGGGGCTAGCTGAACCATGTGAGCCTGCCCAGGATTGCCCTAGAACCCTTGCGAATTGGGGCCTCTGTTAAACACGTTTCGCAGGTTTGGTTGTGGCTGGGAAGGTAGGGATCCTTGTTGTTTACAGTCCAAAAGTTGGCTTAACTGTCCCTTTACTAAGGCCATTTCCTCCTGATGTTTATGGTTCATTTCAGCCATCATCTTTATCAGGGTGTCCATTTGGTTCTGCAGGGGAGAGGCCACCCTGTTCTGATTGTATGGGGGTCTAACTGGTGGTCCTTACTGCTAGGGGGCAAGTTTGGCTGCTGGTTTGGCCTGGGCTAGTTCTGGAATTGAGGTGGTTTCTGGTTTGTCCAACCAAAGTTGGGGTGATTATGCCAGCCAGTGTTGTAAGTGTTAGAGAAAGGGTCAGGTTTAGCATAACCTTGGACAGCTTGTACATCTTCAAGGATAGCAGTTGTTGATGGGGAGGGAAGAGAGTAATTAAGGGCTAAGGGAGCAAAGGTCCCTCCCTGGAACGTGGTCAGGGGTTGTTCCAGGTTTAATTGGCTTAAGGGCTGGACCAGGTCAACATTGTGAGCTCCCTTTGCTAGGGAGAAGGTCTATAATGGGTTCTTGGTCTGGTTCAGTAGCTCATCAATCTTTTTATCCACCAATTCCACTCGATATAGTTTCTTGGCAATGATGTCCATGTCAACCATTCCAGAATTTGCTTGTACCTCATAAATCCCACCACGGGGATGATTGGATCGGTTAAATTGGGTCATGGAGGCATTGTTGAACGAATTTTTGCTCATAGATTCAAAGAGTTCAAATGCGCTCTCCTCATCTTTGTTCAGAAAATTCCCCCCGCATGAGGCATCGACAAAGTTTCGTAGGTTGCTGTCTAGACCGTGGTAGAAAATCTGGGCCAATTGCCACCTTGGTACTTCATGGTGTGGGCATTTCCTCAAGAGTTCATTAAATCTCTCCCACGCCTCATGGAATTGTTCCCCACCCTGGAGTGTAAAGGTAGTAATGGCTCTTCTGAGGGCATTGGTTTTTCCTATGGGGAAGAATTTCTTCAAGAATGCATGCCTCAGTTCTTCCCAAGTGGTGATGGGTCTACCTAGGGTTCCAAGCTAGTGAGAAGCCTTGTCTCTCAACGAGAAGGGGAAAATCTTAATCAAAACAATGTCAAGGCTAATGTTCCTAGGTTTCACAGTTCGGACTATCCGGTCAAGATCCTCTAGGTGCTGGAAGGGGTCCTCATTTGAGCTTCCATGGAAGTGGCTCTGAATCAGACTCAAAACATTTGGTTTTAGCTCAAAATCATCTCCCCCTTCGGGGATCCTAAGGTGTGGCTCGACTCTAATAGCGGAAGGATTGTAGAAATCATGGAGGGGCCTCGGTTGATCCTAGAATGGTGGTAGATCAAGTGGTGGTTGCCCTTGTGGGTTCTATAACCGGTGTGTGGCTTGCATGAAAGTGTGGATCTATTGTTGTTGAAGCCGGTGGTTTGCGTTAATTTGGGCTTGGATGATGGCCATTGTGTTTGGTGGGGGTTGGTCCTCAACCTCATCTACCCTAGGTTCAGCCATGTTTCTAGCAGAATCAAGTCGCCTGGATTCCCGTCCCAAAACAAACAACTCGGGATGCAGTGAGCGTCTCTCGTGCATACACTAGAGAAGAATAAGAGGGGATGAGAAGAGCAACAGATGCGAGAAGTGTGTGTTCAATCAAGCAAACAAGCCTAGTCCTTATGGTGTATTCCTTAGAGACCTAGAAATCTCCAAAAGGGTGATTAAGTCTGTAAGCACTGGACTCCCCTTCCCAAAGCTAATATGGCCAGGTTGATTACGAGGGGATTGCAGGGAAGGTTCTTCCTTTGGCTTGCGCCGCCGGTTCCATAGATCCCACAACCGCGGTCGTTTGACATTGCCCCGTAGCCTAATCACCAAATTCTACTAAGGGAATGAAAGCCAAGTGCCCAGCGAACAAAACCTCGCCTCTCGAGACTTAACCCAGTCCTGCCTAGGGCACGTCTACTCTATTTTAAAAGGCTAGGATAGTGCTTGTGCTAGGGTTATGTGATGAGGAGTTGATTGGGGTAGTGCCTCTTAGTTTTCCACTTTTAGTGTGTGTGCTCCTATCAAAACATGATTTTCAAGCAAGGATTTTTTTAGATGTGGTGTCTTTTAATGTTTTATCCTTACTTTAGTGTCTTTTAGGATTGACGTTTCTTAATATTTTCAGACAAGTTTCAGTGGGCATGTCAAGTTTTGCATACAATTTGGTGAAAGTAGATTTCCTTTTGTTGTGTAGAGGCTCTAAGACCCTAATGTACTCATCCTAGTGATCATACAGGTTCTATTGGATGAGTTGATTTTAGGGTTGAGTGGTGCAGCCCAAGTCAATCCAAGGTGGCTTCGCAAACACCACTCAAAAAGAGAAAAGAACACTCCAAGAATTTATTCAGAATGTTAGAGTGTATTTTTTTTGTTGGGTGATGTGTTAAGGATGTGGGTCAGGCAATCATACACCACACCAATTTTGTTTCAGTTTTACAATTTTTTTAGATTTTTAAGCAAGCAAGCAACCATGAGTGAAGAAATACTCACGACCGGTCCTTGTTGCGCTTACTCCCTCGTTACCGTCATGAGTTGCGCTGCTTCGTCGTCCAAGCGTCGAATTCCTACAACCATCAAGTAGAAGGAGACAAGGCATTAGACGATGTGAGCATGGATGTAAAATGGAAGTGACAAAATAAATCCGTTGCCTCCCCGGCAATGGTGCCAAAAACTGACGTGCGCGTGACGCGTGTGTTTTGAATAGTCGTTATAGCTTGCGCTTGCGACGTCGATTTTAAAATAAAGAAACGGATGTGAGTCCGAGTGTCGATCTTAAGGAGGCGTGAAAATTGGATTCTTCTTGTCACTTATTATCACGAAAATCGTGGGGTTTTGCTTGCGAAAAGGTGCGGGTGAAAAGCAAGAGAGAGAGAATAGGGTTAGAATGTCTTCATTCACAGCATGCAATTCAAACATAAAATAGAGCAGGCAATTGAATAGAAAATAACTTCATTTAACATGCAACTTTAGTTCATAATTACAACACTAGAATGCTTGAACATAAGTAAAATAAAGCTTAAAAGAAGGAAAGAGAGAGAGAGGGGACGGCGAGGCAGCCACGGTGGTGGAGAAGGCTTCGTCGGTGGCTCATCGTCTCCGGTGATTACAAAAGGGCTTAAAGGTAGCTAGGAGGGAGATAGAACACTTGCAAGTGGAGTGAATGCTCCGCATGGGTGGTTGGAAGGGGTTTAAATAGGAAGAAGGGCTTTCCAAATGAAGAAGGGGTTTTAGCGACGTCCGGGACGTTGCTAAAACCCTTCCCAAAATGTCGGTGAAGACCTAGCCCACCGGTCACTCGCATGCGGCTGTGCTTCTTCACACCTGATCCGCGTGCGTGCGTCGTAAGCAGTCTGATCGAAGATCAGTCGGCTGAGATTTCGTGCGGGGTGCACACCTAGATCGTGCCCTCGCCACCGCATCATCACACGCGTCTGGTCAAGGTGCATCTGCGGGTGCCACGTCTCGCAATCACACCCATCCGCTGCTGATCGGGCGGTCCAATTTCACCCGCTCACACCTTCGCCTCTACATTTCAATGCAGCGCGATTTGAACCTGATTCGCGTTAGCGCAGGTGAGCGCTTCAATCGTTGCGTTGCCCTACGTGGATGGTTGCGGTTGCGCGTCGGTGCTCGGTTGCTACCGACCTTTGGATGGAGATCCGATGGTCGTGATCTGCTCGGGCGAGGAGTGTAGTGATGGCACAGGTGATGGTGCAGTGTTCTCAGCCATCCGATCAAAGATCGGACGGCTCAGATCATTCTGTGGTTGATGGAGGGGGCTGGGCGAGGCGTGCGGGTGCAGCGAGCGGGCGCCACATGGCGCACCGTGGGCCGTTGATCATCAGATCAACAGTCAGAACTTCTTGGGCCCATTGCGGGAGCTCCGGATGTCGGATTTGGCCGATTTCGAGTCTGTTGGATTTCGTTCGTCTCTCGGGATCCATTTGTGCGGTCCGATTGCTCATCTGAGGCCTGTTTTGACAAGTGCTCATACAAATGGCCATTAATATTGTTCTATAAGCAATCTTAATGTGTAATGCATGCAATGCTCCCATTCCTATTTATGATGTGTTATCTATGCATTTTGTTCTTAAGATAAACCCCATTTAACGAAGTTATCACCCCGAGATGCAGTGTTATCAGTTATTGCTCTATTATTTCAATTTTTTTTTGTGTGTGTGAAAGAATTGGAAAGTGGTTCCAATGAAAAGCAAGATGTCAACAATTTTATGTATTTTCGTCTTTTAGGATTTGATTTAATTCAATGTGTTTTAGGGTCTCTTTTTAAATTTTCAAACAAGTTTGAAAATCCACAATCAAAGGAAAAATAAGTTGTATTGTTGATGGTTAATTTCCTTTAATGTGGTTCTCTAAAAAGAAAGAAAGAAACTCTAATCCAATTGTCCATAAGATAGAAAATTACTAGTAATGAATTATTTTTAGGTTTTCTGTATTAAGTAGTGGTCCAAACAAGTCAAACAACACAACTAATTTGAATAAAATCAAATAAGGATTCTAGAAAAGATTTTTTTGAGATTTTAAGAATTTGTTTGATATTTGTTTTGAATTTTTATTTGTGCTGGTGTCAAAGTCCAGAAATGATACCTATGAGTATTTTGGACTTTCTATAACACCACTAACCTCCAAAACTTTTTATGAATTTATGTGATGTGTAGAATTTCGCAAGGATTCCAGAAAGTTAAATTTCATAAAAATTGGCTAAGTATAAAAAATCTAAAAATTTTTGAATAGTAGCAAAATAGGAAGAATAAAGGGTGTGATCCCCTTGTAGTCCATGAATTTTTAAAAATTAAATACAAAATCAATTGATCTGAAATTTAGAATAGATATTCCTAACCTAATTTATAATCTATATGTGAAATTTCAAGATTTTAGGAGACCTGTGGTGTTCGAAATTGATTTTTCAATTTTGGACAGAAGTTTGGACCTGAAAAAATAGAACACCAACACTTGAGGTGGAGTGATGTTTAATGGTGCAAACAAGAAAACAATGAGTTTTAAGTTGCACCACTCCACTTAATTAAGTTGTTTAAAGTTTTGAAAGACAAGTTTAGTGTGTTGTTGGTAGTTTTTAGCGAATTATATGACTAGAAATGGGAACCAACCTGAAAATCTGCAGGAAGACAAGATATTGCAATCTTCTCAGAATCCTGCTTTCTCCCTGCAATGCCTACACACACGAAATAAAAAGATAGAAGGGGATGAGATCCACTTCAAGCAAGAGAAAAGTGACAAATGCAAAGCCGTGCTTCCCCGGCAACGACACCAAAAAGTGGTAACAAGAATTACGCGATTTTTAAGATTAGGGTTTTAAGTCGCTGCAGTGCATAAATCCGTTCACTTTTAAAATTTTTAACCTAGATAGGGAAGTATTTAGGGTCATCCAAGGAGGCAATATTTTGCGAAATTCAGGTCTCTTGCTCGGAAATGAAACTCAACTTTCTTTTTGTTGTTTTTTTAATATATCATTTTTTTTATGAGTCTTTTTGATATAAAGGGCAAATATGAAGTTGTTAATGGGAAAAGTACTACAACTAAGATGCTAAAATCTAAGTGACAAAATTATCTTCTTTCTAAACTCAACCTAGGCACATGAAGGCCTAGGTTAATTAGAAAGAGGGAGTGAGATTATACTAAGATAAAGTAAGTAGCGTAATTAAAATTGCAACAAAAATTGAAGGCAACTTTTATAAGAACGAGGAATTATTTTCCACAAAAACCTAGTAGAGGAATGCTTCAACTGCTAGAATTGAAAGTGCAAAAATAAAAAAAAAACAATTATCCTCTATAATGATGGCGAAGATGGCAAGGCTCTTGCTTTAATTGCGGCTGCTCCTGCAATCAAAACGAGCTCTTTCTTCTTGCAAATCTTCTCCAAGTTGATGAACTACTCCTAGCAAGCCCAAAGGGGGGTGTGCTTGACTCCTCCAAGGTGGATGGAATAACCCCTTCAAAGGCTTCTCCTAAGGTGGCGTGGACCACCTTTGACTCCTCCTCCAAGGGTGGTTGTGTACCACCCTTCAATCCTCCTCCTAGGGTAGGCGTGCACCCTAGGTTTCCTTCCAATGCCTGGCTTCCTTCCTTGGCTGGTGTGGGCACAAGAGAGAAGAGAAGAGGTGAATGCACCAAGGGGATAGAGTATCCCCTTAATCTTCTTCTTCTTCTTCTTCTCTTGACCTCCTATGTATATGGGAATATGGGTAGAAAAATTGTAGCCAAGGGTGAGTTTTAATGGTGGTGGTAGGAGGGGGTTTATATAGGAATGGTAGGGGGTTAAGGGTAGTTAATGGATGGAGGGTTGGGATGGCTTTTTGGAGGTAGTTAAGGGATCCTAGGGTTGATAATGGTTGGCGCCAAAATGGGGGGGTGTAAGGTGTTTGGCGCCAACCCTAGGAGAGGGCTAGGGTTAGGATTTAAGGTGGTAGAGTTAGGTGGCATGTAGGTTATGTGTAGGGTTAGGATGGTGTTGTTAGGTGGTGGTTCTTTGTAGGGTTAGGATGGTGTTGTTGGGTGGTGGTTATGTGATGGAGGGTAGATATAGGGTGGCGCCAAAGAGGAGGGGTGCTTGAGGTGGTAGTTATGGTGGAGTTAAGGGAGTTGGCACCACTTTAGGTGGGTTAAGGGGGGGGGGGGGGGTTGGGTGGCGTCACTAGATGGAGGGTTAGGATAGGTTGGGGGGTAATATGTAGGGTGTAGATGGGTGGAGGTGTTGGTGCCAAATGAAGGGATGTAGGGGGTGATTTTTGGCGCCAACTAGGGTAGGGTTTAGGGTAGTTATGAGAGGTTAGGTTTGGGGCCAATGGAGGGCTTCTAGAAGGGGTTAGGTGTAAGGTTTAGATGGCCTTGGTTGATGAGGTGTAGGGCTAGGAATTAAGGGGAAGTTGGTGCCAAAAGGAAGGGGTGCATGTGGTGTTTTTGGTGCCAACTTGAAGGGGTGTGAGTGGTGGTGGTTGGTGTGGGTTGGTGCCAAGGATAGGTTGGGTTAGGGTTTGGTTAGGGTTAAGGGTTGAAGAGTGGACGACCATGGAGGTTTTTGGTGGGGTAGAGTTTAGCTAAGCTAGCTAAACTAGCTTAGCTAGTAGAGTAGAGCTGGTGGAGCTAGGGTTTCATGGAGGAGAGCTGAGGAAGAGTATTCTGGAGCTGGTATCAGGTACTCTGGAGCTGGGGATGCTGAGGTAGCTTCAAGGGGAGCTCAACTACAGAGCTTAGCTACTTAGTTCTTATGCAACTTGCCAAGCTTGGGTAGTTGAGCTCAGTTGAGCTAGCTCTAACCTAGCTAGAGATAGGTTGAGTTGGAACTGCCTCTGATGAGAACTCTAGAGCTAGCTAAGCTACTAGTTGACAAGTAGTAGCTTAGCTAGCTTAGAGTTAAGCTACTATGAGCTGATTGGAGCTGAGCTTGAGCTGAGGTGGACTCAAGTCAACTTAGTTGAGCTAGCTAGAGCTCCTAGTTATCTGGTGGGAGTTGAGATGAGCTAGACTCAACTAAGTTGAGTTGGATCTGAGCTGACCTGAGCTAGAGTGAGCTAAGATGATCTCTCTTGAGCTACCATTCAGCTAAGGTGAGCTGAATGGAGCTGAATGGAGCTAACCCTAGTCCAAGGGAGTTGGTATCCAGCCATGATGAGTTGGAATTAGTTGAGTCCTAACCTGATTGAGCTTCCTCTTCAACAGTTGCCTTCCCAGGTGCTAGGGTTTTGGGGATCTAACTTTCTACTAATCCCTAACACTCCAAGAAACACATCAAAAACAACATACAAATGCAATCCATGCCTAGCCTTATTGATGCCTAAATGCAACCCAAAAAACTCGTTTGCTGAGCAAAATCCTAAGAGCTAGGTTTGTTTTAATGCATAAGAATGATGATAAACTGGCATTTATCATGGATATAATGCACAAATGCCCCCATCACAGAGTCCCGAAGTGGGAACAAGTCCAATCCTTCTACCACGAGCTTCGTGACGACATCAAATTATTTGTTAATGCAACCTGTGGTGGCAGCATCATGTGTCAGCATGAAGACATGATTTGGGGGATTCTCGAGAATATGTGTGAGAACTCCCTACATAATGAGTCATTGGGTGTGTACAACCAGATGACCACCCATGCATTTACAAACAATCGGGGGGTACACGAGCCAAGGTCTTTCCACATCCATCGTTCTGGAGTTGTTAGCCAGTCAGTTCGATAAGGTCTCCACTATTGATAAGAAGGTGGATGACATAACTCAACATCTACACAGAACCACCATTGCATCACAGAATCCATTTGTGCACCCGCGCTCAGGTAGAGAGGTTGCACACAACATCTACCACTCTTAGGGGATGGATGCCTATCCACCCCCGTCTAATTTTGATCTTGGAGGAAACTCCAGACCAACCTAGTCTAGTTAAGGGGACTCTGAACCCTCGTATCTTGATTTGTTTGGAGTTCCTCAGACTTGCGAGGATCTCCACACCGTCCAGAACAATCCTTTCTCAAACACCTATAACCTTGGATGGCGAAATCATCCCAACTTTGCGTGGTCAAGAAATAATCCAAATCCGAGACCTCAATTCCAACCTCGACCATAGAACCCGCACCCATATCAACCCAATTAGCCTAGGCCCAACCCAAATTACCAATTAGAGCCTAATGATAGAGATGATTTCGATTATTAAACAGATAAAAACAAAATATGTCGTTGTATTTTATGTGGTGGAAAATCTCTCAATCAAAATTAAAACATGTCAAATTAAACCACAATAAAGATGTTGCATCCATAGGGAGGTACGAACCAAATAAACTCACAAATGTTTCCACATTAATCTTAATTTCATAGAGAAATGCTTAGTAAGATTATTCTTTAAATGAGTCTCTTGTTCCCATCAATACTTTTCGTTAGATGAAATAATAAAGGATGAGAGAGTTAAAGAATATTTCATGCAATTAACACTTCAAAAATTAGGATAAACACCTTTTGCTTTTCACCTAATAAATATTCCCTTGCTTCATAATCATCTTAGTTATGAGAGGTAGAGAAAGCTTGCCGCAGAATAGAGGGAATGAGAGGGGCTAGAGAGCAAATTCAGCAACATATACATATAAATAAAAATCCACATCCTCAATCACCTCCTTAACATTTCATTGCATCTAATACCCCATCCACTGTTGAAAAACAGAGAAGGATGGTGGCCAGCGTCGTGCACGAAGAGGGGGCCACGGTGGGCAGAGCGGTGAGCATCAGAGGTGTGTTGGAGGATGAGGATCACGATCATGGTGTTGGTGTGAGAGAAGGTTGCCAGAGATGGCCGGTTGGTGACGAGGATGGCCGATGTAGGTCTAGTGCCACCGGCGTGGAGGGGCTATCTGTTGGCATTCTAACGTGGAGAGGAGCCATGGTAGAGCACGGGCATCGCACTGATGAGGTTGGCGCCGAAGATGGCTGCCGGAGTTGGCTGAATGGAGGTGCTACTTGACGGTGATGTTGGGTTCTTTGGAGGTTGAAGAAGGTGATCAGGGAAGGGGTTGGGTGGAGAAGAAGAAAACGATGGAAAAGAAGAGGAGAAGGAGGGGGTTGTGATGATGGTGATGAAAGTGGTGACGACGGTGAAGGTGGATGGAATGGCTTATGGTGATGCACGCTGTCATCGAGCACCACTGCGGTGATGGAGGTCGATGGCAGTGGAGAATGCCTATGCCACAGTGTTCATCATGGCCACAGGGAAGGCTTGTTGCATGGTGGTGGCGAGGGCGGAGATCCCCACAGCGCGAAGGGAAGATGGTTAGAGCCACAGAGGGAAGGATCCTTTATCCTTTTCCATATCCGCAACGTCTGCCTCTCCCTTCGCATGTGCAATTGCTGGATTTGATCGCTGGCGAGGGGAGCGGCGATGATGGACAATTATGGGCATACCCTCCTTCAAATGATAATTATATTCATGCCCAGCCACTTATTATTTTTTTCTCTCTGCATGCACATATCAAATAAGGAGTGTAAATGTATGTATTAGAATGCAAAGCAGATACAAAAATATTCGTAAGCTAAGATTAATTACTACTTAGCTTAGGCCATTAAACTATAAGGAAATGTATTACATATGTATTTAAGCCAAATAAATGTCCAATAAATTGGAATTATCAAATGCCCCCATGCCTAAGTTTTGCTAGTCTCGAGCAAAAGTGCAAAAATAATGGAAGTGACTAAAAACTTCTTCCTTCCTTATTCCAAAAATTTAGAGATCCAGACAAATGTGAAGTGATAGTAGCCTAGGTAACAGATCCAAGTGAAAAGCAACTTATATTTATAGTTTGTACTTAACCCTTGGCAAACATTTTATTAGGATAGGCAACTTCTTCCCTCGGGGATAAAGCAGAAAATAATCTGTAGTTTGACCCCAGCTTTTTGGCTTAAGTAGGAGATACTGAGTTAAATGTATTCATATTTGGTGGCACACACTCATCTGATGCTACATGTAATCTAGTACTGCAGACTCTAGATCTCTAGACTATCAAACAAGTCAACTCAGAGAAAGGCTAAGCACTATGCTCTCTTTGCGTTCCCTTGTGCTCACTCACACTCTCTTTTCTTTTCCTCTTTCTTCCTTCTTTCTTTTCTGAGATCACATATCTTACCAGATTTTTGTAAATGTACTTATTATTTGGTGGCCTCACATGGCATTCACATGTCAATAAAAGTTCTAATAACTCTACAACTAAGTTAGAAGTCCTCAGCCAATATTCAGGTGATTAGAAATACTGAAAAGTAGGTATGGGTTATATTTGGTGGATCGCAATGAGCGTTTTTGTTGTTGCCTCAAAAATATTGACAAAAAATGACATGAAGATAAAACTCCAAACTTGGACTCTTTTTTTTTTTCTAAATATAAATATTTCTCCTTTTTTTTTTCTTTCCTTCTTCTTCTTCTTCTTTTTTTATAAAAATTAACATAACAAGACACAGACTTTTATTCATGAGGCATTATTAGGGATGATGATGGTCAAGAGGATATTGTGTGGCTTATTTGGTGGAAGTGCCTACTTTTGACACCGGGAAAGGATAGATAGGACAAGCGTATTTCTGACCTTTGACACTATTACCCTCCTTCAGCTGAGAACTCCATATTAACTGTCCAAGAGTTCAATAGACTAAAAATGCTTATTGATTTTCTACAAAGATCCATTACCCAGTCTATATGCAAGTGAAGTAACAGTACTGGATTCTAAATTTAAGAAATAATTTAAGAAGAAAATCTTTAATGAAACTTCCTTGATAAGAACTTTTGCTCGGGACTAATCCAATTCAGCTCAAGAAACAAAAGAGATTTTTTTTTTGGCTAATGCACTATCCTAAATGCATGCAAATATTTATAATGCTCAAACATCCTCAAGTTATACCCCCCCATGCTTAATACTGATAATGTCATCATTGAAAAAAAATAAAATAGAAGAATATCACCTAAGGAGGAGAGTGGGAGGAGCTAAGGCTCCTCAAGCCGAAGTGCGACCAAAGCCTGTCCATCTGAAAGAGTAACATAAGGTTTAAGTCACTGGCCATTTACTTTAAAGATCACACTAGAAATAGGGTTTCGAATTTCTACTTCTCCATAAGGAAAGGTATTGATAACAACGTACGGCCCATCCCAGCGGGACTTAGCTTTCCTGGAAATAATTTATGTCTGGAATTGAAAAGCCAGACCCACTGGTTGAGCTCAAAGGTCTTTCTAATAATGTGCTTATCATGGAAGACCTTTGTACATTGCTTGTAAGCTTGAGAAGTTCATAGGCTTCATTACAAAGCTCCTCAAGCTCACTTAATTCTAGCATACATGCCTTTCCCGCTTTATCTAGATTCAAGTTAACATTTTTAATAGCCCAATAGGCTTTGTGTTGGATTTCAATGGGAAGATGGCACGTCTTTTCGTAGACAAGCCGGAAAGGAGACATGCCCAAGAGAGTCTTATATGCTATTCTGTAGGCCCAAAGAGCATCATTTAGTTTTTTAGACCAATCCTTACGGTCAGGCCTGACAGTTTTTTCTAAAATTTGTTTAATCTCCCTATTAGACACTTCAACTTGTCCACTCGTTTGGGGATGGTAAGGTGTGGCTATCATGTGGTTGACTCCCAAATTTTGGAGTAATCTTGTGAAGTGTACGTTCTTGAAGTGAGGTCCTCCATCATTAATGATCATCCTTGGGCAACCGTACCGAGAAATGATATTAGCCTTAACAAAACCCAAGACCACGGAATGGTCATTGGTTTGTGTGGGTATGGCTTCTATCCATTTCCATACATAGTCCACAGCCACAAGGATGTACTCATATTTGAAGGACATAGGAAAGGGACCCATGAAGTCAATGTCCCAATTATCAAAGATCTCAACAGGGAGGGTAGGTTGCTGGGGCATCTCATCCCTTTTTCCGATGGTTCCCGTCTACTGGCAATGTAGACATGCACCCACATATGTATGTGCATCTCGGAATAATGTGGGCCACCAAAAGCCAGACTAAAGAACCTTATGGGTAGTCTTTTCTCCACTAAAATGTCCTCCACATTGGAGGTCATGGCAGAAACTCAGAACACTTCTTTGCTCTTCGTCAGGGACGCAACGACAGAAAAGTTGGTCAGGGCCTATTCTTAAATGCTCAAGTTCCTCCCAGTGATAAAATTTAGCGTCAACAAGAAACCTATCTCAGTTCTGCTTGTCCCAAGTACTGAGGGTGATGCCCGTGACCAGATAGTTCACTATGTCAGTGAACCAAGGAGTTTTGGCCTCCACAGCCATCAGAGACTCATTAGGAAAAGTCTCTTTGATATCGCCAGCAGGGGTTGATGACTCAATAGGCATCTTAGAAAGATGATCTGCTACCACATTCTCAACTTCTTTCTTATCTTTAATTTCTAGGTCAAACTCTTGGAGTAGCAAAATCCAACGAATTAAGCGAGGTTTGGTGTCTCTTTTAGCAAGAAGATGCTTTAAAGTAGAATGATCAGTGAACATCGCAACCTTAGATCCCAAAAGATAAGACCGAAACTTTTCCAAAGCAAACACTACAGCAAGAAGCTCCTTTTTAGTGACCGTGTAGTTTTACTAAGGATCCGTAAGGGTCATGCTGGTATAATGCAGCACATGAGGTTTGCCATCAACCCTTCAACCTAAGCTTGCTCCCACTGTGAAATTAGAAGCATTGCACATTAGCTCAAACGAGAGGGTCTAATCTAGTGTTTGGAGAATCGACGTGGTAATAAGGGCTTTCTTCAGGACTAAGAGCCTCGCTGCATCTATCATCAAAATTGAAAGAAACATCCTTTGCTAACAGGTCACAGAGTGGCTTAGAGATTTTACTGAAATCTCTAATGAAGCGCCTGTAGAACCCAGCATGGCCAAGGAAAGATCTAACCTGACAAACATTGGTGGGCGATGGAAGCTTAGAGATGGACGGTATCCACCTCTAATCCTCTCTCGGAAACTACATGCCCTAACACAATGCCCTTCTGGACCATAAAGTGGCTTTTCTCCTAGCTAAGCACCAGATTTGCCTCTTCACAATGGGTTAAGACTTTATCAAGGTGTGAAAGGCATAAATCAAATGACAAGCCGTAAATGGAGAAGTCATCCATGAAAATCTCAACAAACTCGTCGATCATATAAGAAAGGATAGCCATCATACATCATTGGAAAGTGACAGGAGCATTACATAACCCGAATGGCATTCGACGGAACGCAAATGTGCCATACAGACTTGTGAAGGTGGTACGCTCCTGATCGTCAGGAAAGACGGCTATCTGATTATACCTCGAGTACCTGTCAAGGAAACCGAAGTACTTGTTCCTCGCCAGTCGTTCCAAAATTTGATCGATAAATGGTAAGGGGAAATGGTCTTTCTGGGTAGCCGTGTTTAAATGGTGGTAATCAATGCAGACCCTCCAACCAGTTAAGGGTCTAGTGGTTATCAACTCTCCCTGGTTGTTCTCTTCCATAGTGATTCCTGCCTTTTTGGGCACCGCATGAATAGGACTGACCCATTTACTATTTGAAATGGGATAGATAATTCCTGCATCCAACCATTTCAGAATCACCTTTTTAACAACCTCCCACATATTGGGGTTGATCCTTCTTTGCATGTCTCAGAAGGGTTTCACGGACTTGTTTGTGTATATATGATGCATGCAAAGGGAGGGGTCAACACCCTTAATATCAGCAGTTGACCAGGAAATTGCTTCCTTGTGCCTTTGTAAACACTCAAGCAGAGCTCCCTCCTACGATTCAGATAATGCAGATGAGATAATAATGGGGAGCGTGTCACTAGGGCCAAGGAAAGCATACTTCAATGTGCTCAGGAGGGGTTTCAGTTCCAACTTAGGAGCCTTTTGGATCGAGGGTTTAAGTTGAGATGTCTCCACCTCAGGTAGCAGATCTACCTTCACGATCCAGGGTGGGGATAGAGACTGTGTGTATCCCCAACAACTCTTCTAACTCGGGTATTTCCCCTTCAGTTTCTTTAATAATTGGAGGATGGTCCTTAGATATGACCTTTTGAAGGGGATCTCTACATAGGAGTGCTGGAGTAGTCTCCTCAATTATTTCATCAACAACCTGAATCTAAGAACAATCTTCAAATTCGAATTGCTTGTAAGTATCAAAAACATTCAACCGGATCTTCTTGTTTCCAAAGCCCATTTTAAGTGCCCCTGATCTACAATTGATATAGGAGTTGGTTGTGGCCAGGAAGGGGCGTCCCAGAATAATGGATGGCTTAGTGGGCTTATTCAATGGGTCAGTATCTAGCACAAGAAAGTCAACAGGGAAGAAGAAGTCATCCACTCTCACCAGGACATCTTCCAGTAATCTTTGTGGTGTCTTAAGTGATCTGTTTGCGACTTGAAGGATGACTGGACTAGGCTTTACCTCACCTCCTCCCAAAAGATCATAAACAGAGCTTGGTAAAATGTTCACCCCCGCACCCAAATCGAGCAAAGCCTCGTCAATGTGTTGGTTACCTATAACCACTGAAATATAAAGGGCCCTTGGGTCTTTCATTTTAGGGGGTGTTCCATGTTGGAGAACCGAGCTAACATGGTCAGGCAGGATGACCTTAGCTTGGACCTGTCTCCTAGATCGACGCTTCTGGGTGCACAGGTCCTTTAGAAACTTGGCATAGGATGGGATCTGTTTGATAGCTTCCAACAGAGGCAAGTTGATCTGGACTTGCCTAAAAGTGTCCATAATCTCCTTCGTCCTATCCTTGGCTCCAGGCGAGCCAACAGAAGATTCCCCAGGAGCAGATAGGCGCTTTGGATAGGCACCCTTAGCTTCTGGGTAGAGGGGTTGTCATGGTAGGAGAGGGGTGGCGGACTGACGACATCCTCAGGGTGGGTGATTTCAAGTGAGGGAGAGCAGTGTGGCTCTTCCTCGGTGGAGATGGAAGTCGGGTCGGGTGTAGGAGGGGAATCCTGAGACGTGACCGTAGGAGTGTTATCAGGCTTGTCGATTTTCTTTCCACTCCTCAGCACGGCCATAGCTTGGGCGTGCTCCTTGAATATGACCCCCTTGCCCTTTAGGTTCTCCTCAGAAGAGCTAGGCAACTTCCCTGAATCACGCTGCCTAATTGCCTCAGTAAGATGACCAAGTTGGGATTGCATATTAGTAATTAGCTTATTCTGAGATTGGATGACCATATTTTGATGCTCTTGCTTCGCTTTCATCATGGCTTTAAGTTCTTCCATCTCAGAAGGCTTATGCTGAGGAGGGTTTTCATAGGATGGCTGGTATATGGGTTGGGGAGGTAGGGGTTTTGTATTCTCTGAGTTAGAAGCATCACCTTGCTTCCATGAGAAGCTTGGATGGTTCCGCCACCTCGTGTTATAGATATTAGAATATGGGTTATTACGAGGAGGTGGGCAGAAACCTTGGGCTACGTTCAGGTCGGCCTGAATCAACTTAGTGAATTTATTTGCCTAGTGGCACTCCGCAGTGGCGTGCTTTGTGCTTTGGCAAATGGAGCATTCACTTGAAGCCTGAAAGATAGAGGCTGCTTGTGGGTTCATGCTGGGGTTTGCTAAAAGCCTATCAAAGTTTTTGTTCAACAATTGAATCTGATAAGCCAAATCCTGAGTAGCCCCGGCTTCATGGGCCTCTATCTTCCTCTGCAAAATTGATGCTTTTCCTTCTTGATAGGTAGAGGACATATGTATGGAATTGTCACTTAATGTTTCAAATAATGCCTAGGCTTCATCCTTAGTTTTGGTCATGAAGGTTCCTACGCAGGCTGCATCGATGGTTTGCCTGTGCCTTTTAGATAATCTGTTATAGAACCTTTTGACCAAATGCCACCTTGGCACCTGATGGTGGGGGCATAACCTAAGAAGGTCATTAAAGCTCTCCCAAGGCTCGTGAAATTGCTCCCCTTCCTGTTGAGTAAAACCCATAATCTCTCTTCTGTAATGGTTGGTCTTACTCTTAGGAAAATACTTTTTCAAGAATTCTCCCTTAAGGGTGGCCCAATCATTGACCCTTGCATTGAGGGTATGATACTAGTGCTTGGCCTTATCCTTTAGGGAGAATGGAAATAGAGTCCTCATTAGGGATTCATTAGTAAAGCCTTAGCGCTTCACCGTGAAACAGACCTCGGTGAATTCCTTAAGATGCTTGTAGGGATCCTCCCTAGCAGTACCATAAAAAGATGGGAGCAAAGATATTGTGCTGCTCTTGATTTCATATAGGTTATCCACTCCAAGTCTTCAGATAGGTATGGCTTGGTGGGTTGTAGGGAGGAAATGTCTCTCAAGGTTGTCTACTTTTCACCAACCCTAATATCTTCTTCAGGCCTTTCTTAAGCCATTTTTCTTCTTTCTTGGTTAGCTTTCCTTATAATTCTCTTAGGCTTAGGGTTGAAGAGAAGACTATTTCTAAGAAAGCGCCTACCAAGCATAAACCAATCAAACACAAGGCAAGAGGTCTTTTGTTGATTTAAAGTTCTTTAAGTCCTCTTCCAACTCTTTAGCTTGGCCAAATATAGTCAAGGCAATTTTTCTCCGTTCCTACGTAAGTGGTATAAGAGAAATGAGGCACTTGAAATTTTTGGTCAATGACTGTTAAGAAGGTTGAGGTTACTTTTAGTCCTTTTTGGGTGATCAATCAAGTTGTCAAACAATTACGCACCCTAAATTGACCTTCGAGTGCCCTAAAGACGTGCACTTTGCTGCAATGATATTCTCAGATGTTCAAGTAAAAAGATACTCCAAGGATGGAACCAAGGGATGCAAGTAGGGCGAACCCTTCCTTTGAGGCAATGCGTTAGTGGTGCCTCTTAACTACCCTTGAATTCCTTTAAGGGGTGTCCCCCTCCTTAGAGTATCAAATCACTCGGGCAAACGTTAATACCACTATTTCAAAGCGAGATAAGAGGGTTTGCACCGATAAAGAGATCGATGCCTATAGCCTTAAGGGTCCAAGTCCTAATGCAGTGCCTATAGTGAGTGCTTAGTGCAGGAAATGTGCATCACACCGCAAAAAGTGATTTTCTTTTGAAAATTGCAATCAAGTTATTCAAACACTTCCTGTGTATTTTATTTTATTTTCGAGAAGCAATATGACCGCTTGATTAATTTTTTCAAGTCAGCTTAAGTGGTCTTCTTTAATTATATCCAAATGCAATGCGTGTGCAAATAACTGATGCAAAAGATAGGATGTACATACCTTGCTCCAGCACTCTTCAATGCAGAAATGCATGTAATGCAATAAGAAAATCTAGATGCTGCTCAAACAATCCTAGATGGTCGTCCTATGGATATGCAGCTTCTAACAGGCAGTTTGAATTTTATTTTATTTTATTTTTTGTAAAAATAAATGCACAATCAAAAGATCTAACTTCCACAGAATGATCCTAGAATCTAAAGAATTAGGGCACTCCCCCACAAACTGTCCCCAGAGTACAAGGGCGAGAAAACAAATAACTAGGCTAATCTTAAAGAGTCTATTCTAAAATTCTAAATCAGAAGTCTAAGAGGAAGAATCCTCCTAGATGGTCCTCCGTGCATCTCTACACATGTGGGATCAAGGCCCACAGGCTCCTGCATTATCTCTGAGGTGTCACTCAAGGTCAACGTCATCTCTTTGCTACGCCTGTCACTTCGTCAGATTCCTCGCATAGAAAAGATAAAGAATGATTAGATAAATGCGCAATTCAGAGTAATCAGAAACAAAGTCAGGTGAATTTATTGCGTCGATTGCCTCCCTGGCAATGACACCATTTGATAGAGAGGATTTCGCTTGGTAAACAGATAAAAAAAATATATGTCGTATTTTATATGGTGGAAAATCTCTCAATCAAAATTAAAACATATATCAAATTAAACCACAATAAAGATGTCGCATCCATAGGGAGGTATGAACCAAATAAACTCACAAATGTTTCCACATTAATCTTAATTTCATAGAAAAATGCTTACTAAGATTATTCTTTAAATGAGTCTCTTGTTCCCATCAATCTTTTCGTTAGATGAAATAATAAAGGATGAGAGAGTTAAAGAATATTTCATGCAATTAACACTTCAAAAATTAGGATAAACACCTTGTGCTTTTCACCTAATAAATATTCCCTTGCTTCATAATCATCTTAGTTATGAGAGGTAGAGAAAGCTTGCCGTAGAATAGAGGGAATGAGAGGGGCTAGAGAGCAAATCCAACAACATATATATATATATATATAAGTCCACATCCTCAATCACCTCCTCAACGTTTCATTGCATCTAATACCCCATCCACTATTGAAAAATAGGGGAGGATGGTGGCCGGCGTCATGCACGAAGAGGGGGCCACGGCGGGCGGAGCGATGAGCGGCGAAGGTGTGTTGGTGGATGAGGATCGCGACTGTGGCGTTGATGCGAGAGAAGGTCGCTAGAGATGGCTGGTTGGCGACGAGGATGGCCGGTGTAGGTCGAGTGCCGCTGGCATGGAGGGGCTATCCGTTGGCATTCTGACGTGGAGAGGAGCTGTGGTAGAGCACGGGCGTCGCACCGATGAGGTTGGTGCCGAAGATGGCTACCGGAGTTGGCTGAATGGAGGTGTTACTCGACACTGATGTTGGGTTCTTTGGAGGTCAAAGAAGGTGAACAGGGAAGGGGTTGGGTGGAGAAGAAGAAAATGAAGGAAAAGAAGAGGAGAAGGAGGGGGTGGTGATGATGGTAATGAAAGTGGTGACAGTGGTGAAGGTGGATGGAATGGCTGATGGTGATGCACGCTGTCACCGTGCACCACTACAGTGATGGAGGTTGATGGCAGTGGAGAACGCCTACGCCACAGTGTTCTTCATGGCCACAGGGAAGGCTTGTTGCACGGTTGTGGTGAGGGTGGAGATCCCTACAGTGCGAAGGGAAGATGGTTAGAGCCATAGAGGGAAGGATCCTTTATCCTTTTCCAGATCCTCAATGTCCGCCTCTCCCTTCGCATGTGCAACTGCTGGATTTGAACATTGGCGGAGGGAGCGGCGGTGATGGACAATTATGGGCATACCCTCCTTCAAATGCTAATTATATTCATGTCCAGCCACTTATTATTTTTCTCTCTGCATGCACATATCAAATAAGGAGCATAAATGTATGTATTAGAATGCAAAGCAGATACAAAAATATTCGTAAGCTAAGATTAATTACTACTTAGCTTAGGCCATTAAACTATAAGGAAATGTATTCCATATGTACTTAAGCCAAATAAATGTCCAATAAATTGGACTTATCACCTAACAAGGAAGATTAGATGCCCTAATCCTTTAAACCCTGACTAACATTCAAAAATAGCACAAAGATGAGATCACAGAGGTCCATAATTAGCTTGCACGGATGGTGAATTCTTGCTAGCCTGGTGCACTTCCTTCTCAACCTCTATCTAATATAAACAACTTGTCAACCCAAAAACACGTTGTGAACCAAATCCAGGGCCAAGCATGCTATACCCAGCCTGGCTCGACGACTCATACCTGTGTATTTTCTCCATCCACCTTAGCTGAGCCAAAACACACCATGACTTACCCGACCCAACTTCCACATCAACAGGAAGGAATGACTTTCTCCCCTCCACCTCCACAACATGATTGTGCCATAATCAATATTATAGGCAAAGAAGAACAACTCATCCCCAAAGATAGCCAATCCATTCCCCTATCCCAGATCTTATCCCACCTCCACACTAGAGGACTGTCGGAATTGATGTAAAAGGACTTTTGAGGAACTCACAAGTCACTATTCCATTACTTGATATCCTCACTCTCAATCATACCTCACCTGACTTGTCCAAAAGAGAGGTAGAAGAACCATCACAAGGGAAAGTAGTACTGTCTGAAAGTGTAAGTGTTGTAATCCAACGCAATCTACCTCCTAAGAAATCTGATCCAGGTGCCTCGCTGATCCCTTGGAATATCGGTGATACAACTTTTAAGCAGGCCATATGAAAGAGCGATTTTCATTTTCGTTGAAAACTTTAACATAAAATGACGTGTCGTATTTACTCACATGGTAGAAAATCACTTTTCAAAACATTTTAATTCTTTGAATCTAACCACGAAAATAGTTAGGTCATCTCCATAGGGAGGAATTAGCCTATTTAAACTAGTGTGTTGTGCTTCGTTTATTCAGGAATCTTAGTGGGTATGCATACTAGTTATTGCACTTCATTTTCAACATAAGTTTAGCATTTATGTAATTACTTAAAAATATAGGGAGGTTTTATGTAAAATCACCACAACGGCATACATGCATCGTAATTGTAGTATTGACAAATATCGTCAATATAAATCAAAATCGAACCCATTCCCTATAATCAATATCCCATACTTGATTAGTTAAGAGATAAATGCACTATTCGTCATTCAATTGAACTTGAGGGATATTCATGCAATTATGTCTTATTATAATAAGGAGATAAATAAAGGAATAGTATTCTCTACAATGGCATTATTTGTAATTACTAATAGGGGCTTTACTGTAGAGAAACAGGGGAATACTTCCCCTCGTGCTCGTGCGAAGAGGAGTCGGCAGATGGCGTGGTTGTCGGTGGAGGGTCTTTGAGGTGTGGCCTTCGCGATGGTGGTGACGTGGCGGCCGGACGGAGGAGGAAATCGCTGGCGACGATGAAGCCTACGCGAGCTGCTGTGGCTGCGGGAGCGGGTTGCGTGTGGCTGTGCGTGGCTTTGGTGCTTGGCGGTGCTCGGCATCAAGCTTTGGCGGTTGGCAGAGGCTCAATGGTGGTGGCTGCGTGGAGGGGGGGCGCGACGGCTTTGGGTTCTTTCAGAAGGTTGTAGGCGGTGGTGGAAAGAAGAAGAAGAATGTATGGGGTTGGAGCGCGGCTTCTCCGATGTGCGTGGAGCGACACAACGCACGTGGTCTGCAGGTGCGTGAGGGCGTAGCGCACGCGGCTGGCTGCGTGGTGTGGTTGCGTGGTGAGGGGTTGCACATGTGCGTAGCTGTGGCGGGATGGCATGGTGAAGGCAGTGGCGAGCGGCTGTCACCACGCTCGTTGCCGCCTAGGAGGATGAAGAGGTGGCCGCAATGTTGAAGCTCTCTTTTGATGGCCACAGTGCACGCATGTTGCACGATGCACGCTTTTGTCATGGTGGTGGAGATGGAGAGATAGTCCCCTCCAAGGGGAAGGCGGATGATGAGCACGGTGCACGCTATGCTCCACAGGGTAAGCTTTTAGTTTGCGGTGAAGGTGAGAGACCAGGAGGGGGAGAACGTTTATGCCACAATGTACGCCCTTGGTGCACAGTGGAGAAGATTGGAGAGCCTGGCCCTGCTAGGGGGAGAAGATAATGATCATCTATCCAGCCTTCATTTTAAACATCCCTGGTTTGTTTTGCTTTGGCCGTCGAATTCTCCAACCACTCAGCAAAGATCGTGAGTGGTTGAGGTGGTTGAAGAGATGAGGCATGGTTGGCGGAGGAAAGGCGGCTGCAGTTTGAACATCCTCAGACGTCCAAACTCAATTCAGGATGTCTTATGGAAGCAACAATGGATGTCTGACTCTCGTACCTAGCCTGCATTCATCAAATAGATCATATCATATGCTATTAAATGTAAACTTAGCGCATAAATTTAAATGCAGGCCAAGGTGAATTGTCATATAACTCCTAATTAATTAGCAACTAAGAACAAATAATTAAATAGTACTTAGGCTAAATAATAGTCCACAAAAGTGAACTTATCACCATACTGGACCTTGGCGCATAATCAACTTTCTACGACATGTTAATCAATCACTTCACAATAAAATGCTGTTGTCAGGTTTTTATCCCCGGCAATGGCGCCAAAAATAATATGAAGTGATCCACCACGGTTTGTATAAAAATCATCGTCGTTGTTGTACGATATGTCACAAATACAAACCGTTATCGTGTCAATTTTATTTAGTTACATAATTTTTACTGGTTTATTCCAAGTCGTTCACTGGGAGGTAGTTATTGATATACATCACTCTCTTAGTCCAACATTATTCTTTAACCCCAAAAAGATCAATTTTATGTATAATTATAAATGAATGAATTAATGAATAGTCAATGAATGAAATAATAGCTTAATTATGTACAAAAGAATCAACTAAAATACTTGCAAACGCCTAATTATAAACAAGCATCAAACACTATACATATATACTCTATACTATCTATTTATAGCTTATAATACTAATACTTACATATATATACAATAATAAGTAATAATATATACTATACTATCCTAACTTAATATACTAACAAAAACAGTAACATATATAATATCTACAGCAACAGTTATAAACATCGCTAAACCCCAGAAAAACTATGTACAGAATCTGAGGTAGAAGCTCGGATCTATAGCGACAATTATTCTATCTACAGTGACGATTTATTCTGTCAGTAAAGCTATATGGTTATTTATGTACATATATAGCTCAAACAACTTTTATACTACATATACTTAATATACTTATACTTATTATTTACAGTATACACTTATATATACACTACACTATATACACATACATATACTTCCTCTCTCACTCTTTCTATTCTCTTCGTTTATTTTTACGGCTCTGTTAACACTTAACTCTTTTTTTATCTCTTTAATTCCTCTTCTTCCTTACACTTTCAACACTTAACCTTCTGAGTTCACTCTCTTCTCTTCTCTACTTTTCCTTAACCCTTCATTAGTTCAAAAATTAGGTTTTAAGGTTGGAGGGTAGCCTTTTTAGGGATACACAGCACCCTTATGGGTGGGACCAAACCTCTACTATGGCCACCCTAATTTGTTTAATTAGCCTCTTAATTTCGATTTATACTCAATATTGGGCCCACATAGGTCCACGCACAATGCCAGGCCCCTGACCCACATCGCACACACTCATCAATGCCAAATCAATGCTCAGATATGCTCAGAGGGTTATGTGGTTTCTTTACACCCAGCGCTTGTCGATTGGGAAGGCAGACTGAGAAGAACAACTTATAGCACTCAAAGTGCTCTACATCGCATGATGTGGCACTAAGCCACGGAGGTTTAGCGCTGAATTTCTAGCACGCAACATTCTGATTTGCAATGTTTGGCCCTCGATTTGAGGGCCATAAATTATTAAAATTAAAAATTAAATTATATGATATTAAAGTATTTACATAGTACTACATAATTGTACAATTTATTTAAAAAATTAATTACATTTACTATATAAATAAATTAGTCAAATTTTACAGTTTATTCATAATGTTTATTAGGTTTTATTTCTTAATTACATATAAATTAGTTAATGGACAGTCTAATTGACCTTGCATAGTGTTAATATACATATTAATGTATTTAATACAGATTTTTATTATATTTTACAACATTATTTTGATTTTATTTACATTTAAATAACTTATTTCAGGCTATCTTATATATAAATTAGGTTTAAATATTATAATACACTATAAATATAATTAAATTAGCTTAATTTACTTAAAATACATTAATATAAATTTATAGTATAAGTTAGTTCAATTTTAACTTAAATTACTAATTTGTTTTAATTTAATCTAATAACTTAGCTAGTAACTTAATAAATTAATTATTTATTATATATACATAATTAAATTATGGTATAGGGTTCCTTATGTATATAATATACATATAATTACGTAAGTACAATATTAGTAGTAAATATGTTTATTTTCAGGGTTTTATTAATTTACTTAGAGTATAGTACATATAAGTTAGTATAATTAATAAATAATTATATAAATAGGCTATGTACAATTAAAGTTATCTTAAATATTTAAGTTACATTATATGGTATATACATAAGTTACTTATACCTACTATATACATATTTTACAATATCTACCTAGATAGCTTAATATATACCTTATATTTACATGTATATACATACTATACAAGATATTTTTGTGTATTTTTAGAGGTTTTCCACTTTTTATGGGTTTTATATGTTTTATAGAGATAGGAGGTGAGAGAGAAAGAAAGAGATTGGAAGAATAGAGATATTTTTGGTGTTTTTATAGTTGCGTTCTTTTATTAAATTTCAAGGTATACTGAACCATCGGCTGGTATATTCTATCAAGCCAGGGGTTCAGGATACCATGAAACTTGGTATGTACTTAAAAGTATACCTAATATTTACCAAGATAGGTTTATTTTATTTTTTTTTTAATTTTTATAGTATTTTTATTTATTTACAAATGAAACACATTTTAGGCCTTTAAAAGTGTTTTCAAGTAAGTCCTAAGGCCTAAATGAGGGTTTGAAGGCAAGAATAAACAGTAAAGGGGCTCAGTTATGCTCAAAATGTGATATGGAAAAAGTACAAGTAGTTAAGCACGAAATTCAACTTGGATTTCCATTAATTTTGATTTTGGACAGTTAAGCATGCAAGCCAGCTGACAAAGGAGTTAAAATTCAAATCACAAGACATCCAAATGTAATTAAAATTCCATTTCAGATACATGAAGGCTTGTACATGTAAACTACAACATTACATACATGTCAGCTATTCTAAATAATTAAACCTAAGCCTACTGCCCAACTTCATACCATCCAGCAGAAATAGATGCAACAGTGTTGCTACTGGAATTCAACAAAACAGTAGTAGCACTGCAGCAATAGCTCCAGACGTCCTAACTTAGCTCAAGTCCTTACTGCAGTGTCCAGAAATCAGAGAAAAAACATCTGTAGGAGGTCAGGACCTCCAATTCAGCAAACTAGTTCCTTAATTTAGTCCATTCATATCTCAGATCAGACTTGAAAAAAGTCTGATCAAAGATACAAAATGTTTAAGTCCGGGAATAATTCGCTTGATTTCAGTTAGAATGTAGTTGCATCATGCAACAATTTACTATGATGGATTTGGGATTCAAAACACAACAGAAAACCTCTTAAAACTTTGACAAGGCCTGAAAATGATATAAAATTCTTTCTCCGATGTTAAACTATGAATCAAAATCCCTTGTCAACATTTTCATTGCAAATAACAAGAAAAACCACTGATCTAACACCTTCCTAATGCTATAGACAACATGTAGGAAGTGTTGGAATTAGTTCATTAAATTCAGTTGAATCCCAATGTGTTAAAAACCTTAAGTGATATTAAGAATCCCATAGGTTAAAAATCAAAATCTCAGAAACAAATCCACATAAAAATCCTTGATAGAGCCTCCAATCAACAAGGTTGGTTCTCCTTGGCTCTACCATACATTCAAGTCCATGAAAGCCTCGGTTCATACTCAATTCATGCCTATCTCGTTTGAGGAAGAATGTAATATCAAAACATCTCAAACTCATAGCTAAGGTCTGAATTAAACACAAATATATCAATCCACTTGATAAAAAATCCTTGAAAACACAATTTGACCAAAATCTTGCATTTTTACTTTGAAATCCATCTTGAAATCAAATCAAGTGAATCGATTCTTTTCAAAATTAGATCAGGGGTCTTTGTGAACAAAATGACATGAGTGAAGAGACCCCTAGGATTAATACACGAGGAAATCAATGGGATGGGGATTTGACTCCAAATGGATGGGTGGATTGTGGATTAATACACGAGGAAATCAAAAAGCGAAATGGAAACGTGTAGGGGGAGAAAACAGTGATCAATGAATTGGGGAATTCATCTCCTCTGATCTGAAGTGATTAGAGGTGGTGAAAATGTGAATTTCTATACTAAACCTACCCCTAAGCTAAACTACCACCATGCATATAGATCGGCTCTAATCTATAGCTAAATTCTACTGCTAATCTATCTAACTATACTACAACTAATTTAAAAGGCAGTAAACCTAATCTAACAGGAAGAATGGGACCTTTAGATCTCCACCCAATGGATGGAGAGGAAGAAAGGAGGGAGGAGGTGCTCCAGCAGAGTGAAAACCCTCTAGTGGAGTTTAGGGTTGCCCTTAGGTGCTACGGAGTCCTTAGCGACGTGGAGTGTCAGAGAGAAGGTGGATTTCACAATCGGTGGCCGTGAAAATGGGGAGAGGTGGGGAGAGTTGCTGGAGAGGAAGAATGATTACTGAGAGATGTAGGAGGGAGTGATCCCTTGTGCATGCAACTGTGGAATTGCTTAAGTAGGAAGAGCAGTGGATCCAAGCACCACGTAGGTGAAATTAGGCAAAAAGGGCATGAGCGGCGAGGATGAGAGGAGAGAGCGCACGCATTGCCAAATCAAAAAGTGGCCGTTGGATGGGATCTGGGTGAATAGGCAACCACATGTGCCGAATCACACGAAGGTTCGATTCAAATCGAACCACAGATCAGGAGAGACAAGAGATCGATGGCCAGGATCACGTGAGTTCTTTGCGTGTACAATGTTTCCGCGAGAGCTGCAGGCGGCTGGAGGTCTTTTGGTGAATTTGCAGGGTACACCCCTCTGCGAAGGGGTAGAACAATTGCAGAGAGGCCCATAAGTGGTTAAAAAGTATAACAGAACAGTCCTTTTAGGATTGCAGAGAGGTCCCTACGGTCTACACATAGGTCCTAGGAGGTTTTCTAATGAATAAAATGTAATGTACTAAGGACCTAAATGTAAATCTTTAATTTTAAGGCCTTAATGATGTCCAAATGCATCCAAGTTTTTATATAAGCTTAATTGAACTTTTAAGAAGTTAATTACACTTTTGATTTGAACTTTTGAGCTCATTTATGTGTTTAATTTGGAATTGGATCACCATTTAACATTTATTAATAGAATATCTCATTTAATGACCTAATTATGCATTTTTAAGGTCTTTTTCTCTAATTCCCATACTTAACCCTTTCTATGTGTTAATTTGATATTATTTAACCTAATTTCTAGCTTAACTTAGGCAATTTAGCTATGATGAATCGTAACTCATCATACCCCCATGCTTAGGTTTTGCTTGTCCCTTAGCAAACAATTCATTAAAATGCATAACAATTTAAGTATCAGCAAGGTGAGTGTGATGAGATATCTTTACTTCTTACTTTTTCTCAAAAAGTTAAGTGTTTCAAGATGATCTTTAAGCTGAAAGATTTTCTAATAAACCGACTGTGTTTATGTCTAGACATTGTGAGAACCTTTCTTATTAGGACGACTAACTAGAACTCAAGACTGATATGACATAGACTATCTCTCGACTAATAAGGACTCTTGATATTTAAACCTTTCAGTCGAATTCCAAGACTCAGGGGGTTTTACAGAGACTTAGAATGCTTAGAGGTTATGGCTGTGCTTTGTGATAAGTCAGGACTGACTAGGTGAATTTTAAAATTCAATCCCAAGGTTTCACTTCTTTTTAAGTTCAGGTTGGTCCTAGCTTTAGCTCATATTTTCGGATTGACTCTCAAGAAAAGAGGAATAGTCAAGCCCAACTCTTATTGTGTTTGTGGCTCAAAGAATATTTAGTGAAACAGGGTATTTGTACTGAACCCTGAAAATATTTTTGGTGGAATTTTTGTATTTACAGAACTTGGAGAACATACTTGACTTATTATAAAGAACTTTCTTTTTGAAACTCTTTTTTTTTTTTTTGACTTTGTTAGTATGTTTCCGACAACTTTATTTGGTAGAGCGCACCTTATTTGGTGGGTGAGTTCTTTGGTGGAAAGAGCTTCTCCTAGACACAAGACTAAAGACTAGGACAAAGAGTCTACCTGCATGCACAGGTAAGGACTCCACCTTCCCTAATAAACACTAGGGTTGAATTTCAAATTCACAAGGTCTTTCCCGACACTATGTCGTGTAAACTAAAGTTACCTAGACTCTTAAGTCAAAGCAAACCAGCGAATCCTGTTCTGGTGACTCAGGTACAAGAATATGTCCTAAAGTTAGGAGAGATTGTGGTCAATCTTATCAAAGCTCGAAGTGTATTAAGCCAAAGCCTGAACGAATCAGGCTATAGTGGCCTGGAAAGTCAAACCAGCAAAGGTTGAATGTCTATAAACACTTATTCTATTTTTGTTTTCACCTAGAAGATCATAGTTAAAGACTTATATTTCTTCTTTTTAAAACTTTTTCTCTCCTCAAAATGGAGTTCGCCCTCAACATTAGAGTTCAGGTCCCTTATTGTATTTTTGGAATTTTTATGTTTTGTTATTTTTTTGTATTTTTGGCTTTGTAATTTTTTTTCAAAATTTTTCAATTTTTTTGGGTATTTTTGATAATACTATGCTATATATACTATAGGTGTGTTTACAATTGCATTTTAGCAAATGGTTCACCATTTACACCCCCCCATGCTTAAATGATGCAATGTCCTCATTGAATGAATAGGGTGGATGCAAATGCATGCTCTGCTTTTCACTATCCTAGACTGGGTGACGGAAGGAAGTCGGAATGAGGAGATAAAAATCTCTATGCAGACGATTTCAAGTTTGATACAAGATCAGAGTGGGAGGTCAGGCTAGGAAGTGAAATGCATGACATATGTGATAATGAATATATGCTTAAAATGCAAGGGTAGACACCTAATGCAAGAAAGGTGAAAATAAGAAAGGTGAAAACAACTATATACAAGGATAGGTTTTGCTAAGTTTAACGCCTTTAGCTAGGTGTAAACCCAGTAGGTAATTCAAAATGTAGGAGCGAAATGCTAAAATTGATAAGTCTGAGATCATGCGGCTCAATAAAAGATTTTAGTCTTTATCCATTGACAGTGAAAGGTTCAGATTTGTCAATCTCAGTGATCTTAATAGCTCTATTGTCAAAGATTCTCAGGATTTTGAAAGGTCCAGTCCACTTGGATCTGAGTTTCCTGGGGAAGAGTTTAAGTCTAGAGTCAAAAAGGACTTTCTAACTAGGGTGAAATGACTTCCTATGAATGTGACGGTCATGGAAGGCCTTTAATTTATCCTTATAAATCCTCGAGCTTTCATAAGATTCATTCCTTAATTCATCTAGCTTGAAAATTTGTAATCTTCTATAATCACCGGCCTTCTCAAGGTTCAAGTTACACTTTCTGATGGCCCAATAGGCTTTGTGCTCTAGTTCTATAGGAAGATGACATCGTTTCCTGTACACAAGTCTGAAAGAAGACATGCCTAATGGGGTTTTGTGAGTTGTCCTATACGCCCACAATGCATCAGAAAGGCGGGAAGACCAATCCTTTCTATCAGGTTTGATGGTAGTTTGTAAAGTCTTCTTGATCTCCCGGTTGGACAATTTAGCTAGTCCATTGGTTTGATGGTGATATGGTGTAGCAATCCTATGTGACACCCCATACTTTTGAAGTAGGGACTGGAAATGTGTGTTCCTAAAGTGAGACCCTCCATCATTAATGATGGCTTTTGGTACCCCGAATCTAAAGAAGATAAAGTCTTGGACAAATTGTGTCACAACTTTATGATCATTAGTCCTCGAGGGGATTGTTTCAATACATTTAGAAACATACTCAACTTCCAGTAAGATATACTCGAAGCCATGAGAATTTGGAAAAGGTCCCATGAAGTCAATGCCCCAAATATCAAAGATTTCGCACACTATGATCGGATTCAAGGGCATTATGTCTTGACGGCCAATACTGCCGAGATATTGACAGCATGGACATGCCCTACTATATTTGTGTGCATCTTTGGAAATTGTGGGCCAATAAAAATCACTCTGCAAAAGTTTTGCAGTAATCTTTTTGCTAGAGAAATGACCACCACAAGCCCGGTCATGGCAGAACGACAGAATACTATCAATCTCTTTATCAGGGACACACTTCCTAAGAATCTGATCTTTGCAGTGCTTAAAAAGCCAAGGTTCTTCCCAGTAACAGTGCTTGGCCTTGGATCTAAGTCTGTCTTTTTGATGTTGAACCCAATCAGTGGACATGATTCCAAAATCCAGGTAGTTGACAATGTCAGCATACCAGGGAAGATCAGAATGGATGACCAGCAATTGCTCGTCAGGGAAGTGGTCAGAAATAGGAAGTGAAGGAGTTATCACTTCTGAAGGAAGGTGGGATAAGCAGTCAGCTACCACATTCTGCTTCCCGACCTTATCATGAATCTCTAAATCAAATTCTTACAACAACAGGATCCATCTAATCAGACGAGATTTTGCATCCTTCTTGGCGAGATGTTGAACTGCAGTGTGGTTAGTGTAGACGATAATGTGGGAACCTAAAAGATAGGGTCTGAATTTTTCTAGTGCAAATACTACAGCTAGCAATTCCTTTTCTGTGAAAGTGTAATTCCTCTGAGCTTCATCTAAGGTCTTGCTAGCGTAATAAATGAATATAGGTTTCCCGTCAAGTTTTTGACCAAGGACATGTTCAAAAGGGTGAGACCAATCTGGAGGTTGTAGTATTGGTGCCTTGGTAACCAGATCACGAAGTGTCGTATAGGCATGAACACAATCGTCAAAGATCAGGAAGTCTATGCCCTTAGAGGGGAGATTTGTGAGAGGTTGGGCTATTTTCGAGAAGTCCTCTATAAAGTGGTGATAAAAACAAACATGCCCGAGAAAAGATGCAATCTGTTTAATTGACGGAGGTAGTGGTAGTTCAGAAATCAATTTTACCTTCGCACGATCAACCTCCATTCCTCTCTCAGAAATAAGGTAACCTAAAACTAGTCCTTCTGGTACCATGAAATGCGATTTCTCCCAGGAAAGTACCAAATTCACATTTATGCATCTTTGTAGGACCTTCGCCAGGTGGTCTAAGCATGCATCAAATGTGCTCCCGAAGACCGAGAAGTCATCCATAAAGACTTATAAACAATCACCTACTAAATGGGAGAAGATTGTAAACATATACCACTGAAATGTAGCAGGTGCATTGCACAATCCAAATGGCATCCTACAGAATGCAAAGGTTCCATAGGGGTAGGTGAAGGTAATTTTTTCTTGGTCATCGGGGTGAATTGCCACCTGATTATAACCTGAATAGCCATCCAAAAAATAGAAAAATCTATTCCCAGCCAGTCTTTCTAGTATCTGATCAATGAAAGGCAATGAGAAATGATCTTTCTTCGTGGCTTGGTTGAGTTTGCGGTAGTCAATACATACTCGCCACGAACTAGCAATCCGTGTAGGGATGACTTCTCTAGATTTAGTGGTTATGATGGTAAGTTTGGCCTTTTAGGCACAACCTGGACAAGACTTACCCATTGGTTGTCTGAAACGGGGAAGATAATTCCATTGTCTAACCACTTGATCATTTCATTTTTAACCACCTCCTGAAGTGTAGGGTTCAATCTACGCTGTGGCTGCCTAGTAGGTCTAGATACTTCTTCAGTGAAAATCCTATGTGTGCAATAAGAAGGACTAATGCTAGTCAAGTTAGAGAGGCTCCATCCTATAGCCTATCTATGTGTTCTCAGTACATGTAAGAGTCGTGATTCTTGATCAGATGATAAGAAAGAGTTGACAATCACAGGATAAGTCTGATCAGGTCCTAAGAAGACATACTTCAAAGAATCAGGAAGAGGTTTTAGCTCAATAGGTACAAGATCAGGTGAAGGACCAGGTGTGGAGAACTCAGAAGATCCTAGAGACACTAAGGGAATAGGAGGTAAGTCCTCAATTTCTACAACTGGTGTCTTAGTGAGAGTCAAGTCAGAGTCCAAAGAGTGTTGAGGTTCTAAATTCAGTGAATCAATCAAAGTATCCTCAATCAACCTATCCAAAGAATCCAAGGAACAAATTTCCTTAATTAAACTACATGATGGCCCTCTTTGGGCTTGAAAAATATCAATTTTTATCCTCTGATCTCCAAATTTCAATTCTATTAGGCCCTCCTCACAATTAATGTTTGACTTGGCCATAGCCAAGAAAGGCCTTCCTAGAATGATAGGTGTGTTCAGAATATCCTCAGGTACTTCCATGTCAAGGACTATAAAGTCTACAGGGAAATATAAGTCCTTGACCCGCACTATAACATCTTCCAACACTCCCTGAGGTGTCTTAACTGATCTGTCAGTTAATTGCAAGGACACCTCAGTTGGCTTCAGATTGCCAACCTCGAAATGTGTCAATAGGGATGTTGGGATAAGATTGATGGAAGCACCTAGATCAAGTAACTGATAGATCTAGGTGTTACCTATCATGCAGGATAGGAGAGGGGTGCCTGGGCCTTTCATCTTAGTAGGGTGGGTACTGGATATGATGGAACTAGCTTGTTCCGAGAGGATGATTGGACTACTCCCTTTTTGAATCGTTGCTTTATGCTTAGGTGTACATAGGTCTTTTAAAAACTTAGCGTAAAGAGGTATGTAGCAAATTGCATCCAACAAGGGGATGTTTATGTGGACTTGCTCAAAGAGCTTAAGCAAATCCTCCTCAGGTGCCACACAGGTCTTCTTTTCTCCTTTCCCTTTCTTCTTTAAAGCCTCTGGAAATGGTACAGAAGTGGTGATAAGAGGGTCATTCCTAGGTAGAGAAGAAGCAAGAAGTGAATCAGATGGAGTGGAAGTAGAAGGTTCAGAAAAAGATGTAGAGCAGAAATTGGTGGATCTACAATGCTTCTACCACTCCTAGTGACTCTGGCATGAAGTTCAGCCCTAGATGTAGATGGTAGCTCAGAGTTTGGTAACAGAGGTGATTGAGGTTATTGATAGGAAGAATTTGGGTCAGTGTAGAATTCAATTTCGTATAAGGGTTGTGAGATGACATGTGCTTGACCTTGCACTGAAGGTCTAGGTTGAACATACCTCTGGGTAGGTATGTTCCTCAGATTGGGTTGTGCTTGAGATGGGAGTTCATGTGGTTGACAGGATTCCATCAAGTGCGATAGCTGGGCTCTCATCTCAGATAGTGCCGCATCCTGTCTCTGTTGCATAGCAATGTTTTGTTGTTGCATATCAGCAAGAGCTTTCATGATAGACCCCAATTGGTCATCTCGTGTATGCCCAGGTTGAGAGTATTGGGCGGGACTGGGTTGGGGTTGCTGGTAGGTACGCGGTGGATACCCATGTGATTGTGGAGGTGGTGCTTGGATCGGGTTGTGCTGTGGTGGTGCAGAAGGTTGTTGATATGGAGGTTTTTGTGAATTTCCCAACCACGAGAAATTTGGATGATTACACCATCTGAAGGTGAATGGCGTTATAGGTTTGTGCAAAAGGATCATTGTGAATGGCGTGGAGCTCATCCGAAGCTCCATAAGGTGCAGGGAAGTCAGTGTAAGGAGGAACAAAGATTCCTCCAACCGATGTAGGATAAGGAAATGAATAGTCTAGTAGTGCAAGTTGTGTCACAGAAAGGTTATTCACAGTTTCCCTCCCTGTGGGAAATTGAGAAGTGTGTTGTGCAGGTGACTAAGAAGGAGATGATGAAGGTTTAGAGAGAAACTTTCATACTTCATCTACTTTCTTCTCGATTAAGCCCACCTTATCCAACTAACTAGCCACTATCTCCAAGTCTCTGTTGCTGGATTGGGCTTCGTGTACCCTCAAATGTGAGTGGGAATGGGAGGACTTTCTATTAAACACACTTATCGAAGCATTGTTTATAGAGTTTTTGGCCATGACTTTGAAGAGCTCAAAAGCTGAGTCCTCGTCCCGACACAGGAAATTGCCTCCACAAGTAGCATCTACAAAATTCCTTGTGTCATCATGGAGCCCATGATAGAAGATCTGGACCTGTTATCAGCGTGGGACACCGTGGTGGGGACACTTTTCAGAAGCTCATGGAATCTCTCCCAAGCCTTGTGCATTTGTTCTCTTGAGTTTTGGGTAAATGTAGTGATAGTATGCCTTAGAGCATTGGTGCGGCCTACAGGTAAGTACTTCTTTAGGAACTCATGTTCCAAAGAAGCCCACGTGTCTATTGGCGTAGTCTGTGCAAGGGTTCTGAACCAAAAGGTGACTTTATCTTTTAATGAAAAGGAGAACATTTTCATCAAAAGTGTGTACTGATCATGGCCTTGCGGACCTAGAGTTTGAGCAAGATTTTTCAGCTCCTCTAAATGCTCAAAAGGGTCCTCAGAAGCAAGTCCATGGAAGTGAGGAATAAGTGCTATGATGTTCGGCTTCAGTTCAGTAGCATGACCCCCATCGAGATAACAAACCACAGGCATAGGTTGGGCAACTGTGGGATTATAGTAATCCCATAGTTGACGTCTACGAGGTTGAGGTGGTGCCTAATGGTTTCTAGGTTGAGGTTGTGGTTGGGGGTTTGCTAGAGTATTCACAGCTTGTGTAAGCTGTTGCACCTGTTGGGTAAGGGTGTTCATTTGAAGTTGTGATGTTGAGAGCGCTGGATTGGTATTTAAAAGTATTGTGTTGTAGTACAACCGAAATAGCATTCAAAACAGATATAATTTTATTACTCGAAAAGATTTCTGAGGTCGAACACAGGGATCAAATTGGTATTTAGAAATCAAGATCATAATTTAAACTTAAAAGAAATTGCAATAGTA
The DNA here is from genome assembly GCA_037157565.1 of Thalassia testudinum. Lineage (NCBI taxonomy): Eukaryota > Viridiplantae > Streptophyta > Magnoliopsida > Alismatales > Hydrocharitaceae > Thalassia > Thalassia testudinum. The sequence goes on along the minus strand of JAZHRO010000046.1, from coordinate 16,926,131 downwards.
GCAGTATCAGAGTGCAAAAATATGGGAGTAAAATGGTGGTGTAGATCACCAAATACTCCTTCAATATCACCAAATGATTCAATGTAAATATGCAATGGAGACTAGAATCTGTCGTCTGATTCCTTAATCAGACGACTTAAAGTGATTTCTTCTTCTCTTTCTCTTCTCTGTCTTCTCCTTCCTTCTTCTTCTTCTTTGGCTTCTGTTCTGACTTCTTTTGCCTTCACGATTCTTCTCTTTCTCTTCTTCTTTCTGCCTTTTCCTTTCTTCTGCCTTAGCTTCTCTTTCTTCTTCCTTCTTCTTCTTCTGGTCTCCTCTTCTACCTTTGCCTTTCTTCTAATTGCAAGTTTTGATCCTCTTGTGGTTGATCAGAAGTAGTCAGGTTTTCCTCAATATACGGATCATCAACCACATCCTTGATGTCACATGTTCTATAACTCCGCAATTAATCCCTTGTTTTGTCCTAAAGATGTCAATCTTTAATGTCTGGTTCCCAAATTTCAGTTCAATTTGGCCCTCCTCACAATTTATGTTGGCCCTAGCAGTGGCTAGAAAGGGTCTCCCTAATATGATTGGTGTGCTCCTCGGATTTTCTGGAGCATCCATATCCAAGACTACGAAGTCCACCGGGAAATAGAAATCCCGAACCCTAATAATGATATCCTCAAGAACTCCTTTAGGTGACTTAATAGATCGATCTGCCAATTGTAATGTCACCTTTGTCGGTTTGAGCTTAGATTCCTCAAGATGGTAAAGTAGGGATGTAAGTATTAGGTTTATGGAGGCTCCTAGATCCAATAAAGCTCTATTAAATTGGATATCACCAATTGTATAGGAAATCAGGGGAGTACCTGGGTCTTTTGCCTTAGGTGGGAGTTTGCTCCAAATTACAGAGCTAGCTCTGACAATACGATTGGGCTCCCACTTTTGGTTCGCGGCTTACGCTTAGGTGTACACATGTCTTTCAGGAATCATGTGTAAGCCGGTACGTGGAGAGTCACATCCATCAAGGGGATGCTTATATGGACCTGTTCAAAGAGCTTGACCAGTTCCTCCTCAGGTGGAATGAGTTTGGTTGTCCTTTTTCCCTTGGTCAAGGCCTCAGGAAATGAAACCTTGGAAGGTTCCTCTAGAATAGGTCCAGGTTCTTGATCTGGGACAGGGGTATCCTGGATGACTATTCTAGGGCTTGGGTTACTACCAGGCTGAAAGTGGCTTGGGTAAGGTGGGCCTCATGTTGTTTTTCCACTACGGGTTGTTACTGAATTCAATTTTGCCTGGTTCTGGTTTGGTGTTGGTAAAATAGGTGGGTGCTGTTGAAATCCCGAATATGATGTCGAAGCTTCCATCCCATCAGGTGATGGAGCAGAAGGGGTCTGATAAATCATGTGGGCTTGGCCTGGATTTGGGTTCATAACACGCCTTTGGTTTGGCACATTATTTGGATTCGGCAGAGGTTGCAAAGGGAGTGTGCCAAGTTGGCGGCAATTCGCCATCTGGGCGAGTTGATTGCGAACCTCTGTGATCTCGTCTTTGTGCTATTTTTGCATAGCTGCATTAGTCTTTTGAATGTCAGCCAGAGTCTGAAGGATGAGAGTCATTTGATCTATCTGAGTTGGCCCAGATTGATAGGTGGGGTTGGGCCAAGGTTGAGGCAGTTGATATGGACGAGGAGCTTGTGGACGGGGTTGATATTGTGGTCTTTGATTCTGATTATTTCCCGCCCACAGGAAATTGGGATGATTCCGCCATCCAGGGTTATAGGTATTAGAGAATGGGTCATTCTGGATGGCGTTGAGGTCCTCGCAGGTCTGAGGAACCTCAGAAAAATCAAAGTACGAGGATTCATAGTTCCCCCAACTAGAGTAGGCAGGGTCAGAGTTTCCTCTGGCCTTAGAGTCAGATGGGGGTGGATACGGGTCCATCCCCTGAGAGGATTGGTGATAGATGTTATGCATAGCTTCCCTCCTAGAGGGTGGTTGTGCAAACAGGTTTTGCGCAGAGGTGGCTCGTTGCAGATGTTGAGTTAGCTCATCCATCTTCTTCTCAATGATAGAGACCTTATCCAAACGACTGGACATCAATTCCAAGTCGACAGATGTGGATAGGCCCTACGTCTCATGTGCCCCCCTTGGATTCGTCCATGCACGGGCATTCGTCCGGTCGAATAAGCCCATGGAGTCATTATGATGGAGTTCTCACACATATTCTCGAGAATCTCCCACACAGTGTCTTCGTGTTGACCCATGATATTTCCTTCGCAAGTTGCATTGACGAATAAACGGATATCTTCACGGAGTCCCTGGTAAAAAGACTGGACTTGTTCCCATTTAGGAACTCCATGATGGGGGCATTTTCACATGAGATCCAGAAAATGATCCCTTGCTTCGTGAAGTGGTTCTCCAGGCTGCTGTGTGAAGTGCGTGATCTGGTGTCGTAAAGCATTCGTCTGACTAACTGGGAAGAACTTTTTCAGAAACTCGGATTGTAGTTCAACCCATGTGTTGATTGGATGCATTTGAGTCTGATACCAGTGAGCTGCTTTGTCCATGAGAGAGAAGGAGAACATCTTCATCAGAAGGATATCCCAATTTTGGACATCTGACCCGAAGGTTTGGGCCAGATGCTTGAGTTGTTTGATGTGCTGAAAAGGATCCTCGGAATTGAGCCCATGAAACTTTGGAATAGCATGAATCATGTTGGGCTTGAGTTCAGAATCAGGACCTCCGGCCGGGATTTGGACTCGAGGTTCGATCGCCACCGCAGTGGGATTGTAATGATCTCGCATCATTGGACGCTGCGGTGGATTCACAAAGGCTTGGAATAAATCATTAAGGCACTGAAGTTGGTTCTCAAGGTTATTCTCTTCTTCTACGGGTTATGTCATGATGATGGAAGAAGGAGAATTGGGTTCAGATGAATCAGAGGAGATGTCTATGTGATGGGGTTGCTGCACATACACGGAAGTCAAGACTTGGCCTCGACGGGAGTGAATGACTAAAGGAGGCCTCAAGGATGGTCTTAAGAACCTCCTACCGAACATGCACTGATGGTTTGGATGAGAATAGATTGTGATGGATCCAATCAAGACACCCAAAAAATTTGGATGACTATAGAGGTTTGTGGCGGAGATACCCCTTAGTCAGAAAGCTGTCCACTTGAGAAATACCTGGACAGCTAGAGAGGGAGAGTCCCGCAAAGACCTCTACACGGTAGAGCGCCCCCACGGGTTACAAGGTTTCCTCCACCCAACCTCTCTTGTCATTGATGTTCCAGGTAGACCAGAATGGGGACTTGACCTCTTAAGTCTATCAATTTTATTAAAGAGCAAAGGTGCTTAAGATTTCACTTGAACTTTAGTGTATTGAGTGCAAAAAGTGACCTAATTTCAAGGTTGGTTGACCCAACAAGGTGGGTCAACTTCACCTATTTGTTCTTTGAGAAGTTTTAGGTCCCTTCTTTTAGGATTCAAGTGAGATTAAGAGCCTAAATTTTAGGGTTTGCTTGAATAAATCACTTCAACCAAGTCTTAGGCACACATCTTTTTGGAGAGTTGATTCTTGCTTGTGAAAGTGTGTCTCTAAAACCTTAACTTGAAATCCTTAATAGGCTCTAATTTTGGTCCAATTTAATTTGCCAAATGTGGTATCTAGGGCTCAAACAAGAATGTGGTAGCCCTAGTTACCTTAAATGGGTGCACAAATAAGTTTTTGTTGTTGAAATCAAATTAGGCAACTTGATGAATTAGCTAAGAATGGAAAGCAAGTAACCCTAATTGATTTTATCCTTTTTTCCTTTTCAGAATGAGGGGCTTAAGAGAGAAAGTAATCAGAAATTACCTACCCTTGGTGTGTTTGATGTGCGGCTGCCTTTTCTTTGAATCTTCTCCCTGAAACAACCACAACAAAAAGAGATATAGCAAGTTAATACCAAATCAGAAATTGTAATCAAGAATTCTAAATTGCCTGTTGCTCCCTGGCAACAGCGCAAAAAATGTTGAGAGTGCTGGATCGGTATTTAAAAGTATTGCGTTGTAGTACAGCTGAAATAGCGTTCAAAACAGATATAATTTTATTACTCGACAAGATTTCTGAGGTTGAACATAGGGATCAAATTGGTATTTAGAAATCAAGATCACAATTTAAACTTGAAAGAAATTGCAATAGTAGCAGTATTAGAGTGCAAAAATATGGGAGTAAAATGGTGATGTAGATCACCAAATACTCCTACAATATCACCAAATGATTCAATGTAAATATGCAATGGAGACTAGAATCTATCATTTGATTCCTTAATCAGATGACTTAAAGTGATTTCTTCTTCTCTTTCTCTTCTCTGTCTTCTCCTTCCTTCTTCTTCTTTGGCTTCTGTTCTGACTTCTTTTGCATTCACGATTCTTCTCTTTCTCTTCTTTTTGCCTTTGCCTTTCTTCTGCCTTAGCTTCTCTTTCTCCTTCCTTCTTCTTCTTCTTGCCTCCTCTTCTGCCTTGGCTTCTCCTTCTTCTTCAGCCTTTTGCCTTCTTCTCTTTCTCTTCAACTTTCTCTTCTTCTTCCTTCTGGCTGCGGCTAAGTGTTGGCCTGAAGAACATGTAGCAAAACCTACCCCTACCCGTGTGCAACTCTCCTTACTTTCTCTCTTAGGATACACTCTCCCAGAGCCACATAGATAGTCGGATAATCGGGTTGGGTGAGTACCTGGGACTAGGCCCACTGACGTGCGATAGTGGGTGAGGAGTGCAGTCGGGTCGGGTCAGGCTAGGTCCGTGGGGCGTGATCGTGAACAAGATCGGGTTGGGTGACTGGGACCTCACCCCGTGGATTTGAGGCGACAAGGCCATGTCAGTTTTTCCTCTTATGCAGGTGCGGACGGTCTCTCACTTTCGAGGTGGGACTATATGTCCCACCTTCCTTTCACGTGCACCTGCAGAGATGGCCTTTACGATTGCAGCAGCCATAGAGGTCTTCGATTCCAATTGAGGGCCTGAGTGCGTGCGCGAGGGGCTTCCACACACCTAGGACAGCAGCATCTGGGCTTGGCGGACCTGCAGTAAGCTTGCTTCAAGCTTGCTTATTAATGGCGGATGGGCGACGAACCTAAAAACACATGAACGGCCTCGCGGCCATGTCAAAATGTTCAGAGAGGGTCACTGGAGCACGGCGAAGATGCTGGGGGTGTTGGCGTGGCTCGGGGGTGCCTGTGCGAGCGTTCCTAGGGCACACTGTGTGCAAATTGTGGGTTTGTTCGAGGGGTGGTTTGAGTGAGTGGCGCGGTGAGTAGAGTGCGGGGAAGTGTTCAGTGGAGTGAGGCGAAGCTCGTGGACTTGTCGGCGAGGGTTGGGATGGCCTGTGGAGGAGGGGCAGCCTCGCTGGAGTTGGTGGTAGGAGATGGAAGGGATGGAGATGATGGAGGTCAGCAGTGGTCGATTTTGAAGAATAAAGGGTGGAGAAGAATGTAGAGGGGAGAGGAAGCTTATCTGGGAGGTGAAGAGACGAAGGGGGCGAGCGGTGGCGTCAGGTCTGGTGTGGCCGACGCTAGAGACGAAGGTGGCTCCGGTGAGTGGAGATCGGCGAGGATGAAGAGAGGGAAGCTCCTACGGGTACGATGAGGCAGGGACGAAGTCAGGGAAGAAGGATCCGCCGCAGGTATGGCGATCGGACGGGGAGGAGGAGCAAGGGAGGTCGCCGAACGTCGAGGAACCTACGGTCGTGAAGGGAAGAGAGGAATTAGGTGTTTTCGCAGCCGAATTCGAGCGTGAGGAGATCGGAGGGGTCTGGTCTCCTTTAAATAGAGCTCTAAAGGACGGTTAGGGCTTGGGAAGCCAAGGAAGGCTCACCGGAGAAGGAAGTCGTTGAGATATCCATATCTCTCATGAGTTCGCATGAGAGATTGGGAGGGAATTAGATCTCAAATGAGGGTTCAGATGAGAGAGAATTTCTCAAAGAATCTCCCTTCCAATTTTGGAAGAGATTCTCTGAGCAATCAGGGAGAACTCTCCTTCCAAAGCTTGCCGAAGTAGGATTCCTCCACTATAATGGCAGAGGGACCTGTTTAGGAAAATGGTGAAGAAGCTAGAGGGCTTTTTGTAAGGGTTTTTGAAAGATAGGGGTACAAATGTAATCAGACTGGACCTTTTTGCAAATAAGGTCAAGATGAGTTCCCTTAGGTCCAAATTTTGGTACAAACCTAATTTGGACCTAAGGAATCCAATGGTGAAGTTGGATTTTGGGTTTGATTACGTTTGATTGGGAAATTTATGCAAAAACCTAAATTAGGGTAAATATCTGTCTGAGACCCCATTCTAGGTCAAAATGAGTTCTAATGGCCAAATTGAAGGTTCTAAATCCTAAAGAATATTTTTATATAATATTTAGAGGGTTTAGGTGAATTTTATCCTGACCAGAACCTTGGTTAATCAAGTGGGTCTGTTTTAGGGTTTCAAGAAGTCATTTAATTCATAGAACTCACACAAACCATTTTCTGTCAAATCCAACCCACTTGTTATCTTATTAAGACCATTTGACCTTTGTTTAGCCCTTGAGAAAATCCGTTGTTGTACTGCATTGGTAAAATTGCAGTTTTACCCTAGTTTCTTATTTTCCTCTCAAAAAGATTATTCAATGAATTGTGACCTTCAGTTGGTTATGTAGGAGCATTTATTCTCTTCATTGGGTCAAAATGAGCTAGTTAGGGCTCATGATGGTGTTCCCATCAGTGGTGCCTGAGGGTTTCTAGGTTGAGGTTGTGGTTGGGGATTTGCCAGAAGATTCACAGCTTGTGTAAGCTGTTGCACCTGTTGGGTAAGGGTGTTCATTTGAAGTTGTGTTTCAAACATGTGTTGAAGATGCGGCATAGGTCCTCTCTCCGATGGTGGATTAGGGAAATTAGGATATGGTGGAGGTTGGAACCTATGGGTTGGTGGTGGTGGAGGATGTGCAATAAGATGTGGAGGAAGCTCTTTGAAATCCTCATATTGTGTGGAATCATGATCATCCTCATGATGTGTGGAGTAGTGAATAGGAGTTTAAGGTTTGGGAGGGACATGATTGGATGTGGAAGGCAAAGAAGTAGAAGTGGTGGCTCGGACTTCAGCACCCATGGGGAGTACTAGCTCAAGGTTTTGGGATCTCCTACATTCCATTGAGTCAATTTTTGAAAATGAGTTTTAAAACAGTCACAACTCAATAGAAAGGATAAATCTCAATCTCAATCCCAATCCAAAATTAGAAATCCCAAAAAAATCTTTATCACAGAAAAGACCAATCTAGCAAGCAAGCGAGATGAATTGAATTTTCCCTAGAGGCTGCTACGCAAAGATAATAGTACGCAAATAAATATTTCAAACAATTGTATGCGTCCTAAGGATAAACCTAATGAAGTGCAGACCTCTATAATCCACCAGGAGTCTGCATAAGACTGGTGTGTGAATCTAGATCCTGTGGGTGCTAAAGGAGATGAGGTAGAAACTAGTGTATTATCTTATGTGATTGTGCTGTGTGCACGATAGCAATCAACACAATGGTGGTGAAAAGCCTCAGTCATGGTTTCAATCAAGTTTTTATGTCTCCTTTTGAATTTGATTCAAGTATTTAGAAGGTATTTTCTATACTGCATGTCTTGCTTTGTTAATCCTTTCAAAATAAGAGATGGTCTTTTTAATTTTGAGTCAAATGCAAGGATGGCAGGAGTTGAGGAAGGGTAAGAAATGCGTACCTGACTCCAGAAATTCTATAGTATGTAATTTGACTTGAAAATTAAATCTAGCAGGAAAGAATGCAACCTAATAATGGAAGCCTAGTGATATGCTGCTTCTAGATAAGGTTGAGATTTTTTGATTTTTTTTTGAATCTTTAATTTTTTAATATTTTTGAATAATGCAACAAACAAAAATAAAAGAAAAAGAAATCGATACGGAAAAATTGCGAACAAAAAAATCGTGTTAATGAGAGATAAGTAGAGAGATAAAATAGAGAGTCCAAAAAGAGAGCCCACAATTCTTACAACCTGTGTGAGAACAGGCTCTCACAACTTATGCCTAATAAATGATCCTAAGTAATGTACCTAAATCTAAACTATACTATACTAAACTACTACTACTACTAATGCAGCTGCTCCCAGGGAAAACTCCACTGGGATGTCGAGTCAGGATCGCAGCGAACCCGCCAGGAAGATGACCTCTGCCTGGAAGTTGACGCTACTCCTCCTACTCCTCAGGTGCTGCAAAAACAACAATTGATTAGTAAAAGAATAAAAGAATGTATATCAAAAAGACTATGAATAAGAGAATGTCTATGTACAAACAATGAATATGAATGACGAAATTTATAAAAAATAGAGAATTATTTACAAATTAAGAATTAAAGAATGATTTTGGTGTATAGAGAGTTGCTTCCCCGACAACGATGTCAAAAATAATCAACTTTCTATGACATGTTAATCAATCACTTCACAATAAAATGCTGTTGTCGGGTCTTTACCCCAGGCAATGGTGCCAAAAATAATATGAAGTGGTCGACCACGGTTCGTATAAAAATCATCGTCGTTGTTGTTATAGTATATGTCACAAATACAAACCGTATTCGCGTCAATTTTATTTAATTACATAATTTTTATTGGTTTATTCCAGGTTATTCACTGGGAGGCAGTTATTGATATACATCACTCTTTAAGTCCAACATTATTCTTTAATCCCAAAAAGATCAATTTTATGTACAATCATAAATAAATGAATTAATGAATAATTAATGAATGAAATAATAGCTTAATTATGTACAAAAGAATCAACTAAAATGCTTGTAAACACCTAATTAGAAACAAGCATCAAGCACTATACATATATACTCTATACTATCTATTTATAACTTATAATACTAATACTTATATATACAATAATAAGTAATAATATATACTATACTATCCTAACTTAATATACTAACATATACAGTAACATATATAATATCTACAGCGATAGTTATAAACATCGCTAAACCCCAAAAAACTATGTAAAGAATCTAAGGTAGAAACTAGGATCTGTAGCGACACTTATTCTATCTACAGTGATGGTTTATTCTGTTAGTAAAGTTATATGGTTATTTATGTACATATATAGCTCAAACAACATTTATACTACATATACTTAATATACTTATACATTTATTTACAGTATACACTTATATATACACTATACTATATACACATACATATACTTCCTCTCTCACTCTTTCTATTCTCTTTTATTTTTATGGCTCTCTTTCTCTTTTAACACATAACTCTTTTTTTATCTCTTTAATTCCTCTTCTTCCTTACACTTTCAAACACTTAACCTTCTGAGTTCTCTCTCTTCTCTTCTCTACTTTTCCTTAACCCTTCATTAGTTCAAAAATTAGGTTTTAAGGTTGGCGGGCGGCCTTTTGGAGGGATACACAGCACCCTTACGGGTGGGACCAAACCTCTACTAAGGCCACCGTAATTTGTTTAATTAGCCTCTTAATTTTGATTTATGCTCAATACTGAGCCCACATAGGCCCACGCACAGTGCCAGGCCCCAGGCCCACACCGCACACACTCATCAATGCCAAATCAATGCTCAGATATGCTTAGAGGGGTATGTGGTTTCTTTGCGCCTAACGCTTGTTGACTGGGAAGGCAGACTAACAAAAGCAACTTATAGCGCTCAAAGCGCTCTACATCACACGGTGTGGCACTAAGCCACAGAGGTTTAGCGTTGAATTTCCAGCGCACAACATTCTGATTTGTAATGTCTGGCCCTCAAATTGAGGGCCATAAATTATTAAAATTAAAAATTAAATTATATGATATTAGAGTATTTACATAGTTCTACATAATTGTACAATTTATTTACAAAATTAATTATGTTTACTATATAAATAAATTAGTCAAAGTTTACAGTTTATTCATATTGTTTATTAGGTTTTATTTCTTAATTACGTATAAATTATTTAATGGACGGTCTAATTGATCCTGTAGAGTATTAATATACATATTAAAGTATTTAATACAGATTTTTATTGTAGTTTACAACATTTATTTGTATTTTATTTACATTTAAATAACTTATTTCAGGCTATCTTATATATAAATTAGGTTTAAATATTATAATACATCATAAATATAATTAAATTATCTTAATTTACTTAAAATACATTAATATAAATTTACAGTATAAGTTAGTTCAATTTTAACTTAAATTACTAATTTGTTTTAATTTAATCTAATAACTTAGCTAGTAACTTAATAAATTAATTATTTATTATATATACATAATTAAATTATGTTACAGGGTTCCTTATGTACATAATATACATATAATTATGTATGTATAATATCGGTAGTAAATATTTTTATTTTCAGGGTTTTATTAATTTACTTAGAGTATAGTACATATAAGTTAGTATAATTAATAAATAATTATATAAATAAGCTATGTACAATTAAAGTTATCTTAAATATTTGAGTTACATTATATAGTATATACATAAGTTACTTATACCCACTATATACATATTTACAATATATACTTAGATAGCTTAATATATACCTTATATTTACATGTATATACATAGTATACAAGATATTTTTTTGTATTTTTAGAGTTTTTTGACCTTTTATGGGTTTTACATATTTTATAGAGATAGGAGGTGAGAGAGAAAGAAAGAGATGAGAAGAATAGAGATATTTTTGGTATTTTTATAGTTGCGTTCTTTTATTAAATTCCAAGGTATACTGAACCGCCGACTGGTATATTCTACCAATCCAGAGGTTCAGGATACCATGAAACTTGGTATGTACTTAAAAGTATACCTAATCTTCATCAAGATAGGTTTATTTTATTTTTTTTAATTTTTATAGTATTGTTATTTATTTACAAATGAAACACATTTTAGGCCTTTAAGAGTGTTTTCAAGTAAGTCCTACAGCCTAAAAGAGGGTTTGAAGGCTGGAATAAACAGTAAAGGGGCTCAGTTATGCTCAACATGTGATATGGAAAAAGTTCAAGCAGTTAAGCATGAAATTAAACTTGGATTTCCATTAATTTTGATTTTGGACAATTAAGCATGCAAGTGAGTTGACAAAGGAGTTAAAATTCAAATCACAAGCCATTCAAATGTAATAAAAATTCCATTTCAGATACATGAAATCTTCTACATGTAAACTACAACATTACATACATGTCAGCTATTCTAAATAATTAAACCTAAGTGGTCAGGCATTTTTTGCTTACAGAAATATTATATGAGAATAAGATGTCGTCGCAGTGAAATCGCGTAGTGGAAAAATCTTGAACAAAACTAATTATCAGTAAAACTAATCATGATGGATTAACTTGTATCCACATGGAGGAATAGATGCAATAAATTCATGAATATTTTTCCCTTGTATTCGTTCAATCTAGTGCGAAACCCATGGTCAAATCCGCTGTGACATACAGTAAAAAGAGGAAGACACACGATAATTTAAGAATGTAAGGTTATATGTGAAAATTTTCCTTAATAAAATATTCAATAAATATGTGATCAGTATTAGCATCTCACGTAATTTCCACTTGCACATGTACTAGAGAGAATCTGAATCTGAATCCCATGTCGAATGATGTGCAAAACAAGAGCCAAGAAATTATGAGAAAGCATGAGTGTAAAGTCGTAAATTCACTCAATATATCAAATATTAAAAGAAAACAAATAGTTTGGAAATGGCACTCGAATGTAAATACTAATTAACCTAAAAATAGAGGATTTGCTTCCTTTGTGCATGCGCGAAGAGGAGACGATGGAGGACCTTGCGAAGCTCGGTGGAGGTTTCCTATGACGAGGAATACGCGTGGGTGGTGACGGTGTGTCGAACGGTAGCCAACGGTCTTGCCAGCGACAAGGAGAACCGACGATGACGGCGGTGGCTCGCCGGCACATTCGGATTGCTGCCAATTTTCAGAGGGTGTGGCTGAACTTGTGAGGATGCGATGAGTCCGTTGGAGGCGATGGCACGAAGTTTCGAGGACTGTGGACATGGCTGCATTTTGGGTGGTTTGGGTTCGCCTTCCTTGTTGGTTGACGGAGAAGAAGGAGAGGAGGGGGTGAGATCAACCACTTGCTGGAGACGGAGGAGGAGCTTGAGGTGGTGGCTCATGGTGTTGCTCGTCGTGAGAGGATGCTGCTATGAGGAGGAAGGTTGTGGTCATGCGCATGGAGAGGAGGGAGATGAAGGTGGTGTTGGGGCCTGATCTTGTCCATTGAGGTGATGCACAAAATGCGCGCAAAGGCGGTGTTGTGTGTGCGAGGTCTACGGTGGGCACTGCGTAAGGGGGTTACGCTATTACGTGCATGTGAGGGTGTGCGCGGCTACGGGCTGTTGCAGCCTACAAGGAGGAGGTCGAGCAGGAGGCACGACTCTCTATTGGGTGCAACAGGAAGATGGAGTAAGGCCGGCGTTGACCTTGCTGCTGTCGTGAGGAGGTGGTTGTGTCTTTAGACATCCCGGATGACTTAACCGAAGGGCTGGAGGGCAGTGAGAACGGCGGAAGCTCATAGTGGTGCTTTGGACATGTCGAGGAAGATGGGTGGAGCATGGTGATGATGTTGGGAACGTAGTTGCGGGTGTCGGTGCTATCACCACCGACCGTGGTGGTGGAGTTGTCGGAGGCGAGACGTAGTGGTGGTTGTGTCCATCGGTGGTGGAAGCACGGTGGTGGAAGGTCGCAGTCGTGGATGTGGCCGATGATGGAGGCTTACGATGGTGGTGGCACATGGTGGAGAGGTTGGGAGGAGAGGTGAAGAAGGAGGGCTTCCTCCCTTTGGAGATAATGTTCCCCTTTGTTGTCCTGTCTTCCTGTTATATAAGGAGAAAAAGAGAGAATGAGAGAGAGAGAGTCAGAGAAGGAAGGAGTGAGAGAGAATATTCGTGCGAGAGAGATTGGAGGAGAAAGAGAGGAAGGTTTCTCTTTTTTTTCCTTTTACATTTTCTCTCTTTCCATTTGTCTTGGCATGGCTTCCAACTCTCTAAATGGAATGGAGAGATTATGGGCAGAGAAAGATACGTGAGGGAGAGAGAGAAATAAGGTTTGTTTTCTTTTTCTTTGTTTCTTTCTTCTTTTTTTTTGCATGTGATTTTCAAACTCTCCCATAGTGAATTTCCTAATTAGGGTAGAGTCCACTACTTCCCAAAATTGGAGATGGAAAGTGAAGAACATTTTCCTTTGTGATAAATTAAATGTCTAACATTCTAATTTGAGTCTGATTTCTTCCAATTGTCCCTTCCATAATGATGCAATGCATGAAATGACGATTTTTCCTTTTACATTATTTTGTTAATATAATGGATATTCTAAATCCACTTCTTATCTCAATGACCATGTACTTAGGCTCTAATTTTGTCCACTAAAGTGGACTTATCAAATACCCCCATGCCTATGTTTTGCTAGTCTCGAGCAAAATCATATGAAGCAGACCAGGTCTCCAGGCCAAATTTTTCCGTCAGGTTGCCTTATTGTGCCACATCTCTAGAAATTAGATTAAAGTACCAACTATAGGCCTAAAGGTACTCAAGTACCAGCCAAGATACGGACTTGACTAGTCTCAGCCTTGGGTTTGCCGTGAAGGTTTCTAAGGCCCGCAAAAATTGCCCAGAGATTCATTGACCCCAGCGGTTAAAGCACTCGTGCATATGTGTAGCAAGGTTAGGTTCAGTTTGCCAGTGCATTTTTAGTAAGAGAGAGAGAGGGAGAAATATTATTTCGAGAGTTTTTGCTCTTTCTTTTTAAATTCCCCTAGACTTAACATTGGATTGGCCCAAAACATGATCTATATCTGATTCCTTGTCCTCACCATCAACTCTCGTAGGGTCCTTGGCAATCGATGCTTCAGGATAGCACAACCCTTGGCAACCCCCAGAACCATGGCTTTCGACACTTCGGGATAGTGCCGCCCATGGCATTTTATAGCTAAATTTAGACCCTGGCAATTGACATTTCGGGATAATGTCGCCCATGGCATCTGAACCAGCACAAGATGCTTCCGTGCCCCCTGTAGGATATTTAGATATCCTAGGAGACAGGTATCAAGGAGATGATATGTTAAAACGCATCTTCGAGGGGATTATTTTACATTCCTCTTCTCTGCGCTAGGAACTCATCTGATCGACTTGTGTCTTCAAGCCTCTCCTAAGTCAACTTTTCGGGAAAACATTTTCAGAACACACTTTTTGGCAGTATTCTTTTTTATGCCACAGAACTAGACCAGTGTGTGATTTTTGGGTGCCTAGGTTACCAAGTCCTGCAAACTAAAGGGCAGGCAACGGGACCAAATACTCCCTAAGCCTTAGAATTAATACATCGGCCTCGCAACTCCATCAACCTATTGAGGAATATTCCAGATCGTAACAAATACGTGAGTGTTTAAGCCCTAGAATAGACCTAGGAGGCCTAAAGTCGGTATCCCTCACTTATCTCCTTTTCTCTAGCACTTCAAGACTTTATTTATTTATTTATTCTAGCCTAGAACTTAGGTAACTCTTCCATAATCAACTGCTGGGACCAGCACAATTTTGCATACTTTCTTTCTGTGTCTCTCCTTAATATATTTGAAATTTAGCTCACAAAGATTTCATCTCCTCCTTTTTCTCTCTTTTCCTTTTTTTTTTTACAGAACAAGATAGATGCCTAATTGCATGCAGAATATGTATAAATGCTATGAACAACCTCAGGTTATACCCCCCCATGCCTAAATATGACAATGTCCTCATTGAAAAGCAAAAGCAAAGAAAGATATTACCTGAGGTGGAGTTGGGATAGCTCATAAATCAGGTTCTGGAAGGGAACCAGAAGGAGTCCCAAAGAAGATACGTAACAAACCTGGCTTGGAGAGTAAGTAACCTAAGATGTTGGCAAGCTGGTGATGGATAGTGAGGCGAAATACTCATCAGAAGCAGGTGAAAAGAGGATACTCCTGAGCTATTTGTGGAGGTTTTACATAATACACTTAAGTAGTGACCTTCGGGAGTGTGCGATGAGAAGGCAAAGGCTCCTTGAGCAGATATGTGTGGGCAACAGAGGGAATGAAGAATGATACCCTAAGACTGTTGGGCTAACATGGAGGAGCGTCGATCCAAACTCACCACTCTACTACAGGGTGTATTGGTTTGGATATTCCCCCATTAATCAAAAGTGTGAGCAGAGATTTTAGGAAGCTGGTACTATGTGAGTTGAAGTGTCTCAGGTGCGAGGTAGGGAAGAGGGTTAAAGTGAGTGTGAGTAGTTCGACATTCATCCTTGATATCCATTCCAGTTCTTGAATGTTATCAGAAGTAGCCTTAGTTACTGATTGCATATCATTGGTGTGAGTGTCCTGGAATGGGCCCAAATGTTCATCATCCAAATTGAACCACTCAAGGGTGTCGCTCATTTCACTATCATGTAGAAGTGGTTTGGAAGCAATAGGACTATGAGTGCCCTCAATAATGACATCCCGGTTTCTTGTTCAATGCTAAGATCCTGCTCCTGGGGTGTATAGATTCTTTCCTCAAGAGTAGTAATTGCTTCCATTTCGTCTGACTGTTGGAGAGGATGATCTTGATAGTCAACGGTATATAGGAATCTGGATTTGGCTACTTCAATCAAATCGTCAGGGGTTAAGTCCGTGAACAAAACATATTCTCCCCTAGATTCACTCCATACTCTAGGTCTGGTCCTTTGAAAGTCATCATTATTCTCATCGATGTTTCTTCCCGTAGACTCAAAAAAATCTTTCACACCAGGATCAAGTGCTTCCTTAAAAATCAAATCTTCGTGTCCCTGAGACCAAAAGTGATCTAATTCTTCCTATTCAGCATTAATTTCCTCATGGTCACTTGTGTTTAGGATTTGTGAATCCTCATAATAGTCAAAGACAGGTGTTTGTCCACTTTCTTCCAATGTGGTGTCGTTCGGAATCCAAGGCTCCTGGAATTTGTTAACTTCGAACTCACAATCCTCAGGGAGCTCTAATTGAGGTACAAGATTCTCAGAAATGTATGGTATATGCTCAAAGTCCCTAGGATGGGGTTTAGATTCCACATGAAGATTCAGATTGGGAGCTGGGTTGATTATTTGACTGCGATCCGCTTCATCAAATGTAACGAAGATACTATCATTCGGGTCAGGTTCATTTAATGGGACCAATTTCTCTTTCCAATTAAGATCAGGTGGATAGTCACCAAGATTGCCTTCTGGTGGGCATATCTCATGAGGGACGTCTAAGTGATAGCTACTCCTCAAAATAGGATCCCTGTTGTCATTGTGTTCCTTGAAATTATCTTGGTAATCGTGGATATAAGGGTAGGGATCAGAATTGACTGTAGGAGGATTGCTAACCTGGTTAATCTTTTTAGTTAATCTTTGACTATTCCTCAAAATCTCTCCCATAGAATCCATCAACTCTTTCTATTGTTTTTGCATTTCTATCATAAAAGAGGAGAGGCTACCATCAGATTGAGTAGGATAGTCAATCTCAGGTTCAAGTTGCCTAGGAGTATCGGTCCAACCTCGATAAGACAAATCATGAAGGGTGGGTAGGTTGGGCATGGTCATGGAAGAGCTAAGGTTGGGATACCCTTCTTTAGGTTTTGCTCATCACCACTGGGTTGGGGTTTAATCAGACTAATGTTCCTATAGTAGGAGTAGAAAGGATCCCAATGCTCATCAAAAGATGGATAATTGTAGGTATTGGGATTGGGTATTCTGGCGTGAAAATAAGTGAAGTATTTATTGTAATCCATTTGAAAACATGACACACAAGGCAATGGGACTTCTCTTTTCTTTCTTAGAGCAGATTTAAGCCAACCTCCAATAGACTCCTTATAATTTGTCAAATGGAGTCAAGTTTGCACTCGTCCATTCCCACTTAAGTGGTATAAGAGGGAGATGTGACTTGAGATCCCTGACAAGCTCTTTAGAGAAGACAGAGGTCGTTTACGTTCTCTTTTGGTGGCAAAAGAAGTTTCACAATCAATTACGTGCCTTAAGTTGACCTTCGAGTGCCCTTGGACCTATACTTTGCTTAGATGATACTCCCAGGTGATTAAGTGAGAAGTTACTCCAAGGACGAACAAAGGGATGCAAGTAGGGCGAACCCTTCCTTTGAGGTGATGTGTAAGCGGTGCCTCTTAACTACCCTTTTGTTCCTTTAAGGGGTGTCCCCCTCCGTGAAGTATCAAAACACTCGGTCAAAAGATAGTACCACTACCACAAAACAAGATAGCAAGGTCTACACCGATAAAGAGATCGGTGCCTATAGCCTTAAGGGATCGAGCCTTAGTGCGGTGCCTAATGTGTGTGCTCAGTGTCAGAAGTGTGCATCACAACGCAAATCATTTTTGATTTTGAAAATGTAGACAAGTCCCTTTGAATCAGATCAAGTGTGATTTGGTTTTAAGGTCGAATATGATTATTAGTCCCAAGTTCAGTTAGATGACCACTGAATTAGGTCAATTCAATTAGTTTGGTGGTCTTGAATTTTAATCTAAATGTAAATGCGTGAACAGGAGCTGGATGCAAAGATAGAAAGATATACCTGTCTCCAGCAATCTTTGTGCAAATATGCTCGCAATGTAACAATGAGATCTAATGTACCGCTCAATCACCCCTAAATGTGCACACCTAAGGGTATGCAACTCCTAACAGGCAGCTCAGTTTTTTATTTTGCTTGTTTTAGAGGCAAGAATGCTGAAAAATGAATCACG
This sequence comes from Thalassia testudinum, assembly GCA_037157565.1. Lineage (NCBI taxonomy): Eukaryota > Viridiplantae > Streptophyta > Magnoliopsida > Alismatales > Hydrocharitaceae > Thalassia > Thalassia testudinum. Next base: position 16,908,407 of record JAZHRO010000046.1, on the reverse strand, counting down.
GGAGCAACAAAAATATAGCCCCTAGTCTCTAAAGAATGTGGGAATAGACCCCCAAAAATCAGCCCCAATTACTACAAGGGCGAGAAAACAGAAATAAAGCTTGTGACAAAGGAGAATCCCCTATAAAAGCGAGATGCAGGTCTCCTACGTCTTCCCCATGTGTGGACGTTGCTCAAGGTTGATGTCGTCTCCCAGCTGCGCCTGTCGCCTCGTCAGATTCCTCGCACAGAAAAGGTAACAACTGGTCAGATCACTGTGCTACTCAGAATAATCAGAAATAAAAATCAGGTGAAATTATTGCATCTATTGCCTCCCCGGCAACGGCACCATTTTGATCGGGAGTTTCTCGCTTACAGAAATACTGTATCAGAATAAGATGTCGTTGCAATGAAATTATGTGGTGGAAAAATCCAGAACAAAACTAATTATCGGTAAAATTAACCATGATGGATTAGGTTGTATCCACAGGGAGGAATAGATGTAATAAATTCACGAATATTTTTCCCTTGTATTCATTCAATCAAGTGCGAAACTCGTGGTTAAATCCACTGTGACATGCGATGAAAAGAGGAAGATGCATGATAATTTAAGAATGTAAGGTTATATGTGCAATTTCTCCTTAATAAAATATTCAATAAATTGTGATCAGTATTGGCATGCGTGGGTGGTGACGGTGCATCAAACGGTGGTCGGAAGTCTCACCGGCGACGAGGAGAACTGACGGCGGCGGTGGCTCGCCGGCACATGCGGGCTGCTGCCGACCTTCAGAGGGTGTGGCCGAACTTGTGAAGATGCGGTGAGTCTGTTGGAGTCGATGGCATGAAGTTTCGAGGCCTGTGGACGTGGCTGTATTTTGGCTGGTTTAGGTTCCCTTTTTCTGTTGGTTGACAGAGAAGAAGAAGGAGAGGAGGGGGCGCGGTCGGTCACTTGCTGGAGATGGAGGAGGAGCTCGAGGCGGTGGCTCACGGTGCTGCTTGTCGTGAGGGGATGCTGCTGCTAGGAGGAAGGTCGTGGTCGTGCGCATAGAGAGGAGGGAGACGAAGGTGGTGCTGCGGCCTGATCTTGTCCATGGAGGTGATGCATGCAGCGTGTGCAAAGGCGGTGTTGTGCGGACGAGGACTATAGTGGGTGCTACGCGAGGGGGTTGCGCTGCTGCGCGTGCGTGAGGGGCTGCGTGGCTGTAGGCGGTTGCAGCCTACAAAGAGGAGGTCGAGCAAGAGGCACAACTCTCTGTTGGGTGCAATAGAAAGATGGAGTAAGGCCGACGTTGACCCTACTGCTGTCGCGAGGAGGTGGTTGGGTCTTCAGATGTCCAGGAATGTTCCCGGATGACTTAACTGAAGGGTTGGAGGGCGGTGAGAACAGTGGAAGCTCGCGGTGGTGCTTTGGCCACGTCGAGGAAGATGGGCGGAGCACGGTGATGATGTCAGGAACGCAGTTGCGGGTGTCGGTGCTGTCACCATCGACCGCGGTGATGGAGTCGTTAGAGGCGAGACGTGGTGGTGGTTGTGTCTATTGGTGGTGGAAGCACGGTGGTGGAAGGTCGCAGTCGTGGATGTGGTCGATGATGGAGGCTAGTGGTGGTGGTGGCACACGGTGGAGAGGTTGGGAGGAGAGGTGGAGGAGGGTTTCCTCCCTCTGGAGGGAATGATCCCCTCTGTTGTCCTGCCGTCCTGTTATATAAGGAGAAAAAGAGAGAATGAGAGAGAGAGAGTCAGAGAAGGAAAGAGTGAGAGAGAATATTTGTGCGAGAGAGATTGGAGGAGAGAGGAAGGTTTCTTTTTTTTTTTCCTTTTCCTTTTTCTCTCTTTCCATTTGTCCTGGCTTGGCTTCCAACTCTCTAAATGGAATGGAGAGATTATGGACAGAGAAAGATACGTAAGGGAGAGAGAGAAATAAGGTTTGTTTTCTTTTTCTTTGTTTCTTTCTTTTTTTTTTGTGTGTGTGATTTCCAGACTCTCCCATGGTGAATTTCCTAATTAGGATAGAGTCCACTACTTCCCAAAATTGGAGATGGGAAGTGAAGAACGCTTTCCTTTGTGATAAATTAAATGTCTAGCATTCTAATTTGAGTCTGATTTCTTCCAATTGTCCCTTTCATAATGATGCAATGCATGAAATGATGATTTTTTCTCTTACATTATTTTGTTAATATAATGGATATTCTAAATTCACTTCTTATCTCAATGACCATGTACTTAGGCTCTAATATTGTCCACTAAAGTGGACCTATCATTAAGCCTTCTGCCCAACTTCAGACCATCCTGCAGAAACAGATGCAGTAGTGTTGTTGCTTGAATTCAACAGAACAGCAGTAGCACTGCAGCAACAGCTCTAGACGTCTTAACTTAGCTCAGGTCCTTACTGCAGTGTCCAGAAATCAGAGAAAAAAAACATCTACAGCAGATCAGGACCTCCAATTCAGCAAACTAGTTCCTTAATTTAGTCCATTCATATCTCAGATCAAACTTGAAAAAGTCTGATCAGAGATACAAAATGTTTAAGTCCAGGAATAATTTGCTTGATTTCAGTTAAAATGTAGCTGCATCATGCAGCAATTTACTATGATGGATTTATGATTCAGAACACAACAGAAAACCTCTTAAAACTCTAACAAGGCCTGAAAATGACATAAAAATCTTTCTCGGATGTTAAACTCTGAATCAAAATCCCTTGTCAACATTTTCATTTCAAATCAATAGAAAAACCATTGATCTAACACCTTCCTAATGCTATAGACAGCATGTAGGAAGTGTTGGAATTAGTTCATTAAATTCAGCTGAATCCCAATGTGTTAAAAACCTCAAGGGATATTAAGAATCCCATAGGTTAAAAATCAAAATCTTAGAAACAAATCCATATAAAAATCCTCCACATAAAAAGCCTTGATAGATGATAGAGCCTCCAATCAACAAGGTTGATTCTCCTTGGCTCTACCATACATTCAAGTCCATGAAAGCCTCGGTTCATACTCAATTCATACCTAGCTCGTTTGAGGAAGAATGTAACATTAAGACATCTAAAACTCACAGCCAAGGTCTGAATTAAACACAAATATATCAATCCACTTGATCAAAAATCCTTGAAAACCCAATTTGACAAAAATCTTGCGATTTTACTTTGAAATCCATCTTGAAATCAAATCAAGTGAATCAATTCTTTTCAAAATTAGATCAGGGGTCTTTGTGAACAAAATGACATGAGTGAAGAGACCCCTGGTGGATTTGAGCGCAAATCCTCATCTCAAAGCTTGCAAGCAATGGGATGGGGATTTGACTCCAAATGGATGGGTGGATTGTGGATTAATACACGAGGAAATCAGAAAGTGAAATGTGTATGGGGAGAAAACAATGGTCAATGAATGGGGGAATTCATCTCCTCTAATTTGAAGTGATCGAAGGAGGTGAAAATGTGAATTTCTATACTAAACCTACTCCTAAGCTAAACTACCATCATGCATCCAGATCAGTTCTAATCTATAGCTAAATTCTACTTCTAATCTATCTAACTATACTATAGCTAATCTAAACAGTAGTAAACCTAATCTAACAGGAAGAATGGGACCTTTAGATCTCCACCCAGTGAATGGATAGGAAGAAAGGCGGGAGGAGATGCTCCAGCGGAGTGAAAACCCTCTAGTGGAGTTTAGGGTCCCTCAGGTGCTACGGAGTCCTTAGCGGCGACGAGAGTTGGAGAGAAGGTGGATTTCACAACCGATGGCCGTGAAAATGGGGAGAGGTGGGGAGAGTAGCTGGAGAGGAAGAACAATTGCTGAGAGATGTAGGAAGGAGCGATCCCTTGTGCACGCAGCTGTGGAGCTGCTTAAGTAGGATGAGTAGTGGATCTAGGCACCGCACGGGTGAAATTAGGCGTAAAGGGCATGAGCGGCGAGGATGAGAGAGAGCGCACGTGCTGCAAAATCAAAAAGTGGCCGTTGGATGGGATTTGGGTGAATAGGTGACCACACGCGCCGAATCGCGCAAAGGTTCGATTCAAATCGAACTACAGATCAAGAGAGACAAGAGATCGATGGCCAGGATCACGTGAGTTCTTCACGTGAATAGTGTTTGCGCAGGAGCTGTAGGCAACTAAAGGTCTTTTGGTGAATTTGCAGGGTACACCCCTCTACGAAGGGGTAGAACAATTGCAGAGAGGCCCATAAGAGGTTAAAAAGTATAACGGAACAGTCCTTTTAGGCTTGTAGAGAGGTCCCTATGGTCTACAAATAGGTCCTAGGAGGTTTTCTAATGAATGAAATGTAATGTACTAAGGGCCTAAATGTAAATCTTTAATTTCAAGGCCTTAATGATGTCCAAATGCATCCAAGTTTTTATATAAGCTTAATTGAATATTTAAGAAGTTAATTACACTTTTGATTTGAACTTTTGAGCTCATTTATGTGTTCAATTTGTAATTGGATCACCATTTAACATTTATTAATAGAATATCTCATTTAATGACCTAATTATGCATTTTTAACATAGAATTGATGTTTTAGGTCTTTTTCTCTAATTCCCACACTTAACCCATTTTATGTGTTAATTTGATATTATTTAACCTAGCTTCTAGCTTAACTTAGGTGATTTAGCTATGATGAGTCGTAACTCATCGGCACATTAGTCAACCTCATCCCTACCACCCTATTTGAAATATTACAGATCGGACAACTAAAACCTGTTAATGTTACTTTGCAACTGGCTAACCGAACCTTGATCACACCGATTGGGATGGTAGAGGACGTGGTAATTAGAGTTAAGGATTTCAGCTACTTAGTTGATTTCCTAATTATCGACATGGATACGCCACAACAGATCAAGATATGCCCATGTTTTGGGAAGACCATTCTTGGCTACTGCAGGAGCCATAATCAATTATGAATCTGGGCATATGATAATTGCCTCAGGAGATCAACGTGCTGAGATTAATATTTTCGAGGCAACAAAAGGATAATGCTCAGTAGAACAACTAGGTTTTATCCAGGACCTCATGACTATATCATTAATGGAAAGCCTAGTGCCAGAATTTGAAGCTTTTCACATACTAGATGATCCTGATTTGACCGAGCATACTGACATAAGCACAGTAGAGGCTTTTACCTTTGATTTGAGGATGTACCCATGGATTTCAGGAAATATAATGATATACTGGATTCAGATTCCATGAATATGGAGACATTTTGTTTTGAGGACATCCAGGAATCGGCCTTAGCAAATATTGAGAGTGACCTCCTCCCAGAATATGAATCCTTTATAGAATTTGAGATAGATGATCCAAAAGGCACTCTGTAAACATTCACTTTTGATTGGGATGAAAATTATAGTGAAGATTCATTGGAAGACCCAATCTTTGAGTCATTTCTTGAGGAGACGATCTCACATTCAGTAGAAACAAATCAAAATGACTCATTGGATATCAATTCATTAGGCCACATAGCACGAGAGGAACCACATATCTGGGATATGCTGATTAGATTCACCTCTGTTGGATTCTGGACGCACAATGATCTTATTTTAGAACTCCATAATCAATACATCTTCCAAGTGATTCCTCGATAGAAACTCCATAAGAACTATCAAGAAACAAATCAATTTGATCCATATCATAGATCTTCTGGAATGACTCTTCATCATAATTTGACACTCATTTGTGGCCATGTAATTCTCATTCATCACGATCACATATTTTCCCTATCATTGCATCAACTTGTTGGGCTCATTGTGTCCAGCTGATGATGTTAAACTTAGTGCTTAACGGGAGGTAACCCGTCATCTTTTGAAAAAACCTGAAATCATTCTGACATATCTCCTTGCTAAAATAATATTACACTTTAGGGTTCATTCATTAGAACATCCAATTCCACCTTTGGTATTCGTACCAGAGCTTGAAATCGTCTGAAACAGTCATCTCGATCCATCCACCCACCCTTTGACCCTGTTCTAATGTACGATCTAAGCTGAATTTGAACCCACCTAATTTACAATGAGGACATTGCAAATAGTAGTCATGGGGGGGTATTAAAGTGCAAAACGCTGTAAAAATCAAATCACAAAAGGGTTTCACAAAATATATATATATATATTACAAAAAAAGGAGAAAAGGGGACAAAATTTTGAGATATCACATCATTCTTGAGGAGGAAATGAGGAGTTCATTTGAGCTAAATGAAGAAAAATGAGGAAACAAAAAGAAAGAAATGAGCAAAAAGATAAAGAAAAAAATTGAGTCCCTTTACAATAATATGGAACTCACCTAACTTCTAGGTTGGATGGAATGATGAATTAAGACCTGGAAGGCTAAAACTTAAGGGATTAGTGGCGAATACCGACCTTAGGCCTCTTGGATCTGTTCTGAGATTTAAACACACGTACTTATCAGGATCTGGATTAATCCTTAAGAGGTTGAGGAAAATGCAAAGCTTGTGTATTAAGTCTAAGGCTTAGGGAGTATTCAGCCCTGTTAACTGATCTCTGGTTTGCGGGACTTGGTAACTTAATCACCTTAAAGCATGCCAAAAAGCCAGGGTTTTGAAAATATGAAATCATGCCAAAAAGCATTTATGCTGTTCTGAAAATGGTCCTAAGATCTAGATTAGGAGTGACTCGAAAACACAAGTTGATTTGGATGAGTTCCCGACGCGGAGAGGTGGGAAATTCCCCTCGAAGATGGCAATAACATATCGTCTCCTCGATGCTTGTCTCCTAGGATATCTAAATATTCTACCGAGGGCACGAAAGCACCTTGTGCTGGTTCAGATGAAATGGGCGGTATTATCACGAAATGTCGATTGCCAGGGTTTGGATTTAGCTATAAAACGCTATGGGCAACACTATCCCAAAATGTCGAAAGCCAGGGTTCTGAGGGTTGCCATGGGTGGTGCTATCACAAAGCATCGATTGCCAGGGACCCTGCAAGGATTGATGGTGGAGACAAGGAATCTGATATAGAATGTGTTTAGGGCTAATCTGAGGTTGGATTTGAGGAAAAATATAATGAAAAGAAAAAGAGAGAGAAAGCTTTCAAAAAATGAAATCTTCTTCTATCCCTCTCTCTTTTATAAAAAATGCACCGGCAAACTGAACCTGGGCTGACCATGTTACAAGCATGGGTGCTTTAACTGCTGGGTCCAACAAACTTTAGGATAATTCCTACAAGCCTTATAAACCTTCACGACAGACTGAGGCGAAAGCTAGTCAGGTCTGGATTTGGGCTGGTACTTAAGTACCTCTAGGCCTACCATTGGTATTATGATCTAATTCCTAGAGATTCACTTAGTAGGGCATCCTGACGGCTACATCCGACCTATATAACTGGTCTGATCCATTAAATTTTGCTAAGGGACTAGAAAAAGCTAGGCATGGGGGTATGATGGGTAAACCATCATGAGCCATAACTAGCCCAATTTGGTCTAATAAGGTTGATAAATGCTCTTGCATAATCATCAGAGAGTCATACATGCATAATGTTCTGTTTTGAGAAGAAGATAAGAATACAGGGTTATTTCTACAGTTTTAACTGCATTTCATAAATACAGAATAACCACGGGGTATTTCAAGGGTTTATTAAAGGTCAAATGGTCATTAATGTCTAATAAGTGGGTTCATGCAGAATGAAACGGGTTTTCACGCATTTCAAGAATTAATGGACATCTAAAACCCTAAAAACAGACCTGTTTAATTAACTGAGGTTCTGGTCAGAATAAAATTCATCTAAACCTTCTAAAGATCATAGAAAAATATTCTCTAAGGTTTGGTATCCTTGTTTTGACCATCTGAACCCAATTTGACCTAAAATAGAGTCTCAGATAGACAATTGCCTTAATTTGGGTTTTTGCATAAATTACCTAGTCAAACTTGGTTAAAACCAAAATTTGACTTCACCATCAGATTTCTTGAGTCCAAATTAGGTTTGTACCAAAATTTAGGTCCAATCTGAGATCATCTCGACGTTGTTTTCATTTTAATCCTGTTCTAACTCTTCCTTACAAGAAGCCCCTCACTTTTGAACTTTCTGCAAAAACCCCCGTAACTTCATCATCTTCTTCACAAATAGGTCTCTAGCATCTTCATAATCCTAAACCCATCATTGGCGACCTTCAATCTCAATTTTCTTCCTGATTTCATGATAGAACCCTTCCAAAATTGGAAGGAGAATTTGCAACGAGATCCTCTTCAATTTGGACCTACTCCTACCTTCCAAATGCCTTCATGGAGCTCATGCGAACTCCTTGAATTCACAGATCCCAACCAAAAGATTTCAAGTTCTTCAAGCTTGTTTCCAAGCTTGAAAGCTTACCCAATGGCCTATAAAAGACCCTTATGGACAACCTCACCTCCTTAGCGAGTTTTTGGGCCATAAAAATCTTCCTTTCCTCCACCTCTGGCCTACTCTGACTCGTCTCTGGCAACCACCTTTCTCCGTTCACTTCTCTGGCTACCACGTACAATAGGCGGCCGATTCTTCTTCCCCATTTCAAACCGCACCTTGCAATACCAGCGAGGAGCTCTTTGACCCCCTCTTCGTCGTCATTCCCTCTCCTGGAGATCTTCCTTCTCCGGCACCGGCCATACCAGACCTGATGCCTCCTTCATTCTCCTTTGTCTGCTAGCTAAAAAGATGATTTTCACTTTTGTTGTTTTGCACATAAAATGTCGTGTTGCAGTATGCAAGTGGTGGAAAATCGCTAATCAAAACAATAAAAATTAACCATTCAAAAGAGCAGATCGTATCCACAGGGAGGCAATGGCCTATTTAAACTCACACAGGTTAAAAACAGATGTTTACGATTAATTTTTCAAGAAATCAAATCAAAATTGCTTTTCAATTGAGATAATAAGACATTATCATGTTGATATTGCATTTATGCAGAATAAGAGGAATATGCTCATAAAATCAACTGAATAGAATATTATTAAGTAAAAAATCCTTTCCCCCTCAATGGCAAAAAATGTAATTATTAATTACAATCAGAACAAAGGATTTCGTTTGTTGTTTCTCACTCACAGAAGAGGTCGAGTCTGGCCACGAGGAGCTCACTGGAAGTGGAGTGGATCGAGGGCTTAGTAGTGGTGGCGGTGGCGAGTTGCGAGGTGGCTGGAGGTGGTCAGACGGAGGAGAGAAGTGGAGGTGGTGGTTGTCGCTGTTGCTTCTGTGCGCGGAGGCGTGGCGTTGCTGAAGGGCCGTACGTGTGCGTGGCGGCGTGGTATGCGTGGGGAGTTGGCAGAGGATGCATGGGCACGCGCAGGGAAGCTGCTGGAGGATGCTCTTTGTAGTGCGTAGGCAGAGGTGCTGCTAGAGGTGCGCGACTACGCATGTGTTGCTGCAGCTGTAGCTGCTGCGTGAGCACGGAGATGGGGGGTTGCGGCGTTGAGAGCGGTGCTGCGCGTTGGGGGTGCCAATGCTGGAAGTGGCGGTGGCGTGTGCGAAGATGGAGAGATGGCAGCGTGGAGGCTATGCGGGTAGTTTGGTGAAGGTGATCTGGTGAGGAGGTGATGGGTTCTTTTTGGTGGAGAAAAAATAGAGGGAAAAGAGGAAGAAGAATTGAAGGGGAAGTGAAGATGGAGGTGGTACTGTAGGGGCTTCAGGCGTCTGGGAACATTCCCAGATGTCTTAAACGTGCGTGGATGGCTGCTCGTGCATGGCTGCGGTGGTGTTGATGGTGGATAGGGGAGGGTGCACAGTGGTGAAGCACGGTGATGATTGCGTGGCTGTCGGAGACACATGTGCACGATGTTGGCACTAGTCCATCAGCTTGGCACGGCGAGCTGTCACCTCTCCAGCCCACGGTGTGGTGGAGCTCGACCTTGGAGACCCACGGTGGTGGAATGCTACATGGTGGTGGAATGGGATGATGGCCTCCGAGAGCACGGTAGCAGCTCCCCCTCTCTTGTAGCTGTCTGCATGGATTTGAAATGGAGAGGCAGGAGCAGATCCACTTCTCATGCTCCTCCTTGACTACCATCTTCAATGGTGTGCAACTGGCAACAAGAAGGCTGCGTATTCCCCGCAGAGAAGAGAGAATAAAAATGAATAATAAAAAGATTGGTTTATTTATGTACAAACCCTCACATAAAATATTAATTCTAATACATGCATATAATGCAACCTAAAGACTAATGCATGTTATTCTAATGCATGCTAAATAATTTATATATGAATGTAATGCATACAAGCAAATATATATAAACTAAATTATTTATATCTTAATGCATGCTATGTATACGCTAATATTAATATAATGCCTAGGCACTTAGTAACTAATTAGCCTACAAATATGGGCTTATCAAATGTCCCCATGCCTAGTTTTTGCTAGTCCCTAGCAAATTCAAGCAATAACCCAGCTCTTCAAGTGGACTAGCCAACCCAATTGGTCTTTCTTTAGAAACATGTTAAGTTCAGACTTTAGACCTAAGGTTCCCAAGTAGTTGCTAAGTTACAAACTAGGTCAGCTAAGGACGAGTTGCAGGCATAGGTTTCCTTGATTTCTAGCTTTACCCTAGGGTTTATTGGTCCTAGAGATTAAAGCATCCGTGCACGTGTATTAGTCTGAGTTATTTGAAGTTGGTATGATTGCCAACTTAGAAAGTTCTTTTTTTTGTAATAAATAAATAAATAAATAAATAAATTTTTGTTGGATTCCTCTAAGTCTAACCTTGGATCAGCTATCAATATGGTCTGTGTTGGATTCATTGTCCCCGTCACCGAACCTCGAAGGGTGCCTGGCTTTCGATGCTTCGAGATAGCATCACCCATAGCAACCCCAAGAACTTCTGGCAATTGACACTTCAAGATAGTATCGCCCATGGATTTCTTAAGAGAATTTAGGCCTGTGGCAATCGACACTTCGAGATAGGGCCGCCCATGGTACCTGAACTGCACAATGCACTTACATGCCCCCAGTAGGATGGACATCCTAAGAGACAAACGCTGAGAAGGTGACATGTTATCATTGTGAAATGACCCTTTCCAAGGACTATTCGGAGTTTTTTCAGAAAATTAGGGGCATGAGCGAAAATTTTGACTCAAGTTGGGTGTGTGGGCCTTGTGGGAAGAAGAGAGGTTTAGTGGGGGAGGTTCCGCAACTTTCCCTCTCTCTCCTCCCACACCACACACACACTCACGCACACACACTCACCACCCCTTTCCTCCTCAAACCCTAACTCCACCCCTCTTCTATTTAAAACCTCCTACACCCCCCTCCACTTTCATGCCACCACCTCTACCTTCATCCTCACCCTTGCTGTCGGCGAGCACCAACAGCCTTGGGAGCTGCAGCCGGAGTTGCGGCAGTGGGAGCTCAAAAGGACAAATACGAGGAGGAGGAGCTCGTGGAGAAGAGCTTCTTGACCTCCTGCAGTTGTTAGAGCCGCTGCTGTTGTGCTGCAGGCGGAGGCCCGTGAGAAGACGAACATTGCGAGGAGTTTCTACGTACTGGATTTTTCCAGTATCAGACGTCTGGAGCAGCAACCGGACGTCTGAAATCACACGAAGTGCCGAGGTATGAGTTATGTACACTCATGCACATGCGTACGTGAAGTACATAAATATTTGCTATCTCAGTTTTTGAACTGCATTTCCATGCATAGGGACAGGCCTTGGAGAGGTGCGTAAGCATGCTCTTTGAGGTGCTTTAGGACATCTGGACGTCTCCATAGCCGTCTGATAGACCTATCAGACGTCCGGATGCACTGACAAACGTCTGGAAAGACCCCAGGACGACTGTAAAGGGGTTTCAGACATCCGCTAGCAATGCAGGAACACAAGGTGAGTTATTGACATTGTTTAAGACGTCTGATTTCAGTTTGTATGAATGTTTTTGGCCCGTTCGAGGCCCAAACGGAGTCGGATTTATGCAAACGAAGTATCATTGTTTCCCATTCGAGTTTTTCTACGTGTTAGTGACACGTGTACACTGTTTTGAACTCGTTTGGTATGACTTAGTCACTGGTATGGGTCTCCAACTTGTAGCATGTTTGGGGCCTGTGGAGATGACAGGATCTGCAATTCTAGCCCCCATTCCTCCCGTGTTTTCTGGTAGGGTGATTTACTTTAATGCTAGGATTTAAATAAGTTCTTGCTTAGAATATTTTGCTTGAACTCTAGGATGTGAAATGAATTCTAGGGCAGAAATATATGAACGTGACTTGTGCTACATTGTTTACATTGAGATGCATGTTAAAACCCTAACTGCTAGCAAGTGTATAGATACATAATGTGATGCTTCTTCAGTTATTAAAACACGAGCTGCCTGTTACATGAATGAGAATCGGAATGTGAACAGCGAGATATGAATGTTGAAAAATGAAATGAATTGAATATGAGCATGAACACAATGGGGAACTAGGAGAAGAACTCTTGCATACGGAAAGAATCTCCTATATAGACGGGAAGTGAGTTGACCCTTGTGTACACGGTACCAAGGAGAGAAACTATCCCTTTAGTGTAGAGGGGAGCTAACCGCCCCTTGGGTTGAGACCAGGGGTTAAGACTAGTCACTCTACAACGACTCCTGTTTGGCCCTTGTGTACATGGTACTGAGGTAATCTACTTAGTGTAGGGAGGGAGCTAGCCGCCCCACGGGGTCCGAGATTAGGACTAGCCACCCTACACCGACTCTTGTTAGGCCCACTGGGCAAACTGGGATAGTTGGGTGAGGGTACGAGGACTGTGAGGGGTGAGACCCCTCTTATGTTCTGAGCGGTGAGACCCCTATTCTGAGAGGACAAGGCCTTGTGCTGTTCCATGCTGTACTTTTGGGCGTACCCATTAGTGGAAACGACTGACCGCGTGCAAGTGTGGGGTAGCTACCCGTGCGCTTATCGCGTGTGCCGTAGTCACTGCTACGTTGCGACTGTGACCTCGGGGTGGTAGACCGGGTGTAGGACTACCACGGGGGACTCTCTCGGCCAAGAGAACACCACGTGTACATCCTACATTACGGGAAAAACTGCAATAAAGATCGTTCCCTTGAGGAACAGATAGGATAAAGAAATGCATGGATCCTTAGTAGAATAAACGAATTAGAAACACTAGTTGTGATAAATAGAAATGAATGGTTAAATAGTTGCTTGTTCTTATGTAAATTGTATGTAAATGGCTTAACCACCAATCTACTTAGCATTAGCTGACCACGAATTTTGTAATCTTGTTCAGGTCAGGGAGTTGAGCAGCTAGCACCACCGGCTGCAGAGGGAGTTGGGCCCAATTGAGCCCAGCCTTAGCCATTGTTACCTTTCTGTTCTAGAGCATTCTTTCTGTTGTTGTAGTGAGTACCATGATATATGTAATACTGTTTCTGTTACATTTCTGTTTCTACTTTCCGCTGTTGTAATTGTGATGGCATGTAATATTGTAAGACCTTTCGTTCTGTTTCCTTTACTGTCTCTTAGTTATTTCTGCTTAGTTACATTGCATGTGTGGTTGTGGAATATTTTCTGCTTTTGGTTATTTCTTGTTGGACGATTGGGTCTTGCGATTAGTCAAGGCGAGCCGATCTTAGGTTCGGTAGGGATATGAGATTGGGTCATAACACATCGCATCCTCAAGGTGATTATATACTCCACCTCTCCTGCGGTAGGAACTCGTCCAATCAAATTGTGCTTTCAAGCTTCTCCTAAGTCAAAACTAAGAGAAGCAAATTTTCTTTAAGAAATTAAGGAGATCATTACTTATACAAGACCAAGTGTATGTGAAATGTCGATGCTTAGGTTACGAGGACCCACAAATCAAAAGGTAGAAAAAGACACCAGGTACTACCCAGTCTTTAACTCAATCCCTAGCTTTCCTTCCTCAATCTCTTGAGGAGTGGTCCGCAACTTAACTCCTACTTAAGTTTTTAAGTCCACAAAGGACCTTAGGGGTCTAAAGCTAATAGCTCAACTTAGCTTCTAAAGTCAGACACCTAGAGTCAACTTGGTCTAACCTAAAGTTCTGGTCTTATGCCTGAGAATGCAAGCCCAGCCAATTAAGCTCAATACTAAATTTTTTTTTCTCTCTCTTTGTTATTTTTTTTTTTAAACAGTGCAAATGTATGCAATGCAGAATGCTTTAACTAAATGCATGAATGCACTATGTATAAATGCTATGTATATCCCCAAGTACACCCCCTCATGCCTAAAATCTGCAATGTCTCCATTGCATAGAAGGATATTACTTGGGTCAGAGATGGGTTGCCATTATTTTGTTAGTAGCTGAGTAGCCAAAGAACCTGCAAGTCAGGTTCCAAAACCAAAGAAATAGGCCCTAAAAATGAGCAAAGAAATGATGGCCTAGAAAATAGGTAACCTAGGATGTTGGCAAGCTGATGATGAATCCCGATAGTAAATGCTCGCCCAACCAGGATGAGAATGAAATCTTCCTAGGTCACCGGAGGCGATTCTAAAGGATAGGAGGGAATAACAACCTCCATAGTGGTAGGGGGAGGATGACAAGGATCCTCTAAAAGGAATGGGGAAGGAATAGTGCATAGATATACCCTTAGGATAATGGGCTGACCATAGAAAGCATCAATCCATACCCGGTACCCTATTACAAAAGATATTGGCTTGTTAAGCCCCCCGGTCAAAATAGTAGTGAGCATGTCTTTAAGCCAAGGATCATCTAGGGTGTCTAAGTTTCGAGGTTACGGGATGGTCATAAGATCTAGGTTATGTTTAGTTGGCTCGGTGTCCATCCCTAACAATCTTTCCAATTCCTCAATTGCATCTCTAGCATCCCTTGCACTATCACAAGTATCTACCTACACTTCATCAATGATCATTTCAACATATGGAGTCAAAATTTCACCTTCAGACATAGGCGAAGCAAAGGATGACTCCGAATCAAATGAAGGTAGGTTGGAAGCAATAGATTTAGGGATTACCCTATCAATCTCATCCCCGGGTTCTTATTCTTTACTAAAATCCTCCCCGTAGTCTATATGTGAATCCACATTAATCTTAGAAGTTGCTTCCATGTTTTCCATTATTTCATCGTGAGGAAGAATATCATCAATAGGTGTACTAATGAAACCTGATTTGATCAACTTCGTGACATCCTCGAGAGCTAATTCTTCAAATAAGACATAATCACCCTTAATGTCACTCCAAATCCTAAGTTCATGTTCCTTACATAATTCATCCTCCTCAACCGTCAATTCATTATTCACTCGAGGTTTAAATTCATCTAACATTTCCGCAGATCCCTTGGGCCACTCTATCTGGGGTAAATTGTTCCTAATTGTATCATCAAACTCCTCAGATAGGTGAATTTCTTCAGGGTTAGGTTCCCTAAGGGTGGGCTTGAGTTCCATTAGTTCATCAGAAGGGAGGGCAGGATTAACAACTTGAATTCGACCCACTTCATCAAATGTGACAAAAATACTATCACTTGGGTCAAGGTCTTCCAATGGTACCATCATTCCCTTCTTTTGTCTCCAATATAATTCAGGTGTATACTCAGCCTGATCATCATCTTTCTCAGGTTGCCTCCTCTCTTCATCCAATGTATAGCTACTTTCATACATATCCTCCTTCCACGTTCATACATATACTGTAAATATCCAATGTATATTTAAAAAATGTTAAAGTTAGCTAATTATCCATGTTGATTTATTACTTAATTACCTAAGTAATGTACAATTTGGTAATTTAATCAGTCAATTGAATTATAGTTTAGTTAATATACATTATAAAGTATTTATTACACATTTGTAATTTATTTTTAGTTGTTTATTTTAATTTATATGCTTTTATTTGCATGTTTTGAAAAGATATACACATAATTATATTATAAATACTATTGTACAGTATAAATACATTTTAAATAGGTTGAAAATAATTAAAATTATTATATACAATTATACAACATAATTTACTTCAGTAATTAATTAATTTACTAATTTAATTTATTTTAGCTTAATAACTTAGCTAATTACCTTATTAACTTGATCATATACAGTAAATGCATAAATAAATAAATGTATAGATATATTATAGTATATAGTAATTACGTTAATAAGTATATATAGTTGTAAACATGATTATTCATATATACATATTTATTTAGGATTACATAATTATATGTACATATAATTTAATATAAATAAATATATAATTATATAATTAGGATACATACATTATAACTCAACATAAATACTTATTTAATTAGATATAATAAATATATAAGTTAGTTATGTACATTATAGTTATATATTTTATTATTTACATTTAACTTAGTATTAAATTATATATACAAGTATAATTACTATATACAATGTATTTTTATGGAATTTTTGACTTTTTCAAGTTTTTATGGTGTTTTTGTGTTTTATAGAGATAAAGCGTGAGAGAGAAAAGGTGAGATGAGAGGAAGAAAGACTTTTTTTGTTTTTTTTTTTTCATGTAGAGTTCTTTATTCATCATTAGAGTTGACCTAGTCATCTATTGGTATGTTCTACTAGCTAGAGGGTTCAGAATCCATTCAAACTTTGCACACACCTAAAACTATATCTAATCTTACTCAAGACACTTATTTTATTTATTTACAATTTGTTTGTATTTTTTTTTGTATTTACAAGTTCAACCAAATAAGACTTAAAAGGGTGTTGTAACATGAAACCAAAACCTTGAATTCAATTTCTAATGGTTGGAACTAATCTATAAGCATCCAAAAACCTCCAGCAATTCACATACAACATATTTGAACCCTAACACATGATTTTAACTTTGAATTTCACTAAATCTCATTCTCGGATAGATTTAACGAATATAGAATTACTGACAGTGAATCAAAACAATCATATACATGTTTATCAAATTAGAATTGACCCAAATAAATGTACATGGATGCTTGTTCACTAAGTTTTAACATTAAAAAACATGAATAACTCATTTAATCTCCCAAAACCCAGCTTAACACTTCTTGAAATTTTAGATCAGATGCTACTATTGCTGCATTTTATCTGTTGAAAGATTAGCTCAGTATAGTTTAATTTGAGGCTCCTATGTGCCACTTCAGATATGAAAAACCTAGATCTAAGTGTGCTACAACTCAGAAAAGTATTTCATCCTCAAATCCTTTTGAACCAAGGATCAAACCCCCTACTGAAAAGCTATTTAGATATGAGAACAAAGCAACGGCTGCTGCTCTTTGGATCTTAATTAAACCACTGAAATCCACATTGAAATTATCACAAATACTCCTTGAAAGGTCTAGAACTCACTGATAACCACATCAACTGATTGCAAACCCTAAAATCCTAGTTAATCCATTCCTCTTTGCCATGGACAACACAAGAGGAATGGATTAATCTAGACATTAATTCCACTTGTGAATCACTTTAGAATCTTCATCAAAATCTTTTAAATCTTAGTTAAGCCTTGAATATTAGATTGAAATCATTTTGAATCAGGGAGCAGTGTTGCTCAGGTGGGCTTTTAATCTATGGTTGCTTAGATGATTTGATCATCTAAAACACTTGCACACTATTGATTAGTGTTCAAGTGTATTAAACGATCATTTAGAAAACATTAGGTCATCGTGAGAACCTCAAATCCGTATCTTGAATTCTCCTTGTTACTACCCAACTGTGAAGAAGAATAGAGGATCGAAGTCAAAATTAGGAATGAGCTCTTTAAGCTATAGGAATCCAATCTTAAATGCTCAAACCCTTTGCATTGAATCCAATTACACAGAAATAAACTTGATTCACTTGATTAAAACTCATTAAAACCAAATCGAATCTTAATCTTCTGATCAAGCGTGAGAAACAAATCCACATGAATTAAGTGAATCTAGCTCAATTAAATTCGAGGTGAGGGTATTGATGAATATATGGGTTGAATGGGATGCCCTCAAATTGATTTTGAGTGCTTCAACAAATCTGAAAGCTAATGAGCTTTAGATTTGCCGAATGCTCTGATGAAGGAGTTGAACAATGATTAAAATGTCGAGGGAAAAAAGTGAAAATGATTGTGAGGTGAGGGGGAAGAAAATGGATCGAAATGGACATGAGAAATCATCTCCCTGATCTGAATTGATCAGAGAGGGTAGATCAAATCTAAACTAAACAAATGAGGAATTATGATCTAAACTATCTAAACTAAGCTAGAAAGCAGTAAATCTGACTAGAAAGCATTTAAATCTATCTATGAAAGATGTAAACCCTATCTAATAGACACTACAACATAATAGGCTTTTAGAGACGATTGTCGAATCGTCACTAATGATCTTTAGTCGTCCCTAAAAGTCTTTAGTGATAGTTTGACAACCATCCCTAAAAGTGGCATTCCCAAAGTTTTTTTGAGAGGGCTACTAAGAACTGTCTTTAAAAGATTCCTTTGGTGACGGTTGTTAACCATCTCTAAAGTTCAAACTAACTTTTAGAGTAACCGTTACTTTTTCTTTATGGCGCCTACAACCATCTCTAAAAATCGTAAGAAATCATCACTAAAGTTTAACTAACATTTTAGATGACCGTTATGTCTCTTTTGTGATGTCTACAATCGCCCCTAAAAATCATCATTAAAATTTAGAAAAATATTTTGAATGACCAATTTACATTTTTGAGATACTTGCAACCATCATCAAAAAAGTATCAAATCGTCATTAAAATGTTTTTCAATCATCGCTAAAAAGTGATTCGAACATCGCTATATCCTCCGATAACATTTACTAGAACCGTTATACCCTTCGATAACATTTACTAAAACCATTAGTAATACCTATGAATAAGAATAGTATCTACTCAAAATTTAAATTGACTTCCATTCATGAAATTCGCACTTTAAGAATAAGAAAATCATAAGGAACCAAATCATAAGGAACCAATTAGGTAAGAAAAGTAGTCTTATACATGCATGCCAAATGAAAAAAAAATCAATGTTCTACACATGAAACTAAAAGTTACATATCTAACCTATAGCAAGGAAAGCTATCATTCATTTCTTACTAAATCTAAATCACATTAATATTGAAGCGATACTTGTCCTTCTAGCATGCTACTAAATCTAAATCACATTAATATTGAAGCGATACTTGTCCTTCTAGCATGCTCTTCAATCTATTCAAATTCTCCTCCATTAGTTTTTGATTGTGAAGGAGTTGTTTAATTCTTCTATTTGCTTCTATTAATTGTATATGCTAGGATAACATTGTTGCCGCAAGATTTTGATTTTTTTTGTGATCGTGAAGAGGATCTAGGATGTCCATACCAATTAGTGATTGTGGCTCCACAACTACCACACTTAATTTACACGTTTAAGATGCTTATCTGGTAGGACTTTGCGGAATGCTTTTTCAGGAGATAGTGGTTCAACAGTATGGCCTACTTCATCATCTTCATTAGGAATTGGATTAACAAGAGCCAATGTCGCCTCCTACAAGGCATTCAATAAGGACATTTTAGCATTAATGTAAAATTATTAATTCAATTTTAGCATTGAAGAAATCTAGAGATAAATATAGGGAGATAAAAACATAAACCATCAACTCAATTCATTTTAGGTATCAACTAAAATACAATCACCTTGATGAGAACCTCATCATGAGCCCTAACTAGCTTATTTTGACCTAATAAAGTGAACAAAAGCTCCTGCATTGCCTAAAGGAAGGCTTAACTCAAGAGATTACTGATCTAAAAAGAATACATGAAACAAAGGGTAAAACTGTAATTTTACCATTGCAGTGCATCAACGGAATTTCTTATGGTCTAGACATAGGTCAATTGGACGTAATAAGAGAAAAAGTGGGGTGGTTCAGTCAGAAAAGGGTTATTGTGAAATTTAAGAATTAAATGACAATCTGTAACCCTAAAACAAGCCCACTTAATTTCACAAGGTTCTAGGCAGGATAAAAATTACCTAAACCCTCTAAAATTTATGGAAAAATATCCCCTAGGGTTCAGAACCTTCAATTTGGCCTTTGGAACATGTTTTGACCTAAATTGGGGTCCAAACTCAATATTTGACCTAATTTGGGTTTTTGTGCAAAATGTCCAGTCAAACCTAGTCAAACCTAAAATCCAACTTCATCAATGAATTTCTTAGTTCTATATTAGGTTTGTACCAAAATTTGGACCTAAAGGAAGGCCATCTTGACCTACTTTGCAAAATAGTCCACCCAATTACATTCTAGCCCCTAACTTTTGAAAACCCTTGCAAAATTCCCCTCAACTTCTTCGTCACTTTTCTCATTCCGGTCCCTCTGCTATTGCAGTAGAGACCCATACCTCCGACGAAGTTTCAAGGAGGATTTTTCCTCGCTTCCCCAGGGAGCTGCTATCAAATTTGAAAGGGGGTTCTTTGAGAAGTCCCCTACCGCTTAAGCAGCTCCCCATGCCCTGATTCGCACCATACCTCTCATGCGAACGCTTGAGAGGTATGGGTATCATTTCCGACCATACCTCTGACGAGAGTCTTGCGCTTGGAAGCTCGCCTTCCAAGCACAAGGCCCTCTACCTGTTGATGAGAACCTCATCATGAGCCATAACTAGCTCATTTTGACCTAATACAAATGATAAAAGCTCCTACATAACTCAAGGAAAGGCTTAACTCAGAGAATTCTGAGTTCAAGGAGAAAACAAGTCATAAGGGGTAAAAATGTAATTTTACCAGCATAATCTACATACATGTCCAAACATAGGTCAAACAAACCAAATAAGAAGAAAAGTGGGATGATCTGATAAGGGCTACAACAATTCCAAGGAACTAAATGATAATCTGTAACCCTAAAACAAACCCACTTCAATTCACGAGGTTCGAGGCAAAGTAAAAACGTAATAAACCCTCTAAAATTCATAGAAAAATAATCTCTAGGGTTTAGAACCTTCGATTTGGCCTTAGGAACCCATTTTGACCTACATTGAGAACCATGCCCGATTAATAACTTAATTTGGGTTTTTACATAAATTGACCGGTCAAACAAGGTTTAATCTAGAAATAAAATTCACCATCAGATTCCTTAGGTCCTAATTAGTCATGTATAGAAACTTGAGCTTAAGAAGAAACCTTCTTGACCAACTTTACACTTTGGTCCTCATATATTTACTTTTTGGCTCTCAACTTTTGAACCCTCTCATTTTGGCCCCTAACTCTTCTTCGTTCTTTGCGTTCAGGTCCCTCCTGCAAAACCTGACCGGCACCATACTCCGGCGACCTTGCGCGGAGCATGGCGCCGCGCAGGGTAAGGGAGAGGGCCTGGCAAGTCAACCGGGGGTGCCCTGCGTCGTCAGCCGTCGTAGGAGCACCCCCTAGTCGCTGCAACCCACCATACCGGCCGTACGAATGCACGGACGGTATGGGTCTCCATCTCCGGCGTCCTCCGACGAGGGAGACACGTCGTCTCCCTCCGCCCTCCTCTCTGGTTCAGCCCCTATAAATACCCCCGTCGCTCCGCCGTTCTTCCCAGCTCGGTCCTGACGGAGAAACACCCTCTTTTCACTCTCTTCCCACTCCGACAGGAAGCCCTCCAGCTCCGGCGGTCTCTCCTCTTCCTCCTCGTCGTTCTGCCACACTACCAGCAGCAGGACTGCCTTCCCCCGCTCTTCCCGCGCCGCGCCGCACCCAGCGTGCGCCTCTCCAGCCCTCTCCTCGCCGTCGCTCCTTCCTCCGGGCAGCTTCTTCTCCGGCGATAGTCGATACGACTGTCGCCTGCTCCGCCCCCTCCTCGTCCTACTAAGTAGGTGTAACTTCTCACCTTTCTCCCCTCTTCCTTTTCCTCACTTTAAACCCTTACTGTCGCCCTCGATTCCGACCAATCACCCTCACCTTCTCCACCTCCGGCCACACTCCGGTGACCTGCTCCCATCACTCCAGCATCCCACACGGCTCGCTGACCTGCATATAACCTCCGCCTCATCACGCCGACCCACTTCCGCCCCTTCGCTACCACTCTTCGCCTCCACCATACTCCACCGAACAAACCCATTTCCCGCGCCACAATCTGACCTAGCGCAGCCCCTACGCTCCGCCTCACGGCTTGCCAGACCCCCCACCACCTTCGCCGTGCCACGGCGAAGGTTCTCCGCTTGTCTAATTAGGCCGAGAGGCCGTTCTTCTGTGAACAGGTGTCTCGCCCTCCATCGCCATTGCTGAGCAGCCGGAGCTCCTTCAACCTGCAGCTGCAGGCGCGATTCGCCCAGGTCCGACTCCCAGGTTTCGCGGAGAGTCTCCGCGAAGCGTCCCAGGCTTGCAGTTGGGGCAAAGGCCTCGCGTGCAACCGCGAACTCCTGCAGCGTCTTCAGCTGCGGGCACCCAATTGGGGTGGGACATTTAGTCCCACCTCGGAACTTTTCAGAGGTGCGCGCCCGCATAAAGGCAAAAAGTGCCTTAAGCTCGTTGCCTCCTGAGCACGGGGTGGGGTCCCTCTCACTTACCCGCTCGACCCGGCCTCGTCCGCGGCCACGCCCCGCGGACCTGGCCCGACCCGACTAAGCCCGACTTGCACTCCTCGCCCACCACGCATGCCGGTGGGCCTGGACCCGGGCACGACCCTTACCCGAATACCCGGCAGCTCTGGGAGAGCTTTCCTAAGAGCGGCTTCCGTGAGAGAGAAACGCGGGGGAGAGGGTAGAATTAGGTTTTGCCCCTCTGATCAAGCTGTGCAAGTGTGCAGGCAGAGAAGAAGAAGAAAGACGCCCACTGAACAGAGAAGGAGAAGAAGACTGAAGGAAGAAGAGCAGCCAGGGCTGCCCGAAGCAAAGGACTGCGGAAGAAGAGGAAGAAGAACTGAAGCAACACTGTAGCATCCGTGGGTTAAGTCGTCTGATTGGAAAATCAGACGACGTCCTGAAGACAGGTGAAGACAAAGAAGAAGAAGAAAAAGAAGAGAGACGGAGCAGCCAAGCAGAAGAAGAAGAGAAGCAAGAAGAAAAGAAGAAGAAGAGCACGGGAGGGAGATCTGAAGCAAGAAAAGAAGAACAGGAAGAACAAAAGCTAAAGAGAAGACAAAGAGAAAGAAAGAAGAAAAGAAGAAGAAGCCAAACTTTCATCTCTCTCTCTCTCTTTATTTTTGTAATAGGACATGTATATCTCTAGAATACAACTTGCTCCCTGAGTTCGACCTCGGGAACTCTTTTATTTTCCGAGTAAAAAATATAAAATTGTAATAATGGCAATGACTACCTGTACTACAACGTTATAACAAAACTAGTAGTCACGAAATAGCCGTTACGAACATTGGCGCCGTTGCCGGGGAGCAACGGCTATTCTAGAGGTAAACATTCCTGTTTCTTTTTAGTTTCTGATAATCTCTCTTTTTTATGCAGCTACAGAAAAAAAAGGCGCAGCCGCACCACAGCCACTCCAAGGACAGGTAACTTCCTATTAGATCCTAAAATTTTAAAAGAAACACAAAGAAAAGAAATAGGTATAACCTGTCTTTTATACATAGTAATAGCTGCATATTCTCAGAAACTATTATTCCTGCACACAGTTTTAAAGGTAATTAAGGGCTAACACATTCTTGCTTGAGCCCTAATTACCCAACAAAGAGCTAACTGGACCAAGTAGAGCCAACCTAGGATCCAACACTAGGGATTTAGAGACACACTCCTTAAGCAAGAATTGAGAAAACCAAATGAAGTGTGCCCAAGCCCTTGTCTGAAAATACCTATTCAAAGAAAACCTAAAACAATTGGCTCTCTAAACACTTGAACCCTAAAAGACAAGACCTAAAAGCTCTCAAAGGAAACAAGAGGTGAAGTTGACCCCTTGGGTCAACCAACCTTAAATTAGGTCACTCTTTGCACTTAAAAGACTAAAGTTCAAGTGGAATCTTAAGCACCTTGATCTTAAAGTAAAAGAGGTAGACTTAAGAGGTCAAGATCCCCATTCTGGTCTACCTGGAACTGCAGTGACAAGAGAGGTCGGGTGGGGGAAACCCTGTAACCCGTGGGGACGCTCTACCGTGTAGGGGTCTTTGCGGGACTCTCCCTCTCTGGCTACCCAGGTAATTCTCAGGTGGACGATCTTTCTGATCAAGGGGTCCATCTGCCCCGCACCTCTATAGTCACCCAACACATTTTTGGGTGTCTTGATTGGGTCCAGCACCTTCTAAACTCATCTCTGCCAACAGTGCATGTACGGTAGGAGGTCCTTAAGACCACCCTTAAGACCTCCTTTAGAAATTCACTCTCGTCAAGGCCAAGCCTCGACGCCCGTGTTTGTGCAGCAACACCCTCACATTATTCTCTCTTCTGATTCAGAACCAAGTTCTTCTTCCCCCATCATGGCTCAGCCAGTTGAGGAAGAAAACAATCTGGAGCACCAGCTCCAGCGACTCAATGACCTCTTCCAAAACTTCGTGCACCCACCACAGCGTCCTATGATGCGGGACCACTACAATCCTGCTGCGGTGGCCATTGAGCCTCGAGTCAGAATCCCGACTGGAGGACCTGATTCCGAATTGAAGCCCAACATGATTCATGCTATACCTAAATTCCATGGGCTTAATTCCGAAGATCCCTTCCAGCACATCAAACAGCTAAAGCATCTGGCCCAAACTTTTGGGTCGGATGCGCAAAATCGGGATATTCTTCTCATGAAGATGTTCTCCTTTTCTCTTATGGACAAGGCCGCCCATTGGTATCAAACTCAGACCCGGCCGATCAACACTTGGGAAGAACTTCAATCCGAGTTTTTGAAAAAGTTTTTTCCCGTTGGTCGGACCAACGCCTTGCGCCATCAGATTACGCACTTCACTCAACAATCAGGAGAACCTCTCCATGAGGCATGGGATCGTTTTCAGGATCTCATGAGAAAGTGCCCCCATCACGGAGTTCCTAAATGGGAACAGGTCCAATCTTTTTACCAGGGACTCCGTGAGGACATCCGCCTTTTCATCAATGCAACTTGCGGAGGAAACATCATGGGTCAACATGAAGACACCGTATGGGAGATTCTTGAAAACATATGCGAGAACTCCATCAACAATGACTCCATGGGATTATTCGACAGGACGAATACCCGCGCAGCGACGAATCTTAGGGGAGCACATGAGATGCAGGGCCTGTCCGCATCAGTCGACCTGGAATTAATGGCCAGTCGATTGGACAAGGTCTCAATAATTGAGAAGAAGGTGGATGAGCTGACTCAGCACTTGCAGTGAGCCACCTCTACGCGTAACTCCTTTGCACAACATCCTTCCACACAGGAGACTGTGCAAAACATTCTCCACCGATCTTCCCCTAGGATGGATCCATATCCATCCCCATCTGATTCCCGGATCGGAGGATCATCCGATCCTTTCTACACCAGCCCGGGGAATTCCATTCCCCCTTTCCCTGATTCTCTAGAGGTACCTCAGACCTGCGAGGACCTCAACGCCATCCAGAACGACCCATTCTCCAACACCTACAACCCTGGATGGAGAAACCATCCCAATTTTCAGTGGGCGGGAAATTCCTAAACCCAAAGACCACCTTTTCAGTCCCGCCCACAGCCCTCTCGTCATTACCAGCCGCCTCAGCCTCGGCCCAACCCTACTTATCCATCAGGGCCAAATCAGGATCAAATGTCCCTAATTCTTTAGACTCTGGCTGACATTCAAAGAACGAATGCGGCTATTCAAAAACAACACAAGGACGAACTTACAGAGGTTAGAACTCAACTGGCCCAGTTGGCAAATTCTCGCCAGCCAGGCACACTCCCTTCCCAACCTCTTCCTAACCCGAATAACGTGCCGACCCAGAAGCGCGTTATGAATCCAAATTTAGGCCACGCACAATGGATTTATCAGGCCCCTACTGCTCCATCTCCAGACGAGATGGAAGCTTCAACTTCTTATGCGGGATTTCAGCAGCAGCCACCCCTCTTACCAAACCCAAACCAAAATCAGGTCGGATTAAATTCTGTAACAACACGTAGTGGTAAAACAACTCAAGACCCGCATTATCCGAACCACTCCAAGCCTAATAACCATGACCCTAGGACAGTTATCCAAGATACCACTGTCCCAGATCAAGAACCCGGACCTATCCTAGAAGAACCAACCAAGGTCCCATTCCCTGAAGCCTTAATCAAAGAAAAGAGAAGAACCAAGCCCGTGGCACCTGAGGAGGACCTGGTCAAGCTCTTTGACCAGGTCCACATAAACATCCCCTTGATGGATGCAATCCACCACGTACCGGCTTATGCACGATTTTTAAAGAATGTGTGTACACCCCAGCGTAAGCCGCGAACCAAGAGTGGGAGTCCAATTGTTCTGTCAGAGCAAGCCAGCTCTGTAATCCTAAGCAGACTCCCACCCAAGGCTAAAGATCCTGGTACTCCCCTGATTTCCTGCAGGATAGGTGATACACAATTTGATAGAGCATTAGTAGACTTGGGTGCTTCCATAAATCTGATACCCACATCCTTACTTAACCATCTAGAAGAATCTGAGCTGAAACCAACTGAGGTGACATTACAATTAGCAGATCGATCTATAAAGTCACCAAAAGGGATTCTCGAGGATGTTATTGTGAGAGTGCGGGATTTCTACTTTCTTGTAGACTTCATAGTCTTAGATATGGACGCACCTGAGAACCCTAGGGATACACCAATCATTTTAGGGAGACCTTTCCTGGCTACTGCTAGAGCCAACATTAGCTGTGAGGAGGGCCAAATAGAGCTCAAATTTGGGAATCAAACACTGAAAATTGATATATTTAAGGCCCAACAAGGAATCAATTGCGGTGTCATCGAACAAATTTGTGACATTAGGACTTTGGTTGATGAAACACACTTCCAGAATGATCTGATTATACCTCATCAACCGCAGAAAAATCGTGATCCACAAACTGAGGAGTCGAATCCAGATATGAACAACCCAGTAACTCCCACCCTTGAACCTCACATCTATACTGAACCACCCGCTGCTGCTGATAACCCCATCCTCGAACTGAAGCCCCTTCCTGCTCACTTGAAATACATCTTTTTGGGTTCTAATCAGACCCTTCCTGTGATTATCAATTCCAACCTCAGTCCTGAACAGGAATCCCGTCTGATTGTTGTCCTCCAGCAACATCGCAGAGCCATCGGGTGGACTCTCGATGATTTGACTGGAATAAGTCCCTCTTATTGTACTCATCATATCTATTCAGAAGAGGGCACACGACCTTCTCGTGAAATGCAGAGACGCTTAAACCCCAATCTGCAGGAGGTCGTGAAAAAGGAGATCATCAAGTGGTTAGATGTCGGAATCATCTACCCGATCTCCGATAGTCGTTGGGTGAGCCCAATTCAGGTCGTGCCCAAGAAGGCAGGACTCACCACTATAACGACTGAAATCGGAGAAATCATTCCTACCCGATTAGCCAACTCGTGGAGAGTCTGTATAGATTACCGCCGACTCAATTCCTCCACGAAGAAGGATCATTTCCCACTGCCTTTCATTGATCAGATTCTCGAGAAACTAGCGGGAAATAGGTTCTTCTGCTTTCTTGATGGGTACTCCGGTTACAACCAGGTGGCAATCCATCCTGAGGACCAAGAAAAGACCACATTCACCTGCCCCTTTGGAACATACGCTTTCCGAAGGATGCCTTTCGGTCTTTGCAATGCACCCGCTACTTTTCAGCGATGCATGCTTGCCATATTCTCAGATATGGTAGGTGATTATCTGGAAGTCTTCATGGATGACTTTTCAGTTTTCGGAGCATCATTCGACGATTGCCTCCAACACTTGGTCCAGATACTCAGGCGGTGCATCGATGTGAATTTGGTTCTTTCCTGGGAAAAGAGCCATTTCATGGTGCCTGAGGGAATTGTCCTGGGGCACTCAATTTCGGAAAAAGGCATCCAAGTGGACCGAGCTAAGGTTGATCTGATTTCTCACCTTCCTATGCCTAGCTCGATCAAGGACATCCGATCTTTTTTGGGGCATGTCGGTTTTTATCGACGATTTATCCCTGATTTTTCAAAAATCGCGCGCCCCCTGACCACTTTTCTCTCCAAGGATGCTCCTTTCGAAATTTCCAAGGAATGCACTCAAGCATTTGAGATCCTACGTGACCGAGTCACCCAAGCCCCGATCCTACAATCCCCTGATTGGTCTCAACCCTTTGAGATCATGTGCGATGCATCCGACTTCGCTGTAGGAGCGGTTTTGGGGCAGAAAATTGACGGGAAACCTGTGGTCATTTACTACGCCAGCAAAACACTGGATGAGGCTCAACGTAACTATACGGTTACTGAGAAAGAGCTGCTAGCTGTAGTATTTGCCCTAGAAAAATTCAGATCATACCTTCTGGGTTCCCGTGTCATCATATACTCGGATCACACAGCTGTGAGGCATCTCCTTACAAAGAAGGACGCGAAACCTCGATTAATCCGATGGATCTTGCTGTTGCAAGAATTTGACCTTGAGATTCGCGACAAAGCGGGAAAGCAAAATGTGGTAGCTGACCACTTGTCCCGTCTTCCTTCTGAAATAATTGACCCTTCCGGACCCATCACTGAGCATTTTCCCGATGAGCACCTGCTGACTATCGGTACTAGCCTTCCATGGTTTGCTAATGTAGTAAATTACTTGGCATCTCATCAGATCCCGTCCGATTGGCCAAAGGCCAAGAAGGACAAATTACGCTCTGATGCTAAGTATTTCATTTGGGAAGACCCGTACCTCTTCCGCATAGGTGCTGATCAGATCATCCGGAGATGTGTCCCGGAAGAGGAATTCAACAATATCCTCTCCTTCTGCCATGACCAGGCATGCGGTGGCCATTTCTCCGGGCATAAAACCGCATCAAAAGTCCTCCAGTGTGGCTTTTACTGGCCCACATTATTCAAAGACGCGTACAGTCACTGCAAGGCATGCAGTCGTTGCCAGACTTTGGGCAACATGAGCCATCGCGACATGATGCCTATGCAACCGATTCTCGTATGCGAAATCTTTGATGTTTGGGGGATTGATTTTATGGGCCCCTTTCCTGTTTCGAATGGTTTCGAATACATTCTGCTGGCTGTGGACTACGTGTCCAAATGGATCGAAGCCATACCAACCCGAACCTGTGATCACAAAATCGTTCTCAAATTCATTCATCAAAACATTTTCTCAAGGTTCGGGATTCCTCGTGCAATAATCTCTGATGGGGGGACCCATTTCACAAATGCTCAGTTTAGGTCACTGATGACCAAATACGGGGTGTCTCACCGAATCTCTACTCCTTACCACCCCCAAACTAATGGTCTAGCTGAGCTGTCTAATCGGGAGATCAAGAAAATCCTGTAAGTCACTGTTCAGCCTGACAGGAAGGACTGGTCGTCCCGACTTCCGGAAGCATTGTGGGCCTATAGGACCGCCCACAAAACCCAATTAGGCATGTCTCCCTTTAGATTGGTGTACGGGAAGGCATGTCACCTTCCCGTAGAACTGGAGCATAAAGCCTATTGGGCAGTACGGAACTGTAATCTAGATTTTTCGAAGGCTGGAACCCACAGAAAACTTCAAATCAGCGAAATCGATGAATTACGCCTAGACGCGTATGAGAGCTCGCGAATCTACAAGGAGCGGGTTAAAGCCTTCCACGACAAGCATATCTCGAGAAAAGTCTTTCATCCTGGTCAGAAGGTCCTACTCTTTGATGCCCGACTCAAACTTTTCCCGGGAAAGCTGCGATCCAAGTGGGTCGGACCATATTTGGTTCGACAAGTTTTTAGAAATGGAGGTATCGAAATCAGTCCGCTCAGCCACAATTCCGAACCTTTCATCGTGAACGATCAGAGACTCAAGCCGTTCATTGATGTGACTTCTACTGATTTGGCTGAAGCATCTTATATCCTCCATTCCCCTTGAGCTTATTATGCCCAGCCGATGGCGTAAAACTCAGCGCTTAATGGGAGGCAACCCGTCATTTTCCTAAAAATCCAAAACCTTTTTCTGACACCTTTTGGAACTTAAGGTTCACCCGTGTAGACAGCCGACCCCACCTCAGATGCTTGCATCTGGGATTAGAAATCGTCCGCAACAGTCACCCCGACCCATTCACTCATCAAAACATTTGTCTTAAGGAATGAACTAAGTAAATAAAAAACCCCCTAGGTTACAATGAGGACATTGCAAATCTTAGGCATGGGGGGGTATGAAAGTGCAAAACTTGTAAGAAAAGGTTTCAAACAAAAAAATTCACATTTGCCAAAAAAAAACACCATAAAAATTAGAAATTTTTCAAAAAAGAATAAGAGGAAAAGAGGAAAAGGAAATTTTGTGAAGGAGAAGGAGAAAAGAAACAAAATGAAAAAGGAGCACAAAATTATGAAAAAAAAAAAAAATGATAGTCATTAGTAAGGAACTAAGGAATTAACCTAAGTTCTAGACCTCATCAAGAAAATAACTGAAAAGTGCATAATGAGATTAGTAAGAACGCAAACCTTAAGCATTCTTGAATAGACACTTAGTACCCATTAAGATCTGGACACTCCTCAAGAGGTTGAGGAAAATGAAAAGCTGAAGTATTAGGTCTAAGGCTTAGGGAGTATTTGGCCTCGTTAACTAATTTTTGGTTTACGGGACTTAGTAACCTAAGCACCCTAACCTCACACACAGCCTGGTTCAGTAAGCGTAAAAATCAAAATCACGCAGAAGCGTCGCAAAATTCTGAAAAGTACACCTAGAGTAGGAGCGGCCGATCAACACAAGTTGATTTGGATGAGTTCCCAGCGCGGAGAGGCGGGAAATCCCCTCGAAGATGCATAACAAAATATCATCTCCTCGGTGCTTGTCTCTTAGGATATTTACATATCCTACTGGGGGCATGTAAGCACTCTGCTGGTTCAGATTCCATGGATGGCATTATCTCGAAGTGTCAATTGCCAGGGTCTGAATTCAGCCACGGAACACCATGGATGGGATTATCTCGAAATCTCAATAGCCAGGGTTCCGGGGGTTGCCATGGGCGGGGCTATCTCGAAGCATCGATTGCCAGGAACCCTTGAGGATTGATGATGGGAGCAAGGAATCTGATACAGACCGTGTTGAAAAGCCAATCCTAAGCTAGAATTAAAAAGAAAAAGAGAGAGAACTCTCCAAACAGATAAATTTTCTATCTCTCTCTCTTACAAAATGCACTGCGAACTGAGCCAGGGCTAAAGTCATTTCAAGCACGGGTGCTTTAACCACAAAGTCCAATAAACCTTAGGTTAGTTCTCGTGGGCCTTAAAAACCTTTGCTAAGGACCGAGGCTAAGGCTAGACAGATTTGGATCTTGATTGGTACTAGAGTACCTTTTAGGCCTATGGTCAGCATTCTAACCTAATCTAAGCTCAAATGAAAAAGCACTTATCTGAAGCTATTAAGAACTTCATGGTCTAGAACAAGGGTTGAAACCTTAAGTTTTTGCTAAGGGACTAGCAAAAGCTAGGCATGGGGGTATGATGAGAACCTCATCATGAGCCATAACGAGCTCATTTTGACCTAATACAAATGATAAAAGCTCCTACATAACTCAAGGAAGGGCTTAACTTAGAAAATTCTGAGTTTAAGGAGAAAACAAGTCATAAGGGGTAAAAATGCAATTTTACCAGTATAATTTGCATACAGGTCCAAACATAGGTCAAACAAACCAAATAAGAAGAAAAGTGGGATGATCTTATAAGGGCTACAATAATTCCAAGGAACTAAATGATAATCTGTAACCCTAAAACAAACCCACTTCAATTCGCGAGGTTCGAGGCAAAGTAAAAACGTAATAAACCCTCTAAAATTCATAGAAAAATAATCTCTAGGGTTTAGAACCTTCGATTTGGCCTTAGGAACCCATTTTGACCTACATTGAGAACCATGCCCGATTAATAACTTAATTTGGGTTTTTGCGTAAATTGACCGGTCAAACAAGGTTTAATCTAGAAATAAAATTCACCATCAGATTCCTTAGGTCCTAATTAGTCATGTATAAAAACTTGAGCCTAAGAAGAAACTTTCTTGACCAACTTTACATTTTGGTCCTCATATATTTACTTTTTGGCCCTCAACTTTCGAACCCTCGCATTTTGGCCCCTAACTCTTCTTCGTTCTTTGCGTTCAGGTCCCTCCTGCAAAACCTGACCGGCACCATACTCCGGCGACCTTGCGCGGAGCATGGCGCCGCGCAGGGTAAGGGAGAGGGCCTGGCAAGTCAACCGGGGGTGCCCTGCGTCGTCAGCCGTCGCAGGAGCACCCCCTGGTCGCTGCAACCCACCATACCGGCCGTACGAATGCACGGACGGTATGGGTCTCCATCTCCGGCGTCCTCCGACGAGGGAGACACGTCGTCTCCCTCCGCCCTCCTCTCTGGTTCAGCCCCTATAAATACCCCCGTCGCTCCGCCGTTCTTCCCAGCTCGGTCCTGACGGAGAAACACCCTCTTTTCACTCTCTTCCCACTCCGACAGGAAGCCCTCTAGCTCCGGCGGTCTCTCCTCTTCCTCCTCGTCGTTCTGCCACACTACCAGCAGCAGGACTGCCTTCCCCCGCTCTTCCCGCGCCGCGCCGCACCCAGCGTGCGCCTCTCCAGCCCTCTCCTCGCCGTCGCTCCTTCCTCCGGGCAGCTTCTTCTCCGGCGATAGTCGATACGACTGTCGCCTGCTCCGCCCCCTCCTCGTCCTACTAAGTAGGTGTAACTTCTCACCTTTCTCCCCTCTTCCTTTTCCTCACTTTAAACCCTTACTGTCGCCCTCGATTCCGACCAATCACCCTCACCTTCTCCACCTCCGGCCACACTCCGGTGACCTGCTCCCATCACTCCAGCATCCCACACGGCTCGCTGACCTGCATATAACCTCCGCCTCATCACGCCGACCCACTTCCGCCCCTTCGCTACCACTCTTCGCCTACACCATACTCCACCGAACAAACCCATTTCCCGCGCCACAATCTGACCTAGCGCAGCCCCTACGCTCCGCCTCACGGCTTGCCAGACCCCCCACCACCTTCGCCGTGCCACGGCGAAGGTTCTCCGCTTGTCTAATTAGGCCGAGAGGCCGTTCTTCTGTGAACAGGTGTCTCGCCCTCCATCGCCATTGCTGAGCAGCCGGAGCTCCTTCAACCTGCAGCTGCAGGCGCGATTCGCCCAGGTCCGACTCCCAGGTTTCGCGGAGAGTCTCCGCGAAGCGTCCCAGGCTTGCAGTTGGGGCAAAGGCCTCGCGTGCAACCGCGAACTCCTGCAGCGTCTTCAGCTGCGGGCACCCAATTGGGGTGGGACATTTAGTCCCACCTCGGAACTTTTCAGAGGTGCGCGCCCGCATAAAGGCAAAAAGTGCCTTAAGCTCGTTGCCTCCTGAGCACGGGGTGGGGTCCCTCTCACTTACCCGCTCGACCCGGCCTCGTCCGCGGCCACGCCCCGCGGACCTGGCCCGACCCGACTAAGCCCGACCTGCACTCCTCGCCCACCACGCATGCCGGTGGGCCTGGACCCGGGCACGACCCTTACCCGAATACCCGGCAGCTCTGGGAGAGCTTTCCTAAGAGCGGCTTCCGTGAGAGAGAAACGCGGGGGAGAGGGTAGAATTAGGTTTTGCCCCTCTGATCAAGCTGTGCAAGTGTGCAGGCAGAGAAGAAGAAGAAAGACGCCCGCTGAACAGAGAAGGAGAAGAAGACTGAAGGAAGAAGAGCAGCCAGGGCTGCCCGAAGCAAAGGACTGCGGAAGAAGAGGAAGAAGAACTGAAGCAACACTGTAGCATCCGTGGGTTAAGTCGTCTGATTGGAAAATCAGACGACGTCCTGAAGACAGGTGAAGACAAAGAAGAAGAAGAAAAAGAAGAGAGATGGAGCAGCCAAGCAGAAGAAGAAGAGAAGCAAGAAGAAAAGAAGAAGAAGAGCACGGGAGGGAGATCTGAAGCAAGAAAAGAAGAACAGGAAGAACAAAAGCTAAAGAGAAGACAAAGAGAAAGAAAGAAGAAAAGAAGAAGAAGCCAAACTTTCATCTCTCTCTCTCTCTTTATTTTTGTAATAGAACATGTATATCTCTAGAATACAACTTGCTCCCTGAGTTCGACCTCGGGAACTCTTTTATTTTCCGAGTAAAAAATATAAAATTGTAATAATGGCAATGACTACCTGTACTACAACGTTATAACAAAACTAGTAGTCACGAAATAGCCGTTACCACCTGTGCCTTTAAATGTTGCCTTAGGTCTGGTCGCATCTTCTAAGCTTGATTTGGCCTGAGAAAACCCCTAAATTCGTCCTCCCTCACCTCCGGCCAACAGCCCGCAAGCTCTGGTGGTCTGTCCTCCCTCTTCTCGTCGCTCTGCCACCATGCCAATGGCAGAGTCATCTCCGCCTCGCTCCTCCGTATCACGCTGTACCCGCACGAGCTTCTCTGACCCCTTCATCATCGCCGTCATCCCCACCTCAGGGCCTTTGTCTCCGACGATGGCACATATGAGCCGTCCGTCTCCTCCCTCCTTTCATCTGGTAAGTAGGTTAGAATTATTCCCCTCTCTCCCCTCTTTATTTCCCCTCTCTTAATTTGCATTTTCGACCCCTCAACACCGCAGACCAACACCATCTTCTCCACCTCCGGCAGACCACCGGGAGGTGTCTCCGCCACCTCCCTACACCCATCCACCTCACCAGACCCCTCAGAAGCACCACCACCATTCACTGGTCACTTTCCCCATCTCCATCGACCGCTACAACCTCCACTATCACTCCCTGAACACACCCATCATCACGGTCACAAACCAACCTAGGCACGCATGCCTAGGCCACCCCGCGCCCATCTACCTACCACAACACCTTCACCATGTCATGGCGAAGCTCCCTGCATGATCTAATGAGGCCGCGAGGCTATTTTTCTTGAGAACAGGTTCTTGTCTCCATCGCCATTGGAGCTGACATGCAGCTTGCTCGCAAGCTTCAACCCAAGCATCAGGCTCCAGGTGAACAGGTCCAGGAGGTGTGGAGTTACCTCGCACATTCAATCAGCCAGTGAGTGGCTTTGAGAAAGCACTGCAACCGCCGCAATCGAAGGTGACCCCCTACGGGTGTGCGCGCAGAAGCCGGTGGGACTTTTAGTCCCACCTCGGGCTTTTTGGAGTGAGGTGAGTGATATAAGTTGAATTTGTGTTTCCTCTTCGTTGCCTCAAGTCACAGGGTGAGGTCCCCTCGCCCTCGCCTACCTCGTCCGCAGTCACCCCTACGTGGACCTAGCTGACCCGTTTACCCTGCACTCCTCGCGCACCACCCACGCCGATGCGCCTGGACCCGGGCGCACGTAACTCGACCCGTATACTGGATTTTCTGGCTCTAAGAGAGCGAAGAAAGATATAGAGAGAGAGAGACACGGGGAGGGTAGGGGGTAGGTTTTGCTGAGTGGTGTTGTGCAAGAAAGAAGGAGTTAAGGAAGAGGTGTAGCAGAGACTGAAGAAGAAGAAGGCGCGGCTGAAGGAGGAGGCCAAAGTGAAGAAGGCCGTAGGGAAGAAGAAAGAGGAGAAGCAGAAGAAAGAAGACTGAAGAAGAAGGAAAGAGAGGCATTGTAGTAGAGGAGCGACAGAGGAAGAGAAGAAAAAGAAGGAGGCATGGCTGAAGAAGATTGCAGAGGCCAAGGAAGAAGAAGGAGGAGGCACAGTAGAGAAGAACGGAAGAAGAAGAAGACAAGGGTAGACAAAGAAGAACAGAAGAAGGAACTGCAGAAGAAGAAGAAGAAAGAGTGAGAGTACTGTAGCATTCGCCAGTTAAGACGTCTGATTCATAGAATCAGACGTCTAAGAAAGGAAAGGCAGAGAAAGGAAGAAGGAGAAGGTGTGGCCAAGCAGAAGAAAGAAAAAGGAAAAGAAAGAGAGAAGAGAAAGAAGAAGTCACAAAGAGAAAGAAAGAAGAAAAGAGAAGAAGAAAGACAAATCTATTTCTTCTTGCATTTTCTCTCTCTAGTTTTCATATACATTGGATTGCATTGATATCATCTTTTGAGTAATTTGAGATTGTGATTTAGTTTCTAAAATACCAATTTGCTCCCTGAGTTCGACCTTGGATACTTTAGTTTTCGAGTAAAAAATTGTTAATTGTTTATAACGCCTTTTCAACTATACTGCAACGAGATTAATTTAAAAACACGACAAAGAGTTACAACAATTTTTGGCACCGTTGCCGGGGAGCAATGGGCATTTTAGAAGCATTAATCACAACTTCTGATTCAATACTGACTTAATTTCTCTCTTTTGTTGTGTTTGTCGCAGGAAAGCCAAGGAAAGAAAAGCAGTCGCACAACAACCACACCACGGAACATGTAAACTTTCATTAGCCCTCTCTCTTAATTCCCTCAAAATCTAAAAAGGAAAAAAAAATAAAGAAAAAAAAATCAATCTAGGGCTACTTGTTTTCATATTTAGTAATTCACCAAAGTTGCGTAATTTTCATTTCAACACATTTTTAATTGCACATCCACTTAAGGTAACTGGGGCTAAAACCTTTTTGATTGAGCCCTAGATACCAATTTTTAAGGCAACTAAATTGGACCAAATAGAGCCAACTTAAGGATTACAAGCTAGGGTTTTAGAGACACATCTTCTTCTAAGCAAAGAATCAAAAATTTCAAAAAGAGGTGTGCCTAAGCCTTATTTGAAAAGACCTATCCAAGAGAAACCCTAAGCAAATCAGGCTCTCAATCCATTTAAACCCTAAAAGCAAGGACCTAAAAGCTCTCAAAGGAACAAAGAGGTGAAGTTGATCCTTTGGGTCAACCAAGCTTAAAATTAAGTCACTTTGCACTCAAAAGACCTAAAGTTCAAGTGGAACCCTAAGCACCTTGATCTTAAGTAAAAAAGGTAGACTTAAGAGGTCAAGGTCCCCATTCTGATCTACCTGGAATCTCAGTGACAAGAGAGGTCGGGTGGGGGAAACCTTGTAACCTATGGGGACGCTCTACCATGTAGGGGTCTTCACGGGACTCTCCCTCTCTGGCTGCCCAGGTATTTCTCAGGTGGACGACCTTTCTGACTAAGGGGTATCATCCGCCCCGAATCTCTATAGTCACCCAACATATTTTGGGTGTCTCGATTGGGTCCAGTACATTCTGATCTCATCAAATCCTTCGATGCATGTTTGGTAGGAGGTCCTTAAGACCTCCTTTAGAAATCCACTCTCCCTGAGGCAAAGCCTCGGTACCCTTGTTTGTGCAGCAACCCCACCACATAGATCTTTGCTCTGATTCAGAACCAAGTTTTCCTTCTTCCATCATGGCACAATCCGTTGAAGAAGAGAACAACCTTGAGCACCAGCTTCAGCGCCTAAATGATCTCTTCCAAAACTTTGTAAACCCACCATAGTATCCTATAATGCGAGATCACTATAATCCCGCTGCGGTGGCAATCGAGCCTCGAGTCCGAATCCCGGCTGGAGGACCTGATTCCAAACTTAAGCCCAATATGATTCATGCCATACCAAAATTCTATGGGCTTAATTCTGAGGATCCATTCCAGCACATTAAACAGCTCAAGCATCTGGCCCAGACCTTCGGGTCAGATGCACAAAATCGGGATATTCTGTTCATGAAGATGTTTCTTTCTCCCTCATGGACAAGGCTGCTCATTGGTATCAAACTAAGACTCGTTCGATCAACACATGGGGTGAACTTCAGTCCGAGTTTCTAATGAAGTTCTTTCCCGTTGGTCGGACAAATGCCTTGCGCCATCAGATCACTCATTTCACCCAACAAACGGGAGAACCTCTTCATGAGGCATGGGACCGATTCTTGGATCTCATGCGAAAGTGCCCCCATCATAGAGTTCCTAAATGGGAACAAGTCTAGTCTTTTTACTAGGGACTCCGTGAAGACATTCAATTATTCATCAATGCAACTTGCGGAGGAAACATCATGGGTTAGCATGAGGACACGGTGTGGGAGATTCTTAAGAATATGTGCGAGAACTCTATCAATAATGACTCCATGGGCTTATTCGACCAGACGAATGCCCGCGCATCGATGAATCTTAGGGGAGCACATGAGACGCAAGGCCTGTCCGCATTCGTCGACTTGGAGCTGATGGCCAGTCGGTTGGACAAGGTCTCTATCATAGAGAAGGTGGACGAGCTGACTCGGCATTTGCAGCGAGCCACCTCTGCACAGAACTCTTTCTCACTGCCACCTCTCGGGAGGGAAACTGTGCAAAATATCTGTCACCGATCTTCTCAGGGGATGGACCCGTATCCACCCTCGTTTGACTCTAGGACCGGAGGGATCTCTGATCCGATCTATTCCAGTAGGGGGAACTCTGAACCCCCTACTCTGACTTTCCTGAGGCTCCTAAGACCTGCGAGGACCTCAACGCCATCCAGAATAACCCATTTTCCAACACCTACAACCCTGGATGGCGAAATCATCCTAATTTCCAGTGGATGGGAAATTCTCAGAATCAAAGACTACCTTATCAACCCCGTCCACAAGCCCCTCGTCTATATTAGATGCCTTAGCCTCTACCCAACCCCACCTATCAATCTGGGCCAAACTAAGACCAAATGTCTCTTATCCTTCAAACATTGGCTGAAATTCAGAAAAATAATGCGGTAATACAAAAACAGCACAAGGACGAGATCACAGAGGTTCGCAACCAGCTTGCCCAGATGGTGAATTCCCACCAATCGGGCACACTTCCTTTGCAACCTCTGCCAACCCAAATAACGTACTGACCTAGAGGCTCGTTATGAATCCAGGCCATGCACATATGATTTATTAGGCCCCTTTTGTTCCATCACCTGACGGGATGGAAGCTTCGACATCTTATGCGGGATTTTAACTACAGCCACCCATTTTACCAACCCCAAACCAGAACCAGGCAGGATTGAACTCCATAACAACCCGTAGTGGTAAAGCAACTTGATGTAAACACATTTACACTACTTAAGATGTCTATTTTTGCATGTTCTTAAGCATAGGATTGCATTTCATGATATAAATATTGCATAACATGTATCATCTTGCATTTAGAGTAGTTTGAATAAAATGGAGGTTAATTGTCTTCTTTTATGTGCTTGGATAGGGTAAATATTTTATCGGGGCCTCGGATCAAAGATCCAACCATATGGATGTGATCAGGGCGACGATTGGAGTTCAACGACTCCAAGATCGCCCTAATCAGGCATCCGTAGCATCAGATAGTGACCGGGGAACCCTAGAAGATCAAGGGTTAGGATGGTGAAAATCCACACTTCAGATGAAAAATCCGACCACACGGATGAATTCGGATTGACAATCGTAGCTCAACGACGCAAAAATCGAGTCAATCCGACATCCGTGGCACCATCTACAACTTCCAGAAGATGGACGGCCAAGATGGCGCCACATGGCACCATCTCGGTTGCCCAAACGACTGCTTACATTCCATGAAGACCGTGCACCCGCCCCCTCTCCGCCGTTGGATCTCGATCCAACGGCTGTGGATGCGGCTCTTTAAAATCATCCGCGAGACTTTTCGACCGCATAGCGCAGCGGAGATGAAGCTGCGGGCAAAGCAGAGGTCGCGGGATCGAGTCCCGCGAGCATCAAATCAGGCGCAAGCGAGCAGGCACGTGGAGCGTTGGATCTTGATTGGACGGCCGCGTGCGCCCGATAGCGTTCATGCGCTATTGCACGCGCAGCGTCATGCACGATCACACGCGCCAGATGGGCGCAGCAGCGGGCGGAGATGCGTCTTAAGCCGTCTGATCTCGCGATCGAACGGCTGAGAATCAAACTACGTGCGCATGCGTTGCGCACGCGGGCAGCTGAGGAGGCGCGCGTGGGCGCGGGAGCTACGCCCATGTTGGGGGCTTTAGTGACGGATTTATCCATCACTAAAGACTCGTCATTTATTATTTTGAAGTTGTAATGACTATTTTGCCCCCACTCCTTGCAACTATAAAAGGAGACCCCCTCCATACGAAATTCTCATCCCTTCCTTCTCTTCTCTACCCCTCCAAATCTCGAGAGAAGCTTGTCCCATACCCGGGATGCTCCTCGCAAGATAAAGTATAAATTTTCATCCCCCTTCGGAAGTGGATCCCACGATGACAACGGCGTGCTGCTCCGTTCCTGTTCTTCTGCTTCGTCCTCCTTCGTCTTTCTTCGTTCTCCTTTGTCCAGGCGTCGTCCCGTCCGGGTCGTCCTCCAAGCAATCGTCGAGGAGGATAACTTCTCTCTCCCATTCTTATTTACAGCTTTTCTAGTGTAGAATTTTCCTGCTTTATAGTGTAATTGATTTCCCGCTTTCTAGTGTAACTTTTACTTAGTTTGATTGTATAAATAGTTAAAATATTGAATGCATGTTCTCTTTCTCTCTCTCTCTCTCTTTTAGTTTGATAGCTCCATTGTAATTATATCGCCTTGCTTATCAAAAATCCTAAAAAAATGTAATTGCGAATATAGATCAACGTAGCCTCCCTGTGTTTCACTCGGAATTCTTTTCGGTATAAATTTTATTTGTTGAACACAAATTCTTCGCTTTCAAGCTACAATGACAAGTTTTCTAAAACCAAATACGTTAGCGTAGCGATTCGCATGTTCAACACAACTCAAGACCCACCTTATCCAAACCACTCCAAGCCTGGTAGTGAACCAAGCCCTGGGATAGTTATCCAGGATGTCCCTATCCTAGATTAAGAACCTGGACCTATTCTAGAGGAACCAACCAAGGTTCCATTTCCCGAGGCCTTGACCAAGGGAGAAAGGATAACCAAACACGTGGCTCCTAAGGAGGATCTGGTCAAGCTCTTTGAATAGGTCCAGATAAACATCCCTTTGATGGATGCAATCCGCCACATACCGGCTTACGCACGATTTTTGAAAGGTGTGTGTACACCCAAGTGTAGGCCACAAACCAAAAGTGGGAGTCCGATCATACTGTCAGAGTAAGCCAGCTCTGTAATCTTGAGTAAACTCCCACCCAAGGCTAAAGACCCAGGCACTCCCCTGATTTCATGTAAAATTTGTGAAACCCAATTCGATAGAGCTTTGTTAGACCTAGGTGCCTCCATAAACCTAATACCTACATCCCTCCTTAACCACCTTGAGGAGTCCGAGCTTAAACCAACAGAGGTGACATTGCAGTTAGCCGATCGATCCATCAAGTCACCTAAAGGAATACTCGAGGATGTTATTATTAGGGTACGAGATTTCTACTTCCCGGTGGATTTTATAGTTCTAGATATGGATGCACTTGAGAATCCCAGGGATACATCGATTATACTAGGGAGACCTTTTCTGACCACTGCTAGGGCCAACATAAGTTGTGAGGAGGGCCAAATAGAATTGAAATTTGGGAACCAAACTCTAAAGATTGACATCTTTAAGGCCCAACAAGGGATTAATTGCGGTGTTGTAGAAAAAATATGTGATATCAAAGCTGTGGTTGATGAACCGCATATCAAGGACAACCTGATTATCCCTGATCAACCACAAGAAGATCAAAACCCGCAAATAGAGGAGTCTGAACCTGATCTGGATACACCCATAACTCCTACCCTTATTCCCGACACACACTTTGAACCACCCGTTGCTGCTGATAATCCCTTCGTGGAACTCAAGCCCCTTCCCGATCATTTGAAATACGTCTTTTTGGGTTCCAATCAGATGTTTCCTGTGATTATAAACTCCATACTCACACCTAACCAGGAATCCCGTTTGATTACTATTCTCCAGCAACATCGTAGAGCCATTGGATAGACTCTCGGTGATTTGACTAGTATCAGCCCCTCTTATTGCACACACCATATCTACTCTGAAGAGGGCGCACGACCTTCGCGTGAAATGCAGAGACGTTTGAACCCTAATCTGCAGGAGGTCGTGAAAAAGGAGATCATTAAGTGGTTAGATGCAGGGATCATCTACCCGATCTCTGACAGTCGATGGGTGAGTCCAATCCAAGTTGTGCCTAAGAAGGCAGGACTCACCACCATCACGACTGAAATCGGAGAGGTCATACCAACCCGTATAGCTAACTTGTGGAGAGTCTGCATTGTTTACAGAAGACTCAATTCCTCCACGAAGAAGGATCATTTCCTACTATCGTTTATTGATCAGATCCTCGAAAAACTAGCGGGAAATAGGTTCTTATGCTTTCTTGACGGGTACTCCAGTTATAACCAAGCGGCAATCCATCCAGAGGACCAAGAAAATACCACGTTCACCTGCCCCTTCGGGATGTACGCGTTCCGAAGGATGCCTTTCGATCTCTGCAATGCACCCGCGACTTTTCAGTGGTGCATGCTTGCCATATTCTTTGATATGGTAGGTGATTATTTGGAAGTCTTCATGGATGACTTTTCAGTATTTGGAGCATCATTTGACGATTGCCTCCAGCACTTGATCCAAATACTCAGGCGATGCATTGACGTGAATCTGGTTCTTTCCTGGGAAAAGAGCCATTTCATGGTGCCTGAGGGAATCGTCCTGGGACATCTAATTTTGGAGAAAGGCATCCAAGTCGATCAAGCCAAGGTTAACTTGATTTCCAATCTCCCTATGCCTAGCTCGATCAAGGACATTCGATCTTTTCTGAGGCACATCAGTTTTTACCATCGATTTATCCCTGATTTTTCGAAAATTGTGTGCCCCCTGACCACTCTTCTCTCCAAGGTTGTACCTTTTGATATCTCCAAGGAATGCACTCAAGCGTTTGAGATCCTTCGTGACCGAGTTACCCAAGCCCCGATCCTATAGTCCCCTGATTGGTCTCAACCCTTTGAGATCATGTGCGATGCATCTGACTTCGCTGTAGGAGTGATTTTGGGGTAGAAAATTGATGGGAAACCCATGGTCATTTACTACACTAGCAAAACACTTGACGAGGCTCAGTGTAACTAGACCGTTACTGAGAAAGAGCTGCTAGCCATAGTATTTGCCCTAGAAAAATTCAGATCTTACCTCCTGGGTTCCCATGTTATTATCTACTCGGATCACACAGCTGTGAGGCATCTCCTTGCAAAGAAGGATGCGAAACCTCGATTAATCCGATGGATCTCACTGTTGCAAGAATTTAACCTCGAGATTCACGACAAAGCGGGAAGACAGAATGTGGTAGCTGATCACTTGTCTCGCCTTCCTTTTGAGATCATTGACCCTTTCGGACCCATCATGGAACACTTTCCTGATGAGCACCTCCTGACTATTAATACCGGGCTTCCATGGTTTGCTGACATAATGAACTACTTGGGATCATATCAGATCCCGTCTGATTGGTCGAAGGCCAAGAAGGACAAATTGCATTTCAATGCCAAGTATTACCTTTTGGAAGACCCGTATTTATTCCGCATTGGTGTTGATCAAATTATCCAATGTTGTGTCATGGAAGCGGAAATCAAAGACATGCTCTCTTTCTGCCATGACCAGGCATGTGGTGGACATTTTTCAGGACACAAAATCGCATCAAAAGTTCTCCAGTGTGGCTTTTACTGGCCCACAATTTTTAAGGATGCATACAATCACTGTAAGAAAGGTACCCGTTGCCAGACCTTAGGCAACATGAGCCATCGAGACATGATGCCTTTACAACTGATCCTGGTATGCGAGATTTTTGACATATGGGGGATTGATTTTATGGGACCCTTCCCTATCTCGGATGGCTTCAAATACATTTTACTTGCTGTTGACTATGTGTCCAAATGGATTGAAGCCATTCCAACCTAAACCAATGATCACAAATTCGTTATCAAGTTTATTCACCAAAACATCTTCTCACTGTTCGGGATTCCACGTGCAATCATTTCTGATGGAGGGACCCATTTCACAAACGCTCAGTTCTGGTCACTGATGACTAAATACGGGGTGTCGCACTGAATCTCTACTCCTTACCACCCCCAAACTAATGGTCTAGCTGAGCTATCAAATCAAGAGATCAAGAAAATCCTCCAGGTTACTTTTCGACCTGATAGGAAGGATTGGTCATCCCGGCTTCCGAAAGCTTTGTGGGCCTATAGGACCGCCCACATGACCTAATTAGGCATGTCTCCTTTCAGACTGGTGTATGGGAAGGCATGTCACCTCCTCGTCAAATTGGAGCATAAAGCCTATTGGGAAGTATGGAATTGCAACTTCGATCTTTCTAAGGTTGGAACCCATAGAAAGCTTCAGATGAGTGAGATTAATGAATTACGCCACGATGCATATGAAAACTCATGAATCTACAAAGAGCGGGTTAA
The DNA here is from genome assembly GCA_037157565.1 of Thalassia testudinum. NCBI lineage: Eukaryota > Viridiplantae > Streptophyta > Magnoliopsida > Alismatales > Hydrocharitaceae > Thalassia > Thalassia testudinum. The sequence goes on along the minus strand of JAZHRO010000046.1, from coordinate 16,864,368 downwards.
AGCCTTTCACGACAAGCACATATCTAGAAAGATCTTTCATCCTGGCCAAAAGGTCCTACTCTTTGATTCCCAACTCAAATTATTCCCAAGGAAGCTACGATTTAAGTGGATCGGACCATACTTAATTCGATGAATCTTTGGAAATGGAGCCGTTGAGATCAGTCCACTCAGCCACGATTTCGAACCCTTTGTCATGAACGGTCAGAGACTCAAACCATTCATTGACATGACCAATACAGATTTGGCTGAGTCATCCTTTATTCTCCATTCTCCCTAATCTCATTGCACCCAGCTGATGGCGTAAAACTCAGTGCTCAACGGGAGGCAACCCGTCATTCTTTGAAAAACCTGAAACCTTTCCTGACATTTCTATGCTAAATTCATATTGCACTTTAGGGTTCATCCATTAGAACAGTTGACTCCACCTCAGGTACCCGTACCTGAGTCTAGAAATCGTCCGCAATAGTCACCTCAACCCATTCACTCACCAAACACCTGTCCTAATGAATGAACTAAGCTGAATTCGAACCCACCTAATTTACAATGGAGACATTGCAAATCATAGGAATGGGGGGGTATGAAAGTGCAAAGTGTATGAAACTCAATCAAGAAAAGGTTTCAACAAAAAAAAAATCACATATCTAAAAAAAAAAAACTGAGAAGAGAGGGAAAATTTTTGGGCTATACAAAATAGGAGGAGGAAAAAGAGGAAAATGACAAAAATGGAACACAAAATGAAAAAGAAAGAGATAGTCATTAGTAAGAAATTAAGGGATTAACAGAAGTTCTAAACCACATCAAGAAAAGTAAAGAAAAGTGCTAAAGAGACACAAAAAGAGATTAGTAGGAATGCTGACATTAGGCCTTTTTGGCTAGACTCTTAGTACTCGCTAAGATCTGGATAATCCTCAAGAGGTTGGGGAAAATGCAAAGCTTAAGTATGAGGTCTAAGGCTTATAGAGTATTCGACCTCATTAACTGACCTTCGATTTGCGGGACTCGAGAACCTAAGCACCCCAATCCACATACAGTCTAGTTCAGTACGCATAACTATCAAACTCACGTAAAAGTGTTTTAATGTTTTGAAAAAGTTGCCTAGATTAGGAGTGGCCGATCAACACAAGTTGATTTGAACGAGTTCCCAGTGCGGAGAGGTGGGAAATTTCCCTCGAAGATGCGTAACAACATATCATCTCCTCGGTGCTTGTCTCTTAGGATATTCACATATCCTATCGGGGATATGTAAGCACTCTGCTGGTTCAGATACCATGGGTGGCATTATCACGAAATGTCAATTGTCAGGGTCTGGATTCGGCCACGGAACGGCATGGGTGGGATTATCTTGAAATCTCGAAAACCAGGGTTCTGGGGGTTGCCTTGGGCAGTGCTATTACGAAGCATTGTTTGCCAGGAACCTTTGAGGATTGATGATGGGGACAAGGAATCCGATATAGATCGTGTTGAGAAGCCAATCCGAAGCTAGAAATAAAAAGAAAAGAGAAAGAAAACTCTCCAAACAAATAAATCCTCTGTCTCTCTCTTACAAAAATGCACTGTAAACTGAACCAAGGCTAAATATGTCTCAAGCACGAGTGCTTTAACCACGGAGTCCAATGAACCTTAGGATAGTTGTTGCGGGCCTTAAAAACCTTTGCGGAGGACCGAAGCTAAAGCTAGTTAGGTACTGGACAATAGTACCTCTAGGCCTATTGTCGACATTATAACCTAATCACAAGAGAAAAAGAAGAAAAAGCGCTTATCATAACTGGTGAAAGAAACTCATGGTCAAGAACAGAAGTTAAAACCACGAAATTTTGCTAAGAGACTAGCAAAAGCTAGGCATGGGGGTATGATGAGAACCTCATCATGAACCCTAACTAGCTTATTTTGACCTAATAAAGTGAACAAAAGCTCCTGCATAACCAAAGGAAGGCCTAACTCAAGAAATTACTGATCTGAAAAGAATACATGAAACAAAGGGTAAAACTACAATTTTATCATTGTAGTGCATCAACGGGATTTCTCAGGGTCTAGACATAGGTCAATTGGACTTAATAAGCGAAAAAGTGGGATGGTTTAGTCAGAAAAGGGTTATTGTGAAATTTAAGAATTAAATAACATTCTGTAACCCTAAAACAAATCCACTTAATTTCACAAGGTTTCAAGTAGGATAAAAATAACATAAACCCTCAAAAATTCATGGAAAAATATCCCCTAGGGTTCAAAACCTTCAATTTGGCCTTTGGAACATGTTTTGACCTAGATTGGGGTCCAAACTCAATATTAGACCTAATTTGGGTTTTTATGCAAAATGTCAAGTCAAACGTGGTCAAACCTAAAATCCAACTTCACCAATAGATTCCTTAGGTCCAAATTAGGTTTTTACCAAAATTTGGATTTAAGGGAAGGCCATCTTGACCTACTTTGCAAAATAGTCCACCTAATTATATTCTGGCCCCTAACTTTTTAAAACCCTTGCCAAAACCCCCTCAACTTCTTCATCACTTTTCGCATTCCAGTCCTTCTACCATTGCAGCAGAGACCCATACCTATGGCGAAGTTTCGAGGAGGATTTCTCCTTGCTTCCCCAGGGAGCTGCTCTCAGATTTGAAAGGGGGGTTCTCTAAGAAGTCCCCTACCGCCTGAGTAGCGCCCCGTGCCCTAATTCACACCATACCTCTCATGCGAATGCTTGAAAGGTATGGGTATTATTTGCGGCCATACCTCCTGTGAGAGTCTTGAGCTTTGATGCTCGCCTTCCAAGCACAAGGCCCTCTGCCTGTGCCTTTAAATGTTACCTCAGGTCCGACCACATCTTCTAAGCTTGATTTGGCCTGAGAAAACCCCTAAATTCATCCTCCTTCACCTCCGGCCAACAGCCCGCAAGCTTCGGTGATCTGTCCTCCCTCTTCTCGTCACTCTGCCACCATAGCAGTGGCAGCGTCATCTCCGCCTCTCTCCTCCGCATTGCGCTGTACCCGCGCGAGCTTCTCCGACCACTTCATCATCGCCGTCATCCCCACCTCAGGGCCTTCGACTCCGATGATGGCACATACAAGCCGTCCGCCTCCTCCCTCCTTTCCTCCATTAGGTAGGTTAGAATTATTCCCCTCTATCCCCTCTTCATTTCCCCTATCTTAATTTGCATTTTCGACCCCTTGACTCCGCATACCACCATCATCTTCTCCACCTCCGGCAGACCATCGACGAGGTGTCTCCGTCACCTCCCCACACCCATCCACCTCGCCAGACCTCTTAGAAGCACCACCACCATCCACTGATCACTTTCACCATCTCCATCGACCGCCACAGCCTCCACTATCTCTCCCCAACCACACCCATCATCACAGCCACAAGCTGACCTAGGCACGCACACCTAGGCCACCCTGCATCCAGCCACCTACCACAACACCTTCACCATGTCATGGAGAAGCTCCTTGCGTGATCTAATGAGGCCGTGAGGCTATTTTTCTTGAGAATAGGTTCTTGCCTTCGCTGCCATTGGAGCTAACATGCAACTTGCTCGCAAGCTTCAACCCAGGCATCAGGCTCCAGGTGAACAGGTCCAGGAGGTGCGGAGTTACCTCGCACATACAGTCAGCCAGTGAGTGGCTTTGAGAAAGCACTGCAGCCGCGGCAATCGAAGGTGACCCCCTACAAGCGTGCGCGCAGAAGCGGGTGGGACTTTTAGTCCCACCTCGGGCATTTTGGAGTGAGGTGAGTGATATAAGTTGAATTTGTGTTTCCTCTTCGTTGCCTCAATTCATGGGGTGAGGTCCCCTCACCCTCCCTGCCTCGTCCGTGGTCACCCCTACACGGACCTGGCTGACCCGTTTACCTTGCACTCCTCGCACACCACCCACGACGGTGTGCCTGGACCTGGGCGCACGTAACCCGACCCGTATACCCGATTGTCTGGCTCTGAGAGAGTGAAGAGAGAAATATAGAGAGAGAGACATGGGGAGGGCAGGGGGTAGGTTTTGCTGCGTGGTGTTGTGTAGGAAAGGAGTTAAGGAAGAGGCGTAGCAGAGATTGAAGAAGAAGGCGTAGCTGAAGGAGGAGGCCAAAGTGTGGAAGGCCGCAAGGAAGAAGAAAGAGGAGCAGCAGAAGAAAGAAGACTAAAGAAGAAGGAAAGAGAGGCACTGTAGTAGAGGAGCGGCAGAGGAAGTGAAGAAAAAGGAGGCATGACTGAAGAGGACTACAGAGGCCAAGGAAGAAGGAGGAGGTGCAGCAGAGAAGAATAGAAGAAGAAGAAGACAAGGGTAGACAAAGAAGAACAGAAGAAGAAGGAACCATAGAAGAAGAAGAAGAAAGAGTGAAAGTACTATAGCATTCGCCAGTTAAGACGTCTAAGAAAGGAAAGATAGAGAAAGGAAGAAGGAGAAGGTGCGGCCAAGCAGAAGAAAGAAAAAGGAAAAGAAAGAGAGAAGTGAAAGAAGAAGTCACAAAGAGAAAGAAGGAAGAAAAGAGAAGAAGGACAAATCTATTTCTTTTTGCATTTTCTCTCTCTAGTTTTCATATACATTGGATTTCATTGATATCATCTTTTGAGTAATTTGAGATTGTGATTTAGTTTCTAAAATACCTATTTTCTCCCTGAGTTCGACCTCGGATACTTTAGTTTTCGAGTAAAAAATTGTTAATTATTTATAATGCTTTTTCAACTATACTGCAACGAGACTAATTTAAAAACACGACAAAGCGTTACAACACACCTCAATATGGGTATTAACTATACCCAGAGACATAATTGTCAACACATTGGACTCATACCCACCAGCCCGTGCGTTGTTTTTTTTGCTGATCATCTATGATCTCTACATTTTTCTACTATCTTGTACTTAGTTTATGCTGCCTTTGTGTTTTTAGCTCCCTAATCAACATGTCATAAATGGATTATGGGTGGATGTTGTCATAGGAAGACTTAGTGTAAATTTTCACATTTGATTCTCTAACAAAGAATATTGGGCAATTTTCTTGGTGGGTGAGATTATTGGGGTTTGATGCTTAACCTGCTATCAGTTAAATAACTCCATCTAAGAGATTTGTTAATTTTTCTTATCATGAATGTTGTACCAAACCTTTAAAAGATGATATATCTTTCTATGGTAGATGCTTTAAAAGACAACATGATTCTATTTATTAAAATTTATTCTGTGTACACCCTTATAAAATATATTTCCAAGGACTAAAAGAGAAAAATATAAAAGTATGTTTTCTTTTTCACCTAAGAGCACCTTTAAGTTTTAGTTTGTATACTAAATCATCTTGATTTGCAGAATCTGAAACAAGTAATGAAAAAGAAAAATGTTGTTCATGTTTAAGACATTACATGCAACTCCTCTTGCAGGTTGTTTCAACTTTCAAACTCTAGTGAATAAGATAGAGTTAACCCCCCTACTTTAAAATGAATTATTTAGCATTGACTCATAGCCAACCCAACTAATTAGGGTTGCAGAAAACTCAATATACATATAACATTCTCAATTTTGAATGCACCTAATATTATCCGAAGTAATATTGTAGCAAACAGAGGAACAAAATGTTGAGTCATGAGGCATTAGCACATGTCTACTCATTAGGGTTTGAATCCTTTGAAGAAGCATTTCCACCATCCGTTGGTTAAAAATTGTCAACTGATGAAAAACTTTAAGAAACACTTCTCTCATTCGGTAAGAAGGAAAACTAAAAGCTACAAGGGAGAGGATGATGTAATTGACCTTCTTCGTCAATTGGAGCATAAGCAGATCATCTCGTGCATGCTTGCTGTTGAGTGGGCTGAAAATAAGAATGAGTGCTTGCTACTGAGTGGGATGAAAACATTAGTATTCTTGAACTTTTTTTGCCATAACAAACATGATGATAATAATTGAAAACATAAGGAACTGTGGATATGATATTTAAAACTTCAGCATCCAAAAAAGATAGATCAAGCAAGCAACTAATTTTTGAACTTGAATATTCATGAGGTAGTGTTACTGTCACTAGAGTTATGTTGATGATTGCACCGCAAAAATACACCTGCAATTGTGTCATCTTGTGCTATTTCCTAGCATTACCAGTGCATATTAGGGTTCCATAGTCGCATTTGTGAAAATACATGCTTGTATGCATTTAATTAAGAGGGGAGGAGAGTGAATAAAATGGCCTTGCAATTCACGTATTACTCAAGTGCTACTTTGCAAAATTCACCATCTTTTTATTTTTAATTCCATTTTTATTTGACTTCTTCCCGCGGCTGCAATGCATGGCGCCTTTTCCTCACGCCATATCCTGCTCACCATGACCTGCACAGCCACTCCCTGCCGAGCCCCATGTAGAGCCATGCACAGCCAAGGCATGGCTGTGCATGCTCTCCTCTTCTTTAAAAAGAGGGCGGTTTCTTCTTTGTAGCTAGCCTGGTCCTCCACCAAAGAAACACACAACAGCTCTTCTCTAGGCCACCATCTCCTCCCTCTCCCTCCATATGCAGGACCTCCTCCTCAGAGGAGCCACTTTGCAGGTAGGAGTCTTCACTGTGGTGCACACCCACCACCGTAAAACCACCACCGCCCAGCTCATCAAGAGCCGGTGGGCGTGGTGGCCTTCTTCCCTGTTTCACTTTCCAGCCATTCAAGCCATTAGAGCGGGAGCTTCAAGCTTTGAAGCTCAAAGCTCCACACGCAACAGCAGCAGCAAGGGCAGCAGCAACACACAGTAGCAGCCGCCTAGCCCTTTCTGCGCACGCCTGCAGGCCGCCCTCGCCTCAAGCATGCGCCTGCAGGAGCCCTCGCCTCCTACTTCTTCGCACTGCATTTTCCTTCCCGCCCGCAGCCGGCCATCGCGCGCCACTGTAGCGGCCAGCCAAGCTTCACCGCGCACCCCAGTCGACATCCGTAGGCCACCACACACCCTGTCGCGCTCTCTCTTCTGCCCTCAACTAGCCGACACAGACCTTCTTCTGCACGCGCTAGCCCGCGCGCGCCAGCCGCAAGCCGCCTGCACTTACAGCACTGCTCGCTCCCGGTTGTGCGGCTTGGCCTTACACTGTAGCCACTGTTCACGCTAGTCTGCGGAACACTGTGGCTACAGTGGGGTGACCGGTAAGCTTCTCACTTATCTGGTCACTCAGCGCGCTGCTACCGCTGTTCACCTGCGCGCGCGTCTCGCCCTGAGTCCGCTCCAACGCCCGCCTGCGCGTCTGCATGCGCTTGCCTCTGCCAGCGCCTGCCTTCGCCCACTCCATTTACTGCGTACGCATGCCAGCGCCCACTCCAGCCCTTCGCGCAGCGCGGTGCGCTGCGGTCCTCTCTTCACCCATCGCCTCCTGCATGCGAGCTTGAATCCTCAGACGATGCCCTGAGCGCACGGACGACTTAAACTCGCCTCCTTCACACAGTAGGCGCTCTCTCTCCTGATCTCTCTCTCTCTCTCTCTCTCTCTCTCTTTCTCACAGCACTCTCTCCCTATCTCTTTACCGACGCTTACACACATACACTCACACACAACTATACACAATTATATATATATATATATATATATATATATATATACACGTATACATATATATATTGATATATATACATATAGTTATATACATATATATATATATACTTATATCTATATATATAGTAGTATGTGTATAACTAAGTATTAGTATACATATATATATATATCCATATTTCTATATACTTATATATATATATACATATATATTTACATATATACATATACTTATATACATATATATATATATACATATATCTATACATATATTAGTACTTATATAACTATGTATTAGTCTATATATACATATCTATATACTTATATATATATATATATATATATATACACACACATATATAGTTACCTATTTACATATATTTATATACACACACATATATATATATATACATATATCTATATATATATTATTACCTATATAACTAAGTATAAGTATAGATACATACATATATATATATACATATATACACACCTACTTATACATATATATATACACACACATATCTAGCTACATTTATCTATATATACATATATTACTATATATATATACATACATATATATATACATCTATATAGTTATATATACATACATATACATATACATATATCTATCTATACATATATTTACATACCTATATATATACATATATATATATATATATATATATATATATATATACATATACACTTATATATATACATATATAACTACATATATATATACCTATATATTTATAACCATATATATATATACATATAGATATATTTACATATATACATATACATATATTTTCACATTACTTATCATACGTGGTATCGCGGGAATATCTGCACCAGTTGCTGATATTCCCCAATACACGCGTACAAAAAGCGTGTTCGCATTCATATTCCACCAATCCACCTTACACGCGGCACTTCGTCCTATTGGTTGCATCTTTCTAGACGACGACCGACTCGACACCGTGCTACACTCCATCTCCGCCTGCACCCCCACCCCTTTATACATTTATAGTATATACCTATATATATATTCTATATCTATTTTATTTCTATTTCGCTTGCCTGCTAGTAAAAGATAAAATATATATATATATAAAAGAGAAAAGATAATCTTTGAATTGCAGGTACTCCATCTTGTGAATAGCAAGACCCGTTTTGGAACCCTGATTTGGCTCAAAGCCAAGAACCCAATTTTGAGGGTGTGCCTTAAGGACCAAGATTATCAGAAAAAAAATCTTAAATAGAAAAACACCAAAAACACAATAAACGAGTGAAAGAGATTCGTTGTAGGAAAGGCATAGAAACTTGACTTGTAACCCCACTTCCCTAAGTTTGACCCTGGGCCTAAAAGTGACCAAGATAAAATCAAGTAGTCCAGATTAAAAATTTTGTAAAGAGATGGTTATGATCGATTTAGGTTAACCATTATACACAATTCAGCGATAAAATCACCATATTAACAACCTATCCAGGTTCGACACCATACCTTTTCTGGCACCGTTGCCGGGGAAGTGCGCCTTCAAGTAAGTTCTTACTCCATTCCTTTCATTTTTCTCTTCTCTCTTCATGGGTGTTTTCGTTTTTGGTGTGCAGGTAAACCTGTTGCAAGGAGAAGATAGGTAGACGAAGTCGGAGTCGTGGGCAGATCCAAGGCGGGAACGAGAGCATGAAGACGCTGACACTACACTGGAGCTCCGTACAGGTCGCTGCACAAGTAGGTCTTTCTTTCTTAGCAACCTAGGTTAACTTGTCACCTTAATAAAAAAAAAATTGAAAAAACTAGAAAAACTTCTTGGGATCTCTTGGGGCAAGTGGATTAAAATTCACTTGTTTGATTGATTGTCTTTACTCCCACTGCCCCGGGATTTCCCGCCTTCGCATAGCGAAAATCCAAGAATCTTGATTCTTGAATTTTTCACCGTGTGAAATATTCTTTGAGGTAAACATAAAAAGATTGATTACACCCCTCTTTGTCTCACTTATCTGCAAATTCGGGATCACATTTTTGGTGGGGAGACTTGGAATTGAGTTGATTCCAACCCCACCACGACTTTTCAACTTGCCTAAGATTCGATCCCGAATACTTCAACCCCAACAAATTGATTTTCTTTATCTTTTGGTTGAGCCTTGTGTGTGGAAATCTTTCTGGTGATTGGGAGCACTTGAATTGAAGTGCTTTGGCTCCCTTGCACACTAATCTAAAACTGATTTGTTCATCCACACATAGAAATCTCCATTTAGGGAAGCCCATTGCATTTTAGCATGCATTAATTAATTGACATTGAAGAAGGGTTTGTTGGGCTTAGAAGAAAACCTGTATTCTCTTAAAACCCGGAGATTGGTTGATTTGGTATTTCAGCGAAATCTTAAAATCCATACTACTTAAGGCTGAATTCTAAAAATCATTCACCAATTAAAACTTCAATTCGGGGAGATTTCCCCGTTGCATGCTTATTTTACACACTTGAAAAATCAATCACTTGGGCATTACCCGTAAACAACTCCCTTCACATTCCAAAAGCACTTGATCCTAAACCTCTAACTAAAACTGGTAGCAACTTGACCCTTATTAAGGATTGGAGGTCTAACTACTTGCGTGTAGCGTCTACGTGCTGATGAGGGTTCCCGCGTGCTATCGGGTGTCTAAGACTGGGGCAAACGGCCTTTCAATCCGGCCCGGTGGTTCCGCGGTGCTCGCATTCGGTTCCGTAGTCCGTGATAGTAGCTAACTTAGATCTTTACGTCTAAGGGCACACTGTAGAGGTTAGGAATTTGATTAAATTGATTTGTCATCAAGTGTACCTTTGCGGCGTCATTTCTCTCATCTCTTTTCCCTTCTTATCCCCCCCAATTCTTCCTACGGTAGTGCATGTTTGGGAGGAGGTCACAAAATCCTGAACTGTTTGAATTGCCTGATAAATCTAGAAAAGAAGTCGAATCATCCTCCTCCTCCACAAACATGGCTGCACGCCCACCCCCAAATCTCGAGGGAGGAAACCGCCCTGAGAACCCACCAGGTGGTGGAGCCTTAGATCCTATAACCAGCCTCCAAGCCCAAATGGAAATGTATAATGAGAAAATTGAAGCCATTCGGGAAACATTGGAGGAAATGCAGAACCCTCCCGAACGGGAGGAGCCTAGGTCTCTTAGCTCCTATCAGAATCCCGCTGCTACAGAGACCATAGGACAAATTCGGGTCCCCATGGGCAGGGACGACTTTGAACTGAAACCTAACATAATTGGCCTAATAAATTTTCAGTTCCATGGTCTTGCAAGTGAAGATCCTTTTCTCCACTTGGAAGACTTAACCCGATTGGCTGAAACTGTTGAACCTAGAAATATCGGGTTACCTATAGTCCTCATGAAAATGTTCCTGTTTTCATTGCTGGATAAAGCGTCGCAGTGGTTACGCACCCTTGGGAGAACCATCCACTCTTGGGAAGAGATGCGAACAACGTTTCTCAAGAAGTTCTTCCCAATCGGGAGAACCAATGCACTTCGCCGTGCTATCACCTCATTTATGCAACAAAATGGCGAACAATTTCATGAGGCATGGGAGAGGTATAATGACCTCCTCATGAAGTGTCCGCACCACGGTCTGCCTAAGTGGCATATAGCCCAGATTTTCTACACGGGCTAAATGATACTTTGAAGAAGATTGCAGACGCTTCCTGCAGAGGGAATTTTATGAATAAAGACGAGAATGGAGCATTCGAATTATTTGAAAATATGAGCGAAAACTCAATGAATAATGCCTCCATTGTTGCCTTTAATTGTACCAGCTAGCCCCGAAATGTCCACGAAGTTGACACGGGAGTCTCCCATTCATCCACTAATCACAGCCTTATAGCACAAAAACTGGATGAAGTCTCCGTCATGCACAAGAAGTTGGACGAGCTTCTGGCCAACCCCGCCTGTTCTATGGCAAACACCCCCACTTCACCACTTCGTCACAATCCAAATTCTTCCAACACCAGGATTATCCTGAGAAACCCCGTAAGACCTTCCTTACCAAGTGTCGCGTTGAGCGACTCAGTAAGTCATGTGGAACTGGCTTCTGCGAGCCAGTATTTCGACATGGAGGACCAAGCCTCTGTGTGCTCGGATGCATATTTACATGTGGACACGTCTTCTGGCATGGAAGATGCTTGCGCCCTGGGGAACAACCCGTTCTCAGCCATTTATAACCTAGGGTGGCGAAATCATTCGAATTTCGCATGGTCCAACAACCTGCAGTGCCAAAACCCTGCGGGTGGACCAATGCGACCGTCCGCACTCGTCATCCTAAGGGCCCAGTCTAATCTATGGCAAATCCGCCATCAAGCCCTTGCGTACCGCAAACCGAACACGCATCAAGTCCTCTTGACAAATTGATGCGAATGACGAAGGAAATGTCAAAGTGCCATGAAGAGAACATGACCTCTCTTCAGCACCAATTGGCGCAGCAGAATGCTTAGATCAGTCAACTACACATGGCAACTCGATCTCAGGGCACTCTTCCCGCCCAACCTATCCCAAACCCGCGAAATTTCATACCCTGTGGTCCTCAACCATAGGTACGACCTTCTCAGGGGCTGGTTCATCAAATTCTGCAGGCTTTGAGCATTCCACCAGGATTTCAGGCTAATCCCGCTGCAGCACCGCACTCTTATGTCCCTATTGCGAACCCTCCACCACTGTATGATCCCACTGGACCTGCATCGTCCAATGCTATCACTACGAGGAGCCGTAAGCAGACTGTCGATCTGCCTCGACCTGATCCTGGCTCGTCTTCTTCATCGCCCTCTCATTTGGGATGCGTATTGCATTCGCGAGAGGACGATACACCTAAATTGGTGCCAGAATCAGTTCCATTCCCTGAGGCTCTACTGAGGGAGCCAAAAGGAAAAAAGAACGATACGCAGGCCTTTGATAACTTGCGTAATTTGTTCAGGGATGTAGAAATCAAGGTACCCCTACTCGAGGCTATCGATCACATACCTACTGTTGCTCGATTTTTCAAAGACTACACAACACCTAGGCGACAGTCAAAGAAAACTAAGAATCCGGTGGTTCTCTCGCCTCATGCGAGTTGTGCTATACTGTCAAACCTACCACCGAAGCAGAAAGATCCGGGCACACCGCTTATTTCCTGTAGCATCCAAGGCTGCAATTTTAACCGTGTCCTGCTTGATCTAGGATCTTCCATAAATCTTATACCAACCATCATGCTCGAAAAATTTTCCTTGGGAAATCTATAACCCACCCCTGTCATGTTACAGTTGGCAGATCATTCTGTCAAGATCCCAAAGGGTGTAGTGGAAGACGTGGTGGTTAGGGTCAACAGTCTCTGTTTTCCTGTTGACTTTCTTGTTTTAGATAGGGAAGTTCCTAGCTCACTTTCTGATTGTCCGATCATCCTTGGTCGACCCTTCTTAGCCACAGCCCGTGCCCATATCGATTGCGAGTCGGGCTGTATTGAGATTGCTGTTGGATCTGAGAAGCTCAGGCTTAACATCTTCAAGGTAGCCAAGAACTTTGATTGCGATTGCATCGAGGATGACACGTCTGACGAGGACATGGCCGTCAGCGCTTGTATCGGACCAATTGGGACCTATTCTGACTGCTGCGGATTACCTGAAAATATTGACGATTGCCTGACCAACACATATTGTGACATTCCCCCATCCCTCCCTTGTCCCGTACCTTCTCCTGACCAAACTTTTGACGAGGTTTTCTCCGTTTCCCATACCTCGTGGTCTGAGTCATATCCGGGCAACTCACCGCCGGTCCACACTCTTGAAGACCTGATTGCCCTTTCTTTCCTGCCAAATCAGGCGGATTTGCAACTCCACACTGGGACCTTGAGCCCATATACTTCTCACTGGGGCTATTCCTTTTTGGATCCATCTATCCAAGAAGCCCCTCTTCTTGGCCAATCTGAGGGCCAACTTCTTCTTCCCGACTTATTCTCCGATCCGCCTGGGACACTCTCGTCCCATGAAATACCAGACCTTTCACCATCCACCATCACTTTTCACGCCACTATCACGATCACTTCACTTTTCACTTCACCACCCACCATCCACCCACCCTACCACCCTGCTGTATACCCTGCACCTTAGCTCTCATTACCCGATCTTTCGTCCTGCCTATACCTTACCTTGCATGCATATGAGGACATAGCATTGTTTGGCATGGGAGGGTGGATAGGCATCCATAGGATCTGGGTATTTTATGGTATCATGCAGTTTCCACCTATTTATAAATATGCAAGAAAAAGAAAAAGAAAAATAATATATATATAATAATAGTAATAATAATAATAAATGGTGTTTAGTAATGATCTGAAGGCTGAAACAAAAATACAATAAGTGTTTATGGATATTCAACCTCTATTTTGAAGACTTTCCAGGCCACAGAAGCTTGATTCGCTCAGGCTAAGCTTAATTCACTTGAGCATTGACAAGATAGATCGGAATCTCTCCTAAGGACGTATTCTTGTACTTGAGACACCAGTACAGGATCCATTGGTTTGCTTCTACTCGAAGGCCTAAGTAATCTTGGTTCACACCACACATGTCAAGAAAGACCAGGTGAACATAAGATCCAACCCTAGTGTTCATTAATGAAGGTGGAGTCCTTACCTGTGCGCGCAGGTAGACTTTTTATTTCAGGATTTAGTCTTGTGTTTAGGAGAAACTCTTTCCACCAAGAAAGAACTCTCCCACCAAAAAGAAAAGTGTGCTCCTCCAAATAATGTTGTAAGAAATATACTGACATGTGTTTCAAAAAAAAAAAAAAGCAAATAAGTCAGTATATCTCGCAAATGTCTGTAAAGTCTCAATCCTAAAAACGTTCTTCAGGGCAAGTCGCAAATACCTTGTTTTCCTATGATTTACAAATGTCAGAAAATGGGAGTTGAGTTTTCATCATCTTTTTAAGGGTTAATCCGAAGACATGAGCTGAAACTGGGACCAACCTGTACTTAAAAATTCGTGAAACCCTGGACTTGAGTCTTAATGTTCATTTGGTTAGTCTTTATCCTTCACTATGCACAAGCCATAACCTCTTGAGCTCTTGAGTACAGCAAAAACCTCCTGGGTCCTGGAAATCGTACTTAAGGTTTAAATATCAAGAGTCCTAGTTAGTTGAGAGATGAACTATGTCATGTGAGACTTAAAGTACTGGTAGTCTTCTCTACAATTGGTTCTCACAATATCCAACAATAAACACGCCGATGTTGCCTTAGAAGAAAATCTTCAGCTTAAAGATCATTTCTAAATACATTACAAAAAATGTTTTGCTAGGGACTAGCAAAAGAGAGTTATGTTGATGATTGCACCACAAAAATACACCTGCAATTGTGCCGTCTTGTGCTATTTCCTAGCATTACCAGTGCATATTAGGGTTCCATAGTCGCATTTGTGAAAATACATGCATGCATGTATTTAATTGAGAGGGGAGGAGAGTGAATAAAATGGCCTTGCAATTACGTATTCCTCAAATGCTGCTTTGCAAAATTCACCATCTTTTTATTTTTAATTCCATTTTTATTTGACTTCTTCCCGCGGCTGCAATGCATGGCGGTCTCTTCCTCACGCCATATCCTGCTCACCATGACCTGCATAGCCACTCCCTGCCGAGCCCCATGCAGAGCCATGCACAGCCAGGGCATGGCTGTGCATGCTCTCCTCTTCTTTAAAAAGAGGGCGATTTCTTCTTTGCAGCCAGCCTGGTCCTCCACCAAAGAAACACACAACAGCTCTTCTCTAGGCCACCGTCTCCTCCCTCTCCCTCCATACGTAGGACCTCCTCCACAGAGAAGCCACTCTGCGGGTAGGAGTCTTCACTGTGGTGCACACCCACCACCGTGAAACCACCACCGCCCAGCTCATCAAGAGCCAGTGGGCATGGTGGCCTTCTTCGCTGTTTCACTTTCCAGCCATTCCAGCCATTGGAGCAGGAGCTTCAAGCTTTGAAGCTCAAAGCTCCGCATGCAGCAGCAGCAGCAAGGGCAGCAGCAGCACGCAGCAGCAGCCGCCTAGCCCTTTCCGCGCACGCCTGTAGGCAGCCCTCTCCTCCAGTGCGCGCCTGCAGGCGCCCTCGCCTCCCGCTTCTTCGCACTGCATTAGCCTTCCCGCCCGCAGCCGGCCACCGCGTGCCACTGCAGCGGCCGGCCAAGCTTCACCGCGCACCCCAGCCGACATCTGCAGGCCACCGCGCACCCTGTTGCGCTCTCTCTTCCGCCCGCAACCAGCCGGCGTAGACCTTCTTCCGCACGTGCCAGCCGCAAGCTGCCCGCACTCACAGCACCGCTCGCTCCCGGTTGCGCGGCTCATCCTTACACTGTAGCCACTGTTCACGCCAGTCTGCGGAACACTGTGGCTACAGTGGGGTGACCGGTAAGCTTCTCACTTATTCGGTCCCCCGGTGCGCCGCTACCGCTGTTCAGCCGTGCGCGCGTCTCGCCCCGAGTCCGTTCTAGCGCCCGCCCACGCATCTGCGTGCGCCCGCCTCTCCCAGCGCCTGCCTTCGCCCGCTCCCTTCACTGCTTATGCATGCCAACACCCGCTCCAACCCTTTGCATAGCACGGTGCGCTGTGGTCCTCTCCGCACCCATCGCCCTCCAGCGCACGCTTCTCTGCACGCATGCACGCCTGCGGGCGAGCTTGAAGCCTCAGATGACGCCCTGAGTGCACGGACGACTTGAACTTGCCTCCTTCACACAGCAGGCGCTCTCTCTCCCGATCTCTCTCTCTCTCTCTCTTTCTCACAGCACTCTCTCCCTATCTCTTTACCGATGCTTACACACATACGCTAACACTTTCATACACACACACACACACCTATACACTATTATATACATATATATATACACGTATATATATATGTATATATATATATATTGATATATATACATATAGTTATATACATATATATATATACTTATATCTATATAAATAGTAGTATGTATATAACTAAGTATTAGTATACATATATATTTACATATATACATATACTTATAAACATATATATATATATATACATATATCTATATATATATTATTACCTATATAACTAAGTATAAGTATAGATACATATATATATATATACATATATACACACCTACTTATACATACATATATATATATATATATACATACAAATATACATACATATATACATATATATCTATATAACTATATATATATATATCTAGCTACATATATCTATATATACATATATTACTATATATATATACATACATATATATATACATTTCTATAGTTATATATACATACATATACATATACATATATCTATCTATACATATATTTACATACCTATATATATACATATACACTTATATATATACATATATAACTACATATATATATACCTATATATTTATAACCATATATATATATATATATATATATATATACACATATACATATATTTACATATATACATATACATATATATTTTCACATTACTTACCATACGTGGTATCGCGGGAATATCTGCACCAGTTGCTGATATTCCCCGATACACGCGTACAAAAAGCGTGTTCGCATTCATCTTCCCACCAATCCACCTTACACGCGGCACTTCGTCCTGTTGGTTGCTTCTTTCTAGACGACGACCGACTCGACACCGTGCTACACTCCATCTCCGCCTCCAGCCGCACCCCTTTATACATATATAGTATATACCTATATATATATACTATGTCTATTTTATTTCTATTTCGCTTTCCTGCTAGTAAAAAGATAAAAAAAATATATATATATATAAAAGAGAAAAAATAATCTGTGAATTGCAGGTACTCCATCTTGCGAATAGCAAGACTCGTTTTGGAACCCTGATTTGGCTCAAAGCCAAGAACCCAATTTTGAGGGTGTGCCTTAAGGACCAAGATTATCAGAAAAAAATCTTAAATAGAAAAACACCAAAAACACAATAAACGAATGGAAGAGATTCATTGTAGGAAAGGTGTAGAAACTTGACTTGTAACCCCACTTCCCTGAGTTCGACCCTGGGCCTAAAAGTGACAAAGATAAAATCAAGTAGGCCAGGTTAAAAATTTTGTAAAGAGATGGTTAGGTCCGATTTAGGTTAACCACTATACACACTTCAACGATAAAATCACCATATTAGCAACCTATCCGGGTCCGACACCAGTTGAGAACATTTATAATCCACTCTTGAAGGGATTGTAGTCATAGACTTATATGTAGAAGTGTTAATTTGACAAGAAGCTTGGTCAAATCATAGCACTTTTGGTAATGTGCAAGATGATATCTTCTTTTACACACTCTATGTACAACCAAACAAAATGGGATGACAAGACCTGAAGTTTTGGCCATAGTGCCTCACGTGGACCTTTTGGTTTTTCTACAGGCCTTCCTTACTACCAAACAACCAAAACAAATCACAACTTCACAAGATGAGCTTGAGACAAATATTCACCCACCTTCAGACTTTAATGTCGCTCAACGAAAGATAAAGTACCTTTCTAAGTGCCCAATCAGCAGAATCAAAAAAGGCATGTTCTTGGTCCTAATACATCACAGAATAAGCAAAACATATTGTTAGGTAGATGAAGGATGCAAAACACAATAAAATTTGAATGCTTATAGAAATAAATAAATAAAAGCTAGCTTAGATATTGGAGGAGGCATTTTAGGTATTATTCCACTGTATTTCTTCTTGATTACTTCTTCCTGACCAAAAAAAGATAAATACAGATATGACAAGATGCCTAAAGCATAAAACATAGCTTCTGCCTTGCAAATGGATTCTTCCTTTGAAAATTTAATACTTTAGCAGTATCAAGACTTGAATTGATATAGTTGCATTGATAAGTTTTGCAGTAATATGTAAACAACTTAATTTGAGGCTTCACAGAAGAATATTGAATCAAGCCGGTTCGGTATAATTGGTGCTCATATTTCTCCTGTAACTACATATTCAATATTTCTTGCCAAATAACATTGTAAAAAAGAAAACAAAGACCTAATCCATTCCAAATAACATTGTGCTTGTTAACAAGAACCTAATCCATGACAAATAGGACTTGTATTTGATGTCCATCATATGCAAATGAAAGTATATACAGATTTGCAATGTCAAAAATGAAACTCCATATCAAGAGATCCTAATTTATTTATAATAACTAAAATAGGATCTATAACCGGTGATGGAGCGATCGAATGGTGGAGGAGGTAATTGGATGGAGGGCATCATTCAGAGGGATTGTGTGATTGAGAAGGAGGCTGTACAAGCGATCGGAGGGTCCAGCCAATGGGAAGGTGTGACAAACAACATAGGAGGGCGTGAGATCAATGGGGTTGCATGATTGATTGATGAGGACCAACAAAGTGGCACTGCGACTACCGCTGGAGAGACATTGCGATGATTGGTGGAGTAGTGTTGTGATGACTGGTGACGATCGATCGAGAAAGGGGGTGAGCAGTTGCGACGTGGATCGATTGAGAGGGGATGTCTCGATCTCGCACGATAGTAAGGGAAAGGGGAAGACGCACGGTAGGAGAAGTTAGCAGGGGAAGGGAAAGGGAAGTCACATGGAAGAAGTCGGTAGGGGAAGGGGAAGGGTTGATCATGTGGGTGCCCATGTGATTGGAGATGGGGAAGGGTTTTTTTGATTGGTGGGGGTGGCTAAAGCATGGGCATTTTTGGGTTTTTGGGTTTGCTTTTAGGGACGAGGGGAGGGTTTAGGCACGTGGTTTTGTTTTTGGCAGTGGGGAACTTAGAGGGGGGAGGGAATAGAGAGGCATGCGAAATTTTATTTGAGATGGTTCCACCTATGCATGTCAAGTATTTATCTCTAAAAGGCTATTATGTTGTAGTGAGAGGAGTAGGAGCCTCTAGCGGAAGAAGGTGGCATCCAAGAGCTGCTAGCTATCGGCTAATGGCGATTGAATTGAGGGAGGAAGTAGCCATTGTCACCAACCATCGAGGAAGGGGAAATTGGAGCTAAAGGTGTAGATGAAGGGATCAACTTGAGGGGAGAGAGCTAATAGCGGCCGCAGGAGGAGAGTGAAGGCCCTTTTATAGGCAATGGGGGTATCGAGGCACTGCAATAGTGGGCCAAGGATGTTGGGCGAAGAAGGGCTTGGATGGGTTTGGAGATGCACAGGAAAGTTTTGGAATGAAGGATGACCGTGCGATGTGATCTAGATTGAGGCACGAAGGTGTTCGCACTAGAGTTGGGAGAATGGTGGAAGATCCACCGTTGGATCAAAGCATGAAGGATGAATGGTGGCTGCTCGTCCAGTTCTTCACGATGAACAGTGATGAGAGAGTGCATTCCCAGGTCTAAAAGTACATTTGCACAAGAAGCCTTTCAAATGAAACAATGCAGACTTTGTGGAAAGGCCCATAAGTGATAAGAAGTCATGCAGAGCGGTCCTTGGTGCCTCTCAAATAAGCTCTTGCAGCTTTTAAGGTGAAGAAAATGTTATGTACTAAGGACCTAAATGTAAATAACTGAATGCAATGTCCTAATGATGTCAGAATGCACTCAAGGTTTTATGGCATGAGAATTGAACATTTTAAAAAATAATTCCACAATTGATTTGTGCTTTCAAGCTCAAATTGTGTTTAATTGACATTCAGATCATCCAAAAGTGTTCTGTGAACAGAATATCTCAAGTTTGAGCTAATTATGCATTTTTAACACAAATTGAGTGTTTTAGGTCATTTTCATTAATTCCCACACTTAACCCATTTATTATGTTAATAAGATAGTGCTTAACCTAGATTCTAGCTTAACTTTGGTAATTTAGCTATGATGAGTCACACCTCATTAACACCTCCCATAAATGACTATCCCAACTAAAAAGTTAGCTGGCATATCATTAGGGGCACCATGCATACGAAATTTTAATATACTTACTACTCTCTCAGCAGCATAAACTAGCTAGAGAATGGGGGCATATGATGAGGGACAAAAAGTACTCTCAATTAAAACTTTGCAAAATACCTAATAGGTTCGTTTGCCTGGTGTTTTGGTAAACCTGACTAACTGATATCTGGGTGAATTTAGTTGCCCGATAATTCGGTGAACCCGGTTACTCAGCATTCTGGCGGATCCATTGGATCAGATCTTAGCGGATCCTTGAGGATCTGGCTTATCAAGGATTCACCAGATCTGACCTGATCCCAGGGCCCAACAACTCGCCCAAGGATCTTGTTGACTGAATTTGAAATGGACGACTGTTACATTGACGTCGAAGCTAATAGTTCGCGCTAGTTGCCCACTTAAATGCTATTAATAGCCAAATTGCAGGAGAAGCAGCGAGAACCGCGAGATCCGTTATGAGAGGTGGTTTTGTATTATAAATACCAAGATGAGATAACTTTTGTTTTTTACGTAATCAAATAGAGAAGCTAAGAGTAAGTATCACTCATCAGAATATAGTGAGATTTGGGAGCATCGTCCTCCCCCGAGACGTAACTTGTTTAGGTGGAACTGGGTCACCAACTTTGTGTTCTTTGCCTCTTGATTCCTTGAGTCGAGACTCCTACTATCAAGACCTCGATTACAGTAATAAACTAATGCATGAAAGAATAACAATGATTAAGTACCATCTTGTACAAGCAAGTAGTCGAATTAAATTGAAATTACAACTTCATGTAAACATTACTCGAAGTACAACATAATACATCAGCTTTTGTTACATAATATAAAAAAATCAGTAAACACTACAACATACCTAACATTTTTAGTCGGTTGCAAATCGACAGCAAAACCATTTTAATCGACACCACAAAGTGAAGGCGTAAGTAGCGATGTTTCGTTTTCCCATTAGTTGCAAAAAAAAATCCAATGTTGAATTACCGTTTGCTAAGTGGACGGATTGAATCTTTTGTCGTTGTTTTATAACTGACGACAATTGTATTTTCCATCATTTATAAAATAAGCAACAGGGTTTGTATGTCGCTTTCTCCCGTGTTAATGCGCTATTTTTTAAGTTTTGTCGTCATTTAAGTGACAATGCCATCGCTTATATAAGTGATGGCAAAAATATTTTTTTCATCGCTTTCGTAAAGAAGTGACAACATATATCTTTTATGTAAGGACACATTTACGTATTTTTTGCCCTTGCTTTCGCAAATAAGTGACGACAAATATCTTTCATTCACAAACCTTTTACCTGTTCAATGCCATTGGTTTGTAGTAAAATCGACAGGAAAGGTAGCATTTTTTTTTATTATGGAAATTTTGGAAAATACCTGCTAAACCTACTTGAAACACCTGCTTTTATATGAAAAAAGATAATAAAAATGAAAATAAGTATATATTTCACAAATATAGAGTTGGACACAGAAATAGTTTGAAAATGAAATATTTACATAAAAAAAGGGAAACATGGAAACATAACAAAAGAAAACTGGTGAGAATCAAGATACAACTACCCCAATGCCTCCAGTTCCACCTACCCCATCCATTTCGTCATCGTCTCGTCTATGGATGCTAGGATTTGATGAAGATGGATGCTCTGACTGTCCCTTCTTCAGAAGAATGGATAGAAGAGTCTGAAGCTTATCATCCATCCTACTCATCTGTGATTGTGTGGCATCCATTTGATTCTTCATCTCTACCTATCTCTTCTCCCTCTCCTCCTCTCGTCTCTGTAGTGTGTTGATCCTTTGATGTAGCTGATCAACAACACTAGATAAGACGACACCTTTCCTCCCATACCAGCTGGACAGGGTGTGTGCCCTCCCTGAACTACGAATGAAACCACCGTGGTCTGGTGGCATCACTCTCCTAAATGCCTCCTCTAAATCCAAAGGCTGATGGACATTGTCGGAGGTCTCATCGTCAGGGGGATGCACCAATTCAACCATTCTCTCCTAAACTTATATATAAGTTATTATTATAACATATATATATATATAGAAAGTTATTAAGTTTTTGAATTTAGGAAACTTATGTGTGTTTGCTAGCATGACTTGTGAATCCATTTATGAGCACCCTCAGCTACAGTCTTGCTATGGATGACCTCGTAAATATCCATCCTACTCATATCCCTCCCCTTATGTAAAGCAAACTGAAAATATAAAAGGAATACAGTTATATGAAGACAAACCTATAATATTAAATTGTGAAGTTATAATAAACTTACGTAACGACTCTTGACTGTCTCAATGCTTCTTCGATCCAAACAGTGGGTCTGTGTAGGAGCTTTAGCTCTATTGGCCTTATTCTTCCTTGCTTGCTCCTGTAATAAAAGCATATATATATGTAATTATTAAACAAAATGATCCTTTGTTATGAATTTAAGATATATGAAATTAATATAAACATTTAAAATGGATTAGTAACCTCCACTTTGGGATCCACCCAATGCTTGCATGCTTGATTCTAATGTTCAGGCATGGCATCAGGAGGACAACTCTCAATTGCCTCCTCAAGGGAACTACAGGGAGAGAAAAACTAAATACGAAATATACAATGTTAGAAATAATATATGAAATTATGTACATAATGAAGATGTAAATTTGTAAAAGGTTTTACTTTGCTCTTCGTCTCCATCCTCCAATCTTTGTCGAGCTTGGTGGCATGTTTAAGGATATATCAGGAGGCATTGAGGTTGTCACTCTAATCGTAACTCACCTACATTTATTTTAGAAAAATATATCAATCTTAAATGAAAATAAATTTAAGGTAAAATTTTAGAAGCAATATTGAAGATGCATAGAATTACCTCCAACTATCAGAGGAGCTACCTCTTCAGCTCTGCAAGCACCTTCCTCCAGTCGAAGTAGCAAATTGGCACAATGGACTTCAGCATTGTGCCCACTCGACTGATGTACCCAATGCTTGTCAATTTTTGAAATTGCCTTGTACTCTGTATGAATAATCGACTTTCCTCTAATATCAAAAATTGACAAACATTCTTCATCATTGTCATTGTATTCCCCCTCATAGTTCCTTTGGAGTTTATTAAAGTGGTTGTCTATTTCATTCAAGTACATGGAGGTAAAATTTATACACTCCTCCACGAGATAACCTTCCACAATTGAACCTTCCGGCTTTGCCTTGTTCAAGACAATCTTTTAGCTTTTTCAAAAATTACTCCACAGGATACATTCATTTGAATTGTATAGGTCCACAGATTCTCACTTAATTTGCAAGATGCAATGTGAGATGAACCATTACATCAAAGAAGGCTGGGTGAAGAATCTATTCCATCTTACAGAGAGTAATGACTATTTGTTTATCCCAGTGATCTAGCATATCATTTTGTAGTGTCTTTGTACAAACAGTTTTGAAAAATCTACTCATTTTTGTTAATGAATCAACAACTGGCTCAGGGAGTATCTCAGTATCGCTAGTGGAAGCAATACTTGCATATAAACGTGGGAGTCACGAGTTTTCAAGCCAGATATCTTCTTCTGTGCTTCATTCACACAACGAGAAAGTTGCGACGAAAACCCATCTAGCACCCAAAGGCCCTTAAAGAAGGAGAACAGTATACTCTTTTGGTCTTGATTTAAGCTATAAATAGCAGGTGGGAAGTAACCATCCTCCTCATGAATATGCAGTTCCGGACGTATCCCCAAACTCTTCTTGTCTTTTTTTGTTTTCACTATGTCCTTGGGATCATCGGTTAGATTTAATATGTTTAAGATGTTATCCATCACATTCTTTTTGATGTGCATAACATCAAAATTATGACGTATTATTAGATCTTTCCAATATGGCAGTTCCATAAAGAAAATGCTTTTCTTTCGAAATCCAGAAGTTTTCAAGGCTGTATGGTCTTGTTTAAATGGTCGACCTAATTGTATCTCATCCATTTCTTGTAATCTTCCATATAACTTGACCCGGCAACCTGATAGAATTTATACTAAGTTTATTCTTTGGATTTTTCTTTAAATACTGATACGTATTGCCATCAAATTTACTCCTAAACTGTGACGTTCGCCATCTATGTTCAATGAATAGAAATCTACAATGCCCTAAGTAATAGAGCTTCTTACTTTCTGGCAGTCGCAGGTGATGAGTATCTTCCATATAGACTAGGTAAATGACGTTGACGAGCGCATTTGTGTAAATCGCTCATTGTAGCATGTTTTACGACATTAATTTTAATAGAAGAATTGGACATGAGTCCAAGTGTCGAATACAGGGAGGAAAAGTATTGAATCCGCTAATCGCTTTTGTGTCACAAAAATATGTCGATTTGTTCGCTTGCAAAATGAATAGAGAAAGAGAGAGAGATAGGGAGAGAGAGAGGGGGGGGAGATAGGGTTACAGAATCATAATTACTCGTTGCACAAACAAGATATCAAAAAGATATTCAATTGATTATCAAATGTCATGTTCAACCAAATATAGATGAATGCTTGAATATAAGGACTAACTACAACTATCAAAGAATTAAAACTAAATGTAAGGTGGTGGATGGAGTTGAGATAGCCACGGTGGTGGAGGGATTTCCGTCGGTGGCTCGACATCATCACAACCATGCTTGGGAGCTCTATGGTGTGGTGGAATTGCATAGGTAGAAGATTGGTGCAATTGAGGGGCTAGGTCCCTTTTTATAGTGGTGAAAAGGGCTAAAATTCGTCATTGGGTCAACAGCAACATTCAAACCATTGTCGAAGACTCGCCGCATGCGTTGCCAAAGCCCATGCCCTTATGCCCGCTGCCTTCAACCCGCGTGCTAGCTCGCGCGCCCCATGCGGCGTGCCGCGCACATACAATGGCACTGCGCTATGCGTATGCATGATCTCCGCATGCTGCTGCTTTGTGCGCTATTACTCTGCACGCGCACGTGCACTATGCGTGCGCTGCCGCTATTGCTGCGTCGCAACTCAATTGCAAATTGGTGGGGGTTGCAGGGATTCGAACCCATGCCCCTCCCTTGGAAGCCAGAACCTCTACCATTGCGCCATGCTGCCCGAAGTATCGAGAAGATAGAGTAGGAGCAGCGGGTGCAGGGGAACCTCAGCCGTTGGATCTTGATCCAACGACTGTGGTGTGAGATGATGGGGCGCCTGTAGTCGCTGATGGCCTGTATTGGGTGGCCTAGATGGCGCCACGTGCTGCCATCTGGGTCGTCCATCTTCTTTCTGTTGTAGAGGATGCCATGGTGATTGGATCGAGATGATTCCTACGTTTTGGACTACGATCGTCACTCTGGATCCATCTGTATGGTCGAATTTTTCATCCAAAGCCTGTAGGGATGTCGCATTGCCCCCTAGCCATTGATCTTCCTCAGACTTTTTTTGGAGCTACGAAAGTTGGATCAAGGTGATTTTGAGTCCATTTGACTCCGTTCGTCGATCTGGATCCATCCGTATGGTTTATTGCTCATTTGAGACTTATTTCAATATGGTATTGTACACAAGGTCATTAAACATTACTCAAAGCAATTTAAATGTAAAGATCATGCAATATGCATGCAATGCTCCCAAACCTACTATAATATGACATTATCGCACAAGTACCCTCGAAATTGACTTTAATTGATGATATTAACACTAATAATTATAGAGTCATTAGCAAGCTGAAAGAGCGATCTTCGTTTTCGTTGAAAACTTTAACATAAAATGACGTGTCATTGTATTTAATCGAGTGGTAGAAAATCTCTTTTTAAAACATTTTAATTCTTAGAATCTAACCACGAAAATAGTTAGGTTATCTCCACATGGAGGAATTAACCTATTAAAGTAGTGCATTGTGTTTCATTTATTCATGAATCTCAGTGGGCATGCATACTAGTTATTGCACTTCATTTTCAACATAAGTTTAGCATTTATGTAATTACCTAAGAATATAGGGAGGTTATATGCAAAATCACCACTATGGCATACGAGAATCGTAATCGTAGTACTGACAAATATCGTCAATATAAATCAAAATCGAACCCATTCCCTATAATCAAATCGCATACTTGATTAGTTAAGAGATAAATTCAATATTCTTCATTCAAATAAACCTGAGGGACATTCATGCAAATCTGTCTTAATATAATAAGGAGATAAATAAATGAATAGTATTTTCTAGAATGGCATTTAACATAATTATTAATAGGAGAGAAAAGAGGGGATTCTTCCTCTCTCCTCGTCGAGCACGGGAAGGAGCACCGGAGGGAGTTCTACGTGTGGTGGAGGTCGGCCAGCTCTTGGCCGTTGCGTTGGTGGTGTCGGCGGACATGGAGTTAGCCGAAGCTGGCCAGATGGAGAGGAGGAACCCGCCGGTGATAGGTTACTCCACGTGTGCGCACGGGTCTTGGTGGGCACGTCTGAGGGTGTGGTCGTGCTCATGAGGTTGAGGCGAGCTTAACGGAGGCGACGGTGTGGAGAATGGCAGTTTGTGGTAGTTGTTGCACGTGGAGATGGATGGCCGGCGATGGGTTCTTTCGGGGAAGAAAGATGAACAGTGTGGCTATCCCCATGCATTGAGTTGAAGGAGGAGAAGGAGTAGGTTGGCCTCTGTGGTGGTTGTGCACGCGTAGGCTGGATGTGCGCTCACAAGGGTGCGCAACTTCTGGCTGTGAGGGGCGTGCAAGTGCTGCTGTGGGGCAGTGGCTTTGGGTTCCTTCCCGTGGAGCTGCAGGCATGTTGAAGAGGTGGCGTGGTGGCATGGTGGTTCGCGGTGGCTGTCGCAGTAGGGTGGCAGTGGTTGCGGTCCTTTGCTTGAGAAGGCGTGGTGGTGTTGCGTTTGAGAGATGAGGAGAGAGGACGTGGTGGGTTAAGGTTGGGTGTTGGTTACTATCACCATGTGATCAGTGAGGAGGAGCAGAGGTGTAGTACGCCTAAGCCATGGTGTACGCTGAGTCCACGGTGTATGCGGGATCCATGGTGCTCGCCTCCTTCACGATGGAGAAGATGGAGAGAGCATCCCTGCCCAGGGGAGAAGATATCTTGTATGGGTTGTTTTGCGGTTGGAGAAAAGAGCGGCATGGAGTGGGCGGTGTGTTAGGCATGGAGTGGGTTGTTGTGAGGGGGAAGGCAGTGTGTGAGGAGGGAGGCGATGGCTGGTTACGCGCGTGCCCGAGAGGAGGTTTTATTTTATAAAATAATTATTTATATACAATAAGTTATAAAATGCAATAGAATATATGTAAACTTAAGTAATGATGTATGCAATCATTCTATGTCCTAATGTAGTTATTAACAAACATAAAATGTAAGAATAAAGTTAACTTAGGCGTAACAATAGTCCATTAAAATGGACTCATCAAATATTCCCATGCCTAAGATTTGCTAGTCCCTAGCAAAAATGAAGAATAATAGAAGTAATCGGAAGATTTCTTCTTTCCTTATTCCAAAAATTTAGAGATCTAGACTCATGTGAAGTGATAGTAGCTTAAGTAACGGATTCAAGTGAAAAGCCAACTTACATTTGAAGTTCACACTTAACCCTTGATAAAATTCTTTCGGGATAGGCAACTACTTCCCTCGAGGATAAAGCAGAAGATAATCTGTAATTTGACCCTAGCTTTTTGGCTTAGGTAGGAGCTATTGAGTTGAATGAATTTGTGTTTGGTAGCACACACTCATCTGGTGCTACATGTAATCTAGTACTACAGACTCTAGATCTCTAGACTATTAAATAAGTCAACTCAGAGAGAGGCTGAATAACTGTGCTCTCTTGATATTCTTTTGTGCTCACTCTTTTCCTTCTTTTCTTTATGAGATCACAAATCTCACCAGATTTAGTAAATGTACTCACTATTTGGTGGCCTCACATGGCATTCATACTTCAACTAAAGTCCTAATAACTCTACAACTAAGTTAGAGTCCTCAGCCAGTATTCAGGCGATCAGAAATACTGAAATGTAGGCATGGGTCATATTTGGTGGATTGCGATGGGTGTTTTTGTTACCTCAGAAACAACATTACGAAGATAAAATTATAAACTTGGACTCTTTTCTTTTTCTTTTTTCTCTCTCTCTTTTTATTTCATTTATTTTATTTTATTTTTTTTTCTAAATATAATTGTTTCTTTTTTTCTTCTTTTTGTTTCTTTATAAATCAACACGATGCAGACTTTTATTTATGAGACATTATTAGGGATAGTGATGATCAAGAGGATATTATGTGGTTTATTTGGTGGAAGTGCTTACCCTCGGCACCGAGAAGGAATGGATAGGACAAGCGTATTTCTGACCTTTGACACTATTACCCTCCTTCAGCCGAGGACTCTATGAAGAACGGTCGTAACCATCCACCATAGTCATAGCATTATTAAGATTCAATCTCTGTGTATCTGTCTTATTTGGTGACTCTTAGGAATTCACACAATGTACGCACACAGGAACAGAGAGCGAAAACTATGCCTAACTCTGAGTTATCATCATCTAATTGTCTAAAACTTAAGAGTCCTTGCACTAGACTTAGTGCACCAGTAATCTCTCTACTTTCTTCTCACAAATATGAGGTGGATCTACTAAAAGATAGTATGCCTGCCTCCCTATTAACTGTCCAAGGTTTCAATAGACTAAAAATGCTTATTGGTTTTCTTCAAAGATCCATTACCCAGTCTACGTGCAAGTGAAGTAAATATACTAGATTCTAAACTTAAGAAATAATTTAAGAAGAAAAATCTTTAATGACACCTCCATGACAAAGATGTTTTGCTAGGGACTAATCAATTCAGCTCAAGAAAAGATTTTTTTTTTTATAATATATATGCTAACCTAAATGCATGAATACTTCCTAAAATGCAAAATGCACCCTCCCATGCCTAAACACTACAATGTCCTCATTGTAAAATTAAAATAGGGGGAGAAAGGAAGGAAATCACTTGATGATGGTGTTATTCAGAACACTGGGTTGCCTCCCAACAAGCGTTGCATTTTCTATCAGCAGCCAGACTTATAGGGAACCTAAAAGTTTGGTTTCAGACAGAAAAAGCTAGGCCCTAAAAATATGCATAACAGTGCAGGCCTAGAAAATAGATAACCACAGATGTTGGCGAGCTGATGATGCAATGTTATCCCAAATGTTCGCCAGAAGACATGAAAGAAAATAACCTCGTAGGCTACCTGGGGAGGTCTAGGAATAACAAAAGGAATATGAAAAGGGACCTCCCGAAACGGAATAAGTGGAGGATAATAAGGATCCTCCAAAGTAGGAAGGGTTTTAAAAGATATAAACGTAATTATTTCAAACCCTTGAATGGCGAGACTAAACGTATAAGCATCAACCCAAACTCGCCATTCTACCCGAGGATGTACTGGCATGATATTCTCCCCAGAAAGAATGTAAGTGAGCAGAGACCTGAGCTAAGGATCGGTTAGGGAGTGGAAGGGTTGCTTGTGGTGTTGGGCAGTAATGGTTAAGTCCAAGGAGGGTTTAGTTAGTGTCGAGTCCAATTCCAACAATGATTTAGATAGTGTATTCTCCCTAACAATTATTGCAGAAAAATTCAAGTCACCCTGCCTATCATTAATGATCGGAGTCATATTTTCACCTTCCAGTATATGTGAATCAATGGTGGACTCCAAATTAAATTTCTTTGATGGCAGGGTTGAAGCAACTGAATCATTATCATTAATCTCATCCTCGAATTCTTTTGGTTCACTCAAATTTTTGTCGGGGTGTATATGTCATTCATTAGTAAAGAAAGGAGTTGCTTCAGTATCATCAATTATTTTTGACGGAGGATTCGTCTTAATGTTTTGGAGTAAGCCTATATCACTCAATTCTTTATTCTTCTTGCGGTATAAATCCTCAATCGACGTGTTTTGTCCCCGAGAGTCTCTCCTAGGCTTCTCACTATTGTGTTTGTCCTCCTCTAATATCAACTCTTGGTTTGGTGGAGGATGACTCTCAAAAGAAGGGAGCAATCTAGATTTCATCAGATTATTTATATCCTCTGGGCGTAAGTCCTCGAATAACAAATAATCCCCCTGTGATTCACTCCAGCTTTTCAGTCCGGGTTCTTCCATTAGGTCATCCTCGTCCTCTGAAATAGACTCTTTATATCCCTGAGACAAAAATTGATCTAATTCATCCTCCAGTCCCTTAGGGTCACCTTCATTGGGTGCATTTAAATCCTCGGGATGCTGAATGGTAGGTGTTGATTCCCTAAGTGGAGGGTCAAGATTAGGCTTACTAAGGGTAGAATGGGATTCCACTAGATAATTAATAGGGGAAGTGATATGAACAATACAACCTTGACTCGGGTGATCAGGAGTAAGGAAAATACTGTCATTGGGGCCAAGGTCCTCAAGAGGTACTATCTTCCCTTTCTTTTGACTCCAATATAGCTCAGGTGGATAATTATTAGGATCGTTCTCCTCTAGTGGTCGTGTCTCATTGGGAGAGTCTAAGTGATAGCTATGTAAAACGGGATCCCTATTGTCATTGGTTTCCTCAGAATTATTTTCATGATCATGGTCGTATGGGTAAGGATCATAATTTCTAGGAAGAGCGTAGTTAAGCTGTCTAATTTCATTGTTCAATTGTTGACTATTTCTCAACATCTCTCCCATAGACTTCATCATTTTCTTTTGCTATTTTTGCATTTCTATTATAAAAGAGGAGAGGCTACTACTATCAGATTGGGGAGGATAGTTAATCTCAGGCTCTGGTTGCCTAAGGGTATCGGTCCAACCTCGATACGGAAAATCATGAACGGTGGGAGGGTTGGGTGTTTGCATAGAAGTAGGGATTCCAGGGTTGGAAAATCCCACACCTAGGCTCTACTCAAAAGTGGGAGTTATCGGGCCAGTATTCCCAGGATAGGAATATGAATGATCCCATGAATTTTCAGTGCACCCATCAAAGGATGGATGCGCTCGAGGCATGGGATCCTGGTTAAAAGATGGGAAGTATTGACTATGATAATCTAAATGATAGGAGTAAGGGTGATCTATTTCTTTAAGCCAAACAGGTTTAACTCTTTTAGGATTTAAAGGAAATCAGAACACAAGCAGAAACTTCCTAGAGAGTTCTACCACTGTCAAAACAAACGCAAATACATTGGGATCTATTTTTAGTAGATTCTAGGTCTTAGGTGTTCAGTTGGTGGTTAAACAAGTTTTGCAAGAATTACGCTTCCTAGTTCAACCTTCGTTGGTGCCTACAACCTACTTGCAAGGGATGGAAGTCTCGAATCGAGCCCACACACGAGGAATCTAAGTAACTTGGTGGATAGGCTTATTGATTTCAGACTAACTTCCCTTGTGGTGCAAAGAGGAGAGGTAGAAATTTATCTAGTGACCTTATGTGTGAGGTGCATAGTGTCTCAGGTGTGCAATCATACATTTATGTTTTGAGTTTTGAAATCTCGCAAACAAGATCCTTTTGCACACAATTTTAAGTCACAGATTTTAAGGTCTAACCTCTTAGCAGTCCCAATTTTTAAAGTGACCACTGAATTAATTCGATTCAAGCACTTTAGTGGTCTTAGGTTTAGGTTCAATGCAGATGCATGACAGGTAATTGATGCTCAAGAAAAAGACGTACCTTACTCCAGCTTTCTTCAATGTAGGATGTTTTCAATGCAAAAGAAAAGCTAGATGCTGCTCATTCAATCCTAGATGGTTACCCTATAGATATGCAGTTTATGGCAGGTAGTTCGAATATATTTTTTTTAATAATAATAAGCAAACAAACTTAATCTAACTAACTAACCAACATGCAGTTCAAACAATTAGAATAATCCTATAATCTAAATACAATGGGAACATGCTCCCGAAAATACACTCTTGCATACAAAAGCGATAAAAAATAAAGAAACACTGGGAACAAGTTCCTAAAAATGCCCGACAAGGGTCCAAAAGATAGAAATTAAGTTTTAATGTCTATCTAAACTAAATCTAAACTAAGATCTAATGACTAAATCAGACAAAGGCTCCTCCATATGCCTACATGCATGGGATCGAGGCCCACATGCACCCGTTGCTGGCCTCCAGGTGGTGTCGAGGTCCACCAAAAATATAGCCTCTGTTGTGCGCACCTGCCGCGTTCGTTGCGTGTTTTTGCACAAAAAAAGATCCACAATTAGTAATTCAAAAAAGCTTTCAAAATAGCATAAAAATAACAAAAAATTCCTGAAAAAATTAATAGGCGTGTTTCCTCCCTAGCAACGGCACCATTTGAAAGAGCGATCTTCGTTTTCGTTGAAAACTTTAATATAAAATGATGTGTCGTTGTACTTAATCACGTGGTAGAAAATTGATTTTCAAAATATTTTAATTCTCAGAATCTAACCACGAAAATAATTAGGTCATCTCCACAGGGAGGAATTAGCCTATTAAAGTAGTGCGTTGTGTTTCATTTATTCGGGAATTTTAGTGGGCATGCATACTAGTTATTGCACTTCATTTTCAACATAAGTTTAGCATTTATGTAATTACCTAAGAATATAGGGAGGTTATATGCAAAATCACCACTATGGCATACATGAATTGTAATCGTAGTACTGATAAATATCATCAATATAAATGAAAACAGAACCCATTCCCTATAATCAATATCCCATACTTGATTGGTTAAGAGATAAATGCACTATTCGTCATTTGAATAAACCTGAGGGACATTCATGCAAATCCATCTTAATATAATAAGGAGATAAATAAATGAATAGTATTTTCTAGA
This sequence comes from Thalassia testudinum, assembly GCA_037157565.1. Taxonomy (NCBI): domain Eukaryota; kingdom Viridiplantae; phylum Streptophyta; class Magnoliopsida; order Alismatales; family Hydrocharitaceae; genus Thalassia; species Thalassia testudinum. The sequence continues at coordinate 16,831,284 of JAZHRO010000046.1, read as the reverse complement.
ATGGCATTTAATGTAATTATTAATAGGAGAGGAAACATGGGATTCTTCCTCTCTCCTCATCACCCACGGGAAGGAGCATTGGAGGGAGTTCTGTGTGCGGTGGAGGTTGGCTAGCTCTTGGCCGTTGCGTTGGTGGTGTCGGCAGAGGTGGAGCCAGCCGGAGCCGGTCGGACGGAGAGGAGGAACCCGCTGGCGGTGGGTTACTCCACGCGTGCGCGCGGATCTTGGTGGGCACGTTTGAGGGTGTGGTCACGCTCGTGAGGTTGAGGCGAGCTTAACGAAGGTGACGATGTGGAGAACGGCGGTCTGTGGCGGTGGCTGCGCATGGAGATGGACGGCCGGCGATGGGTTCTTTCGGGGAAGAAAGATGAACAGTGTGGCTGTCCCCGTGCGTTGAGTTGAAGGAGGAGAAGGAGCCGGTTGGCCTCTGTGGTGGTTGTGCGCTTATGCAGGCTGGATGTGCACACACAAGGGTGTGCAACTTCTAGTCGTGAGGGGCGCGCAAGTGCTACTGTAGGGCGTCGGCTTTGGGTTCCTTCCTGTGGAGCTGCAGGTGTGTTGAAGAAGAAGTGGCATGGTGGCACGATGGTTTGCGATGGCTGTCGCAGTAAGGTCGCAGTGGTTGCGGTCCTTTGCTCGAGAGGGTGCGGTGGTGTTATGTCTGCGAGATGAGGAGCGAGGATGCGATGGGTTAAGGTTGGGTGTTGGTTGTTGTCACCATGCGACCGGCGAGAAGGAGGAGCTGAGGTGCAGTACGCCTAAGCCATGGTGTACGCCGAGTCCACGGTGTATGCAGGATCCATGGTGCTCACCTCCTTCACGATGGAGAAGATGGAGAGAGCTTCCCTGCTAAGGGGAGAAGATATCTTGTATGGGTTGTTCTGTGGTTGGAGAAATGAGCGGCATGGAGTAGGTGGTGCGTTAGGATAAGGGAATTGTTGCGAGGGGGAAGGCGGGTGTGAGGAGGGGGGGCGACGGCTGGCCGCACGCATGTGCGAGAGGAGGTTTTATTTTATAAAATAATTATTTATATACAATAAGTTATAAAATGCAATAGAATATATGCAAACTTAAGTAATGATGTGTGCAATCATTCTATGACCTAATGTAGTTATTAACATAAAATGTAAGAATAAAGTTAACTTAGGCGTAACAATAGTCCATTAAAATGAACTCATCACAAGCAAGCTTTCCTTTATTACTCCAACTTGATAAATTTGCGACGCTAAGAAGTCGATTATGGTCTACAACAGTGCTGCATGCATATTGTAGAATTCTTTCTTTTCTGCATCATACGTCTTCATGCTAGTATGTCACAACTGTTTGAGTTTGTCGATCAATGGATGGAGATAAACATCTATTGCATTTCCTAGTTATTTTAAACCAGGGATTAATAGGGTTAGAATCATGAATGAGAATCTCATACACAACAAGGGAGGTATGTTATAAGTGACCACTACCATTGGTCATATAGAGTACGACAAGTGCATATTCTTAAATGGATTGAATCCATTGCTTGTAAGACCCAATCGTACGTTTCTTGTTTCTAAAGTGAATAAATTATTTTTTTCGTTAAATCTCTTCCACTCCTCTGAATCAGTAGGATGACATATTCTTCTATCTTGAGATTTAGAATCCTAGTGTCATGTCATCCACCGTGTAGTTTTAGTTGATTTAAAAAGATGTTGAAGCCTAGGTATCAATGGGAAGTAACAAAGAACCTTCTGAGGTTGTTTTCTCTTACTTTCATTTCTACCTCCCTTATATCTCTCATGTCCACATTTGGGATAGTTACTCAAGTTTGTGAATTCATTTCTAAAAAGAATACAGTCATTCAGACATGCATCGATCTTTTGACAGTCCAAACCAATCTTGTGAATATGTTTTCTTACTTTGTACCATAAAGTCGGAAAACCATTGGGGTTATTCAATAGCTCAGCAATAAATTGAAGTATTTTTGATATAAATTTAGCACTAGCTCTATTTATAACTTTTAGTTGAAACATCCTCAACAGAAACGACAACTTAGACATTCTCATAACACAGGGAGCAATAGGATCCTCAGTTGCCTTAACTATATCATAGAACGGATCACAACTGAATGGATCTTCCTCATCTTTATTTATATTCTCTCCTGCTCTCATCTCATTCAACATTTCTTCTATTTCTTCACCTCCACTATCATTAATCTCCTTGTTAATCTCTTTGTCAATAGTGTTTTCATTGTTTATAACTTCCTTAGTAAACTCCTCTCCATGAGTTACCCAAGTAGTGTAATGCTGCCGCCACCTATTATAAATCAAGTGCTCGAGCACAGTGTTACGATCATGCAAGGAAACATTGAAACATCTTCTACGTGGGTAGAGGATGTTATTTAGTTGTTCTCCTCATCTAAATATCTTCCTATATCATTAAAGGCCCAATCCAAGAATGAAATTTCTCTATCCTTATATTTGGTGTAATTTAAACCCCTCAATCCAATCCAAGATTTGCCTATAATAACATAAAATTAATGTAAACAAACTACTAATTAGGAAGGGAAAGGATCGAATGTGTATATCTTGATTAAGATGTTCACTTTATAGCCCATTTTTGAAGATTTGATAACTTAGGTTTACTTGTTACATGTAACCTTTGTGGGATGAAATTTCGGCAGCATCTCCCTGCACTTCTCTAGTATACCCCATAATACTAACCTTAATTAGATTTTCTTTAGCACCCAGTTAAGAGTACTGCAGGAAATTAGCTAAGATTAGTTGATATACTAGAGAAGAGTAGGAAAAAATAATCAAAATTTCACCACACATGGTTATATATAACCAGTAAACCTAAGTTGTGATCAAATCTTTAAGAACCTTCTTTAGTTCGATACTTCATCGAACTAAAGTTGATCGAGTCTTATGGCATGCTATAAAGATAACGTATCATGCATGTAAGTGAGGTATACATACACTTCCTGCATTGTCCGTATAACATGATCATAAGTCTCGACGGATGAGTAATTTGACACAATTTAACTCAGAGAACTTTTACCCTAGGGGTTAGAATACCTAATGTTTTGCCTCGCATGCATTTTTTTTCTTTAGCAAGTGTATGTATCTAAAATAACACTCATAATTGCAAAGAAATTGACATTAAACATAAGCAATCATATGATAAGAAATAAAATTATTTTCATTGAATGCTAAAAAGAAATATACAAAAATGTTATTTTATCATAACATGAGAAATCCACATTATTTCATTTTCAACTTAAGCTTTATCCAACCTTCACAAGCTAGGCCTAAGACTGATTCTGCATATCAAGAAACATAGAGGAATGCTTCTCAACTCAAAGAATACACTGGAATTGATTCAACACAAAGTTCAGAGCTTATAATCCTATTCTAAATATCTTTATAGAATTTAAACTGATTCAAATAAGCTATGTAGAGCTTCGAATTTCGACCTGAGCTTAAAGAAGCTCAACTACAATCCATATGAACCCAAATAGAATATAAATTCCCAATAGACATAGGTAACTTTAAAACTTCATAGAATCTATTCTAACAAATTCCTTTCATCTTAAAAATCATTTTACGTCCATCATAAGTGAGATCAGAAGCTCCAAGGTTCATTGTAGCTTCGGGTTGACCAGTGTTAGACTAAAAATTGACTTTTAGATCCTCAGTAGTTCAATCAAATTAATGACTTATATAGACCTTCTACAATGTCAAGAACTTATCAAACTTAAAAAGAAGAGAGATTGATCATTGGAATGCAATGTTCCAGGTTTGCTGCCTAAATCCTAAACCCTAAAACCTCAAACCCTACTAAACATTAAAACAATTTTCAAAAAAATTTGACAAAGTTTCCCTTTATATTTTGAAGTTCTCTATACACCTGTATAGCAAAATAGTACTCATAATAAAAGTGGGCACACCCCACATTAAATATCTTTTCAATCAAACAAGTGAGAACCCCCACATTCAAGATAAAGCATACAAGTGGGCACACCCTACATCCATTCAATGAAATTAACACCACTATGTGGGCACACCTCACATCTAACAAAAACCTATTTTATCATTTAAATAAACTTAAAACATTAAAATTACACCTTTAAATACTATAGCCTCCAAGAATGCTTGTCAACAATAACTTGTAATTTCAAAAATAGAATCAATTGAATCGAGCTATTAAGCACGACGAAAATTAAAAAGTAGATTTTTGTTAGAATTGGAGTAAATTAGGTTGGTTAAAATGTTTATTTGATTGGTGATGTAGGATGGGAGGAGGAGGATGGGTGGGAGGAGAGGAGGGAGGGCAGGAGGAGGGTGATTGTTAGGAAAAGGAGGAGGAGGAGGGGGCGGTCATGAGGACGAGGACGAGGGGGAGCTGAGGCGAAGGAGGAGGAAGAGGAGGGGGAGGAGGAGGAGGTCAGGAGGAGGAGGAGGACGAGGGGGAGCCGAGGTAGAGGAGGAAGAAGAGGAGGAGGGGAGGAGCTGGGGAGGAGGAGGAGGAGGAGGAGGAGGACGAGGGGGGGTGGTTAGTTGGGGGGAGGGGGTTGGGGGGAGGAGGAGGAGGCTGTCGGGGAGGAGGGGGAGGTGGGTATTGGTGGAGGAGGGGATTAGGGCACATCCTCAACAGGAGGAGGAGGAGAGGTGGAGGGGGCGGGGAGGAGGAACGGAGGAGAAGATGCTTGCCTAAGATGACGAGGAGAGGCGGTGGGGAGGAGGGGGCTCGCGAGGAGAAGGGCTGCTATGGCTGTAGGTCGCGAGGAAGATGAACAGTGCGGGAGGGATTGGGCTCTATTTACGGGTAGTTTAACCGACATTTACCGTTGGTTAAATTAATAAGGGACGACAAATGTTGGTATAAAAAATTTCACCGCTCGTCAAGATGCTCCGCTTTTTTAACAAAGAACATTCGCCGTCGCTTTATTAAGAAACCAACAGCAAATATCAGCCACTTGCCCCCTTTGTTAGCGATAGGAGGGAAATTTACAATGCCCTTTCACTGTCGCTTAATAATAAAAGCGATGACAAATATATATTTGTCGTCGCCTATTCAACCAACTGTTAATAATCGATGATAGATCTCATTTCTCTAGTAGTGAAAGTAGTATTAAAAAATATTTTTGATCCATTCAACTATAGATATGATTGTGTAAAATAAATTCATTTCATCAATTTATTATAAATATGGCCAAAGAAAAAAATTGCTGCATACTACTACTTTTCTATGCTCAAAATGATACCTAATTTACAGGTTATATATAACACTATGTGTTACGTTACACAAATATTCTAAGGAGTACATGCATTACTATGGATTTGAAGTTGCACAGATAATTTTATAATTATTGTTTAATATGGACACCACGTCATAATATTTATGGTAAAAAAAAATGTGTTGGAAATTTAACTAATAAACGATGCTTTGTGACATTGGAAAGACACGCAGTGCGAATAGGATTAAATTTGAACTGACTATTGACATTGCGGAAGCCGATGGAAAGAAGATGTATTACATATTATTCGAAGAACGTAATACTATATAAATATATTTCAAAACATATTAATGTTAATTTATGAAACAAATTAGGTCTGTGGTCAATAAACTAATAAAAAAAATAAAAAATATGAAAAGATGCATCAGAGGTGACGGAAGATATAAGTAGGAATACGAACAGACGCTCATGGCAACTGACTTGTGTTGTTTTGGAGGAGAAACCGGGGGAGAAGAAAACGACCCAAGGGACACTCATACTCAGTTCGATGAACAAGATATCAAGTAACTAATGCGATTCTTGCTTGTAAAAGTATAAATTTAGGGCGTTTATTTCATATATTAACAGTAAAGTTTTACAAGATGCACTCGTCAAGACTTCAAATCATATTCATTTATAATCTTATCTATCGTAAACTTCTCTGCGACCTCTTTTTCAATATTTGTTACTAAATAATTTCGAAGAAAATTATCTTCCATCTTGTTATCAAGTTTAGATTTAATTATCTTCATAGTTGAAAACATCCTCTCTGTACTTGCAGTTGAAATTGAAAGGGTTAAAATAAGCGGGATTAGTCTATCAATCAAATAATAATTTTTTATCTTTTCTATTTCTGCGAATAATAGCTATCTGTTCTCTAGTAGCTTCATCTTTAGCTTCATCAATTATGATACAGAACTTTACATCTCCAATTTTTTCATGAATAGCATTCCTTATTTTGTTTCCAAAAATTTTAAGAATTTCCTTTTGAACATCAGCTGATATATATTTAGTATTTCTTAGAGTATTTTCCAATACCATACCGTTAACTTTGTCATTATAAGAGGCTAGAAGTTTTATTAGTTTAACGAAATTCCCTCGATTTCTTGAACATATCCGTTCATCATTACCCCTAAATGCATATCCTTGAAATGTTAGCAATCACACGGCATCTATTGTTGTCTTTAGACGTAATAAGGTTACTTGAATTTGTCTTTCATTTTGTTTTTGAAGTATATGTTTTATGTGTTGTAGTTTATTCATTAAATTCTTCAGACATTTTTCTGCCATATTATGTGGTTATATTTTTCCTCCAGTATGATTTAAAAATGCACAATCTTTTCCACTATTAACTTTTTTCCAATTTTGAATCCACCTACAATGAAGATGTCTGTGTCATGTCTAGAATTTGACTTACCAGAGAAAAGAAAGCAAGGAAAACAGAATGTAGCACCTCTATAAGGAGAGTATTCTAACCAAGAACACTATTGAAACCAAGCTTTCTGAAATCGTCGATGGTACTTTTCATTGTCATTAAATGGGCATTCCTCCATTGGATATTGAAAAGGCTTGAGACTAATATAAGTACGAATAATCTGCTTCATTTCTTCCACATGATACTCCTAAATCTGCTTACTGGATCTCATTCTAATGAATTAGCACCTATATTATTAATTTCAATTATTTGAATTTTGGATGGTGGAACTTCTTGTTCCCTAGAATTATCACATATATGAAAAATTTTTGAATCATCATTATCACCTTATTTTTTTTTTTGAAATATGATGTAATTGTTATCTTTTTTACTAAGCTTCAACTTAAATAAATTAAAATAAATTATAATTATCTCCCCATAATGCTACTTAATAATTTTAATTTTGAAAACAAAAAATTAAACAAATAACACACTTTTAAGACAAACTATTTCCATGATAACGTAAAATTTATAAAATAATAAAAATAAAAAATAACAACTAGTGTTCACCCTTTATAAAAAAAAAAAATTCACATTACTGTCCATGGAGATCACTCACTGGTGAGAGGACGTAGGATGGAGAGGAGAACCATCGAGCTGTTGCGGTGGGTATGCAGTAACCTATTTCAAAGTGATGGAACAATACTTATCATGCATTCCTCTTCCGACGTTAACGCAAATTCTGAAAAAAAGAATATCCAGGGATAAATCCCACCTATGACTTCTCTCCCAAACGTGATCTCATAGGAGTCAAAATAGAAAATCTTCTGGTCAAAAAAAAATAATTTTCTTTTTTTTTTTTTCTCTCCAGGAGGGAAAACAAACACAAGCTTCCTTTAAAAATACCACCTAGTCGTAATGCTGAGATTATGAGAATGCAAAAAAAAAAAAAAAAATAGAGAAGGAAAATCTCACATTACTGTAACGGAGTCGGATTGCTTCCTCTCCAAGGTTCGAAAGGACTCGAGCCAAGAGGGATCCGTTGATCCAATTTCGCAACCTTTGGGTTGGGTGTGGCTGTAGTGTCTAGTTGCAGGAACTTAATGATGACGATAAGAGTGGAGTGCGATAAGGGCCATGGAGTTTACTGTGTAAAAATTATTGTTTAAAATATTTAGCACTCGACTTGTGAGGGATGGAGGTTTGAGTCCAAGGAGGAGGAAGTTTGGGTGTGACCTATGTTTGTGGGAGACGGTCGGCATTCCTTTTAGTGGGGGGTTGGGTGCATGGGATTTTTTTGTCAAATATTAAAATCAAAATTTCAAAATCTTCGGCGGTGTCTAGTCCCCACCGAACACCCCCCCCCCCTCTGCCTCCGTCCCTGCTCGAGTGCATCATGGGAAAATGCCGTATCAAGCAATGACGAGTTACAGATGCAAGTTTGAAAACATGATTTTAATAATATGCTTAATATATTGAATCACAATCATTGATCATAATTAACAATATATGCTCAACGTTTCAGTGAGGGAGTCCGGTCAATACCGACACTATATACAATATTTCAAGGAGAAAACAACATTCTATAGGTTTGTGGGAGTATCAAAGCTATCAAATAGACTATAAAGTACTGAATTGGATTTATTGAAAGCTACCCGGGAAACAAGAAATTCTTACTTGGAAAAAGATTCCTGTGACAATATAAGGATACACGATATCAAGTAAAAATCAATGATAAATCCTTACCATGGACCAGTTACATCCAGGAAATAGTAATAAAAAATGTGAGGCAACTTTAATGGTGAACGTTGGAACTAATCTGTGCTGCATATTATTACAAAAATGATGGCAAGTCTATATACATTTATGTTATGTGCCTCATTTATCTCATGTTTGCTACTTTCTCATTCCCGAAATTTAATTATAATTTTTCAAGAATATTGGTGAATTATATTGATTCTTTGAAGGAAACAAAGTATTTTAACAGGACCCTAGCTATGCTTGACCAAATTCTTGGGAGAATGGATGACGCTGTAGAGAGGATAAGAGATAGGAACCGAGTAGTGGGGTAGGAAAAGTTTGAATATCTCAATGGTTGCATTCCATGTTTATATGTAAGTTGCTTGGATATTAACCAAATTTTTAAATCATTGACGTGATAAGTGTGTATCAAAGAGTGTTTTAACTTTATGTTGCATGTTTACATTTAATTGTCAAGGTGGATGTTATAGCATTATTTTAAAGATTTCTACACAAGTAGAGATTTAAGGCTAAAGATTTATAAATGGACAAGATCAACGATTGTGGACTTGAAGGTGGTGACAAAGTTAAAAGAGAAAGAGGTAAAAGAGGTATAATAACCATAATTCTTACTTTAGAATAATAGAATTAAGTTTGCAAATTATATACATGTTTTAGGTATGGCTCAAGATAACCTCGAAAAAGGTGTCTTGTGTCGGTGAAGACGACTACATCTTCCCTATAGATACCTTTGAGGCATTAGGTTTTGTGCATTGGAGACCATTCGTGGTATTGTCCGCACCAAATACAATGGAGCCACTTAATGCTTGTTGGTGAGCGTAGGTCACGTATTTGATTTAAAATAACGTCGTAGTATAGCGCAAAATACAACTCAATAAAATATTTTAGTTAACGAGATGGTGAGTCCCGGACAATCTTAGGGAGGCATTTAGAAAAGCAAAATTGATTCGATCTTTTTGCTACTTACTTAGAAATGCACGTTGGTTTCCAACCTATGAATAAATGTGTTGCTAGTCGTGTTATTAACCCTAATGACGTGTGCGTGCATCCAATAGATGACAAAAGTGAATGTGTGAGTATCAGTGTGCACGATCCTAGTTATGCGATGGCTATTTACCGAAAAAGCATCGATCATTAGGTCGTTAACATCTTCATGCACTGACATGCTTGTTGCAAATATATAAGAAGTTATAGCAAGCAACTTATTATCACAAGAAAGATTTTGTAAGAAAGCTCATGGTGATTCCACAACAAACATATATATATATATAAAGCTCAGGTGATTTTCATTTCATTAGAAGGGGTTATTACAAAGTGGATCTAGATGAAAGCTTGTATAGGAATGATTAAAGCAGAAACTAGCTAACAGAAAATGAGTGCATGCGCGGATCTACAGAAGATTGTGCATGTATCAGGCAGGAGGAAGATTACTACACTACTAAAGTAGAATATAATGCAGCGAATTAAAGTACGAAGAACTACTTATCTACTTATCTATCTAGCAGAAGGAAGGGCATTGGAGGTGGTCTCCAATGGCCTTTTGGTCTTGAGGTGGTAGGGAGAAGGAGGGTTGGCCAATGGTGCTTAGGCTAGCCCTTGGAGAGGTGGTGGAGAGCTTTCTCTAGCCTTGGGCATGGAGGTGGGAGTGGTGATAGTGATGGAGCTTGTGGATGGAGGTGTACATGGAATGGAGTTAAGGCTAGATGGGGGTGCATGGTCGTCCAATGGTGGCCTTATATAAAATGAGGGAGAGACCCTCTAGAGAAGTGTGGAATTCTCTAGAGAGTCCTCTCTTGTGGTCGTCCACCCATTTGAAATGGGTCTTCATAGATCCACATTTCAAGGGTTGGTTGGCGGACTCCTTGAAAGACTAAAAATAGTCTTTCAAGGTGGCACCACTTGAAGAGAGTTCTAGAGAACTCTAGAGGTGGCGGCCAATGGTGTGTGTGGGTGTGTGTGTGCGTGGCTATGTGGGTGTGGTTAGGTGGTCTAGGTCGAGCCTTATAGGTCTAGGTGGTTAGGTTTAGGTAGGCTCTTAGAATTAACGTTGTAAGCCCTAATACCAAAGTGAATGTGCAATTAAACTTATCAAAAGTTTAATTGAGTGTATGTGTGTCTAATTGGAAGAGAAGATACCCAATTAGGTCAGGCCTGAGTTAATTGGACTCTCACTGAGTCCAATTAGACTTGTGCTGGTTGAGATCTGAGTTCAATTGGACTCTATGAGTCTAATTGACTAGGTTAAGTGTGATTGACTTGATCCAAGTCAATTGGGCTTAATGAGAACCTAATTAGATTCTTAGGAGGGTCTTAGGGTGGTGTACTAGGCTTAGGGCACCTTAATTTAGGTTCCCTAAGGTTTGGAATTGGGTTTAGGGACCTAAGAAATCAAGATCCAAGCTTGATTTCCAAAACAGGGTCTGGGGAGGGGTATCAGATGTCTAATTAGAGTGTCAAATGTCTTATACTAAAAAATCAGAAGTTTAGACCTCTTGTTTGGACATCCAATTAGAGGTCAGGGTGGATTCAAGGTTCTGTCTTGGAATTCTGCAGAAATTGGTCGTCTGACAACTTTTCTGGATGTTTAATAACACTATAGACTTGGGTTCTAGGTCTGCAGGTTGTGCCTAAGGGTTCTGGACGTCCAATAACTTATCTGGACATCTAGATAAGGGTTGAAACTAGGGTTTTGATGTATCCGAGGCTAAGGTGATCTAATCTAAGGGTGGCTAAGGGTTAGGATGGTCTCTATCCTAGGGCTAGGATTAGTCCTAAGTTCTTCATAATTTAACCCTTACATTAAATTCTACTAAGTAGAGTAGCATACCTTATCCCTACATTATTTTTATAATTTATTCCTAAGTCTTCTGTTCCAGCTCTACTGCAGCATCAGCTTCTCTTTATTCTTCAAATCCAACTTCGGATCCAGCTTCAGATCTTCTTATTACCTACAAACCATATAATGCACTTAATCAGCACATTATAACATTATTCTATGCATAGCTAAAATAAAGCAGTAAAGATGAAAAGTATGCTCAAGAATGCATGGATTACACTAAGTTATGTTAAGTTCTAACTTAATTTAGGTCATTTAAGATTTATGATTGCTGCACAATCATACCCCTATACCTAAATCTTAATAGTCCCTAGCAAATGTAAGACTAAGTTATTTATAAATGGGTGCCTAAAAGATTGATTATTATCAAGTGTATGACTAGAGATTCTTTCCTTTTCATTTTCATCTTAAAATCTAGAAATTTAGATAATTATGTAAGTGCAGCTATGTAGCTTTTGCAATGGATTCGAGTGAAAAACCTAATTTACCTCTAAATCCTTTACTTGACCCCTAGTAAAATTCTAGCGGGTTGGGCAAACTTCTTCCCTCGGGGTATTCAAGATATTCTATGAATTTCACCCTGGCTTTAAGCTTAGGTAGAGAATGTCTAAGGCAAATGGGTGTGTATTTGGTGGCTTACTCTCATTTGGTGCTACCTAAAGATTAGTACTACAAAATCTAGATTCCCAAATTATTAAGTAAATCAACCTAGAGAAAAGTGAGAAAAACTATGCTCTCTTTGGTTCCTTTATATTCACTCTCTCTTTTTCTCTTTTCTTTTCTTTTCATTTTCTTTTTTTTGAGCTCGCAATCTCACCAGATTTATGCATATAATCTATATTTGGTGGTCTCACATGGCATTAACACTTTAATAGAGTTTCAATAACGTAACACTGAGTCAAAATTCCTTAACCAGTATTAAGGGGGTTAGGAATACAAAAAAGTAGGTTAAGGCTATATTTGGTGGAGCGTAATTGTGGTGGGTAATGCTACCTCAATGTAATGAAAATAAATACTAAGGCACTCATAAACTCATCACTTTTTTTTTCTACTTTTTCTTTTTCTAATTTTTTCTTCTCTCTTTTTTTTCTATATATATTTTGATTTTTTTTCTTTCTCTTTTTCTTTTCTTTCTTTCTTTTCTTCTTTTTTTTTTCCTAATAATTTTTTTCACATAACTCAATACAACACATGAAAGTATTCTAGCAAGGTGTTATTAGCTTAGGAAGGGTCCTCTTCTATTTATAGATGTCCTAAGAAATCTTTAGAAGGTTTAGGAAGCCTTGGGTAGCGGTTGAGAACAAATCAGAAAAGATTAGGCCAAAATCCTAACGAAATCAGGGTCATTAAAGAGTCTGACAGGGTTTTCAGACGTCTGGATTTATGGTCAGACGTCTGGGTCATCATCTGATCTGAAGGTCGGATGTCTACTCTAGAAGGGTTGATGATCCTGCGCTGGGTTGGATCTAGACGGAGTCTAACAGATCATTTTAAGACGTCTAGGCAAGATATCAGATGTCTAATGCCAAGATAGGTGTGTTCCTATTTTGTCCATATCTAAATAGGGTTCTAGGTATTTTAGGTCAGATGACAGGTCAGATGTCTGGCAAATTGTTTGGACGTCTAGAAAGAGGATTCTCTACGGGAATTGATTTCCTGAGAGGCTAACGGCTAGAATCATCTGATAAAAGTGATTTGGGTAAGATCCAGCCTAATGTTTATTTAGTAGACGTCTGGGTGGTTCACGGACATCTAAAAGTGTTATAAATATAATTAAAAGGTGATCCTCGAAGACTATGTACTAACAATCCAATGGTCCTATTGTTGGACATCTGTCAAGATTATCAGATGTCTTCTAAGACGTCTGGACTATAGGTTGGTCGTCTGAAAGCAATGAATAGAGAAAGTCCAACCTAGGTGTTTGGACATCTGGACAAAAGGTCAGATGTCTTAATGTTCAAGATCTTACGTTTGAAGTGCATATTGGATGTTTGATCGGGCTGTTTAATTACTATTTTGATTTTCTAAGTGATATCTAAGATTGTCTAAGTATCCTAGAGTAGTGTAATTATTCCTATGACTTCAGGTATGTTACTTTGTGCTCTTTAACATTTATCTAAGAAAATAAAAGAGCAAAGTACTTAAAGACAAATACAATGACATAAGAAAAATCTATCATATTCTTTTTCTTGCTTCTTCAAGCTCTCGCTTCATGCGAGGTTCCATCACCTCTTCTCCTCCATCAAGCTCCTCCAATCTGCCAAGGATATGAGCTTGAGCACCTTCACACTTGATTCCATTTGCATTTATCCTGAAACTTATACTCAAATGCAAATGTCAAATAATAAGCGTTTTGTTATCGTTAAAATTAACGATCATGTTTCCCTTGCACCAACATAAAAGACATTTGATGTTACAGGTTCAACAAAAATTATCACACACCATTGGATAACTACTGTATTGGACAACACATACAAATCTCCTGTATGGAGGAATCGCTAAGGATATGGTAAGAACAGTTATATTATACTTTTAGTTGGCGTATTGTATATGTTGGGATAATATACATGGATGTTCCTTTCATTGAATGTTGACAATGGTCTCTGCAGATAATAGATGCATATATGGATGCATTATTCTTCACAATTCCATGCTTTATGGCGAGGAGGCGCCATACTTCTTTTGCATCGTTAACCGTAATGATATGGTCATTTGATGTTGTTGTTAACAAAATAATGATTGGGATACATATATAAGTAGTACTTGTTTATACAAAATAAATGATATTGTGTAATTTTATAACATAGAGCTTGATTAGAAATACGGTGGCAACCATGACAAGGGAGGAGAATAAAAACCTTGAACAACTTTTTGATGGAAGACCAAGTACATTTACAAATATTAAGAAAGCCTTTTTCCCAATATACTTGCCATGACACTTGATACTATTGGAAGCATGCTTTAAAATAAAGATGTTCTACTCCTACGATTATGTGGGACATGATCAGAAAAGTAAGTCAGAGGCAATGAGATGGGTAATAATCAAACACAATATCATCTAGACATTGTATAATGCAATAATAGTCTTGCAACATATAATTCTGCATTATAATGTTTTTCTACGACATATGTGCCCCGTTATGATATGTAATGTATATTGAAAACCTATACATAAGTAATGTGTCGTGTGCTTTTATGTGCTAATACATAATTTACTAGTTGCAAATTGTATGTGTTGCACCATTGCATGTTACATTCATAATACAACTCATTGTAAAAACAAATGTTGTATTATAGGCTTTAATGTTCATTTACATTGTTCATAATATAGAATATAAATGTCTCAGGATTGTTCCAATAGATATTGTAATACAACCATACACTTTACAGTATACTATAAAAGCTCTATTATTAACCAGAAATGATTCTTTTGCAGTAGGAAATTGTTGGTAAGTTTTTAGCAAGGCACCTCCTAGGAGAAAAGGTTAGAACTTGGAAGATATATTACATGGAGAAGATACCAATGCAATTGGAAATAAGTGTGGATTGTGAAATATATGCTATAAAATACATGGATTATATTTGTAAAGAGATAAATCTTGATTTTGAGAAAGAGGATATCCTTAAATTTAGGGCACAGATAGCTATTGCACTTCTAAATTATGGAGATAATGACAAACATGAAGAAAATGACCCCTTCATCAGGTTGCAGAGGAAGAATGAAGGTGCATAGAAAACATCGATAAGTTTTATATTAATGAACTTCAGAAGTTGTATATTAAGCTCACGTTAAGAAACAATTTCTTATCTCAAGATACATCTTGATAGCATAGAAAGTATACATGTTGAACTTTTATTCTTTTGATGATATGAACATTTCAGCAATTAGAATGTTTCGGGCAGAAGACACGGACGTGCGAAATACTTGTTGATTCACGTATTGTACAACGATATAATATCTATTTACTACGTCAGTTGATTAATGTTGTAATACAATTTTTACACAAGCAAAAGCATGTTATATAGGAGGTGATTATGATTGTTTGAGTATTGAATCTTGTTGTATTCTAATTGCCCATGATGAGTTAATTGTGCTCATACTTGAAATATGTACGTTATGCTCAAATAATTTGAAAAATGAAAGCAATACATTTCTTATTAGCATAATTTCACCCAATCATGTTGTATTACAGGCGTGTAGGTTGGTTATTTATATAAAAAATATTACTACTAATACAACATTTAGAGTATAATAGCCTGGTGTATTATGAATAAAAACTCTGTAGTATTGCAGAAACGGACGTTGTTTGTTTTTATAAAATTAAGAGTAGTATAACATTGTCAGTAAACTCGAAAATGATGTATTACGAGTGTAGGTATATGATTGGGACTAAAAACGGTAGTCTTCCCGGGAATGTTATACCATAGTCATATTGCAAATGTGAATAATGTGGGTTGAATATAAATACAAAATAATTCTAGGAAAATGAAATTAAGAAAAGGGGGGTATGGGTCGTATTACGAGTATAACGTGACTAGAGGGGTGGCTTATTTAAAGAAAAGAATGATGTATTACAGCCGAGAGTAGGTTTTTTATAATTATGTAAGAAATATTAGTAGTAATACAATATTAAGAGTACAATAGCATGATGTATTACGAGCATTTTCTCAATTCAATGTTCAAGACCTGCTACAAGCAAAGGCTTAAATGAATATAACATCACACGAAAATGTAACATTGCAATAAACATGTATATCGATAAAAAAGAAAAAAATCATAAACGAAGTACAAGGAAAGGGTACATTTCTTCAAAAACAAATGCACAGAACATTTGTATATACAACTCACTACTACACTTTTCAGAACAAACTGAATTGAAGAAACAACTAATTCAGATAATGTTTTACAGACAAAAACAAAAGCATTAAATTTAGAACAACTACTCTATCGTATGTCTCGCACTACATATAACTAAAATGAACCAACAAATGTACTTTGTGCAAAATAAATGAAACATAATGAACAAGCGAATTCTTCAACTTCCAGATACTTCCAAAATTAACAACCTCAACGAAAGCTTACCTACTATACATAACCATGTGCAAAATAAATACAAACAACGTATACAATAGAAGTGTAAAAATAAATAGTAACAAAAAAAAGATGATAGAATGAACATACGTCGAAATAGAGGCATCAACAGTAGATACCTTCTTAGGATAATTCCTAGAATCATATCTAACATTGAACATGAAATATAATTTGTATCGATGATCTTTTGGTTGTTTGTTCTTGTAGATAGATTTTAAATGATTACTTCCTAATTTTGACCTGTCACTTTTGCCACTTCCTTTAGTCTTCACAATCTTTGGATCTTTGATGAAAATGTCAACATTTGAGGAAATATTTTTTGATCTTCTGATGGGTTCTCATTGAGAGAAATTTTCACATTGATAATATTCTTAACTTTTGAAATGACAGTTAATATGTGAGACTTTGTAATTTCTAGCGTCTCATTGTATTTCAAAGCTTCATTCTTAAGAGATGAAGCTTTTCCATTGTTACAACTTGTAGGTTTGTATAAGGGGTAATAATTAGATTTCTTCAAGTTATTTTTCCATCTATCCAAAATATAGGATTCATCAAGTACACAGACATTCCTATGTTTTAGAACAGCAAAGATGTGCTTGCATTGTAAACTAACGAAATCCATAAACCTACAATTGCATTGGAAGACATTGTCTCTTTTGCATGAAATGACATTGATCTCATCACCAAGAGAACCAATGCTAAATGTTCTATACTTCGAGCTAGGCTCATCAACAGATAAATTAACAACATTTAGCATCAAATAATGTGTTCTCTGCTTTTGAACCTTGTAGAATATTGACTTTGTCAATGCTTCTGAAAGCTACCGCTTGACATTTTAAAATGTTTGAAGAATAGGACGTTGCATCAAGGTATCATTGTCTAAGAAATTCTTATTCTTTTTCAATCTGTTTAGAGCATTTTGAAATCTAAATATGAATTCATATAATGTGTTTTGCTTTGTGAGTGGAGGCTTTTACTGCTCTGAGTCTTTTTCAAATCAGCAAAAAAATGATAGCACATGTAGGCACGGATCCATCTCTCCCTTATTTCAAATATAGAGAATTCAACCACTTATGTTCAGTGAGGTTTGCCTTCTGTAAAATATAACCCTAACATTCCTCGAACTCCTTCACACTTTGTGAATGCCATCTAATATCACTAAGCTCGCTTTATGGTTATTCCACCAGTAGAAGCATACTCTATTGAAATGGCCGTTCCTAAGGGTCGTTCGAGTTTTTCCTGGAAAGGTAGGGGTGTAAGCATAATTTTAAACCTCTTGGGTGTAAGTTTGTGGGCTTTGCGGAAAAGAGGAAACCTTACGGGGAAAATCTCACAATTTTTCCTTCTCTCTCTTCCCACACAACACACCCATGCACACATCCTCTCTTTAAAACCCCCACCTCTCCACACCATCTTCCCCACCTCTCCACGGCATCTCCACCACCTCCTCCTTCACATCTCCACCACCTCCACTTCTCCACCACCTTGTCACCGGCGACCACCTTCTTCCCCATCCCCCTTGCAGCCATGAGTAGGGAGGAAGGAGGGGAGCTCAAGATGGAGGAGCATGGGAGAGAGTGAGAGCGAGAGCATGAAAGAGAGGGAGAGCATGGGCAAGGGAAAGGGAGAGTGAGGAGCTTGGGAGAGGAGGTGCGGCCGAGGGAGCTCGTGGAGGGGAGCTCTGCGACCTCTTGCAGTTGCTAGAGGAGCAACTGCGGCTCTGTAGGTGGAGGGTTGCGCAGGGAGAGAAGCTCGCAGGGCGTACTACAGAACCATTTTTCCACGGTATCAAATGTTTGGGATGCCATCCAGACGTTTGGAGGAGCCTCAGGACGTCTGGAGCTGATGCCGGACGTCTGACAACACGTAGAGTGCCGAGGTACAGGACGTTGGAAAAGTGCATGGCATGCCCTTCGAAGTGCTTTAGGATGTTTGGAGATAGTGCCAGATGTCTGACTACACTCCCAGACCACCGGAGGGAGTGTCAGATGTCTGGGATCTCCCTCAGACAGCTGCGGAGGGGTTTGGATGTTTGAGAATGTCGCAGGGAAGCAAGGTCTCCAGCCAATAGAGTATACGGGGTCTGTGGAGACGACGGGATCTATGATTTGAGCCCTCATTCCACCTGTGTATCCCAGTAGAGTGGTTTTTCTCAATATTATGAATGAATTAATTAAATACATGCTATCTTAGAATGAATTGATTAAACCCTAGGATATAAAATGAACCCTAAGGCAGAATTGAGTGAATGAACATTGCTTGAGCCACATGGTTTATTCTGAAATACTTGTTAGAACCCTTCATGCTAGCAAATGAATAGTTAAATGATGTGATACTTCTTTCAGTTATTAAATCATGTGCTGCCTATTATATGATTAAGAACTGAGATGTGAACAACGAGATATGTATGTCATGAAACGAAATGAAATGAATACCATGCATGAACCCTACAGGGAACTAGAAAGGAACTCACGTATATGGAACGAATATCGTATGCAGAAGGGAAGTGAGCTAGCCCTTGAGTACACGGTACCGAGGAGAGCAACTGTCCCATTTGCATGGAAAGTGAGTTGGCCCTCGTGTACGCGATACTGAGGAGAGCTCCTGTTACTTTAGTGTAGGGGGGAGCTAGCCGCCCTTGGGTTGAGACTTGGGTTAGGAATGTCCACCCTACACCGACTCCTGTTACTTTAGTGTAGGGGGGAGCTAGCCACCCTTGGGTTGAGACTTGGGGTTAGAATGGCCCCCTACATGGACTCTTGTTACTTTAGTGTAAGGGGGGGCTAGCAGCCCCATGGGGCTTGGGGTTAGAACTGGCCATTCTACACCGACTCTTGTGAGGCCCACTGGGCAAATCGGGATAGTCGGATGAGGGTATGCAAACTGTTGAGGGGCGAGACCCTTGTTTTGAGAAGGCAGGGCCCTATTTTGTTATGTGCTGTACGTTTGGGCATACCCGCTAGCAGAAACGACTGACCGAGTGTCAGTGTGGGGTAGCTATCCATGTGCTTATCGTACGTGTCGTAGTCACCGCTACGTCGCGACTGTGACCACGAGGTGGTCTACCGGGTGTAGGACTACCACGGGGGCTCTCCCGGCCAGAAGAGTGCCACGTATACATCCTATATCGCGGAATAAACTATAATCAAGATTGTTCCCTTAGGGAACAAGATGATTAAGAAATGTTGTGGATCCTTATTAGAATAACGGAAATAGAAACACCTAGCTGAGATAAATGGAAATGAATGATTAGTTATTTTCTTATTTCTTTATGTTAAATTGCATGTAAATGGCTTAACCACCACTCTACTTAGTGTTAGCTGACCATGGATTGTATAACCATGTTCAGGTAAGGGAGTTGAGCAGCCAACGCCATTGGCTGCCGAGGGTGCTAGGCCCAGCCGAGCCCAGCCGTAGTGCTTTTTTCTTTTCTGTTGCAAAGACTTTTGTAGTAGTGAGTACCTTTTGTATGTATTAGCTATTCCTGCTATATTTTTGTTCTATTTCTTTCTGTTCTAGTTGTGATGGTTATGTATGTTGTAGTATTCTTCCGCTTGTGGCATGTAGTATTTTTGAGACTTCCTGTTCTATTTTCCATTACTGCATCTTATTTATTTTTGCCTAGTTACATTACATGTATGGTTGTAGAATATTTTCTGCTTTGGTTATTTTCCGTTGGACGACTGGGTCTTAGGATTAGTCAAGGCGAGCTGATCTCGGATCCTGTAGGGAGCTAGGATCAGGTCGTAACATCTATCTTGTTGCTAAACTTGTTTACAATATGCCAATAACAAAATCTATGGATAGAACTTGGAAAACAAGTGCCTATTGCAGCAAATATAGATGGATCCTGGTCACTTACAATAGAAGATGGATGTGCGTCAATAGCCTCAAGAAATTTTTTAAAGATCCACTCAAAGGATTCCTTTGAAGCAAGCTATTGGAAAATATTATAGTTTTCTTGTGGTGATTTACCGTACAAAATATGGCAAATATGAATTTATACTTGTTTGCATTGTAGGTTGTATTCTACTCATGGCTATGATTGCGAAAAATACATGTTCGTCATAGTGTTTGTGCGTAGAAACTCTTAAATTTATATTCAGATCAAACTCGTGAGTAAAGAAATCGAAGTTCAAAAGACGAAGTTTGAGTCATTTGTAGGGAGGCAGTATGATTAATTCGGTTTCCTATAGGCTAAGAAATAGATAAGCAGATTCAATTACAAGATTACTACTAACTAGAATAACTAGCATGAAAGCAAAACTAACTAGAACTGCTAGCATGCAAATGCTAACTATCATACAAAAGCTAGAATAAGTACTAGAAGAAAACAAGTAACTTGAAGGCAAGTTGAAAGAGAAATAGCTGGAACTTTTATTGCTAAATAAGAGTTTGATACAAGTAGGAACTACAAGAATGCTTGCAAATGATTCTAAATACAACTAGAACTAGAGTAGTAGTGCTAGAAAATAAGGGCTTTAAAGACGAAGTCCGAAGCGTCGGTGTAGTATTGGAAGCGAGGGCACATCCAATATCTCCAAGGGGAGGAAGAAGAAGTAGAGAAGGAGTAGTTCTAGTTGGTGGAACTTGTTTGGAAGTAGGAAAATTAAGTGAACCTAAGGGAGGCGTGCATATTCTTTTTATAGAGGGCTAGGTGTCTTCCTACTGGTTGGATTCTAGAACTTAGGATATGTGAGGTGTAGGGCTAGGATTACATGTAAGGGGGTTGGTTAAACTAGGTGTTAGGATGGCCTAAGGATTTTGAGTGGAGCATTGGGATTGTGGACCTATAATGGCTAGCCATGGGGATTTTGTTGGAGGGGATAGGGCTAGGTTTTCCTAGTTGTTTTAGGTTCATAAGATAAGGTTTGGGTGGTGGTGATTAAACCACAAAGTGGCCAACTATAAGGAAGATGATATGGGGTAGGAGGGGGTGACTAAAAGGGATGTTGTAGGGATAAGATCCTAGGTTTTACTAAGGATCAAAGGATAAGTTCTTTAAGGAAGGTGATGGCTGGCCCTTAGGGATTTTAGAGATAGATTTGGCCGACAAGTATGGTGGCTCCTTGGTGGCTAAGTAAGGTGATGCTAGGATTAAGTCCTAGGCCCCATTTGGCATGGTTTTAAATGGGGCTTTTATCCTATGTGTCAGTCATAACCACTACAGTGCATGAACAATGCAAAAGTTTTATTCCCCACCATCACATCTACCCCTTTCCAATCATATATACCTGTAAAGACCTATTCTGATTTGAGCCTTTTAGGACGTCTGGAGTGTTGGTCAGACGTCTGACTAGACGTCTGGATCCCTTCCCAGATGTCTGAAAATTGAAAAATCTGTATGCGCTATCACTTTTTGCGCGTAGGCAGCGTGCAGACCTTCCGTCTCTCTCCTCCTTTCTTCTTTTTCCCCCACCGAACCCTAAACCCTCGCCTATAAAAGAGACCCTCCTCTCCTCTCCACTTCACCACTACCACCATACTCTCCACTCCACTGCCGTGAGCTAAGGTGAGAGAGAGAGAGAGAGAGAGAGTGAGAGCGAGGAGGAGTGGGCGTGAGGAGGAGGAGAAGGCTGAGGTCGCAAGCTTTGTGGAAGCTCGCCAGAGGTTCGCACAGCCACCTCGGTGCGTGCTGGAGGAGGAGAACATCGGGGCATCGTCCTCGACCTTCTGCAGCAGTTGGAGCTGCAGCGGAGCGAAAGGAGCCGCAGCGGAGTGCAACGAGAGAAGCAGGAGCGCGGTCTGGTATTGGAGTTTTTCCAGTATCAGACGTCCAGAGGGCCTTCTGGACGATTGGCTGGACGTATGGCGACGACACCAGACATCTGAAAGCGGGTGTATTGTGAAGGTACGTCTTCCTCGTGATTACGGCCATGCAGGCTGCACTGCAGGTGTGATTTGCTTGGCTAAAAGAAGGTGCTGCTCTGTCGTGCGCAGGAGCAGCTTTGGGAAGGTGCGTGGAACACCCTTCCATGCTTTTCGGATGTCTGGACAACTTACTAGACGACCGGAGGACTGGTCAGACATCTACAACTACTTCCAGATGGTCACGGCGGAGTTTTGGACGTCTGAGATCATCACAGAAGCTTGAGGTGTCTCTGTGACTTTTAAGACGTCTGGACTTGTTTCCAGACGTCTGATTTGGGTCTGTAGACACGTTTTTGACCTATTTAGGGTCTGATCGGGATCTGTTTTATGCAAACGAAGTATCTGTGGTTTCCTTGTGAGTTCCTCTACATATTAGAAACCTTTATATACTATTTTGAATGTTCCTTTGTGATGTGTTCGTTGGTATAGGACTTCAACTTGTTGCGTGTTTAGGGCTTGCAGAGGCACGTAGGCTTGCAGTTCAAGCCCCAATACTCCCGGATTATCTGGTAGAGTGGTTTCCCCCTATTCTACTTATAAAATATGAATGCATCTATGAAAATTAGATAACTAGAAATCTAAGATGTGACATGAACCCTAGGACGAGAAATGGTTGAACCAATTATTCTGCATAATTGTAATTGTATATACATGAATGAGCTAAATTGTTAGCAATTGCCTATAAATAAGTATGAGCTGCCTATTAGAATATGAGCTACCTGAGATAACTAAACAGTTACCTATGATATCTCTTATTGCATGCATTAAATTGTGGAAATACGAGCTGCCTGTGTATAATGAGAAATAAATGGTGAATGATGAAACCTGGATTGGAATAATATGATGAACATGAGCATGAACCCTACGGGAATTAGGAGTAGAACTCCCATGGTTGGTTGGAAACTTGGAATGGTAGACGGGAAGTATGCTGATCCTTGTGTACGTGGTACCAAGGAGAGCAACTGTCCCCTTTTAGTGTAGAGTAGAGCTAGCCTCCCTTAGGTTGTGACTTGGGGTTAGGATTGGCCACTCTACACTGACTCCTATTGGCCCTCGCGTACACGGTACCGAGGTGAGCTACTAGTGTAGGGAGGGAGCTAGCCACCCCATAGGGCCTGGGGTTAAGCTAGCCAACCTACACCAACTTATTTTTGGCCCTCTAGGAAAACCAGGGTAGTAAAAAGAGGGTGCACGGATTGTGGAGGGGCGAGACCCCTGTTTGGTTTTGAGGGGCTAGACCCCTATTTCT
This sequence comes from Thalassia testudinum, assembly GCA_037157565.1. Lineage (NCBI taxonomy): Eukaryota > Viridiplantae > Streptophyta > Magnoliopsida > Alismatales > Hydrocharitaceae > Thalassia > Thalassia testudinum. The sequence goes on along the minus strand of JAZHRO010000046.1, from coordinate 16,807,810 downwards.
GAGAGGGCTAGGTCCTATATTATTTCGTGCTGTACCTTGGGTGTACCCGCTAGTGGAAACGACTGACCGCGTGTCAGTGTGGGGTAGCTACCCATGCGCTTATCATGCGTGCCATAGTCACCACTACGTCTAGACAGTGACCTCAGGGTGGTTGACTGGGTGTAGGACTACCACGGGGGACTCTCCCGACCAGGAGAGCACCACGTGTACCTTCTACTCTTCGGAAAAGATTGCAATCAAGATTGTTCCCACGAGGAACATGCAAGATCAGGAAAGAAATCTGAAAGTAAACCAATGGGGTGAAAAGAAATTACTTGTAAAATAAATAACTGGAGAAAAATAAATATACCCACTAGTTTTTACTGCTTTAGATAGTTTGGTTACCACTCTACTCAGCATTCGCTGACTCTGTTTTCTTATAACCCTATTCAGGTTCAGGAGTTGAGCAGCTCGAGCTACCGGCTGCAGAGGGTGTTGGGCCCAGTCGAGCCTAACCGTAGTTTTCCGTACTTTTGTTGTACTCTCTTTTATGCTATAGTGAGTTTTAGACCTTTGTTTATTTCCTGTTATTGTTGCTTTTGTTCTACTTTCCTATTGTTGTGGTGGTATGTACTGAACTAGCAGCTTTACTTTCCTTTACTGCTTGTACGCTTCTACTATTAGTTACATTGCATAATGAATGTGGTTTATTTTCCTGCTTTTCGATTATTCTTGTTGGACGACTAGGTCTTGGGATTAGTCGAGGCGAGCCGATCTTAGGTCCTGTAGGGATTCGGGAACCGGGTCGTAAAATACCCCTACTAACTCTCTTACACCCATCACATCTACCTCTCACTAACCTACTCCTAATAAAAATTAAAGCAAAAAATAATAATAACATATCAACTCAACTATCATATCCACACCTACTAACCCTCCTCTTATCCATCCAATTATCCCTTCTTAAGACTTCCTAAACTTTATCTAGTGTTAAACTTTAAACCTTGATCACTAAAATGCGTGATTTATAAAAATCGGATTTTAAGTCATTGCAACACACAATTTGGATTGCTTTTAAATTTCTAAACTTCGAGTACTTGGGAAAGTATTCAGGTCATCCCAAGAGAGATAGGAGTGCTTTTAACAAAATCTCTCACTTGAATCTTGGAAATCAACTTCTTTTTTAGGTTTTGAAATATGTAATTTTTTTAGGGTTTTGAATATGACAAAACAAATACGGAGAGAGAGACGGGAATTAAAACTACAGGGAATGCAAAGCAACAAGTGCCTTGCTTCTCCAACTCACCCTAAGCACCGAAGGCCTAGTGTAATGAAGAAGCAAGTCACAACACAATCACAAGCTATCTAAATAATAGAGGAATGCTTTTGTTGATTTGAAAATTTATTTTACAAAGGGTTAGAGAACTCACAAGTGAGAGAGGTTCTCACTTGTAATCTCCAACAAAAACACTACACTACCATGCAAAAGAAATAACAAGAATATAGAAGAAAGCTTAGGAAGATAATGTTGGTGATGATGTTGCTGCCCATAATTCCTACTCCAGTCCTGGTTGCCCCAGGACCAAAAGGAAATCTTCTCTCCTAAAGTCCTCCTTGTGGCAAACCCTAGGGTGGGCGTGCCTCCTTCACCTAGAGTGGAAGATCTCTACTCCAAGAACTTCTTCCTAGGGTGGCATGGACCACCCTCAGTATCTCCTCCTTTGGATGTCCTCCTTTCCTGGCCTTCCTCCTTGGCTTGGTGGTAACACAAGGAAGAAGAAAAAGAAGTTGAAGCCACCAAGGAGATAGGGTGTCTCCTTGATCTTCTTCCTCCTCTCCTTCCCTCCTTGGACGTTGGCTGTGGTTGGAATATGGGTAGAAAAAATATAACCAAGGATGATTTGAAATGGGTAGTTAATGGTCTTTTTATAGGATGGGTAGGGGTGTAAGTATGGTTAAAGGATGGATGGCTTATAGGGGGTGGTTATGGGATCTTAGGGCTAGGGTTAATGGTGCCAAAATGAATAGGCTTCTTAGGAGTTGGTGCCAACCCTAGGTGGAGACTAGGGTTAAGGGGTTATGTGGTGCGCTGTAGGGTTAGGATGAAGGCTTAGGAGGGTGGTTAATGGATGGAGGGTTAGATTAGGTTGGCGCCACATGTAGGGGTGTGTTGAGTGGTGGTTATGGTTGGGTTGGCGCCATTTTTTGGTGAAGTTGAGGGATAAGGGTTGGCACCACTTTTGAAGGGTGAGGATGGGTTGGATGATGGTTGTCGGGTGGTGTGTATGGTGGAGATATAAGGTGGAGTTGGCACCAAAATGGAAGGGTGTGGTTAGATTATTTTGGCACCAACTCAAGGGGGTAGTTAAGTGGTGGTTACTCCCTTTTGGTGCCTCTTGTGTTGGCGCCAAAAGGGCTTCTAGAAGGGGGTGTAGTTGGCGCCATATATGGAAGGTGGAGATGGCACATGTGGTGAGATGTAGGGCTAGGATGGAGGTTAGTTATGGCAGCAACAAAAGGGTAGTTTTTAGGTGGTTTTGGAGGGAAAACTAGGTGGCTTTTGGAGGTGGTGGTGTAAAGGGATGTGGAGGTTGGTGGTGCCAACTTTGGATAGAGTAGGTAGCTAGCTTAGGTGGTGGACTTGGAGTAGAGTTAGGGTGGAGCTAAGTTAGGGTTTAGGTAGGTGGTGGACGGCCATGGAAAGCTTAGGAGCAGCTAAGTGATTAGCCCATATTTGTGGGCTATTTAGGTATTTAAGTGCCTAGACATTAAGTTAATTTTAACATTGAGATAGCATACATTAGGATGTAAATAAATTAATTCATATTTTTATCTTAATGGCATAATTCATGTGTGGCATTCATATCTAAATGCATTTAGAATTAACTTAGAATTTAATGCATTTGATTAGTAACCACTTAGGTGCATTACATGCATTGTTTTAATTAACATAGAAGTTAAGGATTTGTGCATAATTAATCCTAAGATTTTATTATTTATTATTCTTCTTCTTCCGTAGGAATGGTTCCGCTTCCGTGTCCTGTGACCATTCACTCTAGCCACAGCTGCGAGCATTCCTCCTCTGTGAAAAGTGGATCTGGAGCCTTCAATGCTCATGCTCCATTTCAAATCCATGCAGCCACAGCTACAAAGGTGGAGGAGATTTTGCCATGCGGAGTAGGCCACCATCCCCCAGTCACCACTGTGTAGAGCTTGAAGCTCACCTCCACTCCACCACCGCAGGCCTCTTCCTAGCAAAGCCTCGCCATTGTGGGTGTGTGGAGTGACAGTCCGCACCACCAACCATGAGCCTTGCAATCCCACCACCGTGCACACCATCTCTGCATCTTCACCACTGTGCACCTACCCCTTTCCACGGTGACCACCACCAACATCATCTCCATCTTCTTCTTCTTATTCTTCCTCTTCCTCTATTTCTCTTCCACCAACAAACCCAACATCTTCAACCACCAACAGATGCACCAACCGCTACCTCCTTCACCCACTTGCCTCCAGATCACGTACACAGCCTTCGCGTGCACTACACGTGCCTCCTCACTGTCCTCCTTGTTGCCTAAGCAGTCTCCGCGCACACTGTTGGCCTCACGGGCACCTTCGTGTGCAGCGCCCACAGCCAGCACAGCGCACTCCCACCAGCACCTCTTCAACGCACCCACTCACCTTCAGATTGTGGGCTCGCGTGTCCTCCGTGCGCACAGCCTCCGCCTGCGCCTCCTCACTGCCTCAACAGTCACTGTGCACACCATCCAGCGGCACGCGTCTCCCCTCATTGAGCTCCCACGTGCGGCCAGCAACACGCTCGCATGACACCCTCCTCGTGCTTGGGCCTACGCGAGTAGCTGAGCGTGCAACCAACCTCTCGCCAACTCTAGTAGGCCGTCGGAACCCACCACCACCGCTTCGTCTGGCCACCAGCGGCAGCCATTTGCCACGCCAACGACTCTACCGCGAAGCCCTCGCTCCACTCTACTTCCGGTGCACTCCTTGCGTCCTACCTCTCTCTCTCTCATGTGCAAATTCAAGAGGACTAAATCCCTTATTTTTGCATAGTAACCTTTCAATTTCTTATTACATCTTTTGCCATTGCAAGGATAATATTTATCATTTAATTAATAAGATATTGTGTAGATTTATATGAATGCCCCTCCTATTTCTTTTTATGACTATTTCAGCTGAAATCTTGTTATACCCTTAATGTAATGGGGGTGTTGATTCAATTTCTTGAGGAAATTATTCGTAAACAATAATATTTTGAATTGTGTGAGTTTTAATAGGCCATTGCCTCCTTGTGGATATGACTCACTCTCTTGAGTGGTTTATTTTAATTTAATACTTTGATTAGTCAATTTTCCAGTACTTAGAAGTACAAACGATAAATCATTTTAACTATCATCTTGTTAAGCGAAAATCGACTTGTCACTAAGCTAAGCTAGCTTAGCTAGTAGAGCAGAGGATGATTAGGATGGAGCTAGGTTTTAGGGAAGAGGAGTTGAGGAAAAATTATATGGAGTTGGAATGAAACTGCATTGGAGCTGGAATGCTGAAGAGGCCTTTATGAAGAGTCAACTACTCAACTTAGCTAGCTAGTTCTTAAGCTAGTAGATAAGATTGGGTAGTTGAGCTGGTTTCAACCTAACTAAAGCTAGGTTGGGTTGGAACTGCCTTTGATGGGAACTCTCGAGCTAGCTTAGCTACTAGTTGACAAGTAGTAGCTAAGCTGAAGGGAGTTCAGCTACCATGAGCTGAGTGGAGCTAGGGAGAGTTGGACCTTAGCTAAGGTGGACTCTTGTCAACTTAATTGAGCTAGCTAGAGCACCCAGTGAACTGATTAGAGCTGAGATGAGCTAGACTCAACTAAGTTGAGTTGGATCTAAGCTGACTTGAGCTAGGTTGAGCTAAGATGAGCTAAATGGAGCTAACCCTAACTCAAGTGAGATGGCATCCAGCTATGATGAGCTAGATTTGGCTGAATCCCAACTGGATTGAGCTTCCTCTTCACCAGTCTCCTTCTTGAGTGTTAGGATTTTAGGGATCTATCTATCTGTTCATCCCTAACACTCAAATAAATGTGTCAAAAACACAACAAAGCATGTAATGCATGCCTAACCTAATTGATGCTAAATGAAGCCTAAAAACCCATTTGTGGAGTTAAAATCCTAAGAGTTATGTTTAATTTAGGGCATAAGAATGATGATAAACTGGCGTTTATCAAACCTCTACCAAATGGGACCTTAAGTTTTAGGAATAGGTGGTTAGGAATAGGTTGGCCAGCCATAGTGTGTTAGAAATCAAGGCTCATGGCTGGCCATTTAAGATAGTTAATTAGGTCAAGTGGTCGAGTGTGGATCAAGGATAATTAGGCTCCTAATTAGGCTAGAGTTTTAGGCTAATTGGGTTTCTAAATAGGCCCACCACTAGACTTAATCTTCCTCTCTTAGTGAGCTCAAATCCAGAACTTCCTTCAGCCATGCTCCAATTAGTCTTAAATTTGGTACCTACACACATATGAACAAACATATCACCATACTAGATATAGCTAAGTTAAAAATTGCATAAAAATCCAAACTTATGCATTATTTACAAAATACCCTAAAATGACTAATCTAACCTATATGGATGCAATCTAACCTAAATTATCCCTAGACTAACATTAGTTAGGAATTAATTAACGTAAATAAATATGAAATTATTAGGTTGCATCAAAAGATAAAACATCATCAAAAAACTTGTAATCCTTCAAACATACAGGATCCATCCACACGTAGTGGGTCAAACACTGATCATCATCAAATGTATGAAGAAAAAAATTGAAGTGTTGATGATTTAAAAACTGGAAGTGATCTACCAACATCTATGCATCTTGGCCTGATATCATTTTTCTCTCATCCCTCTTCAAATTATATATGTCCATAACAATATTAGTAGGTTGATAGAGAGGTTTTAGCTTGACAAGATGATAATAAAAATAATATGTCATATTTCTTTTACGTGGTGGAAAATCTTTCAATCAGAGATTACTAAAAATATACTGAAATTGAACTACAGAATCAGGCCATATCAAAGGGAGGCACAAACCCAATAAACTCACAAATATATCTTGCATTGATGTTCATAAATTTGTAAAGAAATTTATTGCATAAAAATATTCAGTGAAATTCATTGAGAGATAGAGAGATGTGAGGAAAGAGTTGTGAGAAAGAGAGAGCTATCTATGAAGTATAAATTCAAATAGCATAATATCAGAAAATAAATGAATAGTTCCTTCAATAAAAAAAATAAAGAAAAACTAATGCACTTGTTACCGTTGGAAAACACGGGATGTTACCCCTCGCTTCGTGTGTGTGAGAGGAGGAGACTGGAGGGGAAGCTGCAGTCGGCATGGGGTTGAGCGTCTCTTGGGGAACTTGTCGACGGTGGCGGCTTGACCTAAGGTGGCCGATGGCGTCTCGCTGGCCGAATGGAGCTGCCATCAGATGGAGCTCGTGGAAGGTGGAGGACCGGTCGGTGAGGTGTGTGGGACAACAGTTTGGAACGAGGAGAGTAATGGTGGTTGGACCAATGGTGTCGACAACACGGATGGTGTCAAAAGACGGGGAGTTGGCGACTGTGGTGAGGTGTGGCAGTGGCAGGTTTGGGTTCTTTGTGGATACAGAGAAGGGGGTCAGGTGGCATTGTGGAGAGGAAGGTGAAGATGCGCAGGGGTTGGTGGTGGGTCTGTGTTGAGAGCAGTCAGGGAGGGGGGTCGTGGTGAGATGAAGGTAGTGGTGGTGTTTCATGTAGAGATAGAGGACATGGTGCGAGGCCACGTGCTGTCATCACGTGGCCGAGGGAGGTGAAGATCACGGTGGGTGATTGCAAGTTTTTTGCTTGGTAGAAATAATGTGTCATCAGAAAAATATGTCGTCGCAATGTGTATATCATGGCGGAAAATCCCGAATAAAAATATTTCAATAAAACTAACCACGAAGAGTTAGGTCATATTCATAGGGAGGAATAAACCAATAAATTCACCAATGTTTCTAATACAGTATTCGACTACGTTATACGAGGCAAAAATGATGCAAAAATTAATTTGTCAATACGCTGTTGCATCGAATGAGAGAAAGAGAGTCTTGGATAAGCATGCATGTGAAATAGAGAGAAAGGTAAGGGTGCACATGCAACTTCACTTCATATAACAAATATTAATCTTAAAATCGGGAAGGGCATCAAATGTAAATATTAATACCCCTTCATTGTAGAGAAACAGGGGACTTTCTCCCCTTTCCTCGTGCAAGGAGAAGAGGCCGCGGATGGAGTAGAGCTCGGAGAAGGTTGGCGTTGTCGAGAGCTTTGCATCGGAGGTTGTGCCGAGGAAAATGATGGTCGATGGTGGTCGGCTAGTGGGAAGGTTGGCCGGCGACGTGGAGCCTCGCCGACGGTTGTGTGGTCTGTCGTTGGCGGATCTGAGGGCATGGCCGTGCTCGTGAGAGTCGGCGAGTTCAACGGCGTCGACGAAGCGAAGGATGGTGGCTGAAGGAGGTGGCTGCGTGTGAGGGGGACCGGCATTGATGTTGGGTTCCGTTCGGTCTATTGGAGAGGAAGACGAAGAAGAAGAAGATGGAGGCTGCCTGCACATAAGGAGGAGGGCCCGCTGCTACTGGCCATGTGCACGAGGGCACTGCTGCGTGCAAGGGAGGTGTACTGCTGGTGATGGCACGCATGAGGCAGGTGCCTGCAAGGGCAGTGGGCGCACAAGGGGGCTGGCTCTGTGTGTGGCTAGTGCGCACGAGGGCATTGCTGCTCGAGGACGTGGAGGCAGCTAGCCGTGCGCAGTGAGACAGTGCATGCGGCTCTGTTGAAGAGAAGATGGCATGACCTTGAGTCTGAGATGATGGAGGAAGGTGCTGTGCGTGGCGTGCACTGGAGGGAAGGAGAGGCCATGGAATGCACGATCGAAGAGGAGACGTCAAGCCCGTAGTAGGGTCACGGTTGTGCGGTGATGTGGTGACTAGCGGTGGTGGTCACAGCATAGGCCACACGTTGTCACCGTGTGGCTTGCCATGGGAAAGAGATATGAGGCGGGGCGGGACGTGGTTGGTGGCTTGCAGTGGTTGCTTCAGTCGTGTTCGGTGGAGCGGGAGTGGCAAGGAAGAAGTTGCAGTGTTGACGGAGGCTCGCAGTTGCATGGGTCTGTGGTGGCTCACTGTGGTGATTAGGAGACACGGTTGAGGATGAAGGCTCGCGGTTGCAGAGAGGAGGCACACGATCGTGGGAATGTCGGGCTGCACGATGAGGTGGTGGCTCACGATCGTGGTAGCACGGTGGCTTTGCGTAAGTTGCAGTGGTGATGTTGGCGAACGGAGCACGGTGGTGATGTCGAGGTAGAGACGTCGTGGTTGCGGATGTTGATGCTATCACCATTGATTGCGGTGATGATTTGGTATAGGCGGACGCGGTGGTGGGAGATTGTAGTCGTCGATGATGGAGGCTCGCGGTGGCAGAGTTGTGCACACAGTGTAGGTTGAGAGAGGATGTGGAGATGGGCGACTTCCTCCCCATGGTGGGGGATATGGATCCTCCTCCTCTTCTGCCGTCCCCTGTTATATAAGGATAGAAAGAGAGAATCAAAGAGAGAGTCGAAGAAGGAAAGAGAAAAAATAAAATTGTAATTTTATGTTGCCATTTGAGGGAGAGAGAGATAAGGAATCAATGGTATTTTATGTGATCAAAAGAGGCAAGTGGTTTTAGCGAAAATAAGGAAGGAATTAAGAGATGCAAAAGAATGATTTTCTTGTCAAATTTTGTCAAGATAAAATTCCCACAATGTGACATCTCAAATTTAGATTTGATGTGAAGTCCTTGCCTTTAAAGTGAATAATTAGTTCTTTCACATAAATATTCAAGAATTAATGCATGAAATAATACATTCAAGGCTTACACATTTTATCATTATCAAACATGCTTTAAATTAAATTCTCATCCAAATAATACTGTACTTATGCACTAAATTAGTCCACTCAAGTGGACCTATCAAATAGCCCCATGCTTAAGTTTTGCTAGTCTCGAGCAAAATCATATGAAATAGATGAAGTCTCCAGGCCAGATTTTACTGTTAGGATGCCTTATCATGCCACCCTTTAGAAATTAGATTGAAATACCAACTATAGGCCTAAAGGTACTCAAGTACCAGCAAAGATACGGACTTGACCAGCCTCAGCCTTGGGTTCGCCGCAAAGGTTTCTAAGGCCCGCAAAAATTGCCTAAGGTTCGTTGACCCCAGCGGTTAAAGCACCCGTGCATTTATGTAGCAAGGCTAGGTTTAGTTTGCCAGTGCATTTTTAGTAAGAGAGAGAGGGAGAAATATTATTTCGAGAGTTTTCTCTCTTTCTTTTAAATTCCCCTAGTCTTAACATTGGATTGGCCTAAAACATGATCTGTATCAGATTCCTTGTCCCCACCATCAATCCTCGTATGGTCCCTGGCAATCGATGCTTTGGGATAGCACCACCCATGGTAACCCCTAAAACCCTAGCTTTCGACACTTCGGGACAATGCCGCCCATGGCATTTTATAGCTAAATTCTGACCCTGACAATCAACATTTCGGGATAATGTCGCCCATGGCATTTTGAACCAGCACAAGATGCTTACGTGCCCCTGATAGGATATTTAGATATCCTAGGAGACAAGCATTGAGGAGATGATATGTTATAACGTATCTTCGAGGGGCTTGTTTTACATTCCTCCCCTCTGCGTTGGGAACTCATCCAATCAACTTATGTCTTCGAGCTACTCTTAAGTCAACTTTTTGGGAAAACATTTTCAGAACGGACATTTCTTTTTTGGCATTATTCTTCTTTATGCACATTGAACCAGACCAGTGTGTGATTTTTGAGTGCTTAGGTTACCAAGTCTCGTAAACAAAAGGGCAGGCAACGGGGTCGAATACTCCCTAAGCCTTAGACTTAATACATCGGCCTTGTAACTCCCTTAACCTCTTAAGGAATAGTCTAGATCTTAACAAGTACGTGAGTGTTTAAACCCTAAAACTTACCCAAGAGGCTTAAAATCGGTGTCCCTCACTTATCTCCTTTTCTCTAGCACTTCAGGACTTTTTTTATTCATTCATTCTGACCTAGAACTTAGATAACTCTTTCATAATCAACTGTTAGGACCATCAGAATTTTTACACATTTTCTCTTTGTGCCTCTTCTCAATATATTTGAAATTCAGCTCAAAAGATTTCATCTCTTTCTTTCTCTCTTCTTTTTTTTTCTTTTCCTTTCCTTTTATTATTATTATTTTTTTTATGCAAGATGGATGCCTAATTGCATGTAGAATATGTATAAATGCTATGAACAACCTTAGGTTATACCCCTCATTCCTAAATATGACAATGTCCTCATTGAAAAGCAAAAGCAAAGAAAGATATTACCTGAGGTGGAGTTGGGATAGCTCATAAATCGGGTTCTGGAAGGGAAATAGAAGGAGACGCAAAGAAGATACGTAACAACCCTGACCTGGCGAGTAAGTAACCTAAGATGTTGGCAAGCTGGTGATGGATAGTGAGGCCAAATACTCACCAGAAGCAGGTGAAAAGAGGGCACTCCTGAGCTATTTGTGGAGGTTTTACATAATACACCTGAGTAGTGACCTCCAGGAGTGTACGATGAGAAGGCAAAGGCTCCTTAAGCAGATATGTGTGGGCAACACAGGGTGTGTAGAACGATACCCTAAGACTGCTGGGCTGACATGGAAGAGTGTCGATCCAAACTTGCCACTCTACCAAAGGGTGTATTGATCTAGATATTCCCCCGTTAATCAAAAGTGTGAGCAGAGATTTTAGGAAGCTGGTACTATGTGAGCTGAAGTCTCTCAGATGTAGGGTAGGGAAGAGGGTTAAAGAGAGTGGAGCAGTTCAACATTCATCATTGATATCCATTCCAGTTCTTGAATGTTATCAGAAGCAGGCTTAGTTATTGATTGCCTTTCATGCTGCATATCATTAGTGTGTGTGTCCAGGAATGGGCCCAAATGTTCATCATCCAAATTAAACTGCTTAAGGGTGTCACTCATTTCACTATCATGTAGAAGTGGGTTGGAAGCAATAAGGTTGTGAGTGTCCCCAATAATGACATCCCCAAGTTCTTGTTCAATGCTAAGATCCTGCTGCTGAGGTGTATAGATTCTTTCCTCAAGAGTAGTAATTGCTTCCATTTCTTCTAACTGTTTGAGAGGATGATCTTGATAGTCAAAGGTATGTAGGAATTCGAATTTGGCTAATTCAATCAGATCCTTAGGGGATAAGTTATCGAACAAAACATACTTGTCCCTAGAGTCACTCCATACTCTGAGTCTGAGCCACTCAAAGTCATCATCATCGTCTTCTACATTTTGTCCCTCTTGACTCTGAGCCTCAGGGCAAACTTTCATATCAGGATCAAGTGCTTCCTCAAAAATCAACTCTTCGTGTCCCTGAGACCAATATTGATCTAATTCTTCCAATTCCATCTCAATTTTCTCATGCTTACTTGGGTTGGGGACTTGTGAATCCTCACAATATTCAATGATAGGTGTTGGTCCCATTGATAGAGGAGTGTGGTTATTATCACTTCCATCTAGTATGATTTCCTTTGGCATCCAAGACTCGTGGAATTTGTTAACTTCTAAATCACAATCCTCATGGGGCTCTAATTGAGGTGCAAGGTCCTCAGAAGTGTAAAGTATATACTCAAGATCCCTAGGATGGGGTACAGATTCCATCACAAGATTCAGACTGGGAACTGGGTTGACTATTAGACTGCGACCCATTTCATTAAATGTAACGAAGATACTATCATTCGGGTAGAGTTCATCTAATGGATAGTCACCAAGATTGCCTTCTGGGGGGCATATCTCATGAGGGACGTCTAAGTGATTGCTACTCAAAATAGGATCCCTGTTGTCATTGTTTTCCTTGAAATTATCTTGGTAATCAGGGATATAAGGGTAGGGATCAGAATTTTCTGTAGGAGGATCGCCAAGCTGGTTAATCTCTTCAGTTAATCTTTGACTATTACTCAAAATCTCTCCCATAGAATCCATCATCTCTTTATGTTGTTTTTGCATTCCTATCATAAAAGAGGAGAGGCTACCATCAGATTGAGTAGGATAGTCAATCTCAGGTTCAAGTTTCCTAGGAGTATCGATCCAACCTCGATAAGACAAATCATGAAGGGTGGGTAGGTTGGGTATGGTCATGGAAGAACTAGGGTTGGGATACCCTTCTCCTAGGTTTTGCTCATCATCATTGGGTTGGGGTTTAATCAAACCAATGTTCTTATAGTAGGAGTAGAAAGGATCCCAATGCTCATCATAAGATGGATAACTACAGGTATTGGGATTAGGTATTCTGGGGTGAAAAGAGTGTAGTAGTTATTGTAATCCATTTGAAAACACGGCTTGAAAAACACACCCCAATCAAACACAAGGCAACGGGGCTTCTCTTTTCTTTCTTAGAGTAGATTTAAGCTAACCTCCAATCGACTCCTTAAAGTTTGTCAAATGGAGTCAAGTTTGTACCTATCCGTTCCTACTTTAGTGGTATAAGAGGGAGATGTGACTTGAGATCCCTGACAAGCTCTTTAGAGAAGACAGAGGTTGTTTACATTCTCTCTTGGTGGCAAAAGAAGTTTCACAATCAATTACGTGCCTTAAGTTGACCTTCGAGTGCCCTAGGATCTATACTTTACTTAGATGATACTCCCAGGTGATCAAGTGAGAAGTTACTCCAAGGACGAACAAAGGGATGCAAGTAGGGCGAACCCTTCCTTTGAGGCAATTTGTAAGTGGTGCCTCTTAACTACCCTTTTGTTCCTTTAAGGGGTGTTCCCCTCTGTGAAATATCAAAACACTTGGTCAAAAGATAGTACCACCACCACAAAGCAAGATAGGAGGGTCTACACCGATAAAGAGATCGGTGCCTATAACCTTAAGGGATAGAGCCTTAGTATGGTGCCTAATGTATGTGCTCAGTGCCAGAAGTGCGCATCACACCGCAAATCATTTTTGATTTTGAAAAGGTAGACAAGTCCCTTTAAATTAGATCAAGTGTGATTTGGTTTTAAGGTTGAATCTGATTATCAGTCCCAATTGCAGTTAGGTGACCACTGAATTAGGTCAATTCAATCAGTTTGGTGGTCTTGAATTTTAATTCTAATGCAAATGCGTGAACAAGAGCTGTATGCAAAGATAGAAAGGTATACCTGTCTCCAGCAATCTTCATGTAAATGTGTATGCAATGCAGAGAAGAGATCTAGTATGCTGCTCAATCACCCCTAAATGCACACACCTTAGGGCATGCAACTCCTAAACAGGCAGCTCAATATTTTTTTGTCCTTTTGTTTTTAGAGCAAGCAAGTAGAAAATGAATCACATACTGATGAGAGGCTCATCATAGCTTCTAATTATCCTTAATTAACTAGTCTTCTTCCTAGTTAATTAGCTAGAAATATGTAAATATATGTGTTAATTATAGAATAAGGGATAAAATATTAAAGGACCTTAAAATAAATTAAAAATGCTATATTATTATGCAATTAATATTATTAATAATTTAATTAATAAATGGACTCGAAATATCAACAATAATTTACCTAATTAATGTGTTAACTAACTTAAGTATAACTTATACTTAAGTATGTAATAACTTAAGTAACTTTACTTAATTAAATAAATTAATCTAAAAAGGTCAAAATGTAAATCCAAGGTTTAAATATATTATTTCTCTCATTTATAATCATATATAAAAAGTTGAAAAAGATTTAAATTAAAATAAACCTTGAAAATCCTAGTTTACATTTTAGTCCCTAAGTTTTATTTCAATTGACTCCTTCTTCTTCATTTAGGTCCTTAGCTTTCATTGCAGATAGGTCCCTATAAACATCTTCTTCCTTTTCATTTCTTCTTCAACCTCTTCGACGGCTGATGACAGGAGGTTTCCATACCCACTGATCATTGTCCATTCGATGTCCGCCCTTCCCTTCCAAGCTCTTGGAGCTTGTGCTCACCATCCTCTTTTCATCCATCAGTCTTGATGAAGCTCAAATCTTATTTAGGGCTTGAAGTTAACCTCACCAGCGTCAGAGAAGACACCGATGGTTATTTCACTCCTAGACCTCTTTCCATCCAGATTCACCCTCCTCTTTAGCTGCTGCAACCTATAAATACCCCTCCACCTCTTCAATTTCAAGAGGTTAGCTCCCTTCCCTCTTCCCCCCACTGAGCTAGCAGATAGGCTATTCGCTCCAATTTCGGAGACCTTCCTCCACTTCCTCTGTCTTCCTTTGTTCGTCTTCGCTTGCTCCTGATCTCCGCTGTCATCCACAGAGTCTTCTGATGCAGTGCTGACGTCGGGCTTCACTTCTACCCTTTGCCTACACCCGTCGGACTTCTTCCTCTACCCCTCTGATTTCCTCCTCCATTAAGGACCTTTGATGGAGATTCTCTACCCCCTTCGTCTAGGTAATAGTAGGTTAGGTAAGTAGTTTAATTAGAGTAGCTAATTAGGAGGTTAGTTAGATTTAATGCTAGATTTTCTGTCATCTTCCTCAGCTCCGGCGAGCTCTTTGAGCTTGGCTGGAGCACTCTTTTATTTTCTAAATTCATTGATCATCTTCCTTAATCCTCCATGATCACTTCTAACACTTTAATTCCCTCATTTGAACACCTAATCGCCTAATCCATCTCCACCTTCACTGGCTGCTTCCGCTATCCATGGTGGAAGTAACCGAGGGCAATTCACCTCCACAAGAGCCCTCCATCACTTAATCATCATCTTAGGGCCCCAATCCTCACTTTAATTTGACTTAAAATCACCTATATCTAAAAGGCCTAAAATGCACTCAACTTCCTGAGCTTGCTGTCAATGGTGGCTCAGGAGGAGTTCCTCCACCTAATTGATCACCTGAACACTATCGCTACACCTCATTGATTAGTTCTCTCTACTCAATTGAGTGAGATAACTTGATTTGAGTTCCAGCAAACTCAGAGCACATTCTCTGTGAATTTATTGCCTACTTTTCAGTTTAATCATTAATTGAAGGAATTATTGAGTTCCTGAGGTTCCTTGTAACCTCATGAGACCTTTCAGACTTTCAATGGCCTATTTTTATAGCTTTTACACACTTTTAGATATTATCTGAACTCACTGGAGCTTCGGTGAGCTCCGACGAATCAAGATGTACTCTTCAGCCTATGGAATTCCCTCAAAAGCTCCAGATCAATTATTTGAGGCTCACTGATCATTTTGCAATATTTTGTTTGAAGTTTTAAGACCTTTAGCAAGATTTAGACCTTTGTCTTCTCCAACTCCGGCAGAGTTGGAGAAGTCTGTTCAATAGGGATAATCCTAATTTTAAAGGTTTGGAAGCACAGAATGGATGTCCTGAGATCAAATTTGAAGACCTTTCATTTAGTTAGGCCTCAGTTTGTTCTATTGAATAAACTTTTAGTGCCTAGGCGACATACCTGAAACCCTAGGTTTCTGTGTCAAAACTTCTTTCTGAGACCCTGAACATGTTCCTGAGATCAAATAGAGATGATTTGAAGTGTTAATTGCATTTGGAATGCTTAAGGATGAAAGTCAAATTTCAAGGTTCAGTGGTCAAAATTAGGTATGATCTGATGATTTAGGTTTCAATTCAAGAAATTAATGAGTTCAAATTACTTCTGGGATGATTTTAGACAGATTTGATTTGATTTAAATGAGGTTTAATTAAAGTTTTAGAAGAATCCAACTGTTGCTCAGTTTGGGTTCATTTGAACCCAATACTGACTTCAGTGCCTTTTCGATGAATTTCAAATGCAAACACTACCCATATAGACTCTTAACAACCTTCAGAGGTTGTTGAATTAGATGCATCTGACCTTAAGTTGTCTGTGAAGGCTTTCAGAGTTCAATTTGGAACTCTGAAGCTTCTGCTTGAAGCTTTTAAGCTTCTTCACCTTCTTGAAGCTTCTTAGCACCTCTTCCCTTCACCTTTAGGAGCTGAAACATCTTATGAGATGATTCAGGACCTCATCTGAGGTCAGAAAGGATCACTACTGGTCCTTAGACCTATATAGCACTTTTGCAACCTTAATTAGCTGTGAAAACCTCCAACTTTCACCCTTTAAATTGAAGGGTAGATTCTATTTTTAGCATCAAATTGATGCTGCAATCTTGTAGTACACCTTAAGAGTTTTCCAACGAGCCCTTGTTTGCTTTATTTAGAGCTTTTGAGCCGGCCTGTGCCTCCAGCCAAAGTCCGGCCTAGAGGGGACTAACTTAGTCCCACATAGTAGAATGTGAGCATGTGCCTTAGGATAAATGGAAAAAGTGCATAGGGTTGTTCGGTCGTCAGCGCTGGGCGCACAATAAGCATGTGTGTGTGTGTGGGTGCATGCGATGCACATTCCCAGGTGTGTGTGCATCTGTGGGCATGCGAGCGTGGGCTCGTGAGTCGGCGTGTGCATGTGGGCCTGGGAGGTCGGAGACTGTGCATGATGAGAACTGAATCGAAAATAAACCTAATACAAACTAGACTTGGACCTAGTAGGGTTTGGTCCCACCTTGAGAGGGGTGCTATGTATCTCCGACCGGTCCGAGCCACCAACCATAAAACCAAATTTCTAGTTTAGTTCAAATTCAGTTCAAATGAGGTTCAAGCACACATTTAAAGAGTTGAAAAGAAATTGAAAAGAAAGAGGGTTGAGAGACTTAAGAGAAATGTGAAGAGCTTAAAGGAAAGAGATTAAAGAAAAGATGAAATTAAAGAAGAGCTCGAGATAGAGAGGTAAAGAGAAAGGTAGAGAGAGAGAGAGAGAGAGAGAGAGAAGGTAGAAGAAGAAGAGAAGAAGAATTGAGGCTGAAGATTAAAGAAGAAGGAAATGGAAATTAAAGAGTTTTAGACATCTGATTTTGTAATGTTTACTTTTAAGATGTTTGATTTTGTAATTTTTACTTAAATACAATTTCTTTTTGAGTTTAATTGATGTAATAAGGCACTTGTATTCATTTGAATTTCTTTTTGTTGCCTTAATCTTTTGTAAATGAGATGAAATTAGTGGAATAAATATGTTTACTTGCTTTTAATAACAATTTACATGTGTAAATATGTTTTTCTTTATGGAATTTTGCATCATATCATTTAATTGAATATCCTTTATGCAAGATTCATATTCTTAAAGTAATCTAATTATAATTCCAATTGATTAAGTAATTAGTAATTTATGCTTAGGATTTAATGGTGAATTAAATTAAGTTATGCCTCCCAGTGAACGACTTAAACTCAACTAGTTAAAAAAGAATTAAAATCTAAAATGTTAGGTTAGCTTGACCATATACTACTCAATCGACATTAATTCAAGTTAACCTAAGTTACTTTCTCTTGCACATAATTAAGCCTAATTAACTTAATTAACTGTGTTGAGAAAATAAACGAACACATACGCAGAAGAATAGCGCCCTTAGTAGCAAAAAAAATGTGAGGACAGACCTCCAAAAATAAGCCCCAATTGCTACAAGGGCGAGAAGACAGAATTGAAATAAAATTCACGACGAAGGAGAATCCCTCGTGAAAGCAGGATCCAGGTCTCCTATGTCTTCTCCATGTGTGGACGTCACTCAAGGTTGATGTCGTCACTTTGCTACGCCTGTTGCCTCATTAGATTCCTCGCACATAAAAGATAATAACTGGTCAAATCACTATGCAACTCAGAATAATTAGAAATAAAAATCAGGTGAATCTATTGCATCTGTTGCCTCCCTGGCAATGGTGCCATTTGATCGGAGGTTTTTCTCTTGGCAGAAATAATGTGTTGTTAGAAAAATATGTCGTTGCAATGTGTAGATCATGGTGGAAAATCCCGAACAAAAATATTTCAATAAAACTAACCACGAAGAGTTAGGTTGTATCCACAGGGAGGAATAAACCAATAAATTCACCAATGTTTCTAATACAGTATTCGACTACGTTGTACAAGGCAAAAATGATGCAAAAATTAATTTGTCAATACATTGTTGCATCAAATGAGAAAAAGAGTCTTGGATAAGCATGCATGTAAATAGAGAGAAAGATAGGGGTGCACATGCAACTTCACTTCATATAACAAATATTAATCTTAAAATTCAACTCTCGGCAAGGGCATCTAATGTAAATATTAATACCCCTTCATTGTAGAGAAACGGGGGACTTGCTCCCCTTTCCTCGTGAAAGGAGAAGAGGTCGCGGATGGAAGAGCAGAGCTCCGAGAATGTTGGCGTTATCGAGAACTTCGCGTCGGAGGTGGGTGTAGTTGGCAAGGTGGAGAAGTTTGCAAAGGTCCATGGTGTACACTACGTGGTCGTGGTGTATGCCATGTCCACGATGTAGGCTTGTTGCACGGTGGAGGTGGAAGAAGAGGAGGAAGAAGATGAATCCAGTGATGTTTGTTGGTGCAAGGGCACCATGATAATTAATTTTGATGATAACAAAACACTTGTTATTTAACATTTGCATTGAGTTTAAGATTTCAGAATTAATGCAAATGGATTCAAGTGTAAAGGAACTCAAGCTTGCATCCATGGTGGATTGGAGGAGTTTGATGGAGAAAAGAAGATGGAACTTCACATGAAGCGAGAGCTTGAAGACAAGAAGAATATGATAGATGTTCTTTTGTCTTATACTCTGTATTTGCTTTTTTTGTTCTTTGCTCTTTATTTTATCTAGATTATATGTTAAAGACCCAAAGTAACTAAACAGTAGTCTTAGGAACACTTACTCAACCCTAAGATACTTAGACAAACTCTTAGTTAAATTAGAAAACCAAAGTAGGCATCAGATAGCTTGATCAGACGTCCAATCTGGACATCAGATGTTTAATCTCAGACTTGAAGATGTCTGACTGTTTGATCAGACGTCCAAAACACTTAGGCTAGAAACCTGCACTTTGTCTGGCAATTTCAGACGTCCAGCCCTTAGTCCAGACATCTTAGAAAACTTCTGATGACCTTACCAGACATCCAACTAGAGGACCATTGGCTTTGTTAGACTTAATTGTTGAGGATTATCCTTTAATCTGATTTACATTCAGTTTTAGACATCTGTAGAGAACCATAGACATTTGATAAAATAACGTTAGGCTTAATCCATCCCCAAATCACCTTTTGTTAGATGATTATAGCCATTTAACCTCAGAAAATCCATTCTCGCAAGAGATTGTGTTTCAAACGACCAGACACTGGACCAGATGACCGGCCTATTATTTGACCAACAAATCCTAGAACCCTGTTTAAGTCTGGACAAAATAGGAAGAGAACTCGTCTAGAATTAGTCGTCTGATTAATATCCCAGACGTCTTAAAAGTAATCTTTAGACATCTGTTCTGATCCAACATCATCCAGTTGATCCACTCTTCTAGATTAGACGACCGATCATAGAATCAGACGAAAACCCAGACGTCTGACCTTAAGTCTAGACATCTGATAACACTATCAAAATCATTAATAGCCCTAATTCTGGCCTGATTAGCCTTGGATTTATTTCCAACAGTTATGTAAGGATTCCACAACCTTCCTAAGGGTTCCTAAGCTACCTATAAATAGAGGACCCTTCCTTTGTTATATACAACAAGTAACACTACTTCCACACTCTTTATGTCATAGAGAAGCAATTATCAAGAAGGGAAGTGATTTTGCTTTCCAATCCCCATTCAACAAATTCGAGAGCATCGATACTCTATCGAGATCACGCCTACGCACTTCCTATTAAGGGGAGATTCTTGCCTATAGTAGCATAATATTACATTTACTTTTTGGCTCTATAGGTTCTTGTTTTTCCTTTGTTTTTGGTTGGGTATTCGCTTTGCGAATTCCCATCTCCTTTGTGGGACAAAATACTCCTCGTGAAGATGAGGGTCTGAGGTACACTACCCCTGTATAAGTAGTGCGGTTGTAAGAGGTTGAACTACCCTCATTTGAAGTAGTTCGTTAATGGATTTGATCGATTCGTTCGATCAGGAAATTCTAAACCAAGAGGTTTAGGTGGTGGTTTTTACTCGGGTTTGGGTTTCCACCTAAAAATCCATTGTATTCTTGTGATTGCCATTCTTGTGAGATTGTTTATTATATTTTCACTTTATTTATTTTATATCACGCAAATCTCACCCCCCTTCGTCAGAACATACAATGTGTGAGTGTGTGTTCTTTAAGATGTGAGTTGGGGGAGGTGATGGGTAGTTAAGTGATAAGCAGAGAGGGAGAGGGTCGGGGGGGTGGGGGGGGGGAATTAAACACAAGGGGAGTGGTGAGTGTTTTGTTGCATGGGATAAGTGGTTTCGATGGAGTTTGGTGGATGTTGTCAACGTTTCTGTGCGGATTTAAAGGCGTATTACGTTGTAGTAGAACCGACAAAACGTTTAAACAAATAATTTTATTACTCGAACAACTAGAGTATCCGAGGTCGAACACAGGGAGCAAACTCAGTACTTTGTAAAACCCAAGAATACAACTGTTAAATGCAAATATAATTGATTCAAAGAGTTTTTAAGAAAGATGTAAAAAAAAATAGAATTAGACGTCTGATTTATGTATCAGACGTCTTAAATGTGATCTTTCTTTCTCTTTTTCTTCTTCTGCTTTGCCTTTCAGATCTCTTTGCAATCTTCCCTTGTCCTTCTTCTTCTTCTCCTGCGAAGACCTCTAACCTTTCTGTTTTCCTCCTTCGCCTGCGAAGACTTCTTTCTTTCTTCTTCTTCTGTCTTGCTTCTCCTTTCTTCGTTGCCTTCTTCTTCTTCTTTGTCTTGCTTTCTTCTTCTTCTTTGTCTTGCTTCTCCTTTCTTCTGCAGCGGCCACGTCCTTCTCCTGCAATCAGCCTGCCTGCACAGGGGAACAAAACCTAACCCTTCTCCCTCTACCCGCGCGTGTCTCTCTCTCAAGCAATTCACTCTAACCGCTCTACCAGAGCCACAGTCTCAATCGGGTCGGATCGTACCCGGGACCAGGCGCACCTGCAGGTGTGTGATGCGCGAGGAGTGCGTAGGTCTAGGTCGGGTCGGATCCGCCAGGTCCGCGTGGTCAGGCCGCGGACGAGGCGGGTGGGGTCAGTGAGGGACCTCACCCCTGTGCTTTCGAGGCAGTAAACGTATATCACAAAAAATCTTTATACCATACCTGTGCCTTGAGATTCCACGATGTGGGACTAAACGTTCCGCCCTTCCTTTGCGTGCGCCCGCAGACTCTCGTGTGCAATTGCCCACGCTGAAGGCCCTGCTGCTGATCCTTGCTGAACTCAGTCACCTCGCAACACTTGCGAGAGTCTGCTGCACCTGCCGCCTGGGAAGCCTGACGCCTGCTGCTGCTCCAAGCTTCCTGCTGCTTCGACTGTTAATGGCGGCCGGAGCGTTTACCTGAACTTCCACAGAACGGCCTATTGGCCCAATTAGAATAGTTGGAAACCTTCGCCGTAGCACGGCGAAGGCGGTGGGTGATGCTGCAGGTTGCCGGTCGGCCTAGGCGTGCCCGCCTAGGTTAACCTGTGGCCGGAGATGGTGGGTTGTTCGAGGGGTGATTATGGAGGTCTGGAGTGGCAGTTGTGGGGTGGAGCGAGTTCCTGGTGGTGAGGCGGAGCTCACGAGGTGGTTGGCGAGCCGTGTGGAGTGGCGGAGTGGTGTGGGCGGCTCGCCGGAGTTCGGTCGGTGATGTGGAAGATGAGGGTGGTCAGCGTCGGTCGAGGGGTAATCAGATGAGATAACAGGGGGAAAAGAGAGAGGATAGGATGGAGAGGAGTTCTAACCTAATTGTAAGGACGAAAGGGGACAGAAGGCGGACAGCAGTACTTGCTGTCGCCGGAGAAGATGACGCCCAGTGGGGGAGAACGGCGGCGACGACGGGGCTGAGGCGGCGTGCGCTGGTACTGCGCGACGCGGAGGGAGGTCAGGAAGCTAACTCTGCCACTGGTTTTGTGGCAGAGCGAAGAGGGAGGGGAGGGGGGCTCGCCGGAGCTAGCTGGGGTATTTGGCCGAGCAGGAGGAGAGGAATTGAAGGGGGAAACTCGGCCAAATCAAGCTCAAGATGAGTGGCCGGGTCCGAGGGGTGTTTTATAGGTGCTGGACTTGGTGTGCAGGGCGTGAAGGGCACGTAATTGCCTGAGGTTGGTCGCCGGAGATGGAAAGGAGTTAGGATACCCAAATCTCTCGTGCGTTCGCACGAGAGATTGGGTTCACACCAACGATTGTAATTGACTTTATGAGGAAGGGAATTCCTCAGAGAATCCTCCTTCCATTTCTGGGAGGGAATCTCTGAGGGATTAGAGAGCAATCCCTCTCCGAACCTCGCCGGAGTTCGGTTCTGCCCTAGCAATGGCGGCAGGACCGGTTTGCAAAGAAGGCGAGGAACCTAGGGGGCTCTCTGCAAGGATATTCAAAAGATAGGGACCTCTTTGTGATTTGGGTGTACTAACTTGCAAAGTAGGTCAAGATGGCCTCCCCTTAGGTCCAAATTTTGGTACAAACCTAATTTGGCCCTAAAGAATCCAATGGTGAAGTTGGATTTTAGGTTTGACCTCTTTTGACTGGACATTTTGCGTAAAAACCCAAATTAGGTTAATTGAAGAGCTAAGACCCTAATCTAGGTCAAACTAGGTTCCAAAGGCCAAATTAAGTGTTCTAAACCCCAGAGGATGTTTTTCTATGATTTTTAGAGGGTTTGCTTGATTTTTATTCTGACTGGAACCTTGTTAATTTAAGCGGGTCTGTTTTAGGGTTACCAAGTGTCATTTAATTCTTAGATTGCACATAAACCCATTTCTGATTAATTCAACCCACTTTGGACTATTTGACCTATGTTTTTCTTCTGAGAAATCCCGTTTATGTACTGCAATGGTAAAATTGCAGTTTTAACCTTTATTTCATGTTTTCTTCTCAGAGCACTTGTTCCTTTAGTTAAGCCTTCTTCTAGGTTATGTAGGAGCTTTTATCTTCTTTATTAGGTCAAAATGAGCTAGTTATGGCTCATGATGAGGCTCTCATCATACCCCCATGCCTAGCTTTTGCTAGTCCCTTAGCAAAATTTCAAAGTTTTAACTTCCATTCTAGACCCAAAGTGTCCTTAGTTATGATAAGTGCTTCTTTTGTGATTAGGTAGGAATGCCGACAATAGGCCTAGAGGTACTCAAGTACCAACCAAAATCTGGACCTGTTCTGCTTTAGCCTCAGTCCTTCGCAAAGGTTTCTACGGCCCACAAAAACTATCCTAGGGTTTGTTGGACTCTGCGGTTAAAGCACCCGTGCTTGAGACATTTTTAGCCTACGCTCAGTTTGCAGTGCGTTTTTTTTTTTTTGTAAGAGAGAGATAGAGGATTTATTTGTTTGGAGAGCTTTTCTCTCTCTTTTCTTTTTATTTCTAGCTTCGGATTAGCTTCTCAACACGGTCTGTATCGGATTCCTCGTCCCCATCATCAATCCTCAAGGGTCCCTGGCTTTCGAGATTTCGAGATAATCCCGCCCATGGCAACCCCCGGAACCCTGGCTTTCGAGATTTCGAGATAATCCCGCCCATGGCGTTCCGTGGCCGAATTCAGACCCTGGCGATCGACATTTCGTGATAATGCCACCCATGGTATCTGAACCAGCAGAGTGCTTACATGCCCCCAGTAGGATATTTAAATATCCTAAGAGACAAGCACCGAGGAGACGATATGTTGTTACGCATCTTCGAGGGGAATTTCCCGCCTCTCCGCGCTGGGAACTTGTCCAAATCAACTTGTGTTGATTGGCCGCTCCTAATCTAGGTGACTTTTTCAGAATATTAAACGCTCTTGCGTGTTTTGAATATTTATGCGCACTGAACCAGACTGTGTGTGAATTTGGGTGCTTAGGTTACCGAATCCCGCAAACCGGAGGTCAGTTAACGAGGCCGAATACTTCCTAAGCCTTAGACCTAATACTTAAGCTTCGCATTTTCCTCAACCTCTTGAGGATTGTCCAGATTTTAACGGATACGTGAATTTTTAAGCTAAAAATCTAGCCCAAGAGGCCTAAGACCAGCGTTCCCGCTAATCTCTTGTTATATCTCTGTAGCATTTTTCTTTTCTTTTTCTTGACTCGGTCTAGAACTTCAGTTAACCCCTTAATCTTTTACTAATGACTTTTTCTTTTTCTTTTCCTTTTGTGCTCCTTTCTTTATTTTTGCTCTTTTTTGTCATTTTTCTTTCTTTTCCTCCTCTCATTTGTATGACCCTGAATTGTTCCTCCCCTCTATCAAGTCCCCTTTTTTTTTTTTTTTTTTTTTTTTTTTTTTTTATGAATGAAACCCTTTCTTGATATGAATTTTCTGACATTTTGCACTTTCATACCCCCCCATGCCTAAGATTTGCAATGTCCCCATTGTAAATTAGGTGGGTTCGAATTCAGCTTAGTTCATGTGTTAGGACAGGTGTGTGGTGAGTGAATGGGTCGAAGCGACTTGTTGCGAACGATTTCTAATCTCGGGTAGGTATACCTGAGGTGAAGTCGGCTGTTCTAATGGATGAACCCTAAAGTGCAATATGAGTTCCGCATAGCGATGTCAGAAACGGTTTCAGGTTTTTCAAAGAATGACGGGTTGCCTCCCGTTAAGCGCTGAGTTTTACGCCATCGGCTGGGCGTAATGAGCTCAAGAGGAAAGGAGGGTAAAGGATGACTCAGTCAAATCTATATCGGTCATGTCAATGAACGGCTTGAGTCTCTGCCCATTCACGACAAATGGTTCAGAATCGTGGCTGAGTGGGCTGATTTCAATAGCTCCATTTCCGAAGATTTGGCGGACTAGGTAGGGTCCGACCCACTTGGATCTTAGCTTTCCTGGGAATAGTTTGAGTCGAGCATCAAAGAGTAAAACTTTTTGACCAGGATGAAAGACCTTTCTAGAAATGTGTTTGTCGTGAAAAGCTTTAACCCGTTCTTTGTAAATTCGCGAGTTCTCATATGCGTCGTGGCGTAATTCATCGATCTCGCTCATTTGAAATCTTCTGTGGGTTCCAGCCTTAGAAAGGTCGAGATTACAGGTCCGTACTGCCCAATAGGCTTTATGCTCCAATTCGACGGGGAGGTGACATGCCTTCCCGTACACTAGTCTGAAGGGAGACATTCCTAATTGGGTCTTGTGGGCGGTCCTATAGGCCCACAATGCTTCCGGAAGCCGAGAAGACCAATCTTTTCTATCAGGTCGAACAGTAACCTGAAGGATCTTCTTGATCTCTCGGTTAGATAGCTCAGCTAGACCATTAGTTTGAGGGTGGTAAGGAGTAGAGATTCGGTGTGACACCCCGTATTTGATCATCAGTGACCTGAACTGAGCGTTTGTAAAATGGGTCCCTCCGTCGGAAATTATAGCACGCGGAATCCCGAACCTTGAGAAAATGTTTTGATGAAGGAATTTTATAACGACTTTATGATTGTTGGTTCGAGTCGGAATGGCTTCTATCCATTTGGAAACATAATCAACTGCGAGTAAAATGTATTCGAAGCCATCTGAGGTAGGAAAGGGTCCCATGAAATCAATCCCCCAAATATCAAAAATTTCGCATACCAAGATCGGCTGTAGAGGCATCATGTCTCTATGGCTCATGTTGCCTAGAGTCTGGCAACGGGAACATGCCTTACAGTGATTGTATGCATCTTTGAAAATTGTGGGCCAGTAGAAACCACACTGGAGGACTTTCGATGCGGTTTTATGTCCCGAAAAATGTCCACCGCATGCCTGGTCATGGCAAAATGAGAGTATGTCTTTGATTTCCACTTCCGTGACGCATCGTCGGATTATCTGATCAGCACCAATGCGGAAGAGATACGGGTCTTCCCATAGGTAATACTTGGCATCAGAACGCAATTTGTCCTTTTTGGCCTTCGACCAATCGGGTGGAATCTGATGTGATGCCAGGTAATTAACAATATCGGCGAACCATGGAAGACTTGTACTGATAGTCAGGAGGTGCTCATCAGGAAAATGTTCTGTAATAGGTCCGGACGGATCAATAATTTCAGGAGGAAGGCGGGATAAACGATCAGCTACCACATTGTGCTTTCCCGCCTTGTCGCGAATCTCGATGTCAAATTCTTGCAACAGCAAGATCCAGCGGATTAATCGAGGTTTCGCGTCCTTCTTGGCTAGGAGATGCCTCACAGCTGTGTGATCCGAGTATATGATAACACGGGAACCCAGAAGGTATGATCTGAATTTTTCCAGGGCAAATACTACGGCCAGCAGCTCTTTCTCAGTAACCGTATAGTTACGCTGAGCCTCATCCAGTGTTTTGCTGGCGTAGTAAATGACCACAGGTTTCCCATCAATTTTCTGCCCCAAAACCGCTCCTATAGCGAAGTCAGATGCATCGCACATGATCTCAAAGGGTTGAGACCAATCAGGGGACTGTAGGATTGGGGCTTGGGTGACTCGGTCACGTAAGATCTCAAATGCTTGAGTGCATTCCTTGGAAATTCCGAAAGGCACATCCTTGGAAAGCAGATTGGTCAGGGGGCGCGCGATTTTGGAGAAATCAGGGATGAATCGACGGTAGAAACCGACGTGCCCCAAAAAAGATCGGATGTCCTTAATCGAGCTAGGCATAGGGAGCTTGGAAATCAGGTTAACCTTAGCTCGATCCACTTGGATGCCTTTCTCTGAGATTAAATGTCCCAGGACAATTCCCTCAGGCACCATGAAATGGCTCTTTTCCCAGGAAAGAACCAAATTCACCTCGATGCACCGCCTGAGTATATGGACCAAGTGTTGGAGGCAATCGTCAAATGATTGTCCAAAAACTGAAAAGTCATCCATGAAGACTTCCAGATAGTCACCTACCATATCTGAGAATATGGCAAGCATGCACCGCTGAAAAGTTGCAGGTGCATTGCAGAGACCGAATGGCATCCTTCGAAACGCGTACGTCCCGAAGGGGCAGGTGAATGTGGTCTTTTCTTGGTCCTCTGGATGGATTGCCACCTGATTGTAACCGGAGTACCCGTCAAGAAAGCAGAAGAATCTATTTCCCGCTAGTTTCTCGAGGATCTGATCAATAAACGGTAGTGGGAAATGATCCTTCTTCGTGGAGGAATTTAGTCTTCTGTAATCAATGCAGACTCTCCACGAATTAGCTATTCGGGTAGGAATGACTTCCCCGGTTTCTGTCGTGATGATGGTAAGTCCTGCCTTCTTAGGTACCACTTGTGTTGGACTCACCCAACGACTGTCGGAGATCGGGTAGATGATCCCCGCATCTAACCACTTAATGATCTCCTTTTTCACGACCTCCTGTAGGTTAGGGTTTAGTCGCCTTTGCATTTCTCTTGAAGGTCGTGAGCCTTCTTCTGTATAGATTCGATGCGTGCAGTATGAAGGGCTTATACCAGTCAAATCATCTAGAGTCCATCCAATGGCTCTACGATGTTGCTGGAGAACAGAAATCAAACGGAGTTCCTGGTCAGGTGTGAGTCGAGAATTGATAATCACAGGAAACGTTTGATTTGAATCCAAAAAGACATATTTTAGATGTTCAGGAAGGGGCTTGAGTTCCATGACAGGATTGTCAGCAGCAGCGGGTAGTTCAGGGTTTGTATCGGGAGCAATGGTAGGAGTCATAGGTGTGTCTAGATTGTGTTCGCACTCCTCTGTTAGCGGTTTTTGACTTTCTAGTGGTTGATCAGGAATAATCAGGTTGTCCTCTATGTGCAATTCATCAACCACGGCTTTGACATCACAAATTTCCTCTATAACCCCGCAATTAATCCCTTGTTGGGCTTTGAAAATGTCGATCTTCAGATTTTGATTCCCAAATTTTAATTCTATCTGGCCCTCTTCGCAGTTTATATTGGCCCTAGCAGTGGCCAGAAAGGGTCTCCCTAATATGATTGGTGTGTCCCTTGGGTTCTTAGGTGCATCCATGTCCAGTACTATGAAGTCCACTGGGAAATAAAAATCTCGTACCCTAACAATGACATCCTCGAGTATACCTTTGGGTGACTTGATGGATCGATCAGCTAACTGCAATGTCACCTCAGTGGGTTTAAGTTCAGATTCTTCAAGGTGGTCAAGGAGGGATGTAGGTATTAAATTTATGGAGGCACCTAGGTCTAGTAGGGCTCTATCAAGTTGGGTTTCACCAATTTTACAAGAAATCAAGGGGGTTCCTGGGTCTTTAGCCTTGGGTGGGAGTTTGCTCAGGATGACAGAGCTGGCTTGCTCTGACAGTACAATCGGATTCCCATCCTTGGTTCGCGGCTTACGTTTAGGTGTACATATGTCTTTCAAGAATCTTGCGTAAGCCGGTATGTGGCGGATTGCATCCATCAACGGGATGTTTATCTGGACCTGTTCAAAGAGCTTGACCAGATCCTCCTCAGGAGCCACAGGTTTGGTTGCCCTTTTTCCTTTGGTCAAGGCCTCAGGAAATGGGATCCTAGCTGGTTCCTCTAGGATAGGTCCAGGTTCTTGATCTGGGACAGTAGTATCTTGGATGACTACCCTAGGGTCTTGGCGATTATCAGGCTTGGAGTGGTTCAGATAATGTGGGTCTTGTGTTGTTTTACCACTACGTGTTGTTACAGAGTTTAATCCAGCCTGACTTTGGTTTGGGTTAGGTAGGAGAGGTGGCTGCTGCTGAAATTCTGCATAAGATGTAGAAGCCTCCATCCTGTCTGGTGATGGAGTAGCAGGGGCCTGATAAATCAAATGTGCGTGGCCTGGATTTGGATTCATAATGCGCCTCTGGGTCGGCACATTATTTGGGTTGGGCAGAGGTTGCGAAGGAAGGGTGCCAGGTTGGCGAGAATTTGCCATCTGGGCCAGTTGGTTGCGAACCTCTGTGATCTCGTCCTTGTGCTGTTTTTGCATTGCCGCATTCGTTTTTTGAATGTCAGCCAGCGTTTGAAGGATAAGAGTCAGTTGATCCTGATTTTGCCCAGATTGGTAGGTGGGATTGGGCCGAGGCTGAGGCGGCTGATATGGACGAGGAGCTTGTGGGCGGGGTTGATATGGTGGTTTTTGAGAGTTTCCCGCCCACTGAAAGTTAGGATGATTTCGCCATCCAGGGTTGTAGGTATTGGAGTATGGGTCGTTCTGGATGGCGTTGAGGTCCTCGCAGTTCTGAGAAACCTCAGGAAAGTCAGAATACGAGGGTTCAGAGTTCCCCCAACTCGAGTAGACGGGATCGGAGGTCACTCCGGTCTGGGAGGTAGACGGGGGTGGATAGGGGCCCATCCCCTTGGCAGGTTGGTGATAGATGTTTTGCACTGTTTCCCTTGCCAGAGGAGGTCGTGCAAAAGAGTTTTGTGCAGAGGTGGCTTGCTGCAAATGTCGAGTTAGCTCGTCCACCTTCTTTTCTATGATAGAGACCTTGTCCAACCGACTGGCCATCAATTCCAGGTCAACAGAAGTGGACAGGTCCTGCGTCTCATGTGTCCCTCTTAGATTCGTCGATGCGCGGGCATTCGTCCTGTCGAATAAGCCCAAGGAGTCATTGTTTATGGAGTTCTCGCACATGTTTTCGAGAATCTCCCACACCGTGTCCTCGTGTTGGCCCATGATGTTTCCTCCACATGTTGCATTGACGATTAGACGAATATCCTCACGGAGTCCCTGGTAAAAAGACTGGACTTGTTCCCACTTAGGAACTCCGTGATGGGGACATTTTCGCATGAGATCTAGGAATCGATCCCAAGCTTCGTGAAGAGGTTCTCCCTGTTGTTGAGTGAAATGAGTGATCTGGTGGCGCAAGGCATTCGTCCGGCCAACAGGGAAGAATTTTTTCAAAAATTCGGACTGTAATTCCTCCCAAGTGTTGATCGGGCGGGTCTGAGTCTGATACCAGTGCGCGGCCTTGTCCAAGAGGGAGAACGAAAACATTTTCATGAGTAGGATATCCCGGTTTTGTACATCTGACCCGAAAGTCTGGGCCAGATGCTTGAGTTGTTTAATGTGTTGGAATGGATCCTCAGAGTTAAGCCCATGGAACTTTGGTATGGCATGAATCATATTGGGCTTTAGATCAGAATCGGGTCCTCCAATTGGGATTCGTACTCGGGGTTCAATTGCCACCGCAGCGGGATTATAGTGATCTCGCATCATAGGTCGCTGTGGTGGGTTTACAAAGTTCTGAAAGAGATCGTTCAAGCGTTGAAGTTGGTGTTCAAGGTTATTCTCATCTTCAATGGGTTGTGCCATGATGGGAGAAGGAGGAGAATCAGGGTCTGAATCAGATGAAAGATTTATGTGGTGGGGTTGCTGCACAAACAAGGGCGTCGAGGCTTGGCCTCGGCGAGAATGAATTTCTAGAGGAGGTCTTAAAGGTGGTCTCAAGGACCTCCTACCAAACATGCACCGGAAGATGTGATGAGATTAGAAGGTACTGGACCCAATCAAGACACCCAAGAATTGTTGGGTGACTATAGAGGTTCGGGGCAGATGGACCCCTGGATCAGAAGATCGTCCACCTGAGAAATACCTGGGCAGCCAGAGAGGGAGAGTCCCGCAAAGACCCCTACACGGTAGAGCGTCCCTACGGGTTACAGGGTTTCCCCCACCCGACCTCTCTTGTCACTGCGGTTCCAGGTAGACCAGAATGGGGATCTTGACCTCTTAAGTCTACCTTTTTTATTTTAAGATCAAGGTGCTTAATGTTCCACTTGAACTTTTAAGTATTTTGAGTGCAAAAAGTGACCTAATATTAAGGTTGGTTGACCCGAGGGATCAACTTCACCTTTGAGAGCTTTTAGGTCCTTCCTTTTATGATTCAAATGAATTATCAGCCTGATTTGCTTAGGGTTCCTCTTGTATAAATATTTTCAAACACGGTTTAGGCACACTTCTTTTTGGAAAGTTTGTTTCTTTGTTTTAGAGAAGATGTGTCTCTAAAAACCCTAGCTTTGCAATCCTAACTTAGCTCTAATGGGTCCAATTTAGTTGCCTTAGAATTTAGCACCTAGGGCTCAATCAAGAAAGTTTTAGCCCTAGTTGCCTTAGTTGGATGACAGACAAAAATATGTTGAAATGAAAATCAGGCAACTTGATGAGTTACTAAATATAAGACAGGTAGCCCTAAGTTGACTTCTCCCTTTTTTTTTTTTGTCTTTTAGATTGTGAGAGGGTTAAGGGGGAGGGCTTATGGAGATTACCTGCTCCAGTCTGTTGTGCAGTTGCTTTCCTTTTTGTTTTGCTTTCCCTGTTTGAACACAACAAAAGAGAAGTTAAGTCAGATATTAAATAGAAAAGTTGTACTCAAAAGCTTTACAAGTGCCTGTTGCTCCCCGGCAACGGCGCCAAAATGTTGTCAACGTTTCTGTGCGGATTTAAAGGCGTATTACGTTGTAGTAGAACCGACAAAACGTTTAAACAAATAATTTTATTACTCGAACAACTAGAGTATCCGAGGTCGAACACAGGGAGCAAACTCAGTACTTTGTAAAACCCAAGAATACAACTGTTAAATGCAAATATAATTGATTCAAAGAGTTTTTAAGAAAGATGTAAAAAAAAATAGAATTAGACGTCTGATTTATGTATCAGACGTCTTAAATGTGATCTTTCTTTCTCTTTTTCTTCTTCTGCTTTGCCTTTCAGATCTCTTTGCAATCTTCCCTTGTCCTTCTTCTTCTTCTCCTGCGAAGACCTCTAACCTTTCTGTTTTCCTCCTTCGCCTGCGAAGACTTCTTTCTTTCTTCTTCTTCTGTCTTGCTTCTCCTTTCTTCGTTGCCTTCTTCTTCTTCTTTGTCTTGCTTTCTTCTTCTTCTTTGTCTTGCTTCTCCTTTCTTCTGCAGCGGCCACGTCCTTCTCCTGCAATCAGCCTGCCTGCACAGGGGAACAAAACCTAACCCTTCTCCCTCTACCCGCGCGTGTCTCTCTCTCAAGCAATTCACTCTAACCGCTCTACCAGAGCCACAGTCTCAATCGGGTCGGATCGTACCCGGGACCAGGCGCACCTGCAGGTGTGTGATGCGCGAGGAGTGCGTAGGTCTAGGTCGGGTCGGATCCGCCAGGTCCGCGTGGTCAGGCCGCGGACGAGGCGGGTGGGGTCAGTGAGGGACCTCACCCCTGTGCTTTCGAGGCAGTAAACGTATATCACAAAAAATCTTTATACCATACCTGTGCCTTGAGATTCCACGATGTGGGACTAAACGTTCCGCCCTTCCTTTGCGTGCGCCCGCAGACTCTCGTGTGCAATTGCCCACGCTGAAGGCCCTGCTGCTGATCCTTGCTGAACTCAGTCACCTCGCAACACTTGCGAGAGTCTGCTGCACCTGCCGCCTGGGAAGCCTGACGCCTGCTGCTGCTCCAAGCTTCCTGCTGCTTCGACTGTTAATGGCGGCCGGAGCGTTTACCTGAACTTCCACAGAACGGCCTATTGGCCCAATTAGAATAGTTGGAAACCTTCGCCGTAGCACGGCGAAGGCGGTGGGTGATGCTGCAGGTTGCCGGTCGGCCTAGGCGTGCCCGCCTAGGTTAACCTGTGGCCGGAGATGGTGGGTTGTTCGAGGGGTGATTATGGAGGTCTGGAGTGGCAGTTGTGGGGTGGAGCGAGTTCCTGGTGGTGAGGCGGAGCTCACGAGGTGGTTGGCGAGCCGTGTGGAGTGGCGGAGTGGTGTGGGCGGCTCGCCGGAGTTCGGTCGGTGATGTGGAAGATGAGGGTGGTCAGCGTTGGTCGAGGGGTAATCAGATGAGATAACAGGGGGAAAAGAGAGAGGATAGGATGGAGAGGAGTTCTAACCTAATTGTAAGGACGAAAGGGGACAGAAGGCGGACAGCAGTACTTGCTGTCGCCGGAGAAGATGACGCCCAGTGGGGGAGAACGGCGGCGACGACGGGGCTGAGGCGGCGTGCGCTGGTACTGCGCGACGCGGAGGGAGGTCAGGAAGCTAACTCTGCCACTGGTTTTGTGGCAGAGCGAAGAGGGAGGGGAGGGGGGCTCGCCGGAGCTAGCTGGGGTATTTGGCCGAGCAGGAGGAGAGGAATTGAAGGGGGAAACTCGGCCAAATCAAGCTCAAGATGAGTGGCCGGGTCCGAGGGGTGTTTTATAGGTGCTGGACTTGGTGTGCAGGGCGTGAAGGGCACGTAATTGCCTGAGGTTGGTCGCCGGAGATGGAAAGGAGTTAGGATACCCAAATCTCTCGTGCGTTCGCACGAGAGATTGGGTTCACACCAACGATTGTAATTGACTTTATGAGGAAGGGAATTCCTCAGAGAATCCTCCTTCCATTTCTGGGAGGGAATCTCTGAGGGATTAGAGAGCAATCCCTCTCCGAACCTCGCCGGAGTTCGGTTCTGCCCTAGCAATGGCGGCAGGACCGGTTTGCAAAGAAGGCGAGGAACCTAGGGGGCTCTCTGCAAGGATATTCAAAAGATAGGGACCTCTTTGTGATTTGGGTGTACTAACTTGCAAAGTAGGTCAAGATGGCCTCCCCTTAGGTCCAAATTTTGGTACAAACCTAATTTGGCCCTAAAGAATCCAATGGTGAAGTTGGATTTTAGGTTTGACCTCTTTTGACTGGACATTTTGCGTAAAAACCCAAATTAGGTTAATTGAAGAGCTAAGACCCTAATCTAGGTCAAACTAGGTTCCAAAGGCCAAATTAAGTGTTCTAAACCCCAGAGGATGTTTTTCTATGATTTTTAGAGGGTTTGCTTGATTTTTATTCTGACTGGAACCTTGTTAATTTAAGCGGGTCTGTTTTAGGGTTACCAAGTGTCATTTAATTCTTAGATTGCACATAAACCCATTTCTGATTAATTCAACCCACTTTGGACTATTTGACCTATGTTTTTCTTCTGAGAAATCCCGTTTATGTACTGCAATGGTAAAATTGCAGTTTTAACCTTTATTTCATGTTTTCTTCTCAGAGCACTTGTTCCTTTAGTTAAGCCTTCTTCTAGGTTATGTAGGAGCTTTTATCTTCTTTATTAGGTCAAAATGAGCTAGTTATGGCTCATGATGAGGCTCTCATCAGTGGACGTAGATTTGTTTTGGGGTTGAGGAGTAATGTGAGGAAGAGATAACATGAGGGAAAGGTTGACAAGGGTATTGGGCAATCATCCTCGGTGTAGAGGTTATTGGGTGTAGGAATGTACTCATCAAACCTAAGTACTTGTAAAGGAATGCACGAGATTATTAAGAAATGTAATAAAATATGTGCAGTCATGAATTATAGTGCATGCAGCTAATCTATACTTAATTGAAGATATAAATGTACTCTGAAGTGTAGAGACCCACAAACTTAGGCTTATAAATATCTATTAAAATGGACTCATCAAATGCCCCATGCCTAAGTTTTGCTAGTGCCGAGCAAACACTGTGATAGTGAGAACAATCCTCTAGATTAAGATGTAGAATTTAAGCTAGCCTTGTCTAATCAACCCTCAGAGAATAAGCTTAAAATCTCAAGATTTAGACTCAGAGGTTCTCTAATACTATCAGATTCTAAAAAAGGTTTCTTAGATCCCCAAGCCTGCCCATGGACTTGTTGACCCCATAAGTTAAAACATCTGTGCATATGTGCAATTGGCCTTGATTTAGCTTGCAAGTGTATTACAGTGATAGAGATAGAAGGATATTTTTGTTATTTTTCTATTTGTAATTTTTTTTGTTATACCTTTAAGTCCAACCTTGGATTGACCTCAACACGGTCTGTGTCGGATTCCTCGCTCCCATAACCACACCTTGAAGGGTTCCTTGGCATTCAATGCTTCATGATAGCGTCACCCATGGAAGCCCCAAGAACCCAAGGCAATTGACACTTGGGGATAGTGCCGCGCACGGTACTCTTAAGCTAATCTAGGCCCTGGCAATCAACACTTCGGTATAGTATCACCCATGGCACCTAAATATTACAATGCGCTTACATGCCCTCGATAGGATATTTAAATATCCTAGGAGACAAGTGTTGAGAGGGTGACATGTTATCATCGCATCCTCGAGACGAGTATAAACTCCTCTCATGCAGCTGGAACTCTTCTAATCAAATTAGGTTTTCAAGCCTCTCCCAAGTCAAAATGTAGAGGGACTTATTTTTTAGAAGAAGGCATTTTATGATTTCGTCTTATTAAGCACGCTGAGTTAGACCAAGTGTGTGAGAGGTGGATGCTTAGGTTACCAAAAATCTACAAACCCAAGGGCAGACAAGGGAGTTAGATACTCCCAAAGCCTTTGACTTAATACATTGGCCTTAAAGTCTCTTCAAGGATTCAGAAAACACTTTAAATCTTAGGAAGTACATAATTTTTTACGCCTATTTTAGGCCCAATTGAGTCTAAACCCAAGACTCATCCCAAATGCCTTAGGAGTTAGAGACTACTCGGTTCGTCTCAACTTCCTCTCCTAGCCAGATTGTGCTCTCATGACACAATATCAATTGCTTTATTTTCTTTTGATACTTTTTTTTTCTTCTCTCTATTTTCTTTTTCAACAATAATTTTTATTTTCTAATAAAAAGCAGGAAAATGTAGGAAAATGCATGCACAAATAAGAAAATTTAGAAGCTCAGGTCTTACCTCCTCTCATGCCTAAGATTTACAATGTCCCCATTGTACAAAAGGAAAGATAATACCTGAGCAAGAAGTTAGGCTGCCTCCCAACGAGCGCTGCATTTTTTGTCAGTAGCTAGACTTATAGGGAACCTATAAGTCTGGTTCCAAATAGAAAGAACTAGGCCCTAAAAATATGCATAAAAGTACGGGCCTAGAGAACAGGTAGCCACAAATGTTGGCGAGCTAATGATGTAGAGTTATCCCAAATGCTCTCCAGAAGAGATAATAAGAGACCTCGTATGCTACTTGGAGAAGTCTAGGACAAAGAGGAGCATGAGAAGGGACCTCTCGAAATAAAAGGAGAGGAGGGTAGTAAGGGTCCTCTAAAGCAGGAAGGGTTTTAAGGTTATATTCAAAATTATATCATACCCTTGAATGGCGAGACTAAAAATACAAGCATCAATCCAAATTGGCCATTCCGCTCAGGGATGTACTGGCTGTATATTCTCCCCAGAAAGAATGTATGTGAGTAGAGATGTGAGCCAAGGGTTAGCTAGGGAGTTTAGGTCTATAGGTTGCAAGGTGGTGATGAGAGTCAAAGAAGGCTTGGGAGGTTCGATGTCCATCCCCAACAATTGTTCCAATTCCTCAATGTTATCCCTAGTAGCCTTAGTAAATAGATCAAAATCATCTTGCCTATCATTGGGGAGCTCATCTTGGAATGGGGTCAAGTGGTCGCCCTCCAGATAGGACGGATCAAAGGTGGTCCCCATTTCATTATCATGTGAAGGCATGTTGGATGCAATGAGATTGGGAGTTTCCTCAATGTTAACATCCCCAAGTTCCTATTCAGTACTCAACTCCTATCTATGGGATGTATAGGTTCCCTCATCGGTTGTATCAATTGCTTTCACATCTTCCTAATTTTGGGGAGGATGATTTTCAAAATCAAAAGTAGGGAAGAATCCGGAGTTCACCAAATCATTCATATCCTCGGGGGGTAAGTCCTTGAATAACACATAATCCCCAGGTTCACTCCAAACTCTAAGTTTGGACTCCTCGATTGGTTCAGCATCCTCCTCTAAAGTAGACTCTTCATGTCCCTGAGAACATAATTGATCCAATTCATCCAAATCCTATTCCATTCTCTTAGGGTTACCTATGTTGGGCACATGTAAATCCTTATAATATTGTATGGTAGGCATTTGTTCCCTAAGTTGAGGGTTGAGGTTTTTATCATTTCCTTCCAATATAATTCCCTCCAACACCCAAAGGTCATGAAATTTATTAACTTCAGAATCACAATCGTTAAGGAAATCTAACTGAGGTGTAAGGTCCTCAGAGGGGTAAGGTGTAGGCTCGGAATTCTTAGGATGGGGATAAAGCTTAGGTGGATAATGAATGGGATCATCCTCCTGTAGTGACCATATCTCATGGGTGGAGTCTGTGTGATAGCCACTTCTCAAAACAGGATCCCTATTGTCACTTGTTTCCTCAAAATTATCTTGGTGATTGGGGGCATAGAGGTAGGAATCAAAATCGATTGTAGGAGGGTAGCTAAACTAGCTAATTTCTTCATTTAATCTTTGACTATTCCTCAATAACTTTTCCATAGACTTCATCATTTCTCTCTGTTGTTTTTGCATTTCTATCATAAAAGAAGAGAGGCTATTATCAGATCGGGGATGATAGTCAATCTTAGGCTCAAGTTGCTTAGGGGTATCGATCCAACCTTGATAAGAAAATTTATGAAGGGTGGGAGGGTTGGGTGTTTGCATACTAGTGGGAACTCATGGGGTGTGAAATTTCACACCTAATCTCTACTCAAAAGTGGAAGTTATCAAGACAGTACTCCTAAGGTGAGAATAAGAATGACCCTATAAATTATCATTGTACCCCTCAAAGGATGGATACACTCGAGGCATGGGATCATGATTCAAAGATGAGAAGTATTGGTTCTGATTATTTAAATGATAAAAGTAAGGGTGATCCATTTCTTTTCAGTCTAATGGTTTAACTCTCCTAGGACTCAGATGAATTTAGATTTAAAAATAGAAACTTCCTAGAGAGCTCTACCGCGTACACACCATTGCCAATACAAATGCAAATATAGTAGGATCTATTTTTAATAGATTTTAGGTCTTTGAATTAATGTTAATTGGTGGCCAATGAAGTTTTTATGCGATTATGAATCCTAGCCGACCTCCATTTGTGCCTAGAACCTACTTGCATAGGATGGAAGCTCGAATCGAGCCCATGCACGAGGAATTGAAGTAACTTGGTGGATAGGCTTGTTGATTTCCAGCTAGTTTCCCTTGTGGTGCAAGAGGAGAGGTAGAATAATTCTTAGTGCCTAAGTGTGATGTGCACTAGTGCTCATGTATGCACACATGCGTGTGTTCAGATTTGAAAATTCTACAGTCGATGTTAGCATGCAATTTGGGTCACTTGATTTTAAAATCAATCCTCTTAGCAGTTCTAATTTCTGTTAAGGTGACAACTGAATTAATTAGATTCACAACACTTTAGTGGTCTTGGATTTAGTTTCAATACAGATGCATAACAGGATTTGATGCTAAAGAGAGGATGTACCTTACTTTAGCAATTCTTCGTGCAAGAATGCCTGCAATGTAGAAAAGATAAATTAGATGCTGCTCAAACAATCCTATATGGTTACCTTATGGATATGTAATTTCTAGCAGGTAGATCAGAAATTTCTTTTTATAAAACCTAACAAGTGAAAATCCTAATTAAGCCAAACCAACAATCACCTTCAATCCACAAAAAAAATAAAAATCTAATCAACTAAAGAAGTCGGAACAAGCTCACAAAACCAGCCCCAACTATAAGGGTGAGAAAGTGGTGAAATAAAATAATCTGAGTCTAAATATACTTTAACACCTAATTAATTGAAGTGGAAAAGTAAAAGAAGTCCTCCTAGGTGAACCTCCAGGCTTTTCGATCCTCCAATTGCTTGCTTCCTCCAAGGTGGAATCAAGGCTCACCAAAATGCGGCCGGTGCAGATCCTTCTCCATGTGATATATCTTGCACCAAAATCAAGATGATATATATCAACAAATGTATACTTGAAGAAGTTAATAGGTGAACAGAAAGATATTTGTGAGTTTACTAGGCCCGTTGTCTACTCGGCAATGGTGTCATTTGATAGAGAGGTTTTCGCTTAACAAGATGATAATAAAAATAATACGTCATTGTACTTGTTTTATGTGGTGGAAAATCTTTTAATTAAAAATTATTAAAGATATACTAAAATTAAATCACAAATTAGTTCGCATCCCAGAAAAACACAAATCTAATAAACTCACAAATATATCTCCCATTTACATTCACAAATTTGTAAATAAATTTATTGCATAAAAATATTCAATCAAATTCATTGAGAGAAAGAGAGATGTGAGGACAGAGTTGTGAGAGAGCCAGCCGTGAAGTATAAATTCAAATAACAAAATATTAGAAAATAAATGAATAGTTCGTTAATAAAAAAATAAAGAAAAACTAAAGCATTTGTTACCGTTGGAAAACAGGGGATGTTCCCCCTCGCTTTGTGCGTGCGCGAGGAGACTGGAGGGGAAGCTGCAGTTGACGGGTGGTCGAGCGTCTCCTGGGGAACTCATCGACGGTAGCGACTCGACCTGAGGTGGCCGCCAGCATCTCGCTGGTCGGATGGAGCTGCCGCCGGATGGAGCTCGCGGAAGGCGGACCGGCCAGCGAGGTGGCTAGGACAGCAGCTTGGAACGGGGAGCGCGATGGTGGTCGGACAGATGGTGTCGGCAGTGCGGATGGTGTCAAACGGTGGGGAGTTGGCGGTTGTGGTGAGGCGTGGCAGTGGTGGGTTTGGGTACTTCGTGGACACAGAGAAGGGGGTCAGGTGGCCTTGTGGAGAGGAAAGTGAGATGAGTAGGAGGTGGTGGTGGGTCTGTGTTGAGAGCGATCAGGGTGGGGGGTTGTGGTGAGATGAAGGAGTGGTGGTGTTTCACATGAAGATAGAGGATGCAGTGCGAGGCCACGCGCTGTCACCGCGTGGCACTGCATGGCCGAGGGAGGTAGAGATCACGGTGGGTGTAGTTGGCGGGGTGAAATTTGCAAAGGTCCACAGTGTGCGCGGTGTACGCCATGTCCACGGTGCAGCCCCCCGTTGCACGGTTGGAGGTGGAAGAAGAGGAGGAAGAAGATGAATCTAGTGATGTGTGCGTGTGTGTGCTCTTTAAGTTGTGAGCCGGGAGAGGTGATGGGTAGTTATGTGATATGCAGAGAGGGAGCGGGTCAAGGGGGAATTAAACACAGGGGTAGCGGTGAGTGTTTTGTTGCATGTGATAAGTGGTTTCGGTGGAGTTTGGTGGATGCAGGATTTGTTTTGGGAGTAATGTGAGGAAGAGATAACGTGAGGGAGAGGTTGACAGGGTTATTGGGCAATTATTCTAGGTGTAGAGGTTATTGGGTGTAGGGATATATTCATCAAACCTAAGTACCTTTAAACGAATACACATGATTATTTATGTACACAATATACTAAGAAATGTAATAAAATATATGCAATCATAAATGATAATGCATGTAGGTAATCTATCTTTAATTGAAGATATAAATGTACTCTAAAGTGCAGAGACCCGCAAACTTAGGCTTATAAATAGTCCATTAAAATGGACTCATTACAAGCCTCTCATCTAGTCCACCATGCTTCTGCAAAAAGGTTACCTGCTTATTTGCAGGTACATCTATATTCGACAACATATCAAGGATTACCTCTGTTTGATCGTTGATCTTCTTCATAGGTTTCAAATACTTCTTTTTGCTCGGAGATGATATAAGATGGTTTTGATTGTCAACAAATTTTTGTACTTCCCATCTATTATTATAAACATTCAACTTAATAGTCATCTTAGTCGTACAACCTGTCTTGATATTACCATATCTCTTCTTCAAATTCTTCTTAGATGCTGATATTGATTTGGGAAGTGGGTCAGAGAATGAAAGCGACTTGTTACTTAACAACTCAATAGACTTGTTAGAGAAACCTTCAGAAGAGCAAACGAACTTTTTATATGATAAGTGCTTTTCTTTTGAACACCTATCAACAAAGAACTCCGTGCTGCTTTTACGAATGCTAAACCCTCTAGCAATTGCATACTTCTCATAAAAAATCTTGACTTTTGAAATAGACTCAAACATCATAGCAACCTTGGGAATGATATATTCGAATTCATTTTCCATGACTAATTGGTTATCGGGACTTTCATCTACATCAATAAGTTGGTGCTTGCCAACTAATGAAAACAAGATATGTTCATAATTAAATTACAAGTTAAGTATTTCAGGAATGAATTAAACAATAAGTGATAATAAACTCAATTTGATAGAAAAATATTTAGAACCAAACCTGGTGTGACAAAAATATCATTAGTCTTCGACCATGCAGGTGATGAATATTCAGTATCTATTTGTGTAAAAACATACAACAAACTAATGTTAGAAGCATCATTTATGTTGTTTTGTATATAATTTTGTTTATGTTGTTCAAATACAAATAACATAGTACAAACAAATCTATTTAGATTATTTTACATTGACACTGTATTGCAACTTCATAAGGTTGTAATATGTGTTGCAAGTAACGTAATACAACAATATCGAGTTATAATTTTTTGCGTTGATGTTGTACTACAAATGGGCAGAATTATAATGAGTTGGAAAAATGATGAATACATTTTTATTTAGGATAAAATACCTATTTATGCATGTTCCTAGGCTAGTTAGACACATCAAGCATTATAAATACTGCATAATAGCATCATCATACATTTAGAGTAGATTATGTAATTTGTATATTAATTTTCTTATTCTAATGGCTAGGGGATAGAGCGATACATTTCTAGGCCTCGGATTGAATATCCAACTGTACAGATCCAACCAGAACAATGTGATGAATACATATTTATTTAGGATAAAATGCCCATTTATGCATGTTCCTAGGCTAGTTAGACGCATCGAGCATTATAAATACTGCATAATAGCATCATCATGCATTTGGAGTAGATAATGTGATTTGTATATTAATTTTCTTATTTTAATGGCTAGGGGACAGGGCGATACATTTCTGGACCTCAGATTGAAGATCCAATCGTATGGACCTGATCAGGGTGATGATCAGAGTCCAATGCCATCAAAATCTCCTTGATCAGACCTTCGTAGCATCATCCACAATCTAGAAAAGATCAATGGTCGAGGGGCGAATGACTCAAATCTAGACCTTAAAAGAAAAATCCAATCATACCAATGGATTCATGATGGTAGCACCATCGTTGGTGTTAATAAGCCTAATTTAGCCTAACAATAGTAACGAATGCTCCTTAATATTCATCAGAAGATCATAACTCTGTTTTGAACTAAATACGAGAATAAGGTAGGAAATCCTATTAATTCTACTGTTTTAACACCTAATCACGAATGCAGATTAGCTGAGGGGTTAACCAGGGGTTAATTAATGGTTAAATGAGTTTAATTTCCCACGAAGTGGGTCTGAGCTGACTGAATCAGGGCTTTCTGAGATTTGAGGATTATTTTATTAATAAAAACCCTAAATACAGCCTCACTTCAATTAAACAGGTTTTGGTTGAAATAAGTGCAATATAAACCTCCCAAAAATTATTTGAAAATATTCTAAGAGGTTTGTAACTTTCACTTTGGCCAAAGGAACCCATTTTGACCAAAACCAGAGACTTAAGTGTGAATTTATTCTATGTTGGGCTACTGTGTAATTTACCCAGTCAAATGTGATTCCTTTGGTTCAAATTAGGTTAACCCAAATATAAGGTCACCACTAGATTCCTTGGGTCTAAATTAGGTTAACCCCAAATTTTGAGCCTAATCGAAGTTCATCTTGACCCAGTTTGTAATTTAGCCCATCTAACCTTATTCATTGCAAAGATGCCCCTAAGTTTCGATTTAAATAGCATTCAGGTCCTTCTCTTTCTTCTTCAACTTGCCAGAGAGAGAAACTTCCAGCTGGGCACGCAACCCATGTCTACTGAGATTCAAGGAGGATTTCTCCCTCAGATCAGAATCAAA
The DNA here is from genome assembly GCA_037157565.1 of Thalassia testudinum. Lineage (NCBI taxonomy): Eukaryota > Viridiplantae > Streptophyta > Magnoliopsida > Alismatales > Hydrocharitaceae > Thalassia > Thalassia testudinum. Next base: position 16,765,257 of record JAZHRO010000046.1, on the reverse strand, counting down.
TACCTCAAAATTTGGAGGGATTGATCACAAGAGAATCTTCTTTCATTTGCTCCAAATCTCGTATTCTAATTTGGAGCAAAGAGCTCCAACCAAGCTCGTATTCTCCGTAGCCATGGCTTGCCAATTTATTAATGAATCTTATGAAATCTTGGTAATTGAAGGCAAATTCCACCTTTATATAAGCTTCTACATATTCCCAAGCCAAGATTAGTCAAAAATTGGTCAAAATTCTTCCTCTTTTCCTTTGTACAACCATGAGCTCCACAACTTCGGCAACCTCTTTCGTCAACCTTCTTCTACACTTCCAATGGCCAAATTGGATGTGCCATCTTCTTCCCCAAGCTCTTCCGACACTAGCTAACCATAGCTAGGTCACCCTAGCCCCTTCTTCGTCACCATTCTCCCCCACCAGAGCCATTGATAATTTGATTTTCACTTTCGAAATTGATGATTAAGAAGATTTGTTGTCGTATTTCTAAGTGGTGGAAAATCAATTAATCAAAATAATTAAAAATTAAACCACTCACAAAGGAGCGGGTTGCATCCACAGGGAGGCATGGACCTATTAAAATCACACTTAGGTAGAAATCGAGTTTACTAAAATATTCATCAAATCAAATAATGCATATGTCGCTCTAAATGTAAACCTTAAATTTATGGAGAAGTCAAGGGTTGTTGACGTAATTTTCACGTAAGAAAATTATTCATGTGAAAGGATATATCATGTACTTTTCACTTGCATGCATACTAAAATGTAATTCAAAATTAAATGTAATGCATATTGAGATGAATCATAAAGGATTAACAATTATATAGAAGAATAAGCATAAAGTTGTAATTTCACCTCAATTTAATTAATTTAAGAAATCAAAAAAATGATTCTTGACAATGGCAAGTCCCGTAATTTAAAATGCAAACTAAAACAGGTGATTCTACCTCTCTCCTCCTCACGCACAGGAGAGAGGTTCGTTCAAGGAGCTACTCTGGGAATAGGTCGGCCGGAGCGAGGCCTTCGTGATAGAGTAGGAGGTGTGGTCAGAGGTGGCCGGTGGTGAGTGCTCACAGGTGGAGAGGCTGGTGGTTATGCGTCGACTTGCCACATGGCTCACAGGTGGCTACGCTGCTAGGTGTGTGCGTGGCCACTGTAGGTGCTGGAGGACGTGTGCTCTGCATGTGGGCGGAGCTATTGGAGTAGCGCACGCTCTATGTGCGTGGGTTGGAGGCGAGGGCCGGTGGGGGGGGCGCTCTGTTGCTACTTGAGTAGCAACTTGGAGTGGCTGCGGGCAGAGGTGCAGCAAGGTGGCGCGGAGGCTGTGCGTGCGTGTAGTGGGTTGGCTTTGTTGCGCACGGCATGGGAGGCATAGGTAGAGGCGCAGCGCTTTGTAGCGCGCGGGCAAAGGCGAGGGAGAGCGCAGGGGCACATGCACACTGCTGCGTCTGTGGGCTATGTGTGTGTGGGAATGGCGAGGGAGTGTAGTGAGGCATCACATGCCTACACGCAGTGGAGCCGGAGGGCGGTCGCGAGGGCTATGTGTGGAAGGGAAGATGCGCACGGGCAATAGGAGGTGGCTGTTGCTGCATGTGGGGATGGCATGTGTTGGGTTTTTTTTGAGGTGAAGAGAAACAGAGGAAGAAGAAGAAGAAGATGGTGTTGGTGGTGCGTGGACAGGGAAGGTGATTTGGTGGTTGCACAGTGATGGTTACATGGCCGTCGGAGACAGACGCGCACGGTGATAGCCGAGCTCTCCGGCTTGGCACGACGAGCTATCACCTCGCCAACCCATAGTGTAGTGGGGCTCGGCCTTGGAGACCACGGTGGAGTGGAGTACACGATGATGGAGTAGGGCGGTGTCTCCCCGAGCACGGTAGCAGCTGCCCCTCTCTTGTAGCTGTGTGCATGGATTTGAAATGGAGTGGCGGGAGCAGATCCGCTTCTCACGGCCATTAAGGAGGTATGGCTAGAGGAGGAGAGGCAGAGTCGTTCCTGCGAAAAAGAAGATGAGAAATATAATAAACATTGGCTTATTTATAGACAAATCCTTATAAAATATCTAATTGCATGTATTATGTATAATTCCCACTAAATGCAAACTAAATTAAAAACCATGCATGCTAAGACCTAATTTACCTAAAAATGCGATGCATGCAACAAATCTATAATTAATGTATTTATATCCTAATGCATGCTAAATGCATGTTAAAATTAACTTAATGTCTAGGCATTTAAATAACTAATTAGCCCACAAATATGGGCTCATTAAATGCCCTATGCCTAGTTTTTGCTAGTCTCTAGCAAATTCAAGTAATAACTTAGCTGTCCAAGTGAACTAGCCAACCCAATCGGTCTTCCTTTAGAAATATGTTAAGTTCAGACATTAGACCTAAGGTTCCCAAATAGTTGCTAAGTTACAGACTAGGTCGGCTAAAGACGAGTTGCAGGCATAGGTTTCACTGATTTCTAATTCTACCCTAAGGTTTATTGGTCCCAGAGATTAAAGCATCCATGCATGTGCATTGGTCTGATTTATTTGAGGTTGGTATGATTGTCAACCTGGAAAGAGAGTAAGAATTATTTTTTTTTTGTAATATATTTTTATTTGATTCCTCTGGATTTAACCTTGGATATGCTATCAACACAGTCTGTGTCGGATTCATTGTCCTCATCACCGTACCTCGGTTGAGGTTGAGGGATGGTCATAAGATCTAGGTTGGGTTTAGTTGTCTCGGTGTCCATCCTTAACAATGTTTCCAATTCCTCAATTGCATCCTTAGCATTCCTTGTACTATCACAAGTATCTACTTGCACTTCATCAGTGATCATTTCAACGTATGGAGTCTACATTTTGCCCTCAGACATAAGCGAATCAGAGGATGACTCCGAATCAAATGAAGGTAGGTTGGAAGCAACAAATCTAGGGATTATCCTATCAATGTCATCCCTAGGTTCTTGTTCTTTACTCAAATCCTCCCCGGAGTCTATATGTTAATCCACATAAATCTCAAAAGTTATTTCCATGTTTTCCATTATTTCATGATGAGTAGAGATATCATCAATGGGTGTGCTAAGGAAACCTAATTTGGTCAAATTTGTGACATCCTCAGGGGCTAATTCTTCATAAGACATAATCATCCTTAGTGTCACTCCAAATCTTGAATGTAAGTTCCTCATATAATTCATCGTTCTCCTCATCATACGATTCATAATATACCTAAGGTCTAGAATCATCTAAAATCTTAGCATATCCCCTAGGGCACTCCATCTGGGGTAAATGGTTTACACTGGTAACATCGGACTCCTCAGATAGGTGAATTTCTTCAGGGTTAGGTTCCCTAAGGGTGGGCTTGAGTTCCATCTCGTGATCAGAAGGGAGGGCAGGATTAACAACTTGACCTCTACCCACTTCATCAAATGTGATGAAAATACTATCATCTGGGTCTAGGTCTTCCAATGGTACCATCATTTCCTTCTTTTGACTCCAATATAATTTAGGTGGATACTCAACCTAATCATCAACTTCCTCAGGTTGCCACTTTTCTTCATCCAATGTATAGCTACTTTCATACATATCCTCCTCCCACTTAAGGCGTGGATCTCTCAAGGAAGTATCATCTAATGGGGAGGTTTCAAAATTGATCCTCAAAAAGTAGCTATTTTCCCTTACATAATCCCCAAAATTCCCTAACTTTGGGTGTGGCTCTCCTACAGGAGATGCATCTAGCGTAGAGGGGTGCACATCACACTCAATGGGATAGATTGGGTGGCAAATTTCTTTCTCTTGTTGGCCTGCTCTCGAAGATTCTCCTAATAATTCAATCATTTCATCTTGCATTTTCTGTATTTGCATCTTCAAGGAGGAGAGGTCATCATTTCTATCAGGAGAGAAGTTAGGCTCAAGCTTATAGTACCTAGGAGTTTCTGTCCAACCATTATAATCATTTAGGGAGGGTGGGTTGGGTATTTCTATGGTGTGTGGGATATTGGGCAAAGGAAATCCCACTCTTAGGTTCTGCTCACTAACTTGGGGCTTAACCAGGCCAATACTCCTATAGTAGGAGTAAAAAGGATCCCAATGACTATCATTATGTCCATCAAAGAATGTATCATCTCGGTGTATGGGATCGAAGATTGTAGAGTGGGGGTAAGGGTGTGGGCAAGATGTGAAAGGATGAAAGTCAACGTGGTCCATTCTAACTCACACCACAATCAGCTTCCCCAAGCAAACACAAATCAGAGGACTTTTTAGGTCTTTTATTAGTTAGGCTTTTGAGATTTTAAGTCCACTTGTAGGTGACAAATCAAGTTATCAAAATAGTTACGCGCCTACTTATCGACCTATGATACGCCTAAGAAGACCTAACTGGGACTTAGGTGATCCTCCCTAAAGCCCAAAAAGTTTAGTCACCACCAAACACGGCAAAGAGGGATGCAAGTAGGGTCAAATCCTTCCTTTGAAGCGTTACTTTCACAGTGCTTCTTAACTACCCTCAATTTGTAAGGTTTGGAGGCAACTTCACCTTTGAACTAAAGTTCAAGTCACTTTAGACCCCAGTAATAGGAGGCTCTAGTCCTATCGGTTCCAAACCTAAGGAGTGCCTAAAAATGTGCTGTGGTGCAAGAGATATAAGTGTGCATACATCGCAAAAGATTTTGAATTTTGAATCGCATGCCAAGTTTGAAAATCAAATCCTTAGTTTTTAAATGTCCCTCCTTTAATTAGTCCCCTTTTTTTTTCAAAAAATTAAATGTGACCACTTGTTAGATCTATTCAATATAGATTAGGTGGTCTTGAAATTAATGCAAAAGCATTTGCATGACAGGTAGAAATGCAAAGAAGTGCATACCTGATTGCAGCATTCTTTATGCAATATGCAAGATAGGAAATTAGATCTAGATGCTGCTCATTCAATCCTAAATGATACGACCTAGGGGCAGGCAGCTTCTAGCAGGTAGCTCATGTTTTTGTTTTTGTTTTTTTTTTTTCTCTTAGCTACTTATGCATAATCAAGAATAAAATAAAATAAAATAAAATAAAATAAAATCAATCCACAAAAGAAAGTAAAAACCTAAGTCTAAATAAATGGGAATAGACTTGTGCAAAAATTACCCATGCCGGGGCCTAAAATTAAGTCAGGGAACCAACCCTTAAAATGTACCCTAGAACAAGGGTCTTCCAAATGAATGTACTGAAATAAAGAGAAGAAAGAAAGATAAAAATCTATCTACAGCTGAAAGAATGAAATGAGGATGTGGTCCTCTAGATATCTCCTATAGTAGTGGAAACAAGGTCCACAAAGGCGTTGCAGAGGCAGATGTGATGCTCCTTCTCCCAGTGTTGTGACTTTGCTAGCGATGTCAAGGATCGCCTGATCTCTGAGGCTGGTGCGACAAGATGTCTCCAAATACGTGTACCTCTCTCCAAACAGATAATTGAATTGAAATGTGCCTCAAATAAAATGTTTGAATCAATAAATAAATGAATGCAAATTTAATAGGCTTGTTGCCTCCCCAGCAACGGTGCCATTTGATAAGTTAGTTTTTGCTTTCGAAATTGATGATTAAGAAGATTTGTCGTTGTATTTCTAAGTGGTGGAAAATCTACTAATCAAAATAATTAAAAATTAAACCACTCATAGGAGAGCGGGTCATATCCACAGGGAGGCAGAGGCCTATTAAAATCACAATTAGGTAGAAATCGAGTTCGCTGAAATATTTGTCAAATCATACAATGCATGTGTCGCTCTGAATGTAAACCTTAAATTTATGGAGAAGTCAAGGGTTGTTGATGTAATTTCAATGTAAGAAAATTGTTCATGTGCAAGGGTATATCATATACTTTTCACTTGCATGCATAGTAAAATGTAATTCAAAATTAAATGTAATGCATATTGAGATGAATCATAATGGCCTAACAATTATATAGAAGAATAAGCATAAAGCTATAATTTCACCTCAATTTAATTAATCTAAGAAATACAACAAATGATTCTTGACAATGGCAATTCCCATAATTTAAAATGCAAACTAAAACAGGGAATTCTACGTCGGCCAGAGAGGTTTGTTCGAGGAGCTACTCTGGGAATAGGTCGGCCAGAGTGAGGCCTTCGCGCTGGTGTAGGAGGTGTGGCCAGAGGTGGCCGGCGGTGAGTGCTCACAAGTGGAGAGGCCGGCAGTCGTGCGTCAGCCTGCTGCGTGGCGCACAGGTGGCTGCACTGCTAGGTATGCGCGTGGCCACTGGAGGTGCTAGAGGACGTGCGCTCTGTGCTCGGGAGGAACTGCCAGAGTAGCACGCACTCTGCACACGTGGGCTGGGGGTGAGGGCCAGTGGGGGGGGCGCTCTGTTGCTATTGGAGTAGCAACTTGGAGTGGCTGCAGGTGGAGGTGTAGTAAGGTGGTGTGGAGGCTGTGCGGGCGTATAGTGGGTTGGCTTTGCTGCGCACAGCACGGGAGGCACATGAGAAGGTGCAGCGCTTTGTAGCATGCGGGCGGAGGCGAGGGGAGAGTAGGGGCACACGCACGTTGCTACATCTGCGGACTATGTGTGCATGGGAATGGCAAGGGAGCGCAGCGAGGTGTCGCATGCCTGCACGCAGTGAAGCTGGTGGGCGGTCGCATGAATTGTGCATGAAAGGGAAGATGCACTCGGGCAATAGGAGGTGGCTGTTTTTGCACATGGGGATGGCATGCGTTGGGTTTGTTTTGAGGTGAAGAGAAACAAAGGAAGAAGAAGAAAGAAGAAGAAGAAGAAGATGGTGTTGGCTGTGTGTGGACAGGGAAGGTGATCTGGTGGTTGCACAGTGATGGTTGCGTGGCCATCGGAGACGCATGCGCACAGTGATGGCCGAGCTCGCCGACTTGGCACGGTGACTTGTCACCTCGCTAGCCCACGGTGTGGTGGAGCTTGGCCTTGGAGACCATGGTGGTGGAGTGGAGTACACGGTGATGGAGTGGGGCAGTGTCTCCCCGAGCACGGTAGCAGCTGCCTCTCTCTTGTAGCCATGTGCATGGATTTGAAATGGAGAGGTGGGAGCAGATCTGCTTCTCACAGCCATTAAAGAGGTATGGCTGGAGGAGGAGAGGCGGAGCCATTCCTGCAAGAAAGAAGATGAGAAATATAATAAACATTGGCTTATTTATAGACAAATCCTTATAAAATATCTAATTGCATGTATTATGTATAATTCCCACTAAATGCAAACTAAATAAAAACCATGCATGCTAAGGCCTAATTTACTTAAAAATGCGATGCATGCAACAAATCTATAATTAATGTATTTATATCCTAATGCATGCTAAATGCATGTTAAAATTAACTTAATGTCTAGGCATTTAAATAACTAATTAACCCATAAATATGGGCTCATCAACCATCATCGTCCTCACGTTCGGTCGGCCAACATCGGATGTTATTCTTCCTCTTTCGTCCAATTTAGGTATATCAACTTCTTCCCCTTCTCCCATAGATTAGCTCAAAACCTTTAGTTTTAGGTTTCGACCTCATTTCTTCATCGTTCCTCTTCTTCTCTGTGGCCGACAAAAGCTTCGGTGAGCTCACGCTGCCACACCACACCACCATCCATCCATCCATGTACACCTCAAGCTTCATACGGCCTTAGAGAGCAAAAGTCCTCAAGCATTGGGGTTTTTGACTCTCAAAAACCTTCACTGAACAATCCACTCCATCACTGCCTTCAGTTTGTCTAGTCGTCCACCATATGCCACCCTTCATCAAATCAACACCACCACTACCTTCGTCACCTGACAACGAAGGTCATTGAGGTTCTAATTGGAGCCAAAAGCCTATGTTCTTGATTGTAGGTCTCCATCATCGCTGATGTCTTCAACAGTGTTGAACTCCTTCATTTGGCAAGCAATAGGCCAAAGTAGCTCCCTCTCATGGTGCGGATCCATCCAAGGAAGCCATAGGGGTAGTTGGATTCAAGGTCCAATGGTTAGCTTCCTCTAATCGAGCGAGATCAGCTCCACGCATTGAGAAGAAAATGAAGAGGAGTATTTAGTCCCGCATCGTTGGACTCTGATTTTATTAAGGATTTACGCCCCTTACCTCATCACCCTAGACATAAGGGGTCGGGTCTCCACTCCATCATGCATTACACATGTGCATGCCCTTGCTCGCCCTCACACCAAGCGGGTTTGGGTCCGGTTACGGATCTGAATAAAGAAAGAGAGAGAAGAGGTTATTGGACCCAGAGAAAGGGGTCAGGTTTTGGCCTTGGGATTTGTGTGGGCCTTGGGTAGATTTTGAGCTTGGCTTTATTTGAATTACAAACGTCTGAATTCGCACTTTAAGACTTCTGAGGGCTATGGTAGACGTCTGATGGTTGTGAATTACATTGAGTGTTGAGGCTATTTATGCTAGTTGAAAACCAATTTTTTTTTCCTCTAACACTTCATTTGTTTTTTGGGATTTGAGAGTTTATTTACGCATTTGAGATTGACATTTATTACATATTATATTTATTTTTGAATCAGATTATTGTGCTCATTTTATTCCATTGATTAGTGGTTGAATTGCACATTATTTGCTTCCTCAGACGACCTCGGAACTCACATTTTGAGCATTATAAATTTAAATGTTGATTTGCTTTTGTTGACTATACTATGACGCATTATTGATCTTCGACGAAAGTGTGTTAGCATTTTGGCGCCGTTGTTGGGGAGCAACGTGCAGTTCTATTACTAGTCATACTCATTCTGACTTTGTTCTAACTTGCTCTATTTGTTTTGTTGTATTATTTTGAGGTGAATCATCATTCAGGATCGTCCGCTCGAAGCAACCATGATAAAGGTAGGTAATCGGCTTATTATCTTCCATAATCATCTCTTTATCTTGGGGAAATTGAAAAGAAATAAATGAAATTAGAATCCAACCCTGCCTTAGTTTTCTAGTAATATCATTCAAGGCAAAAGTTTCTTAATTTGTGCGAGATTGATTGAAATTAGGTTTGAAGTGATTCAATTTGATTAGAGACACCTAATCCAGACTTCCTGTGCCTATTAGGGACTCGCACTAAAACTCTCAAACATCTCGGACTACGCATCTTATTTTGAGTTTGAGGTGTTATATTTGGAATCAATTTGGAATTGAAATAAAGTCAATTAGCGTTTCTATATTAGGGTTTTGAAGTGTTAGTACACATTTCTCATTATAAAGGAAACAACTCTTCCAGCATTTTTGTGCCACCCATGCCCTTAGTTGAATTGATCTTACCAGCAAACCCTAAAATCAAGGTTCTATATTCACTTGAATCATTAAAACTTGAGGCTTAATAACCTATTGAGAACCACAATAGGGTGGTTCGGGTGACTTGACTCGAACTTCATCTTCAACCTTAGGATAGGTCAGGTGAAATCGGTTCACTTTATGAATCAACCAACCTCAAATTAGGTCATAATTCGAATCAATTTGTAATTCAAGTGAAATTCAAGGCATAATTAGGTCCAAACTTGGTAGACTTAAGGGCTCAATTCGCACATACTGGTCTACTTGGAACCACGGTGACAAGGAAGGTAGAGCAAGTGAAATTCTATAACCCATAGGGACGCTCTACTGTGTAGGGGTCTTTGCGGGGCTCTCCCTTCTTGGCTACCCATTCTGATCCAAAGGTTCATTTGCCTCGAATTGCCATAGTCATGCAATTTGGTTGGGTGCCTTGATGGGGTCCAATTCTTATCTAGTCCCTCATCTATTCTATAGTGCACATACACATGAAGAGGTCTTTGGGTCTGACCTAGAGGCTTCCATTAGAGTCTAATCCAAATTAGGATCAAACCATGATTATTTTGGGTGAAATATGATCTAATACTTTCAAATCTGGACCTAAATTTGATTCTCCATCCCAATCCACCACCTAATTTTGAGTTTCAACCTGACAAATTAGGAAAGATGGCCACTAACCTTGAACCCTGTAAGAGTATGAAAGATCGTATGATTGAGGATGCTATCAGATACAATGAAGAATTCTATAGAACCACAACCCATGTTAACATAGTTCAGGATAGTGAACCAAAGATGACAAACCTCATTATGGACCAGATCTAGATGATTGCAACACAACTAGCATGTGGTTCAACCTAGGAAACCCTCTTAGAATAGATCATTGCAGTAAGAAGATTGCATAGGAATGATGGCTTACAATACTTGTCAAATCCACCACTTTGGGAGAAATACTAGAATATCATTACACAACATGGGGATCTGTTAGATCATCTAGAAGAATTGATCATTGAAAGATACCCAGACCCTCACCTGGAAGTTGATTATGAATCTTGGGGTAATTTTGAAGATCAATATGATTTCCCAGAGCTTGGGTTTGAAAATAGAGGTTTCTATGTTGAATCGCCAAGCCAATTGGAACCAGATTATGATTTTGCGCAAAATGAAATACCTGATCAATTCATGGGTTGGTCGGATTCCATTACAGGTGTTCTCGACTATAAGCTAGCTATCGGAAAGTTTGAAGTTGACTCATCACAAATGGATTTTCAAAACACTTGTGATGAATTTGATTCAGAACTCCTCAAGGATGTAACTCCCGCACCTTATCTTGGTAAGGTGTTCCTCGAGAATAGTTCTGACATCCCAATCGAGCCCAAGATAGATTCTAGTGACCCAATTCCTACACTTAACCTGGAATCTAGATCCGAACCTATTTGGGATAATTATGAGGCTTAATATGACGAGGATGGAATCTCATATTTGAAATATGATTTTGAGCCTATGTTTGTTGAAGAAATCTCTCCAGACTCCTCAGAAGAAGAGATTGATTTGTTTGAAGTAAAATCGATTTTTGACACAGAACTCGAGGAATCTAGAGAGTTGAGACTAACTTGGATCTACCCTAGATACCCTGAAATTGAGTCTATACCTAATAAGGATATCCCTGTTAGCTTGGAATCTAAACATAGGTTAAACCAAAGTTAGGTTGATAACTCCATGCATCTTAATTCTTCTTGTGGTGGAAATCTCGATCTCAAGTCAAGTTTAGAAAATGATTTTCTTGGAATCTCCTCTGCAGACTTTGATCCATATTCTGATTCAGGAGAATCTCTGTTTCTAGTTGATTACGAGCCAATTTATGCTGTCGATATCCATTACCCATTCTTTGATTCTGATTCTGAGGTCATTGATTCAGAGCTTGAAGTAGCCACACAACCTAATTCAGAACCCAAGCCTTTTAGAGATCGACCCCCACCACGTTACTCCATCGGAATCCATTTTTACTCTAACTCACCTCAAACTGATCCGATCGAAGCTGATTTACCACCACAGTTTGACAATGAATGGGACATTGATCAAACTAACATCCATCTACCGTTTCTCTCTGATCCCATAAGTAGGGTTCCTGCATTCTTCAGTACTCCATTATCTTTTGAGGATCCCTACTCTGATTAGCCGTCAATTTGCATTTCCACATCTATTTGAGTCAGAATTCATCTGGTGGGCTCCACACTTATTGATCCACATTTTCCAGCCCACCGGACTAATTGGGTTTGGTTTGCATAATCAGCCAGTTGATTTGAATGAGCACTTGGTTGGACCAACTAGGCTAATCATCAAGGTACTTATTCTACAAAATTCCTCCAATCTAATCACCCCTTCTCCTTGACCATCTTCTCCTCAGCTGAAGGCATTGAATTTAGCGCTTAATGGGAGGCAACCCATCGTTTAAAAAAAGAACCCAAGACCCTTCTATTCTTCTTGAGCTGCATTCATATTGCACTTTAGAGTTCAACTCTAGAATAACCGACTCCACCTTTGATATTCATATCAAAGTTTGAAATCATTCGTAACAGTCATCCTGACCCATTCACCCACTCTTTAAACCTATTCTAACCTCTGAACTAAGTTGAATTCGAACCCACTTGGTTTGCAATGAGGGCATTGCAAAACTTAGGCATGGGGGGTATTCAAGTGTAAAACAAATGGAAATTCAATTATTTGAAGGGTTCCCACAAAAAAATAATAAATGGAGGAAAAAGGGAGGAAAATTTTTGAGCTAAGTTGAAAAATCTTTATAAAGGGGAAAAAAGAGGAGGAAAAAATAGAGAAAAAGGAGCAAAAATTGAAGAAAATTGTGTTAATCCTAGCAGTTGATTATGGAACAATACCTAAGTTCTGGACCAAATCAAATAATGAACCAAGTCCTGAAGTGCTAGAGAAAAGGAGATAAGTGAGGGATACTAATTTTAGGCCTCTTGGGCCTATGTTGTGCTTAAATACTCATGTATTTGCTAAGATCTAGACTATTCCTCTAGAGGTTGAGGAAGTTGCGAGGCTGATGTATTAAGTCTAAGGCTTAGGGATTATTCAGCCTCGTTGTCTACCCTTTGGTTTGCGGGACTCAGTAACCTAGGCACCCAAAATTCACACACTAGTGTGGTTTAGTGAGCTTAATGAAAATAATGCCATAAAGTGTTCTATTTTGAAAAAATGTTTTCTTGAGAATTTGACTTAGGAGCAGCTTGAAAACATAAGTTGATTGGATGAGTTCCTGCCGTAGAGAGGACAAATAAACACTCCTCTTAAGGATGCGTTATAACATATCGTCTCCTCGACACTTGTCTCTTGGGATATCTAAATATCCTACCGGAGGCATGTAAGTGCCTTGTGTTGGTTCAGGTGTCATAGGTGGCATTATCCAGAAATGTCAATTGTCAGGGCTTGGATTTAGCTATATAACACCATGGGTGACATTATCATGAAGTGTTGAAAGCCAGGGTTCTAAGGGTTGCCATGGGTGGTGCTATCTCGAAGCATTGAAAGTCAAGGACCTTTTGTGGATTGATGATGGGGACAAGGAATCTAATGTAGACTATGTTGAAGGCCAATCTGATATTGGATTTAGAGAAATCTAAAAACAAAGGAGACAAAACTCTTAAAAATATATATCTATCTCTCTTTTAATAATACACTAGAAAGTTGAACCTAGACCTTGCTGCATGTACGCACAGGTGCTTTAACCGCTGGGGTCATTGAACCTTCGGGCAGATTCTCGGGCCTTAGAAACCTTTGTCGTAGACCCAAGGCTGAGGCTGTTCAGGTCCATATCTTGGCTAGTATTTGGGTACTAGGCCTAGAGTTGGTATTTTGATTTGATTTCCATAGAGGTGGCACAAGTAGGCATCCTGATGGTTAAAATCTGACCTAGAGATCTGGTTTGTTTCATAGGATTTTGCTAGGGACTATCAAAAGTTAGGTATGGGGGTATGATGGTAGCACCATCATTGGTGTTAATAAGCTTAATTTAGCCTAACAACAGTAATAAATGCTCCTTAATATTCATTAGAAGATCATAACTCTCTTTTGAATTGAATATGAGAAGGTAGAAAATCTTGTTAATTCTACTGTTTTAACACTTAATCTTGAATGTAGATTGACTAAGGGGTTAACCAGGGGTTAATTAATGGTCAAATGAGTTTAATTTCTCAAGAAGTGGGCCTGAGCTGAATGAATCAGGATTTTCTGAGATTCAAGGATTATTTTATTAATAAAAATCCTAAATACAGCCTTACTTTAATTAAATGGGTTCTGGTCGAAATAAATGCAATCTAAACCTCCCAAAAATCATTTGAAAATATTCTAAGAGGTTTGGAACCTTCACTTTGACCAAAGGAACCCATTGTGATAAAAAATAGAGACTTAAGTGGGAATTTATTCTATTTTAGGATTCTATGTAATTTATCCAGTCAAATGTGGTCAAAACCCAAATCTAAAGTAACCACTAGATTCCTTGAGTCCAAATTAGAAATTTTGAGTATGATAAACGTCAGTTTATCATCATTCTTATACCCTAAAATTGATCTAGCTTTTAGGGTTTAACTCCGCAAATGGGTTTTAGGGCTGCATTTAGGCATTTAACGAGGATAGGCATTCATTGCATTTTAGTTGTATTTTTAATGTATTTACTTGAGTGTCAGGGATAGACAGAGAGTCAGATCTCACATACCTTAGTACTCAGGAAGGCAGAAGATCAAGAAGAAGCTCCTTTTAGTTGGATTCCAGCTAGATCTTACTCATCCCAGTTCGATCCTAGCTCATTCTAGCTGGATCAACTCATCCCTAGCTCCATTCAGCTCATCTCAGCTGAATGGTAGCTTTAGCTAGTTCACCTTAGCTCCATCCAGCTTACCTAAGTTGGATGGCAACTTAAACTAGCTCAAGTCAATTGATCCCAGCTCCAATTCTGCTCCTCCAACTCAGAAGAGTTCATTGGAAGTTCAACCTGACTAAAGCTAGCTACGAGCTAGACCTGGTCCGCTGAATATGACCTTAACTAGCTCAGGCTACCTTAAGTCCAGCTCCTGAAGGCTCAACTCAACTCAACTTAGTTGAGCTAAGCTACTTGACATAAGCTAGCTACTTTAGCTAGCTCAGTAATCTCTGGGAAGACCAGACCCATCTCACCTTAGCTCACATCAGCAGAAGCCAGCTCATCTTAGATTGGCTTAGCAGCTAGCAAAGAACTAGCAAGCTAAGCTAGCTAAGTTAGCTCCTTACAGCTCTCTTCAGTAGCCACTAGCTCCAGTGCAGCTCAAGAAAGCTTCCTCCAGCTCATCACCTCCAATACCTAGCTCCCTCTACCTCTCCTGAACTCTCTACTAGCTAAGCTAGGTAAGCTAGCTTAGCTTAGCTAATTCATAATCTTGGAAAGCAACAATTCTTCCTATCAAATACCTATAGTCCACCTAAGCTGCCACCTCCCTTCTCTTTTGTTGCCAACATTGGCATATCTTGGCCCCTCAACCACCATGAAAAGGCACCACAAAAGTGGCGCCAAAATGCCTATCAATAACTGACAAAAGCCATTTTCGCGCATTTTGAAAGTCGTCGGAAATCGAAGTAGAGTCGCGCTAAAACGTTTGTCAAAAAAATGATTTTGTAAAGATAACGAGACTTGAGTCCTGGTCATTTGTCTCTGGGAGGCGTTTATGCAAATCTGAAATCGATCTTTTTCGCTCTACTTGCTAAAAATCGCATGGTGGTTTATGGTAATTACGTATTTAAGCACGACATGCTTAGTTGCAAGAATATCAGGAATTAAAAGCAGGCAACTTTAATCACACAAAATATATTGCAATCAGTAAGCTCATAGTGATTCTCAACACAGGGATATATATATAAAAAATATTTCTTTCATTCATTCATTCAGCTGGGTGTTTGCAACATGGAATTAGAGGAAAGCTTGAAAACATAAATCGAGCTAATAGAAAATGATCGTATACATGAATCTGTGGGGGGATTTTGCATGCATCATTGGGGGAGAATAAAGAGCTACACTACTAAGTAGTACTAAAAGCATGTAAACTATGAAGAATTAAGCTACTAATCTGGTAGAAATAAGGGCATTCGGAGGTGGTCACCAATGGCCTTTGAGTGGTTGAGAGGAGAAGGAGGGGCTACCAATGGTGCTTACGTCAGCCCTTGGAGAGAGGTTGGAGAAGTGATCTAGCATCCTGGTGTGAAGATGCTAGTAGCCATGGTGAGCAACTCGTGGAGGTGGAGTGGAAGTGAATGTAGCTAACCTAAATGGTGGTGAATAAAGCCAAGAGATGGATGGGTGCAAATGGCCACCCCTTAGGTCTTTTTATAGCCCTAAGGGAAGCTCTCTATGGAATTATGGAATTCTCTAGAGAGGCCTATGGTGGGAGCTCATGGGAGAGTGAGAGAGAGAGGATGGATGGTGGTTTTTAGATCCACCAAATGTGGATTTAAAAATTGAATGGCTCTTAGTTGCTAATTTTAGCAACCAAGGCAACAACACATGGTAGAGAGTTTTAGAGAACTCTAGGCTAGATATTTTTGTGTGGATGGTGTGTGTGGGTGTGTGTGGGTCGAAACTTAGGTGGCTAGGTTGATTAGGTTAGGTTCTAGTGGGTTTAGGTCAAGGTAGGTCTCAAATTATGGTTGTAAACCCTAATTCACTAAGGTAAAGTGCAATTAAACTTAATACAAGTTTAATTGGGTGTGTGAAAACTTAATTGAGAGTAAAATAACTCAATTAAGTCAGGTCTAGGTCAATTGGACTCTCACTGAGTCCAATTAGATAGTGTGTGCTGAGATAAGGACTCAATTGGACTCAATGAGTCCAATTGAATATGCTGATGGAATTGACTAAGATCCAAGTCAATTAGGTTTAGTGAGGACCTAATTAGGTCCTTAGGGAGGTGTAGAGGTGATGTACTAGGGTGAGGACACCTTAATTTAGGTTCCTAGGGAGTTAGAATTGGGTTTAGGGAGCCTGAGATCCAAGATCAAGGCTTGAATATCAAAATAGGGTCTGGAGGGCAGTTCTGGACATCTAATAATAGTGTCAGATGTCTTATAGTGAAAAATTAGAAGTCCAGACTTGTTGTCTAGACATCCAATCAGAGTTAGGAGGGATTTTGGGTTCTGTTTTGGGTATTTTGCAGAAATTGGATGTTTGACCAAGTGTCTGGACGTCCAATAACACTGCAGAAGTGGGTTTAAGGTGTGCGAGAGTTGGCTAAGGGTTCTGGATGTCCTATAACTTATCTGCACGTCCAGATAGAGGTTGGAATTAGGGTTTTAAGGTTTCCTAGGGTGTGGTGACCTCTAAGGGTTGCTAAGGCTTGGGGAGGCTTCTAGGCTATCCTAGGGCTAGGATGGACCTAAGTTCTTCACATTTTACTACTTTATTCCTTCTTAATACAATAGTTTCCCTTAACTCCCTTACATTATTGCCTACTACATCTTATTCTAGGTCTTCCGCTCCAGCTCTACTGCAACACCAATTATTCTTCTATTCTTCTAATCTTGCTTTAGATCTAGCTTCAGATCTACCTTCTGATCAGTTTATTACCTGTTAGTGACATAATGCACCTAATCAGTACATTATATCATAGTTTATACATAGCTAAAAGAAAGCAGTAAAGATGCAAATAATGCTTATGCATGCATGAATTATCCTAACTATGCTAAGTCCTAGCCTAATTTAGGTCATTTAAGACCTATGATTGCTGCGCAATCATACCCCCATGCCTAAATCTTGCTAGTCCCTAGCAAATGCAAGACTAAATTACTCACACAAGGGTCCCTAGGGGATTGATTATTTTATCAAGTGTATGCCTATAAATTTTTCTCCTTTTTGTTTTCATCCTATGCTCTAGAAATCCAGATAATTGTGAAAGTGTAGCTATGTAGCTTTTGCAACGGATTCGAGTGAAAAACTAATTCACCTCTAAAGCCTGTACTTGACCCCTAGTAAAAATTCTAGCGGGATATGCCAATTTTCTTCCCTCTGGGTATTCAAGATATTCTATGAATTCCACTCGGCTTTAAGCTTAGGTAGAGAATCTTAGAGGGAAAAGATTATATATTTGGTGGCTCACTCTCAACTGGTGCTACATAGAGATTAGTACTATAGAATCTAGATTCCCAAATTATTACATAACTCAACTCAGAGAAAGACGAGAAAAACTATGCTCTCTTTTGATTCCTTTGTATTCATTCTCTCTTTCTCTTTTTCTTTCTCTTTTCTTTCTTTTTCTTAAAGCTCACAATCTCACCAGATTCACACATGTGACCTGTATTTGGTGATCTCACTTGGCATTAACACTTTAATTGAGTTCTCATAACCCTAACACTAAGTCAAAATTTCTTAGCCAGTATTTAGGAGGTCAGAAATACAGAAAGGTGGGTTAAGGCCATATGTGGTGGTTCTCAAATTTATTTGATGGTATTGCCTCACTGCAATTGAAATAAACACTAAATATTCACTCTTTTTTTTTTCTTTGCTTTTTCTTCCTTTTGTAATTTTTTTTAATTCTTCTTTCTTTTCATCATTTTTTTTCTTTTTTTTTTCAACATAGCAGAACTAGCACACATCCATGAGCTTTATTAAGGAGGCATTATTAAGGATTGGTGGTACTTAAGAGACATTGGGTGGCTTATTTGGTAGAAGTGCCTACTCACGGCACTGGGAGAGATGGATAGGACGGTGTATTTCTAACCTCGACATCAATACCCTCCTTCAGCCGAGGATTCCGTAAAGAATGGTCGTAGCCATACACCTTAGTCCTAGTTTTATGAAAACTCACTCTCCACGTATTTGCCTTATTTGGTGGCTCTCACAATTCGCACAAAAATATATACGCAGGAATCGAGAGCGAAAACTATGCCTAATCTCTAAGTATCATTACCTAATTATCTAGGATTCTAGATTCCTTGCACTAATCTTAGAGCACCAGTACACTCTACTCTCATCTCACACTATTTGGTGGATTTTTTGAAGAAAATCTGCCTGACTCCCAAAACACTGTCGAGGGGTTCAGGAGAAGAAGCACTGCTTCTTCTTGACAGACTAAAGACGTTTATCAGCCTTCACCGTGAATCCATTGCAAATTATACGTGTGTGTGAAAAGTTGTACTGGATTCTAGATTACAGGAATCAACTAGAGGATAGAATTCCTAATGCATTCTCTTAATAAAATAATCTTATTCATGAATGCAATATGTATATATTCTATAAATAAGTAGCCTCGTATAATTTGTACTTCGTGAAATTCCCGTATCGGGTTACAATCAGCTTGACCCTAAATTTAGAACAAGAGGTGAGTGGGTGAGTCGAAAATGGCTGTTGCGGACGATTTCTAGCTCCAATGTGAGCATTGGAGGTGGAGTGGTTTGTTCTTTTATTTAGGGTCCTAAAGTATGTTTGACATGCAGCTTCGAGGTTTTTCGTAAATGTTGGCATAAAAGCTTTTCAGTTTTTATTGTATCTACCCCCCCATGCCTAAGTTCTTGCATGTCCTCATGCATGAATATAAAAGAAAATAAATACATTAGAGAGTAAATGGGTAGAAATCATCTGTAATTGCTCCTGAAATTATACATTCAGCACCGGCCAACCTGACAGTATGCAATATGCAGAAAGAAAATATGCTTAAAGGAAAATATGCTATATATAAAAGTGAATATGTATAGGGTGATGGATGCAGAGTAGATGCTGAGTTTAACGCCTCTAGCTAGGCAAAAACTCAATCACACGTCCTCAATAAGATGAATGATCTCGTCAGTTGGAGGAGGTTCCTAGGCCAAAAATGGCTTGAGGCACTGGCCATTTACTGTAGATATATGCCCAGATTTTGGGTCCCTGATCTGGACCGCCCCATTAGGGTATGGGTGAATCACAACATATGGGCCAATCCACTCAGACTTGAGCTTCCCTGCGAAAAGTTTTAATCGTGAATCGAACAACCAAACTTGCTGGTTGGGTGTGAATGCTTTCCTCTGGATGTGGCGGTCATGAAAGGCCTTGGTCTTGTCCTTGTATATCAATGCATTATCATAGGCTTCCCGTCGGATCTCTTCTAATTCACTGAGCTGGAGTTTCCGTTCTTGACCTCCTGCATCGAGGTCAAGGTTACATTTTTGCATCGCCCAAAAGGCGCGGTGTTCCAGCTTTATAGGAAGGTGACAGGCCTTGCCATATACCATATGATATGGTGACATTTCGAGTGGGGCCTTGTACGCGGTCTGATATGCCCAGAGTGCATCAACTAATTTATCAAACCAGTCCTTCCTGTCTGGTCTAACCAACTTCTGGAGAATCAACTTGATCTGACGGTTGGACACTTCAACCTGCCCATTGGTCTAAGGGTGATATGGGGTGGCTATATGGTGATGTACCCCGTATTTCTTTAATAATGTCCAGAAATGGGCGTGGATGAAGTGGCTTCCCCCGTCGCTAATCAGAGCGTAGGGTATTCCGAATCTCGCGAAGATGTATTGTCGTACGAAAGAAATGATGGTCTTATGATTATCCCATCTCACCGAGATGGCCTCAACCCACTTCTCGACATAGTCAACGGCTAGTATTATATACTCTAAGCCATGGAGTTCGGAAATGGGCCCATAAAATCAATGCCCCAGACATCGAACACTTCTACAACCATGATGGGCAGGAGTGGCATCATGTCTCTCCTGGTCATAGAACTGACCGACTAGCATTGCTTGCATTGTTGAGTGTATTCATGTGTATCTCTGAAAATAGTTGGCCAGAAAAATCCCGACTGCAAAATTTTTACAGCGGTTTTCTGTCCCGAAAAATGACCACCACAAGCATCGTTGTGGCAAAAAGATAACACACTGGGGATCTCAGAATCTGGGATGCATCTTCAAATAATCTGATCCACTCCAATGCGGAAGAGCAATGGGTCATCCCAGAGGTAGAATTTAGCCTTCACAGTAAATTTGAGTTTCTGGTCCTTGGATAGGTTCACAGGAATCTTGCCTACGGCAAGATAGTTCGTGATATCCACATACCAGAGGAACTCAACAGAGTGAACTGCCAAAATGGATTCACCCGGAAATTGGTCTTGGATAGGCAGAGAATAAGGAATGTGGGCTGGGTTTAGTCTGGATAGGTGATCCGCCATAACATTTTGCTTTTCGGCTTTGTCGCAGATTTCAATATCAAATTCTTGCAATAGAAAGATCCATCTGATGAGCCGGGGTTTGGCATCCTTCTTTGCCAACAAATGCTCGAGGGCGGAGTGGTCAGTGAAGATGATAACTTTGGTCCCTAATAACTAAGATCTGAATTTCTCCAACCCAAATACTATTGCTAGCAGTTCTTTTTCGGTGACAGTATAATTACGCTGAGCCTCATTCAATGTTTTGCTAGCATAGTATATGACAAGAGGTTGTTTTTCCCGACACTGGCCTAGAACAGCACTGACGGAGAAATTAGAAGCGTCGCACATCATCTCAAAATCAAGCGACCAGTTAGGTGGTTGGAGAATCGGGGAATCAGAGACAACGCTTTGTAAAGTTTCGAAGGCGCCGAGACACGAGGTGTCGAATTTGAATGGGGCATCGACAACAAGGAGATTTGTCAAAGGTCGTGCAATTTTCGAGAAATCACGTATAAATCTCTGATAGAAGCCGATGTGACCCAAGAATGATATGATCTGCTTGATAGAGCTAGGTGGCGGTAAGTGGGAAATAATCTCAGATTTAGCTCGATCAACCTCGAGTCCATTTTTAGAGATCCTATGCCCTAGTACTATGCCATCCCTCATCATGAAATGGCTTTTCTCCCAGGATAGTACTAAGTTAACCTCAATACACCGTTTCAGGATCTTGGTGAGGTTATCAAGACAAGATGCGAAATCATCTCCAAAAATGGAGAAGTCATCCATGAACACCTCCACATAGTCCCCAATCATGTCAGAGAAGATGGCCATCATATAATGCTGAAATGTTGCTGGTGCGATGCAGAGGCCAAAGAGCATCCACTTGAAAGCGAATGTTCCAAAGAGGCATGTGAATGTGGTCTTGTCTTGATCTTTCGGGCTAATCGCTACTTGATTATACCTGGAGTATCCATCCAGAAAGCAAAAGAAACTGCGTCCGGCTAACCGTTCCAAGATCTAATCAATGAAAGGCAAAGGAAAGTGATCCTTCTGGGTAGCCATGTTCAATTTCCTATAGTCGATGCAGACCTGCCAAGATGTCGCAGTGCGGGCCGGGATGGATTCACCCTTTTCATTTTTCACTACGGTGAGTCCTGCTTTCTTGGGCACTATCTGGATCGGACTCACCCATTGGCTATCAGAGATTGGGTATACAATACATGCATCTAGCCATTTGATTATCTCCTTAACAACTTCTAGCATGTTCGGGTTTAGCCGTCTTTGAGGTTGTCTCAAAGGTTTCACCCCCTCATCCGTGTAAATGTGATGAGTGCAATACGAGGGGAGAATATTGCGGAGATCAGCAATGCTCCACCCTATAGCGACCCTATGGTCTTGTAGCGTAGAAATCAATTGATGCTCCTGTTCTTGGGTTAAGTGGGCACTGATAATGACTAGGTATGTCTCACTTTCGCCCAAGAACACATACTTAAGTGAGTTAGGTAAGGGCTTCAATTCAATCATGGGAGGGTCAGAGTCAGAAATGGGAATAGGAGGATCAAACTCGAAGGTGGGAATCTGCTGATCCAGATGTGTGTGAATTCCCGCTGCTTCACTACCTGTGAGATAATCAGTTGTGACTGCATTAACGGGAAACCCGTTAGTTGTGGTCACGTCTTCTTGTAACAGTAGGGGCGATCTAGTAGTGTACGGATCAGGATAGCTAGATTCAGGCATGCTGTGGTTAGAAACACACCCCAAACAGTCGGATCCTCGGGGAGATATGTGCAGTGTAGTGATGAGTCCATTTTAATGGATTATTGTTATGCCTAAGTTAACTCTATTCTTACATTTTATGTTTGTTAATAACTACATTAGGTTATAGAATGATTGCATGCATCATTATTTAAGCTTACATCTATTTTATCGCATTCTATAACTTAGTGTGTAATTATTTTATTTTTATTATTGTAGGAATAATGTTGCAAAGAAGAGGGTGGTAAAAGCAATTTCTCCTCCCCAAACAGCCGGCTGGCCTCAACAACACCTCCCCCAACAGCCGCCGGCTAAGTTTAGTAAGGGATTTGAAAATCCCTTAACTTGCGGATGGGAACGGGGAGGAGATAAAAAAGGCTCTTGGCGAGAGGAGGGTCTTCTTTTTTTCCCTCGATGGGATCATCTCCACCTTCACCACTGTGGAGAGGGAGTGCACTGTGGAGAAGGCATGCACGGTGCCTCCAGCTTGCCTGCAAGCTCTCCAACACCACTGCTACGTGCCCTGCAAGCAGCGCAGCCTCTCCCACCACTAGCCCTGTAGGCACTACACCATCCTCCCACCACACATCCTGCAGGCGCACCCTCGCAAGCCACACCACGCCTGACCTTACCGCAGGCCACACACCCGCAGGCAGACCACAGCAGTAGCATCCCCTCGCCGCATGCGCATAGCCACACTCCACCGCAAACCACTTCACTACACGCAGCGCCACCCGCCATCCGCTGCCTTCACCAAACGCACCCACGCCAGCTAGCCCCTCACCGCGCACAGCACAGCCGTGCCCTCACGCGACCAGCAGCCGCACACGCTTCTCCTCCACTTCATCTTCTTCATCTCCTTTGTTCTTCCACTGCTGCAACGAAGAGAGGAACTCAAAGCACGCAACGCCCTTCCCCCTTCCGTGCAGCACACCTCGCACCTCACAGCGCCCCTTCACCGCGCAGCACTCTCAACGCACCCGGGCACGAGTGCATAGCCATAAGCCACGCCACAGGCCGCCACAACCGCGTTCACAACACTTGTCTCCGGCATTCTTCACCTCCACTGTCCGGCCACCGCCGTCCACCTCCGGCCGCTGCACCACCTCCGTTATGATGCTCGACCTCCAGTGCACCTCCGCCGAACTCCAGCCAGCCGATGATCGTCGCTCCACGCGCATGCACAAGAGAAAAGGAGAATCCCCTATTCTCTCCTATTAAAATTTACGGGGTATGCCATTGTCAAATACACTATTCACTTATTTATCTTATTAGTATATTGTGGTAGAATTGAATGAATGTCCCTCAATTCTAATTGAATTGCATGCAGTCACATTACATTCATCTCATGACAAGCAAACATGTATCTTTGTTATGGGGAATAAATTTTGATTTAGTTAAATTTGATGATGCTTGTCAGTATTAAGATAGCAATTCTGGTATTTCATGGTGGTGATTTTGCATGTGCACCCTTAGATTCTTGGTTAATTATCTAAATTGAGAATTTATGCTGGAAATGAGAACACTAGTTAGCATGCACATCCATTGACACTCCCGATTACTTGATGCATCATTACTCATTTTTGATAGGTTAATTCCTCTCTATGGAAATGACCTAACTATTTGTGGTTAGATTCTGAAAATTAAAATGTTTTGAAAAATGATTTTCTACCACGTGATTAAATACGACACATCATTTTTTGTTAAAGTTTTCAACGAAAACGAAGATTGCTCTTTCAAGTGGCACCGTTGTCGGGGAGGAAACACGCCTATTAATTTTTTTGAGAATTGTATATTATTTTATGCTATTTTAAAAGCTTTTCTGAATTATTGACATTGGTTCTCTTTGTGTGTACGAATCGAATAACGAACGCGACGGGGGTACGTACAACGGAGATGATCTTTTTGGTGGACCTTGATGCCACCTGGAGGCCAGCAACAGGAGCACGTGGTCCTTGATCCCACGCATGTAGGCTTGCAAAGAAGCCTGTTTCTGATTTAGTCATTAGAGCTTAGTTTAGATTTAGTTTAAATAGACATTAGAATTTAATTTCTGTCATTTTGACCCTTGTCGGATATTTTTGGGAACATGTTCCCAGTGTTTCTTTATTTCTTATCACTCTTGTATGCGGGAGCATATTTTCGGGAGCGTGTTCCCATTTATTTAGATTATAGGATTATTCAAATTGTTTGAACTGCATGTTGGTTAGTTAGTTAGATTAGGTTTGTTTTCTTATTATTATTATTAAAAAAAAAATTTGAACTACCTGCTAGAAGCTGCACATCTATAGGATGACCATCTAGGACTGAATGAGCAGCATCTAGTTTATTTTTACTGTATTGCATACATTCTTGCACGAAGAAAGCTGGAGTAAGGTATGTCTTCTCTTGAGTATCAATTACTTGTCATGCATCTGCATTGAACCTAAATTTAAGACCATTAAATTGCTTGAATTGAATTAATTCAGTGGTCACTTTAGAAATTGGGACTGCTAAGAGGTTGGACCTTAAAATCTGTGACTTAAAATTGTGTGCAAAAGGATCTTGTTTGTGAGATTTCAAAACTCAAAACACGATCGTATGATTACACACCTAAGACACTGTAAACCTCACACATAAGATCACTAAATAAATTTCTACCTCTCCTCTTTTACACCACAAGGGAAGTTAGTCGAAAATCAATAAGCCTATCAACCAAGTTACTTCAGTTCCTCGTGTGTGGGCTTGATTCGAGACTTCCATTCCTTGCGAGTAGGTTATAGGCACCAATGAAAGTTGGCCTAGGAAGCGTAATTTTTGCAAAACTTGTTTGGCCACCAACTGAACGTTTAATTCTATGACCTAGAATCTACTAAAAATAAATCCCACTGGATTTACGTTTGCTTTGACAGCGATAGAACTCTCTAGGAAGTTTCTGCTTGTGTTTTAAATTCTTCTAAATCCTAAGGGATTTAAAACTGTTTGGCTTAAAGAAATGGATCACCCTTATTCCTATCATTTAGATTATTAGAGTCAATACTTCCCATATTTTAACCAGGATCCCATGCCCCGACCGTATTCATCCTTTGATGGGTACATTGACAATTCATGGGATCATTCTTATTCTTATCCTGGGAGTATCGGCCCGATAACTCTCACTTTTGAGCAGAGCCTAGGAGTGGGATTTTCCAACCCTGAAATCCCTACTTTTGTGCAAACACCCAACCCTCCCACCATTCATGATTCTCCGTATCGAGGTTGGACCGATACCCCTAGGCAACCAGAGCCTGAAATTGACTATCCTCCCCATCCTGATAGTAGTAGCCTCTCCTCTTTTATGATATAAATGCAAAAACAACAAAAGGAAATGATGGAATCCATGGGAGAGATGTTGAGGAATAGTCAACAATTAAACAAAGAAATAAGACAGCTTAGCTACACTCTTCCCAGTATTTTTGATCCCTACCCATACGACCATGATCATGAGAATAATTTTGAGGAAACCAATGACAATGGGGATCAAGTTTTATGTAGCTATCACTTAGACTCTCTCAATGAGACACGACCACTAGAGGAGAACGATCTTATTGATTCTCCACCCGAGCTATATTGGAGTCAAAAGCAAGGGAAGATAGTACCTCTTGAGGACCTTGACCCCAATGACAGTATTCTCCTTACCCTTACTAACTTGGGTCAAGGTTGTATTGTTCCTATCACTTCACCTATTGATATTTGGTGGAATCCTATTCTATCCTTAGTGAGCCTACTCCTGACCCTCAACTTAGGGAATCAACACCTACCATTCAGCATCCTGAGGATTTAAATGCACCCAGTGAAGGTGACCCTAGGGGAATGGAGGATGAATTAGATCAATTTTGGTCTCAGGGATATAAAGAATCTATTTCAGAGGATGAGGATGCCCCAATGGAGGAACCTGGACTGAAAATCTGGAGTGAATCACAAGGGAATTATTTATTATTTGAGGATTTACCTCTAGAGGATATAAATAATATGGTGAAATCCAGATTCCTCCCTTCTTTTGAGAGTCATCCTCCATCAAACCAGGAGTGGATATTAGAGGACAAACAAAATAGTGAGAAGCCTAGGGGAGACTCTCGGGGACAAAACATGTCAATTGAGGATTTATATCTCGAGAAGAATAGCGAATTCAGTGATAAAGGCTTGCTCCAAAACATTAAGATTGATCCTCCTTTAGAAATAATTGAGGATACTAATCCAACTCCTTTCTTCACTAATGAATCACATATACACCCCAACAAAAATTTGAGTGAACTAAAAGAATTCGGGGATGAGCTTAATGATAATGATTTTGTTCTTTCGACCCTGCCATCAAAGGAATATAATTTGGAGTCCACCATTGATTCACATATACTGGAAGGTGAAAATATGACTTCAATCATTAATGATAGGCAGGGTAACGTGAAGTTGTCTACAATTGTTAGGGAGAATACACAATCTGAATCATTGTTGGAATTGGACCTAACATCGACTAAGCCCTCATTGGACTTAATCATTACCTTCCAACATTACAAACAACCCTTACACTCCCTAACCAATCCTTGGCTCAGATCTCTGCTCATGTACATTCTTTCTAGAATACATATCAGGTCAGTACATCCTCGAGTAGAATGGCGAGTGTGGATTGATGCTTGTACTTTTACTCTTGCCATTCAAGGGTTTGAAATATTAATGTTTATATCTTTTAAAACCTGTCCTGCTTTGGAGGATCCTTGTTATCCTCCACTTATTTCATTTCGGGAGGCCTCTTTTCATATTCCTTTTGTTATTCCTAGACCTCCCCAGGTAGCCAACGAGGTTTTCTGCTTTCATACCTTCTGGCGAGATTTTGGGATTACGTTGCATCATCAGCTCACCAACATCCGTGGCTACCTATTTTCTAGGCCCGCGCTGTTTTGCATACTTTTAGGGCCTAACTTTTTCTGTTTGGAACCAGACTTATAGGTTCCTTATAAGTCTGGCTGTTGACAGAAAATGCAGCGCTTGTTGGGAGGCAACCCAGCGTTCTGGATAACACCGTCGTCAGGTGATTTCTTTCCTTTCTCCCCCTGTTTTAATTTTACAATGAGGACATTGTAGGATTTAGGCATGGGGGGTGCATTTTGCATTTTAGGAAGTATTCATGCATTTACGTTAGCACTAAAAAAAAAAATAGAACTTCTCTTTTCTTGAGCTGAATGGGTTAGTCCCTAGCAAAATATCTTTGTCATTGGAGGTTTTTCTTCTTGAATTATTACTTAAGTTTAGAATCCAGTACATTTACTTCACATGCACGTAGACTGGGCTATGGATCTTTGAAGAAAACTAATAAGCATTTTTAGTCTACTGAACCCTTGGACAGTTCATAGGGAGTCAGGCATACTATCTTCTAGTAGATCCACCTCATATTTGTGAGAAGAAAGTAGAGAGATTACTGATGCACTAAGTCTAGTGCAAGGACTCCTAAGTTTTGGACAATTAGATGATGATATTTCAGAGTTAGGCATAGTTTTTGCTCTGTTCCTGTGTGCGTACTTTGTGTGAATTCCTGAGAGTCACCAAATAAGGCAGATGCACAGAGATTGAGTCTTAATAAAGCTATGACTATGGTGGATGGTTATGATCGTCCTTCATAGAGTCCTCGGTTGAAGGAGGGTAATAGTGTCAAAGGTCAGAAATACGCCTATCCTATCCATTCCTTCCCAGTGCCGAGAATAGGCACTTCCAGCAAATAAGCCACACAATATCCTCTTGACCATTATCATCTCTAATAATGCCTCATAAATAAAAGTCTGTATCGTGTTATGTTGATTGATAAAGAAAGAAAAAGGAAAAAAGAGAAGAAGAAACAATTAAAAAAAACAAAAGAAGAAAAGAGTGAGAGAAAAGAAAAAGAAAAGAGTCCAAGGTTATAATTTTATCGTTGTAACATTGTTTCTGAGGCAACAAAAACACTTATCGCGATCCACCAAATATGACACATACCTACCTTTCAGTATTTCTGATCGCCCGAATACTGGTTGAGGACTCTAACTTAGTTATAGAGTTATTAGAACTTTAATTAAAGTGTGAATGCTATGTGAGGCCACCAAACAGTGAGTACAATTACTAAATCTAGCAAGATTTGTGATCTCAGAAAGAAAAGAAAGAAAAGAGTGAGTGCCAAGGAACATCAAGAGAGCACAGTTGTTTAGCCTCTCTCCGAGTTGACTTGTCTAATAGATTAGAGATCTAGAGTCTGTAGTACTAGATTACATGTAGCACCAGATGAGTGTGTGCCACCAAATGCAAATCCATTCAACTCAGTATCTCCTACCTAAGGCTAAAGCTGGGGTCAATTTACATATTGTTTTCTGCTTTATCCCTGAGGGAAGTAGTTGCCTATCCTGATAGAAATATTTACCAAGGGTGAAGTACGAACTCCCAATGCGAATTGGCTTTTTACTTGGATCTGTTACCTAGGCTATCATCACTTCACAGTTGTCTGGATCTCTAATGTTTTAAAATAAGAAAAGAAGAAATCTTCTGATTACCTTAGTTATTTTTCATTTTTGCTAGGGACTAGCAAATCTTAGGCATGGGGGTATTTGATGAGTCCATTTTAATGGACTATTGTTACGCCTAGGTTAATTCTATTCTTACATTTTATGTTTGTTAATAACTACATTAGGCTATAGAATGATTGCATGCATCATTATTTAAGCTTACATCTATTTTATCGCATTCTATAACTTAGTTTGTAAGTATTTTATGTTTTATTATTGTAGGAATAATGTTGCAAAGAAGAGGGTGGTAAAAGCAATTTCTCCTCCCCCAACAGCAGGCCAGCCTCAACAACACCTCCCCCAACAGCCGCCGACTAAGTTTAGTAAGGGATTTAAAAATCCCTTAACTTGTGGATGGGAAGGGGGCGGAGATAAAAAAGGCTCTTGGCGAGAGGATTTTTTTCCCCCGGCAGGATCATCTCCACCTTCACCACCGTGGAGAGGGAGTGCACTGTGGAGAAGGTGTGCATGGTGCCTCCAGCCTGCCTGCAAGCTCTCCAACACCACAGCCACGCGCCCTGCAAGCAGCGCAGCCTCTCCCACCGCCAGCCCTATAGGCGCTGCACCTTCCTCCCACTGTGCGCCCTGCAGGCGCACCCTCGCAAGCCACACCACGTTTGGCCTTACCGCAGGCCACGCACCCGCAGGCAGACCACAGCAGTAGCATCCCCTCGCCGCACGCGTGCAGCCACACTCCACTGCAAACCACTTCACCGTGTGCAGCGCCACCCGCCATCCGCTGCCTTCACCAAACGCTCCCACGCCCGCCAGCCCCTTCACGTGCAGCACAGCCGCGCCCCACAGTGCACTCTCACTGCATGTAGCACATTCACGCCCTCACGCGAGCAGTAGTCGCACCCGCTTCTCCTCCACTTCGTCTTCTTCATCTCCTTCGTTCTTCCATTACTGCAACTAAGAGAGGAACCCAAAGCGTGCAGCACCCTTCCCCCTTTCGCGTAGCACACCTCGCACCTCACAGCGCCCCCTCACCGCGCAACGCTCTCAACGCACCCACACGCGAGCACGCAGCCGCAGGCCACACCACAGGCCACCACAACCACATGCACAACACCCGTCGCGGTGTTCACCTCCACTGTATTTGCCACCGCCGTCCACCTCCGGCCGCCATGCCACCTCCGTTACGACGCCCGACCTCCGGCACATCTCCACCAGACTCCAGCCAGCCGATGATCGCTGCTCCACGCGCACGCACAAGAGAGAAGGAGAATCCCCTGTTTTCTCTCCTATTAAAATTTACAGGGTATGCCATTATCAAATACACTATTCACTTATTTATCTTATTATTATATTACAGTAGAATTGCATGAATGTCCCTCAATTCTAATTGAATTGCATGCAGTCACATTACATTCATCTCATGACAAGCAAACATGTATCTTTGTTATGGGGAACAAATTTTGATTTAGTTAAATTTGATGATGCTTGTCAGTATTAAGATAGCAATTCTGGTATTTCATGGTGGTGATTTTGCATGTGCACCCTTAGATTCTTGGTTAATTATCTAAATTGAGAATTTATGCTGGAAATGAGAACACTAGTTAGCATGCACATCCATTGACACTCTCGATTACTTGATGCATCATTACTCATTTTTGATAGGTTAATTCCTCTCTATGGAAATGACCTAACTATTTGTGGTTAGATTCTGAAAATTAAAATGTTTTGAAAAATGATTTTCTACCACGTGATTAAATACAACGACACATCATTTTATGTTAAAGTTTTCAATGAAAACGAAGATTGCTCTTTCATGTAGTGGTCTCAATCTCGTGTGAATCGAGGTCCAAGAACCCTGATAGTGCAGATGAATGAGACATTGGGTCGTCACAATGGAGCCCAATGTTTCCACAGTATGCCGAATCTTCGTCTTCACCATCCTCCTCTATGCGATCGCAATCAAAATTCCTTGATGCCCTGAATATGTCAAGTCGAAGTCGCTCATTACCTAGGACTATCTCCGTACACCCGGATGCACAATCAATGTTTGCTCGGGCTGTCGCTAGAAATGGGCGACCCAAAATGATTGGTGCATCTCGGAGATTAGGAGGAACCTCCATATCGAGAACGAAAAAATCTGCGGGAAATTAGAATCTGTGGACTTTTACAGACCTATCAGCCAGCTGAATCGTGACCGATGTAGGCTTCAACTCCCCAAATCGAAATCGATCAAATACGGCAGTGGGAGTTAGGTTGATGGACGAACCTAGAACTAGATGGGCCTGATCAAATGGAGAATCTTGCAAGAAGCAAGATATGAGTGGGGGTATTAGGGTCATTCCTTTTCGGTGGCAAGTCGGCTAGAATCACGGCGCTAGCTTCTTTTGACAGTACCGCCTGTCGTCCAATTCTAGGCTATCGCTTCGGGGTACAATAGTCCTTGAAGAACCTAGTGACAATGGGGATATGATCAATTGCCTCGAGGAGGGGGACCTGAATATGTACTTCCTTGAACATTGACTTCAGGTCCTCAAAATTCCGCGTCCTTTTGCACTACATTTCACGTCAGAGCCTTAGGAAAAGGGATGGGAATCTCAGGGTCAAGTGGCTTCTTACCCTTATCCACCATAGGTGGCTCCTGAGATGAAGAAGGAGTCGAACCTTCCTGCGACGAAGGGTGAGAAAAATCAAGACCCGCCTGCCTATGTGGTGGGTCGAATGTCTTCCTTCCACTCCTTAATGAGACAGCATTTGCATCGGCTTGCTGTCCATAAGGTGGTGGGGGAGCGGAAGGGGCAGAGTATGCAGGGTTCTGCATCAAAGGCGACTAGCCTTGAGCATAACCAGGTGGTGCAGGATGCACCTGTAATATGGCATGTGCCTGTCCCTGTGGTGCCTGAAACCTAGTGATGCGAAATTTGGCGTGATTTGTAATTAGGGTTTCTAATGTCGCTGTAA
The DNA here is from genome assembly GCA_037157565.1 of Thalassia testudinum. Taxonomy (NCBI): domain Eukaryota; kingdom Viridiplantae; phylum Streptophyta; class Magnoliopsida; order Alismatales; family Hydrocharitaceae; genus Thalassia; species Thalassia testudinum. The sequence goes on along the minus strand of JAZHRO010000046.1, from coordinate 16,733,646 downwards.
CACACGAATTTGCATACGCTTTTAAATTTATATTCCTTGTTAGGGGAGTATCTAGGGTCGTCCAAGGAGGAAAATTTGCAATTCAAATTTTCCTCCTTTAAAGGGAAACTCAATCTTTCTTTTTGCTATTTCAAATATATAATCTTTTTTCAGTTTTGAAATAATGAGGGCAAAATGCGAATTGTGATGAAAAAGTACTAACACTTATAATAACTAAGCTAAAACTTAAGAGATAAATATGTCCCCTCCCTAAGCTCACTCTAGGCAAGTGGAGGCCTAGAGTAATTAGGAAGTGGAAGTGAAACAAGTGCTAGAACAAAGACAAACAATTGCAATAGAAATTAAAAAGAAGGCAAATTAATTTAGCAGAATTTGTGTTCTTTTACAAAGACATGTAGAGGAATGCTTCTACTAGAACTGGAGAATATAAAAGTAATAAAAGAAACACAAATCCTCTTACAGAATCTGGTGAAGGGAGTCTTCTTGCTCCAATCCTAGTTGCTCCTTGGCTTGAAAAGAGGGTCTTCTTCTTCTCCTCCCTTGAAAGCTCCTTCAAGGTGGATGCTCTCCACCTCAAGTCTTTCCTCCAAGGGTGGGCGTGCACCACCCTCAAGTTCTCCTCCAAGGTGGCGTGGACCACCTTTAAGATCTCCTCCAAAGGTCTTTTTTGCCTAGCTCCTCCTTTGGCTGGCGTGGGCATAAGAGAGAAGGGAAGAGGGGAAGGCACCAAGGGGACAGAATATCCCCTTAATCTTCTTCTTCTCTCTTGGGCGTGAGCTTTAGGTAGAGTATGAGAGGTAATTTGATGGCCAAGGATGGGTGGTAAGGTGGTGGGTGGTGGTCTTTTTATAGGGTAGGATGAGGGGTTAAGGTGACTCTTGAGATGGATGGCTAAGATGGGAAGATGGAGGTGGTTAGATGATCCTAGGGCTAAGGAGAGTTGACACCACCTAAGGGATGAAAGAGGGGTAGTTATGGGTGGCCAAGAGTCACCTAAAAGTGGCGCCAACCATGGAGAGGTGTCATGGGTTGGCGCCAACTTCTAGGCTTCTAGAAGAGGGTTGAGGTGGATGGTGGAGATTTCTTGGAGGGGTTATGTGTAGGGTTGATATGGGGTTTGAAGTTGGTGCCAAAAGGGAGGTGGTTAGGGTTAGTTTTGGTGCCAAATTTAGGTTTCTTTTGGTGGCTGGTTGAGGGGTGAAAGGTGGTGAAGAGGTGGTGCCAAAATGAGTTGGGTGGAGCTAGCTTAAGTAGGCTTAGGTGGACTTGGAGTGGAAGGTTATTTAGGTGGAGTTAGCTAGGGTTAAGTTGAAGGTGAAGGATGGCCAAGGAGATAGATGTTAGCTAAGATAAGCTAAGCTAGCTTAGCTAGCTATGGAGTAGAGGAGTATGCATGTGGAGTTTAGGGTTTGAGGAGAGGAGCTGGATATACAGAGTCTGGAGTTGAAATATGGAGTTGGCAGCTACTGAAGAGGTCAACATGGGGCTACTCTAGCTGGCTTAGCTTGCTAGTTCTTTGCTAGCTGCTAAGCCAGGCTAAAGTGAGCTGGCTTCTATTGAATGGAGCTGAGGTGAGCTAGGTCTGGTGCTCCTGGGGAGGATTGAGCTGGTTGAGACAGCTAAGGTAGCTTAGCTCAACTAAGTTGAGCTAAGCTGAGTCCTCGGGAGTTGGACTTGAGCTTCCTGAGCTGGGATGAATTCTTCTTCAGCTACTGGAGTTGAGTGGAGTTAGATGTAGCTAGACCTGAGCTGGGGTGAACTCCAGTCAACTCAGCTGAGCTAGCTAAAGCTCCCTGTGGACTAGTGGGAGCTGGGATAAGCTAGACTCAGCTAAGTTGAGCTGGATCTGAGCTGACCTGAGAGAGGGTGAGCTAAAATGACTCTCTTGAGCTGCCATTCAGCTGAGATTAGCTGAATGGAGTTAGGATGAGCTAACCCTAGTCCAAGTGAGCTAGATTCCAATTGTGGTGAGCTGGATCATGCTGAGTTCCAGCTGGTCTAAGCTCCTCCTTCACCAGTTGCCTTCTTGAGTGCTAGGGTTTTAGGGATTTGTATATCTGTTCATCCCTAACACTCACAAAAACACATTAAAATGACAAGAAAAAATGCAATGCATGCCTAACCTAGTTAATGCCTAAATGCAGCCCAAAAAGCTATTTATCGAGCAAAATCCTAAGAGCTAGATTTGTTTTAATGCATAAGAATGATGATAAACTAGCATTTATCACCTAGGCGGGGTGCCTTGGTTCTGCACATACCGAGGGTTCGGGATGGGTTGGGAGGGCAAGGCTCCCTAAGTCCTATGCTCCTGTAAAAGCTTATTTTGCATGTTCTGTATAGTCTGTATCTAGTCAGCCATTGCCTTCTTTATCTGCAAGCTATCCTGTGTAGATTTCCTCATCGATTCTTGCAGTTCCTCTTTTAGTGCCTCCAAAGGGTTAGCTCGCTTTGGAGGGTGACTTGCAGCTTGGTGCAATGGCTGGTATAAATAATGGGGTTGCTGCTGCTGAGATGGGAATGGCTGCTGCCTAGGGTATGTGTTTTGTGCATTCCCATATTGCCTGGTCTGGTAGTGTAGATCTTGATGTGGTCTCTGTGAGTTACCAGACCAGGAGAAGTTCGGATACTGGCGCCAACCAGGGTTATACATCTCTGAATATGGGTTATTATGCCCGTATCCTTGAATAGCACTGACGTCCTGGTAGGTCAAACACGTCTGAGACATATATCCATCAAGGGGATACGTATTATAGTTTGCGGGTGGTGCGTAACCCTGGTCATATGGTGCTAGATCGGGATTGTTTATGGGATCCTGATATGCAGGATCTTGTAAATAAGGAGAAGATGCATCCCGAGTGAGTAGATTAACTTGAGTAGGGGGGCTCGGGGTGCATAGGAGGGTCTTAGGGTAGCAAAGTTCAGATGAGATTGATCCTGACTAATTTGGTCAATATTTTTCTCAATCAGGTTTATTCTATCCAGTTGCTTGATGATGATATCCACGTCGGCTCGAATAGATTTGGTGTGAGCCTCATGGACACCAACCCATTACTGACTAGGCCGCTGGAACTGGTTCATGGACGCGGCATTCATCGAGTTCTCCACCAAATATTTGAACAACTCAAATGCGTTGTTCTCGTCTTTAGCGAGGAAATTTTTCGCCACTAGATGCATTGGCCAGATACTAATGTGTGTCATCCAGCCCATGGTAAAAGATCTGAGCTAGGTGCCATTTGGGTATACCATGGTGTGGGCATTTCCGGAGAAGGTCATGAAATCGGTCCTAGGCGTCATACAACTTCTCCCCAGCTCCTTGGGAGAAAGTTGTGATCGCATGCCTCATCGCGTTTGTTCGACCGATCGAGAAGAACTTTTGCAAGAATTCACGTCGTAATTCCGGCTAGGTTCCAATTGGCTTCCCAATGGTCTTGAACCAGTATGAAGCTTTGTCCCTCAGAGAAAATGGGAAAAGCTTCATCAAAACAATCCCAAGATCAACATTCCTAGGTCGAATCATTTCTACGAGTCGACTCAGGTCCTCTAAGTACTGGAACGGATCTTCGCTTGAGTTTCCATAAAAATGACTACTGATCAAACCGATCACATTGGGCTTGAGCTTAAACGCATCTCTGCCTACGGGAATCTTGACTAAGGGTGCGACGATCGGTGCAGCTGGATCATAGAAATCTCGAAGTTGTTCTCTTCGCGGTGGATGCTGCATTCTGTCAAGCGTCTTCAAGATACAGTCCATGCTCTGCTGATGCCGCTCCTCAGATTCAACAACCTGGGCCTCCAGATGAGCCATCGGGTCTAGATTACCAGCATCCTGACCCGATCTAGGTCCAGGTCTAGGATTAGCCATTGCGACTAACGGAGTAGAAGAAGTGGGGGGAGAAGATGGTCCCAGCAAGGTGACTCACCTCCTTTGGAGTGGCTCCCAGGGTCCAACCAGTTGAGGTCTAAGTGACTCCTTCCTTGCATACACCACCCAACCCCTGGGTTGGTGTAGCCAAGCCAGACAAGGCTAAGGCTCTATCAATCAAATGGTCCTTATGATCTTGTGACCAGATTTTTCATTTTAAGTTTGAATTCCTGAAGAAAAATTCGTCGTACAACCGACTGAAAGTGATTCCTGCCTCTCAAGCTAACCCATTCAAGAGGTTGAAAGAACCTAGTAGTATGACAACGAATTTGGCTTTATTTCGTATTTTAGAATTGATTTTTAGCCCATTTTTCTTTAGTTGGGGTTTTTGGTGAGTGGCCCACAAGGTGACCAAGCTCACCGGCTAAGAACTAGACTTGATTAAATCTAGTCTATCCCAATTGTGGTCTCTAGATTGTAACCCTAAAGATGTAACCTAGGGTTCACGCAATTCTAGGGTTTTTTTGTTCTTTTGTTTTGTTCTTCTTCAGCAGACCACAAGAATAAAAATAGTTCTATAAACAAAATTGGAACCCAATTAAATTGAAATTTGGCGAGTAGATTCCTTTTTCAATTATCTTTTCAGAGAATATTTTTTTGTAATTTTTTACTTTTTCAACCTAATTTATGGAGATTTTTAAATGTCAAGGGATAAGATTTAGAATTTTGACCCCTGGTAGATTTTTCAAACTGAAACAGTACCAAATGTTTTTCAAATATTCGAGAAAAATATGGAAATTAAAGCCAATAAGATCAGATTTCAAACCCCACCAATTTTAGTCAAATAGATTCACGGATTACTCTGAATTGCTTTTTGAATTTTGAAAAATCTCAAATTTGGGTCAGTCTGACCCCCTTGCAGTTTGCAAATTTTCAAAAATTTTATACTTGAAAATTTTTCAAAAGAATGGTGCCATTTGAAAGATGGCTTGAAAATGAAGGTTTAACATAAATTTCATAATTTTTTGTTCACTAATTTTTTGAAAATTGAATTTGTAAGTCAGATTTTGAAGTCTGATCGAAAATCAGAGGGTGGTGGAGAAGCTTTTAAAAGGTGTTTGAGTTTAAAATTCAAACTTTCCACCAAAATTTTTTTTTTCAAAAAATTTTGAAATTTTTTTTTTCAAGAAGGATTTTTTTTCAAAGGATTTTCAAAAATATTTTTTTTTTTGCTTTTTCAAAACTAACCTAGGATTAAAAAAGAAACATAATCGAACTACCTAGATATTTTTTTTCTTTGATTTTTTTTATTTTTCATGAAAATGAATAAGCTTTTTTTTTTAAATGAAATTGCTAGAAGAAAATCTAACCTAGGGTTCACAAAAAAAACTAGACTAAAGCAGATATGATGTGCACCTGGAATTTTTTTTTCCACGCTCATTGTATGCGTAGATCCCATTTTTTTCCTGTTTTTCCTGCACATCCAAAGACAAGTAGAGGAAGATTTGTCAGTGATAGCTCAAAAGATCGAAATCAAAAATTGACGTTGCCTCCCCGACAACGGCGCCATTTGACAAAAGCCATTTTCGTACGTTTTGAAAGTTGTCGGAAATCGCAGTATAGTCGCGCTAAAACGTTCGTCAAAAAAATGATTTTGTAAAGATAACGAGACTTGAGTCCCGATCGTTCGTCTCTGGGAGGCGTTTATGCAAATCTAAAATCGATCTTTTTCACTCTACTTGCTAAAAATCGCATGGCGGTTTATGGTTATTACGTATTTAAGCATGACATGCTTAGTTGCAACAATATCAGGAATTAAAAGTAGGCAACTTTAATCACACAAAATATATTGCAATCAGTATGCTCATAGTGATTCTCAACACAGGGATATATATATAAAATATTTATTTCATTCATTCATTCAAGAGGGTGTTTGCAACATGGAATTAGAGGAAAGCTTATAGAGGAAAGCTTGAAAACATAAATCTAGCTAACAGAAAATGATTGCATACATGAATCTGTGGGGGTATTTTGCATGCATCATTGGGGGAGAATAAAGAGCTACACTACTAAGTAGTAATAAAAGCATGTAAACTATGAAGAATTAAGCTACTAATCTAGTAGAAATAAGGGCATTTGAAGGTGGTCTCCGATGGCCTTTGAGTGGTTGAGAGGAGAAGGAGGGGCGGCCAATGGTGCTTAAGTCGACCCTTGGAGAGAGGTTGGAGAAGTGATCCAGCATCCTGGTGTGGAGATGGTGGTAGCCATGGTGAGCAACTCGTGGAGGTGGAGTGGAAGTGAATGTAGCTAACTAAAATGGAGGTGAATAAAGCCAAGAGATGGATGGGTGCAAATGGCCACCCCTTAGGTTATAGACCTAAGGGAAGCTCTCTAGAGAATTATGGAATTCTCTAGAGAAGCCTATGGTGGGAGCTCGTGGGAGAGTGAGAGAGAGAGGATGGATGGTGGTTTTTAGATCCACCAAATGTGGATCTAAAAATTGAATGGCTCTTGGTTGCTAATTTTAGCAACCAAGGCAACAACACATGGTAGAGAGTTCTAGAGAACTCTAGGCTAGGTATTTTTGTGTGGATGGTGTGTGTGGGTGTGTGTGGGTCGAAACTTAGGTGGCTAGGTTGATTAGGTTAGGTTCTAGTGGGTTTAGGTCAAGGTAGGTCTCAAATTATGGTTGTAAACACTAATTCACCAAGGTAAAGTGCAATTAAATTTAATACAAGTTTAATTGGGTGTGTGAAAACTTAATTGAGAGTAAAATAACTCAATTAAGTCAGGTCTAGGTCAATTGGACTCTCACTGAGTCCAATTGGATAGTGTGTGCTGAGATCAGGGCTCAATTGGACTCAATGAGTCCAATTGAATACGCTGATGGAATTGACTAAGATCCAAGTCAATTAGGTTTAGTGAGGACCTAATTAGGTCCTTAGGGAGGTGTAGAGGTGATGTACTAGGGTTATGACACCTTAATTTAGGTTCCTAGGGAGTTAGAATTGGGTTTAGGGAGACCGAGATCCAAGATCAAGGCTTGAATCTCAAAATAGGGTCTGGAGGGCAGTTCTGGACGTCTAATAATAGTGTCAGATGTCTTATAGTGAAAAATTAAAAGTCCAGACTTATTGTCTGGACATTCAATCAGAGTTAGGAGGGATTTTGGGTTCTGTTTTGGGTATTTTGCAGAAATTGGATGTCTGACCAAGTGTCTGGACATCCAATAACATTGCAGAAGTGGGTTTAAGGTGTGCGGGTGTTGGCTAAGGGATCTGGATATCCTATAAGTTATCGCATGTCTAGATAGAGGTTGGAATTAGGGTTTTAAGGTTTCCTAGGGTGTGGTGACCTCTAAGGGTTTCTGATGAGAGCCTCATCATGAGCCATAACTAGCTCATTTTGACCCAATAAAGAAGATAAAAGCTCCTACATAACCTAGAAGAAGGCCTAAATGAAGGAATAAGTGCTCTGAGAAGAAAACATGAAATAAAGGTTAAAACTGCAATTTTACCATTACAGTACATAAATGGGATTTCTCAGAAGCAAAATGTAGGTCAAATGGTCTAAATAAGATAAAAAGTGGGTTGAGTCAATCAGAAATGGGTTCATGTGCAATTTAGGAATTAAATGACATTTGGTAACCATAAACAGACCTACTTAAATCAACAAGGTTCCGGTCTGGATAAAAATCAAGTAAACCCTCTAAAAATCATGGAAAAATATTCCTTAGGGTTTAGAACACTTAATTTGGCCTTTGGAACCTAGTTTGACCTAGATTAGGGTCCTAGCTCATTAATTGACCTAATTTGGGTTTTTACGTAAAATGTCCAGTCAAACGTGGTCAAACCTAAAGTCCAACTTCACCATTGGATTCCTTAGGTCCAAATTATGTTTGTACGAAAATTTGGACCTAAGGGGAGGTCATCTTGACCTACTTTGCAATTTAGTACACCCAAATCATAATTTGACCCCTATCTTTTCAAAATCATTGCAGAGAGCCCCCTAATTTCCTCGTCACCTTTGCAATCAAGTCCTGCCGCCATTTTTAGGGCAGAATCGACCTCCGGCGAGGTTCAGAGAGGGAATACTCTCTGATTCCTCAGAGATCCCCTCCCAGAAATGGAAGGGAGATTCTCTGAGGAATTCCCTTCCATCTAAGGCCAATCACGATCTCTGGTGTGAACCCAATCTCTCGTGCGAACGCACAAGGGATTTGGGTATCCACCCTCTTTCCTTCTTCGGCGAGCCATCGGAGATAATTGTGCAGCCCTCCGCACACTAGAAAGTTCGGCCAGCACCTATAAAAGGATCCCCAAACCTGGCCGCTAATCTTCAGATTTGTTTTGGCGGAGATTCCCTCAAATTTTCCTCTCTTCCATCTCCGACCAAGAAACCTGCAAGCTTTGGCGACCTCCTCCCCTCCTTCTCATCGCTCTGCTGCCATACCAGCAACAGAGTCAACTCCGCCTCTTCCTCCCGCATCGTGCCGTACCAAGCACGCGTTCTCCTGACCACGTCCTCGTCGTCGCTCCCTCCCTCAGGGTTCTTCTTCTCCGGCGATGGCAGCTACGCGCCGTCCACTCCGCTGCCTCCCTCCCTTCCAGAACACTCCAGATACCTTCTCCATCTTCCCCTCTCTCTTTTCCCCCTTTTATTTCATTTAATTGCCCCCCGACATTGCCTGACCACCCTCATCTTCCACGTCACCGACCGACCTCCGGCGAGCTGCCCCCATCATTCCGCCCCTCCACATGGCTCGCCAACCGTCTCATAAGCTCCGCCTCACCACAAGGAACAATCTCCGCCCATCCACCATCCCTCTACGCCTCCACCACAGCCCCCCGAACACCCCTACACTTCCGGTCACAGGATGACCTAGGCATGCATGCCTAGGCCGTCCCATGACCTGCTTCACCGTGCACCACCTTCGCCGTGCCACGGCGAAGGTGCCCAGCTGGTCTGATTAAGCCGAGAGGCTTGTTTTGTGTTTGACAGGATTTCAGCCCTGCCGCCATTGACGGTTGGAGCAGCTCCAAGCTTCAGTAGCTCCAGGCGTCAGGTTCTCCAATCGTCAGGTGTAGCGTATTCGGGACAGTAGTGCGAAGCATCTAAGTCCAGCAAGGAGTGCAGCAACGGCCGCTGTTGTGGCGATTGCACGAAGGCTCTACAGGTGCGCGCGGGAGTGGGGTAGAACCAATAGTCCCACATCGGCGAAACGCGAAGCGCAGGTATACTTTAAATTGTTTTTGTGATATTACCTCGTTGCCTCCGAACGCACAGGGGTGAGGTCCCTCACCTTATCCCACGCTCTTCTCGTCTGCGGTTTCACCTCTCGGATCTGGTGGGCTCCGACCCAACCCAACCTGAGCACTCCTCGCGCATCACCCACCTGCCGGTGCGCCTGGTCCTGGGTGCGAAATCCGACCCGAATACCCGTGGCTCTGGGAGAGCGGCCTTGAGTGAATTTCAGAGAGAGTGAGAGACGCGCGGGTAGAGGGACAGGGTAGGTTTTGCTTCCACCTCTCTGTGCAGGCAAGCTGAGCGTTGAGAGACTTAGCCGCAAGGAGAAAAAGAAGCAGAAGAAGAGGCTGAGCAAAGAAGAGAAGAGAGAAGAAGAAAGGACTGCAGAGAGAAGGAAGAAGACCAAGGAAGAAGATTTCGCAGGAAAGAGAAGTTCAAGGAAGAAGAAGACCTGTAGATCAGAAGAAAAGAAGAAGAAGGAACCTACGAAGAAGAAGGCAGAAGAGAGAAGAGCATGCAAAAATTCGAGAAGGCCAAGGCAGAATCAAAACAGGAAGAAGAATAGTTGCATTTAAGACGTCTGATATAGAAATCAGACATCTGATCCTGTTATCTTTTAGCAATTCTTTTTATAACTCTCTCTCTTTGAATCAATTGTTCTTCATTTAAAAGTTGTATTCCTTAGTTTTAAAAGTACTGAGATTGCTCCCTGTGTTCGACCTCGGATACTCTAGTTTTTCGAGTAATAAAATTCTCTATTTGTTTGAATGCTTTGTCGGCTATATTACAACATATTATCTTTTAAAACCCGATCGAGCGCGATAAACATTTTGGCGCCGTTGCCGGGGAGCAATGGGCACTTTTAAAGCTTTTGATTACAACTTTTTGATCCAATATTTGACCTAACTCCTCTCTTTTGTTGTGCTCAAAACATGGAAAGCAAAAAGGAAAGAAGAGCAGCTGCACAACAGACACTCCAAGGAACAGGTAATTTCCATAGGCCCTCCCTCTTAACTCTCTCAAAATTTGAAAAGAAGAAAAAAGAGAACAATCAACTTAGGGCTACCTGTTTCATATTTAGTAACTCATCAAGTTGCCTGATTTTCATTTCAACACATTTTTATCTGCTCATCCAACTAAGGTAACTAGGGCTAAAACTTTCTTGCTTGAGCCCTAGGTGCTAAATTCTGAGGCAACTAAATTGGACCCACTAGAGCCAATTTAAGGATTGCAAAGCTAGGGTTTTCAGAGACACATCTTCTCTTAAACAAAGAAATAAATTTTTCCAAAAAGAGGTGTGCCTAAACCTTGTTTGAAAAGATATATACAAGAGGAACCCTAAGCAAATCAGGCTTTTAATCCATTTGAACCTTAAAAGAATGGACCTAAAAGCTCTTAAAGGAACAAAAGGTGAAGTTGATCCCTTGGGTCAACCAACCTTAAAATTAGGTCACTTTTTCACTCAAAATACTTAAATGTTCAAGTGGAACATTAAGCACCTTGATCTTAAAGTGAAAAAGGTAGACTTAAGAGGTTAAGGTCCCCATTCTGGTCTACCTAGAACCGCAGTGACAAGAGAGGTCGGGTGGGGGAAACGCTGTAACTCGTGGGGACGCTCTACCGTGTGGGGGTCTTTCCGGGACTCTCCCTCTCTGGCTGCCCAGGTATTTCTCAAGTGGACGACCTTTCTGACTAAGGGATCCATCCGCCCAGAACCTCTATAGTCACCCAACAATTTTTAGGTGTCTTGATTGGGTCCAGCACCTTCTAATCTCATCACATCCTTCGGTGCATGTTCGGTAGGAGGTCCTTAAGGCCACCCTTAAGACCTCCTTTAGAAATTCACTCTCGTCGAGGCCAAGCCTCGACACCCTTGTTTGTGCAGCAACCCCACCACATAAATCTCTCATCTGATTCAGATCCTGATTCTCCTTCTTCTCCCATCATGGCACAACCCATTGAAGAGGAGAATAACCTTGAACACCAACTTCAACGCCTTAATGATCTCTTTCAGAACTTTGTAAACCCATCGTAGCGACCTATGATGCGAGATCACTATAATCCCGCTGCGGTGGCGATCGAACCTCGAGTACGAATCTCTATTGGAGGACCTAATTCTGAACTGAAGCCCAATATGATTCATGCCATACCAAAGTTCCATGGGCTTAACTCTGAGGATCCATTCCAACACATTAAACAACTCAAGCATCTGGCCCAGACCTTCGGGTCAGATGTACAAAATCGGGATATCCTACTCATGAAAATGTTTTCGTTCTCCCTCTTGGACAAGGCCGAACATTGGTATCAAACTCAGACCCATCCGATCGACACATGGGAGGAACTGCAGTCTGAATTTTTGAAAAAATTCTTCCCCGTTGGCCGGACGAATGCATTGCCCCACCAGATCACTCATTTCACTCAACAACCGGGAGAACCTCTTCACGAAGCATGGGATCGATTCTTAGATCTCATGCGAAAGTGTCCCCATCACGGAGTTCCTAAGTGGGAACAAGTCCAGTCTTTTTACTAGGGACTCTGTGAAGATATTCGTTTATTCGTCAATGCAACGTGCGGAGGAAACATCATGGGTCAACATGAGGACACGGTGTGGGAGATTCTCGAAAACATGTGCGAGAACTCCATAAATAATGACTCCATGGGCTTATTCGACAGGACGAATGCCCGCGCATCGACGAATCTGAGAGGGACACATGAGATGCAGGACTTGTCCAATTCCGTTGACTTGGAACTGATGGCCAGTCGGTTGGACAAGGTTTCTATCATAGAAAAGAAGGTGGACGAGCTAACTCGACATTTGCAGCAAGCCACCTCTGCGCAAAACTCTTTTGCACGACCACCTCTGGCAAGGGAAACTGTGCAAAACATCTATCACCAATCTGCCAAGGGGATGGACCCATATCCACCCCCGTCTGCCTCTCGGACTGGAGTGACCTCCGATCCATTCTACTCGAGTTGGGGGAACTCTGAACCCTCGTATTCTGACTTTCCTGAGGTTCCTCAGAACTGCGAGGACCTCAATGCCATCCAGAATGACCCATTCTCCAATACCTACAACCCTGGATGGCGAAATCATCCTAACTTTCAGTGGGCGGGAAATTCTCCAGAATGACCCATTCTCCAATACCTGCGGCACGCATGCCTAGGCCATCCCACGACCTGCTTCACCGTGCACCACCTTCGTCGTGCCACGGCGAAGGTGCCCAGCTGGTCTGATTATGCCGAGTGGCTTGTTTTGTGTTTGACAGGATTTCAGCCCTACTGCCATTGACGGTTGGAGCAGCTCCAAGCTTCAGCAGCTCCAGGCATTAGGTTCTCCAATCTTCAGGTGCAGCGTATTCGGGACAGTAGTGCGAAGCATCTAAGTCCAGCAAGGAGTGCAGCAATGGCCGCTGCTGTGGCGATTGCACGAAGGCTCTGTAGGTGCGTGCGGGAGTGGGGCAGAACCAATAGTCCCACATCGGTGAAACGCGAAGCGCAGGTATACTTTAAATTATTTTTGTGATATTACCTCGTTGCCTACGAACTCACAGGGGTGAGGTCCCTCACCTTATCCCACGCTCGCCTCGTCCGCAGTTTCACCTCTCGGATCTGGTGGGCTCCGACCCAACCCAACCTGAGCACTCCTCGCGCATCACCCACCTGCCGGTGCGCCTGGTCCCGGGTGCGAAATCCGACCCGAATACCCATGGCTCTGGGAGAGCGGCCTTGAGTGAATTTCAGAGAGAGTGAGAGACGCGCGGGTAGAGGGATAGGGTAGGTTTTGCTTCCACCTCTTTGTGCAGGCAGGCTGAGCGTTGAGAGACTTAGCCGCAAGGAGAGAAAGAAGCAGAAGAAGAGGCTGAGCAAAGAAGAGAAGAGAGAAGAAGAAAGGACTGCAGAGAGAAGGAAGAAGACCAAGGAAGGAGAAGATTTCGCAGGAAAGAGAAGTTCAAGGAAGAAGACCTGTAGATCAGAAGAAAAGAAGAAGAAGGAACCTACGAAGAAGAAGGCAGAAGAGAGAAGAGCAAGCAAAAATCTGAGAAGGCCAAGGCAGAATCAAAACAGGAAGAAGAATAGTTGCATTTAAGACGTCTGATATAGAAATCAGACGTCTAATCCTGTTATCTTTAAGCAATTCTTTTTATAACTCTCTCTCTTTGAATCAATTGTTCTTCATTTAAAAGTTGTATTCCTTAGTTTTAAAAGTACTGAGATTGCTCCCTGTGTTTGACCTCGGATACTCTAGTTTTTCGAGTAATAAAATTCTCTATTTGTTTGAACTCTTTGTCGGCTATATTACAACGTATTATCTTTTAAAACCCGATCGAGCGTGATAAACAGTTGCAAAGGCTTGGGGAGGCTTCTAGGCTATCTTAAGGCTAGGATGGACCTAAGTTCTTCACATTTTACTACTTTATTCCTTCTTAATACAATAGTTTCCCTAAACTCCCTTACATTATTGCCTACTACATCTTATTCTAGGTCTTCCGCTCCAGCTCTACTGCAACACCAATTATTCTTCTATTCTTCTAATCTTGCTTTAGGTCCAGCTTTAGATCTACCTTCTGATCAGCTTATTACCTGTTAGTGACATAATGCACCTAATCAGTACATTATAGCATTATTTTATACATGCTAAAAGAAAGCAGTAAAGATGCAAATAATGCTTATGCATGCATGAATTATCCTAACTTATGCTAAGTCCTAGCCTAATTTAGGTCAATTAAGACCTATGATTGCTGTGCAATCAATAACCCCCTCATTGGGGCCACTTTTCCCTCCAAAAATTTCCCCCATCTTAACCCTACACTTACTCCTTTAAGCCATCACCACCCTACATCTAACCCCCTTTCTAGAACCTACCCTAATTGGTGCCAAAATAAGGTGGATAACCACCACCTTGGACGTCCACCATTGGGTGGTTCCTCCCCTTAACAACCCCCCTCCCAACCCTTCACTTGGTGCCAACATACCTTCCCCCATGGATCACCTAACTACCCTCATCATTCAATCCTAACCCTACATCCAAAAGCCACGCCAACTCCCTTCTACACTCCTATATATATCTCTCCTAACTACCACAAAAGGATGATCTCCTCTACATTAGTTAGGTTCCATATTCTTCCATTAGTTTAGGTTCCACCCTATCTTAGCTATATCATTTTCACGCTAAGGAGGAAGAAGAAGGGAAGAAGATCAAGGGGGCACACACCCGCCTCCTTGGTGCCTTCTTCCTCTCCTTCTTCTCCCTTAGCCATGCCAAAGGAGGAGATCTTCAACACTAAGTGGACGACCAGGCAAGAGGAGGAGCAAGGTGGTTGATGCCCACCTTGGAGGAAAGGTTGGAGGAGTTATCATATTAGAAGAAAGGAAGCAGTCTTTTCAAGCACAGGACCTGCTGTGCTTGGAGTAAGGACAATTCCTTCTTCACCAACTCTAGAGGATTTTTCTTCATCTTTATTTTCTTTGTATTATCTAGTGTAGTTTCTCTTTTACTTTTAAGAAGCATGTAACTACTTGTCATCAACTCTACTAGTAATACAAAGTTGTTTATTGCCTTCAATTTCATGCTTTCTAGTTTAGTGTGTCTTTCATGTTGCTATTAGTTTACTAGTGCATTACACCCCTTCTCTTCTAATTACCTTAGGCACACTTGCCTAGGGTGAGCTTAGAGGAGAAGGCTTCACCTTTGTCACTTAGGGTTAGTTGTAGCATAATTCATCTTCACATCAATCCCGATTATTTCCAAAACTATAAAAACAAACAAAACAAACATCACAAAAATATATGTGTTGCTTTGAGCAGCAAGAGAGAGAACCCATTCTTTGTGACTAACAAATTGGTCTCCTTGGATGACCCTAGGTACTCCACTATCTAGGTATTATAAATGTAAAAGTTTGATTGCAGATTTACACGTTTCAATGACATTAATTACATCATTTAACAACTATGTATTTCTTGCATGAAGGTATAATCAGAGTTCATCTTGACCTAGTTTGTAATTTAGCTCATCTGAGCTTATTCATTGCAAAAATGCCCCTAAGTTTTGATTTAAATCGCATCCAAGCCCTTCTCCTTATTCAACTTGTCAAAGAGGGCAACTTCCAGCTGGGCATGCAACCTGTGTCCACCGAGATTCGAGGGAGGATTTCTCCCTCAGATCAGGATCAAATCCCTTAAAATTTGGAGGGATTGATCCCAAGAGAATCTTCTTTCATTTGTTCCAGACTTATGCTCTGATTTGGAGCAGAGAGCTCCAACGAAGCTTGTATTTTCTGCAGGCATGGCTTGCCAATTTAGCAATCAATCTTGCGAAATCTTGGCAATTGAAGGCCAATTCCACCTCTATATAAGCTTCTACATAATTTCAAGCCAAGATTAGTTGAAAATTGGCCAAAATTTTCTCTTTTCCTCCATCTGGCCATGAGCTCCACAACTTTGGCAACCTCCTTCGTTTACCTTCTTCTACACGTCCAACGACCAAATTGGATTTGCAATCTTCTTCCCCAAGCTCTTCCGACACTAGCCAACCATAGCTAGGTTGCCCAAGCCCCTTCTTCGTTGCCGTTCTCCCCCGCCAGAGTCATCATTGTCCTCACGTCTGTCCAACCAACACAGGACGTGATTCTTCCCCTTTCATCTAATTTAGGTAGATAAACTTCTCCCATAGATTAGCTGAGGACCTTTAGTTTTAGGTTTTGACCTCATTTCTTCATCGTTCCTCTTCTTCCTGTTTGTGGCCAGTGAAAGCTCTGGTGAGCTCGCACTATCACACCACGCCACCATCTACCCATCCTTCTACACCACAAGCTTCTCACAGCCTTGGAGAGCAAAAGCCCTCAAGACATTGGGGCTTTTGACTCTCCAAGACCTTCACTGGACAACTCACTCCACTACCACCTTCACTTTGTCCGGCCAGCCATCATATGCCACCATTCATCAAATCAATGCCACCATTGCCTCGTCACCTAATGGAAAAGGTCATTGAGGTTCTAATTGGGGACAAAAGCCTGTGTTCTTGATTGTAGGTCTCCATCATCACCGACATCTTCAATAGTGTCGGCCAAAGGAGCACCCTCTCATGGTGTGGATCCATCCAAGGAAGCCATAGGGGCCGTTGGATTCAAGATCCAATGACTAGCTACTTCCGATCGAGCGAGCTCACCTTCACACATTGAGAAGAAGAAAATGAAGAAGAGGAGTATTTAGTCCCACATCATGGGGCTCTGATTTTGTAAAGCCTTCGTAAGGCTTTATGTCCCTTATCCCATTGCATTAGGCATAGGGGGTTGGGCCTGCACTCCATCACACATTGTGCACATGCCCTTGCTCGCCCTCACGCCAGGTAGGTTTGGGTCTGATTACGGATCCAAATAGAGAAAGAGAGAGGAGAAGAGGTTATTGGGCCAAGAGAAAGGGGCAGAGTTTTGGCCTTGGATTTTGTGCGGGCCATGGGCAGATTTTGAGCTTGGCTTGAGTTGAATTATAAATGTCCGAATTCGCACTTTAAGACATCTAAGGGCTAAGGCAGACATCGGATGGCTGTGAATTACATTGAGTGTTGAGGTTATTTATGCTAGTTGAAAACCAAATTTTTTTTCCTCTAACACTTCATTTGTTTTTTGGGATTTGAGAGTTCATTTACACATTTGAGGTTGACATTCACTACATATTATATTTATTTTTGAATCAGATTATTGTGCTTTGATAAACACACATGAATTCATGGTAAAATGCTTATTTATGATAGTTCCTAGGATTAGCATTGCATATCATGTTATATATACTGCATAACATCCATTCCATGGCATTTATGATAGTTGTGTATTATGTACATTAATTATTCCATTTTATACGGATGAATCCGGAGCGACGATCGCAATCCATCAACGTGAAAATCACCCTGATCAGAGCTTCATAGCACCCTCTACAAGAAGAGGCTGGACGGTCCAGATGGCGCCATGTGGTGCCATCCAGACCACCCTACATGAACCACGACCCCCAGCTTCATGCATGGAGAGATCTCAGCCGTTGGATCTCAATCCAACAGTTGAGGGGCACTCTACATCGCCTCACCTTCACAAGAGGAGAGCTCAAGATTATATCATTACTGTTGGATGAAAATCCAACGGCCATGATCGCACGATCAACGGACTCCACATCGCCCTCCACACGACAATCCACCTCCTTGGTGCAATGGTGAGCGCCCACTCCTCAAATGAGAGGCGCGCGTTCGATCCCTGCGACCTCCCCAATTCGCCAATTAGCGCACGGCCGCACAGGCGTACAAGGGCGCAACGCATAGCTGCGTGCGCGTACAAGGGCGCAGCATACAGCCACCTGCATCGTAATGCCAGCGCGCGAGTGTGCGCATGACAAGGGGCACGTGATGCACGGGCCACTAGGGGAGAGGGTTGGCGTGGATCTTCAGCGACAACTTGGGAGGACCTTTAGTGACGCTTACAATGGTCACTAATTGCTTGTAGGCGCAAAGACAACTGCAGGCGTGAGAAGTGGGGGTGCGATCTTCAGTGATAGCTGTAGGGGTCTTTAGTGACGCTTGCAGCTGTCACTACAACCCTCTACATGAATTTCTTCTTCCCTCCACTATATAAACACCCCTACATCCCCCATTCCTCTTGATCTCTACCTACTCTACTCGTACGCACTCCTAAGGTCTAGTAGCCTACCAAAGCTCCATTAGAGCTTACTCTCAAGCTCCAAAGGCCTCCTATTAGTTTAATATTCCTATTTCCCACCAAATATTCATCTTTCATCTCACCACTTTCATAGGTTGCCTTGGAGCCATCCTCCCACCTCCATTCCGGTAGAAGATCGCCTCCGTCTCCTCACCTCCATTCCAGAGCCTCGGTGAAGCATTCCTTTATCCGACGTCCTCTTGCATCTCACCTCCTTCATCCAAGCTTTTGCCAGGCACCGTCATCTTGTCGAACAGTCGATTTGGGAGATTTCCTCTCATCCCTATCTCTTTTATGCTTTCATAGATTATTGTAATAAACATTTGCATGATATATCATAGTTGTTCCATCTCTCTTGTGATCTATCTTGCTTGCTTCTTCTATAAAAACAAAAGAAAAAATAACAAAACCCCAAAACACCAAAAAGAAACAAAACGAAGCGTAGATTTCAAACAAAGTAAACGTCGCCACCCAGTATTAGACCTGGGACTCTCTTGGAGTTTCAATTATAAATTGTATTTGATGGATGCATTTTGCGAGCTATGATGATGGGTTCTCCAAACCTCAATTTTAATTTGTGAAACATGACTCATCATGCTCATTTTATTCCATTGATTGGTGGTTCAATTGCACATTAGTTTATCCTTGAGACAACCTCGGAACTCACATTCTGAGCATTATAAATTTTAAATGTTGATTCGCTTTTGTTGACTATAATCTTCAATGAAAGCGTTATTAATCTTCAATGAAAGTGCATTAGTAATTTGAGTCGACCATCGTTGCCTAATAGCGTGAAAATTGCCTCAATTCGACATCCATAACTTGGCCTAGGAAGAGAAGACAATGGATGGTCCAAATGGCGCCATGTGGTGCCATCAAGACCCTCCAAATCGCCACAGCCACCTACCCTTCCTCTCCTCTCCTGCACCATTGATCCTTAGCTATTGGATCTTCATCCAACAACTGAGGAGAACGCGCACTCTCACTTCTTGATTTCAAAGGGGCATGATCGCAAGTAATCCTTATTGTTGGGTTCCCATCCAATGGTTGAGATTGCATGTGCGTGCGACCCTCAGATGACCATCCAACGATTGATTGCATAATAATCATGCAACCTAAAACACCTGAATTGAGCTAGATTCTAGCATAACTTCGAGTCAGTGCATGCATAAGCATCTTAATTCACACAATAGCTAGTTTATTAGTCATATAGATAATATCATCATTTTATGACCTAAAAGAGATGATTTTAATTGCAGATGATTTGAAGCTGCGGATGTCAAATCAGACTAGACAGACGGGAGTCCAACGGTTTTGAAATCGTCCCGATCAAACAACTGGAAAATCGTGTGCAGTCCATAGATGAACGGAGATCATGGAGCCCAAGGACAAAGATTTGAGCCTCAGATGAAGAATCCAACCGCATGGATGAATCCAGATTGACGATCGCAGTCCAACGATGCAAAAATAAACTTGATCGGAGGTCTACATCACCAGATACAAAGAAAAGAAGATGGACGGCCTTGATGGCACCACTTGCGCCATCACAGTTGCTCCCCCACCACCGCCCCATCTAGGAAGGCCGCACTGCATGCTGTGGGCCATTGGATCTTCATCCATTGGCCATGAGCATGCCATGTCGCCCGCCCAAATTGGATAAGCATAAATAGAAACAAACAAGCATATATACCAAAAGGTTCACGCTGCACGTAGGGGATGTGGGTTCGAGCCATGCGCTGCACGAAATTGAAGCGGCATTGGCTGTGTGGGTGCGGGCAGGCACAATTGCACGATCGGAGGGCAGAGGCGTGACCACGTGGCGTGATTAGATCCCTCCTCGGGTGGACGTATGATCGCACGCGTTTTGCTAGATTAGGAAGGCGAGGCAAGTGTGCATAGGCCGTCTGATCGTCATAATCTGACGGCTGAGGATAAGGCGCTGAAAAGGGCCTTACGGATGCGCATGCAGAGAGACGTTGTTGCAGCGGGTGCGCGAGGGGGAAGCGGGGCCTTGCGATCTTTGATCCAACGCTCCCGCGGCTGCCACGTGTCACCACCAGAGCAAATCAGAGTGTAGAAGGCCTTTTAAAGGCTATTTTGAGGCTAAATCAGAGTCGTTGATCTCCCAATCAACGGATCTGATTAGCTAAGGGGTTGTTGCATGAGATTAAGGGCTAAAATACCCTTTTTTCCCTCCACAAAAGCTATAAAAGAAGGCCCAGGGCTCCCCAGTTGAAGTATCTCTCTCTCCCATCAACTCCAGATCCCTTCTACCATCTTCTCTGCAATTCTCCATCCCTGTGCAACTTTATCCCGATGTTCTGGATCTGAGGTGCTACCGTAACTCGCACAAGCATCCTGCAAGTGGCGTTGTCTCTCTACACTTTCTATCTCTCTATCTCCTTCTATCTATCTACTCTCTCTCTCTCTTTAACATAGTACTTTCTACTTTGAAAACTGTTTATGAATGCAATAAAATTCTGGTATTCTGAATGCTTGATATTTGCTCTTCATGTATATACATATATAAATACCTGTTAGAACTAGTTTTCTGAAAATCTTCTATTAAAAATCACGATTGCCTCCTTGCGAACGACCTGGTACTCACCGATTTTTTTTTATAAATTTATTTGTCGTCGTGTTTTCAGGCTATACTACAACTAAAGAATCTTTTAAAATGCAAATTACGTGCTAAACAAGTTGGCGCCATTGCCGGGGAGGTAACGAAAATTTTTGAAGCTTTCTTTGATGTGTATTTGAGATTTCTAACTCGCTACTTTCGTTTATTTCGTTTATGTAGGAAACGAAGAAATTTGAACCAAACATGACAGCGGAGAAAGTGCATGTTCGAATCTCAAGTAAGTACCCATAGGTTAGATTAGTTAGATTTAGAAAGTTTAGGATTTGCTTGAACCCTAGGATTAATTAGAATTTGCTTGTTTGAAAAAAAAAATCTCATGATTTTCGGGCTGAAATAAAGTTTTATCTAAAAAATTCAATTTCCAAAGATCCTCATGTCTAAAAATTCTCAAATTTTGACTAGACGTGGATTTTAAAGTCAAGAATATCGTAACCAAAATTCGCTCAAATTGGAGATACAGAAAATTTTTAAAATTTGTGCACTAATCTATTATCAATTAAGTTATTGTTCTTGATTTTTCGGAGTTCAAAATACCATAAGAATTTTATACAACTTCGAATGAAGTGAAATTTGTGGTACTGAATTTCTAAGAAAGTCAAGAATTTTATAAAAATCTGAGAATAATATTTCTTGCTTGTTTGGTTGCATGAATTATCTGATCATGAATTGAGGTCAAAAAGAGACTGTATAACCCCCAATACAGTTTAAATCTGAAAAAAAAAGAAAACGTGTGTTAAAATTCTTGAATTTTTTTTTTTAGTGGTGTAATAAGGACCAATTGATTTTATTGCATGGGTCGCACCACTCTTCATTTTGGACCTAAAAGAATCATTTAGAACTATCTATGCTTAGGGTTTCATGCTAAGGATAGAGCACACTTACATTTCTATACTCAAAGGAAATCTATCAAACAAATTTAGATTTGTAAAACACTTTGTGTGCCTCATTAGAGCCTTGATTGAAATTATTTAATCAAGTGAACCCCAAAATTCAATAACACAAGCATTTGAATATTGAAAGATACCTCATCATAAGAAATTGCTTGTGAACCCTGTTTGCCTGAGTACTTCACACATTTCAAAATCAATTTTAAGGGCAAACAACCCCCTAACGCCCATCATATTCCAAAAGCACATCAAACCCATGCCTAAAACTGAGTAGACGTGCCCTAGGCAGGACTAATAGACTTGGGGACTTGAAACTAGATTGGGTTAAGGTTAAGGGCTTGTTTACTTGGACCCACTGGTGACAAGAAAGGTCGATGCGGTAATCGCGTTAACCCTTAGTGGTGTCCCACAGTGTGGGGTGTCCTAAGGGGTCTCACCCTTCTAGCTAACCAAGTAATTCAAGGGTTGATCTAACCCAATCGTGTTTTGGGGAGCCAAGATTAGGTCTATTTAGGGTTGACATTCTAAGGATCAGTTTGATTGCTTGTATTGAAAGGGCAGGGTATTCTCTCATCTATCTTCTTTCTCTCATCTATTAACTTTCTTCTGGTACATGGATGCTAAAAGGACTCTGAACCCTGATTTGGTACAACCTTTAGAGAATAAACTAACGAGAAGACCTAATTTTTCTGAATATATTCCAATCACTAATTGCCATGAGGAAGAACTGATTGAGGAGGAGACCATGAACCCATACTCTTTTGCCTCACACTATTCTCCCTATCCCAACCCTTCCCTTACTTCAACTTCTTCAGGATGGGAGAACTCTCCTCAACACCCAGGACTTGATTCCCTTGCCTACACCTCATATTCCCTAGGCATAGCCAGGAATACCTTGAATCCCACACGAATCGCTAGATATCAAGGATCTCTACAACCTCAAAAGACACTCTCCATGCAGTACCAACACTTGATTGGCATGACCAACTATCTTGATCGGTTTAGCTAGACTCATCTCTCCCTGGATCAGGGAGATGCCTCGGAATCCCAATACCTAGAATATCAATTTTATCCTCAAAATAACTTTGCAAATTATCTGTATTCCACCCAAACAACTTCACCTTCTCATTGGGATAACCTTACACCAGCCAACCAAGGACATGATTCTTACCCAAGGTATTTAGATGAATGATATTCTGATTCAATTGAGGAAAGAAATCCTGGAAATTATTATCTTAAGCCTAATCAAATCCCTGACCATGGTGATGATCCTGAGATCACCGAATTACTCCAAGTAGTCCAGGGGATGAGAGAAGCTAATAAAAGAAACACAGATAATCTAACAAAACAGCTCAATAGAATCCGGAAAGCACAAGATAATAAAACTGGTCTGAGTATGAAACAAGTTGGTGGTAAGCCACTCAAGGTTGAGGATCCAACCTTATGTATGACATCTTATCCAATCTAAACCTCTACATACACTAAACCCAACCACCAACCCTATGATTATGTAGAATAGATCCTACCCAGGCCTACAACTGAACTAATAAATGATTTTGATATCCCAGAAACTAACTTTTTGGAGGAAGACTCCCTTGAAGAAATACATCTTGATTAGGCCCTGAATTGCAACCATTCTATTTTAAGGAGATAATTCATGGTGAGTCGGAGTACGAGTCTTTTTTGTTTAAAGTCACAAAATTGGACTACATGGATGATTTGGGAGCATCAAAGCATGATCAAGAAGATAGAAAGATTGGGGATTGTGACACTTCTAGCCAAGCACGATTGGATGGCTCTGATGTCATCTTGTCTAAGGATTACCATGATCAAATGTGCTTAAATGATTTGATATCTGGATTTGGCGATACTAATCATTCTAAGATATTCCATATTGAAGCAAAATCCGCTTTCACTTCTGTTTCAGCTAATTCACACCCTTCTCTTCTCATCCACCGGAGTCCTGAGGAAAATCCTGACTCTTATCCTCAACATATCTAGATTGAACAAGACAAACAATCCCCTTATGAAAATGATGTTAAAGAAATTGCAAAATTATTGGGGATGACTTAGGATGATCTATCTGAAGAAGCAAAGAATTTAGCTAAATCATGGAATCTTGAGGAGTTTGATTTGAGTGATGAGGAGCAAAAAAACAATCCCTTAGAAGATGAATTCAAAAGAAAGACAATTGGGATCAAATTCAGAAGTCCACAGAACTAAAAGAATTCGAGATCTTGACTAATATAGATTCTGATCTTACTCCCCCATGGGCTGTGATTTTAAGGAATAATGAATTTCTGTCTGTTACATTTGAAGACTTGCATCATGATTTGGGCGACTCAAATAAGATTTTTGATCACCCCAAGGATAAGATTGAGGATTCTAATAAGTCTGGAACTAGTAAGATGGATGACTAGATCTTATTTGACTCACCTACTTGACATCCATCCATACCTAACTTAACTTGCAAAGTGGTTCCCTATACCATTTCAGACTACACCACTCGGGTTCCTCCTTTCATTTCCCATCAGTTTCAGAACCCATACGATGTATTCCCCACGAACCACCCTGTATCCACCTCATCTGCCTTCCTCATGCATCACTTCTTAAGGTTGCCACTATCTACTTTCTACTCTGGCACCCGCACTAATGTTTCTCTCTTTTGTAGCATCTGGCTGCATTTAGTTTCAAGACTGTTCACTTTATTTTTCCGACCTTTTGGGCTTGGTGATTAGCCCATAGTTGTAGGCTATTTAAGTATTTAAGTGCCTACACATTAGGTTAATTCTAACATTTATTTAGTATAAATTAGGATGTAAATAGATTAATTCATAGTTTTAATCTAATTACATAATCCATACATTGCATTCATATCTTAAGTGCATTTAGAATTAGCTTAGAATAGCATTCATCTAATTAGATAACCAATTAGGTACATTGTTTTCATTAACATAGAAATTAAGGGTCTATACATAAATAATCCTAATATTTTAACATTATTTTCTTTATTCTTCTTCTTTCAGAACGGCTAGGTGCCTCTCCAACGCCCGGCTGCTGCAGTGATGAAGCCATTCAAGGGGGAGCAGATGTGGTGGATCTGGTCGGCGGCTGATTTCAAACTTGTTCAGGCCACTACAAAAGGAGCAGGGAGGCAGCCGAGCTCAGGAGGCCTCCGCCACCGACCCACCACTGTGCAGAGAGAACCTCTCTCTTCCACTCCACACTGCCGGCCTCTACCGTGGGCGTGTGGTGTGACAGGCCACACCGCCATCCGGAGCTCGCCCACATTACCGTGAGCACCTTAGCATGCAATTCCCTCGCCGTCGTCACCAACCAACACCGCTGCAACCACCGTCACTGCAATCACCTTCTCATTCACTTAAGACGTCCGGAAAATTTCCCGGACGTCTGAAGGTACCTGCTCACCTGCGATCACCCGCCCATCTCACTGTTCACGCCCGCACCACCACCCCCGCGCCTGCGCCTTCATCCGTGCGCACCCACGCCTGCACCCTCCACCGCTCACCGGCTGCAGACCTGCGCACGCCTGCAGATCAGCCCACGCCACCTTCCCCGTGCCCATCAGCCTGCAGCACACCCGCGCCCACCATCAACCGCGCCTGCAGACCACCACAGCCATCTCCACGCGCCTGCAGACCACCGCCCACGCCAATCGCGCCAGCGCCCTCCGCAGACCCTCTGCAGCGCACGCCATCCTCCAACCACGCTGCAGCACCCTCTGCTGCGCTTGCAGAACCGCCTGCAGCGCCCTCTTCCCCGCGCCTGTAGACGAACGCCTGCCACGCCAGCCGTAGCAGTGCCCACGGCAGCGGCAGCAGCCACCCTCGCAGCAGCAGCAGGCGGCGGACTTCACGCCAACAGGCTGCGCAAGCTGCCGGCTGCAGCACCTCCGCCGGAGCTCGTCCGGCCACCTCCGACCGCCGCGCGACTCGCCGCCACCACCGATTCGAAGCCCTTGATCCAAGGGACCTCCTCCGAGCTTCCCGCGCCCGGCCATCGGCTCCTCGTCGCGCAAGACAACAGGGAAAAATTCCCCTATTTTTTTTTACAGTAAAACGTTAATTAAAATTTACATTTTCTGCCATTGCCACATTTTAATCATATTCTATTGACTCTGCATTGCGGAAAATATCCTGTAGTTTCTCATAATTCCCATTTCAGCATTGTTTCTTGCTTAAACCTTAATCTAAAGGCAATCTTGGCTTGGTTCTTGTCCAAATTGACTACGAACAAATATTTTTAAGTGGTGCGAATTTTAATACGTTATTGCCTCCCTGTGGATACGACCCGCTCCTCTGCGAGTGGTTATTTCTTGTTAAAAATTGATTAGTCGATTTTTCCACCACATTAAACTACAAACGACTTAAAAGCGAAAGATCGAACAGTCAAATGGCGCCGTTGCCAGGGAGGCAACAGACACAATAATTTCGCCTAATTTTTTTTTGATTATTTGTCAATTGCATAGAGATTTGACCATTCATTATTTTCTTTTCTGTGCGAGAAAATTTGTGTAAGAATCAGCCAGTGTGAGAGGCGACCCTTGATGTCGCCAGACGAGAATTGGGCGAGCCATTTTTAAACGGAGGAGAAGGACGAGGACGCGATGGACACCATTTAGTCATTAGTTTAATTAGAATAGAATTAAGATTGTAGACTTAATTTTTCATTACAGTTAGTTTGAAACCCTTGTTCTGGGGCAAATTTTGAGGGGTTTGTTCCCCGATTTTGTTTTGGACCCGTGTTGGGTAATTTTTGGGAGCCTGTTCCCTTTTCTTTAGATTTTGGTTTTTTTTTTTTTTATTATTTCTTTTATTTGCTTGTGCATAAGTAGTTCTAAAAAAAAAATAGAAAAAGAAAAAAATGAGCCGCCTGCTAGAAGCTGCCTGCCCTAGGACGAACCATTTAGGTCTGTATGAGCAGCCTCTAGATTTGCTTTTCTGCATTGCGTGCATTTTTGCATCGAAGATCGCTGGAGGCAAGGTACGCATTCTCTTACTTTGCATCGTATTTTTGATCACGCATTGCATTTGGGATTTAATGCAAAGACCACCTAATCTGTACTGAATAAATCTAACAAGTGGTCACATTTTTTTTAGAAAAAGGACTAATTAAAGGAAGGACATTTTAAAAACCAAGGATTTCATTTTCAAACTTGGCGTGCGATTCAAAGTTCAAAATCTTTTACGGTGTATGCACACTTATTTCACTTGCACCACGGCACGCTTCTAGACACTCCTTAGGTTTGGAAATACTAGGACAAGAGCCCTCCTTTCGTTGGATTCTGAAGTGTTCGGAACTTGAGATCAAAGGTTTTGTAAATCCAAAGAGGGGGATGCCCTGTCATGGATTTTTGGGGGTAGTTGAGGAGCACCGCGAAAGCACAGCTTCAAAGGAAGGCTTAGGCCTACTTGCATCCTTCGATCTTCCGTCTTTAGATTTACTTGACCATTTGAGATTTTGGGAAGAACACCTAAGCTCCAACTAGGTCTTTTTAGGCGAGCCGTAGGTCAACAATAGGTGCATAAATTGATTGAACAAATTGTATTGTCACCTGCAATCTGACTTAAAATCAAAAGCCTAAATTGGGAAAGACCTAAAAGGTTCTTTTTGAATTGTGTCTTGCTTGGGGAATTCTGATTGAAGTGTGAGTTAGAATGGACCACATTGATTTTCATCCTTTCACATCTTGCCCACACCCTCACCCCCACTCTGTATCCTTCGATTCCAGACGCCGAGATGGTCCATTCCTTGATGGACATAATGACAATCATTGGGATCCGTTTTACTCCTATTATAGGAGTATTGGCCTAGTTAAGCCCCAAATTAGTGAGCAGAACTCAGGAGCGGGATTTGCTTTGCCCAATATCCCACTTACCAAAGAAATACCCAACCCACCCTCCCTGAAAACTTATAATGGTTGGACAAACACTCCTGGGTACTATAAGCCTGAGCCTGACTTCTCTTATGATAGAAATGACCTCTCCTCTTTGAAGATGGAAATACAGAAAATGCAAAATGAAATGAGTGAATTGTTAGGAGAATCTTTGAGAGCGGGCCAACAAGAAAGAGATGAAATTAGCCACCCAATCTGCCCCATTGACGATGACGTACACCCCTCTACAATAAATGCATCTCCCGTGGGAAAGCTACACTTTAAGTTGAAGGGAAATTCTGGGGAGAATAGCTACTTTTCGAGGATCAATTTTGAAACCTCCCCATTAGATGACACTTCCTTGAGAGATCTACACTTTAGGTGGGAGGAAAATACACATGAAAGTAGCTATGCATTGGATGAAGAAAGGTGGCAACCCAAGGAAGATGATGATAAGGTTGAGTATCCACCTGAATTATATTGGAGTCAAAAGAAGGGAATGATGGTACCATTGGAAGACCTCGACCCAGATGATAGTATTTTCGTGACATTTGATGAAGTGGGTCAAAGTCAAGTTGTTAATCCTACCCTCCCTTCTGATCACGATATGGAACTCAAACCCACCCTTAGGGAACCTAACCCTAAAGAAATTGACCTATCTGAGGAGTTTGATGTAACCAATGTAAATAATTTACCTCAGATAGAGCACCCTAGGGGATCTGCTGAGATATTAAATGATTCTAGACCTCGGGTACATGATGAATTGTGTGATGAGGAGGAAGACGAATTATATGAGGAACCTACATTCAAGATTTGGAGTGACACTAAGGGTGATTATGTCTTATTTGAAGAGTTAGCCCCTGAGGATGTCATAAATTTGACCAAATTAGGTTTCCTTGGCACACCCATTGATGATATTTCTCCTCATGATAAAATGATGGAAAATTTGGAAGCAATTTCTAAGATTTATGTGGATTCACATATAGACTCCGGGGAAGATTTGAGTAAAGAACAAAAACCCGGGGATGACATTGATAGGATAATCCCTAGATCTGTTGCTTCCAACCTGCCTTCATTCACTTCGAAGTCACCCTCTGATTCTCTTATATCTGAAAGCGAAATTGTGACTCCTGATGAAGAGCAGGAAGATCCACGTGATGGTGCAAGGAATGCTAGGGATGAAATTGAGGATTTAGAAAGAGTGTTTGGGATGGACACCAAGCTGATTAAACCCAACCTAGATCTTATGGCCATCCCACAACCTCGTAACTTGGACACCTTAGACGATCCTTGCCTTAGAGAATTGCTCATTTTTGTTCTGACTAGGGGGCTTAACAGACCAATATTTTCTGTAATGGAGTATCGGGTATGGATTGATGATTTCTTTAGTCAGTCCATTACCCTGGGGGTTTATCTCTATACCATTCCTTCCCCATTCTTTTTGGAGGATCCTTGTCATCCTACCCCTACCCCTTTGGAGGTTATTTTAATTGTTTATCCTTTAGAACCTCTTCTGGTGACCTGGGAAGATTTCATTCCCATTTTAGTTGGGCGAGCATTTGCTATCGGGATTCATCATCAGCTCGCCAACATCCTAGGTTACCTATTTTCTAGGCCAACTTTGCTTTGCTCATTGTTAGGGCCTATTTCTGCAATTCTTGAACCTGATTTGCAGGTTCTTCGGCTATTCAGCCTAGCTTTGACCCAGGTAATATCCTTCTATGCAATGAGGACATTGCAGATTTTAGGCATGGGGGGGTGTACTTGGGGATATACATAGCATAATTGCATACATTTGTACATATAAAAAAAAAAAAAAGTTTTGAGCTTAACTGGCTAAGTCCTGCATTCTTAAGCAAATCAGAACTCTAGCGTAGACTAAATTAATTCTAGGGTCAAACTTTAGAAGCTAAATAAGCTACTAGCTTTAGACCTTTAGGGTCCTTTGTGGACTTAAAAACTTAAGTAGGAGTTAAGTTGCGGACCATTCTTCAAGAGGTTGAGGAAGGGAAGCTAGGGTTTGAGTTAAAAGGTGGGGTAGTACCTGGAGTCTTATTCTACCTTTTGGTTTACGGGTCCTTGTAACCCAAGCATCCAAATTTTTCACACTTGGTCTGGTAATTAACTTAATTTCTGAAAAGAGATTTGGTTCTCTTAGTTTTGACTTAAGAAAGGCTTGAAAACACATTTTGATTGGAAGAGTTCCCGCCGCAGGAGAGGTGGAGTATATACTCACCTTGAGGATGCGATGGTAACATATTACCTCCTCGGCGCTTGTCTCTTAGGATATCCATCCTACTGGGGGCATGTAAGCGCATTGCGCGGTTCAGGTACCATGGGCGGCCCTATCTCGAAGTGCCGATTGCCATAGGCCTGAATTCGCTTAAGAAATCCATGGGCGATACTATCTCGAAGTGTCGATTGCCAGGAGTTCTTGGGGTCGTTATGGGCGGTGCTATCTCGAAGCATCGAAAGCCAGGCACCCTTCGAGGTATGGTAATGGGGACAATGAATCCGACACAGACCGTGTTGATAGCTGACCTGAGGTTAGACTTAGAAGAATCAAACAAAAAAAAAAGTATATATATTAAAAAAAAAAAATTCCTTTAACTCAAATAACTCGGACCAATGCACAAGCACGGATGCTTTAATCTCAGGGATTAATAAACTTTAGGGTAGAGTCAGAAATCAGGGAAACTTGTGCCTGCAACTCGTCTTTAGCCGACCTAGTCTGTAACTTAGCAACTACTTAGGAACCTTGGATCTAGAGCCTGAACTTAATATGCTTCTGAAGGAAGACTAAGTGAGTTGACTAGTCTACTTGGAGTGCTAGGTTTCGTTTAATTTTGCTAGGGACTAGCAAAAACTAGGCATGGGAGTATTTGATTAGCCCATAGTTGTGGGCTATTTAAGTATTTAAGTGCCTACACATTAGGTTAATTCTA
This sequence comes from Thalassia testudinum, assembly GCA_037157565.1. Classification (NCBI taxonomy): domain Eukaryota; kingdom Viridiplantae; phylum Streptophyta; class Magnoliopsida; order Alismatales; family Hydrocharitaceae; genus Thalassia; species Thalassia testudinum. The sequence continues at coordinate 16,703,469 of JAZHRO010000046.1, read as the reverse complement.
ACATTTATTTAGTATAAATTAGAATGTAAATAGATTAATTCATAGTTTTAATCTAATTACATAATCCATACATTGCATTCATATCTTAAGTGCATTTAGAATTAGCTTAGAATAGCATTCATCTAATTAGATAACCAATTAGGTACATTATTTTCATTAACATAGAAATTGAGGGTCTATACATAAATAATCCTAATATTTTAACATTATTTTCTTTATTCTTCTTCTTTCAGAACGGCTGGGTGCCGCTCCAACGCCCGGCTGCTGCAGTGATGAAGCCATTCAAGGGGGAGCTGATGTGGTGGATCTGGTCGGCGGCTGATTTCAAACTTGTTCAGGCCACTACAAAAGGAGCAGGGAGGCAGCCGAGCTCAGGAGGCCTCCGCCACCGACCCACCACTGTGCAGAGAGAACCTCTCTCTTCCACTCCACACTGCCGGCCTCTACCGTGGCGGCGAGTCTCCACTACCATGGGCGTGTGGTGTGACAGGCCACACCGCCATCCGGAGCTCGCCCGCATTACCGTGAGCACCTTAGCATGCAATTCCCTCGCTGTCGTCACCAACCACCACCGCCGCAACCACCGTCACTGCAATCACCTTCTCATTCACTTAAGACATCCGGAAAATTTCCCGGACGTCTGAAGGTACCCGCTCACCTGCGATCACCCGCCCATCTCACTGTTCACGCTCGCACCACCACCCCCGCGCCTACGCCTTCATCCGTGCGCACCCACGCCTGCACCCTCCACCGCTCACCGGCTGCAGACCTGCGCACGCCTGTAGATCAGCCCACGCCACCTTCCCCGCGCCCATCAGCCTGCAACACACCCGCGCCCACCATCAACTGCGCCTGCAGACCACCGCAGCCATCTCCACGCGCCTGCAGACCACCGCCCACGCCAATCGCGCCAGCGCCCTCCGCAGACCCTCCGCAGCGCACGCCATCCTCCAACCGTGCTGCAGCACCCTCCGCTGCGCTTGCAGAACCGCCTGCAGTGCCCTCTTCCCCGCGCCTGCAGACGAACGCCTGCCACGTCAGCCGCAGCAGTGCCCACGGCAGCGGCAGCAGCCACCCCCGCAGCAGCAGCAGGCGGCGGACTTCACGCCAACAGGCTGCGCAAGCTGCCGGCTGCAGCACCTCCGCCGGAGCTCGTCCGGCCACCTCCGACCACCGCGCGACTCGCCGCCACCACCGATTCGAAGCCTTTGATCCAAGGGACCTCCTCCGAGCTTCCCGCGCCCGGCCATCGGCTCCTCGTCGCGCAAGACAACGGGGAAAAATTCCCCTGTTTTGCTACAGTAAAACGTTAATTAAAATTTACATTTTCTGCCATTGCCACATTTTAATTATATTCTATTGACTCTGCATTGCGAAAAATATCCTGTAGTTTCTCATAATTGCCATTTCAGCATTGTTTCTTGCTTAAACCTTAATCTAAAGGCAATCTTGGCTTGGTTCTTGTCCAAATTGACTACGAACAAATATTTTTAAGTGGTGCGAATTTTAATACGTTATTGCCTCCCTGTGGATACGACCTGCTCCTCTGCGAGTGGTTATTTCTTGTTAAAAATTGATTAGTCGATTTTTCCACCACATTAAACTACAAACGACTTAAAAGTGAAAGATCGAACAGTCACTTGGTATTTACCATCAGCTGATCCACATTTGTGGATCACTGAGCCTTGCATTACATGATCACATCTTCATTTTAATCTTGACTGAACCCATTTATTTGAACTACATATTTTTGGGTTTAAGTTCGGCAAATGACGTTAAACTTAGTGCTGCCTGGGAGGCAACCTAGTATTTATTACAGGTAGCTCTGCATCTTCTGCATCCACGTTGACCTAGATCAACAAGAAAAGTCAAGTGATATCCCCTCCTCTTGCTTATTATATTTTGATTTTCATGCATACATTTCAATGAGAACATTGTAATGAATAAGCATGGGGGGGTGGACATTGCAAGAGGGGGAAAGTGAAAGGTAGGGAGAGAGGAACTTACTGAGGGTATTTGGATGAAAGGGGAAAGGCGGAGGGCGAGCGGTGCATGTGTGCCATCGTCGGACAAGAAAACCCTGAGATGAGGAGGATGGCGACGACGAAGGGGTTGGAGAAGTGCACGCAGGTATGAAGCGACGCGGAGGAGCAAGGCGGAGAAGACTCTGCCACTGGTATGGTGGCCAAGCGACGAGAAGAGGGAGGAGAGATCACCAGAGCTTGTGGGCTATTGGCTGAGATGAGGGAGAAAGAAATTTATGGGTTTTTGTGGCTAATTCAAGCTTGAGAGCAGCGATAAGGACAGGGGGTCCTTTTATAGCTATTGGCAGAGGTCCTTGTGCTTGGAAGGCAAGCTTCCAAGTGCAAGAATCCTCGTTAGAGTAGGAAGGTGTGGATGATACCCATATCTCTCGAGCGTTCGCATGAGAGATTGGGTGCGAATCAGATCTTGGGATTGAGTTCAAGTGATTGGGAATTCCACAGAGGATCTCCCTTCCAAATCTGAGAGGAGATCTCTGAGGAATCAGGGAGAAATCCTCCTTGAATCCTCGCCGAAGTAGGAATCCTCCGCTGTAATGGTGGAGGGCCTAATTTCAAAGAGTGGCGAGGAAGATAGGGGCTTTGCGCAATGATTTTCAAAAGCTAGGGGTCAAAATGTAATTGGGTGGACTGTTTTGCAAAGTAAGTCAAGGTGACCTCTCCTTAAGTCCAAATTTTGGTACAAACCTAATTTGGACCTAAGGAATCCAATGGTGAAGTTGGATTTTAGGTTTGACAACGTTTGACTGGATATTTTGCACAAAAACCCAATTTAGGGTAAATAATTAGCTAGGACCCCTACTTAGGTCAAAATAGGTTTCAAAGGCCAAATTGAAGGTTCTAAGCCCTAGAGGGTAACTTTCCATGAATTTTAGAGAGTTTGGTTGATTTTTATCCTAACCAGAACCTTGTTATATTAAGTGGGTTTGTTTTAGGGTTATAGAATGTCATTTAATTCTTAGATTGCACATGAACCCATTTTGGATTGAACCATCCCACTTTTCCTCTTGTTTAGTCCAATTGACCTATGTTTAACCCCTGAGAAATCTCATTGATGTACTGCAACGGTAAAATTATAGTTTTACCCTGTTATTTCTTATTTTCTTCTCAGGAACAGTTATTCCTTGAATTAGGCCCTTCTCTAGGTTATGTAGGAGCTTTTGTTCTCTTTTCTAGGTCAAAATGAGCTAGTTAGGGCTCATGATGGTGTTCCAATCATACCCCCATGCCTAGCTTTTGCTAGTCCCTTAGCAAAATTTCAAGGTTTTAACATCTGTTCTAGACCATGAGTTTCTTTCAGTAGTCATGATAAGTGCTTTTTCTTTTTCTTTTGTGACTAGGTCAGAATGTCGATAATAGGCCTAGAGGTACTCATGTACAAACCAAGATCCGGACCTGACCAGCTCTAGCCTCGATCTTCCGCAAAGGTTTTTAAGGCCCATAGGAACTATCCTAAGGTTCGTTGGACTCCGCGGTTAAAGCACTCATGCTTGAGACATATTTTAGCCTTGGTTCAGTTTGCAATGCGTTTTTGTAAGAGAGAGATAGAGGATTTATTTGTTTGGAGAGTTTTCTCTCTTTTTTTATTTTTATTTCTAGCTTTGGATTAGCTTCTCAACATGGTCTATATCGTATTTCTCGTCCCCATCATCAATCCTCAAAGGTCCCTGGCAATCGATGCTTCGTGGTAGCACCGCCCATGGCAATCCCCAGAACCCTGGCTTTCAAGATTTTGAGATAATCCTGCCCATGGCATTCCATGGCCAAATCCAGACCTTGGCAATCGACATTTCATGATAATGCCGCCCATGGTATCTGAACCAGCAGAGTGCTTACGTGCCCCCAGTAGGATATATAAATATCCTAAGAGACAAGCACCAAGGAGACGATATGTTGTTACGCATCTTCGAGGGGAATTTCCCACCTCTCCACGCTGGGAACTCGTCTAAATCAACTTGTGTTGATCGGCCGCTCCTAATCTAGGCAACTTTTTTCAGAATACTTAAACACTTTTGCGTGATTTTGATAGTTATGTGCACTAAACCAGACTGTGTGTGGATTTGGGTGCTTAGGTTACTGAGTCCTACACACCGATGGTCAGTTAACGAAGCCGAATACTCCCTAAGCCTTAGACCTAATACTTAAGCTTCGCATTTTCCCCAACCTCTTGAGGATTATCCAGATCTTAGCGGATACTTGAATTTTTAAGCCTAAGAGTCTAGTATAAAAGGCCTAAGGTCAGCTTTCCTACTAATCTCTTTTTGTGTCTCATTAGCACTTTTTTCTACTTTTCTCTTTTTTCTTGATGTGGTCTAGAACTTCAGTTAATCCCTTAATTTCTTACTAATGACTATTTTTTTTCCTTTCTCATTTTGTGCTCCTTTTTGGCATTTTGCTCTTTTTCCTCCTCATGTTTTGTAGTCTCAAAAATTTTCCCTCCCCCCTCCTAAATTTTTTTTGTTCTTTTTCAAGATTTTTTTCAATTTTTTGTGTTTTTTGTGATATGTGAATTTTTTTTTTGAAACCTTTTCTTGTGATATGATTTTTCATAACATTTTGCAGTTTCATACCCCCCCATGCCTACGATTTGCAATGTCCCTGTTGGCAAGCGCTTGATCGTGTTTTAAGTCAGTTGTGTCGTAGTATAGGTGACCAAGTGTTGTCAACAAATAAAAATTTATTACTCGAAAACCTAAGTATCCGAGGTCGAACACAGGGAGCAAATGGAATTTATTCACTAATCTCAAGAATGTAATTGAATACATAGAGTTACTCAAAACCTAATTCAGAATATAAATGCAAGAATTTGAGTCAAATGTGGCAAAAATAGAGAAATTGGACATCTAATCATGGGATCAGACGTCTTAAAAAGATATCTTTCTTCTCTCCTATTTCTTGTCTGCTTTCTCTTCTTCTTCTTCTGACCTTCTTTCTCTGATTTTCCTCTTTCCTTAGCTCTTTTTCTTCTATTCTTCTTTGGCCATCTGCTTCTTCTTCCTTGTTTCTTCTCTGCAGCTCCTTTCTCTGCTCTTGCCTTTCTTCTTCCTTCTTATTTTCCTCTGTCTTCTGCCTTTGATTTTCTTCCTTCTCTTTCTGTCTGCGGCTAAGTATCAGCTTCACCTTCTTCCTCTACGGGTCTTCTTCTTCTTCTTTCTTGCTTCTTCCTCCTTTGGCCTTCCTTAGCTCTACTTCCCTTGGCTTCAACCTTTCTTCTTCTTCCTCATTGTCTTCTGCCTTAGCTTCCTTTAGCCTTAACTCTCCTCTGACTTCCTCTTCTCTTTGGCTTCTTTCCTTCTTTCCTACACACACAACACCGAAGAGCAAAACCTACCCCTCTACCCACCCCCACGTCTCTCTCTATATATATCACTCTTCGGTACGCTCTCCCAGAGCCGAGTAATCGGGTCGGGTCGCGTTCCTGGGTCCAGGTGCATCGACATGGGTATGGTGTGTGAGGAGTGCTCGGTAGGTTAGTCGAGTCGGGTGCCAGGTCCGTGAGAGAGAGTGTCGCGAATGAGGCATGATAGGTGAGGGACCTCACCCCATGTGTATCTCGAGGCGAAGAACATAAAACACAAAATCAATTTATTGCATGCGCCGTGCTCATACGTTCAGGAGGTGGGACTAATGTCCCACCCGCTTCTACGCATTCGCCCGCCGGAGCTCTTTCTTCCAATTGCTACAGCTGGAGGCCTCGCAGCAACCACTATCAGATTGGACTCACTCTCGCCCTCAGTCCGCACAACCTGGGGTCCTGAAACTTGATGCTTGCAGCCTGAAGATCGAGAACAAGCAAGCTCGTGTGCTTGTTAATGGCAGACGGGGGCTCTACTCTGCACAACGCAAAAGGAGCCTTGCAGCTCTATCAGACCACAGGAGAACCTTTGCTGTGTCACGACGAAGGTGAGGCGGGGGTCGACGTGGCTCAGACCGACCTAGGCGTGCGTGCCTCGGTCGGACTGTGACTATGTGAGTGGGTGTGTTCGGTGAAGTGTGGAGTGCGTGTAGCGGTCTGTGAGTGGGTGGAAAGTGTTCAGTGGACTATGGCGGAGGTGTTGAGGTTGGTGGCAAGACGTGTGGAGGCGTGTGGTGATGGATGCATCTCGCCGGAGGTTGGCCGGAGATGGGAAGATGTGTGCGGACAGTGGCAGTCGAGGGGTAATTCGTGAAATAGATTGAGGGGAATTGAAGAGGGGATAGAGACGAGTGATTGTAACCTAAGTGGACGAAGGGGGAGAGATGGCGACTGGTAGTACCTGCTGTCGTTGGAGAAGAAGGTATCTAGTGGAGGGAGACGGCGGCGACGGCGGGGCTAGAGATGCTCGCGCGAGTGTTGCACGACGTGGAGGAAGATGGTGAGGGCGGCTTTGCCACTGGTATGGTGGCAGAGCAATGAAAAAGAGGAGGGCGGCTCGTCGGAGCTTGTTGGACTACTTGTCCGGAGGAGAAGAAGAAGAAATTGTGGTGGATCTTTGGCCAAGTCGAGCTGAAGAGGTGTGGCCGGAGATGGGGGTCATTTTATAGTCGTTGGCAGGGACTCCTATGCTTGGAAGACAAGCCTCCGAGCATAAGAGACCTTGTCGGAGATGGAATTTTGTGGGATACCCAAATCTCTCGTGTGTTCGCATGAGAGATTGGGTGTGAATCAGGGATTAAGACCACGCTCAGATGGAAGGGAATTCCTCAGAGAATCTCCCTTCTAAATTTGGGAGGAGATCTCTGAGGAATTAGGGAGTACTTCCCCTCCATTCCTCGCCGATGTAGGATTTCTCCCCATTAATGGTGGAGGGACCTATTTGTAAGAGTGGCGAGGAAGTTAGGGGGTCTGTGCAATGGGTTTCGAAAGATAGGGGCCAACATGTAATTAGGTGTACTAATTTGCAAAGTAGGTCAAGATGACCTCCCTTTAGGTCAAAATTTTGGTACAAACCTAATTTAGGCCTAAGGAATCCAATGGTGAAGTTGAATTTTAGGTTTGACTATGTTTGACTGGACATTTTGCACAAAAACTTAAATTAGGTCGATTGATGAGCTAGGACCCTAATCTAGGTCAAAATAGGTTCCAAAGGTTAATTTGAAGGTTCTAAATGCTAGGGGATATTTTTCCATGAATTTTAGAGGGTTTACTTGATTTTTATCTTGACCAGAACCTTGTTGAATTAAGCGGGTCTGTTTTAGGGTTATAGAATGTCATTTAATTCTTAGATTGCACATTAACTCATTTCTGATTGAACTAACCCACTTTTTATCTTATTCAGACCATTTGACCTATGGTTTGCCTTTGAGAAATCCCATTTATGTACTACAATGGTAAAATTACAGTTTTAACCTTTATTTCATGTTTTCTTCGTAGAACACTTATTCCTTGAATTAAGCCCTTCTCTAGGTTATGTAGGAGCTCTTATTCTCTTTCTTAGGTCAAAATGAGCTAGTTAGGGCTCATTATGAGGCTCTCATCAGTCCCCATTGTAAATTAGGTGGGTTCGAATTCAGCTTAGTTCATTCATTAGGACAGGTGTTGGGCAGGAGAATGGGTTGAGGTGACTGTTGTGAACGATTTCTAGACTCGGGTACGGGTACCTGAGGTGGAGTCAGCTATTCTAATGGATGAACCCTAAAGTGCAATATGAATTCAGCATAGAAATTCCATTAAAGGTTTTGGGTTTTTCAAAGAATGATGGGTTGCCTCCCGTTAAGCGTTGAGTTTTACGCCATCGGCTGGGTGCAATGAGATCAAGGAGAATGGAGGATAAAGGATATCTCAGCCAAATCCATATCGGTCATGTCAATGAACGATTTGACTCTCTGACCATTCACAACGAAGGGCTCAAAGTTGTGGCTGAGTGAACTGATCTCAATGGCTCCATTTCTAAATATCCGTCAAACTAGGTAGGGTCCGATCCATTTAGATCAAAGTTTTCCTAGGAACAACTTGAGTCTGGCATCAAAGAGTAGGACCTTTTGACCAGGATGAAAGATCTTTCTAGATATGTCCTTATCGTGAAAGGCTTTAACTCACTCTTTGTAAATTCATGAGTTCTCATACGCATTGTGGCGTAATTCATCGATCTCGCTCATTTGAAGCTTTCTATGGGTTCCAGCCTTAGAAAGATCTAGTTTGCAATTCCGTACTACCTAATAGGCTTTATGCTCCAATTCAATGGGGAGGTGACACGCCTTCCCATACACCAGTCTGAAGGGAGACATACCTAATTGGGTCTTGTGGGCGGTCTTGTAAGCCCACAAAGCTTCCGAAAGTTGGGATGACCAATCCTTCCTGTCAGGTCGGATAGTAACCTGGAGGATTTTCTTGATCTCCTGGCTAGATAGCTCAGGTAGCCCATTAGTTTGGGGGTGGTGAGGAGTAGAGATTCAGTGCGACACCCCATATGTAGTCATCAGTGACCTGAACTGAGAGTTTGTGAAATGGGTCCCTCCATCAGAAATTATTGCACGTGGAATCCCAAACTGTGAGAAGATGTTTTGGTGAATGAACTTGATAACAACTTTGTGATCATTGGTTCGGGTCGGAATGGCTTTGATCCACTTGGAGACATAGTCAATAGCGAGTAAAATGTATTCGAAGCCATCATTTCACATACCAGAATTGGTTGTAAAGTCATCATATCTCGATGGCTCATGTTGCCCAAGGTCTGGCAATGGGTACATGCCTTATAGTGATTGTATGCATCCTTGAAAATTGTGGGCCAATAAAAGCCGCACTGGATGACTTTTGCTATGGTTTTATGTCCTGAAAAGTGTCCACCGCATGCTTGGTCATGGCAGAAAGAGAGTATGTCTTTGAATTCCGCTTCTGCGACACATCGTCGAATTATTTGATCAGCATCAATGCAGAACAGATGCGGGTCTTCCCAAAGGTAATACTTGGCATCGGAAAGCAATTTGTCCTTCTTGGCCTTCGGCCAATCGGACGGGATCTGATGTGATGCTAAGTAGTTTACTATGTCAGCAAACCATGGAAGCCCTGTATTGATAGTCAGAAGTTGCTCATCGGGAAAGTGTTTCGTGATGGGTCCGGAAGGGTAAATGATCTCAAAAGGAAGGTGGGATAAGTGATTAGCTACTACGTTCTATTTTCCCGCTTTGTCAAGAATCTCAAGGTTAAATTCTTGCAACAGCAAGATCCAGCGGATTAATTGAGGTGTCGCGTCCTTCTTTGCAAGGAGATGCCTCACAGCTGTGTGATCTGAGTAGATGATAACATGGGAACCCAGGAGGTAAGATTTGAATTTTTCTAGGGCAAATACTACGGCTAGCAGCTCTTTCTCAGTAACCGTGTAGTTACGCTGAGCCTCGTCAAGTGTTTTGCTAGCGTAGTAAATGACCATGGGTTTCCCGTCAATTTTCTAACCCAAAACCGCTCCTACAGCGAAGTCAGATGCATCGCACATGATCTCAAAGGGTTGAGACCAATCAGGGGATTGTAGGATCAGGGCTTGGGTAACTCAGTCACCAAGGATCTCAAATGCTTGAGTGCATTCCTTGGAGATTTCGAAAGGTACATCCTTGGAGAGAAGAGTAGTCAGAGGACGTGCGATTTTCAAAAAGTTAGGGATAAATCGATGGTAAAAATCGACGTGCCCCAGAAAAGATCGGATGTCCTTGATCGAGCTAGGAATAGGGAGTTTGGAAATCAGATTCACCTTGGCTTGATCGACCTGGATGCCTTTCTCTGAAATCAGATGTCCCAGGATGATTCCCTCAAGCACCATGAAATGGCTCTTTTCCTAGGAAAGAACCAGATTCACGTCAATGCATCGCCTGAGTATTTGGACCAAGTGCTGGAGGCAATTGTCAAATGATGCTCCAAATACTAAAAAGTCATCCATGAAGACTTTTAGATAATCACCTATCATATCTGAGAATATGGTAAGCATGCACCGCTGAAAAGTCGCGGGTGCATTGCAGAGACCGAACGGCATCCTTGGGAACGCGTACGTCTTGAAGGGGCAGGTGAAAGTGGTCTTTTCTTGGTCCTCAGGATGGATTACCACTTGGTTATAACCGGAGTACCCGTCAAGAAAGTAGAAGAACCTATTTCCCGCTAGTTTCTTGAGGATCTGATCAAAAAATGGTAGTTGGAAATGATCCTTCTTCGTAGAGGAATTGAGTCTTTTGTAATTAATGCAGACTCTCCATGAGTTAGCTATACGGGTCGGTATGACCTCTTCGATTTCAGCCGTAATGATGGTGAGTCCTGCCTTTTTAGGCACAACCTGGATTGGACTCACCCACCGACTGTCGAAGATTGGGTAGATGATCCCTACATCTAACCACTTAATTATCTCCTTTTCACAACCTCCTGCAGATTAGGGTTTAAACGTCTCTGCATTTCTCACGAAGGTCGTGTGCCCTCATCGGTGTAGATTCGGTGTGTGCAATAAGAGGAGCTTATGCCGGTCAAGTCATCGAGAGTCCATCCAATGGCTCTACGATGTTGCTGAAGAACAATAATCAGACGAGATTCCTGGTCAGGTGTGAGTCTGGAGTTGATAATCACAGGAAATGTCTGATTGGAACCCAAAAAGATGTATTTTAGATGATCGGGAAGGGGCTTGAGTTCTAGGATGGGATTATCAGCAGCAGCGGGCGATTCAGGGTGTGTGTTAGGAACAAGGGTAGGAGTTATGGGTGTATCTAGATCAGGTTCAGGCTCCTCTGTTTGTGGGTTTTGATCTTCTAGTGGTTGATTGGGGATAATCAGGTTGTCCTCGATATGCGGTTTATCAACCACGACTTTGATATCACATATTTGCTCGATAACACCGCAATTAATCCCTTGTTGGGCCTTAAAGATGTCAATCTTTAGAGTTTGGTTCCCAAATTTTAATTTTATTTGGCCCTCCTCACAGTTTATGTTGGCTGTAGCAGTGGCCAGAAAAGGTCTCCTTAGTATAATCGGTGTATCCCTTGGGTTCTCAGGTGCATCCATATCTAGAACTATAAAATCCACCTGGAAGTAGAAATCCTGTACCCTAACAATGACATCCTCGAGTATTCCTTAGGTGACTTGATGGATCGATCGGCTAACTGTAACGTCACCTCTGTCGATCTAAGCTCGGACTCTTCAAGGTGGTCAAGGAGGGATGTAGGTATTAGGCTTATGGAGCCACCTAGGTCCAACAAGGCTCTGTCAAATTGGGTATCACCAATTTTACATGAAATAAGGGGAGTACCTAGGTCTTTTGCCTTGGGTGGGAGTTTGCTCAATATTACAGAGCTGGCTTGCTCTGACAATACAATCGGACTCCCACTTTTGGTTCATGGCTTACGCTTGAGTGTACACACGTCTGTCAGAAATCGTGCGTAAGTCGATATGTGGTGGATTGCATCCATCAAGGGCATGTTTATCTGGACCTGTTCAAAGAGCTTGACCAGATCATCCTTAGGAGCCACGGGTTTGGTTATCCTCTTTCCCTTGGTCAGGGCCTTGGGAAATGGAACCTTGGTTGGTTCCTCTAGAATAGGTCTAGGTTCTTGATCTGGGATAGGGGTATCCTGGATAACTATGCTAGGGCTTGGGTTACTACCAGGCTTGGAGTGGTTTGGATAAGGTGGGTCTTGAGTTGCTTTACCACTACGGGTTGTTATGGAGTTTAATCCTACCTGATTTTGGTTTGGGGTCGGTAAAATGGGTGGCTGCTTTTGAAATCCTGCGTAAGATGTCGAAGCTTCCATCCCGTCGGGTGATGGAACAGAAGGGGCCTGACAAATCATATGTGCGTGGCCTGGATTTGGGTTCATAACGCACCTCTAGGTCGGCACGTTATTTGGGTTCGGTAGAGGTTGCCAAGGAAGGGTGCTAGGTTGGCGGGAATTCACCATCTGGGAGAGTTGATTGCAAACCTCTGTGATCTTGTCCTTGTGTTGTCTGTGTATTGCCACATTCGTCTTCTGAATGTCAGCCAGTGTTTGAAGGATAAGAGTCATTTGATCTTGGTTTGGCCCAGATTGATAGGTGGGGTTGGGTTGAGCTGAGGCGGTTGATATGAACGAGGAGCTTGTGGATAGGGTTGATAAGGTGGTCTTTGATTATGAGAATTTCCCGCCCATAGGAAGTTTGGATGATTTCGCCATCCAGGGTTGTAGGTATTGGAGAATGGGTCATTCTGGATGGTGTTGAGGTCCTCACAGGTCTAAGGAGCCTCAGGAAAGTCAGAGTACGAGGGTTTAGAGTTCCCCCAACTAGAATAGAGTGGATCATAGGTCCCTCCGGTCCTGGAGTCAGACGGGGGTGGATATGGGTCCATCCCCTGAGAAGATCGGTGATAGATGTTCTGCACAGTTTCCCTCACAAAAGGTGGCTGTGCAAATGAGTTCTGCGTAGAGGTGGCTCTTTGTAGATGCTGAGTCAGCTCATCCACCTTCTTCTCTATGATAGAGACCTTGTCCAACCCACTGGCTATCAGCTCCAAGTCAACGGATGTGGACAGGCTCTGCGTCTCATGTGCTCCTTTAAGATTCGTCAATGCGCGAGCATTCATCCAGTCGAATAAGCCCATGGAGTCATTATTGATGAAGTTATCGCACATATTTTCAAGAATCTCCCACACCGTGTCCTCATGTTGAACCATGATGTTTCCTCTGCAGGTTGCATTGATGAACAATCAAATGTCCTCACGGAGTCCCGGGTAAAAAGACTAGACTTGTTCCCATTTAGGAACTCCGTGATGGGGGCACTTTCGCATGAGATCCAAGAATCGATCCCATGCCTCATGAAGAGGTTCTCCTGATTGTTGAGTAAAATGAGTGATCTGGTGGCGCAAGGCATTTGTCCGGCCAACGGAGAAGAACTTCTTCAAAAATTCAGACTGGAGTTCGACCCATGTGTTGATCGGACGAGTTTGAGTCTAATACCAATGAGCATCCTTGTCCATGAGGGAGAAATAAAACATCTTCATGAGTAGAATATCTCAATTTTGTACATCTGACCTGAAGGTTTGTTCCAGATGTTTAAGTTGTTTGATATGCTGGAATGGATCCTCGGAGTTAAGCCCATGGAATTTTGGTATGGCATGAATCATATTAGGCTTGAGTTCAGAATCACGACCTCCAGCCAGGATTTGGACTCGAGGCTCGATTGCCACCGCAGCGGGATTATAGTGATCTCGCATCATAGGATGCTACGGTGGGTTTACAAAGTTTTGGAATAGATCATTTAAGCGCTGAAGTTGGTGCTCATGGTTGTTCTCTTCTTCAATGGGTTGTGCCATGATGGAAGAAGAAGGAGAACTCGGTTCTGATGAATCAGAGGAGAGATCTATGTGGTGGGGTTGCTGCACAAACATGGGCGTCGAGGCTTGGCCTCTGCAGGAGTGGATTTCTAAAGGAGGTCTTAAGGATGGTTTTAAGGACCTCCTACCAAACATGCACTAAAGGATTTGATGAGATGAGAATGTGCTAGACCCAATCGAGACACCCAAAAAATGTTGGGTGACTATAGAGGTTCGGGGCGGATGATACCCCTTAGTCAAAAAGGCCGTCCACCCAAGAAATACCTGGGTAGCCAGAGAGGGAGAGTTCCTCAAAGACCCCTACATGGTAGAGCGTCCCCACGAGTTACAAGGTTTCCCCCACCTGACCTCTGTTGTCACTGAGATCCCAGGTAGATTAGAATGGGGACCTTGACCTCTTAAGTCTACCTCTTTTAATTAAGATCAAGGTGCTTAGGGTTTCACTTGAACTTTAGGTCGTTTGAGTCAAAAAGTGACCTAATTTTAAGGTTGGTTGACCCAAAGGGTCAACTTCACCTCTTTGTTCCTTTGAGAGCTTTTAGGTCCTCTCTTTTAGGGTTCAAGTGAATTAAGAGCTTGATTTTCTTAGGGTTTCTCTTAGATAAATCTCTTCAAACAAGGCTTAGGCACACCTCCTTTTGAAAGTTTTGATTCTTTGCTTAAGAGATGTGTCTCTAAAACCCTAGATTGAAATCCTTAAGTTGGCTCTATTTGGTCCAATTTAGTTGCCTCAAAGATGGCATCTAGGGCTCAATTAAGAAGGTGTTAGCCCTAGTTACCTTAAATGGATGTGCAATTCAAAGAATGTGTTGAAATAAAAATCAGGCAACTTTGGTGAATTACTAAATATGGAAGCAGGTAGCCCTAGATTGATTTTTCTTTGTTTTCCTTTTCAGATTTTGAGGGGATTAGGAGAAAGGGCTAGTGAGGATTTACCTGTTCCAGGTGTGGTTGTTGTGGGGCTATTTTCTTTTTTCTTTTCTTCCCCTAAAACAATCACAACAGAAGAAAGAGAGTTAGTACTGAATCAGAGGTTGTGATCAAAGTTTCTAAAATGCCCGTTGCTCCCTGGCAACGACGCCAAAATGTTTATGGGGTGAAATCGATGTTTAAAAGATAAATGCTTTGCAGTATAAGTGAAATCGCTTTGCAAGCAAATAAGAATCTTATTACTCGAAAACTTAGGAATCTGAGGTCGAACAAGGGGAGCAAATTGGTATTTAAGAACTAACAGCACAATCTCAAATTAATAAAATGAGATGTTCAATAATCAATAGAATGAGATTCAATGTATATGAATGCTAAAGAGAATAATAGCGATGTAAAAAGAAATAGAATGTCTTGCTTCTCTCCTCTCTGATGTCTTCTTCTTTCTTCTCTTTTCTTCCTTCTCTGATTTCTTCTTTCTTTCTCTGCAGCTACTTTTCTCTTCTATCTTCTTCTTCCTTCTTTTTCTTCTCTTGGTTTCTTTCTCTTTCTGTACCTTTGATTCTCTCTGCGGCTCCTTCCTTCTCTTCTTCTTTTCCTTCAGCTATGGCTTCCTTCCTTTCTTCCTTGGATTCTATTTTCTTTCTTTTCCTTTCTTCTTCAGTAGCGCCTTCTTCTTCCTTCTTCATCCTCTGCCTTCAAGTGCTCCTTAGCCTCTGTTGCCCTTTAGCTTCTTTCCTTCCCGCAGCTCCTTCTTCTTCAGCTTCCCTTCCTTTTTTCCGGGCACACATGAGTGCAAAACCTACCCGTACCCTCCCTGTGTACACACTCTCTCTATTTCTCTTTTCGATTTGCTCTCCCAGAGCCAGCCAATCGGGTATCCAAGTCAAGATACGCGCACCTGGGTCCAGGCGCACCGGCGTGGGTGGTGCGTGAGGAGTGCAGGGTAAACGGGTTAGGTAGCCAGGTTTGCGTAGCGTGGGTCGCAGACGAGGCGAGTGAGCAGGTGAGGGGACCTCACCCAGTGATCTGAGGCGACAAGAAGAAAACACAAAAATAATTTAAATTACTCACCTGCGCTGAAAACTTCCGAGGTAGGACTAAAGTCCCACCAGCTTCTTCGCGCGCACGCAGGGTGGATGCCCATGCAATTGCTGTAGCTGCGGTCGATGTGGCTTCGATTGCTAGGTGCGAAAGAGTCGTGGAATGTTTTTGCATACCTGGAGCTCTTCTGCCTGGAGCGATGCAACCTGGAGCGAGATGGCGAGCTCCTTCACACCTGCTCCATTGGCAGCAGGGGGTCGGACCTGCACTTCACAAATACTGCCTCGTAGCCCTATCAAAGCACTTGGGTAGCTTTGCAAAGGTGAAGCGATGGGTGGCGTGTCATAGAACGGCCTAGGCGTGCGTGCCTAGGTCGGACTGTGACTATGAAAGTGCGTGTGTTCGGTGAAGGTGTAGGGTGCGTGTGGCAGTCAATGAAGGGGCGGGTGATGATCAGTGAGTGATGGCGGAGGTTCTGAGGTAGTTGGAGAGGCGTGTGGATGAGTGGAGTGGTGGATGAACCTTCGTCGGTGGTCTACTAGAGATGAGGAAGATGGAGGTGGTCGGTGGCTGTCGAGGGTGATTTTGTGAAATAAAGGGGGGAAAGTGAAAGGTAGGGAGAGAGGAACTTACTGAGGGTATTTGGACGAAAGGGGAAAGGCGGAGGGTGAGTGGCACATGTGTGCCATCTTCGTAGAAGAAAACCCTGAGATGAGGAGGAGGACGACGACGAAGGGGTTGGAGAAGCGTGCGTAGGTATGGCGCGATGCGGAGGAGCAAGGTGAAGACTCTGCCATTAGTATGGTGGCCGAGCGATGAGAAGAGGGAGGAGAGATCGTCGGAGCTTGCGGGCTATTGGCCGAAGATGAGGGAGGAAGAAATTTAGAGGTTTCTGCGGCCAATTCAAGCTTGAGAGCAACGACAAGGACAGGGGGTCCTTTTATAGCTACTGGCAGAGGTCCTTGTGCTTGGAAGGCAAGCTTCCAAGTGCAAGAATCCTCGCCGAAGTAGGAAGGTGTGGAGGATACCCATGTCTCTCGAGCGTTCGCACGAGAGATTGGGTGCGAATCAAATCTTCGGATTGCGTTCAGATGATAGAGAATTCCTCAAAGGATCTCCCTTCCAAATCTGAGAGGAGATCTCTGAGGAATCAGGGAGAAATCCTCCTTGAATCCACGTCAGAGTAGGACTCCTCTGCTGTAATGGCGGAGGGACCTAATTGCAAAGAGTGGAGAGGAAGATAGGGCCTCTACGCAATGATTTTCAAAAGCTAGGGGTCAAAATGTAATTGGGTGGACTGTTTTGCATAGTAGGTCAAGGTGACCTCCCCTTAGGTTCAAATTTTGGTACAAACCTAATTTGGACCTAAGGAATCCAATGGTGAAGTTGGATTTTAGGTTTGACCACGTTTGGCTAGACATTTTGCATAAAAACTCAATTTAGGGTAAATAATTAGCTAGGACCCCTACTTAGGTCAAAATAGGTTTCAAAGGCCAAATTGAAGGTCTGAACCCTAGAGTGTATTTTTCCATAAATTTTAGAGGGTTTAGTTGATTTTATCCTGACCAAAACCTTGTTATATTAAGTGGGTTTGTTTTAGGGTTACAGAATATTATTTAATTCTTAGATTGCACATGAACCCATTTTTGATTAAACCATCCCACTTTTCCTCTTGTTAAGTCCAATTGACCTATGTTTAGCCTCTGAGAAATCCCGTTGATGTACTGCAATGGTAAAATTACAGTTTTACCCTTTGTTTCTTGTTTTCTTCTCAGAACAGTTATTCCTTGAATTAGGCCCTTCTCTAGGTTATATAGGAGCTTTTATTCTCTTTTCTAGGTTAAAATGAGTTAGTTAGGGCTCATAATGGTGTTCCCATCGGATTTTTACTAAGGGTGAAGTACGAGCTTTAGATGTGGATTGACTTTTCACTTGGATTTATTGCATAGACTACAACAAAACACATTCACTATTATCTGGATTACTAAAGTATTGGATGAAAACAAAAGACATAAATCTCTAGTCAAACTCTTGATAGAAATCTGTCATGTAGGACCACTTTGCATTTAGTCTTGCATTTGCTAGGGACTAGCAAGATTTAACCATGGGGGTGTGATTGCACAGCAATCATGCAACCTAAAACATTTGAATTGAGCTAGATTCTAGCATAACTTCGAGTCAATGCATGCATAAGCATCGTAATTCGCACAATAACTAGTTTATAAGTCATATAGATAATATCGTCATTTTATGACCTAAAAGAGAGATGATTTTAATTGCAGATGATTCGAAGTCACAGATGTCAGATCAAACCGAACAGATCTGATTAGAACGACGACGGGAGTCCAACGGTTCCGAAATCGTCCCGATCAGACAACTAGAGCATCATGTGTAGTCCATAGAAGAATGGAGATCATGGAGCCAAAGGACAAAGATTTGAGCCTTAGATGAAGAATCCAACCACACGGATGAATCCAGATTGACGATCGCAGTCTAATGGCATAAAAATCAACCTGATCGGAGGTCTACATCACCAGATACAAAGAAAAGAAGATGGACGACCATGATGGTGCTACGTGGTGCCATCATAGTCTCTCTCTGACCACCGCCCCATGTAGGAAGGTCGCACTGCATGCTATGGGCCATTGGATCTTCATCCAACGGCCACTAGCGCGCCACGTCGCTCGCTTGGATTGGATAAGCATAAATAGAAACAAACAAGCATATATACCAAAAGGTTCGTTCAACGCATTGGCTCACGCATGCGCGCAAGCACGGGATGCAGGTACGAGCCGTGTGCTGTGTAAAATTAAAGTGGCATTGGCTGTTTGGGCATGGGCAGGTGCAATTGCGCGATCGGAGGACAGCGGTGTGACCACGTGGCGCGATTAGAGCCCTCCGTGGGCGAACGCATGATTGCACATGTTTTGCGAGATTTGGAAGGTAAGGCAAGTGTGCGTAAGCCGTTCGATCGTCACAGTCCGATGGCTAAGGATAAGACTGAAAAGGGCCTTGCAGGTGCGTGCACGGAGAGATGTTGTAGTGGGCACGCGAGGAGGAAGCGAGGCCGTACGATCTTTGATCCAACGCTCCAACGGCTGCCACGTGTCGCCACCAGAGCAAATCCGAGCGTAGAAGGCCTTTTGAAGTCTATTTTGAGGCCAAATCAGAGTCGTTGATCTCTCGATCAATGGATTTGATGAACCAGGGGTTGTTGGACAATTTTAAGGCCTTAAATACCCTTTTTGCCCTCCACAAAAGCTACAAAAGAAGGCCCAGGGCCCCCCAGTTAAAGCATGAACTTAGAATCTCTCTCCTATCAACTCCAGATCTCTTCTACCGTCTTTCTGCAATTTTCCATCCTGGCACTCTCGATCGGAGGTGCTACCGTATCTTGCACAAGCATCCCATAAGCGACGTCATTTCTTTGCTACTTTCTTCTCTCTCTCTCTCTTTCTATCTATCTGTCTCTATTAGCATTTTCTACTATGAAAAACATTATCTAATTGCAATAAAATTCTGATTCTCTGGATATCTGCTTTATACATATATACATATATATATCTAGTTAGAATTAGTTTTATTGAAATGTTTCTGTATAAATTGAGATTGCCTCCCTACGAAAGACCTGGTACTCACCGAAGTTTTATAAGTTTATTTGTTGATGTGTTTTTGCGGTATAGTACAACTAAACAACTTTGAAAATGCGAATTATGTGCCGAACAAGTTGGCACCATTGCTGGGGAGGCAACAAAAATTTTTGAATCTTTCTTTGATGTGTATTTGAGATTTCTAACTCACCACTTTCATTTATTTCATGTGTGCAGGAAACGAAGAAATTTGAATCAAACGCTACAGCGGAGAAAGTGCGGGTTCGAATCTTAAGTAAGTACCCGTAGGTTAGATTAGTTAGATTTAGAAAGTTTAGGATTTGCTTGAACCCTAGGATTAGTTAGAATTTGCTTGTTTGAAAAAAAGAATTCTCTTGATTTTTAGGCTAAAATAAAGTTTTATCTTAAAAATTCAATTCCCAAAGATTTGCATGTCCAAAAATTCTCAAATTTTGATTGGGCGTGGATTTAAAAGTCAGTAATAAGCAATCCAAAATTCATGCAAATTGGAGTTCCAAAAAATTTTTAAAAATTCACGCACTAATCTGTTATCAATTTGGTTATTGTTCCTAAATTTTTGGAGTTAAAAATACTATAAGAATTGTTATACAAATCCGAATGAAGTGAAATTTATGGCACTAAATTTCAAAGAAAGTCAGAATTGTTATAAAAATCTGAGAAAAATATTTCTTGCTCGTTTGGTTTCATGAATTATCTGATCACGAATTGGGGGTCCAAATAGACTACAAAACTCCCAGTACAGTTTAAATATGAAAAAAATAGAAAACATGCATTAAAATTCTTGAATTTTTTTTTGTGAGTGTCTAATTAGTGGTGTAATAAGAATCAATTGATTTTATTGCTTGGGTCGCACCACTCATCATTTTGGACCTAAAAGAATCATTTAGAGCTATCTGTGCTTAGGGTTTCACTCTAGGGATAGAGCACACCTGCATTTTCATACTCAAAGGAAATCTATCAAACAAATTGTTATTTGTAAAACTCTTTGTGTACTTCATCAGAACCTTTATTGAAATTATTTAATCAAGTGAACCCTAAAATTCCTTAAAACAAGCATTTGGATCTTAAAAGATACTTCATCATAAGAAATTGCTTGTGAACCCTGTTTGCCTAAGTACTTTACACATTTCAAAATCAATTTTAAGGGAAAACACCCCCATAACGCCCATCATATTCCAAAAGCACATCAAACCCAAACCTAAAATTTAGTAGACGTGCCCTAAGCAGGACTAATAGACTTGGGGACTTGAAACTAGATTGGGCTAAGGTCAAGGCCTTATCTACCTGGACCCACTGGTGACAAGAAAGGTTGGTGCGGTAACTGCATTAACCTTTAGTGGTGTCCCGCCATGTGAGGTGTCCTAAGGGGTCCCTCCCTTCTGGCCAGCCAAGTAATTCAATGGTTGACCTAACCTAGTCGTGTTTTGGGGAGTCAAGATCATATCTATTTAAGGTTGACACTCTAAGGATCAGTTTGATTGCTTGCATTGAGTAGGCGAGGGTTTCTCTCATCTGTCTTCTCTCTCTCATCTATTAACTTTCTTCTAGTACATGGATGCTAAAAGGTCTCTGAACCTTGTTTTGGTACCACCTTTAGAGAGTAAACTAAAGAGAAGACCTTATCTTTTTGAATACATTCCAATGACTAATTGCCATGAGGAAGAACTGATTGAGGAGGAAACCATGGACCCATACTCTTTTGCCTCACACTATTCTCCCTATCCCAACCCTTCCCTGACTTCAACTTCTTCAGGATGGGAGAACTCTCCTCAACACCCTTAGATGGCCATCCAACGATTTAAGCAAGCTCCTAGCTCAATGGTTGCATCCCTACTATCGCATGCGAGGAGCGCAGGTTTGAGCCTTGATGTGTAGCCCCTCCTAACGCGAGTGTGAGTGAAATTCGATCGTACAATGATGGATGAATGCGCTCGATCAAGCCACATCAGTGCTCAATTGCACCACAGCTCTGCAGCGGGTGTGCGCTTGTGTGCTTTCTATTGCACGATCACAATCAGACGACGAGGTGGCAGCCACATTGCACAACGGATGGCATCGAGCATGATCATGCGCAATCTAACATGCCCTATGTGCGCTGTGTGAAGCGTTGTCTTGTGAGCTCTGAGCCACATGATGACCATCCAATGGCCGATGAAGACCCTCGCATTTGCCAGCAGAGTGTGTAGTTGTGTGTGTGTGAGCGTGCACACTACATGCATGGTGTCCGAGCGGGTGCACAGTTGGGTGCAGGCAAATCATTTTCCATATCTATATACGTCTATATAAATACATATATATATATATATATACATATATATAGATCTCTATATATACATATATACACACATATACATACATACGTACATACATATATGTATATGTATATACATACATACATACATACATACATACATACATACATACATATATGTATATATATATATATATACATATACATATATGTATGTATGTATGTATGTATACATATATACATACTGATTGCGCAATAATCATGGGACTTAATTAACTAGAATTGAGTTAGAACCTAACTTAACTTAGGAAACATACATACATAAGCTGCATATGTTGCATCATAACTGCTTTACTTAGCTATTCATAGAATAATGCTATTTTACTTTACTAATTAGTGAATAATTGTATTTACAGATAATAAGGAACTTAGGAGATGGTCTGAAGTTGAATAAAAGCTAGATAGAAGATGGAGCTAAAGCAGAGCTGGAGTAGAAGCTTGGAGCAAAGTTGGGAATAAAGAAGAAATGAAGATAGAGAGTAAGAAGGAGGTAGACTAGGTTACCTATAAGAATAATTGTAGAAATTGAAGTAAAGAAGAACTTAGGACAACCCATTCCTTAAGCAAGCCTCCTATTAGCCTAATTTAGCCTAAAAACCCAAACATGGATAGTGCTATCCATGTTCCTACTCATACTATCCCTTCTCACATACCCCAGTTGGGATATCTCCATCCTAAACCCTAAACTCACTTTCCAGCACACTTCTGAACGTCTAGGCAGTGTGTCTGGATGTCCAATCTTTGTAGAAACCCTAGCCAGAACCTAACTCCAATACTGATATAGAATTGTACATTCAACCTATTCTCCAGATGTCCAACTTTGAAGTATAAGTCATTTAACCACACTTCTGAACGTCTGGAGGTCCTCTTTGGTTCCTATTTTTGGAATTGGAAGCCCGAACTTGCCTCCTTTGACCTAGAAACCTTACCATACACCTTAGGAAACCTATTTAGAGACCTCCTAAACCTATCCCGCTACCTTTAACCCTAACCTAATTAGGTTAGACCCTAATCCTAATCTAAGAACCTAATGAGGTTCACACTAAACCTGATTGACTCAATGTAAATCAATTAGGCTAACCCTTTAATTAATTGGGCTGATGGAATCCAATTGGAGTCTACCTTTGTCAATTAGACTACAATAAGTCTAATTAGAATCAAGTAAACTTGGCCTGATCAAGGTGCATACCTAGTTGATTGGTTGCAACCTAATACAATCAAGTTCACATAGGACTTGATTGGATACAATCCCACCCATGCAAGTCTAATTGGATCCAATTAGAATCCAATTGACTCACCCACAACTTAATTAGGTTGATGAAGAACCTAATTAGGGATTTCCTAACTTAATTACACACACATGCACTTAATTAGACTAGGACAAAACCACCTAAACCCAACCTACTAGACCATAGGCTAACCCAACCCACTTAGGACTAAATCCAACTCAACCCCTCCTCACCTCTAGCATTTGGATGACCACTCTAGAAGACTCTAGAGTACTCCACCTTTCTCCGAACCTAGTCCATTCACCCCCCAACTTCTTCCCTAAAAAGTGGATCTACGAAGATGTTGAAGCGACCGTCTCGATCGTGTTTTAACAGTTATTGCGTCATAGTATAGGTGATCAAGCGTCGTCAACAAATAAAAGTTTTTATTACTCAAAAACTGGAGTATCTGAGGTCGAACACAGGGAGAAATCGGAATTTACTACTAATCTCAATGTAATTGAACACTTTAATTACTCAAAACGTTAATTCAAATGTAAATGCATGAGTTTGAAAAGCAATTATGATAAAAAGAAAGAATTGGACGTCTGATCATGAGATCAGACATCTTAAAAGATGTCTTTCCCTTCTTTGATTCTTCTTCCTTTATTCTTTCTCTACAGTGCCTTGCTTTTCTTCTGCCTTCTTTCTTTCTTCCGCAGCCTTCACTTTGCTTCTTTCTCTTCTGTCTTCTTCTTTTTCTCTGCAATCCTTCTTTCTTCCTTCTCTTCTATCTTCTGCGAAGGCTTCTTCTTCCTTGGTCATCTGTCTCTTCTCTGAAGCCTTTCTTCTTCTTCTTCTCTGCCTTGCTCAACCTCTTCTTTAGAGTTCTTCTGCTCCTTCTCTTCTCCTTCCTGCGGCTAAGTCTCTTCTCTTCAACTCTCAGCCTACCTGCACAAGGAGCAAAACCTACCCTGTCCCTCTACCCGCACATCTCTCTCTCTCTAAGAATCACTCATAGGACGCTCTCCCAGAGCCGCGGGTATTCGGGTCGTGTAGCGCACCCGAGACCAGGCGCACCGGCGTGAGGGTGATGCACAAGGTGTGCTCAGATAAGGTCGGGTCGGATATCACTAGATCCGCGAGGTGAAACCGCGGACGAGGCGAGCGTGGGTAAGGTGAGGGACCTCACCCCTGTGCGTTCGGAGGCAACGAGAAGATAACACAAATTCAATTTATACTACACCTGCGCCTGGTAGATTTCCGATGTGGGACTATTAGTCCCGCCCTACTCTCGTGCGCGCCCGCAGAACGCTCTTCGCACTCCGCTCAGTTGCAGCCTCAACTCTCTTCATTGGATAACTGGCTGCTTGCACGCAACTCACTCCACTCCACAGCAGCTGAAATCCTGAAGCCACGGAGCCTAAGCGTGCTTGGAAGCTGCTTCAACCGTTGTTAATGGCGGCTGCGGCTCCGATCCTGTCATGCATGAATACGGCCTATTGGCTTAATCAAACCACCTGCAGACCTTCGTCGTGGCACGGCGAAGGTGGTGCGACATGCAGTAGGTCACGGGGCAGCCTAGGCGTGCGTGCCTAGGTCGTCCTGTGACCGGAGGTGTGGGTGTGTTCGAGGGGCTATTGTGGAGGCATAGAGGGATGGTGGATGGGCGGAGGTTGCTCGGTGAGGTGAGGCAGAGCCTCTGAGTTGGTCGGCGAGTCGTGCGGAAGTGTGGAGCGACGGGGGTGACTCATTGGAGGTTGGTCGGAGGAGAGGAAGATGGCAGTGGTCAGTGACGGTCGAGGGTCGATTGATGAAATAAGGTGAGGGGAATGAAAGAGGGGATAGAGGAAAATAGTTTAAACCTAACTACAGGGATGAAGGGGGCGGAGAGGCGGACGGCTGTACATGCTGTCGCCGGAGAAGAAGATGCCCAGTGGGGGAGGACGGCGGCGACGACGGGTCTCAGGCAGCGTGTGCGGGTATTGCGCGACGCGGAGGAGAATCAGGAAGAAGTCTCTGCCACTGGTTTTGTGGCAGAGCGAAGTGGAAAGGAAAGGGAGCTCGCCGGAGCTCGCTGGGTTCCCTGGCCAGGAAGGAAGAGACGAATCTGAGGTGAAACCCCAGCCAGGTCGAGCTGAAAATGAGCAGTCGGGTTTGGGGGTTCTTTTATAGGCATTGGGCCGTGTGTTCAGAGCTTGGAGGGCACGTATCCGTCTCCGACGGCTCACCGGAGAAGGAAAGTGGGTAGATACCCAAATCCCTTGTGCGTTCGCACGAGAGATTGGGATCAAATCAGGGATCATGACTGGCCTCAGATGGAAGGGAATTCCTCAGAGAATCTCCCTTCCATTTCTAGGAGGGGATCTCTGAGGAATCAGAGAGTATTCCCTCTCTAATCCTCGCCGGAGCAGGATTCTGCCCCAATAATGGTGGAGGGACCTGATTGCAATGGTGGCGAGGAAGTTAGGGGGCTCTCTGCGATGATTTTCAAAAGTTAGGGACCAAAATGTGATTTGGGTGTACTAAATTGCAAAGTAGGTCAAGATGACCTCCCGTTAGGTCCAAATTTTGGTACAAACCTAATTTGGACCTAAGAAATCCAATGGTGAAGTTGTATTTTAGGTTTGACCATGTTTGACTGGACATTTTGTGTAAAAACCCAAATTAGGTTAATTGATGAGCTAGGACCCTAATCTAGGTCAAACTGGGTTCCAAAGTCCAATTTGAATGCTATAAACCCTAGAGGATATTTTTCCGTGATTTTGGGAGGGTTTAATTGATTTTTATCCTGACCAGAACCTTGTTGAATTAAGCAGGTTTGTTTTGGGGTTACCAAATGTCATTTAATTCTTGGATTGCACATAAACCCATTTCTGATTGACTCAGCCCACTTTTTATCTTATTTAGACCTTTTGACCTATGTTTTGCCTCTGAGAAATCCCATTTATGTACTGCAATGATAAAATTGCAGTTTTAACCTTTATTTCATCTTTTCTTCTTAGAGCACTTATTCCTTCATTTAGGCCTTCTTCTAGGTTATGTTGGAGATTTTATCTTCTTTATTGGGTCAAAATGAGCTAGTTATGGCTCATGATGAGGCTCTCATCATACCCCCATGCCTAGCTTTTGCTAGTCCCTTAGCAAAATTTCAAGGTTTTGACTTCTGTTCTAGACCCTGAGTGTATGTGCTTTTCTTTTTCTTTTGTGATTAGATTAGAAAGCTGACAATAGGCCTAGAGGTATTCAAGTACCAACCGAAATCCGGACCTGTTCCGCTTTATCCTCAGTCCTCCGCAAAGGTTTCTAAGGCCCACAGAAACTAACCTAGGCTTTGTTGGATTCTGCGGTTAAAGCACCCGTGCTTGAGACATTTTTAGCCTAAGTTCAGTTTGCAGTGCGTTTTTGTAAGAGAGAGATAGAAGATTTATTTGTTTGGAGAGCTTTTCTCTCTCTTTTTCTTTTTATTTCTAGCTTCGGATTAGCTTCTCAACACGGTCTGTATCGGATTTCTCGTCCCCATCATCAATCCTCAAGGGTCCCTGGCTTTCGAGATTTCGAGATAATCCTGCCCATGGCGTTCCGTGGCCGAATTCAGACCCTGGCGATCGACATTTCGTGATAATGCCGCCCATGGTATCTGAACCAGCAGAGTGCTTACATGCCCCCAGTAGGATATTTAAATATCCTAAGAGACAAGCACCGAGGAGACGATATGTTGTTACGCATCTTCGAGGGGAATTTCCCATCTCTTCGCGCTAGGAACTCGTCCAAATCAACTTGTGTTGATTGGCCGCTCCTAATCTAGGTGACTTTTTCAGAACATTAAATGCTTTTGCGTGGTTTGGATATTTATGCACACTGAACCAGACTGTGTGTGAATTTGGGGTGCTTAGGTTACCGAATCCCGCAAACCGAAGGTCAGTTAACGAGGCCGAATACTTCCTAAGCCTTAGACCTAATACTTAAGCTTCACATTTTCCCCAACCTCTTGAGGATTATCCAGATTTTAGCAGATACGTGAATTTTTAAGCTAAAGAATCTAGCCCAAGAGGCCTAAGACCAGCGTTCCCGCTAATCTCTTGTTATGTCTCCTTAGCACTTTTTCTTTTATTTTTTTTCTTGATCTGGTCTAGAACTTCAGTTACTTCCTTAATCTTTTACTAATGACTATTTCTTTTTCTTTTTCATTTTGTGCTCCTTTTTGTCATTTTACTCTTTTTCTCCTCCTTATCAATATGTGGCTTACAAAATTTCCTCCCTCCCCCATTTTTTTGTTCTTTTTCATAATTTTTCAATTTTTTTGTGTTTTCGACATATGCAAAAATTTTTTTGTGTGTGAGACTCCTGACTTTTTTCTTGGTTCTGTATGTATGCACTTTATCACCCCCCATGCCTAAGTTTGCAATGTCCTCATTGTAAACGGAGGATGTGAAATAGTGTTGAGGTCAGGGACTTAGAACAGGATACATCGGGTGGGTGAATAGGTCGAAAATGAATGATGCGGATGATTTCAAGCTCTGATACGTGTACCAGAGGTGGGATCAACTGTCTAAGGTTGAACTTAAGGTGCAATAGACATGGAGTACAGAT
This sequence comes from Thalassia testudinum, assembly GCA_037157565.1. Classification (NCBI taxonomy): domain Eukaryota; kingdom Viridiplantae; phylum Streptophyta; class Magnoliopsida; order Alismatales; family Hydrocharitaceae; genus Thalassia; species Thalassia testudinum. The sequence continues at coordinate 16,676,457 of JAZHRO010000046.1, read as the reverse complement.
GGATCATCAGACGGGTCTTTGTTTTTGAGATGACAGGTTGCCTCCCGTTAAGCGCTAAATTCAATGCATTCAGCCGAGCGGAAAATGGGGTGGAGAGGGAGTGGTCAAATCAGTGGAATTTTGTAAAACAAGCACCTTGATTAAGAGCCTGGTTGGTCCAACCAGGTGCTTGTTGAGATCAGTAGGCTGATGATGCAGCCCAAACCCAATGAGTCTGGTGGGTTGATAGATGTAGATTAAAAAATATGGAACCCACCATATGTAGTGAAGTTCAAATGGATATGGAAATGAAAACTCGGGTTTAGGCTTAGTCGAATCAGCCTGGTCAAGGTAGGGTTCCGAAAAATAATCAATGTAAGGTGTGGAATCCCTACAGGGGTGATCAAAGAATGTTGGCTCCTGTTTTTCGGTCTGATCAATGCCCGATACCCGATATAGATATGGAGTTGAATCATCTGCAAACGGCTCAATGAGAGGTGAATCGGAATAGAAATTGACTCCGATTGCGGGTCGAGGTAGAGAATGGATTTTGATTGGTTCTGTATATGTGGAGCAGGTGGTTTCAAAGAAAATTGGCTTGTTATAATCAGGAAGCAGATTTCCTCCGATGTTATGGTCAGATACGAAATCGTCGGAGAGTTTTCGGAAATCAAAGTCTAAATGAGATTCAAGATCATGAGTTCCGCCATAGACTAAATCATATGTTGTATACTCAGTAGCCTGACTGGGGTCTAGCCTAAATGTGAATTCTGAGCTTAAAAGGGTGTCCCTATTTGGTAGAGGCTCAGGTTCAAAGTTAGTAGGGCAGACCCAATCGAAACCCCACTCATCCAACTCCTCGATTTCTGTATCATAGATTGGCGTGACTTCCGAAAAATTGATTAGTTCCTCTGAGGATGTTGGCGAGGGATATTCATCAAATCGAGGCCCAAAATTATATTCTTCATTGAAAGATTGATCTTCTTCATATGGGGCCTTGAAATCTTCAAAATAGGTTTCAGATCTAGATTCTAGGCTTCGAATGTGGGTTGAATTACTAGAATATAGGTTTGAATAACATTCGAGGGTCACCTTATCAGAATAAGGGACAGAATTTATACCCTCGAGAGGTTCAGTTCTACTCTCATACTTGCAGGAGTTTTGGGATTCTAGAATGGGCTCATCATGGTATTTTCCTGCATTTGGAGCTTCCTAACCTTCTTCAATATCAGGCACATTGTATTCTATTTGTGTTGGGAATCTACAACCATTTTGTGCCTCAAACCTAAGATCAGATTTATCCTCGATGTTGTCCCAAGATGATTCATCCTCTGTTTGTGGTATATACGGGTACTTCTGGTCAATACTTGTTTGACTAATCTCATTATCTCTTCCCATTTTTCAAGACTATCTTGGTGTTGCTTCCAAAGTCGAGGATTTGTCATACATTGAAGGTATTCAATATTGTGCAGTTTTTCTATCTCAATGTATGCAGTAATGATTAAGTCACGGTTGATCCTTTTGTAGCTTCTGCTAATAGTACTTGGGCACAAGTTATGATAAAGGTTGTGGTTGTTGGGACATCAACCTGAATGTTTCCTACTGGTGTTGAGGTTTCTTCTTTTTCATAGAATTTCATGGCATCCTCAATCATTTTATCTCTCATGGATCTCTGATATTCAGGTTTCTTGAATGGTAGTCCTAGGTGGTTTGGCTGCATATTTGGATCAGGTGGTGGAATCAAGATGTAGAATCAAGTTATGAAGCGATCATATCTGAATAACGAGTCCCACTGAAAATGTGTGTGTGTGCTCTAAAGAGAAAAGATGAGGGACTGGAGGTGTTTTTGACCCAATCAAGACACCCAAAGACGTTTGGATGACTATGGAGGTTCGGGGCAGATGGACCCCTGGATCAGAAGATCGTCCACCTGAGAATTACCTGGGCAGCCAGAGAGGGAGAGTCCCGCAAAGACCCCTACATGGTAAAGCATCCCCACACGTTACAGGGTTTCCCCCACCCGACCTCTCTTGTTACTGCGATTCCAGGTAGACCAGAATGGGGACCTTGACCTCTTAAGTCTACCACTTTTATTTCAAAGGTGCTTTAGGGTTCTCACTTGAACTTTAGATGTTTTGATATTGTGACCTAATTTGGAGGTTGGTTGACCCAAGGGGTCAACTTCACCTGACCTATCCTATAGATGGTAGAATGATTCTAGGTTTGGAGCCTAGAGATCACCCTGATTTGACTCCCAGGTTATTAGGTCCAAAAATTTTAAGATTCAAGTGATTTTAGAACTCAATTTTTCTTAGGGTTTGTCTTGTTTAGATCTCTTCAATCAAGGCCTTGGGTGACACACTGATGCAGGAAGGTTTATTTCCTTTTATGCAGGCATGTGTGACTAGCACTTCAAGACCCTACTGTAGAGACCCTAATTTGGTTCTATTTCCAATCCTTTTTTCTTTTTCAGAAAATTCTCTTTGGACTTGAAAGCAAGAAGTGTGTTGTCCGTAGAGATTAAACGTTATTTCTATTAGGCACATGAATTTGTTTGATAGAATCTGAAAAATCGCTCCAACTTCAAGAAGAATTAAAAAATTTTCGCAAAATTAGGAAACGTTTGCCTTAAAGATGGTGATTACTATATAAAGAAGGCAATTGATTCCTAAATTGATTTTCTTCCTTTTGTCTTTTCAGGATTAGGGGATGGTTTAAGGAAGAAAAGAAATTACCTGCCTTGGAGTGGTTGACTTGCGGGAGGGATTTTCTCATGAAATACCTGCAAGATCAAAACAAAGCAAAGTAGGGCAAGTTAGTGTTCAATATGATAAAAAGAATGTAGAGACTAGTGATAAATTGCATGTTGCTCCCTGGCAACGGTGCCATTTTGTTGAAGCGATCGTCTCGATCGTGTTTTAATAGTTATTGCATTGTAGTATAGGTGATTAAGCGTCGTCAACAAATAAAAGTTTTTATTACTCGAAAATCGGAGTATCCGAGGTCGAACACAGGGAGCAATCAGAATTTACTACTAATCTCAATGTAATTGAACACTTTAATTACTCAAAACTTTAATTCAAATGTAAATGCATGAGTTTGAAAAGCAATTATGGTAAAAAGAAAGAATTGGACGTCTGATCATGAGATCAGACATCTTAAAAGATGTCTTTCCCTTCTTTGATTCTTCTTCCTTTCTTCTTTCTCTGCAGTGCCTTGCTTTTCTTCTACCTTCTTTCTTTCTTCTGCAGCCTTCACTTTGCTTCTTTCTCTTCTGTCTTCTTTTTCTCTGTAGTCCTTCTTTCTTCCTTCTCTTCTATCTTCTACGAAGGCTTCTTCTTCCTTGGTCTTCTGTCTCTTCTCTGCAGCCTTTCTTCTTCTTCTTCTCTGCCTTGCTCAGCCTCTTCTTTAGAGTTCTTATGCTCCTTCTCTTCTCCTTCCTGCGGCTAAGTCTCTTCTCTTCAACTCTCAGCCTGCCTACACAAGGAGCAAAACCTACCCTGTCCCTATACCCATGCATCTCTCTCTCTAAGAATCACTCATAGGATGCCCTCCCAGAGCCACGGGTAATCAGGTCGTGTAGCGCACCCGAGACCAGGTGCACCGGCGTGAGGGTGATGCGCGAGGTGTGCTCAAATAAGGTCGGGTCGGATACCGCCAGATCCGCGAGGTGAAACCGCGGACGAGGCGAGCGTGGGTAAGGTGAGGGACCTCACCCCTGTGCGTTCGGAGGCAACGAGAAGATAACACAAATTCACTTTATACTACATTTGCGCCTGGTAGATTTCCGATGTGGGACTATTAGTCCCGCCCTACTCTCGCGTGCACCTGCAGAACACTCTTCGCGCTCCGCTCAGTTGTAGCCTCAACTCTCTTCACTGGATAACTGGCTGCTTGCACGCAACTCACTCCACTCCACAGCAGCTGAAATCCTGAAGCCACGGAGCCTGAGCGTGCTTGGAAGCTGCTCCAACCGTTGTCAATGGCGGCTGCGGCTCCGATCCTGTCATGCATGAATACGGCCTATTGGCCTGATCAAACCACCTGTAGAACTTCGTCGTGGCACGGCGAAGGTGGTGCGACATGCAGCAGGTCGCGGGGTTGCCTAGGCATGCGTGCCTAGGTCGTCCTGTGACCGGAGGTGTGGGTGTGTTCGGGGGGCTGTTGTGGAGGCGTAGAGGGATGGTGGATGGGCGGAGGTTGCTCGGTGAGGTGAGGCGGAGCCTCTGAGTTGGTCGGCGAGTCGTGTGGAAGTGTGGAGCGACAGGGGCGACTCGCTGGAGGTTCGTCGGAGGCGAGGAAGATGGCGGTGGTCAGCGACGTTCGAGGGTCGATTGATGAAATAAGGTGAGGGGAATGAAAGAGGGGATAGAGGAGAATAGTTTAAACCTAACTACAGGGACGAAGGGGGTGGAGAGGCGGACGGCTGTACATGCTGTCGCCGGAGAAGAAGATGCCCAGTGGGGGAGGACGGTGGCGACGATGGGTCTGAGGTAGCGTGCGCGGGTATTGCGCGACGCGGAGGAGAATCAGGAAGAAGTCTCTGCCACTGGTTTTGTGGCAAAGCGAAGAGGAAAGGAAAGGGAGCTCGTCGGAGCTCGCTGGGTTCCCTGGCCAAGAAGGAAGAGACGAATCTGAGGTGAAACCCCGGCTAGGTCGAGCTGAAAATGAGCGGTCGGGTTTAGGGGTTCTTTTATAGGCATTGGGTCGTGTGTTCAGAGCTTGGAGGGCACGTATCCGTCTCCGACGGCTCGCCGGAGAAGGAAAGTGGGTAGATACCCAAATCCCTCGTGCGTTCGCACGAGAGATTGGGATCAAATCAGGGATCATGACTGGCCTCAGATGGAAGGGAATTCCTCAGAGAATCTCCTTTCCATTTCTAGGAGGGGATCTTTGAGGAATCAGAGAGTATTCCCTCTCTAATCCTCGCCGGAGCAGGATTATGCCCCAATAATGGTGGAAGGACCTGATTGCAAAGGTGGCGAGGAAGTTAGGGGGCTCTCTGCGATGATTTTCAAAAGTTAGGGACCAAAATGTGATTTGGGTGTACTAAATTGCAAAGTAGGTCAAGATGACCTCCCCTTAGGTCCAAATTTTGGTACAAACCTAATTTGGACCTAAGAAATCCAATGGTAAAGTTGTATTTTAGGTTTGACCATGTTTGACTGGACATTTTGTGTAAAAACCCAAATTAGGTTAATTGATGAGCTAGGACCCTAATCTAGGTCAAACTGGGTTCCAAAGGCCAATTTGAATGTTATAAACCCTAGAGGATATTTTTCCGTGATTTTGGGAGGGTTTAATTGATTTTTATCCTGACCAAAACCTTGTTGAATTAAGCAGGTTTGTTTTGGGGTTACCAAATGTCATTTAATTCTTGGATTGCACATAAACCCATTTCTGATTGACTCAACCCACTTTTTATCTTATTTAGACCTTTTGACCTATGTTTTGCCTCTGAGAAGTCCCATTTATGTACTGCAATGGTAAAATTGCAGTTTTAACCTTTATTTCATGTTTTCTTCTCAGAGCACTTATTCCTTCATTTAAGCCTTCTTCTAGGTTATGTTGGAGCTTTTATCTTCTTTATTGGGTCAAAATGAGCTAGTTATGGCTCATGATGAGGCTCTCATCAGAAGACCACTTCATGCTCCTAAAGTTGGTGCCTAAGGCCTCCCTTCTAGAGCCTTCCAACGCCAACCCTAAGAGCCCCCCCCTCTCCCATCCTTACAAAAACCCACACTTTTTGGCCGCCCACCATCATGACCTTCCACCCCCTATATTTGCTCCTCCTCCTCCAATTCAAGCATCCCTCAACCACCTCCAAGAGGCTAGCCACCACCACCTTGTGGCCATCCTCCTCTCTACCCCCACCTTGAAGCCAAACGACCACCAAGGACCACCCTTGGTGCCCATGATTCTGATAGCTATAGTAGTTCTTCTATTCTTTATATTCTGCATTTTATTGCTTACAAGTAGCTAGTATATTCTCCATCTTAGTGGCACACCTAGGCTCTCCTTGGGCTATAGGTGTGCTCCTCTCTGTATGGTCTAGGTGGGTCTCTATGCCCATGGTCTGGTCACTACCATCCTCCAATGTCGATGGTTCCCTGAGCATTCCTGGCGGGATGGTTTTCTGGTAGCTTAGCAGTAGACAGAGTAGATTTCCTTCTTATGTAAAAGCATTCCTCTAGCTTTATTTCTATAAACATGAATGATTTGTGAAATGAAAAGCTGAATATCTTGTTTTGAATCATTCTATCTTTATTCAAAAAAATCACAAAAAAAACCATCATGGCAATAGCTGAATGCATAAATGATTTAGTACTTGATGTAAACATAGTTGGTAGTCTTGGCATTGTAGAGATCGTGTGTACGGACACACTCAAATTCATGTTTATCATCTTCCTCATGCATGCACACATTGTTTGAATTAACAACACTACCCACGAGATGATTTTGCGTAATCTAGAAATCGAACTACGATTCTAGGTAGATTTGCAAGCAAAAGAAAATCATAATCATTTTGCTATTTTTGCCTCCCTTAGATCGACCGGGACTCACCACAAGTCTTGTTATTATTTTTTGTTTAGGTTTGATTTTGCATCTATACTACAGCGAAAATAATCATTTCGCGATTTTAGCCCTAACAAATGGCGCCATTGTCGGGGAGGCAAGGAGAACATGATTTCTGATTTGTGCTCTAATTTCTTACATCTTTGCATTTGCTTGTTTTTTTTGTGTGTAGGAAATCAAATGAGGAATTCGCACACACATCAAGCACAGATGAAGATCTAAACAGGTGCATACCCTCTACCTTATATCATAGGATTTTGATTGAACCTTAGGTTAGTTGTTTGTGAAAAAAGAAAAAAAATAAAACAAAAAAAAGGGTTTTCAAAAAAAAAGAAAAAGGGGTTTTTAGTAAAAGAGGCTTTTACATTTCAAAATCTCTTTTTAAAGTCTTTGCTATTTCTGAAAATTTAGTCAACAATTTCTTCAAAATTTTAAAATTATTTTAGAAAATATTTATTGATCAAAAAAATTTTGAATTTAGATCTCAACGTGTATTTTCAAAGTAGCTTTCCAACTAAACCTTTTATTTGAAAAAAATTGCATTGTACAAAGTTTTAAAATTCCCACAGTGGATGAGGGTCAAATTGGATTGGGAACTGATTTTATCTAACCTACGAGATTTATTCTAGTCAGCATATAAATTGGATTGGTCTGAAATTTGTGGGGTTTGAAATCTGTTCAAACAAGCTTTAATTTGAATATTTTTATAGAATTTATGGATCTAGGGTGTTACTATTTCAAGGTGAAAACCTAACAAGCGGTCAATTTGCCTTATCCCATCCCTTATTAGTTAGAAATTAATATAAAATCACTTAAAATAGTAAAAATCTGATAAAAATATTCCATGGAAAGATAATTTGAAAAGGAATCTACTTGTCAATTTTCATTCAATTCAGATTCCAGATATGTTGAAGAGAATAATTTCAAGTTGTTGATTAGTCTGCTGCCTAATTTTTGTTAAAAGCTGCATAAACCGTAGGTGCCAGTTTTAGGGTTTTGATCAATTGCAGAGACCAATTGACTAGGATTGGACTCACTTGATTCCATTGCCTAGTGGGTGAGCCTAATTACTTAGTTGATCACCTCACCCAATTGAATAAAAAAAAATCTAGGCTATTAGGTCAATAAGTGGGAGTAAGGTTAATTAAAATCACAAAGAAAATCTTATCTTAACCTACATTTGTTGTTTAAGTACTAGGTAATCACAATCACTTTAGCCAAACCCAATGACCAAGTTTGCGGGGTAGTACCGAACTGTTACGTCTAAGGGGTATCAAGGAACCGGAGGTGCAAGCCAAAGGAAGAACCTTCCTCTTAGTCCCCTCGTACTCAGACTAGTTCGATTAGCTTAGGAAACGGGGATCATTTTTAGTTCATTTTATAACAAATAAACTCCAGGAAATAGAACGTGAATGTGAAAATCTGGTCATTGACTTTAAGGACCACATTTGATTGTAAGGCCTTAGCCTAGTTGGTTTGACTGCACCAACCCTTGTAGCTGGTGTATGTAAGGGAGAAGGTCATTAAGACCTGAGTTGGTTGGACCTTGGGAGACTAACCCAAGGTGAGCTAGGTAACTCTTTGCATCGCCTCCTTCTTCTACTTCTCACCCATCTATTCAATTAGCTGACATGGTTAACCCTCTTCAAAACCTTAGTCCCAAGGACTAGAACCCTATGGCTCGTTTGGAGGCCTATGTCATGGCATCTGAAGAGGGACACCAGTAGAGCATAGATCGGATATTAAACATCTTGGACAAAATGCAACATCTACCATGAGGAGAACAACTGTGGGATTTCTATGATCCGGTTGTAGTAGTCATGGCACCTTAGGTCCAGATTCCCACAGGAGGAGACACATTCGAGCTCAAGTCAAATGTAATAAGTTTGATTCAGACTTATTTACATGGTCACTAAAATGAGGATCCCTTCCAGCATATAGAGGATCTGAGTTGAATCGCCGAGATGGTTAAACCCAGAAATGTTGATTTAGGAATTATTCTCATGAAGACTTTCCCATTCTCGTTGATGGGAACACTGACGGGTCAATTTTCGCTTAACAAGATGATAATTAAAATGATTTGTCGCTTGTAGTTCTAAGTGGTGGAAAATCGACTAATCAAAGTATTGAATTAAAATTAAACCACTCGAGAAGAGTGGGTTGTGTCCACAGGGAGGCAATGGCCTATTAGAACTCGCATCAGTCAAAAATTGATGTTTACTATTGCTTTCCCAAGAAAATTACGTTAAATGCCGCATTAGATATGTGTTTAACTGAAAGCACAAGCTGAAATCGTATTTATGACAATCAAGAGGGAGTTCAATGCAATGTTCACAATAATGAAATATTAATATAAAGTGGCAATGGCATTGAATGTAAAATTTAATTAAGAGGGAAACAAGGGATTTCTTTTCCTTGTGCTTGCATATGAAGGAGGTTGTGGCTGGAGATGAGGCTCGCGGTGGAGGACAAGTGAAGCAAGGGCTTCGTGGTGGCGATCGCGGTGAAGTGTGAGGCAACCCGAGGTGGCCGGATGGATTTGTGTAAGATGTGTTCTGGCGACCTGTTAAGCTACTGAGGTGGCTGCTCCATGCACAAGTGTTTCTGCTGCAGCCGCACGACGAGTTGGTGGTGGAGTTGGCTGCTGATGGTGCATGCGGCCATGCGTGTGGTCGAGGAGAAGGTGCAGCAGTTGTTGTGCGTGTTGGAGGCGCTACTGGTCGTGCGTGGGAGAGGTGGCATGCGTGGATCACTCGGGCCGAGAGCAGTGCATCGGTCGCGCAGGCTGAGAGGTGCGCGAGATGGCTACTGGCTGCGCTAGGGGACCTGTGCAGGCGTACGGGAGGTGCAGTGGGGTGATGGTGGCACGCTTGTTTTCTGTGCGAGTGGGTGCCCTGCTGGCTGTGAGTGGGTTCACTGATGGCTGCACGTGGAAGGGGAAACGTGGGTGTGCACGGTGGCGTGGTGGAGGGGTGCTGGTCTACTGCTGGCTGTGCGAGGAGGTGCACACGGGAGGAGGTTGGCAGTGGCAGAGGGGGCTGGTGAAGGAGGTGGTGATGGGCTTCGTTGGGGAAGGAGATGAACTGTGAGAAGTGATTTTGTTTGTGACGAATGGTGGTGGTAAGGAGTGGTTTCCCCCTCTCTATCACAACGAGAAAAGCAGAGAGGGATGGAGGCTATTGGTGGTGCTGGATGTGGTGTTGGTGGTGAGGGGTGTGGCCAGAGGTGTCTAGAAGGCATGGTGAGGTAGTGGATGTGTTGGGTTCCTTTAAAGGAAAAGAAGAAGACGATGGTCACACGGTCAGTGTGGCCATGGTCACGGTGAAGTGGAGCCATGAAGGCTCACGCATGGTGTTGGCACGAGTCCACTGGCTTGGCGCGACGAGTTGTCACCTCGTCGGCCCACGGTGTGGTGGAGTTCGGCCGTGGAGACCCCGGTGGTGGATGGAAAGCATGGTGGTGGAGTGGGGTGGCATCTCCCTAAGCATGGCAACGTCCCCTTTTGCTTTATAGTTGCTGGAGTGATTTTGAATGGAGTGTTGGAGGAGTGGAGGAGCATGCGGCTGACCAGATCCACTTCTCTCGCTCCTTCATTACTGCCTTGAATGGCCACCGGAGATGAAGCTCCCTTTTGATGTCTGATCCTGCAGCATGATACCATTAAAATATGGAAAAGAAATGATTGCAAATTTATGCATGAACCCTTATAAATTATTAAAATGGAATTTACAACTAACAATGCATGTAATGTCATGTAATGCATATAACAAGCAAATATACGAATCAATTTATTTACATTCTAATGCAAGCTATGCTCACACAAATATTAATCTAATAGCTAGTCATTAAAGTAATCAAATAGCCCACAAATATGGGCTCATCAAATACCATCATGAGTCATAAGTAGCTCAATTTGGTCTAATAAAGTTTATAAATGCTCCTACGTAACCATCAGAGGGTCATATATGTAAAATGTTCTGATTTGAGAAGAAGATAAGAAACCAGGGTTATTTCTGCAATTTTAAATGCATTTCACAAATACATAATAACCACGGGGTGTTTTAGGGGTTTATTAAAGGAAATATGGTCATTAATGTCTAATAAGTGGGTCCATTCAGACAGTAACGGGTTGTCACGCATTTCGAGAATTAAATGACATCTGAAATCCTAAAAATAGACCTACTTAATTTACTAAGGTTCTTGTCAGGATAAAATTCACCCAAACCCTGTAAAATTCATAGAAAAATATTCTATAGGGTTTGGTATCTTTGATTTGATCGTTAGAGCCCATTTTGACCTAAAATAGAGTCATAGGCATAAAGTTATCCTAATTTGGGCTTCTGCATAATTTGCCCTGTCAAATTTGGTCAAAACCTAAATCCTACTTTACCATTATATTCCTTCGATCTAAATTAATTTTGTACCAAAATTTGGGCCCAATCTGAGATTATTTCGACCTAGTTTGCATTTTGGTCAAAGTCTTACTCTTATCCTCTTAAATAACCCATTAGCTTTCGAAATCCTTGCAAGAAGACCACCCAACTTCTTCACCTTCTTCGTAAATCAGTCCTTGCTTCCATTGGAGGTCAACCGACCTCCAAGTAGTTCTTGACCGACTCAAATGCCACGCAAATGGTAATCAAATCTCACCAAATTTGGTTGAATTGATGTTCACACATAGGAAAACCTATTTGGATCAATTCTAATTCCTAAAAACCCACTGATTCATGCGTGTGAACTCGCGAAATCAGTAGGATTTTTCTTGAATCCTAAGCAAGCTTTGAAGCTTGTTTCCTATTCTTCAAGCTCCCCTAAGCCTATAAAAGACCCCCCATGGCATTCCTCACCACCTTAGTGAGTTTCAAGGCCAAGAATTCTTCCTCTTCTCCACCTCCGGCCTACTCCAAAGCTCTCTCCGGCGACCCCCTACCTCTGACTCACTCACCTGCTGCCATGTACGATAGGCAGCAGGATCTTCTTCCTCTCTACACTCTGCACCTCGCCATACCTACGAGAGCTCTTCAGCCCCTTCCTCGTCGCTGTCTCAACCTCTAAAGCCACCTTTGTCTCCGGCGCCGGCCAATCATAGCCAACCCCTCCTCTGCCTTCTCTTCATCCATAAACAATCTTCTTCAACTCCTCATCCCTTCCTAACTTCACTCACACCCTTAGATTCTAGGTTCGCTCACAAATACGCCCATTCCACCTCCGTCGTCCTTATCTCCGGTGTACCTCCGGTGATCCCATTTGACCACTACACCCCACTAAACCACACGCCACTAGTCCCTACACCATCGTCGAACCCTCATGAGCAAAACCCCTCAAGAAATTGAGGGGATTGCTTGCCCTAACCATCCACCAAACACCTCTACAAATTTCGACCATCTCCACCTTCACCAAGCCCACACACACTCTCACAGCATGCCACCGCCACCATCACCTTCGTTGCACTCGCACAAAGCTTCTGAACGTATTTGACTTAGCTGCAAGGCCGTATTCATGCTTTCAACTACTCCACTGGAGCTTCGTAGCTGCGTCGTCATCTCTGACTTTGTTTGTGGTGTTCTTGCCACGATTGCTCCAGGAAACTTCCCGAGGTGATGCGATTCTCCTCTAGGTGCATCTCCAGGCTCCTAATGAATGCCTACGACAACAACTGCTACATCAATTGGACCATCTGCCATCAGTTGCTCGCACACAAAGAACAGCTATGCCTTTAGTCCGACATCATGGGTTGAAGGAGAGTTTGCATGGAATAAATTACTTTTGTGAACCCGACTCCTCGCCCAGTACACAAGGGGTCGGGTCCCTCAACGCATGCTCTCACTCCTCTGCTACCACCACGCCAGTAGCCTTGGTCAATAGGATCCCTGAATACCTGGATAACGACCTATTTAGGCGGGTTAAAGAGAAAGAGAAAGAGAAAGAAGAGAACGAAGGAAAGAGAGAGAGAGGGAGGGGGTTTTTTGCCTCGCTCCCTAACTCTATAACACTTGGCTGCTGAGATGCCTTTGCCTCTATTGTGACACTGCTGTGAGCCTCTTTGCTAAGGCTCTTGAAGAAAGAAGGAGAGAGGCCCTTGAGCCTCTTGAAGGCACTGTAGCAGGCTTCACTTAAGCTGTCTGGGGCTTATTTCTGCTGTCTGATTTCTGAGGCATTTGATTTTGTGGTTGTGCTTATTATTCATATATTTATTAGGTTTAAACTTAAAGGGTAATTTGGTGATTCAAATCACCATTTTACCCTAATCTTTTTGCACTCTGACATTTGATTCTATTGATATATTATTTTGTTTCATTCTGAGCAAGATTTTGATCGTAGTTCTGAATATATTTGTGATTAGTCGATTGAATTACCATTGTTGCTCCCTACGAACGATCTCAGACTTTTTTGAGTTATAAATTTAGGTGTTTAATGTGATTTTGTCCTATACTATAATGCATTTTGTAAACATCAATGATTTCGCATAAGCACTTGCTAAGGGATAAAGCTTCATACTGGTTCAAGACCATTGGGAGGCCAATCGGAACCTGAGGGGAATTACATCAAGAATTCCTTCAAAAGTTCTTCCTAATTGGTCGAACAAATGAGATGTGGAAGGCGATCACTACTTTTTCTGAGGGACTAGGGGAGAAGTTACATGATGCATGGGACTGATTTCATGATCTTCTTCGGAAGTGTCCTTACCATGGTGTGCCTAGATGGCACCTTGCTCAAATTTTTCATCATGGTCTAAATGACACACATCTGTATTTGGCCGATGCATCTAGTGGTAGGAACTTCCTTGCTAAAGACGAAAGCAACGCATTTGAGTTGTTCAAGTCTTTAACAAAGAATTCCATGAATGCTGCCTCCATGAACCAATTCTAGCGACTTGGATGACAACGAGTTACTATCCACAAGGCTCATGTAGAGTCAGCTCAAGCCGACATGGACATTATCACCAAGAAGCTGGATAAGGTGGACTTGCTGGACAAGAAGATTGACGAATTGATTCTTTCTCGTCCAGGATATCGAGGAAATGCTACTGCATCTCACCCTTTTGCTTCCTGAGGACCTCCTGCTTGAATACATATGCTCACTCGGGTATCCTTTCCATCTACTATTTTGCGGGATCCTGCGTATCAGGAACTAGTGAACAATCTTGAGTTGGCACCTCATGATGATTATGGTGCGTATTCCCTTGACGAATATACATGTCAAACATCTTCGACCTATGAAGATGTTAACGCTATCCAAGGATACGGGCATAGGAACCCAAACTCTGAGATGTATAACCCTAGTTGGTGCCATCATCCAAACTCTCTTGGTTTGTTAATGCACAACGGCCAAATCAAGATCCACAGCACCAGACCAAGTAGTACAAAAATGATTCAAAGACGTACCCTAGGCAGCAGCCGTTCCCATCTCAACAACAGTCGCGGTCTATCTACCAGCCACAATGGTAGATAGAACCGTGAAAATCTAAAGATCATGAAAGCAAAGGCTGACCAGATACAAAATCTCCAAAGTACGTAGAACCAGATGTTGCAAGAATATAGATCACAAGGAGCCTTGCCCTCCAAACCCAACCTAAACTCGAGATATGTGTAGAACCATGGTGCCTCGCCTGGGTTCCAAGCACCACAGCGACAGGCACACACATTACTCTAGGCACCCCTTGTACCACCTGGTTACACCCCAGGTTAGCCTACTCTATTGCAAAACCCCACCTATTCCGCCCCTTCCGCTCCTCCTCCACCTCAAGGACAATACGCCAATGCAAATGTTCTCTCTTTGAGGAGAGGAAAGATATTACAGGGCCCACCATGTAGGCAGGTGGGTCATGATTCTCGTTGTCCTCCACATCAAGATGGCTCATCCTCCCACTCTCATTTTGATCACAAGCCTCCTAGGGTCTATAAAGGCAAACGACCTTGGTAGACCCTGAGATTCCTGTCCCTTTTCCTGGAGCTCTCATGCGGGATTTAGCGAAGAAAAAGGGATCACAGAATTTTGAGGACCTGGAAGCGATGTTCAAGGAAGTCCATATTTACATCCCCCTCCTTAAAGTAATAGATCACATTTCCTCTGTTGCTAGGTTCTTTAAGGACTATTGTACCCCGAGGCGACAGTAGAAAATAGGACGGTAGACGATTTTGTTAAAGGAGGTCAACGTAGTTATCTTGGCTGACTTACTACCAAAGAAGAAAGACCCTGGTACACCACTCATTTCCTACTTTTTGTAGGATTATCCATTTGACCAAGCCCTTTTAGATCTGGGTTCGTCCATCAACTTGATCCCCACTGCCATATATGATCGATTTTGATTTGGGGAGTTAAAGCCCACCTCAATAACCATTCAATTGGCTGACCGATCGGTGAAAACATCGAGGGGGTGGTTGAGAATGTCATTGTAAAAGTTCATGGATTCTGCTTTCCATCGAACTTTTTAGTATTAGACATGGAGGTTCCTCCTAATCTCCATCATGCACCTATCATTTTGGGTTGCCCATTTTTGGTGATAGGTTGAGCGAATATTGATTGTGCATTCGGGTGTATGGAGATTGCCCTAGCTAACGAAAGACCTAGATTGGACATTTTCAAGGCATCAAAGAACTTCGACTGTGATATGATTAAGGAGGATGGTGAAGATGAGAACTTGGCATATTGTGAAAACATTAGGCTTCTTTGTAGCGACCCAATGTCTCATTCAGGATCGAGACTGATGCACTGCACATTTCATCTCTAGGATTTGATTATTTGGGGTGTCTCTCTGACCCTGACACTCTAGCTTATATATATTCTGATTATTCCAATACATCATTCTTTGATTTGCTCTTGTTGGTTCAGGATAGCGTGATTACTCTAGACTATTTTGGTTTGCCTAAGAGACACACAGATGGGATCCTCGATCCATGCCTACCGTTGATGGCATTTCTAAACCATAGTGTTGGGAGCCTGAGCTCAATTTTTGCCACCTTCGCATAGGAGGAAGGCTTGGGATACCCGAGGAGACACCTGGGCACCGACCTTTGGTTATGCTTACCCTCATTCGATCCCCATGGTTATAATGGTGTGGGTTTTGAACTCTGCTTCCTCACTGATGCAGTCACTGCCATCCTTCCTTTAGGTGTAGGATACAATAATGCATATCAGGATTATTAGATATATGTTGTTGATTCTTCTCCTTCCTTGTAAAAATTTTCTCTTGTAAATGACTCTGTATCTCCTTGACTCGTGATTGAACTCAAGCCCTTACCTAATTCATTAAAATATGTGTTCTTGGGCGATAGTGAGACACACTCGGTTATTATTAGTTCTCGCTTAACCCAAGAGCAGGAGCAACAATTGATTTCTGTACTTCAAGCACATAGGGCTGCTATTGGGTGGAGCATTGCTGATCTCTATGGCATTGCCCCTCTTATTGTACACATCATATATACATGATGAGGGGGCGAAACCTTCTCGACAACCTCAAAGATGGCTAAATCTGAATATGCTGGAGGTTGTCAAGAAAGAGATCATCAAATGGTTGGATGCTGAGATTATTTATCCTATATCCGACAACCAGTGGGTGAGTCCTAACGAGTCGATTTTACGCTTTTGAAAATGATGATTAAGATGATTTGTTGTTGTATTTCTAAGTGGTGGAAAATCGACTATCAAAACAATTAAAATAACCACTCAATTAGGAGTGGGTTGTGTTCACAAGGAGGCAATGGCTATTACAAACTCACGATAATTAAAAATTATTGTTCACGAATGATTTCCTCAAGAAATTGTGTCAAAAATCGTGTAAATATGAGTTTAAATAAAAGTGTAAGCTGAAATTGCATTTAAGCCAAGTAGGAGGGGGTTCAATGTAATGTGTACCACAATAAAATAAGAATAAAATCCTCACAATGGCACTTAAATGTAAATATGAATTAAGCTTCTCCTATAGCAAAATTCTTCCAAGAATTGAATGAAAACCCACTGCTTAATAAGCTAAACAATGAAGGGGGTTCTCATAAAATCACCAGAATAATGAAATTAAAAAAATGAAGTGGCAATGGCATATGATGGTAATAACTAATAGGGGTGGTTCTTGTAGCAAAATAGGGGAAGAGCTTTGCCTTGCTCGCACGCGTGGAGGAGACCATGATAGGCTCAAATAGGTTGTGATAATATGGTGAAATTATCGTTGAAATGAGTATAGTGGTTAACCTAAATCAAACCTAACCCTCTTTTTACAAAATTTTGAACTGGCCTACATAATTTTATCTTGGTCATTTTTAAGCCCAGGGTCGAACTCAGGGAGGCAAGGATTAAAGGTGAATAAGTTTCTATGCCTTTCCTACAACGAATCTCTTCTGTGCGTTTATTATGTTTTTGGTCTTTTTTTTATTTAAGATTTTTTTTGCTGATAATTTTGTCCTTGAGGTACACCCTCAAAATCAAGTCCTTAGCTTTGAGCAAATTGTTCTTGGCTTTGAGCCAATTTAGGGTTCCAAAAACTGGTCTTTCTATTCGCAAGATCGAGTACCTGCAAGACAAGGATTATCTTTTCTCTTTTACTATTTTTTTTATCTTTTCAATAGCAGGAAACAAAAGAGAAATAGAGGTTGCTTGTAAAGAAATAAATATAGCCTATATATATATATTATATATATAGGGGTGGGGGTGGAAATGGCGTGTAGCACAGTGTCAAGTTGGTCGACGTGTAGGAAGAAGCAACCAACAGGACGAAGTGTCACGTGGAGGGTAGGATGGATGTGTGGAAGTGTGTGTGGAGTCGCTTTCTCTACGCGGGTATTGGGGAATATCAGCAACTGGTGCAGATATTCCTGCGATATAACGCGTGGTGGAGTGACTAGTGCGTATGGATGAAAATAGGTGATATGTACGTAAATATATATATATATGTGTGTGTGTGTGCATATATGTAAATATATATATATATATATATATATTTATAACTAGATATATATGTATATATATTTAACTATATAGGTATAGATATATATATATAGTAATATATGTATATAGATATATATATGTATATAAGTATATAGATATATTAGTATAAGTATCTATGTATGTGTATATATATATATATATGTATGTATATGTGTATATATATATGTATAAATATATATATATATATATAAATATATATATATATATATATATATTTATGTATGTATATATACTTTTATATAGTTGTATAGGTATGAATACGTATATATATATGTATATATATATAAGTATATATATATATAAGTATATATAGGTGTGTACAAGTGAGTGTGTGTGTGTGTACACGTGTGTACAAGTGTGGTGTGTGTGTGAGGGAGCGTCTGTTGGAGAGGAGTGTGAGAGAGAACGGGCGTTTAAGGCGTCTGGGGGTGAAAAGAATCATCTGATGGCACGGGTGCGCACAGGCGCAGGCGCGCAAGGCTGCTCGCGGGCGCTGCAGCGGCCGCACGTGAGGAAGAACACAACGCAGCGCACTGTGTAGCGCAGCGCACTGCGTTGCGGGTTGGAGCGGGTGTGGTGCGGATGGGTGCAGGCATTGGAGCAGAGGCGGGTGGGTGCGTGCGTACGTGGGTGCAAGCGCGCACAACTGGCTGGAGGCGGTAGCAGTGCGGAGAGAGAGCGGGCGGTGACCCGATAAGTGAGAAACTCTCTGGTCACCGCACTGTAGTTTCAGTGTCGTGCAAAAATGCGTGAACAGTAGCTATAGTGTCGCCCGGCTTGGACAACCGGTTGCGGCCGGTACTGCGTGTGCGGGCACGCTGGAAGGCGCCTACGCGCACAGAAGGAGCTTGCGGCCGACTGCTGGCATGCACACGGTGCTTGCGCTGCTGCTGCTGCTGAGCTTCAGTGCTTGGGTCTTCGGCAATGGCGGGAAGGGCTTCAGCGACGGAATCAAAGTGTGAAACCACCACGCCCACCTGCTCTTGGGTGAGCTGGGCGGTGGTGGAACTCACAATGGTGGTCGTGGGGCCACTGTGAGCCTGCTTCTGCTTGCAGTGTATCTCTTCTGTGGGAAGAGGTACTGCATATGGAAGGGAGAGGGGAGGAAGATGGCCTGGGGGAAGGGTCTGCGGGTGTTGTGTGTGACAGGCCCCCCTGGAAAGGAAGAAGGCAAGGCTTTTTAAAGGAGAGGGAGGCATGCACAGCCATGCCCTGGGTGTGCATGACCAGCCATGCAGCTGGCAGGGCATGCACAGGTAGAGAATGGCACGAAGAAGGGCAAGCCCATGCCCTGAGCCGCGCAAGGGAGGAGAAATTCAACGCAAAATAAAAAAATGAGGATGGTGAAATTGCAAGGCAGCACTTGAAGAAGATGTTATTTACATGGCCAATTATTCACTTTCCTCCCCTCTCAAATAAATGCATGCATGTGTTAATTTTTAGAAATGCAACTATGGCTACCTAATATGCAATGGCAATGCTAGTAAATAACACAAGATGGCATAATTGTTGGTGTATTTTTGTCATGCAATCATACCCCCATGCCTATCTTATGCTAGTCCCTAGCAAAACATTTCGTATTGTATTTAGAAATGATCTTAAGCTGAAGAATTTTTTTCTGAGGTGACATAGGTGTGTTTATTTGTTGGATATTGTGAGAACCAATTGCAGAGAAGGCTACCAGTACTTTAAGTCTTATATGACATAGACCATCTCTCAACTAACCTGGACTCTTGATATTTAAACCTTAAGAATGATTTCCAGGACTCAGGAGGTTTTTGCCGTACTCGAGAGCTCAAGAGATTATGGCTTGTGCATAGTTAAGGATTAAGACTGACCAGATGAACATTAAGAATCAAGCCCAGGGATTCACGAATCTTTAAGTACAGGTTGGTCCCAATTTCAGCTTATGTCTTCGGATTGGCCCTAAAAAAAAAATAACGGAAAACTCAACCTTCATTTTCTTCTTTTGTGGCTCAAAGAATATATGGTAGAAACAGGGTATTTGTAACTTTGCCCTAAAATATTTTGAGGGAGAAGAATTTATAGACATTTGTGAGATATACTGACTTATTTGCACAGTTTCTTTTTTTTTTGAAACACGTGTCAGTATGTCTCTTACAACTTTATTTGGTGGAGCACACTTTTCTTTTGGTAGGAGAGTTCCTTTTTGGTGGAAAGAGTCTCTCCTAAACACAAGACTAAAGCCTGGGATAAAAAGTCTACCTGCGAACACAGGTAAGGACTCCACCTTCCCTAATGAACACTAGGGTTGGATCTTATGTTCACCTGATCTTTCTTGATATGTGTAGTGTGAACCAAGATTACTTAGGCTCTCGAGTAGAAGCAAACCAATGGATCCTATATTGGTGTCTCAAGTACAAGAATACGTCCTTAGTTAGGAGAGATTCCGATCTATCTTGTCAATGCTCAAGTGAATTAAGCCAAGCCTGAGCGAATCAAGTTTCTGTGGCCTGGAAAGTCTTCAAAACAGTGGTTGAATATCCATAAACACTTATTATATTTTTGTTTCATCCTTCAGATCATTACTAAACACCGTTTTTCTTTTTTAATGCTATGTACAAATTTATAGATGGATGGAAGCTGCATGATACCAAATAATACCTAGATTTTATAAATGCCTATCCACCTCCCCATGCCAAATGATGCTATGTCCTTATATGCATGGAGGGTAGGGTAGAGGAAGGACCAAAGATCGGGTAACGAGAGCTGAGGTGCAGGGTATTTAGCAGGGTGGTAGGGTGGGTAGATGGTGGGTGGTGAAGTGAAAAGGTGCGAAGTGAAGTGTACGTGACAGTGGTGGAGTGCTACTGGGGTGCCTCCCAATGAGTGCTGAATTTAACGTCCCCAGCTGGACTCAGAATGAGGCACGGCATTAGTTACCCTCCAACAGGGCAACAGTTTCTCCAATAGGGGTAGGTTCATGAGTAAGATAAGGTTTTAAACGCTACTCATTGACCGTAAATTTACACCCAGATTTGGGATCTTTAATTTCAACGGCCCCGTTGGGGAATGGTCTCGAGACCAGGAAAGGACCAGTCCATCTGGACTTTAATTTCCCTAGAAAGAATTTGAGCCGGACATTGTAAAGCCAAACTTGCTGAGATGGCTCAAATTCCTTCCGTCGAATACGGCTGTCGTGAAAAGCCTTAGTTCGTTGTTTGAAAGTTAAGGTAGAATCATATGCTTCACGATAGAGCTCTTCGAGCTCTTGGAGTTGGAGTTTCCTTTCTCGACCACACAGATCTAGGTCGAGGTTACATTGGCTAACTGCTCAATAAGCGCAGTGCTCCAGCTCCATGGGCAAATGACAAGGCTTCCCGTAAACGATTCTATAAGGAGACATACCTAGGGGAGCCTTGAAGGTAGTCCAATACGGCCAAAGTGTGTCATTCAGTTTGTCGGACCAATCCTTACAGTCAGGCCAAACCATTTTCTGGAGAATTTGCTTGATTTGCCGGTTCGACAGCTCAGCCTGGCCGTTCGTCTGAGGGTGATACAAAGATGCGATACGATGGTAGACTCCATATTTCCTCAAAAGTGCCCGAAAAGAAGCATGGGTAAAATGGCTTCCTCCATCCGAGATAATGGCTCGAGCGATCCCAAAGCGTGCAAAAATGTGGTCTTTGACAAATCGAGTGGATATGACATGGTCAGCATGGCACATGGGAATAGCCTCGATCCATTTCGAAACATAATCAACAGCCACAAGGATGTATTCAAAGCCGTTGGAAGGAGGAAAGGGACCCATGAAATCGATTCCCCAAATGTCGACAATTTCAGCAGCTAGGATGGGTTGCAAGGGTATCATGTCACGACGTGACATTGACCCTAACGATTGGCACCTAGTGTAATGTTTGGCATAATTGTGTGCATCCTAGTGAAGTGAGGGCCAAAGAACCCACATTGTAACACCTTGGCTACAATTTTCCTCCTAGAGAAATGGCCTCCGCAGGCCTGATCGTGGCAGAAGGATAGCACACTGGGGATTTCGTTGTCAGGAATACAGCGATGGATGATCTGATCAGCACCTATTCGAAAAAGAAGTGGATTTCCCCAGAAATAATACTTTGCTTCTGCCATGAGATGCTCATGTTGGTTTTTAGGTCTGCCACACAGAAGGGAACCAGAAGCAAGGTAATTGGCAATGTCAACATACCAAGGTCCACTTGCCACATTAATTGCCAATAGGTGCTCATCGGGAAAAATCTCATTGATCGGCAAGGTAAGTCTAATGTGGTTAGGGTCTAGTCTAGAGAGATGATCAGCCACAACATTCTGGGCTCCGGCCTTATCGTGGATCTCAATGTCAAATTCTTGGAGCAGAAGGATCCAATGAATCAGTCTAGGCTTGGCATCCTTCTTGTGCATGAGATGGTGAATGGCCGCGTGGTCAGTGAAAACAATAACATTTGAGCCCAGAAGGTAAGAGCGGAATTTCTCTAGCCCAAAGACGACCGCTAGTAGTTCTTTCTCAGTGGTTGTATAATTACGCTGGGCCTTGTCCAATATCTTACTGGCGTAGTACACCACAAAGGGGTGTCTACCGCGTCTTTGTCCCAGGATGGCTCCGACTGCAAGGTTGGAAGTGTCACACATGAGTTCAAAGTCGAGGGACCAATCAGTGGCTAGAGAACAGGGGCCTTGGTGACAGCATCATGCAGCTGCGTGAATGCTCGCATGCAGTCGGGGCCCATATCGAAGGGCACATCGGTCAATAGGAGATGAGTTAAAGGTCGAGAAATCTTAGAGAAGTCTTTGATGAATCTCTTATAGAAATCGACGTGTCCCAAGAAGGAGTGGATTTGTTTGACAGAGCCAGGCACAGGTAAATCAGTAATTACATCGAGCTTAGCTCTATCAACCTCGATACCCCTATCGGAGATGATATGCCGGAGAATAATTCCCTCGTGTACCATAAAATGACTTTTTTCCTAGGAAATCACAAGGTTCACATCAATACATCTCCTAAGGATACGGGTCAGGTTGGCAAGACAGTCATCAAAAGAAGTTCCAAAGACAGAAAAGTCATCCATGAAGACCTCGAGAAAGTCACCCACCATGTCATGGAATATCGCCAGCATACATCTCTGGAAAGTTGCTAGCGCATTACAAAGTCCGAACGACATCCTTCTAAATGCAAAGGTGCTGAAGGGGTAGGTAAAGGTGGTTTTCTCTTGGTCCCGGGGGTCAATTGCCACCTGGTTATATACTAAGAATCCATCCAGAAAACAGAAAAATTTATTTCCCACTAACCGCTCTAGGATTTGGTCAATAAAAGGTAGCGGAAAGTGATCTTTCTTAGTTACAGCATTCAGTTTCCTATAATCTACACACACTCTCCAAGATGTAGGAGTGCGTGTAGGGATGGATTTGCCCCTATCATTGACACGGATGGTGAGTCTCGCCTTTTTTGGCACGACGTGAATCGGGCTCACCCAGGGGCTATCACTGATCGGGTAGATTATACCGGCATCCAACCACTTAATAATTTCCTTTTTAATGACCTCTCGTATGTTAGGGTTGAGATGTCGCTGCATCTCGCGGGAAGGTCGAGCCTCCTCCTCCGTATACATACGGTGAGTGCAGTAGGAGGGGTTAATGCCAGTTAAGTCTGATAAAGACCATTCAATGGCTGCCTTGTGTTCCATAAGGACCTTTGTTAGTTTGCACTCTTGCTCCCTGGTCAATTTTGAGCTAATGATTACGGGGAGCATTTCATTTGGTCCTAAAAAAACATACTTAAGCATATTAGGTAGCTCTTTTAGCTCGGGAGTGGATGGTGAGAGATCTGTCATTCCTTGAGAAGAGAGTGTCCCAAGCGGATCAGAAGAAAACAAGTGAGGAGGAAGAAGTTGGCCCTCAGTTTGGCCAAGAAGAGGGGCATCTTGGAAAGATGGATCCAAAAAGGGATAGCTCCAGTGAGTAGTATGTGGGCTCAAGGTCCCAGTGTGGAATTGCAAATCCGCCTGATTTAGCAGGAAAGAAAGGGCAATCTGGTCTTCAAGGGTGTGGACCGACAGTGAGTAGCCCAAATATGACTTAGACCAAGAGGTATGGGAAGCAGAGAAAACCTCGTCAGAAGTCTGGTCAGGAAAAGGTAGGGAAAAGGGAGGGATGGGGGAACGTCATAATATGTGTTGGTCAGGCAATCGTTAGTGTTTAAAGGCAATTCGCAGCAGTCAGAATAGGTCCCAATTAGTCCGATACACATGCTGACGGCCATGTCCTCGTCAGACGTGTCATCCTAGATGCAATCGCAATTAAAGTTCTTGGCTGCCTTGAAGATGTTAAGTTTGAGCTTCTCAGATCCAACGGCAATCTCAATATAGCCTGACTCGCAGTCGATATGGGCGTGAGCTGTGGCCATGAAAGGTCGACCAAGGACGATCAGACAATCAGAAAGTGAGCTAGGAACTTCCATATCTAAAACAAGAAAGTCAACAGGAAAATAGAGACTGTTGACCCTAACCACCACGTCTTCCACCACACCCTTTGATATTTTGACAGAATAATCTGCCAACTGTAACGTGACAGGGGTGGGTTTCAGATTTCCTAAGGCAAATTTCTCGAGCATGATGGTTGGTATAAGATTGATGGAAGATCCTAGATCAAACAGGGCACGGTTAAAATTACAGCCTTGGATGCTACAGGAAATAAGCGGTGTGCCCTGATCTTTCTGCTTCAGTGGTAAATTTGACAGCATAGCACAACTCGCATGAGGCAAGAGAACCACCGGATTCTTTGTTTTCTTTGACTATCGCCTGGGTGTAGTATAGTCTTTGAAAAATCAGGCGATAGTAGGTATGTGGTTGATAGCCTCTAACAGGGGTACCTTGATTTCAACATCCCTGAATAAATTACGTAGGTTATCAATGACCTGCGTATCCTTTTTCTTGTCTTTTGGCTCCCTCAATAGAGCCTCAGGGAATGGGATCGATTCTGGCACTAATTTGGGTGTATTGTCCTCTCGCAAATGCGGTGTGCATCCCGAATGAGAGGGCGATGACGAAGATGGGCCAGAATCGGATCAAGGCAGATTGACGGTTTGCTTACTGCTCCTCGTAGTAATCGCATTGGACGTCGCGGGTCCAGTGGGATCATAAGGCGGAGGAGGGTTCACAATAGGGACATAAGGGTGAGGTGCTATAGCGGGATTAGCCTGAAATCCCGGTGGAATGCTCGGAGCCTGCAGAATCTGATGAACCTACCCTTGAGAAGGTCGTACCTGTGGTTGAGGACCACGGGGTTCGAAATTTCGCGGGTTGGGAATAGGTTGGACTGGAAGAGTGCCCTGAGATCGAGTTGCCATGTGTAGTTGACTGCTCTCAGCATTTTGCTGCGCCAATTAGTGCTGAAGAGAGGTCATGTTCTCTTCATGGCACTTCGACATTTCCGTCATCATTCGCATCAATTTATCAAGAGGGCTTGATGCGTGTTCTGTTTGCGGTATGCAAGGACTCAATGGCGGATTCACCACAGGGTTAGACTGGGCCCTTGGGATGATGGGTGCAGACGGTTGCATTGGCCCACCCATGAGGTTTTGGCGCTGCGGGTTGCTGGACCATGCGAAGTTCGGATGATTTCGCCAACCTGGGTTATAAGTAGCAGAGAACGGGTTGTTCCCCAGGGCGCAAGCGTCTTCTAAGCCAGAAGACGAGTCCGCATGTAAATACGCATCCGAGCACATGGAGGCTTGGTCCTCCGTGTCAAAATACTGGCTTGGAGAAGCCAGATCCACATGACTTACCGAATCGCTCGGCGCGATGCTCGGTAAGGAAGATCTCACGGGGTTCTTGGGGATAAGCCTGGTGTTGGAAGAATTAGGATTGTAACGAAGTGGTGAGGTGGGGGTGTTTGCCATAGAACGGGCGGGATTGGCCAGAAGCTCGTCCAGCTTCTTGTGCACGACGGAGACTTCATCCAATTTTTGTGCGATAAGGTTAAGGTCAGTGGATGAATGGGAGGGTCCCGTGTCAACTTCGTGGACATTACGGGGCAGGTTGGTATGATTAAAGGCGACAATGGAGGCATTATTCATTGAGTTTTCGCTCATGTTTTCAAATAATTTGAATGCTCCATTCTCATCTTCATTCATGAAATTCCCTCCACAGGAAGCGTCTGCAATCTGCTTCAAAGTCTCATTTATCCCATAATAGAAAATCTGGGCTATATGCCACTTAGGCAGACTGTGGTGCGGACACTTCCGAAGGAGGTCATTATACCTCTCCCAAGCCTCATGAAACTATTCGCCATTTTGTTGCGTAAAGGAAGTTATAGCCCGACGAAGCGCATTGGTTCGCCCGATTGGGAAGAATTTCTTGAGAAATGCTATTCGCATCTCTTCCCAAGAATGGATGGTTCTCCCAAGGGTGCATAACCATTGCGACGCTTTATCCTACAACGAAAATGGGAACATTTTCATGAGGACAATTGATAACCCGATGTTTCTAGGTTTAACTATTTCAGCCAATCGGGTTAAGTCTTCCAAATGGAGAAAAGGATCTTCACTTGCAAGACCATGGAAGTGGAAATTAATCAGGCCAATTATGTTGGGTTTCAATTCAAAATCATCCCTGCCCATGGGGACCCGAATTTGTCCTATGGTCTCTATAGCAACGGGATTTTGATAAGAGCTAAGAGACCTAGGCTCCTCCCATTCGGGAGGGTTCTGCATTTCCTCCAAGGTTTCCCTGATGGCTTCAATTTGCTCATTATACATTTCATTTGGGCTTGGAGGCGGGTTATGGGATCCATGGCTCCACCACCTGGTGGGATTTGTGGGCGGTTTCCTCCCTTAGGATTTGGGGGTGAGCGTGCAGCCATGTTTGTGGAGGAGGATGATGATTCGATTTCTGTTCTTCTAAAATTATCAAACAATTCAGGGTTTTGTGACCTCCTCCCAAACATACACTACCGCAAGAAGAATTGGGGGGATAAGAAGGGAAAAGGAGATGAGAGAAATGACACCGCAAAGGTACACTTGATGACAAATCAAGGCAATCAAAGTCCTAAACTCTATAGTGTGCCCTTAGACTTAAAGATCTAAGTTACCTACTATCACAACCTACGGAACCAAATGTGAGCACTGCGGAACCACCGGGCCAGATTGAAAGGCCGTTTGCCCCAGTCTTAGACACCCGATAGCACGCGGGAACCCACACCAGCACGTAGGCACTACATGCAGGCAGTTAGACCTCCAATCCTTAATAAGGGTCAAGTTGCTACCAGTTTTAATTAGAGGCTTAGGATCAAGTGTTTCTGGAATGTGAAGGGCGTTGTTTATGGGTAATGCTCAAGTGCGTTGATTTTAGAGAGTGTGTAAACCAAGCATGCAACGGGGAAATCTCCCCGAATTGAAGTTTTAATTGGTGAATGGTTTTTAGAATTTCAGCCTTAAGTAGTATGGATTTTAAGATTTCGCTGAATTACCAATTCAACCAATCTCTGGATTTTGAGAGAATACAAGTTCTTCTATGCCCAACAAACCCTTTTTCAATGTGAGTTAGTTAATGCATGCTAAAAATGCAATGGGCTTCCCTAGGTGGAAATTTCTATGTGTGGATGCACGAGTCAATTTTAGGTTAATGTGAAAGGGAGCTAAAGCACTTCAATTCAAGTGCTCCCAATCACCAGAATGATGTTCCACACACAAGGCTCAACCACAAGATAATGTAAAGAAAATTAAAGTGTTGGGGTTGAAGTATTCGGGATCAAATCTTAGGCACGTGAAAGGTCGTGGTGGGGTTGGAATCAACTCAATTCCAAGTCTCCCCACCAAAAGTGTGATCCCGAATTGTTGATAAATGAGGCAAGGAGGGATGGCAATCAATCTTTTTAATCTTGCCTCAAAGAGCACTTCACACGACGAAAGATTGAAGAATCAAGATTCTTGGATCTTTGCTATGTGAAGTTTGGCAGGAAATCCTGGGGTGGTGGGAGTGATGATAGAAAATCAAACAAGTGATTTTTAATCCACTTGTCCCAAGAAATCCTAAGAAGTTTTTTTTTTTTTAGGTTTTTTTTATTATGGTGACAAGTTGACCTCGGTTGCTAAGATAGAGACCTACCTTTTCAGCAACGTGGGCGAAGCTCCAGTGCGGCGTCGGCGACTTCACGCTCTCGTTCCCGCCTTGGATCTGCCCACATCTCCGACTTCCTCTACTTGCCTCCTCCTTGCAACTGGTTCACCTGCACACCAACAAATAGAAACACCCGTGAAGAGAAGGGTGTGAGAAGAGAAAATCAAAGGAATGGAGTAGAAACTTACCTAAATGCGTACCTCCCCGGCAACGGCACCAGAAAAAGGTGTGATAGGCTCGGATAGGTTGTGTTAATATGGTGAAATTATCGTTGAAATGAGTATAATGGTTAACCTAAATCGAGCCTAACCCTCTTTTTACAAAATTTTTAATCTGGTCTACTTAATTTTATCTTGGTCATTTTTAGGCCCAGGGTCAAACTCAGGGAGGCAAGGATTAGAGGTGAATAAGTTTCTATGCCTTTCCTACAATGAATATCTTCTGTGCGTTTATTATGTTTTTGGTTTTTCTTTTATTTAAGATTTTTTTTTGCTGATAATTTTGTCCTTGAGGTACACCCTCAAAATCAGGTCCTTGGCTTTGAGCCAAATTGTTCTTGACTTTGAGCCAAATTGTTCTTGGCTTTGAGCCAATTTAGGGTTCCAAAAACTTGTCTTGCTATTTGCAAGACCGAGTGCCTGCAAGATAAGGATTATCTTTTCTCTTTTACTATTTTTTTTATCTTTTCAATAGCAGGAAACAAAAGAGAAATAGAGGTTGCTTGTAAAGAAATAAATATAGTCTATATAGATATATATATTATATATATAGGGGTGGGGGTGGAGGTGGAAATGGCGTGTAGCACAGTGTCATGTTGGTTGACGTCTAGGAAGACGCAACCAATAGGATGAAGTGCCGCGTGGAGGGTAGGATGGATGTGTGGAAGTGTGTGCGGAGTCGCTTTCTCTACGTGAGTATTAGGGAATATCAGCAACTGGTGCAGATATTCCTGTGATAGAATGCGTGGTGGAGTGACTAGTGCATATGGATGAAAATAGGTGATATGTATGTAAATATATATATATATGTGTGTGTATATATGTAAATATATATTTATATATATATATAGATAGGGTTGTAATTATATAGATGTATATGTAGTTATGTATATATATATATATAGATATGTAAATATATATATATATATATATTTAACTATATAGATATATATATATATATATATAGTAATATATGTATATAGATATATATATGTATATATGTATGTATATGTGTATATATATATATGTATAAATATATATATATATATTTATGTATGTATGTATGTATACTTATATATAGTTGTATAGGTATGAATATGTATATATATATATATAGATATATATAAATATATATATGTATATATATATAAGTATATATAGGTGTGTACAAGTGAGTGTGTGTGTGTGTACACGTGAGTGTGTACAAGTGTGGTGTGTGTGTGAGGGAGCGTCTGCTGGAGAGGAGTGTGAGAGAGAGTGGGCGTTTAAGGCGTCTAGGGGTGAAAAGCGTTTTCTGATGGCGCAGATGCACGCAGGCTTAGGCGTGCAAGGCTGCTCACGGGTGGTAGAGCGGGCGCGCGTGAGGGAGAGCGCAACGCAGTGCACTGCGCTGCGGGCTGGAGCGGGTACGGTGCGGACGGGTGCAGGCGTTGGAGCGGAAGCGGGTGGGTGCATGCGTACGCGGGCGCAGGCTCGTGCAACTGGTTGGAGGCGGTAGCGACACGGAGAGAGAGCACGTGGTGACCGGATAAGTGAGAAACTCTCCGGTCACCGCACTATAGCTACAGTGTTGCATAGAAACACGTGAACAATAGCTACAGTGCCGCGTGGCTTGGACAACCGGTTGCGGCCGGTTCTGCGTGCACGGGCACGCTGGAAGGCGCCTGTGTACGTGGAAGGAGCTTGCGGCCTACTGCTGGCGTGCATGCGGTGCTTGCGCTACTGCTACTGCTGAGCTTTAGAGCTTGGGTCTTCGGTAATGGCCGGAAGGGCTTCAGCGATGGAATCAGAGAGTGAAACCACCACGCCCACCTGCTCTTGGATGAGCTGGGCGGTGGTAGAACTTACAGTGGTGGTCATGGGGCCACTGTAAGCCTGCTCTTGCTCGCAATGTATCTCTTCAGTGGGAAGAGATACTGCGTATGGAGGGGAGAGGGGAGGAAGATAGCCTAGAGGAAGGGTCTGCGGGTGTTGTGTGTGCCAGGCCCCCCCTCGCAAGGAAGAGGGTAGGGCGTTTTAAAGGAGAGGGAGGCATGCGCAACCATGCCCTGGGTGTGCATGACCAGCCATGCAGTTGGCAGGGCATGCACAGGAAGAGAATGGCACGAAGAAGAGCAAGCCGATGCCCTGAGCCACGCGAGGGAGAAGAAATTCAAAGCAAAATAAAAAAATGAGGATGGTGAAATTGCGAGGTAGCACTTGAAGAAGATGTTATTTACATGGCCAATTATTCACTTTCCTCCCCTCTCAAATAAATGCATGCATGTGTTAATTTTTAGAAATGCAACTATGGCTACCTAATATGCAATGGCAATGCTAGGAAATAACACAAGATGGCATAATTGTTGGTGTATTTTTGCTGTGCAATTAGACCACGGCTAGAACCGTGAAGCTCATCAGAGGTCAAGTGGGCCGAGGGCTACTCGGTGGTGGTGGCAGTGTGGTGAATGATGGTCGGAGGTGGTGATGGCGAGGAGGAGACAGCGGTGGGTATGTTGAGTGTTTCCTATTGCTGCTGCTGTTGGAGGCACGGAGAGGAGATCGTCATGAGCTGCCACGCATGGGGTGAGAGAGCATGGGCATGCGTCGATGAGGTGTGGTGCATGGTCTGGAGGTGAGGGGAAACAACGAGGAGACGTGCGTTGGAGGTGGTTGCTGCTGCGGGCGGTGTGTGCGGCAGGGGCGCGGTGCGCACGGGGGCATGCTATTGAAGGAGCACGGTCACAACGGCGCTGCTGGAGAACATGCGGCTGCACGCATGTTGCTGTGAGCATGGCGGAGGTGCTGCTAAAGGGGGTGTGGGCGCTGGAGGCGAGGAGGAGCGCAAGGGCACACGCACGCGGCTGCTGCACGCTGGGTTGCGTATGGGCGAGGAGGGCAGTGGCGCGTTGTTGGTGATGATGGTGGTGGGTTTCATTGAAGTGGAGGAGAAATAGAGAAAGAAGAAATGAAGAGGAAGAAGGTGGTAAAGAGGCTTCAGACATCCAAGAAGCTTCCCAGACATCTTAAAATTGAGAAAATGGTTGCTGGCGTGTTAGTGCGATGGTGGTTGCTGGTGATGGCGGTGAGGGTGGTGCACAGTGATGGTTGCGTGCCGTCAGAAATGCATGCACATGGTGTTGGCACGAGTCCACTGCCTTGGCATGGTGAGCTGTCACCTTGCCTGCCCACGGTGTGGTGGAGCTCGGCCTTGGAGACTTATGGTGGTGGTGATGGAGGTGAGCTCAAAGCTCTTCACAGTGGTGGAGTCTAGGTGGAGTCTCCTCATGCATGGTCGCCTCCTCCTCCCTTTGTAGTTGTAGGTGATGAATTTGAAAGCAAAGAGGCGAGATCAGATCCTCTTCATGGTAAATGAATGCTAGCAGTTGTGTGTGAATGGGTGCGCAAGGAGGAGAAGCAGCCGTTACCTGTGGAGGAAGAGAATAAGAAAATAATATAATATTATGGTTATTTATGCACAAACCCTTAACTTCTATGTTAAATTAAAACAATGCAAGTAATTCACCTAATTGATTAATTAATCAAATGCATGCAACTCTAAGTTAATTCTAAATGCATGCAATGAATGAATTATGCAATTAAGCTAAAAAATATGAAGTAATTTATTTACATCCTAAAATATGCTAGCTAAATGTTAAGGATATCTTAATATCTAGGCATTTACACATTTAAATAACCCACAAATATGGGCTAATCAAGTCCCATCCAAAACATGCTTAAAAAGGCGAGACTCATCGTAATAAAAAATGAAAAAGGTGAATCCATCCCAACCCACACCATGACCTCGTGGCAGGTCTGCATCGGTTATCATAAGCTAAACACAGCTACCAAAAACGATCATTTTCCTTTACTTTTCATTGATCAGATCTTAGAAAGGTTAGCTGGGCGAAGCTTCTTTTGTTTCTTGGATGGATGGTCCGGGTATAATCAGGTTACGATTAGCCTGGAAGATCAAGATAGGACAACTTTCATGTGTCCCTTTGGTGCATTCACTTTCAAGAGAATGCCCTTTGGCCTTTGTAATGCACCCATGACTTTTCAACGTTGTATGATGGCTATATTCTCTGACATGATAGGAGACCTCATGGAAGTATTTATAGATGATTTCTCCATTTTTGAAGATGATTTTCAGTCATGTCTTAATAACCTCACCAAGATGTTGAGGAGGTGCATTGAAGTTAACCTAGTACTTTCATGGGAGAAAAGCCATTTCATGGTGGGGGATGGCATAGTACTTGGTCACAGGATCTCCGTAAATGAACTCAAGGTCGACCAAGCTAAATCAGATGTTATTTCCCGATTACCTCCACTAAGCTCGGTCAAATAGATTAGATCTTTCTTGGGTTACGTTGGATTTTATAGAAGATTCATTCAAGATTTCTTGAAAATTGCTTGGCCATTGACGAATCTTCTTGTAGTCGATGTCCCATTTAATTTTGATTCCTTGTGTCTTAGTGCTTTCAAGACTTTATGAAGTGTTGTATTTGATTCCCTTGTTCTCTAGCCACTTGACAAGTCTCTCGATTTTGATATTACGTGTGACACCTTCGATTTTGTTGGAGCCGTTCTAGGCTAGAATTGGGAACGCCACCCTTTCATTATATACTAGGCTAGAAAAACACTGAATGAGGCTCAACGTAACTACACGGTTACTGAGAAGGAGCTGCTAGTTGTAGTATTTGACCTAAAGAAATTCCACTCTTTTCTATTAGGGTCAAAATCATTGTCTTCATTGATCACTTCTGGATCAAACCCTCTGGCATTTGTTGGAAAAGAAGGATACCAAACCCTCTTGATCAGATGGTTCCTTCTATTGTAGGAATTTGATATCAAAATCTACGACAAGTCAGAGCACATAATGTAGTGGCGAATCGCTTATCTCGACTAGACCTAGCCTACATTTTGTATTCCCCACCTATATCCGATAATTTTTCGGATGAATCTCTATTGGCTATAGATTCATTGGAGTTTCCCTGGTACACGAATATCGCGAATTATCTTATCTCAGGCAAGATACCTGCGAGATTATCCAAGAACCAAAAACTCAGATTCTTGTCAAAAGCCAAATTCTATTTTTGGGATGATCCCCTGCTTTTTCGTATCGAATTTGATCAAATAATCAGGAGGTGCATCCTCGACTCTAAGATCTCGAGTGTGTTATCTTTTTGCTATAGTGATGCCTGTGGTGGTCATTTTTCTATTAGAAAAATTGCTGCAAAAATTTTGCAATCGGGTTTCTTTTGGCTGACCATTTTGAAAGATATACACGAATTTGCCAAATGTTGTGAACGATGGCAGTTGGTTGGTTCTATAACTAGGAGAGACATGATGCCTCTCTAACCTATCTTGGTTGTAGAAGTGGTCGACGTTTGGGACATTGACTTTAAGGGCCCATTCCTAAACTCGCATGGCTTCGAGTACATTCTTCTCGTAGTTGATTATGTCTCAAAGTGGGATGAGGCTATCCTAGCGAGGCAAGTTTATCATAAATTTGTCATATCTTTTGTTCGGGAATTTCTTTTTGTGAGATTTGGTGTCCCCCGTGCTTTGATTAGCGACGGGGGGAGTCATTTCATCCATGGCCATTTTCGATCATTATTGAAAAAATATGGGGTACACCATCGTATTGCCACCGCAT
The DNA here is from genome assembly GCA_037157565.1 of Thalassia testudinum. NCBI lineage: Eukaryota > Viridiplantae > Streptophyta > Magnoliopsida > Alismatales > Hydrocharitaceae > Thalassia > Thalassia testudinum. The sequence goes on along the minus strand of JAZHRO010000046.1, from coordinate 16,643,002 downwards.
ATCATTCACAGACTAATGGGCAAGCTGAGGTGTCTAATCGTCAAATCAAACTCATCCTTCAAAAGATGGCAAAACCTGACCAGAAGGATTGGTCCGATCAACTGATTAACGCATTATGGACATATCGGACCACATATAAGGCCTTGCTCGGAATGTCGCCATATCTCATGGTGTATGGGAAGGCTTGTCACCTTCTGGTCGAGTTGGAGGATCGCACCTTTTGGGCGGTGCAGAAATGTAATTTTAACCTCGATGTTGGAAGCTCCAGCTCAGTGAATTGGATCAAATTCGACGGGAGGCCTATGGGAATGCGAAGATTTATAAGGATAACACTAAAGCCCTTCATGACCACCATATTCGGAGAAAATCTTTCATGCCTAACCAGCAAGTTTGGTTATTTGATTCCAAGCTCAAATTCTTTGTGGGCAAGCTAAAGTCCAAGTGGACTGGCTCTTGTGATTCAGCCATATTCTAATGGGGCGGTTCAGATCATGGACTCAAAAATTAGGCATGTTTGTAGTGTAAATGGCCAGCGCCTCAAGCCATTTATGGCTTAGGAACCTCTTCCTACTAATGAAGTCATCAGCCTTCTAGAGGACATGTGATTGAGTTTCCGCCCAACTAGAGGCGTTAAACTCAACATTTATACATATGTAAATATCCTTCTATATATAGCATATTCGTTGTGACTCGTGTCATAGGTGTTGTAACAAGCTGAACGAAAAATTCAGGAGCTATTGCAGGTGATTTCTACCCTTTATTATGCTTTTCGCAAATTTCTATTTTGATTCTTTCTATGTTTTTCATTCATGAGGACATGCAAGAATTTAGGTAGGGGCAGCACACATACACTGAATAATTTTTTCCAACACCTATGATTTTCATTATTGCATTCTCATTTTGCATAGTTTCTCATGGTATTTCTTGCAAATAAGTTTTCAAAAGGAAAAAAATGTATATATATACATATTTTTATATGGATTTTATCAATACAAAAAAAAAGGAAAAAAAAAAGTGTGTTTTAAATGTTATTTTTGGAATTTAAGTTAGGAAGAATCAAGAATTCTTGATTGTGAGGATTTATTGACGTTTAAGAAATGCGGAACAAAGTCTTTCTGCCTAGAGTCTTCAGGTCTTAATAGATTTAATTTTTCGAGTATTTACCTAAATTTGGACTTATTTGCTTGAGTTTTTGAAGGGACCTGAAAAAGCTTAGAGTATTGATGATAACGTCATCACCTGCCATAACTAACTTTAATTAGTCATAATCAATAGACAAATGCTCCTACATAATCGCCAAAGAGCCATACCTCAAGGCATATCCTTTTTGAGAGATTAACATAAAATTAGGATTAAAACTATAATTTTACCATCCTATCATAAATGCAGGGCAATCACAGTATTTTTTAGGGTTTAATTAAAGGTCAAATGTTCATAAATGTCTAATAAGAGGGTTCGTGCAGACAGAAATGGGCTTTCATGCATTTTAAGAATTAATGGACATCTGAAATCCTAAAAATAGTCTTGCTTAAATAATAAAGGTTCTGGTCAAGGTAAAATTCACCTAACCTTCTAAAAATCATATAAAAATGTTCTCTAAGGTTTGGTACCTTTGATTTGACCATCTGAACCCATTTTGACTTGTAATAGTCTTAGACGGAAAGTTACCTTAATTTGGGTTTCTACGTAAATTACCCAATTAAACTTAGTCAAAACCAAAATTTGACTTCACCATCGGATTCCTTGGGTCTAAATTAGGTTTGTACCAAAATTTGGGCCTAATAAGAGATCATCTTGACCAAGTTTGCATTTTGATCTAGTCTGACTCTTTTCGCTCACACACATGCCCCTAACTTTAGAATTCTTTGCAAGGATGCCACCAACTTTGTCATGTTCTTCACCAATAGGTCCCTATTGCCATGACTGTGTGAATGCATCAAGAAGCTGACCTTCAATCAGGAGGATCTCCCTGATTTCACACCTAAACCCTTGCAAAATTGGAAGGGAGACTCCTGAGAGAATCCTTTACGATCTAAACCTAATCTTGGACCGTGATTCTTTCCCAAAAGATCATGCAAATCATTTGAAGTCGAGGGTTTCCCTTTTGTGCATAAGTCCCAAGCTTCCAAGCTTGGTTTCCAAGCTTGGAAGGCTCTTCTGATGGCTATAAATGGATCCCAGAGGACAAATCATCCTCCTTAGCTTGGTTTGGATCAGAATACCCCTTTCTTTTCCTCTCTTTGGCCAATTCCTCCGCAAGCTCTGGTGATCTCCTTCGACTCCCTTCTTCGTCAGCCACCACATACTATAGTCGGCTGGTTTCTCCTCCTCAAGCTCCTCCATGTTTCGCAATACTAGCAGGCGCCATCTTCCCCCTTCTTCCCCGCTGTTCTCCCTTATTGGAGGCACTTCCTTCCACAGCACCAGCCATACCATACCTGGCATCCCTTCGACCCTTTTGTCTGTTAGAGTAAGTTAGCTTGGTTTCTTTCTCCCTCTATTTAAAACCCAAATTTAACCCCTTGACACGTCGTTCACCTCCATCTTCCTCTGCTCCGACCGCATCTTCGGTGAGGCTCTCTTGTCACTCTACTGCACCACACGCCTTGTCAACACTTACTACACCTCTGCCTCATCCACCCAAACCAAACCCCTCTCCTATTTTGCCCTTTCGTCTGCCCAAACTCCTTGTTGACCAACCCACCTTTGCACATCATCCTTCGACATCCACAGACCACCACACACCCTCAACCGCCACGAAAAACCCACCACCAACTTCGCCAAGCCTAGGCGAAACCCTTGAGGTATTCTAATGTGGCCGTGAGGCCTTATTCATGATTTCAAGTTCTCGTCTGAGCTCCGCCATCACCCTCAAGTTCTTCGACACGCATTGAGTTCTCTGGCCATATTTGCTCTAGGTCTTGGTCCCAGGTGTTGCGACTGATCCTAAGAACCCTTCCTAGGTGCTCAATTAGAGGCCTCGCTCGTGACTTCAACATCAATTGAATGAAGAAGCCCTCTGTTGCATTCGCGTGAAGAAGGTGTGGGCTGATAGTCCCACATCGTGGGAATTGGGAGCAACACAGTGGCATAAATTGATTTTGTGCCTAAGGCATATCTCCTCAGACACTGGGCGTGAGGTCCCCTTACCCGCACATGCCTGAACCCACCTAACCTTTCACTCCTTGATTACCCATACACATCGGTAGCCCTGGACTCGATATTGCTCTGACTCGAATACCTGGTTATGATTTGTATCTAAGAGAGGCAGGAAAGAGAAAGAGAGAGGGGGAGGGGGGGTTTTTGCTCCTATAGGCATTGCACGACACTTAGTCACTGAGAAGAAAGAAGACACTGGCAAAGAAGAAGGAAGGAGAAGAGAAGAAGAGAAAAGTCTCTGAAGAAAAGAAAGAAGAGGAGAAGAGGGCCTATGCAGGAAAGAAGGAATAGCCTTTGAGAAGGTTGTCTTCACTTAAGTCGTTTGTGTAGGATCTGTAAAGCACAAGCACACTAGAAGGAGGGAATGAATAGTGTGGTAGATAAAAATTTGCAAGAATAACAAACCACAAAAACACATAAGATATATAGTGGTTCCCCTCACTTGGGTACTCCACTACCTAAGTCTCCCAATTTAAGATTTTTAACCCGATTCCCTCAACCTGGAGGGAATCAATTTACTAATACCTGAGGTAATTAACGGGTTACCACAACCCAATTACAAGATATCAAAAAGAAATAAAGATACAGGTGTAAGCAAGATGCAAATGAAAGCTTATAACAAATTCCTAAGTCTCCAACAAGTGTATATCTTAATAGATAGTAATATACTAATCTAATGAAATCAGACTAAAATGAAAGATAATACGATAAAGCATGAGATCGCTTGAAAGATGTTTGTTGAGAGAGTGTTGCCTTGAAGGATGCAACAAAATAATAGACCTTGTAGCTAGAAATGTGAAATTTGGGAATTAGGAGCAAGGAGACAATATTTTCTTCTTGTTGTGTGCAAATGACACACACGAGGTGTTTATATAAGCTACTAAACACCTTCCCTACGATTACTTGCCATTTGGGGCAATTTGGGAAGATTAGAGATAGGTTTAATTGCAAAATAGCCGTTAAGATTGGTCACAACGGTTAATTGGTATCGGTACTAAACTTTTGGTACTGGTACTGACTGCTTATAGTCAGGCCAACTAAGTCACTAGGTACCGATACTAATGATGAGTACCAGTACTTGTGACTGACAGATTTGGGTCTAGTGACCTACATGTACCAGTACTAGTGATTAGTTTTGGTACTTGTAAGGTCCAGGCAAAACTAAGTGTACAAACTATGATCACTTGGTACCAGTACTCACAATGAGTACCGGTACTTATTCACAACTAAGTGTACAAACCTGTGCCTAGCATGTATCGGTACTTATGACCAGTATCGATATTTGCTACAAGTACCTAATTTTATAAGTTTAAGTCAACTTTTAGAGTTATCCCATCTACTCTATACGACTTAATTTTGAAAGAATCGATTTTGAGTTTTGAAACAAATGAATGAACGATATTCTAATCCCTAATTATCTCTACTTTGATTTTAACTCCTAGATTATGTTTTACTTGTTAGGAGACATACAAAGATTCTAAAATACAATGAATATAGCAAAAACTATAGTCTTCTAGTCTTATTCCTTCATATGCTATCTTGTTGCTTGTCCACAGATTCTTTTGACCTGTAATACTTCATAAACACATTAGATTTTAAAATGATTTTGTTAGCACCAAAACACAGAAGAGAGATGGAACTAGGTTCCAACAATCTCCCCCTTTTTGGTGTTGATAAAACAAACAAGATACTCATATTTAAAAATAAACTGAGACTTAATAAGAGAAGAATAAAAAACTCCACAAGGAGTGAAGTGAAAATCCTCCCCCTCAAACTACGCTCTCCCTATTTTAAATATGAAGTATCCAATCATTTCTCCCCATTTTTGTCAAGTAAGCAAAAAGATAAGCAAATAATACATTTTTAAGCAATCAAAGCAGGATACATGAACAACCAACTCTATTCAACCTTCATAAAGACTAAACATGATAAAGTTCATAAAGATAAAGCTTGAGACAATTTTAGCAAAGCCACACATAAGAAATCTTAAAAGTTATACAAGTTTAACAAGCAACAAAATGAAAACGAAACTATTTTCTAGGACATTTTCTGATAAGCTTTTGTACATGTCCACCATCATCATCATTATCATCATCATCGTCATCCTCGTTGTCGTCATCATCTTCATCATCACTATCTCATATGAAACTTCTTCTTCATCTTCAGTGTCTTCCTCTTCTTCATCATGAAGAACAGGTTCTTCCGCCATTGAAGATGAAACATGGGATGGGTCTTGAAAGTGCTTTTGCCTTCTTTCACTATATTCTTGAGGTGCTTTCGGTTGAGTCCACTTCCTTTGTTTTGGTTGTTGAGTGGAAGCAGTGACATGGAAAGACTTAATAGAAAGAGAAAGGTCATGGAATTTGCATTCCAAGTGACAGAAGGCAAAATTGAGATTGGTTAAATTTTGACCAATGTAATTGAAAGTATTTATCAAATTGGGATCAACTCCAGACACATTAGACATATTTACCCAAGGTGTTTCAACTTCTGGATATGGGTAGGTTATAGGAACGAAAGTGGAGGATGATTCAAGAGGTGGATGAGAAGAAGATTGAGCATTTGGATCAACTTCTTCTTCATCATCACTAGAGGATTCATCTCTAGTAGGTTTCACTCCCATTTTTCGGAGAGTGAACCATTTGAAATAGACCACTTTTCTAAGAGGAGTAAAATTAGAGAGGTCAATTTTATTTTTATGAAGAATGTGGGACACCAAAATATCCAATGGTAAAGCTGATTCACGGTAATGGGGTCTAAGAAAATGAATGAAAACTGTGTTAAAATTTACCTGGAAGCTTGTAATGATAGCATAAATTAAGGGTAAAATATCAATAGGAATTTTGTAGAATCCTGAATTTTTAGCCCTTAAGTTCCATGCTAAGATACGAAAAAGGACGCGAGCAAATAGTCATGTTTGGGGCAACCAATGCTTTGCCCTAACAGTTATGGAGCAAGAGAGTTTCATGGATTTTATGAGTAGGAAATTGCTCCTTAAGTGTATTAAATGCATGACCTTCATTAGGACATTCAGTAATGGTTGACAAGAATTTAGGTGTGATGCTGATTTTTTGACCAAAAACATTTGTTGTTAAGACAAGATGACCTCAGTTTTCTTGTTCTTAGAGATTAGCAAAGAATAGACAATTGACATCAGGGTATACTCTAGGAACATCGGCAAAAAATGATTCATCAAAGAAATGCATGAGTTTTTGTTCGGAAAGACGAGTGGTAAAATTAAAGGGTTGAAGAGAGAAATCTTTCCACTTAACTAGCCTACAATGATGAAGTTTTAGGCCTTTATACTAATCAAACTTCAACCTAGCATCCTCATTGATGCAAAACTTGTGAAAAGCATCTTGAGGTGCTTTTCTCTTACTCTTAGATTTAGGTGCCATATGAAAACATGCAATAACAAGGAATATGAATATGATTAGAAATATAGAAAACTTCCTTTCATGTGTTTGTATAGAAGAGAAAAAAAAAACATTTAAGCCTGCATGTATCAGTATTAGTGATTGGTATCAGTACTGGTCGGTTTCTGTTCCAACCAGAAATTCAAGCTAGTACCGGTATTCATATTCAGTACCGGTACCTGCTTACTAAAGTAGGCATTGCTGTGCCTAGATAGTACCAGTACCAGTGATGGGTACCGATACCATCTGGTACCCGACATGAATGGAGTGCAGCAGTAGGAATGGTTTTGAGAGAAAGAAAACAAGATACAAAATGACTCAAAGAAGCATGAAATGACAAGAAGATAAGAGTGTATCTTGAGTTGAGGCTTGGAGATGGTCTTTCTCTTCTTGTCTAGGGCTTGGAGAGGCTCTTGTGAAGAGAACTAGGGTTTGCAAGTGACAAAATGAGGTAAGTGTTTGCACTTGGCCTCTTTTATATGGGATGGGTCATGTGCTAGTCACATGACCACTTCAGTGGTTGAGAGAAATGAAATTGACAACTTAAGTGTTGAAAAAATAATGTAGTCAACAACCTAAGTTAAGCAACCATATTGCAAACAACATCTTGATATTTCCAAACATACGAAAATATTACAGTTTACCCTATTTTTTTAGCAAGCATGAGAAAATTATAGTGAGGCTCTCAGAGATTTTTATAAATACAAACAAATTACATATCAATCAAATTATTAGGTTTGAATCTCTTTTATTGTACAAAGTCCTAATTTTCTTCTTATAAAGTAGAATCTCTCTGCTGCAAGAGGTTTTGTAAAGATGTTTGCCAATTGGTTTTGTGTGTTAATGAATTCTAATTGAATTGAACCTTGAAGCATATTATCTCTAAGAAAATGATTTCTAACATTTATGTGCTTGGTACATGAATGATGTATAGGATTTTTGGATAAATTTATTGCACTTGTATTATCACATAAAATTTTGGATTGCGCAAAAATCAATCCAAAATCGGACAAAGTTTGTTTGATCCAAATGACCTGAGAGCAAGCAAGTGAAGCAGCAATATACTTTGCTTCAGTTGTAGAAAGTGAAACACAAGTTTGTTTCTTAGAGAACCATGAGACCAGAGATTTTCCAATAAAATGACATGTGCCGCTAGTGCTCTTTTGGCCTGTTTGACTCCCTGCATAGTCTGCATCACTATAGGATAATAGATTTAAGGTTTGTGCTTTAGGATAAAAAAGACCAAGATCTTTTGTGTTGTTTAGGTATCTAAATATTCCTTTTACTACATTAAAATGAGATTCCTTGGGTTCGAATTAGAATCTCACACATAAACATGTAGCAAAAAGAATATCAGGTCTAGAAGCTGTAAGATATAGCAATGAACCTATCATGCCCCGGTATTTCTTTTCATCTACCCTCTTGCAGGATAAATCTTCACCAAGAGAAGCAAATAGAGCAATCAGAGTCTCTTTGCCATTTACATTTTCAAAGTCAAATTTCTTGAGAATTTCAAGAACATATTTTGTTTGACTAATGTAAATTCCTGTGTCTAATTGTTGAATTTGGAGTCCTAAAAAGAATCTGAGTTCACCCATCATACTCATTTCAAACTCAGTCTTCATAGTCTTACAGAAATGTTGACATAGGGACTTCATAGTTGAGCCAAAATAATATCGTCAACATATATTTGAACCAGTAAGATGTCATTTCCTTCTTTTACAAAAAGAGTTGAATCAACAACTCCAATTCTAAATCTATACTGAATAAGAAAGGTCCTAAGCGTATCATATCAGGCCATGGGAGCTTGTTTAAGTCTATATAATGCCTTATTGAGCTTGTATACATGCTCTAGGTGTGCTGGGTCCTTGAACTCGAGAGGCTGATGAACATAAACTTATTCCTTAATATAACCATTAAGAAAGGCACTCTTGACATCCATTTGATATAGCATGAAGTCCTTTGCACTTGCAAAAGCAAGTAGCATTCGTATGGACTTCAAGCGAGCAACAGGAGCATATGTCTCATCAAGGTCAATACCCTCCTGTTGGTTATAGCCTTGAGCTACAAGTCTGGCTTTATTCTTGATCACTGAACCAGATTCATCCAATTTATTTTGGAATACCCACTTGGTTCCAATGATGGAATTACCCTCAGGAACGGGTACCAAGTTCCATACATTGTTCCTTGTAAATTGGAGTAGCTCCTCCTGCATAGCTACAACCCATGACTCATCCTTCAATGCCTCATCAACTTTCTTGGGTTCAAGTTGAGAAACAAAGGCATTAAGGACAAAATCAGCTCTAAAGTGAGATCGGGTTTTTACACCTTGTTCAATATCACCTATGATCTGTTCTTGAGGGTGATCCTTATGGTGTACCCATTTTTTTGGAAGATCATGTACATTTCGTGTATCTTCCATTTCTGATGCATTGATGAAGGGGGTATTGTTATTCGCTCGAGATCAGGTTTTAAATCGTTGCGTTGCAGTATAGTTGAAATCTCATGAAAACAGATAAAATTTATACTCGAAAAAGTTCGAGGTCGTTCGCTAGGAGCAAGTAGGAATTCAATTCTTAAGATTGCACTTTTAAAAAATAGAGATAAGAAATTATGATCAGAAATTGATTCAGAATGATGTGGCACTAATATCAAGTGTCAGACTACAGAAAGAATGGAGTAAAATGGTGATTTGAATCACCAATTACTCCCTACAATAGTATCAAATGAAACTCAATACCTATGAATGAAACAAACTCAAGTCAGTTGTCTGATGGTAGGATCAGACATCTTAAACGTCTGACTCTATAGTGCTCTGATTCTTCTTTTCTTCTTTCACTACTCTTCTTCTGATTCTTCTTCATAGACTCTTCTACTGCTACGGCTCTTCTTCTATTCCTCTTCTTTCTTTTTCTGCTTCTATTCCTCTTTTGCTTCTCTTTTCTTTTTTTCTTTCTCTGCTCTTCTTCTTCCCTTCTTCTTCTTTTCAAGCACAGGGGAAGGGTTTTTAGATTTAGCTAAGTGTTAGCCAACTTCCCAGAGAGCAAAACCCTCCCTACCCCACGCAAACTCTCCTCTCTTTCTCTCCTTGGGTCACGCTCTCCCAGAGCCTTGCACATTATCGGGTAATCGGATTCAGATCTAAGCGCACCTGGGACCAGGGCTGCGGGTGTGGGTCGCAGCCGAGGAGTGTATAAGGCTTAGGCGGGTAATCGGGTCCATGCTAGGTCTGTAGGGAGCTTGTCATTGACGAGGCACGTGAGGGTGCGGGGGACCGCACCCCCCAAGTGATTTGAGGCGATAAGCCTCTATCACGTTTTCAATTTATGCGGCAGCAAGCTTTTGTGAACTTCCTAGGTGGGACTAAAGTCCCACCCTTCTTTGCACGTCTGCAGCTACAGCTGTTGAAGGCTCGAATTGGCACACTACAGAGATTGATGGTCCTAGTCGAGGACCTGGGAGAGGTCCTGAGTTCACTCCCCGCAAACTGGGGTAGAGACCTGGAGTAGACGTGGTCAGAGATTGAAGGCGTGGTCAGTGCAACCGAGGCGGTGGCGGAGCTCCGGTGGGTGACCTGCAAGCACGAAAATGGCTTCACAGCCACATCAAATATGTTTAGGAGGATCTCCTAAAGATGGCGAATTTGACGGTGGACTTGGTGGTGTGCGAGAGTGAGTGAAGAGGTCGAACGACCTCAAGATGTCAGTGCGGTGAGGGTGGAGTTCGGTGTAGTCATATGGTGGTGAATAGGGTGAACTAGTAGAGGGCTTTTGTTGAGTGGAGCACGGTGGAGCTATTGAGGGTGGTAGCGATGTGTTTCGAGCAGTGTGGTGGTGAGTAGGCATTGCTGGAGGTGGAGAAGATGAAGTGCATTGAGAGAGAAGCGGTGGTCGTGCATGTGCGTAGAGAGTGAGAAAGCAAAATAGAAAGAGAGCGAGAGCAAGAGGGGGACTTAGAGAGGTGGTAGGAAGGTGGAGGGCTCCGATGTTGATCGACTAGAGCTGAAGAAGGAGGAAGAAGTAGTGAGGTGGCGATGATGACGTAGATGGAGGAATGCCCTCCCTTTGGCTGGGGAGGGTCGAGATGAAGAGAGGAAGACCTTAGGTAGTCCAATTTGATGGTTGGACAGCTAGAGGAGGGAGATCTAGAGAGGTCACCAGAGCAGAGATCTTTGGTGGCTGGAGGAGGGGGATTAGAGTGATTTGGCTCCCAAAAACTTGCTGAAGAGATTGGCCCTGCACCATGGGATCTTTTATAGGCCATAGGAAGCCCTTCCAAGCTTGGAAAGGAGCTTCCATGCTCGAAAGGTTTTTGCGAAATAGGATACCCGAACCTTGGAAAGGTTCATAGGACCTTTTGGGAAAGAATTGGAGCCTAAGGAATTGCTCAAATGGAAGGTAACTTCCCAAGGAATCCTCGTATCAATTTTGCGAGAGGTTGATTGAGAATAGAGCAAGAAATCCTCGCTCAAACCTTGACGGTGAAGGTTTAACCTTCCAAAAATGTCGTGGGGACCTGCTTGTGAAGAAGACAAAGAAGTTGGGGGGCTATTTGTAAGAGAATTCAAAAGTTAAGGGTTTGAATGAGATAAAAATAGTCTGACTGGACCAAAATGCAAACTTGGTCAAGATGATCTCAGATTGAGCCTAAATTTTGGTACAAACCTAATTTGAACCCAAGAAATCCAAAGGTGAAGTTAGATTTAGGTTTTGACCTCGTTTGATTGGGTAATTTATGTAAATACGTAAATTAAGGCAAATGTCAGTCTGAGACTCTATTTTGGGTTAGGATGAGTTCTGATGGTCAAATTGAAGGTACCAAACCCTAGAGAATATTTTTCTATGAATTTAAGAGGGTTTAGGTGAATTTTATCTTGACAAGAACCTCAATTAATTAAGCAGGTTTATTTTAGGGTTTCAGAAGTCATTTAATTCTCAAAACATGCGGAAATCCTTTTCTGTCTATTCTAACCCACTTGTTAGTCTTTTAGGACCATTTAACCCTTAATTAACCCCTAAGAAAATCCGTGGTTCTTCTGCATTCAAGATAGGATGGTAATTTTGAAGTTTTAACCCTGGTTTCTTGTCTTTCTTTCAGAATGATTATGCAATGAATTACAGTCCTCTGGCAGTTATGTAGGAGCATTTACTGACTTAATCAGATCAAAATAAGCTAGTTATGGCTCATGATGGTGTTCCAATCATACACCCATCCCTAGCTTTTTCTAGTCCCTTAGCAAAATCTTTAGGAATTTACTTTAATTCTAGACCATATGCCTTTTTATGCTTAGAACTCTGATGTGTGCTTTCTTTTGTATATTAGGTCAGAATGCCGATAGTAGGCCTAGAGGTACTCAAGTACCAACCAAGATCTAGACCTGACCAGCTCTAGCCTCAGTTTGCCGCGAAGGTTTCTCTGGCCCACAAGAACTAACCTAAGGTTCATCGAACTCCGTAGTTAAAGCACCTATGCTTGTAACATGTTTTAGCCCAGGTTCAGTTTGTAGTGCGTTTTTGTAAGAGAGAGATAGAGGAATTTTTCTTTATTTTTGGAGAGTTTTCTCTCTCTTTTCCTTTTTATTTCTAGGTTCGGATTGGCTTTACAACATGATTTGTATCGGATTCCTAGTTCCCACCATCAATCCTCGTAGGGTCTCTGGAAATCGATGCTTCGAGATAGCACCGCCCATGGCAACCCCCAGAACCCTGGCTTTCGATATTTCGAGATAATACTGCCCATGGCATTCTGTAGCTAAATCCAGACCCTGGCAATCGACATTTCATGATAATACTGCCCATGGAATCTGAACCAGTACAAGGTGCTTACATGCCCCCTGTAGGATATTTAGATATCTTAGGAGACAAGCACCAAGGAGACGATATGTTATTGCGCATCTTTGAGGGAAATTTCCTACCTCTTCGCGTTGAGAACTCTTCCAAATCAACTTGTGTTGATCAACCACTCCTAATCTAGGTAGTTTTTTCACAACAGATTAACGCATTTGCGTGATTTTGATAATTAAGCGCACTAAACCAAAGAGTGTGTGGATTGGGGTGCTTAGGTTATCGAGTCCTGCAAACTATAGGTCAGTTAACGAGGACGAATAATCCCTAAGGCTTAGACCTAAAACTTAAGCTTTACATTTTTCCCAACCTTTTGAGGACTATCCAAATCTTGGTGGATACTTGAATTTTTAAGCCTAAGATCATAGCCCAAGAGGCCTTAAGATCAGCGTTCATACTAATCTCTTTTTATCTCTTAGCACTTTTTTTTTATCTTTCATTTTCTTTCTTTTTGATTTGGTCTAGAACTAAGTAGATTCTTTAATCTTTTCACCATTGACTATCTCTCTTTCTTTTTTTGTTTTCTTTTCAAATTGTGCTCCTTTTTTATATTTTTATCACCTCCCCTTTTCCTCCTCAAGAATGGTATGCAATTAATCTTTCAAAATTTCCTCCCCTCTCCATTTTTTTTCTTTTTCTATTTTTTATTTTTTTGGTTTTTTGGATATGTAATTTTTTTTTTATGAAACCCTTTCTTGTGAAGTGATTTTCACTGCGTTTTGCAATTTAATACCTCCCCATGACTACGATTTGCAATGTCCTCATTATAAATTAGGTGGGTTCGAGTTCAGCTCAGTTCATACATTAGAACAGGTTTTGGGTGGGTGGACAGGTTGGGGTGACTGTTGCAGACGATTTTAAGCTCGAGCACGAGTACCAGAGGTGGAGTCTACTGTTCTAAAGGACGAACCTAAATTGCAATATGAATTCAGCAAAAGATGTGTCAAGAAGGGTTTCGAGTTTTTCAATAAGATGGGTTGCCTCCCATTAAGCGTTGAGTTTAACGCCATCAGTCGGGCGCAATGAGCCCAGGGAGAATGGAGATCAAAAGATAGTTCAGCCCTATTTATATCGGTGATTTCAATGAATGGCTTAAGTTGCTGACCGTTCACGACAAAGGGTTCTGAATCAAGGCTGGGTTGGTTAGTTTCAATGGCTCCATTTCCAAAGATTCGTCTGATAAGGTATGGTCCAATCCATTTTGATCTAAGTTTTCCTGGGAACAATTTGAGTTTAGCTTCAAAGAGTAGGACTTTCTGACCCAGGTGAAAGATCTTTCTGGATATGTGCTTGTCATGGAAGGCTTTAGCCCGCTCTTTGTAGATATGCAAGTTCTTATATGCATCATTGTGTAGTTCCTTGATCTCGCTCAATTACAACTAATGGTGTATTCTGGCCTTCACTAGATCCAGATTGCACTTCCGTACTTCCCAATAAGCCTTGTGCTCCATCTTGACGGGAAGGTGACATGCCTAATTGGGTCTTGTGGGTAGTCCTATAGGCCCACAAGGCTTTTGAAAGGCGTGTAGACTAATCTTTTCTATTAGGCCTAACAGTGACCTGAAGGATCTTTTTGATCTCTCGATTCGACAGTTCTGCCAGTCCATTAGTCTGGGGGTGATAAGGAGTCATGATACAATGTGACACCCCGTACTTTTTCATCAGGGATTGGAAGTGCACATTGGTAAAATGAGACCCACCATCACTGATGATGGCCTTAGGAATCCCAAATCTGGTAAAGATGTTCTCCTGGATAGATCGGAGGACAACTTTATGATCACTAGTTCTCGTGAGGGCGGCTTCGATCCATTTAGAGACATAATCAATAGCGAGTAGAATGTATTCGAAGCCATTAGATTCGGGAAAGGGTTCCATGAAATCAATTCCCCATATGTCAAAGATTTCGCACACAATAATCAGGTTCAAGGGCATCATATCCCACGGGCCCATGTTGCCGAGGGTCTGACAATGAGCGCATGCCCTACAATATGTTTGTGCATCTTTGAACAAAGTGGGCCAAAAGAACCCACATTGGAGAATTTTCGCTGTGGTTTTACGCCCAGAGAAATGGCCATCGTAAGCCTGGTCATGATAGAATGATATTACGTCATTGACCTCATCATCAGGAATGCATCTTCGAATCACCTGATCATTGCTAATGTGGAAAAGGTATGGTTCCTCCCAAATATAGTACTTGGCCTCGGCAATCAATTTGTCCCACCTGGAAGTTGCCCAATCTAGCAGAACTTTCCCCGTAACCAAGTAGTTTACAATATCAGCAGACCATGGGAGACTGTGAATGGCTAGCAGGTGCTCGTTCGAAAAATGCTTGGTGATTGGATCAGACGGGTCGATGATGGAAGAAGGAAGATGGGACAAATGGTTAGCTACCACGTTCTGTTTTCCTACTTTATTGCGAATCTCGAGATTGAATTCTTGCAACAGCAAGATCCAGTGGATTAGTTGAGGTTTTGCATCCTTCTTCACAAGGAGGTGCCTTACTGCAGTGTGATATGAGTATATGATGACATGAGAACCCAAAAGATATGATATGAATTTTTCCAGGGCAAATACTACGGCTAGCAGCTCTTTCTCAGTAACTATGTAGTTACGCTGAGCCTCGTCAAGTGTCTTGCTAGCGTAGTAGATGACCACGGGTTTCCTATCTATTTTCTGCCCAAGTACCACCCCTATAGCATAATAAGATGCATCGCACATGATCTCAAAGGGTTGAGGCCAATCAGGGGATTGTAAGATAGGTGCTTGGGTAACTCGATCATGCAGGATCTCAAATGCCTAAGTGCACTCCTTGGAGATTTTGAAGGGGACATCCTTAGATAGAAGATTAGTCAGGGGGCGTGCGATTTTTGAAAAGTCGGGAATGAATCGATGGTAAAAATCGACGTGCCCCAGAAAGGATCAGATGTCTTTGACCGAGCTAGGCATAGGGAGATTGAAAATCAGATTCACCTTGGCTCGATCAACCTGGATGCCTTTTTTAGAGATGAGATTTACTAGGACAATTCCCTCAGGTAGCATGAAGTGGCTATTTTCCCAGGAAAGAATAAGTTCACATCGATGCACTGTTTGAGGATTTGGACCAAGTGCAAGAGGCAATCGTCAAATGATTCACCAAATACTGAGAAGTCATCCATGAAGACTTCAAGGTATTCACCTACCATATCTGAGAATATGGCAAGCATGCACCGCTGAAAAGTAGCAGGTGCATTGCAGAGATCGAACGACATCCTTTGGAATGCGTATGTTATGAAGGGGCAGGTGAAGGTGGTTTTCTCTTGGTCCTCAGAATGGATTGCGACCTAATTATAACCATAGTACCCATCCAAAAAATAGAAGAATCGATTTCCCACTAGTTTCTCGAAGATATGATCATTGAATGGTAGTGGAAAATGATCATTCTTCGTGGAGGAATTGAGTCTTCTGTAATCAATGTAGACTCTCCACAAGTTCGCTATACGGGTCGATATGGTTTCTCCGATTTCAGTCGTGATGATGGTGAGCTCCACGAGTTCACTATACAGGTCGGTATGGTTTCTCCGATTTCAATCGTGATGACAGTGAGCTCTACCTTCTTAGGCACAACTTGGATTGGACTCACCCACCGATTGCCGGAGATCAGGTAGATGATCCCTACATCTAACCACTTGATGATATCCTTTTTCACAACATTCTGCAGATTTGGATTTAGGCATCTCTGCATTTCACGGGATGGTCGTGAGCCCTCTTCAGTGTAGATGTGATGTGTGCAGTATAAAGGGCTGATACTAGTTAGATCATCGAGTGTCCATTCAATGGCTCTCCGATGTTGCTGGAGAATAGAAATCAGGCATGTTTCCTGATCAGGTGTGAGTCGAGAGTTGATAATCACAAGAAATGTCTATTGGAACCCAAAAAGATGTATTTGAGATGATTGGGAAGAGGCTTTAATTCCATAACTAGGTTGTTAGCAGCAACAGGTGGTTCAGGGTGGATGTCGAGAGCAAAGGAAGGAGCTATGGGTGTGTCTAGGTTGGGTTCAGACTCCTCTAATTGCGGGTTTTGATCCTCTTGTAGTTGATTAGAAATAATCAGGTTTTCCTTGATACATAGGTCATCAACCATAGCCTCGATATCGCAAATTTATTCTATAACTCTGCAATTAATTCCATGTTGGGCCTTAAAGGTGTCGATCTTCAGCGTATTGCTCCCAAATTTTAGTTCAATTTGGCTCTCCTCACAATTTATATTGGCCCTGGCAGTGGTCAGAAAGGGTCTCCCTAGTATGATCGGTGTATTCTTCACATTTTCAGGAGCAACCATGTCCAAGACAATAAAATCCACTGGAAAATAGAAATCATGTACCCTAACTATGACATCCTCAAGAATTCCTTTTGGTGACTTAATTGATCGATCAGCTAATTGCAAGGCCATTTTTGTTGGTTTAAGCTCAGATTCCTCGAAGTAGTCTAGTAGGGATGTGGGTATTAAATTTATGGAAGCTCCTAGGTCTAGTAAGGCTCAGTTAAATTGTATATCACCGATTGCACAGGAGATTAGAGGGGTGCCTGGGTCTTTTGCCTTAGGTGGGAGTTTACTCAAAATGACGAAGCTAGCTTGTTTCGACAGTACGATTGGGTTCCCATCTTTGGTTCGTGGCTTATGCTTAGATGTACACACATCTTTTAGAAATCGTGTGTAAGTCGGTATGTGGCGTATCGCATCCATCAAGGGGATGTTTATATGGACCTACTCAAAGAGCTTAACCAGGTACTCCTCAGGTGCCACAGGTTTGGCTATCCTTTTTCCTTTGGTTAAGGCCTCAGTAAATGGAACCTTAGATGGTTCTTCTAGAATGGGTCCAAATTCTTGATCTGGGATAGGGGTATCCTAGATGACTATCCTAGGGTTTGAGTTTGCATTACCAGGCTGGGGGTGGCTGGGATAAGGTGGGTCCTGTGTTGCTTTGCCACTACGGGTAGTAACAGAATTTAGTCCTGCCTGGTTCGGTTTGGTGTGGCAAAAGAGGTGACTGCTGCTGGTAACTCATATATGATGTTGAAGCCTCCATCCCATCGAGTGATGGAGAAGAAGGGGCCTGATAAACAAAGTGAGCTTGGCCCTGGGTCGGGTTCATAACACGCCTCTGGTTCAACACGTTATTTGGATTAGGCAGAGGTTGTGAAGGATGTGCATGAGGTTGGCAGGGATTTTCCATCTAGGAGAGTTGATTGCAAACCTCTGTGATCTCGTCTTTGTGTTGCTTTTGCATAGCCGTATTCGTCTTCTGTATGTCAGTTAGAGTCTAAAGGATAAGAGTCATTTGATCTGTATGAGTTGGCTTGGATTGATAAGTTGGGTTAGGTCAAGGTTGAGGCGGCTGATATGGACGAGGAGCTTGTGGTCGGGGCTGATATTGAGGTCTCTGATTTCGATTGTTCCCTGACCACGTGAAATTAGGATGATTACGTCATCCAGGGTTGTAGATGTTTGAGAATGGATCATTTTGAATGGTGTTGAGGTCCTCGCAGGTCTGAGGAGCCTCAGAAAAGTCAGAATACGAGGGTTTAGAGTTCCCCCAACTAGAATAGGTGGGTCCATAGTTCCCTCCGAAACCAGAATTAGACGAGGGTGGATACGAGTCCATCCCCTGAGAAGATTGATGATAGATGTTATGCACAGCCTCCCTACCAGAGGGTGGTTGTGCGAACGGGTTTTGCCCAGGGGTGGCTCACTGCAAGTGTCGAGTTAGCTCATCCACCTTCTTCTCAATAATAGAGACCTTGTCCAGATGACTGGCCATTAGTTCCAAGTCGACGGAGGAGGACAGGCCCTGTGTCTCATGTGCTCCCTTTGGATTCGTCAATGCACGGGCATTCATCCAGTCGAACATGCCCATGGATTCATTATTGATGGAGTTCTCACACATATTCTCGAGAATATCCCACATGGTGTCTTCGTGTTGACTAATGATGTTTCCTTCGCAAGTTGCATTGATGAATAGTCGAATATCCTCATGGAGTCCCTGGTAAAAAGACTGGACTTGTTCCCATTTAGGAACTCCGTAGGGGGGGCACTGTTGCATGAGATCTAGAAAACGATTCATGCCTCGTGAAGTGGTTTTCCTGCTTGCTGCGTGAAATGCGTGATCTGGTGCCATAGAGCATTTTTCCAACCAACAGGGAAGAGCTTTCTCAGAAATTCGAATTGATGTTTCGCCCAGGTGTTGATTGGATGCGTTTGGGTTTGGTACCAGTGAGCAGCCTTATCCATGAGAGAGAAGGAGAACATTTTCATGAGTAAGACATCCCGATTTTGAGCTTCTGACCTGAAGGTCTGGGCCAGATGCTTGAGTTGCTTGATATGCTGGAAAGGATCCTTGGAATTACACCCATGGAAATTGGGAATGGCATGATTCATGTTGGGCTTGAGTTCAAAATCAGGACCTCCAGTGGGGATTTGTACTCAAGGTTCAATTGCCATCATAGTGGGATTGTAGTGATCTCGCATCATAGGATGCAGTGGTGGGTTTACAAAGGCTTGGAATAGATAATTGAGGTGCTGAAGCTGATTTTCAAGATTGTTTTCTTCTGCTGGTTGCTCCATGATGATGGATGAAGGAGAATTAGGTTCAGATGAATCAGAAGCGATATCAATCGGATTAGGTTGTTGCACAAACAAGGAGGTCGAGGCTTGGCCTCGACGGGAATGAGAAGCTAATGGAGGCCTCAAGGATGGTCTTAGAGACCTCCTCCTGAACATGCACTGATGGATTAGATGAGAGATAGGATGTGATGGACCCAATCAAGACATCCAAAAATTTTTGGATGACTATAGAGGTTCGGGGCAGATGATACCCCTTAGTCAGAAAGTCATCCACCTAAGAATTACCTGAGCAGCTGGAGAGGGAGAGTCCCACAAAGACTCCTACACTGTAGAGTGCCCTCATAAGTTACAGGGTTTCCCCCACCTGACCTCTCTTGTCACTGATGATCCAGGTGGACCAGAATGGGGACTTGACCTCTTAAGTCTGCCAGTTTTAATTAAGAGCAAGGGTGCTTTTGATTTAAATTGAACATTAAGATGTTTTTGTGGAAAGTGACCTAATTTGAAGATTTGTTAACCCAATAAGGTGGGTCAACTTCACCTGTATTGTCCTTTTGAGAAATTTAGGTCCCTCTTTTAGTGTTCAAATGAATTTAAGAGCCTGGTTTTAGTGTTTGCTTGTATAGATCAATTCAATTAAGGCTTAGGCACACATTGTTTGGAAAGATAAATTTTTTATTAAGATAGTGTATCTTTAAAACCCTAAGCTGGAATCCTTAATTGGCTCTGATTTGGTCCAATTTAATTTGTCCAAATGTGGTACCTAGGGCTCAAATAAGAATGTGATAGCCCTAAATACCTTAAACTTCAAGTAGGTGCATAAATTAGGGTTTGGATGTTGTCTAAATTAGGCAACTTGATGATTAATCTAAGAATATAATGTAAATAGCCCTAATTGACCTTTTTCTTTTTTAGCTTTTTTTAGAATCAGGGGCTTATGAGAAGGTAGATGGAGTTTACCTGCCCATGGAGTGGTTGATGTGCGGCTGATTTTCTTTCAATGAGTCCACCTGAAACAGATCACAATCAGAAGAGATGTAGCAAGTTAGTACCCAATCTGATATTGCAATCAAGAGATTTGAATTGCATGTTGCTCCTCGGCAATGACGTCAAAATGCTATTCGCTCGAGATCGGGTTTTAAATTGTTGCATTGTAGTATAGTTGAAATCTCGCAAAAAATAGATAAAATTTATACTCGAAAAAGTCCGAGGTCGTTCACTGGGAGAAAGTAGGAATTTAATTCTCAAGATTGAAATTTTAAACAATAGAGATAAGAAATTATGATCAGAAATCGATTCAGAATGATATGGCACTAATATCAAGTGTCAGACTGCAAAAAGAATGGAGTAAAATGGTGATTTAAATCACCAATTACTCCCTACAATAATAACAAATGAAACTCAATACCTATGAATGAAACAAACTCAAGTCAGTTGTCTGATGGTAGCATCAAACATCTTAAACGTCTGATTCTACAGTGCTCTAATTCTTCTTTTCTTCTTTCATTGCTCATCTTCTTCTTTGCAGACTCTTATACTGCTATGGCTCTTCTTTTCCTCTTCTTCCTTTTTCTGCTTTTGTTCCTCTTCTGCTTCTCTTTTCTTTTTTTCTTTCCTTGCTCTTCTTCTTCCCTTCCTCTTCTTTTCAAGCATAGGGGAAGGGTTTTTAGATTTGGCTAAGTGTTAGCCAACTTCCTAGAGAGAAAAACCCTCCCCTGCCTTGTGCAAACTCTCCTCTCTTTCTCTCCTTGGGTCACGCTCTCCCAGAGCCTTGCATAGTATCGAGTAATTTTATTCGGATCTAAGCGCACCCGGGATGAGGGCTACGAGTGTGGGTTGCAGCCGAGGAGTGTACACGGCATAGGTGGGTAATCGGGTCTACGCTAGGTCCGCGGGGAGTGTGTCATGGATGAGGCACGTGAGGGTGTCGGGGACCTCACCCCCCAAGTTTTTTGAGGCGATAAGCCTCTATCACCTTTTCAATTTATGTGGCCACAAGCTTTTGTGAACTTCCGAGGTGGGACTAAAGTCCCACCCTTCTTCACATGTCCACAGCTGCAGCTGTTGAAGGCTCGAATTGGCGCACTGCGGAGGATGATGGTCCCAGTCGAGGGCCTAGGAGAGGTCCTGAGTTCACTTCGTGCGAACTAGGGTAGAGACCAAGAGCAGAGGCGGAAGACTGAAGGCGTGATCAGTGCAGTCGAAGCGGTGGCGAAGCTCCAGTGGGTGACTTGCAAGCACGAAAACGGCCTCACAGCCACAACAAATATGTTTAGGAGGATCTCCTAAGATGGCGAATGTGATGGTGGACTTGGTGGTGTGCGGGAGTGAGTGAAGAGGTCGGACGACCTTAAGATGTCAGTGCGGTGAGGGTGGAGTTCGGTGTAGTCATATGGTGACGAATAGGGTGAACTAGTAGAGGGCTTTTGTTGAGTGGAGCACGGTGGAGCTATTGAGGGTGGTAGCGGCGTGTTTCGAGCAGTGTGGTGGTGAGTAGGCATCGCTGGAGGTGGAGAAGATGAAGTGCATTGAGAGAGAAGAGGTGGTCATGCGTGTGTGTAGGGAGTGAGAAAGCAAAATAGAAAGAGAGAGAGAGCAAGAGGGGGACTTAGCGAGGTGGTAGGGAGGTGGAGGGCTCCGATGTTGATCAACTAGAGCTGAAGAAGGAGGAAGAAGCAGTGAGGTGGTGATGATGACGTAGACGGAGGAACGCCCTCCCTTTGGCTGGGGAGGGTCGAGAAGAAGAGAGGAAGACCTTAGGTAGTCCAATTTGATGGTTGGACGGCTAGAGGAGGGAGATCAAGAGAGGTCATCGGAGCAGGGATTTTTTGTGGTCGGAGGAGGGGGATTAGAGTGATTTGGCTCCCAAAAACTTGCTGAAGAGCTTGGCCCTGCACCATGGGATCTTTTATAGGCCATAGGAAGCCCTTCCAAGCTTGGAAAGAAGCTTCCAAGCTCGGAAGGTTTTTGCGAAATAGGATACCCGAACCTTGGAAAGGTTCACATGACCTTTTGGGAAAGAATTGGAGCCCAAGGAATGACTCAAATGGAAGGCAACTTCCCAAGGAATTCTCGTATCAATTTTGAGAGAGGTTGATTGAGAATAAGCAAGAAATCCTTGCTCAAACCTTGACGGTGAAGGTTTAACCTTCCAAAAATGGAGTGGGGACCTTGATGAGTCCATTAAATTGGACTATTATTAAGCCTAAGTATCTTTAATTATACAATTTAGGTGTGTTAATAATGGTAATTAAGTTATAGAAGATTTATACACCTAATAATTTAAGTTACAACATTCTATAACTTCATAATTCTATGGTTTTTATGTGCAGGTACTAAAATACACAAAGAGCAAGGGTGGGGGATAAAATTTCCAAAACAACCGCAACTCTCTTTTCCCCTTCCCCCGCCGGACATTGGGCAAAACTTCTGGCGCCGCCTTTCTCAACAGCCATGACCGGGGATTTTGGAAAATCCCTGATCTCACGTGGTGAGGGAAGAACTTAAAAAGAAGAGGCAGGGAGAGAAGAAGGCTATCGAGAGAAAGAAGAAAAGCGTGCACTGTGCCGCACTGCGTCATCTTTTCCCCCTTGCAGGGAACGGCTTCACTGTGGAAGAGGGTGGACACTGTGTAACTCGTGTGCACGGTACCTGCACCTACCCACTCACGCGCCTGCAAGCCAAACACCATCAGCGCTCTCCTCGTCTCTAGCGCACCGCAGCGTGCGCACCGCTCACGCTACCCCGCCAGCACGCCTACTTCGCCTGCGCGTCTGCCTCCATCCATCTGCAGGCGCACCCACAGGTACACTCCACCTCTGCCCGCTCCACCCTCTCCAAAACCAGCACATCCTCCTCCCCGCAGCCCGCACGACGATCAGTAGGCGCAGCACCACGCGCCCCAGCATCCTCTCCTTGCGCGTCCCTACATTCCCCTCCGCCAGCTCGCTACTGAAGATGCCCGTACGCCATCTCCCCGCGCGCAGCACCACGCGCCCTGCCGTTCCACCTTCCTGCAAGTGGACAGCAGGTGTCCTACCGCCCTGTAGCGCCTGCTCCAACCTCTGCGAGCAACTGCGAACTCTTTTGCAAATAAGCCGCGCAGCCTTCCATGCTGCAGCAGGCGCAGCGACGCACCCGCCTGGCCTTCACCGCTCGAACAGCCGCAGCAGCAGCCGTGCACAGTAGCCTTCTCCGGCCACCTCCGCCGGCCAGCTCCGGCCACCTCCGCCGCCGCTGCTGCCACTGTCGGAGAGCCCCCATCCTCGCCATCCTCCTGAGCCTCGCAACTGCCCCGCCGATGCCCTCTCTCTCTCGCGAGGAAGAGAGAGAGCAAAACCTCTATTTTTGTTTGAATTAGAAATTACATTCAATGCCATTGTAGGCAATTTCAATTTTTTTTATTAATATTATATTCTGGCAGAATTGCATTCACGCACTCACAGTTCTTTTTAATTACATGGTATAATATTGGCTAGTTTAAACATTGATTTTGGACTTGATTTAAGTACTAATTGTATATAGTACACATCACATGAAAATTGCATTAATTCATCCTAAATTTATTGAGGATTTCTGTGAGGGAAAACTGCACTTACACCCTTAACCTTTTAGGTTATTACAAACCTACTTTTCTTCACATTTTAAGTCCAATTTGAAAAGGAATTTCGCACTATCCGAAATAACATTAAATAATTAAGTATTGATTGCATCATTGCCTCCCTGTGGACACGACCCGCTCTTCTGCGAGTGGTTATTTTCATTATTTTTGATTAGTCGATTTTTCCACCACTTAAATACTATAACGCTAAAGCGAAAATTCGACATGTCAAATTGGCGCCGTTGCCGGGGAAGCAACAGAAGCAATAGAATTACTTTATTATTTTTGAATCTTTTGAGTTGCAAAATTATCTATTCATTTTGATTATTGTGCAAGGAATCCACCGAAGCGACGAGGCGCAATAGAGGAGCGTCAGCAACCATGAGTTAAGCCACACGAGGAAAAGACGAAGGAGTCCAAGATCCTGTTTCGCAGAGGATTCTCTGTCGTCACAATTTAATTCTGTCTTTTCTCCCTTGTAATTTGGGGTTAAATTTTTGGGGGTTTGTCCCCGCATTCTTTAGCTACTAGGGCTTACAGTATTCCTGGTACATGCATGAGTATATTTTCTGTTTGCTTGCTTTTAAAAACCAATAAAAAATATCGAGCTGCCTATTTAGAAGTTGCATGCCCTTAGGTGCACGCATTTAGGGGTGATTGAGCAGCATATTAGATCTTATTATTGCATTGCAAGCATCTTAGCACGAAGATTGCTGGAGAGAGGTATATCTTTCTAACTTTTGCATCCAGCTTCTGTTCACGCATTTGCATTCTGATTTAAATTCAAGACCACCAAATTGTTTGAATTTACTAATTAAGTGGTCACATAACTAAAAGTAGAACTAATAATCAGATTCAACCCTAAAAGCAATACACTTTTGATCTGATTCTAAGGGACTTGTCTGCGATGTCAAAAAGAAATTACAAAGATTTACGGTGTGTTGCATACTTTTGACACTGAGCACGCACATTAGGCACCGCACTAAGGCTCGATCCCTTAAGGCTATAGGCAGCGATCTCTTTATCGGTGCAGACCCTCCTATTGTGCTTTGTGGTAGTGGTGATACTATCTTTTGATCAAGTGTTTTGATACTCCACGGAGGGGGACACCCCTTAAAGGAACAAAAGAGTAGTTAAGGGGCACCACATACGCATCGCCTCAAAGGAAGGGTTCGCCCTACTTGCATCCCTTTGTTCGTCCTTGGAGTGACTTCTCCTTTGATCACCTGGGAGTATCAGCTAAGCAAAGTATAGGTCCTAGGGCACTCGAAGGTTGAATTAAGGCACGTAATTGCAGTGGAAAACTTGTTTGGCCATTTATTTTAACTAATAAAGAAGGTTAAAATTTCAAGTCCACACCCCTCTTATACCACTTACGTGGGAACAGAGGGATAAGTCTTGATCTTTTGACTTATCTTTAGGGTGGAGGTTTGACTTACTCAATAATAAGATAAAAATTTTGCTGAATTGTGCTTTGTATGCTTGGTAGATGCTCTCTTGAGGGTAGTCTAGTGTTTGATCCTGAGACCGAGAGAATTCTTAGGAGAGCTCATCTAGGAGAAGAAAGAGAAGAAATGGCTGAGCAAGGTGCAAATCAACAAAGGACCCTAAGGGACTATTTTATTCCTACCAACCAACCTGCACAAGCACTAAGACGACTGGCAGGGGATAATCCGTATGAGATCAAGAGCAGTACCATATCTTTATTGCCCTCTTTTTATGGAACTACTAGGGAGGACCCCTACCGGCATCTAGAGGAATTCATCGAGGTCTGTTCCACGGTGAAGCTCCAGGGCTTTACTGATGAAGCCCTGATGAGGACTCTATTTCCTTTCTCCCTAAAGGATAAGGCCAAGCACTGGTATCATACCCTCGATGCAAGGGTAAATGAATGGGCTACCCTTAAGGGAGAATTTTTAAAAAAGTATTTTCCTATGAGTAAAACCAACCATTACAGAAGAGAGATTATGGGTTTTACTCAACAAGAAGGGGAGCAATTTCATGAGACTTGGGAGCACTTTAATGACCTTCTTAGGTTATGCCCCCACCATCAAGTGCCAAGATGGCAGTTGGTCGAAAGGTTCTATAACGGATTATCTGAAAGGCATAGGCAAACCATTGATGCAGCCTGTGCAGGAACCTTCATGACCAAAACTGAGGATGAAGCCTGGGCATTATTTGAAACTTTAAGCGACAACTCCATACATTTGTCCTCTACATATCAAGAGAGAAAACCAACAATCTTGCAGAGGAAGATAGAGGCCCATGAAGCTGGGGCTTCTCAAGATTTGGCTTATCAGATTCAACTATTGAATAAAAACTTTGATAGGCTTTTAGCAAACCCCGGCATGAACCCACAAGCAGCCTCTATTTTTCAGGCTTCAAGAGAATGCTCCATCTGCCAAAGCACAACGCACGCCACTGCGGAGTGCCATCAGGCAACCCAATTCCCTGAGTTAATTCAGGCTGACTTGAATGCGGCCCAAGGTTTCCGCCCCCCTCGCAATAACCCTTACTCCAACACTTATAATCCAGGGTGGCGGAACCATCCAAACTTCTCTTGGAAGCCAGCTGATGCTTCTAACTCAGGGAATACAAGACCCTTACCTCCCCAGCCCAGTTACCAACCTTCTTATGAAAACCCTCTTTCGAATAAGCCCTCTGAGATGGATGAACTGAAGGCCATGATGAAAGTGATGCAAGAGCATCAGAATATGGTTATCCAATCTCAGAATAAGATGATTACTGATATGCAATCCCAAATTGGTCATCTTACTGAGGCAGTTAGGGAACGTGATCTAGGGAAGCTGTCTAGCTCTTCTGAGGAGAATCCTAAGGGCAAGGGGGTTGTATTTAGGGAGCACGCCCAAGCAGTGACTGTGTTGAGGAGTGGAAAAAAGATTGACAAGCCTGATAACACTCCTACGGTTACATCTCAGAATTCCCCTTCCACACCTGACCCTACCTCCATCTCACCCGAGGAAGAGACACAACACTCTCCCTCACAAAAAATCATCCACAATGAGGATGCCGTCCTACCACCACCCCTTTCCCGCCATGACGACCCCTCTACTCAGAAGCCGAGGGTGCCTTATCCAGAGCGCCTATCTGCTCCTAGGGAATCTTCTGTTGGCTCATCTGGAGCCAAGGATAGGACGGAAGAGATTATGGATACTTTTAGGCAAGTCCAGATTAACTTGCCTCTGTTGGAAGTGATTAAACAGATTCCGTCCTATGCCAAGTTTCTGAAGGACCTGTGCACCCAGAAGTGCCGATCTAGGAAACAGGTCCAAACCAATGTCATCCTACCTGACCACATTAGCTCGGTTCTTCAGCTTGGAACCCCCCCAAAATGAAAGACCCAGGGGCCCCGTATATTTCAGTGGTTATAGGTAACCAACACATTGACGAGGCTCTGCTCGATCTGGGTGCGGGGGTAAACATTCTACCGAGCTCTGTCTGCGACCTATTGGGAGGAGGAAAGCTGAAGCCTAGTCCAGTAATCCTCCAGGTTGCAGACAGATCGCTAAAGACACCGCGGGGATTGTTGGAAGATGCCCTTGTGAGAGTGGAGGATTTCTTCTTCCCCGTTGACTTTCTGGTTCTTGATACTGACCCGTCTAATAAGCCCACAAAGCCGTCCATTATCTTGGGACGCCCCTTTTTGGCCACAGCCAATGCCTCTATAAATTGTAGATCCGGGGCACTTAAAATGGGCTTTGGGAACAAGAAGATCCGGTTGAATGTTTTTGATACTTACAAACAACCCAGATTTGAAGATTGTTCTCAGATTGAGGTTGTTGATGAAATAATTGAAGAGACTACTCCAGCACTCTTATGTAGAGATCCCCTTCAGAAGGTCATAACTCAGGACCATCCCTCGATTATCAAAGAAACTGAAAAGAAAATGCCCGAACTAGAAGAGTTGCTGGAGATACACACTAAGTCTCTGTCCCCACCCTAGACTGTGAAGGTAGATCCATTGCCTAAAGCGGGGACATCTCAACTAAAACCCTCAATCCAAAAGGCTCCTGAATTGGAGTTGAAACCCCTCCCGAGCACATTGAAATATGCTTTCCTTGGCCCTAATAACACGCTCCCCGTTATTATCTTGACTGCATTATCTAAATTGCAGGAGGGAGCTCTGCTTGAGTGTTTACAAAGGCACAAGGAAGCAATTGCCTAGACAATTGCTGATATTAAGGGTGTTGATCCCTCTCTTTGCATGCATCATATTTACACGGACGAGTCCGTGAAGCCTTTTCGAGACATGTAGAGAAGGCTCAATCCAAATATGCGGGAGGTTGTTAAAAAGGAGATTCTGAAATGGCTAGATGCAGGGATTATCTATCCCATTTCAGATAGTAAATGGGTCAGTCCGATTCATGTAGTTCCGAAAAAGGTAGGAATCACTGTGGAGGAGAATGACCAAGGAGAACTGGTGACCACTAGACCCTCAACTGGTTGGAGGGTCTGCATTGATTGCCGCCGTTTAAACATGGCTACCCAGAAAGACCATTTCCCCTTACCATTTATCGATCAAATTTTGTAACGATTGGCGGGGAACAGGTACTTTTGTTTTCTTGATGGGTACTTTGGGTACAATCAGATAGCCGTTTTTCCTGATGATCGGGAGCGTACCACCTTCACGAGTCCTTATGGGACTTTTACATTCCGCCGAATGCCATTTGGGTTATGTAATGCTCCTGCCACCTTTCAACGTTGTATGATGGCTATCTTCTCTGATATGATCGATGAGTTCGTTGAAATTTTCATGGATGACTTCTCCATTTATGGCTCGTCGTTTGACCTATGCCTTTCGCACCTTGATAAAGTCTTAACCCGTTGCGAAGAGGCAAAACTGGTGCTTAGTTGGGAGAAAAGCCACTTTATGGTCCAGCAGGGCATTGTGTTAGGGCACGTAGTTTTCGAGAAAGGATTAGAGGTGGACACCACAAAAATCGATTCCATCTCTAAGCTTCCATTGCCCGCCAATGTTCGTCAGGTTAGATCTTTCCTTGGCCATGCTGGATTTTATAGGCGCTTCATTAGAGACTTCAATAAAATCTCTAAGCCACTCTGCAACCTGTTAGCGAAGGATGTTTCCTTCGATTTTGATGATAGATGTGGCGAGGCTTTCCAAGCTTTGAAGAAAGCCCTCATTACCGCGCCGATTCTCCAAGCACCAGATTGGACCCTCACATTTGAGCTTATGTACGATGCTTATGATTTTGCAGTGGGAGCAGTCTTAGGTCAAAGGGTTGATGGCAAACCTCATGTGCTGCATTATGCCAGCAAGACCCTTACGGATCCTCAGCAAAACTACACGGTCATGGAAAAGGAATTACTTGCTATAGTATTTGCTTTGGACAAGTTTCGGTCTTATCTTTTGGGATCGAAGGTCGTGGTGTTCACTGATCATTCGGCCCTTAAGCATCTTCTGGCTAAAAAGGACACCAAACCTCGCCTAATTCGTTGGATTTTGCTACTCCAAGAATTTGACCTGGAAATTAAAGACAAGAAAGGAGTTGAGAATGTGGTAGCAGACCACTTGTCTAGGATCCCTATTGAGGCATCAAACCCCACTGGCGGTATTCAAGAGACTTTCCCTGATGAGTCTCTAATGGCCGTGGAAACTAAAACTCCTTGGTTCGCTGACATAGTGAACAATCTGGTCACGGGCATCACCCCTAATACTTGGGACAAGCAAAGGCGAGACAAGTTTATCGCTAATGCTAAATTTTATCACTGGGAGGAACTCGAGCTTTTTAGAATAGGCCCTGACCAGCTGTTTCGCCGTTGCGTCCCTGATGAGGAACAAAGAAGTGTTCTGAGTTTCTGGCATGACCTCCACTGTGGGGGACATTTTAGTGGGAAGAAGACTGCTCATAAGGTTCTTCAGTCTGGTTTTTGGTGGCCCACATTATTCCGAGATGCACATATGTTTGTGGGCGCATGTCTACGTTGCCAGCAGACGGGAACCATTGGAAAAAGGGATGAGATGCCCCAACAACCTATCCTCCCTGTTGAAATCTTTGATATTTGGGGCATTGACTTCATGGGTCCCTTTCCTATGTCCTTCAGATATGAATACATCCTTGTGGCTGTTAATTATGTATCAAAATGGATAGAAGCCATCCCCACGCGAACCAATGACCATTCTGTGGACTTGGGCTTTATTAAGGCTAATATCATTTCTCGGTATGGGTGCCCAAGGACGATCATAAGTGATGGAAGACCTCACTTTAAGAATGTACACTTCACTAGACTACTCCAAAATTTGGGAGTAAATCACATGATAGCCACACCTTATCATCCCCAAACGAGTGGGCAAGTGGAAGTGTCTAATAGGGAGATTAAGAGAATTTTAGAAAAAACTGTCAGGCCTGATCGAAAGGATTGGTCTAAAAAACTAAATGACGCTCTTTGGGCCTACAGAACTGCATATAAGACTCCCTTGGGTATGTCTTCTTTCCGTCTTGTCTATGGAAAAGCGTGCCACCTTCCCGTTGAAATCCAACATAAAGCTTATTGGGCCATTAAAAACGTTAACTTAAATCTGGATAAAGCGGGAAGAGCACGTATGTTAGAATTAAGTGAGCTTGAGGAGCTTCGTAATGAAGCTTATGAAACTTCTCAAGCTTACAAGCAACGTACAAAAGTCTTCCATGACAAGCACATCATTAGAAAGACTTTTGAGCGCAACCAGTGGGTCTGGCTTTTCAATTCTAGACTTAAATTATTTCCTGGAAAGCTCAAGTCCCGTTGGGATGGGCCTTACGTTGTGATTAATACCTTCCCTCATGGAGCTGTAGAGATCAGGAACCCTATTTCAGGTGCGAACTTTAAAGTAAATGGCCAGCGACTTAAACCGTATATTACTCTTTCAGATGGCCAGGTTTTGGACGCACTACGACTTGAGGAGCCTTAGCTCCTTCCACTCTCCTCCTCAGGTGATATTCTTCTATATCTATATTTTTCCAATGAGGACATTGTCAGAATTAGGCATGGGGGGATATAACCTGAGAGTGATTATAGTGTTTATAGCATTTATAAATATTTGCATACAAATAAAAAAAAAATTCTCTTTTCTTGAGCTGATTGGGTTAGTCCCTAGCATAATACCTTTATTGGAGGTTTTTCTTCCGGAATTATTTCTTAAGTTTAGAATCCAGTACATTTATTTCACGAGCATGTAGACTTGGTAATGGATCCTTTGGGAAAACCAATAAGCATTTGTAGTCTACTGAACCCTTGGACAGTTCATAGAGAGTCAGGCATACTATCTTCTAGTAAATCCACCTCATATTTGTGAGGAGTAGAGAGATTACTGGTGAGCTAAGTCTAGTGCAAGGACTCTTAAGTTTTGGATGATTAGATGATGATACTTCAGAGTTAGGCGTAGTTTTCACTCTCTGTTCCTGGGTGCGTACTTTGAGTGAATTCCTGAGAGTCACCAAATAAGACAGATACACAGAGATTGAGTCTTAATAAAGCTGTAACTATGGTGGATGGTTATGATCGTCCTTCATAGTGTCCTCAGCTGAAGGAGGGTAATAGTGTCAAAGGTCAGAAATATGCCTGTCCTATCCATTCTTTCTCGGTGCCGAGAATAGCCACTTCCACCAAATAAGCCACACAACTTCCTCTTGACTGTCATCATCCCTAATAATGCATCGTAAATAAAAGTCTGTATCGTGTTGTGCTGATTGAAAAGGAAACAAAAACAAGAAGAAATTAAAAAAAAAAGAAGAAGAAGAAGAAGAAGAAGAAAAAGAAGAAACAGAAAGAAGAAGAAGAAAAAAAATAGTTATATTACAAAAAAAAAAAAATCAAAGTTTCTAATGTTTCTGAGGCAACAGAGCACCTATTGCGTTCCACCAAATATGACCCATACCTACCTTCTAGTATTTCTGATCGTCTGAATACTGGTTGAGGACTCTAACTTAGTTATAGAGTTATTAAGACTTTAATTGAAGTGTGGATGCCATGAGAGGCCACCAAACTGTGAGTACAATTTGGCGAGATTCGTGATCTCAGGAAAAAAAAAAAAGAGAGTGCCCAGGAACATCTGGAGAGCACAATTATGTAGTCACTCTCAGGGTTGACTTGTCTAATAGTCTAGAGAGCTAGAGTCTGCAGTACTAGACTATATGTAGCACCAGTAGAGTGTGTGCCACCAAATACAAATCCTTTGAACTTATTATCTCCTACCTAAGCCAAACACCGGGGTCAAATTACAGATTATCGTCTGCTTTATCCCCGAGGGAAGTAGTTGCCTATCTCATTAGAAATTTTTGCCAAGGGTGATGTACGAACTCCTAATGCGAATTGGTTCTTTCACTTGGATCTGTGACCTAGGCTATCAGCAGTTCATATTTGTCTAGTTTTCTAAAATTTTGAAATAGGAAAAGAAGTCTTCTGATTACTTCTGTTATTCATTTTTGCTAGGGACTAGCAAATCTTAGGCATGGAGGTATTTGATGAGTCCATTAAATTGGACTATTATTAAGCCTAAGTATCTTTAATTATACAATTTAGGTGTGTTAATAATGGTAATTAAGTTATAGAAGATTTATACACCTAATAATTTAAGTTACAACATTCTATAACTTCATAATTCTATGGTTTTTATGTGTAGGTACTAAAATACACAAAGAGCAAGGGTGGGGGGATAAAATTTCCAAAACAACCGCAACTCGCTTTTCCCCCTCCCCCGCCGGACATTGGGCAAAACTTCTGGCACCGCCTTTCTCAATAGCCATGACCAGGGATTTTGGAAAATCCCTGATCTCACGCGGTGAGGGGAGAACTTATAAAGAAGAGGCGGGGAGAGAAGAAGGCTATCGAGAGAAAGAAGAAAAGCGTGCACTGTGCCGCACTGCGTCATCTTTTCCCCCTTGCGGGGAACGGCTTCACTGTGGAAGAGGGTGGACACTGTGTAATTCGTGTGCACGGTGCCTACACCTACCCGCTCACGCGCCTGCAAGCCAAACACCATCAGCGCTCTCCTCGTCTCTAGCGCACCGCAGCGTGCGCACCGCTCACACCACCCTGCCAGCGCGCCTACTTCACCCGCACGTCTGCCTCCATCCATCTGCAGGCGCACCCACAGGCGCACTCCACCTCTGCCCGCTCCACCCTCTCCAGAACCAACACATCCTCCACCCCGCAGCCCGCACGCCGATCAGCAGGCGTGGCACCACGCGCCCCAGCATCCTCTCCTTGCGCGTCCCTGCATTCCCCTCCACCAGCTCGCTACTGAAGATGCCCACACGCCATCTCCCCGCACGCGGCACCACACGCCTCGCCGTTCCACCTTCCTGCAAGCGGACAGCAGGCATCCTACCGCCCTGCAGCGCCTGCTCCAACCTCTGCGAGCAACCTCGCGCTCTTCTACAAACAAGCCGCGCTGCAGCAGGCGCAATGACGCACTCGCCCGATCTTCACCGCTCGAACAGCCGTGCACAGCAGCCTTCTCCGGCCACCTCCGCTGCCCTCGTCCTCGCCGTCCTCCTGAGCCTCGCAACTGCCACGCCGATGCTCTCTCTCTCTCGCGAGGAAGAGAGAGAGCAAAACCTCTGTTTTTGTTTGAATTAGAAATTACATTCAATGCCATTGCAGGCAATTTCATTTTTTTTATAAATATTATATTCTAGAAAAATTGCATTCACGCACTCACAGTTCTTTTTAATTACATGGTATTAATATTGGCTAGTTTAAACATTGATTTTGGATTTGATTTAAGTACTAATTGTCTATAGTACACATCACATGAAAATATCATTAATTCATCCTAAATTTATTGAGGATTTCTGTGAGGGAAAACTGCACTTACACCCTTAACCTTTTAGGTTATTACAAACCTACTTTCCTTCACATTTTAAGTCCAATTTGAAAAGGAATTTCGCACTATCCGAAATAACATTAAATAATTAAGTATTGATTGCATCATTGCCTCCCTGTGGACACGACCCGCTCTTCTGCGAGTGGTTATTTTCATTGTTTTTGATTAGTCGATTTTTCCACCACTTAAATACTATAACGCTAAAGCGAAAATTCGACATGTCAGACCTGCTTGTGAAGAAGAAAAAGAAGTTGTGGGGCTATTTGTAAGAGAATTCAAAAGTTAAGGGTCTGAATGAGATAAAAAGAGTGACTGGACCAAAATGCAAACTTGGTCAAGATGATCTCAGATTGGACCCAAATTTTTGTACAAACCTAATTTGGACCCAAGAAATATAATGGTGAAGTTAGATTTAGGTTTTGATCTCGTTTGATTGGGTAATTTATGTAAAAACCCAATAGGGTAAATGTTAATCTGAGACTTTATTTTGGGTCAGGCGAGTTTTGATGGTCAAATTGATGGTAACAAACCCTAAAGAATATTTTTCTATGAATTTTAGAGGGTTTAGGTGAGTCTTATCTTAACCAAAACCTTAATTAAGCGAGTCTGCTTTTAGGGTTTCAGAAGTCATTTAATTCTCAAAACTCGTGAAAACCTTTTTATGTTTGTTCTAACCCTCTTGTTAGTCTTTTAGGATCATTTGACCCTTAATTAACCTTTAAGAAAATTCGTGGTTCTTCTGCATTCAAGATATGATGGTAATTTTGCAGTTTTAACCCTGGTTTCTTGTCTTTCTTTTAGAATGATTATGTAATGAATTACAGCCCTCTGGCAGTTATGTAGGAGCATTTACTGACTTAATCAGATCAAAATGAGATAGTTATGGCTCATGATGGTGTTCCCATCAGGTATCTTCATCATCAGAATCTAAATGATTTAGTTCAGGTTCACCTAAGTTTGTTTCATCAAATGAAACACGTAGGGATTCTTCTATAACAAAAGTCCTTGTATTAAAGATTCGATAAGCTTTACTTCTTGTTGAATAGCCAACAAAAATGCCTTCATCACCTTTAGCATCAAACTTATCAAGCCAATCACGGGTGTTTAAGAAATAACAGTGACTTCCAAACACCCTAAAATATGAAATCATTGGAGACTTCTCATAATAAAGCTCATATGGAGTTTTCTTAATAATAGACCTTAAGAGAGTTTTATTAAGAACATAACATGCCATATTAATGGCTTCTGCCTAGAAATATTTTTGAAACCTAGAGTCCAAGAGCAATGTTCGGGCGCATTCTTGTAGAGTGCGATTCTTGCACTCTAAAACACCATTTTGAGATGGTGCCCGTGGAAATGAAAATTTATGGGTTATGCCAAAACTGATACAAAAACTTGAAAATTTTTCATTTTCAAATTCACCTCCATGATTAGTCCTAAGTCTAAGAATTGGCGATGATTTTTACTTTTGAAGTCTTCGAGCAAGACTTAGGAATGAATCAAATTAGTCATCCTTATGTTTCAAGAAAATGACCCAGGTGAATCTAGAGAAGTCATCAACAATAACTAGGAAAAATTTTGATCCATTTAGACACTCAAATTGTGTTGGCCCAAATAGATCAATGTGTAACAACTCTAAAGATCATGTTGTTGAAACTAAGTCTTTAGGTTTAAAAGAAGCCTTGTGCATTTTTCTGAGTTCACAAGACTTGCTCAAAATATCCTTTTTATAAGTTAGTTTGGGTAGGCCCCTTACTAACTCATTTTTGGCTAATCTATTAAGATGTTTGTAATTAATGTGACCTAGCCTATGGTGCCAAAGATCTACTTCAACATGGGAGTCAAGCAGACAATTTAAAAATTTCTCTTGTGAAAAATGAAGAGCATAGATATTTTCATATCTAAAGCCTTCAATTAAAATCGTATTGTTCCTTCTTTTAATATTTTAAATCCAACTTTAGTAAACAAAGCATCACATCCATTATCACATATTTGACTAACACTAAGTAGGTTATGTTTTAAGTTTTCTACTAAAAGAACATTACGTACCTACTTAGAAGAATTACCTATTGTACCTTCACCAATAATGAGACAATGTTTGTTGTCGCCCAACTTGGTGTGTCCTCCATCTTTGATTCTGGTCCACTTGATAAAGAGGTCGGAGTGTCCCGTCATGTGCTTGGAACACCCACTATCTAGGATCCATTTGTCCTTCTGGACCTACAAAATAGTTTATTAAATCTATTTTAGGTATCCATTTTCTTTTGGGTCCTTGATGGTTAGTACCCTTCAAATCCTTAGGTTTATAGATCACCTTAGTGTTAGATCTATAATTCTTAGGATTCTTGACCTTTTGATAAATCCATGCATATCTAGATGCATGTGATATATTTTGTGTTCTTTTTATTATTGAAATTGGCTTTTAAATTGTTACAAAATTTTGTATTCAGTCTAGTTGTTTTAGATTATTCAAAGTGCCCTCAAAGAGTTTGTAAATATCTTCTAATTCTACTATTTTTGCATGCAATTGATTGTTAGTTTCTTTTGACATTTCTAATTCTATTTCTAAACAAGATTTCTCTATTTCTAAAGTTTTATAGCTATCATGCAAGACCTTATTTTCTTTTTGAATCAACCTAGCTTTGTGATACAAATCTTCATATGCTTGTAGTAGTTCATTAAAAGTGACTTTAGAATCTACTTCATTTTCTGAGCTGTCGTTGTTCGCCATTAAGCAAAGATGTGCAACTTCCGTTTCTTTAGATTCTTCAAAAGATGATTTCATGCTGGAATCACTATCATCCCAGGTTGCCTTGTATGCCTTTCTTGAAATCTTCTTCTTTTGATCGAGTTCTTTGTCCTTCTTCTTTTCTTCCTTCTTTTTGATCACTGGACAATCTTTTCGTACATGCCCCTTCTTCTTGCACTCAAAACAAATAATGTCATTTGTAAAATTATTGACTTTCTTACCTTATTTTTGAATGAATCTTCTGAATCTTCTTGTTATAAGAGCAATCTCCTCTTCTTCGTTGGAGTTGGAATCGTCGAAATTCGACTCCTCCTTCATAGCTTTGAAAGCAGGCTCCTTCTTCTTGCTTATAGATTTTTCTTTGTTCTTCTAAATATTTTCCAATTGGACTTCATAAGCCATGAGGTTTCCAATCAAGTCATCCAAGGAGAGAGTAGAGAGCTCCTTCGCTTCTTGGATGGCTGTGGACTTTGGAGACCAATCGCTTGTAAGAGATCTTCAGATCTTCCTTATAAGCTGCTCCTCCTTCAGCTTGACTCCAAGGTTTTTCATTAGATTCACGATCTATCCAAATCTTGTGTACATCTCTTTGATTGTTTCACCTTTCTGCATCCTAAAACACTCATAGCTTTCTATTAGAATAGAAATATGTGTTTCTTTTACCTTACTTGTACCTTCATAGGTGACTTGTAGCGTGTTCCATATCTTGTATGTGGATTCGCATGTGGAGATATGGTTAAATTCTTCACTTGATAATGCACAATAGAGTGCGTTCATCACTTTTTTCATTTTTCGTGATCTTTTTCTTTTGGTCCATGATCCAAACAATACCTTCTTGTGGCTCCGGATCCATGTACTTCTCTTGAATGAGAGTCCACGAGTCCTCATCCATGGCCTTGGGGAAAATTTGCATCCTCCTCTTCCAATATTCATAGTCCGTCCCATCAAAGTAGGGAGGACGTGTGGATGACTGTCCTTCGGTGCGCTTGACTGATGATGCCATTGCGAGAAAGAAAGATTACTTCTTCTATTCACGACCTGCTCTGATACCACCTGTAGGATCTGGAAAGCACAAGCACACTAGAAGGGGGGATGTATAGTGTGGTAGATAAAAATTTATAGGAATGACAAACCACAAAAACACACAAGACATATAGTGGTTCCCCTCACTTGGGTACTCCACTACCTAAGTCTCCCGACTTAGGATTTTTAACCCGATTCCCTCAACCCGGAGGGAATCAATTTACTAATACCTGAAGTAATTAACGGGTTATCTCAACCCAATTTCAAGATGTCAAAAAGAAATAAAGATACAGGTCTAAGCAAGATGTAAATGAAAGCTTACAACAAATTCCTAAGTCTCCAACAAGTGTATATCTTAGTAGATAATAATATACTAATCTAATGAAATCAGACTAAAATGAAAGATAATACAATAAAGCACGAGATTGCCTGAAAGATGTTTATTAAGAGAGTGTTGCCTTGACGAATGCAACAAAACAATAGACCTTGTAGCTAGAAATGTGAAATCTGGGAATTAGGAGCAAGGAGATAATAGTTTCTTGTTGTTGTGTGCAAATGACACACACAAGGTGTTTATATAAGTCACTAAACACCTTCCCTATGATTACTAGCTGTTAGGGCAATTTGGGAAGATTAGAGATAGGATTAATTGCAAAATAGCCATTCAGATTAGCCACAATGGTTAGTTGGTACTGGTACTAAACTTTTGGTATTGGTATTGACTGCCTGTAGTCAGCCCAACCAAGTCACTAGGTATCGGTATTAATGATGAGTACCGGTACTTGTGACTCATAGATTTGGGTCCAGTGACCTACATGTACTGGTACTAGTGATTAGTATCGGTACTTATAAGGCCTAGGCAAAACTAAGTGCACAAATTGTGACCACTTGGTACCGGTACTCATAATGAGTATCGGTACTTGTTGTTCACAGTTTGGGACTTAGGCCCAAACCAGTGCCTAGCATGTATCGGTACTTATGACTAGTACTGGTACTTGCTACAAGTACCTAATATTATAAGTGTAAGTCAATTTTTAGAGTTATCTCATCTACTCTATACGACTTAATTTTTAGAGAATCGATTTTGAGTTTTGAAACGAATGAATCAACGATATTCTAAACCCAAATTATCTCTACTTTGATTTTAACTCCTAGATTATGTTTTACTTGTTAGGAGGCATACAAAGATTCTAAAATACAATGAATATAACAAAAACTATAGTCTTCTAGTTTTATTCCTTCATATGCTATCTTGTTTCTGCATCCACATATTCTTTTCACCTGTAATACTTCATAAACACATTAGATTTTAAAACAGTTTTGTTAACACCAAAACACAGAAGAGAGATGGAACTAGGTTCCAACAGTTTGATTTGAGAAGGCAACGTTTGATTTGGGTTGAGAGTACTGTGGCATTATTGAAACTTAGCTTGCGTGCATTTCTGATTTAGGGTTACTATTCAAACATTTGAGTAGTTGATATATGCTTAATTAAGGTTAATAATTGGTGATTTAAATCACCACTATTTTGCCTTAGCTTTCTTTTTGTCATGTTAAATTCTTGAAATACTCATGTTTTACATTGAAGATCAATTTTGAGTAGATATTATTCATTACATATCATTATTGGCTTGATTTCTTATGCTCATTTATATTTTAATTGAGTTTAGTGTGTGAAGTGTAATACTTGCTCCCTGTGTTCGACCTTAGACTTCATTTTAGATATTCAAGTTATAAATTGTATTTGTTGTTCGATTAATTGAGGATTTGAACTACGACGACGATAATATAAACCCTCGATAGATCGCTACAACAAGTATTAAGTTAAAAAGGGTGATAACTGAATGACTTATCTTCCCACCCTCTGATTTGGATGGTCTTTGAGTCCCAGGCATCTTCAATTGCACTATGCATTGACTCATCTTTTGGATGGCCTTATTGAGTCCTTAGTGGTCAATAAGATTTAGTCTAGGATTGCAAATCTAATGACCTTGCCAGATTTCTAGCTTTTAGGACTATTCTTGTTTGTAGGAGATGCATTTAGAATGGATGAAGGAGAGCCACTCACCTAGAAAAATGTGTTGGAGAGAAAAAACATTTTCAACCAGAAAAATAAGGAAAAAAATATATATACAAAAAAAGAGAAAAATACACATCCCACCCAATAAAGCATCTTGCTACATATGGATGCTATCTATTTCCATTTTCAAATAGAAACACCTCGCTACAAATGGGTGTTTATCCTATAGAAAAAGAAAAAAAATACGGAGACAAAAATTAGGAATAAGAGACCAATGGGTTTAGGCGGGAAAATATACACCTAGTGTGTTGACCTCAGGATAGAAAAGTGGTGAGGAGAAAGCTGCTAAATCCTAGTATGGCTTAACCGAAGTCAGGATTGTCCAAGTAAGAGCTTAGAAATATTCTATGTTTTATTGAATGCTAGGAGTCAATCCAGTTGTCCCTTATGGTGAGTCAAAACTATTTCACAGAGAAGATGCCTCTTTCTCACATTCACTTCAAATCTTGGGCGGGTTGACTAAGTAAGGGAAAGTTACCCTCATGACCCAAGTCTGCGGGCTAATATGGTTTGTGATTTGATTTGGGCAGTTAGAATTTGAGTCGATACTCGAGCACTATTGAAGTCTTTGTCATTAAGGAATTGTCCGTGATTTCTTTTCGTTAGTGAAAAATCCTATTAAGGTTTTTGATTCTGACTCACTTGATTTTGTAACATCTCGTTTTACAATAAGAGGATATTATAAATAAAAGAGAGTTCGTCTTCACTTTACTTCTGTAAATAAATAAAAGAAAAACTTCCTCGTATATGATTTTCGCATCTCTCACGTGAGATTTTCGTATGTTGGTTTTGCTAGGGACTAGCAAAATTTAGGCATAGGGGTATAATTGTGCAGCAATCATAGGACTTAATCAACCTGAATTGAGTTAGATCTAGCTTAACTTAGGAATAGTGCATGCATAAGCTGCATATATTGCATCATAACTGCTTTACTTAGCTATTCATAGAATAATGCTATTTTACCTTACTAATTAGTGAATAATTGTATTTACAGATAATATGGAGTTCAGGAGTGGCCTAAAGTTGAATAAAGCTGGATAGAAGATGGAGCTGTAGTAGAGCTAGAGCATAAGCTTGGAGCAAAGCTGGGATTAAAGAAGAAATGAAGACAGAGTGTAAGAATGTGGTAGATTAGGTTACCTGTAACAATAATTTTAGAAATTGAAGTAAAGAAGAATTTAGGAAAACCCATTCCCTAAGCCAGCCTTCTATTAGGATACTTTAGCCTAAAAACCCAAAACATGAATAGTGTTATCTCCATCTATCCCTACGCACATCCCTCACTTGGGATATCTCCATCTAAAACCCTAAACTCACTTTCTAGCACACCCTAGCTAGAACCTAACTCCAATACTGATATAGAATTGAACATCTAACCTATTCTCTAGACGTCCAACTTTGAAGTAGAAGTCATCTGACGACACTTTTGGACATCTGGAGGTCCTCTCTAGTTCCTGGTTTTTGGAACTAAAAGCCCAAACTTGCCTCCTTGGACCTAGAAAACTTACCATACACCTTTGGAAACCTATTTAGAGACCTCCTAAGCCTATCCCACTACCTTTAACCCTAACCTAATTAGGTTAGACCCTAATCCTAATCCAAGAAGCTAATGAGGTTCTCACTAAACCTGATTGACTCAATGTGAGTCAATTAGGCTAACCCTTTGATTAATTGGGCTCATGGAATCCAATGGGAGTCTACCTTTGTCAATTAAACTACAATAAGTCTAATTAGAATCAAGTAAACCTGGTCTGATCAAGGTGCATGCCTAGTTGATTGGTTGCACCCAAATACAATCAAGTTTACACAGGACTTAATTGGATACAATCCCACCCATGCAAGTCTAATTGGATCCAATTAGAATCCAATTGACTCACCCACAACTTAATTAGGTTGATGAAGAACCTAATTATGGATTTCCTAACCCAATTACTGATAAATATGCATTTATTCATGATAAAATGCCTAGTTATTTTGATTCCTAAGCTTAACATTGCATTAAAATTGTGAATAGTACATAACATTCATTTTTTTTTTTGAAGTAGTGAGGATTGCTATCATGAACTGATAGCAATCCGAAGGGCAGTATATTTCTTATCAAAAAAGTATTACAAAGTAGATTCCCAACTATGTATGAGAGACCAGCACTCCTTTACAATATTCTCACATCTCACCGGTCTCTCCTGAAAGAGTTTGTCATTATGCACCCTCCACAGACACCATAAAGTAGCTGCCATAGCCCTTAATGGCCAGCCAGGGGTGATGAACCTCTGCCATAGAGAGTCCCAGGAGGGGAGAGGTTCCAAACAAACCATCCTCCAAATCTTGTCGGTGACCAAACATGACGAGAAAATGTGTGCTGCCTTGTCAGAGAACAAGCCACACAGAGGGTAGGCATTCAGGGTAGTCCCCATCCTTCTGTGCCTTAGATCACCAGTGATCAAACCTTCTCGTCTGCAAAGCCACAGGAATATCTGAACCTTCAAAGGGATTTTCAAGAGCCAAATCTTTTTGTCAACAGGATCACAATCCACCACATTATTAGATCTAACAATTTTTTCATACGCGTGCTGCACTGAGAAGATACCCTGCCATCCATATGTATCCATCACATTCCTCGTCAGCTACACCTGCTGCAGACCAGCCAGCAGATTCTGCCTCTCCTCCCACATCCGAGTGCCAGCCCTGCATTGTTGCAGCTCTTCCAGCCACCAGCAGTCTTCAGCATCAGACCACAAGCTACTGACTGTGGCCTCCTTGTCTGCAGCAGCCGCATAAGCTCTCGGGTAGGCCTCTTTCAATATCCCCAAATCAGACCACCGTTCATTCCACAAGCTGAAATTTCTACCATCTCCGAGCCTAGGCTGTAGCAGATGCCAATAACTGTTGATTGCACTGATCATTGAACGCCAGAAAGGAGAAGGTTTCTTTGGCTGCAACCTTTGCAGACTGCTGTTTGATCCCCCATAGCTGTCCCTGACCAAATCAGCCATCAGCCCCTCCTTGCAATCCAAGATCCTGATGGCCCATTTGATCAATAAAGCCTCATTGAAATCTTTGAGTGCTTTAATTCCCATACCACCAATTTCTTTTGGCTTGCAGATCTTGCTCCAGCTGATGGGCTGCATGAAACCGCCTTCATGACCTGCTCCTTTCCAGAAGAATTTCTTCCTCATAGCATCCAATCTCTTCCAGATACACTTTGGAGCCCTGAATATGCTAAAATAGAAGACCGGTATGGCTGTAATGACCGAATTGAGAAGGATCAATCTGCCACCCTTGGACAAAAATTTACTACTCCATCCTTTCAGTTTTCCATCAACCTTATCAAACAAGACATTCTAATCAGATTTTTTTAGTTTTGCTGCACTCAGTGGTAATCCTAAGTACTTCAGTGGCAACTTAGCTCGAGGTGACCCCAGTGTACCCTCCACTTCCAGTTGCTCCTGCTCACTCATGCCAAAACAGATCAATACAAATTTTTCCTTGTTCAAACATAAGCCTGAAATATCACCAAATATCTTCACCAATAACCCCAGAGCATGTGCCGCAGGCTTGGATCCTTCAACAAAGAAAATCGTGTCATCTGCATACTATAAAATGGGGGCCAGAGTTCTCCTGTTAGATAGTGAGTATCCTTTAATTATGCCCACCTCTGCCAGTTTGCAGGCATACCTTGCAAGCCCATCCACCGCAAGGTTAGAAATCAACGGAGCAAGAGGACATCCTTGTCTAACCCCACGCTGAGGCTGGATCCATACTCCACAAGGCTTCCCATTAATCAGTGGAGAGAAGGAAGCGGTTGTGACACACCTTTTCATCCACTGGATCCATAAAGGGGGAAAGCCTCGCCTTCTAAAAACCTCCCAGAGATACGGCCAAGAGATTGAATCATACGCCTTTTGGAAATCAACCTTCCACAAGAATGCCTTGCATTTTCTTCTATGCCATCCATTGACCATTTCCTGAGCCAAGATAAAGGATTCCTGAAGTGATCTGTTAGGTAGGAAGGCAGCTTGTATCGGATGGATCAGGTCCTGTAGAACATTTCTCAGCCGATTAGCCAAAATCTTACTGATTACAAGATAGATGGAATTAGATAGGGAGATTAGCCTAAAGTCTGAGAATTTTTCTGCTCCCATTGATTTAGGCAAGAGGAAGAGATATGACTTGTTAATCCTCTCAAACCCAGCATTTCCCACCTCAAATTCTTTGATAACATCCATCACTTCCTTGCCCACCACACTCCACATCTCTCTGTAAAAGAAAACTTGTATTCCATCAGCACCCGGGGAGCCTTCCATATTCAAATCCTTGATTGCCTGTAGGGTCTCTTGTTCAGTGATAAGTGCAGTCAATTATGCAGCCTGATCACTCGTCACACTAGGACCATCACTACCTGCCATCCTCCATTTCCCCCTCTTAACTGCCCGAGATGCCTCTCTGTAAAATTTAGCAGCTTCAGATTTAATCTCCTGAATGGAGGTAACCCTCTGCCCATCCCTGAGATTAGAGGAAATAAAGTTAACACGTCTCCGAGAGCTAGCCACAAGGTGGAAAAATTTTGTATTTGCATCTCCCTCCTTAAGCCATAATTGTCTTGATCTTTCCCTCCAATCTATTTCTTGTTTCAAATCTTCATCCAATATCACACCCTGCCACCGTTTCCTTTTAGCCACCTCTTCCTCGGATAAAGGGCCAGCTGCCTCTTTAGAATCCAGCTCCTGGATTTTATTCAGAGCTTCATTCCTCCTCTGCTGCCTCATCAAATTAACAGTAAGACCATATTCTTTTAAGATCGTGCGCAAACCTACCAGCTTGGTTGCTAATCTGACAGTAGCAGACCCCTCCACCTTTTTAGCTCGCCACCAAGAGCTGATCATCTGATAGAACCCCGGTTCCTTCAGCCATGATCTTTTCATTTTAAAATAAGAGCCAACATGATTTTCTTCCCCACTATCCCACACCAAAGGGGTGTGATCAGAAAAAGGTCAATTCAATCCACTTACTGACGACAGTTGGAATCTCATCAGAATGTCCACATTCCCAAAAAATCTATCTAATTTGGAAGCCAACCCATTTCCATTGCGCCAAGTAAATTCCACCCCAGAGGATGGAAACTCGCACAACTGCAGTGACTGAACCATCATCTGGAAGCCTGTAGCCGAACTATCTTTATTGCCATTAGGACTATCTGCTCCTGTTAACACACAATTGAAATCCCCACCCGTCAACCACATTCCCCCTGCACCAACTTAGCCACAGTAGCCCATTCCTACCACAACACCTGCCTGGCAGATGCAGAACAAGGGCCATAAACCCCGGTAACCCAGATACATTCCTGCCCCTGGTGAATCTGGAATTTGCATGTTAGAAAATGCCTATCTTTGTGCACCTCCAAACATTGAGCCCACCCCTTCCTCCACCAGATAGCAATACCACCCGACCTCCCTTGTGCATCAATCTGCATAAAATCATTCATCCCTGAAGCTAGCAAGTCAGA
This sequence comes from Thalassia testudinum, assembly GCA_037157565.1. Classification (NCBI taxonomy): domain Eukaryota; kingdom Viridiplantae; phylum Streptophyta; class Magnoliopsida; order Alismatales; family Hydrocharitaceae; genus Thalassia; species Thalassia testudinum. Next base: position 16,598,179 of record JAZHRO010000046.1, on the reverse strand, counting down.
CCAAAGCCTGTCAGATCTACCTTTAAAGTGTGTCTCTTGAATGAGCGCACAGTCGATTCCCCATTCTCTTAAATATCTCATCAAAGAAGCCCTCTGGCTTTTGTCGTGCAACCCACGCACGTTCCAAGTGAGGACTCTCATCTGTCCTCACCGGATCCCTCCCCCCTGAAGGCCTGGCATTTGCACACCTGCAAAACTCTCACCACCTCGTCTTCATCCATCAGAGTGATAGTCTTTGATTTTCTCTATCAGAGGCTATATGGTGACCTGCCCTTACCAGTCTTGGAGTGAGAACCACCTTCACAATTAAGGCCTTCCTTCTCCTATAGATCTTGTTTATCCTTCAGAGATTCAATCTGTGTGACATGAGTCTCCTGCTCCACGTTCTCCATGTCACCTGCCAGCATATCCCCTGCCATCGTGGTCGTTGGTCCAGCTATTACCCCCCTGCCCAAATCCTCCTCTTCTCCATTCTGATCCTCCCCCATCACCCCCACACAAAAGTCCTTACGAATTTCAACAGTTAGGGGTTCATCGCCGTGAATCGTGCCCAATTTTTGCACAACCGCCTCCTCATCAGCTGCAGGTCTAGACGACTTAAGTTGCTTTTCAACAGTGTCTCCCACCAGAAACCTCAGCCTTAGCATCCAAGAGCTCCCGCCACATCTCAGAATCAGATTCTCAGGTACACAACCAGCTATAAATACATCAATCCTCACATTCAGCAAGTGCCCATCGCCCTCAAGTAACCCGACAACCACGTCCTTTGACACTGATGCAAAGCCTGAGATCATCGACGATACGACCTCCTTCGACCTCAGATGTAGAGGCAGCTCCTCGATCTCAAGTTTTTCTGATCTGGATCCCCTTCTCTGGGGTGGTCTCTCTGACAAAGCTCCATCAAAGGGGGAAACCAGTCTCCAAATCACCGTGATCCCATCATTGTAGGATGTTTGAAACCGCAGCTTCTCAACATCCACCATATCCAATTCAAAGAGGACAAAGCGTGTATTTGACAAAAAATAAATCTTCCAGGAGCTGCTTGAGAGGGAGAGAGAGTTTACCAGGGTGCGAACCTTTTCCGCCGTTGGTCTTCCAAACATAACCTCCCCAACCAAAGCTCCGGGCAGGGCCATCTCTGCCGCTCTGATGCTTTCTATCACAGGAACCTCCACATCAATCGTAAGTCCCCCCATCTTACGCAGAGATGGGGGTAGAGGCAGTATCTGCACAGCTTTATGATTCAAATGTAACAAGCACGGGAAAAGATGTTCTTTCATTTGACCCCCTAAAAATTGACACGAGTCCCTTTTGTGACCGAATCCCCCACAACCCAAGCACACCACGAGAGATCATAAAGTGACCACCATATGTCCTTGCCTTTGGCAGCGAAAATAGAGGGTCCAGTCAGACACCTTTTTTTCCCTACCATCAGACCACCTTTCCTCCATCCCCCTTCTGCTGTGAGCATCAGAGACCCTCCGCTCCTTCCACCTCCAAACCCTCGACCTCCAAGTACGCCACCCTTCATCACCCCTACTACCACCGACTGCCGTCCCTGAGTCGCCGTTGATCATAGCTCCCCCAGCAGCCTCTCTCCCAATACATAACATTCATCATATTGCATTTAGGGTAATTTGTATAAATTGCATAGTAATTTGTGTATTATTGTGGCTAGGAGATAAGGCGATATATTTTGGAGCTTCAAATGAAGAATCCAACTATACAGATGGATCCAGATCGATGATCGTAGCCTAACGGTGCAAAAATCGATCCAATTTGATATCTGTAGCACTTTCAAGAAGCATTTGAAGATGGATGGCCTAGATGATTCCCCGTGGCATCATCCAGGCCGCCCAAGAGCCACTGCTGCATCCCCCCTCTCTAGTTGGCCAATAGATCTAGGCCATTTGATGAAGATCCAATCGCTAGAGAAGCTCCATGTTGCCTTAGCAGCTAAATCGTCCACTTGAAAAAGTGAAGGCCTTAGCATGGTGGTCATGATGTCAGTTCGCCAAGAGGAGGTCGCGGGTTCAAAACCTGCCATGCCCCCAATTCTTCAATTGATAGAAAAATAGTAGCAAGTGTGCACACGCGGCGCACATGCGCAGCGTAGCATGGAGTAGCAATAGCATGGGTGTATGGCACGTACTGCAGCACACTGCTAGCGCACACCGGCAAGTAGCACGCAGGCTAACAGTGCGGAACGCGTGCGCGACGGGCATGCTTGAGCTGATCTTCAGCAACATTTGAGGTGGACTTTTAGAGATGTCTTTCATGTTGCTGTTGACTCAAGAACGGATTTTGGCTCCTTTCCTCCATTATAAAAAGACCTATCCTCCTCTACTCTTGAGGACCTTGGGGGGACCATCTTCTACTAAGCAACTCCATCACTCCATAGAGCATCCAAGCAAGGTCCCGGAGAGGTCGAGCTATCGATGGAAGCCCCTCCACCGCCGTGGCTGCCTCGCCTCTCCATTTAGCTAATTTCTTTAGTTTAATGCTTATTATTTTTAAGCTTTCCTCTAGTGTTATAATTGTAAAATGGTTATGTCTTTTCCAATGGATTACTTTACTTGATTTCATAAGTAGCCATTATCGCAACGTCATCATAAATCTCTAACCCTATCTCTCTTTCTCTCTCTCTCTCCTATCTCTCTCTCTTTCTCTTTATTTTTCAAGCGAACAAACCGACATATTTCGTGACAGTGAAGCGAATATTTGAGCCTATTTCTCGCCTCCCTATGTTCGACACTTAGACTCACGTTTGATTATTCTAATTAAAATTGATGCTCTAAGTGCATGCTATAATGAACAAATTACATAAACGTGTTTCTTGATGTCCGTTTTTGGGGAGTATTCTCGCCTGCCACGCTGGTGACCCGGGTTCGATCCCCAGCAATGACGCAAAAAACTAATGGATTAGATTTGCTTCCTATGTAAAAGCATTCCTCTCGCTTTATTTCTGTAAACATGAATGATTCATAAAATGAAAAGCTGAATATCTTGTTTTGAATCATTCCATCTCTATTCAAATAAATCACAAAAAAAAAAACATCATGGCAGTACCAAAATGCATAAATGATTTTGCACTTGACATAAACGTGGTTGGTAGTCTTCTCACACATTATTTGTGTTAACAACACTACTAGTGAGATGATTTTGTGTAATTTGGAAATCAGACTGCGATTCTTGGTAGATTTGCAAGTAAAAGAAAATCAGAATCATTTTGCTATTTTTGCCTCCCTGAGATCGACCGGGACTCACCACATGTTTCATTATTATTTTTTGTTTAGGTTTGATTTCGTGTCTATACTACAATGAAAACAACCATTTTCACGATTTTAGCCCTAACAAATGGAGCCATTGTCGGGGAGGCAAGGCGTGCTTGATTTCTAATCTGTGCTCTTACTTCTAACATCTTTGCATTTGCTTTTTTTTTTTGGTGTGCAAGAAATCAAATGAGGAATCCACGCACACATCAAGCGTAGGTGAAGATTTAAACAGGTGCACACCATCTACCTTAAATCTTAGGATTTTGGTTGAACCTTAGGTTAGTTGTTTGTGAAAAAGGAAAAAAAAATAAAGCAAAAAAAAGGGTTTTCGAAAAAAAAAGAAAAAAAGGGGATTTTAGTGAAAGAGGCTTTTACATTTCAAAATCTATTTTGAAAGCTTGTTTACTATTTCTGGAAATTCAACCAATAATTTCTTCGCGATTTGAAAATTATTTAGCAAATATTTATTTATAAAAAAATTTTGAAATTCAACCTGAACATGTATTTTCAAAACATCTTTCCAACTCCATGTTCTATTTGAAAAAATTCGTACTGTACAAATTGTAAAAATTCTCACTATGGGCTAGAATCAAATCGGATTGGGAATTGATTTTGTCTATCTTGCGAGATTTATTTTAGTCAGTATATACATCGAATTAACCTAAAATTTATGGGGATTGAAAGCTATTCAAACAACCTTTAATTTGATTTTTTAATGGAATTTTTGGATTTGGGTTGTTATTGTTTCAAGGAAACAAAATAAGGGTCAATCTGCCTTATCTAACCCCCTGTCAGTTAGAAATTAATATAAAGTCACTTGAAATACTAAAAGTCAGATAAAAATATTCTCTGGAAAGATAATTTGAAAAGGAATCTACTTGCCAATTTTCATTCAATTTGGATTCCAGATTTGTTGTAGACAATATTTTCAAGTTGTTGATTAGTCTGTGCCTAATTTCTGTTAGAAGCTACGTAAACCCTAAGTGCGACCTTTAGGGTTTTGATTAATTGTAGAGACCAATTGACTAGGATTGGACTCACTTAAGTCCATTGCCTAGTGGGTGAGCCTAATTACTTGGTTGACCACCTCACCTAATTCAATCAAAAAAATCTTGGCTATTAGGTCAATAAGTGGGAGTAAGGTTAATTAAAATCACGAAGAAAATCTTATCTTAACCTACATTTGTTGTTTAAGCACTGGGTAATCATAATTTCCTTAGCCAAACCCAGTGACCAAGTCTGCAAGGTAGTACCAAAAGGTTGCATCTAAGGGGTATCAAGGAACCCGAGGTGCATGCCAAAGGAAGAACATTCCTCTTAGTCCCCTTGTACTCGACTGGTTGGGTTAGCTTAGGAAAGGGGGATCATTTTCAGTTGGTTTTATAACAAATACACTCCAGGAAATAGAATGTGAATGTGAAAATATGGTCATTGACTTTAAGGACGACATTTGATTGCAAGGCCTTAGCCTTGCTGGCTTGATTGGCCAACCTTTGTAGTTGGTGAATGCAAGGGAGAAGTCGTTAAGACCTGAGTTGGTTGGATCTTGGGAGCCTATCCCAAGGCGACGTAGGAGACTCATTGCATGGCCTCCTTCTTCCTCTTCTTATCCATCTATTCCATTAGCTGACATGGCTAACCCACTTTGAGACCCTGGTCCCGAGGACCAGAACCCTATGGTCCGTTTGGAGGCCCATGTCGCGACATTTGAAGAGTGACACCTGTAGAGCATAGATCAGATATTAAACACCTTGGATAGAATGCAACATCCACCATAATGAGAACAACTGCGGGATTTCTACGATCCAGTTGCATTAGTCATGGCACCTTAGGTTCGGATTCCCACAGGTGGAGACACATTCAAGCTCAAGTTGAATGCAATAAGTTTGATTCAGACTTATTTCAGTGGTTACTCGAATGAGGATCTGATTCAAATCGCTGAAACGAGTTGACTAAGAAATGTTGATTTAGGAATTGTTCTCAAGAAGCTTTTCTCATTCTCACTAAGGGATAAAGCTTCATATTGGTTCAAGACCATTGGGAGGCCAATAGATACTTGGGGGGAATTACATCGAGAATTCCTCCAAAAGTTCTTCCCAATTGGTTGAACAAATGCAATGAGGTAGACGGTCACGACTTTTTCCCAGGGACCAGGGGAGAAGTTATATGATGCATGGGACTGATTTCATGATTTTCTTTGAAAGTGTCCCCACCATAGTTATATCTCTCTTTCTCCCTCTCTATATACACATAAGTGTACCCATTATTATGATGGTAACACCATCATGGGCCCTAACTAGCAATAATTAGTCAGATTCAACTGGTAAATGCTCCTACTTGATCATCTGAGGGTCACAATTTCGCACTGATCTAATTTGGGGAGAAAATAAGAAAACAAGGTTAATTCTACTATTTTAGCAGCACATCACAAATGCAGATTAACCACAGGGTTACTTAGCAGCTAATTAAGGGTCAATTAAGCATAAATGTCTAAAACGTGGGTTTACACTAACTGAATCAGGGTTTCATGCATTTCAAAGGCCAAAAAGTACTAAAAACCCTAATTATCAATCCCATCTAAATTGAAAAGGTTCTGGTTAAGATAAAATTAATCTAAACCTCCTAAAAATGCTTGAAAAATATTTTAAGAGGTTTGGTACCTTTGGTTTGACCATTTGTATCTATTTTACTTAGAATAGAGTTTTTGACGGGAATTTGCCCTAATTTGGGCTTTTGTGGAATTTTTCTAGTCAAATTGATCAAAACTCAAATCCAAGTCCACCATTAGATTCCTTGAGTCCAAGTTAGGTTAATACCAAAATTTGGGCCCAATCAGAGTCCATCTTGATCTAGTTTGCATTTTAGGCCCTAAAAACTCTTTTTTTCACACTTAGACACCTAACTTTCAATTTCCCTTGCATCCATGCCCCTAACTTTTCGTCGTTATCACAGAAAAGCCCCTACTGCAATGATTGTGTGAATAGAGCTTCAAACCCATAAAACACCGACTTCAATCAAGGATCTCTCCTTGATTGTCAGCCAAATCCCTCAAACATTGGAGGGATTGTTGATTGGAAGATCCTCAACCATTTGAACACCATCAAAGATCCCAATCAAACCCTACAACTCTGGCGAACTTGTGATTTCAGAAGATCTTTTCTTGCTTCAATTGCATGGAATTCGTGAGGATTCATTGCAATTGAAGGCATGGAATTCCCTCTACATCTCAACGTTCTCCCCAACCAGGAAATAAGCTGGGATCACCCTCTCTCTTCCTCCTCCGACCACCGCAACTTTGGCTCTGGCGACCTTCTCCAACCTCCTCCTCCAGCCAGCCAATGATCAAATTGATCGGCTCTCCGCCTTTCTCTCTCTTTTTCTCCTCTCACCAACCAAAGTAGAGGCATTCTCCACCTTCGTCATCACCTCTCTTCTTCGCCATCACCTTTGTCTTCTTCGCGTTTGATGGGTTAATGCTGGACGCCTCATCCTCTCTATCTCCTCCTAAGCCCTCCTAAACACTTCTTCCTCTTTAGGTCACCTCTATCGCCTTAGATTCTAGGTCCAGCCACCGTACCACATCCTCCTCCTCCATCTTCCCCGCCGCTGGCATGAGCTCTAGTGAGCTTGCACCGACGCCATATACCACCAAACCACTCACCACCAAGTCCAAAAGCTCCGCCTCACCCCCTAGGCCAAAAGCCCTCAAGAAATTGAGGGCCTTGGCTACTATTTTGACTGGTGGAGCACCTCTCACCTCCGCCATCCTCTCCAATACCGGCCGGTCACCACTCACATGCACACACCAAATCACGACCACCACTACATTCGCTATGGTTCGGCGAAGCTTCTAACCAAGTCTAATTGGGTCATAAGGCCATATTGTGAATTTTAGGTACTTGCCGTAGCATTGCCATCGCCGTCGCCATTTGCACCTTCGTCTACCGTGCTCCGACTTACTTCGACCTTGTTGCCACCTCCAACTAGAGTGAAATCACTTGACGAAGCCCTCCAAGACTTCAATTGAGCATGACAATAGACAAAATAGCTTGAATTAGAGCTGGAACCCACAGCTACAGCATGCGAAAGAAGAGGGCACATTTAGTGCCACATTGTGTGCGTCAAACTTGGAGAGTCACATAAAAGGAAATCAGTGCGTATGCTATTCGCATCAACATTGAGGGATGAGGTCCCTCCTCACTCTTACACACTCCTCACCTGCCTCACATGCCGGCGGGTTTGGACCCTCTGACCTGTTTACCCAGTTACTGTTCACTCAAGTTTGGAAAAGAAAGAGAGAAGGAAATCTGAGGGGAAGTGGGGTGGTTTTGCACTGTGTGCCTCGAGGTGCATGAAAGACTGCTCAACACTTAGGCATTTCAAGAGGGTTGTGCCTTGTGCTGTTGTTTCTTGGTGACTTTAAGCTGTCTGGCCTTTGTGCTTGGCCTTGGTTCTGATCACTGTGGAGATATTGAATCATTGTCTAACATGGATTAGTGGTTGAGGAATACTATTGAAATATTTGATTCTTGAGTACTGTTGGGATTAGTGCCTAAATTGGAGGGATTAATTGGTGGTTTCAATCACTATTTTTACTCCTCTATTTATATTTTTTTTGTCCCTAACATTTGAGATACATTCTTGCTCTCTATTGAATATGATTTTTTATCTGATTCACTTGCATTATTTTCTTCGAAAATTGTGATTAGTGGATTGGTTTGTTACAATTGCTCCTTGCAAACGGCCTCGGAACTCACAGTTTTTCAAGCATTATAAATTTAAATGTCGCATTGATTTTCATCGCTATACTATGACGTGATATTTCCCTAAATACGACGAATTTCGACGCAACACGGAACCTGATACATAGCCCAGCTATTACTATATATATATGTATACATCGAAAGGGTAAGGATAAAAACACTCTACTAGACTACATCAACAACATACTATGGGCAAGAATAAAAAGAAGAAATGCTAACAGCATCTACGTATGCTAGCTGGTGAGACTCTAAAAGGTTGATGATGTCATTGAGGATGCCCACAGTCACCCATAGTCAGAGATGGGTAAGTTCTTCGCATCCATGGTCATCAAATACAGCCTCTACCAATCGTGGCACCAAAATGAAAATCTATGCCAATTGAAGTCTCTCTCACATCACTTGGGCCTGCCTCTGGATGGCCTGAATGCATAGTTGACGAGATCTCCTTAATGTCGGCATTGCTTAGAAATCCAAAACATGGGGTAGGGGTGAGCCAAGTGTCTTAGTAAGGCTAAGTATATGTACAGATCGGTGCATTTATGTAAGAATGTGTGTGAGTGCCAAGAATATTGCTATTCCATTTGTGCTCCTATTCACCTGACCTTTCGTTTCGACTTAGGACTCACCTATCTAAGTTGTTGCACCGACCCACGGATCATCCTTTTGAATCAATTTTGCCTCATGGGGATTCGAGGCTAATTTGGTTTGTGTATCCGCTTTCCTAAGTTTTATGTTTTAGGCTACCTTGGCCTTCAGTAATTCACGCCCTTAGTCTTGGGTTAGAGAATTGCCCGAGGTAACTGTGGTTAGTTCCACTGCAATGTAAGCATAGGTGGATGCCTAACTCAATCCTTGGTGACCCCATTCTTGTTTTCGTGGGGTGTCACTAGTTAACATCATTGGCTACCCATCCATGGCTCTACTGGGTCACCATCCATCACGAGGAGTTGGCTTGCGATCTAACGTACTTGTCAGTTACCCTGCACTGGCTTTCTGGGATTCAACCCCCCAACCCTTGTTTACTGTTCCATGTTACTTTCGTGAGTGGTCCCAACATTTCCCTCCTTACGGGAAATTTTATTAGGTCAATGATGTTGGGTATTTATCCGATGACTCCCCATAGAGACATTGTCAGGCGTTCATGGTGGATTGCCTTTTTGGGTACTTGTCTTTAAGTCCTTAGTGACTTTCCTTCAATCCCATGCTTCATACTCTTAACCAGAGCATTAACTTATGATATAACCATATCAGATGTCTGGTGCTATGGTCAAATGTCTAATTCTAATCCATTAGACGTCTGATGTAAAAATTAGACGACAACCTATGCTATGTTAGGGTCATCTTGCTTGACCCTTGGCTTTTGGATGTTTGCTTGTAAGTCAGACATTCAAGATTGGACCTTAGACATCTGACGAGGTGGGTTAGACGTCTGTTCTGAAAAGATAACGTGGCTGCCATATAGATCAGACGTCTACCTAGCTGTGCTGTGAAATGACCCCAAAAACCCAGACACCAAACATCCATACTCATGTCTAGATGTCTGGAGACCTCTATAGACGTTTGGTGGTCATGTTAGATGACTTATGGCACATTCTTCGAGATGGAATCGTGCTTGTTGTTGGGTACCACTTCAAGAAATTAGGGTTTTGGTCACGATTAAAAATCGTGACCAAATGACTCATAACCGTCACTAATTAGCGACAGCAAAAGTTGCGTTGCGAAAGGGTCATTGGTGACGGTTCCACGCAAAACCGTTACCAAAGGCTTTGGTAACGGTTCCACCCAAAACCATCACCAAAGCCGCAAGGTTTTGGTGATGGTTTTAGGTGGAACCGTCATCGAAGATCAGGGATTTAGTGACGGTTCCACCCAAAACCGTCACTGAAGCCCGCCATTAGCTACGTTCTACAACTTTGGTCACGGGGCTTTGGTGACAGTTTTAGATGGAATCGTTACCGAAGCATAGGGATTTGGTGTCGGTTCCACACAAAACTGTCACCGAAGCGCACCGTTAGCTAGGCTCTGCAGCTTTGTTCACGAGGCTTTGGTGATGCTTTTAATTGGAACCATCACCGAAGCAACCGTCACCAAAGCCTACCATTAGCTACGTTCTACAGCTTTAGTCATGGTTATAAACTGTGATTAAAGACTTTTAGTCATAGATGTAGAACCGTGACCAAAGAGAGAGCTTTTGTCACGGTTAATAACCATGACCAGAGGTTGGCATGGAAGAAAGAGGGTTCCTTTGGTCACGGTTCCCTAACCGTCACCAAAGGGTCATCGTGACCAAAGGTAACCAACTATCAACAAAGATTCTCTTTAGTAAGGCTAGTAAATTTAGCTTTCTTACTAAAAATGGGCTGGTTCTTGGGCACCAAGGAGAGACTTTAACAAAATTAGATAAGAAGCAAGTATTTCCCAGATGGTAATTTTTGGGAATATATTCCCAAATCACTAGATTCTTCCTTCATGAAGGCGCTTCCAACTATAAAAAGTATGCTTTTCAGTAATGTGTTATGGTTAGTTGGAGATGGGGAGAATATAAATATTTGGAGTGATCCATGGTTGAAGGCTGAAGAGTAAAGGTTGATTAGATAAAGTATACTCCAGAAATTAAAGATGGAAGATTTGATAAATGAACAAAATTAGAATTGGAATGAAGAAAAAATTTCTAGTAGCTTTGGCTGTAAGACTATAGAAAAAATTTTAAGTACTCCAATAGACATGGGACAAGACTTACTAATATGGAACCACATCCTAATGGGAAGTTCTCAGTTAAGTCTACATATATGACCTTGCTAAATGAAGAGGGAATCAACTCTAGTCTTACAGAGAAATAAATAGCCTATTGTAAAAAGGTTTAGAATATGAAGGACATAGCTCTGTAAACAAAGTTATTCCTCTTGGAGAGTAGTGGCTGATGCTCTGCCTTTAAAGGGAACATTATTGAAAAAATTTTAGATTGAAGACTCATTGTGCCCCTTTTGTCGAATTGATAAAGAGGATTGGGTGCATATGATTAAAAATTGCCCCTTTGCAAAGGCAATTTGGTTTTATTAGGGTATAACAACATGGCCTGGGAAAGATGGCTAGATGGATGAGATGGAAAAATTTACTGAGCTATTCCAACTGGCAAGGCTCAAAAAAGAACTGATAGTATATTTGTTGTACCCCTTATAGATACATAGATGCAAAGTTGTGAGAGAAGGGGAGACTATTTCATTAATGGCAGTATAATTCTTAGTATGTGGGGTATTTTATCATGTCCTTAAATCAATGCAAGATGTCACGTAAACAATCAACATAATGCAAAGGGCATTTCAAATGAAATGTTTTTTTTTCCTGAACAGGGCACTTCAAATAAAATTTAGAAATCCAAAAATACATCAGGGAAATATATCCTTTTCTATCTTGAACTAAAAATCAACATCGAATTAAGAACAAAATTTCACACTAACCATTACAGCATCAAATACATAAAGTTTCTCCCCTGAAGGAATGTGAATTGTCTTTGGTCCTACTTCACCCTTTAGCAGCTTGTTAACAAGGCAAATATTGGCAAATGTTCCTCGACCCATTATCTCATCATTTCCACAGCGACTTCCATAAGAATTGAATTCCCTACACTCAACCCCACATTCAAGGAGGTACTTTGCAGCTGGGTTATCCTTATGAATACTTCCAGTAGTAGAAATGTGATCTGTGGTTATAATATCACCAAAGTTGAGCAAATAATATGCATCTTTTACTCCATGTGGACAAGGAGACATTGTCATATTCTTAAAATATGGGGGATCGTGGATGTAAGTTGACTTGGGATCCCATGAGTATAGCTTCGACTCTGGAACTTGTACCTGATTCCACGTTGGGTTGCCCTTTGTGATGGCCTCATAGGTGCTTCTGAACATGTCTGGCAGGATGCTGGACTGAACTACCTGCAATTACAAATATCATGCTAAGAATGATCCTTTCAAAAAACCTCATGCCAAGAACGAGCTCCATCCAAAAAAATAGAACTTAAGATTTGGGTGAATTACTACTAGAGCTTCCACTTCCAACTGCATCTGCTACTGCTACTGTTGCATCTACATCTGCTACTGCTATTGCTGCATTTGCTACTACTGCTGTTGCATCTGCATTTGCTGCTGCTACTGCTGCATCTGGAAAGGAAACTCTTTATGGAATGAGGATGGAAAAGAAGAAAAAATATTTAATACCTATTAAGCTCCAAAATCTATCTATCTACCTAGGAAATAGACCATTAGACCATTGAAGGAGGAGCATCTCTGTTGCATCTCTACTATTGTGTTGCTGAGTTGAATGCTCTGAAGGAGGAGTTGAAGGCTGCAAATGAGCACTTGGTTTATCTGGAAAAGAAACAGGTCCAGCAACAGCAACAACAAACTTACTTGGGTCCTGCATCATCATGTAATATGTTTGATTAACCAGGAAAGTTAATTTGCAGCCTGCTGTTTAGCAAATCTACTTTTGATACCTTTATTGGCTAGCCTAGCAAACCTACTTGAAAATATCCTATTGCAGTCCCTATTATACAAACTGAACCACTCTTGACAATGGTCCTAGGATGAAGACATTGAGTAGGGTCAAGACCTACCAAAGGCTCTCTCCCCCTACAGCAATAGTATATCACTCCTTCCTGGGGAGCAAGAGCACCTCCTAGTGGCCCCATCCTACCCCTCCTCTAGACCAAAAACCACCTTTCTCCTCCCTCACCACTTGCATTCTCCCTAAATCCCTCCAAATGTACAATATCCTAAGTTGAGCAAGCAATATGCATCTTTTACTCCATGTGGACAAGGAGACATTGTCATATTCTTAAAATATGAAGGATCGTGGATGTAAGTTGACTTGGGATCCCATGAGTATAGCTTTGACTCTGGAACTTGTAGTGTGACTCAAGAAAGGGAGAAAGAGGTAGGCAAGGCATGCTTAAGGTGATGATGCGATCCCCTAGGTAAAGAGCCTCACCTTTGAGGCAGTGGGTCTATTCCTTGCCTCACGCAGTTGCTTGGTTGCCTCGAGTGACAACCTCAATAGCACTGACAGGTCATGACCATACAACTATTTTTGCGTGTTCTTGGCTAAGGAGTTACCCTACAGGCAAATCTAGAGCATATTTTCATACCTTTTTATATCATGTAAACTGAACGACTTGCCAACATTGTACAGACTTCAGGAACCATAAAATGACAATGATGAATCCATGCACAAACTACTCAATCATCTCATTAACATTTAGCTTGCTATTTTCTTAAAGGAGTAAACATATCTAAGGTTGACAACCTGTTATAGATAGGTAGGTATTGCACATAGAACTATGTTTTGGAAACACAAATTTTATCAAGAACTAGCAAAGCATTTACCAGTCAGCTGCAAAGCCATGTCCTTTTCCCTGAATTATCTCAAGAGCTAAAAAATATGCTACCCTGCATACAGTAAAAGTCCTATCCTTGGCCAATTTCTTTGCAAATCTAAAGTCTATAAGCTACATTTTAGGATAGAAACATGATCAGAGGACAAAAACTATTTCCTGTTGCAATACCAAAGTAAGTTTGTTAAAAATAATTGAAATACTGACCTGTAGATGTCCACATTAGTCAAGCATTAAGATATCAAGAGAAACACCTCTGTAAAGAACTGAATTCTGAATTGAAAAAAATGCAGCCATAAGTGTATTGCACCATAACACTGCAACTCCATCAAACCAGTGAACCAAATGTCTAAAGCACATGGAAGTTGGAAAATGTCAATAACCTTGTGTAATTCTTCCAATGCAATTACAATTGATGCTGCACAAAATCGTGCAGATGAATCATCAAGAGGGAAGTGAGTATTGAAGCCAGTGGGCAAGCCAGACAAGTGCATAGCAAAATACCAGCATGAAACTTATCAGAACATGTGCGCAATACTTGTGGCACAAAAGAAGATGGGCTCAAGCTCTTAAACAGATCTCTCTCTTTCAAAACCTGTGCTTCTTTTCCAAGCTGGTTGACTTTCCTCTTGGAATATCTTTTCAGGGTACACAACTTTTCTACTTAGCGATTAGGGAGAAGCGACGAACATGTCAACACCATTCACTGGATCATATTCCATATATTTTTTGAAAAAGGAAAGGGTGATCATATTCCATATAGGTGGTAGTCATTTTGGAAGAAAATATAAAGTCAATTATAATCTATTTCTCAAAGGAGAAGATGGATATCTACCTGATCCTTTGGGCCGCACGATGCCTGTCTCTGAATAGTCGGTTGAATACAAAACCATTTTCCATTCCTTGGTAGAATAATAACTAGATTAATGTGCCACCAATTCTAAACACAAGAAGATACATGATTGAAACCACTGAAAACATACTAAATCAGACAATTCAATGTTGGTGAATCTGTAAGGATCATCCTTGATGGCCTGCCCCCCAGAAGGAGGTGCTAAAGAATCTTTCGACCTGATAAGCAAATACAGAGCACAAACAAGAGAGAGGAACATTTTCATTCTAGACCCTTCTCTCAAAGTACCAACACTACATGGTAGATGCTACTAATTTCCACTGTATAATTAGTTACTTCATGTACATACTTTCTGTCATCCTGCTGCAGCTTGGACAACATGCCAACAGTTGAATCAAACTTCTCCTTTGTAATGACTGTACAAGTTACACTGCTAAGAGAAACTGTGCATATCGAAGGAATCTGTTCACCAAGTGCCTACTCCCCAAAACTGCTCCCTTCTGAAAGCTCCAGCTCACGCTAATTACTGTCTTGAGAATGACCATATTCAATAGTAGAGGATGAAAGACTACTAAGATGAGGATTTCCTATGAAATCTGCATTGTAAGTCAGTCACACTTGTCCCTTTTGGATGATATACAAGGCAGATATAATGTCATTCTGCAGTAGTCAACAAACATGAGAGCATCAATGAGCAGAACATTTGAACTCTTATTGTGAAAACCTTAAACAGTCTATGGATCTAAATCCCTCCAAATGTACAATATCCTCAATGCATATATATTTCTTTTTTTTTTAAAAAAAGTGGATCAATGCATCTGTAATTTAACAGGAGTGACATGTTAGGCTACCTTTTTTTATTGACATGAAATCTTTGACAGAGAAGCAAACTAAGGGGAATGGACAGGGTAGAGCAGTATGGAATGGTGAGACCAAAAAGGTGAAGGCACCATAATGGAAAGAAATTTCGACAATAGTAGAAACATGATGGTGATAATAGGTATAGGTTGTAATTGGGGGTAAACCACTCCATTGCTAGTGTTGCCAAGAGGTCACTCAAATAGTCAAAACATGACTGTTACATGTTTTACCACTTACCCTACAAACATAAAGATATAAATATCCAAAAGTTGAAGTGGCAACGGTTTCATTTGTTTCTTACTTGTTCGACAGAAAGCTTAGGTTTCACCATATTTTCCAACGTGTCAAAATTCTACAATAAACCACACAAGGCACTGATTGGCATACGTGCACACTCTTGGTCAACTTTGAACTGTACCTGACAATAATAAAGCTACATGAGTTTACAGGTTATTATCTCAAATTATGATCAAACAACAAATGTTACAACTAGTACATGAGAAAATGACAGATCAAATGTCTTTCCTGCATGCATTGGAAAATCCTTCTACCACAGAATCAGTCATTTTCTCAAGGAACTAACCCCATTTATATTCATATGTGCCAAATGTGGCAAACAGTAAATACCAAGATAAAAAGCTAATATACCAAGCTATGGCCCTATAGCGAATTCAGTTGTTTTCGAACAGCAAATTCAACAAGATATAAAATATAAGTTGGATAGAGTAACAAGTAGTTTTATAGTGTTCAGTGCCTGTGACAAGAGAAATTGGGATGAACTGAAAGCTCCAAATCCAAAATTAAGGAAACTGCAACCTGCTTAAGAAATTACGATAATAATGGTTAAAATTTGGCATCAGCATACACAACCAATTAATACAAGTTTCAATGACTAAATAATAAGCTGTTACAACCATACATTAGAAACCAAGGTTGAAGAGGTGATCTTGGAATCGATCAAGTGACAAAAGGTAATTTCATGGTGTTTGACTGATTGCAATATATACTATGCCTGTGGTAATTTCACCTGCATCTACTGAGTAATGGTCGTTGTAGCAGTTCCATACAATTATATGGAATCAAGTAATGGATAGAACAAAAGTAGAACACAAGTTGGAAGGTGCATTACAATTCTCTTGTATGCATACTTTGTTAGGTAGAATATGGCTTGCTTTGCAATGTGCAGAAGCAGTTAACAAACTAATAAGAGTTCTATATAATAACACCTATGCTGGAAAACCCCCATTGAAAGCTGCAGGTTCAAGTCTCATGCCCCCTGTTGATACTAACTTGTAAATTCCGTGCAGAACCTTAAAATGTTAGTCATAAAGGAAGAGTTTTAAATCAGGCTTTATTGACATCACAAGCTCTATCCTGCTATCTGGAAAGCCCAAAACCATGTAACGGAAGCAATTTAGTTTTGTCTTCGCATTACACAGGAAAATCATGCCACCAAGCTCCCCGATTTTCTGCAAAATGGTCAAGAAGGAGAAGCCTGTACTTTTGCAAAATGCTTGCACATTCTTGCTCAGCCTGTACAGGAGGGAGAAGCCTATACTTCTGCTTGTGTTTGGTATATGAATTCCCCTCAAATTCCCATTATCCTCGTCACTGTCTTAAGAGTAGCCTCTGCAACACAACACAAAGGAATAAGAATTCAACTAATTAAAGGGGACCAATGAGTCATTCTAATTAAATGATATATATATATATAAAGGCCAATGTGAGCTATTCAAGACGCTTGATCGACTTTTAAAAAGGTCTTGTTGTAGTACAGTCAAAAAAGCATTCAAAACAAATACAATTTTTTACTCGAATTTTAAAGTCCAAGGTCGAACACAGGGAGCAAATTAGGGTTTAGAAATCAAGATCACAACTTGAGAATTTGAAAGAATATAATATGCAGTAAGATCAATGTTATAAGAAGATAGGAATAACTTTAAGCACAAAATATTAAAGAAATCAATGTATGAATGAAGCACAAAATTGAATGTCTGATTTGTGAATCAGATGCCTTAAAATGTTGATGCTACAGTGCTTGGCTCTTTCTCATCTTCTTTATCTTCCTTTGCCTTTCTCTTCCTATTTCTCTTCTGATTTTGGCTTCAGCTTCCTTTCCTTAATCTTTCTCTTCGTCTGCCTTCTTCTCTCTCTCGGTTGTCTTTAGCTTCTTCTTCCTTCAATTCCTTCCTTGCTCTTTTCTTTCTTTCTCTACCTTCCCTGCTCTTTTCTTTAGCTCCTTCTTCCTTCACTAGCTTCAACCCTTAGCTTCCTCTTCAGTCTTGTCTTCTCTTTCCCCTTCAGAGAAAAACCTACCTCTACCTACGCGAGCTCTCTTCACTCTTTTCTCTCTTAGGTTCTCTCTCTAAGAGCCACTTCTCGAGTAATTGGGTTGGATATGCGCCTGGGACCAGGCCCACTGGCATGCGGTGGTGGGAGAGGTGTGAGGTCGGGTCGGGTCACGAAGTCCGCAGGGGGTGATCGCGGACGAGGCGTCGGGTCGGGTGAGAGGGGACCTCACCCCGTGAGTAGGAGGCGAAGAGCTTAATGCAGAAATTCAACTTATGCGGCTGCGGTGCGCCAAATGTTTCCGAGGTGGGACTAACTTCCCACCCTCTTTCACACGTGCCTGCAGCCGAGGGGCATCGCTTATGGACCGGTTGGCGAGGAGGGAGGTGGTCTGTGGAGGTGTAGGGAACTCGCCAGAGTGGTGGCCGGAGGTGAAGGGGATGATGGTGGTGGAGTGCGGCAGTGGTCGTTTGAGGGAAATAAAGAGGGAAAAATAGAGTAGATGGTGAGAGGACTTATCTAGCAGTGAAGAGAAAAATGGGGAGGCAGGGATGGTGGCTGGCTCATATCTCTGATGCTGAAGGCGAAGGCACTCAGTGAGGGAGGTCGGCGAGGATGAAGGGGATGCAGGAGCATCGGTGGGTGCTGCACGATGCTGACGAGCGAGAGGAAGAGGAACCTGCCACCGATATTGTGGCTAGGCGACAAGGAAGAGTGGGAGAAGTCATCGGATCTTGATGAGTAGATCGGTTGGAGGAGAGACGAAATTGAGGGATTTCTCCGGTTGAATTCAAGCTTGGGAGATGCAGGGCAAATTAGGGTCTCTTAAATAGAACTTGGGGGTCGGGTTTGTGCTTGGAAGCCAAGCTTCCAACCACGGCAAGCTCGACGGCAATGGAAACTCGAGAGAGACCCAAATCTCTCATGCATTCGTATGAGAGATTGGGTACCAAATAGAGCTTCTAATTGGGTTCACACTGGAGGAGATTTCTTAGAGAATCTACCTTTCAATTTTGAAGGGGATTCTTTAAGAGATCAGGGAGAAATTACCCTTGCAAGCTTGCCAAAGTAGGATTCCCTTTGCTTTAATGGTGGAGGGATCTAATTGCAAAGAACGAAGAAGATAGGGGGTCAATTGTGAGGGTTTTTGAAATCTAAGGGTAGAAATGTAATTAGACTGGTCCTATTTGCAAAGTGGGCTAAGATGAATTCCCCTTAGGTCCAAATTTTGGTACAAACCTAATTTGGACCTAAGGAATCCAATGGTGAGGTTAGATTTTAGGTTTGACCATGTTTGACCAAAAACCCAATTTAAGGCAAACATTTGTTTGAGACCCCATTTTAGGTCAAAATAGGCTCCAATGGCCACAATTGAAGGTTCTAAACCCTAGAGAATAATTTTATATGATTTTTAGAGGGTTTAGGTGAATTTTATCCTGACCAGAGCCTTGTTAAGTCAAGTGGGTCTATTTTTGGGTTACAAGAAGTCATTTAATTCCCAGAAATCACACGAACCCTTTTCTGTTTGAACCAACCCACTTTTTACCTTGTTAAGACCATTTGACTTGTGTTTAGCCCTCGAGAAAACCCATTATTGTACTGCAATGGTAAATTTGTACTTTTACCCCTTATTTCTTACTTTTCTCTCAGAATGGTTATTCAGTGAATTAGGACCTCCAGTTGGTTATGTAGGTACTTTTGTTCTCTTTTATGGGTCAAAATGAGCTAGTTAGGGCTCATGATGGTGTTTCCATCATACCCCCATGCCTAGCTTTTGCTAGTCCCTTAGCAAAATTTTAAGGTTTTAACTCCGATTCTAGACCATGAGTTCTTTGATGTTCAAAAACTATGATGAGTGCTTTCTTCTTTTGCTTAGGTTAGAATGCCGATAATAGGCCTAGAGGTACTCAAGTACCAACCAAGATCCAGACCTGACTAGCTTTAGCCTCAGTCCACCGCGAAGGTTTTTAAGGCCCACAAGAACTATCCTAAGGTTCATTGGACTCCGCGGTTAAAGCACTCGTGCTTGTAATATATTTTAGCCTTGGTTCAGTTTGCAGTGCGTTTTTGTAAGAGAGAGATAGAGGATTTTCTTTGCTTGGAGAGTTTTCTCTCTTTTCTTTTTATTTCTACCTTTGGATTGGCTTCTCAACACAGTTTGTATCAGATTCCTAGTCCCCATCATCAATCCTCGAAGGGTCCCTGGCAATCAATGATTCATGATAGCACCGCCCATGGCAAGCCCCAGAACCCTGGCCTTCGAGATTTTGAGATAATCTCGCCAAGGGCATTCTATAGTTAAATCTGGACCCTAGCAATCGACATTTTGTGATAATGCTGCCCATGGTATCTAAACCAGCACAGGGTGCTTACATGCCCCCAATAGGATATGTAAATATCGTAGGAGACAAGCACCGAGGAGATGATATGTTATTGCGCATCTTTGAGGGAAATTTCCCACCTCTCCACATCGGGAACTCGTCCAAATCAACTTGTGTTGATCGGCTGCTCCTAATCTAGGTGACTTTTTTCAAAATAATTTAAACGCATTTGCGTGATTTGGATACTTATGCACATTGAACCAGACTGTGTGTGGATTGGGGTGCTTAGATTACCGAGTCCCGCAAACTAGAGGTTAGTTAACGAGGCCGCATACTCCCTAAGCCTTAGACCTAATATTTAAGCTTCGCATTTTCCCCAATCTCTTGAGGACTATCCAGATCTTAGTGGATACTTGAATTTTTACGCTTAGGAGTACAACCCAAGAGGCCTAAGATCAGCGTACTACTAATCTCTTTTGTGTCTCATTAGTACTTTTTTTTCCTTTCATTTTCTTTTTCTTGATATGGTCTAGAACTTAGTTAATCCCTTAATTTCTTACTAATGACTATCTCTTCCTTTTCTTTTCATTTTGTGCTCCCTTTTTTAACATTTTTCAGTTTTCCCCTTTTTCTCCTCATGATTTGTATGGCCTCAAACTTTTTCTCTCCCCTCAGAATTTTTTTGTTCTTTTTCAAGAATTTTTTCATTTTTTTGGTATTTTTGGGATATGTGATTTTTTTGTTGAAACCTTTTCTTGTGAGATGAGTTTTCACAGTATTTTGCACTTTAATACCTCCCATGGCTACGATTTGCAATGTCCCATTGTAAATTAGGTGGGTTCGAGTTCAGCTTAGATCATTCATTAGAACAGGTTTTGGGTGGGTGAACAGGTCGAGGTGACTGTTGCAAATGATTTCAAACTTGGGTACGGGTACCTGAGGTGGGGTCGGCTATTCTAATGGATGAACCCTAAAGTACACTATGAATTTAGCATAGGAATCCAAGAAAGGTTTCAGGTTTTTCAAAAATGACGGGTTGCCTCCCGTTAAGCACTGAGTTTTACGCCATCGGCTGGGCGTAATGAGCTCAGGGAGAATGGAGGGTAAAGGATATCTCAGCCAAATTTGTATTGGTCAGGGCAATGAACAGTTTGAGACTCTGGTCATTCATAATGAAAGGTTCTGAATTGTGGCTGAGTGGACTGATCTCGATGGCTCCATTTCTAAAGATTTTTCGAATGAGGTAAGGTCCGATCCATTTTGATCGTAGTTTTCCTTGAAATAGTTTGAGCTTGGCATCAAAGAGTAGGACTTTTTGACCAGGATGGAAGATCTTTCTGGATATGTGCTTGTCGTGAAAGGCCTTAACCCACTCTTTGTAAATTCGCGAGTTCTCATACACGTCGTGGCGTAATTCATCGATCTTGCTCATTTGAAGCTTTCTGTGGCTTCCTGCCTTAGAAAGATCTAGGTTGTAGTTCCGTACTGCTCAATAGGCCTTGTGCTCCAATTCGACGGGGAGGTGACATGCCTTCCCGTACACCAATCTGAAGGGAGACATACCTAATTGGGTTTTGTGGGCGATCCTATAAGCCCACAAAGCTTCCGGAAGTCGGGATGACCAGTCTTTCTTGTCAGGTCAAATAGTAACCTTGAGGATTTTCTTGATCTCCCGATTTGATAGCTCAGCTAGACCATTAGTTTGCGGGTGGTAAGGAGTAGAGATTCGGTGTGACACCCCATATTTGGTCATCAGTGACCTGAACTGAGCATTAGTAAAATGGGTCCCTCCATTAGAGATTATAGCATATGGAATCCCAAACCGTGAAAAGATGTTCTGATGAATGAATTTGATAACCACCTTATGATCATTGGTTCAGGTTGGAATGGCTTCGATCCATTTGGACATGTAGTCAACAGTGAGTAGAATGTACTCAAAGCCATTCGAAATAGGAAAGGGTCCCATAAAATCAATCCCCCACACGTCGAAGATTTCGCATACAAGAATCGATTGTAAGGGCATCATGTCACGATGGCTCATGTTGCCTAAGGTCTGGCAATGAGTGCATGCCCTGCAGTGATTGTATGCGTATTTGAAAATTGTGAGCCAATAGAAGCCGCATTGGAGGACTTTCACTACAGTTTTATGACCTAAGAAATGTCCACTGCATGCCTGGTCATGGCAAAATGATAACATGTCCCGAATTTTTGCTTCCGAGGCACATCGTCGAATGATTTCATCAGCACCAATGCGGAAAAGATATGGGTTTTCCTAGAAGTAATACTTGGCATCGGAAAACAATTTGTCCTTGGTCTTCGGCCAATCAGACAGGATCTAATGTGATGCCAGGTAGTTTACTATATCAGCAAACCATGGAAGCCTTGTATTGATAGTCAGGAGGTGCTCATCAGGAAAATGTTCCGTGATGGTCCCGGAAGGGTCAATAATCTCGAAAGGAAGGCAGGACAAGTGATCAGCTACCACATTCTATTTTCTCGCTTTGTCGTGAATCTCAAGGTCAAACTCTTGCAATAGCAAGATCCAGTGGATAAATCGAGGTTTCACATCCTTCTTCGCATGGAGATTCCTCACAGCTGTGTGATCCGAGTAAATGATAACACGGGAACCCAGGAGATATGATCTGAACTTTTCCAGGGCAAATACTACAGCTAGCAGCTCTTTCTCCATAACCGTGTAGTTACGCTGAGCCTCGTCAAGTGTCATGCTAGCATAGTAGATGACCACGGGTTTCCCATCAATTTTCTGCTCAAGTACCGCTCCTACAGCGAAATCAGATGCATCACACATGATATCAAAAGGTTGAGACCAATCAGGTGACTGTAGCATCGGAGCTTGGGTAACTCGATCATGGAGGATTTCAAATGCTTGAGTGCATTCCTTGGAGATTTCGAAAGGTACATCCTTAGATAGCAGAGTGGTTAGGGGGCATGAGATCTTTGAGAAATCAAGAATGAATCGACGGTAAAAATCGACGTGCCCCAGAAAAGATCGGATGTCCTTAATCAAGCTAGACATAGGGAGTTTGAAAATCAAGTTCACCTTGGCTTGATCAACCTGGATGCCCTTTTCTGATATGAGATGTCCCAAGACAATTTCTTTCAAGCACCATGAAATGGCTCCTTTCCCAGGAAAGAACCAGATTCACGCCAATGTACTGCCTGAGGATTTGGACCAAGTGCAGGAGGCAATTGTCAAATGATTCTCTGAATACTGAAAAGTCATCCATGAAGACTTCCAGATAATCACCTACCATATCTGAGAATATGGCAAGCATGCACCGCTGAAAAGTGGCAGGTGCATTGCAGAGATCGAATGGCATCCTTCGGAATGAGTACATTCCGAAGGGGCAGGTAAAAGTGGTCTTTTCTTGGTCCTCAGGATGGATTGCCACCTGGTTATAACTGGAGTACCCGTCCAAAAAGCAGAAGAACTTATTTCCCACTAGTTTCTCAAGGATCTGATCAATAAACGGTAGTGGGAAATGATCCTTCTTTGTGGAGGAATTGAGTCTTCTGTAATCAATGTAGACTCCATGAATTCGCTACACAGGTTGGTATGATTTCTCCGATTTTAGTCGTGATCACGATGAGTCATACCTTTTTAGTCACAACCTGGATTGGACTTACCCACCGACTATTGGAGATAGGGCAGATGATCCCTGCATCTAACCACTTGATGATCTCCTTTTTCACGACCTTCTGTAGATTAGGATTCAGACGTCTCTGCATTTCACGAGAAGGTTGTGTGCCCTCTTTGGTGTAGATATGGTGTGTGCAGTAAGAGGGGCTGATACCAGTCAAATCATCGAGAGTCCATCCAATGGCTCTTCGATGTTGCTGGAGAATAGTAATCAGACGAGATTCCTGATCAGGTGTGAGTCTAGAGTTGATAATCACAGGAAATGTCTGATTGGAACAAAGAAAGACATATTCAAGATGGTCGAGAAGAGGCTTGAGTTCCAGGATAGGGTTATCAGTAGCAGCAGGCAGTTTGGGGTGTGTGTCAGGAGAAAGGGAAGGAGTAATGGGTGTATCTAGGTCAGGTTTGGACTCTTCTGATTGTGGGTTTTGATCCTCTTGTGGTTGATCGGAAGTAGTTAGGTTGTCCTCAATATACGGATCGTCAACCACAGCCTTGATGTCACATATTTGTTCTATAACACCGCAATTAATCCCTTGTTGGGCCTTAAAGATGTCAATCTTTAATGTTTGGTTTCTAAATTTCAGTTCAATTTGGCCCTCCTCACAATTTATGTTGGCCCTAGTAGTGGCCAGAAAGGGTCTCCTTAGTATAATTGGTGCATCCCTCGGGCTTTCTGGAGCATCCATGTCCAAGACTACAAAGTCCATCAGGAAATAGAAATCCCACACCCTAACAATGACATCCTCAAGAACTCCTTTAGGTGACTTAATAGATCGGTCAACCAACTGTAATGTCACCTCTGTAGGTTTAAGCTCAGATTCCTCAAGGTGGTCAAGTAGGGATGTTGGTATTAGGTTTATGGAGGCTCCTAGATCTAATAAAGCTCTATCAAATTGGGTATCACCAATGGTATAATAAATCAGGGGAGTACTTGGGTCTTTTGCCTTAGGTGGGAGTTTGCTCAAAATTACAGAGTTGGCTTGCTCTAACAGAATGATTAGACTCCCACTTTTGGTTCGCGGCTTACACTTGGATGTACACATGTCTTTCAAAAATCTTGTGTAAGCCGGTATGTGGCGGATCGCATCCATCAGCAGGATGTTTATATGGACCTATTCAAAGAGCTTGACTAGATCCTCCTCAGGAGCCATAGGTTTGGTAGTCCTCTTTTCTTTGGTCAAGGCCTTGGGAAATGGAACCTTGGATGGTTCCTCTAGAATAGGGCCAGGTTCTTGATCTAGGATAGGGGTGTCCTGGATAACTATCCTAGGGCTTGGGTTAGCACTAACTGACTCAAAGTGGCTTGGGTACTTTTGTTGCTTTACCACTACGGGTTATAATAGAATTTAGTCCTGCCTGGTTTTGGTTTGGAGTTGATAAAATGGGTGGCTGCTACTGAAATCCTGTATATGATGTTGAAGCTTCCATCCTGTCGGGTGATGGAACAGAAGGGGCCTAATAAATCATGTGGGCTTGAGGATTTAGGTTCATAACGCACCTCTAGTTCGGCACGTTATTCGGATTCGGCAGAGGTTGCGAAGGAAGTATGCCAAGTTGGTGGGAATTCGCCATCTGGGCGAGTTGATTGCGAACCTCTATGATCTCGTCCTTGTAATGTTTTTGCATAGCCGCATTCATCTTCTGAATGTCAGCTAGAGTCTGAAGGATAAGAGTCATTTGATCTGTTTGAGTTGGCCCAGATTGATAGGTGGGGTTGGGCCGATGCTGAGGCGGCTGATATAGATGAGGAGCTTGTGGACGAGGTTGATATGGTGGTCTTTGATTCTGATTATTTCCCGTCCACATGAAATTGGGATGATTCCGCCATCCAGGGTTATAGGTATTAGAGAATGGGTCATTCTGGATGGTGTTAAGGTCCTCACAGGTCTGAGGAACCTCAAGAAAGTCAGAGTACGAGGGTTAAGAGTTCCTGCAACTGGAGTAGGCCGGTTTGAAGTTTCCTCCAGTCCTAGAGTCAGACGGGGGTGGATACGGGTCCATCCCATGAGAAGATTGGTGATAGATGTTATGCATAGCTTCCCTCCCAGAAGGCGACTGTGCAAACCGGTTTTGCGTAGAGGTGGCTCTCTACAGATGTCGAGTCAGCTCGTCCACCTTTCTCTCAATGATAGAGACCTTGTCCAACCGACTGGCCATCAATTCCAAGTCGACGGATGTGGACAGGCCCTGCGTCTCATGTGCTCCCCTTGGATTCGTCGATGCGTGGGCATTCGTCTGGTCGAATAAGCCCATGGAGTCATTATTGATGGAGTTCTCGCACATATTCTCGAGAATCTCCCACATAGTGTCTTCATGATGACCCATGATATTTCCTCCGCAGGTTGCATTGACGAATAAGCAGATATCTTCACGAAGTCCCTTGTAAAAAGACTGGACTTGTTCCCATTTAGGAACTCCGTGATGGGGGCACTTTCGCATGAGATCCAGGAAACAATCCCATGCTTCAGGAAGGGGTTCTCCAGATTGCTAGGTGAAGTGTGTGATCTGGTGTCGTAAGGCATTCATCCGACCAACTGGGAAAAACTTTTTCAGAGACTCAGATTGTAGTTCAACCCATGTGTTGATTGGACATGTTTGAGTCTGATACCAGTGAACCGCTTTGTCCATGAGAGAGAAGGAGAACATCTTCATGAGAAGAATATCTCGAATTTGGACATCTGACTCAAAGGTCTGGGCCAGATGTTTGAGTTGTTTGATGTGTTGGAAGGGATCCTTGGAATTAAGCCCATGAAACTTAGGAATAGCATGAATCATGTTGGGCTTGAGTTTAGAATCAGGACCTCCAGCTAGGATTTGGACTTGAGGTTCGATCTCCACCGTAGTGGGATTATAGTGATCTCGCTTCATAGGGCGCTGCGGTGGGTTTACAAAGGCTTGAAATAAATCATTAAGGCACTGAAGTTGGTTCTCAAGGTTATTCTCTTCTTCTACTGGTTGTGCCATGATGATGGAAGGAGAATATGGTTCAGATGAATTAGAGGAGATGTCTATGTGGTGGGTTTGCTACACAAACACGGACGTCGAGGCCTGGCCTCGGCAGGAGTGAATCACTAAAGGAGGCCTCAAGGATGGTCTTAAGGACCTCCTACCGAACATGCACCAATGGTCTGGATGAGAGTAGAATGTGATGGACCCAATCAAGACACCCAAAAATTTGGATGACTATAGAGGTTTGGGGTGGATGATACCCCTTAGTCAGAAAGCCGTCCACTTGAGAAAGACCTGGGCAGCTAGAGAGGGAGAGTCCTGTGGAGACCCCTACACGGTAGAGCATCCCCACGAGTTACAGGGTTTCCCCCACCTGATCTCTCTTGTGACTGATGTTCCAGGTAGACCAGAATGGGGACTTTGACCTCTTAAGTCTACCAATTTTAGTTATGAGCAAGGGTGCTTATGATTCCACTTGAACTTTAGATGTATTGAGTGCAAAAGTGACTTAATTTCAAGGTTGGTTGACCCAACAAGGGGATCAACTTCACCTATTTGTCCTTTGAGAAGTTTTAGGTCCTTTCTTTTAGGATTCAAGTGAGAATTAGAGACTGAATTTATAGGGTTTTCTTGAATAGATCTCTTCAACCAAGGCTTAGGCACACCTCTTTTTGGAGAGTTGATTCTTGCTTATGAAGGTGTGTCTCTAAAACCCTAAATTGAAATCCTTAATTTGGCTCTAATTTTGGTCCAATTTAGTTTGCCAAAATATGGTATCTAGGGCTCAATCAAGAAGGTGGTAGTCCTAGTTACCTTAAATGGGTGCACATATCAGTGTTGTTGTTGAAATCAAATCAGGAAACTTTGGTGAATTAGTTAGAAATGGAAAGCAAGTAGCCCTAATTGATTTTTATCTTTTTCTTCCTTTTCAAAATGAGGGGCTTAAGAGAAAGAGATTAAGCATAAAGTACCTACCCCTGGGCGTATTTGCTGTGCGGCTGTCTTTCTTTGAATCTTCTCCCCTGAAACAACCACAACAAAATAGATATATCAAGTTAGTACGAAATCAGCAATTGTAATCAGGATTTCTAAATCGCCCGTTGCTCCTCGGCAACGGTGCCAAAATGTTAGGGACACTTGATCGAGTTTTAAAAAGGTTGCATTGTAGTACAGTCGAAAAAGCGTTCAAAACAAATACAATTTATTACTCAAATTTTAAATTCTGAGGTCGAACACAGGGAGAAAATTAGGATTTAGAAATCAAGATCACAACTTGAGAATTTAAAAGAATATAATATGCAACAAGATCAATGTTATAAGAAGATAGGAATAAATGTAAGCACAAAATATTAAAGAAATCAATGTATGAATGAAGCATAAAATTGAACGTCTGATTTGTGAATCAGATGCCTTAAAATGTTGATGCTACAGTGCTTGGCTCTTTCTCTTCTTCTTTATCTTCCTTTGCCTTTCTCTTCCTTTTTCTCTTCTGATTTTGGCTTTAGCTTCCTTGCCATAATCTTTCTCTTCCTCTACCTTCTTCTCTCTCTCGATTGTCTTCAGCTTCTTCTTCCTTCAGTTCCTTCCTTGCTCTTTTCTTTCTTTCTCTACCTTCCTTGCTCTTTTCTTCAGCTCGTTCCTTCACTGGCTTCAACCCTTAGCTTCCTCTTCGACCTTGTCTTCTCCTTCCCTTTCAGAGCAAAACCTACCCCTACCTGCAAGAGCTCTCTTCTCTCTTTTCTCTCTTAGGTTCGCTCTCCTAGAGCCACTTCTTGGGTAATCGGGTCGGATATGCGTTCGGGACCAGGCCCACTGGCGTGCGGTGGTGGGTGAGGTGTGAGGTCAGGTCAGGTCACCAGGTCCACAGGGGGTGATCGCGGACGAGGCATCGGGTCGGGTGAGAGGGGACATCACCCCGTGAGTAGGAGGAAAAGAGCTTAATGCAGAAATTCAACTTATGCGATTGTGGTGCGCCAAAAGTTTCCGAGGTGGGATTAACTTCCTACCCTCTTTCACGCGCACCTGCAGCCGAGGGGAGTCGCTTATGGACTGGTCAGTGAGGATGGAGGTGGTCTGTGGAGGTGGAGTGAACTCGCCGGAGTGGTGGCCGGAGGTGAAGGGGATGATGGTAGTGGAGTGCAACCGTGGTTGTTCGAGGGAAATAAAGGGGGAGAAATAGAGTAGAGGGTGAGAGGACTTATCTAGTAGTGAAGAGACGAAGGGGGAGGCAGGGATGGTGGTTGGCTCATATCGTCGACGTCAAAGACAAAGTTGCTTAGTAAGGGAGGTAGGCGAGGACGAAGGGGATGCAGGAGCGTCGGCAGGTGCTGCGCGATGCAAACGAGCAAGAGGAAGAGGAACCTGGCACCGGTATTGTGGCTAGGCAACGAGGGAGAGTAGGAGAAGTCGCTGGAGCTTGATGAGTAGATCGACCGGAGGAGGAGAGACGAAATTGAGGGGTTTCTCCAGCTGAATTCAAGATTGGGAGATGCAGGGCGAATTGGGGTCTCTTAAATAGGCCCTGGAGGTTGGGTTTGTGCTTTGAAGCCAAGCTTCCAAGCATGGAATGGTCGACAGCAATGGAAACTCGAGAGAGACCTAAATCTCTCATGCGTTCGCATGAGAGTTTGGGTACCAAATAGGGCTTCTAATTGGGTTCACACTGGAGGAGATTTCTCAGAGAATCTCCCTTTCAATTTTGATGGGGATTCTCTGAGAGATCAAGGAGAAATTGCCCTTGCAAGCTTGTCAGAGTAGGATTCCCTTCGCTATAATGGTGGAGGGACCTAATTGCAAAGAACGAAGGAGAAAAAAGGGGGTCAATTGTGAGGGTTTTTGAAATCTAGGGGTAGAAATGTAATTAGGTTAGTCCTATTTGCAAAGTGGGTCAAGATGAATTTCCCTTACGTCCAAATTTTGGTAAAAACCTAATTTGGACCTAAGGAATCCAATGGTGAGGTTAGATTTTGGGTTTGACCATGTTTGACTGGGCAATTTATGCAAAAACCTAATTTAGGCAAACATTTGTCTGAGACCCCATTTTAGGTCAAAATAGGTTCTAATGGCCAAATTCAAGGTTCTAAGACCTAGATAATATTTTTCTATGATTTCTAGAGGATTTAGGTGAATTTTATTCTGACCAGAACCTTGTTAACTCAAGTGGATCTCTTTTAGGGTTATAAGTCATTTAATTCCCAGAATTCACACGAATCCTTTTCTGTTTGAACCAACCCACTTTTTACCTTGTTAAGACCATTTGACCTATGTTTAACCCTTGAGAAAACCCGTTATTGTACTGCAATGGTAAAATTACAGTTTTACCCCTTATTTCTTGCTTTTCTCTCAGAATGGTTATTCAGTGAATTAGGACCTCCAGTTGGTTATGTAGGAGCTTTTGTTCTCTTTTATGACTCAAAAGGAGCTAGTTAGGGTTCATAATGATGTTTCCATCATGAGCCCAATAGAAGCTCTTAGAAGATGTGCAAGAATCATTTACAAAGCTAAAAATTGGAAGTTAGGTAGGAGAGCAATTGAGTATTTTGTTGTCCAGGAGTAGCTCTGGGAGTGATGAAAGTGGAAACATAAAACAACCCTTAAGACACTAGTTGTTTTTTGTTTGATGCTCAAATGGACTCTTTCTTTTGTAAGTAAACGTAATTAGGCATTTTATAATAAGAACTAGTTCAAAGCATCTGCCCTCTTTTTTAACTGGGATACATCCAACTTTGGTCCCAAAATAGCCCCTTTTCCCATGAAGAACATCTATGGAGTAATACTTTCCTAAAACAGTAAAATGGCAAACCAGACATATTATCCAGCTTTAAGGACCTCATCGTTTGAGCAATCCAAGCATCTATCTTGAATCTATATGTCTAAATAGACTTGAATCATAGACCTTCATGGTATAATGAAAAAAAGCTACTTTAGTGCACAAATGATTTGCGCTGTGTCAAGGACGCAACATGCTTTTGCACTATGTCAAAGAAGCTAAACATTTTAGTGGTATTGGAACCAGACGCATAATTTTTTAATTTTTCTAACAAAGGATAGGGCATATAATCAACGCAATGCGAGTCCTAACCTATTCATCCCCAAGACGTATCAGATCTCCAGCCAAGGCAACTTGAGCAGGTATCTAAATGCATAAAGAAAAATGTCAGATAACCACATGAGCAGGTTTATAGTCAAGCATGAATATTACTTTAGCACTACTTGAGAGTGAACTAATACATAATATGACTAATTAACATACACAACTACTGGAAAACATGATCACAAAGGCAATGGAAAGTATCGAGCCCAGGGAGTTGGCTCCCTCATCATGCAGATAAGCAAGCCCTCGACCCATCCCAAGAATTATGTTGAATCTTTGTTTCCAGTTAGGGCTCCATGTTGTTCACCTATTAAGTAACCGCTAGAAAAAGAACAACACCACAAATCAGAGTTAAACAAAAAAGGGTGAACAAAGGAAAAAATGGTAGGTAGATCTGATACCTGAGCTCTTTATATCATTATTATGGTACCTGTCTCATACATTCACCACAAATGCAAACATACTGATATTATTATTTCCCAAATTCATATACTACAAATGCAAACATACTCATATCATTATTTTCCACATTCATATACCACAAGTGCAAGTATATATTCTACCATTCATATATATATTCCATCATTCACCACATACATGATACTCATTCATAAATAAAACACATGTATATATCACATGTTTTGAAATGTATACATAAAACTAGACATGAAAATAAAAAAAAAATCCAAGCAACTATGTAGTGCCTTCTATGCCACCTATTCCAAAACCTTCGCAGTCATCATCAGGTGGATGAGGTGGGAAGTGAAAAGAAGCATGATCTGCACCACCTCATCCCAATGCACTTAAGATTGCCTGAAACTGTGCCTGCATCTGTGCCTACATCTTCTCCCATTCTTGTTGTGCTTCATGTCTCTATCATTCTAGTATATCATTTGTCTTGTCCAATTTTGACGTAACATCATTTAGTTTCTCTTGAAATGTCTCCACCTGTGTTTGTAACTGTTGCAATCTCTCTGAACCCCCCCATCCCTTTCTTCCACACCAACTAGTAACAGTCTCACTCACACTAGCACTATGAACAAAACCACCATGCTCGAGGGGCATAACTGTCCTAAATGCTTGCTCTACTGTCATAGGCTGTAATGGGCTAGTCTCTGATTGCTCATCCATATCATCAGTAGAAGGATGCATCAACTCCATCATGCGACCCTACACATAGTTGAGCATATGGTAAGTTCTCCTAAATCTTTATCACTAAGTTATTCATTACTTGTTTGAATGAGCTTACATGTTTCTCTTGATATAATTGATCAATCCAAACACGGGGGCCATCAGCATTAGACTTTCTATGACTCCTCTCATAGATCGAAACACGATCAAGTTGTACACCGTTATGGGTATCTGACTGCATATTTGAGATGTGGTTATGAATTAAGTTATCCTAAATTTAAGCTTCTCTTATTTAAATCTCGTAACTTGTAATTTTTATAATAGATATTATAATCAATAATCTTTCTATCGTCAACTAAGCCGATGAAAATGTACTTACATAAGTATCCCTCAAGGTATCTATGCTCATCCGTCCCAAGCAGTGGGTTGCAGTCGAAGCTTTCACCCTATTAGCTTTATTTTTCTTAGCTTGCTCCTATAACAACAAATTATGAAAATTGGTACCTAATCATTTTTTGTTAGAATAGAAGTTATTAATATAAAATATTAATTACCTTCGTGTTTTCTTGAACCCAATATTCGTAGCACTCCACCCAATACCAGCTTGTATTCCTGATGGCATGTCTCTCAGTGCATCCTCATAATTCTTACCAATAAAGAACTATTTATATATACAGAAAAGTTAGCAACACCTAAAAGTAAATTGTGTTATTATGAATTCTATATCTATGTTTATGTCTTACTTGGCTTTTAAGCTCTTCTCTCCAGCTACGGAGTGCCCTCCCTACTGCTTCGAGAATATATGCAGTCGTCATCGGATTTGTTCCCCAATCATATGTCACCTACATTTTATATTATAATGAATAAATATATAAAGGATTTTAAGTAAAACAAATGAATGACATAACAGCAATATCATATTAATACCCCTAGCTTACGAATGAACTCATCCTTATGTTGCTAAGGGACCTACCTCCAATCAAAATAACATGGGGGTATCAACAGTCTCACAAGAGTAGGGATCTTGCTATTAAAGGGTGCATAACGTGAACATCTTCTGCTACAATTTACATCAACCGTTATTCGAGTCCCTTCAGTTAATTTTCTCAATTCCAAATTCCTTTTCTTTCCACTTGAATTTGATTTTATACCTTCAGTAAACAAATAGTCAAAATAAAATTGTTATAAAGAATTAATATCAAAGAAAATTAATGTGAGAATTTATATACCATTAGACCCTGCTTGACTCCGCTCCTGAGATTGGCTCCATGACTGACTTTGTGGCTAACTATTCTACTGAGATTGGTCGTATAATTGGATCTGAGGAGGGTCTACAAATTGAGATGGTGCTTGGTGCTAGGATCGACTCTAGGGAGGGTGTACGGGCTGAGATAGTGCTTGCTGCTGGGATCGACTCTAGGGTGGGTGTAGGGGCTGAGCTGGTGTCCGCTACTGGGACTGGCTTCGGGGAGGGTGTAGGAGCTGAGCTGGTGTGTGCTACTGGGACTGGCTATGGGGAGGGTGTACGGGTTGAGCTAGTGTCCGCTACTGGGACTGGCTCTGGGGAGGGTGTAGGGGCTGAGCTGGTGTTGGCTACTGGGACTGGCTCTGGGGAGGGTATAGGAGCTGAGCTGGTGTGTGTTGCTGGGACTGGCTTTGGGGAGGGTGTAGGGGCTGAGCTTGTGTCGGTTGTTTGGACTGGGTCTGGGGAGGGTGTAGGGATTGAGCTAGTGTTTGCAGCTTGGATTGGCTCTGAGGAGGGTGTATAGGTTGAGCTAGTGTCCGTTGCTGGGACTGGCTCTGGGGAGAGTGTAGGGGCTGAGCTGGTGTCGACTGCTGGGACTGGCTCTGGGGAGGATGTAGGGGTTGAGCTGGTGTTTGTAGCTGGGATTGGCTCCAGGGAGGGTGTAGGGGCTAAGCTGGTGTTGGCTATTGGGACTGGCTCTGGGGAGGGTGTAGGGGTTGAGCTGGTGCCCATAGCTAAGAGTGGCTCCGAGGAGGGTGTAGGGGCTGAGATGGTGTCCACTACTGGGATTAGCTTCGGGGAGGGTGTAGTAGTTGAGCTGGTGTCTGCTGCTGGGGCTGGCTCAGGGGAGGGTCTAAGGGTTGAGGATGTGTGTGCCTAGGTGGAAGCTGAGAGTGATGCTGTGTATTTTGTTGAGGTTTATACTGAGGCCTAGATTCTGTAAGAGTATGAGGTGGGATCATAGCATGTCGAGTATGAGATCGAAGTCAAGTATGAGATAGTGCAATGGGGGAAGGCAACTAGAGTTGATTGTCATGCTGTGGGTGGAGTTGAGGTTCATGTTGGGGCTCAAGTTGAGTGTCGATGCCACCCTCATGTCCTTGGACCTAGTCATCTGGCTCAAATGAAGAGTCATCAATGCACATATCATGATAACGCTTTTTGTATGCCATCAACTTCTTAGGTGCCATCTACAGATGAAAAATAAATTATTAATTAAAAGAATACAATAGAAAATTTACTACTGAATGTGACCAACTTATTTACTCCAACTTGATGCCACTTTGTATTAAATTTCACTTTGATTATTCCAATAGAATAATTTCAATTTGATTATACTTCATGCCACTATGTATAGAAGGCATAAACTTGAAAATAGAAAACTTGCTCTTATATGATTCATTCAATAAAAAATCATAACTTTCGTTACATGAAATAAGAGAGGGGCTACAAATTATAAAAGAATGATGTCATACTTTTTATATAGTCAACTATAAGGAAAGAAGCATGCCAAAGTAAGTAAAAGATCAACCTAATACAATAAGAAAACCTGCAAGGGAGAAAATATATGAAAAAATTTTTAAGAATGAAATAATTAAACTCTACAAAATAGCTTAATTGAAAATGTTTACCTCAAATATCAATATCCATTGCACCATAACCTATTCCTCCATCTTGTAGCACATCTTGGTATGCTTCAGAATCAAAGTTGGGATCCTTATCATGTTCTATATCATAATAATCACGCAGCATTATTCTTATTGGTACTATCCAGCCATTTCTACTATTATCAGGCACGTAAAAAACTTGTTCAACTTGACAAGCTAATGTAAATGGTTCAGATGCTTGAAGAATTGTATGATCCTTATTCAAACTTATGAAACCAGTTTCTTTGTCAACTTTAACACCATATCTGCTGTTAAAAATATCAAACCAGTCACACTTAAATAAGATGACTCGGTAATCATGACTATAGCTGACTTCCACATTCTCTTTGATTTTCCCATAGTAACCATCACAACCAGTTTGTATGCCATCACATTTCACAATAACGCCTGAATGTTGTTTAGCCTTCACATCATCAATTGATTGCACTCTAAATCTAAACCCATTTATTATATATCCAGAGTGATAATGTGCATGACTTAAAGGTATGTTCATCATTACATCAAAATCTTCTATCCATTGCGGATCATTGTTTTGTTTCATTTCTTGCACACGAGTTCTGAATCAGTCAATGAAGTCTTTTTCACATCTAGAAATGTGTGAAGATTGTCGAAATTCATCATAAAAATCTAGAATCTGCTTTAACAGATATATATGAGCTAATCCTCGATCATGTTCAGACATTGAGTTCGTATGATTGGCCTTCCTCGAATATCAAATACAGAAAAACAATCTTCCACAATTTCATCATTTTGTCTATCATCATTCCTTTCCAATCGATTGAATCGATTATCTAAACCATCCATATACATCGCACAAAAGTTGATGCATTCTTCTACAAGATACCCTTCGACAATTGAACCTTCTAGCTTAGCCTTATTGAAGACGTAGTCATTCAATTTTTCAAGAAGCGCTCAACTGGATACATCCACCTATCCTGAATTGGTCCAGCAATCCTTGCCTCATTTGCTAGGTAGAGTATAAGATGTACCATGACATCGAAAAATGCAAGAGGGAAAATCTGGTCCATCTTGCATAGTGTAATCACAATTTGCTTGTCCCAATAGTCTAATAGTTGAGAATCCAATGTCTTTGAACATATAACCTTGAAGAATTGGCTTATCTCCATCACAGAGTCAACCACTGGTTGAGGAAGCACTCCACACATTGCTAATGGAAATAAGATCTGCATGTAAACATGGCAATCATGACTCTTTAACCCACTTACCTTCTTCAATGTTTCATTTACACATGTAGAATGTTGTGACAAGTATCCATCTAGAACCTTGATATTTTTAAGAAAAGATAATATCTTCAGTCGTTGCTCATCCTTCAAAGTATATAATGCCTGAGGAAAGTCATAACTGCCATCATCTTTATGATTTACATGCAACTCAGGATGAATGCCCAACATCTTTAAATCAGTACAGGTCTTCAACATGTCTTTTGGACTATCCGTTAAGTTTAGCATATCTAAAATATTATCCATAACATTCTACTCGATATGCATCACGTCAAGATTGTGACGAACTGTGAGATCTTGCCAATAAGGGAGCTCCATGAAGAATATACTTTTTTTTAAAATCTAGAATTACATAAGTCTTTAAGATCTTTCTGAAATAGATGACCCAATCGGATATTACCAATCTATTGTAACTTCTCCATTATCTTGTATCCTAGCAACCTGATTGTATCTGTTCTTTGAAAATTTTTTGGATTTTTGGATGAATAGCGGCATGGTTTACCATCAAATTTATCTTTAAACCTGGATTGTCGCCATCTATGTTCAATTGGTAGGAATCTATGATGCCCTCAATAACACAATTTTTTACTTTCAGGTAAATGCAAGTAATGAGTATCATCCATACATACAGACAAATGAAGAATTGGATGTCTGATTACAAAATCAGACGTCTTAAAAATGAAGTGCTATAGTGCCTTTTTCTCTGATTTCTTTATTCTGCTTCTTCTCCTGTTCTTTCTCTTTCTCTTTATCTTCTTTCTTCTCTGGCATCTCCTTCCTTCTTCTTCTTCTTCTAATTTTGGCTTCTCTCTTCTTTAGCTTTGCCTGTCCTTTACCGTCAATTTCTTCCTTCCCTTCTTTCTTTCTTCTTTCTCTTCCTTGGCATCTTCCTTCTTCTTCGTCTGACCCTTCTCCTTCCTTCACTTTCTTCCTTCCTTGGATTTGGCTAAGTGTGGAGCCAATCTTTCCACAGCAAAACCCCCCTTCCCCTGCATAGCATTCCTCTCTTCTCTCTTCTCTATTTCAGTTCGCTCTCCCAGAGCCACATTTGGGTAGGGTAATCGGACCTATCAGAGACTCAGGTCCAAGCTCATCGGCGTGGGTGGTGAGCGAGGAGTGAGTTGGTTTGGGTAAATGGGTCGTGGCCAAGTCCGCATGGGCAGTGCCGCGAACGAGGTCGTGAGAGGGGGAGAGAGGGACCTCACCTTGTGAGTAGGAGGCGACAAGGCTTATGCACAAAATCAATTTATGTGCATATGCCTGCTCGCCCACTTCTGAGGTGGGACTAAACGTCCCACCTCCCTTACGTGCACTGCAGCAGCAGGTGCTCCCTTTGATTGCGAAGCTGCAAGGGCTTGTGGCTTCAATTGGTAGCCTGGAGTCATGTGTGAAGATGTTCCGCATGACCTGGGATAGCAACCTGGGGCTGGTGAAGTCTGGAGCAGCTTGCAAGCTTTCTCCAAGCTTTGTTCCAATGCGGAGGGACGTTGGCACCTGAAAACACCAAAACGGCCTCACGACCTTGTTAAAATGCTTAGGGAGCTTCACCAAGGTGCGGCGAATGTGCAGAGGTGGTCGGCGTGGCATGGGAACAGCTGTGGGAGCGTGCCTAGGGCACACTGTGGCCGTGTGAGTGGGTGTGTTCAGGGGCACTTTTGGGTGAGTGGTGAAATGATTAGAGTAGTGGGAGAAGATCAGTGGGGTATTGCGGAGGTCGTAGGGTGGTTGGCGAGGCGGATGGAGGTGCGGAGCGACAAGGGTGCCTCGCTAGAGGTATGGCCGGAGGTGGAGAAGGTGATGGTGATCGGTGGTGTCAAGGGGTATTTTCGAGAAATAAAGAAGGGGGGACGAGAGTAGGAGAGAGGGAGAAGCTAACTGACCTAAACTAATGACGAAGGAGATAGGAGAGGCATCTGGGCTGGCACGGCCGACGTCGGAGATGAAGATCTCCGTAGATGAGGCAGCGGTGAAGATGAGGGCAGTGGTAGCATCAAGGCTTGTATGACCGATGCGGATGAACGAGAGGAAGGCAACCCAACCACTGATATTGTGGTTAGGCGACGAGAGAAAGAGGACGGAACTGCCGGAGCTTGCAAAGGTGTTGTGGCCGGCGAGGAGAGATGAATTGAGGGTGGACCGACCCAATTCCAAGCTGGGGAGATGCAGCTGGATCAAGGGTTGCTTAAATAGTCCTCTGGGGACAGCTTTGTGCTTGGAAGCCAAGCTTCCAAGCAAGGTATGTCTACTAGAGTTGGAAGCTTCAAAAAGACCCAAATATCTCATGCATTCTAATGAGAGATTGGGTACAAATTATGGCTCATCAATGGGTTTAGATTGAAGAGGATTACTCAAAGAATCTCCATTCCAATTTTGGGAGGGATTCTCTGAGCAATCAAGGATAATCCTTCTTCTAAAGCTTGTTGGAGTAGGATTCCTCTGCTATAATGGAGGAGGGACCTATTTGCAATGATGATGAAGAAGCTAGGGGGGTTTCTGCAGAGTTTTTCAAAAGATAGGGATAGAAATGTAATTAGGTCGGACCTGTTTGCAAAGTGGGTCAAGATGAGTTCCCCTTAGGTCAAAATTTTGGTACAAACCTAATTTGGACCTAAGGAATCCAATGGTGAGGTTGGATTTTGGATTTGACCAAGTTTGACTGAGCAATTTATGCAAAAGGCCAATTTAGGGCAAATATTTGTCTGAGATCCCATTCTAAGTCAAAATAGGTTCCAATGGCCAAATTGAAGGTTCTAAACCCTAGAGAATATTTTTCTATGATATTTAGAAGGTTTAGGTGAACTTTTTTCCTGACCATAACCTTGTTTAATCAAGTGGGTCTGTTTTAGAGTTACAAGAAGTCATTTAATTCCTAGAACTCACACAAACCCTTGTCGGTCTGAACCAACCCACTTTTTATCTTGTTAAGACCTTTTGACCTTTGTTTAGCCCTTGAGAAAAATTGTTGTTGTACTGCAATGGTAAAATTGAAGTTTTACCCCTTGTTGCTTTTCTCTCAGAATGGTTATTCAGTGAATTAGGACCTCCAGTTGGTTTTGTAGGAGCTCTTGTTCTTTTTCATGGGTCAAAATGAGGTAGTTATGGCTCATGATGGTGTTCCCATCAATAAGTTATTCTTCTCCATGCGAGGTCCAGACTATGTAGTGAGGCCACTAACCAGTACAAATTAGATGCTCAAGTACTGTGTTACGATCATACATAAATCCATTTAAACAACTTTTGCATGGACAACAAATTCTCTCGTAGAAGTCTCCTCTTCTATATTGCTTCCTATCTTCATGGAATGCCCCGTCTAAGAATGAAATCACTTTACTCATATCAAAAATAATCAGAAATCCTCAAACTAATCCAAGACTTATCCATGGAAACCTATAATCAAATAAGCCCACAAACAATGAAAGTAAGTTACATAACGAAACATAAGATATTTAACACCTAAGTTGTGATCAAATTTAAGATGCTTCTCTAGTATATCCCCAAGACTAACCTCAACTAGATTCCTTTAATACCCAATTTAAGGTGCTTAAGAAACCTAGGTAAGTTTAGTTAGTATACCAGAGAAGACCATAAAGATGTCATCGAGATTTCTCCAAACACAGATTACATGTAACAAGTAACACCTAAGTTGTGATCAAATCTTCAAGAACCCTCCTTAGTTCGGCACTTTACCAAACTAAGGACGATCAAGACTTATGACATATTATAAAGATAACACATCATGCATGTATGTGAGATACACATACATTAATGCATTGTCTGTATGAAATAATTATAAGTCTTAAATAACCATGTATATTAATACAATTTTGCCTACTCTTTTAACTTGTACCCTAAGGGTTATATTTCTTATTGTTTGTCATTGAGTGCATCTAAGGTTGTGCAAGTGTGGATATCTACAAATTGCATAAATAAATACTAACAAAGATAAGAACAGTAATAACATAAGTCAGCATTATCAACGTACTACTACCATGAATGGAATATCTTCTTAGTCAATTTGAAGTAGAGTCGATCAAGATCTACTTGTTAAAAGGATGATTATATGGATTCTTATTTAGAATAATATGGCAACTTAACCTAAATTAAAACATCAAAGATTGCTTAACACTCTCAAGCGTAACACCTCCCATGCTAGTTTTCCCATCCATGTTGAGCCTCTAGTTTACCTAACTCAACCTATCCTACTCAACCTGGATAATGATGCTTCTCTCTTCCACCCTCTCTTCCCAACATTTATGATTCTATCGGGAAAACATAAATGTAGCAATAACATTCATAAACTTTCAAAAGTTCATGATGTACATTAGGGAAAGAAAACAAAGGAAACCAATTGTTTTGTTTTAATTGACCAAAAAGACCCAACCAAATCAAGAAGTATTTGAATTGTATCAAATGATAGGATAAGTTTTTTAGAATAGTGGACACTTGGATCATATTACGTGAACTTCAGGGCAAATTACATTCAGACCTTATAGGCAAGACCAATTTTTCATTTGCATCCAATACATAATTGCAAGACAAATACCATTTACCCATAGAATATTAGATGCGTGGTCCACCCTAATGCATATCAAAAAATCCAAGTCAATTTGTCTTTTTTCTTTTGCTATCTAGACGCTCTTCCATAACCTTATTGGCGCGGCCAAGGGACGTTGCCTAGATCCAAGCTTGGAATTACATGAAGGGCCACACTTTAAAGGATCTAAACGTGAAAATAATTACAAACCTTTCCAATTGGGTCACATTTATGTAAACTCAACTCTTACTGAATGCAGTAGTGAAAAAACTTAAAGCCTCACTTAATAAAGGTTTAAAGTTCAAAACTAGACAAACTTTACAAAGATGTAGGGTTTAAAAGTGATGAAGTATGTGATGGATTAGTAAACGATAGATGTGATGATTAAATTCTTATATTATTCTTTGTTTTTGTTTTCATTTGTATTACGAGTAGATTAACAAAAATAGATACAATATATAAGTGGATATGATGAAAGTAATTTTTGTTTTCATTTGTAATAAAAATTTGTCCAGGTAGATGTAAAGTATACTTTGAGATGATGAAAGTAAGAATAAAAAAAAATTATATGATGACCCTTAATACCATATATTATTCATTTATGTAGTAACTACCCTTGAGGTGAAAGATAATGCCTCATTTTTAATTCTATGACAAATGGACCCGTAGGAGCAAACCAACAACGCCTGCATCTTCCTTGAATCCCCAAGTTAAATGAACAGAATAAGTATCCAAGCTTGTAATCATATTCCTTACATACACCTCCTTGTTGCCACCCAACTTAACAACCATTCATAGAGACATCACACCCTGACACCCACCTCTCAGCACACAGTAACCATGCATATGATTATCAACTCATAAGAGATGGTCAAAAAGGCCACTGACAATTTTAATTACTTCTTTGTAGAATGTTCCATTTCTCACAGCTAACACTTTTATTTTTATAGGCTGTAAGCTTCGATTCCTGTCTCTCCATGGATCAATGACATAACATTTTAAGTAGACCGCGTGTTTGACTCTTCCATTAACAGCTTTGGAGGTACCATCTAGATTCCTCCCCTCTAGGATCAGCTCCAACCAATGGAGATCTCCCCTCCTCCCATCACAATCTCCCTTAGCCTTTTGCCCCCCTCCCCCCACCCCCGACCCTCCACCACCCACGCATTGCAGTTGATCTGCTGGAACTTTATTCCCTTATACTTTACACCTCATTAATTACATGATACATCCATCCACCACATCCACCAATCAACAACCCCCCTTGGAGATATTTAACAGCACACACACACACCACCAAATAGCAGCAATAAAAGAATCAAACACACAGAGCCTTATAAAGACCTAAGATTGGAAACTCATCATGTGACCTCAAGAAAACTAGAAGAGAAAAAAAAAAAGGTAACAAGAGGATTTCCTTTTGGTCATGAGCAACAAACACCCTCTTCTTCTTCATCTCCACACTAACAAAACACTTCATGGGTAGAGGGATTAACCATTTAATAATGGTCTGGTCAGTGGCAAAACTACCATGATGTAGATAAGATTATCTAAGAAGCTTCCTAGATGCATGTTGTTTATGACCAGAAAAAGCTTCCTAGTTTCAAAACTTGTTGGAATACCATCAAACACCTGGCGTGCGTGTAAACCCTTGAGCCAATCCAAGGTCAATAGATCTCGTTGAGCCACCTCACAGCCAATAGATCCACCA
This sequence comes from Thalassia testudinum, assembly GCA_037157565.1. Taxonomy (NCBI): domain Eukaryota; kingdom Viridiplantae; phylum Streptophyta; class Magnoliopsida; order Alismatales; family Hydrocharitaceae; genus Thalassia; species Thalassia testudinum. The sequence goes on along the minus strand of JAZHRO010000046.1, from coordinate 16,556,189 downwards.
AGTACTGCAACAACAATAATAATAGGAGATAAAGAGAAGTGGAGTTGGAGGAGGAGGTATGAAATAAGTGAATAAATAAAATGAAGGAAGAGTGGTGGATTAACCCTACTTGTAGTAGTAGCAGTGGTAATGGAGGTGTTGCTGGGGAAGATGAGGGAGGGAGAGAGGTAGCGGTCTTGAGGGGGAGGAGACATGCTGCTAGAGAGGGGATGGTCAGGGGAGGTGCCTTCGTCAGGAGAGGGAAGGGGGTTAGGGATGGACCGGGGAGGTGACGTCATCGGGGATTCAGTCAGAGAGTCGAGGGAGGGGGAAGGTAATGGCAGCGGGAGTTGTTTTCGGTGGTGATCTTGAGGGGTAGGCGAGGTGTTGTTGGCGACCTTGAGGGGGAGTCAGGAGAAGCACCATCGTAGAGAGAGGGAAGGGGGCAGGCGATGGTTAGGGCGGATGACGCCGTCGGGGAGGGAGTCGGGGAGTCGAGGGAGGGGAAAGGTGATGGGGGTAGGCTTGGGTTTTTGAGGAAGTCAGCGGCGAGGAATTTCAGAAGAGGGTGCGTGGGAAGGATGGGAAAATTTTGAAACCGTCGCTAAAGAGAAATGAGAGAGAGGGTGGGCAGGCGAGGGAAGGCTATGGTGACGGTTTCACTTGAAACCATCACCAAATGGATATGCTGGAGAGGGCACACTTAGGAGGGAAGGCTATGGTGATGGTTCCACTTGAAACCGTCACCAAAGGGAAGGATATGGTCACGGTTCCACTTGGAACCGTCACCAAAGGTATCCTATGGTCACGGTCCCACTTGGAACTGTCACCAAAGTAAAAAGCAAATCTCACTCTCCCTCTATGGTCACGATTTTGAGTGGAACTGTCACTCTAGGTTACTTTTGGTGACAATTCCCAAAACCATCACCAAATATCCGTCACCAATTCTCCCTTTCCTAGTAGTGTACACTCAATCTAACTACCAGACATCCCTTGGTCACACTATTGGACATTCAACCATAAATCGGATGACCGATCTGGAACTAGTGTGGTCCTAGAGAAGATCCCTCTCCAGTCCGACGTCTAACTTTTCCATTAGACATTTGAAGAGCCTTAATTAGACGTTTAAGAAAAAGTTTAGATGTCTCCTAGAGGTTCCTGTTGATATTTCCATATTTATTAACATACATTATGTCTAACTATTGTTAGTTTAAAGGTAAATTAGGTCACATTATATTAGATTAAGTTAGATTAGTCATATTGCAGTATTTTATAAATATTGTATTTTTAGGGTTTTAGTTGTAATTTTATTTTTACATATATCTGGTGCCTTGATGAGATTTGTTTATATGTTTACAGGTACCAGGTCTGAATTGAATTAGAGCTCTATTATCATGAGAAATCAACTTGAGCTCATGTATTTGATTTGAGATTGAACCTATTCCCTAACCCTAGCCCAATTAATTCCTTCACCTAGCCTAAATCTACACCATTCAACTCTTATCCAACGACCACCAAAATCCCACCTATTCCTATATTCCAGAATCTCTTCCTAAATTCCCATATATTTCCATACTTCACAAATTTTCACGAACCCAGCCATTCACGTCAATATCCCCAAAACCCATGCACAACCACCGTTCCCTTTTGTATCTCATACATTTTCCACACACAACCACCCTCATAACCCTTCCAAAATAACTCTCTACATCGCCTAAACCCAATCCCACAAATCCCACGTCCACCACATCCTAACTTACGTAACCCACCAACTTCTCTCTTTCCCAAGCAACATCTCACGTCCAAAACACATGTATGCGCATCCCATGCACCGAACATATATCCCCTCACGTCAAACCCCCCTTCACCCTATCCCATTCCCAAACCAAACCCACCTACGTAACCCTTTTCCAATCCCATGCAAAACCAACGTCAGCTCTTCCCTCTCCACCGCTGTCACCAATCCCATTATCCCTACGTAACATATCCCACGCCCATGCACCGAACTCTCTTCGATCGTATCCCATGCACAAAACAACATACCAAACTACAACAAAATTTCCCACTTACCGCTTATCCCATGCACCGAACCTACGTCAACTCTCATCTATAAATTGCACCCATCGGCCCTTACCTATGAATCCCATTTCTCCTCTCACCAAATATTTCTCAGTCGAAGCTCTCCCTCTCGATTTAGTACACATAAGTTGAATTCTCATCTCCAACATACAGTTGACTCCTCATCTCTCAATTAATTTCCCTCTCACCCACGAGCTCTCTTTCCCTTTCAACTCTCTCCCATTGGCTCTCGGCTTCTGTTTCTTTATATGACTTAGCTACGTCTCCGCCTCAACTCTGCTGCCATCTTCACCTCGATCGGACCACTATCGGACTCTTTACTTCCTATTCTCTATTTTCATTTTTAATATAGTTTCTTTTTAGTAGATGTAATAAACTCTTGATATTTGAAATAAAAAGTTTTATTTCCAAGTTATATTATTTGCATCCCCTGCTTCTCACCCCCTTCTCATTATATACTGCGATTGGTTTCTATTTTCTCATCTCTATCCTTTTATTCAAGAAAAAAATAAAACAAATATGTTAGTAGTTAAAAACATTTCATGCTTTCTTGCATCTACGTTAGAACAATTCTACGCCTCTCCATGTTCGACTTGGGACTCACCAAGGTCTTGGTTATTTTTATTTTTGTTCTCGAAAATTCTTACTACAACAAACATATTTTTATCTTCGCGGTTTCAACGAGATCACCTGTGCGCACTGATAGGCAGTACACTGCACTATTCGACCACCCACCCCATGGGAGCTTAGGAGAGGCTTACCCAAGCTCATCCACACTCCTAGTGGCCTCTCCAACCACCTATTACACATGAGTACCACTTCAAACTTGCCCTGGAATCACGATTCTAAGGACTTGAAATAGGGTACCCTTCACCAGCGAGGGTGACCACTATCGCCGTATAAACCCTTTAGAGGGTGAACAATATCCATGGTATTCTTCCAACATCGACTCCAAAAGGGCTCAGGACACCCACATACATTCACAAGAGTAGATAATGCTGATGTGAGATTTACATGATTTGTTAAATGTAGGTTTTTGTCGATGAGATGCGTAAAATCAATTAGCTTTTAAATTTATATTCCTAGATAGTGGTAGTATCTAGGGTCGTCCAAGGAGGCCACTTGTTAGTCAGATAGATGGTTCTCTCTCTCACTCTCCTCAAATCTACCTCTTTTTGTATTTTGGTTTTGTGAATTTTTAGAGTTTTGAAATAATCGAGGCAATAAAAGATGAATTGACTATACCAAAGTTATCAAGATAGAATCTACCTTTCTAAGCTCACCCTATGCGCACTTGCCTAGGGTAACTAGAAAGGAGAAGTGGTGAACTAAAGATACTAGAAAAGTTAGAATTTAAAGCACATAAAATAAAGACAACAAGATTTGGAAATGTACTTTGGAATTAAAAAATGTAGTGGAGTCTACAAAAGTACTTTAGGAGCTCAATTGTGTGAATGGAACCACTTAATTAATCCCCAAGTAGAGGAATGCTTTAAACTACTAAAACAAAGATGACAGAAAACAAGTAAGAAGATTCTCCCAAGATGCTTGAAGATATCATCGCTCTAGACTCAGCAACTCCTAGGCCTGAAGTGGATGTTCCTTGCTCCCTAAGTGCTTCTCCTCCCAAGGTGGATGTCCTCCACCTTATCTCCTTGCCTAGCCGTCCTCCTCAAGATGATAAGCTCCTTGGCATGGAATTAGGGAAGAGGACAGGAGAAAGTGAACACCAAAGGGACAAGGTAGGTGTTCCCTTTGATCACCTCCCTTCTCCTCCTCCTTGGACGTGAATATGAAGTGGAAATATGGGAAGAATTTATGCTTTCCTAGGATGGTTTAGAGTGGTAGGATGGGGGATCTTTTTATAGGCTTGGAGTAGGTGGTGGTTGGAGGATACAATGGACCTTTTGGTGGCTGGTTGAGGGTTGAAGGGTCATGTAAGGTAGGCACCAAAATGGATCTTCTAGAAAGTGTTGAGTTGGTGTGGAGATGAAGGGCTAGGATGAGGTGTAGGAGGGGATATAAGGCTGGGATTTAATGGCCATCTTGGTGCCAAGAAGTGGGTAAGAAATTGGTGGTGGTGTGGCTTAAGTTGGCACCAAGGAGGGGAAGAAATTAAAGGGGTGAATGGCACCCTTTGGTGGACGTCCACCACAAAGAGGTGCATGCAATTTTTGCACCAAGGGTATTTCTAGAAGGTGTTGAATTGGTACCTAAATGGTGTTTATGGGAGTAGTGTGGATGGCCATGGAGGGGTGGTTAGGAAGCTTCCTTGGCACCATGGTGAAGGGGTGAGTTGAAGGATATTTTGGCTCCAAGTGAACGGATGCCATGGAGGGTCTTTCTTGGAGCCAAATGAAGAGGTGCCAAGGAGGGTTTTTAGGATATGGTGGACGACCATGTGGCAGAGAGGGAGTAGGGTAGGAGTTGGAGTAGTGAAGGAGCTAGCTAAGCTAGCCAAGCTAACTAGTAGCTTAGGTAAGTAGAGGAGGAGTTGGAAGGAGCTTTTCTAAGCTGACTTGAGCTGTCATGGAGTTTGGATGAGCTAGAATTGAGTTGAATCCAACTGAGGCAAGTTGGGTTCCAGCTACTAGAGCTTCGGTCTTTTCACTTGTGCCTATGCTTTCCACATTACTAGGGTTTATGTGATCTCCAAAGTATTCATCCCTGACAATCAAATGGTAACTACATAAGATAATGTAAAAGAAATGCTAATGCATGCTCTAAACCCTAAATGCAAATGCATGCTAAATGCAATGAGATAATGTAATGCAATTGTCAAAACCCTAGTAACTAGATGTGAATGGATAATAAGGATAATGATAAACTAGTGTTTATCACACCCCCATGCTTATATTTTTGTTAGTCCCTTAGCAAAAATTATGATTGCACCACATTATTTCTTAGGAAAACATATTTTTGTGTTTGGAGGAATAAGGACCTTGGATGATTTTTGGTTAAAGTAGGTATGGGGTTTATTAAATAGCACATTAGGACTCAACTTTGGATTCAAGGATTGGACAAATCAGGATCATTGTATCCTTTGAGAATTCACTACTTAACTCCCTTTAAATTCAAATATCCAAAAACCATTTTCGCTGTTAAGATTTCCCTAGCTCTTGAACTTGATCCGCAACTCGCCAGTTTATGAAAAATCGGTGTCATTGCTTGTGATGAGATAACATTATCAGGATTTATAAGGTCGTGTTATTAAAACTTTTTTTTTCTTTTTTTCTATTTCCCTATGCTTAGCCTTAGCTTAGTCCGACTACAGATGTGTCAGGATCATGATTCCCATTACCAATCCTCGAGAGGGCTCTGGTGTCGGTATTTTGAGATAGCACCATCCATGACACACCCCAGGAGCTCACAATCCCAAACACAAGGTGGCATAAAGGGCCACTCCAAGCGAACTCAAGCTCTTGCTTCAACACTATGGGTAGAGCACCATCCAAGACTCTTGAGCTGCAAAATTGTGCCTTAATGCTTCGTCTAAAGATATGAAATATTGATATGGAGCAGTGTTGAGGAGGTAACTGTTGACATTGCATCTTCAAAGGAGTCATTTTTCCTCCTTCTCGGTGGTGGGAACTCAAACCAATTATCTATCTCTGTCTTTCACTAAGGTCTCGTAGGGAGTTTTTTTTTTAATTATTTAGATGTTTTTGGGTTAGGTCTTGTATTGGCTTGTGTGTGAAATTTTTGACACCAGGTTTTCAAAAGAATAGCAAACTTTTGATTGAGAACCAAGTCAGGTACTATCCAAGTTGCTAAACAAAGTCGGGTTACTTGAATCATGTATTAGAATGGAATTCATTGTAGGATACCTGATCTAGTATAAGTTTCTAGACCTTAAATGTCTAAAAATGAATTCATGGCTTCATCCTTAGTTTGTTAATGATTAAATCCAAGGTGTACCTAATTTGAATTAAAGCTCATCCATTGGTCCTTTCTTTTACTAATAGTCCTTAAAATATTTTTTTAAAATGTCATGCAAAAAGAATGCATACGCAAATGCAGACGATGCAATGTGAATACAAAATATTTTGATGCTTTTAGGTTCTAAAAGAATGATAAAATGCTTGACAAAATTGAAAGTAGCCCCCCATGCGTAAAGTTTGCAAGTCCCCTTGCAAAAGAAAAAGAGTAGGAGAAGGTATCACCTGAGATTGAAGAAGTCAGGATGGAGGTGAATTTTTGCAGAAACTGAAAAAGAAAATGAAAGTGGAAAAGAAAATGTTGCTGGGTTACCTCCCAACTAATGCTATGTTTAACGTCATTTAGTCGGGTGTGAAGTGATACATGGAAGATGATCAATCGTGAAGATAGTTGGACACCTGAATGCCCTTCAAAATGAAATCTTCCTTTTGGTCCCCTAAAAAGAAAGTGGTAGAAGTAGGGGGACTAAAATGAGCTAGAAAAATGGAAGAAAGACCCAAGTCTAGCCAGGGTATTAGTTCAGGATGAAGGCCATAATCATGGGGATTAGGTGGTAAGTCTAAGGGAAAGGGAATGGGAGAAAAGTTAACAAGATGAAGGGTGGGTGAAGATAGGGTGGGAGGGTGAATTGAAGTTAGAGTGGGTGGGTGAGGTGATGAGTTGGAAGAGAGTTGGAATGCAGACAAGTCTCTAGGTCATTGATGTCGTCGACCACTGATTTAGAGTCAAAATCTTCAAAGAAATTATGGTCTAGAAGAGAATCCACCAACATTGTTTCCTCAAACAAATTAGATATTTTAGTATCCAAGTCCTCAAAGAAGTCATCGTCATGGAATCTCCTGAAGGATTTGAAAATATCCAAAGTAATTGTTTGGCCTGTGCAAGTGATATCCATTTTAATAGTATGGCAATTTATACTTGCTTTTGCAGTAGCCAAAAAGGGTCTTCAAAGAATGATAGGGGCATTAATTAGAGATTTAAGTACTTCAATGTCAAGGACCAGAAAGTCAACTGGGAAGACAGTTCTGGACCTTGACAAGAACATCATTGACAATCCCCCTGGGTTTTATTGAAGATCAGTCTGCTACCTGCAAAGTAACCTCGACAACCTTAAGATCACCTATCTTAAATTCCTCGAATAGCACAGTGGGGATGATATTGACTGAGGCATCGAGATCGAGAAGGCTACGATTGAAAGTAGTATCATCAATAATTATAGAAATTTGAGGCATGCCCAGGTCTTTCATCTTAGGAGGCAGCTTGCTCTATATGATAGAGGTTACTATCTTAGAAAGATGCACCTTTCCTAGGTTTTTGGTCTGCATTTTTGGAGTACAAATATCTTTCAAAAAATTGGCATAGGAAGGTATATATTTGATTTCATCTAGGAGAGGAATGTTGATTTGAACCTGCCCAAATAATTCCATGAGTTCCTTAGATGTAGGCTTAGATTTCTTTCTTTTGGGGTTGGTGGATTATAGAGCTTGGGGAAAAAGGATTGAAGTTTTTCCTTGAAGATCTTCTTATTTTTCCTGGGTAAGGCTGGGATTAGAGTCAACTTGCATAGGTATAGCGTGAGTTTCATCAGTTTGTTGGGAAGGCCCTGGATCTGTAGTTATTTTCCCACTCCTCAATGTAACTGCATTAGTAGTTTGGTTGTTCCTGGGAGGAGGTTGGGGGGCTTGATGTTGAGGGAAATCGGGTGGGCGTTGCGGTGCTGGGTTAATAGGAGGCTGATGGTTGTGATTTGGATTTCCACCCTAGTAGTGGTTCCTCTAATTGTTTAGGTTGGTCAAGGGCTGGGAAGGAAGATGTCCTGCAGGTCTTTGTGTTGGAGTAACCCCAATCGGATTGTGGAGATTTGTAACAACACAGGTTACCTCTGACATTTGACTTTGCATCCCTTGCAGGGTTTTCATAACCTGGGCATTGATGTCTTCTTGGGATGGCCCAGGTTGATAAAAAGTCTAGTTCTACCCATACCCTCCAAATTGGTTTTGTTTCTGGGAGGGAACCGGATTGGTCTAGGAGTGAGTTGAGTAGTTCCTCCAATTTGAGCTGAAGGGATTTCTAAAGTGCTCTTGGAGGGTAGAAATATTCTTAGTGGCTGGGTTGGGATTTGGATAATTATAAGTCCTAGCAGAACCATATGGGGCTTTAGAAAAATATTTATACTCAGCCGAGACAACATTGATATTATGCAAGTTTTCTCTCTTCAGAATGTTAGGCAGGGTTAGTTGTGGAGCTTGGTTGTGTGTAGTAAGTCTTTCCTCAGTGTTCTTTAGATTCAATTGCATCTGGTCGAGTCACTGGGCGATCACTTGAAGATCATCTTGGGTAACGAGGATGGATTGAGTGCCTATCTCATGAAAATGGAACTACGAGTTGGTAGTTCTGCCAAAGGTGTTCATGGAAGAGTGGTTACATGAGTTTTCACTCATTTCTTCAAATAGCTCATAGGCACTCTCAGCATCTTTGTTAAGGAAGTTTCTGCCACACGAGGCATCGACAAAACGTTAGAGTTGATCTTCTAATCCATGATAGAAGATCTGCATGAGCTACCATAAAGGAACCTTGTGGTGTGGGCAACTTCTTAAAAGATCCTAGAATCATTCCCAAGCATCATGAAAAATCTTGTTAGGTTTTTGTTAACAGGTCATAATAGATCTTCTCAAGGAATTAGTACAACCAATGGGGAAGAATTTTTTTAGGAAAGTGCTTTTAAGCTGAGGTCAACTAGTAATAGGTTTTCCTATGGTTCTAAACCAATAAGCGGCCTCGTCTTTGGCAAAAAGAGGGAATAACCGCATCAACCATAAATCTTCTTGCACATTGCGACAACGGGTCATTTGTGCGAGGAGCGTGAGTTCCTTAAGGTGGCTGAACGGGTCTTCCCTTGGAAGGCCATGGAAGTGCTTGATTAGGTTCAAAACAATAGGTTTGATTTCAAAGTCTCCTTCTAGTATGACCACCCCTGGTTTGTCCTCATAATTAGAAGGACCATGGAAATCCTTAAGAGGGACAACAGGTTGTTGAGGGGGTGTTAGGTTTTGCCTTTGGTTGGCCAGGTTCACGACAGTCCTAGCTAACTATTGTTGGTTTTCTTGAAGTTGAGCCAGTTGCTCAACCATCATGGCTAAAGGATTGGGCAAGGGGCCTTGGTTTTGATCTTGAGGCATCTTAGGTAATTCCAGGATTGGAAGGTTAGGGATGGGGATGTCAAAGAGTGGGTTAGATTGTGGATTTTGGTTGGAAGGGTTAGAGGCAGGATTAGAGGTGGATTGTGGGTGAGAGAAGGAAGCGGTATTGGACTTGTTTTGGGAATTTTCCATTTTTGTTGATGAATGCAAATGAGAGGTAGAGAGTCTTTTGTGCGGGGGGTAGAATCAAGAGGTCCCTCCAAGTGTCAATTCTGGGACTGTCGCCCGTGCATGCAATGGAAGAATGGGGAGGAGAGGAAGGAAAGATGAGAAGAAGTGTGCTACCAAACAAACAAAATTTCTAGACCTAACTTAAGGGTGGCTCCCTAAATTTACCTAAGACTTGGTAACCTAGGAAATAAAAAATCGACAGTTGATAGTCGTTTCCTTAACTAATTTGGCTAGACTGATTGAGGGGAAGGTTGAGCCCAAGCATGTCTTAGGAAAATCACTGGGGGCTTGTATAAACCCACGCTTGGTCGTTTGACACAGTCCTTCAGTCTGGTACTAGATTTGGATAAAGGAATTGAAATCAACTAAAGAGATCTGAAGACCTAGATATCAAGACTAAGTTTGATGAAACCTTAGGAGTCAAATTTCTACAAGTTTTAATTAGGTCTAGGAGGCTAGAGTGCATAGGGAATGTGATGGGAGTTGATTAGGGTAATGTTTGATTATTTCCTTTTCTTGTGTATGCAAAATTTGGGCGAGAAGTGATTCCCAAAGCCAAAATAGTCGGGTTTTGCAAATAGGATTTTTGTGAGAGGATTTTAGGGTTTTGATAAAATTTTTGTGATTGTAAGATTTTCTCTTTTTATATGTTCAAAAGAAGTCTTGAAGTTCCATAAACAAGAAGAAATCAGTTATGTTGGTGAAAATCAATTCCTTTAATTGGATGCAGGACTAAAAAGAGAAAATGAACCCCTAGAAATTGAAATCCTAAGTCTACAACTCTTGGATGGATCGCTTTTTTCTTATCAAAATCTTTAAGGGTGGTGGTCCAAATAAGAAAACAACACCACCACCTGCTGGGAAATCAAATAAGGAATCCAAAAATATTTCTTTTGAGATTTTAGAAAATTTTTTGATATTTGTTTGGAATTTTTCTTCTTGCTGGTGTCAAAAGGTAGAAATGATAGATTCAGAAGAATGATTATGTAGAAACCTCAAATGACCTCAAAAATTTTTGAAAATTTTATAGGATGCAGAGAATTTCTCAAGGTTTCCAACAATATAAACCTTGTCGAAATATGATAAGTAGAATATTTATAAAATTCACAGATAGTAAGAAAATAATAAGGAAACAAGGTTTAGCCCTTGTTTAGTCCACAAATTTTTTAATTTTTTTTACTTGTCAAAACTTTTTAAATTTTGGACTCGAGGTTCTTGACTCAAAGGGCTTCCTTGGGTGAAGTTTGGTGATTTTTAGAAGCTCCTAAGTGCCCAAACTAGATTTTTGAAAATCAAGATAGAAGTCTAGATTTTATTCTGTCTTGATTTTCAAAAATCAGACACCAAAAGGAACAAAGTGGTGGAGAATCAATGCAAACAAGAAAATCGTTGGTTTTTAGGGTTCACCACCCCAAATTTTTCTTGCTTTTGTGATTTTTGATATTTTAAAGATTTTTTTATGATTTTTGATGAGATTCATGAGGGTGTTTTGGCGGGTACTTACTTGAAAACTGAGGAAAGAAAAGGAATTGGAACCTTTCTCTCCAAGTTGCAAGAATCCTGCATTCACCTTGAATTTGCATCTGGCCAAATTCAAACAAAAATTCATGAAGACCTAATTAACCAAGAGAGAGATCAAATAAGACTAAGTCATGCCAAAAAGTGATGTGAGATTTAGGCAATTTGTTAAATGCGGGTTTTTGTTGTTGAGATGCATAAAATGGATCAGCTTTTAAATTTATATTTCTAGATAGTGGTGGTATCTAGGGTCGTCCAAGAAGGCCAATTGTTATTTAGATAGATGGTTCTCTCTCTCGCCTACTCAAATCCTCAATTCTTTTTGTATTTTGGTTTTGCGAATTTTTAGAGTTTTGAAATAATCGAGGCACAAAAAGATGAATTGACTACACCTAAGTGATCAAGATAGAATCTACTTTTCTAAGCTCACCCTAGGCAAGTGCACTAAAGCTACTAGAAAAGCTATAATTTAAAGCACATAAAATAAAGGCAACAAGATTTGGAAATGCACTTTGGAATTAAGAAATGAAGTAGTGGAATCTAAAAAAGTACTTCAGGAGCTCAATTGTGTGAATGGCACCACACAATTAATCCCCAAGTAGAGGAATGCTTTAAACTACTAGAACAAAGATGATAGAAAAACAAGTAAGAAGATTCTCCTAAAATGCTTGAAGATATCCTCGCTCTAGACTCAGCAGCTCCTAGGCCTGAAGAGGATGTTCCTTGCTCCCTAAGTGCTTCTCCTCCCAAGATGGATGTCCTCTGCCTTATCTCCTCCTTGTTTGGCCATCCTCCTCAAGTTGATAAGCTCCTTGGCATGGAACCATGGAAGAGGATAGGAGAAAGTGAACACCAAAGGGACAAGGTAGGTGTTCCCTTTGATCACCTCTCTTCTTCTCCTCCTTGGACATGAATATGAAGTGGAAATATGGGAAGAATTTATGCTTGCCGAGGATGGTTTAGAGTGGTAGGATGGGGGATCCTTTTATAGGCTGAGTGGTTGGTGGTTGGAGGATACAATGGACCTTTTGGTGGCTGATTGAGGGTTGAAGAATCACCTAAGGTTGGCACCAAAATGGATCTTCTACAAAGTGTTGAGTTGGCGTGGTGATGAAGGACTAGGATGAGATGTAGGAGGGTATATAGGGCTAGGATTTAATGGCCATCTTAGCACCAAGAAGGGGGTAAGAAGTTGGTTGTGGTGTGGCTTAAGTTGGCGCCAAGGAGGGGAAGAAATTAAGGGGTGCATGCCACCCTTTGGTGGACGTCCACCACGAAGAGGTGCATGCAAGTTTGGTGCCAAGGAGGGTGTTTCTAGAAGGTGTTGAATTGGTGCCTAAATGGTGGTTATGGGAGTAGTGTGGTTGGCCATGGAGGGGTGGTTAGGAAGCTTCCTTGGATTCATGGTGAAGGGGTGCGTTGGAGGATATTTTGGCTCCAAGTGAAGGGATGCCATGGAGGGTCTTTCTTGGCACCAAATGAAGAGGTGCCAAAGGAGGGTTTTTAGGCTATGGTGGATGGCCATGTGGTGGAGAGGGAGTAGGGTAGGAGTTAGAGTAGTGGAGGAGCTAGCTAAGCTAGCTAGTTGCTTAGCTAAGTAGCGGAGCTGGAAGGAGCTTTTCTGAGTTGACTTGAGCTACCATGGACCTTGGATGAGCTGGAATTGAGCTAGAGCTGAGGTGAGCTAGGTTCCAGCTACTAGAGCTTCTATCTTTTCACTTGTGCTTGTGCTTTCCACAGTGCCAGGGTTTATGTGATATCCAAGGTATTCATCCCTGACAATCAAATGGTACTTACATAAGATAATGTAAAAGAAATGCTAATGCTTGCTTTAAACCCTAAATGGAAATTCAAGCTAAATGCAATGAGATAATGTAATGCAATTGTCAAAACCCTAGGAACTAGATGTGAATGAATAATAAGGATGATGATAAACTGGTGTTTATTGGTCAGTAGGATTTTCACTTTTCAAATATGCTGTTAGAAAAATACTGCATCGTTGTAGATAATGTGGTGGAAACCCTCGATCAAAGTTGCTAAAATACTGAAATAATACCACACTTCAGGTCATATCATAGGGAGACATAGAAAGAATAAGATCACCAATATCAATTCCACGTAAAATCATGTTCAAGAAAAATAAATTGCCATTGATATCAACTCATCATGGGAGGAAAGAAAACAAAATGCATTAGCTAGTAATTCCAATCCTTTAATATTGTCACAAATAACCAAGAATAGAAGGGCCTCCCATAAATTTACCGTAATACAATAATTAATACCAAAATCCTATTCTTTAGCAAGGGAAATCAATGTAAATTTTAATTGAGCCAAGAACAGGGGATTTGCTACCGATGCATGCACATGGAGGAGGAGAAGACGGTTGGCCTTGCCATGCTCAAAGGAGGTCGAGGATGTGAAGGGCATTCCAATGGTGGTGGTCCCACGTCGAGAGGTGGCTGGAGTTCTCTGGACGGTGAGATGGAGGTCGTCGGTGGTTGGTTTCTCCACGCGTGCACGTGGACTGCCGTCAGTGTTTCTGATGATGTGGTGAAGCTTGTGGAGTCGAGGTGAGTGCGGTGGAGTCAACGGTGCGTCGAAAGGATGGCTATGGTGACGACTGCGTGGAGGTGCTCGCGGTGGTCAATGGGTTCTTCTCTGTTGGTGAAGCTTGAAGAAGAACGAGGAGAGGAGAGGGTGCGACCGGCCGCTTGCTAGAGACGGAGGAAGGCCGTAGGAAGGTCATGTGGCCATTCTCTTAGCACTGTGCTGCTGCTGCACGGAGCAGCTGCCTCGCGCACGGGCGTGGCTACACGTGGTGAGTGGGTGCGCACGTGATCTGGCTAGCGAGCGGTGAGAGGGCGCGTGCGCGGTCTGGCTGGCGAGCGGCGAGAGCGGTGAGAGGGCCACAGTGCAGGCTCTGCTTCACAGTCCGCGCAGGGTCCATAGTGGTGCTATTGGAGGTGATCCTCATTAGGGGGGGTCTTCATTATCCCATGAGACTTTTATCTTCCCCCTTTTGTTCTCCTTCACCGATGCAATTCAAGGGATTTTAAATCCCTTACTAAAATTGGTCATCGTTAGATGTTCGGAGATTTGGGTGGCCAATTTGTTGAGGCTGGTGAGAGCCAGGAGATCCCTATGAGGGAAAATCTTTTCAAAAGACATTAGTTTCTTCACAAATTTGTTCCTCCTCCTCTCCCATTTTCCTAGTTACTGTCAACTCTTAAAATAACCTGATGGAATGGATTAGGTGGAGGAGATGGAGAGGGTGGCACGTTGAAATGCTATATAACATAAGTTATTCCTACGATAATGAAATATAAAATAATTATTTATATACATAATAAGTTATAGAATGCAATAGAATATATGTAAACTTAATTAATGATGCATGCAATCATTCTATGACCTAATGTAGTCATTAACAAACATAAAATGTAAGAATAAAGTTAACTTAGGGGTAACAATAGTCCATTAAAATTGACTCATCAAATACCCCCATGCCTAAGATTTGCTAGTTCCTAGTGAAAGTGAAAAATAATAGAAGTAATCAGAGGATTTCTTCTTTCCTTATTCCAAAAATTTAGATATCCAAACAAATGTCAAGTGATAGTAGACTAGGTAATGGATCCAAGTGAGAAGCCAACTTACATTTGATGTTCATACTTAACCCTTGATAAAATTCTATCAGGATAGGCAACTACTTCCCTCGAGGGTAAAGCAGAAAATAATCTGAAATTTGACCCCGGCTTTTTGGCTTAGGTAGGAGATACTGAGTTGAATGGATTCGTATTTAGCGGCACACACTCATCTGGTGCTACATGTAATCTAGTACTACAAACTCTAGATATCTAGACTATCAAACAAGTCAACTCAGAGAGAGGCTAAACAATTGTGCTCTCTTGATGTTCCTTGGTGTTCACTCTTTTCCTTCTTTTCTTTCTGAGATCACAAATCTCACCAGATTTTGTAAATATACTCACAGTTTGGTGGCCTCACATGACATTCACACTTCAACTAAAGTCCTAATAACTCTACAACTAAGTTAGAGTCCTCAGCCAGTATTCGGGCTATCAGAAATACTGAAAGGTTGGTATGAGTCATATTTGGTGGATCGCGATGGGTGTTTTTGTTGCCTCAGAAACATCGACATATAATGAAAAAAATGACATGAAGATAAAACCCCAAACTTGGACTCTTTTCTTTTTCTTCTCTCTTTTTTTTTCTCTCCCTTTTTTTTCATAATTTTCTAAATATAAATATTTATTTTTTTTTCTTTTGTTGCTTTTTTTTTATCACTAACACAAAATGATGCATACTATTATTCATGAGACATTATTAGAGATGATGATGGTTAAGAGGATATTGTGTGGCTTATTTGGTGGAAGTGCCTATTCTTGGCACTAGGAATGAATGGATAAGACGAGCATATTTCTAATCTTTGACATTACTACCCTCCTTAAGTCGAGGACTCTATGAAAGATAGTTGTAACCATCCACCATAGTCATAGTTTTATTAAGACTCAATCTCTGTGTATCTGCCTTATTTGGTGACTCTCAGCAATTCACATAATATTCGCACACTGGAACAAAGGGCGAGAACTGTGCCTAACTCTAAGGTATCATCATCTAATTGTCGAGAACTTAAGAGTCCTTGCACTAGACTTAGCGCACCAGTAATCTCTCTACTTTCTTCTCACAAATATGAGGTGGATCTAATAGAAGATAGTGGGCCTGACTCCCTATTAACTATCCAAGGGTTCAGTAGATTAAAAATGCTTATTGATTTTCTACAAAGATCCATTACCCAGTCTACGTGTAAGTGAATGTAACTGTACTGGATTCTAAACTTAAGAAATAATTTAAGAAGAAAATATTTAATGACACTTCCTTTATAAATTTTTCACTAGGGACTAACCGATTCAGCTTAAGAAAATAAAAGTTTTTTTTTTTGGCTAATACACTATCCTAATGCATGAATACTACCTAAAATGCAAAATGCACCCCCTATGCCTAAATTCTACTATGTCCTCATTGTAAAATTAAAATAGGGGGAGAAAGGAAAGAAATCACCTGATGATGGTGTTGTTTTGAACGTTGGGTTTCCTCCCAACAAGCGCTACATTTTCTGTCGGCAGCCAGACTTATAGGGAACTTGTAAGTCTAGTTCCAAATAGAAAGAGCTAGGCCATAAAAATATGCGTAACAACGCAGGCCTAGAAAATAGGTAGCCACAGATGTTAGCGAGCTGATGATGCAACGTTATCCCAAATGCTCGCCAGAAGACATGAAAGCAAATAACATCGTAGGCTACCTGGGGAGGTTTAGGAATAACAAAAGGCATATGAAAAGGGACCTCCCGAAACAGAATAAGTGGAGGATAACAGGGATCCTCCAAAGTAGGAAGGGTTTTAAAAGATATAAACATTATAATTTCAAAACCTTGAATGGTGAGACTAAAAGAACAAGCATCAATCCACACTCGCCATTCTACCCAATGATGTACTGGCCTGATATGCTCCCCAGAAAGAATGTATGTGAGTAGAGACCTGAGCCAAGGATCGATTAAGGAGTGTAACGATTGTTTGTGGTGTTAGGAGGTAATGATTAAGTCTAATGAGGGCTTAGTCGGTGTTGAGTCCAATTCCAACAACGATTCAGCTTGTGTATTCTCCCTAACAATTATTGCAGAAAAATTTACGTCACCCTACCTATCATTAATGATCGGAGTCATATTTTCACCTTCCAGTATATGTGAATCAATGGACTCCAAATTAAATTCCTTTGATGCCAGTGTCGAAGCGACAGAATCATTATCATTAATTTCATCCCTAGATTCTTTTGGTTCACTTGAGTTTTTGTCGGGGTGTATATTGGATTCATCAGTAAAGAGAGGAGTTGGATCAATATCCTCAATTATTTCTAAAGGAGGATCCGTCTTAATGTTTTGGAGTAAGCCTATATCACTCAATTCTTTATTTTTCTCAGGGCATAAATCCTCAATTGATGTGTATTGTCCCCGAGAGTCTTTCTTAGGCTTCTCACTATTGTGTTTGTCCTCCTCCAATATCAACTCTTGGTTATGTGGAAGATGACTCTCAAAAGAAGGGAGGAATCCAGATTTCATCAGATTATTTATATCCTCCAGGGGTAAGTCCTAGAATAACAAATAATCCCCGTGTGATTCACTCCAGATTTTCAATCCAGGTTCCTCCATTGGGTCATCCTCATCCTCTAAAATAGACTCTTTATATCCCTGAGACCAAATTTGATCTAATTCATCCTCCATTCCCTTAGGGTCACCTTCATTCGATGCATTTAAATCCTTATGATGCTAAATGGTAGGTGTTGATTTCCTAAGTGGAGGGTCAGGATTAGGCTCACTAAGGGTAGAATGGGATTCCACCAGATAATTAATAGGGGAAGTGATATGAATAATACGACCTTGACCCAGGTTATCAGGGGTAAGGAAAATACTATCATTGGGGTCAACGTCCTCAAGAGGTACCATCTTTCCTTTCTTTTGACTCCAATATAGCTTAGGTGGATAATTACTAGGATTGTTCTCCTCTAGTGGCCATGTCTCATGGGGAGAGTCTAAGTGATAGCTATGTAAAATGGGATCCCTATTGTCATTGTTTTCCTCAGAATTATTTTCATGATCAAGGTTGTACTGGTAGGGATCAAAATCACTAGTAAGAGAGTAGCTAAGCTGTCTAATTTCTTTGTTTAATTATTGACTATTCCTCAACATCTCTCCCATAGACTCCATCATTTCCTTTTGTTGTTTTTGCATTTCTATCATAAAAGAGGAGAGGCTACTACTATCAGATTGGGGAGGATAGTCAATCTCAGGCTCTGGTTGCCTAGGGGTATCAGTCCAACCTCGATATGGAAAATCATGAAGGGTGGGAGGGTTGGGGTTTGCATAGTAGTAGGGATTCTAGGGTTG
This sequence comes from Thalassia testudinum, assembly GCA_037157565.1. Taxonomy (NCBI): domain Eukaryota; kingdom Viridiplantae; phylum Streptophyta; class Magnoliopsida; order Alismatales; family Hydrocharitaceae; genus Thalassia; species Thalassia testudinum. Next base: position 16,538,348 of record JAZHRO010000046.1, on the reverse strand, counting down.
GAAAATCCCGCTCCTAGGCTCTACTCAAAAGTGGGAGTTATCAGGCCAGTACTCCCAGGATAGGAATATGAATGATCCCATGAATTGTCAATGTACCCATCAAAGGATGGATGCGCTCGGGGCATGGGATCCTGGTTAAAATGATAGGAGTAAGGATAGCCTATTTCTTTCAATTAAACATGTTAAACTCTCTTAGGATTTAAAATAATTCAGAACACAAGCAGAAACTTCCTAGAGAGTTCTATCGCTGTCAAAACAAACGCAAATACAATGGGATCTATTTTTAGTAGATTCTAGGTCATAGAATTAAATGTTCAGTTGGTGGCCAAACAAGTTTTGCAAGAATTATGCTTCCTAGGCTAACCTTCGTTGGTGCCTACAACCTACTTGCAAGGGATGGAAGTCTTGAATCGAGCCCACACACGAGGAACCAAAGTAACTTCGTGGATAGGCTTGTTGATTTTCGACTAACTTCCCTTGTGGTGCAAAAGAGGAGAGGTAGAAATTTATCTAGTGACCTTATGTGTGATTTGTACAGCGTCTCATGTGTGCAACACACGTTCGCGTTTTGAATTTGAAATCTCACAAACAAATCCTTTTCACACAATTTCAAGTCACAGATTTTATGGTCCAACCACTTAATAGTCTCAATTTTTAAAGTGACCACTAAATTAATCCGATTCAAACACTTTATTGGTCTTGAATTTAAGTCCAATGCAAATGCATAACAAGTATTTGATGCTAAAGAGATGACATACCTTACTCCAGCTTTCTTCGTGTAAGAATGTATGCGATGCAGTAAAGATAAACTAGATGTTGCTCATTTAATCCTAGATGGTCACCATATTGATACGTAGCTTCTAGCAGGTAGTTCGATTTTCTTTTATTGATAATTAATACGCAAACAAACCTAATCTAATTTAGCTAACTAACTAACGTACAGTTCAAACAATTCAAATAACCTTATAATCTAAATAAAAGGGGAAGACACTCCCAAAAATATGCTCCCGCATACAAGAGCGATAAGCAATAAAAGCACTGGGAACATGTTCCCAAAAATGCCCAACACAGGTCCACAAGACAAAAATTAAATGTCTAAGGTCTATCTAAACTAATGTAAATCTAAAAGAAGCAAATAAATGTCTCTAGTCACCGATCCTTCCTCCACGCGTGTGGGATCAAAGCCCATGTGTTCTTATTGTTTCCCTCTAGGTGGTGCCAAGGTCCACCAAGAATATCGCCTCTGTCGTGCGTGCCCATTGCATTCGTTTCCTGCAAATAGATGCACCTCACATAGAAAAGATAAGGAATGATTAGATAAATGCGCAACTCAGAATAATTAGAAATAAAGTTTGGTGAATTTATTGAGTCTGTTGCCTCCCCGGCAACGTCGTAATTTGGTCGATAGATTTTTCTCCTTTCAAATATGCTGTTAGAAAAATATTGCATCATTGTAGATAATGTGGTGGAAAACCCTTGATCAAAGTTTCTAAAATACTGAAATAATACCACACTTTAGGTTGTATCACAGGGAGACATAGAACCAATAAGATCGCCAATATCAATTCCACGTAAAATCATGTTCAAGAAAAATAAATTTCCATTGATATCAACTCATCATGGGAGGAAAGAAAACAAAATGCATTAGCTAGTAATTCCAATTCTTTAATATTGTCACAAATAACCAAGAATAGAAGGGCCTCCCACAAATTTATCGTAATACAATAATTAATACCAAAATCCCATTCTTTGGCAAGGGAAATCAATGTAAATTTTAATTGAGCCAAGAATAGGGGATTTGCTACCGGTGTACGCACGTGGAGGAGGAGAGGATGGTCGGCCTTGCTGTGCTCGAAGGAGGTCGAGGACGCGAAGGGCATTCCAATGGTGGTGGTCCCACATCGAGAAGTGGCTGGAGTTCACCAGATGGCAAGACGGAGGTCGTCGGCGATGGGTTTCTCCACGCATGCACGTGGACTGCCGTCGGCGTTTCTGATGATGTGGTGGAGCTAGTGGAGTTGAGGTCAGTGTGGTGGAGTCAATAGCACGTCAAAAGGATGGCTGTGGTGACGGCTGCATGGAGGTGTTCACGGTGGTCAATGGGTTCTTCTCTGTTGGTGAAGCTAGAAGAAGAAGGAGGAGAGGAGAGGGTGTGACTGGCTGCTTGCTAGAGATGAAGGTTGTAGGGAGGTCGTGTGGCCATTCTCTTCGCACGGTGCTGTTGTTGCACGGAGTGGCTGCCTCAAGCATGGGTGTGGCTGCACATGGTGAGTGGGCGCGTGATTGCACAGCAATCATAGGTCTTAATTGACCTAAATTAGGCTAGGACTTAGCATAAGTTAGGGTTATTCATGCATGCATATGCATTATCTGCATCTTTACTGCTTTCCTTTAGCTATGCATAAAATAATGTTATAATGTGCTGATTAAGTGCATTATGTCGATTGCAGGGAATAAGCTGATCAGGAGCTGGATCTGAAGCTGGATCAGGAATAACAAGAGTTGTAGCAGAGCTGGAGTAGAAGGCCTAGTTTAGATGTAGGAATAATAATGTAAGGGGGTTAAAAGTTTGCTATTCTATTAAGTAGGAATAAAGCAGTAAAATGTGAAGAGCTTAGGTCCATCCTAGCCCTAGGATAGCCTAGAGACTTCCCCAAGCCTTAGCCACCCTTAGATTAGGTCACAACACCCTAGGAAGCCCTAAAACCCTAGTTCCAACCCTTCTCTGGACATCCAGATAAGTTTTAAGACATCCAGGACCCTTAGCCAACTCCCGCACACTTCAAACCCACTTCTGCAGTGTTATTGGACGTCCAGATACTTTGTCAGACGTCTAATTTCTGCAGAATACCCAAAACAGAGCCCAAAATCCCTCCTAACTCTGATTGGATGTCCAAACAACAAGTCTGGACTTCTAATTTTTCACTATAAGACATCTGACACTATTATTAGACGTCCAGAACTGCCCTCCTGACCCTATTTTGATATTCAAGCCTCGATCTTGGATCTCAGGCTCCCTAAACCCAATTCTTACTCCCTAGGAACCTAAATTAAGGTGTCCTAACCCTAGTACATCACCTCTACACCTCCCTAAGTACCTAATTAGGTCCTCACTAAACCTAATTGACTTGGATCTTAGTCAATTCCATCAGCCTATTCAATTGGACTCATTGAGTCCAATTGAGCCCTGATCTCAGCACACACTATCCAATTGGACTCAGTGAGAGTCCAATTGACCTATACTTGACTTAATTGAGTTTTTTAACTCTCAATTAAGTTTTCACACACCCAATTAAACTTGTATTAAGTTTAATTGCACTTTACCTTAGTGAATTAGGGTTTATAACCCTAATTTGAGACCTACCTTGACTTAAACCCACTAGAACCCAACCTAATCAACCTAGCCATCTATGTTTCGACCCGCACACACCATCCACATGAAAATATCTAGCCTAGAGTTCTCTAGAACTCTCTACCATGTGTGGTTGCCTTGGTTGCCAAAAATAGCAACCAAGAGCCATTCAATTTTCAGATCCACATTTGGTGGATCTAAAAACCACCATCCACCCTCTCTCTCTCACTCTCCCACGAGCTCCCACCATAGGCCTCTCTAGAGAATTCCATAATTCTCTAGAGAGCTTCCCTTAGGTCTATAAAAAGACCCCTTGGGTGGCCATTTGCACCCATTCACTTCCTTGGCATCCATTCCACTTAGAATAGCCACTTCCATCTCCACTCCACCTCCACGAGTTGAGCACCACCATGGAGGCCACCATCTCCATGCCAGGAAGCTGGATCAGCTCCCCAACCTCTCTCCAAGGGCCGACCTAAGTTCCATTGGCCGCCCCTCCTTCTCTCAACCACTCAAAGGCCATCGGGGACCACCCCTGAATGCCCTTCCATTCTGCTAGATTTAGATTATGCTCTTTGTATATTTACTACTTTTATTTACTGCTTAGTAGTGTAGTCTTACTTCTCCCCCAATGATGCATGCGAAATCCCCCCATCGATTCATGTATGCGATCATTTTCTGGTAGCTAGATTTAATTTTCAAGCATTTATGTACAAGCTTTCCTCTAGATTCCTTGTGCAACAACTCCCAAATGAATGAATGAAAACACATTTATATATATATATATATATACATCTGTTTGAAATCACCATGAGCTTAATGATTGCTATTATCTTTTGCATGATTAATGTTGCCTGTTTCTAACTCTTAATATTCTTGCAACTAAGCATGTTGGACGTAAATACGTAATAATCATGAACCGGCATGCGATTCTAAACAAAGTAGAGCAGCAAAAAGATTGATTTCAAAAGTAAAAGCAAAGCCTCCCAGAGACGAACGACCGGGACTCAAGTCTCGTTATCTTTAGAAATCAATTTTTGACGAACATTTTTGCGTGACTATACTACGATTTCCGACGACTTCCAAATGCGCGAAAATGGCTTTCTGTCAACGCGCACGCGGTCTGGTTGGTGAGCGGTGAGAGGGCGCACACGAGCGGTGAGAGCAAAATGGCTCTCCTTCACCGATGCAGCGCAATTCAAGGGATTTTAAATCCCTTACTAAAATTAGCCGTCATTAGATGTTCGGAGATTTGGGTGGCCGATTTTTTGAGGCTGGCGAGAGCCAGGAGATCCCTGTGGGGGGAAATCTTTTCAAAAGACATTAGTTTCTTCGCAAATTTGTTCCTCGTCCTCCCCCATTTTCCCGGTTACTGTCAACTCTTAAAATATCCTGATGTAGTGGATTAGGTGGAGATGGAGAGGGTGCGCTATGTGCGTGACCTGCATGAGAGAGTGGCACGTTGAAATGCAATATAACATAAGTTATTCCTACGATAATGAAATATAAAATAATTATTTATATACGTAATAAGTTATAGAATGCAATAGAATATATGTAAACTTAAGTAATGATGCATGCAATCATTCTTTGACCTAATGTAGTCATTAACAAACATAAAATGTAAGAATAAAGTTAACTTAGGTGTAACAATAGTCCATTATAATGGACTCATCATTTATCAAATGCCCTACGTTGCTTAGAAGAGGTTGCTGTTGTTGCCGCATAAACCCTCCTTATCTTGCTCCTCTCGCTGCAGCCACTTGCAACAGTAGCCCCCCACCTCGATAAGGAGATGGAAGAAAGGCAAGGAAGCCCCTCTCTTCGCTTCTTCCCTCCTACCTTTATGGCCACTTCCTTCACCTCCCATGCTCTTCTTCTCTTGCACTGGTGAGGGTAGAAGATGGGGATAGTGGGGTTCTCCCAATGATTGAGATGGGGTCTCTCTTATCCCCTCATTATTTCTTTTAATATTAGGGAAAATTTTCTCTAAGTGGCCCTCCTATTTTCTACTCTTTAATTTTCCCTTATACCAAATCCTTACTTTCATTATCCAATGCCCTTTAACTTAACCCCCTTGTTTTCAATGTCCCTAATTTAAAGAAATCCCTCATCTCTCCTAATTGGGTAGTATTACCCTACTAGGATTTTAAACTTAGCTCTTAGGCCATCTAATTGTGTGATTAAGGTTTCATATCACATTTGAGGTATATGTTTTACGTGATTACCCATGCCATTTCAATTAGGTTCCATACATCTTTATAATTCTCAAAATAGGGGAAGTTAAATAGTTGTTGGTCTTAAATGGCTCTAGTATTACCTGCAGGATCTCACATCCTCACCTCGTTGGAGAAATTTTTCCTCTGAAATATAGCACACGCTTGGATTCGTAAATAGGAAGGGCTACCTGCTCTCATATCTTAGCTTTAGGTTCCCATGTTTCCTCCTTACTTGTTTGACTGCACCACAGGACCTTAACATTAGCATTGAAGGATAAACAATTCATTCAGGGCAACACAAAAATATGAAAAATTGGTCATTTAAAGCTTTGATTTGACAAGCAATTTGATGTCTAAAATCATATAACTAGAGAATTAAGTAGCCAAAATCTCAACTTACATGGAAAGAACTATTTTTTTCCTATTTTAGGGTCCTGCGAGATAGAAATTATACCTTCATGAGTGATGCAGAACAACATCCAATGTGTAGTGCCTCTAATAATAAGTCTCGACATAGACTAAGGTCCTTTTTCTCGACAAGTGGATGAAGCCTTTTGTGTCGAGAATGATTAATTCTTGTGCATTGCAAACTCCATTGCGAATCCTGAAGAAGATGATTGTCTTCTCTACGGAAAACCCCAACGGCAGAAGTCACCAAGCACACGTCCATCATAACCAATAAATTGCCTAGATGTCAGATATATGAGAATTCGATGAAGAAGAATAGTTAGGGTTTCAAGAAAGAGAAACTCTCATCGTAGTACTCTCATAACTTCATTATCAGATAAAATTTATAACCGAGACGGTGAGTCCTAGGTCGAACATGAGGAGGCAAACGTTTGATTAAATATCATGTTAGATTTATTTCTTTTTGGTATTTTGCCTTTATAATTTTTTTAGGATTTTAAATAGGAAGAATATCAAGTCTGAATTAAATTAAGCTAAGAAGTATTAATCTACTCAACAATATAATTAAAGAGAAAGAGAGAGAGAGAACAAATATTTATAAAATCGAACCAAATGTTTGTTATAGAAAATCAATGTGGAAAATAAATCAACACTATGAAAGCGATAAAGAGATAAAGGTAGAAAATCCCCCTCGATGATTGCTTGGGGAACGAACGACACTCGGATGAAGGTGGTGTGGAGCTAGAAGGAGGATGAAACTAAACAAAGAAGACAGGGATAGGGCATCGTTGTGGTGATCCACTTCCTCGAATGGAGGTAAGAGGATGGCCAGTAGGAGCTCCGGGAAGGGGGTGAGAAGCAGGAATTATTTTTTTTAGTGGAGAATCCTAAAGGCTTGGGACACAAGAATAGGGCTTAGAAGGTATTCTTGAGCTCTAGAGAGGGATAGAGGAAGCTAGGAAGGGATGAGGATCAAAGGGGAGGGATGTTGGTTATTTATAGTGGAGGAATAGGGCTATGTCTAATCATTTATCGTATGGTTGGCACAGTGCACGCACAATGCATATGCATAGCTTCATGTATCGCACACATAGCACATGTGCAACATGCACATCTTGCTGGCATCGAGGAGGAGAAACCATAGCCATTTGATGGATATTGGAGGGCCTTGATCGTGCAGCCATCACATGCTGAGAATGTGCCTGAGGGTGCGTAAGATCGCGTGTTGTGCATTGTTGCCATCCGCTGCACCATGTGGTCACACCGGTGTTGTTTGAACCAGATCACACGGTCTTGATAGGGCACCTCACGTGCCTTGAAGGTGTGAAGGTCACACAGGTGTCGACATGGCCTCTTCTCAATTGCACGATCAAGATCGCGCGGTCAAATTTCATGAGCACTCTCTCAATCAGGGAGCACTTAGCGGGGTTCGATCCTACATCGCCTCCTTGGGAATGCCTTCCTCCATCGCTGTGCTACATGAAGCGGATTTGACTGCGAGTTATTGGATCTTTGATCCAACGGCTGAGGATGAATGAAGGGGAGCCCCTTTGAGAGTGTGAAGGGGCGATGAGCAGGAGACGTGGAGCATTTCTGGCTGTCGAATGGAGATCCAATGGCCTAGATCGTGCGGTGGAGTGCCTTTAGAAGTTGGGTAGCGGTCCTTAGGTGGCTATGGGCTACTCTGATGGTGCCACTTGGCACCATCTGAGCCATCTATCTTCTCTTGCTTGTAGGGGATGCTACGGATGTCCAATTGAGTTGATTTTCACGATGTTGGGCTACGATCGTCGGCTTGAATCCATCAGTGTGATTGAATTTGTCGTTTAATGCTCGGATTTGCATCTTCTTATGCCCTGGTGATTAAAATAGGTAAATTAAAGTACAATTTACAGAATCTACTCTAAATGCATGATGATAAATGTTATCTGATATTTACAATGTTAAATGCAATTAAATTTCTATGGAACTCGCAAAATAGGCATTTCATTGAGAAATAATTGACTGAATCCATTTTCGCGCATTTTAAAGTCATCAAAAATCATAGTATAGTCACGCTAAAACGTTTGTCAGAAAATGATTTTGTAAAAGTAACGAAAATTTCAGTCCGAGTCATTCGTCTCTGGGAGGCGTTTATGCAAATTTGAAATCGATCTTTTATCGCTCCACTTGCCTGAAAATCACATGGTGGTTTATGGTTATTACGTATTTAAGCACGACATGCTTAGTTGCAAGAATATCAAGAATTAAAAGTAGGCAACTTTAATCACACAAAATATATTGCAATAAACTCATGGTGACTCTCAACACATAGGCATATATATATATATAGAAAAATTTCTTTCATTCATTCAGGAAGGTGTTTGCAACATGGAACTAGAGGAAAGCTTAAAACATAAATCTAACTAACAGAAAACGATCGCATACAGGAATCTATGGGGGGATTTTGCATGCATCATTAGGGGAGAATAAAGAGCTACACTACTAAGCAGTAATAAAAGCATGTAAACTATGAAGAACTAGCTACTAATCTAGTAGAAATAAGGGCATTCGGAGGTGGTCTCCGATGGCCTTTGAGTGGTTGAGAGGAGAAGGAGGCGTGGCCAATGGTGCTTAGGTAGGCCCTTGGAGAGAGGTTGGAGAGGTGATCTAGCATCCTGGCGTGGAGATGGTGGTAGCCATGGTGAGCAACTCATGGAGGTGGAGTGGAAGTGAATGTAGCTAACCTAAATGGAAGTGAATAATGCCAAGAGATGGATGGGTGCAAATGGCCACCCCTTAGGTCTTTTATAGACCTAAGGGAAGCTCTCTAGAGAATTATGGAATTCTCTAGAGAGGCCTATGGTGGGAGCTCGTCGGAGACTAAGAGAGAGAGGGTGGATGGTGGTTTTTAGATCCACCAAATGTGGATCTAAAAATTGAATGGCTCTTCGTTGCTAATTTTAGCAACTAAGGAAACAACACATGGTAGAGAGTTCTAGAGAACTCTAGGCTAGGTATTTTCATGTGGATGGTGTGTGTGGGTCGAAACTTAGGTGCCTAGGTTGATTAAGTTAGGTTCCAGTAGGTTTAGGTCAAGGTAGGTCTCAAATTAGGGTTGTAAACCCTAATTCACTAAGGTAAAGTGTAATTAAACTTAATACAAGTTTAATTGGGTGTGTGAAAACTTAATTGAGAGTAAAATAACTCAATTAAGTTAGGTCTAGGTCAATTGGACTCTCACTGAGTTCAATTTGATAGTGTGTGCTGAGACAGGGCTTAATTGGACTCAATGAGTCCAATTGAATAGGCTGATGGAATTGACTAAGATCCAAGTCAATTAGGTTTAGTGAGGACCTAATCAGGTCCTTAGGGAGGTCTACAGGTGATGTACTAGGGTTAGGGCACCTTAATTTAGGTTCCTATGGGGTTCGAATTGGGTTTAGGGGGCTAGAGATCCAAGATCAAGGCTTGAATTCCAAAACAGGAACTGGAGGATAGTATCAGATGTCTAATAAAGTTGTCAGACGTCTTATAGTGAAAAATTAGAAGTCCAGACTTGCTGTCTGGACGTCCAATCAAAGTCAGGAGGGTTTCTAGGTTCTGTCTTGTGTATTTTACAGAAATTGGACATCTGACCAAGTGTCTGGACGTCCTATAACTCATCTGGACAGCAGAAGTGGGTTTAAGATGTGCGGGAGTTGGCTAAGGGTTCTGGACATCCTATAACTCATCTGGACATCCAGATAGATGCTAGAATTAGGGTTTTAGGGTTTCCTAGGGTGCAGTGACCTAATCTAAGGGTGGTTAAGGCTTGGGGAGGCTTCTAGGCTATCCTAGGGCTAAGATGGACCTAAGTTCTTCACAATTTATTACTTTATTCCTACTTAATAGAATAGTATACCTTAACTCCCTTACATTATTATCAGCTACATCTAATCTAGGTCTTCCACTCTAGCTCTACTGCAACACCAGTTATTCTTTATTCTTCAGATCCAGCTTTAAATCTAGCTTTAGATCTAGCTTCTCATCGGCTTATTACCTGCAATTGTCATAATGCACCTAATCAGTACATTATAGCATCATTTTATGCATAACTAAAAGAAAGCAGTAAAGATGAAAATAATGCTTATGCATGCATGAATTACCCTAACTTATGCTAAGTCCTAGCCTAATTTAGGTTAATTAAGACCTATGATTGCTGCACAATCATATCTTGTTAGTCCCTGGCAAATGCGAGACTAAGTTTTTTACAGAAGGGTCCCTAAGGGATTGATTATTTTATGAATTAGGGTTTAGGGTTTAGGGTTTAGGCAGACTTCTTTCCTCGCACTATTCAAGATATTCTATGAATTTCACCCCGGCTTCAAGCTTAGGTAGAGAATCTTAGAGGGAAAAGATTATATATTTGGTGGCTCACTCTCGACTAGTGCTACATAGAGATTAGTACTATAGAATCTAGATTCCCGGATTATCAAGTAACTCAACTCAGAGAAAGACGAGAAAAACTATGCTCTCTTTTGATTCCTTTGTATTCATTCTCTTACTCTTTTTCTTTTTCTTTTCTTTTTTTTCTTTTTCTTAGATCTCACAAACTCACCAGATTCACATATATGACCTGTATTTGGTGGTCTCACTTGGCATTAACACTTTAATTGAGTTCCCATAACTCTAACACTAAGTCAGAATTTCTCAGCCAGTATTCGGGCAGTCAGAAACACAAGAAAGGTGGGTTAAGGTCATATTTGGTGGATCTCAAATTTATTTGGTGGTATTGCCTCAATGTAAATGAAATAAACACCAAATATTCACAAACTCTTTTTCTGCCCTTTTTTCTCTTTTTTTCCTTTTTTTCTTTTTTCTCATTTTCTCATTTTTCATTTTTTTCTTTTTCTCATTTTTTTCATTCTTTATTTTCATATATAATTTTTCTAACTCAACACAATCTAGCAACACATTCATGAATTTTATTGAAGAGGCATTATTAGGGATTGGTGGTACTCAAGAGACATTGGGTGGCTTATTTGGTGGAAGTGCCTACTCACGACACCGGGAGAGATGAATAGGATAGTGTATTTCTGACCTTGACATCAATACCCTCCTTCAGCTGAGGATTCCGTAAAGAATGGTCGTAACCATCCACCTTAGCCCTAGTTTTATGAAAACTCGCTCTCCGCATATTTGCCTTATTTGGTGGCTCTCACAATTTGCACAAAAATGTATACGCAGGAATCGAGAGCAAAAACTATGCCTAATCTCTGAGTATCATCACCTAATTATCTAGGATTCCAGATTCCTTGCACTAATCTTAGAGCACCAGTACACTCTACTCTCATCTCACACTATTTGGTGGATTTTTTGGAAGAAAATCTGCTTAGCTCCCAAAACACTATCCAAGGGTTTAGGAAAAGAAGCACTACTTCTTCTTGACAGACTGAAGACGTTTATCGGCCTTCATGTGAATCCATTGCAAATTCTACATGTGTGTGAGAAATTGTATTGGATTCCAGATTACAGTAATCAACTAGAGGATAAAATCCCCAATGATTCTCTAAATAAGATAATCTTATTCATGGATGCACTATGTATATATGCTATAAACAAGTAACCTCTTATATTCGTACTTGATGAAATTTTCCCTTTCGTGTTACATTCAGCTTGACCCTAGATTTAGAACAAAAGGTGAGCGGGTGAGTCGAAAGTGGTTGTTGCAGATGATTTTTAGCTCCAATGCGAGCATTGGAGGTGGAGTCGGTTGTTCTATTTAGGATCCTAAAGTACGTTTGACATGCAGCTTCGAGGTTTTCCTATGAGTTGGCGTAAAAATTTTTCAGTTTTGTCATATCTACCCCCCCTCCATGCCTAAGTTCTTGCATGTCCTCATGCATGAATATAAAAGAAAATAAGTACAGCTAGGAGTAAATGGGTAGAAATCACTTGGAATTGCTCCTGAAATTTTAACGTTCAGCATCGGCCAACCTGACAATATGCAATATGCTATGTATAAAAATGGTTATGTATAGATGATGATAGAATGTGGGATATGCTATTTATACGTGCTGAGTTTAACGCCTCTAGCTGGGCAAGAACTTACTCAGATATATCAGTTCTAGCATAGGAGTCAGTCAAGATTAAGAGAAAGATGTGCTCGTATGCTCCTAGAATTAATGGTTCAGAGATGCGAACCAACTGATTGTGCACCCCTACTCCAAAAGGTCTAGCTATAAGAAAGTGTGGAGTGGTAGTGGAAAATAGAGGATAATCAGAGGGGGGATCATGATGTTGATTCAGCTCATTTATCATGTCCCACAATTCAACAGGAAGTTGCTGAGGGAGTAGATCAAAATGTATCTCAGAACGAGAATCTAAGTCATAGGGATCAACATAGCGATAATTGACATCAAACATCATGCCCTCTCCAGGCTCTGGATCATACGGGGGTATTCATTAAAGTAGAAGATCTGTGGGGAGGTCACTGAAATCCTCGTCAGAAATGGGAATAGGAGGAGTAGACTCGAAGGTGGGAATTTGATGATCCGTATGTATGTGAATTCCTACTGATTCACTACCTGTGAGATAATCGACTGTGACTGCCTTAACGGGAAACCCATTAGCTGTGGTCATGTCTCCTTGTAACAACAGGGGTGATCCAGTAGTGTACGGATCAGAATAGCTAGATTCAGGGGTGCTGTGGTCAGAAACACACCCTAAACAAGCGGATCCTTAGGGAGTGTAGTGGTGTCAATCCCGTGTGGATCGAGGTCCAAGAACCCTGATAGTGCAGATGAATAAGACATTAGGTCATCACAAAGGAGCCCAATGTTACTATAGTATGCCGAATCTTCATCTTCACCATCCTTCTCTATTCAATCGCAATCAAAATTCTTTGCTGCCCTGAATATGTCAAGTCGAAGTCACTCATTACCTAGGGCTATCTCCATACACCTGGATGCACAATCAATGTTTACTCGGGCTGTCGCTAGAAATGGGCGACCCAAAATGATTGGTGCATCTCAGAGATTAGGAGGAACCTCCATATCGAGAATGAAAATGTTTGCAGGAAAGCAGAATTCGCGAACTTTTACGATCACGTTCTCAACCACCCCCCTCGGTGTTTTTACTGATCTATCAGCTAGCTGAATCATGACCGAGGTAGGCTTTAACTCCCTAAATCGAAATGGATCAAATACGGTAGTGGGAGTTAGGTTGATGGACGAACCTAGATCTAGAAGGTCCCGATCAAATGGAGAATCCTGCAAGAAGCAGGATATGAGTGGGGTACCAGGGTCTTTCTTTTTCGGTGGCAAGTCGGCTAGAATCATGGCACTAGCTTCTTTTGACAATATTGGCTGTCGTCCAATTCTAGGCTGTCGCTTCTGGGTATAATAGTCCTTGAAGAACCTAGTGACAGTGGGGATGTGATCAATTGCCTTGAGGAGGGGGACTTGAATATGTACTTCCTTGAACATTGACTTCAGGTCCTCAAAATTCTGCGTGTCCCTCTTCCGCACTACATTTTGTGACAAAGCCCCAGGAAAAGGGACGGGAATCTCAGGGTCAAGTGGCCTCTTACTCTTATCCACCGTAGGTGGCTCCTGAGATGAAGAAGGAGTCGAACTTTCCTGCGACGAAGGGTAAGAAAAATCAGCACCCACCTGCCTATGTGGTGGGTTGAATGTCTTCCTTCCACTTGTCAATGAGACAGCATTTGCATCAGCTTGCTGTCCATGAGGTGGTGGGAGAGCGGAAGGGGCAGAGTATGCGGGGTTCTCCTCAATGAAGATTTTGTGTTAGAACTTAAATCCAAAAACGATTCTCACTTTAGACATCCAATAATAGGATCAGACATTGAATAAGTTGATTGTCACTTGACTGGACTTCTATATCACTCTAGACCCAACTCTAGAAAATTTGGCTACAGTAATCATAGGTCCATCCATCAATTAGTCGACCTTTACTCTCAAATAAGTCATCTGATCACTTGATTAGACATCACCTGGCATGTTCCTATTGACCTATCTTTTGGAGCCTTTTTATTAGATGTCTACTGGTCGAGACGATTCTCCCTTTCAGAAATAATACGTAAGAAAAATACATTGTCGTAGTAAATAATGTGGTGGAAAAACTCTTGATCAAAAACTAATAAAAGTATACTAAAAATAAACCACAAAATCAGGTCGTATCCATAAGGAAGCACAACCAATAAATCACCAATATTTGCAGCGTTTGAGTACGTTGTATGAGGCTTAATGTGATGCAAAAATTAATTTGACGATTAGTTGTAGCATCAAACCAACATGAGAATAACTTGAATCAGCAGTAACATAAAGTATGGAGAATTAGAGGGTCTGAGAAGTAATTACCCACAATATAAAACATTATATCAAAAGCAACTTCTCTTTAACCATGGTCATTTAGTCTAATTGACCTCCTCTTGTAGCAAAACAAGGGAGGTTGATTCCCCTTGGCGTGCACATGGAGGGAGTCGCGGCTGGCAACGTGGCTTGTCAAAGGAGTAAGGTTAGAGGAGAGGAGCACCCCAACGGTGGTGCGGTGGTGCACGGTGGTCGGAGCTGCCGCCGATGACGAGGAGGAAAGGCATGTTCTCTCTATAAGTTCCTTTGTGCTCACTCACTCTCTCTTTTCTTTTTCTCTTTCTTCCTTTTGTTTTTCTTCTTTCTTTTCTGAGATCACATATCTTACCAGATTTTGTAAATGTACTGAATATTTGGTGGCCTCACATGGCATTCACACTTCAAGTAAAGTCCTAATAACCCTACAACTAAGTTAGAAGTCCTCAGCCAGTATTTGGGCAATCAGAAATACTGAAAAGTAGGTATAGGTCATATTTGGTGGATCGCGATGGGTATTTTGTGACCTTAGAAATATTGACACATAATGAAAAATGAAGATAAAACATAAACTTGAACTATTTTCTTTTTCTTTTTTTATTTTTTTATTTTTCTAAATATAAATCTTCTTTTCTTTTTTTTCTTCTTTTTTTTTCTATTACTATACTAACATAAAATGATGCATACTTTTATTTATGAGGTATTATTAGGAATGATGATGGTCAAGAGGATATTGTGTAGCTTATTTGGTAGAAGTGCCTACTCTTGGCACTGGGAATAAATGGATAGGACAATCGTATTTTTAACCTTTGACATTACTACCCTCCTTCAACTGAGGACCCTATGAAGGATGGTCTAACCATCCACCATAGTCATAGTTTTATTCAGACTCAATCTTTGTGTATATGCCTTATTAGGTGACTTTCCAGAATTCACACAATGTTTGCACGTAGGAATAGAGAGTGAAGACTATGCCTAACTATGATGTATCCTCATCTAATTATCCAAAACTTAAGAGTCCTTGCACTAGACTTAGTGCACCAGTAGTCTCTTTACTTCTCCTAACAAATATTAGGTGGATCTAATAGAAGATAGTATGCTTGACTCCCTATTAACTGTCCAAGGGTTTAGCAGACTAAAAATACTTATTGATTTTCTACAAAGATCTATTACCTAGTCTACGTGCAAGTGAAGTAATTGTACTGTATTCTAAATTTAAGAAATATTTTAGGAAGTAAATCTTTAATGAAACTTCTTTGATAAAATTTCAGCTAGAGACTAACCAATTCAGCTCAAGAAAATAAAAGAGATTTTTTTTCTTTTTTTGCTAATGCATTATCCTAAATGCATGCAAATATTTATAAATGCTATAAACATCCTTAGGTTATACCCCCCTATGCCTAAGACTGACAATGTCTTCTTTGGAAAAATAAAAACATAAAAGAATATCACTTGAGGAGGAGAGTGGGACGAGCTACGGCTCCTCAAACTGAAGTGCATCCAAAACTTGGCCATCTGAAAGAGTAATATAAGGTTTAAGTCGTTGGCCATTTACTTTGAAGCTCGCACTAGAAGTAGGGTTTCGAATTTCTACTGCCCCATGAAGGAAGGTATTGTTAACAACGTATGGCCCATCCCAGTAGGACTTGAGCTTTCCTGGAAATAATTTAAGTCTAGAATTGAAAAGCTAGACCCACTAGTTGGGCTCAAAGGCCTTTCTATTGATATGCTTATCATGGAAGACCTTTGTACATTATTTGTAAGCTTGAGAAGTTTCATAGGCTTCATTATGAAGCTCCTTAAGTTGACTTAACTCCAGCATTCGTGCCTTTCCCACTTTATCCAGATTTAAGTTAACCTTTTTAATTGCCCAATAGGCTTTGTGTTGGATTTCAATGGGAAGGTGGCACGCCTTTCCGTAGACAAGACACAAATGAGACATGCCCAAGGGAGTCTTATATGCTATTTTGTAGGCCCAAAGAGTATCATTTAGTTTTTTAGACCAATACTATCGGTCGGGCCTGACAGTTTTTCTAAAATTTGTTTAATCTCCTTATTAGACACTTCAACTTGTCCACTCATTTGGGTATGGTAAGGTGTGGCTATCATGTGGTTGACTCCCAAATTTTGGAGTTGTCTTATGAAGTGTAGTTCTTGAAGTGGGGTCCTCCATCACTTATGATTATCCTTAGGCACTCGTACCGGGAAATGATGTTAGCCTTACCAAAATCCAAGACCACGGAATGGTCATTAGTCCGCGTGGGTATGGTTTCTATCCATTTCAATACATAGTCCACAGTCAAAAGGATGTATTCATATCTAAAGGGCACAGGAAAGGGACCCACGAAGTCGATGCTCTAGAAATCAAAGATCTCAACGGGGAGAATAGGTTGTTGGGGCATCTCATCCCTTTCTCCGATGGTTCCCATCTATTGGCAACGTAGACATGTGCCCACATATGTATGTGCATCTCGGAATAATGTGGGCCACTAAAAGCCAGATTGAAGAACCTTATGGGCAGCCTTATTTCCACTAAAATGCCCTCCACAGTGGAGGTCATGGCAGAAACTCATAACACTCATTTGTTCTTCATCAGGGATGCGACGACGGAAAAGCTGGTCAGGGCCTATTCTAAATAGCTTAGGTTCTTCCCAGTGATAAAATTTAATGCCAACAAGAAACTTGTCTCACTTCTGCTTGTCCCAAGTACTGGGGGTAATGCCTATGACCAGGTCGTTCATTATGTCAGCGAACCAAGGAGTTTTGGCCTCCACGGCCATTAGAGACTCATCAAGAAAAGTCTCTTTGATATTGCCAACAGGGGTTGATGCCTAACTGGGGATCCTAGATAGATGATCTGCTACCACATTCTCAACTCCTTTCTTATCATTAATTTCCAGGTCAAACTCTTGGAGCAACAGAATCCAAAGAATTAAGTGAGGTTTGGTGTCCTTTTTAGCCAGAAGATGCTTTAAAGTAGAATGATCAGAGAACACCACAACCTTGGATCCCAAAAGATAAGACCAAAACTTTTCCAAATCAAATACTATAGCAAGAAGTTCCTTTTCAGTGACCGTGTAGTTTTGTTGAGGATCCGTAAGGGTCTTGCTAGCATAATGCAACACATGAGGTTTGCCATCAACCTGTTGACCTAAGATCGCTCCCACTGCGAAATTAGAAGCATTACAGATTAACTCAAATAGGAGGGTCCAATCTGGTGCTTGGAGAATCGGCACAGTAATAAGGGCTTTCTTCAAGACTTGGAAAGCCTCACTACACTGTCATCAAAATCAAAGGAAGCATCCTTCGCTAATAGGTCATAGAGTGGCTTAGAGATTTTACTGAAATCTCTAATGAAGCTCCTATAGAATCCAACATGGCTAAGAAAGGATCTAACTTGACAAACATTCATGGGCGATGGAAGCTTAAAGATGGAATCAATTTTTGCAGCATCCACCTGTAATCCTCTCTCGGAAACTACATGCCCCAACACAATGCCTTTCTAGACCATAAAGTAGCTTTTCTCCCAGCTAAGCACTAGCTTGGCCTCTTTACAATGGGTTAAGACTTTATCAAGGTGCGAAAGGCATAGGTCAAACGATGAGCCGTAGATGGGGAAATCATCCATGAAAATTTCTACAAACTTGTCGATCATGTCAAAAATGATAGCCATCATACAACGTTGGAAAGTGGCAGGAGCATTACATAACCCGAATGGCATTCGGCGGAACGTAAAAGTGCCATACGGAGTGGTGAAGGTGGTAAGCACCTGATCATCAGGAAAGACGGCTATCTAATTATACCCAAAGTACCCATCAAGGAAACAGAAGTACTTGTTCCCTGCCAGTCGTTCCAAAATCTGATCAATAAACGGTAAGGTGAAATGGTCTTTCTGGGTAGCCGTGTTCAAACGGCGATAATCAATGCAAACCCTCCAACCAATTGAGGGTCTAGTGGTTACCAACTCTCCATGGTTGTTCTCTTTCACAGTGTTTCCTACCTTTATGGACTCCACATGAATATGACTGACCCATTTACTATCTGAAATGGGATAGATAATTCTTGCATCTAGCCATTTTAGAATCTCCTTTTTAACAACCTCCCGCATATTGGGGTTGAGCCTTCTCTGCATGTCTCGAAAGGGTTTCACAGACTCATCTGTGTATATATGATGCATGCAATAGGAGGGATCAACACCCTTAATATCAGCTATCGACCAAGTAATTGCTTCCTTGTGCCTTTGTAAACACTCAAGCAGAGCTCCCTCTTGTGATTCAGATAATGCAGACGAGATAATAATGGGGAGTGTGTCATTAGGGCCAAGGAAAGCATACTTCAAGGTGCTCGGGAGGGGTTTCAGCTCCAACTTAGGAGCCTTTTGGATTGAGGGTTTAAGTTGAGATGTCCCTACCTCAGGTAGCGGATCTACCTTCACGATCCAAGGTGGAGGTAGAGACTCTATGTGCCCCCCAGCAATTCTTCTAATTTGGGTATATCCCCTTTAGTTTCTTCAACAGTCGGAGGATGGTCCTTAGATATGACCATTTGAAGGGGATCTCTACATAAGAGGGCTAGAGTAGTGATCGCGTTTTTACACGGTTTGTTAATTTAGTGTTTTAAGTCATTGCAACTCACAAAAATAGATTCGCTTTTAAATTTCTAACCTAAAGAGTGGAGTATCTTGGGTCATCCAAGGAGGTGATGTTTTGCAAAAATCAATCTCTTGCTCAAAAATGCAACTCAACTTTCTTTTTGTTCTTTTTCGAATATATGATTTTTAGGGTTTTTGATTTAACAAGGCAATACAAAGTTGGTGGTAAAAAAAACAAAACCTACTTTAGCAGCTAGGTGGCAAAGTAACCTCTTCCCAAGCTCACCCTAGGCAAGTGAAGGCCTACGATAATTGGTAAGAGGGTGTGAAAGTCCTAAAACAAAACCAAAGTAGATAATAAAATGTACTAGATTAGGAAAGTAACTTTATAAAAAAATCAGACTTTTGTTCTACACTAGTAGATGAAAGCTTATAACAACAATGAAAATATAAAACAAGTGAAACATAAGTCCTGGTTGATGAAGATGGTGAAGCGGTGAAGCTCCTTGCTCCAAGCTTAGTGGCTCCTAGGCTTGAAAAGGGCTCCTCCTTCTCGTTCCTTGCTATGCTCCTCCAAGATGGTGTCCTCCAAGGTGGAAGCTACCACCTTCAATAATCTCCTTCAGGGGTGGGCATGCACCACCCTTTCTTCTCCTTTCTTGGCCATCCTCTTGGTGGTGAAGATCCTCCTCCTTCTTGGTGTGGCACAACGGGAAGGAATGGGGAGAAGAGGGCACCAAGGGGGCAGGTGATGTGCCCCCTTAATCTTCCTCTCTATCCCTTCTTCTTGGCCGTGGGTTTAGGTGGAAGTAAGGTGGAAATTATCTAATGGGAGGATGAAGAAAATGGTGGTAGGTTATGGGTTTTTATAGAGTGGGATGGGGGTAGGGTTGGCGTGAATAGGTGGAGGGCTAGGATGGAGTTTGGTGGTGGTTATGGGTGGTTAATTTGATCCTAGGGCTAGGGTTAATTGGCACCAACCTAGGGCGTGCCAGGGGGGGTAGCTATGGTGGTGGTGTCCCTTGAAGTTGGTGCCAAAATAGGTCTTCTAGGAGGGGTTTAGGTGGAGCCATGTAAGGAAGGGTTGGGATGTATTTGGTGGATGGATGGATGGCCATGATGGGGTCTTAAGTTGGTGCCAAAAGAGAGGCTTCTAGAAGGGAGGTTTTGCCACCAACTTTAGGTGTCTTTTGGAGGAGGTTGAGGGGTGAAGGGATGGCTTGGGTTGGTGCCAAAACAAGGGTGGACTAGGTAGAGCTTAGGTGGACTAGGTGGGCTTAGTTTGTGTAACTAGTTAGGGTTAAGTTGTAGGTGGTGGATGGCCAAGGGATCTGGAGTCTTGCTAAGCTAAGCTAAGCAAAGTTAGCTTAGCTAGTAATGGAGTAGAGGAGGAGGCAATGGGAGATAGGGTTTGTTGAGAGGAGCTGGACAGAAGAAGTCTGGAGCTGAACTGGAGCTGGCAACTGCTAAAGAGGATGGCATGGAGCTACTTTAGCTGGCTTAGCTTGCTAGTTCTTTGCTAGCTGCTAAGCCAACCTAAAGTAAGATGGCTTCTGCCACAAGGAGCTTAGGTGAGCTAGGTCTGGTGCTCCCGGGGAGGATCAAGATGGTTGAGGTAGCTAAGGTAGCATAGCTCAACTGAGTTGAGCTAAGTTGAGTCCCCGGGAGCTGGACTTGAGCTTCCAGAGCTGAAATGAAGTCATTCAGCTAGCTGGAGTTGAGTAGAGCTGGATGTAGCTGGACCTAAGCTGGGGTGAACTCCAGTCAATTTATCTGAGCTAGCTAGAGCTCCTTGTGAACTAATGGGAGCTGAGATGGGTTAGACTCAGCTAAGTTGAGCTGGATCTGAGCTGACCTAAGCTAGGGTGAGCTAAGATGAGCTCTCTTGAGCTGCCATTTAACTGAGATGAGCTGAATGGAGCTAGGATGAGCTAACCCTAGTTCAGGTGAGTTGGATTCCAGTTATGGTAAGCTAGATCAAGCTGAGTTCTAGCTGGTGAGAGCTTCTCCTTCACCAATTGCCTTCCTTGGTGTTGGGGTTCTAAGGATCTGGCAATCTGTATATTGCTTACACTCACAAAAATGCATTAAAAAGATAATAAAAAGTGCAATGCATGACTAACCTAACTAATGCATAAATGCAGCTCAAAAACCCATTTGCGGAGCAAAATCCTGAGAGCTAGGTTTATTTTAATGCATAGGAATGATGATAAACTGGTGTTTATCACACCCCCATGCTTATCTTTTGCTAGTCTCTTAGCGAAACTTTAATTTTTACAAAATGAATTTTTTGGGAAATCTAATTTTTTTGACTTTTGAGGAGAAAGAGATTATGGGACCTTGGTTGTTTTAAACACAGGAAGTAAGGGATTTTTCAAAGATAAACATCGGGATTTATTTTTGGATCCAAAAATTAGATAAAACGAGATCAACATATCCTCTAGAAAATTCACATATTAACCCCTTGTTAATTCAAATGACTTGAAATTTTTGTTTTTAGGATTTTTCTGGCTCTTGACTCTGATTCGCAACTTGCAATAACCTTTAAAACCTTGTCTCCATGCTTGTGAAAAGCCAATATATATAAGGGCGTGTTTTTGGTTTAAAACTTTTTTTTTGTCCCCCATGCTTATTTCTAGCTTAGTCTTAGAACAGATGAGTCAGGATCATCATTCCTATTACCCATCCTTAAGGGGGCTCTGGCGCCTGTACTTCAAGATAGCATTGTTCATGACACCACCCAGGAGCTTACAACCCTAAAACACAATGCGGTGTAAAGGGGCGCTCCAAGCAAACTCAAGGTGTTGCTCCGACACTATAGGTAGAGTACCGTGCAAGACACTTGAGCTGCTAAAATGCACTTTAATGGTCCATCTAAAGATATGAAATATAGATATGGAGCAGTGCTGAGGTGGTAACATGTTGACATCACATCCTCAAAGGAGGCATTTTCCTCCTCGGTAGTGGGAACTCAAACCAATGATTTGCTTCAGACTTTTACTAAGGCCAACAAGAGGTTTTCCTAATTTTTAGTAGTTTTTTAGGTGTTGGCTTGTGTGTGAAATTTGACATAGGAAGTTCCGTAAAAAGAGCATGCTTTTGAATCAGAAACTAGGCCAAATACTTTCCATATTACAAAAGAAGATGAAGTCACTTGAACTATCATGAGTTTAGGTGGAATTTTAGAGAAGGATATCAGATCTAGTCTAAATATAGACCCTGAAATTCTAATGATCAAATCCATATTGATTAGCCCATATTTATGGGCTATTTAAGTATTTAAGTGCCTAGACATTAAGTTAATTCCAATATTTATTTAGCACAAATTAGGATGTAAATAGATTAATTCATATTTTTAATTTAATTACATAATTCATGCATTGCATTCATGTTTAAATGCATTTAGAATTAACTTAGAATTGCATTCATTTAATTAGTTAACCAATTAGGTACATTGCATGCATTAATTTAGGTTAACATAAAAGTTGAGGGTTTGTATATAAATAGCCATAATATTTTATCATTATATTTTTATTCTTCTTTTACGTGCAACGGCTGCATTTCTTCCTCCAGCTGCTGCAGTGAAGAACCCAACCAAGGAGGAGCAGATGTGTTGGATCTAGTCGGGGCAGCTTATTTCAAAAGAGAGGAGGAGGCAACCGAGCTCGAAAGGCCTCCACCCCCGACCCACCACTGTGCAGAGAGTTCATCTCTCGTCCATTCCACACCGCCGGCCTCAACCGTGGCGACGAGCCTCCACCACCGTGGGCGTGTGGTGTGACAGGCCACACCGCCATTCGGAGCTCGTCCACATTACTGTGAGCACCTCAGCGTGCACTACCCTCACCGTCATCACCAACAACCACCACCTCAGCCACTGCATTTTCGTCTCCTCAGTTAGTTAAGACGTCCGGGAAATTTCCGGACGTCTGAAGCTTCAACCCACACTCCAACAACAACCGGTCGCTCACTCCACGCCCGCACCCCTCCGGTTGCACACTGGCATCACCTCCTGCAGCAGCCACGCGCACACCCTGCTGCACCCCATCGCCAAGCCCGTCAGCACCGCATGCTCTTCTCTGTGCGTGCATTGCCTGCACACTTCCGCCCCACCTCCTGCAGCATCCACTCCAGCTCCAACCACCAGCCCACACATGCCTCTTCATCATCTCCAGCCTGCAGCCGCGCCCGCTCCTTCTGCACCTCACCACCTCCACTTCACGCCCGCATCACACCACCCGCACACACAGCAACAAGACCGACCGCTCCTTCACACCCACGTCCCTCCAGCTGCACAAGACCACCAGTGCCTCAACTCGCCTCACCTTTAGCGTGCTCACCTCTCACGCGCCCGCCTTGCAGCCTGCAGAGAGCACCTACTGCAGTGCCCACCTCCAGCACGCAGCAGAACCTGAGCCTTCCACCTGCAGAGCCTGCGCCTGCTCCTTGCAGCACGCCTACCAGCAGCCTGCAGCAGCACCATCTCTACCCACCATGCGCCTTCCTTGCAGCGTCTGCCAGTAGCATCCAGCAACAGTGGCACATCTACAATAGCACCATCCTCGGCGCGGGCGCAAACCAGTGCGTGCATTTCCTCGCCAGAAACTCAGCCGCGCAACCCACCTTCACCGGAGCTCCATCTGGCTGGGTCCAGCCACCTCGCGACTCGCCGTCACCACCGCTGCAAAGCCCTCGATCCAAAGAACTTCCTCCGAGCTTCACGCCTCCGGCCGTTCCTTCCTCTTCGCACACAGCCAAGGGGAGGAAATCCCTTGTTTTGCTACAATACATGACCCATTAATATTTACATTTTCTGCCATTGTCATCTTTTATTAATATTTTATTAAATCTGCATTGCAAAAAATATCCATTAGTTGTTCAAAAATTGCCATTTCAGCATGTTCTCTTGATACTATCTTAATCTGAAGGCAAATTTGGCTCGATTCTCATCTAAATTAACTACAAACATACATTTTTAACCGATGTGAATTTAAATACGTCATTGCCTCCCTGTGGATACGACCCGCTCCTAATTTAGTGGTTATTTTAATTATTGATTAGTCGATTTTTCCACCACATAGAACTACAAATGACGCGACATTTTATGTAATAAACGACTGTAAAAGCGAAGAATAGACTCGTCAAATGGCGTCGTTGCCGGGGAGGCAACAGATGCAATAATTTCACCTAATTTTATTTTGATTATTTCTCAATTGCACAGTGATTTGACCATTTATTATTTTTTTTCTGTGTGAGAAATTTGTGCGAGGAACCAGCCATCGTGAGAGGCGACCCTTGATGTCGCCAAAAGAGGAATTGGTAGAGCTACCTTGCAAAGGAGGGGAAGGACGAGGATGCGACATACATTTAATCGCTAATTTGATTAGAGTAGGATTAAGACTTTAGATTTAATTTTTCATTGCACTTTTAATTTGAAACCCTTGTTCTGGGATATATTCTAAGGGGTTTGTTCCCCGATTTTGTTTTAGGCCCATGTGAGTAATTTTTGGGAGCCTGTTCCCTTTTCTTTAGATTTAGGTTTTTTTTTAATTTATTTTGTGGATTGTTTACTTTTATTTGCTTGTGCATAAGTAGTTTAAAAAATAAAAAATAAAAATGAGCTGCCTGCCCCAAGGACGAACCATTTAGGTCTATATGAGCAGCCTCTAGATTTACTTCTTTGCATTGCATGCATTGTCGCATCGTTGATTGCTGGAAGCAAGGTACGCATTCTCTTACTTTGCATCCTATTCTTGATCACGCATTGCATTTGGACTTAACGTGAAGACCACCTAATCTATATTGAATAAATCTAACAAGTGGTCACATATTTTCTAGAAAAAGGACTAATTAAAGGAGGGACATTTTAAAAACCAAGGATTTGATTTTCAAACTTGGCGTGCGATTCAAAATTCAAAATCTTTTGCAGTGTATGCACACTTATTTCGCTTGCACCATGGCACGCTTTTAAACACTCCTTAGGTTTGGAAATACTAGGACAAGAGCCCTCCTATCGTTGGATTCTGAAGTGTTCGGAACTTGAGATCAAAGGTTTTGTAAATCCAAAGAGGGGGATACCCTGCCATGGATTTTTGGGGGTAGTTGAGAAGCACCGTGAAAGCACAGCTTCAAAGGAAGGCTTAGGCCTACTTGCATCCCTCGATTTTCCGTCTTTGGAGTTGCTTTACCATTTGAGATTTAGGGAAGAACACTTAAGCTCCAACTAGGTCTTCTTAGGAGAGCCGTAGGTCAAAAATAAGCACCTAAATTGACTGAACAAATTGTATTGTCACCTACAATTTGACTTAAATCAAAAGCCTAAATTGGGAAAGACCTAAAAAGTCCTTTTTGAATTGTGCTTTGCTTGGGGAATTCTGATTGAGGTGTGAGTTAGAATGGACCACATTGATTTTCATCCTTTCACATCTTGCCCACACCCCCACTCTGCATTCTTCGATCCCATACGTCGAGATGGTCCATCCCTTGATGGACATAATGACAATCATTGGGATCCGTTTTACTCTTATTATAGGAGTATTGGCTTGGTTAAGCCCCAAATCAGTGAGCAAAACCTAGGAGCAGGGTTTGCTTTGCCCAATGTCCCACACACCATAGAAATACCCAACCCACCCTCCCTGAAAAATTATAATGGTTGGATAGACACTCCTGGGTACTATAAGCTTGAGCTTGAATTCTCTCATGATAGAAATGACCTCTCCTCTTGGAAGATGGAAATACAGAAAATGCAAAATGAAATGATTGAATTGTTAGGAGAATCTTCAAGAGCAGGCCAACAAGAAAGAGATGAAATTAGCCACCCAATCTACCCCATTGAGGATGACGTACACCCCTCTATAATAGATGCATCTCCCGTGGGAAAGGCACACTTTAAGTTGGAGGGAAATTATGGGGAGAATAGCTACTTTTCGAGGATCGATTTTGAAACCTCGCCATTAGATGACACTTCCTCAAGAGATCCACGCCTTAAGTGGGAGAAAGATACATATGAAAGTAGCTATGCATTGGATGAAGAAAGGTGGCAACCCGAGGAAGATGATGATAAGGTTGAGTATCCACCTGAATGATATTGGAGTCAAAAGAAGGGAATGATGGTATCATTGGAAGACCTCGACCCAGATGATAGTATTTTCGTGACATTTGATGAAGTGGGTCGAAGTCAAGTTGTTAATCCTACCCTCCCTTCTGATCACGAGATGGAACTCAAGCCCACCCTTAGGGAACCTAACCCTGAAAAAATTGACCTATTTGAGGAGTCTGATGTTACCAATATAAACCATTTACCTTAGATAGAGCACCCTAGGGGATCTACTGAAATATTAAATGATTCTAGACCTCGGGTATATGATGAATCATATGATGAGGAGAAAGACGAATTATATGAGGAACCTACATTCAAGATTTGGAGTGACACTAAGGGTGATTATGTCTTATTTGAAGAGTTAGCCCCTGAGGATGTCACAAATTTAACCAAATTAGGTTTCCTTAGCACAACCATTGGTGATTTTTCTCCTCATGATGAAATGATGGAAAATTTGGAAGAAACTTCTAAGATTTATGTGGATTCACATATAGACTCCGGGGAAGATTTGAGTAAAGAACAAAAATCCGGGGATGACATTGATAGGATAATCCCTAGATTTGTTGCTTCCAACCTTCCTTCATTCATTTCGAAGTCACCCTTTGATTCACTTATATCTGAAAGCAAAATTGTGTCTCCTGATGAAGAGCAGGAAGATAAATGTGATGGTGCAAGGAATGCTAGGGATGCAATTGAGGATTTGGAAAGAGTGTTAGGGATGGACACCGAGATGATTAAACCCAACCTAGATCTTATGGCCATCCCGCAACCTCGAAACTTGGACACCCTAGACGATCCTTGCCTTAGAGAATTGCTCACTTTTGTTCTGACCGGGGGGCTTAACAAACCAATATTTCCCGTAATGGAGTATTAGGTATGGATTGATGATTTCTTTAGTCAATCCATTGCCCTGGGGGTTTATCTCTGCACCATTCCTTCCCCATTCCTTTTAGAGTATCCTTGTCATCCTCCACCTACCCCTTTGGAGGTTGCTATACCTGTTTATCCTTTAGAACCTCCTCTGGTGACCTGGGAAGATTTCATTCCCATCTTAGTTGGGCGAGCATTTGCTATTGGATTCATCATCAGCTTGCCAACATCCTAGGTTACCTATTTTCTAGGCCAACATTACTTTGCTCATTTTTAGGGCCTATTTTTGCAATCCTTGAACCTGATTTGCAGGTTCTTTGGCTATTCGGCTGCTAACAAAAGAACGGCAGCCCAGCTCTGACCCAGGTAATATCCTTCTATGCAATGAGGACATTGCAGATTTTAGGCATGGGGGGTGTTTTTGGGGATATAAATAGCATAGTGCATTCATTGCATACATTTGCATTAAAAAAAAAAAAGTTTTGAGCTTAACTGCTAAGTCCTACATTCTTAAGCAAATCAGAACTCTAGGTTAAACTAAGTTAATTCTAGGGTAAAACTTTAGAAGCTAAATGAGCTACTAGCTTTAGACCTTTAGGGTCCTTTGTGGACTTAAAAACTTAAGTAGGAGTTAAGTTGCGAACCATTCCTCAAGAGGTTGAGGAAGGAAAGCTAGGGTTTGTGTTAAAAGGTGGGGTAGTACCTGGAGTCTTGTTTTACCTTTTGGTTTACGGGTCCTTGTAACCCAAGCATCCAAATTTCACACATTTGGTTTGGTAATCAACTTAATTTCTTTCTTTCTTAAAACAGATTTGGTTCTCTTAGTTTTGACTTAGGAGAGGCTTGAAAACACAATTTGATTGGAAGAGTTCCCGCCGCAGGAGAGGTGGAGTATATACTCACCTTGAGGATGCGATGATAACATATTACCTCCTCGGTGCTTGTCTCTTAGGATATCCATCCTACTGGGGGCATGTAAGCGCATTGTGCAGTTTAGGTACCATGGGCGGTCCTATCTCAAAGTGTCGATTGCCATAGGCATGAATTCGCTTAAGAAATCCATGGGCGATACCATCTCAAAGTGTAGATTGCCAGGAGTTCTTGGGGTCGCTATGGGCGGTGCTATCTCGAAGCATTGAAAGCTAGGCACCCTTCGAGGTTCGGTAATGGGGACAATGAATCCGACACAGACCTTGTTGATAGCTGATCTGAGGTTAAACTTAGGGGAATCAAACAAAAGTAAAATATATATATATATATTTAAAAAAATAATACTTTTTCCTTTAATTTAAATAACTCAGACCAACGCACATGCACGGATGCTTTAATCTCAGGGATCAATAAACCTTAAGGTAGAGTCAGAAATCAGGGAAACTCATGCCTGCAACTTGTCTTTAGCCGACCTAGTCTGTAACTTAGCAACTACTTGGGAACCTTAGGTCTAGAGTCTAAACTTAATATGTTTCTAAAGGAAGACCGATTGGGTTGACTAGTCTACTAGGAGTGCTAGGTTTTGCTTGGATTTGCTAGGGACTAGCAAAAACTAGGCATGGGGGTATTTGATTAGCCCATATTTGTGGGCTATTTAAGTATTTATGTGCCTAGACATTAAGTTAATTCGAACATTTATTTAGCATAAATTAGGATGTAAATAGATTAATTCATATTTCTAATTTAATTACATAATTCATGCATCGCATTCTTATTTAAATGCATTTAGAATTAACTTAGAATTGCATTCATTTAATTAGTTAACCAATTAGGTACATTGCATGCATTAATTTAGGTTAACATAAAAGTTGAGGGTTTATATATAAATAACCATAATATTTTATCATTATTTTTTTATTCTTCTTCTACGTGCAACGGCTGCATTTCTTCCTCCAGCTGCCGCAGTGAAGAACCCAATCAAGGAGGAGCGGATGTGTTGGATCTGGTCGGGGCAGCTGATTTCAACAGATCCTGCAGCATGCTCTTCTCCAACGCCAAGCCTGCCAGCACTGCATGCTCTTCTCTGTGCATGCATCACCGACACTCTTCCGCGCCACCTCCTGCAGCATCCACTCCAGCGCCAACCAGCAGCCGCACCCGCTCCTTCTGCGCCTAACCACCTCCACTTCACGCCCGCATCACTCCACCCGCGTCCCTCCAACTGCACAAGACTTCCGGCGCCTCAGCACGCATCACCTTCAAAGCGCTCACCTCCTGTGCGCCCACTCCAGCACGCCTGCCTTGCAGCCTGCAGAGCGCACCTGCTGCAGCGCCCACCTCCAGCTTGCAGCAGAACCCGTGCCTTCCGCCTGCAGAGCTCGCTCCTGCTCCTTGCAGCGCGCCCGCCAGCAACCTGTAGTAGCGCCATCTCTACCCGCACTGCGCCTTCCTTGTAGTGTCTACCAACAGCATCCAGCAGCAGCGACGTTCTTATAGCAGCACCATCCTCGGCGCACGTGCAGACAAGTGCGTGCACTTCCTCGCCAGAAACTCAGCCGCGCAACCCACCTTCACCGGAGCTCCGTCCAACCGGCTCCGACCACCTCGCGACTCACCACCACCACCGCTGCGAAGCCCTCGATCCAAAGAACTTCCTCTGAGCTTCACGCCTCCGGTCGTTCCTTCCTCTTCACGCATGGCCAAGGGGAAGAAATCCCCTATTCTGCTACAGTACGTGACCCATTAATATTTACATTTTCTACCATTGTCATCTTTTATTAATATTTTATTAAACCTGCATTGCAAAAAATATCTGTTAGTTGTTCAAAATTGCCATTTCAGCATGTTCTCTTGATACTATCTTAATCTAGAGGCAGATTTGGCTCGGTTCTCGTCGAAATTAACAACGAACATACATTTTAATCGATGTGAATTTAAATACGTCATTACCTCCCGGTGGATACGACTCGCTCCTAATTAAGTGGTTATTTTAATTATTGATTAGTCGATTTTTCCACCACATAGAACTACAAACGACGTGACATTTTATGTAATAAATGACTGTAAAAGCGAAGAATCGATTCGTCGTGTATCCTCATCTCTAGTTTGTTAAAGGTTAAATCTCATTGTACTAAAAGTGAGTTTCAACCTTAGTGCCAATTTGAAATTTTTTTCTCAAAAAGTTTTCAACATTTTTATTTTTATTTTTATTTTTTTTGGGTATGCATGTAGGAAAATAAAATGCCAAAAGAAAAATGCATGTTTTTAGGTTTTGAAAATCCTAAATCTATCATCAAAATTTAAAAAAACACCCCCCCATGCTTATGATATGCAATGTCCTCAAGCATTAGGAGGGAAAAGGCATCACCTTAGTTGAGGGCGGTCGGGTTTAGGATGGTCAAAACCTGGAAAAAGAAAGGAAAAAAGAAAGCAGGAAAAGTGATGGGTTACCTCCCATCCAGAGCTATCTTTTACGCCATTTAGTCGGGCATTAAGGTATGCACAGAAGACGGAAAATCTTGTAAATAATTGGACAATTGGATGCCTGCATAAAAGGCATCTTCTTCTGGACCCCGAGAAAAGTGATTAGAGGAAATATAGGGATCAAAGTTTGATGGGAAATGATAAGTGTAGATCGAGTTTGGCCAGGTTTCTAAATCAGGTTGAATGCCAAACTTGGACAAGTTTGGTGGCAGATCCAATGGAAAGGGTTTGGGGGAAGAATGGTGAAGGGTGGGTGAAATTAGAGTGGAAGGGTGGGTTAGAGAAAGGATCAGGGGAATCATCAGGAATGGATTATTGCTGAAGACAAGTTTCCAAATCACAGATTTCGCTGACCACAAATTTTGAATCTGATTCCTCAAAAATATTATGGTCAGTAAGGGTATCTATCAACATTGTCTCCTCCACCATATTTGAAATTTCAATATTTGAGTCCTCAAAAAAGTTGTCATCATGGAATCTCTTGGAGGATTTGAAAATATCTAGAGTGATAGTTTGGCCTGCGCAGGTGATATCCATTTTGCCTGTGTGGCAATTGATATTTTCCTTTGTAGTGGCCAAAAAGGGTCATCTAAGGATTATTGGGGCATTCAATAAAGATTCGAGTACCTCAATGTCAAGGACCAGAAAGTCTGCAGGGAAGACACAATTCTGGACCCTGACCAAAATATCCTCAACAATCCCACGAGGTTTAATAATAGATTGGTTGGCTAATTGTAGGGTAACCTCGATGGGTTTTAATTCACCAATTTGAAACTCTTCAAATAAAATTGTGGAAATGATATTACTGAGGTACCAAGATCAAGGAGGGTGCGATCATAGGTAGTATCATTAATAATCACTGAAATTAATGGCACCCCCAGATCTTTCATCTTAGGAGGTAGCTTGCTCTGTATGATTGAGCTTACTATCTCCGAAAGATGTACCTATCCTAGATTTTTGGCCTGCCTTTTAGGAGTACAGATCTCATTCAAAAATTTGGCATAGGAAGGTATATATTTGATGGCATCTAGGAGAGGAATATTGACTTGCCCAAATAGATCCATGAGTTCTTCTGTGGTGGGCTCAGATTTCTTTTTTCTATTGGTGGTGGGGTAGAGAGCTTGTGGAAAAGGGATAGGAGTCGTGTCTTGAGATTTTTGTGTTTCTTTTTCTTCTTGATGGGGAGGTGGAGAGTCAATTTTCACAAGGATGGGAATTTCTCCAGGTTTTTGGGAAGGCCTGGGATCAGTGATGGTTTTCCCACTCCTCAATGTAACTTCATGTGCAGTCCGATTATTATTTGGAGGAGGTGGGGGGGCCTGTGGTTGTGGAAACCTGGGAGGCTGTCGAGGTGGTGGATTAGTAGGAGGCTGATTTGGGTAGTGTGGATTTCTGCTTGGATACTGGTTCCTTTGGTGATTAGGGTTGGGTATGGGTTGGGAGGGAAGATGTCCTGCAGGTCTTTGAGTGGGAGTAACCCCAATCTGATTATTCAGATTTGTGATTGTCCAGGTTACTTCCGTCATCTTTGTCTGCATGTCCTGCAGGGTTCTCATTATCTGGGCATTGATGTCTTGTTGGGATGGCCCAGGATGAAAAGTTGGATTAGATCCATACCCATTAAATTGATTGTAGGATCTATAAATCACAAGCACACTAGAAGGGGGGATGAATAGTGTGGTAAAAAAAATTTGCAAGACAAATCAACCCATAAAATGCACAAGATATATAGTGGTTCCCCTCACTTGGGTACTCCACTACCTAAGTCCCTGACTTAGGATTTTTAACCCGATTCCATCAATCTGGAGGAAATCAATTTACTAAAACCTGAAGTAATTAACAAGTTACCTCAACCCAATTACAAGATATTGAAAAGAAATAAAGATACAGGTGTAAGCAAAATATAAATAAAAGCTTACAACTAATGCCGAAGTCTCCAACAATTATATTTCTTAATATGAGTATGTAACTTAATCTAATGAGAATATTAAGAATTAAAACAAATAAATTTATCAAAGAAGAACATGATTGCCTTGATGACTTGTTGCAAGTGGAGAATGGCCTTGAGAGAATTACAACAAGACAAGCTCTGTTGCAGCTAGTCATTTGAGAAATGAAGGTGTAGGCAAAGATAGAATTTTTTGGCTTCTTGGTTGTGTGTAAAGGACACTTAAAGAGTGCTTACATAACCCACTAAGCACCTTCCCTACGTTTACTAGTCGTTAGTGGCAACTTGGGAAGAATAAGGATAGGTTTAATTGCAAAATAGTCGTTCAGATTGGTCACAATGGTTAGTTGGTACCGGTACTAAACTTTTGGTACTGGTACTGACTGCCTATGGTCAGCCCAACCAAGTCACCAGGTATCGGTACTCATGATGAGTACCGATACTTGTGACTCACAGATTTGGGTCCAGAGACCTACATGTACCGATACTAGTGATTAGTACCGGTACTTGTAAGGTCCAGGCAGAAACCAAGCGCACAAACTATGACCACTTGGTACCGGTACTCACGATGAGTACCGGTACTTGTTGTTCACAGTTTGGGACTTAGGACCAAACCTGTGCCTAGCATGTACCGGTACTTATGACCAGTACTGGTACTTACTAGAAGTACCACATTTTGTAAGTGTAAGTCAACTTTTAGAGATATCCAACTTACTCTAAATGACTTGACTTTGAAAAAAATTGATTTTGAGTTTTGAAATGAGTGAATCAATGATTTTCTGAACCCTAATTATCTCTACTTTGATTTTAACTCCTAGATTCTATTTTACTTGTTAGGAGACGTACAAAGATTCTAAAAAATAATTAATATAACAAAAACTAGTCTTCTAATCTTCTTCCTTCATATGCTATCTTGTTGCTTGCATCCATAAATTCTTTTGACCTGTAATACTTCATAAACACATTAGATTTAAAAATGGTTTTGTTAACACCAAAACACAGAAGAGAGATGGAACTAGGTTCCAACATTGATTTGGTTGGGGAGGATCCTGATTATTCCAGGAGTAGTTCGGGTAATTCTTCCAATTGGAAGAATTTTTAAATGACTCCTGGATGGTAGAAATATTTTGAGTGGGGTTATGTTGTGGATAGTTGTAATTCCCTGGTGAATCATGGGCAACCTCAGAATACTGGTAATAATCAACAGGAGTAGTGTTGAGATTATGCAAATTTTCTCTTCGTGGAAAGTTAGGTTGGGTTAGATATAGACTGTGTGGAGCTTGGGTTGTGGCAAGTCTTTCCTCAATCTTCTTTTGGATAATGTGAATCTGGTCAAGTTTTTGTGCAATCATTTGAAGATCATCTTAGGTTATAGGAATAGATTGAGTGCCTACTTCATAAACATCTAATTGCAGGTTTGGAGTTCTACAAAATGTGTTCATGGAAGCTTGATTAAATGAGTTTTCACTCATTTCTTCGAAAAGGTCATAGGCACTCTCAGCATCCTTATTCAAGAAGTTTCTGCCACACGAGGAGTCGACGAAACGTCGGATTTGATCTTCTAATCCATGATAGAAGATCTACATGAGCTGCCATAAAGGAATCTCGAGGTGCGGGTGACTTCTTAAGAGATCTTGAAATCTTTCCCAAGAATCATGAAAAGTCTCACCAGATTTCTGTTGAAAGGTCGTAATAAATCTTCGCAAGGAATTAGTACGACCTATGGGAAAGAATTTTTTGAGGAAGGCACTCTTGAGCTGAGGCCATGTGGTGATGGGTCGGCCAATGGTCATAGGTCCTCTTGCACATTTCAGGAGTGGGTTGTTTGTGCAAGAAGAGTTAGCTCTTCAAGGTGGCTGAATGGGTCTTCCCTAGGAAGGCCATGGAAGTGTTCAATCAGGTTCAGAACTACCAGCTTGATCTCGAAGTCCCCTTCTAGTCGTTCCTCATAATAAGGAGCATAAAAATCTTTTAGAGGAATGACAGGCTGTTGACGGGGTGGTGGGTTTGGCCTTTGATTGGCTAGGTTTTGGATGTTCCTAGTCAATGTTTGTTGATTGGCATTCAATTGAGCAATCTGCTCAGCCATCATAGTCAAGAGAGCAGGAGGGGGGGCTTGATGTTGTGATTGAGGCAAATTAGTATTAGGGAACTCCAAGTGCAGGAAGTTAAAGATGGGGGGTTTTGGGTGGAAGGGTCAGAATTAGGGTTTGTAGTAGGGTTAGAGGTGGGATTAGAGGTGGAAGTGGAAGGGTTAATGGACCTATTTTGTTGATTTCCCATTTTAGAAGAAAAAGAAGGAAAAAGCTATCTTTTTGCGTGTGGGGCGAAATCAAAAGGTCCCTCCAAGTGTGGATTTTGAGATCATCACCCGTGCATATAATGGAAGAACAGGAGGAAAGGAGAAGAGATGGAGATGAGAGAAACTGTACAAACAAGCAATCAAAATTCTAGACCAAACCTAAATGTGACTCCCTAAAAATAACCTAAGAATTGGTCTACCTAGGAAATAAGTAATTAATAGTGAATACCCATTCTGTCAACAAATCTAGCCAAGTTGTTTAAGGGGAGGTTTGGGCCCAAGCATTTCCCAGGAAAATCCCCAGGTGCTTGTACAAACCCACGCCTGTTCGTTTGACACGGCCCCTCAGCATGAACACCAGATATAGATGACAGAATTGATATTAACTAAAGAGAACTTAAGACCTAGATAGCAAGCCTAAGTTGATGAAACTTTAGGGGTCAAGTTGCTACAGATTTTAATTAGGTCTACGATACTAAAGTGTACATGGAATGTGGAGGGCATTGATTGGGTTATTGCCCTGTTATTTCAATTTTTTTTTGTGTATTTGCAAGATTGGAAAGTGGTTCCAATTCAAACAAGTTGTCACACAAAAAATTTTATGTATTTCTATCTTTTAGGATTTGCTTTAAATTAATGCATTTTAGGGTTTCCTTTCTTAAGACTTCAAACAAGTTTTGAGACTCCACAAACAAAAGGAAATCAAGTTGTATGAGTTGAGATCAATTTCCTTTTAGTGGTTTGTCTCTAAAAATGAAAAAGAAACTCTAATCCAATTGATTCTAGGATAAAAATTTAACTACCAATGGATCTCTTTTAAGCTTTTTGTATTAAGTAATGGTTCAAACAGATCAAATAACACCACTACTTTATGAAAAATCAAACAAGGATTCTAGAAACAATTTTTTTTTAGATTTTCGAAAATCTTTTAATATTTTGTTTGAATTTTTATTTGTACTTGTGTCAAAGTCCAGAAATGATATCCGTGGGTATTTTGGATTTTTTAGTGTCACCAATAACCTCAGAAAATTTTAGTGATTTTATATGATGTGTAGAATTTCATGAGGATTCAAAAAACCTAAATTTCACAAAAATTGGATGAGTAAAACAATTCTAAAAATTCATGGATAGTACCAAAATAGGAAGATTAGAGGGTGTAACCCCTCTGTAGTCCACGAATTTTTAAAAATTAAATACAAACTCAATTTGTTTGAAATTTCAAGCAGATGTTCCCAACTTGATTTGGAATCTTTGGGTGAAATTTCAAGATTTTAGTAAGCCTATGGTGTTCGAAATTGATTTTTCAAATCCAAACAAAGGTTTGGATCCAAAAAATAGAACACCCGCACTTAAGGTAGAGTGGAGTTTAATGGGGCAATCAATCAAACAATAGGTTTTAAAGGCACCACTCTACCAAAATTTGTTGTTCAAGATCTTGAAAACCAAGTTTAGTGTATTTTGGTAGTCTTTTAGGCTAAGTGTGACAAGAAAGAAGAACCCAACCTAGAATCGTGGGAAGTAAAGGAACTTTGAGCTCTCACTTCCAAATTCCCACTTTCTTCCTATAGTTCCTGCACACACAAGAAAGAAGAGAGGCAAGGGGATGAGATCCACTTCAAGCAAGAGAAAAATAATTTGCAAAGCCATGCCTCCCTGGCAATGGCGCCAAAAAGTTATTGCATTTTTGCGTGGTTTGTTAATTTAGGGTTTTAAGTCGTTGCAACACACAAAAACGGATTTGCTTTTAAATTTCTAACATAGATAGCGGAGTATCTAGTGTCGTCCAAGGAGGTGATGTTTTGCAAAAATAAATCACTTGCTCGAAAATGCAACTCAACTTTCTTTTTGTTCTTTTTCGAATATAAATTTTTTAGGGTTTTTGATTTAACAAGGAAATACAAAGTTGGTGTTAAAAAAAACAAATCCTACTTTAGCAACTAGGTGGCAAAGTAACCTCTTCACAAGCTCACCCTAGGCAAGTGAAGGCCTAAGATAATTGGGAAGAGGGTGTGAAAGTTCTAAAACAAAACCAAAGTAGATAATAAAATGTACTAGATTAGGAAAGCAACTTTATAAAAAATCAGACTTTTGTTCTACACTAGTAGAGGAAAGCTTATAACAACAATGAAAATATAAAACAAGTGAAACAGAAGTCCTGGTTGATGAAGATGGTGAAGAGGTGAAGCTCCTTGCTCCAAGCTTAGTGGCTCCTGAAATAGCGATCTTCGTTTTCGTTGAAAACTTTAACATAAAATGATGTGTCGTATTTAATTGCGTGGTAGAAAATCACCTTTCAAAACTTTTTAATTGTCAGAATCTAACCATGAATAGTTAGGTCGTCTCCACAGGGAGGAATTAGCCTATATAAATTAATAAATAGTGTCTCATTTATTCAAGAAACTCAATGGATATGCATGCTACTTCGTGCTTTTCTTTTCTCACATAAATACTCATTTTAACCAATTAATCAAGAATGTAGGTGCTATGATGCAAATTCACCATAATATAATATCATGTAAAATAGTGATTTCTATACTGGTAAGCACCGTAAATACTAATTTCTAAAACATAACTTGTTCTCCATAATCCATGCATTCAATCATTCATGTGATATATATATATGCAAATAATTCAGATGAAGTAGAAGGAGGACTATGCAATTTCACCACAATAATGTAATGCCTAAAATAAATGAATAGTAAACCTCACAATCGCATTTGTTGTAATTTTTAATCCCAACCAAAATAGAGCATTTGCTCTCTCTCTTCCTCGCAAGCGAGAGAGAGCACCGGTGGGGCTGTCGCGAGCAAGGGGTGTTGGTGAGGATGATGGCTATCCGATGGAGGCTGCAGCATCGATGGAGACGACCGGAGGTGGCCGGCCGGCGGAGGAGATGAGGACCAGAGAAGGCTGCTGCTGTAGCCGCGTGCTTGCTGTGAAGGTGCTGGTGGTTGCAGCGCGCACCTGCGAGCACGGGTGGCGGTACGGAGCCTGCCGATGGGCATACGCGTGCTTGCGGGTAGAGGCACTGCAGATGGGTGGCGTCAACGCTAGCGGGTGCGGGTGGCGAAGGCGGATGAGGCGACTGCTTGGTGAGGTGCACATGCCTGTGGTGAAGGGGCGCGGTTGAGCGGAGCGACCATGCAGCGCCTGCGGGGAGGATCTGAACAGGGTGGAGATGGGCGCACGGAGAAGGAGTTGGGCGCGCGCTTGCGGGTGGTGCTACGGCTGTTAAGCGTCTGCGAGCGCGACCTGGCAAGGTGAAGATGCGCAGCACCTTCAGGCGCAACTAGCGTGAGGTTGTGAAGGCGGGCGCTGGAGAGGGGTGGTAGGCGTGCCTGCAGATGGCGCAGGTGAGTGGTGCTGCGCTAGGGCGTGGTGCAAGATTGGGAAAGAGGCTTGGCTGGAGCTTGAGGTGGCTTGTGCGTGCTTGCGGGCGTAGGGGCGCTACTGAAGGTGCTTGTAGGGAGATGGGCGAGGGTGCTGTGTGGTCTACAGATGCGGGCGCCAGGTGGTGCTAGGGAGAGAGGGACGCGGTGCAGGCTTAGAGGCGGTGGTGAAGGAGTGGTGCGGGTGCACAGTGCATGCGGTGGAGTTTTTCCCCGTCAGGGGGAAGATGGCTTTTCAGTGCACGCCGCCTCCTCTCTTTTTAACTCCTCTCTCTCCCCGCGGGCGTGAGTTAAGGGATTTTCAAATCTCTTAACTATTTCTGGCCTCATTTGTTGAGGAAGTGCGGCGGAAGATTAACCCAATGTGTGGGGGGAGTTGCGGCTGTTATCAGATATGTGTTGGGGAAATTTATCCCCCCACCCTTGTTCTTTCTTAATATTATTCCTGCAATCATAAAAATAACAAAATCATTACATATAGAATGTTATAAACTTAAATCATGATGCATACAAATATTCTACAACTTAATTGCAGTTATTAACACACCTAAACGATACGATTAAAGTTACTTAGGCATAATATTAGTCCATTAAAATGGACTCATCAAATACCCCCATGCCTAAGATTTGCTAGTCCCTAGCAAAAATTAAAAAAATAGAAGTAATCAGAAGATTTCTTCTTTTCTTATTTCAAAACTTTAGAGATCCAAACAAATGTGAAGTGTTGATAGCCTAGGTAATAGTTCCAAATGAAAGAGCCAATTGGCATTGGGAGTTCGTACATCACCCTTGGCAAATATTTCTGTCGATATAGGCAACTACTTCCCTTGGGGATAAAGCAGACGATAATCTATAATTTGACCCCGACGTTTGGCTTAGGTAGGAGATATCGAGTTGAATGGATTTGTATTTGGTGGCACACATTCATCTGGTGCGACATATAGTCTAGTACTACAGACTCTAGATCTCTAGACTATTAGACAAGTCAACTCTGAGAAAGGCTACACAATTGTGCTCTCTTGATGTTCCTAGGCATTCTCTCTTTTATTTCTTTCTGAGATCACGAATCTCGCCAGATTTAGAAATTGTACTTACTATTTGGTGGCCTCACATGGCATCCACCCTTCAATTAAAGTCCTAATAACTCTACAACTAAGTTAGAGTCCTCAACAAGTATTCGGGCGATCAGAAATACTAAAAGGTAGGTATTGGTCATATTTGGTGGAATGCACAAGGTGTTCTGTTGCCTCAGAAACAATATTACATTAGAAACTTGGACTTTTTTTTTTGTAATATAACTATTTCTACTTTTTCTTCTTTCTGTTTCTTCTTTTCCCTTTTTTTTGTTTCTTTTTCAATCAACACAACACGATACGGACTTTTATTTACGAGGCATTATTAGGGATGATGATGGTCAAAAGGAAGTTGTGTGGCTTATTTGGTGGAAGTGCCTATTCCCGGCACTGGGAAGGAATGGATAGGACAAGCGTATTTCTGACCTTTGACATTATTACCCTCCTTCAACCGATGACTCTATGAGGGACGATCGTAACCATCCACCATAGTTATAGCTTTATTAAGACTCAATCTCTGTGTATCTGCCTTATTTGGTGACTCTCAGGAATTCACACACAATACGCATACAGGAACAGAGAGTGAAAACCACGCCTAACTCTGAAGTATCATCATCTAATTATCCAGAACTTAAGAGTCCTTGCACTAGACTTAGCGCACCAGTAATCTCTCTACTTCTTCTCACAAATATGAGGTGGATCTACTAGAAGATAGTATGCCTAACTCCCTATGAACTGTCCAAGGGTTTAGTGGACTACAAATGCTTATTGGTTTTCCTCAAGGATCCATTACCCAGTCTACGTGCACGTGAAATAAATATACTAGATTCTAAACTTAAGAAATAATTCTGGAAGAAAAACCTCCAAAAACAAAGGTATTTTGCTAGGGACTAACCCATTCAGCTCAAGAAAAGAGATTTTTTTTTTATGCTAACCTAAATGCATGAATACTTCCTAAAATGCAAATGCACTCCCCCATGCCTAAATCCTACAATGTCCCTATTGTAAAATTAAAACAGGAGGAGAAAGGAAAAATATCACCTGACACAGTCTGCTGGGTTGCCTCCCAACAAGCGCTGCATTTTCTATTAGCAGCCAGACTAAGAAGGAACCTATAAGTTTGGTTCCAAGCAGAAAAGGTTAGGCCCTAAGAATATGCGTAACAGCGCAGGCCTAGAAAATAGGTAACCACGGATGTTGGTGAGCTGATGATGTAATGTAATTCCAAATGCTCGCTAGAAGAAATGAAAACAGAAAATCTCGTTGGTACCTGGGGAGGTCTAGGTATAAGAAAGGGAATATGAAAAGAGGCCTCCCGAAACGGAATAAGTGAAGGATAAGAAGGATCCTCCAAAGCAGGACGGGTTTTAAAAGATATAATCATTATTAGTTCAAACCCTTGAATGGCGAGAGTAAAAGTACAAGCATCAATCCATACTCGCCATTCTATCCTAGGATGTACTGGCATGATATATTCTCCAGAAAGAATGTACATGAGCAGAGATCTAAGCCACGGATCGGTTAGGGAGTATAAGGGTTGTTTGTAGTGTTGGAAGGTAATGGTTAAGTCTAATGAGGACTTAGTTGGTGTTAGGTCCAATTCCAACAATGATTCAGATTGTGTACACTCCCTAAAAGTTGTAGACAACTTCAAGTTATCCTACCTAGCATTAATGATCGGAGTCGTATTTGAATCAAGGGTAGACTCCAAATTACAACTTTTTGATGGCAGGGTCAAAATGTAAGAAACATTATCATTCAGCTCATCCCCAGATTCGTTTGGTTCAATCAAATATTTATCGGGGTGTATTTGTGATTCATTAAGAGTTGGATCAGTATCCTCAATTATTTCTAAAGGAGGATCAGTTTTAATATTTTGGAGGAAGCCTATATCATTGAATTCGTCATTCTTCTCGGGGTATAAATCCTCAATTGATGTGTTTTCTTCCCGAGAGTCTCCCATAGACTTCTCATTATTTTGTTTGTCCTCCTCTAATATCAACTCCTATTTTGATGGAGGATGACTCTCAAAAGAAGGAAGGAATCTGGATTTAATCACATTATTTCTATCTTCTGGAGGTAAATCCTCAAATGATAAATAATTCTCCTGTGATTCGCTCCAGATTTTCAGTCCAGGTTCCTCAGTTAGGGCATCCTCATCCTCTGAATTAGACTTTTCATATCCCTGAGACCAGAATTGATCATCCTCTATTCCCTTAGGGTCACCTTCATTAGGTGCATTTGAATCCTCAGAATATTGAATGGTAGGTGTTGATTCCCTAAGTGGAGGGTCAAGAGTAGGCTCACTACGAGTAGAATGGGATTCCACCAAATAATCAAGAGGGGAAGTGATAGGAACAATATAACCTTGACCCGGGTTGGTAGGGGTAAGGAGAATACCGTCATTGGGGTCAAGGTCCTCAAGAGGTACCATCTTCCCTTGCTTTTGACTCCAATGTAGTTCAGGCGGATAATCACTATGATCATTGTGCTCTAGTGGCCGTGTCTCATTGGGAGAGTCTAAGTGATAGCTACATAAAATTAGATCCCTATTGTCATTAGGTTCCTCAGAATTATTTTCATGATCATGATCGTATGGGTAGGGATTAGGACTATTGGGAAGCGTGTAGCTAAGTTGTCTTATTTCTTCATTTAACTGTTGACTATTCCTCAACATCTCTCCCATTGATTCCATTATTTCCTTTTGTTGTTTTTGCATTTCTATCATAAAAGAGGAGAGGCTACTATTATCAGGTTGGGGAGGATAGTCAATTTCAGGCTCTGGTTGCCTAAGAGTATCGGTTCAACCTCGATACAGAAAATCATGAATGGTGGGAGGGTTGGGTGCTTGCATGGAAGTAGGGATTTCAAGGTTGGAAAATCCTGTTCCTAGGCTCTGCTCAAAAGTGGGAGTTATCAAGCCAGTACTTCCAGGGTAAGAATGAGAATGATCCCATGAATTGTCAATGTTCCCATCAAAAGATGGATACGCTCGGAGCATGGGATCCTGATTAAAAGATGGGAAGTATTGACTCTGATAATCTGAATGATAGGAGTAAGAGTAATCCATTTCTTTAAGCAAAACAATTTTAACTCTCTTAAGATTTAGCAAAAATTCAGAATATAAGCAGAAAACTTCCTAGAGAGTTCTACTGTCAAAGCAAATGCAAATTCAACGAAATCTATTTTTAGTAGATTGTAGGTCTTAGAGTTATATGTTTAGTTGGTGGCCAAACAAGTTTTGCAAAAATTACACTTCCTAGGCCAAACTTCGCTGTTACCTATAACCTACTCGCAAGGGATGGAAGTCTCGAATCGAGCCCACACACGAGGAACCGAAGTAACTTGGTGGATAGGCTTATTGATTTCCGACTAAATTCCCTTGTGGTGCAAAAGAGGAGAGGTAGAAATTTATCTAGTGACCTTATGTGAGGTGCATAGTGTCTCAAGTGTGCAAGCATATGATCGTGTTTTGATTTTTTGAAATTCCGCAAATAGGATCCTTTTGCACACAATTTTTAGTCACAGATTTTAAATTCAACCTCTTAACAGTCCCAATTTTTTTAAAGTGACCACTGAATTAATTTGATTCAAGCACTTTAGTGGTCTTAGATTTAGGTTCAATGCATATGCATGACAAGTAATTAATGCTCAAGAGAAGACGTACCTTACTCCAACTTTCTACGTGCAATGTATGAATGCAATGCAATAAAAATAAACTAGATGCTGCTCATTCAGTCCGATATGATCGTCCTATAGATATGCAGCTTCTAGCAGGCAGTTTGATTATTTTTATTATTATTTTTAATAATAATAGCAAATAGACCTAATCTAACTAACTAACCAAAATGCAGTTCAAAATAGTTCAAATAATCCTATAATCTAAATAAATCGGAACACACTCCCGCATACAAGAGCGATAAGAAATAAAGTAGCACTGGGGACACGTTCCTAAAAATACCCAACAAGGGTCCAAAAGACAGAATTTAAATTCTAATGTCTAACTAAATCTAACTAAAACCTACTGACTAAATCAGA
Organism: Thalassia testudinum; assembly: GCA_037157565.1. NCBI lineage: Eukaryota > Viridiplantae > Streptophyta > Magnoliopsida > Alismatales > Hydrocharitaceae > Thalassia > Thalassia testudinum. Next base: position 16,495,315 of record JAZHRO010000046.1, on the reverse strand, counting down.
AATAGGCTTCTCCGTAAGCCTATGTGTGTGGGATCAAGGCCCACATGTTACTGTTGCCATCCTCCAGGTGGCTTCATGGTCCACCAAAAAGATCGTCTCCGCCGTACGCGCCCGTCGCATCGCCGCGTGTTTTTGCACAGAAGAAAATCCACAGTTAGTAATTTAGAAAATCTTTCAAAATAGCATAAAAATAGCATAAAACTCCAAAAAATTAATAGGCATTTTCCTCCCTAGTAACGACGCCATTTGAAAGAGCGATCTTCGTTTTCGTTGAAAACTTTAACATAAAATGATGTGTCGTATTTAATCGCGTAGTAGAAAATCGCTTTTCAAAACATTTTAATTGTTAGAATCTAACCATGAATAGTTAGGTCGTCTCCACAGGGAGGAATTAGCCTATTTAAATTAATAAATAGTGTCTCGTTTATTCGGGAAACTCAATGGATATGCATGCTACTTTGTGCTTTTCTTTTTCTCACATAAATACTCATTTTAACCAATTAATCAAGAATGTAGGTGCTATGATGCAAATTCACCATAATATAATATCATGTAAAATAGTGATCTCTATACTGGTAAGCACCGTAAATACTAATTTCTAAAACATAACTTGTTCTCCATAATCCATGCATTCAATCATTCATGTGATATATATATATGCAAATAATTCATATGAAGTAGAAGGAGGACTATGCAATTTCACCACAATAATGTAATGCCTAAAATAAATGAATAGTAAACCTCATAATGGCATTTTTTGTAATTTTTAATCCCAACCAAAACAAAGCATTTGCTCTCTCTCTTCCTCGCAAGAGAGAGAGAGCACCGGCGGGGCTATTATGAGCAAGGGGTGTTGGCGAGGATGATGGCTATCCGATGGAGGAAGCGGCGTCGACGGAGACGGTTGGAGGCGGCCGACCGGCAGAGGAGATGAGGACCAGAGAAGGCTGCTGCTGTAGCCGCGTGCTTGCTGTGAAGGTGTTGGCAGTTGTGAGCGTGCCTGCGGGTGCGGGTGGCGGTGCGGAGCCTGCCGATGCATGCGCTTGCGGGTAGAGGCGCTGCAGATGGGTGGCGTCAGCGGTAGTGGGTGCAGGTGGCGAAGGCGGATGAGGCGGCTGCTTGGTGAGGTGTGTGCCCCTGCAGTGAAGGGGCGCGGTTGAGCGGAGCGACCATGCAGTGCCTGCGGGGAGGATCTGAATGGGGTGGAGATGGGCGCACGGAGGAGGAGTTGGGCACATGCCTACGGGTGGTGCTACGGCTATTAATCGTCTGCGGGTGCGGCTTGGCAAGGTGAAGATGCACAGCGCCTTCAAGCGCGGCTGGCTTGAGGTTATGAAGGCGGGCGCTGGAGAGGGGAGGTAGGCACGCCTGCAGATAGTGCAGGTGAGCGGTGCTCGCTAGGGCATGGTGCAGGATCGGGAAAGAGGCTTGGCTGGAGCTTGAGGTGGCTTGTGCGCACTTGCAGGCGTAGGGGTGCTGCTGAAGGTGCTTACAGGGAGATGGGCGCGAGTGCTGTGTGGTCTACAGATGCGGGTGCCAGGTGGTGCTAGGGAGAGAGGTGCACGGTGCAGGCTTGGAGGCGGTGGTGAAGGAGCGGTGCGGGTGCATAGTGCATGCAGTGGAGTTTTTCCCCGCCAGGGGGAAGATGGCTTTTCAGTGCATGCCGCCTCCTCTCTTTTTAACTCCTCTCTCTCCCCGCGTGCGTGAGTTAAGGGATTTTCAAATTCCTTAACTATTTCTCGCCTCATTTGTTGAGGAAGGGCGGTGGAAGATTAACCCAATGTGCGAGGGAGCTGCGGCTGTTATCTGATATGTGTTGGGGAAATTTATCCCCCCACCCTTATTCTTTTTGAATATTATTCCTGCAATCATAAAAACAACAAAATCATTACATATAGAATGTTATAAACTTAAATCATGATGCATACAAATATTCTACAACTTAATTGTAGTTATTAACACACCTAAATGGTATGATTAAAGTTACTTAGGCATAATATTAGTCCATTAAAATGGACTCATCAGCTCCTAGGCTTGAAAAGGGCTCCTCCTTCTCGTTCCTTGCTATGCTCCTCCAAGATGGTATCCTCCAAGGAGGAAGCTACCACCTTCAATGATCTCCTTCAGGGGTGGGCATGCACCACCCTTTCTTCTCCTTGCTTGGTTGTCCTCCTGGTGGTGAAGATCCTCCTCCTTCTTAGCGTGGCACAAAGGGAAGGAATGGGGAGAAGAAGGCACCAAGGGGGCAGGTGATGTGCCCCCTTAATCTTCCTCTCTATCCCTTCTTCTTGGCCTTGGGTTTAGGTGGAAGTAAGGTGGAAATTATCTAATGGGAGGATGACGAAAATGGTGGCAGGTGATGGGGGTAGGGTTGGCATGAATAGGTGGAGGGCTAGGATGGAGTTTGATGGTGGTTATGGGTGGTTAATTTGATCCTTGGGCTAGGGTTAGTTGGTGCCAACCAAGGGGGTGCCATGGGAGGTAGTTATGGTGGTGGTGTCCCTTGAAGTTGGTGCCAAAATAGGTCTTCTAGAAGGGGGTTAGGTGGAGCCATGTAAGGAAGGGTTGGGATGTATTTGGTGGATGGATGGCCATGATGGGGTCTTAAGTTCGAGCCAAAAGAGAGGCTTCTAGAAGGGAGGTTTTGGCGCCAACTTTTGGTGTCTTTTGGAGGAGGTTGAGGGGTGAAGGGATGGCTTGGGTTGGCGCGAAAGCAAGGGTGGGCTAGGTAGAGCTTAGGTGGACTAGTTGGGCTTAGTTTGTGGAACTAGTTAGGGTTAAGTTGTAGGTGGTGGATGGCCAAGGGAGTTGGAGTCTAGCTAAGCTAAGCTTAGCTAAGCTAGCTTAGCTAGTAATGGAGTAGAGGAGGAGGAAATGGGAGCTAGGGTTTGTTGAGAGGAGCTAGACAGAAGAAGTCTAGAGCTGAACTTGAGCTGGAAGCTGCTGAATAGGATGGCATGGAGCTACTTTAGCTGGCTTAGCTTGCTAGTTCTTTGTTAGTTGCTAATCCAAGCTAAAGTAAGCTGGCTTCTGGCATAAGGAGCTAAGGTGAGCTGGGTCTGGTGCTCCCGGGGAGGATTAAGCTGGTTGAGGCAGCTAAGGTTGCTTAGCTCAACTGAGTTGAGCTAAGTTGAGTCCCCTGGAGTTGGACTTGAGCTTCCTGAGTTGAAATGAAGTCATCTTCAGCTGGTTGGAGTTGAGTGGAGCTGGATGTAGCTGGACCTGAGTTGGGGTGAACTCTAGTCAACTTAGCTGAGCTAGCTAGAGCTCCCTGTGAACTAATGGGAGCTACGATGAGCTAGACTCAGCTAAGTTGAGCTGGATCTGAGCTGATCTGACTAGGGTGAGCTAAGATGAGCTCTTTTGAGCTACCATTCAGCTGAGATGAGTTGAATGGAGCTAGGATGAGCTAACCCTAGTTCAGGTGAGCTGGATTCCAACTATGGTGAGTTGAATCAAGCTAAGTTCCAACTGGTAAGAGCTTCTCCTTCACCAGTTGCTTTCCTGAGTGCTAGAGTTCTAGGGATCTGGCAATCTGTATATCCCTAACACTCACAAAAACACATTAAAAAGATAATAAAAAGTGCAATGCATGCCTAACCTAATTAATGCCTAAATGCGGCCCAAAAACTAGTTGGCAGAGCAAAATCCTAAGAGCTAGGTTTGTTTTAATGCTTAAGAATGGTGATAAACTGGTGTTTATCAAGTAGTCTCCTCAATTATTTCATCAACCACTTCAATCTGAGAACAATCTTCAAATCCGAATTGCTTGTAGGCATTAAAAACATTCAACTGAATCTTCTTGTTCCCAAAGCCCATTTTAAGTGCCCATGATCTACAATTGATAGAGGCATTGGCTGTGGCCAAGAAGGTGCATCCTAGAATAATGGATGGCTTGGTGGGCTTATTCGATGGGTCAATATCTAGCACAAGAAAGTCAACAGGGAAGAAGAAGTCCTCCACTCTCACCAAGTCATCTTCCAGCAATCCTCGTGGTGTCTTAAGTGATCTGTCTATGACCTGAAGAATGATTGGACTAGGCTTTAAATCACCTCCTCCCAAAAGGTCGTAAACAAAGCTCGGTAAAATGTTCACCCTCGCACCTAGATCGAGCAGAGCCTCATCAATGTGTTGGTTACTTATAACCACTGAAATATATGGGGCCCCTGGGTCTTTCATTTTGGGGGGTGGTCCATGTTGGAGGACCGAGTTAACATGGTCAGGCAGGATGACCTTGACTTGGACCTGTCTCCTAGATCGATGTTTCTCGGTGCACAGGTCTTTTAGAAACTTGGCATAGGATAGGATATGTTCGATAGCTTCCAACAAAGGCAAGTTGATATGGACTTGCCTAAAAGTGTCCATAATTTTATCCGTCCTATCCTTGGCTCCAGACAAGCCAACAGAAGATTCCCCAAGAGCAAATAGGTGCTTTGGATAGGGCACCTCGGCTTCTGGGTAGAGGGGTCATCATGGTGGGAAAGGGGTGGTGGAATGACAACATCCTTAGGGTGGGTGATTTCAAGCGAGGGAGAGGAATGTGGCTCTTTCTCAATGGAGATGGAAGTCGGGTCTAATGTAGGAGGGGAATCCTGAGATGTGACCATAGGAGTGCTATCAGGCTTGTCGATTTTCTTTCCACTCCTCAGCACGGTCATAGCTTCGGCGTGCTCCCTAAATATGACCCCATTGCCCTTGGGGTTTTCTTCAGAAGAGATAGGAAACTTCCCCGTATCCCGCTGCCTAATTGCCTCCATAAACGAGATTGCATATCGGTAATCATCTTATTCTGAGATTGGATGGCCATATTCCGATGCTCTTACATTGCTTTCATCATGGCTCTAAGTTCATCCATCTCAGAAGGCTTATTTTGAGGAGGGTTTGCATAGGATGGCTGGTATATGGGATGGGGAGGTAGGGGTCTTGTATTCCCTTAGAAGCATTACCTTGCTTCCATGAGAAGTTTGGATGGTTCCGCCACCCCAGATTATAGGTATTGGAATAAGGGTTATTGCGAGGAGGTGGGCAGAAACCTTGGGCCACATTCAGGTTAGCCTGAATCAACTCAGGGAATTGATTTGACTTGTGGTACTTCACAGTGGCATGCATTGTGCTTTGGCAAATGGAGCATTCACTTGAGGCCTAAAAGATAGAGGCTGCTTGCAGGTTCATGCCAAGGTTTGCTAAAAGCCTATCAAAGTTTTTGTTCAACAATTGAATCTGATAAGCCAAATCCTAAGTAGCCCTGGCTTCATGGGCCTCTATCTTCCTCTGCAAGATTGATGGTTTTCTTTCTTGATAGGTAGAGGACATATGTATGGAATTGCCACTTAATATTTCAAATAATGCCCAGACTTCATCCTTAGTTTTTGTCATGAAGGTTCCTACACAAGCTGCATTGATGGTTTTCCTGTGCCTTTTAGATAATCCATAATAGAACATTTTGACCAGCTTCCATCTTGGCACCTGATGGTGGGGGCATAACCTAAGAAGGTCATTAAAGTGCTCCCAAGTCTCATGAAATTGCTCGCTTTCTTGTTGAGTAAAATCCATAATCTCTCTTCCGTTATGGTTGGTCTTACTCATAGGAAAATACTTTTTCAAGAATTCTCCCTTAAGGGTGGCCCAATTATTTACCCTGGCATCGAGGGTATGATACCAGTGCTTGGCCTTATCTTTAAGGGAGAATAGAAAGAGTCCTCATTAGGGCTTCATCAGTAAAGTCTTGGAGCTTCACCATGAACATACCTCGGTGAATTCCTCAAGATGCCTATAGGGATCCTCCCTAGCAGTACCATAGAAAGAGGGGAGCAAAGATATGGTGCTGCTCTTAATTTCATAAGGATTATCCACTCCAAGTCTTTGGATGGGTAGGGCTTGGTGGGTTGTAGGGAGGAAGTAGTCTCTCAAGGTTCTTTGATTTTCACCAACCTTAATCTCTTCTTCTGGTCTTTCTTCAGCCATTCTTCTTCTTTTTTGGTTGGCTTTCCTAATAATCATCTCAAGTCTAGGGTTGAAAAGAAGACTATTTCTAAAAGAGCGCCTACCAAGCATACACCAAGCAAGCACAAGGTAAGAGGTCTTGTTGATTTAAACTACTTTAGGCCCTCTTCCAACCTTCCTAGCTTTGGCTAAATAGATTCAAGGTAGTATTTCTCCATTCCCACATAAGTGGTATAAGAGAAGTGAGGCACTTGAGATTCTTAGTCAGTGGCTATTAAGGAGGTTGAGGTTACTTTTAATTCTTTTGGGTGACCAATCAAGTTGTCAATCAATTACGCACCCTAAATAGACCTTCGAGTGCCCTACAGACATACACTTTGCTCCAATGATATTCTTAGATGATCAAGTAAAAAGGTACTCCAAGGATGGAACCAGGGGATGCAAGTAGGGAGAACCCTTCCTTTGTGGCGAAGCATTAGTAGTGCCTCTTAACTACCCTTGAATTCCTTTATAGGGTGTCCCCCTCCTTAGAGTATCAAATCACTCGGGCAAAAGTTAATACCATTGTTTCAAAGCAAGATAGAAGGGTTTGCACCGATAAAGAGATCAATGCCTATAGCCTTAAGGGTCTAAGTCCTAGTACAGTGCCTATAGTGCATGCTCAATGCAGAAAGTGTGCATCACACCGCGAAAAGTGATTTTTCTTTTGAAAATTGCAGTCATGTTATTCAAACACTTCTTGTATATTTTACTTTCTTTTCGAGAAGTAATGTGACCACTTGATTAATCCTTTCAAATCAACTTAAGTGGTCTTCTTTAATTATGTCCAAATGCAATGCATGTGTAGATAACTGATGCAGAAAGATAGGATATACGTACCTTGCTCCAGCACTCTTCTATGCAAAAATGTACGCAATGCAGTAAGAAAATCTAGATGCTGCTCAAGCAATCTTACATGGTAGTCCTAAAGAAATGCAACTTCTAATAGGCAGTTCAGATTTTTTTTTTTAAATAATAAATGCGCAATCAAAAGAACTAACTAAAAATAAACCTACAGTCTAAAGAATTGGGGACACTCCCCCAAAAACTAGCCCCAAAGTACAAGGGTGAGAAAACAAATAACTAGACTAAACCTAAAGAGTCTACTCTAAAATGCTGAATCAAAAATCTAAGAGGACGAATCCTCCTAGATGGTCCTCCATGCATCTCCACACTTCTGGGATCAAGGCCCACAAGTTCCTATGATTATCTCCGCGTGTGGACCCGCTCAAGGTTGACGTCATCTCTCAATTATGCCTGTCGCCTCGTCAGATTCCTCGCACGGAAAAGAGAAAGAATGATCAGATAAATGCACAACTCAAAATAATCATAAATAAAGTTAGGTGAATTATTGCATCTATTGCCTCCCTGGCAACGATGCCATTTGGTCAAGAAAATTCTCGCTTTCAGAAATAATATGTAAGAAAAATACGTCGTTGCAGTAAATAATGTGGTGAAAAAACTCTCAATCAAAAACTAATAAAAGTATACTAAAAATGAACCACAAAATCAGGTCGTATCCATAGGGAGGCGCAACCAATAAATTGCTAATATTTGTAGTGCATGAGTACATTGTATGAGGCTTAATGTGATGCAAAAATTAAATTGATGATTAGTTGTAGCATCAAACCAACATGAGAATAACTTGAATCAACAGTAACATAAAAAGTATGGAGAATTAGAGGGTCTGAGAAGAAATTACCCATAATATAAAACATTATATCAAAAATGACTTCTCTTCAACCGTGGTCATTTAATCTAATTGACCTCCTCCTGTAGCAAAATAGGGGAGGTTGATTCCCCTTGGCGTGCACACGGAGGGAGCCGTGGCTGGCGGTGTGGCTTGTCAGAGGAGTAAGGTTGAAGGAGAGGAGCGCCCCAACGGTGGTGCGGCAGTGCGTAGTGGCCAGAGCTGCCATCGGCAACAAGGAGGTGGGTCAGCAAAGGGTTGTTTCCCATGGCGTGCGTGGATTGTGAGAGGACCTGCAACTGGCATGAGTGAGTTCGTGGTGTGGAGGCAAGTACGGGAAGTCGACGACATGGAGAACAGCGTTCGGACGAGGTGGCTACGTGGAGGTGTTTGTCGCTGGTGATGGGTTCCTTCAGGGGTGTCTAGAGGTTGAAGAAGACGAAGAAGAAAAAGAAGAAGAAGAAGAAAGGTAGGTGGTGGCTATGGTGAGGGCAGGCACGGCTAAAGGTGATGGGTGGCTGTAGTGGTGGCCGCATGCTATCACCGTGCAACCAACCAGAGGAAGAAGGACGGAGGTAGGTGCATGGAGACAACGTTGCACGCTGAGAGGGCCACAGTGCACGCTGCTTCCACGGTGCAGGTGAGAGGAAGAAGATGGAAGAGCCCCCCAGATGAAGATGGAAGATCTCCCTCTTATTCTGCACAAGGGAGAGCTAATCGGCAATCTTGTTGAGAGAAGCTCGGAGGGGCGTTGCAAGAGGCTCGGGGAGGCATTGCACGTTCTGTAGGAAGGAATAAAAAAAGAATTAAATTGGGTTATTTATAAAAATAATCTAAAACAATGCATGAATGCATGTCACTAAAATGGAATGTATGAATATGCATGCAAGCCCTTATTTATAAACTAATCTATTTATATATTAAAGCATGCTATGTACATGCAAACAATAATCTAGTAATTAGTCATTTAAGCATTTACTTAGCCAACAATTGTGGTCTCATCAATACCTCTTTGATTAGATGTCTTCCTAGACCAAATTGGACAACTAATAAACCTATCACATGCCTAATATTGTATTGTTTGTTGCAAATCTTTTTGCAATTTGTTCTGATTTTGTGAGATATTATTCTTAATCACTTTCAATGGCTACATGACCTTTCAACCATCTAGAACCTTCTTAGCACCTCTATAAATACTCTAGTAGCTCTCCATTACAACACACACAAAATCAATTCTTCTCACAATTTTCACAAAGAGAGAAAGTTGCTCACCTACTCTCCAAGGTTTGTATACACCACTAGAGAGATCCATTCACCACGTCGAAACTCTGATGTATTTCCATTCAAGGGAAGTTTCCTAACCTATAGAAGCTAGTGTCTACATATACCTTGTGACTTTATTGGAATCTTTATTTTACCGTTGGTTTTGTTGTAAAGGTGTTTAGGTTGTGGATTCCTATCTCACGGAGGCAAAATTTCATCGGTTTGATCTGGTGCACGTTGTACTTGAGGTTGCACCACCCTCAAGTTAAAGTGGTATGGTATGGTGCTTTTTGATTGCTTGGCGATTGGGGGAAATCCTAAGCTAGGAAGACTTAGTTGGTGGTTATTACCTGTGGTAATTTTCCACCTAAAAATCTTTATTTTCAATTATGGTGTGAATTTTATTTGTGCATTCCATTTCAATTTTGGCATATTTATTTGATTGTGTTATTCAACCCCCTCTAGTGCACCCTCAATTGATATTAGAGTAGGTTTTAATGACATACGACACAACAATCAACAAGATCCATGGTGGGAAGAGTCACCGCAATCAAATGTAGCTAAGGGCAATCCACTTCGAGGCCTCCATATTTCGATGGTATGAGCTACCCATCTTGGAAATTTAGCGTGACTACTTTTTTGTGGGCCCATAGATTCACCTTGTGGAAATAATGTCAAATCCCATACGAAATCTCGGAGCGACTTGAGAATGGCTACATCAAGGAGTAGATGAGAATTCTCATAGAATGCAAAAGTGATGAACTCCATCTATAGTACACTCATCCTGGATGAATTCAACCAGATATCATAGTGTAAAACAACTTATAAAATGTGGGGAACATTGTAGGTAACACACGAAGCAATTAGTAAAGTTAAAACTTCGAAAATTAACCTTCTTTTGCAGAAATTAAAAGCTTTTGCAATGAAGGAAAATAAAATCTCAAGGATATGTTCCTTAGATTCACTCTTATAGTGAAAAACCTTAAATCTCTCAGAAAGACATTCATTGTTGGAGAGCTTCAAGCTAAGATAGATTATCCACTTGGTCCGGAATGGAAACAAAAAGTAATTGCAATTGAGGAAACACATCAAATAGAGCAACTCAATGTGGATGACCTCTTAGGAAATCTTATGGCATGCAAGAACAAGATGGATCAAATGAAAATCAAGAAAGAAAGCACTTTGATTAAGAAATCACTTACATCCAAGGCAAACACTAATTTCGAGGTAAGTTCTGACGATGAAGAATTCCTTTTAATTGCTAAAAAGTATTGGAAGTTTTTCATGGATCGCTACAACCAATTTGCGATGATTATAAACTGTCGCCACTTATCATTAAACTGTTGCCACTTACCATAGCTAAATCTGGTGTCGCTGCTTTTATTTTGCAACGGTTACATTCTGGTTTTTCTTCACTGTTTGATTGCACGTGGGCACGAAGGAATCTAGAATATAGCGATGGTTTTCCAACCATTACTAAATGAATTAGCGACAGTTATATATTTAACCATTGCCAATGGTCTTAGTGCGAGACCAAAACACACGCCAAAACATTACATACTATGGGCGACAATTTTATTTAAAACTACCATTAATACGTAATAGTGACGAATTGTAAATCATCTCCAAATTTATATACCTGTCGTCGAATAAGATGTAATATCGCACACCAAAAAATGAATGAGCGGTTAAATGACATAGGGCGAAACCGTCACCAAGTATGTTTAACAATGGTTCAAGTAATAACCATCACTAATAATGTTTTAATTTTTTTTTAAAGCAAATGCTTTTTTTAGTGCAAGAATTAATAACATAGGAAATAAAAGATGTTCAAAATATTCAATCAGAAGAAATTATATAGTCAAAATAATATATATATAAGATGAACTATTACAACAAAAGGGAAAAAAATATGAAAACATAAACACTATGCTGGGGCATCTATGCCACCAGCCCTAGATCCACCCCCATCATCATCGTCGCCACGCCTCAAAATGTGGAATGTCAAATGATTAGCTGCAGATCCTCGAGGATAAGACAAGATCTCCTCCCACTACTTGTTGTGCTACTCCAACAACTCTTGTTGCTGCAACATCTTACGAGTGGCAGCCTGCAGCTATGAGGTGACCTCATCCAACCTTTTTGCCCACTCCACATCTTGACGCTGTAATGTCTCAATTTATGTGTAGAGGCTGCCAACATGGGCGGATGAGGAGGATCTTTTCCTACCATACCAGGAGTAGATCGTTGCACTCCTCCCATCACTATGGACAAAGCCTCCATGCTCTGGAGGCATCATGGTTCTAAAGGCCTCCTTTGGTGTCAAAGGAGTCTGAGGAACAGTCCTAGAGTTCTTGTCTATAATCTCAGGAGGATGGATCAAGTTCATCATACGACCTTGAAATATATATAGATATATATTTGTAATTAATTTTTATCTATTCTAAAATTAATGTAAGTAACTTGTAATTAGTTACATGTGTCTCTTGGTATGTCTGATGTATCCATGCATAAGGGCTGTTGAGTGTTTTTTACTATGAGTTTGCTTATAGATTCCCACTCGATCTAGCTCAACACCCTTGTATGCCTCCGCTTGAAAATGAGTAAAATTTTAAACTTCTCTTAATGTAACTAAATTTCTTTATTTAAATATAAAATATTGATTTAAAAAACTTACATATCTATCTTTTAATGAGTCAACACTCATTTGACCCAAGCAGTGGGTCTGGGGTGGAGCTTTAGCTTTGTTGGCCTTATTCTTTTTGATTTGCTCTTGTAAGAAATATAATTTTTATTACTAAAAGATTTTGTAATTAGTTGTTATAAACTAAAATTAATAGTCAAATTTGAAACTATTTATTTTCCTCTATCACTGGATTTCTCCAATGCTAGCAACACTCCCTCCAAATGTTAGGTGTAATCGTAGGAGGCACATTTCTTGATACCTCCTCATATAGCCTATTATTAAAAAACTAAAATAGTTTTACAAATTTTTATTAGAAATGGTTAATTTATATAAATAATTAAATAAATTGGCAATCTACAGGAATTTCATACTATACTCTTCATTTCCCCTCTCCATCCACGATGTATCCTACCTGAATGCTGCAGGACAGCCTTAGGTGCATTGGGATTCTCACCCCAATCAAAAGTGCCATGTATTCAATATTATATAAATCAATTATAGTTGATATAAAGTTTGAAAAATGATTTTAATATTTGTACCTATAACTCCTGAATAATGGAGGACTTCAACTCCTTAGCAACCCTCCTCCAATCAAAGTAGGAAAGTGGCATGGTTGCCTTAACAATTGTTGCTAATTGGCTGGTATACCTAGGGTAGTGCTTTGCTTCCCCAGTCGGAGTAATCATCACCAAAATCCTGGTGCCCTTAGGTAGCCTGTCGAGGTTCGCATTTCGTGTCGGACCTCGCATGTTTTTCTTAGCTAAGCACAGTAAACCACACACTTTAATAGATATAATAAGGAATGAGATAAAATGTGCTTAAAGAAAAATTACTTATAAATTTACCAGCACTGGTACTTACCTAAGTAGCAGGTTGCTGCGGTGTGCCAACCTGAGTAGTAGGCTGCTGTGACATGCAAGCCTCAGTATTTAGCTACTGGAAGGGTTGCTTTACCTCCATAATCTCGTGCTCGCCCGCTTGTTCGACGAATTCCATGGGGTGGGTCTCATGTTGAGGATTTACCTCAACATAATAGGTATGTGGGGAAGTAAAGACTGGTGCCTTACCCCTACTATGAAGGTGACGACCTTGGGATAGAATATGTGGAGGTATGTATTGGATATATTGGGAGGGAGTTTGGATATACTGGGAGAGTAGCTGGGAGGTAGATACAGGTGGAGGGTGGGAAACAGGTGGATGCTGAGTGTCTGGAAGGCGCTGGGAGATGGGAGGCTAGGACTGTGTCTCCTCCCTGACCTTGTAGGTAGGCGGATGTCTCCCCCTATTAGCTAGCTTCTTCCGTGACCTCATCTGCACATAATAGAAAAGAATGAATTAGACATACATTAAAAAATTGCATTTAATGAAGGAGAAAAATATAAATGACGAATTGTAAGAAAATAATTAAATGATGTTAACTTCATTAAAAAGTAAAAGTTATTATACCTTAAACATTGGTATCTATTGCACCAAGACATATTCCTGCTTCTTCTAGAAAATCTTGATATGCTTTAGATAGAACAGAATTTTTGTTATCCTTTTTTTCATAAAAAAAATCACGAGGCACAATTTTTACAGGTATGATCCACCCATTCTTACTATTATCGAGCACATAGAAAATTTGTTATAATTGACAGGCTAGTGTGAATGGTTCAGCTATTTGAAGAATTCGATAGTTCTTATTTAAACTGATAAAACCATGTTTGTTATCTTTTTTGAAACCAATCCCTTTCTTGAAAACATCAAATCAATCACACTTAAATAAAATCACCCTACGGTCGTATGTGAGATTCATCTCAACAATCTTTATGATTTACCCATAGTAACCATCACAACCTGTTCCAATATCACAACTCACGAGAACTCCATCCTAGTGCGATGCCTTTGCATTATCAATTGACTTTACTCTAAATCTGAATCCATTAATTACATACCTGATGATGAGATTTATGCTTAATTATTATGATTGCAATAAAAAGATGTGTCGTTGATGTATTTTATGTGGTAGAAATCTCATATAAAAAATTCATTAAATCTAACCACAATGATTAGGATGTCGTATCCACAGGGAGGAATAGATGCAATCAATTCACGAATATTTCCCTTTGTATTTGCCCAATCAGTGCAAGAGACATGCTTACGTTCAAGGCAAAATAAGGCAAAAAGAAGGAAAACACAATAACTAGAGAATGTAAGGTTATGGGTGCAGTTTTTCCTCAATAAAATATTCATTAAAAGATGTGATCATTAGTGGCATCTCATGTAATTTCCAATGGTATGCGTACGAGAAAGGAATGATGAAAATATGAGTCACAATTTGATGCAATCGAAAGTGAAAAATATGCCCTCAATAATAATGAGAAAATATAAGTGCTCTGATGTAATTTCACCTCAATATAATATTCAAAAATTAAAAATAAAATTGGTGGCAATGGCATCAAATGTAAATACTAATAGAACCTAAAACAGAGGAATTCTTTGTGTCATGCGTGCGTGAAGAAGAGGCCACGGTCGGATGTGCGAAGCTCGGAAGAGGTTGGCCGCAACGAGGGCTACGCGTGGGCTGTGATGCTGCGTTGAACGATGGCCGAAGCTCTTGCCGATGACGAGGAGAGGCAACGCCAGTGGTGGCGGCTCGCTAGCACGTGTAGGCTGTCGTGGTCGGTTCTGAGGGCGTGGCTGTGCTCGTGAGGGTGTGGCGAGTCTGTTGGAGTTGACGGTGTGGTGAACGAAGGTCCTGGTCATGGCTGCGTTTTTGGGTGGTTTGGGTTCCCCTGCACTGTGGGTTGACGGAGAAGAAGAAGAGGGGGCTGGCTATGGTGCACACGCGAGGGTCGTGCATGAGGAGGTCAGCTCCGGAGTGTCTGCTGTTGTGGTTGTGCACGCGTGGGTTGGGAGGCGCGAGTGCATTGTTGTGCTCGTGCAGGCTGGGAGCATGAGTGCACTGTTGGTCGTCAGTGGGAGGCATGAGTGCGCTATTGTGCGCGCACGGGCTGGGAGCACGAGTGCATTGTTGGCCATTGATGGGAGCACGGAGAGGTGCACACACAGTCTATTGCTGTTGCTGAGCATGCGCCCGGGTGTGTTGATGGCAGTGGGCGATGCGAGAAAGATGAAGGGAAGAACGAAGGAATTGACAATGCACACTATCACCGTAAACAGGAGATTGAGGGTGATAGCAAGTTTGACGATGGTGAGATCTCAGGCCACGATGTGTGCCATGTCCATGGTGAGTGCCTCCTTCATAGTCAATAGGATGGGAGAAGATGGAAGATGCCCCCCAAAGCACAGTCGCGGCCTATTTCTTATAGAAGTGCCCACAGTCTGTTTCAACTGCTCAAAATCTCCTCCAACAACTAGACGAAGATACCGAGCGGTTGAGATGGATGCAGTGAGGCTCGGCCAACTTGATTTGGTGGTGGAGAGGTGGTGTGTTGAGTCAAGAAGGCATTGCGCATTCTGTAGGAAAGAAGAGAAAAAGAAATAAATTGGGTTATTTATGCAATTTATCTAACATAATGCATTGAATGCATGTCACTATAATGGAATGTATAAATATGCATGAAAGCCCTTATTTATAAATTAATCTATTTATATATTAAACTATGTTATGTACATGCAAACATTAACTTAGTAATTAGGCATTTAAGTATTTACTTAGCCTACAATTGTGGTCTCATCAAATGCTCCCATGCCTAGTCTTTGCTAGTCCCTAGCAAAAGTAAAAACTAATGGAAGTGACAAAGATTTCTTCTTTTCTTATTCTAAACATTTAGAGATCCAGACAAGTGTGAAGTGGTAGTAGCCTAGGTAACGGCTCCAAGTGAAATGCCAAATTACATTTGCAGTTCGCACTTAACCCTTGATGAAATTCTATTGGGATAGGCAACTACTTCCCTTGGGGATAAAGTAGAAAATAATCTATAATTTGACCCCGACTTTCTGGCCTAGGTAGGAGATACAGAGTTAAATGGATTTATATTTGGTGGCTCACACTCATCAGGTGCTACATGTAGTCTAGTATTGCAGACTCTAGATTTCCAGACTATTAAACAAATCAACCAAGAGAGACGCTAAAAACTATGCTCTTTTTGCGTTCCTTTGCGCTAACTCACTCTCTTTTTTCTTTTTCTGAGATTACGTATCTTACCAGATTTTGTAAATGTATTCCCTGTTTGGTAGCCTCACATGGCTTTTACACTTCAAGTAAAGTCCTAAGAACCCTACAACTAAGTTAGAAGTCCTTAGCCAGTATTCAGGCGATCAGAAATACGGAAAAGTAGGTATGGGTCATATTTTATGGATCGTAAAGGGTGTTATTGTTGTTGCCTCAAAAACATCGACACTTAAAAAAAAATGACATGAAGATAAAACTCCAAACTTGGACTTTTTTTTCTTTTCTTCTACTTTTTTTTTCTAAATATAAATATTTCTCCTTTTGTCTTCTTTCTCTTTTTTTTTCTTTTCATAACTCAACGCAACATGATGCAGACTTTTATTCATGAGGCATTATTAAGGATGATGATGGTCAAGAGGATATTGTGTGGCTTATTTGGTGGAAGTGCCTACTCTCAGCACCGGGGAAAGGATGGATAGAACAAGCGTATTTCTGACCTTTGACACCACTACCCTCCTTCAGCCAAGGATTCTATGAAGGATGGTCGTAACCATCCACCATAGTCATAGTTTTATTAGGACTCAATCTCTGTGTATCTGCCTTATTTGGTGACTCTCAAGAATTCACACACTATTCATGCCTAGGAATAGAGAGCGAAAACTATGCCTAACTCTGAGGTATCATCCTCTAATTATCCAGAACATAAGAGTCCTTGCACTAGACTTAGCGTACCAGTAGTCTCTCTACTTCCTCACAAATATTAGGTGGATTTAATAGAAGATAGTTTGCTTGACTCCCTATTAACTTTCCAAGGGTTCAGCAGACTAAAAATGCTAGTTGGTTTTCTTCAAAGATTCATTGCCCAGTCTACGTGCAAGTGAATTAAATGTACTAGATTCTAAACTTAAGAAACAATTTAAGAAGAAAATCTTCAATGACACATCTTTGATAAAGTTTTCTGCTAGGGACAAACTAATTCAGTTCAAGAAAATAAAAGAGAATTTTTTTTTAATGCACTATCCTAAATGCATGCAAATATTTATAAATACTGTAAACATCCTCAGGTTATAACCCCCCATGCCTAAGACTAACAATGTCCTCATTGGACATAGAAGAATATCACCTGAGGAGGAGAGTGGGAGGAGCTAAGGCTCCTCCAGCCGAAGTGCATCTAAAACCTGGCCATCTGAGAGAGTAACATAAGGTTTAAGTCATTGGCCATTTATCTTGAAGCTCACACCAGAAGTAGGGTTCTAAATTTCTACAGCTCCATGAGGGAAGGTATTGATAACAACGTATTGCCCATCCTAGCAAGACTTGAGCTTTCTTGGAAATTATTTAAGTCTAGAATTGAAAAGCCAAACCCATTGGTTAGGCTCAATGGTATTTCTAATAATGTGTTTATCATGGAAGACCTTTGTACGTTGCTTGTAAGCTTGAGAAGTTTCACAGGCTTCATTACGAAGCTCCTCAAGCTCACTTAACTCCAACTTGCATGCCCTTCCCGCTTTATACAAATTTAAGTTAAGATTTTTAATAGGCCAATAGGCTTTGTGTTGGATTTTAACGGGAAGATGGCATACCTTTCCGTAGACAAGACAGAAAGGAGACATGCCCAAGGGAGTCTTATATGCTGTTCTATAGGCCCAAAGAGCATCATTTAGTTTTTTAGACCAATTCCTACGGTTGGGCTTGACACTTTTTTCTAAAATTCACTTAATCTCCCTATTAAACACTTCAACTTGTCCACTCGTTTGGGGATGGTAAAGTGTGGCTATCATGTGGTTGACTCCCAAAGTTTGGAGTAGTCTTGTGAAGTGTGCATTCTTGAAGTGAGGTCCTCCATCACTTATGATCATCCTTGGGCACCCGTACCGGGAAATGATATTAGCCTTAACAAAATCCAAGACCACAAAATGGTCATTGGTCCATGTGGGTATGGCTTCTATCCATTTCGATACATAGTCCACAGCCACAAGGATATATTCATATCCGAAGGACACAGGAAAGGGACCCGGGAAGTCGATGCCCCAAATGTCAAAGATCTCAACGAGGAGAATAGGTTGCTGGGGCATCTCATCCCTTTTTCTGGTGGTTCCCATCTGCTGGCAATGTATACATGCGCCCACATTTGTATGTGCATCTCAGAATAATGTGGGCCACCAAAAGCCAAACTAAAAAACCTTATGGGCAGTCTTTTTTCCACTAAAATGACCCCACAGTGGAGGTCATGGCAGAAACTCTAACACTCCTTTGTTCTTCGTCAAGGATGCAACGATGAAAAAGCTGGTTAGGGCCTATTCTAAATAGCTTAGGTTCTTCCAAGTGATAAAATTTAGTGTCAGTAAGAAACCTGTCTTGCTTCTGCTTGTCCCAAGTACTGGGGGTAATGCTCGTGACCAAATAGTTCACTATGTCAGTGAACCAAGGAGTTTTGGCCTCCACAGGGAACCAAGGTTCTTCCCATCAGAGATTCACCAGGAAAAGTCTCTTGAATAACGCCAGCCGGGGTTGATGCATCAATAGGGATCCTAGATAGATGATCTGCTACCACATTCTCAACTCCTTTCTTGTCTTTAATTTCCAGGTCAAACTCCTGGAGTAGCAGAATCTAAAGAATTAAGCGAGGTTTGTTGTCCTTTTTAGCAAGAAGATGATTTAAAACAGAATGATCAGTGAACACCACAACCTTGGATCCCAAAAGATAAGACCAAAACTTTTCCAAAGCAATTACGACAGCAAGAAGTTCCCTTTTAGTGACCGTGTAGTTTTGTTGAGGATCTATAAGGGTCTTTTTGGCATAATGCAACACATGAGGTTTGCCATCAACCCTTTGACCTAAGACCGCACCCACTGCGAAATCAGAAGCATTGCACATTAGCTTAAATGGGAGGGTCCAATCTGGTGCTTGGAGAATTGGCGCAGTAATAAGGGCTTTCTTCAAGACTTGGAAAGCCTCACCACATCTATCATCAAAATCGAAGGAAACATCCCTCGTTAACAGGTCACAGAGTGGCTTAGAGATTTTACTGAAATCTTTAATGAAGCGCCTATAGAACCCAGCGTGGCCAAGGAAAGATCTAACCTGACGAACATTGGTGGGCGATGGAAGCTTAGAGATGGAATCAATTTTGCGGTATCCACCTCTAATCCTCTCTTTGAAACTACATGCCCTAATACAATGCCCCGTTGGACCATAAAGTGGCTTTTCTCCCAGCCAAGCACCAGCTTTGCTTCTTCGCAACGGGTTAAGACTTTATCAAGGTGCCAAAGGCATAAGTTAAACGACGAGCCATAAGTGGAGAAATCTTCCATGAAAATCTCAACAAACTCGTTGATCATATCAGAAAAGATAGCCATCATTCAACGTTGGAAAGTGACAAGAGCATTACATAACCCGAATGGCATTCGGCGGAATGTAAAAGTGCCATATGGACTTGTGAAGCTGGTACTCTCCTGATCATTAGGAAAGATGGCTATTTAATTATGCCCAGAGTACCCGTCAAGGAAACAGAAGTACTTGTTCCCCGCTAGTCATTCCAAAATCTGATCAATAAATGGTAAGGGGAAATGGTCTTTCTACATTATCATGTTAAATGGTGATAATCAATGCAGACCCTCCAATTAGTTGAGGGTCTAGTGGTTACCAACTCTCCTTGGTTCTCTTCCACAGTGATTCTTGCCTTTTTGGGCACCACATGTATAGGACTGACCTATTTACTGTCTAAAATGGGATAGATAATTCCTGCATCCAGCCATTTCAGAATCTCCTTTTTAGCAACCTCCCGCATATTGGGGTTGAGCCTTCTCTACATGTCTCAGAAGGGTTTCACAGACTCGTCCATGTATATATGATGCATGCAAAGGGAGGGATCAACACCCTTAATATCAGCTATCGACCAAGCAATTGCTTCCTTGTGCCTTTGTAAACACTCAAGCAGAGCTCCCTCCTACAATTCAGATAATGCAAATAAGATAATAATGGGGAGCGTGTCGTTAGGGCCAAGGAAAGAATACTTTAATGTGCTCAAGAGGGAATTCAGCTCCAACTTAGGAGCCTTTTGGATTGAGGGTTTAAGTTGAGATGTCCTCTCCTCAGGTAGCGGATCTACCTTCATGGTCCAGGGAGGGGACAGAGACTCTGTGTGCAACCCCAACAACTCTTATAATTCGGGATATCCCTTTTAGTTTCTTCAATAGTCAGAGTATGGTCCTTAGATATGACCTTTTGAAGGGATCTCTACATAAGAGTATTGGAGTAGTCTCTTCAATGATTTTACCAACTACCTCAATCTGGGAACAATCTTCCAATCCGGATTGCTTGTAGGTATCAAAAACATTCAACTGGGTCTTCTTGTTCCCAAAGCCCATTTTAAGTGCCCCTAATCTACAATTGATAGAGGTATTGGCTGTGGCCAGGAAGGGGCATCCCAAAATAATGGATGGCTTGGTGTGCTTATTAGATGGATCAGCATCTAGTACAAGAAAGTCAATAGGGAAGAAGAAGTCCTCCACTCTCATCAAGACATCTTCAAATAATCCCCGTGGTGTCTTAAGCGATGAGTCTGCAGCCTTGAGGATGACTGGACCAGGCTTTAAATCACCTCCTCCCAAAAGGTCGCAGACAGAGCTCAGTAAAATGTTCACCCCCGGGCTCAAATCAAGTAGAGCCTCATCAATGTGTTGGTTTCCTATAACCACTGAAATATATAGGACCCTTGGGTCTTTCATTTTGGGGGGTGTTCTATGTTGGAGAATCGAGTTAACATGGTTAGGCAAGATGACCTTAACTTGGACCTGTCTCCTAGATCGGTGCTTCTGGGTGCACAGGTCCTTTAGAAACTTGGCATAGGATGAGATCTGCTTGATAGCTTTCAACAGAGGCAAGTTGATCTAGACTTTCCTAAAAGTGTCCATAATCTCCTCCGTCCTATCCTTGGCTCCAAACGAATCAACAGAAGATTCCCCAAGAATAGATAGGCACTCTAGATAGGGCACCCTCAGCTTCTAGGTAGAGGGGTCGTCATGGCGGGAAAGGGGTGGTGGAATGACGGCATCCTCAAGGTGGGTGATTTCAAGCAAGGGAGAGCAGTGTGTTTCTTCCTCTTTGGAAATGGAAGTCAGGTCTGGTGTATGAGGGGAATCCTAAGAGGTGACTGTAGGAGTGCTATCAGGCATGTCGATTTTCTTTCCACTCCTCAGCACGGTCATAGCTTGGGTGTGCTCCCTGATTATGACCCCCTTGCCCTTGGGGTTCTCCTCAGAAGAGCTAGGCAACTTCCCCGGATCCCGCTGCCTAACTGCCTCAGCAAGATGACCAATTTGGGATTGCATATTAGTAATCATCTTATTCTGAGATTGGATGACCATATTCTGATTCTCTTGCATTGCTTTCATCATGGCTTTAAGTTCATCCATCTCAGAAGGCTTATTTTGAGGAGGGTTTGCATAAAATGGCTGGTATATGGGTTGGGGAGGTAGGGGTCTTGCATTCCCTGAGTTGGAGGCATCACCTTGCTTCCATGAGAAGTTTGGATGGTTTCACCACCCCGGATTATAGGTATTAGAATATGGGTTATTGCGAGGAGGTGGGTGGAAACCTTGGCCTGCATTCAGGTTGGCCTGAATCAAATCAGGGAATTGATTTGCCTGGTGTCACTCCGCAGTGGCATGCATGGTGCTTTGGCAAATGGAGCATTCGCTTGAAGCCTGAAAGATAGAGGCTGCTTGCAGTCAGGGTTTGCTAAAAGCCTATCAATGTTTTTGTTCAACAATTGAATCTGATAAGCTAAATTCTGAGTATCCCTATTTCATGGGCCTCTATCTTACTCTGCAATATTGATGGTTTTCTTTCTTGATAAGCAGAGGAAAAATGTATCGAATTGTCACTTAATGTTTCAAATAATGCCCAGGCTTCATCCTCAATTTTGGTCATGAAGGTTCCTGCACAGGCTGCATCGATGGTTTGCCTGTGCCTTTCAGATAATCCATTATAGAACCTTTCGACGAATTGCCATCTTGGCACTTGATGGTGGGGGAATAACCTAAGAAGGTCATTAAAGTGCTCCCAGGTCTTGTGAAATTGCTCCCCTTCTTGTTGAGTAAAACCCATAATCTCTCTTTTGTAATGGTTGGTCTTACTCTTAGGAAAATACTTTTTCAAGAATTCTCACCTGAGGGTGGCCCAGTCATGTACCCTTGCATCGAGGGTATGATACCAGTGCTTGGCCTTATCCTTAAGGGAGAATGGAAATAGAGTCTTCATCAGGGCTTCATCAGTAAAGCCTAGGAGCTTTACTGTGGAACGGACCTCGGTGAATTCCTCAAGATGCCTATAGAGATCCTCCATAGTAGTACCATAAAAAGAGAGGAGCAAAGATATGGTGTTGTTCTTGATTTCATATGGATTATCCACTACAAGTCTTCGGATAGGTAGGGCTTGGTGGGTTGTAGGGTGGAAATAGTCTCTCAAGGTTCTCTGATTTTCACCAACCCTAATCTCTTGTTCAAGTCTTTCTTCAGCCATTTTTCTTCTTTCTTAGTTGGCTTTCTTAATAATTCTCTCTGGCTCAAGGTTGAAAAGAAGACTATTTCTAAAAAGTCACCAACCAAGCATACACCAAGAAAACACAAGGCAAGAGGTCTTTTGTTGAGTTAAAGCACTTTAAGCCCTCTTCCAACCTTTCTAGTTTGGCCAAATAGAGTCAAGGCAGTATTTCTCCATTCCCACATGAGTGGTATAAGAGAAGTAAGGCACTTGAGATTCCTGGTCAAAGGCTATTAAGGAGGTTAAGGTTACTTTTAGTTCTTTTGGGTGACCAATCAACTTGTCAATCAATTACGCACCCTAAATAGACCTTTGAGTGCCCTAGAGATGTACACTTTGCTGCAATGATATTCTCAGATGCTCAAGTAAAAAGGTACTCCAAGAATGGAACCAAGGGATGCAAGTAGGGCGAACCCTCCCTTTGAGGCGGTGCATTAGCGGTGCCTCTTAACTACCGTTGAATTCCTTTATAGGGTGTCCCCCTCCTTAGAGTATCAAATCACTCAGGCAAAAGTTAATATCACTGTTTCAAAGCGAGATAGGAGGGTTTGCACCGATAAAGAGATCGATGCCTATAACCTTAAGGGTCCAAGTCCTAGTGCAGTGTCTATAGTGCGTGCTTAGTGCAGAAAGTGTGCATGACATTGCGCAAAGTGATTTTTCTTTTGAAAATCGCAATCAAGTTATTCAAACACTTCCTATATATTTCTTTCTTTTCAAGAAGCAATGTGACCACTTGATTAATCTTTTTAAGTTAGCTTAAGTGGTCTTCTTTAATTATATCCAAATGCATTGCGTGTGCAGATAACTGATGTAAAAGGATAGGAAGTACGTACTGATGTAAACACATTTACACTACTTAAAATGTCTATTTATGCATGTTCTTAAGCATAGGATTGCATTTCATAATATAAATATTGCATAACATGCATCATCTTGCATTTAGAGTAGTTTGAATAAAATGGAGGTTAATTGTCTCCTTTTATGTGCTTGGACAGGGCAAATATTTTATCGGGGCCTCGGATCAAAGATCCAACCGTATGGATATGACCAGGGCGACGATTGGAGTTCAACGACTCCAAGATCGCCCTAATCAGGCATCCGTAGCATCAGATAGAGACCGGGGAACCCTAGAAGATCAAGGGCCAGGATGGTGTAAATCCGCACTTCAGATGGCAAATCCGACAACACGGATGAATTTGGATCGACGATCGCAGCCCAAGGACACAAAAATCGAGTCAATCCGACATCCGTGGCACCATCTACAACTTACAGAAGATGGACGGCCAAGATGGCGCCACGTGGCGGCATCTCAGCCGCCCAATCGGCCGCATGCATCTTGTGAAGACCGCGCACTGTCTCCTCTCCGCCGTTGGATCTCGATCCAACGGCTGCGGTCGCTCGCGCTTAAAAGCGTCCGCGCGACCATTTCGCTCGCGTAGCGCAGCGGCGACGCAGCTGCGGGCGAAGTGGAGGTCGCGGGTTCGAGCCGCGGTGAGGGGGTGGAAGGCGCGGGCGAGCGGGCACGGACGAGCGTCAGATGAAGATCCAACGGCTGCGCGCACTCAATCAGGACGACGCGCGATTGGACGCCGGGCGTAACGCGCGATCACACTCGGGCGGTGCGCTACGCAGCGGGCGCGGACGCGATCTAAGCCGTCCGATCTCGCGATCGGACGGCTGAAAATCAAGCGACGTGCGTAGGCGTTACGCGCGCGGGCAGCCGAGCGGGCGCGCGTGGGCGCGGCAACGTCGGGGCTTTAGCGACGGTTTTATCTGTCACTAAAGACCCCTTATTTATTATTTTGAAGATGTAATGTCCATTTTGCCCCCACTCCTTGCAACTATAAAAGGAGACCCCCTCCATACGAAATTTTCATCCCTTCCTTCTCCTCTCTACCTCTCCAAAGCTCAAGAGAAGCTTGTCCCACACTTGGGATGCTTCTTGTGAGATAAAGTCTAAATTTTCGTCCCCCTTCGGAAGTGGATCCCGCGACGACGACGGCGTGCTGCTCCGTTCCCGCTCTTCTGCTTCGTCCTCCCTCGTCCTTCTCCGTTCTCGTTCGTCCAGACGTCGTCTCGTTCGGCTCATCCTCCAAGCGACCGTCAAGGAGGATAACTTCTCTCTCCCATTCTTATTTACAGCTTTTCTAGTGTAGAATTTTCCTGCTTTATAGTGTAATTAATTTCCCTCTTTCTAGTGTAACTTTCATTTCGTTTGCTTGTATAAACAATTGAAATATTGAATGCATGTTCTCTTTCCCTCTCTCTCTCTCTCTCTCTCAGTTTGATAGCTCCATTGTAATTATTTTGCCTTGTTTATCAAAAATCCTAAAAAAAACATAATTGCGAATATAGATCAACGTAGCCTCCCTGAGTTCGACCCGGAATTCTTATTTTGGTATAAATTTTATTTGTTGAACTCGAATCCTTCGCTTTCGAACTACAACGACGGGTTTTCCAAAACCAAACACGTTAGCATAGGTTCGTAAATCATTCAACATTTTGGCGCCGTTGCCGGGGAGGCAACGATTTCCGATCTTTTCTTCGCATTTCTTGCACTTTATTTGTTTTCTAACTAAGCTTTCTCTTGTGTCTATTGTTCTACAGAGACCTCCATCAAGGAATCAACAAGCGGTAGACTGGAGTAAAGTGCAATTGAAGACAACTGTAAGTGCTCCCCCATTCTTTCCCCCTCCATAGATTTCATTCGGCACATTAAATCCAAATTTCAATTAACCTAGGTGTTGCATAAATCCTAGGTATAGTTTGGTTGTTTGGATTTCTACTCACACTTATTTCACCCTCATTCATAAAAAAGAAATATTAACAAAAAGATAATTTTGTGGGGTAACTTTCAACAAACACACAACACACACCCACATTCAAGGCACTTGATTAACTTGATTTGTTTTCTACTCAATCGGGTTCTGATCTGTGGAATCGGTACACACAGAGCAACACATAACAGAGTAGAAATCATTCTAGGTTAACCATCTTTGAGTGCCTAATTTAGTGGTGCAATTGTGGCCAATTGTTTGAGTTGTTTGGGCCGCACCACTTTATTTAAAACCAACTCATCAAGTAGCTCCTCCTTAGGGTTTTCAATCTAGGTATATTCTAGGCACTCCGCTTTCTTTCTGATTTTAAAGGAAAACTATCTTCACCCGTGTTTTACAACTTGGTTTGCCTAGAAATTTGATTGCAATTCACCTAATTTGAAACCCTAAAAGCTACTTAAGCAGGATTTGAACATTAAAATTCACACATTATAAATAATCTTGCTTGAAAACCCTAGTTGTGCACGCACTTACACAAATTTCAATCAATCATTAAGGGCACAACCCATTGTAAGGGCCCATCACATTCCATAAGCACCACAATCCCAGGCCGTAATAAAATTGAGTAGACGTTGACCCTAAGGTTTGATTCACTCTTCAAGGCCTAGTCTGAGATTATTTTTGATTAACCTACTTGTACTGATTAATCTGATGTCTAGCTAGGGGAGTAGCATCAAACGACCGCGGCTGGGGGGTACACTAGGAACCGGAGGCGAAAGCCAAAGGAAGAACCTTCTCCCCAGTCCCTCCTTCTAACTGGTTGGATTATACAGACGCAAGTAGAGTAAATCAGTTACAGTCTTAAGGCTGGTGTTGGGAGTCAGTAGATCCTTAGGCTACCTCACTTAAGGACAGCCTTGTTTTGTTGTACTGCAGGGTCCTTATCCCCGGTCCTTCCGACCTACTCCTAGTTTATGCTGGGAAGACGGTCATTGAATCCCCGATTGGAAGGACCATTAGAACATTCTAGGAGGCGCAAGTTAGATTTTGGTCAATTTGATCCCATGGCCGAACAACAACCTCTTCTGCCTGGAAATCCACAGGAAGAATTTCGAAGGCAGCTGGAACAAATGCAGAGAATGCAAGAATGGTTCCAGAGAATGCAGGGCGCTCAGCCCTTGAAGGATTTTTATGATCCTTCAAATTACGGGGAACGTCCCGGCGTCCAGATTCCAGCCGGTGACGTAGAAATCAAGCCCCAGGTGTTAAGCCTGATTAAACATTATCATGGGCTTGGCTCCGAAGATCCGTTTCAACACTTGGAGGACTTGACCACTTTGGTCCAGACCACCAAGTCTCGAAACGTAAACGAGGAGCAAATGATCATGAGGCTCTTCCCCCACTCTCTTAGGGATAAGGCCGCGCATTGGTATAGGACAATTGGAAGACCAATTACAACTTGGAATGAGTTGAAATCGGCCTTTCTGAAGAAATTTTTCCCAGTCGGTCGTACCAATGCTTTGAGACGGGCAATCACTACTTTTTCCCAGCGGCCGGGGGAGTAGTTTCATGTGGCCTGGGAGCGATTCCAGGACTTATTGCAGAGGTGTCCACACCACGAGGTGCCGAAATGGCAACTCGTGCAGATTTTTTATCATGGGTTGACTGAGCAACTCAGAAACCATGTGGATGCTTCTTGCGGAGGCAATTTCCTTAATAAAGATGCAGATAGTGCACATGATTTATTTGAGGAAATGAGTGAGAATTCAATTAATCATGCCTCCATGGATACTTTTAACCGGTCCCAACAACCCAGATCAAATGTCAATGAAGTCCATGACTCTCATTCATTTGATATGGAATTGATTTGTAATAAACTTGACAAAGTGGACTTGGTTGCTAAAAGAATGGAAGAGTGGATGGCTGGCAATTCTATGAACAACTCTCAATCCACTCAATCCCAAAATTCGAGATTCCATTCTTCACGAGCTCTTTCTGGACGGGAGTTCGTGAATCAACTCGATGCGACTCAACCTATGAGTCAGCATTTTTCGGAACCCCATGGGTTCCCAACTGGGGCCTTTGATCCCAGTTTTTCTAATCCTTCCTTTTCTTTCTCTCCATCCTCACTTTATGAGGATGTCTGTGCTGTACAAGAGAATGTTAGATCCAACCCCTACTCGAATGCCTATAATCCAGGTTGGAGAAACCACCCTAACTTCTCTTGGAAAAATCTGGGGCAACAGACCCAATTCCGACCCAGCAATTATGCTCCGCAACGACCAATGGGTCAGGGTCAAGTATATACTCAGTTGCCTCCGAATCAGGTCAATCAGCCAGTTTGGAATGCCCGTCAACCCGCAGGGCAGGCTGATTTGAACCATCAAATAGTAGAGATGCAAGGATCTATGCTCCAGCTCATGCAGCAAATGAAAAACTCACTGGACAACTTGCAATCCGGGCTCATTGCTAACTCTCGTCAACCCGGATCTCTACCATCCCAACCCGTACCCAACCCACGAAACATTACGAATTCGGGCAATCAAGCCCAAGGGTACGGAAATCAGAGGGACCCACACGCGCATGCTCAGGTGGTTGAGCAGGGTTCCTCGTCTTCTTCTTCTGTAAATCAACAATTCATGGTCAATCAAGCCCCTCCAATCTTTCCTAACCCTCCCCAAGACCCAAATTCTTACGCTTCTGCAAATTCTGTCACTTTGAGAAGTGGTAAGAAGACTCAGGATCCACAACCACATTATTCTAATCTTTTGAATCTTGAAGAATCTGAGGAGAGAGAAGAGAATTCTAAAGGAGAAATCAAGGCTCAGGAATCCGATTCCAAAGATCTGACTCGTGTTCCTTTTCCTGAAGCCTTAACCAAAGCAAAGAAGAAGAAGTCTGTTGATAGTAATGAGGAGCTTCTGAATTTATTTAAGAATGTTGAGATCAATATCCCGCTCCTTGATGCTATCAAGCACATACCGACTTACGCAAGATTTTTAAAGGAATTATGTACACAAAAGCGTAAGTCGAGAGAATCTGTTCCGAGGAAGGTGGTACTCTCCGAGCAGGCTAGTTCTGTTATCCTGCACTACCTCCCTCAGAAAAAGAGAGATCCTGGTGCTCCTTTGATTTCTTGCGTTATCGGAGATTACACATTTGATAGAGCACTTTTGGATCTCGGTGCATCCATCAACCTAATTCCGACTTCTCTTTACGAGAAGTTTGGGTTAGGCGAACTTCGGCCAACTTCAGTAACGCTACAGTTAGCGGATCGTTCGGTCACAAACCCGCGAGGCGTTATTGAAGATGTTATAGTTAAGGTCAAGGATTTCTATTTTCCTGTAGATTTCCTTGTCCTTGACATGGATGTACCAGATAATCTAAGGAACACGTCCATCATTCTGGGGCGTCTGTTCCTGGCTACCGCAAAGGCCAACATTAATTGTGAAAGCGGTAGCATGGAAATCGCCTTTGGGGACCAACGTATGAAATTAGATATTTTTAAGGCGATCAATAAATTTGAGGATTGTGGAGTTATTGAGGAACTTGATGAGGATAATGTTAATATTGAAACTTGTTTGACAGTTTCTTCAATTGAAAGTTCCTCTTTGGTTGATGAATTTGACCCGCAACCCTCTGACTTAACATCTTCGGAAGAGGTTACTGATTTTGTCCACTCACAACCTCTCCCTCTTGTTGAATCTTCAGCATCTACCCGACCATCAATCATCACCCCACCCCAGCTCGAATTGAAACCATTGCCCGAGAATTTGAAATATCAATTTTTAGGACCTCAGAATACGCTCCCTGTGATTATCAGTGCTAAATTGACAAAGGAGCAAGAGATTAAATTGATTAAGGTCCTAAAGGAACATAAGGAGGCAATTGGTTGGACCATTCATGACCTTAGGGGGATCGAGCCATCTTACTGCAATCATAGAATATTCTTGGAAGATGGATCCCGCCCTTCTCGCCAGATGCAGAGGAGATTGAATCCAAATATGCGAGAAGTGGTCAAAAAGGAAATCATCAAGTGGCTCGATGCAGGAATTATTTATCCAATCTCTGACAGTCCCTGGGTAAGTCCCGTTCAGATTGTTCCAAAGAAAGCCGGGATTACTGTTGTGACTAATGAGAAAGGAGAATCTGTCACAACTCGTTCAGCTTCTTCTTGGAGAGTTTGTATTGATTACAGGAAGCTGAACACTGCCACTAAAAAGGATCATTTTCCCCTGCCCTTCATTGATCAAATCCTGGAAAAATTAGCCGGGCAGAAGTACTTCTGTTTTCTTGATGGCTACTCGGGATACAACCAAGTTCCTATCCATCCCGAGGATCAGGAAAAAACTACTTTCACCTGTCCCTACGGAACCTTTGCTTTTCGTAGGATGCCTTTCGGGTTATGCAATGCACCTGCGACTTTTCAAAGGTGTATGCTAGCCATATTTTCCGACATGGTGGGAGAGTTTATGGAAGTCTTCATGGATGATTTCTCCATTTTTGGAGAATCATTTGACTCTTGTTTGGTTAATTTGGAAATGATTCTTAAGCGATGTATCAAGACACGATTGGTCCTTAGCTGGGAAAAGAGTCATTTCATGACCCAAGAGGGCATCGTTTTGGGTCATGTAATCTCTGAATGGGGAATTGAAGTGGACAAAGCTAAGGTTGATGCTATCGCTAAACTTCCTCCTCCCACATCAGTTAAACAAATCAGATCATTTCTTGGCCATGTGGGATTTTATCGAAGATTCATCAAGGACTTCTCGAAGGTTGCCCGCCCTTTGAGCAATCTTCTTGCCAAAGAAACGCCGTTTGTTTTTGACGAATCATGCCAAAAGGCATTTGATTTCCTAAAAACGGCAGTCACCTGTGCGCCAATTTTGCAACCACCTATTTGGACAACCTCATTTGAGATCATGACCGATGCTTCTGATTACGCGGTCGGGGCTGTCCTGGGTCAGAAAATTGACCGAAAGCCCTTTGTCATTTACTACGCTAGTAAAACTTTGGATGAAGCCCAGAGGAATTACACTGTTACTGAAAAGGAATTACTAGCTGTAGTATTTGCGTTGGAAAAATTCAGGGCTTATCTCTTGGGGTCTCATGTTATTGTTTATACCGACCACTCGGCCTTGAGACATCTCTTGGCTAAAAAGGATGCTAAACCCCGGCTTATTCGTTGGATTCTTCTTCTTCAAGAATTTGATCTTGAAATCAAGGATAAAATCGAGGTACAAAATGTGGTGGCGGATCATTTGTCGAGACTCCTAGGTGATTCTTCTTGTCCGGACATTCCGATTGCCGACACTTTTCCGGACGAAACCATTCTTACAGTTTTAGGTGTCCACACCCCATGGTTTGCTGACATTGTTAACTATTTGGCCGTTGGTCAAATCCCCCAGGATTGGACCAAGCAACAATGGGATAGACTCAAATCTGAGGCCAAATACTACTTTTGGGAGGACCCTGAACTGTATCGCATCGGCTCTGATCAGATTATTCGCCGATGCATACCGGAGAATGAATTCAACAGTATACTTGAGTTCTGCCATGCATCTGGGTGTGGTGACATTTCTTCGGGAAAAAGACGGCTGCAAAAATTTTGCAATCTGGCTTCTATTGGCCGTCTTTATTCAAGGATGCCCAGGATTTCTCACGGTCATGCCCTCGATGCCAGGCACTCGGGAGCATAACTAAGAGAGACATGATGCCCTTAAACCCTATTCTTCCTGTCGAAATTTTCGATGTTTGGGGCATTGATTTCATGGGACCCTTTATCCCTTCATTTGGACATCAGTACATTCTTGTCGCTGTTGATTATGTGTCTAAATGGATTGAGGCAATTCCCACCCGAACCAATGACCACAAGGTGGTCATCAACTTTGTCAAGAAAAATATCTTCAGTAGATTCGGGATTCCGAGGGCTATCATCAGTGATGGTGGCACTCATTTTACTAATGCCCAATTCCGGAGTTTATTGGCCAAATACGGGGTTAATCATCGAATTTCCACACCTTACCATCCCCAAACGAATGGACAAGCCGAGATCTCTAATCGAGAGATCAAGAACATTCTGCAAAAAACGGTTAGGCCCGATCGCAAGGATTGGACTCAAAAGCTTGAGGACGCTCTTTGGGCCTACCGTACGGCGTATAAAACACCTATCGGCATGCCTCCATTCCGTCTGGTGTATGGAAAGGCGTGTCATCTACCTGTAGAGATTGAACACAGGGCATTCTGGGCAATCAAACAATGCAATCTAGATCTAAATCTAGCTGGGAAGACCAGGAAACTCCAACTATCTGAGTTGGAGGAGCTTAGAAATGATGCTTATGAGAATGCCAAGATCTACAAGGCTCGGACCAAAGCTCTACATGATCAAATGATTTCCCGCAAGAGCTTTGAGCCAAACCAGAAGGTCTGGTTATTCGATTCTAAACTTAAGCTCTTTCCTGGTAAACTTAGATCTAAATGGAGTGGCCCATTCATAATTGATCAGATTTTTCTAAATGGTGCCGTTCAGATTTCTGACCCAAAGACGGGTAACACCTTTAAAGTCAACGGTCAACGTCTGAAGCCTGTTGTTGACCATAATCTTCCAGAACCCGTTTCAGACTCTGTTGCTCTAGCCATTCTGTGACTTCTTTGGCTGGACTTCGCCTAGCTGACGGCATTAAACTCAGCAGTTGTACATATAACACAAGGCTGATACGAGCTTCATATCCAGGTGACATCTTTCATATTCTACCCTTTCTTTCATGTCTCTTTTTCAATGAGGACATTGCATCAGCTAGGCATGGGGGGGTGGATTCATTTTTGAATTAGTTGGTCAGCTTTATGAAATCCATATAAATTGCTCTCTTTCTAAAAAAAAAAAAAAAAAAAGAAAATTAGGAAGGATTAGTTGGACATTAGGACTTTTCAATCCTAAGAAATTTTACATTAGGATCTGAACACAAAGACCCCTCAGGTCTTTGGACTTAATTAGCCTGTGTATCTACTAAAATGTGGATTTGTCTTTGAGTTCTCGCCATCTTAATTATATTATAATTGGAATAAATACGTTTGGGTGATAAGTACACGACTTGTCAACCCACCCTCTGATTTAAGGGAATTTTGAGTTTTAAGCATCTACACACTTTCTTTGCACTGACTCGTTGCTCGGCGATTTTAATGGAAATTGGGTAGCTAATGAACCTTCTAGGGTGATATGGCTGGCAAGTTATCGTGGGTAACAGCCCATAGGTAGGTTGTCCAGAGCCCAGTCACTGGACCTTTCCCTTTGCTGCCTTTAGGTAAATCTTAGACCAGGGAAGCCACCTACTTAAAAAAAAGAAAAAAAAAATCAAAAAGGAGAAAAGAACAAAAAGAAATAAGCCACACTTCGCCGCACGAGTATGGCTGGCAAGTTGTCGGTGGTAACAGCTCATCGACCGGTTGTCCAGAACCCAGCTCAGAAAATGCACTAAAAATTCCCAAAACACTTAGGAAGAAGCGGAGAAGTAGAATAAACCGGGGAGATATACACTGGATTCACCCTTGTGTTGACCCCGTAAAAAAAAAAAAAAATAAAAAATAAAAGTAGGGAGAAAGCTACCGGTTGTAAAGATACACCTTTAGGCAGAATTCTTTTTGAGGTCACCTAGAGGCGTAGAAATCCGAAGTCCGTTCTAATTGCCGGTCAACGAGTCTATCACAATCACAATAAGATGCTTAAAACTTAGGGTTCTCATCAAATCTTGGGTGAGTTGAATGGCCATAGAAAGCCACTCTTAAACCCTAAAATTTGAAAATCCAAAAAAAAAAAAAAAAAAAAAAAAAAAAAAAAAAAAAAACAGAAAAAGAAATTTTTCTTTGAATAAGGCGAGGCTTGAGGCGGTCTGCATTTTGGCTGATACCCGGGCACTGTTGTGTCTTTGAAAGTGCAGTTCCTAAGTAGACAATTTCTTAGTGATTGAAAATAACTCAGGTCCAAATAATCTAACCTAATTCTTTTATAAATAGCATATAGTTTTTGCTAGGGACTAGCAAAAGATAGGCATGGGGGTATGATGTAAACACATTTACACTACTTAAAATGTCTATTTATGCATGTTCTTAAGCATAGGATTGCATTTCATAATATAAATATTGCATAACATGCATCATCTTGC
Source organism: Thalassia testudinum (assembly GCA_037157565.1). Classification (NCBI taxonomy): domain Eukaryota; kingdom Viridiplantae; phylum Streptophyta; class Magnoliopsida; order Alismatales; family Hydrocharitaceae; genus Thalassia; species Thalassia testudinum. The sequence continues at coordinate 16,462,091 of JAZHRO010000046.1, read as the reverse complement.
ATTTAGAGTAGTTTGAATAAAATGGAGGTTAATTGTCTCCTTTTATGTGCTTGGACAGGGTAAATATTTTATCGGGGCCTCGGATCAAAGATCCAACCGTATGGATATGACCAGGGCGACGATTGGAGTTCAACGACTCCAAGATCGCCCTAATCAGGCATCCGTAGCATCAGATAGAGACCGGGGAACCCTAGAAGATCAAGGGCCAGGATGGTGTAAATCCGCACTTCAGATGGCAAATCCGACCACACGGATGAATTCGGATTGACGATCGCAGCCCAAGGACACAAAAATCGAGTCAATCCGACATCCGTGGCACCATCTACAACTTCCAGAAGATGGACGGCCAAGATGGCGCCACGTGGCGGCATCTCAGCCGCCCAATCGGCCGCATGCATCTTGTGAAGACCGCGCACCGTCTCCTCTCCGCCGTTGGATCTCTATTCAACGGCTGCGGTCGCTCGCGCTTAAAAGCGTTCGCGCGACCATTTCGCCCGCGTAGCGCAGCGGCGACGCAGCTGCGGGCGAAGCGGAGGTCGCGGGTTCGAGCCGCGGTGAGGGGGTGGAAGGCGCGGGCGAGCGGGCACGAACGAGCGTCAGATGAAGATCCAACGGCTGCGCGCGCTCAATCAGGACGACGCGCGATTGGACGCCGGGCGTAACGCGCGATCACACGCGGGCGGTGCGCTACGCAGCGGGCGCGGACGCGATCTAAGCCGTCCGATCTCGCGATCGGACGGCTGAAAATCAAGCGACGTGCGTAGGCGTTACGCGCGCGGGCAGCTGAGCGGGCGCGCGTGGGCGCGGCGACGACGGCGACGTCGGGGCTTTAGCGACGGTTTTATCCGTCACTAAAGACCCCTTATTTATTATTTTGAAGATGTAATGTCCATTTTGCCCCCACTCCTTCCAACTATAAAAGGAGACCCCCTCCATACGAAATTTTCATCCCTTCCTTCTCCTCTCTACCTCTCCAAAGCTCAAGAGAAGCTTGTCCCACACCTGGGATGCTTCTTGCGAGATAAAGTCTAAATTTTCGTCCCCCTTCGGAAGTGGATCCCGCGACGACGACGGCGTGCTGCTCCGTTCCCGCTCTTCTGCTTCGTCCTCCCTTGTCCTTCTCCGTTCTCGTTCGTCCAGATGTCGTCTCGTTCGGCTCATCCTCCAAGCGACCGTCAAGGAGGATAACTTCTCTCTCCCATTCTTATTTACAGCTTTTCTAGTGTAGAATTTTCCTGCTTTATAGTGTAATTGATTTCCCGCTTTCTAGTGTAACTTTTATTTCGTTTGCTTGTATAAACAATTGAAATATTGAATGCATGTTCTCTTTCCCTCTCTCTCTCTCTCTCTCTCTCTCAGTTTGATAGCTCCATTGTAATTATTTCACCTTGTTTATCAAAAATCCTAAAAAAAACATAATTGCGAATATAGATCAACGTAGCCTCCCTGAGTTCGACCCGGAATTCTTATTTCGGTATAAATTTTATTTGTTGAACTCGAATCCTTCGCTTTCGAACTACAACGACGGGTTTTCCAAAACCAAACACGTTAGCGTAGGTTCGTAAATCATTCAACACGTACCTTGCTCTGGCACTCTTCGATGCAAAAATGCACGCAATGCAGTAAGAAAATCTAGATGCTGCTCAAGCAATCCTAGATGGTCATCCTAAAGATATGCAGCTTCTAGTAGGCAGTTCGAATTTTTTTTTTTAATAATAAATGTGCAATCAAAGGAACCAGTTAAAAATAGACCTAGAGTGTAAAGAATCAGGGACACTCCCCTAAAAATTGGCCCCAGAGTACAAGGGTGAGAAAATAAATAACTAGACTAAACCTAAAGAGTCTACTCTAAAATGCTGAATCAAAAGTCTAAGAGGAAGAATCCTCCTAGATGGTCCTCTGCGTGTCTCCACACATATGGGATCAAGGCCTACAGGCTCCTGTGATTATCTCCGTGTGTGGATGCCGCTCAAGGTTGATGTCGTCTCTCAGCTACGCCTGTTGCCTCGTTAAATTCCTCGCACAGAAAAGAGAAAGAATGATCAGATAAATGCGCAACTCAGAATAATTAGAAATAAAGTCAGGTGAATTTATTGCGTCTATTGCCTCCCTGGCAACGGTGACATTTGATGACGAGATTTACGCTTAAGATGGTTGCAATAAAAAGATGTCATTGATGTATTTTATGTGGTAGAAATCCCATATCTAAAATTCATTAAATCTAACCACAATGATTAGGATGTCACATCCACAGGGAGGAATAGATGCAATCAATTCACAAATATTTCCCTTTGTATCTGCCCGATCAGTGCGAGAGACATGCTTATGTTCGAGGCGAAATATGGCGAAAAGAAGGAAACACACAATAACTAGAGAATGTAAGGTTATGGGTGTAGTTTTTCCTCAATAAAATATACATTAAAAGATGTGATCATTAGTGGCATCTCATGTAATTTCCAATGGTATGCGTATGAGAGAGGAATGATGTAAATATGAGTCCAAATTTGATGCAATCGAAAGTGAAAACTATGAATTGAATAATAATGAGAAAGTATAAGTGCTCTGTTGTAATTTCACCTCAATATAATATTCAAAAATTAAAAATAAAATTGCTGGAAATGGCATCAAATGTAAATAATAATAGAACCCGAAATAGAGGAATTCTTTGCCTCGTGCGTGCGTGAAGAAGAGGCTACGGTCGGGTGTGTGGAGCTCGGAAGAGGTTGGCTGCGACGAAGGCTACACGTGGCGGTGATGGTGTGTCGAACAGTGGCGGGAGCTCTCACCGACGAATCGGAGGGGTGGCGGCGGTGGCAGCGACTCCCCGACACATGTAGGCTGCATGGCCAGTTCTGAGGGTGTGGCCATGCTCTTGAGGGTGCGACGAGTCCATTGGAGTCGACGACATGGCGAACGGAGGTCCATGGTCCTGGTTGTGTTTTTGGGTGGTTTGGATTCCCTCACTCTGTGGGTTGATGGAGAAGAAGAAGAAGAAGAGGGGCCCGGCTGTGGCGCACACACGAGGGTCATGTGCGAGGAGGTCAGCACCAAAGTGTCTGCTGTTGCAACTGTGCATGCTAGGGTTGGGAGGCGCAAGTGCGCTGTTGTGCGCGTGGGGGCTAGGATGGCGAGTGTGCTGTTGGCCACCTGTGGGAGGCACGAGTGTGCTATTGTGCGTGTGCAGGCTGGGAGCACGAGTATGCTGTTGGTCGCTAGTGGGAGCGCGGAGAGGTGCGCTCATGGTGTTGTTGCTGCTGCTTTGCACGCGCCTGGCTATGGTGATGGCGGTGGGCGGTGCGAGAAAGATGAAGATGGAGGAAGAAGAAGATGAAGGGAAGAATGGAGAACGAGTTGACAGTGCACGCTGTCACCATGCACAGGAGACCGAGGGTGATAGCAAGGTTGACGGTGGAGAGATCTCAGGCCACGGTGTGCGCCATGTCCATGGTGCGTGCCTCATTTGCGGTCGATAGGGTGGGAGAAGATGGAGGATGCCCCCAAAGCACGGTTGCGGCCTATTTCTTATAGAAGTTCCCGCGATCTACTTCAACTGCTCAAAATCTCCAACAACTGGACAAAGATATTGAGCGGTTGAGGTGGATGAGGTGAGGCTTAGCCAACTTGATTTGGCAGTGGAGAGGCGGTGCGTTGAGTCGGGAAGGCATTGCACATTCTGTAGGAAGGAAGAGAAAAAGAAATAAATTGGGTTATTTATACAATTATCTAAAATAATTAATGAAATGCATGTCACTATAATGGAATGTATAAATATGCATGCAAGCCCTTATTTATAAACTAATCTATTTATATATTAAAGGATGCTATGTACATGCAAACATTAATTTAGTAATTAGGCATTTAAGTATTTACTTAGCTCACGATTGTGGTCTCATCAGTACATAGAATGATAATGTCCATAACTCATCGGAGTTTCATATATTACATCAAAATCATTCACCCAACATGGGTCATTGTTGTCTTTCATTTGATATACATGCTGCTTAAAATAATCAAGTAACTGCAACTCCTAGACAGCATGTGGTGAAGACTGCTTAAATTCATCGAAAAATGGATCTACCTTGAGAATTTGTTTCAAGATATACAAGTGAGCTAGCTATCGATCTATTAAATCGATCATTCTGTATTTTATGCAGAGGATTGACCTTCCTCTCATATCAAAAATTGATAGAGAATCATCATTCCTTTCGTTGTATCCCCTATTGAAATTCCTCTCTAGTTGATTGAATCTGTTGTCAATATTGTCCATTACATTGCACATAAATTTATGCATTCTTCTAAAAGGTAACCCTCAACAATTGAGCCCTCTAGCATTGCTTTGTTTAAGACGTAATCTTTGAGCTTCTTTAGAAATTGCTCAACTGGATACATCCATCCATACTATATAGGACCACCAACTCTTGCTTCATTTGCAAGATGTAGTGTTAGATGCATCATGGCATTGAAGAAAGCTGGGAGAAAGATATGTTCCATTTCGTAGAGTGTGATGAAAATTTGATCATTCCAATAGTCTAACATTTCACAATTCAAAGTCTTAGACAAAACGACTTTAAAAAACAGTGAATGAATCGACCATTGGATCTGGCAACACTCCACAAATAGTTAGTGGGAACAAAATGTACGTGCAAACATGTGAATCATGGCCTTTCAATCAACTGATTTTCTTCTGGACTTCATTCACACAAAGACAAAGCTATGAAAATAGCCGTCTGGGACCCAAATTCCCATTAAAAAGGAAAATATCCTATCCCTTTGTCATTGATTTAGACTGTACATTGCTGGTGGCATTTCCTCTTTGTCGATGACATGTAGCTTAAGACGAATACCCAATTTCTTCATGTCATTTCTTGTTTTTAACGTGCCTTTTGGATTATCTGTTAAGTTCAACACATCTAAGATCTTGTCCATGACATTTTTCTTAATATGCATCATATCAAGGTTGTAACGTATTGTGAGATCTTTCCAATATGATAGCTCCATGAAGAAGATACTCTTCTTTTTAAAACAAGAGTCCTTTAAAGTTGTCAGATCTTTCTTGAATAGACGACCACATCGTACATTGGCAAGCTTTTATAATTTCGCAAACACTTCAAACCCTGACAGCCAAATGGAATTTGTACTCAACTTATTTCTCGGATTTCTGCTCGAAAATCGACAAACTCTACCATCAAATCTACCTTGAACTATGCTCTCTGCCATCTGTGCTCAATGGGAAGAAATTTGAGATGCCCTAAATAAGAAAGTTTATTTCTTTCAAGAAGATGCAAATGATGTGTATCATCCATACATATTGGGAAGGCAAACTTCCATTTCGTACTCTATCCAGAAAGGTTACATATGCTGGGAAGTCATTATGATCCACAACAAAGCCACATACATCTAAAAGAATTATTTCTTATTTGTGTCAAATGTCTAAACACCATCGTGCCGTAGTTGCTTCAGTTCATCTACTAACGGTTGTACGTAGACATCAATTGCATTTCCTGGTTGTTTTTGACCTGGGATTAAGAGGGTTAGCATTATAAAAGAGGATCGCATGCAAAGCCAAGGAGGTAAGTTGTAGGTAACCATCATGACTAGCCAAATAGAGTACAATGGGTACATGTTCCTGAAGGGATTAAATCTGTCACTTGCAAGACCCAAACATTATGCGAATCCTCTGCGAAAGTTGAATGTCTGCTGTCAAAATTTTTTCACTCTGTTGAATTAGTTGGATGGCAAATAAAGTCATCTTTTGACTTGTTTTCCTAATGCCACGCCATCCACGTTACACTTATACTAGAAAAAAAACAGCCGTTGCAACCTTGGAATCAACGAAAAATAACGAAGAACCCTTCTAGCTTGTTTCTTCTCTCCTCTATATCTTTACTTTCCACATTCCATATAGGAAGTCAAGTTAGCGTACCTGTTTCTATATAGCATGCAATCATTCGGGCATGCGTGAATCTTCTCACAATTCATACCAAGTACTCGTATTTGTTTTTTTGCTTCATGCCATGAATTTGACATACCACTAGGATTATTTAACAACTCCCGTGTAAACTAAAGCACCTCTTACATCAATTTCGTTGTAGCTCTATTCACAACTTTCATCTAAAATAATTCAGCAGAAAAGACAGCCTCATCATGGAATTGATTCCAGGCACGATAGGCTCCTCAGCTACCTTCATTGCTTCATAAAACTAATTACCAACTATTGAATGCTTCCTCGTCATTTGTAATATCAGGATCAACCTTCTCATCTCATGTAGCATCTCATTGATTTGATTATCATCGACTCCATCATCATCAGACTCATTCACTTCCATTGTGTTCCATGTGTCATCCTGTATTGGTTCCTTTCTATGTGTAGTCCACTTCGTGTAATGCTGCCACCAGCCATTACATGTCACATGCTCTAGAACTATTTTCCTATCCTGGACAAATCCATTGAAACACTTCCTACATGGACAAAATATCTTCTCAAAAAATTCTCGTCTGTATTGTTTCCTATCTTCATGGAAGGCTTAATCCAGGAATGAGATTGCTCCACTCTTATATTGAGTTTAATCGAAAATCCTTAGACCAATCCAAGACTTGTCCATGATAACCTAAAATTTTTAATAAATCATCTGCAAGTTAGGAGAAAATATAATGAAAATATTTGTATTTTGAAGAACATTTTCACTTGATAGCCCATCCTTGAAGATTTGATCACAATGTTACTTGTTACATTCAACTAGTGTATGAAGAAATTTCGGTAGCACCTCCCCTAACTCCTCTAGTATACCCCCCGATAGTCAGAAATTCATGCGAGAAAAAGTGATTTAGCATCTCTGGAGATAGAAACTTGCGTCGTCGAGTTGCAGAAAATCTGCTATCAAATAATTTAACTGAGACTAGGTAAGTCCCAAGTTGAACACGAGGAGGGGATGTTTGATTCTAGAAAATCATATTTGCATTATTTCTTTTTGGTATTTTGGGGCTTTGTAATTTTTTTGGTTATTTTTAGATAGGTAGAACTAACTAATCTACTCTATGACTAATTAAAGAGAGATAGAGAGAGAACAAATATTTCATAAAAATAGAGCAATGTTCATTACAAATAATTGTGGAAAATAAAACTACACAAGAAAGTGATAAAAGATATAAAGAGAGCGAGAAATCCCCCTCAATGACTTCTTAGGGGATGAGCCACGATGATAGAGCACCTAGAAGATGGTGGTAAGATGCTGGAGGAAGGAGGACAAAATAGGCCAGTGTCATAGTAGGATCTGCTTCCTGAACGGGGATGAGAGGACAACCACTGGTGATCCACGAATGGGGGTGAAAAGAGGGAAAAATAATTATTTGTTAGCTCTAGTGGAGCATCCTGGATGGACAAGCTCGTAGAGCTTTGAAGGAGGTGTGGAGAGTGTAGGAAGAGATGAAGATGAGGGAAGGGGTGTAGGGGACCTTTTGTAGGCCTTTAGGGGGGCTAAAATGACCATGGGTGTTTATGGGCATGCATGGGACAAGGAGCATGTCCTATGCACCCACTGGTAAGGGAGATGCAATCATTAGCTGGTGGATTCGCACAGGCAATTAGAGACCATTAGATTCTGGTCGAACGGCTGGGGAGAGCGGTGGATCGTGTGTGCATCTATTGTCTCCACAAGGCACAGTTGGGGAGGATCTCCAATGTCATATGCGCATCGAAGGGCTCCAATTGTGCACTTCCACACTTCAGATCATGCCCTCACGCGTGAGATGGAGTGTCATCGTGCACGTGTCGCGCGCCTCAATTTGGTTGCGCCACTATTCTACACGCTAAATCAGTATTTAAGATTGTTGTGTTGTAGTGTAGCCAAAATAGCCCTCAAACAAATAAATTTTATTACTCGAAAAAGGGTTCAAAGTTGAACACAGGGAGCATTATGGAATTTAAAGCTTAAGATCACAATTTATAATGTAAATGAGCACAATATATAAGTAAAAACTTAATGCAAAATGATATAAGAAATCAATGATCAATATGCAAAATGAGGAGGGTAAAATGGTGATTTAAATCACCAATTACCCTTATACAGTAATAGCAAGTAGAAGCACAATATCAATTGAGTTAATTATAGCTTTAGAAACTCAAATCAGATGTCAGAAGATGGGATCAGACAACTTAAGCGTTTGATGCTACAATGCTCTTCTCTTCCTTTCCGTTCTGATGTTCTTCTTTCTCTGCTTTTCTACTTTCTTTCTCTGCTGCAGCTCCTTCTTCTCTTCTTCTTCTTTTCTTCTTCTTCTGCTCAGCCTCTTCTTCTTCTATTGCCGCCTTCTCCTTCACACAGGGAAGGGGCTTCTTGAATTGGCCAAGTGTTAGCCAATACTCTCTACAGCAAAACCCTCCCCATATCCCGCGCAATCTCTCCTTTCCTTTCTCACGTGGGCTTCGCCCTCCCAGGGCCTCTCAATGGGTAATCGGGTAATCGAGTAGGCGCAAACCTGGGTCCAGGGCTGCAGGAGTTGTCAGGCGCACTAGGTCCGCGAGTTAGGTGTCGTTGATGAGGCGCGTATGACGGGAGCATGTGGAGGACCTTACCCCCTGTGTGTCGAGGTGGTAAGCCGATGACACTTTTTCAATTTATGCGGGCGTAGGGGCTCGTTAGCTTCCGAGGTGGGACTATCCCACCTTCCTTCCTTCACGCAGTAGTAGCAGCAACTCCTTCTCACGTTTGTAGTCAAATGCCCTGTCAAAGGGCCTAATTGGTTACTAGGTTGTGGTCCTGGAGACACTTCACTACGCCTGGGACTTCGCCTGGGACCTACAGGTGCTGGAGCAAGGGCTTCGAGCTCGAAGCTTTATCAATGGCGAAGGAGGTGGCACACTTGAAACCAAGCAAATGGCCTCGCGGCCCAATTAAACTTGCTCAGAACCTTCATTGGACCACGGCGAGTGCAACAGTGGAGGTTGAGTGGCTTGGCGAGGTCCGTGCGTGCGTGACGGAGTCGGACTGTGTGCGTGAGAGTGGGTGTGTTCGGTGAAGCGTTGGAGAGGCTAATAGCCTCGAAGACCAGAGGGCTTTTGCTCTCTGGGACATGAAAAAGGTGTAGAGATGAACATCGGCCGGGTTGGTGGAGCGTAGTGGCCGTACGAGCTCGCCGGAGGTACACTGGCAAGGTGGAAGACGGAGGACGGTGAGGCAAGTTGACGGTCGAAACGGAGCAGTGAGTGTCTAAAAATGAAGAGTGGAAGGTGAGGAGTTGTTTAGGAGGGGAGGAAAACAAAGGAGAGCGGAGTTGGCACCTGTTGTGGTGTGGTCGGCGCCGGAGACGAAACTGCTTTGATGAGAGGTGGGCGGCAAGGATAAAGGGGGGCAGGAGCACAGGCGAGTGCTGCACGACACGGAAGAAGGCAAGGAGGAAGAGTCTGCCACTGGTATTGTGGTCAGACGACGAGGGGAGGTAGGGAGAGTCACCGGAGCTTAAAGAGCAAATCGGCCGGAGGAGGAGAGAGGAATTTAAGGGTTTCTCTAGTCGAATTCAAGCTTAAGGGATTCGGTATAACCAGAGGGTGCTTTTATACAACTCATGAGGATGGTTAGAGCTTGGGAAGCAAGCTTCCCAAGCGTGGAAAGCTCGACAGAGTTTGGGAATTCCTTGTTACCCAAATCTCTTATGCGTTCGCATAAGAGATTGGGTCCAAAAGGAAGGGAATTTCTTGATGAACTTCCCTTTCAAATTTGAAAGGGATTCGTCAAGAAATCAAGGAGTTCTATCCTTTTTAAGGTTGCCAGAGCAAGTAGGAGTAGGTTTAATGATGTCAGGGTCCTATTTATGAGAACAACGATAAAGTTAGGGGCCTATTTGAAAGGATTTTGAAAGTTAAGTGTAGAAATGTAATTAGACAGGACCAATTTGCAAACTAGGTCAAGACAAACTCATCTTGGGTCCAAATTTTGGTACAAACCTAATTTGGACCTAAGGAATCCAATGGTGAAGTTGGATTTTGGTTTTGATTATGTTTGACTAGGTAATTAATGCAAAAACCCAAATTAGGGCCAATGTCTGTCTATGATTCTATTTTGGGTCAAAATAGGTTCTGATGGTCAAATTGAAGGTTCTAAACCCTAGAAATATTTTTCTATGAATTTTAGAGGGTTTAGGTGGATTTTATCATGATCATATCTTCAGTTAATTAAGCAGGTTTGTTTTTAGGTTTTCAAAAGTCATTTAATTCTTAAAACACGTGCAAATCCTTTTCTGATTGTTCTAACCCACTTATTTTCTTTTTAAGACCAATTGACCTTCATTCAACCCCTGAGAAAACCTGTGGTTGTATTGCATTCATGATAAGCTATTAAAATTACAGTTTTAACCCTAGTTTCTTATTTTTCCCTTAGAATGATTTTGCAATGACTTATGACTCTCTAGTGGTTATGTAGGACATTTATTAACTTAATTGGGTCAAAATGAGCTAGTTATGGCTCATGATGGTGTTCCCATCATACCCCCATGCCTAGCTTTTGCTAGTCCCTTAGCAAAATTTCAAGGTATTAACTTTGATTCTAGACCATAAAATCCTTTGATGCTTAAAGTCTTTAATGTGTGCTTTCTTTTGTAGATTAGGTTAGAATTCCAATAGTAGGCCTAGAGGTACTTAAGTACCAACCAAGATTCGGACCTAATTAGCTCTAGCCTCAATCTGTCGTGAAGGTTTCTAAGGCCCACAGGAACTATCCTAAGGTTCGTTGAACTCCGCGGTTGAAGCACCTATGCTTGTAACATGTTTTAGCCCAGGTTCAGTTTGCAGTGCGTTTTTGTCAGAGAGAGATAGAGGAATTTTTCTTTGTTTTGGAGAGTTTTCTCTCTTTTTTATTTTTATTTCTAGCTTTGGATTAGCTTTACAACATGATCTGTATCGGATTCCTAGTCCCCACCATCAATCCTCAAGGGTCCCTAGCAATCGATGCTTCGAGATAGCACCACTCATGGTAACCCCCAGAACCCTGGCTTTCGAGATAATCCCACCCATGTTGTTTTGTAGCTAAATCCAGACCCTGGCAATCGACATTTCGAGATAATGCCGCCCATGGCATCTGAACCAGCACAGGGTGCTTACATGCCCCCAGTAGGATGTATAGATATCCTAGGAGACAAGCACTGAAGAGACGATATGTTATTGCACATCTTCGAGGGGAATTTCCCGCCTCTCCGCGCTGGGAACTCATCCAAATCAATTTGTGTTGATCAGCCGCTCCTAATCTAGGTAACTTTTTCAGAACAAGTTTAACGCATTTGCGTGATTTTGATACTTAGGTGCACTAAACCAAACTGTGTGTGGATTAGGGTGCTTAAGTTACCAAGTCCTATAAACCAGAGGTCAGTTAATGAAGCCGAATAATCCCTAAGCCTTAGACCTAATACTTAAGTTTTGCATTTTCCCCAACCTCTTAAGGACTATCTAGATCTTTGCGAGTACTTGAATTTTTAAGCCTCGGATTAAAGCCCAAGAAGCTCAAAATCAGCATTCCTACTAATCTCTTCTTTGTTTTATTAGCACTTTTTGCCTTTCACTTTCTTTCTTTTGATATGGTCTAGAACTAAGTTAATTCCTTAATCTTTTACTGATGACTATCTCTTTTTCTTTTCTTTTCAACTTATGCTCCTTTTTGACATTTTTATCTCCTCCCTTTTTCTCTTCAAAATCTAATATGCCATCAAAATTTCCTCTCGTCTCATATTTTTCTTCTTTTTCAAGAATTTTTTTTTAGTATTTTTGGAATATGTGATTTTTTTGATGAAACCCTTTCTTGTGAAGTGATTTTTATGATGTTTTGCACTTTAATACCCCCCATGCCTACGATTTGCAATGTCATCATTGTAAATTAGGTGGGTTCGAGTTTAGCTTAGATCATTCATTAGAATAGGTGATGGGAGAGTGAATGAGTCGAGGTGACTATTGTGGATGATTTCAAGCTTGAGTACAGGTACCAGAGGTGGAGTCGGCTATTTTAATGGATGAACCCTAAAATGCAATATGAGTTTAGCATAAGATGTGTTAGGAAGTGTTTTGGGTTTTTCGAAATGATAGGTTGCCTCCCGTTAAGTGCTGAGTTTAATGCCATCAGTCGGGCGCAATGAGCTCAGGGAGAATGGAGGGTAAAAGATATCTTAGCCAAATTTGTATTGGTGAGTTCAATGAACAGTTTGAGTCACTAACCGTTCACGAAAAAAGGTTCTGAATCGTGGCTGAGTTGACTGATTTTAGTAGCTCCATTTCCAAAGATTCGTTGGACAAGGTATGGTCCAATCCATTTTAATCTGAGTTTTCCTGGGAACAATTTGAGTTTGCCTTCAAAGAGTAGGACTTTTTGACCAGGGAAAATGATCTTTCTGGATATGTGCTTGTCATGAAAGGCCTTAACCCGCTCTTTGTAAATTCGTGAGTTCTCATACACGTCGTGGCGTAATTCATCGATCTCACTAATTTGAAGCTTTCTGTAGGTTCCTACCTTAGAAAGATCGAGATTGTAGTTTCGTACTGCCCAATAGGCTTTGTGCTCCAATTCGACGGGGAGGTGACATGCCTTCCGGTACACTACTATGAAGGGAGACATGCCTAATTGGGTTTTGTGGGTGGTCCTATAAGGCCACAGAGCTTCCCGAAGTCGAGATGACCAATCTTTCCTATCAGGGTGAACAGTGACCTGAAGGATTTTCTTTATCTCCTGATTTGATAGCTCAGCTAGACCATTGGTTTGGAGGTGATAAGGAGTAGAGATTCGATGCGATACCCCATATTTGGTCATCAGTGATCTGAATTGAGCATTCATGAAATGGGTCCCTCCATCGAAGATTATGGCATGTGGAATCTCGAATCGAGAAAAGATGTTCTGATGAATGAATTTGATAACCACCTTATGATCGTTGGTTCGGGTCGGAATGGCTTCGATTCATTTGGACACGTAGTCAACAGCGAGAAGAATGTATTCGAAGTCGTTCAAAATAGGGAAGGGTCCCATAAAATCAATCCTCCAGATATCGAAGATTTTGCATACGAGAATCGGCTGTAAGGGCATTATATCATGGTGGCTCATGTTGCCTAAGGTCCAGCAATGAGTTCATGCCTTATAGTGATTGTATGTGTCATTGAAAATCGTGGGCCAATAGAAGCTGCACTGGAGGACTTTTGCTACGGTTTTATGACCAGAGAAGTGTCCACCACATGCCTTGTCATGGCAGAAGGACAAAATGTCTTGAATTTTCTCTTCCGGAACACATCGTCGGATGATTTGATCAGCAGCAATGCAGAAGAGATACAAGTCTTCCCAAAAGTAGTACTTAACATCGAAAAGTAATTTTTCCTTCTTGGCTTTTAGCCAATCGGACGGTATATGATGTGATACAAGTAGTTTACTAGATCAGCAAACCATGGAAGTCCTGTACTGAAAGTTAGGAGCTGCTTATCGGGAAAATGTTCAGTAATGGGTACGGAAGGGTTGATAATATCAGAAGGAAGGCGGGATAAGTGATCATCTACCAAATTCTGTTTCCCCGCCTTGTTGCAAATCTCGAGATCAAATTCTTGCAACAGCAAGATCCAGTGGATTAGTCGAGTTTCACTTCCTTCTTCGCAAAAAGATGCCTCACAGTAGTGTGATCTAAGTAAATGATAATATGGGAACCCAAAAGATACGATCTGAACTTTTCCAGGGCAAATACCATGGCTAGCAGCTCTTTCTCAGTAACTGTGTAATTACACTGAGCCTAGTCAAGTGTCTTGCTACATAGTAAATGACCACAGGTTTCCCATCTATTTTCTGCCCGAGTACCGCTCCTACAGCGTAATCAGATGCATCGCACAGGATCTCAAAGGGTTGAGACCAATCAGGGGGCTACAAGATAGGTGCTTGGGTAACTTGATCACGCAGGACTTCAAATGCTTGAGTGCACTCCTTGGTGATTTCAAAAGGGACATCCTTAGATAGGAGATTAGTTAGGGGGCACATGATTTTTGAGAAATCGAGAATGAATCAATGGTAAAAACCGACATGCACCTGGAAGGATCTAATGTCCTTGACTGAGCTAGGCATAGGGAATTTGGAAATCAAATTCACCTTAGCTCGATCAACCTGGATGCTCTTTTCAGAGATAAGATGTCCTAGGACTATTCCCTCAGGTACCATGAAGTGGCTCTTTTCCTAGGAAGGACCAAGTTCACATCAATGCATTGCCTGAGGATCTGGACCAAGTGAAGGAGGCAATCATCAAGTGATTCACCAAATACCGTGAACTCATCCATGAAGACTTCAAGGTACTCACCTACCATATTTGAGAATATGGCAAGCACGCACCTCTAAAAAGTAACGTGTGCATTGTAGAGACCGAATGGTATCCTTCAGAATGCGTAAATTCCGAAGGGGCAGGTGAAGGTGGTCTTTTCTTGGTCCTCAGGATGGATTGTGACCTGGTTGTAACTGGAGTACTCGTCCAGAAAGCAGAAGAATCGATTTCCCACTAGTTTCTCATGAATCTGATTAATGAACGGTAGTGGGAAATGATCCTTCTTTGTGGAGGAATTTAGTCTTCTGTAATTAATGCAGACTCTCCATGAGTTTGCTATACGGGTCGGTATGGCTTCTCCAGTTCAGTCGTGATGACGGTGAACCCTACCATTTTAGGCACAACTTGGATTGGACTCACCCACCGATTGTCGAAGATCAGGTAGATGATCCCTGCATCTAACCACTTGATAATCTCCTTTTTCACGACATCCTACAGATTGGGATTCAGGTGTCTCTGTATTTCACAGGATGGTTGTGAGCCCTCTTCAGTGTAGATGTGGTGTGTGCAGTATGAGGGGTTGATACCAATGAGATCATCGAGAGTCCATCCAATGGCTCTTTCATGTTGCTAGAGAACAGAAATCAGGCATGTTTCCTGATCAAGTGTGAGTCGAGAGTTGATAATCACAGGAAATATCTGATTGGAACCTAAAAAGGCGTATTTGAGATGATCAAGAAGAGGCTCTAATTCCAAAATCGGGATTTCAGTAGCAGCGGGTAATTTAGGATGGGTGTTAGGAGCAAAGGAAGGAGCTATGGGTGTGTCTAGGTTGATTTCAGGCTCCTCTAATTGTGGGTTTTGATCCTCTGTGGTTGATCAGAAATAGTCAGGTTCTCTATGAAGTCGTCAACCACTGCTTCAATATTGCAAATTTGTTCTGACTCCACAATTAATTCTTGTTGGGCCATAAAGATGTCAATATCTAGTATCTTGCTCCCAAATTTCAATTTGATTTGTCCCTCCTCACAATTAATATTGGCCCTGACAGTGGCCAAAAAGGGTCTCACTAATATGATCGGTGTATTCTTCACATTCTCAGGAGCATCCATGCCTAAAACGATGAAATCCATTGGGAAATAGAAATCATGAACCCTAACTATGACATCCTCGAGAATTCCTTTTGGTGACTTAATTGATCGGTATGCTAGTTGTAAAGTCATTTCAGTCTTTTTAAGCTTAGATTCTTCGAAGTAGTCTAGTAGGGATGTGGGTATCAAATTTATGGAGGCTCCTAAATCTAATAAAGCTCGGTCAAATTGTATATCACCGATTTCATAGGGGATCAAAGGGGTGCCTGGGTCTTTTGCCTTAGGCAGGAGTTTGCTCAAAATGATAAAGCTGGCTTGCTCTGACAGTACAATCGGATTCTCATCTTTGGTTCGCAGCTCATGCTTAGGTGTACATATGTCTTTCAAAAATCATGCATAAGCTGGTACGTGGTGTATCGCATCCATCAAGGGGATGTTTATATGGACCTGCTCAAAGAGCTTAACTAGGTCCTCCTCAAGAGCTATGATTTTGGTTATCCTTTTCCCCTTGGTCAAGGTCTCAAGAGATGGAACCTTAGATGGTTCCTCTAGAATGGGTCGAAGTTTTTGACCTGGGATAGAGGTGCCTTAGATGACTATCCTTGACTTAGGGTTTGTACTACCAGGCTGGTTTTGGCTTGGATAAGGTGGGTCCTGTGTTGTTTTGCTAGTGTGGGTAGTAACAGAATTTGATCTTGCCTAGTTTTGGTTTGGAGTGGGTAGAAGAGGTGCTTGCTGCTGGTAACCCGTATATGATGTCGAAGCCTCCATCCCGTCGGGTGATGGAGTAGAAGGGGCCTGATAAAAAAAGTGAGTTTTGCCCAGATTTAGGTTCATAACGTGCCTCTGGTTTGGCACGTTATCCGGATTAGGCAGTGGTTGTGAAGGAAGTGCACTAGGTTGGCGAGGATTTGTCATCTGGACAAGTTGATTGCGAACCTCTGTGATCTCATCTCTGTGTTGTTTTTCATAGCTGCATTTGTCTTCTGAATATCAGCCAGAGTCTGAAGGATAAGAGTCATTTGATCTGCCTGAGTCAGCCCAGATTGATAAGTTGAGTTAGGCTGAGGCTGAGGGGGTTGATATGAACGAGGTGCTTGTGGTCGGTGCAGATATTGAGGTCTCTGATTTTGATTATTGCCTAACCATGTGAAGTTGGGATGATTGCACCATCCAAGGTTGTAGTTCTTTGACAATGGATCATTTTGAATGGTGTTGAGGTCCTCGCAGGTCTGAGGAACCTCGGGAAAATCAGAATATGAGGGTTCAGAGTTCCCCCAACTGGAGTAGGTGGATCCAGAGTTTCCTCCGTAGCCAGAATCAGACAGGGGTGGATAGGGGTCCATCCCCTAAGAAGGTCGGGGATAGATGTTGTGCACGGCCTCCCTGCCAGAGGGTGGTTGTGTGAATGGGTTTTGAGCAGAGGTGGCTCACTGCAAATGTCAAGTTAGCTCATCCACCTTCTTCTCAATAATAGAGACCTTATCCAGATGACTGGCCATTAGTTCCAAGTCGATAGAAGAGGACAGGCCCAGCATCTTATGTGCTCCCTTTGGATTCGTCAATGCATGGGCATTCGTCTGGTCGAACATGCCCATGGATTCATTATTGATGGAGTTCTTACACATATTCTCAAGAATCTCCCACATGGTGTCTTTGTGTTGACCTATGATGTTTCCTCTGCAGGTTGCAATAACGAATAATCTAATATCCTCATGGAGTCCCTGGTAAAAAGATTGGACTTGTTCCCATTTAGGAACTCCATGATGGGGGCACTTTCGTATGAGATCCAAAAAATGATTCCATGCTTCGTTGAGTGGTTCTCCTACTTGTTGTGTGAAATGTGTGATCTGGTGTCGTAAAGCATTTGTCCAACCAACAGGGAAGAACTTTCTCAGAAACTCGGATTGAAGTTCCGCCCAGGTGTTGATTGGACGCATTTGGGTTTGGTGCCAGTGAGCAGCTTTATCCATAAGAGAGAAGGAGAACATTTTTATGAGTAGAATATCTCAATTTTGAGCTTCTGACCCAAAGGTCTGGGCCAGATTCTTGAGTTGTTTGATATGCTGGAAAGGATCTTCAAAATTACGCCCATGGAATTTGGGAATGGCATGAATCATGTTGGGCTTGAGTTTAGTGTTAGGACCTCCAGCAGGGATTTGTACTCGAGGTTCGATTGCTACCGCAGCAGGATTATAGTGATCTTGCATCATTGGACGTTGCGGTGGGTTCACAAAGGCTTGGAATAAATCATTGAGGCATTGAAGTTGATTTTCAAGATTATTTTTATCTTCAGGTTGTGCCATGATGATGGATGAAGGAGAATCAAGTTTAGATGAATCGGAAGAGATATCAATAGGATTGGGTTGTTGCACAAACAAAGAGGTCAAGGCTTGGCCTTGACATGAATGAGTAACTAAAGAGGCCTCAAGGATGATCTTAGAGACGTCCTCCCGAACATGCACCAATGGAGTAGATGAGAGGTAGAATGTGATGGACCCAATCAAGAAACCCAAAAATTTTGGATGACTATAGAGGTTCGGAACGGATGAAACCCCTTAGTCAGAAAGTCATCCACCTAAGAATTACCTGGGCAGCTAAAGAGGGAGAGTCCTACAAAGACCCCTACACGGTAGAGTGTCCCCACGGGTTACAGGGTTTCCCCCACCCAACCTCTCTTGTCACTGATGTTCCAGGTAGATCAGAATGGGGACTTGACCTCTTAAGCCTACCAGTTTTAATTAAGAGCAAGGGTGCTTTAGAATTTCACTTGAGCTTTAAGATGTGTTGAGTGCAAAAGTTACCTAATTTGAAGATTGGTTGACCCAAACAAGGGGATCAACTTCATCTGTGTTCTCCTTGAAAATTTAGGTCCCTCTTTTAGTGTTCAAATGACTTTAAGAGCCTGATTTTAGGGTTTTGCCTGAATAAATCAGATCAATCAAGGTCCAGGCACACATTGTTTGGGAAGATGATTTCTTCATTAAGCAAGTGTGTCTCTAAAAACCCTAAATTGGAATCCTTAATTGGCTCTAATTTGGTCCACTTTAATTTGTCCAAATGCGGTACCTAGGGCTCAAACAAGAATGTGATAGCCCTAGATACCTTAAGCTTTAAGTGGGTGCACAAATCAAGATTTGTTGTCCAAATAAAATGTATCAACTCAGGCAACTTGATGAATTATCTACGGAAAGAATGCAAGTAACCCTAATTGATTTTTTTCCTTTTATCCTTTTTAGAATGAGGGGCTTAAGAGAGAGTGGTTAGAACTTAGCTGCCCTTGGCGTGTTTACTATGCGGCTGATCTTCCTTGAATATATCTCTCCTGAAACAACCACAGCAAAAGAGATATAGCAAGTAGAATCTGAATTAGGAATTGCAATGAAGAGTTCTAAATTGCCCGTTGCTCCCCGGCAACGGCGCCAAGATGTTCTACGTGTTAAATCGGTATTTAAGATTGTCGTGTTGTATAACCAAAATAGCGCTTAAACAAATAAATTTTATTACTTAAAAAATGTTCCAAGGTCAAGCATAGGGAGCAATATGGAATTTAAAGCTCAAGATCATAATTTATAATGTAAATGAGCATAATATATAAGTAAAAGCTTAATGAAGAATGATATAAGAAATCAATGATCAATGTGTAAAATGAGGAGGGTAAAATGGTGATTTAAATCACCAATTACCCTTATACAGTATAGCAAGTAGAAACACAATATCAATCTAGTTAATTATAGCTTTAGAAACTCAAATCAGACATTAGAAGATGGGATTAGACGACTTAAATGTCTGATGCTACAATGCTCTCCTCTTCCTTTCCCTTCTAATGTTCTTCTTTCTCTGCTTTTCTTCTTTCTTTCTTTCCCTATTGCGGCTCCCTCTTCTCTTCTTCTTCTTTCTTTCTTTCCCTATTGCGGCTCCCTCTTCTCTTCTTCTTCTTTTCTTCTTCTTCTTTTGCTGCCTTCTCCTTCTTCACATAGGGGAGGGGATTCTCAAATTGGCTAAGTATTAGCCAATACTCTCTGCAGCAAAACCCTACCCCTACCCCACGCAATCTCTCCTTCCCTTTCTCTCTTAGGCTCTGCCCTCCTAGGGCCTCTCAATGGGTAACTAGGTAATCGGGTAGGCGCAAACCTGGGTTCAAGGCTGCAGGTGTGGTCGAGCACACTAGGTCTGCGGGTGAAGTGTCGCGGATGAGGTGCGTGTGAGGGGAGCATGCGGGGGACCTCACCCCCTGTGTGTCGAGGAAATAAGCTGATGACACCTTTTCAATTTATGTGGGCGTAGGGGGTCGTTAGCCTACGAGGTGGTCTATCCCACCTTCCTTCCTTCGCGCAACAGTAGCAGCAGCTCCTCGCGTTCGCAGTCAAATGCCTGGTCAAAGGGCCTAATTTGTTCCTAGGTTGTGGTCCTGGAGACACTCTGCTGCACCTGGGACATTGCCTGGGACCTGTAGGTGCTAGAGCAAGGGCTTGAAGCTTCGCTAAAAGCTTCGTCAATGGCGTAGGAGGTGACACACCTAAAACCAGGCAAACAGCCTCGCGACCCAATTAAACTTGCTCAGAACCTTCGCCGGACCATGGCGAGTGCAACGATGGAGTTTGAATGGCATGGCGAGGTCCGTGCGTGCGTGATGGAGTCGGACTGTGTGCGTAAGAGTGGGTGTGTTCGATGGAGCATTGGAGAGGCTAATAGCCTTGAAGACCAGAAGGCTTTTGCTCTGTGGGACACGGCGGAGGTGTAGAGATGAACGACGGTTGGGTTAGTGGAGCATAGTGGCCGTGTGAGCTCGCTGGAGGTACGTCTGCGAGGTGGAAGATGGAGGACGGTGAGGCGAGTCGGCTATCGAAATGGAGCAGCGAATGTCTGAAAATGAAGAGTGGAAGTCGAGGAGTTGTTTAGGAGGGGAGGCAGACGAAGGGGAGTGAAGTTGGCACCAGTTGAGGTGTGGCCGACGTAGGAGATGAAACTGCTCTAACGAGAGGTGGGCGGCAAGGATGAAGGGGCAGGAGCGCTGGTGGGTACTGCGCGACTCTGAAGAAGGCAAGGAGGAAGAGTCTGCCACTGGTATTGTGGTCAGACGACGAGGGGAGGCAGAGAGAGTCGCCAGAGCTTGAAGAGGAAATCGGCCGGAGGATGAGAGAGAGGAATTTGAGGGTTTCTCTGGTCGAATTCAAGCTTGAGGGATTCGGTATGAGCAGGGGGTGCTTTTATACACCTCAGTATGACAATTAGAGCTTGGGAAGCAAGCTTCTCAAGATTGGAAAGCTCACCAGAGTTTGGGAATTCCTTGATACCCAAATCTCTCATGCATTCACATGAGAGATTGGGTAGGTTTTAGGGCCTAGGATTAGGTCCAAAAGGAAGGGAATTTCTTGACGAACTTCCCTTTCAAATTTGAAAGGGATTCGTCAAGAAATCAAGGAGTTCTTTCCTTTTTAAGGTTGCTAGAGTAAGTAGGAATAGGTTTAATGGCGGCAGAGACCTATTTGTGAGAACAACGACAAGGTAGGGGCCTATTTGAAAGGATTTTGAAAGTTAAAGGTAGAAATGTAATTAAACAGGACCAATTTGCAAAATAGGTCAAGATAAACTCATCTTGGATCCAAATTTTGGTACAAACCTAATTTGGACCTAAGGAATCCAATGGTGTAGTTGGATTTTAGTTTTGACCATTTTTGACTAAGTAATTTATGCAAAAACCCAAATTAGGGCAAATGTCTATGTGTGATTCTATTTTGGGTCAAAACGGGTTCTGATGGTCAAATTAAAGATTCTAAACCCTAGAGAATATTTTTCTATGAATTTTAGAGGGTTTAGGTGTATTTTATCCTAATCAGATCCTCAGTTAATTAAGCGAGTCTGTTTTTAGGGTTTCAAAACTAATTTAATTCTCAAAACACGTGCAGATCCTTTTCTGATTATTCTAACCTACTTGTTTTCTTTTTAAGACCAATTGGCATTCATTCAACCCCTAGGAAAACCCGTGGTTGTACTGCATTCATGATAAGGTGGTAAAATTACAGTTTTAACCCTAGTTTCTTATTTTCCCCTTAGAATGATTTTGCAATGACTTATAACTCTCTAGTGGTTATGTAGGAGCATTTGACTTAATTGGGTCAAAATGAGCTAGTTATGGCTCATGATGGTGTTCCCATCTGCCACGTAGCCGCTCCCATAGCCATTTGATCATGCATCGATGGCTCAATTTCATCCGCATAGCACTTCAGCAGATTAAATCCGTTGCCCCTGATTCTAACCCAAGTCTCGCGCTTTGGATAGGGTGCTTGCCCAACGGCTATGAGCGTGGATTGTTGCGTGGATGGCTATGTTGGCATGCAAGTTTGACCATTGGATCTTCATCCAATGGTCGATATCTTTCATGGCATATCAGGTGTGATCTGGAGAGCGATGTGGCACGCGTATGGCTATTGAATGGCCATCCAACAACCCAGATTGCATGGTGTGCAAGCTTCAGAGGTTGAGCGGGAGTTTTAGGCAACATTGGGAGGCTCAGATGGTGCCACGTAGCATGATCTGAGCCATCCATCTTCAAATGCTTGCAGAGGATGCCACAGATGTCTCATCGGACCAATTCTCATGTCATTGGGTTGCGATTGTCGATCTGGATCCATCTGTACGGTTGGATTCACCATTTGAAGCCCAGATTCATGTCACCCTGTGCCCTAGCCATTAAAATAAGAGAATTAGTATACATTTTATACAATCTACTCTAAATGCACGATGATGTATGTTATGCAATATTTTTTTTTTAAAGTGAAAAGGAGTGCTATTAAATCGTCGATAGCAGTCCGGGAGAGCTTTTATTGATTAAATGAGGGTAAAGAATTACATGAGTGAACCCCATTGATGTATGAGATTCTAGCAATTGTTTACAATATTATCCACATTCATTGGTCTCTCCTAAAACAAACTCTCATTTCTAGCTTTCCACACCGACATAGTACTGCCACCATGGGCAAATATGGCTTATTCACCCTCAAGAAGGAACTCCATAGATCCTCCCATGTGGGAATAGTTTCCCTACATACCTTCCTCCAAACACAATCTGTTATCATGTAAGTGGAAAAAATATGAAGACTGGAGTCATTGTGCATCCCACACAAATGGCAAAAATGAGTAGGGGTGCCCATTCTCCTATGCCTCATATCTCTCATTACCAGGCCATCTCTTCTGCACAACCACAAGAAGATTTGTACTTTCAGTGGTACTTTCAATTTCCATAGCTTGTTCCCAATCTCATCGACCTCTGCCAACCTGGAAGAAATGATGAGTTTCTCATAGGCAGACGTTGAGGAGAAAATCCCATCCCATTTGTATGTATCACACTCCTTAGGCGTAGGTCTGAAAATAATAAGTTCTTGCAGGAGACGTTCATTTTCTGCCCATGTTCTTATTCCATGGCCATTCCCCACCTCATTATTTAACATCCAATTCTCAGAAGCCATGTCCGAATAGTCACACACCAAAGCATTTTTATCAATAGCAGCCGAAAATGCAAGAGGGTACCTATCTTTTATCACCCCACCAGGCAGCCATTTTTCCAACCAGAATTTGAAGCTTTTCCCATCACCCAAGACAGACTTGAATAAATTCCAGTTATTTGCCAAAGCACACACCACAGAGGACCAATAGGCCTTGGATTTTCGCCTATGCCATCCCATCACCATTTCTTGAGCCATGATGAAAGATTCCTGCAGTGACCTCCCAGGTAAGAACGCAGATTGGACAGGCATAATCAACTCTTGCAATACATCACGAATTCTGTTGGCTAGGATCTTGTTGATGATAAGATAAATGGAATTCGACAACGCAATAGGCCTGTAATCTGAAAATTTCTCTACATCCGACTTCTTTGGTAACAAAAACAAATAAGACTTGTTTAGTCTTTCAAAACCAAAGTTGCCCTTTTCAAACTCATGTATAACTTCCATCACATCCTTCTTAAGAACGTTCCACATTTCCTTGTAGAAGAAGACCTGTACCCCATCCGGTCTTGGAGCTCCCTCATTATTCAAACATTTGATTGCTTCCACTATTTCATGTTCAGTAAAAGGGGCAACTAACATAGCAACCTGTTCACTGCTGACACACGAAAATGTTGTCGAAGCCATCCTCCAAGAACCTCTTGGTGCAGCTTGGCTACTTCTTTAAAGTAACGGCTAGCTTCAGATCTTATTTCACGAGTAGAGGTAATGGTTCTCTCACCCACTTTAATAGAGGAGATGAGATTAAATCTTCTCCTAGCACTGGCTGCAAGATGAAAGAATTTTGTATTGGCATCACCTTCCTTAAGCCACAGTTGTCTAGACCTCTCATGCCAGTCCATTTCTTTCTTTAAGTCCTCCTCCCCAATGACCTGCTGCAGATATTTTCTTTGTTCCTACTCTAGGGCACTTAGAACTACCCTGCATTCCTTCAAATCAAGCCTTTGGATCTCTGCCAGTGCCTCAGCCATCTTCCGCTCTCTAATAGCCGCCACTGTCTGCCCATATTCCTTCATCATTGAGTGCATATCTACCAACATTGATGCAAGCTGCTGTGTAGCTGAGCTTGTAACATTCTTATTCCGCCACCAACTAGGTAGCATATCTACAAACCCCTCTTCTCTAAACCAAGACTTTTTAAGCTTGAAGTATGAACCAACATCCACATTCACCCCACAATCCCACACAATTGGCGTGTGATCAGAGAATGGCCTGTCAAGGCTCATAGTAGAAGACAGGTGGAATCTCTCCAAGAGGCTCAGGTTGCTAAAGAACCTGTCCAACCTTGATACCAGCCCACTACCATTTCTCCAGGTGAAATCAACCCCACTGATAGGGTATTCAGTGATGCCCAAGCTCTGCATAGTCAATTGAAATCCAGCCATTGCACCTTCAGAACTACCCCCAGGTCTGTCTCCACTTGATAAAGGATAGTTGAAATCACCACCAACAAGCCATGGTACCTCTTGGACTCTTTGATGCACTATTGACAGGTCCTCCCAAAGTTCCACCCGACCAGCTACTACACAAGGTCCATATATTCATGAAATGAACCAATCCAGATCACCTTGAAGGTTCTGACATCTATAGGTAAGCACATGTCTGTCGCGGTGGATTTCAATCACTTTAACGCTGGATTTTTTCCACCATATTGCCATCCCACCAGATATGCCAATTGTAGCCTTCCCCACATAGTCTGCTCTCCCAGATTATCTCAGAGAGTCCCAGACAGGGCCATTTTCCTCCTCCAAATGTGTCTTTTGAATAAGAGCACAATCAATCTCCCACTCCACAAGATATCTAATAAGCGACACCCTTCTCACTTTGTTGCGCAACCCACGCACATTCCACGTTAGGACTCTCATCCCCTGCATGGCTAATCCCCTTGAGCCAAATTATCCACGTATTCAACCATGATGGACTTTGCAACAGTTTCCTCCTCTATGGGACTCAAGTTCTCCTTCCTTCGCCTCCTAAGCATGTAAGAAGAGTGCCCAACCCCCCTCTTTTGGTTTGTTCCTTTTTTGAATTTCAGATCATCAAGAGCAGGGAAGGGCATTTGATTCACTTACCTAAGGGCACTTCTTCCACTGTTGTTTACAATTTCCATACCCGACTTCACCTCCTCACAACTAGTGGATTTGCCTGAGTCCCTCTCTAAGACAGTGTCATCAACCATGAGTCCCCCGCCTGAGTCCACAGGGGTTTGATTAGCACTCCCCATGACAGTGTCATCAACCATAGCCACCTGGTCCCTCTCTAAGACTTCCTTGTGGTAGTCTTTACTCTTCTTTAGTTCAAGTGCATCATCTGAGGACTTACGACCCTCCAATTCATCCTGTTGTGCCTCACCAGATCTAACAACGGATGTCTTATCTTGACCCAATTCTAGCAATACAAATTCCTACCCTATCACTGATAGACGAATGAGCCACAAAGAGCCCCCACACCTAAGAATGATTTTATCTGGCAGTGACCCACTTCTAAAAACCTCAGCCTCAAATTGTAGCAGGCGGGCATCACCTTCCCCAATTGTGATTTCAGTATCATCACTAACAGATGCAAAGCCAGCAATCATCTTGGCGACCACCCCTCTAGATCTCAAATGCAGAGGCAATCCTTTTATCTCAAGTGTCACCCTCCTAGTTCCCATTCTCTAAAGGGTAGATTAGGAAGTGCCCCATCAAAGGGAGAGACCAGCCTCCACAACACACTGATGTTCTCGAAGGTACTCGAGCGAAAGCGTAGCCTTTCCACATCTATCATCCCCAGACCAAAAACAAGAAAGCAAGTTTGGGATAGCATTGCGACCTTCCAACCTGATGAAACAAGGGATAGGGAACTCACTAGTTGATGAAACCTCTCAATAGATGGATTGACAGTCATAACTTCGCCGATCAGAGTGCCCCTCAGCATAATCTCCATGGAGACAATATCCACTGAGAATGGAATCTCCACATCAATCATGTGACCACCTAGCACTGGCAGTGGGGGCAGCTAGGGCTCCTTCAGAACCTCCTATTTTGGACATGGAGGGTTCTTCTTTGTGTGTTGTAGCCTCACCCTTGTGCATGAATCATGTTTGTGACCGTCTCCCCCATATGCCAAACAGATGAGGGGATTTCTACACACTGTAGCCATATGCCCTCTTTGTCTACATCTATAACACAGAGCCACTCCGTTGGTCCTCCTCCAGCCCTCTCTTGGAACGAATCTCGTTGCCCTACCTTCGTGAAACTACCATCTCCTCTCCCTCCTTCAATTTCTCGATCTCCATGTTTTCCAATCACCCTCATCTTCTTCTCCCGTCGCTTGTCGCCACACATTCTCTCTCACTCTCTCCATCTCTCCGAAATTCAAAATGTGATTCATGTTATGCAATATTTATAATGTTAAATGCAATTATAAGCCTAAGAACCAACATAAATAGGCATGTTAAGCTAGATAGATGTGTCTACATCACCCCCCAAGTCTAACGTAAACTACATTCCTAATAGCCCCCAATAAAGGGTGCTTCGGGAATAGAGCTAAGATTAGTTGGTATATCAGAGGAGAGTAATAAAATGCGACCAAAATTTCTCTAACACTAGTTACATGTAACAAGTAACCCTAAGTTGTGATCAAATCTTCAAAGACCCTCTTTAGCCCAGTACTTCACCAAACTAAAGACGATCGACACTTATGGCTTGCTACAAAGACAACGCATCATGCATGTAAGTGAAGTATACACACACTCTGCATTGTCTATATAACATGATCACAGGTCTCCACCGGTGAGTATTTTGACACAATTATATCCCTCCCTCATCTTGTAACCTAGGGGTTCGAATTCCTATTTATTGTCATGAAGTGCTTCTAAGTTTGTGCAAGTATATGAGACTAAATCTTATATTCTAAAAATTGATAATAAAAAATCTCAGTTTTAAATTAAATTCAGTAACTAAACTTCATAGAAAAACCCTAAACGATAACCTTTAAACCCTAAACACTAAACCCTAAATTTAAAACCCAAACCCTAAACACTAAACCAACCTAGACTTAAAACCCAAAACCCTAAACTCTAAACTCAAAACTCTAAATCTAAAACCCAAAACAATACATACAAAACCCTAAATCCAAAATCCTAAACAATACACATAAAACCCTAAATCCAAAACTCTAAACTCTAAACACAAAACCCTAAAACCTAAATGCAAAACACAACACCCTAAATGCAACACCCTAAATCATAAATCATAAACTCACCCAATACCCAAAACACTAAAATGTAAACCCAAAATCCAATACTGCAAATCCTAAATTTTAAACTCAAAACCCTAAAACCAAAACCAAAAATCCAACACCCTAAAATCTAAGCTCAAAACCCTAAAACCTAAACCCAAAACTCAATACTTGTCAATAAATAACCTAAACCTAATATCCTAAACCCTAAACGTAAAAGCTAAACACAAAGTTGAAAAAATTTGTTAGAGTTTTCCCTACAACACGCATATTTTTAAATTCCTACATGTAATAAAATGCATCACAATATATGTGGGGACACCCCACATTCAACTCAAATTAAAAAAAACATTTAACATATGGGTACACCCCACATTTCATATCACATTCACATCACACATTTACATAAAAAAATCAATAATTTAATTTACATGAACAAATTGTGACACAAATTCAAACAATTTCAAATTAATGTACATGTAACAATTTCAAATTAATAGCAAATTAATTGTTCAAAATAATTATCAACTTTAAACACAAATTGACATGTACAAATTATTCATCAACTTCAATTACAAATTAATAATTTACATGCATGTAGGTAATTATAATTTTAACAAGTATGAAATAAATTTTAAAAAATTAACTAATTATTACTCAAAGGGGGAGTGGGAGTGTAGGGGACAGTAGGGAGGAGGAGGAGGGGGCACGACAGGGAGGGGAGGCTTCTGGGAGGGGGAGGGGGACGGCAAGGAGGTGGGGGCTGCAGAGAGGGGGAGGGAAGGTGGCAGGGGGAGGGGTGGGAGGAGTGGTGGGGGTTGCCTAAGGTGGGGACCGACTGGGGGTACAGCGATGGAGGGGGCAGGGGAAGCTAGGGATGGAGAGGCGGCAAAAGCAGGGGTCGCTAGGGGGTGGAGGGGCGTGAGGAGGATACCTCGACGAGGGGAGGAGGAGGGTTGGTGGGGCTGCGACGATAGCATTGAAGAGAGGAGTAGCGAGGACGGTGTTGAGGAGAGGAGAAGAGTCATAGGTAGAGTGAGGCAAAGCGGTGAGGTGCTACCCTAATGTCTTAGATTTGGCGATGGTTAAAATCATAACCATCACCAAATACATTAAATTACTAATTTCAAGGCACTGTTTCCCAAAAAATCAGGCACAGTTTGCAATGGTTATTCTCTAAACCGTCGCCAAATCATTTTCTAATAATATTTCTCCCTCCCTCAAATTTTTCAGGCACATGCTAATTTCATGGAATTAGTGACAGTTTTACCATAAACCATCTCTAATGGACGAATATTATACTTCACCACACCAAAATACTTGCACCCCTACCAACATTAGGCAATGGTTATCTACTGCATTGTTGCAAATTATTAGCTTTCAGCAATGATTTAGAGAATAACTATTGCTAAATCTTAGATCGAGATTAAGT
This sequence comes from Thalassia testudinum, assembly GCA_037157565.1. Taxonomy (NCBI): domain Eukaryota; kingdom Viridiplantae; phylum Streptophyta; class Magnoliopsida; order Alismatales; family Hydrocharitaceae; genus Thalassia; species Thalassia testudinum. The sequence goes on along the minus strand of JAZHRO010000046.1, from coordinate 16,433,583 downwards.
TTGGTTGGGGGTGGAATGACTAGGCTTTAGGTGATGGTTATTATGATAACCATTGTTAACTAAAAGAATTAGCAATGGTAACATAACTGTCTCCTATGAACAGTCGCAAATCGTGCTTTTCCTAGTAGTGGATAAAGGCTTCAAAAGCAAGAAGAAGGAGAAGGAATCAATCATTTGCTACAATTGCAAGAGGAAAGGGTACATGAATAATGAATGCTCATTTTTGAAGAAAAACAACAAGAGTGGAACCAAATCAAAGAAATTCAAGAAGGAAGCATTCTAGGCGGGATGGCTTAAGCTCTGAGGAAGAAGAAAACAAGGAAACAATCGAGGGAATCATGTGCCCTGATTTCATAGTAATCGAAGATGACAACGAAGAATCTGTGGTACGACCTTATACTTCAGAAAAATTACAAGATGCTTTTAATGATAAAATTGAAATTCTTGAAGGGAATAGTTCCTTAAAGATTGAAAATTTCTTACTAAAATATAAAAAAGAATTTGTGGAAAAAGATGTCGCTTAAGGAACACATATTTTTTTATCTAAATAATGCCTCAATAATGATAGTTTCATGGTATTAATGGCATAATTGCATTTAGATAGCTCATATTTTACATAAGTACATTTAGGTCTAATTGCATGCATTGCAAGTTATCTTTGTGTTGATGAGCCTATGTTTGGTTTAGTATAGTAATTCATGTTTATTATGTATGCTAAGTTAGGATTGAAAAGGGAAATGGAAGTCAGAATTAAAAGGGTGCAACAAATGTATCAGAAATGAAGTCAAAACCTCGAAAGCCCTATTTTTTCTTGTGCTTCCTTGGAAAACCCTAACCCTAGCCTCTACCACTCTAAAGTCCATGTCCAAAATAAGTCCCCATAAAGGAAAATTCTTTTGGAACATTATTTGAACTCTAATGAATCAAGATCCTAATCAATTCCAATTAATTTCTTGATTGATTTGGCTTTCCTTGAATTTCTCCATGTGAATGTGTCCCCATTTCCACCTCAATGGGTTCACAATGGGCACCACCTTTGAAGACCACCAAGATCCCACAAAATTGAAGACCATTCCAACATGTTTGCATGCAAACCTTAGGTCTTTTAGGAAGCCACACCCCAAACACCACATTCCCACTTTGTTATTTCATGAATCCTAATCCTATTAGGAATCCTAAATGCCTACTTTACTAATTCCTAAAACAGTAACTTGTGCACCAAGAATCCATCACCCAACCTCCTCTATATAACCCCCCTACATGTCCACAACTTGGCCCTAACATCTCCCTTGCCTTCAATTGTCTCCACCACCATCAACCAAAACCCTAACCACCTCCCTCCACCTTCCAACGCCCACCTTCATTGGCCATCCACCACCACCTTCATCTACCCAACGCCAACCACCAAGAAACCTCCCTCAAGTCTTGCACATCTCCAATGCCATCAACTCTAATCTCTATGTCCACATCGAGGAGCACATCTACTTTCATAGAGACTACTTTAAGGAGGAGGTTTCAAGGAGGATCTTGAAAGGAGTTTTTGTGGGACTTGGATCACATGAGGATACTATGAGGAGTCTTGCAACACCATGTAGAAAATAGCCACAAGCAAATTGAAGGGTTTACGAGTTTTATCTATTCCGATTCTCATTATCTCTCTGAAGAATTCATGCTTTTCGCAATACAATGATTCTATCTATTTCCTTCAAGATTGTGTGCTTTCTTGCTATTATCATGGTGCCTAATTTTGTTTTGCGTGTGGGTTAGGGGGTAGAATTGATGTGCATTGAATCATAAATGGGGAGGGAAACCATCAGTAATTAACTTGTCTAATTATCTTTTTTGAATCGATTCTACTATCTACAGCCCCACGTGAAATTTCACATCAACTGGTTTCCATTTTGTGAACTTTTGCTTTTTGAGTTCGTGTAGTTATTGAAATCTATTTTCTAAAATTTCTGCAGTAGTTTCTAGTGATCTTAAATTTTTGGAATCTATTTATTAGTTAGATCTTGAAGAAAAAACTGTACTAAACTTCATAGCAAATTTCATTGTAGAAAAAAAGATAAAATTTGTGCATCGTTTGGGGTCACACTAAAAAAGAACCTAAAAATTCTGATTTTTCATATTTTTACTGAATTTATTACGACTCCAAATTGTGCAAAATTTGTGGTATAATTTTTCTTATTGAGTCTAGTTTCAGAGATAAAATTGCCATATATTTTTCTGGTGTCTTTAAAATTAGTTTACTATTTTCACAATCAAGTGGGTCAAAATAGTCCTTCTAACCTTCTTGCCATATAAAATCCCAAAAAAATCACAAAACAATTTCAAGAAACCCAAAAAAAATGATGAGCTTGCCTAATTCATCATAAAACACAACCTCACAGTCTCCTTGAAGATTTGATTCAACTCGCTGATGGGAACACCATCATAGGCCCTAACTAGCCACTTTTAGTCAGGTTTAAAAGATAAATGCTCCTACATAACCATTTGAGGGTTATAACTCCACCTCAGGCTGATAATCATATGGAGGATTAAGGATTTCTTTGCAGGAGCGATGAGGGAAGAACGACGATCTGGAGAGGGTGGCTAGTGTGATAACGAGGGATGGACGACATGGAGATCTAAAAGATGGCATCGGCGAGATCGTACAATGGAAGGGGCTTCTGGTCCTTTCTTTGGGAGTAGTGGGGACGGTTCTAGGGTTAAGTGGATGAAAAAGAATGGAGATATACTTTGCTTTAGATGTAGAAGGAGGGGTCATACGACGGCGGTATGTAGGTCTCCAATCAGATGCTTAGTGTGCGGTGGCGATGGACACCGAAGAGATGTTTGCGCTAATAAGAGATGGACACCGATTAGATGCTTAGGCTATGGAGTAATTTTTTGGTACATAATAAGTCGCATTTGTCTATGGTAGTGGTACTATGGTGTATATGGAGAGCCAGAAATGAGTGTTTTTTCAGGAGAGACCAATATGTGTGGAAAATATTGTGAGGGGATGTTGGTCTCTCATACATTTATGGGGGAAATACTTGTAAAGCTTCTCTCTTAATTTTTTAATAAAGGCTCTCTCGAAATGCTATTGTCTTCAATAGCTTTCCTTTCATTTTCAAAACAAAAAAAAACTCCACTTCAGGCTATTTTGAGAAGACAATAGGAAACTGGGGTTAATTCTATAATTTTAACAGCATATCATGAACACAGAATAACCAAGGCGTTTGTTAGGAGTGAAATAAAAGTCAAATATGCATTAAAGACTAATAAGTGGGTTTACATAGATATAAATGGGGTTCACGCATTTCAAGAACCAATACAACACCCAAAATCCTAATTTTAGACCCGCTTAAATTATAGAGGTTGTGGTCAGAATAAAATTCATATAAAAATATTCCATGAGTGATAAGCACATATAAATTCATCATAAAATGCTTATTTATAATAGTTCCTAGGCATAACATTTCATATCATGATATAAATATTACATAAGCATCCATTGCATTGCATCTAGGATAGTTGTATATTATGTACATTAACTCCATCATTTTACATGGCCAGGACGTAGTGCAACATCTTTACGGGCCTTATATGAAGAATCTGACCGTACGGATAGACTTAGAGCAACAATCGTAGTCCGTCGACATGGGAATCACCCAGATTTGAGCTCTATAGCACCCTTCGCAAGAAGAAGAAGATGGACAACCTAGATGGTGCCATGTGGCACCACCCAGGCTACCCCACCTGAGCCAAGGAGCCTCCAAGCCTGCCGCAAGATCAAATCCCAGCCATTGGATCTCAATCGAACGGCTGAGATGTGCACTCCACGGCTGAAGAAGCACCTCATCAAGCGAGGAGTCATCTCGATTGTTGGATTTCCATCCAATGGTTGTGAGCGCAGAAGCTTAATTCAAGAACAAAACACATGACGACCCTCAGCATAATGGTCTATGCCTCCACTCTCAACTCTTGGCCATGCATTCGAAGCCTCGCGCATGGATTTTATCCCCTAAAGTGCATGCGGGAGGAAATGGAGCCGTCAATGGAAGATCGGGTGGCGAAGGAAGCGGCTATGTGGATGCACAACTGAGTGCGGATGCGGCACGCGGGCATCGACGCACATCGAGAATGCACCATCTCATGCGCGCGACATCCGACAACTGATGGCGAGGCGCGCAATTCAAATTTAGCAAAGGGGCACAATCTTCTCTCGACCATGCGATCCTTCATTCGACGGTCAGGATGCATCCGCACCTACGTGCGCGATGACAGCTGCGAACATGGGTGGTGGGCGCGAGCTTTACAACGACATAAAGGAGGGCCTTTAGTGATGCTTATAATTGTCACTAAATGGCCTGCGTAGTGCGTGAGCCAGCCCAAGTGATGAAGAGGTGCGGATCTTCAGCGACAGCTCGAGCGGCCTTTAGTGATGCTTATAGCTGTCACTAAATGTCTATGCATGGGGCTCTCTCCTCCCTTCCACTCTATAAACACCCCTACACCCCTAATTCCTCTTCATCTCTACCTACTCTACTCCCACCTACTCCCAAGCTCTAGCAAGCCTACCAACGCTCCATTAGAGCTTGTTCTCAAGCTATCAAGGCTCCTATTAGTGTAGTGAACCTCTGCCTCACCAAATATTCATCCATCTTCATATCCCCATTCATAGGTCACCTTGGAGCCGTCCTCCTACCTCCATTCCGGTAGCAGATCATCTCCATCTTCTCACCTCCATTCTGGAGCCACATTGAAGCTTTCCTCAACCCAACGTCCTCCTGCATCTCACCTCCATCGTCCCACTCCTCACCTCCTTCGTCCGAGCTTCTGCCAGGCACCGTCGTCTAGCCGAACAACCGATTCGGGAGATTTCCTCTCACCTCCCTTTCTTTTTATGCTTTCATAGATTATTGTAATAGACATTAATGCAATACATCACATTTGATTCCATCTCTATCTTGTGATTCAATTGCTTGTCTTCTTTTTACAAAAATACAAAAAAAAAACAAAACCCTAAAATAACAAAAACAAACAAAACGAAGTGCGATTTTCAGTTAAAGTAAACGTCGCTTCCCTGTGTTTGACTCGAGACTCCCTTAGAGTTTCGGTATAAATTTTATTTGACCATACATTTTGCAACTACAATGACGAGTTACTCATAACCACGATTTCAAACACATGAAACACATGCAATCATTTTGGCACTGTTGCCGAGGAGGCAACAGAATTTATTTTATTGTTTATTACGCTTCTTTGCATTTACATAGCACTAACCCTGCTTGTCTTTGATCTACTGTCTTGCAGGTACCCTAGCATGGAGATCTAAGTGTGATAGACCGGAGTAAAGTGCGGGTAGAGTACTCTGTAAGTGTCCCCCACATTCCGCCCCACTAGTTCATTTCACCACACTCATAACCAGGACTTAATCTACTTAGGTGTTTGCATAAACCCTAGGATAGAATTGTTTGTATTGTTTACCACTTTCATCCACCTCACCCCCGCATTTAAAAAAAATAAAAAAAAGATACTTTATGTGGGACGAATCAATATACACACTCTATACACCCACATTTGAGGCACATAATCGAACTTGATTTTCATCTACTCAATCGAGCTTTTGACCTATGGACCCGGTACACAAATTCAACACATAAAAGAGTAGAAATCATATTAGGTTAATCACCTTTTTGTGTGCCTTAATCGGTGGTGCATTTGAGCCGATTGATTGAATTGTTTGGGCCGCACCGCCTAATCTAAAAGAGGTTCATTTTCTAGCTTCCCCATAGGATTAAATAACTAGGTCAAGCCAGGTACTCCATATTTTTCTTGATTTCTAAAGGAAAATACTTGAACATGTGCTTTCAAAAGCAAACTTGGTTTGCCTCACAAAACTTGGTTGAAAACACCTAATATTTGAATCCTAGAAGCTATTAAGCAAGATTCAAACCCTAAAACTCACCTCATCATTAATAATCTTGCTTGAAAACCTCTTGGGTGTGCACATTCACACATTCGCAAATAAATCATTAAGGGCACAACCCATTAAGGGCCCATCACATTCCAAAGCACCAATTTCCCAAGCCTAACTAAAATTAATTAGACGTTGGCCCTAAGGATTCATTCCCTCGTCGGGATGCAAATTGAGATTATTCATGATTAACCTACTTATACTAGTCAATCTGATGTCTAGTTAGGGGAGTAGCGTCAAACGACCGTGGCTGGGGGGTACACTAGGAATCGGAGGCACAAGCCAAAAGAAGAACCTTCTCCCTAGTCCCTTGTAACTGGTAGGATTGCCTGGACGTAAGTAGAGTAAATCGTCCATAATCTTAGGATGGATTCTGAGAGTCAGTAGACCTTAGGCTACCCCATCTAAGGACAGGTTTATATTCGTGTGCTGCAGGGTTCCCTCTTTTCCCTATCCTTTCGACTTCCTTCCAGTGTATGCTTGGGAGGAGGTCATTGAACCCTAGATTGGAAGAACCTTTAGACCATTCTAAGAGGCAGAGGTTGAGCTATAGCCAAGCAGATCCCATGGTTGATGAACAACCACCTCCCCCACCCCTGAACCAATAGAAGCTGATTCAGAGGCAGTTGGAAGAATTATAGCAGATGTAGCAATGGTTCCAACGTATGCATGATCAGGGCGCTTAACCCTTGAAGGATTTTTACGATCCTTCAAACTATGGGGAATGTCCCGACGTCATGTTTCCAGCTGGAGACATAGAAATCAAGCCCCAAGTCTAAAGTTTGATTAGGCATTTCCATGGGCTTGGTTCGGAGGACCCATTCTAGCACCTGGAAGATCTAACCACTTTGGTTCAGACCACTAGAGTAAGGATGTGAATGAAGAGCAAATGATCATGAGGCCTTTCCCCTACTCTCTCAGGGATAAAGCTGCACATTGGTACCGGACTATAGCAAGGTCAATTGAAACTTGGGCTGCTCTTAAGTCAGCTTTCTTGAAGAAGTTCTTCCCTACAGGAAGGACCAATGCCTTGTGACGGCTGATTACCACTTTCGCCCAACGGCCAAGGGAACCATTTCATGGTGCCTGGGAGCGATTCCAGGAACTTTTGAGGAAGTGGCCACACCATGAGGTGCCGAAATGGCAACTCGTGCAAATTTTTTATCATGGGTTGGTTGAGCAACTACGTAATCATGTGGATGCCTCCTGCGGAGTCAATTTCCTCAACAGGGATGCAGATAGTGCATACGACCTGTTTGAGGAAATGAGCGAGAACTCAATTAATCATGCCTCCATGGATGCATTCAGTTGGTCCCAACAACCTAGGTCAAGTGCTAATGAGATCCAGAATTCTCATTCATTTGACATGGAATTAATTTGTAATAAATTGGATAAAAAGGACTTGGTTGCTAAGAAAATGAAAGAACGGATGTCTGGGAATTCAAGAAACACTTCTTTACCCACTCAATCCTAGAATTTGGGATTCCATTCCTCATGAGCTCCCACGGGGTGGGAATTCGTGAACCAACTTGATTCAGCACAACCTGTGAGCCAGGATTTCTCGAAACCTTATGGGTTCCAAACTGGGGCCTTTGATCCCAGTTTCTCTAATCCTTCCTTTTCTCCATCCTCGTTTTATGAGGATGCATATGCAATGCAGGAGAATGTTAGGTCGAACCTGTATTCCAACACTTATAACTCAGGATGGAGGAACCACCATAACTTCTCCAAGAAAAATCAGGGGCAACAGACCCAAACTCAACCCAGCAACTATGCATCTCAAAAACCTATGGGTCAGGGTCAAGTATACACCCAGTTGCCCCCAAGATCGGTTACTCAGCCATCTTGGAATGTCCAACAATCCGTATGGTAGGTTGATTTAAACCGGCAGATGGTGGAAATGCAAGGGTCCATGCTTCAGCTTATGAAACAAATGAAGACATCATTGGATAACTTGCAATTCGAGTTAATTACTAACACCCGACAACCCAGATCTCTACCATCCCAACCTGTACCCAACCAGTGCAATGTGCAAAATTAAGGCAATAGTGCCCAAGGGTACGAGAATCAAAGGGACTCACACACACATGCTCAGGTGGTTGAGCAGGGTCCCTCATCTTCTTCTTTTGGTTACATGACTAACCAAGGACCGCCAATCTTCACCAGCCCACCTCAAGACCCAAACCCGTATGCCTCTGCAAACTCTGTCACCTTGAGAAGTGGAAAGTGATGAGTCGATTCTTCGCTTTTAAAGCATTTGTCACATAAAATGACGCATCATTTGAAGTTCTATATGGTGGAAAAATTAACTAATCAACAAATAATTAAACCACTCGCACGAGAGCATGTCGTATCCATAGGGAGGCAATTGCCTAATTAAACTCATTAATATAAAAAATGAATGTTCACTATTGATTTTGTCAAGAAATCAACCAAATCCGCCTTTAAATCAAGATAACAATGAGAAGTTATGCTGAAATTGCATTTGTATGAAAGTGGAGGGGCATTCAAGCAAAATAGCCATAATATAATATTAATTAAACAAAATTCCCTCTCTTGCAATGGCAAAGCAATGTAAATTTTAATTCATGGCAAAACAGAGGAATGTTTCTCTCACTTTGTTGCGCATGGGAAGGGGAATGGCAGCCGGCGGGGCTCTGAGGGAAGGTCGGTTGGCACGTTGGGAGTTCAGTGATGGTGGTGGTGAGGTGGAAGATGGCCGGTGGTGGCCGACAGCATGGCTGAAGTGGCCAGCAGCAGGCTGCTGGAGGTGTTGCTGTGGAGGCGCGCACACGCACGCGGGGAGGTGCTGCTGCTGCAGGCCGCGCAGGGTGAGGAGCTAGTGGAGCACAGCTGCTGCTGCACACTACAGGCATGGCAGTGGTGGCTACTGCGTTTGCGAGGGCAGTCGAGCACTGCGTGGACGTGCGCAGCGTGTGGGAGAGGAAGCCACTGCATGCACGGTTTCTGCTCGAAGAAACCTCTGCACGTGCGGACTGCTGGCTGCGAGCATGGCGGAGGCGTAAACACACATAGAGGGGCACTTGGTGCAGGAATGGCACTGGTGTTGGAGGCAACTACGTGCGGTGGAGAGGGGCGTGCAATGCTACACGCTGTTGCGTGTTGTAGGAGGTGTGATGCGCGGTTAGACGGCACTGCAGCTAGTGCGTGTGCGCGTGGATGGCCGTGCATGGTGTGCGTGGAGCAGCGACCTAGACGATCATGCACGATGTGGAGTTGGAGGTGGCTGCTGCTGCGCATGGGGATGGCGTGGTTTTTTTGGGTTCTTTTTAGTGGAGTAGAGGAAAAATAGAGGATGGAGGAAGAAGATGAAGGTGTTGCTGTAGGAGTTTCAGACGTCTAGGAACATTCCCAGATGTCTTAACGGTCGGGGGCGTGAAGTTGCGACGGTTGCGGTGGTGGATGCTGGTGATGGCAGTGAGGGTGGTGCACGTTGAGGTGCTCACAGTAATGCAAACGAGCTCCAGATGGCAGTGTGGCCTATCACGCCATACACCCACGGTGGTGGAGGCTCGTCGCCACGGTTGAGGCCGGTGGTGGTGGAGTGGACGAGAGGTCAACTCTCTGCACAGTGATGAATCGAGGTGGAGGCCTCCGGAGCATGGCAGCCTCCCTCTCTTCCTTATCCCAGTCGAGGAGACCAGATCCACTTTTGGCGCTACTCCTTGATTGGGCTCTTCAATGCGGCAACTGGAGGAAGAAATGCAGTAGTTGCTCATAGAAGAAGAATAAAATAATAATAAAATATTATGGTTATTTATATACAACCCCTTAACTTTTATGTTAACTTAAAATAATGCATGCAATGCACCTAATTGATTAACTAATTAAATGAATGCAATTCTAAGTTAATTCTAAATGCATTTAAATATGAATGTAATGCATGAATTATGTAATTAAATTAGAAATATGAATTAATCTATTTACATCCTAATTTATGCTAAATAAATGTTAGAATTAATAATGTCTAAGCACTTAAATACTTAAATAGCCCACAAATATAGGCTAATCAAATACCCCCTTGCCTAGTTTTTGCTAGTTCCTAGCAAATCTAAGCAAAGCCTAGCACTCCAAATAAACTAGCCAACCCAATCAGTCTTCCTTTATAAACATATTATTAAGTTCAGACCTTAGACCTAAGATTCCCAAGTAGTTGCTAAGTTATAGACTAGATCGGCTAAAGATGAGTTACAGGCACAAGTTTCTCTGATTTCTGACTTTACCCTAAGGTTTATTGATCCCTGAGATTAAAGCATCCATGCATGTGCAATGGTCTGAGTTATTTGAGTTAAAGGAAAAAGGATTTTTTTTAATAATATATATATATATATATTTTGATTCCTCTAAGTCTAACCTCGAATCAGCTATCAACAAGGTCTGTGTCAGATGGTAGAGCAACTCCAAAGACGGAAGATCGAGGGATGCAACTAGGCCTAAGCCTTCCTTTGAAGCTATGCTTTCACGGTGCTTCTCAACTACCCCCAAAAATCCATGACAAGGTATCCCCCTCTTTGGAGTTACAAAACCTTTGATCTTAAGTTCTAAACTATACAGAATCCAACGATAGGAGGGCTCTTGTCCTAGTATCTCCAAACCAAAGGAGTGTCTAAAAGCATGCCGTGGTGCAAGATATATAAGTGTGCATACACCGCAAAAGATTTTGAATTTTGAATCACACGCCAAGTTTGAAAATCAAATCTTTGGTTTTTAAAATGTCCCTCCTTTAATTAGTCCTTTTCCAGAAAATGTGTGACCACTTGTTAGATCTATTCAATACAGATTAGGTGGTCTTGAAATTAGTCCAAATGCATTTGCATGACAGGTAGAAACGTAAAGTTAGAAGTGCATACCTGATTCCAGCATTCTTCATGCAATATGCAAGACAAAAATTAGATCTAGATGCTGCTCATTCAGTCCTAAATGATTCGACTTAAGGGCAAGCAGCTTCTAGTAGATAGCTCGTGTTTTTTTTTTTTTAAGGTTTTTTTAGATACTTATGCATAAGAAAATTAAAGGTAAACAATCCACAAAATAAATTAAAAACCTAAATCTAAAGAAAAGGGAATAGGCTCCCAAAAATTACTCAACACGGGCCTAAAACAAAATCGGGGAACAAACCCCGAAAAATATACCCCAGAACAAGGGTCTTAAACCAAATGTAAGTGCAAGAAAATAAAGAAAAGTAAAGTTCTAAAACCTAAATTCTATCTACTTGGCAAACTGACGGAGATGAAGATGATCACTTCAGATGTCCTAGTTGGTGACAACAAAGTTCACCAATGTTCAAGCTCTTCCTCGTACATGTGAAACTCGATTCCTCCTCCAAAGTGGTGGAAACAAGGTCCACCACGATGTTTCTAAGGCCGATGAGACAATTCGTGTGTAATATGTGTACCTCGCACCAAATCAGATAAAACAAGTTAAATATGCCTCAATTAAAAAGTAATTTGAATAAATGAATAATTGCAAATTAATTAAGCCTATTGCCTCCCCGGCAACGGCGCCATTTGATGAGTCGATTCTTCACTTTTAAAGTCATTTGTCACATAAAATGACGCATCGTTTGTAGTTCTATGTGGTGGAAAAATTGACTAATCAACAATTAATAATTACACCACTCGCACAAGAGAGGGTCGTATCCATAGGGAGGCTATTGCCCAATTAAACTCATTAATATCAAAAATGAATGTTCACTATTGATTTTGTCAAGAAATCAAGCCAAATCTGCCTTTAAATCAAGATAACAATGAGAAGTTATGCTGAAATTGCATTTGTATGAAAGTGGAGGGGTATTCAAGCAAAACAACCACAATATAATATCAATTAAACAAATTCCCTATCTTACAATGGCAAAGCAATGTAAATTTTAATTCATGGCAAAATAGAGGAATGTTTCTCTGACTTTGTCGCGCATGGGAAGGGGAATGGCGGCCGGTGAGGCTCTGAGGGAAGGTCGGCTAGTGCGTTGGGAGTTCAATGACGGTGGTGGTGAGGTGGAAGACGGCCGGTGGTGGCCGGCGGCATGGCTGAAGTGGCCGACGGCGGGCTGCTGGAGGTGTTGCTGTGGAGGCGCGCGCACGCACGTGGGGAGGCATGGCAAACGTAGCTGCTGCTGCTGCAGGCTACGCGGGGTGAGGAGCTGGCGGAGCACAGCTATTGCTGCACACTGCAGGCATGGCGGCGATGGCTACTGTGTTTGCGTGGGCAGCTGGGCACCGTGTGGACGAGCACAGCTCGTGGGAGAGGAAGCCACTGCATGCACGGTTTCTGTTGGAAGAGGCCGCTGCACGCATAGACTGCTGGCTGCGAGCATGGCGGAGGTGCAGACACACACAGAGGGGCACATGGTGCAGAAATGGCACTAGTGTTGGAGGCGACTGCGTGCGGTGGAGGGGGGCGTGCAATGCTGCGCACTGGTGCATCTGTAGGAGGTGTGGCGTGCGGTTGGGCGGTGCTGCAGCTAGTGCGTGTGCGCAGGGATGGCCATGCGTGGTGCACGTGGAGCAGCGACCTAGATGATCGTGCATGGTGTGGAGTTGGAGGTGGCTACTACTGCACGTGGGGATGGCGTGGTTTTTTTGGGTTCTTTTTAGTGGAGTAGAGGAAAAACAGAGGATGGGGGAAGAAGATGAACGTGTTGCTGTAGGAGTTTCAAACGTCTGGGAACATTCCCAGACATCCTAACGAACGGGGGAGTGAAGTTGCGGCGGCTGCGGTGGTGGATGCTGGTGATGGCGGTGAGGATGGTGCATGCTGAGGTGCTCACAATAATTGAAATGAGCTCCAATTGGTGGTGTGGCCTGTCACACCATATGCCCACAGTGGTGGAGGCTCGTCGCCATGATTGAGGCCGGTGGTGGTGGAGTAGACGAGAGGTCAACTCTCTGCACAATGATGAATCGAGGTGGAGGCCTCTGGAGCATGGCAGCCTCCCTCTCTTCCTTATCCCAGTCGAGGAGACCAGATCCACTTTTGGTGCTACTCCTTGGTTGGGCTCTTCAATGCGGCAGCTGGAGGAAGAAATGCAGCCATTGATCATAGAAGAAGAATAAAATAATAATAAAATATTATGATTATTTATATACAAACCCTTAACTTTTATGTTAACTTAAAATAATGCATGCAATGCACCTAATTGATTAACTAATTAAATGAATGCAATTCTAAGTTAATTCTAAATGCATTTAAATATGAATGTAATGCATGAATTATGTAATTAAATTAGAAATATGAATTAATCTATTTACATCCTACTTTATGCTAAATAAATGTTAGAATTAACTTAATGTCTAGGAACTTAAATACTTAAATAGCCCACAAATATGGGCTAATCAGAAAGTAAACCCGGGACCCCAAATTGCCTTCTAGATGCCTAAACTCTGGGGAGCTTGAGAGAGAAGAGGAGGAAATTGAAGAAGACAATAAGCCCCAGGGACTGGAAATTGAAAATCCCACCCATATCCTATTCCCTGAAGCCCTATTGAAAACCAAGAAGAAGAAAACCCTAGATAGCAACGAGGAGCTTCTGGATTTATTCAAGAGCGTAGAGATCAATATTCTACTCATCGATGCTATTAAGCACATCCTGGCTTATGCTAAATTTTTTAAAGAACTATGTACCCAAAAATGTAAATCGAGAGAACCCACTCCAAGGAAGGTGATTCTCTTTGAGCAGGCAAGTTCTGTGATCCTGCATCACCTTCCTCAAAAGAAGAAAGATCTAGGTGCCCCCTTAATCTCATGCATTATTGGGGAATATACTTTTGATATGGCACTATTGGATCTAGGTGCATCCATCAACCTAATCCCGACTTCTCTTTATGAGAGGTTTAGGTTAGGTGAACTCAGGCCAACCTCAATAACGCTACAATTAGCGGACCGATCGGTCACCACACCGAGAGGCATTATTGAGGATATAATTGTCAAGGTCAAGGATTTCTATTTTCCTGTAGATTTCCTCATTCTTGACATGGATGTACCTAATGATTTAAGGAACATGCCCATCATTCTGGGGCATCCGTTCCTAGCTACCGCCAAGGCCAACATAAACTGTGAAAGCGATAGTATGGAGATCGCCTTTGGGGATAAGAAATTAACTCTAGATATTTTTACAGCAATAAGAGGATTTAAGGATTATGGATTCATTGAGGAGCTCAAGGATCAGGATCTTGAGACTTGTATGACAATCAGTGCACTCGAGGACTCCACTAGCTTTAGCAAACCCAACCCACAACCCTCCTCCGTGGTAGACCTGCCACATCCTGAAGAGGCTATTGATTTTGTTCATTCCCAGCCTCTTCCACTGGATCATCTTAATGAATCTTCATCAGCATCCTCCCTACCTTCTATTCTAAACCCACCCCAGCTGGAATTAAAACCAATGCCCAAAAACTTGAAATATGAGTTCTTATGACCTGAGAACATGCTCCCTGTAATTATTAGTGCTGATTTGACTGAGTAAGAATCGAGGTTAATTAAGGTCCTTAAGAACAACAAGGAGGCAATTGTTGGACCATCCACGACCATAGGGGGATTGAGCCATCTTATTGTAATCACCATATTTTCATGGAAGATGGATCAAGTGGTCAAGAAGGAGACTAAACCTGAATATGCGAGAAGTGGTTAAGAAGGAGATAATCAAGTGGCTCGATGCTAGGATTATTTACCCAATCTCGAATAGTACGTGGGTTAGCCCCATTCAGATTGTACCCAAGAAGGTGGGAATAACCGTTACGACTAATGAGAAAGGGGAAACCTTCACCACTCGTTCAGCTTTTGCTTGGAGAGTCTGCATTGACTATAGGAAGCTGAACACAGCCACTAAAAAGGATCACTTTCCCTTGCCATTCATCGATCAAATCCTTGAAAGGTTAGCTGGGCAAAAATATTTTTTCTTACTGGATGGTTATTTGGGATATAACCAAGTCCCTATCCATCCCGAAGACCAGGAAAAGACAACTTTCACATGTCCCTACAGAACCTTTGCATTCCGTAGAATGTTGTTCAGGCTTTGCAATGCATCGGCAACTTTTCAAAGGTGCATGCTGGCCATCTTTTCTGACATGGTGGGAGATTGTCTTGAGGTGTTCATGGATGATTTCTCAATTTTCGGAGATTCTTTTGAGTCTTGCTTGGCTAACCTGGAATTGATCCTCCAGAGATGCATCAAAACACAACTGGTCCTAAGCTGGGAAAAGAGCCACTTTATGACTCAGAAAGGCATTGTCCTGGGTCATGTGGTCTCTAGTCGGGAAATTGAAGTTGATAGAGCTAAGGTGGATGCTATCTCTAGACTTCCTCCACCCATATCCGTAAAACAGATCTACTCTTTCCTTGGGCATGTGGGTTTTTACAAAAGATTCATTAAGGATTTCTCGAAGGTTGCTTGGCCCTTGAGTAACCTTCTATCCAAAGACACGGTGTTCAAGACTGATGAATCATGCCTAAGGCATTTGATTTATTGAAAATGGCAGTCACCTATGCCCCGGTGTTGCAACCACCGGTCTTGATAACCCCATTTCAGATTATGGCTGATGCATCTGATTATGCCGTTGGGGCTATCTTGGGTTAAAAGATTGAGAAAAAGCCCTCTGTGATTTACTACGCTAGAAAGAATCTAGACGAGGCCCAGAGGAACTACACCGTTACTGAAAAAGAATTGCTAGCCACAGTTTTCGCTTTAAAAAAATTCAGGGCTTATCTATTAGGTTCTCATGTCATCATCTATACCGACCACTCGGCCTTGAAACATCTCTTGGCCAAAAATGATGCCAAACCCCAGCTTATTCGCTAGATTCTACTACAAGAATTAGATCTTGAAATCAGGGATAAAGCCGGGGCACAAAATGTTGTGGTGGATCACCTCTCGAGAATCCTAACTGATTCTCCTCATCCAGATGTCCCGATCTCTAATACTTTTCCAGGCGAGACTATCCTCACAGTCTCGAGTATCCAAACCCCCTGGTTTGTGAATATTGTCAATTATTTGGTCGTTGGTCAAATCCCCCAGGATTGGACCAAACAACAACGGGATAAACTTACGTCTGAGGCCAAATATTATTTTTGGGATGATCCTGAGTTGCACCACATCGGCGTAGACCAGATTATTCATCGATGCGTCCCAAAAATCGAGTTCCATAGCATACTCGAGTTTTGCCACACATCTACGTGTGGTGGACACTTTTTCGGGAAAAAGACAGTCGCAAAAATTTTGCAATCCAAATTCTATTGGCCATCATTATTTAAGGATGCTTAGGAATTCTCAAAGTCATGCACCCGATGCCAGACACTCTGGAACATGGCTAAGAGAGATATGATGCTCCTGAACCTAATTCTTTCCGTCAAAATTTTTAACATTTGGGGCATTGACTTTATGGGACCCTTCCCTCCTTCATTTGGACACCAGTATATTCTGGTCTCTGTTGATTACATGTTCAAGTGGATTGAGGCAATTCCCACCTGGACCAATGACCACAAGGTGGTCATCGATTTTGTGAAGAAAAATATCTTCAGTCGGTTCGGGGTTCCTAAGGCAATTGTCAGTGATGGTGGCACACATTTCACTCATGCCCAGTTTCATAATTTACTAGAGAAATACGGGGTGAATCATCAGATTTCCACGCCTTACCACCCTCAGATGAACGAACAGGCTGAGGTCTCCAATCGGGAGATCAAGAACATTTTGCAGAAAACCATTAGGCCTAATAGGAAGGATTGGACCCAAAAGCTAGATGATGCTCTTTGGGCCTACCGTACGGCGTACAAATGCTTATCGGTATGTCTCTGTTCCGTCTGGTGTTTGGTAAGGCGTGTCACTTACCCGTAGAACTTGAACACCGAGCATTTTGGGCCATCAATAAATGTAATGTGGACCTTGAGTTGGCTGGGAAAACCAAGAAACTCCAACTATCTGAGTTGGAGGAGCTTCGAAATGATGCTTATGAAAATTCCAGAATCTATAAGGTAAGGACCAAAGCTCTCCATGACTAGATGATTTCATGTAAGAGCTTTGAGCTGAACCAAAAGGTCTGGCTTTTCAATTCTCGATTGAAGCTTTTCCCTGGAAAACTCAGGTCTAAGTGGGACGACTCGTTCGTTATTGAGGGGATTTTCCTTAACAAGGCCGTCGAAATCTCTGACCCAAAGACAGGTAATGTTTTCAAGGTTAACGGATAGCGTCTCAAACCCTTTGTTGACCATGTGCTCCCTGAACCTATCTCGGACAAGGTTGCTCTTACCTTTCCTTAACCACTGTGGGCCAATCATCGACCAGCTGAAGGCACTAAACTCAACACATGTAAAGACTATTCCAAGCTGACCAGAGTCTCATGGAAACCAGGTGTTATTCTTCCACTTCTACTCTCCAGCATGCTTTCATTTTGAACAATGAGGACATTGAAATACATAAGAATGGGGGGGTGGAAATATCTTATAATCATTTTGTCAGCTGTAACAGTAATTTTCTACTTTCTTTTATTCCATTTAAAATAATAATAATAATAAAAGAAAAAAAATAGAATTAGGAGACGAGAACTTAGGCATTAGGAGTTGCAAAATTTAGGAATTGATACTTTGAGACCTGAACACTTAGAACCTTCGGGTCTTCAGGCTTAATTAGCCCATGTGTCCACTCAAATGTGGACTTAGTTTCGAGTCCTCGCCAATTAAAATTTATTTTTAATTTGGCTAATAAATTGGGATGATAAGTATATGACTTATCAACTTGCCCTCTGATTTAGGGGGACTTTAAGCCTAAGCATCTACACACATTTTTTGCACTGACTCACTTTTCGACGGTTTCTTCGAAAATTGGGTAGCTAATGAACTATCTAGGGTGGTATGGCTGGAAAGTTGTCGGTGGTAACAGCTCATCGGCCGGTTGTCCGGAGCCCAGTCATATGACCATTTTCATTGTACTGCCTCTAAGTAAATCTTAGATTAGGGAAGCCACCTACTTTAAAAAAAAACAAACAAACAAAAGGAAAAAAAATAGAAAAAGGAGGAAGAAATAAAAAATAAACAAAACCACACTTCACCACACGAGTATGGCTGGCAAGTTGTCAATGGTAATAGCTCATCGATTGATTGTCCAGAACCCAGCTCACAAAAAATGCATAATAATTCCCAAAACACTTAGGGAAGAAGATGGGAAGTATAAAAAATCGAGGAGATATACACTAGGTTCACCCTTGTGTTGACCTCATAAATAAAAGAAGTAGAGAGAAAGATACTGATCGAAAAGATAAACCTCTAGGCAAGGTGACCTAGGGTCGTAGAAACCCAAAGTCCGCTTTAATGGCTTTCTAGTGAGTCTTTCACTATTTTCACAAGATACTTAGCACTTAGAGTCCTTTTCGAGTCTTGGGCAGGTCAGGTAGCCATAAAAAGTTATCCCGGAACTGTCAAACTCCAAAAGTACAAAAAAAAATTAGAAAAGAAGAAAAATAAGAAAAAAAAATTTTTATCTTCTCTTCTTAAATAAGGCGAGGGCTTGGACGGTTTGCATTATGGTAGGAACCCGGGCACTGTTGAGTTTTTGTAATCAGGTCTTGGGGTTGAGATTTTCTAAAGCAATCAACGAATTTTGCCTAAATACTCGAATCCTAATTTTACCTTTATACATAGCATTTAGGTTCATTTTTGCTAGGGATTAGCAAAAAGTAAGCATGGGGGTATGATAAGCACATATAAATTCATCATAAAATGCTTATTTATAATAGTTCCTAGGCATAGCATTACATATCATGATATAAATATTACATAAACATCCATTACATTGCATCTAGGATAGTTATATATTATGTTCATTAATTCCATCATTTTACATGGTCAGGAGGTAGTGCGACATCTTTACGAGCCTCAGATGAAGAATCCGACAATACAAATGGACTCAGAGCAATGATCGCAGTCTGTCAACGCGGGAATCACCCAGATCTGAGCTCTATAGCACCCTTCGAAGAAGAAGAAGATGGATGGCCCAGATGGCGCTACGTGGCACCATCCAGGCTGCCCCACCTAAGCTATGGAGCCTCTAAGCCCATTGCAAGATCAGATCCCAGCTGTTGGATCTCAATCTAATGACTGAGATGTGTTTTCCACAGTTAAAGAAGTGCCTCATCAAGCGAGGAGTCATCTCGACCATTGGATTTCCATCCAAAGGTCGTGGGTGCGGAAGCTTAATACAAAACAAGACACATGACGACCCTTAGCACAATGGTCTGTGCCTCCACTCTCAACGCGCGGCCATGCGTTCGAAGCCCCCGTGGGGATTTTATCCGCAAAAGCTCATGCGGGAGGAAATGAAGCCGTCGATGGAAGATCGAGTGGTGAAGGAAGCGGCTATGTGGATGCACAGTTGACCACGGATGCGGCAAGTGGGCGGCGACGCACATCGAGAATGCACCATCTGATGCACGCGGCATTCGATGGCTAATGGCGAGGTGTGCAATTCAAATTTGACGAAGGGGCACGATCTTCTCTCGGTAGTGCGATCCTTCATCCGACGGTCAAGATGCATCCACGCCTGCATGTGCGATGACAGCTGCGAGCGTGGGTGGTGGGTGCGAGCCTTTAGTGACGCTTATAGCTGTCACTAAATGGTCTGCACAGTGTGTGCGCTAGCCCAAGCAATGAAGAGGCGTGAATCTTCAGCGACAGCTCGAGCGGCCTTTAGTGACACTTATAGCTGGCACTGAATGCCTATCCATGGGACTCTTCCCTCCCTTCCACTATATAAACACCCCTACACCCCCCATTCCTCTTCATCTCCTACTCTACTCCCACCTACTCCCAAGCTCTAGCAAGCCTACCAACGCTCCATTAGAGCTTGTTCTTAAGCTCCCAAGGCTCCTATTAGTGTAGCGAACCTCTGCCTCACCACATATTCATCCATCTTCCCATCCCCATTCATATGTCACCTTGGAGCCATCCTCCTACCTCCATTCCGGTAGCAGATCATCTCCGTCATCTCACCTCCATCCCGGAGCCACACTGAAGCTTTCCTCAACCCAACGTCCTGCATCTCACCTCCGTCGTCTCGCTCCTCACCTCCTTTGTCCGAGCTTCTGCCAGGCACTGTCGTCTCGCCGAACAGCTGATTTGAGAGATTTCCTCTCACCTCCCTCTCTTTTTATGCTTTTGTAGATTATTGTAATAGACATTAATGCAATACATCACATTTGATTCCATCTCTATCTTGTGATTCATTTTCTTGTCTTCTTTTTACAAAAATACAAAAAAATTTAACAAAACCTAAAATACCAAAAAAAAACAAAACGAAGTGCTATTTTCAGTTAAAGTAAACGTCGCCTCCCTGTGTTCAACCTGGGACTCCCTTGAGGTTTCGGTATAAATTTTATTTGACCATGTGTTTTGCAACTACGATGACGGGTAACTCATAACCTCCATTTCAAACATGCGAAGCACGTGTGATCAATGAGGTTTGGCATCCTTGATTTGACCTTTGGAACCTATTTTGACCTTAAATAGAGTCTTGGACGGAATTCTACCCTAATTTGGGTTTTTACGTAAATTTCCTAGTCAAACTTAGTCAAAACTTAAATCCAACTTCACCATCAAATTCCTTGGGTCCAAATTAGGTTTTACCAAAATTTGGGCCCAATTAGAATCCATCATGACCTAGTTTGCATTTTAGTCCATTAAAACCTATATCTCTCAATTAAGGCCCTAACTTTTCAAATCTTTGTAATCAGGTCCCTAACTTTGTCTTTATTTCTTACAAAATGGCCCCTTCTACCATTGGTGTGAATGCAACAACTTCGTTGAGATTCGAGCAAGGATTTCTCACTCGATTCTCAATCAAACCCTTCCAAAATTGAAAGGGGGATTCCTCATGAGATCCTCTACCATCTGGACCAGGAATTAGACCTTTATTTTCCCTTGATCTCTCATGCGAATGCTTGAAAATTTAAGGATTTTTTCATCCCTAAGTTCTCAAGCTCACGAAGCTTGTTTCCCTGCTTGGATGCCTCTCTAAGGTCCATAAATAGACCCCTCTTACAAATCCGAACCACTTAGCAAGTTTTTAGACTGAGAAATCCCCTCTTTCTACTTTTCCGGTCATCCACAACCTCGGCTCTGGTGAGCTCCTCCACCCCTCTTATCGAGCCAATCAACAACCAAATTTATCCACTCTCCTTCTCCAGCTCTTCGTTGCGACCGTGTCTAGCCAAAGATTGGTCGTCTTCGCCTTTCCTTACTCCATCATCCGCTCACCGTCAACACTTCCTTCTCCAGTGCCGGCCCATCATAACTGGCTGCCTCCATCTACTCTCTCCCTCTCTGATTCCCTTTATCTCTTCCTCTTCCCTTCCTGATCTCTTACAACCCCTTAGCCCTTAGGTTCGACCACCAACACCACTGCAACCATTGTCATCTCCCTCCATTCTGGCCAAGCTCCGGAGAAGGTCTCTGCCCACTCCATTGCACCAAAACACACAATGATAAACTCCAATTTATCATCATTCTTATGCCCTAAAATAGATCTAGCTCTTAGGATTTTTAACTACGCAAACAGGTTTTTGAGCTGCATTAGGCATAAATTAGGTTAGGCATGCATCACACATTTTGTTGTCTTTTAATGTCTTTTTGTGAGTGTTAGGAATATAAAGATAGTCAGATCTCCAAAACCCTAGCACTCAGGAAGGCAACCAGTGAAGAAGAAGCTCAAACTAGCTGGGACTCAACCTGATTAAGCTCACCATAACTGGATACCAGCTCACTTGGACTAGGGTTAGCTCATTCTATCTCCATTCATCTAATCTCAGCTGAATGGTAGCTCAAGATAGCTCATCTTAGCTCACCATAGCTCAAGTCGGCTCAACTTAATTGAGTCTAGCTCATCTCAACTCCCATCAGTTCACAGGGAGCTCTAGCTAGCTCATCTAAGTTGACTGGAGTTCACCTCAGCTTAGGTCTAGTTACATCTAGCCCCATTCAACTCAAGCCAGCTGAAGAAGACTTCATCTTAGCTTAGGCCAGCTCAAGTCCAGCTCCCAGGGACTCCACTTAGCTCAACTTGGTTGAGCTAAGCTACCTTAGCTACTCCAGCTAGCTAGGTCCACCCCGGGAAGATCAGACCCAGCTCACCTCAGCACGTTTCCGCAGAAGCCAGCTTACTTTAGCTTGGCTTAGCAGCTAGCAAAGAACTAGCCAGCTAAGCTAGCTAAAGTAGCTCCATGCCATCTTCTTCAGCAGCTACCAGCTTCAGTTCAGCTCTCGACATCCCTTCTTCAGCTCCTCCCCTCAAAACCCTAGCTCCAATTGCCTCCTCCTCTACTCAACTAATAGCTAAGCTCCAACTCCTTGGCCATCCACCATCTACCCTACCTAACCTAAATGCCCACCTAACTAGCTCTACTACTTAAGTCCACCTAGCTTCACCTACTCCTACCCTTGTTGGCACCAACCAACATGCATCTCTTCACCACATGACTACCACCAAGAGCCACCAAGAAGGTGGCGCCAAAACCACCATAACCACCTCCTTGTTGGCACCACCTTTTTCCCTTAAAAATCCCCTTCATCTCCATTACACATCTCCCCTTAAAATCATCTCCACCCTCCATTAAATGGCGCCAACCCATACTCTTCTAGAACCCCCATTTTGATGCCAACTCAATTCGCACCAAGGGTGGTAACCACCACCATTGAGTTGGCGCCAACCCTTAGTAGCACTAGGATCAATTAAATACCCTGAAAACTTATCCTAACCATTCATCCCAAATGCCACCTACAACCCCCATCCTACTCTATAAAAAGACCCATAACCACCACCATTTCCATCATCCTCCCTTAGTATTAATTCCACCCTAATTCTACCTATAGCCCACGAACAAGAAGAAGAAGGGAGGAAGAAGATTAAGGAGGCTCTACCTTGCCTTCTTGGTGCCTTCTGCCTTTCCACTCTTCTTGTGCCATGCCGAGGAGGACTTTGCTATTCAAGGAGGATGGCCAGGCATTGGAGGAGATCTTGAGGGTGGTCCACGCCTACCCTTGGAGGAGCCATTAAGGTGGAAGCCATCCACCTTGAGGAGAGAAGGCATGCCCCCCTTTTAGGGCTTGCTAGGAAGAGACCTTGTTCAAGCAATAAAATGGTATTTTAAAATATCTCCATTGTAATATAGCCGAAATTGCTTTGAAAACAAATAATTTTATTACTCGAAAAAGTTCTGAGGTCGAACACATGGAGCAATATGGAATTCAGTTCTCAAGAATTGCAATTTAAGACAAGAAAGTTATGAAATTGCAAACAAGAACTGTTTTAGAATAAAATAGCACTAGCATCGAATGTCAGACTACAAAAATAATGGAGTAAAAATAGTGATTTAGATCACCAAGTACTCCTTACAGTGATAGCTAATGAACTCAATGTATATATGCATGAAATGCAATCAAACCAATTGTCTGATTAGTAAATCAGACGACTTAAATTGCTCAAGCATCTTTGTTCTTCTTCTTCTTTTTCTCTGTCTTCTCTGCCCTTCTTCTTTTGCCCTTGTTCTTTTCTTCTTTCCTTCTCTGCAACTCTTCTTCTTTCGTTGGCTTTCTTCACATAATAGCAGGGGAGAGGCTTCTTGAATTCGGCTAAGTGTTAGTTGGTTCTCACCAAGAGCAAAACCCTCCCCCTACCCACGTAGACTCTCTTTCTGTCTTTAGGATTCGTTCTTCTAGAGCCACAAGGTAATTGGGTTATCGGACCTAGCATACCTGAGTCCAGGGCTACGAGCGTGATTGCAGTCAAGGAGTGAGGCTTAGGCTGGTTCACAAGTCAGGCCAGGTCCGCAAGCATCGGTCATGGACAAGGCAGTGCGTGGGTGAGAGGGACCTCACCCTGTGTTTGGAGGCGAATAGCCTACTTGACAAATTCAATTTATTCGTGGCTACGAAGTCATCTGTTCATAATGTTGCACTATCCGCTTCCCTCTCCTTTGCGCGAAATGCAGTAGCAGGTAGCCTTCATTTGGCATCCTTGGAGCGGTCGATGTTCCTAATTGACCACCTAGGGATGTTCCTGGAGGTAGTCCGCACTTCCTGAGGGTGTCACCTGGGGACTTCGTGGTTAGAACACCACGAACACTTCCGGAGACAATAATGTAGCGGCAGAGCTCCGGCCTGAACCTGAAATAGAGAATAAGGCCTTTCGACCATGTTAAAACACCTCAGAAGGTTCACCGAAGCATGGCTAACATAATGGCAGTGGTTTCATGGAGGATGGGTGTGGATGGTGGCCGGATAGTCACAAGTCAGGTTATTGGTGATGGGTTTGTTCACGGGGTGGTGTGAGTGGATGGAATGGGAAATTGAAAGAGGGGAAATGAGTGGAGAGGTGTAGCAGAAGTTTTGAGGTAGTCGGCTAGGAGTTTGGTCACATGTGGAATGAGATGTTCCTCGTCGGAGGTATGGTCGGAGCGATGGAAGACGGACTCACGAAGGCATGGTAGAGGTCAAAACGACGTGTCGAAAGTGGTGCTGTGATGAGGAAGAGGTTAGAGAGTAGTTGAAGGTACTAATGGACGAAGTGGGAAGGAGAAGGCATCGGTTGTGGTGTTGCTACCGTCAGAGAAGAGAATAGCTCTGGAGAGAGGGAAACAGCGAGGAAGAAGGAGATCAGGGCGTTGGCTGGTACGGCCCGATGCGAGAATAAATGTGACAGAAAACTCCACTGCTGGTATTGCGAACGAAGGATGAAGATGGACGTAGGGATTTGCCGTACGTCGAGGAGCTTTCGATCGAGAGAGAGAAAGGAATTAGTGGGGAATCCTAGCTAATTTCAAGTGTAGGGAGAATGCTTTGATCAAGAGGTTCTTTTATAGACCTCAAGAGGAAGTTTTGGGCTTGGGAAGCAAGCTTCCCAAGCATGGAAAACTTGCCAGAGTTGGGAAGTTCCTTGATACCCAAATCTCTTATGCATTTGCATGAGAGATTGGGTAAGTTTTAAGGCGTAGGAATTAGTTCATAAGGAAGGGAATTTCTTGATGAACTTCCCTTTCAAATTTGAAAGGGATTCGTCAAGAAATCAAGGAGTTCTTTCCAAATTAAGGTCGTCGGAGCAAGTAGGAATAGGTTTAATGGTAGTAGGCATCTTTTTGTGAGAACGTTGACAAAGTTAGGGGTCTGTTTGAAAAGATTTCGAAAGTTAAGGGCATAATGTAATCAGACAAAACTAAGTTGCAAACTAGGTCAAGACAAACTTATCTTGGGTCCAAATTTTGGTACAAGCCTAATTTTGACCTAAGGAATCCAATGGTGAAGTTGGATTTTGGTTTTGACCATGTTTGACTAGGTAATTTATGCAAAAACCTAAATTAAGGCAAATGTCTATCTGAGGCTCTATTCTGGGTCAAAACGGGTTCTGATGGTCAAATTGAAGGTTCCAAATCCTAGAGAATATTTTTCTATGAATTTTACAAGGTTTAGGTGAATTTTATCTTGACTAGAACCTCAGTTAATTAAGTGGATCTATTTTTAGCTTTTGAAAAGGTCATTTAATTCTCTAAACACGTGCAAACCCTTTTTTTATTGTTCTAACCCACTTGTTAGCCTTTTAGGATCATTTGACCCTTAATTAACCCCTAAGAAAACCCATGGTTGTACTGCATTCATGATATGCTGGTAAAATTACAGTTTTAACCCTAGTTTCTTATTTTCCCTCAGAATGATTATGTAGTGAAATGTGACTCTCTGGCAGTTATGTAGGAGCATTTACAGACTTAATTGAATCAAAATGAGCTAATTATGGCTCATGATAGTGTTCCCATCATACCCCCATGCCTAGCTTTTGCTAGTCCCTTAGCAAAATTTCACGGTATTAACTTTGATTCTAGACCATATGCCTTTTGATGCTCAAAATTTTGATGTATGCTTTTTTCTGTAAATTAGGTTAGAATGCCGATAGTAGGCCTAGAGGTACTCAAGAACCAACCAAGATCCAGACCTGACCAACTCTAGCCTCAGTCCGCTGCGAAGGTTTCTAAGGCCTACAGGAACAAAACTAAGGTTCGTTGAACTCCGCGGTTAAAGCACCCATGCTTGTAACATGTTTTAGCCCAGGTTCAGTTTGCAATGCATTTTTGTAAGAGAGAGATGGAAGAACTTTTCTTTGTTTTGGAGAGTTTTCGCTCTGTTTTCTTTTTATTTCTAGCCTCGGATTAGCTTTACAACACGGTCTGTATCGGATTCCTAGTTCCCACCATCAATCCTCACAGGGTTCTTGATAATCGATGCTTCAAGATAGCACCGCCCATGGCAACTCCCAGAACCCTGGATTTTAAGATTTTGAGATAATCCCACCCATGACATTCTGTAGCTAAATCAAGACCTTAGCAGTTAACATTTCATGATAATGCCGCCCATGGCATCTGAACCAGCACAAGGTGCTTACATGCCCCCGGTAGGATATTTAGGTATCCTAGGAGACAAGCACTGAGGAGATGATATGTTATTGCACATCTTCGAGGGGAATTTCCCACCTCCACGCTGGGAACTGGTCTAAATCAACTTGTGTTGATCACCTACTCCTAGTCTAGGTAACTTTTTTCAGAACAGATTTAACGCATTTGCGTAATTTTGATACTTAGGCGTACTGAACCAGACTGTGTGTGGATTGGGGTGCTTAGGTTACCGAGTCTCGCAAACTAGAGGTCAGTTAACGAGGTCAAATAATCCCTAAGCCTTAGACCAAATACTTAAGCTTTGCATTTTCCCCAACCTCTTGAGGATTATCCAGATCATAGCGAATACTTGAATTTTTAAGCCTATGATCGCAGCCCAAGGGCCTAAGATCAGCGTTCCTACTAATCTCTTTTTGTTTCTTTAGCACTTTTTGTCTTTCATTTTCTTTCTTTTGATTTGGTCTAGAACTAAGTCAATTCCTTAATCTTTTTCTAATGACTATCTCTTTTCTTTTCAAATTGATGCTCCTTTTTTACATTTTTATCTCCTCCCTTTTTTCTCCTCAAAAATGATATGCCATCAAAATTTTCTCCCTTCTCCTATTTTTGTTCTTTTTCAACATTTTTTATTTTTTTGGTTTTTTTTGGAATATGCGATTTTTTTGATGAAACCCTTTCTTGTGAAGTGATTTTCACAGCATTTTGCACTTTAATACCCCCCCATGCCTACAATTTGCAATGTCATTGTAAATTAGGTGATTTCGAGTTCAGCTTAGATCATTCATTAGAATAGGTGTTGGGTGGGTGAATGGGTCAACGTAATTGTCACGGACGATTTCAAGCTCAGGTACGGGTACTAGAGGTGAAGTCGATTGTTCAAAGGATGAACCCTAAAGTGCAATATGAGTTCAGCATAAGATGTGTCAGGAAGGGTTTTGGGTGTTTCAAAATGATGGGTTGCCTCCCGTTAAGCGCTGAATTTAACGCCATCAGTCGTGTGCAATGAGCTCAAGGAGAATGGAGGGTAAAAGATACCTCAGCCAAGTTTGTATCGGTGAGTTCAATGAACGGTTTGAGTCTCTGACCGTTCATGACAAAAGGTTCTAAGTCGTGGCTGAGTTGACTGATTTTGACAGCTCCACTTTCAAAGATTTATCGGACAAGGTATGGTCCAATCCTTTTTGATCTAAGTTTTCCTGGGAACAATTTGAGTTTGCCGTCAAAGAGTAGGACTTTCTGACTAGGGAAAAAGATCTTTTTGGAGATGTGCTTGTGGTGAAAGGCCTTAACCCTCTCTTTGTAAATTCATGAATTCTCATACGTGTCATGGCGTAGTTCATCAATGTCGCTCATTTGAAACTTTCTATGTATTCTTGCCTTAGAAAGATTGAGATTGTAGTTTCGTACTACCCAATAGGCTTTGTGCTACAATTCGATGGGGAGGTGACATGCCTTCATGTACACCAATCTGAAGGGAGACTTGCCTAATTGGGTTTTGTGGGCGATCCTATAAGCCCACAAGGCTTCCAAAAGTCGGGATGACCAATCTTTCCTGTCAGGTCGAACAGTGACCTGAAGGATTTTTTTGATCTCCTAATTCGTCAGCTCAGCTAGACCATTAATTTGGGGGTGATAAGGAGTCGAGATTCTATGTGACACCCCGTACTTGGTCATCAGTGATCGGAGCTGAGCATTCGTGAAATGGGTCCCTCCATCAGAGATTATGGCACATGGAATCCTGAACCGAGAAAAGATGTTCTGATGAATGAATTTGATAACCATCTTATGTCCATTGGTTCAGGTTGAAATGGCTTCGATACATTTGGACACATAGTCAATAGCAAGAAGAATGTATTCGAAGCCGTCTGAAATAGGGAAGGGGTCCCATAAAATCAATCCCCCAGATATTGAAGATTTCGCATACGAGAATTGGCTGTAAGGGCATTATATCGCAGTGGCTCATGTTGCCTAAGGTCTGGCAACGATTGCATGCCTTACAATGATTGTATGCGTCTTTAAAAATCGCAGGCCAATAGAAGCTACATTAGAGGACTTTTGCTACAGTTTTATGACCAAAGAAGTGTTCATCGCAGGCCCGGTCATGATAGAAGGACAAAATGTCCTAAATTTCCACTTCTGGAACACATCGTCGGATGATCTGATCAGTACCAATGCGGAAGAGATACAGGCCTTCCTAAAAGTAGTACTTGGCATCGGAAAGTAATTTGTCCTTCTTGGCTTTTGGCCAATTGGACAGGATCTGATGTGATGTTAAGCAGTTTACTAGATCAGCAAACCATGGAAGTCCCAAACTGATAGTCAGGAGGTGGTCATCGAGAAAATGTTTAGTAATGGGTTCGGAAGGGTCGATAATGTCGGAAGGAAGGCGGGATAAGTGATTAGCTACCACATTCTATTTTCCCACCTTGTCACGAATCTCGAGGTCAAACTCTTATAATAGTAAGATCCAGCGGATTAGCCGAGGTTTCGCATCCTTCGCAAGGAGGTGCCTCATAGCAGTGTGATCTGAGTAAATGATAACATGGGAACCCAAGGGATATGATCTGAATTTTTCCAGGGAAAATACTACGGCTAACAGCTCTTTCTCAGTAACTATGTATTACGTCGAGCTTCGTCAGGTGTCTTGCTAGCGTAGTAGAAGACCACAAGTTTCTCGTCTATTTTCTGCACAAGTATCGCCCCTACAGCATAATTAGATGCATCGCACATGATCTCAAAGGGTTGAGACCAATAAGAGGACTACAGGATAAGTGCTTGGGTTACTCGATCACATAGGATCTCAAATGCCTAAGCGCACTGCTTGGAGATTTCAAAGGGGACATCCTTAGAAAGAAGATTAGTCAAGGGGCGTGTGATTTTTGAGAAATTGGGAATGAATCAACGGTAAAAATCGACGTGGCCCAGGAAGGATCAGATGTCTTTGACAGAGCTAGGCATAGGGAGTTTGGAAATCAAATTCACCTTGGCTCAATCAACCTGGATGCCTTTTTCAGAGACAAGATGTCCCAGGACAATTCCTTTAGGTACCATGAAGTGACTCTTTTCCCAGGAAAGAACCAAGTTCACATCGATGCATTGCCTGAGGATCTGAACCAAGTGCAGGAGGCAATCGTCAAATGGTTCACCAAATACCGAGAAGTCATCCATGAAGACTTCAAGGTACTCACCTACCATGTCTGAGAATATGGCAAGCATGCACCACTGAAAAGTAGCAGGTGCATTGCAAAGACTGAACAACATCCTTCAGAATGCATATGTTCCAAAGGGCCACGTGAAGGTGGTCTTCTCTTGGTCCTCAGGATGGATTGCAACCTGATTGTAACTGGAGTACCCGTCCAAAAAGTAGAAGAATCGATTTCCCGCTAGTTTTTCAAGAATGGTATTAGGAAATGATCCTTCTTCGTGGAGGAATTAAGTCTTTTGTAATCAATGCAGACTCTCCATGAGTTTGCTATATGGGTCGGTATGGTTTCTCTGGTTTCAGTCATGATGACGGTGAGCCTTGCCTTTTTATGCACAACTTGGATTGGGCTCACCCACCGACTGTTGGAGATCAGGTAGATGATCCCTACATCTAACCACTTGATAATCTCCTTTTTCACGACATCCTGCAGATTTGGATTTAGGCATCTCTGCATTTCACGGGATGGTTGTGAGCCCTCTTCAGTGTAGATGTGATGTGTGTATTATGAGGGGCTGATACGAGTGAGGTCATCGAGAGTCCATCCAATGGCTCTTCGATGTTGCTGAAGAACAGAAATCAGGTGTGAGTCAGGAGTTGATAATCATAGGAAACATTTGATTGGAACCCAAAAAGACGTACTTGAGATGATCAGGAAGATGCTTTAATTCCAACACCGGTTTGTCAACAGTAGCAGGTGGTTCAAGATGGGTGCCAGGAGCAAAGGAAGGAGCAATGGTTGTGTCTAGGTTGAGTTCGGGCTCCTCTAATTGCGAGTTTTGATCCTCTTGTGGTTGATAAGGATAGTTGGGTTTTCCTCGATAAAGTTGTCAACCACAGCTTCAATATCGCAAATCTATTGTGACTCTGCAATTAATTCCTTGTTGGGCCTTAAAGATGTCGATCTTTAGTATCTTACTTCCAATTTTTAATTCAATTTGGCCCTCCTCACAATTGATATTGGCCTTAGCAGTGGCCAGAAAGGGTCTCCCTAGTATGATCGGTGTATTCTTCACATTCTCAGGAGCATCCATGTCTAAGACGATAAAATCCACTGGAAAATAGAAATCATGTACCCTAACTATGACATCCTCGAGAATTCCTTTTGGTGACTTAATTGATCGGTTGGCTAGTTGTAAAGTCATTTCAGTTGGTTTAAGTTCAAATTCCTCGAAGTAGTCTAGTAGGGATGTAGGTATCAAATTTATGGAGGCTCCTAAGTCTAATAAGGCTCGGTCAAATCGTATATCACTGATTTCATAGGAGATCAAAGGGGTGCCTGGGTCTTTTGCCTTAGGCAGGAGTTTGCTCAAAATGATAGAGCTAGCTTTCTTTGATAGTACGATCGAATTCCCGTCATTGGTTCACGGCTTATGCTTAGGTGTACATACGTCTTTCAAAAATCGTGCGTAAGCCGATATGTGGCATATCGCATCCATCAAGGGGATGTTTATATGGACCTACTCAAAGAGCTTAACCAAGTCCTCCTCAGGTGCCACAATTTTGGTTATCCTTTTTCCCTTGGTCAAGGCCTCAGGAAATGGAACCTTAGATGGTTCCTCTAGAATGGGTCCAGGTTCTTGATTTGGGATAGAGGTGTCCTGGATGAGTATCCTAGGGTTAGGGTTTGTATTACCAGGCTGGGTTTGGCTTGGATAAGGTGGGTCCTGTGTTGTTTTGCTAGTGCGGGTAGTAACAAAATTCAATCTTGCCTGGTTCTGGCTTGGTGTGGGTAGAAGAGGTGCTTGCTATTGGTAACTCGTATATGATGTTGAAGCCTCCATCCCGTCGGGTGATGGAGTAGACGGGGCCTGATAAACAAAGTGAGCTTGATCCGAATTTGGGTTCATAACGTGCATCTAGTTCGACACGCTATTCAGATTAGGCAGAGGTTGTGAAGGGAGTGCACCAGGTTGGCGAGGATTTGCCATCTGGGCAAGTTGATTGTGAACCTTTGTGATCTCATCTCTGTGCAGTTTTTGCATAGCTGCATTCGTCTTCTGAATGTCAGCTAGAGTCTGTAGGATAAGAGTCATTTGATCTGTATGAGTCGGCCTAGATTGATAAGTTGGGTTAGGTCGAGGCTTAGGCAACTAAAATGGACGAGGAGCTTATGGTCGAGGCTGATATTGAGGTCTTTGAGTTTGATTATTGCAGAGAAACTGGACAAAGTCAACATCGTAGCAAAGCATCTCGACGAGGTTCGAAATATGATGAAAACTCTTACACCTCTACTTGCTATGCAAAATTCCGCGCATTCACCTGTTTCGCAAATTCCCACGGGGAGGGAATTTGTGAATAATCTAGATTCTAGAGATCCATCTTCCTTGGGTTTTCTATCTACTCCTGCATCGACCCAAGGAGGGACCTTTGTCCCACAATCTTTCCTACCTTTTTCCCCATCTCCTATTTTTGTGGAAAACATGCCCTATCCCTTAGATTTGAACGCCATTCAGGGATATACACCAAGATCAAACCCATATTCAAATTCCTGTAATCCTGGATGGCGCAATCACCCTAATTTCTCTTGGTCTGACCATTCACAAAGACCATCATATCCGACTCAGACCAGGCAAAACCCGCCGTTTCAGCAACATAATGCAAGGCCATTTTACGTGGGTTTGCAAAACCCCATAGGGCTAAATAGAGATTCACAAGTAGACCAGATTTTGAGAGCTGTGTCAGAGAGTCAGTGACAAAATGCTGAAGCTCTTGCTGAGATCCAAAGGCAATGTAAGGTAGAGTTCGATGATTTACGAAATCAAATCACGCTTTTAGCTTAGTCTCATCAGCCAGGTACTCTTCCATCTCAACCAATTCCAAATCCTAGGAATTTCCAAAACCATAGGCAACATCAAGGCCAAGTCCATTTCCTTAATCAGAACCCATCCTCTATACTTCTTGAAAACAATCCACCAAACCTGCATCAGCAGCCTTTATTGTATCAAAATGACCCACCTATTATTGAGAATCAGAATTGACTCTGCTGATCTTCTGAACTTGGTTGGAATCATTTCTTAAATTGCCTCAATCTTTAATATTCTACATCTCAACCTAAATCAGATCTGAACATCATGAGATTTACTCTTATCTTTCTAAGATTTTTATAAGAATCTGATTTTGGTTCTGCAAGATCTACTTTAGCCAATCTCTCGATGAGTTTTTACCAGGTGATCTTATCTATTTTTCTATTTTTGAACCAATTCTTTCATAACTACTTTGTTTTTATTATACATATTCTTTTTAGGAGTTTTTCACTAGGGTTTACGCCTAGCTGAAGGTTAAAACTTAGCATTTTGTATATAGCTGTTTCCTGCTTTCTACATTTTTATTTCCTATACACTTTTCTGATTTTTCACTTCATTTTATACTAATTACCTTCATTTAGTCTAACTGACCACTCTGACCTTTGGTCAGACTTGAAATCGTTCACATAGAGATCTCTGATCTCTTCTATCCGACCCCTTCCATCACCCTATACTAAATGAAGTGTAATATCGTTTCACCCTTCTTACAATGAGGGCATTGTAAAATCTTGGCTTGGGGGTTGTGAAGTGAAATTTTCACTTCAAGTGTATGGATAAAAAAAAAACACATAAAATTAAATATCCATGAAAATTTTAAAAAAAATAGAAATACAAAAATTCTAAAAATCTCAAAATCAAAAATTTCATAAAAATTTGAAAAATTTTGAAAAAATTCATAAAAATTGGAAAATTTTAAAACATAAAAACAAAAATATATAAATATAAAAAATTTGAAAATTGAAAATTGTAAATATAATAAAAGGGGTATATTCATTTAGAATAAAGAAGAAAAGAAATATATATTTTTTTTATATATATATATAATTAAGAGCTTAATTTTTCTTTTAGGTCAGAAACAAAAAAATATATATTAGGAATACATATAGAGTATATAAGAGCATTAAATTCTTATTTAGATTTTTACTTATAACATTTTGTAAAAACACACTTTTGTTTAAAAAATTTTTAAACAAGATTTTATTTGAATTAGAATCTTTATATCTTTAAGCTTTGTTTTTCTATTCTTACCCTGAAATTAAGAAACTAAGGTGTATTAAGTTTTAAACTTAAGTTTTGGAATTAAATTGTAACTTTTTAATCAATTAGATTAAGTAATCCTTTTGCTTTTTGAATATTTGATTTTATCATAAAGTTAAGTAAAATAGAGAGTTAGTAAAATTTTAGTCTTTCAAGTCTATCAGGCTATAGACATTTGACTAGACTTGGTAATTTTTGTCTTGACAGATCCTATAGGAGGAAACTAAAAATTTAAAGAACCTGAGAGTGAAGCACTTTGTTGTCCAAGCTTTGGTTTGAGAGCTAAGTAACCTAAACATCTAAAATTCACACACAGAATTGTCTTGTTGGTATCTGAGACCGTGAAAACACAGAGGTTAAGTGATCTATTCTGAATCCTCTTTAGTCCAAGGATTTCTACGGGGTGGTTCTTGAAAGGGTGAAGGATGTGCCACTCACCTAGAAAAAGGATTTGGAGAATAAAGTTAGTAAGAAAATGAGAAGGGGGAGAAAAAGTAAAATAAAATAAAATAAAACACCCTACAGTTAAGTGCCTTGTTACAAATGGGTACTTATGTAGTTTATCCATAAAAGTAAAGCATCTCGGTATAAGTGGATGCTACCCTTCCTTCCATCAAATAAAAGAACACCTCCTTACATATGGGTGTTCTAACCTACAGAAAAAAGTTGAAAAAAATATGGAGATAAAAAAATTAGGAATAGGAGACCCAATGGTCCACCGGGGAGATATACACAAAAAGTGTTGACCTTGGGATAGGAAACTGGTGAGGAGAAAGCAACCAAACCTGAGTAAGGCCAAGCCAAAGACTTGAATTGGAATAATCTGGATTGGAAATTGATGTCTTAAGATCTTGATTTTTGCAAATTTGGATGACTTTAGGACAACTCTCTTCACAAAGCACAAATGTTTTAAAATCATAGCTATTGAACCTTGGTATTGGGTAGTAGTGAGCGATCTCGATCCTAGACCTTAGACCTTTGAGCCTTAAGGATACACACTTGCATAGACACGGGTTTAGGATGCATATTTTCATATTGTTACTATACTTGTTTGCATCTAAAGTATTTTTGCATATTCTACGAATCTCTTCTTTCCTTTGAAAGAAGAGCAAAACCTGCATTTTTTGCGCTATTTTGTAGTTTTTTGTGCCGCTGTTTTCTGGTAGTGTGAGTGTGCCTTTGCACATTCTTTTCATTTTATGAACAGGAGGCGATCCTTGCATCCTCCTCTTGTAACTCCTTTGACAGGTGATCCTAGATCGGTTGCAAATAAGCAACCATTTAAATTCCTGTCTGATTCATCTATTTCTATGGAATAATTGCAAAATTAGAATCTCAAGATCCCTTCTTCTTCTGGTCAGGGGGAGATGCCGCCTTTTGATGTTCATGAGGCGCTCCTGAACTAGAATCTTAGGATGCTTGAACAAAATAGACAAATTAATCTTTTAACAGCAGCCTTAAATAATCTACAGAATCTTCAAACCCATCCTCCACCTCAACCTGAGGTGGGTTTTGATCTTCCTGATTTACCGATCCCTCATCCAAGGCCTCTACTCAGAGACTACTATAATCCATCTAATGCACAAGTAGAGCCTAATTTTAGGATTCCTATTGGGGAAAATGATTCAGAATTAAAGCCAAACATTATAGGTCTAATCCCTCATTTTCATGGATTTTCATCCGAGGATCCATTCCAACATATTGAAGATCTTAAGAATCTATCACAAACTCTTGGACCTCGAAATCAAAATAGGGAAATCCTACTTATGAAAATGTTCTCTTTTAGCCTTAAAGATAAAGCAGCTTATTGGTATAGAACTATAGCAAGACCAATCTCAACTTGGGCTGAACTTGAATCTACATTTTTGAGGAAATTCTTTCCTATTGGTCAAACAAATGCTTTAAGGCGAGCAATCACAATGTTTAATCAAAATCAAGGAGAACCAATTCATGAAGCGTGGGAATGCTTTCACGAATTACAAAGGAAATGCCCACATCATGACATCCCTCATTAGCAATTAATGCATATATTCTACTATGGATTGCAAGAGGGCATTCGCAATCTAGTCGATGCCTCTTGTGGAGGGAATTTCTAAATCATGATGCAGAATCCACTTCAGAATTATTTGAAGGATTGGTAGAGAACTCGATCAATAATGCATCCATGTCGCAATTTACGCAGGGAACGAATACAGCACATCAAAATCCGCATAAGGGCATTCACGAGATCGGTAATCCATCTAGTTCAAAGGATTTGGAAATTATTGCAGAGAAACTAGACAAAGTCGACATCGTAGCAAAGCATCTTGACGAGGTCCGAAATACAATGAAAACTCTTGCACCTTTACTTGCTACGTAAAATTCCACGCATTCACCTATTTCACGAATTCCCACAGGGAGGGAATTTGTGAATAATCTGGATTCTAGAGATCCATCTTCCTTATGTTTTCTATCTACTCCTGCACCGACCCAAGGAGGGACCTTTGTCCCACAATCTTTCCCACCTTTTTCCTCATCTCCTGTTTTTGTGGAAAACACACCCTATACTTTAGATTTGAACGTCATTCGAGGATATACACCAAGATCAAACCCATATTCAAATTCCTATAATCTTGGATGATGTAATCACCCTAATTTCTCTTGGTCTAACCATTCACAAAGACCATCATATCTGACTCAGACCAGGCAAAACCCGCCTACAATGTCATTTCAGCAACATAATGCGAGGCCATTTTACGTGGGTTTGCAAAACCCCATAGGGCTAAATAGAGATTCACAGGTAGATCACTGAGATCCAAAGGCAATGTAAGGTAGAGTTGGCTGATTAATGAAATCAGATCACGCTTTTAGCTGAGTCTCGTCAGCCAGGTACTCTTCCATCTCAGCCAATTCCAAATCCTAGGAATTTCCAAAACCCTAGGCAACATCAAGGCCAAGTCCATTTCCTTAATCAGACCCATCCTCTGTACTTCCTGAAAACAATCCACCAAACCTGCATCAGCAGCCTTTATTGTATCAAAATGACCCACCTATTATTGAGAATCAGAATTGACTTTGCTGATCTTCTGAACTTCGTTGGAATCATTTCTTAAATTGCCTCAATCTTTAATATTCTACATCTCAACCTAAATCAGATCTGAACATCATGAGATTCACTCTTATCTTTCTAAGATTTTTATAAGAATCTGATTTTAATTCTGCGAGATCTATTTTAGCCAATCTCTCGATGAGTTTTTACCAGGTGATCTTATCTATTTTTCTATTTTTGAACCAATTCTTTCATAACTCCTTTGTTTTTATTATACATATTCTTTTTAGGAGTTTTTCACTAGGGTTTACACCTAGTTGAAGGCGTAAAACTTAGCATTTTGTATATAGTTGTTTCCTACTTTCTACATTTTTATTTCCTATCCACTTTTCTGATTTTTTACTTCATTTTACACTAATTACCTTCATTTAGTCCAACTGACCACTCTAACCTTTGGGCAGAGTTGAAATCGTCTGCATAGAGATCTCTAATCTCCTCTATCTGACTCCTTCCATCACCCTATATTAAATGAAGTGTAATATCTTTTCACCCTTCTTACAATGAGGACATTGTAAAATCTTGGCTTGGGGGGGGTGTGAAGTGAAATTTTCACTTCAAGTGTATGGATATAAAAAAACACATAAAAATTAAATATCCACGAAAATTAAAAAATATAGAAATACAAAAATTCTAAAAATTTGAAAATAAAAAATTTTAAAAAAATTTGAAAAATTTTGAAAAAATTCATAAAAATTGGAAAATTTTATGAACATAAAAACAAAAATATATAAATACAAAAAATTTGAAAATTGAAAATTATAAATATAATAAAAGGGGTATATTCATTTAGAATAAAGAAGAAAAGAAATATATATATATTTATATATATAATTAAGAGCTTAATTTTTATTTTAGGTCAAAAACTAAAAAATATATATTAAGAATACATGTAGAGTATATAAGAGCATTAAATTCATATTTAGATTTTTACTTATAACATTTTGTAAAAACACACTTTTGTTTTCAAAATTTTTAAACAAGATTTTATTTGAATTAGAATCTTTAAATCTTTAAGCTTTATTTTTCTATTCTTACCCTGAAATTAAGAAATTAAGGTGTATTATGTTTTAAACTTAACTTTTGGAATTAAATTGTAACTTTTTAATCAATTAGATTAAATAAACCATTTGCATTTTGAATATTTGATTTTATCATAAAGTTAAGTAAGGTCAGATATTCGGAGTTAATAAAATAGAGAGTTAGTAGAATTTTAGTCTTTCAAGTCTATCAGGCTATAGACATTTTACTAGACTTGGTAATTTTTGTCTTGGCAGATTCTATAGGAGGAAACTAAAAATTTAAAGAACCTAAGAGTGAAGGGCTTTGTTGTCCAAGCTCTCGTTTGACAGCTAAGTAATCTAAACATCTAAAATTCACACACATAGAATTGTCTTGTTGGCATCTGGGACCGCGAAAACACAGAGGTTAAGAGATCAATTCTGAATCCTCTTTAGTATAACGATTTCTCCGGGGCGGTTCTTGAAAGGGTAAAGGATGTGCCACTCACCTAGAAAAAGGATTTGGAGAATAAAGTTAGTAAGAAAAATGAGAAGGGGAGAAAAAGTAAAAAAATAAAATAAAACGCCCTACAATTAAGTGCCTTGTTACAAATGGGTACTTATGCAGTTTTTCCATAAAAATAAAGCATCTCATTATAAATGGATGCTACCCTTCCTTCCATCAAATAAAAGAACACCTTGCTACATATGGGTGTTCTAACCTATAGAAAAAAGTTGAAAAAAATATGGAGAAAAAAAAATTTGGAATAAGAGACCCAGTGGTCCACCGGGGGGATATACACAAAAAGCGTTGACCTCGAGATAGAAAACTGGTGAGGAGAAAGCAACCAAACCTGAGTAAGGCCAAGCCAAAGGCTTGAATTGGAATAATCTGGATTGGAAATTGATGTCTTAAGATCTAGATTTTTGCAAATTTGGATGCTTTAGAACAACTCTCTTCACAAAGCATAGATGTTTTAAAATCATAGCTACTGAACCTTGGTATTGGGCAATGAAGCCTAAGAAATCAGGTTTTGAGGATTTACAGTTGAGACCTAAAGGAGAAGAATTGACAAAATCCTAGGTCTAGAAGTTTGTCCTTAGTGCTGTAGGCTAGTAGATTAGAGTTTTACTACTTTAAGTTTGATTAATAATGAATATCTGGTTAATTTGCTTAAACTTAGATTGATAAAAGTTAAATATCTTAAACAAAGGATTAACTTAAGTCTATTGAGTTTTTGAGTTAAAATTTAATTTCCAACTCTTAGGTTTTGTTTTCTTAAAACACTTTGTATTCTAAATTTTAAGGGTTAAGAATACTTACAAAGAATAAGAGATTTTTGAGATTCTAATTTTGATAAAATTCTTGTTAACAACACTATTTTTAATAAAGTGTGTTTTGAAAATATTTTGAGTATGAGTCTAAGTAAGAAAATTTTCACAAAATGCTTTGTATATTAGTTTTTTATATTAATTCTAAAAAAAATTCTCTGACCTAAGCTTTCCTCTATTTGGTTCTTATTTATATTAATTTGAACCTAAGTGCTTTAAATCATCATATTCTTAGTTAATTTTGCTAGGGACTAGCAAAACTTTGGCTTGGGGGTATGATGAGAAGTTCACCATGATCTCTAATTACCCCTAATTAACTAGTCTTCCTAGTTAATTAGCTAAGAATCTATGAATATATGGGTTAATTATTAAATAAGGGATAAATAGTAAAGGACCTTAAAATAAGTTAAAAATGCTATATTATCATCCAATTAATATTATTAATAATCTAATTAATAATTGGACTCGAGATATTATTACTAATTCATTTAATTAATGAGTTAACTAACTTAAGCATAATAGATACTTAAGTATGTAATAACTTAACATTACTTAATTAAATTAATTAATCTAAAAAGATCAAAAATGTAAATTCAAGGTCTAAATATAATAATTGTCTTATTTACAATCACATACAAAAAGTTGAAAAAGATTTAAATTAAAATAGACCTTGAAAACCTGAGTTTACATTTTGATCCTTATATTTCACTTCAATCGGGTCCTTATTTTCCACTTAGGTCCTTAAGTTTCATCACGAACAAGTCCATGGGATTCTTCTTCTTCTTCTCTTCTTCACTCGTCTAGACGGCTGACGACTGAAGGTGCATCCACCGCCTAATCATTGCCAATCCGACGTCATCCCTTCTTCTCCAAGCTCCTAGAGCTTACGCTCACCATCCCCTTTTCATCCACTAGTCTGGAAGATGCCTAAATCCCATTTTATGGTTGGAGATAACCTCACCGGTGTCGAAGAAGATGCTGGAGGTTATCCCCCTCCTAGCCACAATTCCGTCCAAATTCCACCTCCTTCTCAATCACCGTCGACAATAAATACCCCCTTACAGCCTCGATTTCCACCAAGTTGGCTCCCTTCCCTCTTTTTCGCTGAAGTCGACTTCGATAGGATATTCTCTCCAAAACTCTGGTGAACTTCCTCAGCCTCATCCGACTTCCTCCATCCATCTTCAATAGCTCTGGATCTCCGTCAAAGTCAGCCGCGTCTTCTAACACAAGCGCTGACTAGGAGCTCTCCTCTACTTCACCTCACAACTGCCGCCGAAGATCTTTCAACAACCCTCTGATTTCCTCCTCCGTTATGAGCTGTCGACAGAGATCCTCTATCCCCTTCGTCCAGGTAACAGTAGACTAGGCAGGTAGGTTAGTTTAGTTAGTTAGTTAGGTACCTTAGGTAGTTGTAATGTTAGATGTAGCATTCATCTTCCTCGACTCTGGCAAGCTCCTTGAGCTTGCCAGGAGCATTAATTTTATCTTTTTAAGTCATTTTCCACATTCTTCCATCTTCCACGATCATTTCTATCATCATTAATTACTAATTTGATCACTTAAACACCTAAATCACTTCTTCCTCCACCGACTACTCCTGCTGTCCATGGCAGCAGTAGTTGATCTATTTTTCACCTTCATTGGATCCTCCATCACCTATCCATCTCCTAAGGATCCTAATTCTCACTTTAATTCAAGTAAATACCATCTATAACCTAAACGCCCAAATCTAATTAAGCTTCTGAGCTCACTGTCAATGGCGGCTCAGGAGTAGCTTAAATCCTTAATTATATATATTTATGATCGCAATCATCTGTTGACTCATTTTCTCCACTCAATTGAATAGGAAAATGAGTCCTAAGCTTTAACCAACTCAGACTTTTGAAAAAATGAATTTACTGATAAATCTTTATTTTAATGATCAATTGAAGGAATCAACTTGTTCCTGAGGTTCCTTGTGACCTTAGGAACCTTTCAAATCATTAATGGCGTATTTTCACAATCTGTACACAATTTTGCCTTTTTCTGGACTCACTAGAGCTCCAGTAAGCTCCGACGAGTCAAAACTGATCTTCAGCCTATAGAACTTGGTGACAAGCTCCAGATCGATGAATTGAGGTTCACTGATTATGTTGAGATTATTTATTTGAGATTTGAATGACTAGAGCTTGAGCTAGGTCTTCATCTTCTCCAACTTCGGCAGAGTTGGAGAAGTCTGACAGTTGGATTTAAGATGCAATTAATAGGTCTCGAAGCACCATTGCTATGCACTGAATTCATTTCCAAGCTTTAATCAGTGTAACAACCTTTAGGTTGTTCTGACGAACAAACCACCTTTAGAAGCTCAGGTGATGATTTTAAAACCCTAGGAACTTCGGTTAAAACACCTATTTAAGGGTCTAAGCATGTTCCTAAGATTGAAAGGATGTGATTTAAGGTGTTAATTCCCTGAGAAAAGGTTTAAAATAGAAAGTCAAATTTTGAGGTTCTACAATCAAACCTGAGTTTAATTCCTTGATTCTGGATTCAATCTGATGCATTGATGAGTTTAAATTGATTCTGAGATGTTTGTGAATGATTTTAGAGAGGTTTGGTTGAGCTCTGATGGATAATTCGATTGGATTCAATTTCTGCCAGTTTGGGTTGTTTTTGAACCCAAACTGATGGCAGTGGATTTTTGATGAGATTTGAACATGAATTCTACCCAGATGAATTGGTAACAACCTCTAGAAGTTGTTTTAATCGATTAAATAGGTCTTTAGTTGTCTGTTTGGTCTTTTCAAGGTTTGATTTCAAGGTCCTGAAGCTTCCAGAGAAGGTTTGAGCTCCTGAGAGCTTAATATCTTAACCAGTAGCTACGGAAATAACCTTAGAAACCATTTAGCACTTCATCTGGAAAGGAAAAAGTCAATCTGTGGACTTAGAGTTGAGAATTCCATTTCCAGGCCATTAATAAACGTAGAAAACTAGCATCTTCGCCCTTCAAATCAAAGAGCATAACTTCCCCTTCACAATAAATTGACACTTCCATCCTGTAGAGCAACTCAAGAGCTTTCCAACAAGCTTTTATTCGCTTAGAATGGAGCTCTGAGTTGGGAGAAATCATTGTTTGAAGTTCGATCTGGGAGGGGATAAGATAGTCCCACCTCGGTAACTTTTGAACATCTGCCTGGGAATAAAACAAATTTGTTGTATGGCTTCTTCAGTCGACAAGCGCTGGGTGCAAATGGAAACTGAGCATGTGTGTGTGTGTGGGCGTGTATGTGCCTGCGAGTGTGTGCCCTGGGAGAGCGTGTGCGAGGTCTGGGTGGCCGTGAGCCGGTTTGGCTCGAATCTGTGAACCAGAAATAAACCGAAGCT
Organism: Thalassia testudinum; assembly: GCA_037157565.1. NCBI lineage: Eukaryota > Viridiplantae > Streptophyta > Magnoliopsida > Alismatales > Hydrocharitaceae > Thalassia > Thalassia testudinum. The sequence continues at coordinate 16,391,139 of JAZHRO010000046.1, read as the reverse complement.
AATGAATCAGGCTTGGACCTAGTAGGGTTTGGTCCCACCCTGAGAGGGGTGCTGTGTATCGTCGAATGGTCCAAGCCGCCAAGAAATAAACCTAATTTTTGGTTGAAGGGAAAAAAAACCAGTTCGTCTCAGAAGGAAGAAAGATTCAGAAGCTAAGGCTCAGAAGGTAAAGACAAAGAGAAGGCAATGCGAGAAGCTAAGGCTAAGTGCTGAAGGAAATATGCTAAGGAAGAATGGCTAAGGGAAGTTACTAAGGAGGAAGAGAAGGAAGAAAGGCCAAGGCTCGGAAGCTAAGGTAGAAGAAGAAGAATTCGTATATGGAAGAGAAGGATTAACAGGCACTAAACAAAAAGACAAGGCATAGAAGAAAGAAAGAAAAGAAAGAAAGAAGAGAAGAGCTAGAGAAAAGTAAGAGAAAAATAAAAGAAAGAATAAAGAGAAAGATAAGGAAAGGATTAAGAGAAGATTAAAAGATAAGTAAAAAGAGAAAGAGAGAAGAAAGAGAGAAAGATAAAAGAAGAAGAAAGAGAGAAAGGCTGAAGGTGAAGAGACAAAGAGAAAAAGAAGAAATGGTTTTAATTTCTTGCATTATTTTTAATTATTTTTTAGTTTAATGTTGTAATAAGGGATATTTTTAATTAGTAAAACTTTCTATTTTCTTAATCTTTTGAAATAAATAGAAATTAACATGTTTACTTGCTATTAAAGAAGATCATTTGATTTCTTATGGAATTTTGCATATTTCTTAAATTTAAAATCATTAAGCATAATTTATGTTCTTAAAATTAACTTAATTATACCTTTTATGTGCAACTTAGATTGATTGGTGAATTCTGAATAATCTATACCTCCCAACGAACGACCTGGGCTCAACCAGTTAAAAGAAATAAAATCTAAAATGTTAGGTTAAGTTGACCCTATACAACTCAATCGACACAAATTCGAGTTAACCTAAGTTACTTTCTTCTACACATAATTAAGCACAATTAACTTAATTAACTGTGTTGAGGGAGAACGCATCACTGGCCATCAGTTCCAAGTCAACGGAAGAGGACAGGCCTTGCATCTCATGTGCTCCCTTTGGATTTGCCAATGCTCGGGCATTCGTCTGGTTGAACATGCCCATGGATTCATTATTGATGGAGTTCTCGCACATTGTAAAGACCTATTCTAATTTGAGCCTTTTAAGACGTCTGGATTGTCAGTTAGATGTCTGACCAGACATTTGAACCCCTTCCCGGACGTCTGGAAATTGAAAATCTGTACGCAATTTTGCTTTCTATGAGCAAGCAGTGCGTAGACCTTCCACTTCTCTCCTCCCTTCTCCCTTTTTCCTCCGCCAAACCCTAAACCCTCTCCTATAAAAGAGGCCCTTCTCCTATCCTCTTCACTCCACCACAACCACCATCCTCCCCACTCCACTGCCATGAGCTGAGGCATGCGAGAGAGCGAGAGCGAGAGCGAGGAAGAGGAGCTGGCGTGAGAAGGAGGAGAAGGCCAAGGTCACGAGCTCGTGGAGGCTCTCCGGAGGTTCGTACGGCCACCGTGGCACATTCGGGAGAATGAGAATGTTGGGGCGTCATCCCCAACCTTCTGCAGCAATTCAAGCTACAGTGGAGCAAAAGGAGCCACTGCGGAGCGCGGCGAGAGGTGCAAGAGCGCCGTCTGGTACTGGAGTTTTTCTAGTATCAGATGTTCGGAGGGCCTTCCGGATGATTGGCTAGACGTCTGTTGTCGACACCAAACGTTTGAAAGTGGGTGTATCGCGAAGGTACGTCTTCCATGCGGTTACAGCCATGCAGGCTGCACCACAGTGTGATTTGCTTGGTTAAAAGTGGCGAGCTACTCTGTCATGTGCAGGAGCAGCTTTGGGAAGGCGTGCGGCATGCCCTCCCACGCTTTTCGAATGTCTGGACAGCTGACCAGACGACTGGAGACGTTCCCAGACAAACAGAGGACTAGTTGGACATCTAGAACTGAGTGCAGATGATCGCGAAGGAGTCCTGGATGTTTGATATCATCACAGGAACCTGAGGTGAGTCTCTGATGACTTTTAAGACGTCTGATTTGGGTCTACAGACACATTTTGACCTGTTTAGTGTCTAACTGAGATCCGTTTTACGTAATCAAAATACCTGTGGTTTCCTTGTGAGTTCCTCTACAAATTAGAAACCTTTATATACTGTTCTGAACGCTCCACTGTGATGTGTTCCTTGGTATAGGACTTCAATCTGTTGCATGTTTAGGGCTTGCAGAGGCACGTGGGCCTGCAGTTCGAGCCCCCAGTACTTCTGAAATGTCTAGTAGAGTGGTTTCCCCCTATTTTACTTATAAAATATGAATGCATCTATGAAAATTAGATAACTGGAAACCTAGGTTGTTAATTGAACTCTAGGACGAGAAATGGTTGAACCGCTTGCTTGCATGATTGAAATTGTATTTATGAATGAATGGGCTAATTATTAGCAACTGCTTGTTAATGAATACGAGCTGCATGTTAGAACATGAAATGCCTGAGATAACTAAACAGTTACTTGTGACATCACTTGTTGCATGTGTTAAATTGTGGAAATACGAGCTGCATGTGTAAAATACGAGAACGGAATTGTGAATGATGAAACTTGGCATGGAATAATATGGTGAATATGAGCATGAACCCTACGAGGAGTTAGGAGTAGAGCTCCTATGGTTAGATGGAAAAGCTTGGAATATGGGTGGGAAGTTTGCTGGACCTTGAGTACGTGGTACCAAGGAGAGCAAGTGTCCCCTTTCTAGTGCAGAGCGGAGCTAGCCACCCTTGGGTTTTCACCCGGGGTTAGGATTGGCCACTCTACACCGACTTCTGTTGGCCCTCGCATGCACGGTATCAGGGAGAGCTACTAGTGTAGGGAGGGAGATAGCCATCCTACAGGGCCCGGGGTTCAGCTAGCCACCCTACATCTACTTGTTAGGCCCTCTGGGCAAACTGGGGTAGTCAGACGAGGGTGCCCGGACTGTGGAGGAGCGAGACCCCTATTTGGTTCTCAGGGGCTAGACCCCTGTTGCTGAGAGGGCTAGGCCCTATACTGTTCCGTGCTGTACTTTGGGCATACCCGCTAGTGGAAACGACTGACCGCGTGCTAGTGTGGGGTAGCTACCTGTGCGCTTATCGCGCATGCCGTAGTCACCGCTACGTCTGTCTGTGACCTCGGGTTGGTTGATTGGGTGTAGGACTACCACGGGGGACTCTCTTGGCCAGGAGAGCACCACGTGTACCTTCTACTCTTCGGAAAAGACTGCAATCAAGAGTGTTTCCATGAGGAACATGTGAGATCAAGAAAGAAATCTGAAAGCAAACCAATGGGGTGAAAAGAAATCACTTGTAAAAGAAATAACTAGAAAAGATAAATTTACCTACTAGCTTCTACTCCTTTAGATAGTCTGGTTACCACTCTACTCAGCATTCGCTGACTCCATTTTGTCATAATCCTTTACAAGTCTAGGAGTTGAGCAGCCCGAGTTACCGGCTGCAGAGGGTGCTAGGCCTAGTCGAGCCCAGCAGTAGATTTCGTATTGTTGTTCTACTCTCTTTTCTGCTAGTGAGTTCAGACTTTTGTTTACTATTACTGTTACTGTACTTTTGTTCTACTTTCCTGTTAGTTGTGGTGGTATGTACTGTTTAGCAGCTTTTACTTCCTTTACTGCTTGTATGCTTTTACTGTTAGTTACATTGCATAGTGAATGTAGTTTATTTTCTTGCTTTTTGATTATTTCTTGTTGGACGACTGGGTCTTGGGATTAGTCGAGTCGAGCCAGTCTCTGGAACCGGGTCGTAACACACATATTATCAGAGCAAGGTCATCTCGAGAAATTAACCAACTAGCTTGAGAATAACCATTCACATGCATGTAACTAGGGTAACCACCACAACGTACCGTTTGACATCTGTTCTGAGTCCCTTTTCATAGAAGTCCGTTGGAGTTGACTTCTTTTGTTCTGTCTTCCATGTCTCCTTGCAAGAGATGCCTCATCGGGGAGTTCTCGAGGTGGGCCGCGAACGCGGTCGTGGACGAGGTCGGAGGAGCGGACGTGCCAGGCCCGAGGTGCCAGTTGACCCGCCACTTCTCCCGGGCGTTCAGGCCCAGGACCTCGCTCAGTTAATCAGAGACATAGTACGAGAGGAGCTCCACTAGCCTCCATGGGCTCCTCTCCCTGAGGATGTGGAGGGGGAGTCCTCTGTGGAATTGAGAGACCCCTGCGATGCTGGACGAGTAGGAAGGGGAGGGGGTGGTCATCCACCACCCCCACCGCACTCTGATACTTTTGAGCACGAGCCCTCCTTGCCTGGAGGCATTCCCGTTCCCCCACTGCAGCTACACCACGAGCTTTTCGGACAGCTCCGGAAGCTAAAACCCCCCTCCTTCATGGGTGATGGGGACCCATCTGAGGCAGAGGACTAGCTGGAGCAGATAGAGAAGATGTTTGACACCCTTCGCCCCCTATAGAGTGTCACGTGGCCTTTGTCACGTACCAGCTGGAGAGTACGGCACACAAGTGGTGGAGGGTTGTTAGAGGCTAGGGGAGGGGAGAGCCGACGTGGGACCAGTTCGTGACCCTCTTCTGCAAGCAGTACTTCCTGCAGACTTGGCAGGACCAGAGGAGGCGGGAGTTCCACACTCTCCGCCAGGGGACGATGACTGTTAGCGACACACGCTTCTTAGAATTGTCACGTTTTGCTGCGACAGCTGTAGCTACAGAGGAGGAGTGCCTGTGGAGGTTCACTGAGGGGCTCTGGCCTGCCATTCGGGGGTATGTCAAACCCCTGAGCTGCCCACCTTCTTGAGAGTGGTGGAGGTAGCCATGATGTACGAGGAGACCAACCTGACCACGCGAGACACCGACAACGGATGGAAGAGGCCCTACTAGCCAGAGTACTCTCAAGGCTGACGTGAGAGGAGGCATGCGGCACTCGCGGGAGAGTCGTCTCGTTCTGCGGGGCCATCAATGGCCTTTGGGGGCCCCCAACAGGAGCCAGTTGTCAGCACTGGACCCCCGCCCAGCCGTCAGCAGGGACCTACCGAGGGAGGGAGTAGAGTCCACTTCTACTACCAGTGTTGCCAGTCAGGCCACATTAGGAGGGACTACCCGTCTAGGGCTGGAGCATAGTAGATGCTCCTCGCACCGAGTGCTGGAGGCCGAGCAAGTGGTTGTGGTCCCTAGGCGCATGGGGGGGGGCAGTAGTCACAGGGAGGATATCGACCAGAGGCTACTCGCCTGACCCAGAGTGTGGCTGCTTCTTCTGCATCGAGGGCCGAGGGGCGTATCAATGCCTTGACACACAAAGACGCCAAGGCATCTAGTTCAATGGTGACAGGTATGGTTACCGTTTCCGGCAGATTAGTTTACGTGCTTTTTGATTTCAGCGCCACACACTCTTTTGTCGCTACGAGTTTTGCTGTCAGTTTGGGACAGGACTGCATGTTGTTAGAGGATCGGTTTGTGATCAAAGGTCCAGGTGGCTAGCTGTTTATAGCTGAGGAGGTCTACACGGACTGTGAGGTCAGTATTGGGGGACACAGCCTCCTCGCTAACCTAATTGTGTTACCGATGGAGGGTTTTGGCGTGATTCTGGGGATGGATTGGTTGTCTGCTTACCACGCCTTGGTGGACTATTTTGGGAGGAAGATCGTCTTCTCCATACCGGAGATGCCTTCCTTTGAGTTTCACGAACAGCCGGTGGACGGAGGTTTCAGGTGCATATCTGCACTTCGGGCAATGAGACTTTTGAGCCAAGGGTGTGAGGACTTTCTAGTCTGTGTGGTGGTAGAGCCCAGCCTCGTGGCAAACTTTCAGAGCATTTTGGTGATTAGTGAGTACCCCGACGTGTTTCCAGAGGAGCTGCCAGGAATACTGCCCGAGCGTGAGATCAACTTTGAGATCTCACTGGTGCCAGGGACCATCCCCATTTCTACTTCACCATATCAAATGGCACCACTTAAGTTGCGAGAGCTCAAGTCACAGCTACAGGACCTATTGGAGAAGGGCTTGTGAGGCCTAGTGCATCCCCGTGGGGAGTCCCTGTGTTGTTTGTGAAGAAGAAGGATGGCACCCTGCAACTTTGTGTTGACTACAAACAGTTGAATAGGGTCACCATCAAGAACAAGTATCCATTGCCGAGGATTGATGATCTTTTTGATCAGCTGTGAGGTGCCACGGTATTCTCCAAGATAGATCTGAGATCAGGCTACCACCAGTTGAGGATCAGGGAGACCGACGTCTCCATGACAGCCTTCCACACTCGATACGGATACTACGAGTTTTTGGTCATGCCGTTTGGGCTGACCAATGCCCCCGTTGCCTTTATGGATTTGATGAACTGGATTTTCAGACCGTATTTGGATCAGTTTGTGGTGGTATTTATCGATGACATGCTCGTTTACTCGCGGGATCAGGCACAACACGGACAACACCTACGAATGATTCTGGACACTTTGAGACGGCGTAGGCTATATGCCAAGTACAGCAAATGCAAGTTTTCGTTGAGGTAGGTGACTTTCTTAGGCCACGTGATCTCAGGGGATGGTTTGGCTGTGGATCCAACCAAGGTTGAGGCCATACTCAGGTGGAAGAGGCCACGTACAATGACAGAGATACGCAGCTTCTTGGGACTGGCAAGTTACTACCAGCGGTTTATCAGGGGATTCTCGCAGATTGCGCGTCCTATGACTCAGCTGACCCGGAAGGACGTGCCCTTTGCTTGGACAGATGCTTGTGAGGTGTGTTTTCAAGAGTTGAAGGAGAGACTAACTTCATCTCCTGTGCTTACCATCCCAGATAGCAGTGGCGGTTTTGTGGTCTACATAGACGCTTTGTTGCAGAGGTTAGGGGGTGTGCTCATGCAGTGGGGTCACATTGTCGCTTACGTTTCACGGCAACTGAAGCCCCATGAGCATAGCTACCCTACCCATGACTTAGAGCTGGCAGTTATTGTCTTCACGCTGAAGACATGGAGGCACTACCTTTACGGTGAGACCTTTGAGATTTTCACGGATCATAAGAGCCTCAGGTACTTGTTTGATCAGAAGGAGCTTTACATGAGACAGAGACGTTGGTTAGAGCTCCTGAAGGACTATGACTGCAACATCTCCTACCATCCGAGGAAGGCCAACGTGGTAGCTAACGCCTTAAGCCGGAAGGTGCCTGCCCACTTGGCTAGTTTACAGACACAGAGTTGGAGACTTATGGAGGAGTTGGGCAGTTGGCGACCATGAGAGTCACAGGGGTATTGTGGGGTAGTGACGGTGACACGACAGACGCGACCAGAGCTGATAGACCACATCATTGCAGGACAGATGGCAAATCCGTACCTACAGACGTTGCGAGACAGAGTGCTGTCAGGGGACCCAGGAGACTTCTCTTTTATAGATGAGGTGCTGCATATGAGGGGACGTTTGTGCGTTCCCAGGGATGGGGAGTTGTTGAGAGAGCTCTTGACGGAGGCACACGGGTCTAGGTTCACCATACATCCCAGGAACACAAAGATGTATCATGATCTGAGACGTGACTTTTGGTGGAGAGGGATGAAGCAGGATGTGGGTGAGTCTGTGCAGCAGTGTTTGGTGTGCCAGCAAGTGAAGGTTAAGCACCAGAGGCCTACAGGGTCATTGCAGCCACTTCCTGTGCCAGAGTGGAAGTGGGAGAGCATCACCATGGACTTTGTGGTGGGTCTACCCATTACCCAGCGAGGACACGACATAGTCTGGGTGATAGTGGATAGATTGACGAAGACAACACATTTCCTGCCGATCCGAGTCACTTTGGGACCGGCACAGTTGGTAGAGAGGTACATTCGCGATGTGGTATGCCTGCACAGAGTTTCGCATGAGATTGTATTCTACCAAGATACCTGTTTTACTTCCTAGTTTTGGGTTGAGTTTCAGCAGGCTTTGGGGGCATGGTTGAGGCTCAGTACCGCGTACCACCCCCAGACAAACGGACAGTCAGAGCATACTATACAAACACTTGAGGACTTTTTGCACGCCTGTGTACTAGACTAGAGAGGCTCTTGGAAGGAGCACTTACCCCTGGCAGAGTTTGCATATAATAATAGTTATCACTTGAGCATTAGCATAGCACCTTACAAGGCTCTGTATGGACAGAGTTGTACTGCGCCCTTAAGTTGGGTTGAGGTGGGGACCAAGTGGGAGGTTGGCCCTAGGCTGATCCGGGACAGTCAAGAGGTAATAGAGCAGATCCACAAATGACTCCGCACTATTAGGAGCAGGTAGAAGAGTTATGCTGACCAGAGAGATAGAGAGGTGCAGTTCGAGGTTGGGGATCACATCTTTCTTCGCGTTTCATCCATGAAGGGCCTGCAACGTTTTGGGGTGAAGGGGAAGCTTGCGCTGAGGTTTGTGGGTCCCTTTGAGGTCCTGGAGCAGGTAGGACTTAACCAACTTGCTTACCTGCTTGCCCTTCCTCCCCAGCTTTCTGGTGTGCACGACATGTTCCACGTGTCCAACCTTAGGAAGTACGTCGTCGATCCCAGTCACGTTCTGAGCCACGAGAGTGTTGAGGTGGGTGACGACCTAACCTACCCCAAGAGACCAGTGCAGATACTAGACAGAGTCGTTCAAAGTCTGAGACAGAAGCAGGTACCCCTGGTGAAGGTTTTGTGGAGGAGCCAGCAGTACGAGGAGGCTACCTGGGAGCCTGAGGCGGCGATGCGAGAGCAGTACCCGGAGCTTTTTAAGGGTACATCTTTTCGAATCGACTTCGGTCCTCTTTAAGTTTGTTATGCATTTTTATTCATTTACCGCACCCTAGCTAGCTGATGTTTCGGGGACAAAACTTCCTTTAAGTTTTTTTTTTTTTTGAAAGGAATGCTATCGAATCACCGATAGCAAATCAGGAGAGCTTTTATTAATAAAAATGAAAGAATTACATGATCGAGCCCCAATGCTGTATGAGACTCCAGCAAAAATTTACAATATTATTCACATACACTGGGGTCTCCTGAAAAACACACTCATTCCTAGCCCTCCATATAGACCATAACATAGCCACCATGTGTAAACATGGCTTATTCCCATCCACTAGATGGTGCCACAGATTCTCCTAAGTGGGGAGAGAATCATTACATACTCTCCTCTAGACATAATCAGTGATCACACATGAATAAAAAATATGAATGCTAGAGTCGTTATACATCCCACATAGGTGGCAAAACTGAGTGGGAGTACCCATTCTCCTGTGCCTCAGATCTCCAGTAATCAGATCGTCCCTTCTGCAGAGCCACAAAAAAATTTGTATCTTCAATGGTATTTTTAAGTTCCATAGCTTCTTCCCCACCTCATCAAATTCCGCCATCTTGGAAGATACTATCAGCTTGTCATAAGCAGCCGCAGTAGAAAACTTACCCTCCCATTTCTATGTGTCATATTCATGAGGCATGGGTTTGAAGGCTGCAAGTTCTTGCATGAGACGTTCATTCTCTGCTCGTGTTCTTGTTTCATGAGTATTCCACATATCATTATTAAAAGACCACTTCTCAGATTCCACATCCCAATAATTAGACACCACAGCATTTTTATCCGAAGCCACTGCATAAGTGAGGGGGAACCTGTCTTTAAACACCCCCCCAGGTACCCAATTCTCCAACCAGAATTTGAAGCTTTTACCATCACCTAATATAGATTTGAAAAAATTCCAATTGTCCCTCAGGGCACGCACCACTGAAGACCAAAAGGGAGATGGTTTATGGGGGTTTAGACGATTCTTCTCATCATTGGCAGTCCCATAATCATCCTGAATTATTTCTATCCACATTTTTTTCCCCCCTACAGCAACCAAACAGTCCACTTCAACAATAGAGCATCATTGAATTCCTTAAGAGATCTAACACCCATGCCACCAATCTTTTTGGCTTGCAAATTGAATCCCACTTCAAGGGTTGAAGAAATGCCCCTTGATGAGAGGCCCCTTTCCAGAAGAATCTTTTGCACATCACATCAAGTTTTTTCCAGATTGACTTCAGGGTTTGAGAATAGAGAAAAGGAAAACTGGAATCGAAGTGATGACAGAATTCAGTAATATATACCTCCCCCCTTTTGATAGGTATCTACTGCTCTAGCCCTCCAATTTCGTAGCCACCTTTTCATATAGGAAAGACCAATCTGCTTTCTTCATTTTAGAACATTTCAAAGGCAAACCCAGATATTTGATAGGGAATGAGACCACAGGTGTACCCAGAATGGTAGAGATATTCCTTTAAGTTTGTTATGATGTAAAGACCCGTTCTGATTTCACCCTTTTAAGACATTTGGATTGTCGGTCAGACATCTGGCCAGACATCTGGACCCCTTCCTGGACACCTGGAAATTGAAAATCTATACGCACTTTTGCTTTCTACATGCAGCAGCATGCAAACCATCCGCCTCTCTCCTCCCTTCTCCCTTTTTCCTCCACCAAACCCTAAATCCTCGCCTATAAAAGAGGCCCTTCTCCTCTCCTCTTCAGTCCACCACAACCACCATCCTCCCCACTCCACTGCCGTGAGCTGAGGCATGAGAGAGAGAGAGAGAGCGAGGAAGAGGAGCGGGCGTGAGGAGGAGGAGAAGGCCGAGGTCGTGAGCTCGTGGAGGCTTGCCGGAGGTTCACATGGCCACCACGACACGTGTGGGAGGAGGAGAACGTCGAGGCATCGTCCTCGACCTTCTGCAACAGTCGGAGCTACAGCAGAGCGGAAGGAGCCGCGGCGAAGCACGGCAAGAGGTGCAGGAGCACGGTCTGGTACTGGAGTTTTTCTAGTATCAGACATCCGGGGGGCCTTCTGGATGACTGGATGGACGTTTGGCGTTCACACCAGATGTCTGAAAGAGGGTGTATCACAAAGGTATGTCTTCCTCACGATTACAGCCATGTAGACCGCACTGCAGTGTGATTTGCTTGGCTAAAAGTGGTGAGCTACTATGCCATGCGCAGGAGTAGCTTTGGGAAGGCGCGCAGCATGCCCTTCCATGCTTTTCGAATGTCTAGATAGCTAACCAGATGATTGGAGATGTTCCCGGACGACTGGAGGACTAGTCGGACGTCTGAAATTGAGTCCAGACGGTCGCGGAGGAGTCCTGGATTTCTGAGATCATCACAGGAACCTGAGGTGAGTCTCTGATGACTTTTAAGACGCCTGGACTTGTTTATAGACATATGATTTAGGTCTGCAGACACATTTTTGACCTGTTTAGGGTCCGATCGAGATTTGTTTTACGCAATCAAAGTACCTGTGGTTTCCTAGTTCCTCTACATATTAGAAACCTTATATACTGTTCTGAACGTTCCATTGTGATGTGTTCCTTGGTATAGGACCTCGATCTGTTGCATGTCTGGGGCTTGCAAAGGCACGTGGGCCTACAGTTCGAGCCCCCAGTACTCCCAGATTGTCTGGTAGGGTGGTTTCCCCTGTTTTACTTATAAAATATGAATGCATCTATGAAAATTAGATAACTGTAAACCTAGGTTGTTTAATGAACTCTAGGACGAGAAATGGTTGAACCGCTTGCTTGCATGATTGAAATTGTATTTATGAATGAATGGGCTAATTGTTAGCAACTTCTTGTTAATGAATACGAGCTGCCTGTTAGAACATGAAATGCCTGAGATAACTAAACAATTACTTGTGACATCACTTGTTGCATGTGTTAAATTGTGGAAATACGAGCTGCATGTGTAAAATATGAGAACGGAATTGTGAATGATGAAACCTGGTATGGAATAATATGGTGAATATGAGCGTGAACCCTACAGGGAGTTAGGAGTAGAGCTCCTGTGGTTAGATGGAAAAGCTTGGAATATGGGTAGGAACTGTGCTAGCCCTTGAGTACGTGGTACCAAGGAGAGAGACTGTCCTTTTTTAGTGTAGAGAGGAGCTAGCCACCCTTGGGTTGGGACCCAGGGTTAGGATTGGTCACTCTACACCGACTTCTGTTGACCCTCGCTTGCACGGTACCAGGGAGAGCTACTAGTGTAGGGAGGGAGCTAGCCACCCCACGGGGCCTGGGGTTCAGCTAGCCACCCTACATCGACTTGTTAGGCCCTCTGAGTAAACTGGGTTAGTCAGACGAGGGTGCGCGGACTGTGGAGGGGCGAGACCCCTGTCTGGTTCTGAGGGGCTAGAACCCTATTGCTAAGAGGGCTAGGCCCTATACTGTTCCGTGCTGTACTTTGGGCATACCCGCTAGTGGAAACGACTAACCACATGCCAGTGCGGGGTAGCTACCCATGCGCTTATCGTGCATGCTGTAGTCACTGCTACATCTGTCTGTGACCTTAGGATGATTGATTGGGTGTAGGACTACCACGGAGGACTCTCTCAGCCAGGAGAGCACCATGTGTACCTTCTACTCTTCAGAAAAGACTGCAATCAAGACCATTCCCACGAGGAACATGCAAGATCAAGAAAGAAATCTGAAAGTAAACCAATGGGGTGAAAAGAAATCACTTGTAAAAGAAATAACTGGAAAAGATAAATTTACCTGCTAGCTTTTACTGCCTTAGATAGTCAGGTTACCACTCTACTCAGCGTTCGCTGACTCTGTTTTCTCATAACCCTTTACAGGTCTAGGAGTTGAGCAGCCCGAGTTACCAGCTGTAAAGGGTGCTGGGCCTAGTCGGGCCCAGCAGTAGTTTTCGTACTTTTGTTGTACTCTCTTTTCTGCTAGTGAGTTCAGACTTTTGTTTACTGTTCCTATTACTGTACTTTTGTTCTACTTTCTTGTTGGTTGTGGTGGTATGTACTGTCTAGCAGCTTTTACTTCCTTTACTGCTTGTATGCTTTTACTATTAGTTACATTGCATAGTGAATGTGGTTTATTTTCTTGCTTTTCGGTTATTTCTTGTTGGACGACTGAGTCTTAGGATTAGTCGAGTCGAGCCGGTCTCAGGTCCTGTAGGGATTCAGGAATCGGATCGTAACACACATATTCTCGAGAATCTCCCACACGGTGTCTTCGTGTTGACCCATGATGTTTCCTCCACTGGTTGCATTAACGAATAATCGAATATCCTCACGGAGTCCCTGGTAAAAGGACTGGACTTATTCCCATTTAGGAACTCCATGGTAGGGGCACTTTCAAATGAGATCCAAAAACTAATCTCATGCCTCGTAAAGTGGTTCTCCTGCTTGCTGTGTGAAATGTGTGATCTGGTGTCGTAAAGCATTTGTCCGCCCAACAGGGAAGAACTTTCTCAAAATCTCGGATTGAAGTTCCACCCAGGTGTTGATTGGACGTGTTTAGGTTTGGAACAGTGAGCAACTTTATCCATGAGAGAGGAGAACATTGTCATGAGTAGAATATCCTGATTTTGAGCTTCTGACCCAATGCTTGAGTTGCTTGATATGCTAGAAAGGATCTTCACAATTACGCCCATAGAATTTGGGAATGGCATGAATCATGTTAGGCTTGAGTTTAGTGTCAAGACCTCTAGCGGGGATTTGTACTCGAGGTTCGATTGCCACCGTGGTGGGATTGTAGTGATCTCGCAACATTGGACGCTGCGGTGGGTTTACAAAGGCTTGGAATAGATCATTGAGGCGCTGAAGTTGATTTTCAAGATTATTTTCTTCTGCGGGTTGTGCCATGATGATGGATGAAGGAGAATCAGGTTCAGATGAATCAGAAGAGATGTCAATAGGATTGAGTTGTTGCACAAACAAGGAGGTCGAGGCTTGTCCTCGACGTGAATGAGTAGCTAAAGGAGTCCTCAAGGATGGTCTTAGAGACCTCCTCCCAAACATGCACCGATAGGTAGATGAGAGGTAGAATGTGATAGACCCATTCAAGACACCTAAAAATTTTGGATGACTATAGAGGTTTGGGGCGGATGATACCCCTTAGTCAGAAAGCCGTCCACCTGAGAATTACCTGGGCAGCCAGAGAGGGAGAGTCCCACAATGACCCCTACATGGTAGAGTGCCCCCACGGGTTACAGGGTTTCCCCCACCCGACCTCTCTTGTCACTGATGTTCCAGGTAGACCAGAATGGGGACTTGACCTCTTAAGTCTACCAATTTTAATTAAGAGCAAGGGTGCTTAGGATTTCACTTGAACTTTAAGATGTTTTTGTGAAAAAGTGACTTAATTTGAAGATTAGTTAACCCAACAAAGTGGGTCAACTTCACCTGTATTGTCCTCTTGAGAATTTTAGGTCCATCTTTTAGTGTTCAAATGAATCATAAGAGCTGATTTTAGGGTTTTTCTTGAATAGATCAGTTCAATCAAGGCTTAGGCACACATTGCTTGGAATGATCAATTCTTGATTAAACAAGTGTGTCTCTAAAAATCCTAAACTGGAATCCTTTATTGGCTCTACTTTGGTCCAATTTAATTTGTCAAAATGTGGTACGTAGGGCTCAAGCAAGAATGTGATAGCCCTAGATACCTTAAGCTTCAAGTGGGTGCACAGATCAGGATTTGTTGTCTAAATAAAATGTATCAAATCAGGCAACTTGATGAATTATCTAAGGATAGAATGAAAGTAGCCCTAATTGATTTCTTCCTTTTAACCTTTTCAAAATCAGGGGCTTAAGAGAGAGTAGTTAGAGCTTACCTGCCCCCTGGTGTGTTTAATGTGCGGCTAATCTTCCCTGAATGTATCTCCCCTGAAACAACCATAGCAAAAGAGATATAGCAAGTTAGAATCCAAATCAGAAATTGCAATCAAGAGTTCTAAATTATCCGTTGCTCCTCGGCAACGGTGTTAAAATGTTCAAGCGATAAATCAGTATTTTAAAATATCTTCATTGTAATATAGTCAAAATTTCTTTCAAAACAAATAATTTTATTACTCGAAAAAGTTTCGAGGTCAAACACAGGGGGCAATACGGAATTCAGTTCTCAAGAATTGCAATTTAAGACATGAAAGCTATGAAATTGTGAACAATGACTATTTCAGAATAAAATAGCGCTAGCATCCAATGGAGTAAAAATGGTGATTTAGATCACTAAATACTCCTTACAATGATAGCTAATGAAATCAATGTATATATGTATGAAATGCAATCAAACCAATCGTCTGATTAGTAAATCAGATGGCTTAAACTGCCCAAGCCTCTCTGTTCTTCTTCTTCTTTCTCTCTATCTTCTCTACCTTTCTTCTTCTGCCCTTGTTCTTTTCTTCTTTCCTTCTCTGCAACTCTTCCTCTTTCACTGGCTTTCTTCACACAATAGCAGGGGAGAGGCTTCTTGAATTCTGGTAAGTGTTAGCCAGTTCTTACCAATAACAAACCACCCCCTACACGTGCAGACTCTTTTTCTCTCTTTAGGATCCGCTCTCTCGGAGCCACAGGGTAATTGGGTTATCGGACCTAGCGTACCTGGATCCAGGGCTGTGGGTGTGATCGCAGCCGAGGAGTGAGGCTTAGGCGGGTTAACGGGTCATGCTAGATCTACGGGTAGAGGTCACGGACGAGGCGGTGCGTGGGTGAGAGGGACCTCACCTCATGTTTGGAGGCAAATAGCCTACTTGACAAATTCAATTCATGTGGGGCTGCGGGGTCATCTGTTCACGATGTGGCACTATCCACTTCCCTCTCCTTCACGCGAACAACAGTAGCAGGTGGCCTTCAATTGGTGTCCTTGGAGTGGTCGATGCTCCCAATTGACCACCTGGGGATGTTCCTGGAGGTAGTTCGCACTTCCTAAGGGTGTCACCTGGGGACTTCGTGGTTAGAACACCACGAACACTATCGGAGAAGACAACGCAGCAGCGGTGCTTCGGCTTGAACCTAAAATAGAGAATAAGGCATTTCGGCCACGTCAAAACACCTTAGAAGGTTCACCGTAGCACGATGAACATAATGGCAGTGGTTTCATGGACGATGGGTGTGGATGGTGGCCAGATGATCACAAGTCAGGTTGTTAATGATGGGTTTGTTTGGGGGGTGGTGTGAGTGGATGGAATGGGAAATTGAAAGAGGGGAAATGAGCAGAGAGGTGAGGCAGAAGTTTTGAGGTAGTCGGCAAGGAGTTTGGTGGCATGTGGAGCTAGATGTTCCTCACCAGAGGTGTGGCCGGAGCTGTGGAAGATGGAGTTGCGAAGGCATGGTCGAGGTCAAAATGGCATGTTGAAAGTGGTCATGTGATGAGCAAGAGGTTAAAGAGTAGTTGAAGGTATTAACAAATAAAGTGGGAAGGAGAAGGTGCTGGTTGTGGTGTTGCTGGTGCCAGAGAAGAGAATAGCTCCAGAGAGAGGGAAACGACGAGGAAGAAGGCAATCAGGGAGTTGGCTGGTACGGCTCGACACAGGAAGAAATGTGGAAGAAAACTCAGCTACTAGTATTGCAAATGGAGGACGAAGATGGATGGAAGGATTTGCCGGACGTCGAGGAGCTTTCAACCGAGAGAGAGAGTAATTAGTGGGGAATCCTGGCCGATTTCTACCATAGGGAGAATGGTCTGTTTAGGAGGTTCTTTTATAAACCTCAAGAGGAAGTTTTGGGCTTGGGAAGCAAGCTTCCCAAGCTTGGAAAACTTGCCAGAGTTGGGAAATTCATTGATACTCAAATCTCTCCTGTGTTCACATGAGAGATTAGGTAAGTTTTAGGGCATGAGATTTGGTTCATATGGAAGGGAATTTCTTGATGAACTTCCCTTTCAAATTTGAAAGGGATTCGTTAAGAAATCAAGGAGTTATTTCTGAATTAAGGTTGCCGGAGCAAGTAGGAATAGGTTTAATGGTGGTAGGACCTTTTTGTGAGAATGATGACAAAGTTAGGGGTCTGTTTGAAAATATTTTGAAAGTTAAGGGCATAAATGTAATCAGGCAGGATCAAGTTGCAAACTAGGTCAAGACAAACTTATCTTGGGTCCAAATTTTGGTAAAAGCCTAATTTGGACCTAAGGAATCCAATGGTGAAGTTGGATTTTGGTTTTGACCACATTTGATTGGGTAATTTATGCAAAAACCCAAATTAGGGCAAATGTTTGACTGAAACGATTCTGGGTCAAAATGTGTTATAATGGTCAAATTGAAGGTTTCAAACCTTAGAGAATATTTTTCTATGAATTTTAGGAGGTCTAAGTGAATTTTATCTTGACTAGAACCTCAGTTACTTAAGCGGGTTTGTTTTTAGGGTTTCAAAAAGTCATTTAATTCTCAGAACACGTGCAAACCCTTTTCTGATTGTTCTAACCCACTTTTTAGCCTTTTAGGACAATTTGACCCTTAATTAACCCCTAAAACAACCTGTGGTTTTACTACACTCATGATATGTTGGTAAAATTTTAATTTTAACCCTAGTTTCTTATTTTTCCCTCAGAATGATTATGTAGTGAAATGTGACTCTCTGGCAGTTGTGTAGGAGCATTTACTGACTTAATTGAATCAAAATGAACTAATTATGGCTCATGATGGTGTTCCCATCAGACCTCTTGGAGGAGCTATTCAAGGAGAAGAAAGAAGCCCTTTTTAACTGCAAGAGCAGCCGCAGTTGGAGCAAGAGCTTCAACCTCTTCACAATCAACATCTAGGATTTTTGTTTTATTTGTTTTTCAGTTTTATTTTTTGTAGTAAAAGCTTTCCTCTATAGTTGTAAAACAAAATTCCATTTTTTATAAAGTTGCCTTTCTAAATTGGTGCATCTTCTTTACTTTAGTTTTGTTTTAGCACTTTTACACCCTCTTCCCAATTATCCTAAGCCTTCACTTGCCTAGGGTGAGCTTGGGAAGAGGTCATTCTCGCCACCTAGTTGCTAAAATAGGATTAGTCTTTTTCCTACCATCAACTTCGTGTATTTGCCGTTATTTCAAAAACCAAACAAAAAGTATATATTCAAAAATACAAAAAGAAAGTTGATTTCTATTTTCAAGTAAGAGATTGATAATTGCAAGAATTTGCCTCCTTGGATGACCCTAGATACTCCACTATTTAGGTTATAAATTTTAAAAGCGAATCATTTTTTTTACGTTGCAACGACTAAAATCCTAATTTTACAAATCGCACAAAAATCAGATCACACGCCAATGATCGCTGCACCTTTGTCATGACCTCATGACCAAAACCCCTTAAGAAATTGAGGGGATTGGCCATGCACACACGACACCGAACTTGAGCTTCACCTAACTACCTTCTCGAGTTTGCCAGACCTCTAAGCATACTCCTACCACACGAAACCACCACCATCATGTTTGCCACACTCAGGCGAGCCTCCTGAACATCTCTGACATGTCTAGGAGGCCGTCTTCTTCTTTTCAGGTGACAACCGGACCTCTGCTGCCGCCCTTGACTTCTCTTACTTCGGCTGTAGTCCTTTGGTAGAATTCCTCAAGACTCCACTCCTAAGTGTTGAGGCCCCCCTCCAAGAAGTTTCCCAGGTCGTCAACTGAGGCGACCAAGCACTCCTTCGACCTCAATTAGAGCCTTCACCTCCGTAGCTCGCACGCGAAGAAGCATTGTGGGTTTAGTCCCACATCATGGACTGAAGAGGTGCCAGCTACAGATATAAGTGTTTTGTGATTCCTGCTATTTGCCCGAGACACTAGGGGGTCGGGTCCCCTGCCCACTCAGCCCTGCACCCTCGCTCACCCGTACACCCAATGAGCCTGGACCCGATACTACTGAACCCGATTACCTGCATTTTGACCCGATTGAGCCTGGTTCTGAGAGAGAAAAGAGAAAGAAAATCAGAGGGGGGGAGGGTTTTGCTCTTGGACCCTCGTCTCCTCTCAAGGACTTAGAATCCCTAAGCTTAGTGAGGCCCTTGTGCCTTACACATAGTGCAGTTGTGCCTCTTCTATGAGGCTTTGTGTGAGGCGCTTGAGCCTTGGTTGCTGCTGTGAAGAGAAGAGGACCTTGTGCCTCTTAAGTTGTCTGGAATCTTTGACTATCATCTGAGGCCTTCTGCTGGTTATTGTGGTGTCATTTGAATAACTTGGTCGACGGAGATTAATAGTTGTGATTTACTATGCATTTATTTGAATACTTGTGAGCTTAACTTTGAGGGGTTAATTTGGTGATTTAAATCATCATTTTAACGCAATCTTTTTGCACTATTGTTATGGTCTTATTGAAATATCATTTTAAATAATCATTATTTTCAATTGCTTATATTTCTTGAGATTGGTGAGTTTAAATTGCATCTTTGCTCCCTGTGAACGACCTCGGACTCCACTTTCTAAATTTGAGCATATAAATTTAAATGATTTAAGTGATTTTCTCCTATACTACGATGCATTTCTTAAACAATGACGATTTCACCCGAACACTCACACTTTACACAAAATGATTAAGTCAAAATTTGGTTCTGGTGCTTTTCTTTATGACTTGAACGCGACACACATCACAGCTAGTCTTAAAGAAAATTCAAATGAGCTAGTAGATGATCTTGCTAAGTTTGTTAAAGGAAAGGCTAGATAAATGAAGGCAAATCTAGCTTGGCACATACTAAGAGAGATTTCTGTGTACCAAGAGGATGGAATTTGAGAAGAACACACAATTGGAATAGACATAATAACACTAAATACCCAAAAAGATGTGGGTACAAAAATATTTGGTAAATTGTTATTTTACAGGTCATGAAAACACTCCAATAGATGCAAGATAATATCTCTATGGAGTATATGCAGGAAGGAAGAGTCAAGGTGATTGGACAACTAAATAGAAATGGAGGATGGAGTCCACATCATTGGAGGTGAATCACCCTCAATAGGTATTTGAACATCTGTTTCCCTCATTTATTAAGTCTTTTTCATTAATTGAAAAATAGAAGAAGAAATTGATATCTTGATTTTGATGATCCTTTAAGAAAAGCCTTAAGATAGGGGGAGCATATCTTGTTTTAAAGGAATAAAAAGGGGGTGAAAATTTGTTAGAGGGAGTTAAATCTCTTGCTGCCTTAGTTTCTCTTAAAAAGGAGAATGGATTTAGGAGGAGATTAGATAGCAAAATGGGGGAATTTATCATAGCATTTCTTTAAAGCAGAAATTAAGGGGGAGTGTTGACATTTTTTAAAAAAGAAAATTAGAGTTTGTTTTGATAATGTTAAAAAGGGGGAGAATGGGCAGATAAACAAAATTTGTATTATTGAATCTTTGCCCTAAATTTCATTTTTTTTATAAACTTTTATCATCATCGAAAAGGGAGAGATTGTTAGCTTATAAGTGATTGCACAACAATTATAGGACCAAAATTGACTAAATGGAGCTAATAACCTAGCTTGCATTGTAAATAGATCATGCATACCATGCATAACATGCAATTAACATGCACTCGCATTGCTATATATTCTTATCTCAATTTCTTCCATAATCAGAGCCAATAGTGGCATTTTACAATTTTTGTGCCTAGGTCTAGGAGTAGGGGAGCTATGCTATAAGGAATGTGGGAAAATATGTGAAGGCCAAATCACCAGGTGCCCACAATAGAGGAGAGTGCCAGAAATTAGATGAAATGAGAGGGAGAAAAAGTTATATGGGTCAAGACAAGCTCATGCAACACCTGACAAAGCCATGCATGCCCGCAGGTAGGCTAATTCACTACCCATGCACCCAACTATCCCTATGCACGTGCACTCACCCACACACTCCCATGTGCACTCACAATTTATGCATGAATTCATGTGCACACATCACTATCCACACACATTGGAGCACATGAACACATGCAATGTGCACAATTACACACTACACACACTCTACACATTTATATTAATTTAGCATATTAGAGTGTGGGCTTAAGAGCACATAATATATATATATTGAAAAGCTGAGGAGTGCTATCAATGATGATAACAAATCAGGAACATTTATTTATGAATCTTTAAAAAGAATTACAAGGAATCACTCCACTCCTTTACAATCCCCAACACTCCCTAAGAATGTTCTGTACATTTATTGAGCCCCCTCTAAACAAACGCTCATTACGAGCATGCCACACACACCACAAAAGACCAGCCATCTTCACCTGCAACTCTCTTTTCATCAAGAGACTTCTCCATAGGTCATCCCATGTGGGTAAAGCTTCCCCACAAACGCCCGTCCAAATTTGATCCATCACTAGGCATGATGAAAATAAATGCATCCTTTATCTGTATGGAAGTCACACAAGGGGAAATTTTGAGTAGGAGTTTCCAACCTTCTAGACCTCATTTCACTAGTAATAAGTCCATCACATTGACATAACCACAAGAAAATCTTGATTTTTAAAGGAGCACATAATATATTTTATTTCTTTCTATGTATTCTCTAGGTCACAATAGCCCACACAACACAAGCCCAACACACCCTTAATCACCCTAGCCTAGCCTAATCACCACCTTATCTCCATGCCACCCTAAATTCTCCTTAAAACCCACACAACCACCCACTAATCCCACCTTCTCCTCCCATGCCAATGAGCCTTATCCACAACCATTTGACCACTCTTGACTTGCACCCTCACCTTAGGATGCACCTTATGTTGATAGAGAATTTCCATTGTTTAGAAAAATAAGCATCATAGTATAGTTGACAAAAATCGAGTTGACATTTAAATTTATAAGTGCTCGAAAAACATGTGAGTTCCGAGGTCATTCTCAGGGAGCAAAAGATCACAAATCAAGCACTAACTCAATATTCAAACAAAACTCAAGATATATAAAAAATATATATTCAATGAATTAAAAATTGTATATCAGAGTCAGCGAACGAAAATAATGTAAAGAGAAAGATATATAAAACCCAAAAAAGATGGTGGTTGAGACCACCAATTAGATCCTTAACACTTAGGCTATTCTCAATTCAAAGCTCAAGTATCAGACGTCTCTCAAAGTTCTCAGATGCCTTAACTCCTTAACTCTTCTTTAATTCAATACTTAACCAATTTTCTCCCTAAATTAGATGTCCCAATCCCTTTGAGGCAAAAACGCCTCTCTTTCTCTCTCATAAAGCCTTCCTTCCTCTCTTTTTTAATTGGGTAATCGGATCCAAAACCCAAACCAGCATGTGTGTGGGCATGGGTGAGGGCAGTGCAATGCTCGTGTATGGGGACCTGACCCCATGTCGAAGGCTAGCTTCCTACACACTTAATCCAATAAGTATCAAAATTTGTTTTAAAATTTCTTCGACGTGGCACTGTATCCTCAATGCTCTTCTTCAGCTGTTGTGTGAAGATGTTGAGTTCAATTGCTGAGGTTGCTACTACTTCTTCAATTGCAAACTTGGAAGTTTTCTTGGAAGTTTTCTTGGAAGTATTCCGCACTGCTTGGAGGTGGTGATGGTGAAGATGGTGTACGGACAGTGGCGGATGATGGCGAAACGAACGTTGATAGCGAGGATGACCTGTATATCAAAATACAGGCTCTAAGCCCCAATCAAAAAGTTTATGATGATTGCTGTGAAGCAAGGAGTGCATTGGTGGAGGTGATTTGGTGTTTTATGGAGTGAGGGTGGCCAGACAGTGACTGTGAGTGGTGGTGTATGTGCATGTGTTCAGCCGAGAGTTACAGAGATCAAAACCCTTAACTACCTTGGGACTTTTGATCTCTGGAATGAGGGGAAGGTGTGGGTGGTTGTGGTGTGATGTTTGATGAAGTGTAGCATCCGCGTGAGCTCGTTGGAGCTCACGTCGGAGACAGAGAAGAAAGTGGTGGATCGGGGATGAGAGTGGGTGAACCTAAAACCTAAAGGCCTAGACTTACTCTAGAGACAGAGAGGGAGAGAATAGGGGGCTTATTTAGACGAATGGGGGTGATATGTGTTCGGCGTTGGCCAGCTAGACGTGAAGAAGGTGATGAGGCCTGATGAGTCTAACGATGAGGTGGAAGGGGGCAACGATGCCTTTGCTTTGACTAGTAAGGCACGCGATGATGAGAGAAGGATGATGGCGGTGTCCTTTGATAAAGATCATGCACGGAGGAGGGAAGGCTAAGAGGCTCGTCAGAGCTGAGGATGGAGGTGGTTAGAGTTGAGTAAAAAGAGTGGAATTTTGACCAATCTCGACTGAGGAAAGTGTTGGGATGTAGAGGAGTTTATATAGAGCTTGATTTGGACTTTGAATTGGAAGAATTTGTATGTTGATATTGCGAATTTGGCAAGTTTGAATATAGAAGCTTTCGAACTCACCTAAGCTATCCTCTTAACAATAGGATTTGAGACCTTGTTCATGGAAAGAGGATCTCTTGTTAATCAATCCCTCCAAATTTGGAGGGATTTGATTAAGAAATCAAGGAGAAATCCTCGATTAAATGTTAGTTGTGTTTGGGTTTAGGTCTGCTATAGGTTGTGTTTAGGGAAATCTTTAGACTCAGGTGGCATGGGCCTTTTGGTGAAGATGACGAGAAAGTTAGGGGCATATATGTAAGGAAACATGGAACCTAGGGGTTTAGATGTGATAAATAGAGATTTCAAGGGCTAAAATCCAAACTAGGTCAAGATGGACTCTGATTGGGCCCAAATT
The DNA here is from genome assembly GCA_037157565.1 of Thalassia testudinum. Classification (NCBI taxonomy): domain Eukaryota; kingdom Viridiplantae; phylum Streptophyta; class Magnoliopsida; order Alismatales; family Hydrocharitaceae; genus Thalassia; species Thalassia testudinum. Next base: position 16,367,733 of record JAZHRO010000046.1, on the reverse strand, counting down.
TTGGTCTTAGCCTAATTTGGACCCAAGGAATCTAATGGTGTACGTGGATTTGAATTTAGAGCACATTTGACTGGATAAATTGCACAAAAGCCTTAATCAGGGCAAATTTTCGTTTGAATCTCTATTTTTGGTTAAAATGGGTTTAGATGGTCAATATGAAGGTACCAAACCTCTTAGAATATTTTTTAATAGATTTTAGGAGGTTTAGATTGCATTTATTTCTACCAGAACCTTTTAGCTTGAATGAAGTTGATAATTAGGGTTTTTAGTAATATTTTAATCCTTAGATTGCACGAAAACCTTGATTTAGTTATTCTGCACCCGCTTCTTGGTCTTTTAAGTCCATTTAACCTTGAATTAACCCCGTAGTTAATCTACATTAGTGGTTAGATGTTAAAACAATAGAGTTAATCCATTTTCTTATCTTCTCAGATTCACTTCAGAACAGAGTTATGATCTTCTGATGAATATTTAGGAGCATTTATTATAGTAGTTAGGCTAATTTAAGCTCATTAATACCAATGATGGTGCTACCATTACCTTACACTAGAACCTTCCTAGCCTTTAGGATTCACCCTTATCCTAGTCTGTAACTTGCTCGTCACTACCACCACACCTTGGAGCCACCTCTATAAAAACCCTAAGCCCCATAGGCGATTCTTGACAAAGCATTTTTCCGTGTGTTTTGAAATACATTGTCGAATTCGTAGTATAGTTGCGCTAAACCCTTTAATAAAAAATATTTCATTCTTTAATGAAACTCACATAGATTTTTTGTTTTATAACTTGAGTCCTGGTCGTTCATCTCTGGGAGGTGTGAGAAATGAGTTTTAGATTTGAATCCACTTTTCTAACCTAAATCGAACCTAACCTAATCATTTTTGATCTTTTTTTGTATTTTGCAATTTTTTTGCATTTTTTATTTTTATTTTGAAAAGCGAAATGAAACCTAGATCTAAACATGCTAGTGAAAACCTAATATTAACCTAACTAATGGGCATGTATTCATAATGATAATAGAAGCATATCACTACTTATTCAAAGAGAAACTAATCATGCATTAACTAATTATCTAAAGTAGTAAAATAATACATAAGAAGAACTAAACTAAGAGAATGCTAGGATCAACCAAGAGAGGCTATGAAGAAGCCTTCTTGGCCATCCAAGAAGAGAAAGTGAGGGAGGGTGTGGGCTCATCTTCCAAGGAGAGAGAAGAGGGCATGTCCATGAAGAAGAACAAGAGAAGAGGGTGGTGGAGCCTTTTTCTTCTAGCCATCCTTGAAGCCTTGGAAGAGAGCACCTTGGAGCTTCACTTGGTTATCCATGGAGGAGCACCTTGGAGGACCTTCTTTAGGCATTGATGGAGGACGTCTTGGAGAGGAGGAGGAATAGGGCGGCCTTGCAGGGTGGAAGGGAGGGTGTTGGTGGTCGCAAGATGAGGTGGAAGAGAAGAGAATGAATGGAATATGTGACCTATTTTTGGTTGGCTTTTATGGGAGGTGCTTCATTTGGTCGCAAGTTGGCTCTCTCCCAAAATAGAAATTGCCACCTTTGGTGGCCCTTAGAGTTGATGACCAAAAATAGGGAGGGTAGATTAGAAAGGTTGATTTTGGAAGGGGTGTGTCTGTAGTTTAAATTTTTTAGAGCTATTTTGTGGGTATTGGTAGGATTAGGTGCTAAATAGTTTGGGTCAATCTAGATTAGGTGGGTGTGGACCTAACTAGGCTTAGGTGAGTCTAATTGGTAAGGAGTGAACCTAATTGGGCCTAGGTCAAGTCTAATTAGGTTCTACTGAGCCTAATTAAACTTGTATGGGTATGTAGGAGTCAATTAGATCCTAGGTGGATCTAATTGGGTTCAGGTGCACCCAATCAACTGTAGATGCATCTAATTAGGTATGGGCTCACTCAATTGGGTTAGGGATAGGATAAGTGAGGGTATGGATAGTGGGATAGGCTTAGGAGGTCTCTAATTAGGTTTCCTAAGGTGTTTGGGAGAGGGATAAGGTGGATAAGAACATAGATAGTGCTATCCATGTTTTGGGTTCTAAGGCTAATATGTCCTAATGGAAGTAGTTTTAAGTTTAGGAAGGCTATCCTAGGGTTTCTAAGGGTAGGGATAAGGGTATCCTCCTCATTCCTCTTGTCTGACTCAGTCTTCTTCTCTCTTTATTGCCTTATTCCACTCTATCTCGCATCCTAGATCACTTCATTACCTGCAAATGACAACAAAGACATTAAATAGCAAGATATCTCATCTTATTCTATATAAAATGATGTAATGCATGATATGCATGATATGAATGCAATATTTACAAATTAAGCTAGGTTCTAACATTATTTAGGTTGATTAGGACCTATGATTGCTATGCAATCACTGCCCCCCCATTTTTTCTCCTCTCAATCCACCTAGCCACGTCTCTTCTCAAGTGCTCCTCTCCACCATGGCCAACAGCTAAGTGCCCCCATTTGTCTTTGGCTCTTGTGCTCCTAGGTAAAGAAGGGTAGGCTCCAAGCCCATGATCCCTTCCCTCCCAATAGGTTCTAGCAACCTCACATTGAGATGACACCTACTCTCTACCTCCATTCTCTTTTTATCTTAATTTGTACCTAGCTTTAATACCAAGCATTAGTTAGATTTCCATTTTTAGTAGAGTAACTTCCTTTCCAAGTTTGTTATTTTGTTCAATATCTTGCTTTCTCTATTTTGTTAGTTTTTGCTCACACTCACATCCACATACATATTCACCACCATCTCTCCACTTCACCATTTCACATGTCCACAACACCACCTCTTCACTCTCTTCACTCACACACCATCACCTCACTTACCACTTCACACGCCAATACCAACATTACCACCACTTCACTTCACCATCACCACATTCACACTTACATAACCACCACCAACTCTTAGTCCTAATTTTCTTTCTATCACCTTCACTATTTAGGCTATCTAAACCCTATCTAATCCCTATTTAGGTCACCCATGTAGTTAGAATCCATATCCCTTTAGCTCCCTTAGAACCTATCATCCAAATCCACCCAAAACACTCCATAGCACACTTTCGACATAGTATTGGACATATGGACACTTTTCCTAGATGTATGATCAATGCAAGGCATAAAAATCCCCACTTCAAGAAGCAACCCATTCCCTAACCCCCTATTTTGGATGTCCAACGCTCATCTCAGATGTCCAAAACTGAATTTTAAGTCATCCTGGATCCTCCTTGGATGTTTGAAAGCCCTGTTTAGCTCTTTAAACCAACGGTCAACAACTCTTCCCTTCTCCTTCCTACTTACAGCACCAACCTATGCCTTTAACCTATTTCCCTACATCTTAAGTACCTCCTTAGAAGCATCCTATCTGCATAATCCTAGTCCTAACCTCTCAAAAAACACTTAGACTACCTAGGACATTCCACACTTCACCATTAAACCTTGGCCCAACCTTGTCCTCTCACCAACACATTTTAGGATCCTGGTTGAATGCCTCTCCCATGGCCATCCCTTAACCATTGCACCATGCACATCAAATCAACTCCATAGAGAACATGGTGATCGAGCAATACAAAGAGACAACTAGTTATCAGGTTCACATCACCATCTCCTTAACCTCAGCACTAGTAATCACCACCCACCATAGGACTAACAAGCACATCATCACCCACATCATCGAGGCACTCACCTCTAGACACATACACACTGTATCACACTTACCTAGCTTAGGCTAATAACTCTCTTCATATTAGTAATCACCCTCGTTGTCACCACCACCACTTCCTTCACTCCAACCCCATTTCCCATCCCACAACTCCATGCCATGATGCACCAAACGCGCACTCAAATAACTCTTGTTATTTCCATTATTTCCATTATTCCCCTTTTTGGTGAGCATGGGTTGTAAATGTTATCCATGTTTTGTATAAGTGGCCCAGTGCTAGAAGAAGTTGTAGCAGTTGTTTCTTTTAATGCTTAGAATGTTGTCCTCTTTACTTTTGTTTTAATGTTGTTGCAAGAATGGGTTGTAAATATTTGGTTATAAAAAGTTTGTGTTACAAAGTGATTAGTATGTGTTCTTCTTGTGAATTTCCTAGTTGTCAAAAAAAAGCAAAAAAAAAGAGTGTTTATGTTGTCTTTCATTCATTGACAAAAGCCAAAAAAGATTGTAAAAACAAAACGAAAAAAAGTGTGTTTTAGTTAGTTGTAAATACTCGCATATGTGTTTTCCGTAATCAACCAAAAAGCAAGAAATGGAGATGAAAGAGAAAAGTCCTAAGAAAGTTCTCACTTAGGATTTCCAATTTTTTGCACTAAGTCAAAAACATAAAAAAAGGTAGATTAATTCTAGCCGATTTTTATTTCGCGACTCATCAAAAGCACAAAAAAAAGATGAAATCTAAAAACCCAAAAAGAGAATAAAATTAGCATTAGGAATTCATTAGTGGCCCCTAGTTATAGCCTCCCCATGAATCGATCAAGACTTTCTAAGCTTCTCCAAGCAAGTTACGTAATAAAAGATTTAAAATTTTGATGAAGCGAACCTAGGGTTTTCGTTACAATGACAAAAACCACAAAAAGCCCTGATTTGTGAACCCAAGTCTCATTTTTGTTAACAATTTTTTGGCACTATTAACGGGGAGGCAATGAGACCGTTAGCCTTTTTTTACACTTGCTTAAGGTCTAATTTATTTTCCTTGGCTTTGCTTTGTGTGTGTAGGTTTTTCTATTGGAATCTCCACATGCAATGAGCCCGAGTAGAGACCCAAGGTAAGTGCTTGCAGCTCTTCTTTTCAAGTTTTAATGTATAAAAAATGCAAAAAAAATTAAATATTTATAAAACCAAAAAAATATGAAAAACGTAAAAAATAAAAAAAAAATTGGGTTAGAAAAAGGCATGGTTTGGCATTGCATGCTCATACATCATTCAAACCATTTTTTTAACCTAAGTCTAAGTTCGGGCAGAATAGAATGCTGATCTTTAAAAATCAATTCCCATTCTATTCAAGTCTTTAAAAATATCACATTCATACTAGAACTAGGGCTCTAAAACATCTTTTGAACGCCACCATTCATACTGAAAACCGCTACCTACAAAAGTTTCCAAAAATCAAATACTGAGCAGGGGTCAAGTCTGTCCAGACGTGGTTTTTATTCAAATTTACAAATTTGTTGCAGGTAGTAGAAAACTCAGATTGAGATGAAATTTGCATCACTGGAAAGCCCTTGAAACATAGTTACTTCAGTAATGTTTTCTAAATTTTTGAGACTATTTGTTTGTGGTGTTGAACTATTTGAATACAAAAGGGGTTTGTTGGGCCAGTCTAACACAGTCAGACAAAAAAAAGTGAATAAAATTCTATATAATAGAAAAATTCAAACAAAAATATTCTTTGTAATCCCTACTTCAAGGAGAATCAGTACCCAACAGTTGGGATAATTTGGATACTGATTCATTCCTGTAGGGGCATTTCAGGTTGCTATTAAAGTCTGCAGAGGTATAGAAGCATAAACCTTAGGTGCATACAACCTAGGTTTTCATTTCTAGAGACCCAAGAGACTTTCTTTGAGCCTATTGTGCATGTGTTTATGGTGGGTGAGGATCTGGATGCTTGATTGACCACCTCACTCACAAGCTTAAAAGTGATTGACATACCTTATATACTACCCTAAGGCTTCCCATAAGAGTGGTAAGGTTAAAAAAAGATAGATTCAAACATGCTTGTACAACATCTTATTGTATTCTTCAACAAGCAGCCAACTCTTATAAAACACATCTAATTAAGGGTTGAAATTTCAACTCAAATCACACAAGAAAAGGGCCCCCACATCTCTTCAAGGCACCTAGCCTTGTTTTGCTTCACTAGCTTCTCTTAGTTGGTGTATGTGAGGCAGGAGGTCCTTGAGACCACCACTTGTTGGGCCTTGGGAACCATATTGGAGGAGGCCTCCTACCTCTAGAAGGTTGATCTCATCACCTTCTTCTCCCTTTTCACATTCTTCCTCTTCATCAGCTATTGTAATGGCTGATCAACCTCAACTTCCTCGTTCAAATATGGGACCTTTTGCCCTCTTGGAGGCACATCTGATTGCAGTTGAGCAGCATTATCAAGAGCAATTAGAGGCCATCATGCAAACATTGCATGATATGAGGTGCCCACTTGAACGAGACAAACCAAGGCAATTAATAGATTTCTACGGTCTAGCAGCAAGACCTGTGCAGCCAAGAGTGTGAATCCCTAATAGGGTTGATGCCTTCGAACTTAAGCCCAATGTTATAAGCTTGATCCAAAACTTCTATCATGGGATTTTTCATTAAGATCCTTTTCAGCATTTGAAGGATTTGGATGGATTGCTGAGACTGTCTGTCTAAGAAACATTGATTTGGGCATAGTCATGATGAAGCTCTTTCCTTTTTCATTAAAGGATAAGGTGTATAATTGGTTTAAGACCATTGGGAGACCCATTGCCACCTGGGAGGAACTGCGCAAAGAGTTCCTCCAAAAGTTTTTCCCAATAGGTCGCACCAATGAAATGCGTAGAGCCATCACGACCTTCTCCTAGCAACATCGAGAGAAGTTACATGAAGCATGGGAGAGATTTCAGGATCTATTAAGAAAGTGTCCCCATCATGAGGTACCCTGATGAAACCTTGCACAAATCTTTTACCATGGGCTAGACGATACCCGCAAGTGTCTAGCCGATGCATCTAGCGTGGGAAACTTTCTAGCCAAGGTTGAGGCCAGTGTCTTTCAATGATTTGAATCCTTGGTTGAGAACTCTCTCAATGTTGCATCCATGACTCAGTTTCACAACCCAAGCCAACACCAAGCTTCCACACATGAGATCCAAGCTGACTCTACTAGGTTGGACATGGAGATTATTGCAAAGAAACTGAATAAGGTGGACATCTTAGATAAGAAGCTTGATGAAATCATTCGATCATGTTCTGTAGCCTTTAACCTTGCTCCATCTACCCCATCATCATCCCGAGCTCCGCAACCTCGATCATACATGCTCACTCAGGATGCTTCTTCGCCTTCACCTCAGGTCTCTTCTACTTAGAAGCCTACGAACAACCTTGAGCTTGTTCTAGTAAATCAAGGTTATGCACACCTTGATGATGTGAGTGCTTACTCTTTTGATGATCCATCATCCATGGAATCTTTGGCCTACGAAGATGTGAATGCCATTCAAGGATTTGTGTGTAACAACCCACACTCCAAAACATATAACCTTGGTTGGAGATAGCATCCCAACCTTTCACGAGCTGGCAACACACAGAGAATACAACCTGCACCACAATTCCAGCATAGAGTATATGGAAACATGGCACCCTCCTATCAGAGACAAAATCCTATCCATCAACAATAGCTAACTAGGTTGCCATACAACCAATCGACCAGGGTATTGGTGCCTGATCACTCCCTAAGGCCTGACCCAATAGAAAACCTACAGAAAGCTATGCATCAACTGGATAAATGATACCAAGCTATTTTAGAGGCCTTGGCTTCCCAAAGCTAGCAGATGCAGAACTAGTTAAACCAACTAAGCTAGGAATCCAGACCATAAGGGACTTTACCCTCGCAACCCATCTTGAACCCATGGAACATGCAAAACTTGGGCCCCCACCCTAGGTTAAAATGGAAAACAAGGATAGGCCCATGCGATACATCCAGCAACCCCCATACCCCTTGGCATTGCCATACCAACACAATCGGGTTCTATCCTGCCTACTCCATTTTCTTCTTTTGCTCCTCCCCCGCTGCAAGGGCAGCATGTTGATGCTCACGTTGTAACTTTAAGTAGGACAACCACATAGGAACCTCCATGGAAGTAGATGGATCCAACCACTTCACAACTCCCTTCTTAGAGTGATCATTCAGCTACTTCAAACTTGTAAGTACCTCTATTTTGATGCACCAAAATTATGCTATCTGTCTAGACTAATTTTTCATGACTCTCTCTAGATTCATGGAATAAACCAAGAAGATTGTTGTTTTTCTTCTTAGAGTCTTTTTAGGTTTCTTGAGTCTAGAATATTTTGTAAGGAACCTCAAATGACTTTAAACAAATTTTTGTGCTTAACGTAATTTTCTTAAAAATCAAGTTCTTAGGATGATTGATTGACCAAATTGATTAAAACTCTTTTTGATCGACCAATTGGATTTGGATTAATTTCTTTTTAGGTCAATTTTATAGTATAAATAGAGGTTTAAGGCAGCCCTTTTTCAACACACATTCCAAGAAGAAATCCATCTAGAAAAAGAGCTCTTGTGCTTTCACTTAAGTACATCTGCGCTTCTGCTTTTACGTTTTCCAAAGCACGATGATCTAAACCTCTGTGAAAAATTTAATTTGATATTCCTTGAGGTTCCATAGGATTATATTACTTTTATCTCTATCTATTGCTCTGATTTTGAGTCCCAAATTATTGGGTAGACCCATTGTTGTTGTGATTCTCAAGTAGAAAAGAGAAAGGATTGTTGTAAGAGGTTGTGTCACCCTCATTCAAATGGTACAATAGTGGATTGACTAACCTTGCCTAGTCAAAAAAATCCTAAGCTGGGAGGCTTAGGTAGTGGTTTTTACCTAGGAAGGGTTTCCACTATAAATACATGTGTCATCTATGCATGTTATTTTGTGGTTTGAATTATTTTTCACTGTTACTATTTTAAACTTATCAAGCGATACTATTCACCCATACCCTCTATTATACCATTAAGATTCGTAGGAACCACAAAATTGTGATAAGGAACCATCTAGGCAAGCAAAGGGAAAAGGCAAGGAGAAAATTGTAAAAGACCCCATGATTTTTTTGCCCCACCTGAGAGCATTGACCTGGGAAATGAAGAAGGGAGCAAAGGGTATGAAGAACCATGAGGGCCTCATAACCATGTTCAAAGATGTACATATTCAGGTTCCCCTCTTAGAAGCTATTGATCAAATGCCCACAGTTTCTTATTTCTTTAAGAACTATTGTACCCCTAGGAGACAACCAAGAAAATCCAAACAGCCGGTATTATCTAAAGAAGCAAGTGTTGTTATCCTAAGCAATTTACTTGTAAGTACCTCTATTTTGATGCACAAAAATTATGCTATCTGTTAGACTAATGTTTCAAGACTCTTTGTCTGGATTTATGGACTAAAGAAAGAAGATTGATATTTTCTTTCTGAGTCATTTTATTTTTTAGTCTAGAATATTTTGTAAGGAACCTTAAATGAACTTCAAACGAATTTTTGCACTTAAACGTAAAAATCAAGTTTTTGGGTTAATTGATCGACCAATGTTGTTGATCGACCAAAATTCTAAGCTGAGAGGCTTAGATAATGGTTTTCACCCGGAAAGGGTTTCCATTATAAATCTATGTGTCTTCTGCGCTTAAATCAAAGATGTATGCAATCACGTTCCCCTCTTAGAAGCTAGATCACATTCCCACAGTTACCTGTTTCTTTAACAACTATTGTACCCCTAGGAGACAACCAAGAAAATCCAAAAGGCAGTGTTATCTAAAGAAGAAAGTGTTGTTATCCTAAGCTATTTACCTGTAAGTACCTCTATTTTGATGCACCAAAATTATGCTATTTGTTAGACTAATCTTTCAAGGCTCTCTTTCTGGATTTATGGACTAAAGAAAGAAGATTGCTATTTTTCTTTTTTAGTCATTTTATTTTTGAGTTTAGAATATTTTGTAAGGAACCTCAAATGAACTTCAAATGAATTTTTGCACTTAAATGTAAAAATCAAGTTTTTGGGTTAATTGATTAACTAAATAATAAAATTGATGGACCAATTTTGTTGATCAACTAACCAGCTTAATTAATCTATCAAATCAGCCTATTTTAGTAAGTTGATTAATACACATTTGATCGACCATTAGCTTAATTAATCGACCAAACACTGATCGATCAAGTAACTAGTTTGACCGACCAAATTACATTTTGATCAACCAAACTACCTTAATTGATCGACCAATTGAATTCAACTAAATTCCTTTTTAGGTCGAATTCTCTTGTATAAATAGAGGTCCAAGGTAACCCTTTTTCAACACACATTCCAAGAAGAAATGCTCTTAGAAAAAGAGCTCTCGTGCTTTCTCTCAAGTGCTTTTGCACTTCTACTTAGGTGCCTTTTAAAGCACGTCGATTCAAACCTCTGCAAAAAAAATTCGGTTCGATCTTTCCTTGAGGTTCCATAGGATTATATTGTTATTATCTTTATTTGCTTTGATCATGGATCCCAAGTTGTTGGAAAAGACCCGTTGTTGTTGTTGTGCTTCTCTTCAGGTTGTAAAGAGAAGGGACTATTGTAAGAGGTTGTGCCACCCTTGTTTCAAGTGGTGCGTTAGTGGATTGACTAGTCAGAAAAATCCTAACCTGAGAGGCTTAGGTAGTGGTTTTTACCTGGGAAGGGTTTCCATTATAAATCTATGTGTCTTCTGTGCTTGATTTTTTATGGTTTGAATTGTCTTTGCTGCTATTATATTTAATTTTTTAAAATCGATACTATGACCCCTCCCCTCTAGTATCGATTAAGATCCACAGGCAATCACATTTGGTATTAGAGCTTGTGTTGTCTAGATGATGTCAAAGTCATCTGTTGACACATACGTTGAGGGGCAGTCAGTTGTTCAACCTCCACTTTTTGATGGAACGAACTATGGCTATTGGAAGACCCAGATGCAAATATTTTTGGAATCCATGGACTACGAGGTGTGGGACATTATCACCTCCAAATACACACGACCGGAAATCAAGGAGTAGGAGCGACTCCAGATCAAAAGAAGTTGGCAACATGCAACACGAAAGCCATGAACGCTATCTTCTGTGGACTCTCTAAGGAAGAGTTCAACTATGTATCAGCATGCAAGATAGCTCACGAAATCTGGAGCATCTTAGAAGTCACGCATGAGGGAACATTTAAGGTAAAAGAAACTCGCATAAATTTACTAACTCAAAAATATGAGCTTTTCAGGATGAAGAAAGGTGAATCCATCAAAAAAATGTTTACAAGATTTATGAATACTGTAAACTCTTTATGTAATCTAGATCAAGATATAAAAAATGAAGCCTTGGTAAAGAAGATCCTTCAATAACTCACTAGCGACTGGGAGACAAAGACCACAGCTACCCAAGAATAAAAGGATCTGTCTACTTTAAAACTAGACGATCTTGCTGGTAGTCTAATGGCATACGAGGTTTAGCTTCAACACATGAAGGAGCTTGACAATGAACTAGTCAAAAAGAAAACAGTAGCACTTGAAGCTAATGCACAATCAGAAGAGGCCTCAAGTGAAGAAGAAGATGATATAGCGCTTTTCTCAAGGAAATTTAGGAAGTTTCTTAAGAACAAAAGAAATCAGAGAAAGAAGAAAGAAGAATCCAAAGAAGATACCATCATCTGCTACAACTGCAAAAGAAAGGGACATACCAGAAAAGACTATCCACTTCTTTGAAGGGAATCAGAAAAGAAGAAGAAATTCTAGGAAAAGGATGGAAAGAAGCTTGAAAGCTTTTCAAGCAACGTGGGATGAATCTGACTCGAGTTCACAAGAACAAGAAATCTCGGGTGAAGAGGATCTTCTAGGTCTTATGGCTTTAGAAGATGTGGTAACATCTTTTTCCCCTGATGAACTATTAGAAGCTTTCTTTGAAAATAGACACTTACCAAAAATAATGGAAGAAGAAAGAACACAAAAGGAATTACTTGAATCACAAAATAAGGAACTATCTATTGAAATCACATCATTAAGATCACAAATAGGTGACCTGAAGATAGATATAGATAAACTAAAGGAAAATTCTACTAGTCTTATAAATGACTTAGCTAAGTTTACAAAAGGTAGTCATAATTTGCATAAATTACTAGGAACATAAACCCAGACCACAACAAAATTTAGGTTAGGGTATGTACCTAAAAATTATCATGAAGCTTCTACTTCAAGTCAAAAGAAGGAGAAAGGTAGCTTGCCTAAACAGGTAGCACAATCTAACAAATGTGGACCCAAGCAAAAATGGGTACCCAAGGCACTCTCGAAATCTTGTTTTCTAGGTCAAGTAGATTATAAAAGGTGGACACCTCATGAATCAAATGAAAATCTGAAGCCAATTTATAGATCAAATGATCCAAGATCTCACAAACACAAACAAATAACAGGATCGAGAAAAAAGATGGATCATGGACAACGGATGTTCCAAGCACATGACAGGAGAGGAAGACTTGTTCCCGCAACTCAACTGCCAAGAAGGTGGTACATCACATTTGGGAACAACCACAAGGGCCTATTATTGGTACTAGCCAAATTGGTAACTCTTCTACCTCTTTTGATAATGTACATTTAGTTAAAGGACTAAAACATAACCTACTTAGTGTAAGTCAAATTTGTGATAAAGGTTATAAAATTACTTTCAGTTCAATTGGTTTTAAAATAAGAGATAAAGAAACCAAACAAATTCTTCTTAAAGGAAACATACATAAAGACATTTACATTGTCAACTTTGACAAATGCGACAGCTTTGAATGTCTTGTTGCATCTAACGATGAAACATTACTTTGGCATAAATGGCTAGGTCATATTCACATGAAGAATATCAGTAGATTTGTGAAACATGAGTTTGTCAAAGGCCTACCAAAGATAAATTTCAAGAAAAGCAGAGTATATGATTCTTGTCAAATTGGTAAACAAACCAAAAATTCCTTTAAACCTAAAAGGATGGTTAGCACCTCTTGACCCCTGGAATTACTTCACTTAGACTTATTCGGACCAACGAAATTCGAAAGCTTAAGTGAGTGCAGATACTGTCTAGTCATAATCGATGATTTTTCAAAATTTACCTGGGTATCTTTCTTGAAAAGTAATGATCTGACTATTGATATTTTTAGTAAATTAGTAAAGAGATTACAACATGAGAAAGGATTTGAAGTCATTAGGATTAGAAGTGATCACGTGGAGAATTTAAGAATCAATCTTTTTTCAACTTTTGTGATCAATATGGGATAATACATGAATTTGCTCTTCCTAGAGCTACACCTCAAAATGGTGTTGTTGAAAGGAAAATTAAGACTTTATAAGAGTGTGCCTGCACAATGCTATGCGAGTCAAGGCTGCCTCGATATTTTTTGGTCTGAGGTTGTAAACACTGTTTGTTATATCCAAAATAGATCCCTGATTAGACCTATCCTAAATAAAATGCCTTTTGAACTCCATCATGGAAGAACACCTAGAATTTTCCATTTCAAGATATTTGGTTGTAAATGCTTTATACTAAACACAAAGGAAAATCTTGACAAGTTTGATGCTAAGAGCTTTGAAGGAATCTTCTTAGTTTACTAAACCAGAAGTAAAGCCTATAAAGTATTTAATAAGAAGAATTTTGTTGTTGAGGAAACTATGCATGTATCTTTCAATGAGACTCTAACTCAACCACAATCTTCTCTAAATGATGATGATGATGACCACATAGGAGTCCTTCAAACATACCAGAAGAAAACATATCGGATGAATTACCAAAAGATGTGTCTTATATGAAGGTCCATCCAAAAGAATTGGAAAAAGGAGAACTATCCAATGGAGTTCAGATCAAATCTTCAGCCAACACCTTAGCTCTTACAGCTTTTGTTTCTCCACTAGAACATAAAAATGTTAAGGATGCATTTTTTGATGATTGTTGGATTATTGCAATGGAAGATGAATTGAATTAATTTGAAAGAAATCAAGTATGGGAACTTGTTCCAAAACTTCAGATTATCATAGGAACCAAATGTGTTTTCAACAATAAGCTGAATGAATCAGGAGAAGAGTTAGGAACAAAGCTAGACTTGTGGCCTAAAGGTATAATCAAGAATAAGGAATTGATTTTGATGAAACATATGCACCTGTAGCTCACCTAAAATCCATTAGAATTTTGTTAGCTTTTGCTGCCCAAATGGAGTTTAAACTCTTTCAGATGGACATCAAAAGCACCTTACTAAATGGATTTATCAAGGAAGAAGTCTATGTTAAACAACCCCTAGGTTTTGAAGACGCAAACCATCTAGAATACATGTATAAACTAAACAAAGCCTTATATGGTCTGAAACAAGCTCCATGAGCTTGGTATGACAGATTAAAACTTACCTAATTGAAAATGCTTTTAAAATTGGCAATGTTGATCCAACTTTATTTACAAAAAGGAAAGAAAATGATCTCTCATTAATACAAATTTATGTTGATGACAGCATTTTTGGTGCTCCTAATTATCTTCTATGCCAAGAGTTTGCCAAGGTTATGTAGGATCAGTTTGAAATGAGTATGATGCGAGAACTTTGGTTCTTTCTTGATCTTCAAATTGACCGGATATCCTAAGGAATATTCATATCACAAACAAAGTATACCACAGAGATCTTGAAGAAATTCTCCATGGACAAGGTGAAAGGAAAGGAAACACTGATGGCAACCTCTACACAACTTAAAACTGATGAGATAGGTAAGTTTGTAAATCAAAAATTGTATAGAAGCATGATAGGTTCTCTATTGTATTTAACAGCTAGTAGACCTGATATTCTATTTAGCACCTACTTACATGCTTGTTTTCAAGTTGACCCTAAAGAATTACACCTAAATGCAGTTAAAAGGATACTTAAATACCTAAATCACACACCTGACCTAGGACTATTCTATCCAAAGTCCACCACATTGGATCTTTATTCCTTTTGTGATGTTGATTATGTGGGTAGTTTCACTGACCGAAAGAGTACTAGTGGAATGTGTCAGTTTCTCAGAAATTCCCTAGCCTCTTGGTTTTCTAAAAAACAACATACTATTTCACTATCTACAATAGAAGTCGAATATACAGCTGCATCTTTAGCTTGTTCACAACTACTGTGGATGAAACAGGCACTAGAAGATTTTGGCCTATCCTATAAATATAACAAAATACTTTATGACAACACTAGTGTCATCAATCTATCTAAAATCTCTATACAACATTCTTGGACTAAATACATTGATTCGAGCATCACTTCCTAAGGGACTATGGCCTAAAGGGTGAGGTTAACTTAGAGTTTGTTAAAACTGAAAATCAGTTAGCTGATAGCTTCACAAAACCTCTACCAACAAGTAGATTTAACCTTATCTGCCATTTATTAGCACTATCTAGGTTAAAAGAGCTAATTGGATAATTTTTATTGACATGTTTTCAACCTTTGATTGATCAAAAATTTCACATTGATTGACCAAACTGCTTGATCGATCAATCTTCCCAAATTGATCAACCAAATCTTGTGCAGGAAATTTCCCTCCAAAATTTTAAGCCTTGATCGACCAATGATATTAATTGATCGATTAATTTCTCTTTTGATCGACCAAAACCAAGTTTTGATCGACCAAATTTGGTTAAAAAGCAAATCCGTATTTGCGATCCTAATCACCTACAATCTCATTTCTAATCACTCCAACTATACCCAATCTTTGTGATTACCTAGCTAAAATGTTTTTCCTTACATAACTCCCCAACTTTATATAAAACACGTATGTTTTACCTCAAATCTCATTTATTTACTCAACAACTATAGCCTACATTTGGTCCCCACACTCCATTCCACCACCAACCAAAACCCATGACCCCACAACTCCTCATTCGGCCACTGCCCCCATCAACCAAAGATCTCCGGCACCACCGACCAACATCGTACCTCACTGGAACTAGATTGATCCCTGATCTCCCCCTTAGCTTCTTGCTTGACCGTGGAACACCCCCTGCCTCGTCCCTCTTCCCGATGATGCCCTCGACACTGCGGAGGACCTTCTCATGAGCTCGCCTACGCCGTGCGACCTCCTCCCTCGCCAGTCAATGCTCGTCGTGTCCCCAACAACCACACTGGTTCTCTCTTGATCGATCCATTTGATCAATCATGGTAACCTCCAAAACTTATTTTAAATTCATTTCGTATAGATTTTTCTTAAGTTTAGAAGTTAAATGAGTTGATCTTTGTGTTGATCTTGTGGATGCTTTCACTATTGGTAGTATTTGTGAGCAAATCAACATGTGGAACTCTCGATTTTTTTTGCACTTTTCTAGTTTCGATCGACCAATTAACCATGTTGATCGACCAAAATCTGTCAAAATCGAAACCTTGTCCAGTTTGTTTTTTATTGACCAATTAGTCTTTGTTGATCGACCAACGTATCTTTTTATCACTGTAATGGCTTCGAAACATGTACGTCCTTCCTCCTCGGTTTCTCATAATGATACATTTGACCATTTTTTCATTACTAAGGCTGCCCGTGAGCATTTCTCCATACTTGCCAAACTTTCTTCCTATGTCGGTTAACTCGTCGATTTCCCATATTTTGAGAACATCTTTCCCAGAATCTGCGATAACTTTGCTTACCACCAGATTCTTTGCCTTTTCGAGCGAAATTTTTATCCGGGTTCCAAGAATAGTCACATTCTAGGTGTTGACCCCATGGCTTGTCACCTATTTTATGATAATTTGAAAAACATAGGTGAGGGGTTCAACATTAAGCTTACCTCTAATGTCTACGGCATAGAGGTTTTGGTCAATGCGGATGTTCTTTCTAAGATTCTTGGTTGTCCTTCTGTTGGTCCCACATTTCTTGAGCTCCACCAGTAGACTCAGAGCGATGCCATTCGGGAGACCCTTCTCACTCCCACACATTATGACTTGGGCCATCTTGCCAAGTCACCTTACTTTCGTCACCTTCCTCGCTTTCTTAATAGAGCCTTTTGTGGAATTTCATGTCAAAGTCTACCTCCTTTAAGAATGGCCTTGGGATCATGCTCATCACCCTCTATGCTTTTCTTAAGAACAAGCGGTTCAATTGGAACCACTTGATTCTTTATTTGATAAGTAAGCAACCCACCAGCTCATTCCAGTTTGGGACACTCCTCTCTCACATCTTCCTACATTTCAATGTCCCAATGGATATAAACCACAAACAATTTATCACGAGAGTCTCCATCCTTGATAAGCTCACTTATAACAAAATGGAGCAAGCTTAGGGAGCCCGTGGTGAGGATGTAGATTGATAGTAGCAGTAGTAGCCTCAGAAGCCAGACAGACCCTCTTCTTAAGGACCCTCTTCTGCAGTACCTCTAGCTTTCCCAGCGTATGACCACTTCATAGCAACCTGTCCTCCAGTGCAACCTGCTCTGTCCTTCTACAACCAAGAGTGGGGCCTTCTTTACATACCGCTTTCACGCAGGGACTACGTCAGTATCTAGGATGTCACTGACGGGATTTCTTTGATGATGCACCGATAGTGCGACACAGATCTTGTGATGATGAGACATGGGCATCGACTACTTGAATGCTCAGGTCAATTCCTAGATAGACTTGGAGAGTCTGTTCATCGGATTCAACAACAGCTTTATAGGCCTCCTCGTTCTCATCGGTCTACTATAGTTCCTCCATCATCAGCAACACCTCCTCCTCCTCCAGCAACACCAGACCAACATATTACTCCTCCTTGCCGTACAGGCAGGCAGCCAACGCCGTCTTTGTTAGCTCAGAGACACCTCTGTCTTGGTCACCCTTCCACCTTAGAGAGATTTGACTTGATGTACCTTGAGTTAGATATAGATCTTCATAGCACTTTAGATGCTTTCATGGCTTCTTTAGAGTACTCCGATATTATTTTCCTTCTATACGGATAATATTTAATAGCTTTTTGGTTTGTAGTACTCTTCTATATTGTGTGGACTATTTTTTTTCCCATATACACATATATTAGATGCATGGGTATCTTTTCTTATATCAGCTACATACTTATTTCTATTACAAAATTTGAGCTGCATGTTAAAGATCATCTGCTTCAATTACTTGTTTAAGGGGGAGATGGATAAAATTGATAGCTATATGTTTACCTTTTGCTAAAACAAGAAGGGGGAGATATTATGCATAACTCTTTAAATTTTTATCTCTCTACATAATTATAATTTTGTTGTCATCAAAATGGGGGAGAATGTAAGTACGTCTGTTTTGATGCACCAAAATTATGATATCTGCTAGACTAATCTTTTAGTACACTCTCTCTGGATTTATGAACTAAAGAAAGAAGATGTTTTTCATTCTGAGTCATTTTATTTTTGAGTCTAGGATATTTTGAAAGCAACATCAAATGAACTTCAAACAAATTTTTGCACTTAAACATAAAAATCAACTTTTTGGGTTAATTGATCAACCAAATAATAAAATTGATCAACTAATTTTGTTGATCGACCAACCAGCTTAATTAATCGATCAAATTAGCCTATTTTAGGAAGTTGATTAATACACATTTGATCAACCATTAGCTTAATTAATCGACCAAACACTGATCGATCAAGTAACTAGTTTGATCAACCAAATTACATTTGATCGACTAAACTACCTTAATTGATCAACCAATTGAATTCGAATAAATTTCGTTTTAGGTTGAATTCTCTAGTATAAATCCAGGTCCAAGGTAGCCCTTTTTCAACACACATTCCAAGAAGAAATCAACTTAGAAAAAGAGCTCTTGTGCTTTCCCTCAAGTGCTTCTACAATTCTACTTCAACGCTTTTCAAAGCATGTCGATCCAAATGTCTGCGAAAAAAAATTTGATTTGATCTTTCCTTGAAGTTCCATTGGATTATAGTGTTATTATCTTTATTTGCTTTGATTATGGATCCCAAGTTGTTGGAAAAGATCCATTGTTGTTGTTGTTGTGCTTCTCTTCATGTTGTAAAGAGAAGAGACTATTGTAAGAGGTTGTGCCACCTTTGTTTCAAGTAAAATAATAGTGGATTGATGAGTCTTGACTAGTTGGAAAAATCCTAAGCTGAGAGGCTTAGGTAGTGGTTTTCACCCGGGAAGGGTTTCCACTATAAACTCAGGTATCTTCTGTGCCTAATTTTCTATGGTTTGAATTGTCTTCGCTACTATTATATTTAATTTTTTAAAAGCGATACTATTCACCCTTCCCCTCTAGTATCCATTAAGATCCGCAGGCAATCACATTATCGCCAAAACAAAATGACCCTACTACACCACTCATTTCTTGTTGCCTGCAAGATTCTCTATTCGATGGGGCTCTTTTGGATTTGGGATCCTAAATCAACTTAACCCCATAGTTGTTTATAATCATTTTCGATTTAGGGAGTTAAAGCCAACCTCAATGACAATTCAGCTTATAGATAGATCAGTTAAGATACCTCGAGGAGTGGTGGAGAATGTTATTGTTCAAGTCCATGGGTTCTATTTCCCAATGGACTTCTTTATTTTAGATATGGAGGTTCCCGTTGACTTACATGAAGCACCTATTATATTGGGTCTCCCATTTTTGGTGACTACCTGAGCAAACATAGATTGTGCATCTGAGAGCTTGGAGATTGTTGATAATAACACAATCATTATGCTTAAAATGTCTAAATTATGCTAAGACCTATGTGTTTTTTTTTTTGAAAAGGAGTCTCTACTAGCTTAGTAAAGATCCAAAAATTTTATTAAAATAGCAATTACGCTAATACATCAAGAGGACCACGTTCTGGTCCAATGCAATGCCACCCCACAAATGTTTTCCACACTACATCTCTCTCCACCAAACACCACATCATTCCTACCATGCCAAATGGCCCATAGGATGGTCGAGTACGAGGCAAAGGTTGCAGAATCCCCACCTATCAGTTGACACCAAAGTTCCTCCCATGCAAGAATTGGATAGTGTCAAAGATGTAACCAGACTTCATTTGCAACAAGGCACGTGCTAAAAAGATGCTGCACAGTATCTTCATCAAAACCACACAACGGACAGTAGTGGTCCATTGGCACAAAACAATTCAGGTAAGCACTTCTAATCAGCCCTTCCCTCCTAGCTGTCCATAGAAAAATTTGTATTTTTAAAATCATCTTCAGTTTCTAAAGCTTAGTGCAAGCGTCATCAACTTATCTAGTTAAAACCTATGTTAACATACCTCATTTAAGGTGTAAATAGTGCATTCTAGTTAATCAAGGCATATTAGGCTTGTAATTGTATTTATAAATAATTTGTATATATTATAATAAATTTTATTTATGTAGGAATAAGGTACAGAGGGAGAATTGGTAGATGGAAGGCTGTAAAGGGGTCTAAGAGAAGAAAACATCCTAGGAGGAGTAAAAATGTAATTTTTCTAAGTTAAAAGGGCTTGGGTGTAATTTTTCCAACCAACAACCTAACTACCTTACTCTTGAAGAGAAACAAAGCTCCTGTGGATATCTCTACAAAATTTCAAGCAAAAAAGACCTCGCAAGCACCAGTTCAAGCATTAGTGCGTAGCTCACCTATCCATGTGCACAAGCTATGCGCCAAGGCTCAACATTACCTGCACCTGTGGATCTGCATGCGGTACCCACACTCGAGCACTTATGCCTGTCAATACGCATGTGACACCCACTTTTGACCACCTGTGCCGCATCCACGCGCCAACCTGTCACCTCCCTAACGCCACCTGTCATGCGTGCAAGACACGCCTGTGCCCTCCACATCTCCAAGCTTTGTGCATGATCTGCGCACCGAGTGTGCCTTTTGGTTGATTTTTGCCCCTTGCTCCACTTATAAATACCTTACACCTCCACCCTCTCAAATCCATCCAAGTCTACTCCCTCTCTACCTCTTAAGGAGCTCCAAGAGATTTTAGAGCTCCTCCTCCCCTCTTCAAGGTGTGCTCTAGCCCTCTACTAGTACAGAAATTCTATCTCCACCCTACTTCATCCAGCCTATCTTTCTCCTTCGCAGAGCACCACTACCTCACTCACCTCGTCCAAGGCTTGAGATGAACTCGGGTAGCTACTCTACTTGTCCCCAACTCCTATTTCGTTCTCCATCATCTAGCCTCCTTCCCTCTTCATACGAGCATCGCTCGGTCCTCCATCTTCCAAGCGATCATCTCAGTAGACTTCACTCTCTCTTCTCTTTTATTTCACTTTGTAGCTAGTTTTATATTGTTAAGCATTCTTGTAATAAGAAAATACTCTCGCTCTCTTTTTCTCTCTCTATCTTTTTAGTGTAATTATTGATATTTTGTTTGTAATAAAATTCCAATTATTTCTCATTCCTTAATCTATTTTTTCGCCTGTCTCACTATTACCTCACTACACATCATTTTTCTTTTACTCCACCTACACCTACTCACGCTCGCATTTTTCAACTCCATTTTTATTTCTAAAAATTTATAAAAATCATAAAATTGAAAAAGACCAAAAATAAATAAACTTTACGTGGATTTTTTAAAAAAATGAACATCGCCTCCCCGTATTCGACTCAGACTCTTCATTCAATTATTTATTTGATCGAGAAATTTTGCCACTACAATGATGCGATTTTCCAAACCATTTTTCTTCAAAATTTTTCGACGATCATTTTAGCACCATTGTTGGGGAGGCAACGAACTTGAATTTTTTTTTTGCATTTTCTTGCATTTACTCATCTTTTGACCCTAAGCAAGTGTGCCTAGGGTAATTAGAAGAGGAGGATGTGGTGCACTAAAGAAATAATAAGAAAAACACACTAACTAGAACATGAAAATTAGAAGGCAAAATAAAACTTGTATTACTAGAAACTAGAAAAAATGTAGCGGAATGCTTGTTACATGAAAATGAACAAAAACACTACCTAATACAAGATAAAATAAGATAAAGAAGAAGGAGAATCCTCTATAGAAGTTTTGGAGAGCCCTTTCTCGAAGTGTAGTTGTCATTCACTTGAAAAGAATTCTCCTTAGCTTCTTCTTGTAGTTGTCCTTCTCCAGGTTGTCTCTCCTTAAGGTGGGTGTCAACCACCTCAAGTCTCCTCATCTTACCTGGCCATCCCCTCTAGGTGTGAAGATGACCTCCTCCTTGGCGTGGCTAAGGGAGAAGAATGAGAGGAATAAGGCACCAAGGGGGTGAAATTGCACTAGAGGGGGGGTGAATAGTGAAATTATATTGTATTGTAATACAACAAATTCAATCACACAATATACTCAATTATTTTTAGGTGGAAACCCAAGATGGGTGAAAACCACCACCTAAGCCAATCTCTTGACTTAGGATTTTCGATCACAAGGTGATCAATCCACTAACCACACTACTTAAACGAGGGTAGTGTACCTCAATTACAATTCCCACCTCCGATCCCTAAACGGAGGTTTCTCTCTTCAAGATGAAGAGACGGGGACCCGACAGGCCGGATACCCAAAATACAGAAATTAACAAGTAGAAATAACACCTATAGAGCACCCCAATAATTTAGTTGCTTTCTTATCTAGTAAGCATGAAAAGAACTCCCTGATGATTTGTAGAACGGAGGGAGCCGGGAGTATGGATTTGCCCTTTTATCAGAGTATTAGCACAGCACAAGGACAAGATGGAACTTAGAGTAGTGAGCAAGAGATTTTTCTAATGGAATTGTATCTCAAGAGGTGTGTTTTGCCAAAGAAGAGTTGTAGTCTATTTATAGGCAAGTTTGGAACCTTCAAGAACACTTGGGAGAGCTCTTCTAGCCGTTGGAGACAAATCCCAAGAGTTTAGGACGAAATCCACACAAAATCAGGGCAATGATGATTCTGACAGCAACATCAGACGTCTAATTTTAATATCAGACGTCTTACAGGACGTCTGATTTTTACTATGGTCGTATAATATTGCAGGATATCCTTAACGGACTCTATTGGATCAAAAGAAGGACGTCTGATATTATGTCATAAGACGTCTGATTATTTTACTGGACGTCTAATGAATGGTACATTCGTTCCTGTTATCATCGGATCCAAACAGGGTTCTAGGTTTAGAGGATCAGACGTCGTTATGGACGTCTGAGGACATTACCAGACGTCTGGAAACCTAAATACTCTTCCTTCCTGCTTCTGCCAAAAGATTATGTGGCCATAGACAGATACGCACAGAAAATCATGGCCAACGGTTCAAAGGCAGACGTCTGTAAGTGTGTCAAGACGTCTAGAAATTATTTTTGCCGATAAAAAGTCTAACGGTTAGTATGAGGACGTCTGGGTAAAGGATCAGACGTCTGTGAACGGTTATCGACGTCTGAAAGTGAGGTCCTTCGACTGATGTTTATGAGGAGATGAACAAAGGCAGAAATATTTGAAATTAGACGTCTGATACACATGTCAGACGTCTTATGATGGAAAATCAGACGTCTGGACTTTTTAATGGACGTCTGATAAAAGTATAAGTGTTTGGGTTTTTTGTTTCTAATTTATCCTAAGTGTAGAGAGCCTAAGTTAGCTATTTATAGGTTATGTTTGGGGGCTCTTTACAGTATTTCTAGACTCAAATAAGATGAAAATTACAACCTTTGAAAGTTTACATGAAAAAAAGCCTAAGACCTAATACTTTTGCTACTCGTCTTCACGCTTTTAATCTCCCGTCTTGGAAAGCTTTTTGAATTCCTGCAAATATGTTATTATAGAGAGAAAACAATATGCTACGCTTTATTTATTATTTCATTTTCTACATTTTGTAAAATCATCAAAATATTTTATATGAGTAGTTGAACTAACAATCTCCCCCTTTTTGATGATTTTCAAAATATAGCTGTAGGTTCCTCTTTCCTCCCCCTAAAGGTTGTACTTGATAGCCTTTATCTATTTATTATTCCTTAATTTCTTACCTACATTCTTCTCCCCCTTTTTGAATATCATCATGAAGGGTTGTTGAAAAGGAGTCAAAATCCAAACTACAAGAGTAATATCTACAAAGTAGAGTGCGTGAATAAAATTGCATGTTTAAAAGATGACAAGGCATTAAGGAAAATTGATTAGGAATAGAAATATTTAAGCATGGACTAGCTATTTGTTCCCAAAAATATTAAGTAGAGAGTCAAGGCCTCTTAATACAAACTTAGAATAAAAGACAGAAAAATAGAAGCACTAAAACTATTCTTCTTGATCTTGGCGGCGGCGGCGACGAGCGGGTCCTTGTCCTATCTGCAAATTTTGAACATCTGATCTAAGTTCGTCGATGTCGCGGCGCATGCTTCCCATGTAGGTGTACATCTCGCCGGTTCGACGCAGCAGGAGGGAGATGCCGGAGGAGAGGGAATCTGTGGCTGGATCCCATGCTTCATCAAAGCTCGAGCGGGGAGCTTCTATTTGAAGGGGCCGTGGTTCATGGAAGTCTGGAAAGGGTGGAAGGGGCTCTTCTTCCATGGGTTCGTCGGCGGGCTCAAGATGTTCTCTAAGTATATGCATCTTGGCGGCTGTGGCCCGGTTGTAAGGCTCAATTTTCTTGTCAACAGCTTGGTCAGTTATGGAAATCCGATGGGATGAAAAGATTTTGGATAGAATAGACCCAAACGGAAGTGATGCCCCATGGTCCTCATTCATGACGCGAACAATGAGGCGGCAATAATTGAAAGGAATATGACGAACGGCCGCAAAAAGGAGAGCCTTGTGTTGGCGTGAGATGTAATCAAAGCCTCCTGATTTGTTTAGGAGGTCCCACCCAAAAATGCGAGAGAGTAGACGTGGAAGGGGTTTGAGATTTTTGCACGGTAGAGTGCCAAGGTTTTCAGCATATTTTTCCGGGAGAACTAACTCTTGATTGATGATTTCAGGGTCGTATTGCCTCAGTATGTCATTGAAATCATTTCCCTCATTGGGGATGGCTAGAAGGTCAGAGATAGTTTCAGATGTGATGTGTATTTCACGACCAAATAGGCGGGTATGGAGTTCAAGTTCATCGTTGCTGTAGTCCTCAACGATGTTGGCATAAAAGAGACGGCAAAGATCAGGGAACACACCAAGAGTTCCAATGCCGGAGTGGAATTGACGGTCAAAATATTGGAAAAGATGGAGAGTTTGGAAGTGTTCCCGAAGGTTCAAATGGGAAAAATCATTCCAAACAATAAAACGAGGACATTTAACTTTGGCATTCGTGAAACGACGAAATCGCTGCCTAGCGATGTCACCCCGCAATTGATCTGCCAAATAAGTGGAAGAGGAACTGGAAGATCCCTCAACTTGCTTCCTACGGGGAGGCATATTTGGTGGAATGGGTGGTTAGGTTTAGGAGAAAAGAGTGGTGAGTTGAGGATGGAATACCTGCAAAAAAGAAACAACCATTCAACCAAGCAACATTCACCCAAAACATAGTTTGAAACACTGTAATCATCATGAAAAAAAAATATGTGGCAGTATGCCTTGAGGCAATACAACCTGCCATGTAGTTGTGGCAATATACCTTTGGATGCAAGCCACTAAAAAGTCGGCTTGATCCTCATGAGGTAATACCCTTGCCATGGAAGATGCAGCTAGGGCTAAGAAGGTTTTCTTGACCGAGGGTTAGGGCTGACAATGAAATGCACATTTAGGTCAAGTGAATCAAGAAGTGAACTAGATGCTACAAGGCCGTGGGTAAAAGGAGTATGAAAATGCCCTAGGCGTTGAGAGGGTATACCCACGGGAGGAGGGAAGCCTCCAAATGCGCGGTCGAGAGGCAGGGACGACGTGCGCAGAGGAGCAGCAGTTCCGTCAGTCGTCGAAGAGGCGCGACGGTCGTCTGGCTGCGAGCAGAACTTCGCCAGCTGCTGCTGTGGGCCGTCGGGTGTGAGGGAGAGCGGCGCGCAGATCGTGTGGGGTAGGGATTTTGGACAGGAGAGTGGGACCTTTGCGAAGGGGATTTTATATCCCAAGGTCACCGAGCAAGTCTCCCCCTGAAGTTGGGGAGATTTGCATCTCAAACCGTCCAGAGAAAAGCCGCGACGCGCAGATTTTTCCCCGATCAGACGTCTGTCAACGATGTCAGATGTCGGGATTTGGCAGAGGAATTTTTGCCTATTTCAGGGAGACGTCTGTTTTATTCATCAGACGAATAATCAGACGACTAATTCTAATATAGACGTCTGATTTCTGCAGGAATCTTCCCCAGCAAAAACATTTATTCTCCAGGTTGTCGTCTGATTTCTTACTCAGACGGCAAAGAAGACGTCTAAATTTAATATTAGACGTCCGATTTCTGCAGACAGACCTTCCTGGATTTTCGTTAAAAGTTACAGGGTCGTCCGTTTTTCCTGCCAGACGATTCATACGACGTCTAGCCATATATTCAGACGTCCGACAGGCAGTACATGTTCTGTCTCCGAGATAGACGTCTGTCAACACATTTGGACGACAGTTAAGACGTCTGTGTGGAGTACCAGACATCTGAAATTACTATTTTGTTATATATAAAATCGTCGTCTGTCCCAGATGTTTAGACGACGGATTTTAATGTATAAGACGTCTGATTATTTAATCAGACGTCTGATATTGGACAGAGTGTGCATTTGGATGTTTGAATGAAGGCTTAGTGAAATCAAGGTTCAATCTATGCTCATGACAAAAGAGGTTCCATTAAAACACTAAATTCTTCAAATATCACTTAGCTTACATATGCCTAGTTTCCTACGTATATAATTAAAGCGATCATAATTCAAAGGTTTAGTGAAAATATCAGCTAACTGCAGTTCAGTACAAATAAATTCAACTTCGATTTCTCCCTTAAGTACATTGTCTCTTAGGAAGTGATGTCGAACATCAATATGTTTTGTGCGAGAGTGATGTACGGGATTTTTCGAGAGGTTGATAGCACTAGTATTGTCACATAATATTTTTATCTTATTAAATATCAGGTTAAAATCCTTCAAAGTACTTTTCATCCAAAGTACTTGGGAACATGCTAGTGCAGCGGCTATGTATTCAGCTTCTGTAGTTGATAAAGCTACACTAGATTGTTTCTTTGAGAACCAAGAGACTAGTGATTCGCCTAAGAATTGGCACGTCCCACTAGTACTTTTCCTATCAGTGCGGCTACCTGCGTAGTCCGCATCGCTATATGTAACTAAGTTGAATTGTGGACTCCTAGGGTAGAATAAGCCATAATCAGATGTGTCAACTAGATATCTAAATATTCGTTTTACAGCATTTAGGTGTGATTGTTTAGGATTTGATTGAAACCTAGCGCATAAGCAGGTACTAAACAAAATATCAGGTCTACTGGAAGTTAAATACAGTAAAGATCCAATCATGCTACGATAGAGCTTTTGATCTATGGGCGTACCTGATTCGTCCAAGTCTAAGGAAGTTGTGACACTCATAGGAGTGTTCTTCCCTTTACTTTTGTTCATATCAAATCTCTTCAACATCTCCTTTGTGTATTTAGATTGACACACAAAGGTTCCAATCTCGAGCTGAGTGATTTGCAAGCCCAAGAAAAACTTGAGTTCACCCATCAAACTCATTTCGAATTCTTCCTGCATAATTTCTGAAAACTTTCTACACATAGATTCATTAGTAGCACCAAATATAATATCATCTACATATATTTGAGCTAATAAAATGTCTTTTCCTTTTCTTTTAATGAATAATGTGGAATCAGCTTCCCCTATAGAGAATTTTGCATTTAACAAGTACTCTTTGAGCCTTTCATACCAAGCTCTAGGAGCTTGCTTTAGACCATATAGTGCCTTGTTTAATTTGTAGACAAAATGAGGCTTATCATGAGACTCAAAACCAGGAGGTTGTTTTACAAAAACTTCCTCCTTAATGAATCCGTTAAGAAACGCGCTCTTAACGTCCATTTGAAAGAGTTTAAAGCCAAGAAAGGCGGCATAAGCAAGAAGCATGCGAATTGATTCGAGTCGAGCTACGGGAGCGTAGGTCTCATCAAAATCAATTCCTTCTTCTTGGTTGTACCCTTGTGCTACCAACCGAGCCTTATTTCGAATAACTATACCGGATTCATTCAACTTGTTCCGGAATACCCATTTGGTACCTATTACTGTTTGCCCTTCAGGCTTAGGTACTAGATCCCAAACTTCATTCCTTTGGAATTGGTTGAGTTCCTCCTGCATGGCCATCATCCAAGTTTCTTCGGAGCATGCTTCCTCGACACTCTTCGGTTCAACTTGAGATACAAAGGCGGAGAGACCAAAGGTGCAACTAAAACGAGATCGGGTTTTAACGCCATCAGAAACACTTCCAATGACTTGACTTTCGGGATGATCCCTTTGATATATCCAATCTTTTGGAAGATTATGGATATTGGAGTTTGGAATGTTAGACACATCAATAGTAGAATCATCTTCATCATCCATATTGACTCGGTCAATGGAGGAATGAGGAGATTCATCGAAGGAGACATGAAGGGTTTCCTCCACTGTTAATGTGGTCTTGTTAAAAACCCGATATGCCTTACTACGTGAGGAGTAACCAATAAAGATGGCTTCTTCACCTTTGGCATCAAATTTATCTAAATTAGAGCGGGTATTCAAGACAAAACATCGACATCCAAAAACTTTAAAATAACTAATTTTGGGTATTTTCCCATAGTATAGTTCAAAACAAGTTTTTCGCAATCCGGATCGAATTAAGGTGCGATTTAACACGTAACAAGCCGTGTTAACCGCCTCAGCCCAAAAATACTTCGGTAACCCTGAGTCTATGAGCAATGTTCGAGCACATTCTTGAAGAGTACGGTTCTTTCTCTCAACCACCCCATTTTGTTGAGGTGTTCGAGGAAAAGAGAACTCATGAGCAATACCGTGCTCTAGACAAAAATCATCAAACAAGGAATTTTCAAACTCGCCCCCATGATCACTACGGATACGAGTGATTTGGTAGCCTTTTTCAGTTTGAATTTTCCTACAAAAAATAGAAAAGACAGAAAACACTCTTTCTTTAGATCTCAAAAAGGAGACCCATGAAAACCTCGAAAAATCATCTACAATTACAAGGCAATATTTGCATCCACTGAGGCTCTCATATTTTGTTGGTCCAAATAGATCTAGGTGAAGTAGTTCTAAAGGTCTTGATGTGGATATAACTTCTTTGCTTTTAAAACTAGATTTTATAATCTTACCTAATTTACATGAATCACAAACAAGCTCATTTAAAAATTTTCTTTTAGGAAGACCTCGGACTAGTTCATGTTTAGCTAATTTTTGAACCAGCTTCATATGAACATGTCCTAGTCTTTTATGCCATATACTTAACTCATCATTTGCTATAAGACATTCATAAGTGCCATTTTTATCAAATTCTACAACATAAATGTCTTTAAATCTAGTTCCCTTAAGAAGGGTTTCATTGGTTAATGCATGCATAATTTCAAACATTTTAGAAGTAAACACTACTTTAAAACCCTTATCACATATTTGACTTACACTTAAAAGATTATGTTTTAGACCTTTAACTAGAGAAACATTTGAGATGGGAGAGAGAGGGTTACCTATTTTACCAAGGCCAATAATATGACCCTTGTGGTTGTTGCCAAATGTAACTGTTCCTCCATCCGTAGGTTGGAGGTCCAAAAATAGGTGCTTGTCTCCTGTCATATGTTTGGAGCATCCGGAGTCCATCACCCATCGGCCTCCTTGGTGGTGGAGGTTTCCTTGTCTTCCTCCTTGTAGACCTTCTTCCTCCTACAAAAGATCTTCGATTGTGACTTGGTGTTTCTATAGGTCTTTCTAATTTGAGTCGTCCATCCTTCATTTTGTATATCCAATTTTTGACATTATGATGTCCTTTCATCCCTACAAAACAAAGTGAGAGTTGTCTTTTCGGTATCCATTGTAAAGTGGATCCGTATTTGTTAGTGTTCTCCTTTAGAGGAGGGTCCCTTTTTGGCTCACTTTGACTAGGCTCATAAAAGCCTAATCCAAATTTACTTGAGGAAGGTTTTTGATGGGCAATGAGTTTGTCCAAGTTATCCTTCCCCTTTGTAAATTTAGCTAGGTCCTCAAGAAGTTGGTTTGACTTTTCTTTGAGATGATTTATCTCTATTTTCATTATATCTAGTTTATCTTCTAATGCCCTAATTTCTACTCTAAGTAAGCCATTTTCATCCTTTTTAAAAGAGTTTGATTTTTCAAGCACATGGATTTTGTCGAGTAATTCTTCTCTATCTAAAAATTTTTGTTCACTCATTGCTGTATACAAATCATTTGTTAATGACTCTTTCTCAATCATTAGATTTTTTATTTGCATATTTAAAGCAGTGGTTTCTTTTGTAAGAATTAGATTCTTTTCTTCAAGATCATTGATTAATCTCTTATTTTCTAACTTTTCTTCTTTTAAAGCCTTGCTTTGGGTTTTAGTTTTCTTAAGATCTATATATAGTGAATCAAAGGCATCTTGTAATTCATCCAAAGAGTAGGGGTTTACCTCAGGTTCCTCAGATTCAGACTCGGAACCATCATTTGTTGCCATTAGTCCCAAGCATGCCGTTTCTTCATTTGTTTCCTCCTCCTCTTCTTCTTCGGAGGTGGAGTAATCCCATGTTGCTTGAAACGCCTTCTTCTTGAATCCTTTCGATTTGGAGATCTTCTTGTAGTCAGAAGGCTTCTTGTGTTTCTTCTCATCATCCCTTTTGAGTAAGGGACAATCTTTCCTTATGTGACCTCTCTTTTTGCAATTATAGCAAATTAGAGGATCTTCTTCTCTTTTCTTTCCCTTGATCTCTCTTCTATTTCTGAGAAACTTTTTAAACTTTTTAGCTAATAAAACAAATTCTTCGTCATCGGTACTTACCTCATCATCCGACGTAGCTTTGAAGGCTAAGGTCTTCTTCTTTGGCTCCGATGAGGTTGATTTCTTCTTTTGCTCCATTTTTGATTCGTAAGCCATGAGATTCCCAAGTAGATTTTCCATGTCTAGATCCTCTACTTGGTTGGCTTCTTCTATTGCCGTTACCTTTTGCTCCCACTCAGGTCCAAGGGAGCGAAGGAGCTTCCCTTGAAGCTCCCCCTTTATAAATGTCTTTCCTAAAGACTTGAGGTTATTCACGATTAACGTGAATCGGGTGTACATGTCCCCAAGTCTTTCATTCTCCTTCATAGAGAAAGCTTCGAATTCCTGTGATAGCAAGTTTATCTTTGAGGATTTAACTTTAGATGTACCTTCGTGAGTAACCTCCAAGGTTCTCCAGATCTCGTGGGCGGTTTCGCATTGGCTGATGCGGTTGAATTCCTCCGAGCTGAGAGCGCAGTAGAGTGAGTTCATTGCCTTGGCATTCAGTCCAAGGTGATGGATTTGCTCCACTGTGTAACCAGTTTCTGGTTTCTCGGGAATGACGTATGCGGATTCGCATTTCTCCCAAATGGAGAAATCGTTGGCTTGAAGCCACATCTTCATTCTCAGCTTCCAGTAGGTGTAGTTGGTTCCTTCGAAGAGTGGTGGTCGAGTGGTGGATTGCCCCTCCAATCTGCTTGTGGAAATCGCCTTCCCCTCCATGTGATCTTTCCGCAGATGTTACTCTTGTAGGCGGAAAACCTGCTCTGATACCAAATGAAATTGCACTAGAGGGGGGGTGAATAGTGAAATTATATTGTATTGTAATACAACAAATTCAATCACACAATATACTCAATTATTTTTAGGTGGAAACCCAAGATGGGTGAAAACCACCACCTAAGCCAATCTCTTGACTTAGGATTTTCGATCACAAGGTGATCAATCCACTAACCACACTACTTAAACGAGGGTAGTGTACCTCAATTACAATTCCCACCTCCGATCCCTAAACGGAGGTTTCTCTCTTCAAGATGAAGAGACGGGGACCCGACAGGCCGGATACCCAAAATACAGAAATTAACAAGTAGAAATAACACCTATAGAGCACCCCAATAATTTAGTTGCTTTCTTATCTAGTAAGCATGAAAAGAACTCCCTGATGATTTGTAGAACGGAGCGAGCCGGGAGTATGGATTTGCCCTTTTATCAGAGTATTAGCACAGCACAAGGACAAGATGGAACTTAGAGTAGTGAGCAAGAGATTTTTCTAATGGAATTGTATCTCAAGAGGTGTGTTTTGCCAAAGAAGAGTTGTAGTCTATTTATAGGCAAGTTTGGAACCTTCAAGAACACTTGGGAGAGCTCTTCTAGCCGTTGGAGACAAATCCCAAGAGTTTAGGACGAAATCCACACAAAATCAGGGCAATGATGATTCTGACAGCAACATCAGACGTCTAATTTTAATATCAGACGTCTTACAGGACGTCTGATTTTTACTATGGTCGTCTAATATTGCAGGATATCCTTAACGGACTCTATTGGATCAAAAGAAGGACGTCTGATATTATGTCATAAGACGTCTGATTATTTTACTGGACGTCTAATGAATGGTACATTCGTTCCTGTTATCATCGGATCCAAACAGGGTTCTAGGTTTAGAGGATCAGACGTCGTTATGGACGTCTGAGGACATTACCAGACGTCTGGAAACCTAAATACTCTTCCTTCCTGCTTCTGCCAAAAGATTATGTGGCCATAGACAGATACGCACAGAAAATCATGGCCAACGGTTCAAAGGCAGACGTCTGTAAGTGTGTCAAGACGTCTAGAAATTATTTTTGCCGATAAAAAGTCTAACGGTTAGTATGAGGACGTCTGGGTAAAGGATCAGACGTCTGTGAACGGTTATCGACGTCTGAAAGTGAGGTCCTTCGACTGATGTTTATGAGGAGATGAACAAAGGCAGAAATATTTGAAATTAGACGTCTGATACACATGTCAGACGTCTTATGATGGAAAATCAGACGTCTGGACTTTTTAATGGACGTCTGATAAAAGTATAAGTGTTTGGGTTTTTTGTTTCTAATTTATCCTAAGTGTAGAGAGCCTAAGTTAGCTATTTATAGGTTATGTTTGGGGGCTCTTTACAGTATTTCTAGACTCAAATAAGATGAAAATTACAACCTTTGAAAGTTTACATGAAAAAAAGCCTAAGACCTAATACTTTTGCTACTCGTCTTCACGCTTTTAATCTCCCGTCTTGGAAAGCTTTTTGAATTCCTGCAAATATGTTATTATAGAGAGAAAACAATATGCTACGCTTTATTTATTATTTCATTTTCTACATTTTGTAAAATCATCAAAATATTTTATATGAGTAGTTGAACTAACAGGGGGCTGGTAGGTTGCCCCCTTGATCTTCTTCTCTCCTTCTTCCTTGGCGTGGAGAATGGGTGGATTAATGGTGGACCTAACTAAGGGAGAAGATGATGTTATGGTGGTGGTTAACGGGGGTATTAATAAGAAGGGAGAAGGGTGGTTGGCGTGGGATGTAGTGGAGGGCTAGGATTGATTTTGGTGGGTAGTTGGTGATCCTATGGCTAAGGAGGGTAGGCACCAACCCAAGGTTCACATAGGTGGTAGTTATGGGTGGTTGCTACCCTTGGTGACCTTTAATTTTGGCATGAAAATGGGCCTTCTAGAATGGATCCTAGGTGGTGCCAAGATTGGATGGGTAGGATAGGTTTAGGTGTTGGATGAAGGGTTGAGATGGAAGGGGATTTTGGCACCAAAATGGAGAGGGTAGTTAGGTGTTTTTGGTGCCAAAATCAAGGTGACTCTTTGTGGTGGTGGTGGGTTGAAAGGTGGTGAGTTAGGTGGTGCCAAGATAGATTCAGAGTAGGGAGCTTAGGTGGACTAGGTTTAGGGTTATTTGGTGGAGCTTAGGTAGGTGGGTTTTAGGGTTAGGTAGGGATGCCAAGGAGGTGACTAGCTAAGCTAAGCTAGCTTATCTAGTAGGGAGTAGGGTAGAGAGGTAGAGGAAGCTAGGGTTTTGGAGGAGAAGAGCAGGAGGAAGCTATCTTAAGCTGCACTGGAGTTGGTGGCTGCTGAAGAGAACTGTAGGGAGCTACCTTAGCTGCCTTAGCTTGCTAGTTCTTCGCTAGCTACTAAGCCAAGATAAGATGAGCTGGCTGCTACCGAAATGAGTTGAGGTGAGCTGGGTCTAGTCTTCTCGGAGATTACCTAGCTAGCTGGAGTAGCTAGCTTAGGTTAAGTAGCTCAGCTCAACTAAGTTGAGCTAAGTTGAGCCTCCGAGAGTTGGACTTGAGCTAGCCTAAGCTGGTTAAGGTCATCTTCAGCTGACGAGGTCTAGCTAGTAGCTAGTCCTAGTCAGGTTGAGCTTCCAGTGAACTCTTCTAAGGTGGAGGAGCTAGAATGGAGTTGGGATCAACTGTCTTTAGCTAGTTTAAGCTACCATTCAACTGAGATGAGCTGAATGGAGTTGAGGTGAACTAGCTTGAGCTACCATTCAACTGAGATGAGCTGAATGGAGCTAGGGATGTGTTGATCCAGCTAGAATGAGTTGCGGTCTAGCTGGGATGAGCTGGATCTAGTTGGAATTCAACTGAAATGAGCTTCTTCTTCATCTTCTACCTTCCTGAGTGTCGAGGTATGCGAGATGTGACTTTCTATCTATCCCTGACACTCAAGTAAACACATTAAAAGTAAAACTAAAATGCAATGCATGCCTATCCTAGTTAAATGCCTAAATGCCTTCTGAAAACCTGCTTGTGGAGTTAAAACCCTTAGAGCTATATCTATTTTAGGGTATAAGAATGATGATAAACTGGCATTTATCAAATACCTGATTAGGCTAACCCAGAATCTCTTAGATTCACTTAGATCCTAATTTGTTCCAATTGACTCCCACCACCTAATTAGACTAGGACCCACCTAATCTAATTAGACCTAGCCTTGACCTATTCAGGTCCAACCTTAACCCAATTAGGTTCACTACACCTACTTAGACTCAACCTATACCTAATTAGATCCACACTTACTCAACTAGACTTAACCCATATTACCAAATAGGCTAATCTTACCTAATTCTATTCTAACCACACAACATAACTCTGCAAAATTCAAACCCCACACACACCATTTCCTATTCTAGCCCTCACTAATTGGTCTCAATTTAGATCCACAATAAGTGGCACCTATCTATTCTAGAGCCACCAAAAGTGGTGCACACTTAATCTCTCCAACTTGCGACCAAAAGAGGCCACCTCCTATATAAAACCTCTCTCTCAAAATGTCAGACATTCACTTCTCAATTCTCAAAACTTGCAACCACCATTCCCTCTCTTCCACTCCAAGAGTCCTCCCCTCCTCTTGCACGGATAGCTAGGTAAGGCTCCAAGGTGCTCTCCTCCAAGCACCATTATGGGTGGCTAGAAGAGAAAGGGTGCACCACTCTCTTCTCCTCTTCTTCTTCATGGGTGTACCCTCTTCTTTCTCCAAGGGTGATCACAAAGAATCGCCTGCTTGCTAAATTTGGATTTAATGATGTCATCGTTGTTGTAGTATAGTCGCAATGCAAACAGATGTCATGTTATTTTATTTATTTACATAATTTTTACTTGTTTATTCGAGGTTATTCACTGGGAGGCGGTTATTGATGTACATCACTCTCTATGTTCCAAAAATGCCAATTATATTTACAAATGAATCAATGAATCAAAGAATGAATGAATCAAGTTAATTATGTACAAAATGAATCAATTAATTCTAATTACAATGCCTCAAACATATTTACAAAAATAAAGGTGTGAAAATCTACTTAATCTATTCTATGTTAGTTATACACAACTATCCTAAACAACACCTAAGTATAGGTATAAAAAATAACTACAAATATATACTAACTAAGTTATACTAACATATACTAGCACCTATAGTGAGAGATACTATATGTACAGTGACCTATATATATGTCACTAAAGTCTTAAAAATATATACACATAAAAGGCTCAAAGAGTATATGCACTTACTCTATTTATATACTAGGTATACATATATATATATATACTTATTATGCATATACTTATATACATATACATATACTTATATTCATATATATATATTTATATATATATTTATATATATATTTATATATATAACATACACTAACATCACACATATCATGTTACACACAAAACACACCTCTCAACACTTGGGCATTTTTTCGCTCACTTAACACCCAACTCACAATTCACTTAATAAAAATTTAGTTTTATAGTGGGTGGGACCGGTTCGGTTTGTGGGATACACGCACCCTTGCCTGTCGAATAGAACCGCTACTAGGTCGAATCCCTAGTTATTAGTTAAGTGTTTTTCAGTGTATAGTTTTGACTCATATACGGCTCAACTGAACCAGACACAGACCACCAAACCAGGCTCTCAGCCCAATGCTCAATAGTATGCTCAATATGCTCACGAGGTATCATGGTTAGATGTATAGGTTTTATTTTGCAGCCTATGCTGACGACTGATGTTAAGACCCGTGACATTAAAACACTTTAAGACATCTAGAGGTTGGTCCAGACGTTTGGTCAGACGTCTGGAAATTAATTTTTGCATGCATATGATCGCGAGTCTGCACACGTGCCACGTGCAGACTAAAGCCCCGCCGCCCTCTTCTCTTTCCTCCCCTCACTGACCTGTAGAAACCTTCCCCCAAAGGCTACAAATACTCCCTCTTCTCCCTCATGCCACCACACCCCATCCATCTCCTCCTTCCTCTAGCGCGAGAGCGAGAGTGAGAGCAAGCGCGGCAGCTGCAGCTGGGTGCAATGGCGGAGGGGAGAAGAGCAGCGAGAGGGAAGAGAAGAGAGCGCGCGAGCGGTGAGAGAGAGAGCTCGCTGGACCAGTTCGAGGCCAGTCGGCATGCGCACGGAGGAGCGTTGTGCTGGGGAGGTTTCCCCAGTGTTGCTGCAACTTGGGCAGCGGGCAGACGAGTACGGTGCGGCCACGCAGAGCAGGAAGAAGATGGAGGAGGTTCTGATTCTGGGAATTTTCCTAGAATCAGACGTCTGGACCTACATCCAGACGACATGGACGACGTCTGGAAGAAGCTCCAGATGACTGATAGGTACGTACTATGCCTATGCCTTCCTTTTTGCAGATATGGCCATGCAGGCCATTCCGCTGAAGCTCTGTCGTGTGCCTTCCTGAGGGATTTTTGCGTACACGTGTAGGTTTCGCTCTAGGAAGGTGCAGGGCATGCCCTCCCACGCAGTTCAGACGTCTGGGCGAGTCACCAGACGGCAGAGAGTGTCTCCAGACATCCGGAGAGGTGGTCAGACGTCTGGAACTAGGTCCAGACGGTTCAGCAGGACCCCTGGACGTCTGAGGAGCAGCGCAAAGCGAGGTATGATCTGGACCCCTTTTTAAGATGTCTGGAAGATGTTCCAGATGTCTGATTTGAGTCAGAGTTGTCATTTTTGACCTGTTTAGGGTCCATTCGAGGTCCGATTTCCCCGTTTAAGGTTCTGTTCTTCTCAGAATAAGTTCTTCTACTTATTTGAAATAATTTTATCCTGTTCTGAGTGGTTTCTTGTGGTTGATCCTTGTGTTAGGACCTCGTTCTGTTGTGGACTTGGGGGTTGCAGAGGCACGTGGACCTTCCAATCGAGCCCCCATTACTCCCGATTTTGTGGGTAGAGTGGCTTCTCTTAGTTAATTACAGATATAAATGCATGTCTGGAATAAATGATAGATCCTAGGGTATGGCATGAATCCTAGGACCAGAAACACTAGATTGAATGATAGATCCTAGGGTATGGCATGAATCCTAGAACTAAAAATACTGGAACGATTGTATTGAATGCCTGAATTACAGTCTTGGATAAGTAGATAGAATAAAATAATTGCCTGTGAAATGTAGAGTACTGTTGTTAGTGACTGCTACATGAAATTCCTGTTGTTTGAAATTAAATACGAGCTGCATGTATATAAATTGGAAAAGAAAGTTTGAACATTGGAAACACGTGCTATATGCAATAAACCTGTAATGATGAAACCTAGTATGGCTTGGCTTGGGAAACATGAGCATGAACCCTACAGGGAATTAGGAGTAGAGCTCCTGGAAATAAATAGAATGGAACTGGGAAAGTGAATGGGGAAGTGAGCTGGCCCTTGAGTACGGAGTACCAAGGAGAGTGACTGTCCCCCTGTTTAGTGCAGAGTGGAGCTAGCCGCCCTAGGGTTGGGACCCGGGTTAGGACTGGCCACTTTGTACCAACTCTGTGACCGTCGCGTACACAGTACCAAGGAGAGCTAGCCACCCCACGGGGCCCAGGGTTTAGCTAGCCGTCCTACACCGACTTGTTAGGCCCACTGGGCAAACCATGGCAGTAAGGCAAGGGTGCGCAGACTGTGGAGGGGCTGGACCCCTGTTACTGAGAGGGCTCTACTCTATACTGGTTCCGTGCTGTGCTTTGGGCGCACCCGTTAATGGAAACGACTGACCACATGCCAGTGCGGGGTAGCTACCTATGCGTTTATCGCACGTGCCATAGTTACCGTTACGTCTGTTAGCGACCTTGGGGTGGTTGAGTGAGGTTAGGACCACCACGGGGGACTCTCCCGGCCAGGAGAGCACCACGTGCTACTTCTACTTTTCGGAAAAGACTGCAATCGAGATCGTTCCCATGAGGAACATTCGAGATCAAGAAAAAGACCTGATAAATAAACCAAGTGATGAAAGAAAGAATAATTAGTTATATAAAGAAAGAAATTGAAAACAACAGCTACCTGTCCACCTTTACTGTTTTTCTTAGCTAGCTGGTTGCCACTCTACTCAGCATTTCGCTGACGTGTCGTACTTACCACCTTTTTCAGGACCAGGTGTTGAGCAGCCAGAGCCCACAGCTGCAGAGGGTGTTGAGCCTAGTAGAGCCCAGTAGTTGTATTTATGTTGTACCCGTTCCTGTAGTAGTGAGTATTTTGTTACACTTTTGTACTCTTTTATTGTAAGCTGCATATTCTATACCTATTTTAATTTCTCTACTGTTGTGGTGGTGTGTACTGTAGTAGTTCTTTTCTTTACTGCTGTACTTTTGCTACTGTTAGCTTGCTTGCATGGTGAATGTGGCTTATTTTTCTGGTTTTTGGTTACTTTCTCATTGGACGACTGGGTCTTGGGATCAGTCAAGTTGGTCCGATTCTCGTGTCCTGTAGGGATTCGGGAATCGGGTCGTAACAAGATGGTATCAGAGCAAGGTCGTCCCGAGAAGTGAACCAACTAATTGAAAAATAACCAATTCACATGCTTGTAACTGGAGTAACCCCCACAACGTATCTCTTGACATCTGTTCTGGGGGTTCTTTGATTGAATGTTGATTAGAATTGACGTATTTTCTATTCTATGTTCGCGTCTCCTTGCAAGAGATGCCTCGATGAGGAGGTAGCGAGGAGGGCCACGGATACGGCCGAGGGCGAGGTCG
The DNA here is from genome assembly GCA_037157565.1 of Thalassia testudinum. Taxonomy (NCBI): domain Eukaryota; kingdom Viridiplantae; phylum Streptophyta; class Magnoliopsida; order Alismatales; family Hydrocharitaceae; genus Thalassia; species Thalassia testudinum. The sequence continues at coordinate 16,328,729 of JAZHRO010000046.1, read as the reverse complement.
GAGGGGCGGGTGCGTTGAGCCCGATGCCTCAGTGGACCAGCCACTACTCCCGGACATTCAGGCCCAAGACCTCGCCCAGCTAATACGGGAGATCGTGCGAGAGGAACTTCACCCGCCGCCATGAGTGCCTCTCCCTGGGGTTGTGGAGGTGGAGTCCTCTGTGGGACCACGAGATGGACACGGCACTAGACGCGAGGGAGAGGGTGGGCCTCCACCACCCCCACCTTCCTCCGGCACTTCCGAGCACGAGGCCTCTTTACCTGGAGGCGTACCAGCTTCTCCACTTTAGTGCCACTATGAGCTTTTCGGATAGTTCCGGAAGCTGAAGCCCCCCTCCTTCAAGGGGGATGAGGACCCGATCGAGGCAGAGGACTAGCTCGAGCAGATCGAGAAGGTATTTGACACCCTTCGTCCCCTTGTGGAGTGCCGTGTGGCCTTTGCCATGTACCAGCTAGAGGGCGCAGCACACAGGTGGTGGAGGGCGGTCAAAGGTCAAGAGAGGGACGAGCCGACTTGGGACTAGTTCGTCACCCTCTTCTGCGAGCAATACTTCTCCCAGACGTAGTAGGACCAGAGGAGGCGGGAGTTCCACACTCTCCACCAGGGGATGATGACCGTGAGCGCATACCGCACGCGTTTCCTGGAGTTGTCTCGTTTCGCAGTGACAGCCGTGGCTACCGAGGAGGAGCGCCTTTGGAGGTTCACCAAGGGGCTCCGGCTTGCTGTTCGGGGGTATGTCAAACCCCTGAAGCTGCCTACGTTCTCGGGGGTGGTGGAGGCAGCTATGACGTATGAAGAGACCAACTCGTCCGCACGAGACACTAACAACGGGTGGAAGAGGCCCTATCAGCCAGACTTCTCGAGAGAGGAGGCACGTGGCGCCTGCAGGAGAGCAGTCATGCTTTGCGAGGCCGTCAGTGGCCTTTGGGGGCCCCCGACAGGGGCCAGCTGCCAGCACCGGACCCCTGCCCAGCCGTCAGCAGGGACCCACTGAGGGCTGGAGTCGAGTCCCCCTTTGCTACCAGTGTGGCTAGCCGGGCCACATCAGGAGGGACTACCCGCCTAGGGCTAAAGGTCAGCAGATGCTCCCCTCACCGAGCACTGGAGGGCGAGCAGGATGCCGCGGTTTCCAGGCACGTGGAGGAGGACAGCAGTCGCGGGGAGGGTACTGGCCAGCGGCTACCCATCCGACTCAAAGTGTGGCTGCTTCATCCGCACCTAGGACTGAGGGGCGTATCAACGTCGTGACACACAGGGATACCAGAGCTTCAGGATCAGTGGTGGCAGGTATGGTTACAGTTTCCGGCAGGCTTGTTTACACGCTTTTCGATTCCGACGCTACGCACTCATTTGTTGCTGCCAGTTTTGCTGTTAGTTTGGGGCAGGACTGTATGTTGTTAGAGGATCCGTTTGTGATCAAAGGTCCGGGTGGTCAGCTGTTCGTAGTTGAGGAGGTTTACACGGATTGTGAGGTCAATGTTGGGGGACACAGCCTTCCCGCTGATCTGATTATGATATAGATGGAGGACTTTGGCGTGATTCTGGGGATGAACTGGTTGTTCGCTTACCACTCCTTGGTGGACTGTTTTGAGAGGAAGATCATCTTCTCCATACCGGAGTTTCCTTCTTTCGAGTTCCACGAGCAACCAGTGGACGGAGGCTTCAGGTGCATTTCTGCACTTCGGGCGGCGAGACTTTTGGGCCAGGGGTGAGAGGGCTTTCTAGCTTGTGTGGTGGTAGGGCCCAGCCCTATGGCAGACTTTCAAAGTATCCCGGTGGTCAGAGAGTACCCCGACGTGTTCCCAGATGAGTTGCCAGGACTATCTCCCGAGCGTGAGATCGAGTTTGAGATCTCACTGGTACCGGGGACTAGCCTCATCTCTACAGCACCGTATAGGATGGCACCACCTGAGTTGCGAGAGCTCAAGTCTCAGCTGCAGGACCTTCTGGAGAAGGGCTTTGTGAGGCCCAGTGCATCTCCGTGGGGAGCCTCGGTATTGTTCGTGAAGAAGGATGGTACCCTACGCCTTTGTGTGGACTACAGACAGCTGAATAGGGTTGCCATCAAGAACAGGTATTCGCTACCAAGGATTGACGACTTGTTTGACCAGCTGCGAGGTGCCACGGTATTCTCCAAGATAGACTTGAGGTCTGGATACCACCAGTTGAGGATCAAGGAGGCAGATGTCTCCAAGACAACTTTCCGCACTCAGTACGGACACTACAAGTTTTTGGTCATGCAGTTTGGGTTGACCAATGCCCCTGCTGCCTTCATGGACTTGATCAACCGGGTGTTCAGACCGTAGTTGGACCAGTTTGTGGTGGTATTTATTGATGATGTGCTCATCTACTCTCGAGATCAGGCGCAACACGGACAGCACTTGCGGATGGTTTTGGACACACTGAGACGACGTAGACTGTATGCCAAATACAGCAAGTGCGAGTTCTGGTTGAGGGAGGTGACCTTCTTGGGTCATGTGATCTCCAGGGATGGCTTGGTTGTGGACCCAGCCAAGGTTGAGGTAGTGCTCAGATGGGAGAGACCGCGTACAGTTACCGAGATCCGCAGTTTCTTGGGACTGGCAGGCTACTACAGGCGGTTTATCAGGAGCTTCTCGTAGATTGCACGTCCTATGACACAGCTGACCTGGAAGGATGTTCCCTTTTCTTGGACAGACGCTTGTGAGGCGTGTTTTCAGGAGCTGAAGGAGAGGTTGACTTCGGCTCCCGTGCTCACCATCCCAGACAGTAGTGGCAGGTTCGTTGTGTACATGGACGCCTCTTTGTAGGGGTTAGGGGGTGTGCTCATGCAGAGGGGTCACGTTGTCGCTTACGCTTCACGGCAACTAAAGCCCCATGAGCATAGCTACCCTACCCACGACCTGGAGCTGGCAGCTGTTGTCTTCGTGCTGAAGACTTGGAGACACTACTTGTACAGTGAGACATTTGAGATTTTCACAGATCATAAGTGCCTCAGATACTTATTTGATCAGAAGGAGCTCAACATGAGACAGAGACGTTTGTTGGAGCTCCTGAAGGACTATGACTGCAGCATTTCCTACCACCTGGGAAAGGCCAACGTGGTGGCTGACGCCTTGAGCCGAAAGGCACCCGCCCACTTGGCCAATTTACAGGGACAGAGTTGGAGCCTCATGGAAGAGATGGACAGTTGGCGGCCCTTAGAGTTACTGGGGTATTGTGGGGCAGTGACTGTGACACGACAGACGAGGCTAGAGCTGATAGATCGCATCATCACTGGACAGATGGCCGACCCGTACTTGCAGTCATTGCGTGACAGAGTGCTGTCAGGAGACCCCAAGGACTTCTCCTTTACAGATGAAGTGCTGCGCATGAGGGGAGGGTTGTGCATTCCCAGGGATGAGGAGCTGTTGAGAGAGCTCCTAACTGAGGCACATGGTTCTAGGTTCACCATACATCCCAAAACACAAAGATGTACCATGATTTGAGATGCAACTTTTGGTGGAGGGGAATGAAGCGGGATGTAGGTGAATTCGTACAGCAGTGTTTAGTGTGCCAGCAGGTGAAGGCCGAGCATCAGAAGCCTGCAGGGCCGTTGCAGCCACTTCCAGTGCCAGAGTGGAAGTGGGAGAGCATCACCATGGACTTGGTGATGGGCTTGCCCGTTACCCAGTGAGGACATGATGCAGTCTAGGTGATCGTGGACAGATTGACGAAGATGGCACGTTTCTTGCTGATTCGAGTCACCTTGGGACTAGCAAGTTGGCAGAGAGGTATATCCGCGACGTGGTACAGCTACACGGAGTTTCGCGGGAGATCGTATCCAATCGGGATACCCATTTTACAATCCAGTTTTGGGCTGAGTTTCAGCAGGCCTTGGGGACACGGTTGAGGTTCAGTACAGCATACCACCCCCAAATGGACAGACAGTCTGAGCGCACGATATAGGCACTTGAGGACCTTTTGCGTGCTTGTATACTAGACTAGAGGGGCTCTTGGGAGGAGCACTTGCCCCTAGCGGAGTTTTCTTATAATAACAGTTATCACTCGAGCATCGGCATGGCACCCTACGAGGCTCTGTACACATGGAGGTGTACGGCACCCTTGAGTTGGGTTGAGGTGGGGACCAAATGGGAGGTTGGCCCCAGGCTGATCTGGTAGAGTCAAGAAGTGATTGAGCAAATTCACAGGCGACTCCATACTGTCAGGAGCAGACAGAAGAGCTATGCAGATCGGAAACGCAGAGAGGTACAGTTTGAGGTTGGGGACCATGTCTTCCTTTGCGTTTCGCCCATGAAGGGCCTGCAGCGGTTTGGGGTGAGAGGGAAGCTCGCGCCGAGGTTTGTGGGACCTTTTGAGGTCCTGGAGCGGGTTAGACCCCTTGCTTACAAGCTTGCCCTTCCTCCCCAGCTTTCTGGTGTGCACGATGTGTTCCACGTGTCCAACCTCAGGAAGTACGTCGCCGATCCCAGTCACGTTCTAAGCCACGAGAGCGTCAAGGTGGGTGACGACCTGACCTACCCCGAGCGGCCAGTGCAGATTCTCGATAGAGCCATCCGGAGTCTGAGATGGAAGCAAGTACCCCTGGTGAAGGTCTTGTGGAGGAGCCAGCAGTACGAGGAGGCTACCTGGGAGCCTGAGGCGGAGATGCAGGAGCGGTACTCGGAGCTCTTTGAGGGTACATCTTTTCGGACCGACTTCGGTCTTCTTTGAGTTTGTTATGCGTATATTGTTCTTTTTCCGCACCCTAATTAGCGCAAGTTTTGGGGACAAAACTTCCTTTGAGTTTGTTATGTTGTTAAGACCCGTAACATCAAAACACTTTATGACGTCTGGGAGTTGGTCCAGACAACTGGACACCTTCCCAGACGTTCGGAAATTAATTTTTACGTGCGTACGGTCGCGAGTCTGTGTGCGTGCCGCGCGCAGACTGAAACCCCGCCACCCTCTTCTCTTTCTCTCCCCTCATCGACCTGCAGAAACCTTCCCCCAATGCCTACAAATATCCCCTCTTCTCCCTCATGCCACCCGACCCCATCCATCTCCTCCTTCCTCCAGTGTGAGAGCGAGAGTAAGAGCAAGCGTGGCAGCTGCAGCCGGGTGCTGTAGCGGAGGGGCAAAGAGCAGCGAGAGGGAAGAGAAGAGAGTGCACGAGCCGTGAGAGAGAGAGCTCACCGGAGTAGTTTGAGGCTGGTTGGCGTGCACGCAAAGGAGTGTTGTGCTGGGGAGGTTTCCCCAGTGCTGCTGCAACTCAGGCAGCGGGCAGATGAGCGCGGAGCGACCGCACGCAGAGAGAAGAAGACGGAGGAGGTTCTGATTCTGGGAATTTTCCCAGAATCAGACGTCTAGACCTACATCCAGACGACGTGGACGACGTCTGGAAGAATCTCGAGATGACTGATAGGTACGTACTATGCCTATGCCTTCCTTTTTGCGGATACGGCCAAGCAGGCCGTTCTGCTGAAGCTTTGTCGCATGCCTTGCTGAGGGATTTTTGCGTACGCGTGCAGGTTTCGCTCTAGGAAAGTGCGGGACACGCCCTCCCATGCGGTTCAGATGTCTGGGCGAGTCACCAGACGGCAGAGAATGTCTCCAGATGTCTAAAGAGGTGGTCGGACATCTAGAACTAGGTCCAGATGGTTCAGCAAGACCCATGGACGTCTGAGGAGTAGCGCAGAGTGAGGTATGATCTGGACCCCCTTTTAAGATGTCTGAAAGATGTTCCAGATGTCTGATTTGAGTCAGAGTTGTCATATTTAACCCGTTTAGGGTCCATTCGAGGTCTGATTTCCCCGTTTAAGGTTCCGTTCTTCTCAGAATAAGTTCCTCTACTTATTTGAAATAATTTTATCCTGTTCTGAGTGGTTTCTTGTGGTTGATCCTTGCGTTAGGACCTCATTCTGTTGTGGACTTGGGGGTTGCAGAGGCACGTGGACCTTCCAATCGTTAGGACCATTACTCCCGATTTTGTGGGTAGAGTGGCTTCTCTTAGTTAATTACAGATATAAATGCATGTCTGGAATAAATGATAGATCCTAGGGTATGGCATGAATCCTAGGACCAGAAACACTAGATTGAATGATAGATCCTAGGGTATGGCATGAATCCTAGAACTAAAAACACTGGAACGATTGTATTGAATGCCTGAATTACAGTCTTGGATAAGTAGATAGAATAAAATAATTGCCTGTAATTAGATAACAGCTGCCTGTGAAATGTATACTGTTGTTAGTGACTGCTACATGAAATTCCTGTTGTTTGAAATTAAATACGAGCTGCATGTATATAAATTGGAAAAGAAAGTTTGAACATTGGAAACATGTGCTATAGCCAATAAACCTATAATGATGAAACCTAGTATGGCTTGGCCTGGGAAACATGAGCACGAACCCTACAGGGAATTAGGAGTAGAGCTCCTGGAAATAAATAGAATGGAACTGGGAAAGTGAATGGGGAAGTGAGCTAGCCCTTGAGTACGGAGTACCAAGGAGAGCGACTGTCCCCCTGTTTAGTGCAGAGTGGAGCTAGCCGCCCTAGGGTTGGGACCCGGGGTTAGGACTGGCCACTTTGTACCAACTCTGTGGCCCTCGTGTACACAGTACCAGGGAGATCTACCAGTGTAGGGAGAGAGCTAGCCACCCCACGGGGCCCGGGGTTTAGCTAGCCGTCCTACATCGACTTGTTAGGCCCACTAGGCAAACCAGGGTAGTCAGGCAAGGGTGTGCGGACTGTGAAGGGGCAAGACCCCTGTTTGGTTACTGTGGAGGGGCTGGACCCCCTGTTACGGAGAGGGCTCTACCCTATACTGGTTTCGTGCTGTGCTTTGGGCACACCCGTTAATGGAAATGACTGACCGCGTGCCAGTGCGGGGTAGCTACCTGTGTGTTTATCGCGTGTGCCGTAGTCACCGTTACGTCTGTCAGCAACCTTGGGGTGGTTGAGTGAGAGTAGGACCACCACGGGGGACTCTCCCAGCCAGGAGAGCACCACGTGCTACTTCTACTTTTCGGAAAAGACTGCAATTGAGATCATTCCCACGAGAAACATTCGAGATCAAGAGAAAGACCTGATAAATAAACCAAGTGATGAAAGAAAGAATAATTAGTTATATAAAGAAAGAAATTGAAAACAACAGCTACCTGTCCACCTTTACTGTTTTTCTTAGCTTGCTGGTTGCCACTCTACTCAGCGTTTCGCTGACGTGTCGTACTTACCACCTTTTTCAGGATCGGGTGTTGAAAAGCCAGAGCCCACGGCTGTAGAGGGTGCGGGGCCTAGTAGAGCCCAGTAGTTGTACTTATGTTATACCCGTTCCTATAGTTGTGAGTATTTTGTTACACTTTTGTACTCTTTTATTGTAAGCTGCATATTCTGTACCTATTTTAATTTCTCTACTGTTGTAGTGGTGTGTACTATAGTAATTCTTTTCTTTACTGCTGTACTTTTGCTACTGTTAGTTTGCTTGCATGGTGAATGTGGCTTATTTTACTGCTTTTTGGTTACTTTCTCGTTGTACGACTAGGTCTTGGGATCAGTCGAGTCGGTCCGATTCTCGTGTCTTGTAAGCATTCGGGAATCAGGTCGTAACAACTAAGCGGCATATGGGCGAGATTCAATTTATGTGGTGCCCATCGCTTGCACGCCACCGATATGGCACCATTTACCACGCCAATTAGCGCGCACTAATGCATTGGTGTTTGATTGCAAATTAAATTATACCATTAGAAAGCCCTAACAAAGGGCTACATAATTGCAGAGTTAATTTATAATAATAACTTATTTAATTATGTTTAAAAATTACTTGAACTTAGTGATTTGTACATATTAATTTAAAGTTTAATTCCTTAATTAAGTTCAAATTAATAATGTAATTATTCAATTTACTTATAAATTAGTTTATTTATATAATAAAGCATTTATTATACATTTTTAATTTATTTTTTGTCATTTATTTTAATTTCTGTGCAATTATACACTATTTTATTGGGTATATACATAATTTAGATATAAATACTATTATATGGTATAAATATATTATAAATATGTCAAAAATAACTGAAATTATTATATACAAGTGTACAATATAAGTTCCTTTAGCAATAAATTAAATTACTAATTTTTTTTTTAACATAATAATTTACTTAATTAACTTAATAATCTAATTATTTACAATAAATACATAAATAAATCAGTGTATAGGTATAATTATGTATATAATGATTAATTAAATACATATATATAGTAATAGATATGATTGTACATGTTTACTTATTTATTTATAATTACCCTAGTATATGTACATATAATTTACTATAAATAAATAGATAATTATATAGTTAATGTATACACAGTATAACTCAATATAAATGCTTACTTAAATAATTATTATACTTATATGCATTAGTTATGTACAATATAGATATATAGGTTATTATTTACATTTAACTTAGCTTTAAATAGTATATACAAGTATAAATACAATATACATGTATTTTTAGGTATTTCTAAGTATTTTTTTATTTTTTATGGTATTTTTATATTTAATAGAGGTGAGAGAAGAGAGAGAGAAATTGAGATGAGAGAAGAGTCATTTCTTTTTGTAATTTTTATATGTGTTTCTTTTATTAAGTTTCAGAGTAGATCAAACCGTCAGTTGCTATGTTCTACCAGCTAGAGGGTTCGGAATACTTTAAAACTTCGTAAACACCTAAAAATATATCTAATCTCACTCAATAAACTTTTATTTTATTTTTTTACGATTTTTTAATGATTTTTTCTATATTTTCAATCTAGCACAAAAAAGGCTTCAAGAGTAGTGAAAACAAGAAACTCATGCCTTCAAACTCAGATTTGAAAGCTGGAAAGGAGTTATAAACATTCCAAAACATCCAGCATATCACAAGAAAGGTGCTTCATCATTTATACATGATTTTCATTCAAATTCCATTAAAATCTAAATTTGGATAGATTTATGTTACATAGCTACTGATAGAGACTGGAATGGGACTCTACACTTAATTTCAAATCAATTCCAGGCCAATCAAGAGTTGTCCAAGTACATGAGAGCTTGTTACATTAGGTTCTTTCCTTATAATACATTCAAACACATCAATAGACCTAAAATCAATTCAAATCCTAACCTAGCTTCATTCATTCATGTGCAGCTACTGCTACTGTCCAGATAGTGGATCAAACATTCTCATGTCTGATCTAAAGCACATTAAGGCATTCTTAGATCTGGGAAACAAGATTCCAAACACTATCTAGTCCAAAAAAATTATTTCATTCCAAATTGCCTGAAATTTGGGATTAAATCCCACTGAAAATCCATACAGACATAGAGAGCTAGCATTTACTGTTACCAAATCAGTTCAGATATGATCAACACATAAAAATGTCCCTAAAATCTGTCGCAAACAATCTATGAGAAGTTTGAAACTTTAAACAAATGTGGCTAAAGCTCTTTATGTCTGAGAAACCCTAACTAATCTCAATCCTTACACTATGGACAATGTAAAGACCAAAGATCAAATCAGAGATTCAAATCATTGAAAATAATATCTAGACCTTCATTAAAACATATCAAACCTTGTTCGGTTCTTCAAGTGCAGATCAACCCATTTGAATGCGAAAACACCTTATTGTCGAGGTGGGCTATCAATCTAAGCTCGCCTAGGTGATTTGATCACCTAGGATACCTGCACATTATAGATTAGTGTGCAATGACCCTAAGCGATGCTTTGAAGCTAATTAGGTTATTACAGGAGCTTCAAATCCATGCATCAAAAACCTTAGGCACCTGCTACCTCAGATAAAGCACACAAATAGGAAATCGAGTTGAAATTGTGCGTGAAACACACACTCGATTAAAATCCAACTTAAGGAGTTCCAATTGATCGCCATGGGCTCAATTGGACTCTAACACAATCTATTCACTCGATTAAAATCACATTAAATCGAATTGAATCTTTGATCCATAAATCAGGCACGCAAATCAAATTCATATTAATCAAGCAAATTGTGGGAATGAAAGAGTAAAAGGGGAGAAGCCTTGTGGACAATTGAAGTGAATGGGAGACCCCCTAGTTGATTTTGATCGCAAATTTAGATCTAGAAGCTGAAGCTTTCATATTTGAATTAGGCCTTGATGGATGGGTGAACTGCTGTTTAAAACATCGAGAGAAGAACATGATTGTGATTATGAGATGGAGAGGGTGATGTATGGTCCATGAGTGAAAGCAAATTCAACTCCTTTGATCTAAATTGATCAGAAGTGGCGAATTGACATTACATTAATCTACTCCTATCTAACTACACAAACAGTGAATTCGCTAGCTAATTGTACTTTAATTGATGGACACTACACTAACAAGCACTACAACTATCCTGAAAGCAATAAAATCCTAACTAATTGGAAGAATGGGAGTTGGGGAGAAACTACAATTGGTGGCTGCAACAGGGAAGGAGGAAGGAGCTCCAGTAGAGGGAAAGCTCTCTAGTGGAGCTCAGAGTCTCCCTTAGGTGTTATGTGATCCGTAGCGATGAGGAGAGTTGGAGCTCCACCGCAATGGCGATGGAATTAGGGTCTGATGAGGGGAGGAAACCAGAGGGACGAATTGATCAGCTCAAGAAAAGTAGGAGAAGGGCTAATAGGTACATGTAAGAGTCCTATGAGGTGATTATAAAGGTCGAGGGAGTGATCAGGGCACCATAGAGTGAGTTTAATCAAGGCTAGGGCATATGGTGGGATGAATTTGAGAGGAGCGCAGGAAGTTTTTGAGATCAATGCCACTGTAGGATGGGATCTAAGGGGAGTAACGATCATCCATGTGAGGGTGCGCACAGATTGGAGGAGAATCCACCGTTGGATCAGAGGTTTGGAGATTGGATGGTGGCTGTGAGGTAAGGTTTACCACAAGGAGGAAGATGAATAGTAGAGGAGAGATAAGCAGGCATTTTGGACAATTTTTTGAAGAATGACTTTTGGTGAAGGGGTACACAAATTGAAACGTGGCCCATTAGTGAAGAGTTCTATAACAAAGAGGTCCGTATAGCCATGCAAAAGAGTCCTTGCAACTTTTATGCTTAAGAAAATTTGATGAATAAAGGACCTATATGTAAATAACTAATTCCAATGTCCTATTAATGTCCAAATGCAATGAGATTTTAATGGTAGTTTAATTGAACATATTAGAACATAATTTCACCCTTGATTTATACTTTTAAGCTCAAAAATGTGTTTAATTGGCAATTGGATCATTAATTTATATTTATGAATAAAATATCTCAAATATTGACCTAATTATGAATTTTTAACTCAAATTTGATGTTTTAGGTCATTTTTGTTAATTCTCACACTTAACCCATTTATTATGTTAATAAGATCGTATTTAACCTAATTTCTCACTTAACTTAAGCATTTTAGCTATGATGAGCTACACCTCATCACCCATGTCCTCCCTTTCTTTTTCTTCTTGGATGACTAGGAAAGCTTCACCATAGCTTCTCTTGGCCATCCACCTTTCTTGGTTGGCGTGTAGGTGATAGATGTAATTAAATACATCCCTGCCTATGCCAAATTTCTAAAGGATATTTGTACTCCCAAAAGACAGACCAATAACCTAGGATGGGTTAGCCTTTCAGAAATAGTGAGCTCTGTGGTTCGAAGCAACTGCCTCCCAGGAAAAAAGATCCTGGCGCTCCCTTCATCTCTGTCATCATTAATGAGACAACGTTTGACCGCACCCTTCTTGATTTAGGTGCCTCTGTCGATATTATCTCCACTATATTATTCAAGGAATTTAAGATTGGTCATCTAAAACCTGTTGAGGTCACATTGCAATTAGTAGACCAATCTACAATTAAACCTAAGGGGATTGTCGAGGATTTACTTGTCAAGGTCCAGAACTATTTATTTCTTGTAGATTTTCTGGTCCTTGACATTGAGGTACCTAAAACCCTGATAAATGCCCCTATCATCCTAGGATAACCTTTTTTGGCCACCGTAAAAGCTAATATTGATTGTCATTCAGGAAAAATGGACATTACTTCGATTGCCAAACAATTACCTTAGATATTTTCAAAGCTTCTAGGAGATTTCATGATGATGAATTCATTAAGGAATTAGATTCTGAAATCAATGAATTGGTGGAAGAAACAATGCTTGTAGAATCCTATTATCTTTTGACCACTTCAGAACTTAATTTCTTCGATGATTCAAACTCTGAGGTAGAGTAAGTGGTCGAGGACACAAAAAATCTAGGAACTAGCCTTACCCCTCTTCTTGAGTCACCATACTCCATTCTAATTTCACCTCACCATCCCACCCTAACCCCATCACAAGCCTTCACTCCCAACTACTCTAACTTCACATTAGACCATCCACCAGATCCTCTTAAGCCTGGCTTGCATCCAGAAATAAAACCCTGGCCAAACTCGAGTCTTCTTTCCATTTTTCCATCTTTTTCCAATCACCTCATTTCCACTTCTCATCTATCCTAGGAATAAGAGGAAATTTTATTTGTTGAGGGAATTCAAGTGTACAATTATCTTCATGATATTCCTCCCACTATGCTACACACTACACCCACCTGAAAAGGTGTAAAAGACAACCCTGGGTGGGAGGTAACCCATCGTTTTCTTACTTTCCTTTTTCCTTTCTTTTCTCAGGTTTTGACCAACTTGATTTTGAACTCTCTTCACTTGGGTGATATCTTTTTCTTCCTTATGCATGCAGACATTGCATATCTTTACCATGGGGGGATGTCTTAAATTTTTTTGGTCTTTTCAAGTTTTTCAAAGCCCCAAAATACAAAAATTTCTTCTTTTGTATGAATTTTTCATTAAAATTAGAAAGTCAAAACACTTTGAGGATTTTTTCAAAACATGAGACAAAGGTTGTGACTTTATTTCAATAAAGGAACACGTGGGATTGAATCTTTAACAAAACTTAAGGACAAATCCAAGGATCCTTTGGTTAGACCTTTTAGGTCTAAAAGAAAAATTTTATATTCGATCAAGTGTACCTCCCATAGAATTCCTCCTTGACCCTTAAAGAAACCATTTGGCCCTGATTTTGTCTACCAGTTTAAAAAGTGCTCAACTTAGTTTTCAATCCAAAACTTTGAATTTCTTTTGAAGCTCAAGTGTCAAAAATTCCACATGCACAAGCCAACAAAAACAAAAATCCCAAAAATACATAAATCAATAACTTCCTATGTTTAACTTAAGGTGAAACTTTAAGCAGTTTTGATTGGATGAGTCCCTACCATGGAGAATGAGAAACTTGCCTTTGAGGTAGTGATGCCAACATGTTACCCCCTCAATGCTTGCTCCATATCTATATTCCATATCTAGATACGGATCACATAAGCACATCTAGCGGTTCAAGTGTCTCAGATGGTACTATTTTGATCAGAAATCGCAAAATTGATTGTTTTTATGTCGTATTATAGTCGCGAAATCCAATTCAAACAAAAATGAAGTAACGAGAATGTGAGTCCCAATCGATCTCAAGGAGGCATTTAAGAGCGAAATTGATTTTATTTTTCTACTTGCTTAAAATTGCAGTCCGGTAGTTAAAATTCAAATATAGGATTTGTCGGTTGCGTTGTTAACTTGTAAGACATGCGCATGAGTCAAAAATAATATAAACATGAAGGTATGAGTGTTGGTGAGCACTATCTTAACTATGCGATGGTGACCCACAGAATATTCGTTAATCGTTAAATCCTCGATATCTTCCGGAACAGACATTTTAGTTGCAACAAGATAAGAATAAAAAGCAGGCAACTGGTGATTTTATTTCCTCAAAAATATCATCATTACAATCAAATGTAGAGGAATGCTTGCATAGGAATACTTGAAAATACTATTCCAACTACCAGAAAAGTTATGCATGCATGGATCTAAGGAAGATTATGCATGCATACATCAAGGCAGAGGATTACTACTTATACTAACAGAAAATAATGCAAGAATTAATCTATGAATAACTTTAAATCTAGCTAACAGAACTCAGAACATTGGAGGTGGTCTCCAATGGTTGTGTGGCCTGAGGTGGTGGGAAGGGAAAGAGGGATGGCCAAGGTGGTCGGCCGGCCTCTTGAGAGGGTAGTAGAGGTGCTCTAGCCCTTGGATGTGAAAGTCGTGATGATGGAAGAGATGGAGCTCATGGAGAGCGTGTGCACATGAATGGAGTCCAAGAAGTAGATTTAGATGGGTCCCTTGGTCATCCATGATTGTCTTTAAATATACCAAGGGATGGCTCATCTAAAGAAGTGTTGAACTCTCTAGAAGAACTCCCATCTTGGCTGTCCAACCCATTTGAAATGTGTCTTCTTAGATCCACTTCTTATGGGTATGGTTGTGGACTCCTTGAAAGACTATTTTTAGCCTTTCAAGGTGGTGCCACTTGGAGACCATTCTAGGGAACTATAGAGTGGGCGGCCAAGTGGTGGTGGTGCTGTGTGTGTGTATGTGTGTGTGTGTGTGTGGCTAGGTGGTTTAGGTGGAGTTCTATAGGTCTAGGTGATTGGGTTTAGGTAGGTTTCTAGAAATAAGGTTATAAACCCTAAAACTAAAGTGATAACTACAATTAAACTTAGTGGATGTGTGTGTAATTGGGAGAGGAAGTTCCTAATTAAGTCAGGCTTGAGTAAATTGGACTCTCATTGAGTCCAATTACACTTGTGTTGGTTGAAGTTTGAGCTCAATTGGACTTTATGAGTCCAATTGACTAGGTGAAGTGTAATTGACTTAGATCCAAGTCAATCGGGTTTAGTGAGAACCTAATTAGGTTCTTAGAAGGGTCTTAGGGTAGTGTATTAGGCTTAGGACACCTTAATTTAGGTTCCCTAGGGTGTAGAATTGGGTTTAGGGGCTTAGGAAATCAAGATCTAGGCTTGATTTCAAAACAGTAACTGGAGAGGGGTTCCAAACATCTGATTTAGTAATCAGACAACTTATACTTCAAAATCAGAAGTCTAAGTCTCTGGTCTAGATGTCCAATGTTGAGTCAGGGTGAATTTGAGGTTCTGTCTTGGAATTCTACAGAAATTGGACGTTTGACATCTTGTCTAGACGTCCAATATTCCAGTAGAATTGGGTTCTGGCTCTGCGGGTGGTGTCTAAGGGTTATGGACATCTAGCAACCTACCTAGACATCCAGATATGGGCTGGAGTAAGGGTTTTGAGGTATTCTAGGTTAAGGTAACCTAATCTAAGGGTGGCTAGGGTTTAGGGAGGTCTTTAGGGCTATCCTAAAAGATCCTATGTTCTTCATAATTTAATTCCTACATTAAAATTCTACTAGGAAGGTAGTATACTTCTTCCCTACATTATGCCTTCATCTTTATTCCAGGACTTTTGCTCTAGCTCTAGCTTCCTCCTTTCTTTAGTTCCAGCTTCAGGCCATCTCCTAAGCTTCTCATCGCCTACAATCCAAATAATGCACTAATTAGTACATTATAACATTATTTCATGAATATCTAAGTAAAGCAGAAAAGATGCAATGTATGCTATTTATGCATGGATTACACTACAATTATGCCAAGTTCTAACTTAATTTAGGTCATTTAGGTCCTATGATTGCTGCGCAATCATACCCCCATGCCTAAATCTTACTAGTCCCTAGCAAATGCAAAACTAAATTATCTACAAATGGGTCCCTAGAGGACTGATTATTTTTATCATGTGTAGGACTAGAGATTTTTTGTCCTTTTTGTTTTCATCCTAAAATCTTGAAATCCAGACAATTGTGAAAGTGCAACTATGTAGCTTTTGCAACGGATTCGAGTGAAAAGCTGATTCACTTCTAAAGCCTGTACTTGACCCCTAGTAAAATTCTATCAAGATAGGCAAACTTCTTCTCTTGGGGTTTAACAACTACCCCGGCTTTTTGCTTAAGTAGAGAATGTTTGAGTCAAGTGGGTTTGTATTTGGTGGCTCACTCTCATTTGGTGCTACATATAGATTAGTATTATAGAATCTAGATTTCCAAATTATTAAGTGAATCAACTCAGAGAAAAGCGAGGAAAACAATGCTCTCTTTGGTTCCTTTGTATTCACTCTCTCTTTTTCTTTTCTTCTTTTTTTTTCAAGCTCACAATCTCACCAGATTTATAAGTAGAATCCATATTTGGTGATCTCACATGGCATTAACAATTCAATAGAGTTCTAATAACCCTAATACTAAGTCGAAATTCCTCAACCAATATTTGGGTGGTCAGAAATACAAAAAAGTGGGTTTAGGCCATAATTTGTGGATCTTAAATGTGTAGGTAATGTTGCCTCAATGCAAAAAACACTAAACACACTCATTTTTCTGCTTTTTCTAAAAAAAAAAATTATCTTTTTTTTATATTTATCTCTCTTTTTATATATATATATGTTTTTCTTATCTTTTTTACTTTCTCTCTCTCTCTATTTTTTTCAACATAACGCAATACAGCACACGACATATGTGAATTTTATTCAGGAGGCATTATTGGGGATTGGTAGTGTTCAAAAGGATATCTAGTGGCATATTTGGTGAAAGTGCCTACTCTCAGCACCAGGAAAGGGATGGATAGGACTATGTATTTTCTGACCTTGATATCAATACCCTCCTTCAACTAAGGATTCCGTAAACGATAGTCATAACTATTCACCTTTGTCCTAGTTTTATAAGAACTTGATCTTCGCGGATTTGCCTTATTTGGTGGCTCTCAGAAATTCGCACAAAATTTATATGTAGGAACCAATAGTGAAACTATTCCTAACTCTTAGTATCATCACATAATTATCCAGAATTCCATATTCCTTGCACTAATCTTAAAGCACAGTACCACTCTACTCCCATCTCACACTGTTTGGTGGATTTTCTGGAAGAAGGTTCGCCTAACTCCCTAACCACTATCCAAGGGTTCAGGAAAAGAAGCACTACTTCTTCTCGACAAACTAAATACATTTATCAGTTTTCACAGTGAATTCATTACAAAATCTACGTGTGAGTGTGAAAATTGTACTGGATTCCAGATTACAGGAATCAACTAAAGGATAAAATCCCTAATGAAACCTCTTGATAAAAATCTTATTTATGAATGCAATATATGTATGCAATATACAATTAACCTCTTTTAATTGTACTTTAATATTGTTCCCTTATCAGGTTACATTCAGCTTAGTCCTAATTCAGAACACAAAATGAGAGGACGAGTCGGAAGTGGCTGTTGCGGACGATTTCTAGCTCCAATGCGAGCATTGGAGGTGGAGTCGATTGTTCTTAAATTATGGACTGCTCAGAGATTTTTCTAAGTGTTGGCATAAAAATTTTCAATTTTGATGTATCCACCCCCCATGCCTAAGTTCTTGCATGTCCTCATGCATGAATATAAAGGAAATTAAATTATGACAGGGAGTAAGTGGGTAGAAATCGCCTGAAATTTCTCCTCAATTGTCGTTCAGCATAGGCCAACCTGATGATATGTAATATGCAGAGAAATAAGCAAAAAGAAAATATGCTATTTATAAAAAGGTATGTTTATATGTATAAGTTGCTGAGTTTAACACCTCCAGCTGGGCAAAACTCAATCACACGTCCTTAATGAAATTAATGACTTTGTTAGCAGGAGAAGGTTCCTAGGCCATAAATGGCTTGAGGCACTGGCCATTTACCGTAGAAACATGCACAAATTTCGGGTCCATGATTTGGATCGCCCCATTTGAGTAGGGATGAATCATAATGTACGTGCCAGTCCACATGGACTTGAGTTTTCTCGCAAAGAATTTCATAAGTGAATCGAATAACCAGACTCGCTATTTGGGTATGAATTCCTTCCTCCGAATGTGGCAGTCATGAAAGGCATTCGTCTTGTCTATATAGATTGTTGCATTCTTGTAGACCTCCCACAGAATCTCTTTTAATTCACTGAGCTAGATCTTCCTTTCATAACCTCCCTAGTTAGCGTTTTTTCGCAAGGAAAAGTTAGGGCTTTGTTGAACCCAACGTCGTAGTTGCAAAAATCGCTACTAAATAAAATTTATACCGAAACTCAAGATGATCCCCAGATTGAACACAGGGAGGCGAACGTTTGGTTTGTGAAATCCATGCTTTCGATTTTA
Source organism: Thalassia testudinum (assembly GCA_037157565.1). Classification (NCBI taxonomy): domain Eukaryota; kingdom Viridiplantae; phylum Streptophyta; class Magnoliopsida; order Alismatales; family Hydrocharitaceae; genus Thalassia; species Thalassia testudinum. The sequence continues at coordinate 16,310,648 of JAZHRO010000046.1, read as the reverse complement.
TTTGTTTTTATTGTTTTTGTCTTTTATGATTTTTTTTTATATTTTTATAAATCAAGAGATCAAGTCGACAAAATATTTATCTTACTAATCTACTTGTAAAATAAGAGGGAGAGAGAGAGAGAAACAATCACATATATTTTCAGAACAAGTGTTTGCTATAAATAATCGAGAAACTACAACTAGACTAGAAAGTGATAAAAGATAAAGGTAAGAAGAATCCCCCTCGATGGTAGCTTGGAGGATGACTCACTCTGACGTCGCCTCGAACGAATGTGGCGGGAATCTGGATGAAGAAGAACGGTGTCGAAGGAAGGAGGGCAGGATAGGATAGTGTTGCGGTGAGGATCTTCTTCTCAAAGTTGGTGAGAGGATGGCCATGGGATGCTCCACGAAGGGGGATGAGAGTCAGGAAAATAATTTGATTTTCTACTCTAGAGGAGCATCCCAGGCTTGTGACAAGCTCTCTCTAGAGCCTTGGAGGTGGTTAGGGAGAGAAAGGAAGAGATGAAGAAGAATGGGAGGGGTAGGGGTCCTTTTATAGTGAGGAGAGGATGCATTTCATACATAGGACACTTAGTGACAGCAAAGGCATCGCTGAAGCTTGCACACACCACCGCTGGCTCTTGTGCACGTGCCTCACTGGTACTGTTGCAGTTGCGCACATCACGCGCCCATGCCTCGCGCTGCCATGTCACGGGTGCGCTGGTGCACAGGCCTTTCTTGCTCTTGGCAGTGTTATAATGACTAATTCATTGTAGTATATTACAAAAAACGGTCACCAGTTTATTACAATTTATTACTCGGAATTAAAAGTTTCCCGAGGTCGAACTCAGGGAGCACATGTCATTCTAGCAACATAAAGGTTCACAATTTTGTTACAAAAAGAATAAGAGAGAGAGAGTGAGCAAAAGTTCTCTTTTTCTTGGCTTCTTCTTCTCTCTTCTTCCTTTCTTTCAGCCGGTTCTTCTCTTTCTCTTTTCCTTGCTTCTTCTTCTTCTCTCTTCTCTTCTTCTTTCTTCTTCTTTTCTTTGTTGCAGTTCTTCTTCTTTCTTCTTTCTTTTCTCTGCTGCTGCCTCTTCTTCTTTCTTCAGCGTCTTCTTCTTTCTTCAGCAGCTCTGTCCTTCTTCTTCCTTCTTCTTTTCTTTTTCTTCTCTTCTTCTCTTCCTTTTCCCTGATCCGGACGTCTGATTCTTCGAGTCGGATGCCTTATCGACGCTATTTCTACAATGCCTCCTTCTCTTATTTTCTTCTTCAGCTTCTTCCTCTTCTTCTCTTTGCTGCGGCTTCTCCTTCACCTTCTTCTCTGCTGCGGGAGCTTTGCGACTAAGTCCTCGCCGCCTGCTCTTCCTCTTCTTCTTCTTCCTCACTTGTTCCTGCACACACGCAATGCAAAACCTACCCCTACCCTTTCCCGCATCTCTCTCTCTCTGAATCTCTCTTTGGCACGCTCTCCCAGAGCCGGATAATCGGGTCGGGTCGCGTGCCCAGGTCCAGGCGCACTGGCGTGGGTGTGGTATGCGAGGAGTGCTTAGGAGTGGGGGTAATCGGGTCCTGGGTCAGGTCCGCATGGGAAGTGCCGCGGACGAGACCTGGTGGATAGGTGAGGGACCTCACCCCAGTGTTATCGGAGGCAACCAGCCTATGCGACTTTTTCCTCTTATGTGTGGGCACGTGCCCACACACTTCCGAGGTGGGACTAAAGTCCCACCTTCGTTCTCGGGTGTCTGCAGGAGGAAGAGTCAGTCTAATTGGGGTAGTGGCAGAGGCCTGCAATCCCAATTGAAGTCCTGAGTGCATGCACGAAGCCCTTCCGTGTGACCTGGGCTATAGACCTAAAGCTGAAGAGGCTTGGAGCTACTTGCAAGCTTGCTCCAAGCTTCCCGTCAATGGCGGCGAGGGTGCGAGACCTGAAACCACCAGTACGACCTTACGGCCCTGTCAGAATACTTGGCGAGCTTCGCCAGAGCACGGCGAAGACAGTGGGGGGTCGACGCGATGTGGGGAGGTCGGAGTGCACGTGCCTAGGGCACACTGTGTGCGTGAGAGTGGGTGTGTTCGGGGGGTGTTCTGGAGGTGCAGCGTGGTGAATGGAGGGCAGATTTAGTGTCAGTGAGGTGTCGCAGTGCTTAAGGGGTGATTGGTGAGGCGGATGGAGGCGTGGAGCGGTGGAAACGCCTCGCCGGAGGGTGACCGAAGATGGAGAAGGTGGCGATGGACAGTGGTGGTCGGTGGGTGGAAATAGCAAATTAAGAAGGGGGAAATAAAAGAGAGAGAAAGGGGAAGAGTTTCACCTACTTTAACTGATGAAAGGGGGGAAGGAGGCGCTCAGCGCGTGCCTGCCGACACCGGAGACGAAGATGCCCAGAGGGGGGTAACGGCGACGAGGAGGGGGTCTGGAAGACGCCAACTGGTACGACCTGACGCGGGAGGACGAGGCAGAGTGAACTCTGCTGCAGGTATGGCAGCAGAGCGACGAAGGGGAGGAGGAAGGGCCACCGGAGCCTGTGGGCGCTTGACCGTAGGAGGAGGAGACGAAGTTGGGGGGATTCCTCGGCCAAATCAGGCTTGACCAAATCAGCAGCCCCAACCGCTTCTTATAAAGGTGTTGGCGAGGAGAGGATCTCGAGGGGGCGACGTGGGGAGCTCGCCGGAGAATGGTCGGAGAGCAGACCCATTCCTCTCGTGCATTCGCACAAGAGGCATGGGCAGTTGCAGGGCAAGGGGGAGGGTCCCTACGAAAGAGGACGACGTAGGGAACCCCCCTTTCGCTTCTGAGAGCGGCCCCCATACCCTACGCAGTGCCATCCTCCGCGCAAGGTCACCGTAGGTATGGGCCGCTGTGTGGGGTGGCATAGGGACCGTTCTGCAAAGAACGAAGGAGAAGCTGGGGGGCAAAATGCAAGGGTTCAGAAAGATAAGGGTCGAAAAGTAATTCAAGAGGACCAATTTGTAAAGTAGGTCAAGATGCCCTTCCCTTAGGTCCAAATGTTGGTATAAACCTAATTTGGACCTAAAGAATCCAATGGTGAAGTATGATTTTTGGTTTGACCACGTTTGACCGATCAATTTGCACAAAAACCCAAATTAGGTCAAAAATTAGGTATGGTTCTTAATTTAGGTCAAGATAGGTTCCAAAGGCTAAATTGAAGATTCTAAACCCTAGGGAATATTTTTTCATGAATTTTAGGAGATTTATTTGATTTTTATCCTACCTGGAACCTCGTGAATTAAAGCAGGTTTGTTTCAGGGTTACAGAATGTCATTTAATTCCTAGAAGTTGCTATAACCCTTTTCGGATCAGGTCATCTCACTTTCTTTCTTATTAAGCCCATTTGACCTGTGTTTAGACCCTTAGACACCCCATCAGTGTACTGCATTGGTAAAATTGTAGTTTTACCTCTTGTGAATTATTTTATTCTTAAATTTAGAATTATCTGATTTAGGCTTTTCCGTAGGTATTGTAGGAGCTTTTGTACACTTATTTGGATCAAAATGTGCTAGTTAGGGTTCATGATGAGGCTCTCATCACGCGCGCTAGCGCTATATGTTGCTAGTGCATGCCTCTCACGTGAGCATGTCACATGCCCTTATCTGCGCGGCTGCGATCAATTTAGGATTTGGGGCGATGGTGGAATTAGAACCCGCACCCTTCTTTTGAGCTTGTCCTTTGTGACCGATGTGCTACACCTGTGAAAGTGTCGAGAAGAGAAGCTTCTGAAGCGCAGTCGAGATAGCTTCTCAGCCGTTAGATCTTGATCCAATGGCTGAGAATTGATGGCGTGGATGAAGAGGAGGCATTATGGTTGTTGCTGGACGGTTTGGATGGTCTGGATGGTGCCATTTAGACCATCCTTCTTTTGCTTGCAGAGGATGCCATGGTGCTCAGATCAAGATGAATTTCATGTTGGCAGACAACGATTGTCACTCCAGATCCATCCGTATGATCGGATTTTTCATCCGAAGCCCATAAAGATGTTGCATTGCCCCTTGGCTATTGATCTTCCACAGACTGCATAAGGTGCTACGGGATTCCGATCAAGACAATTTCAGAGGTGTTGGACTTCGATCGTTGTCCTGATCAGATCCTGATGAAGACAAATTTAATTAGGATAAAGTACCTATTTATGCATGTTCCTATGCTTAGATATGCATTCCATATTATAAATGTTGCATAGCATGCATCATTTTGCATTTAGAGTAGTCTGTATAAATTTTAGGTTAATTTCATCCTTTTATGGCTAGGAGAGAAGGAGATTTAATTCGGAGCCTTGGATTGATGATCTGACCATACAAATCTGATCAAGACGACGATCGGAGTCTAACGCGTCCGAAATCGTCTTGATCGGAGTCTTGTAGCACCTTATGCAGTCCGAGGAAGATCAACAGCCAAGGGAATAGGTGATGCAATCGGGAGCATCAAATGACAAATGCAATTGCATAGATGGATTGGGGTCGTCAATCGTAGCCCAACGGCGAGAAAATCGACTCAATCCGACTTTTGTAGCAACCCCTACAAAGAAAAGAAGATAAATGACCCAAATCGTGCCATGTGGCTTTATCCAGGCCGCCCATGGGCACGCATGCACCACTGCACGTGTGCAGCGCACGGGCGCGTGTAGCAATAGGTGCACGCAGTAGCGCAGCACGTGTAGCATGCGAAGGCAGCGAGTGCCAGCAAGCGCGCACGACACAGGTGCGCAGAGTGCGCGCGTGAGCACCGCGCATGGGGTGCATGAGCTGGAGCTTTAGTGACTCTTGCGATGGATCTTCAACGATGTTTATGGCTGTCAATAAATGTCCTATGTACGAAATGAATCCTTTCCTCCACTATAAAAGGACCCCTACCCCTTCCATTCTTCTTCATCTCTACCTATGCTACTCCCACCTACTCTAAAGATCTAGTGTAGAGTCCTATCCCTCCACCAAATACTCTACCATCCTTTCACCACATTCATAGGGAACCCTAGAGCCGTCCCCTCACCTCCATTTAGGTAGACAATCACCTCCACCTCCTCATCCCCATTCCCAGTTTGGTGAAGCTTTCCTCTACCCAGGTTCGTTCTGCGCATCATCCTCGAAGTCTAGCATCTCTCCTTTTCCGATCAAGCGCTATCGTCTCGCCAAACATTCGCTTTGGGAGATTTCCTCTTACCCTCATCTCTTTTAGTTTGTTTAGTTTATTGTTATTTTTGTATACATTATTTCTCTTCAAGAAACCAAATTTTGGCTCATCTCTCTATTCTTTTTATTGCAAGTGATTTTACCATTCTCCTAAAATACCAAAAAAACAGCAAAACCTAAAAACACCAAAAAGAAACAAATTGAAATGTAGATTTCAAGAAACAAATGTCACCTCCCCGTGTTCGACCCAAGACTCCCTTTCGAGTTTCGGTAAATTTTATTTGATAGCGAGTTTTGCAACTACAATGACGGGTTTCTCAAAACCCTAACTTTTCTTCACGAAAACTCGCTCATTAGATCTGTATGGTCAAATCGTCAATCTAAGACCCCAAAATAAATCTCCTCTCCTAGCCATAAAAGGATGCAATTAACCTAAAATTTCTACAGACTACTCTAAATGTAGAATGATGCATGCTTTGCAATATTTATAATATGTAATGCATATCTAAGCTTAGGAACATGCATAAATATGCATTTTATCCTAAATAAATGTGTCTACATCATACCCCCATGCCTATCATTTACTAGTCCCTAGCAAAATCAAACTATATGCTATGTATAAAAATAGAATTAGGATTCGATTACTTAGGCCTAAGCTTTTTATTAACGATAGAAAATTTTAACTAAGGTCCTACACTACGAAGACTCAACAATGCCCAGGTACCTGCCAAAATGTAAACCACCCAAGTGCTCGCCTTATTTGAAAAGGGAAGATACACTTTTTTCTATTTTTCTTCTTTTATAACTTTTTTTTGGATTTTTGAGTTTAGGGTTTCGGGGTAGCCTTTTACGGCTACCCAACCTACCCAAGACTCGAAAAGAACTTCAAGTTCTAAGCATCTTAACATGAAAAAGTGATAGACTCACTAGGCAACCGTTAAAATAGACCTCAAGTTTCTACGACCCTAGGTGACCTTGAGTTTCTGCATAAAGGTTTATCTTTCCGATCGGTAACTTTCTCCCTACTTTTTTTATTTTTTATGGGGTCAACACAAGGGTGAACCCAGTGCATATCTCCCTGATTTATTCTACTTCCTCGCTTCTTCCCTAAGTGTTTTGGGAATTATTTGTGCATTTTTGTGAGCTAGGCCTTGGGCAAACAACTAATGATTTGTTACCATCGACAACTTGCCAGCCATACTCCTGAGATGAAGTGTGACTTATTTATTTTTTACTTCTTTTTCTATTTTTCTTCTTTTTATTTTTTTATTATTTTTTTCTTTTTGAGTATATATATATTTTTTTCTATTTCTGAGTAGGTGGCTTTCCTGATCTAAGATTTACCTAAAGACAGTAGAAAGGGTATGGTCATGTAGCTGGGCTGTGGACAACCGACCAATGGCCTGTTACCCACAACAACTTGTCAGCCATGCTACCCTAGAAAGTTCATTAACTACCTAATTTCCATAAAAACTATCAAAACGTGAGTCGGTGCAAGTAGTGTGTAGATGCACTTAAAGTCCCCTCAAATCAGAGGGCGGGTTGATAAATTGTATACTTATCACCCCAATTTATTTACCAAATTAAATAAAATTAACTTGACGAGGACTCGAGACCAGTTCCACATTTTGGTGGACACCCAGGGTGATTAAGCTCGAAGACTTGAAGAGTCTAAGTGTTCAGGTCCTATTGTATCATTTCCTAAAGTTAACTCCTAATGCCTAAGTTCTCTTCTTCTAATTCTTTTTTTTTAAGAAAATACAAGAAATTCCATGGAGCTAACGAAATTATTTCAGAATTAAGATCCACCCCCCATGCCTAAATAATGCAATGTTCTCATTGTAAAAATAAAGACATGAAAAAAGTGAAATAAACAAAATATCACCTGAATTTCGTGAAAATACAGTAAGCTCTGCAAAGAGAGGAGTATACACACGTGCTAAATTTATTGCCTTTAGCTAGGTGTAATATACAAACAAAGAAGAGGTTAGGAATTCACAGATGCAGGCCAGAATCAGAATAAAAATATTGATCAAAGGACTCGCTAGTAGGTGTCCACAAATGTGGACCAGATTATGGTGCAGACCCATGCCCTAGGGTAAAGTGGTTCTAAGGTTCTGGATGAAAATCACCCAGAACCTGAGATTGTTGTGTTTACAGGGTCGGGCCTATGGTTTTGTGGTGTGCAACCCAAGTCTAAAATGTCAGACAATGGGTAGAGCTGGTTCAATAGGTTTGGATGTCCTTTTAAATTTCAATTCAAAAAGATAATCAATGATTTTGAGCTTGGGCTGCTCATCCTACAAATCAAAGATATCATAAGGATCCTGGTAAAAGGTTGGTGGTTTCAGGTCAATAGGAACCCTTATATCCAAAATCGTATTTCCCTCAAAAGTAGCCTCCCAAATTTTCACCTCCAAATTTCTATCCTCCAAGTTCAAGTGCTCGATTTTTGGGACCTCTAGCATATTATCACCCCAGGTGATTTACCCAAGTCTAAAAATCATGGCTAAATCAGAATTGACTTGGGTTTTGTGATTTCAAAATCATCATTATATTCTTCAGGGTGTGGAAGAGGAATGGGGCTACTAATTGTATCTTCTAGTAAATCAAGATTCGAATCCTCTAAGTTAGCCCCAATTGAATCAAATTCCTCAATTATAGAGCCATCTAATAGTTCATCAAATTTCTTACGCCCGTTTGTCTCACTAAAATCATTTTCTTTGAGCTTAAGTGAGACTTCACCTAAAGATTCTCCACCCTTAGAATAAAAGAATTCTTGATCCTCATTTATATATGTCTCAAAATTGTATGTCATTTCTTGGTCCATGGAGACATATTTTTCCTCGCTCCCTGGCTCGGGAATCTTGGGTGAGAAAATTAGTTCATTCTCAATGGGTTGCTCTAAACCAACCTGGTCATCTCCAGTCTCAGAAAATGTATCCCCCTCAATGGGCACCTAAGCAGGTTTAGACATTGGCTTTCCTGAAGGGAGTTCATCTTGAGAATCATCGCAAGATTGGACTAGGGCAACCACAAATTTCATCCTCAATCTTGATAATTTCTCAAGTAAAAACTCACCCAAGCCCTTATCCTCAATATGTTGGAGCCAATCCAATAACGAACTGTTCAAATCGTCAATCATTTGAATCAGGGGCTCCAATTCTTCATTGTGGGGTGTTGGCTAGGTTTCTAAAGATCGAATGGTGTTCCTCAAATTGGTCAACACCCTGTCTTGGACCTGGTTTACCTGAATCGAATGGTTCGATTTAGGGTTGGGTGGGTTTGGGTTAAAATTTGGGGAATCAAGAAATTGAGGTTCTTGGGGTCTTCCCTGATAGTAGGTCATTTCGGGATGTTCAACGAATGGTGGTGACCTATATTCAGCATAATCCTAGGGAGGGTAGGTGTTATAATCATCATATCCTTCGTAATTGTAGATCGGGTTGGTTTATTCATAAGAGGGTGATGATCTATAATCAGTGTAGCTTTGGGAAGGATAATAACCATAATCATGATATCCAGGGTTAGGTTCTGGACATTGAGGTTCGGAATCATATCCCCAATCAAAGTTATCGTAGCTAGAAGATGGGTATTCATAAGTATGGTCGGGATAATAATCATCTTGGGGATAAGTGGTGGTGGGAGGGTAGGATTGGAAATGTGTGTAGGATGTGGAAGGATACATAGTAAAGCAAGAGGGAAAAACAAAAGGGAGAAAGATGCCCTGCAGTTCAATCAACCAAATTTGTCCTTAGGTGGGTAGCCTAAAGACCTACAGACTCCCACAACTCGTCTTGAGATGATAGAAATGATTTGATCTACTTCTACCTGGTCAATCCAACCAGTTAGAGGGAGGGGTTGAGGAGAAGGTTCTTCCTTTAGCTTGCGCCTCCAGTTCCTTTAATACCCTCCAACCGCGGTCGTTTGATGCTACTCCCCTAGCTAGACATCAGATGGACCAATAAAAATAGATTAATCGAAAAAAATCTCAATTGGAGTCCCAAAGAGCGAGTTAATCCATAAGGCCAACGACTACTCAATTTTAATTAGGCTTGGGATGATTGTGCTCTTGGAATGTGATTGACCCTTTAGATAAGTTGTGCCTTTAATTATCAGTTAATATGTGTGTGTGCACAACCAAGGTTTGAAAACAAGATTATTTAAGATGTGTCTTTTAGGGTTTAACCTTGTTTAGTAGCTTTTAAGATTTAATCTTTAGGTTCGTTCAATCAGGTTCAATAGAACACTTCAAATTTTGAAAACAACGGTGATGATATATGATATTTCCATATTTATTTATGTTAATTAATGCCTAAATAATATTAATCTAAGGATTATTTGGGTTAGATTACATTTAGTTAAGGTTAGATTAGTCATTTTAGGTTATTTTGTAAATAATGTATATTTATGAATTTTTATGTAATTTTTCTCGCAATTGTATATGGTACCTTGATATGCTTATTTTCATATGTATAAATACAAAATTTCATGTTGATTGGAGTAAGATTGGTTAGATTTTATGAATTGAACTCAATTGGGAAAGGATTAATCTAATAATTAAACATATTTCCTAACCCAATTAACCCTTTTACCTAACCTACACGTAACCGTAATAGCCTACACGTAATTCTCATGCCCACCTTACCACTGAAAATCCCACTCTTATTTTCCTAAATTCCCAAACAAACCCATACAATTTCCAACTTATCCCCTACGTACCTCCCGATCCCATGCACTCGCCCGCGTCAAACCCCCTCCTCTCAATTTAAAAAAAAAAACACCCCACGTCTAATATCCCATCCAATAAATACCAACACCAGAAAAACCCACGGCAAATTCCTATTCCCATGTGAAAATACCACCGAACGCCACAACAACCCAAACAAATCCCACTCCCACCCATGCAAAACACCCACGTAACGTCCCCCTGCACAAATCCCATATCCCACCCACGGCCTCCACCAAATCCCAATCCAACGCCCACCGAACTACCCACACCTATCCCCTACGAAATCATAAAACCCATGCAACAAATTCCATCGTATCTCTCCACCACTTATTTATTCTCCCACCCAAAATAAAACAGAAGATAATAAAAAAATAATAAAAAGCTTCCATTCGTATACATCCCCCAACCTATTTATCATCCTCCAGTTATTTAATTCATAATATTCCTATCATTTAATCATAGTCATCCATTACCCAACCTTTTGAACTTAGACCTTTCATTTATTCCCAACAAAAATCTAACTTATCCTATCACTTAACCTTTAATCCTAACCCTTGCTCCTTAACCTATTAATCCTAGCCATCCAACTTAGTGATCTTAGGTAACCTAAACCAACCAATAGGAAGCCTCACTATTTCCTATAAATACACCTAGCCACCCCCCTTGGAATCATATCTCCTACTTAGAATTTCCTACCTCCACATAGTCTTTACTACTAGTGCTAGTCTACACCAACTCTGGTGGTTCTGGAGGGTGCGCTTTCGCATCTGCATCAACATCAACGGTTTGGACTTCGCCTTAGAAGCCCATAATTTTTGCATTTTTCTAGTCTAATTCTAGTTGTAGTAATCGAGTTCTAGTTATAATTTTCTAAACATTCCTCTAGTTGCAATACTACTTTTATCTGTGCTAAACTCTCATCTTATTCAATAAAGTTCTAGTTATTTTTCAACTTACCTTCAATTTGTATGCATTCCAGTAGTAGTATATTATAGTTCTAGTAGTTGCATGCTATTAGATTTAGTATTAGTTCTAATAATAATCCTACTTGATACATAATTCTAATTTTAATTAGGAAAGCGATTGTAATCTATTTGTCTCCATGCAAACAACTCGACCTCCCATATTTTTATTCGAAAACCCTTACGAGTTCAATTTCATTTACAAATTTAAGAGTTTCTAACGTGATTATACTACGACGAAAGTGTATTTTACGCAGTCACATCCTCTTTCATAATAATATATTCCTCTAAAAATCAGAAAAAATTTGGAGTGCCTAGTTAGTTCCTAAAAATCAACCCTATGGGGCAAACTACTGATGAATCACTTTTATATTAAGTGATGCGACTCAAACAGCTCAATCAATTGGTCTATTGCATTACTTAATTAAGCCACATAATTGTTTAACCTATTCAAATTTTCTACTCACTTATTTGTGTGTTGAATTAAGGTGTACTAGATCCACAGGTTAGATTCTGGTTAATTGGTATAATCAAGGTAGAGTGGTACGTCTTAGGTCAAGAGTTGTGGGTGTTTAATGTGTATAACTTTCGGTTAAATCCCACAAGAGAAGAGTTTTTTTTTTTTTAATTTATGCAGGTGGGTGAGGTGAGGTGAAGTGATAATCAAACAATCAGATTTATTCTAGGGTTTATAAAAGCACCTAGGTTGATTTGAGTTTGAGTTATTAGGTGGTGGAATGAAAATCTAATGGGTAGGGGTGGTGGGATACACTTACAAAACCTTCAACTGCACTTTACTCCGATCTATTCCGCTTTGGCTCACCTTGGAAGGGTACTTGTAATCACAGAAAGAAAGGAACAAAGTGAGCTAAAGAGTTAAGTAAGGTGGAAAAATGCGAGAAAAACCAAAGAGCGTTGCCTTCCTAGCAACAGGGCCAAAATGGCTAGCATGTTTTCGTAAGGAAAAGTTAGGGTTTTGGAGAACCTGTCATCGTAGTCGCAAAAATCGCTACCAGATAAAATTTATACCGAAACTCAAGATGAGCCATGGGTCCAACACAAGGGAGGCGAATGTTTGGTTTGTGAAATGCGCACTTTCAATTTTATTTGTTTTTGTTGTTTTTGTCTTTTGTGAATTTTTTTTTTTGTATTTTTATAAAGCAAGAGATCAGGTCAACAAAATATTTATCTTACTAATATACTTGCAAAATAAGAGGGAGAGAGAGAAACAATCACATATATTTTCAAAACAAGTGTTTACTACAAATAACAGAGAAACTACAACCAAACTAGAAAGTGATAAAAGATAAAGGTGAGAAGAATCCCCCTCGATGGTCGCTTGGAGGACGATTCACTCTGACATTGCCCCAAACGAATGTGGCAGGAAGCTGGACGAAGAAGAACGGCATCGGAGAAAGGAGGGCGGGACAGGACGGCATCGCGGCGAGGATCTTCTTCCCGAAGGTGGTGAGAGGACGACCACGAGATGCTCCATGAAGGGGGATGAGTGGCGAGAAAACAATTTGATTTTCTACTCTATAGGAGCATCTCGGGCTTGGGACAAGCTCTCTCTAGAGCCTTGGAGGTGGTGAGGGAGAGAAAGGAATAGATAAAGAAGAATGGGAGGGGTAGGGGCCCTTTTATGGTGGCAAAGAGGATGCATTTCGTACATAGGACATTTAGTGATAGAAAAGGCATCGTTGAAGCTTGTTCACACCACCATTGGGGCTCGCACATGAACCTCACTGGCACTGCTGCCGCTGTGTGCCCACGCTGGCGCTATGCACTACTGGTGGATGCCTCTAGCACATGCGTGTCACGTGCCCTTGTCCGTGCAGCTGCGTTCAATTAAGGATTTGAGGGGGGTGGCGGAATTCGAACCCGTGCCCTCCCTCTGAGAGCGTCCTTCACGACTAACGTGCTGCACCCGTGAGAATGTCGAGAAGAGAAGCTTCTGAAGCGCAGTAGAGGCGGCTTCTCAGCCGTTGGATCTTGATCCAACGGCTGAGAATTGATGGCGCGGTTGAAGAGGAGGCGTTGTGGTTGCTACTGATTAGTTTGGATGGTCTGGAAGATGGTCCAAATGGCGCCATGTGGTGCCATCTAGACCGTCCATCTTCTTTTGCTTGCGATGGATGCCACAACACTTGAATCAAGATGATTTTCACATTAGGTGGACTGCGATCATCTCTTCGGATCCATTCGTATGATCGGATTTTTCATTCGAATCCTGTAAAGATGTTGCATTGCCTCCTGGCCATTAATCTTCCTTAGACTGCTTAAGGTGCTACGGGATTCCGATCAGGACGATTTTGGAGGTATTGGACTTCAATCGTCATCCTGATCAAATCCGTATGGTTGGATCATCAATCCGAAGTCTCAAAATAAATCTCCTTCTCTCCTTGCCATAAAAGAATGCAATTAACCTAAAATTTATACAGACTACTGTAAATGTAGAATGATGCATGCTATGCAATATTTATAATATGGAATGCATAACTAAGCTTAGGAATATGCATAAATAGGCATTTTATCCTAAATAAATGTGTCTTCATCACTCCCACATTGAGGTTAAAATTACACTTTTGCACTGCCCAAAAGGCGCGGTGCTCCAGCTCAACAGGAAGTTGATAGGCCTTTCCATATACCATACGATATGGTGACATTCCGAGTTGTACCTTGTATGTGATCCAATATGCCCAGAGTGCATCGATTAATCTATCAGATCAGTCCTTCCTATCTGGTCTTACCGTCTTCTAGAGAATCAGTTTAATTTGACAGTTAGACACTTCAGCCTGCCCATTGTTCTGCGAATGATACGGGGTGGCATACGATGATGTAGCCTGTATTTTTTTAAAAATGACCTAAAATGGGCATGAATGAAGTGGCTACCCCCGTTGCTAATCAGAGCGTGGGGTATGTCAAATCTTGCAAAAATATATTCCAGTACAAAAGAAATGACGGTCTTATGATCATCCCGTCTCGCTGGGATGGCTTCGACCCACTTCGAGACATAATCAACAACAAGAAGTATGTACTCGAAGCCATGTGAATTCAGGAAAGGGCCCATGAAATCAATGCCCCAAACATCGAACACTTCTACAACCAAAATGGGTTGGAAAGGCATCATGTCTCTCTTGGTCATAGAACCAACCGACTAGCATCATTTGCAATACTTGGCAAAATCGTGTGTATCTTTAAAGCCAGAAAAATCTCAACTGCAAAATCTTTACAGTTGTTTTTCAGCCCGAGAAATAACCACCACAGGCTTCACTGTGCAAACGGATAACACGCTTGAGATTTCAGAGTATGGGTTGCACCACCTGATGATCTGATTGGGTCCAATGCGGAAGAGCAAGGGTCATCCCAGAAATAGAATTTGGCCTCAGAAATAAATTTGAATTTCTGGTCCTTGGAAAAATTTGCGGGAATCTTGCTTGTGACAAGATAATTCGCGATATCTGCATACCAAGGAGACTCGACAGAATGGATTGCCAAAGGAGACTCATATGGGAATTGGTCTGAAATGGGCAGGGAATAAGGGATGTGGGCTGGGTTTAATCTAGATAAGTGATCTGCCATAACATTTTGTGCTCCAGTTTTGTCTCGTATTTCGACATCAAATTCTTGCAAGGGAAGGATCCATCTGATGAGACGAGGTTTGGCATCCTTCTTTGCCAACAAATGTCGAAGGGTGAAAATTATCACTTTGGCCCTAAGCAACTATGATCGAAATTTCTCCAACCTAAATGCTACTGCTAACAGTTCTTTTTTAGTGACAATATAATTATGCTAAGCCCCATTCAACGTCTTGCTAGTGTAGTGATGGAAACACCATCATGAGCCCTAACTAGCTCATTTTGACCCAATGAAGAGAATAAATGCTCCTACATAACCAACTGAAGGTCATAATTCACTGCATAACCTTTCTGAGAGAAACACAAGAAACTTAGGGTAAAACTGTAATTTTACCAATGCAATACAACCACGGGTTTTCTCAAGGGCTAAACAAATGTTAAATGGTCTTAATAAGATAACAAGTGGGTTGGATTTGATAGAAAAGGGTTTGTGAGTGTTCTGTGAATTAAATGACTTTTGAAATCCTAAAAACAAACCCACTTACTTAAACAAGGTTATGGTCAAGATAAAATTCACCTAAATCCTCTAAAAATCATGGAAAAATATTCTCTAGGGTTTAGTACCTTCAAATTGACCATCAAAATCCATCTTGACCTAAATGGAGTCTCAAACAGACATTTACCCTAATTTAAGTTTTTACATAAATTACCCAGTCAAACGTGGTCAAAACCAAAATCCAACTTCACCATTGGATTCCTTGGGTCCAAATTAGGTTTGTACCAAAATTTAGACCTAAGGGGAACTCATCTTGATCTAGTTTGCAAAAAGGTCCTATCTGATTACATTTATACCCCTAACTTTCAAAAACCCTTACAAATAGCCTCCTATCTTTCTCATCATCTTCACAAGTAGGTCCCTCCACCATTATCGTGGAGGAATCCTACTTCGGCAACCTTTGAAAGGAGGTTTCTCCTTGATTGCTTGGAGAATCTCCTCCAAAATTGGAAGGGAGATTCTCTGAGAAATTCCCTCCAATATGAACCTGGTTAGATGTCCTAATTCTCTCCCAATCTCTCATGTGAACGCATGAGAGATTTGGGTTTAATGAAAGCTTCCATCTCTGACGAGTTTTCTTTGCTTGGAAGCCAACAAAACCCTCTCTGAAGACCTATTTAAGAAGCCCCAGATCCAACCGATTTTCCTCAGCTTAAAATTAGGCTGGTTCCACCTCCATTCCTCTCTCCCCTCCGGTCGCAACCCTCTGTAAGCTTCGGCGGCCTCCCCCTAGCTCCTTCGTCACCCAACCACAATACCAGTGGCAGGGTTATCTCCACCACCATCCTCCATGTCGCGCAATACCGGTCGACGTCATCCCTGCCTCGTCTTTGCCGCCGCCTCTTCTACAAAGGATTTGTCTTCCCCACGTCCAACAACCATACCGACATGGGTTCTCTATCCCTTTTCATCCCTTAGAGTAAACACTTAGGTCCCTTCTATCTCACACTTTCCTTCCCTCTCTCTACTTCCCAAAATCAACCACCGACGCTACTAACCACCGTCACATCCTCCATCTCTGGTGACTCCTCCGACAAGGTGCTCCCATCGCTATGCCCCTCCATCCACCTCGTCAACCACCCTACAACCTCCGCTTCACTTCCCTAATCACTTCCCCTCACTCCATTCACTCCATCGACCACCCAAACATCTCCCGAACATACCCACTCACACGCACACAGTGTGCCCTAGGCATGCACCCATAGGCACTGCCACGCCATGCCAACACTCCCATCACATCTGCCATGCTCCGGCGACGCTCCCTGAACGATTTGACAGGGCCAAAAGGCCGTTCTCTTGATTTCAAGTGGCAGGCCCCATCTGCCATTGTTGCCGAGCTTGAAGCAAGCTTGAGGTTTCTCCAGGTCCTGTTACGTCCTAGAGATAGCCCCAGGCTGTGCGGACTTAAGGCGTTCAGGCATCCAAGCCCTCATGCAAAGGCTCCAGAAGTCGCAGCCTTACCAATTCGGCCGTACACCCTACTGCTACAGTGCACGAAAGGAAGGTGGGACATTTCGTCCCACCTCGGAAACGGAAGGGTGCTTTCATGTGCATAAATTGAAAAAGTGCAGAAGGCTCTTCTCCTCTAACACTTAGGGTGAGGTCCTCCTCCCCCCTTTCACCGAACTCGTCCGCAGCACTACCCACACAGACCTGGCCGACCCAACTACCTGACCTGAGTTCACTCCTCGCTCACCACACATGCCGGTGGGCCTGGACCCAGGTATGCGTTAGGTCCGATTACCCGACAAGCGAAGGCTCTAGGAGAGCGAGACTGAAATAGAAAGAGAGAAAGAGAGAGGAGAGCTATGTGGGGTTAGGGGGTTTTTGCCCTAGAGAGTTTCTCTCCAACACTTAGCCAATTCAGAGGAAGAAGAGGAGGTTAGGCAGAAGAAGAGAAGAAGAGAAAGAGAAGGACCTCAGAGAAGGACCTTAGAAAAGATAAAAGGCTGAGAAAGAGAAAGAGAAGGATCATAGAAGAAGAAGAAAAGGAAGAAGAGAAAGAAGAAAATGCTGAAGGTAGAAGAAGAAGAAGAGGAAAGGCAGAATCAGAGAAATCAAAAGAAGGGCACTATAGCACAAGTCATTTAAGACGTCTGATTGCAAAATCAGACGTCTGAATTCCTATTTCTTTCTTCAGTCAATTTGAGTAACTATTATTTTGTCTACAATTATTTTTACTTTTCATATACTCATATGCTCTACATTCTTAATTAATTTTTGAGTAATATTATGTGTTCAATTTGCATTAATTGCTAAGTTTAGTGTCTGAATTCCATTTGCTCCCTATGTTCTACCTCGAAATCTTTTCGAGTAATAAAATTATATATGTTTTGAACGCTATTTCAGCTGTACTACAACGCAACACTTTTTAAACCCCGACTTAGCGTGATAAACACGTAGTATATTGCAAAAGGTTGTCGCTTCCGACGTTGGCCTAAATAGCTTCGACGGCGAAATCAGAGGCATCGCACATCATCTTGAAATTGAGAGACCAATCGGGTGGTTGGAGAATCGGAGAGTTAGAGATAGCGCTTCACAAGGTCTTGAAGGCACCAAGACATGAGGCATTAAAATCAAATGGAACATCTGCTACCAGAAGATTCGTCAATAGGCGTGCGATTTTCAAGAAATCAAGTATAAATCTCCGGTAAAACCCAACGTGACCCAAGAATGATCTGATCTATTTAATTTAGCTAGGTGGAGGTAATCGGGATATAATTTTTGAGTTAGCTCGGTCAACCTCGAGTCCATTGGATGAGATCCTATGTCCTAGTACAATGCCATCCTCACCATGAAATGACTTTTTTCCCATGAGAGTACTAGGTTTACTTCAATGCACCATTTCAGGATCTTGGTGAGGTTATCAAGACAAGATGAAAAGTCATCTCTGAAAATGGAGAAATCATCCATAAACACTTCCACATAATCCCCAATCATGTCAAAGAAAATGGCTGACATGCGCAGAACGCATTTGTTTAATATGTCATTGTAGTATGCGTTTGCGACGTCGGTTTTAATTTAAGATGTGGAATTTGGTGAGTCCAAGTGTCGAATACGAGGAGGCGTGAAATCATATTAGTTTGTTGCTTTAGTTGTCACAGGACTGTTTAGTTTGCTTACTTGTGAGAAAATGAGAGAGAGAGAGAGAGTAGGGTTAGAGATAAACTGTTTTATTTCCTCCAAAGCAGGTTTGAGATAAACTCAACAAAACGTTTATTACCTCCAGCTGGGTGAAGCTCCGTGTCAACCCTCAACGAGGGTGACTACTTCCTTTGGGGGAACCCAGGCAAGATAATGTTTTAATCTTTGGCTGTTTACTGTGAAGGTTTGCCCAGTGTTAGGATCTACAATTTCAACCACCCCATTGGGAAAAGGTTTGACCACCTGATATGGTCCTATCCATTTTGATCTCAGCTTCCCAGGGAAAAGTTTAAGTCTTGCATCAAAAAGCCAGACTTGCTAATTGGGCTCGAAGGTTTTCCTATGAAAGTGTCTGTCGTGGACGGCTTTCATCTTTTCTTTGTAAATTCGATTATTCTCATAAGCGTACCGACGGATTTCCTCGAGCTCGGAGAGTTGGAGCGTCCTTTGAGCTCCGGCCAACTGGGAATCTATATTGAACTGTTTAACAGCCCAGTATGCCCGGTGTTCCAACTCAACCAGAAGGTGGCAAGCCTTGCCAAAGACCAATCGATAAGGTGACATGCCTATCGGGGTCCTAAAAGTGGTCTTGTATGCCCAAAGGGCATCATCCAATCGTGTGGACCAATCCTTTCGGTCAGGTCTCACGATCTTTTATAGAATATTCTCGATCTGTCTATTAGAGACCTCAATTTGCCCATTTGTTTGCGGGTGATATGGGGTGGCAATGCGGTGAGTAACCCCGTATTTTCTAAGTAGGGCACAGAATTGGGCATGAATAAAGTGACTCCCACCATCATTGATCATGGCTTTCGGTATCCCAAACCGAGAGAAGATGTTTTGCTTAACAAAGTCCATGATAGCCTTATGGTTACATCTTCGGGTGGCTACAACTTCGATCTACTTTGAGACATAGTCCATTGAGACTAATATGTACTTGTAGCTGTTGGGTGGCAAGAAGAGACCCATAAAATCGATGCCCCAAATATCAAAATTTTGACAATCAAAATGGGCTAAAGGGACATCATATCCTTTCTAGTCATAGTCCCTAATGTCTGGCACCGAGAGCAAGTCTTGGCGAAATTTTGTGCATCCTTGAATAAGGATGACTAGTAAAATTCGTACTGCAAAACCTTTGCAGTCGTTTGCTTCCCAGAGAAGTGACCACCACAGACTTAGTCGTGACAAAAGGACAACACACTTTGGACTTCCTCTTCAGGAATACACCTCCTAATGATCTCGTCAGCACAGAGTCTAAACAGCATAGGATCATCCCAGAAATAGTGCTTGGCTTCAACCAAGAACTTATCCCGTTATTGTCTGACCAGCCGTGCGGAGTCTGTCCTACTACCAGATAGTTGACTAAGTCTGCATACCAGGGTAGCTTTCTTCCTTGCATGGCTAGAAGTTGTTCATCAGGGAAGGTGTTAGTCAAAGGTAATGAGGAACCGATGTGGTCCAAGTGAAGTTTGGACAAGTGATCGGCTACAACGTTTTTGGACTCGACTTTGTCACATATTTCCAAGTCAAATTCCTGCAAGAGCAGGATCCATCGGATGAACCTGGGTTTAGCATCCTTTTTGACCAACAAATGCCAAATAGCCGAGTGGTCGGTGTAAACCGTCACGTGGGATCCCAGAAGATATGATCGAAACTTTTCTAATCCAAAGACTATGGCGAGCAATTCTTTTTCTGTGATGGTGTAATTCTGTTGAGCCTCATCCAACATTTTGCTCACGTAGTAGATCACCACGGGTTTCTTCTCTCTTCTTTGTCCTAGGACTGCGCCGATGGCAAAATCAGATGCATCGCACATTATCTCAAAGTCCTGCGACCAATCTGGGGGTTGTAAAATAGGTGCAATGGAGACTGTTTCCCTAAGCATGTTGTAAGCCTTGATGCAATCAGGTGTCATGTGAAAAAGGGCATTGTTGGATAGAAGGTCAGTGAAGGGCTTAGAAAGTTTGGAAAAATTCTTAATAATAGAAGCCAACATGTCCCAGGAAAGATCGGATTTTCTTGACCGAGCTAGGGGGTGGAAGTTTGGAAATTAAATCAACCTTAGCTCGATCCACTTCGATGCCCCTATGTGAGATGATGTGACCGAGGACAATCCCTTCCTGAACCATGAAATGGTTCTTTTCCCAGCTTAAAACCAAGTTGACCTTGATACATCGCTCCAGGATCTTCTCCAAGTTATTAAGACAATGGTCGAATGAGTTCTCGAACACGGAGAAATCATCCATAAAATCCTCCAGGTATTCATCCACCATCTCTGAAAAAATGGCTAGCATGCAACGCTGAAAGGTCGCGGGTGTGTTGCATAACTCAAATGGGATACGACGGAATGCGAACGTACCATACGGGCAAGTGAATGTGGTCTTCTCTTGATCCTCTGGTGCAATAGCAACTTGGTTGTATCCTGAATATCCATCGAAGAAGCAAAAGTATTTCTGCCCTGCCAATCGCTCGAGAATCTGGTCAATGAATGGTAGAGGGAAATGATCTTTCTTGGTAGCCTCATTAAGCTTCCTATAGTCGATGCATACCCGCCATACGATAGCGGTGCGAGTAGGGATGGATTCGCCTTAGTCATTGGTGACCACTATGAGCTTGGCTTTCTTGGGTACCACTTGAGTGGGGCTCACCCAAGGGCTATCGAAAATTGGGTAAATGATACCTGCATCAAGCCACTTGATTATTTCTTTTTTAATGACCTCTCGCATATTCGAGTTCAATTGCTTTTGCATCTAGCGAGAAGGTCGATCCCCACCTTCCAAATAGATCTTGTGAGTGTAATAGGTAAGGCTAATTCCCCTTAAGTTAGAAATTGTCCACCCAATGGCTGCCCAATGTTCAAAGAGGGTTGTAGTCAACCTAAGTTCTTGATCTCTAGTCAAATGGGCATTGATAATCACAGGGAAGGTCTGGTCAGGTCCTAGGAAGACATACTTGAGATTATCGGGCAAAAGCTTTAGTTCAGGTGTAGATGGGACAACATTTGATGGGTAGGGGAAAGGCGGGAGTTGATCAACATCAATATCCTCGAATGGAGGTTACTGGAGGTAATCAGCTCTACACAGGTCAACCTCCACAGGCTGGAGTGGGTCAGGGTAGTCATCAACTGGTTGAGTCAAATGGTTTGCTGAAGAGCTAAGAGTGAAGCATTCTTCAACCAGAGGTTCCATGAGATCGTGCTCCTCAACCCAGCCACAATCAAAAGACTTAGTCGCCGTGAAGATATCCAATTGCATCTTCTTGTCTCCAAAGGCGATTTCCATGCATCTCGTGTTGCAATCAATGTTCGCCTTAGCCGTAGCTAAGAAGAGTCTGCCTAGGATGATGGGTGTGTTTTGTAGCTGTTCGGGGACTTCCATGTCGATGACCAAAAATTCGACCGGGAAGTAGAAGTCCTTGACTCGAACAATTACGTCCTCGACAACCCCTTTCGGGGTTTTCACATATCATCAGCTAATTGGATAGTCACAGGTGTGGGTTTCAATTCCCAAATCCAAACTGGTGATAAAGGGTAGTCAGGATCAGGTTGATTGAGGCACCTAAGTCTAAGAGTGCTCTATCAAATGTCATGTCCCTGATATTACAAGAAATTAAGGGCGCTCTTGGGTTAGTTCGTTTGGGAGGCAGGCTGCTCAATATCACTGAACTAGCTTGTTCTGAGAGCACTACCTTCCTAGGTGCTTGGGTTTTTAGCTTATGCTTAGGCATACAGACATCCTTCAAGAACTTAGTGTAAGCTAGGATATGCTTGATTGCTTCGAGGAGCGAAATATTAATCTGGACTTGTTTAAAAATCTCCAACAGCTCCTCATTCTCAACTACAGCTTTCTTTATCTTCCTTTTCTCCAAGGCCTCAGGGTAAGGTGTTTGGGTTTGAATCAGGTCAGTCTCCAGGTCCTTGGGTTCCTCCCACTCATCCTCAGAATTGGGTATCTCAAGAAGTGAGGTCACGAGAGGGGTGATGAGAGGCTCATCAGCGCTTCTAATTACCCCCAATTAACTAGTTTCCCTAGTTAATTAGCTAGGAATATGTAAATATATAGGTTAATTATTGAATAAGGGATAAATCATTAAATGACCTTAAAATAAATTAAAAATGATACATTATTAGCCAATTAATATTATTAATAATTTAATTAATAAATTGACTCAAAATATCATTAACTATTTACCTAATTAATGTGTTAATTAACTTCAGCATAACTTATATCTAAGTATGTAATAACTTAAGTAACTTTACTTAATTAAATAAATTAAGCTAAAAAGGTCAAAAACATAAATCCAAGGTGTAAATATAATATTTGTCTAATTTATAATCATATATAAAAATTTGAAAAAAATTTAAATTAAAATAAGCATTGAAAACCTTAGTTTACGTTTTAATCCCTACGTTTTATTTCAATCGAGTCCTTATTCACGTAGGTCCTTAGTTTTCCTTGCAGTCAGGTCCCTATAAACATCTTCTTCCTCTTCATTTATTCTTCAGCCTCTTCGACGGCTGACGACAGGAGGTGTCTACACCCGTCGATCACCGTCCATCTGTCGTCCGCCCATCCTTGCCAAGCTCCTGGAGCTTGCGCTCACCGCCCCCTTTTCATCCATCGGTCTGGATGATGCTACAATCCTATTTAGGGTTTAAAGTTAACCTCGCCAGCGTCAGAGAAGACACCAATGGTTACTTCACACCTAGACTCCTTTCCGTCCAAATTCACCCTCCTCCACAGCTGTCGCAACCTATAAATACCCCTCCACCTCTCCAATTTCAAGAGGTTAGCTCCCTTCCCTCTTCCCCCCACTGAGCTAGCAGATGGGCTATTCGCTCCACATCCGACGACCTTCCTCCACTTTCACCGTCTTCCTCCGATCGTCTTCACTTGTTCCTGATCTCCGCCGTCGCCCACTGAGTCTTCTAACGCAATACCGACGTTGGACTTCATCTCTGCGCTACACCTACACCCGCTGGACTTCTTCCTCCACCCCTCTGATTTCCTCCTCCATTAAGATCCTTCGACGGAGACTCTCTGGCCCCTTCGTCCAGGTAACAGTATGTTAGGTAAGTTAGAGTAATTAGAGTAGTTAATTAGGTAGTTTAGTTAGAATTAATGTTAGATTTTTCGTCATCTTCCTCAGCTCCAGCGAGCTCTTTGAGCTTGACTAGAGCATTCTTTTGTCCTTTTATTTCACTGATCACCTTCCTTAATCTTCCATGATCATCTCTGACATTTTAATTCCTTGATTTTAACACCTAATCGCCTAATCCATCTCTACCTTCACCGGCTACTTCCGCTGTCCATGGCGAAGGTAACCGAGGCCAATTCACCTCCACTGGGGCTCTCCATCACTTAGTCATCATCTATGGACCCCAATCTTCACTTTAATTTGACTTAAAATCACCTAAAACTAAAATGCCTAAAATTCATTCAACCTCCTGAGTTTGCTGTCAATGCCAGCTCAGGAGGAGTTCCTCCATCAAATTATCCATCTGTACACCTTCGCCACACTCCACTGACATGTTCTCTCTACTCAATTGAGTGAGAGAACTTGTCCTGAGTTCCAGCGAACTCATGTCACAATCCTTATGAATACAATGCATAACTTTCAGTTTAATCATTAATTAAGTGAACTATTAAGTTCCTGAGGTTCCTTGTGACCTCAAGAAACCGTTCATATCTTCCATGGCTTGTTTTAATGATCCATACACATGTATAGCCATTGTCTAGACTCACCGGAGCTCTGGCGAGCTCCGGCGAGTCAAAAAGTTGTCTTCAACCTATAGAACTTCCTGAGAAGCTCCAGATTGCATAATTGAGGTTTAATGATCATTCTGTAGTATTTACTTTGAAGTTTTAAAGTCTGGAGCTAGATCTAGACCTTTGTCTTCTCCCACTCCGGCAGAGTTGGAGAAGACTGTTCATTAGGGTTAAGCTTGATTTTAGAGGCCTAGAAGCATCAAGAGGATGCCCTGAGGTCAGATTTGAAGATCTTTCATTTAGAAAAGCCTTAGTTTGTTATGTCAAACAAACTAACTTTAGAACTCAAGTGACAGACCTGAAACCCTAGGTTTCTTGGTTGAAACTTCTTTGTGAGACCCTAAATCTATTCCTGAGGATAAATAGAGTTGAATTGAGGTGTTAATTTCATCTGGAAAAGCTTAATGAAGAAAGTCAATTTTTGAGGTTCAGTGGTCAAACTTAGGTCTAATTGAATGATTTAAGTTTCAATTAGAGGAATTAATGAGTTTAAATGATTTCTGGGATGATTATAAATGATTTAAGATTGATTTGGATGAGTTTTATTTAGAGTTTCAGATGAATCAAACTTCTGTACAATTTGGGTTCACTTGAACCCAAAACTGACTTTAGTGCTTTTCTGACGAGATTCAAATGTAAATGCTACCAATATGGATTCTTCACAACCTTTAGAGGTTGTTTAATTTGATTTAGTTGCCCTTTAGCTATCTGACAAGCTTTTCAGAGCTCAAACTGAAGCTCTTAAGCTCCTGCTTGAAGCTTTTAAGCTTCTTCACCTTCTAGTAGCTTCTTAGAACCTTTTCTCTACACCATTAGGAGCAGAGTCAACTCTTGAATCTATTCAGAACCTTATCTAAGGTCAAAGAGCCTTTCTGTAGGTCCTTAAACCTATGTATCTTCACTGCAGGCCAAAATAGCCGTGACAACCTCCAACTTTCACCCTTCAAATCGAAGGGCTAATTCTGTTCTTAGCATCAAATTGATGTTGCAATCCTGTAGTACTCCTTCAGAGCTTTCCACCGAGCTATTGCTTGCTCGATTTGAAGCTCTAAGCCAGCCAGCGTCTCCAGCCAAAGTTTGGCCTAGAGGGGACAAAGTTAGTCCCACAATGGAAAAACGTGAGCGCACGCCTTAGGATAAATGCAAAAAGTGATACGGCTTGTCCAGTCATCAACGCTGGGCGCATAAAGAGCATGTGTGTGTGTATGGGTGTGTGTGGTGCACGTGCCCGGGTGTGTGTGCGCCTATGGGCATGTGAGCATGGGCCCGTGAGCAGGCATGTGTGTGGGCCTAGGAGTCAGGTGATGTGCATGTGATGATTTAAACCGAAAATAAACCACCTAATGTGAACTAGGCTTGGACATAGTAGGGTCTGATCCCACCCTAAGAGGGGTGCTGTGTCTCCCCGATCGGTCCGAGTCGCCCATAATAAAACCAATTTTCGGTTCAATGTGGTTCATACGCATAGTTAAGTTGTTGAAAAGAAAAGGAAAGAAATGAAGGTTAAGAGACTTAAGGAATTCAGAAGAAGAGGAGAAGAGCTCGAGAAAGCTAAAGGGAGAAGTAAAGAAAGAATAAAGGAAAAGAGAGAGAGAGAGAAAGAGATGACAGAAGAGAAGATGAGAAGGCTGAAGATAGAAGAAGAAAGATAAATGGAAAATTAAGAGTTTTAGACTTCTGATAGTTTAAAGCTTATTTTTAAGACATCTAATTTTGTATTTTACTTCAATATAATTTCTTTTTTTGCTTAATTGATGAATAAGACACTTGTACTTAATCGAATTTCTTTTTCTTGCCTTAATCTTTTGTAAATGAAATGAAATTAGCAGAAATAAACATGTTTACTTGCTTTTAATAATTGATCACATGTGTAAATATGTTTTTCTTATGGAATGTTGCATGTCTTTTAATTGAATATCCTTTGTGCAAAATTCATGTCCTTAAAGTAATATAATTATAATTCTAATTGATTAAGTAATTAGTAACCTATATTTAGAATTAAATTAAGTTATGCCTCCCAGTGAACGACCTAGACTCAACCAATTAAAAAAGAATTAAAAATCTAAAATGTTAGGTTAGCTTGACCCTATACTACACAACCGACATTAAATCAAGTTAACCTAAGTTGCTTTCTCTTACATTTAATTAAGCCTAAATAACTTAATTAACTGTGTTGAGGAATAAACTTAACAAGGGGTCGGCCATTTGGGGTCCTAGGTTTTAGTGCAGCTTCTCAAGGTAACCGCATTGGCCTTGGCATTGGGACCATGGGTAGATCCTTGAGAAGAAGAGGAAGAAGAAGCACCAAACCCAGGGGGTGTTTGTGGGGCTTGCTGGACCATGTAGGCATGCCCAAGATTGGCTTGGAACCCTTGAGAATTGGGGCTTCTATTGATCACATTTCGTGGGTTCGGTTGTGGTTGAGAAGGAAGGGATCCCTGTTGTTTGCAATCCAATAACTGCCTCAACTATCCCTTCACTAATGCCATTTCCTCCTAATGTTTCTGATTCATATTAGCCATCATTTTTATCAACGTGTCCATTTGTGGGGGAGGGGTCGCCCTATTCTGATTATAGGGTGGTCTAACCGGTGGACCTTACTGATAGGAGGGGGTTTAGCCTGGGTTGGTTCTAGAATTGTTTCAGTTTTTGGTTCGTCCAAGCAAAATTCGAGTGATTATGCCATTCAGCATTGTAGGTGTTGGAGAAAGGGTCAGGTTTGGAGTAACCTTGGATGGCTTTGACATCTTCAAAGATAGAAGGTGCCGAGGGGGAGGGGAGGGAGTAATCAGGGTTTGAGGGAGCAAAGGTCCCTCCCTAAAACATGGTCAGGGGTTGTTCCAGGTGTATCTGGTTCATTGGCTGCACCAAATCTACATCGTGAGCTCCCTTTGCTAAGGAAAGGGTCTGTAGTGGCTTTCTGGTTTGGTTCAACAGCTCATTAATCTTTTTGTCCACCAACTCAACTCGATCCAACTTTTTGGCTATAATGTCCATGTCAACCATTCCAGAATTGGCTTGCACTTCATAGATCCCACCACGGGGTTGACTGGATCGATTAAACTAGGTCATGGAGGCATTGTTGAGCAAATTCTTACTCATGGACTCAAAGAGTTCGAGCACGCTCTCTTCATCTTTGTTCAAAAAGTTGCCTCTACATGAGGCATCAACAAAGTTCCTAAGGTTGCTATCCAGACCATGGTAGAAGATCTGGGCCAATTGCCACCTTGGAACCTCATGGTGTGGGCATTTCCTCAACAATTCATTAAATCTTTCCCATGCCTCATGGAATTGTTCCCCACCTTATAGTGTAAATGTGGTAATGGCTCTTCTGAGGGTATTGGTTTTACCTATGGGGAAAAATTTCTTCAAGAATGCATGCCTCAATTCCTCCTAGATGGAGATGGGTCTACCTAAGGTTCTAAGCCAGTAGATGCTTTGTCTTTTAGGGAGAAAGGGAACATCTTAATCAAAACAATGTCCAAGCTGATGTTCCTGGGTTCCACAGTTCGAGCGATCCAATCTAGGTCCTCAAGGTGTTGGAAGGGATCCTCATTTGAGCTCCTATGAAAGTGGCTCTGAATTAAACTCAGGACATTAGGTTTCAGCTCAAAATCATCTCCCCCTTTGGGAACCCTAAGATGTGGCTCGATCCGGATAGCAGACGGATCGTAAAAATCACGGAGAGGCCTAGGTTGGCCCTCAGGGGGTTGTGGTGGGTTAGGTGGGTTTAGTGGGGGTTTCCCCTGAGGGTTTTGCAATCGATGTATGGCTTGCATGATGGTTTGGATCTGTTGTTGTTGAAGTTGGTGGTTGGTAGAAATCTGGGCCTGAATAATGGCCATAACATTGGGTTGAGGTTGGTCCTCAACTTCATCAATTCTTGGTTCAGCCATTTCCCTTGTAAAATCAAGTCTCCTCCTGATTTCCCTATCTAAAACAAATAGCTCAGGATGCAGTGATCGTCTCCCATGCATACACTAGAGAAGAACAGGGAGGGATGCGGAGAGAGACAGGTGCGAGAAGTGTGTGCACAAACAAGCAAGCAAGTTTAGTCGTTATAGTGTATACCTTAGGTGACCTAGAAGCCTCAAAGGGAATGATCAGATCTGTAAGCACTTAACCACCCTTCCCGATGTTAATCTGGCCAGGTTGATTACGAGAGGATTGAAGGGAAGGTTCTTCCTTTGGCTTTTGCTGCCGGTTCCGTAGACCCCACAACCATGGTCGTTTGACACTTCCGCAGCCTAGACACCAGATTCTACAAAGGGAATGAAGGCTAAGTGCCTAGCAAACCTAATCACACCTTCAAGACTTAGACTAGTCCTGCCTAAGGAATGTCTACTCCATTTTAATGAGGACTAGGTTAGTGCTTGTGCTCAAGATATGTGATGAGGTGTTGTTTGGGGTTGTGCCTCTTAGTTAACCGATTTGAGCGTGTGTGTGCACTTAATAAAACACGATTTTCAAGGAAGGATTTTAGGATGTGGTGTCTTTTAATGATTTGTCTTTACTTTAATACTTTTTAGGGTTAAAGTTCCTTAATGTTTTCAAACAAGGTTCAAGTGGGCACATAAGGTTTTGCACACAACGGGCGAAAGTCAATTCCCTTTAGAACGATGTGGCCCTAGAAAAATAACCCTAGTGTATTCACTCTAGTGTTTATGAAATTCTACCAGGTGAGTTGATTTTAATTATGGTGACTGGTGCGGCCCAAGTCAAGTTATGTTGGCTTCACAAACACCACTCAAAAGAAAGAAGAACACTCCAAAAAGATTATCTCTTCAAGAATGTTAGAGTGTATTTATTTTTTAAGTTGGGTGATGAGTTTGGAATGTAGGTCAAGTAGCCATTCATTGCACCAATTTTAGATTTTTATATTTTTTTATTTTTTTTTTAGGCAAGCAAATAATCAATTGGTGGAGTAATACTCACAACCGTCTTCACAGCACTTCACTCTTGGTCCACTGTCTTGGATCGCACTCCTCCATCGCCCAAGCGTCGAGTTCATGCAACCAATTAAGTAGAGAGAGCAAAATGAGTTAGAAGGTGTGAATACAAATGCGGGATAAAAGCAACAAAAGAAATCCGTTGCCTCCCAGGCAACGATGCCAAAAACTGATGTGCGCGGAACGCATTTGTTTAATTATGCCATTGTAGTATGCATTCGCGATGTTGATTTTAATTTAAGATGTCAAATTTGGTCAATCCAAGTGTCGAATACGAGGAGGCGTGAAATCAGATTAATTTGTTGCTTTAGTTGTCACAAGAATGTTTGGTTTGCTTGCTTGCGAGAAAACAAGAGAGAGAGAGAGTAGGGTTAGAGATTGTGTTTAAAACTTAACAATAATTCTAAGAGGATGTGAGTTATGATATATGAAACATCATCAACATATAGCATGCGATTAGAGTTTGTTTACAACTATAACAATAGATGAAAGCTTAAACAAGTGCAACATAAAACTAAAGTAAAGAGAGTCCGAGGAGGAAGCAAGGCAGCCACGGCGGTGAAGGGAGGCTCCGTCGGCGGCTTGACAACTCTGGGGTGGGTATGGAGTGTTTAGTGGAGCTAGGAGAAGGCTAGTGTTGCATGGAGAGTGTGTAGATAACTTTTTACGGCTACCCATCCCACCCATAACTCGAAAAAGACTCTAAGTGCTAAGCATCTTGATGTGAAGATTGTGATAAACTCACTCAACGGTAATTAAAATAGACTTTGGGTTTCTACGCCACTAGGTGACCTTAAAAGAAAATGCTTGCCTAAAGGTATATCTATCCAATCGGTAGCTTTCTCCCTACTTTTATTTTGAGTGAGGTCAACACAAGGGTGTTTCTAGTGTATATCTCCCCAGATTGCTCTACTTCCCTGCTTCTTCCATAAGTGTTTTGGGTTTTTTCATGCATTTAGTGAGCTAGGTTCTAGATAACTGGTCCATGGGTTGTTACCCACGACCACTTGCCAGCCATACTCGTGAGGTGAAGTGTGGCTTATTTAGTTGTTTCTTTTTTCTTATTTTTCTATTTTTTTTTCTATTTCTCCCCTTTTTTTTTACTTTTTCTTTTGTTGTTTCAATAGGTGGCTTCCCTAATCTAAGATTTACCTAGAGGCAATAAAAGAGAATGGTCTTATGGTTGGGCTCTGGACAACCGGCCAATGGGCTATTACCTACGACAACTTGCCAGCCATACCACCCTAGAAGGTTCATTAGCTACCCAATTTTTGTTAGAATCTCCAAGGAGTGAGTCAGTGCAAAAATGTGTGCAGATGCTTAGACTAAAAGTCCCTCCGAGTCAGAGGGCGAGTTGATAAGTCGTAAACTTATCACCTTTCTTTATTGATCAAATTAATGTAAATTAAGGTTGTGAGGATTCAGGGCTAAATCTACATTTTAGTGGACACCAGAGCTGATTAAGCCTAAAGGCCTGAAAAGTCTAGGTGTTTCAGGTTCTTCTCGTATTATTTTCCACAGTTGACAAGCTCCTAAGGCCTAAGTTTTCCTTCCTAATTTTTTTTATATATAATTCAGGCTGAAAATATAAACTCAAAGAATGCAAATTACCACCAACTAACGTGCGTGGAATGCGTTTGTTTAATTATGCCATTGTAGTATGCGTTCATGACATCGGTTTTAATTTAAGATGTGGAATTTGGTGAGTCTAAGTGTCGAACACGAGGAGGCGTGAAATCAAATTAGTTTGTTGCTTTAGTTGTCACAGGAATGTTTGGTTTGCTTGCTTGCGAGAAAACGAGAGAGAGAGAGAGAGAGAGTAGGTGATGGGAACACTATCATGAGCCATAACTAGCTCATTTTGATCTAATTAAGTCAGTAAATTCTCCTACATAACTGCCAGAGAGCCATAATTCATTGCAAACACATTCTTAGGGAGAGATAAGAAACCAGGGTTAAAACTGTAATTTTACCATCATAACTTGAATACAATACAACCATGAGTTTTCTTAGGGGTAAATTAAGAGTCAAATGGTCTTCAAAGGATAACAAGTGGGTTAGAACAGACAGAAAAGGGTTTTCGCGTGTTTTGATAATTAAATGACTTTTGAAATCCTAAAAATAGACCCGCTTAATTAACTGAGGTTGTGGTTAGGATAAAATTCACCTAAACCCTCTAAAAATCATAGAAAAATATTTTCTAGGGTTTGGTACCTTCAAATTGACCATCAGAACCCATTTTGACCCAAAACAGAGTCTCAGACAAACATTTACTCTAATTTAAGTTTTTGCATAAATTACCCAGTCAAACGAGGTCAAAACCAAAATCCAACTTCACCATTTGATTCCTTAGATCCAAATTAGATTTGTATGAAAATTTAGGTCCAATCTGATATTGTTTCGACTTAGTTTGCACTTTGGTCCAAGTTTGACTTTCCTTATCTCCAATAGCCCCTTAGCTTTTGAACTTCTTACAAAAAACCCCCAACTTCTTCGTCTTCTTCACAAAAAGGCCCCCACCGTAGAGAAATCCTATTCCTAAAGCTCCGAAGACAATCAACCAAGGATTTCTCCTTGATTGATTGATGAAACTTCCCCAAATTTGAATTGGAGATTCCTCTTGAAATTCTCTTTCAATCAGACCGAGTCTTGACCTTCAATTCTTTCCCAATCTCTCATGCGAACGCATGAGAGATTTGGGTATCAAAAAGTTTCCAACTCCGAAAACCTTCTAAGCTTGGGATGTTTGCTTCCCAAGCTCTAAGCACCCTTTAACGGCCTATATAAGAATCCCCAAGGTAGACCATTCAGGGTAAGCTCGATTTCGACCAAATCTTCCCTAAATTCCTTTCTCCTAACCCGGCCAAAAGGCTCCTCGAGCTCCGGCGATCCCCTTTGACCTCTCTCGTCGTCTGTCCGCAATACCAACGGCAGATTCATTTTCCTTACCTTCCTCCGTGCCATGTCGTACCAACGGGCGTCTCTCCCTCCATCTTCCTTGCCGTTTCCTTCTCACCGGAGTCACCTTTGTCTCCAGCGTCAGCCATACCATAACCGACATTGCTTCTGCCTCTCTTCACTAGCCAATCACCTAGATAAGTTTCATAGTTCCTACTCCCTTTACACACCAACCGCACTTCATTTAGACTGCCACATCACACTGACCACCCTCTTCGTCCTCCGCTCCAACCACTCCTCTAGCGAAGTGTTTCCACATCTACGCACCTCCACCCACCTCACCAACAAGCCCAAAACCTCTACCTTACCTTCCCGCACAAAACCCCTCTCCTATTTTACCCTCTCACTCATCCAAACTCACCCCCGAACAACCCACCTTTCCGTCGTCGTTCCCAACCTCGCCCGACCACTACACCTACTCCCATCCTACAAAACCACCACCACCATGTTCCTCATCCACCAACGATCCTCTAGAGCATTTTATCTGGGGCTTTTAGCCCATTTTCATGCTTTCAGGTACACAGGTCTCTGCCGCCATTACCGAAGCTTCGACCGAAGCTTAGAGCTTACTTCAGCACCTTTAGCTCTAGGCATTGTCCCCAATTCATGCGGAATCACCCTAGGAGTCTGAGTGAACCAGCAATTAGAGCCATTGTCAGCCATCTTGCGTGAATTGAACGAAGACAATGCAGTAGCTGTGCACGTAGATGGAGGCGGTGGGATAGTCCCACATCAGGCGCTGACAGAAGCATAGAGGTGCATAAATTGAATTTGTGTCTAGGGCTTATCACCTCAGACACAAGGGGTGAGGTCCCTCACACCCATCATGTGCCTCATCCACGACCTCTCCTCCGTGGACCTGGTACACCCGACCTGCCTAAGCCTTCACTCCTCGCTCACCACCCACTACCGGTTAGTCTGGACTCGGGTATGCACTTGATCCGAATACCTGGTACTGTAGAAGGCTCTAAGAGAGCGTGACCCAGAGGGAGAAAGAGAGAGAGCACGCGGGGGCAAGGGGGGTTTTGCTCTGAGAAGGTTTGGGCTGACACTTAGCCAAATTTGAGGAACCTTCCCCCTCTGCTTGAAGAAGAAGAGTTAAAGAAGAAAGAGAGTTGTACAGAGAAGAAAGGCAAGAAGAAGAGGAGAAGACCTGAGCCAAAAGAAGACCTCAGAAAAAGAAAGAAGGCCTCAAAAGAAAGAAGGAAGAAGAGAAAGAGAGCAGCAGAGAAAAGAGACCCTTGAGTCTCTAGGAAGCACTGTAGAACCAGCTGTTTAAGCCGTCTGATACAAGCCTAGATCATCTGATTGCATATATTTGAGGCTTTATTGATACTGTTGATTTAGTTGCTATTTGTAAGGGGTAATTGGTGATTCAAAGCACCATTTTACTCCATTCTTTTTGCACATTGATACCTGACATTATTATTGTTGCAATCTCTTATATTTTTTATTCAAATTGTGATCTTGAGTTTGAAATTGCCATATTGCTCCCTATGTTCAACCTCGAACTTTCATTCGAGTAATAAATATTATTTGTTTTCAAAGAGATTTTGACTATACTACAATGCAGTTTTTAAAACCTCGATTTCGCTTACGAATAGTAGGGTTAGAGATCGTGTTTAAAACTTGACAATAATTCTAAGAGGATGTGAACTATGATATATGAAACATCATCGACATATAGCATGAGATTAGAGTTTGTTTACAACTATAACAATAGATGAAAGCTTAAACAAGTGTAGCATAAAACTAAAGTAAAGAGAGTGCGAGGACGAGGCAAAGCGGCCATGGCAGTGGAGGGAGGCTCCGTCGGCGGCTTGACAACTCCGGGGTGAGTATGGAGTGTTTGGTGGAGCTAAGAGAAGGCTAGTGTTGCATGGAGAGTGTGTGTTAATTCAATTCCCTTGAATGGGGTGGTTGAGGAGGTTTATATAGAGAAAAGGGGTTTCCAAACTAAGGGTTTTAGCGACATCTGGGACGTTGCTAAAACCATTCCAGAAATGTTGGTGAAGCCCCTCGCCTACTAGTCCAAGCACGCATGCATGCTTCCTTCCCCCGTGCGATCCATGTGTGCATCATGTGGGTCATTCGATGGATAATTGGACAGTCGAGATTTTGTGTGGGCACGCGCTGTGGATCGTGCTACGAGCTCTGAGAGCATGCCTCACGTGTGATCACGCGCATGAGAGCACGCTGTGTAGCTTCCATCTACACGATTCAATGTTGATTGGACGGCCTGAATCACCCGCGATGTGCACTAGGGTGTGATTTAGGATGCAGCGGGAGTCAAACGCTCGCCGCTGCTTGCGAGTGCGAGCGTTTGACCGCTGTGCTGCCTCCTCGAATTGGTGCAACGGCGAAATCAGGCGCAAGCGATATCGACAGTTGGATGGAGATCCAACGGTCAGATTTTGAAGTTCTTTGGATGCGCTAGGGATGCGGTGCGGTGCTGAGCTCGCAAATCCTCAATCGTCCGATGAGAGATGTGCAGTTGAGATCGTGCGATGAAGAGAGAGGGCGATGGATGCGAGCAGGCATGCGCCACGTGGCTCGTTATGGGCCGTTGATCATCAGATCAACGACCAGAACTTCTTGGGCTGGTCGAGGGAGCTCTGGATGTTGGATTTAAATGATTTCAAGTCCGTTGGACTCCATTCGTCGATCTGAATCCATCCATGCAGTCAGATTGCTCATCTGAGGCCTATTTCAACATGCACTTGTACATATGGCCATTAAACATTGATTTATAAGCAATCTTAATTCGTGACGCATGTAGTGCTCCCATACCCATTATGGTGTGTTATTAGTGCACATATATCCTCAAGATAAACCCTGGTTGATGGAATTATCATCATTGAATGCAGAGTTATCAATGGACGACTCATGTCTTGGGTCGAACCATTTCTGCAATTCGACTCAAGTCCACCATATGCTGGAAAGGATCCTAATTCGAGTTCCCATAGAAATAATTCTGGATTAGAATGATCACATTGGACTTCAACTCGAACGCGCCTCTGCCTACAGGAATCCGAACTTGAGGTACAAGAATCGGTGCTACCGGATCGTAGAAATCTCGTAGCTTTTCTCCTTGGGGTGGATGCTGCATTTTATCCAATGTCATCAAAATTCTATCAATATTCTACTGATATCGTTCCTCTATTTCAACGACCCTAGCTTCTAGGTGCGCCATTGGGTCTAGATTCGTTAGATCCTGACTAGGTTCGGGTCCAAGGTTAGCCATCTCAGCTAAATGAGTGGAAGAAGAAGGATGGGAAGAAGGTCCCGGCAATGCG
Source organism: Thalassia testudinum (assembly GCA_037157565.1). Taxonomy (NCBI): domain Eukaryota; kingdom Viridiplantae; phylum Streptophyta; class Magnoliopsida; order Alismatales; family Hydrocharitaceae; genus Thalassia; species Thalassia testudinum. The sequence goes on along the minus strand of JAZHRO010000046.1, from coordinate 16,275,584 downwards.
ATGAATTGCCTTCGCCTCCTTGGGATTGTCTCCCAAGGTCCAACTAGTTGAGGTCTAAGTGACCTCCTCCCTTGCATACACCAATCGACTCAGGGTTAGTGCAGCTATGCCAAACAAGGCTAAGGCCTTGTCAATCAAGTGGTCCTTATTATTGGGTGACTAGATTTTTTGTTAAGTTTCTAATTTATGAAGAAAAATTTGTTATAAAATCGACTGAAAGTAATCAAAATCCCCAAAGCTAACCCAGCCAATTTGTACGAGAGGACTAAGGGGAAGGTTCTTCCTTTGGCTTTCGCCTCCAGTTCCTTTGTACCCCTTAGATGCGATCGTTTGATACTGTCCCACAGATTTTGCTAAGTGTTCGGATAGGGCAGTTGTGATGACCCAACAGTTCGATAACAAATGTAGTTTGATTAATGTATTTTATGCAATTTTTGTTTAACCTTTTTCTTCAAATTGGGGTTTTGGTGAATGGTCAACAAGGTGACCTAGCTCACTAGCTAGCCACTAGACTTGATTAAGTATAGGCTAATCAAGTGTGATCTCTAAATTGTAACCCTAAAAGTTGAGTCCTAGGGTTTATGCAATAGACTAAGTGTTCAGGCAAACCACAATTCAAGTTAAAACTATTCTCTATAGCACAATTTAAATCCAAATGATTTCAAATTTGACAGGTAGATTCCTTTTTCAATTATCTTTTTAGAGAATATTTCTTTGAAATATTTACTATTTCAGGAAAATAAATACGAACTTTTCACTGTCAAAGGGTCAAATCTGGAATTTTGACCTCTTGTCGATTTTTCAATTTGAAACAGTATCAATTTAACTTCAAAAATTCAGAAACAATATGGAAATGAAAGCTAGTTTAATAACCTTTCAAACCCCACCATTTTTAGTCAAATCTGATTCTTGTGTTGTTCGGAATTGCTTTTCGAAATTCAAAAATTTTCGGATATGAGTTATTTTGACCTCCTTGTATTTCACGAATTTTCAAAAATTCCACGATTCAAATTTTTCAAATGAATGATGTCATTTGAAAGATGATTTCAAAATAAAGCTTATGTCAAAATTTCATAATTTTTGGCTTAGAAACTATTCAACAATTGAATTTTTAAATCGTAATAAAAACGTAGCCAAATTTCAAGGAAGGGTAAAAAGGCTTTTCAAAGGGTTGAAGTTAAAAAATGAGCTTTTTTCACCAAAACATGTTTTTTTTCAATTTTGCAAATTTTTTTTCAAAATTTTTTCCAAAACTTTTTTTTCTTTTTTTTTCAAACAAATCTAACCTTAAGATTCACAACAAACCTAAGTCTAAAACCTAAAGTTTTATTTTTGTTTTTACACGAAAATATGTAGATTTTTTTCTTTTTATTTTTTAGAAATCAAATCTACCTAGGGTTCAAAGGAAAATCAAAAACTAAGATCAAGATGTGCACCTGATTTCGTCAACTGCATCTGATGAGTGCGTAGAATCCATTTGTCTTGTTCCTGCACATCTAAAGAAAGTAAAAGTAGATGTGTCAAAGTTAAGCTAAAAAATCAGAAATCAAAATCGCATTGCTTCCCCGGCAACAATGCCATTTGTTTTGATCGGAAATCACAAAATTGATTATTTTTATGTCGTGGTATAGTCGCAAAATCCAATTCAAATAAAAATAAAGTAACAAGATGATGAGTTCTGATCGATCTCAAGGAGGCGTTTAAGAGCGAAATTGATTTGATTTTTCTACTTGCTTAAAATTGTAGTCTGGTATTTAAAATACGAATATAAGATTTGATGGTTGCGTTGTTAACTATTAAGACATGCGCATGAGTCGAAAATAATATAAACGTGAAGGTATGAGTATCGGTGTGCACTATCTTAACTATGCAATGGCGACCAACAAAATATTCATTAATCGTTAAATCCTCAATATCTTCTGGAACAAACATTTTATTTGCAACAATATAAGAATATAAAGCAGGCAACTGATGATTGCAATACAGATAGATGAATTAGATATCAGGCAACTGGTGATTTCATTTCCTCAAAAATATCATCATTACAATCAAATGTTGAGGAATGCTTGTATAGGAAAGCTTGAAAATACTATTCTAACTATCAGAAAAGTTATGCATGCATGGATCTAAGGAAGATTACGCATGCATACATTAAGGCAGAGGATTACTACCTATAGTAATAGAAAATAATGCAAGAATTAATCTATGAAGAACTTTAAATCTAGCTAATAGAACACAGAACATTGGAGGTGGTCTCCAATGGTTGTGTGGCCTGAGGTTGTGGGAAGGGAAAGAGGGATGGCCAAGGTGGTTGGCTGGCCTCTTAAGAGGGTGGTGGAGGTGCTCTAGCCCTTGGACGTGAAGATGGTGATGATGGAAGTGATGGAGCTCATGGAGAGTGTGTGCACATGAATGGAGTCCAAGAACTAGATTTAGATGGGTCCCTTAGCCATCGATGATGGTCTTTAAATATACCAAGGGATGGCTCATCTAGAGAAGTGTGAAACTCTCTAAAAGAGCTCCCATCTTGGCCGTCCAACCCATTTGAAATGGGTCTTCTTAGATCCACTTCTTATGGGTATGGTTGTGGACTCCTTGAAAGACTATTTTTAGTCTTTCAAGGTGGCGCCACATGGAGACCATTCTAGAGAACTCTATAGTGGGTGGCCAAGTGGTGGTGGTGGTGGTGGTGGGGTGTGTGTGTGTGTGTGCATGTGTGCGTAGTATGTGGGTGTGTCTAGGTGGTTTAGGTCAAGTCCTATAGGTCTAGCTGGTTGGGTTTAGGTAGGTTTCTAGAAATAGGGTTGTAAACCCTAATACTAAAGTGATTGCTGCAATTAAACTTATCCCAAGTTTAATTGAGTGGTTGTGTGTGTAATTGGGAGAGGAAGTTCCCAATTAGGTTAGGCTTGAGTAAATTGGACTCTCATTGAGTCCAATTAGATTTGTGTTGGTTGAGGTTTGAGCTCAATTGGACTTTATGAGTCCAATTGAATAGGTGAAGTGTAATTGACTTAGATCCAAGTCAATTGGGTTTAGTGATAACCTAATTAGGTTCTTAGGAGGGTCTTAGGGTAGTGTATTAGGCTTAGGGCACCTTAATTTAGGTTCCCTAAGGTGTAGAATTGGGTTTAGGGGCTTAGGAAATCAAGATCTAGGCTTGATTTCAAAAACAGTAACTGGAGAGGGGTTATAGACGTTTGATTTAGTAATCAGACGACTTATACATCAAAATCAAAAGTCCAAGTCTCTAGTCTGGACATCCAATGTTGAGTCAGGGTGAATTTGAGGTTCTGTCTTGGAATTCTGTAGAAATTGGACGTATGACATCTTGCTTGGACATCTAATATTCCAGTAGAATTGGGTTCTCGCTCTACAAGTGGTGTTTAAGGGTCCTGGACATCCAGCAACCTACCTGGACATCTAGATATGGGCTAGAGTAAGTGTTTTGAGATATTCTAGGTTAAGGTGACCTAATCTAAGGGTGGCTAAGGTTTAGGGATGTCTCTAGGGCTATCCTAAGGCTAGGAAAGATCCTATGTTCTTCATAATTGAATTGCTACATTAAAATTCTACTAGTAAGGTAGTGGATCTCTTCCCTACATTATGTCTTCATCATTATTCTAGGGCTTCTGCTCTAGCTCTGTTGCAGCTCTAGCTTCCTTCTTTCTTCAGTTCCAGCTTCAAGCCATCTCCTGAGCTTCTTACTGACTAGAATCCAATTAATGCACTAACAGTACATTATAACATTATTTCATGAATATCTAAGTAAAGCAGAAAAGATGCAATGTATGCTTTGCATGAATTACACTACAATTATGACAAGTTCTGACTTAATTTAGGTCATTTAAGTCTTATAATTGTTGCACAATTAGGTACTGTCTCAAAGTATCGAAGCAATAGCCTGGATTCATTAGGAGTTCCTCTCAAGGTACCACAAGATGTTGGGTTGTAGGGCTCTTGGAGGTGTCTTGGATGGTGCTTTGATAGCATTGGAGCAAGAGCTTCCTTAAGGATCAGTAACTGGGACAAGGATTCTGACATAATTCTTTTAAGGTTAATCTGAGGTTAAGTATAGGGGAGACAATAACAAAAACATCAAAAAAAAAATGTTGGCCATTCACAAAGCACTGACCCTTGATTCTTTCATTGTCACACAAATTCTAAACCAATTTCTTAGGTTAAGGAAATTTTTTCTGCGAAAACAGTTGACGGGATAATTGGAATCTGATAGGGTAAATTTGTCGACTTCTTGGGAAGATACGCAGATCCTATTTTATGCTAACCCTTGGATCCAAGGATAAATCCTGATGTTTTTCTTAAACAATTCATGTACCTCCCTTACTTTTCAATCAACCAAAGTCCCATAAAAGTGTTTTCCTCAAAAACAAAAAAATTAGTTTTTCCTAATACCATTTTGTAAAACAAGTTTTGCTAAGGGACTAGCAAAAAGATAAGCATGAGGGTGTGATAAACACCAGTATATCATCATTCTTAACCTAAAAATCACATCTAGTTCCTAGGTTTTCCACATTACATTATGGTATTAGGTTGCATTTAATCATTTCATAGTTTAGGCATGCATTGCATTGTTTTCCCCTTATTTTTTATTTTCATACATTTCATGTCATTGTCAGGGATGACCAGTGAAGATCACCTAAACATTGGCAATGTGAAAGACAGACTATCAAGAAGAAGATGGAACCCATTCCAACTGGATCTCAGCTCAATCCAGCTCACCTCAATTGGATTCTAGCTCAACCCAACTCACTCTAGCTCCACACAACTCATGGTAGCTCTACTTGACCAAGTTTAGCTACTACTCCTCAACAAGCTAAGCTTGGTCAGCTGAAGAGTCCTCAACCAACTAAGGTCAGCTCAATTCCAGCTAACGAAGACTCAACCTAGCTCAACACAGTTGAGCTTAGCTCCAAAATCTAAGCTAGCTAGTTTATATAACTAGCTAGAGAGAGTCTTCTAGTAGATCAAATCTAGCTCATCTAGTTGAGTCCATCTCAACTTAGATCACCCTACTTAGCTTAGCAGCTCAAAGAACTAGCTAGCTAAGCTAGTAGCTGAGCTCAGAGAAGACCCTCTTCAGCACATTACCAGGTCCATGAAGCTACATGTAGCTCAAGCTCCCTCCTCTCAACTTAACCCTAGCTCCCTCACTACTCCTCTACTAGTTATGCTAGCCTAGCTAGCTTAGCTAAGCTCCACCTCACCTCTACTCCATGGCCGACCTCTAAACTCCATCCTCCTCATCCTTTAGTGCCAACATCACCAACCACCACCACACTTGGCAACCCTTCAAGGGTGGCGCCAAAACAAGGCACCCTTTCATCACATAACCACCCACAACCACCACCTAGTTGCCACCTAAACACCTTTAGACACTCCTTCAATTTGGCACCAACATAGCCTTCCATCACCACCTTCCATTCACCATCAAATCCAATCCCAACCATCCCTTTTTGCGCCAACTTCTAAAACCTATAGTTGGCACCAACATAATCTAACCCAACCCTAACCTACCTTCTCCACAACTCCTCACTTGGCCCCAAAAGACCTCCACCGTTCATCCCACAACCACTATTAACGGGGAGAAATTGGGTTTTAAAAGATGTTCATTGCAGTATAAACGAAATCGCCTTGAAAACAAATAAGAAGTTTTTATTACTCGAAAACCTAAGTATCCGAGGTCTAACACAGAGTGCAAATGGAATCTATACACTAATCTCAATAATGTAATTTGAATACTTAAATCTACTCGAAATCTAATTCAAAACATAATGCAAGAGTTTATGAATTAAAATGTAGCAAAAATAGAAGAGAAACTAAGAGGAATAGAATAAAAAGGTTTCTTTTCTTGGCTCTCTTCTTTAGCTTCTTCTTTCTTCTCTCTTTTCTTCATCTTCTTTCTTCTCTTTTACCTCTGGCTCTTTCTTTCTTTGACTTTCTCTACCCTTAGCTCTTCTTCCTTCTCTTGCCTTGGTAAATTCGCTGCCTTTCTTCTTCTTCTGTTCTTTGGCCTTCTTCTTCCTTCTTTCCTTCTTTGACTTTGATTTGTTTCTTTCTTCTTTCTTCCTTCTCCTTCCTTCTTCTCTATTTTGTGCTTCTGCTTTTGCCTTCTGACTTTGGCCTCTTTCCTTAGCTCTCTTCCTTTGGTTTTTCTTCTTCAGCCACACCTCTACTACAGTACTTCTCCTTCCCTTGGCTTCTACCTTCCATCTTCTTCCTTTTCCTTCCTTGCTACCTTCTCTTCTTCTTTTCTTCAGCCTCAGCCCTTGGCCTTTGCTTTTCCTCCGTGGCTTCCTTAGCTTCCTTACGGCTGCAGCTTCAGCCTCCTCTTCCTTCTTCCCTATGCACGCACACGAGAGCAAAACCTATCCCCTACCCTCCCCACGTCACTCTCTCTCCGGTTCGCTCTCCCAGAGCCGAGTAATCGAGTCGGGTTTCGCGTGCCCAAGTCCAAGCGCACCGACGTGGTGTAGTGCGCGAGGAGTGCTAGGTAAACGGGTCGGGTACCAAGTCCGCGTGGGTGTGCGTCATGGATGAGGCGGGGGCGTGGTCGAGGGACCTCACCCCGTGTACTGGAGGTGAAGAGCTAGAAACACAAATTCAATTTATCCTACGCACCTGTGCTGAGCATTTCCGAGGTGGGACTAAAGTCCCACACGCTTCTGCTGGCGCGCCCGCAGGAGATGTTCCTTCAATTGCCACTGCTATGATCTCTCTCAAAGCCAATTACCTGGCTGGGTGTATGCACGAGTCCAACCCGCACCTCCTAGAGCGCAGCACCTGGAGCGAAGCGCCTGGGTTAAGCTTGCAAGCTCCTTTGAGCTGTCGCTAATGGCGACGGAGGGGTCAGACCTGCAGTCACTGAATACAACCTTTTGGCCCCATTAAAGAGCATGGGGAGCTTCGCCGCATCAAGGCGAAGGTGCCTAGGTGGGTGGCTGGCTGCGGGGTGACCTAGGTGTGCGTGCCTAGGTCGCTCTGTGGCCGTGTTTATGGGTGTGTTCGGTGGCGTGTGTGGAGGTGTTGGCGGTCGATGGAAGGGAGGATGATGCTCAGTGGGTGATGGAGAAGGTGATGAGGTGTCTGGCGAAGCGTGTGGAGGCGCAGAGCGGTGGAAGCACCTTCGCCGGTGGTCGACCGGAGATGGAGAAGGTGGTGGTGGTCTGCGACGTCGAGGGGTTGAAAACAATAATAGAGATAGGGGAAATAAAGAGGAGAGGGAGAGAATGAGTTCTAACCTAACTATGTGGACGAAGGGGGATAGGAAGCAGGCGGCTCGTACCTGCCGCCGTCGGAGAGGAAGATGTCCAGAGGAGGGAGAACGGTGACGACGATGGGGCTGGAGACGCATGCGCAGGTATGGTGCAACACGAAGGAAGTAGATGAAGATGGCTCTGCCACTGGTATTGTGGCAGAGTGACGAGAAAGAGGAGGAGGACTCATCGGAGCTCACTGGACACCTGGCCAGAGAAGGGAAGAATTTGGGGGTGATTCTCTGGCCAAGTCAAGCTGAAAAGATGCAGCCGGAGGTGGTGAACCTTTTATAGGCACTGGCAGGGGCTCTTACGCTTGGAAGACAAGCTTCCAAGCACAAGAGTCCTCACCGGAGATGGAATGTGGAAGATACCCACATCTCTCGTGCATTTGCAAGAGAGATTTGATGCAAATCAGATCCTACAATCATGCTCAGATGGAAAGGAATTCCTTAGAGAATCTCCCTTCCAAATCTGGGAGGAGATCGCTGAGGAATCAGGGAGTAATCCCCCTCCATTCCTCACTGGAGTAGGATTCCTCTGCTTTAATGGCGGAGGGACCTAATTGTAAGGGTGGCGAGGAAGTTAGGGGGTCTGTGCAATGATTTTCAAAAGATAAGGATCAAAATATAATTGGGTGGACTATTTTGCAAAGTAGGTCAAGATGACCTCCCCTTAGGTCCAAATTTTGGTACAAACCTAATTTGTACCTAAGGAATCCAATGGTGAAGTTGGATTTTATGTTTGACCACGTTTGGCTAGACATTTTACACAAAAACCCAAATTAGGTCAAATAATGAGCTAGGACCCTAATCTAAGTTAAAATAGGTTCCAAAGGCCAATTTGAAGGTTATAAACCCTAGGGGATATTTTTCCATGAATTTTAGAGGGTTTATTTGATTTTTATCCTGACCATAACCTTGTTGAATTATGTGAGTCTGTTTTAGGGTTACAGAATGTCATTTAATTCCTAGCTCTCACAATAACCCATTTCTGATTGAATCAACTCACTTTTTATCTTATTAAGACCATTTGACTAATGTTTAGCCTCTGAGAAATCCTGTTGATGTACTGCAATGGTAAAATTGTAGTTTTAACCTTTATTTCATGTTTTTTTCTCAGAACACTTATTCCTTGAATTAAGCCCTTCTCCAGGTTATGTAGGAGCTTTTATTCACTTTCTTGGGTCAAAATGAGCTAGTTAGGGCTCATGATGAGGTTCTCATCATAACCCCATGCCTAGCTTTTGCTAGTCCCTTAGCAAAATTTTAAGATTTTAACTTCTGTTGTAGTCCCTGAGTTTCTATCACCAGTTATGATAAGTACTTTTTTCTTTTTCTTTTGATTAGGTTAGAATGTCGACAGTAAGCCTAGAGGTACTCAAGTACCAACCAAGATCCGGACCTAACCAACTTTTAGCCTCGATCCTCCGCAAAGGTTTTTAAGGTCCGCAAGAACTATCCCAAGGTTCGTTGGACTCCGCAGTTAAAGCACCCATGCTTGAGACATATTTTAACCTTAGTTCAGTTTGTAGTGCATTTTTGTAAGAGAGAGACAGAGGATTTATTTGTTTGGAGAGTTTTCTCTCTCTTTTCTTTTTATTTCTTGTTTCGGATTGGCTTCTCAACACGGTCTGTATCGGATTCCTCGTCCCCATCATCAATCCTCAAAGGTCCCTGACAATCGATGCTTCAGGATAGCACCGCCCATGGCAACCCCTGGAACCATGGCTTTCGAGATTTCAAGATAATCCCACCCATGGCATTCCGTGGCCGAATCCAGACCCCGGCAATCGACATTTCGTGATAATACCGTCCATAGTATCTGAACCAGCAGAGTGCTTACATGCCCCCGGTAGGATATGTAAATATCCTAAGAGACAAGCACTGAGGATACGATATGTTATTACACATCTTCCAGGGGAATTTCCCACCTCTCCGCGCTGGGAACTCATCCAAATCAACTTGTGTTGATCGGCCGCTCCTAATCTAGGTTACTTTTTCAGAACATTTAAACGCTTTTGCGTGATTTTGATAGTTATGCGCACTGAACCAGACAGTGTGTGGGTTGGGGTGCTTAGGTTACTGAGTCCTGCAAATCGAAGGTCAGTTAACAAGGTTGAATACTCCCTAAGCCTTAGACCTAATACTTAAGCTTCATATTTTCCCCTACCTCCTAAGGATTATCCAGATCTTAGCGGATACTTGAATTTTTAAGCCTAAGAGTCTAGCCCAAAAGGCCTAAGATCAGCGTTCCTGCTAATCTCTTTTTGTGTCTTAGTAGCACTTTTTTTCTCATTTTTTTCTCTTTTCTTAATGTGGCCTAGAACTTCAGTTAATTCCTTAATCTCTTACTAATGACTATCACTTTTTTTCTTTTTCATTTTGTGCTCCTTTTTGGCATTTTGCTCTTTTTCTCCTCATATTTATGTGGCTTCAAAATTTCCTCCCTCCTCCATTTTTTTTGTTCTTTTTCATAATTTTTCAATTTTTTTGTGTTTTTGACATATGTGAATTTTTTGTGAGAATCCTTCTAACTTTTCTTGGTTTTGTATGTATGCACTTTACCACACCCCCATGCCTAAGTTTTGTAATATCCTCATTGTAAACGGAGGGTGTGAAACAGTGTTGGGTCAGGGGCTTAGAACAGAATAAATCGGGTGGGTGAATGGATCGGAGATGACTGTTGCAGACGATTTCAAGCTCTGGTACGTGTACTAGAGGTGGGATCGACTGGTCTAAGGCTGAACTCAAGGTGCAATAGATGTGGAGTACAGACGGATAATCAGATGGATCTCGAGTTTTTGGAATGACGGGTTGCCCCGTTAAGCACTAAATTCAACGCCTTCAGCCAAGCGGAACATGGGATGGAGAGGGAGTGGTCAAATCAGCAGAGTTTTGTAAAATAAGCACCTTGATTAAGAGCCTGGTTGGTCCAACTAGGTGCTTGTTCAAATCAGTGGGCTGATGATGTAGCCCAAACCCAATCAGTCTGGTGGGTTGATAGATATAGATCAACAGATGTGGAACCCACCAAATGCTATACGGCTCGGATGGATATGGAAGTGTGAATTTGGGGTTTGGCTGAGTCGAATCATCCTGGTTAGAGTAGGGTTTCGAAAAATACTCAATGCATGGTGTGGAAATCCTATAGGGGTGATCAGAGAATGATGGATCATGATTTTTAGTCTAATCGATGTCCAATGCCCGGTATAGATGTGGAGTTGAATCATCTGCAATCGGCTCAGTGAGAGGTGAATCAGAATAGAAATTGAGTCCAGTTGCAGGTCGGGGTTGAAAACAGGTTTTGATCGGTTCTGTATATGGGAAGAGGTGGCTTCTATAAGGATTGAGTATGAGGGCTATTCTAGAAAGAAGTGGCAGGTGGTATCATGTAGAGAGTTCTCATAGTAACTTTCAAAATCAAAAATGAATGCCTGGAGAGTGTCTATAGGATGTGGGAAATCTGGATTGAGAAAAGATTCGTATTTTGGGTTGCAATCACTCTCGGCATTTTCTGGTTTTGGTTCCTGAGGATCGAAAAGAAATGATTCCATGTTACTAGAAGCTGAACTTAAATCAGTGATCTCAGGAACCGGGACCTCAGAGTTAGAGTTGTAGACTGAGTCATATGAGCTGAGGTCATAGATTGGCTTGTTGTAATCAGGAAGCAGATTGTCTCCGAAATCATGGTCAGATTCGAAATCATCGAAGATATTACGAAAATCACATTCTAAATGAGATTCAAGATCATGAGTTCCACCATAGAATAAATCACATGATGTAGATTCAGCAGCCTAACTGGAGTCTAGCCTAGATGTCAATTCTGAGCTTAAAAAGGTGTTCTTATTTATTCTAGGCTCAAGTTTTAAGCTGGTAGGAAAGACCCAATTGAACCCCCACTCGTCTAACTCCTTGGTTTCTGTATCGTAAATTGGCATAGATATTCATCAAATAGAGGCCCAAGATCATATTCTTCATTGAAAATTTGATTTTCTTCATGCGAGGCCTCGTATTCTTCCCAATAGGTTTCAGATCCAGATTCTAGGCTTGGGATGTGGGTTAAATCACTAGGATCTAGGTCTGAATTACCTTTGAGGGTCACCTTATCAGAATAAGGGGCGGAATTTACACCCTCGAGAGGTTCAGTTCTACTCTCATCATTGCAGGAGCTTTGGAATTCTAAGCTTGGTGATTCATGGTCTAGGGTTGGCTCAACATTGTGTTCTCCTGCAATTTCCCAACCTAATTCAATATCAGGCATGTTGTATTCTATCTGGGTTGGGCATTCACAACCTCTTTGTGCCTCAAGCCTGAGATCTGAGAAATCAGATTGATCCTCGATATTGTTCCAAGATGGTTCATCCTCTGTTTGTGGCATATACGGGTATTTCTGGTCGATAATTTGTTTTAATAATCTCATTAACTCTTCCCATTTTTCAAGATCATCTTGGTGTTGTTCCCAAAGTACAGGATTTGTCATGCATTGAATGTATTCCAAATTGTATAATTTTTCTATCTCTATGTATCCTGTGATGAGAATGTCTCGGGTTGATCCTTTTGTGGCTTCTACCAATAACACTTGGGCACAGGTTATGATGAAGGTTATGGTTGTTGGGACATCAACCTGAATGTTTTCTACTGGTGTTGAGGTTTTGTCTTCTTTTTCATAGAATTTCAGGGCATCCTCAATCATCATATCTCTCATGGATCTCCGGGATTCAGGTTTCTTGAATGGTAGTCCTAAGTGGTTTGGCTGCATATTTGGATCAGGTGGTGGAATCAAGATGTAGAATCAAGTTGTGAACCTAATAGATCTGAATAAAGAGACCCACTGAATTTTTATGTGTGTGCTTTAAAGAGAAAAGATGAGGGACTAGAGATGTTTCTGACCCAATCAAGGCACCCAAAGATGTTTGGATGACTATGGAGGTTCGGGGTGGATGATACCCCTGAATCAGAAGGTCATCCACCTGAGAACTACCTGGGCAACCAGAGAGGGAGAGTCCCGCAAAGACCCCTAAACGATAGAGCGTGGCATGAGTTACAGGATTTCCCCCACCCGACCTCTCTTGTCACTGAGATTCCAGGTAGACCAGAATGGGGACCTTGACTTCTTAAGTTTACCACTTTTAAGATAAAAGGTGCTTTAGAGTTTTCACTTGAACTTTAGATGTTTTGATTTTGTGACCTAATTTGGAGGTTGGTTGACCCAAGGGGTCAACTTCACCTGACCTACCCTAAAGATGGCAGAATGATTCCAAGTCAAGACCTAGAAATCACCCTGATTTGACTCCCAGGTTATTAGGTCCAAGATTTTAAGATTCAAGTGATTTTAGAGCTTAATTCTTTTTTTAGGGTTTGTCTTGTTTAGATCTCTTCACTCAAGGGTTTAGGTAGCACACAAATGAAGGTGGGTTTATTTCCTTTTAAACAAGCATGTGTGACTAGCACTCCAAAAACCCTTATAGTAGAAACCCTAATTTGGTTCTATTTCCAATCCTCTTTTCTTTTCACAAAAGTTCTCTTTGGACTTACAAACAAGAAAATGTGTTGTCCGCAGAGATTAAGCGTGATTTTTATTAGGCACAGGAATTTTGTGGGATAGGATCTCTAAAAAATCACTTCTACTTCAATACGCTCTTGAAAAATTTTCGCAAAATCAGGAAACTTTGCCTTAAAGATGGTAATTACTATAAAGAGAAGGCAATTGATTCCTAATTTAATTGCTTCCTTTTGTTTTTCAAGAATTAAGAGATGGATTTTAGGGAAGAAGAGAGATTACCTGCCCTGGAGTGGTGACTTGCGCGAGAGATCTTCTCGTGGAATACCTCGCAAGATCACAACAAAACAAAAATAGGGCAAGTTAGTTTTCAAATATAATCAAGAAGAATGTAGAGATTAGTGATAAATTGCACGTTGCTCCTCGGCAATGGTGCCATTTTTTTAATGGGGCGAAATCGGTGTTTTAAAAGATGTTCATTGCAGTATAAACGAAATCGCCTTGAAAACAAATAAGAAGTTTTTATTACTCGAAAACCTAAGTATCAGAGGTCGAACACAGGGAGTAAATGGAATCTATACACTAATCTCAATAATGTAATTTGAACACTTAAATCTACTCGAAATCTAATTCAAAACATAATGCAAGAGTTTATGAATTAAAATGTAGCAAAAATAGAAGAGAAACTGAGAGGAATGGAATAAAAAGGTTTCTTTTCTTGTCTCTCTTCTTTAGCTTCTTCTTTCTTCTCTCTTTTCTTCTTCTTTCTTCTCTTTTAGCTTTGGCTCTTTCTTTCTTTGACTTTCTCTGCCCTTAGCTCTTCTTCCTTCTCTTGCCTTGGTAAATTCGCTGCCTTTCTTCTTCTTCTGTTCTTTGGCCTTCTTCTTCCATCTTTCTTTCTTTGACTTTGATTTGTTTCTTTCTTCTTTCTTCCTTCTACTTCTCTGTTTTGTGCTTCTGCCTTTGCCTTCTGACTTTGGCCTCTTTCCTTAGCTCTCTTCCTTTGCTTTTTCTTCTTCAACCGCACCTATGCTACAGTACTTCTCCTTCCCTTGGCTTCTGCCTTCCTTCTTCTTCCTTTTCCTTCCTTGCTGCATTCTCTTCTTTTCTTCAGCCTCAACCCTTGGCATTTGCTTTTCCTCCTTGGCTTCCTTAGCTTCCCTACAGCTGCAGCTTCAGCCTCCTCTTCCTTCTTCCCTATGCACGCACACGAGAGAAAAACCTATCCCCTACCCTCCCCACGTCACTCTCTCTCTATTTCTCTCCCCGGTTCGCTCTCCCAGAGCCGAGTAATCAAGTCGAGTTTCGCGTGCCCGGGTCCAAGCGCACTGGCGTGGTCTAGTGCGCGAGAAGTGCTAGGTAAACGGGTTGGGTACCAGGTCCGCGTGGGTGTGCGTTGCGGATAAGGAGGGGGCGTGGGTGAGGGACCTCACCCCGTGTACTGGAGGTGAAGAGCTAGAAACACAAATTCAATTTATCCTACGCACCTGTGCTGAGCATTTCCGAGGTGGGACTAAAGTCCCACACGCTTCTGCTGGCGCGTCCACAGGAGATGTTCCTTCAATTGCCGCTACTGTGATCTCTCTCAAAGCCAATTTCCTGGCTTGGTGTATGCATGAGTCCAACCCGCACCTCCTGGAGCATAGCACCTGGAGCGAAGCGCCTGGGTTAAGCTTGCGAGCTCCTTCGAGCTGTCGCTAATGGTGGCGAAGGGGTCAGACCTGCAGTCACTGAATACAGCCTTTCGGCCCCATTAAAGCACATAGGGAGCTTCGCCATGTCAAGACGGAGGTGCCTAAGTGGGTGGCTGGCCGCGGGGTGGCCTAGGCGAGCGTGCCTAGGTCGCTCTGTGGCTGTGTTTATGGGTGTGTTCGGTGTGTTTATGTGGCGTCGAGGGGTTGAAAACAGTAATAGAGATCGGGGAAATAAAGAGGAGAGGGAGAGAATGAGTTCCAACCTAACTATGTGGACGAAGGGGGATAGGAAGTGGGTGGCTCGTACCTACCACCGCCGGAGAAGAAGACGTCCAGAGGAGGGAGAATGGCATCGACGACGGGGCTGGAGACGCATGTGCAGGTATGGCGCAACGCAAAGGAAGTAGACGAAGACGACTCTGCCACTGGTATTGTGGTAGAGTGATGAGAAAGAGGAGGAGGACTCACCGGAGCTCGCTGGACACCTGGCCGAAGGAGAAGGGAAGAATTTGGGGGTGATTCTCCAGCCAAGTCAAGCTGAAAAGATGCAGCCGGAAGTGGTGAACCTTTTATAGGCACTGGCAGGGGCTCCTATGCTTGGAAGACAAGCTTCAAAGCATAAGAGTCCTCACCGGAGATGGAATGTGGAAGATACCCACATCTCTCGTGCGTTCGCACGAGAGATTTGATGCAAATCAGATCCTGCAATCATGCTCAGATGGAAGGGAATTCCTCAGAGAATCTCCCTTCCAAATATGGGAGATCTCTGAGGAATCAGGGAGTAATCCCCCTCCATTCCTCACCGGAGTAGGATTCCTCCGCTTTAATGGTGGAGGGACCTAATTGTAAGGGTGGCAAGGAAGTTAGGGGGGTCTATGCAATGGTTTTCAAAAGATAGGGATCAAAATGTAATTGGGTGAACTATATTGCAAAGTAGGTCAAGATGACCTCCCCTTAGGTCCAAATTTTGGTACAAACCTAATTTAGACCTAAGGAATCCAATGGTAAAGTTGGATTTTAGGTTTGACTATGTTTGTCTAGACATTTTACACAAAAACCCAAATTAGGTCAAATAATGAGCTAGGACCCCAATCTAGGTCAAAATAGGTTCCAAAGGCCAATTTGAAGGTTCTAAACCCTAAGGGATATTTTTCCATGAATTTTAGAGGGTTTAGTTGATTTTTATCCTGACCAGAACCTTGTTGAATTATGTGAGTCTGTTTTAGGGTTACAGAATGTCATTTAATTCCTAGCTCTCACAATAACCCATTTCTTATTGAACCAACTCACTTTTTATCTTATTAAGACCATTTGAACTATGTTTAACCTCTGAGAAATCCCGTTGATGTACTGCAATGGTAAAATTGCAGTTTTAACCTTTATTTCATGTTTTCTTCTCAGAACACTTATTCCTTGAATTAAGCCCTTCTCCAGGTTATGTAGGAGCTTTTATTCACTTTCTTGGGTCAAAATGAGCTAGTTAGGGCTCATGATGAGGTTCTCATCAACCACCACTTCAAAAGCCATCCTAACCCTACACCTACCCCCATTCCTCTTAACCCTATCACTACTATAGTCCATGCCAACCCCTCCCCTCCTAACTCTATAAGTACAACCCCATACACCACCATTTGGACATCCTTAACTACACATAAATCTATAGTCAGCCATGGGAAGGAGAGAAGAGGAGATTAAGGAGGATCCCTTTCCTCCTTGGTGACTTCTTCTTTCTTCCTTTGTGCAAGCTAAGGAACAACTGTATTGATGCATGGCTTAACATAGAGGAGATAGGGTGGTGGACATCCACCCTTGGAGGAGACAGAGAGGAGCACCTTGAAGCATCATCAAGTAGAGGAGCAAGGGAGGATTTTCTTCAAATACAGGAGTAGATGTGTTTACAGCAAAGGCCCTTCAAAGCTTCATTTGGAGGATTTTTCTAGCTTATTATGTCACCCTTTTGTATTAGCTAGTTTCTTTAATTTGTAACAAGCGTTCTTGTACATTTGACTTTATTTTTGTCTAGCAATGTAGGAAGATTTTTGTTGCTGTTCAATTTTTGTATTTCTATCTCAAGTTTATTTTTATTCAATAGTGCATCCATTGTTCCTTTCTAATTACCCTAGGTGCACTTGCCTAGGGTGAGTTTAGAAAGGAAGATTACATTCTTGTCAATTAGCTATAGTTCCTTATCTTTGCATATCTTGTTGTCCAGATTACTTATTTTGAAAAACCCTAAATATAACAAAATCTTACAAGCACAAAAAAAGGAGATTTAAGAAAGAGAGAGAACCAATTATTAACTAACAATTTTGTCTCCTTGGATGACCCTAGATACCCTACTATCTAGGTTTTACAAATTCAAAAATCGATTGAGAATTACGCATTACAACGATAACAATCTGCTTTTACAAATCGCATATTTTTTGCAGCAATAGCACGATCTCAATCTCACTGCGAGCGCAATCAGAGGCCATCAGATGAAGAATGAACGATTGTGGAGACTTCGTGCATTCACTAGCGTAAGTGCATGAGAGACACTGCTATACTGCGCGCAGCCCTATCTCTCACGCAACATTTACTCCCTTGGTGCGACAAATTATTTGCCACAAGCTCTCTTTACCCTATAAATACCCCCCATGCTTCCTCTTCATCCCTTTTTACTCTTTTCTCCCCTTCTCTAGAGATGAAGAACACTATTGAGTGAGTCCCCAGCCTGGGATGATCTACTAGAGTTCTAAAAATAAAATTTCCACCATCTCATCCCCCATTCGTGGAGTTCCCACCGGTCGTCCTCACATCACCCTTTCGGGAAGCGAATCCCGCTATGGCATCACCTAGCCTTGTCCCCACTTCATCCCAGCTCCGTTCTTCTTCCTCCACCTTCATTCTCATTCTTCTGGGCACCGTCCAAGTGGCTTGTCCTCCAAGCAGCTGTCGAGGAGGATAACTTCTCACCCCTCACTTTCTTTTTTGCATTCTAGTGTAGATTTTATTCCCCACATTTATTCTACAATAAACAATTATTTAAGCATTTATCTAGAGTAATTTTCTCTCTCTCTCTCCTTTATTTATCCATTAAGTAGAGTAGACTAGTTAGCTTAGCCTAGAATTATTTCACCTATTATCCTGCTAATATAAATTACAAAAGAATTACAAAGGTGAAAAAAACCAAAAATAAATAAAACAACGTAGGTTTCTTTAAAATTATTTCGCCTCCTTGTGTTTGACCCGAGACTCACCAAGTCTCAATAAAATTTATTTGATAAGTCGAACATTCCTATGAAAATATGCCGACTTGGGTTTTTCTCTCTTGAAACCCTAAACCCTAATTTTCTTGCATGAATTTATCGATTACCATCAAGCTTAAACGTTGGATCAAGATCCAGTGGTTGTGGAGACACCATGTAGCCCCTTTGACCCTGCCTTCACATCTTTAAGGGAGAAATCGTGCAAGAAATCCTAGCTGGCTCTAGTCCACGCCCCCTCGCATCTTCAGCTTTCACATGGAGCGCTTCATCAGACGATCGTGACAGTTGGATCTCAATCCAATGGATCCAATGGTCCACACTTGCCCTTAGTCACTGTAGCACAGCGGAGATAGCATACCCTTCTCATCAAGAGGGTGTGGGATCGAGAATTGATCCAAGTTCTCCCCTCAGCAAGCCTGCATTAGAAATCTGTTCCTTCAATCATGATCAAATGGCATGGATAGCACCATGTCGATGAGGCATGAATTCGAAGAGTGTGGGCATGCATGCTTAAGACCATTTGATCACGATCGAGTAATGAGGAGCTAGCCATGTCACGTGACTGTGTGCAATGAGGCATGATGTAAGCACTTGATGAGTGGCACAGAGGGAAACACATGTCAACATGGATGCGCATGAGTGAGATTGATAAGAATATGATATTTCATGATAAAATGCCTATTTATGTGTGTTGCTAGGCTTATAGATGCATTTAGCTTTGCAAATAGTGCACTAATAGCGCCATCATGCATTTAGAACAATTTGTATAAATTTTATATTAATTTACACATTTTTATGGCCAAGGGACAGGGCAACACATCTCTAGGCTTCAGATGGAGAATCTGATCGTATGGATGTGGTTAGGGTAATGATTGAAGCTTAGTGCCTCTGAAATCACCTCGATCAGACATCCATAATATCTTTTACAAGTCACAGAAGATCGACGACCAGGGGATAGGGTGACACAAATCCAGGCTTCAAACGAAAAATCCTACCGTATGGATGGATTCAGGTGAATGATCACAGCCCAACAATATGGAAATCACCCCGATTGGACATCTATAGCATTGCCTATGAAGAAACGATAAATGACCATGATGGCACCATGTAGCACCATCACAGCCATCCACAATGCCTATTCAAGCTCTCCATCACTAGCATCCGTTGATTTGGACCATTGGATCTTAATCCAACAACCATGGGAGCTCCATGTCACACTGCAGCCACCCTTCACTCCTCAAGGGTGCTCCATCTCGCTATCCCAATCGTTGGATCATCAACGGTACAGATCAACCACCCACTCCCGTAGCTCAATGGCGAGTAGGTGCCCCTCTCAAGCATTAGGAGTAGGTTCAATCCCCACTAGGCATCTCTCCCTCAACATGCATAATCAAAATTAAGCCATTCGATGAGGATCAAGCGGCTGGGGGAGTGCCAAGTCGACGAGGAACGGATCAGGCTCAATCATGCTGAGTATGATCAACAGCGTGGATGATGACACGTGTCGCTGCGAATGCAGACGTGCTCACTCAGCACAATCTAAACACATGCTCTCAACGTGAATCTCAGCCCTATGATTAGCATCTGACGGCTCCCATGCACCCATGCCTTGCTAGTACAGCACGTACAGCTGCACATGATGTGTGAACGTGCGAAGCTCATGTTGTGTGAGCCAAATGATTTGGCCAAGGCCTATAAATACCCCCTAGACCCGCTTTGGCTAAAGCACCCCTTCTTATGCTCCTTTCTCCCTCTCTAGGGCTCAACAGACCCTCTTGAGTGTGTCCTAAGCCCCAGGATGCTCCACAATATAAAAAGAAAAATTATTCCCACTTCTCACTTCACTTCGTGGAGCTTCTGCTAACTATCATTTCACCACCATTCAAGGAAGTGAATCCCGCTACGACGTCGCCCTGCCCCCATCCTCTTCGTCCTCCTTCATCTATCCCCATCCTCCTTCATTTGGGCACCGTCAAAGCGGCTCATGCCCCAAGCAGTCGTCGAGGGGGATTCTTCTATCTCTTTCTCTTTTACTACTTTCTTAATATAGATTTAGTTATTCACAATTAGTTGTTTTGTAACAGACATTATTTTTTCTTTTGATATATAAAGTTTGTTCTCTCTCTCTGTTTCTCTTTCACTTAATTATTGACGTGTCGACTTTCCGCTTTGCGTTGTAGTATTTAAGTGGTGGAAGAATCGACTAATCAAAAATAAAAATAACCACTCATAGAAGAGCGGGTCGTGTCCACAGGAAGGCAGTTATGGAATAAACTCTCGATGATTTTATATTCTTTCGTTAAATTGTGAAATCCCTATTCAAATCTGACATAAAATGCGATGGAAAGTAGATTCACAATAACTTAAAAAGATAAAGGTATATGTGTAGTTTTCCCTCACTGAAATTTTTAATAAATCTATGATGATTTTATGTAATTTTCATGTGACGTGTACTAGAGAAAATTAGTGCACAAGTTAAGCCCAAAACCAATCTTGAAATAGGTGAATATCATTAATGTTCAATTCTTAGAGAATATGAGTGTGCATGCACAATTTTGCCATAATATATTAATAATAAATAATAATCAAATTCTGGTGGCAATGGCAGTGAATGTAAATTTTAATTGAATTCAAAACAGAGCATTTGCCCTCTCTCCTCGCGAGAGAGAGAGAGCACCAGCGGGCGATGGATGCACTAGGGAGGTCGGCAAGGATGAGGGCTATCCGATGGAGGCCGCGACGTCGACGGAGATGGCCGGAGGTGGCTAGCCGATGGAGGAGAGGACGTCGGAGGAGGCTGTTGCTGCCGTGAAGCTGCTGCTTGATGAGAGGCGAGCGGAGGTGTGCGCTTGCGGGCGCGGCCTGGCAGAGGAGGATGGGTGCTGCCGCGCTTGCTACAGATGGTGCGCGCTTGCTGGTGTGGCAGGAGGTGCAGAGGGTTGAAGGCGCACGCCTGCAGGTGCGCCTGTAGTGCAGGAGCAAGCGTCTGCGGGCGCTGAAGGAGGAGGCGCTGGAAGGGAGGTAGGCACTGGAAGGGAGGTGGGCGCGCCTGCCGGCGTCTGCGGGTCGCTCTGCAGTGGAGAGCGCTGGAGGTTGAGGCACGCTGGGGTGTCTGCGGGTCGCTGAGGGGCAAGGGCAGTGCGGTGCAGAGGGTTGAAGGCGCTGGCGTGCGGGCGCTCTGCAAAGGTGCGAGTAGATGCACCTAAGGTGGCTGCAGGCTTGGTGGATGGGTGCTTAAGGGCGCTTAGCGCCTGCGTGAAGGCACCGCTTGCGATCGCTCAAGGTGCATGGCGTTGTGAACGCCGGAAGGGCACAGAGATGGTGCTGGCAGGTGCAAGCTTGGTGCGGTGCAGCTGCAGGCTGAAGGGAAGAGGAGCCTGGTCCACAGTGCACGCTGGGATAGTTCCCCTCAAGGGGGAAGATGGCCCCCCACAGTGCACCCTGATTGCACAGCAAAAATATACCAACAATTGTGCCAACTTATGCTATTTCCTAGCATTGCCAGTGTATATTAGGTGGCCATAGTCGCATTTGTGAAAATAAACGCATGCATGCATTTATTTGAGAGGGGAGGAGAGTGAATAAAATGGCCTTGAAATTAACGTATTCCTCAAGTGCTGCCTCGCAAATTCACCATCTTTATTTTTATTTTTATTTTTATTTGACTTTCTTCTCCGTGGCTGCATGGCATGGCTGGACCTTCCTCGCGCCATTCTCTGCAGCAGGCACTTCCTGCCAACCATGCACAGCCAGGGCATGGCTGTGCATGCCTCTTTCTTCTTTAAAAAGGCACGGCTAGCTTCCTTGCAAGGAAGCCTGGTCCACAAAAAAGAATAACCCAACACCTTCCTTCTTCCAGGTTGTCTCCTCCACTCTCCCCTCCATACGCAGCCTCTCTTCTTCTTGAAGAGCCACGCTACGGGCAGGAGCAACTCACAGTGGTACACAACCACCACTATGAGTCCCACCACCGCCCAGCTCATCAAAGAGCCGGTGGGCGTGGTGGTTCTCTTCTCTGTTCGTCATTTCAAGCCAACTCCGCCATTGCCACAGAGTCAAGGTCTGAAGCTCCGCGCAGCAGCAGCAAGGCATCATCAGCAGCAACAGTCCGCGCGCATGTAGGCACCGACCTCACCCGCCTTCCAGCGTGCTCGTGCACGCTGCACCGGCCGCAACCGAGTATTCAAAGCGTGCGGCACTGTAGCTACTATTCACGCTAGAGAGCGCGACACTGTAGCTACAGTGCGGTGACTGGAAAGCTTCTCACTTATCCGGTCACCGCACGCTCTCTCTCCAGCCCGCGACCGCTGCCAACCCGTTTCCGCTCCACGCGCGCGCCCGCTCCCTCGTAAGCCAGCGCCCGCACTCATCTGCGCCCGCATCTTCGCACGCTTCAATGCCCGCCTCTTCGCTCAGCGCGGTGCGCTGCGGTTCCTCCCACGCCCGCTCCCTCCTACGTGCGCGCACGTCTTCGCACGCCTACGCACCTGCGCATGCGTGTGGACATCAGATGACGGCTGGGGCTCCAGACGGCTTAACTCTCACACCTCTTCACTCGAGCAGACGATCTCTCTCTCTCTCTCACAGCACTCTCTCACTCCCTCACCAGACACATACACACACACACACACCCACTCACTTATACACTACTATATACTTATATATATATATATATATATATATATATATATATATATATATATATACATATATATATATTTATATACATATATTTATATACGTATATATATATATAGATACATATATCTATACATATATTAGTACCTATATAACTAAGTATTAGTATACATACATATATACGTACATATATATACATATATATATATATATATATATATATATTTATATACTTATATATATATATACACACATATGTAGTTACATATATACATATATTTATATACGTATAAATATATATATAGATATATATATCTATACATACATTATTACCCACACAACTAAGTATAAGTATATATATATATATCTATCTACATATATCTATATACATAGATACTTATACTAATATATCTATATACATATATACATATATATAACTATCTACATATATTACTATATATATATGTATATATACATATATACACCTACATCTCTATAGTTATATATACATATATATATAATTATATATATATATATATATATATATATATACACACATATACATACATATATTTATATATCTATATATATATATACATATACACCTATATAATTATAACCATATATATATATATATATATATATATATATATATATATATATATATATTTACATATATACATCCATATATATATATTTTCATATCACCTACCATACATTGTATCGTGAGAATATCTGCACCAGTTGCTGATATTCCCCGATACACGCGTACAGAAAGCATTTTCGCACACATCCTCCACCCATCCAACCTACACTCCACGCAGCACTTCGTCCTGTTGGTTGCGTCTTCCTAGACGACGACCGACTCGACATCGTGCTACACGCCATCTCCACCTCCACCCCCACCCCTTTATACATATATAATATATACATATATATACTATATTTACTTTACTTCCATTTCTCTTTCCTACCAGTAAAAAGATAAAAAAAATATACAAAAGAGAAAAGATAATCCTTGACTTGCAGGTACTCAATCTTGCGAATAGCAAGACTAGTTTTGGGAACCCTAATTTGGCTCAAAGCCAAGAACCTGATTTTGAGGGTGTACCTCAAGGACAAAAATTATCAGAAAAAATATTAAATAGAAAAACACCAAAAACATAATAAACGAACGGAAGAGATTCGTTGTAGGAAAGGCGTAGAAACTTATTCACTTCTAATCCCACTTCCCTGAGTTCGTCCCTGGGCCTAAAAGTGACTATGATAAAATCAAGTAGGCCAGGTTAAAAAAAAAAAATTGTAAAAAGATGGTTAGGCTTGATTTAGGTTAACCACTATACTCATTTCAACAATAAAATCACCATATTAACACAATCTATCCAGGCCTGACCATAACCTCTTTCTAGCGCCGTTGCCGAGGAAGTGTGTATTCAAGTAAGTTTCTACTCCATTCCTTCAATTTTTCTCTTCTCACACCCTTCTCTTCACAGGTGTTTCTGTTTATTGGTGTGCAGGTGAACCAGTTGCAAGGAGAAGGCAGGCAGACGAAGTCAGAGACGTGGGTAGATCCAAGGCGGGAACGAGAGCGTGAAGATGCCGGCACCGCACTGGAGCTTCGCACACGTTGCTGAACAAGTAGGTCTTTCTTTCTTAGCAACTTAGGTCAACTTGTCACCTTAAAAAATAAATAACAAACTAAAAAACTTCTTGGGATCTCTTGGGGCAAGTGGATCAAAAATCACTTGTTTGATTGTTTGTCATCACTCCCACCGCCCCGGGATTCCCGCATAACTCCGCATAGCGAAAATCCAAGAATCTTAATTCTTTAATCTTTCGCCGTGTGAAGTATTCTTTGAGGCAAAAATAAAAAGATTGATTGCCATCCCTCTTTGCCTCATTTATCTGCAATTCGGGATCACATTTTTGGTGGGGAGACTTGGAATTGAGTTGATTCCAACCCCTCCACAACCTTTCACGTGCCTAAGATTCGATCCCGAATACTTCAACCCCAATAATTTGATTTTCTTTATCTTATGGTTGAGCCTTGTGTGTGGAAATCATTTTGGTGATTGGGAGCACTTGAATTGAAGTGCTTTGGCTCCCTTTCACACTAATCTAAAATTGATTCGTGCATCCACACAGAAATCTCCATCTAGGGAAGCCCATTGCATTTTAGCATGCATTAACAAACTGATATTGAAGAAGGGTTTGTTGGGCTTAGAAGAAAACTTGTATTCTCTCAAAACCCGAAGATTGGTTGAATTGGTAATTCAGCGAAATCCTAAAATCCATACTACTTAAGGCTGAATTCTAAAAACCATTCACCAATTAAAACTTCAATTAGGGGAGATTTCCCCGTTGCATGCTTGGTTTACACACTCTACAAAATCAATCACTTGGACATTACCCGTAAATAACGCCCTTCACATTCCAGAAGCACTTAATCCTAAGCCTCTAACTAAAATTGGTAGTAACTTGACCCTTATTAAGGATTGGAGGTCTAACTACCTGCGTGTAGCACCTACGTGCAGGTGAGGGTTCCCGCATGCTATCGGGTGTCTAAGACTGGGGCAAACGGCCTTTCAATCTGGCCCGGTGGTTCCGCGGTGCTCGCATTCGATTCCGTAGTTCGTGATAGTAGGTAACTTAGATCTTTAGGTCTAAGGGCACACTGTAGAGGTTAGGAATTTGATTGTATTGATTTGTCACCAAGTGTACCTTTGCAGCGTCATTTCTCTCATCTCTTTTCCCTTTGTATCCGCCCAATTCTTCCTACGACAGTGCATGTTTGGGAGGAGGTCACAAAACCCTGAACTGTGTAAATTGCCTGATAATTTTAGAAAAGAAGTCGAATCCTCCTCCTCCACAAACATGGCTGCACGCCCACCCCCAAATCTCGAGGAAGGAAACCACCCTCAAAACCCACCAGGTGGTGGAGCCTTATATCCCATAACCCGCCTCCAAGCCCAAATGGAAATGTATAATGAACAAATTGAGGCCATTAGGGAAACATTGGAGGAAATGCAGAACCCTCCCGAACGGGAGGAGCCTAGGTCTCTTAGCTCCTATCAGAATCCTGCTGCTACAGAGACCATAGGACAAATTCGGGTCCCCATGGGCGAGGACGACTTTGAATTGAATCCTAACATAATTGGCCTGATAAATTTTCACTTCCATGGTCTTGCAAGTGAAGATCCCTTTCTCCACTTGGAAGACCTAACCCGATTGGCTGAAACTGTTAAACCAAGAAATATCGGGTTACCTATAGTCCTCATGAAAATGTTCCCATTTTCATTGCGGGATAAAGCGTCGCAGTGGTTACGTACCCTTGGGAGAACCATCCACTCTTGGGAAGAGATGCGAACAGTGTTTCTCATGAAGTTCTTCCCAATCGGGCGAACCAATGCGCTTCGCCGTGCTATCACTTCATTTACGCAACAAAACGGCGAACAGTTTCATGAGTCATGGGAGAGATATAATGACCTCCTCAGGAAGTGTCCGCACCACAGTCTGCTTAAGTGGCATATAGCCCAGATTTTCTACTATGGGCTAAATGAGACTTTGAAGTAGATTGCAGACGCTTCCTGCAGAGGGAATTTCATGAATAAAGACGAGAATGGAGCATTCGAATTATTTGAAAATATGAGTGAAAACTCAATGAACAATGTTTCCATTGTCGCCTTTAATCGTACCAGCCTGCCCCGTAATGTCCACGAAGTTGACACGAGACCCTCCTATTCATCCACTGATCTCAGCCTTATCGCACAGAAATTGGATGAAGTCTCCGTCGTGCACAAGAAGCTAGACGAGCTTCTGGCCAAATCTACCCATTCTATGGCAAACACCCCCACCTCACCACTTCGTCACAATCCCAATTCTTCCAACACCAAGCTTATCCCGAGAAACCCCGTAAGACCTTCCTTACCGAGTGTCGCGCCGAGCGACTCGGTAAGTCATGTGGATCTGGCTTCTGCAAGCCAGTATTTTGACAAGGAGGACCAAACCTCCGTGTGCTCGGATGCATATTTACATGCGGACGCGTCTTCTAGCATAGAAGACGCTTGCGCCCTGGGGAACAACCCGTTCTCTGCCACTTATAACCCAGGGTGGCGAAATCATCCAAATTTCGCATTGTCCAACAACCCGCAGTGCCAAAACCTCATGAGTGGACCAATGCGACCGTCCGCACCCGTCATCCCAAGGGCCTAGTCTAATCCTATGGCGAATCCGCCATTAGGCCCTTGCGTACCGCAAACCAAACACGCATCAAGTCCTCTTGACAAATTGATGCGAATGATGACGGAAATGTCAAAGTGCCATGAAGAGAACATGACCTCTCTTCAGCACCAATTGGCGCAGCAGAATGCTGAGATCAGTCAACTAAGCATGGCGACTCGATCTCAGGGCACTCTCCCAGCCCAACCTATTCCCAACCCACGAAATTTCATACCCCATGGTCCTCAACCACAGGTACGACCTTCTCAGGGGCAGGTTCATCAAATTCTGCAGGCTTCGAGCATTCCACCGGGATTTCAGGCTAATCCCGCTGCAGCACCTCACTCTTATGTCCCTATTGCGAACCCTCCTCCGCCTTATGATCCCACTGGACCCGCATTGTCCAATGCGATCACTACGAGGAGTGGCAAGCAAATTGTCGATCCACCTCGACCTAATCCTGGCCCGTCTTCTTCATCGCCCTCTCATTCGGGATGCGCACCGCATTCGTAAGAGGACGATACACCCAAATTGGTGCCAGAATCAGTCCCATTCCTTGAGGCTCTACTGAGGGAGCCAAAAGGCAAGAAGAAAGATACGCAGGCCTTTCATAACCTGCATAATTTGTTCAGGGATGTTGAAATCAAGGTACCCCTGCTCAAGGCTATCGACCACATACCTACTGTCGCCCGATTTTTCAAAGACTACACAACACCCAGGCGACAGTCAAAGAAAACTAAGAATCTGGTGGTTCTCTCGCCTCATGCGAGTTGTGCTATACTGTCAAATCTACCACCGAAGCAAAAAGATCCGGGCACACCGCTTATTTCCTGTAGCATCCAAGGCTGCAATTTTAACCGTGCCCTGCTTGATCTAGGATCTTCCATCAATCTTATACCTACCATCATGCTTGAAAAATTTTCCTTGGGAAATCTGAAACCCACCCATGTCACGTTACAGTTGGCAGATCATTCTGTCAAAATTCCAAAGGGTGTGGTGGAAGACGTGGTGGTTAGGGTCAACAGTCTCTATTTTCCTGTTGACTTTCTTGTTTTAGATATGGAAGTTCCTAGCTCACTTTCTGAATGTCCTATCATCCATGGTCGACCTGTCTTGGCCACAGCCCGCGCCCATATCGACTGCGAGTCAGGCTGTATTGAGATTGTCATTGGATCTGAAAAGCTCAAGCTTAACATCTTCAAGGTAGCCAAGAACTTTGATTGCAATTGCATCGAGGATGACACGTCTGACGAGGACATGGCCGTCAGCACGTGTATCGGACTAATTGGGACCTATTCTGACTGCTGCGGATTACCTGTAAACACTGACGATTGCCTGACTAACACATATTGTAACGTTCCCCCATCCCTCCCTATTCCCGTACCATCTCCTAGCCAGACTTCTGACGAGGTTTTCTCCGCTTCCCATACCTCGTGGTCTAAGTCATATCCGGGCTACTCACCGTCGATCCACACTCTTGAAGCGATCCACACTCTTGAAGACCGGATTGCCCTTTCTTTCCCGCCAAATCAGGCGGATTTGCAACTCCACACTGGGACCTTGAGCCCATATACTTCTCACTGGGGCTATTCCTTTTTGGATCCATCTATCCAAGAAGCCCCTCTTCTTGGCCAATCTGAGGGCCAACTTCTTCTTCCTGACTTGTTTTCTGATCAGCCTAGGACACTCTCGTCCCAAGAAATGCCATACCTTTCACCATCCACTCCCGAGCTGAAAGAGCTGCCTAGTACACTTAAATATGTTTTCCTAGGGCCAAATGAAATGCTCCCTGTAGTCATCAGTTCAAAATTGACCAGGGAGCAAGAGTGCAAACTAACTGAGGTCTTTATGGAACATAAGGCAGCCATTGGATGTTCTTTATCAGACTTATCTGGCATTAGCCCCTCCTACTGCACTCACCATATATATACGGAGGAGGAGGCTTGACCTTCTCGTGAGATGCAGCGACGTCTCAACCATAACATGCGGGAGGTCGTTAAAAAGGAAATTATTAAGTGGCTAGATGCGGGTATAATCTACCCGATCAGCAATAGCCCCTGGGTGAATCCGATTCACGTCGTGCCCAAAAAGGCAGGACTCACCATCCGTGTCAATGACAGGGGCGAATCCATCCCTACACACACTCCTACATCTTGGAGAGTGTGTGTAGATTATAGGAAACTCAATGCTGCAACTAAGAAAGATCACTTTCCACTACCTTTCATTGACCAAATCCTGGAGCGGTTAGCGGGAAATAAATTTTTCTGTTTCCTGGATGGATTCTCAGGATATAACCAGGTGGCAACTGATCCCCGAGACCAAGAGAAAACCACCTTTACCTGCCCTTCGGCACCTTTGCATTTAGAAGGATGCCGTTCGGACTTTGTAATGCGCCAGCAACTTTCCAGAGATGTATGCTGGCGATATTCCATGACATGGTGGGTGACTTTCTCGAGGTCTTCATGGATGACTTCTCGATCTTTGGACCATCTTTTGATGAATGTCTTTCCAACCTAACCCGTATCCTTAGGAGATGTATTGATGTAAACCTCATGCTTTCCTGCGAAAAAAGTCATTTTATGGTACACGAGGGAATTGTTCTTGGGCATATCATCTCCGATAGGGGTATCGAGGTTGACAGAGCTAAGCTTGATGTAATTGCTGATTTACCTATGCCTGGCTCTGTCAAACAAATCCGCTCCTTCCTGGGACACGTTAGTTTCTATAGGAGATTCATCAAAGATTTCTCCAAGATTTCTTGACCTTTAACTCATCTCCTATCGACCGATGTACCCTTCGATATGGGCCCCGACTGCATACGAGCATTCACGCAGCTGCGTAATGCTGTCACCAAGGCCCCTATTCTCTAGCCACCCAATTGGTCCCTCGACTTTGAACTCATGTGTGACTCTTCTGACCTTGCAGTCGGAGCCATCCTGGGACAAAGACGCGATAGACACCCCTTCGTAGTGTACTACGCCAGTAAGACGTTGGACGAGGCCTAGCATAATTATACTACCACTGAGAAAGAACTACTGGCGGTCGTCTTTTGGGCTGGAGAAATTCCGCTCTTACCTTCTGGGCTCACATGTTATTGTTTTCACTGATCACGCGGCCATTCGCCATCTCATGCACAAGAAGGATGCCAAGCCTAGACTGATTCGTTGGATCCTTCTACTCCAAGAATTTGACATTGAGATCCGCGATAAGGTCGGAGCCCAGAATGTTGTGGCTGATCATCTTTCCAGACTGGACCCTGACCATATTGGACTTACTCTGCCGATTAATGAGATTTTTCCTGATGAGCACCTATTGGCAATTAATGTGGCAAGTGGACCGTGGTATGCCGACATTGCCAATTACCTTGCTTCTAGATCCCTTCCACGTGGCTGGCCTAAAAACCAGCACGAGCATCTCATGGCAGAAGCAAAGTATTATTTCTGGGATAGTCCACTTCTTTTTCGGATAGGTGCTGATCAAATCATTCGTCGCTGTATTCCTGACAGTGAATTCCCTAGTGTGCTATCCTTCTGCCACGATCAGGCCTGCGGAGGCCATTTCTCTGGGAGAAAAACTGCAGCCAAGGTGTTGTAGTGCAGTTTCTTTTGGCCCTCCCTTCACCAGGATGCACACAAGTATGCCAAACATTGCACTAGGTGCCAGT
The DNA here is from genome assembly GCA_037157565.1 of Thalassia testudinum. Taxonomy (NCBI): domain Eukaryota; kingdom Viridiplantae; phylum Streptophyta; class Magnoliopsida; order Alismatales; family Hydrocharitaceae; genus Thalassia; species Thalassia testudinum. The sequence continues at coordinate 16,245,346 of JAZHRO010000046.1, read as the reverse complement.
CGTTAGGGTCAATGTCACGTCACGACATGATGCCCTTACAACCCATCCTAGCTGCGGAAATCTTCGACATTTGGGGAATTGATTTCATGGTCCCTTTCCTCCTTCCAACGGCTACGAATTCATTCTCATGGCTGTTGATTATGTTTCGAAATGGATCGAGGCTACTCCCACGCGACGTGCTGACCATGTTATATCCACTCGATTTGTCAAAGGCCACATCTTTACGTGCTTTGGGATCCCTCAAGCTATTATCTCTGATAGAGGAAGCCACTTTACCCATGCATCTTTTCGGGCACTTCTGAGGAAATACGGAGTCCACCATCGTATCGCATCCCCATATCATCCTCAGAGAACGGCCAGGCAGAGGTGTCGAACCGGCAAATCAAGCAAATTCTCCAGAAAATGGTTCGGCCTAACCATAAGGATTGGTCCGACAAGCTGATTGACGCACTTTGGGCGTATCGGACCGCCTTCAAGGCTCCCCTTGGTATGTCTCCGTATAGAATCGTTTACGAGAAGCCTTGTCATCTGCCCGTGGAGTTGGAACACCGCGCTTATTGGGCGGTTCGCCAATGTAACCTCGACCCAGACCTGTGTGGTCGAGAAAGGAAACTCCAACTCCAAGAGCTGGAAGAGCTCCATCATAAAGCCTATGATTCTGCCTTAACTTTCAAACAACACACTAAGGCTTTTCACGACAGCCGTATTCGGCGGAAGGAATTTGAGCCATCTCAGCAAGTTTGGCTCTACAATGCCTGACTCAAATTCTTTCCTAGGAAACTAAAGTCCAAATGGACTGATTTTTTCCTGGTCTCGAGACCATTTCCCAACGGGGCCGTTGAGATTGAAGATCCCAAATCTGGGCATAAATTTAAGGTTAATGGACAGCGTTTGAAACCCTATCTTACTCATGAACCTGCCCCCGTTGGAGAAACTGTTGCCCTGCTGGAGGGTAACTAATTTTGTGCCTCATTCTGAGTCCAACTGGGGACGTTAAATTCAGCACTCGTTGGGAGGCACCCCAACAACACTTCGCCACTGTCACGCTCACTTCACTTCACCACCCACCATCCACCCACCCTACCACCCTACTGTATACCCTGCACCTCAGCTCTCGTTACCCGATCTTTCGTCCTTCCTCTACCCTTCCGTGCATGCATATGAGGACATAGCATCGTTTGGCATGGGGGGGTGGATAGGCATCCATAGGATCTTGGTATTTTATGGTATCATGTAGTTTTCATCTATCTATATTTATCTAAAAAAAAATAAAGGTGTTTAGTAATGATCTGAAGGTTGAAACAAAAATACAATAAGTGTTTATGGATATTCAACCACTGTTTTGAAGACTTTCCAGGCCACAGAAGCTTGATTCGCTCAGGTTGGCTTAATTCACTTGAGCATTGACAAGATAGATCGAAATCTCTCCTAACTTAGGACGTATTCTTGTACCTGAGACACCAGTACAGGATCCGTTGGTTTGCTTCTACTCGAGAGCCTAAGTAATCTTGGTTCACACTACACATATCAAGAAAGACCAGGTGAACATAAGATCCAACCCTAGTGTTCATTAGGGAAGGTGGAGTCCTTACCTGTGCACGCAGGTAGACTTTTATCCCAGGCTTTAGTCTTGTGTTTAGGAGAGACTCTTTCCACCAAAAAGAAAAGTGTGCTCCTCCAAATAATGTTGTAAGAGATATACTGACACGTGTTTCAAAAAAAAAGATGCAAATAAGTCATTATATCTCACAAATATCTGTAAAGTCTTCCCCCTACAAAAATTCTTCAAGGCAAGTTACAAATACCCTGTTTTCTTTGAGCCACAAATGTCATAAAATGGGAGTTGAGTTTTCCGTCATCTTTTTAAGGGTCAATCCGAAGACATGAGCTGAAACTGGGACCAACCTACACTTAAAAATTCGTGAAACCCTAGGCTTGAGTCTTAATGTTCATCTGGTCAGTCTTGATCCATCACTAAGCACAAGCCATAATCTCTTGAGCTCTCGAGTATGTCAAAAACCTCCTGGATCTTGGAAATCGTACTTAAGGTTTAAATATCAAGAGTCCAGGTTAGTTGAGAGATGGTCTATGTCATGTAAGACTTAAAGTACTGGTAGTCTTCTCTACAATTGGTTCTCACAATATCCAACACATAAACACACCTATATCACCTCAGGAGAAAATCTTCAGCTTAAGATCATTTCTAAATACAACACAAAAAAAATGTTTTGCTAGGGACTAGCAAAAGATAGGCATGGGGGTATGATTTCACAGCAAAAATATACCAACAATTGTGCCAACTTGTGCTATTTCCTAGCATTGCCAGTGTATATTAGGTGGCCATAGTCGCATTTGTGAAAATAAACGCATGCATGCATTTATTTGAGAGGGGAGGAGAGTGGATAAAATGGCCTTGAAATTAACGTATTCCTCAAGTGCTGCCTCGCAAATTCACCATCTTTATTTTTATTTTTATTTTTATTTGACTTTCTTCTCCGCGGCTGCATGGCATGGCTGGACCTTCCTCGCGCCATTCTTTGCAGTAGGAACTTCCTGCCAGCCATGCAGAGCCATGCACAGCCAGGGCATGGCTGTGCATGCCTCTTTCTTCTTTAAAAAGGCACAGCTAGCTTCTTTGCAAGGGATACTGGTCCACAAAAAAAAATAACCCAGCACCTTCCTTCTTCCAGGCCGTCTCCTCCCCTCTCCCCTCCATACGCAACCTCTCTTCTTCTTGAAGAGCCACGCTGCAGGCAGGAGCAACTCACAGTGGTACACAACCACCACTGTGAGTCCCACCACCGCCCAGCTCATCAAAGAGCCAGTGGGCATGGTGGTTCTCTTCTCTGTTCATCGTTTCAAGCCAACTCCGCCATTGCCACAGAGTCGAGGTCTGAAGCTCCACGCAGCAGCAGCAGCCCGCATGCACGCAGGCACCGATTGCACCCACCTTCCACCGCGCCTGCGCACACCGCACCGGCCGCAATCAGCTATTCAGATTGCACGGCACTGTAGCTACTGTTCACACTAGAGAGCGCGACACTATAGCTACAGTGCAGTGACCGGAAAGCTTCTAACTTATCCGGTCACAGCGCGCTCTCTCTCCAGCCCGTTCCCGCTCCACGCGCGCGCCTACTCCCGCGTAAGCCAGCGCCCGCACCCGTCTGCGCCCGCATCTTCGCCCGCTTCAGCGCCCGCCTCTTCGCGCAGCGCGGTGCGCTGTGGTTCCTCCCACGCCCACTCCCTCCTGCATGCACACACGTCTTCGCACGCCTATGCGCCTGCACGTGCGCGTGGACATCAGACGACGGCTGGGGCTCCAGACAACTTAACTCCCACACCTCTTCACTCCAGCAGACGATCTCTCTCTCTCTCACAGCACTCTCTCACTCCCTCAACAGACACATACACACACACACTCTCGTACACACACCCACTCACTTATACACTACTATATACTTATATATATATATACATATATATATTATATTAGTACCTATATAACTATGTATTAGTATACATACATATATACATACATATATATACATACATATATATTTATATACTTATATATATATATACACATATATAGTTACATATATACATATATTTATATACGTATAAATATATATATAGATATATATATATATATACATACATTATTACCCATACAACTAAGTATAAGTATGTATATATATATATATATACATACATTATTACCCATACAACTAAGTATAAGTATATATATATATATACAAATATATTTATATATATATACAAATCTACATACATATATACATATATATCTATAGCTATAAATACATACATACATACATACATACATATATATATATATATATATATATATATCTACATTTATCTATATACAGAGATACTTATACTAATATATCTATATACATATATACATATATATATAATTATATATATATACATACATATATTTATATATCTATATATATATACATATACACCTATATAATTATAACCATATATATATATATATTTACATATATACATACATATATACATTTTTTCATATCACCTACCATATATTGTATCGCGGGAATATCTGCACCAGTTGCTGATATTCCCCGATACACGCGTACAGAAAGCGTTTTCTCACACATCTTCCACCCATCCATCCTACACTCCACGCAGCACTTCGTCCTGTTGGTTGCGTCTTCCTAGACGACGACCGACTCGACACCGTGCTACACGCCATCTCCACCTCCACCCCCACCCCTTTATACATATATAATATATACATATATATATATATACTATATTTACTTTACTTCCGTTTCTCTTTCTTGCTAGTAAAAAGATAAAAAAAATATACAAAAGAGAAAAGATAATCCTTGACTTGCAGGTACTCAGTCTTGCGAATAGCAAGACCAATTTTGGGAACCCTAATTTGGCTCAAAGCCAAGAACCTGATTTTGAGGGTGTACCTCAAGGACAAAAATTATCAGAAAAAATATTAAATAGAAAAACACCAAAAACATAATAAACGAACTGAAGAGATTCATTGTAGGAAAGGCGTAGAAACTTGTTCACTTCTAATCCCGCTTCCATGAGTTCGACCCTGGGCCTAAAAGTGACTAAGATAAAATCAAGTAGGCCAAGTTAAAAAAAAAAATTGTAAAAAGATGGTTAGGCTCAATTTAAGTTAACCACTATACTCATTTCAACGATAAAATCACCATATTAACACAACCTATCCGGGCCCGACCGCACCTCGCCTCCTCTCTTTAACTCCTCTCTCCCCGCATGCGCCAATCAAGGGATTTTCAAATCCCTTTTCTAATTTTGCCAGGAGACTGTTGGGGAGGCATTCTTTAGGCCGGCGGCTGTTGAGGGTGGCCGATGGAAAGGGAAAAGATGCCGTCGGTTGTTGGGGAAATTTGCTCCCCAACCCTTGCTCTTTCTAAATATAATTCCTACACATAAAAATAACAAAATCATTACATATTAAGTTATAGAATGTTATAAACTTAAATCATGATGCATACAAATATTCTACAACTTAATTGCAGTTATTAACCCACCTAAACGGTACAATTAAAGTTACTTAGGTGTAATAATAGTCCATTAAAATGGACTCATCAAATACCCCCATGCTTAAGATTTGCTAGTCCCTAGCAAAAATAAAAAATAATAGAAGTAATCAGAAGATTTCTTCTTTTCTTACTTCAAAACTTTAGAAATCCAGACAAATGTGAAGTGCTGATAGCCTAGGTAACAGATCCAAGTGAAAGAGCCAATTCGCATTGGAAGTTCATACTTCACCCTTAGTAAATATTGCGTCGGGATAAGCAACTACTTCCCTCGGGGATAAAGCAGAGGATAATCTGTAATTTGACCCTGGCATTTGGCTTAGGTAGGAGATATCGAGTTGAATGGATTTATATTTGGTGGCACACACTTATCTGGTGCTACATATAGTCTAGTACTGCAAACTCTAGATCTCTAGACTATTAGACAAGTCAACTCTGAGATAGGCTATACAACTGTGCTCTCTTGATGTTCCTGGGCACTCCCTCTTCTTTTTCCTTCTAAGATCATAAATCTTGCCAGATTTAGAAATTGTACTCACTATTTGGTGGCCTCACATGGCATCCGCACTTCAATTAAAGTCCTAATAACTCTACAACTAAGTTAGAGTCCTCAACCAGTATTCGGGCGATCAGAAATACTAGAAGGTAGGTATGGGTCATATTTGGTGGAACGCGATAGGTGTTCTATTGCCTCAGAAACAATGTTACATCATAACTTGGACTTTTTTTTTTAATATAACTATTTCTTCTTTTTGTTCTTTCTGTTTCTTCTTTTTCTTCTTCTTTTCTCTCTTTTTTTTATTTTTTTCTTATTTTTGTTTCTTTTTCAATCAACACAACACGATACAGACTTTTATTTATGAGGCATTATTAGGGATGATGATGGTCAAGAGGAAGTTGTGTGGCTTATTTGGTGGAAGTGCCTATTCTCAGCACCTTGAAGGAATGGATAGGACAGGCGTATTTCTAACCTTTAACACTATTACCCTCCTTCAGCCGAGGACTCTATGAAGGATGGTCGTAACCATCCACCATAGTCAAATCTTTATTAAGACCCCATCTCTATGCATCTGCCTTATTTGGTGACTCTCAGGAATTCACACAACGTACGCACATAGGAACAGAGAGTGAAAACTATGCCTAACTCTGAAGTATCATCATCTAATTATCCAAAACTTAAGAGTCCTTGCACTAGACTTAGCGCACCAGTAATCTCTCTACTTTCTTCTCACAAATATGAGGTGGATCTACTGGAAGATAGTATGCTTGACTCCCTATGAATTGTCCAAGGGTTCAGTGGACTACAAATGCTTATTGGTTTTCCTCAAGGATCCATTACCAAGTCTACGTGCACGTGAAATAAATGTACTGGATTCTAAACTTAAGAAATAATTCTGGAAGAAAAACCTCCAATGATAAAGGTATTTTGCTAGGGACTAACCCATTCAGCTCAAGAAAAGAGGAAATTTTTTTTTATTTTTTTTTATATTATGCTAACCTAAATGCATGAATACATCCTAAAATGCAAATGCACTCCCCCATGTCTAAATTCTACAATGTGCCCATTGTAAAATTAAAACAGGAGGAGAAAGGAAAGAAATCACCTGAAGACGGTGTTATTCTGACCGCTGGGTTGCCTCCCAACAAGCGCTGCATTTTCTATCAGTAGCTAGACTTAGAAGGAACCTATAAGTCTGGTTCCAAACAGACAAGGTTAGGCCCTAAAAATATACGTAACAGTGCAAGCCTAGAAAACAGGTAGCCACGGATGTTAGCGAGCTGATGATGCAACGTAATACCAAATGCTCGCCAGAAGATATGAAAGCGAAGAACCTCGTTGGCTACCTTGGGAGGTGTAGGAATAATAAACGGAAATTGAAAAGGGACCTCCCTCAATGGAATAAGTAGAGAATAACAAGGATCCTCCAGAGCAGGACGGGTTTTAAAAGATATACACATTATTAGTTTAAACCCTTGAATGGCGAGAGTAAAAGTACAAGCATCAATCCACATTCGCCATTCTACCCGAGGATGTACTGGCCCGATATATTCTCCAGAAAGAATGTACATGAGCAGAGATCTGAGCCAAGGATCGGTTGGGAGTATAAGGGTTGTTTGTAGTGTTGGAAGGTAATGGTTAAGTCCAATGACGGCTTAGTCGGTGTTAGGTCTAATTCCAACAATGATTCAGATTGTATATACTCCCTAACAATTGTAGACAACTACATATTACCCTGCCTAGCATTAACGATTGGAGTCATATTTGAATCAAAGGTAGACTTCAAATTAGAACTCTTTGATGGCAGGGTTAACATGTCAGAATCATTATCATTAAGCTTATCCCCAGATTCGTTTGGTTCACTCAAATTTTTGTCGGGGTGTATATGTAATTCATTAAGAGTTGGATCAGTAACTTCAGTTATTTCTAATGGAGGATCAGTCTTAATATTTTGGAGCAAGCCTATATCATTGAATTCGTTATTGTTCTCGGGATATAAATCCTCAATTGACGTGTTTTGTCCCCGAGAGTCTCCCATAGACTTCTCATTATTTTGTTTGTCCTCCTCTAATATCAACTCCTATTTTGATGGAGGATGAATCTCAAAAGAAAGGAGGAATCTGGATTTTATCATATTATTTCTATCCTCTGGAGGTAAATCTTCAAATGATAAATAATTCCCCTGTGATTCACTCCAGATTTTCAGTCCAGGTTCCTCTATTGGGGCATCCCCATCCTCTGAATTAGACTTTCATATCCCTGAGACCAAAATTGATCTAATTCATCCTCCATTCCGTTAGGGTCACCTTCATTGAATGCATTTAAATCCTCAGGATGCTGAATGGTAGGTGTTGATTCCCTAAGTGGAGGGTCAGCAGTAGGCTCATTAAGGGTAGAATGGGATTCCACCAAATAATCAATAGGGGAAGTGATAGGAACAATATAACCTTGACCCGGGTTGGTAGGAGTAAGGAGAATACTGTCATTGGGGTCAAGGTCCTCAAGAGGTACCATCTTCCCTTGCTTTTGACTCCAATATAGTTTGGGTGGATGATCGTTGTCCTCTAGTGGCCGTGTCTCATTGGGAGAGTCTAAGTGATAGCTACATAAAATTGGATCCCTATTGTCATTAGGTTCCTCAGAATTATTTTCATGATCATGATCGGATGGGTAGGGATCAGGATTATTGGGAAGCATGTAGCTAAGTTGTCTTATTTCTTCATTTAACTGTTGACTATTCCTCAACATCTCTCCCAATGATTCCATCATTTCCTTTTGTTGTTTTTGCATTTCTATCATAAAAGAGGAGAGGCTACTATTATTAGGTTGGGGAGGATAGTCAATTTCAGGCTCAGGCTGCCTAGGGGTATCGATCCAACCTCGATACGGAAAATCATGAAGGATGGGAGAGTTGGGTGTTTGCATGGAAGTAGGGATTTCAGGATTGGAAAATCCCGCTCCTAAGCTCTACTCAAAAGTGGGAGTTATCGGGCCAGTACTCCCAGGATAAGAATATGAATGATCCCATGAATTGTCAATGTACCCATCAAAGGATGGATACGCTCGAGGCATGGGATCCTGATTAAAAGATGGGAAGTATTGACTCTGATAATCTGAATGATAGGAGTAAGAGTAATCCATTTCTTTAAGCAAAATAATTTTAACTCTCTTAGGATTTTGCAAAATTCAGAATATAAGCAGAAAACTTCCTAGAGAGTTTTATTGTCAAAGCAAACGTAAATTCAAACGGATCTATTTTTAGTAGATTGTAGGTCTTAGAGTTATATGTTTAGTTGGTGGCCAAACAAGATTTGCAAAAAATTACGCTTCCTAGGCCAACCTTCACTGGTGCCTATAACCTACTCACAAGGGATGGAAGTCTCGAATTGAGCCCACACATGAGGAACCAAAGTAACTTGGTGGATAGGCTTGTTGATTTCTGACTAACTTCCCTTGTGGTGCAAAAGAGGAGAGGTAGAAATTTATCTAGTGACCTTATGTGTGAGGTGCGCAGTGTCTCAAGTGTGTAAGCATACGATCGTGTTTTGATTTTTTGAAATTCCGCAAATAGGATCCTTTTGCACACAATTTTCAGTCACAGATTTTAAAGTCCAACCTCTTAGCAGTCCTAATTTTTTAAAGTGACCACTGAATTAATTTGATTCAAGCACTTTAGTGGTCTTAGATTTAGGTTCAATGCATATGCATGACAAGTAATTAATACTCAAGAGAAGACGTACCTTACTCCAGCTTTCTTCGTGCAATAATGAATGCAATGCAATAGAAATAAACTAGATGCTGCTCATTCAGTCCTAGATGGTCGTCCTATAGATATGCAGCTTCTAGCAGGCAGTTCGATTTCTTTTTATATATAATAAACAAACCTAATCTAACTAACTAACCGAAATGCAGTTCAAAACAGTTCAAATAATCCTATAATCTAAATAAATGGGAACATGCTCCCGAAAATACGCTCCCGCATACAAAAGCGATAAGAAATAAAGTGACACTAGGAACACATTCCCAAAAATACCTGACAAGGGTCCAAAAGACAGAATTTAAATTCTAATGTCTATTTAACTAAATCTAACTAAAACCTACTGACTAAATCTGAAATAAGCTTCTCCGTAAGCCTATGTGTGTGGGATCAAGGCCCACGTGTTCCTGTTTCTGGTCTCCAGGTGGTGTCAAGGTCCACCAAAAAGATCATCTCCGCCATGCGCGTTGTTCAGGTTCAATGTCGTCACTCTGCTGTGCCTCGTCACCGTGTCAAATTCCTCGCACAATAATAAAAATGATTAGATGATTACGCAACTCATAATACTCAAAAAATTAATAATGTGAATCTATTGCGTATGTTGCCTCCCCGGCAACAGCGCCAATTTGATGTGTTGACTTTCCGCTTTGCGTTGTAGTATTTAAGTGCTGGAAAAATCGACTAATCAAAAATAAAAATAACCACTCATAGAAGAGCGGGTCGTGTCCACAGGGAGGCAGTTATGGAATACACTCTCGATGATTTTATATTCTTTCGTTAAATTGTGAAATCCCTATTCAAATCTGACATAAAATGCGATGGAAAGTAGATTCACAATAACTTAAAAAGATAAGGGTATATGTGCAATTTTCCCTCACTGAAATTTTTAATAAATCTATGATGATTTTATGTAATTTTCATGTGACGTGTACTAGAGAAAATTAGTGCACAGGTTAAGCCCAAAACCAATCTTGAAATAGGTGAATATCATTAATGTTCAATTCTCAGAGAATATGAGTGTGCATGCACAATTTTGCCATAATATAATAATAATAAATAATAATCAAATTCTGGTGGCAATGGCAGTGAATGTAAATTTTAATTGAATTCAAAACAGAGCATTTGCTCTCTCTCCTCCTCGCGAGAGAGAGAGAGCACCAGCGGGCGATGGATGCACTAGGGAGGTCGGCGAGGATGAGGGCTATCCGATGGAGGCCGCGACGTCGACGGAGATGGCCGGAGGTGGTCGGCCGGTGGAGGAGAGGACGTCAGAGGAGGTTGCAGCTGCAGTGAAGCTGCTGCTTGATGAGAGGCGCGCGGAGGTGTGCGCCTGCGGGCATGGCCTGGCAGAGGAGGACGGGTGCTGCCGCGCGTGCTGCAGATGGCGCGCGCTTGCTGGTGTGGCAGGAGGTGCAGAGGGTTGAAGGCGCATACCTGCGAGCGCACCTGCGGTGCAGGAGCAAGCGTCAACGAGCGTTGAAAGAGGAGGCACTGGAAGGGAGGTGGGCGCTGATGTCGAGCCCGGATAGGTTGTTAATATGATGATTTTATCGTTTAAATGTGTATAGTGGTTAACCTAAATCGAACCTAACCATCTCTTTACAAAATTTTTAACCTGGCCTACTTGATTTTATCTTATCACTTTTAGGCCCAGGGTTGAACTCAGGGAAGTGGGGTACAAGTCAAGTTTCTACGCCTTTCCTACAACGGGTCTCTTCCATTCGTTTATTGTGTTTTTGGTGTTTTTCTTATTTAGATTTTTTTCGGATAATCTTTGCCCTTGCAGCACACCCTCAAAATTGGGTTCTTGGCTTTGAGCCAAAACAGGGTTCCAAAACGGGTCTCGCTATTCGCAAGACGGAGTACCTGCAAGTCAAAGATTATCTTTTCTCTTTTATATATATATTTTTTTATCTTTTTAATAACAGGAAAGCGAAACAGAAATAAAGTAAATACAGTATATATATATATGTATATATTATGTATATAAAGGGGTAGGGGTGGGGGCGGAGATGAAGTGTAGAACGGTGTCGAGTCGGTCGTCGTCTAGAGAGATGCAACCAACAGGACTAGGTGCCACGTGGAGTGTGGGATGGATGGTGGATGATGTATGCGACCACGCTTTTTGTACGCGTGTATCAGGGAATATCAGCAACTGGTGCAGATATTCCCACAATACAGCGTATGGTAAATAATGTGAAAATATATATATATATGTATGTAAATATATCTATATGTATATGTGTATATATATGGTTATAAATATATAGGTATATATATATATGTAGATATATATGTATATATATATATATGTATATGTATATATATATATATATATATGTGTGTGTGTGTGTATGTATATATAACTATATAGAGGTATATATATATGTATGTATAAGTATATAGTAATATATGTGTACAGATATATGTAGCTAAGTATATATATATATAGGTATATGTATCTAGATATGTATATATATGTATATATGTATATATAGTTATATAAATATATATATGTATATGTGTATGTATATATAAGTAGGTGTGTATATCTGTATATATATATATATATATAAGTCTATATATAAGTATATGTATATATGTATATATATATATAAGTATATATATAAGTATATAGATATATATATATGTATGTATGTATGTACCCTAATACATAAGTATATAGATACTACTATATGTATAAATATAAGTATATATATATATATGTATATAAATATATGTATATATATAAATCAATATATAAGTATATGTATAGATATATATGTATACAATAGTGTATATGTGTGTGCGGGTGTGTGGAAGTGTTAGTGTAGGTGTGTGTGTGCGTCGGTGTAGAGTGCTGTGAGTGTTGTGAGAGAGAGTGAGAGAGAGAGAGAGAGAGAGCGGGAGGGGAGAGAGCAGCCGCTCTGCTGGAGTGTGAAATCGCTTGGCTTCGGGATAACCGGGTTTTAGTTTGTTATCACGTTGTAGTATAGCCGGTTATTACCAACATTTCAAATATATAAATTTTTTTACTCGGAAAATAAAAGAGTTCCCGAGGTCGAACTCAGGGAGCAAGTTGTATTCTAGAGATATACATGTTTCTTTTACAAAATAAAGAAAGAGAGAGGGAAAGAATTTGTTGTTCTCTTTGTTTTCTCCTCGTGATGTTCTTCTTTCTTTCTTCAGATCTCCTTCTTCTTCTTTGTTCTGCAGAGGTGATGCTCCTCTTTCTTCCTTCAGATCTCCTTCTTCTTCTTCCTTGGTTTCTGTCTTGGCCTCTCTTCTTCTTTTTCTGCAGTCTCTTCTGTGAAGGTTTCTTCTTCCTTGGCTCTGCTGTACTTCTTCTCTGCAGCCTTTCCTCTTCTTCTGCCTTGCTCAGCCTCTTCTTTAGAGTTTCTTCTTGTTTCTCCTCCCTGCGGCTAAGTGTCAGCTTCTTCTTTTCTTTTTCAGCCAGGGACGTCACCCTCCTTCCTTCTTTTCCCTTCAGGCCGTCGTCTGATTTCCAAATCAGACGACTTAACTACCTGTTGCTACAGTCAGCTTCCTTCTTCTTCCGCGGGGTCTTCTTCTTCGCCTGTGCCTGCACACTTCAGAGCTTTTCGTCAGAGGCAAAACCTACTCTACCCAACCCCCCCCCCCCCCCCCCCCCCGCGTCTCTCTCTCTCTCTGAAACCACTCTTGGGAGAGCTCTCCCAGAGCTACCGGGTAACCGGGTTCGGGTCAGGCCCGGGTCCAGGCCCACCGGCGTGCGTGGTGGGCGAGGAGTGCAGGTCAGTCTTAAGTCGGGTCGGGTCGGTTCGGGTCAGGTCCGCGGGGGCGTGAGCGCGGACGAGACCCGGGTAACCGGGCGGGTGAAGGGGACCTCACCCCGTGTGCTGAGGCAGTAAGCCTTCAGCACTTTTGCATCTTATGTCGCTGCGACTCTTCAGGCATTTCCGAGGTGGGACTAAATGTCCCACCTCAATTGCGCGCCCGCAGCGGGGAAGTCAGCAGGAGATTGCGGCGTCACGCGAAGCTTTCTGCCTTAGCTGCGAGCCTGGAGTTTTGCCAAAACGCCTCGCAAGGCCTGGGAGTTGAATCTGGGCGTGGCGCTGAGCGTGGCGCGCCTGTAGCTGCAGGCGGAAGCAACTTCTTCTGCACGGCAATGGCGGCGGAGGTCGGGTGGCCTGTTCACAAGAAAACGGCCTCTCGGCCTAATCAGAGAGTGCCAGGAGCTTCGCCAGGGTGCGGCGAAGCTCGTGTGGGTGGTGGCGAGGCGCGGGGGCGGCGTGCGAGGGCTGCCCTAGGTCAGACTGTGGGTCGGAGGATGGGTCTGTTCGGTGGGGTTGCAGAGGGTGATGTGGGGGAAGTGGCAGGGCGGAGGTTGATCAGGGTGAGGAGGCGGAGGTCCTGCGGTGGTCGGCGAGCCGTGTGGGTCGCTGAGGTGATGGGAGCGGCTCGCCGGAGGGTGGCCGGAGACGAAGGGGGTGAAGGTGGTCAGGGTCGGTCGAGGGCTTAATTGAATAAATTGAAAGCGGGGAAAGAAAGAGGAGAAGAAGGGGAGTAGCTCTAGCTTACTTGCAGGGACGAAGGGGGAGGAACAGGGCGACAGTCGTATCGACTGTCGCCGGAGAAGAAGATGCCCAGGGGAAGGGGCGGCGGCGAGCAGAGGGCTGGAGAGGCGCCAGCTGGGTACGGCGTGGCGCAGGAAGAGCAGGGGAGGAGGTCTCTGCTGCTGGTATTGCGGCAGAGCGAAGAGGAGGAGGAGGAGGAACCGCCGGAGCTGGTGGGCGTCTGCCGGAGGGAGAGGAGAAGAAAGTTGGGGGTTTTCTCCGTCAGATCCAGGCTGCCCCGGTCGGTGGAGCAACGGGGGTATTTATAGGGATCAAACAGGGAGGAAGGCGGAGGGAGACGACGTGTCTCCCTCGCCGGAGGATGGCCGGAAACAAGAACCCATACCGTCCGTGCGTTCGCACGGCCGGTATGGTGGGTTATAACGACCAGGGGGGTGTCCCTGCGACGGCTGACGACGCAGGGCACCCCCGGTTTACTTGCCAGGTCCCCCCCTCACCCTGCGCAGCGCCATGCTCCGCGCAAGGTCGCCGGAGCATGGTGCTGGCAGGTTTTGCAGGAGGGACCTGATTGCAAAGAACGAAGGAGAGTTAGGGGTCAAAATGCGAGGGTTCAAAAGTTGAGGGCCAAAGAGTAAATATATGAGGACCAAAGTGTAAAGTCGGTCAAGGAGGTTTCTTCTTAGGCTCAAGTTTTTATACATGACTAATTAGGACCTAAGGAATCTGATGGTGAATTTCATTTTCATATTAAACCTTGTTTGACCGGTCAATTTGCGCAAAAACCCAAATTAAGTTATTAATTGGGCATGGTTCTCAATGTAGGTCAAAAAGGGTTCTGAAGGCCAAATTGAAGGTTCTAAACCCTGGAGATTATTTTTCTATGAATTTTAGAGGGTTTATTCTATTTTTACTTTGCCTCGAACCTTGTGAATTGAAGTGGGTTGTTTTAGGGTTACAGATTATCATTTAGTTTCTTGGAATTGCTGTAGCCCTTGCTAGATCATTTCATCCCACTCTTATTCTTATTAAGCTGCTTTGACCTATGTTTGGGCCCTGAATTACCCTGTATGCAGATTATACTGGTAAAATTGCATTTTTACCCCTTATGACTTGTTTTCTTCTCAAACTCAGGATTCTCTGAGTTAAGCCTTTCCTTGAGATATGTAGGAGCTTTTATCCTTTGTATTAGGTCAAAATGAGCTAGTTATGGCTCATGATGAGGTTCTCATCATACCCCCATGCCTAGCTTTTGCTAGTCCCTTAGCAAAAACTTAAGGTTTCAACCCTTGTTCTAGACCATGAAGTTTTTAATAGTTTTAGATAAGTGCCTTTTTTATTTGAGCATAGATTAGGTTAGAATGCTGACCATAGGCCTAAAAGGTACTATAGTACTAATCAAGATCCAAATCTGTCTAGCCTTAGCCTCAGTCTTTTAGCAAAGGTTTTTAAGGCCCACAAGAACTAACCTAAGGTTTATTGGACTTCGTGGTTAAAGCACCCGTGCTTGAAATGATTTTAGCCCTGGCTCAGTTCGTAGTGCGTTTGTAAGAGAGAGATAGAAAGTTTTTCTGTTTGGAGAGTTTTCTCTCTCTTTTTCTTTTTAGTTCTAGCCTAGGATTGGCTTTTCAACACGGTCTGTATCAGATTCCTTGCTCCCATCATCAATCCTCAAGGGTTCCTGGCGATCGATGCTTCGAGATAGCACCGCCCATGGCAACACCCGGAACCCTGGCTATTGAGATTTCGAGATAATCCCATCCATGGTGTTCCGTGGCCGAATCCAGACCCTGGCAATTGACACTTCGAGATAATGCCATCCATGGAATCTGAACCAGCAGAGTGCTTACATGCCCCCAGTAGGATATGTAAATATCCTAAGAAACAAGCACCGAGGAGATGATATTTTGTTACGCATCTTCGAGGGGATTTCCCGCCTCTCCGCGCTGGGAACTCGTCCAAATCAACTTGTGTTGATCGGCCGCTCCTATTCTAGGTGTTCTTTTCAGAATTTTGCGACGCTTCTGCGTGATTCTGATTTTTACGCTTACTGAACCAGGCTGTGTGTGAGGTTAGGGTGCTTAGGTTACTGAGTCCCGTAAACCAAAAATTTGTTAACGAGGCCAAATACTCCCTAAGCCTTAGACCTAATACTTCAGCTTTTCATTTTCCTCAACCTCTTGAGGAGTGTCTAGATCTTAATGGGTACTAAGAGTCTATTCAAGAATGCCTAAGGTTTGCATTCTTACTAATCTCATTGTGCACTTTTCAGTTATTTTCTTTAAATGAGGTCTAGAACTTAGGTTAATTCCTTAGTTCCTTACTAATGACTATCACCTTTTCTTATAATTTTGTGCTCCTTTTTCATTTTGTTTCTCTTCTCCTTCACAAAATTTCCTTCTCCTCTTTTCCTCTTATTCTTTTTCGAAAAATTTTTAATTTTTATGGTGTTTTTGGCATATGTGAATTTTTTTGTTTGAAACCTTTTCTTACAAGTTTTTGTACTTTCCTACCCCCCCATGCCTAAGATTTGCAATGTCCTCATTGTAACCTAGGGGTTTTTATTCAACTAAGTTCATACATTAGGATAGCTGTTTTGATGAATCTCAGATGCAAGCACCTGAGGTGGAGTCGGCTGTCCTAAAGTGTGAACTTCAAGTGCAAAAAGCTGTCAGAACAAGTTTCAGGTTTTCAAAGAGAATGACGGGCTGCCTCCCGTTGAGCGCTAAATTTGATGCCTTCAGCCAAGCGGGAAATGCGATGGAGAGGGGATGGTCAAATCAGCAGAGTTTTGTAAGACAAGCACCTTGATTAAGAGCCTGGTTGGTCCAACCAGGTGCTTGTTCAGATCAACAGGCTGATGATGCAGCCCAAACCCAATCAATCTGGTGGGTTGATAAATGTGGATAAAAAGGTGTGGAACCCACCATAAACTATGAAGCTCAGATGGATGTGGAAGTGTAAACGCAGGGTTTGGCTGAGTCGAATCAGCCTGGTCAGAGTAGGGACCCGTAGAATAATCAATGAATGACGCGGAAACCCTACAGGGGTGATCAGAGAATGATAGAGCATGGAATGTAGTCTGATCAATGTTCGAAACCCGATGTGGAAATGCAATCGGCTCGGTGAGAGGTGAATCTGAATAGAACTTGAGTCCGGTTGCGGGGTCGGGGTTTGGGAGAGGTTTTGATCCGTTCTGTGTGTGCGGCCGAGGTGGCCATTGTGTATGAGGGCTCTTCTAGAAACAGATGATAGGTGGTTTTCTGTAGAGAGTCCTCTGGGTAACTATCAAATGCCGGAAGAGTGTCTGTAGGATGAAAGGAATCGGATTTGAGAAAAAATTTGGATTCTTGGTTGTAATCACTCTTGGCATTTTCTATTTTTGGTTCCTGAGGATCGAAAAGGAGTGATTCTGTGTTATTAGTGATCTCGGGAATCAGGACCTCAGAGTCAGAGTCAGAGTCATGTGAACTGAGGTCGTAGATAGGCCTGGCGTGTTCAGGAAGGGGAATCTCTCCGCAATTATAGTCAGATCTGAAATTGTCGGAGAGTTGGCGAAAATGATCATGAATTCCACCACAACAAAAATCATCAGATGTGGAATCAGCATCCTGACTGGGTTCTAGCCTATATGTCACTTCTGGGCTCAAAAAGATGTTCTGTTCAAGCTCTAAGCTGGTAGGATAGACCCAATTGAAATCCAACTCGTCCAACTCCTCAGTCTCTGTATCATAAATTGGCATGACTTTCGAAAAATCGATCAGATTTTCTGAAGATGTTGGAGAGGGATATTCATCAAATAGAGGCCCAGAATCATATTCTGCAAAAATTTGATCTTTCTCAAAAGGGGCCTCATAATCTTCCCAATAAGTTTCAGATCTAGGTTCTAGGCTTAGGATGTGGGTAGAATTATTAGAACCTAAGTCCGAATAACCTTCGAGGGCCACCTTATCAAGATAAGGGGCGGAATTTATACCCTCAAAAGGTTCAGTTCTGATCTCATTATTGCAGGAGTTTTGGAATTCTAGGCTTGGCAATTCATGGTCTAAGTTTGGCTCATCATTGTGTTCTCCTGCAATATCCCAACCTAATTCAACATTGTCTTCTATCTGGGTTGGGATTTCACAACCACTTTGTGCCTCAATCCCGAGATCTGGGAAACTGAATTGGTCCTTAATACTGTTCCAAGATGGTTCATCCTCTGTTTTTGGTATATACGGGTATTTCTGGTTGATAATTTGTTCTACAGATTTCATCATTTCTACCCGTTTTATAAGGGCATCTTGGTGTTGTTCCCAAAGTACAGGATTTGTCAAGCATTGAAGGTATTCAGATTGGTGTAATTTTTCCATCTCAATGTATCCTGTCATGAGCATATCTCGGGTTGATCCTTTTGAAATTTCAGTCAATAGAATTTGGGCACAGTTTATGATGAAAGCTGTGGTTGTTGGAACATCAACCTGAATGTTTCCTATTGGTGTTGAGGTTTTTTCTTCTTTTTCATAGAATTTTATGGCATCCTCGATCATTTTATCTTTCATAGATCTCCGATATTCAGGTTTCTTGAATGGTAGTCTTAGGTGGTTTGGCTGCATATTTGGATTAGGTGGTGGAATCAAGATGTGGAATTAAAGGCTTCGATGTAGACTCATGTTGTGCCAAGATGGAAGAAGGGAGTATCAGAGGAAAGATTAATGTGGTGGTGCTGCATAAACAAGGGAACTGAGGCCTAACCTCAGGGCAAGTGAATTCCTAAAGGAGGATTCAAGGACCTCCTTCCAAGCATATACTGAAGGATGTGATGAGATTAAAAGGTGCTGGACCCAATCAAGACACCCAAAAAATGTGTTGGGTGACTATAGAGGTGCGGGGCAGATGGACCCCTTGATCAGAAAGATCGTCCACCTGAGAATTACCTGGGCAGCCAGAGAGGGAGAGTCCCGCGAAGACCCCTACACGGTAGAGCGTCCCCACGGGTTACAGGGTTTCCCCCACCCGACCTCTCTTGTCACTGCGGTTCCAGGTAGACCAGAATGGGGATCTTGACCTCTTAAGTCTACCAATTTTAAGATCAGGGTGCTTAAGGTTTCACTTGAACTTTAGTGTTTTAAGTGCAAAGAGTGACCTAATTTAAGGTTGGTTGACCCAAGGGGTCAACTTTACCTCTTGTTTTTGAGAGCTTTTTGGGTCCTTTCTTTTAGGGTTCAAGTGTTTAGAGAGAGCCAATTGTTTAGGATTTTTCTTGTTAATTATTTTCAATCAATGGCTTGGGCACACCTCTTTTGGATTTCCTCAATTCTTGATTAAGGGGTGTGTCTCTACTGAAATCCTAATGTTTAACCTTATGTTGGCTCTACTTGGTCCATTTAACTCTTTGTTGGGCAATTAGGGCTCAAGCAAGAATGTGTTAGCCCTTAAGTACCCTTAATAGTGTGCAGGAGTGATGAGTTGAAAACATGCAACTCTTTGTGGTTACTAAGTATGGAAGGCAGGTTAGCTCTATATTGCTTGTTCTTTTCTTTTCTTCCTCTTTAGAGTTTAGGGGTTAATAGTGAGAGGAAAAATTTACCTGTCTTCGGAGTGGTTGTCGTGTGGTTGCTTGTCTTCTTGAGTTCCTGTAGCTGCACAAAAGAGAGGAGATTATCAGAAATTAAAAAGAAACAGGAATGTTTACCTCTAGAATAGCCGTTGCTCCCCGGCAACGGCGCCAAAATGAAATCGCTTGGCTTCGGGATAACCGGGTTTTAGTTTGTTATCACGTTGTAGTATAGCCGGTTATTACCAACATTTCAAATATATAAATTTTTTTACTCGGAAAATAAAAGAGTTCCCGAGGTCGAACTCAGGGAGCAAGTTGTATTCTAGAGATATACATGTTTCTTTTACAAAATAAAGAAAGAGAGAGGGAAAGAATTTGTTGTTCTCTTTGTTTTCTCCTCGTGATGTTCTTCTTTCTTTCTTCAGATCTCCTTCTTCTTCTTTGTTCTGCAGAGGTGATGCTCCTCTTTCTTCCTTCAGATCTCCTTCTTCTTCTTCCTTGGTTTCTGTCTTGGCCTCTCTTCTTCTTTTTCTGCAGTCTCTTCTGTGAAGGTTTCTTCTTCCTTGGCTCTGCTGTACTTCTTCTCTGCAGCCTTTCCTCTTCTTCTGCCTTGCTCAGCCTCTTCTTTAGAGTTTCTTCTTGTTTCTCCTCCCTGCGGCTAAGTGTCAGCTTCTTCTTTTCTTTTTCAGCCAGGGACGTCACCCCTCCTTCCTTCTTTTCCCTTCAGGCCGTCGTCTGATTTCCAAATCAGACGACTTAACTACCTGTTGCTACAGTCAGCTTCCTTCTTCTTCCGCGGGTCTTCTTCTTCGCCTGTGCCTGCACACTTCAGAGCTTTTCGTCAGAGGCAAAACCTACTCTACCCAACCCCCCCCCCCCCCCGCGTCTCTCTCTCTCTCTGAAACCACTCTTGGGAGAGCTCTCCCAGAGCTACCGGGTAACCGGGTTCGGGTCAGGCCCGGGTCCAGGCCCACCGGCGTGCGTGGTGGGCGAGGAGTGCAGGTCAGTCTTAAGTCGGGCCGGGTCGGTTCGGGTCAGGTCCGCGGGGCGTGAGCGCGGACGAGACCGGGTAACCGGGCGGGTGAAGGGGACCTCACCCCGTGTGCTGAGGCAGTAAGCCTTCAGCACTTTTGCATCTTATGTCGCTGCGACTCTTCAGGCATTTCCGAGGTGGGACTAAATGTCCCACCTCAATTGCGCGCCCGCAGCGGGGAAGTCAGCAGGAGATTGCGGCGTCACGCGAAGCTTTCTGCCTTAGCTGCGAGCCTGGAGTTTTGCCAAAACGCCTCGCAAGGCCTGGGAGTTGAATCTGGGCGTGGCGCTGAGTGTGGCGCGCCTGTAGCTGCAGGCGGAAGCAACTTCTTCTGCACGGCAATGGCGGCGGAGGTCGGGTGGCCTGTTCACAAGAAAACGGCCTCTCGGCCTAATCAGAGAGTGCCAGGAGCTTCGCCAGGGTGCGGCGAAGCTCGTGTGGGTGGTGGCAAGGCGCGGGGCGGCGTGCGAGGGCTGCCCTAGGTCGGACTGTGGGTCGGAGGATGGGTCTGTTCGGTGGGGTTGCAGAGGGTGATGTGGGGGAAGTGGCAGGGCGGAGGTTGATCAGGGTGAGGAGGCGGAGGTCCTGCGGTGGTCGGCGAGCCGTGTGGGTCGCTGAGGTGATGGGAGCGGCTCGCCGGAGGGTGGCCGGAGACGAAGGGGGTGAAGGTGGTCAGGGTCGGTCGAGGGCTTAATTGAATAAATTGAAAGCGGGGAAAGAAAGAGGAGAAGAAGGGGAGTAGCTCTAGCTTACTTGCAGGGACGAAGGGGGAGGAACAGGGCGACAGTCGTATCGACTGTCGCCGGAGAAGAAGATGCCCAGGGGAAGGGGCGGCGGCGAGCAGAGGGCTGGAGAGGCGCCAGCTGGGTACGGCGTGGCGCAGGAAGAGCAGGGGAGGAGGTCTCTGCTGCTAGTATTGCGGCAGAGCGAAGAGGAGGAGGAGGAGGAACCGCCGGAGCTGGTGGGCGTCTGCCGGAGGGAGAGGAGAAGAAAGTTGGGGGTTTTCTCCGTCAGATCCAGGCTGCCCCGGTCGGTGGAGCAACGGGGGGTATTCATAGGGATCAAACAGGGAGGAAGGCGGAGGGAGACGACGTGTCTCCCTCGCCGGAGGATGGCCGGAAACAAGAACCCATACCGTCCGTGCGTTCGCACGGCCGGTATGGTGGGTTATAACGACCAGGGGGGTGTCCCTGCGACGGCTGACGACGCAGGGCACCCCCGGTTTACTTGCCAGGTCCCCCCCCTCACCCTGCGCGACGCCATGCTCCGCGCAAGGTCGCCGGAGCATGGTGCTGGCAGGTTTTGCAGGAGGGACCTGATTGCAAAGAACGAAGGAGAGTTAGGGGTCAAAATGCGAGGGTTCAAAAGTTGAGGGCCAAAGAGTAAATATATGAGGACCAAAGTGTAAAGTCGGTCAAGGAGGTTTCTTCTTAGGCTCAAGTTTTTATACATGACTAATTAGGACCTAAGGAATCTGATGGTGAATTTCATTTTCATATTAAACCTTGTTTGACCGGTCAATTTGCGCAAAAACCCAAATTAAGTTATTAATTGGGCATGGTTCTCAATGTAGGTCAAAAAGGGTTCTGAAGGCCAAATTGAAGGTTCTAAACCCTGGAGATTATTTTTCTATGAATTTTAGAGGGTTTATTCTATTTTTACTTTGCCTCGAACCTTGTGAATTGAAGTGGGTTGTTTTAGGGTTACAGATTATCATTTAGTTTCTTGGAATTGCTGTAGCCCTTGCTAGATCATTTCATCCCACTCTTATTCTTATTAAGCTGCTTTGACCTATGTTTGGGCCCTGAATTACCCTGTATGCAGATTATACTGGTAAAATTGCATTTTTACCCCTTATGACTTGTTTTCTTCTCAAACTCAGGATTCTCTGAGTTAAGCCTTTCCTTGAGATATGTAGGAGCTTTTATCCTTTGTATTAGGTCAAAATGAGCTAGTTATGGCTCATGATGAGGTTCTCATCAGAGTGTTAAGTTAGGTCGTCTGCAGCTAGCAGGCGTCGTCTGGAGACTTCAGGCTCGAGCGCAGGCGCGTCTGCGCAGAGAGCACGCGGGAGTGGGGAGCGGAGAGGAACCCGCAGTGCACAGCGCTACTCGAAGGCTGGAGCGGGCGAAGGCAGTGGGTGATGCGGGTGCACGTGGGCGAGTGGGGCGGGCTGGCAGACGTGCGGGCGCAAGCGGGCGACGCGGGCGGAGACGTGTGGACGGGCGCACGCACGGGCGAGGGCCAGTTGCAGTGCGTCGGGTGACTGGGAAAGTGAGAAGCTTTCCAGTCAGACCACTGTAGCCACAATGTCGCGATGACTCGCGTGAACAGTGGCTACAGTGGTCGTCTGCGCCGCGCAACCGGCAGTGGGCGGTGCTATGAGAGAGGCCGGCTCACGGCTGGCGCACGCAGGCTGGCACGCGAGGGATAAGACCTGCGCCGGTCGGTTGCGAGCGTGGAGAGCTCGTGACAGCGCGCGCAGAGAGGGAGGTGAGGGCATCTGCAGCTTGCGCGGAAGCTTGTAGGTGCCGGTAGGGGTGCGGGGAGCACTTGGCCGGCCGCTGCAAAGGCGCGCAGCGGCTAGTTGCGGGCTGGAGTGAGCGTGCTATAGAGTGAAGAAGCGGAGGCGAAGGCGCCTGTAGGCGCGTGAGGAAAGGTGGAGGCAGCCTGCAGGCTTGCACGGAAAGGCGTGGGGCGGCTGCTGCTGCTGCTTTGTCGCTGCTGTTGGGCGAAGCTTTTGAGCTTCAAACCTTGAAGCTGCTCCAATGGAGGGAAGGTGCGGGAACATAAAAAAAATGAGAACAGACCCACCACACCCACCGGCTCTTTGAAGAGCTTGGCGGTGGTGGTCTCACTATGGTGGTGTGTACCACACTAAGGGCTCCTGCCCGCCGGGTGTCTCCGAGGAGGAGGGCCGGCGTATGGAGGGGAATGGAGGAGAGGGTGGTCTGGAGGAGATGGAGCTGCCAGTGGGAGATTTCGGCTGGGACCCGGCTTGCTTTCATTTTACTAGGAACCGAGGCTTTTTATAGGAGGAGAAAGCCATGCACGGCCATGCTGTGCATGGCTCATGCATGGCCAAGGTAGGGAATGGTAGCTGTAGGGAGCGGCTTGGCAGGGAGAGGGTGTTGCAGGGAAGCATGGCACGCGGAGAAGAAGAAGATGCAGCCGCGGGAAGGAAGTCAAAAATCAAAAAGAAATAAAAAATGGAGATGGAAATATTGCAAAGATGTACTTGAGAAAAAATGTAAAATGCAAGACCACTTATTTATTTCTCCTCCTCTCTTAATTAAATGCATGCATGCATGTATTTTTACAATGCAACTATGGAGACCTAATATGCATAGGTAATGCTATGAAATAGCATAAGATGGCACTATTGCAGGTGTATTTTTGCGGTGCAATCATACCCCCATGCCTATCTTTTGCTAGTCCATAGCAAAACAGTATTTAGAAATGATCTTAAGCTGAAGATTTTCTTCTGAGGCGATATAAGTGTGTTTATTGTTGGATATTGTGAGAACCAATTGTAGAGAAGACTACCAGTACTTTAAGTCTCACATGACATAGATCATCTCTCAACTAACCAGGACTCTTGATATTTAAACCTTAAGTACGATTTCCTGGACCCAGGAGGTTTTTGCCGTACTCGAGAGCTCAAGAGGTTATGGCTTGTGCATAGTGAAGGATCAAGACTGACCAGATGAACATTAAGACTCAAGCCCAGGGTTTCACGAATCTTTAAGTACAGGTTGGTCCCAGTTTCAGCTCGTGTTTTCAGATTGACCCTTAAGAAGATGACGAAAAACTCAACTCCCATTTTCTGATTTTTGTGGCTCAAAGGAAAACAAGGTATTTGTAACCTGCCCTGAAGAGCTTCTTGTAGGGCAAAGACTTTACAGACATTTGTGAGATATACTGACTTATTTGCAACTTTTTTTTTTTGAAACACGTGTCAGTATATCTCTTACAACATTTTTTAAGGAGCCCACTTTTTTTCTTTTTGGTGGGAGAGTTTCTTTTTGGTGGAAAGAGTCGCTCCTAAACACAAGATTAAAGCTTGGGATAAAAAGTCTACCTGCGTGCACAGGTAAGGACTCCACCTTCCCTAATGAACACTAGGGTTGGATCTTATGTTCACCTGGTCTTTCCTGATATGTGTAGTGTGAACCAAGTTTACTTAAGCTCTCAAGTAAAAGCAAACCAACGGCTCCTGTACTGGTGTCTCAGGTACAAGAATACATCCTTAGTTAGGAGAGATTCCAATCTATTTTGTCAATGCTCAAGTGAATTAAGCAAAGCCTGAGCGAATCAAGCTTCTGTGGCCTGGAAAGTCTTCAAAACAGAGGTTGAATATCCATAAACACTTATTGTATTTTTTTTCAGCTTTCAGATCATTACTAAACACCGTTTATTTAGATTTTTTTTCTTTTTCTTTTTCTTGCATATTTATAAATAGGTGGGAATTGTACGATACCATAAAATACCCAGATCCTATGGATGCCTATCCACCCCCCCATGCCAAATAATGCTATGTCCTCATATGCATGTAGGGAAAGGTACAGAAAGGATGAAAGATCGGGTAACAAGAGTTGAGGTGCAGGGTATACAACAGGGTGGTAGGGTGGGTGGATGGTGGGTGGTGAAGTGAAGAGTGTGATAGTGGCATGAAAAGTGATGGTGGATGGTGAAAGGTCTGGCATTTCATGGGACGAGAGTGTCCTAGGCGGATCGGAGAAAAAGTCGGGAAGAAGAAGTTGGCCCTCAGATTGGCCAAGAAGAGGGGCTTTTTGGATAGATGGATCCAAAAAGGAACAGCCCCAGTGAGTAAGATGTGGCCTCAAGGTCCCAGTGTGGAATTGCAAATCCACCTGATTTGGCGGGAAAGAAAGGGCAATCCAGTCCTCAAGAGTGTGGACTGGTGGTGAGCAGCCCGGATATGACTCAGACCACAAGGTATGGGAAGCGGAGAAAACCTCGTCAGAAGTCTGGTCAGGAGAAGGTACGGGAACAGGGAGGGATTGGGGAACGTCACAGTATGTGTTGATCAGGCAGTCGTCAGGTAATCTGCAGCAGTATGAATAGGTCCCAATTAGTCTGATACACGCACTGACGGTCATGTCCTCGTTAGACGTGTCATCCTCGATGCAATCGCAATCAACATAAGAGTGCGATGCTGCAGTGGGATTAGCCTGAAATCTCGATGAAATGCTCGGAGCTTGTAGAATTTGATGAACCTGTCCCTAAAAAGGTTGTACCTGTGGTTACGGACCACAGGGTACGAAGTTTCGCAGGTTTGGAACAGGTTGGGCGGGAAGAGTGTCCTGAGATCGAGTCACCATGCGTAGTTGACTGATCTCAGCATTCTGCTGCGCCAAATGGTGCTGAAGAGAGGTCATGTTCTCTTTATGGCGCTTTGACATTTTTGTCATCATTCGCATCAATTTATTAAGAGGACTTGATGCGTGTTTTGTTTGCTGTACGCAAGGGCCTGATGGCGAATTCGCCATAGGATTAGATTGGGCCCTTGGGATGACGGGTGCGAACGGTCGCATGGTCCACCAGTGGGGTTTTGGCGCTACAGGTTGTTGGACCATGTGAAATTCGGATGATTACGCCACCCTGGGTTATAAGTGGCAAAGAACGGGTTGTTCCCTAGGGCGCAAGCGTCTTCTATGCCAGAAGACGTGTCCGCATGTAAATATGCATCCGAGCACACGGAGGATTGGTCCTCCGTGTCGAAATACTGGCTTGCAGAAGCCAGATCCACATGACTTACCAAGTCGCTTGGCGAGACACTCGACAAGGGAGGTCTTGTAGGGTTTCTCGGGATAAGCATGGTGTTGGACAAATTGGAATTGTGACGAAGTGGTGAGGTGGGGGTGTTTGCCATGTTTGTGGAGGAGGACGATTCAGCTTGTTTTCTAGATTTATCAGTCAATTCAAACAGTTCAAGGTTTTGTGACCTCCTCCCAAACATGCACTACCGTAGGAAGAGTTGGGAAGATGAGAAGGGAAAAGAGATGAGAGAAATGACGCCGCAAAGGTACACTTGATGACAAATCAATACAATCAAATTCCTAACCTCTATAGTGTACCCTTAGACCTAAAGATCTAAGTTACCTACTATCACGAACTACGGAACCGAATGCGAGCACCGCGGAACCACCGGGCCAGATTGAAAGGCCGTTTGCCCCAGTCTTAGACACCCGATAGCACGCGGGAACTCTCACCAGCACGTAGCCACTACACGTAGGTAGTTACACCTCCAATCCTTAGTAAGGGTCAAGTTACTACCAGTTTTAGTTAGAGGCTTAGGATCAAGTGCTTTTGTAATGTGAAGGGCGTTGTTTACGGGTAATGCCCAAGTGATTGATTTTTAAATTGTGTAATCCAAGCATGCAACGGGGAAATCTCCCCGAATTGAAGTTCTTAATTGGTGAATGGTTTTTAGAGTTCAGCCTTAAGTAGTATGGATTTTAGGATTTCGCTGTATTACCAATTCAACCAATCTCCGGATTTTGCAAGAATACAGGTTTTCTTCTAAGCCCAACAAACCCTTCTTCAATTTCAATTAGTTAATGCATGCTAAAATGCAATGGGTTACCCTAAATGGAGATTTCTATGTGTGGATGCACGAATTAGTTTTATATTAGTGTGAAAGGGAGCCAAGCACTTCAATTCAAGTGCTCCCAATCACCAAGAAAAATGTCCACACACAAGGCTCAACCAAAAGAAAATCAAATTGTTGGGGGTTGAGGTATTCGGGATCGAATCTTAAGCAAGTTGAAAAGTCGTGGTGGGGTTGGAATTAACTCAATTCCAAGTCCCCCCACCAAAAAGGTAATCCCGAATTATAGATAAGTGAGGCAAAAGAGGGGTGCAATCAATCTTTTTGTATTTGCCTCAAAGAATACTTCACATGGTGAAAAATTCAAGAATCAAGATTCTCGGATTTTCGCCATGCAAAGTAGGGCGGGAAATCTCGGGGTGATGGGAGTGAAGACAATCAATCAAACAAGTGAATTTTAATCCACTTGCCCCAAGAGATCCCAAGAAGTTTTTCTAGTTTTTAGTTTTTAAATTTTTTTTCTTTTATTATTAAGGTGACAAGTTAACCCTAGTTGCTAAGAAAAGAAGACCTACTTGTTCGGCAACGTGTGCGAAGCTCCAATGTGGTGTCAGCGTCTTCACGTTCTCGTTTCCGCCTTGGATCTGCTTACGTCTTCGACTTCGTTTGCCTGCCTTCTCCTTGCACCAGGTTCACCTGCACACCAAAAATAGAGATACCCATGAAGAGAGAAGAGAAAAATTGAAAGGAATTGAATAGAAACCTACTTGAAGGCGCACTTCCCCGGCAACGGCTCCAGAAAAGAGTATGATGTTGATCCCGGATAGATTGTTAATATGATGATTTTATTGTTGAAATGTGTATAGTGGTTAACCTAAATCGGACCTAACCATCTCTTTACAAAATTTTTAACCTGGCCTACTTGATTTTATCTTGTCACTTTTAGGCCCAGGGTCGAACTCAGGGAAGTGGGGTACAAGTCAAGTTTCTACGCCTTTCCTACAACGGGTCTCTTCCATTTGTTTATTGTGTTTTTGGTGTTTTTCTTATTTAGATTTTTTTCTGGTAATCTTTGCCCTTGCAGCACACCCTCAAAATTGGGTTCTTGGCTTTGAGCCAAAACAGGGTTCCAAAACGGGTCTTGCTATTCGCAAGACGGAGTACCTGCAAGTCAAAGATTATCTTTTCTCTTTTATATATATATATTTTTATCTTTTTAATAACAGGAAAGCGAAACAGAAATAAAGTAAATACAGTGTATATATATATGTATATATTATGTATATAAAGGGGTAGGGGTGGGGGCGGAGATGAAGTGTAGCACGGTGTCGAGTCGGTCGTCGTCTAGAGAGATGCAACCAACAGGACTAGGTGCCGCGTGGAGTGTGAGATGGATGGTGGATGATGTATGCGACCACGCTTTTTGTATGCGTGTATCGGGGAATATCAGCAACTGGTATAGATATTCCCACGATACAGCGTATGGTAAATAATGTGAATATATATATATATATATGTATGTATGTATGTATGTAAATATATCTATATGTATATGTGTATATATATGGTTATAAATATATAGGTATATATATATGTAGATATATATGTATATATATATATGTATATGTATATGTATATCTATATATATATATGTATGTATATAATACTATATAGATGTATATATATATATATATATAATATATGTATATAGGTATATGTATCTAGATATGTATATATATGTATATATGTATATATAGTTATATAAATATATATATATATATGTATATATGTATGTATATATAATAGGTGTGTATATATGTATATATATATATATATCTATACTTAGTTATGTAGCTAATATATATATAGATATATGTGTGTGTATATTGATATATATATATACATATATATCTATACATACATATATATATATACATATACTTATATAAATATACATACATATATACATATATATATATATATATATGTATATATGTATGTATATTTATATAAGTATATGTATATATATATATGTATGTATAGATATGTATGTATATATATATATGTATATATATATATCAATATATAAGTATACGTATAGATATATATGTATACAATAGTGTATATGTGTGTGTGGGTGTGTGGAGGTGTTAGTGTAGGTGTGTGTGTGCGTCAGTGTAGAGTGCTGTGAGTGTTGTGAGAGAGAGTGAGAGAGAGAGAGAGCAGGAGAGGAGAGAGCATCCGTTCTACTGGAGTGTTAAGTTAGGTCGTCTGCAGCTAGCAGGCGTCGTCTGGAGACTTCAGGCTCGCACGCAGGCGCATCTGTGCAAAGAGGAACCCGTAGCGCATGGGAGTGGGGAGCGGAGAGGAACCCGTAGCGCACAGCGTTGAGCGAAGGCTGGAGCAGGCGAAGGCAGCGGGTGATGCAGGCGCACGCGGGTGAGTGGGGCGGGCTGGCAGACGCGCGGGCGTAAGCGAGCGACGCGCGGGCGGGCGCGCACTCGGGCGAGGGCCAGTTGTGGCGCGTAGGGTGACCGGGAAAGTGAGAAGCTTTCCGGTCAAACCACTGTAGCCACAGTGTCGCGATGACTCGGGTGAACAGTGGCTACAGTGGTCATCCGCGCCACGCAACCGACAATGGGCGATGCTGTGAGAGAGGCCGGCTCGCGGCTGGCACGCGAGGGAGAAGACCTGCGCCGGTCGGTTGCAAGCGCGGAGAGCTCACGACAGCGCGCACGAAGAGGGAGGCGAGGGCGTCTGCAGCTTGCGCAGAAGCTTGCAAGTGCCGGCAGGGGTGCGGGGAGCACTTGGCCGGCCGCTGCAAAGGTGCGCAGCGGCCAGTTGCGGGCTGGAGTGAGCGTCCTACAGAGCGAAGAAGCGAAGGCGGAGGTGCCTGCAGGCGTGCGAGGAAAGGTGGAGGTAGCCTGCAAGCTTGCACGGAAAGGCGTGGGGCGGCTGCTACTGCTGCTACTTTGCCGCTGCTGTTGGGCAAAGCTTTTGAGCTTCAGACCTTGAAGCTGCTCCAATGGCGGGAAGGTGCGGGAACATAAAAAAAAATGAGAACAGACCCACCACGCCCACCGGCTCTATGAAGAGCTGGGCGGTGGTGGTCTCACTGTGGTGGTGTGCACCACAGTGAGGGCTCCTGCCCGCCGGGTGTCTCCGAGGAGGAGGGCCGACGTATGGAGGGGAATGGAGGAGAGGGTGGCCTGGAGGAGATGGAGCTGCCGGTGGGAGATTTTGGTTGGGACCCAGCTTGCTTTCATTTTAGAAGGAACCGAGGCTTTTTATAGGAGGAGAAAGCCATGCAAGGCCAAGGCAGGGAATGGCAGCTGCAGGGAAGGGCTTGGCAGGGAGAGGGCGTTGCAAGGAAGCATGGCACACGGAGAAGAAGATGCAGCCGCGGGAAGGAAGTCAAAAGTCAAAAAGAAATAAAAAATGGAGATGGAAATATTGCAAAGATGTACTTGAGAAAAAATGTAAAATGCAAGGCCACTTATTTATTTCTCCTCCTCTCTTAATTAAATGCATGCATGCATGTATTTTTACAATGCAACTATGGAGACCTAATATGCATAGGTAATGCTATGAAATAGCACAAGATGGCACTATTGCAGGTGTATTTTTGTGGTGCAATCAGGCGCTAGAAGGTGGGCGCTGGAAGGGAGGTGGGTGCGCTTGCGAGCATCTATGGGTCGCTCTGCAGTGGAGAGCGCTGGAGGATGAGGCGCGCTGGGGTGTCTGCAGGTCGCTGTGGGGCGAGGGCAGTGCGGTGCAGAGGGTTGAAGGCACTGGCGTGCGGGCACTCTGTAGCGGTGCGGGCGGATGCGCCTAAGGTGGCTACAGGCTTGGTGGATGGGCGCTTAAGGGCGCTTAGCACCTGCGTGGAGGCACCGCTTGCGGTCGCGCAAGGTGCATGGCATTGTGAACGCTGGAAGGGCGCGGAGATGGTGTTGGCAGGTGCAGGCTTGGTGCGATGCGGCTACAGGCTAAAGGGAAGAGGAGCCTGGTCCACAGTGCACGCTGGGATAGTTCCCCGCAAGGGGGAAGATGGCCCCCCACAGTGCACCCCGCCTCCTATCTTTAACTACTCTCTCCCCGCGTGCTCCAATCAAGGGATTTTCAAATCCCTTTTCTAATTTTGCCAGGAGACTATTGGGGAGGCATTCTTCAGGCCGGCGGCTATTGAGGGTGGCCGATGGAAAGGGTAAAGATGCCGCCGATTGTTGGGGAAAGTTGCTCCCCAACCCTTGCTCTTTCTAAATATAATTCCTACACATAAAAATAACAAAATCATTACATATTAAGTTATAGAATGTTATAAACTTAAATCACAATGCATACAAAAATTCTACAACTTAATTGCAGTTATTAACCTACCTAAACGGTACGATTAAAGTTACTTTGGCGTAATAATAGTCCATTAAAATGGATTCATCAATTATCTATTGAGTAGTTAGCTTAGATATAATTTTGACTAGATCTTTTGCCCTATAAAAATACCAACAAAAATTTCAAAAGACTCAAAACACCAAAAATAAATAAATCAATGCGATTTTCCTAAAATCAAACATAGTCTCCCCATGTTCTATCCATGACTGTTAACAGGGCGAAATTGGTTTTAAAAGATGTGCGTTGCAGTATAAGTGAAATCGCCTTGAAAGCAAGTGAGAATTTTATTACTCAAAAACCTAAGTATCCGAGGTCGAACACAGGGAGCAAATTGGCCTTTAAAAACTAAGATCACAATCTTCAAATTAATCAAAATATGATGTTCAATAATAATGTGAAGCAATAGAATAAAATTCAATGCATATAGATGCTAAAGAGAAGAAATGCAAAAATAAATAGAATGTCTCTCTTCTTCTCTTTTCTCTTCCTTCTTCTTTCTCTCTGTGACTTCTTCTTCAGTCTTCTTCTTCCTTCTTTTTCTTCTCTCTTTTTTTCTTAGCTTTCCTTTGCTTTGATTCTCTACGGCTCCTTCCTTTCTTCTTTGATTCTTCTCTCTCTCTGTGTGCTTTGGCCTTGGCTTTTCTTCTTCTCTTCTTCCTTGACTTCTCTGCCTTTTTTCTTTGCTTCGCTGCTTGGCCTTGGCTTCCTTCTTCAACTTCTACTTCTTCTGCCCTTGGCTTTCCTCAGCTCCTGCCTTCAAGTCTCTTAGCCTCTTCTTTCTCTGTCCTTCTTCAGCTGCGCTCGTCTTCCTTCAGCCCTACCTTAGCTTCTTTTCCTTCTTGGCTTCAACCCTTCCTGCCTTCTCCTTCCTCCCCTGCACAGCACAGAGCAAAACCTACCCCTACCCTCCCCCACATCGCTCTCTCTCTATTTCTCTCTTCGCTCTCTCAGAACCAGCCAGGTAATCGAGTCGGGTTATGCACGCCCGGGTCCAGGCGCACCGGCGTGGGTGGTGCGCGAGGAGTGTAGGGTAAACGGGTCAACCAAATCCGCGTAGGTGTGGTCGCGAATGAGGCAGGTGGAGTGGGCGAGGGACCTCACCCCGTGTTACTTGAGGCAACCAACAGAGAACACAAAAACAATTTAAGTAACTTACCGCGTGCCTGAGTTTCCGGGGTGGGACTAAAGTCCCACCTGCTTCTACTTGCACACCCGCAGGAGGCTTTCCTTCAATTGCTGCAACTGGGTGCTTCGCTAAGCCAATTGCCTGGCGGTGTGCATGCGCAAGACCAACCCGCACCTTCTGAACCTAGGAGCCTGGAGCGCTAGGGCCTGGAGCAACCTTGCAAGCTTCTTCACACCTTCGCTAATGGCGACGAAGGCTCACATCTGAAACACACGAACACAGCCTTGCAGCCCTGTCACACAACTTGGGAAGCTTCACCGTGTCACGACGAAGGTGAGGCGGGGGTTGGCGTGGCGCAGAACGGCCTAGGCATGGGTGCCTAGGTCGGATTGTGACCATGAAAGTGCGTGTGTCGGATGAGGGTGTAGGGTATGTGTGGCGGTCAGTGGAGGTGTGGACGATGATCAATGGGTGATGGCAAAAGTTCTGAGGTGGGTGGCAAGGCATGTGGAGGGGTGAAGTGACAGATTTGCCTCGTCGGTGGCCGGTCGGAGGTGAGGGAGACGGAGGCGATTGGTGGCTGTCAAGGGGTGTTTTCTGAAATTAAGTGGGGGAAAAGAGAGAGTAGAGGGAGGGGAACTTACTGAGGGTATTTGGACGAAGGGGGAAAGGCGAAGGACAAGTGGTGTGTAGGTGCTGTCGTCGGAGAAGAAAGCCCTAAGGTGAGGATGATGGCAACAAGGAAGGGGTCGGAGAGGCGCGCGTGGGTACGATGCGACGCGGAAGAGCGAGATGAAGATAACTCTGCCACTGGTATGGTGGCAGAGCGACGAGAGGAGGGAGGAGGGATCGCCGGAGCTTGCGGCCAGTTGGCCAGAGATGAGAGAGGAAGAAATTAAAGGGGTATCCATGGCCAAAACAAGCTTCAAAGATGCGTCAAGGACCGGGGGTCCTTTTATAGCTGCTGGCCGAGACCTTTGTGCTTGGAATGCAAGCCTCCAAGCGCAAAGATCTCACCGGAGAAGGAAGGTGCAGAAGATACCAAATCCTCTCGAGCATTCGCACGAGAGATTGGATGCAAATCCAATCTTGGGATCCTATTCAGACGGTGGAGAATTCTTCAAAGAATCTCCCTTCCAAATCTGGGAGGGGATCTCTGAGGATTCAGGGAGAAATCCTCCTTAAATCCTTGTCGGAGTAGGATTCCTTCGCTGTAATGGTGGAGGGACCTAAATGCAAAGAGTGGCGAGGAAGATAGGGGGTCTATGCAAGGGTTCTCAAAAGTTAGGGACCAAAATGTAATTGGGTGGACTCTTTTGCAAAGTAGGTCAAGGTGACCTTCCCTTAGGCCCAAATTTTGGTAAAAATCTAATTTTGACCTAAGGAATCCAATGGTGAAGTTGGATTTTTAGTTTGACCATGTTTGACTAGACATTTTGCACAAAAACCCAAATTAGGTGAAATAATGAGCTAGGACACCTATCTAGGTCAAAATAGGTTCCAAAGGCCTAATTGAAGGCTCTAAACCCTAGGGGATATTTTTCCATGAATTTTAGAGGGTTCAGTTGATTTTTATCCTGACCAAAACCTTGTGAAATTAAGTGGATTTATTTTAGGATTACAGAATGTCATTTAATTCTTAAATCTCACAATAACCCTTTTCTGACTAAACCATCCCACTTTTCCTCTTTTAAAGTCAAATTGACCTATGTTTAGCCCCTGAGAAATCCTGTTGATGTACTGCAATGGTAAAATTGCAGTTTTACCCTTTATTTCATGTTTTCTTCCCAGAATAGCAATCCCTTGAATTAGGCCTTCTTTTAGGTTATGTAGGAGCTTTTGTTCACTTTCTCAGGTAAAAATGAGCTAGTTAAGGCTCATGATGAGGTTCTCATCAATGACTCACTGTCTCGATTATAAATTTTATTTGATTTCAGATTTTTGTTTGTTAATACTATGATGCAGGTTTTCTCTAAAAACCTAATCTCTTTTCCTCACGATTTTGCCAAGTATCGTTTTAGTGCCATTGCCAAGGAGGCAAGGGAATTTGATTTTTTTCCCATGCTCACCCACACTTACTTAAGTTTGATTTCACTTCTCTCTTTTCTTATTGTGATTGCAGGTACTCTCTTGAGGCAAGCTAGGGTAATAAGATCGGAGGAAAGTGCTGATGAAGGTTCTATAAGTTTACCTCTTCCCAGGCAAAGGCCATGAATGCGGGTGAAGGCATGTATGTTCAGTGGTGCTATAGGGGGATCAATAGCCCTCGGTGAGTGAAGGCTTTTGATCGTTGTGATGAGGCAGAGGTGTGGAGCGTGGGAGCGGCGTATTTAAGCCACTAGGGCTTGCCGGAGGTATGTCGACGAGGTGGAAGACAAATTCGCTGGAGGCGATGCGATGGTCGAGTCAAAGTGGCGAAGACAAAGTTGTGAAGTAGCGGAGCTAGGGAGTTGATCTAAGTAGGTAGCAGACGATGAGGAGGAGGAGCGACGCCTGGTCTGGTATGGCCAACGCCAGAGACGAAGGGAGCTCCGGTGGGAGAGAACGACAACGACAAAGGGGGAGGAAGTGCCTCGAGGGTATGTCGAGGTGTGGAAGAAGCTGAGGAATCGAGACCGGTTAGCTATAGTCCGTGATGGTCGGTGAAGAAGCTCGGAGGAAGGGGTCACGAAGCGAGGTGGAGTGAGCCGAGGAGGAGACAAAATAGGGCTAGATTTGGCTCAATTTCTCGCTGAAGAAGAGGGGAATGCTAAGGGGGTCTTTTACAGGCCCAAGGGCGAGCTTTCAAGCTTGGAAACCATGATTTGAAAGCTCGAAAATCACAAAATAGGTTTAGGGAGCAACTCCTCAAGCATTTTCTTTTCAAATTTGGAAGGGTTTCACCGTGAAATCAGGGAGAATCTCTTGAAGGTTGACGATTCATGGGTTCACACAGTAATGGCACCAGGGACATTTCTGTGAAGAAGATGAAGATATTAGGGGGCTTTTGTAATAATTTCAAAAACTAAGGGGTTATTTGAGAGAATAAGAGTCAGACTTGGACTAAAATGCAAACTAGGTCGAAATAATCTCATATTGGGCCCAAATTTTGATGAAAACAAAATTTGGACCCAAGGAATCCAATGGTGAAGTTGGATTTTTGTTTTGACCTAGTTTGACTAGGTAATTTGTGAAAAAATCCAAATTAGGGCAATAGTCTATCTGTGACTCTATTTTAGGTCAAAATGAGTTCTGATGGTCAATTTAAAGATGCTAAATCATAGAGAATATTTTTCTATGAATTTTAGATTGTTATGTGAATTTTATCCTAACCAGAACCTCAGTAGATTAAGTGAGTCTGTTTTTAGGGTTTCAGATGTCATTTAATTCTTGAAATACGTGAAAACCCGTTTCTATCTGCATGGACCCCCTTATTAGACTTAAATGCATATTTAACCCATAGTAACCCCTGAAAAGCCCCGTGGTTATTCTGTATTTGTGGATTACTGGTAAAATTACAGAAATAACCTTTTATTCTTCTTTTCTTCTCAAAACAACTCAACCTACCCAAAAGACCTTCCGATTGATATGTAGGAGATTTTATTGACTTTATCAGATCAAATTGAGCTAGTTATAGCTTATGATGGTGTTCCCATCATACCCCCATGCCTAGCTTTTGCTAGTCCCTTAGCAAAATTCTATGAATCAAACCAGTTAACTAGGTCGGATGTAACCATTAGGATGCCCTACTAAGCTACATCTCTAAGAATCAAATCGTAATACCAACAATAGGCCTAGAGGTACTCAAGTACCAGCCCAGATCCAAACCTAACTAGCTTTTGCCTCAGTCTGCTGCGATGATTTCTAAGGCCCACAGGAACTTACCTAAGGTTCGTTGTACCCAGCGGTCAAAGCACCCATGCTTGAAACATGGTTAGTCCAGGTTCAATTTGCTAGTGCATCTTTTTGTAAGAGAGATGGAAGGAGATTTTTGTTTGTGGAGAGCTTTCTCTCTCTTTTCTTTTTCTTTATATTTCTCCTCAGATCCATCTTTGGATTGGCCCTAAACACGGTATGTATCAGATTCCTTATCCCTATCATCAATCCTCGTAGGGTCCCTTGCAATTGATGCTTCGAGATAGCACTGCTCATGGCAACCCCCAGAACCCTGGCTTTTGACACTTCAGGATAATGTCACCCATGGCGTTCTATAGCTAAATCCAGACCCTGACAATCGAGATTTTGGGATAATCCCTCCCATGGCATCAGAACTAGCACAAGGTGCTTACGTGCCCCTGGTAGGATATTCAGATATCCTAGGAGACAAGCACCTAGGAGATGATATGTTATTACGCATCTTCGAGGGGAATTTCCCACTTCTCCACATCGGGAACTCGTCCAAATCAACTTGTGTTTTCGAGCTGCTCCTAATCTAGATCTTAGGACCATTTTCAGAATAGATTAAATGCCCTTTGGCATGATTTCATTATTAAAGCGCACTGAACCAGACTGTGTGTGATTTTAGGGTGCTTAAGTTACCGAGTCCCGCAAACTAGAAACGAGGCTAAATACTCCCTAAGCCTTAGACCTAATACACAAGCTTTGCATTTTTCCCAACCTCTTGAGGATTAATACGGATCATGACAAGTACGTGAATGTTTAAATCGAAATCGATCCAAGAGGCCTAAGGTCGATATTCGCCACTAATCCCTTAAGTTTTAGCCTTTCAGGTCTTAATTCATCATTTGATCCAATCTAGAAGGTAGATAGGTTCCATATTACTTTGAAGGGACTCAGTTTTCTTTTCTTTATCTTTTAGCTCCTTTCTTTTTCTTTTTAATTGTCCTCCCTCTTTTTCTCATTTTCTCTCAAATGGCTCTTCGTTTTCCTCAACCTCCTTTTCTCATTTTTTTCTATTTTTCAAAATTTTTTTCCCATTTTTCTAGTTTTTGGAATATGTATTTTTTTTTATGAAATACTTTTTGTGAATTGATTCTCACGGCATTTTGTACTTTAATACCCCCCATTCCTACGATTTACAATGTCCTCATTGTAAATTAGGTGGGTTCGAGTTCAGCTTAGATCGTACATTAAGATAGGGTAAAAGGGTGGGTGAATGGGTCAGGATGCTTGTTGCGGACGATTTCAAGATCCAGTATGAGTACCAGAGGTGGAGTCGATTATTCTAATGGACGAACCCTAAAGTGCAATATGAGTTTAGCAAAGAGATGTGTCAAAAGGGTTTCGGATTTTTCAAAAGATGACGGGTTGCCTCCTGTTAAGTGCTGAGTTTAACGACATCAACCGAGCACAATAAGCTCAGGGAGAATGGAGATCAAAGGATAATGCAGCCAAGTTTTCATCAGTGAGTTTGATGAATGGCTTAAGTCGCTAGCCATTCACAATGAAAGGTCAGAATCAAGGCTAGGTTGACTGATTTCGATGGCTCCATTTCCAAAGATTCGTCTCACTAAGAATGGTCCAATCCATTTAGATTTGAGTTTACCTAGGAAAAGTTATAGCTTGGCATCAAAGAGTAGGACCTTCTGACCAGGATGAAAAGTTTTTCTAGATATGTGTTTGTCATGAAAAGCATTCACCTGCTCTTTGTAAATTAGCGAGTTCTTGTATGCGTCATTGCGTAGTTCCTCGATCTTGCTTATTTGAAGCTGACGGTGGGTTCCAGCCTTAAGCAGATCTAGATTGCACTTTCGTACTGCCCAATAGGCTTTGTGCTCCATTTTGACGGGGAGGTGACATGCCTTCCCATACACCAATATGAACAGAGACATACCCAATTAGGTCTTGTGGGCGGTTCTATAAGCCCACAAAGCTTCCGGAAGTTGGGCCAACCAGTCCTTCCTGTTAGGGTGAACAGTGACCTAGAGGATTTTCTTGATCTCTTGATTAGATAGTTCAGCCAATCCATTGGTTTAGGGGTGGTAAGGAGTCGACATTTGATGCGACACCTCATACTTGGTCATCAGGGATCTGAACTATGCATTTGTAAGATGGGTCCCTCCATCAGAGATAATGGCACGGAGGACACCGAACTGAGAAAAGATGTGCTAATGAATGAACTTGATTACCACCTTATGATCATTGGTTTGGGTTGGGATAACTTCGATCCATTTAGACACGTAGTCTACTGTGAGGAGAATGTATTCGAAGCTGTCTGATTTAAGGAAGGGTCCCATAAAATCAATCCCCCACATATCAAAGATTTCTCATACGAGAATCGACTATAAAGGCATCATATCGCCGTGGCTTATGTTGCCCAAGGTCTAACAACGAATGCATGCCTTACAGTAATCGTGTGCGTCCTTGAAGATCGTGGGCCAATAAAAGCTGCGCTGGAGGACTTTAGCTATGGTTTTATTTCCGGAGAAGTGTCCACTGCAGGCTTGGTCATGGAAAAAGGATAGAATGTCCTGAAATTCTACTTCTAGGATGCATCGTCTGATGATCTAATCAGCACTAATGCAGAAGAGGTACGTGTCTTCCCAGATGTAGTACTTGGCATCAGAAAGCAACTTGTCCTTCTTGGCCTTCAGCCAATCATACAGGATCTGATATGACGCCAAGTAGTTAACCAAATCAGCGTACCAAGGAAGTCCTGCACCGATAGTCAGGAGGTGCTCATTAGGAAAGCATTCTGTGATTGGTCCAGAAGGGTCGATGATATCAGAAGGAAGGCGGGATAAGTGATCAGCTACCATGTTCTGTTTTCCCGCCTTGTCGTGAATCTCGAGGTTGAATTCTTGCAACAGCAAGATCCAGCTGATTAGTTAAGGTTTCGCATCCTTTGTGAGGAGTTGCCTATGATAACACAGGAACCCAAAAGATAAGATCGAAATGTTTCAAGGTCAAATACTACAACTAGCAGCTCTTTCTCAGTAACTATGTAGTTACACTGAGCCTTGTCAAGTGTCTTACTAGTGTAGTGGATGACCATGGGTTTCCCGTCTATTTTCTACCCAAGTACCGCACCCACTATGTAGTCAGACGCATCGCACATGATCTCAAAGGGTAGAAACCAATCAGGGGATTGCAGGTTTGGTGCTTAAGTAACTCGACCATGCAGGCTCTCAAATGCATGAGTGCACTCCTTGGTAATTTCGAAAGGGACATCCTTTGAGAGAAGATTAGTTAGGGGGCGTGTGATTTTCGAGAAATCACGAATGAAACAACGGTAAAAACCGACGTACCCCAGAAAAAAGCGGATGTCCTTTACCGAGCTAGGCATAGGTAGTTTGGAAATCAAATTAACCTTAACTTGATCAACCTGGATGCCTTTTTTAGAGACGAGGTGACCCAGGACAATTCTCTCAGGTACCATGAAGTGGCTCTTTTCCCAAGAAAGAACCAGATTCACGTCGATACAACGCCTGAGAATTTAGACCAAGTGTAGGAGGCAATCATTAAAAGATTCCCCAAATACCGAGAAGTCATCCATGAAGACTTCAAGGTATTCACGTACCATATCTGAGAATATGGCAAGCATGCACCGCTAAAAAGTGGCAGGTGCATTGCAGAGACCGAACAGCATCCTACGAAATGCGTACGTCCCGAAGAGGAGGGTGAAGGTAGTCTTCTCTTGGTCCTCAGGATGGATTGCCACCTAGTTATAACCTAAGTACCCATCCAAGAAGCAAAAGAATCGATTCCCTGCCAATTTCTCGAGTATCTGATTAATAAATGGCAGTGGGAAATGATCCCTTTTTGTGGAGGTATTTAGTCTTTGGTAATCAATACAGACTCTCCACGAGTTTGAGATGCGAGTCAGTATAGTCTCTTCGATTTCAATCATAATAATGGTGAGTCCTGCCTTTTTGGGCACAACCTGAATTAGACTCACCCAACGACTATCAGAGATCGGGTAGATGATCCCTACCTCTAACCACTTTATGATCTCCTTTTTCACGACATCCTGCAGGTTTGGATTCAAACGTCTCTACATCTCGCGGGAAGGTCGTGAGCCCTCTTCAGTGTAGATGTGATGTGTGCAATATGAAGGGCTGATAGTAGTCAAGTCATCAAGAGTCTAACCAATGACTCTCCGATGCTGTTGGAGGACAGAAATCAAACGTGTTTCCTGATTAGAGGTGAGTTGGGAATTAATAATCACAGGAAATGTCTGATTGGAACCCAAAAAGATGTATTTGGGATGATCAGGGAAGGGCTTCAATTCCATGACGGGATTATCAGTAGCAGTAGGTGGTTCAGAGTGAGGTTAGAGAGCCAAGGTAGGAGCTATAGGTGTGTCTATGTTAGGTTCAAGCTCCTTTACTTGTGGGGCTTGATCTTCTTGTGGTTGATCAGAGATAAGCGGGTTTTCCTCGACACACAAATCGTCAACCACGAACTCAATATTGCAAATTTGTTCGATAACCCTACAATTAATTCCTTTTTGGGCCTTAAAGATGTCGATCTTTAGTGTCTTATTCCCAAATTTTAACTCAATTTGGCCCTCCTCACAATTGATATTGGCCCTAGCTGTGTCCAAAAAAGGTCTCCCTAAAATGATCGGTGTGTTCTTCAAGTTCTTAGGAGCATCCATGTCTAAGACTATAAAATCCATGGGGAAATAAAAATCTCGAACCCTAACTATGACATCCTCAAGAATTCCTTTAGGTAACTTGATAGATCAATCAGCCAACTACAATGTCACCTCTTTCAGCTTGAGCTCAGTTTCTTCAAGGTGGTCAAGTAGTGATGTGGGTATTAAGTTTATGGAGGCTTCTAGATCCAATAATGCACGATCAAATCGAATATCACCGATTGTACAGGAGATCAGAGGGGTATCAGGATCTTTTGCCTTAGGCAAGAGCTTACGCAAAATGGAGCTGGCCTGCTTCGACAATACGATCGGGCTCCTATCA
This sequence comes from Thalassia testudinum, assembly GCA_037157565.1. Lineage (NCBI taxonomy): Eukaryota > Viridiplantae > Streptophyta > Magnoliopsida > Alismatales > Hydrocharitaceae > Thalassia > Thalassia testudinum. Next base: position 16,203,934 of record JAZHRO010000046.1, on the reverse strand, counting down.
TTGGTTCGCGGCTTACGCTTTGGTGTACATATATCTTTTAGGAATCTCGCGTAAGCCGGTACGTGGCGTATCGCATCCATCAAGGGGATGTTTATTTGGACCTGCTCAAAGAGCTTGACCAAGTCCTCCTCAAGAGCCACGGGTTTGGTTTTCTTCTTTCCCTTGGTCAAGGCCTTAGGAAATGAAACCTCAGTTGATTCCTTTATAATTGGCTCAAGCTCTTTATCAGGGATGGGCGTGTCCTGGATAACCAATCTAGGGTTAGGGTCTACAGTCTCAGGTGAGTTGTGGCTAGGAAAAGGTGGGTCCTGTGTTGCTTTACCACTACGGGTGGTGACGGAATTTAATCCTGCCTGATTCTGGTTTGGGCTAGGGAGGATAGGTATCTGCTGCTGAAATCCAGAATAAGAGGTTGAAGCACAGGACCCATTATTGGGTCCTGATTTTGATGGAGTAGAATGGGCCTGATAGAAAAGGTGGGCTTGGTCCTGATTTTGATTCATAACGTGCCTCTGGTTCGACACATTATTTGGATTCATAAAAGGCTGAGCAGGGAGTGCACCCGACTGGTGAGCACTTGCCAGCTGGGCCAATTGATTGCGCAGCTCAGAGATCTCATCTTTATGTTGTTTTTGCATGTCAACCAAGGTCTGGAGAATCAAAGATGTCTAATCTTCCTTAGGTGATCCAGATTGGAAATTTTGATTGGGCCTTGGTTGAGTAGGTTGATAGGGACGCGGGTTTTGTAGTTGGGGTTGGAATTGAGGTCTTGGATTTGGGTTATTTCCCGACCATGCAAAGTTTAGATGATTACGCCATCCAAGGTTGTAGGTATTAGAGAAGGGATTGTTCTGGATAGCGTGGAGATCCTCGCAAGTCTAAGGATCCCCAGAATAATCAGGGTGCGAGGGTTCAGAGTTCCCCCAACTGTGGTAGGTTGCCCCAGAGTTGCCTCCGAAATCGTAATTAGGCAAGGGTGGATACACATCCATCCTTGGAGAGTGGTAGATATTGTGTGCAGTTTCCCTACCTGAGGGCGGGTGTGTATATGTGCTCTGTGGTGCAGAGGTGTTCTTGTGTAGATGTCGAGTGATGTCGTCTACCTTCTTCTCAATGATAGAGACCTTAACCAATTGACTGGCTACCAACTCCAAGTCAACAGATGTGAAAAGGCCTTGAGATTTGTGTACCCCCCAATTGTTTGTCAATACGTCGGTGGACATCCGGTCGTACGCACCCAGTGACTCATTATTCAGGGAGTGCTCTCACATGTTCTCGAGAATTCCCCAAATCTCATCTTCATGCTAACCCATGATGCTGCCACCACAGGTTGCATTAACAAATAGCTTGACGTCATCACGGAGCCCATGGTAAAAGGATTGGACTTGTTCCCACTTCAGGACTTCGTGATGGGGGCATTTACGCATGAGATCCAGAAAATGATCCCATGCCTCATGTAGAGATTCTCCCACTCCTTAAGAGAAGTGCATGATTTGGTGTCGCATAGCATTTGTGCAACCAATGGGATAGAATTTTTGTAGGAAGACGATTTGAAGTTCTTCCCATGTGTTGATCGCATGTGGATAAGTTTGAAACTACTAAGCAATTTGTCGGCCAGAGAGAAGGAGAAGATCTTTAAGAGCAAGTCGTCTCGATTCTGCATGTCTGCCCCAAAGGTGTGGGCCAGATGCTTCAGATTCTTGATGTGTTAGAAAGGATCCTCGGAGTTCAAGCCATGGAATTTTGGTGTCATGTGAAGCATACTAGGCTTGAGCTCCACCTCGGGTCCTCCCACAGGGATAGTGATTCGTGGTTCGATCTCCACTTCCGTGGGCTTGTAGTGATCTCACATTTGAGGACACGGCGGTGGGTTGATAAAGGCATTGATCTGATCTCTGAAATCAAAGAATTGTTGTGGTTCAAAGTTAGGTCATTCTGGCTGATCCATGGTTGTGATTAGAGGTTCGGGCTTAGAGTTAGAGGAAATATCAATATGATTAGGTTGTTGCACAATCACGGAGGTCAAGGCTTGGCCTCGACATGAGTGAATAACTAATGGAGGCCTCAAGGGTGGTCTTAAGGACCTCCTCCCAAACATTCACATATGGAGAAGATGAGGGATAGAATATCAGATAGACCCAATCGAGGCACCCAAAGATTTTTGGATGACTATAAAGGTTCGGGGCGGATGATACCCCTGGATCAAAAAGTCGTCCACCTAAGAATTACTTGGGCAACCAGGAAGGGAGAGTCCCGCAAAGACCCCTACATGGTAGAGCATTCCCACGGGTTACAGGGTTTCCCTCACCCGAACTTCCTTGTCACTGAAGGTCCAGGAAGACCAGAATGATGACTTGACCTCTTAAGTCTACCAATTTTAAGTTAAGAGAAAGGGTGCTTATGATTTCACTTGAACTTTTAAGATATTTTTGTGCTAGGTGACCTAATTTGAAGATTGGTTGACCCCACAAGGTGGGTCAACTTCACTTGTTTGTCCATTGAGATTATTAAGTCCTGCTTTTTGGAATCAAGTGAGATTTAGAGCCTGATTTTAGGGTTTGCTTGATTAGGTAGATTCAATCAAGGCTTGGGCACACACTATTTGGGAAGATTGATTCTTCTTTTTTTTTTAAGCAAGTGTGTCTCTAAAATCCTAGAAATAAAAACCCTAATTGGCTCTGATTGGTCCAATTAATTGAATCCAAATCTGGCACCTAGGGCTCAATCAAGAAGGTGGTAGCCCTAAGTGTCTTAAATCCCAAAATAGGTGTAAGAATCAGGTTTGGAATATTTTCTAAAAAGAATATATCAAATCAGGCAACTTATGATGATTAATCTAAGAATAGAATGCAAGTTAGCCCTAATTGATTTTTTCTTCTTTTAGCTTTTTCAAAATCAGGGGCTTAGGAGAAAGTGGATGGAGTTTACCTGCCCCTGGAGTGTTTGGTGCATGTCTGACTCTCCTTGACTGGATTCCCCTGCACAGATCACAACAAAATAGATAGAACAAGTTAGTATCAAATCAGATATTGCAATCAAGAGATCAAATTGCACGTTGCTCCCCGACAATGGCGCCAAAATGTTGTTCGCTCTGAATTAGGGTGTTAAAAGTAATGCATCGTAGTATAGCCGATAAAGTGCAAAAAATAAAATAAAATTTATACTCGAATGAAATCTGAGGTCAAACACAGGGAGCAGTTAGCAATTTAATACTCAAGATTGCAATTCAAAGCACAATATAGCAATATAATGGAAATGTCAAGCACAAATAATATAAATATAGAAGTAAGAGTCAATGTAGCAAAAAAGATTAGGGTAAAATGGTGATTTGAATCACCAAATTACCCTATTACAATTATACTAAATAATGCAATAGTACTAGTCAACCAAATGCCACGTAAATTGACTACACAGTGCACTCCCTGTCAGAGATCAGACAACTGGAATTTCAGTCAGACAGCTTAACCGTCCAGATGCTACAGTGCTAAGAGGGAACTCTTCTTCTTAGCTTCTTCTTCTTCAGCTGCTCCTCTTCTTCCTTTTCTTTCTCTCCTTGGCTTCTTCTTCTTCTTTTATTCTCACGCACAAGGGAGGAAATTCACGAATTTTGGCTAAGTGTCGGGGGCTTTCAAGAGCAAAACCCCCCTTTCCCCACTCTCTCTTTCTCTCAATCATGCAGGTATTCGAGCAAGCGGGTATGCGGATACCCAGGACCAGGGTTGTGTGGCGTGTGCACAGCCAAGGAGTGAAGGCAGTGAATGGAGGGACCCAACCCCTCATGTACTGGGCGAGGGTCCGGGTCACTTTTTCCTTTTATGTTGTTGCGGAAGGTTGTCAACTAATGATGTGAGACTAAAATCCCACACCGTTCTTCTAGCAACCGCGAAGCCGCTCCTTCATTCAATTCAGGTACAAGGGCAGTCAACACCCTCAATCTTTGGTCCACATGAGCTACTGGAGTGATTCCACATCTCTTGATGCCGAGACCTGGAACTATAGACGAAGAACGAGCTTTGAAGCTCACTTCGAAGGAGGTTCTTTAATGGCGATGGGGATCGACACCTGAAAATCACAAAAAGGGCCTCACGATCGTGTTAGAGGATTTCAAAAGCATCACCAGGTGATGACGAGTGCAGTGCAGGTGTTTAGGTGCGATGGCATGGTCGGGAACCTTCAGGCGAAGGCCGTGAATGCAAATGAAGGCGTGTATGTTCAGTGGCGCTATAGGGGGATCAATAGCCCTCGGTGAGTGAGGGCTTTTGATCGTCGTGATGAGGCGGAGGTGTGGAGCATGGGAGCGGCGTGTTTAAGTCGGGGCTCGCCGAAGGTATGTTGGCGAGGTGGAAGACGAATTCGCGGGAGGCGATGCAATGGTCAAGTCAAAGTGGCGAAGACGAAGTTCTGAAGTAGCACTGGGGAGTTGATCTAAGTAGGTAGCGGACGAGGAGGAGGAGTGACGTCGGGTCTGGTATGGCCAACGCCAGAGAAGAAGGGAGCTCCAGTGGGAGAGAACGGCGACAACGAAGGGGGAGGAAGCACCTCGGGGGTATGTCGAGGTGCAGAAGAAGCTGAGGAGTCGAGACCGGCCGACTATAGTCTGTGACGGCCGGTGAAGAAGCTCGGAGGAAGGGGTCACCGGAGCGAGGTGGAGCGAGCTGAGGAGGAGACAAAATAGGGCTAGATTTGGCTCAATTTCTCGTTGAAGAAGAGGGAAATGCTAAGGGGGTCTTTTACAGACCCAAGGGCGAGCTTTCATGCTATTTGAAAGCTCATAAATCACGGAATAGGTTTACGATTTCCAAGAGTTCGCATGAACTCTTGGACGAGATTTGGAAGGTAAGACCTGCCTCAGATTGAAGAGCAACTCCTCAAGAATCTTCCTTTCAAATTTGGAAGGGTTTCGCCATGAAATCAGGGAGAATCTCTTGAAGGTCGACGGTTCATGGGTTCACATAGTAATGGCACCAGGGGCATTTCTGTGAAGAAGATGAAGAATTAGGGGGGTTTTGTAATAATTTCAAAAACTAAGGGGTTATTTGAGAGAATAAGAGTTAGACTTGGACTAAAATGCAAATTAGGTCGAAATAATCTCAGATTGGGCCCAAATTTTGATGTAAACAAAATTTGGACCCAAGAAATCCAATGATGAAGTTGGATTTTTGTTTTGATCTAGTTTGACTAAGTAATTTATGCAAAAACCCAAATTAGGGCAATAGTCTGTTTGTGACTCAATTTTGAGTCAAAATGAGTTCTAATGGTCAATTCAAAGATTATAAACCCTAGAGAATATTTTTTTATGAATTTTAGATTATTTTTGTGAATTTTATCCTAACCAGAACCTCAATAGATTAAGTGGATCTGTTTTTAGGGTTTCAGATGTCATTTAATTCTTGAAATACGTGAAAACCCATTTCTGTCTGCATGGACCCCCTTATTAGACTTAAATGCATATTTGACCTTTAGTAACCCTTGAAAAATCTCCTGGTTATTCTGTATTTGTTGATTACTGGTAAAATTGCAAAAATAACCTTTTATTCTTCTTTTCTTCTCAAAACAACTCAATCTACCCAAGAGACCTTCTGATTGATAAGTAGGAACTTTTATTGACTTTATCAGATCAAATTGAGCTAATTATGGCTCATGATGGTGTTCCCATCAAATCCAACTTGTGCACCTGGTACACTTGAACTAACTACACATACTAGTGACCACTCTTCTTCTATGCCTTAATTAGTGGTGCAAGTAGGCCAATTGTCTGATTTGTTTGGACCACACCACTCAACTTAAAATTGATTCATCGAGTAGCTTACCCCATAGGACTCAAGTTTTAGGGTAGAACTAGGCACTCCATATTCTTTTTCAGTTTTAAAGGAATATATCTAAGCTAGTGATTTCAAAATATGGTGTGCCTCATTGAACCTTGACTGAATATACCTAATAATTGAATCCAAAAAGCTACTAGGAAAGATTTGAACCATAAAATACACCACATCCATAATAATCTTGCTTGAAACCCCTGGTTTTGGGCACACACACATTAAAATTGATCATTAAGGGCACAACCCATTTATGGGCCCATCACATTCCAAAGCACCACTATCCCAAGCCTGAACTAAAATTGAGTAGGCGTTGGCCTTAGGAGTCATAGAGTTTGTTTCAAGGTAATATTCAGGCAACGACTTGAATTAGTGACATCTATTTTTTGTAAGAGGTGTTAAGTTAGGGGGGCTGATTGTCAAATAACTTAAGTGAGCAAGGGTTTAGCATAATTAGCGACCCTTGGGACACACTCCCCTTGCTTCACTGGCCCAACTTAAATGGCTCTTGGATTAAGGACAACACGAAATTTGAGTTGTGGCTAGATTACATCTTTGAAGCGTAGGTCCTTAGTCTACCTAATCTAAGGACAGACTTTCATTTTTTATGCTATAGGGCTTTATCTTTCCTTCCTTCCGACTTCTTTCTAGTGCAAGCTTGGAATGAGATCATTAAACCCACAATTAGAAGGACCTTTAAACCATTCGCGGAGGTGTAGGTTGAGCTTTAGTCAAGTAGATCCCATGGCTGACCAACCACCTCCTCCCCCACCTCCAATCTAGCTAGAGCTTATTTAGAGGCAATTGGACTAATTATGATAGATGCAAGAATGGTTCCAATAAATGAATGATTAGGGCACTCGACCCTTGAAGGATTTCTATGATCCTTCTATTGGTGCTAGAGCACCACGATCATTTGTTTTGATGATAACAAAACATGTGTTATTTAACATTTGCACTTGGAGTCTTAGATTTCAGGTCAATTGCAAATGTAGACGTGTTTAGACGGAATTCGAGCTCGCATCCAGGACGGATTGGAGGAGCTTGATGGAGAACAGAAGAGATTCGCGAGGAGCGCTAGATTGAAGATGGAAGGACAAGAAGAATAGGATAGAATTTTGTTTAATCCTTTCATGTACTTTTATCTTTATTTTGCTTGCTCTTTTTATTTCCTTAGAACATTATGTTAAAGAGCCTCAAAGTACCCTAATAGTAGTCCTAGGAACACCTGCACAACCCTAGGATACTTAGGTTTTCTGAAAAGAACTTAGAAAACCAATATAGGGTTCAAATAGCATTTCCAGACGTCTAATTCCAAAATCAGACGTCTGATAAAGTGTTTTAAGACGTCTGACTGTTGATTCAGACGTCTGATAACTATTAGGCTGGACATAGTTAGTTCTGTCTGATGAAATCAGACGTCCAGACCTTAGACCAGACGTCTGATGATTTTGCCAGACGTCCAATTAGTGGACCGTTGGCTGACTTAGCAAACACTCAAGAATATGACCGTTAGAGCCTTATCAGACGTCCATAGGACTGTCCAGACGTCTGATAATTGACCGTTTTGCCTCGTCTGACCCAAAATCTCTTCTCAGAGATTTTTTAGCCATTGCAACGTTTAGAAATCCATTCCCACAGAAAAAGTAGGTTTCCAGACATCCAGACATAGTGCCAGATGTCCTATATGTCGTCTAATGGACTTGCACTAGAACCCTGTTTAGATCTGATCCAAGTCAGCAAGAGACCCACCCAAAATCAGACGTCTGACCTTGAAATCAGACGTCTTAAAGTGAACTTCCAGACGTCTGATGCTAGAATTAGACATCTGATAAGCATGTCAGAACAATGATTGTTCCTGATTTCGGGCTGATTCACTTGGGCTTTGCACCCAACGGCTATAGAACCTTTCCTAAGCCTTCCAAAGCCTTCCTAAGGCCTCTATAAATAGAGGGGAACCTGTGCAACACAAACACACACCTAGAGACACCTAAGCAACATAGTTCCACTCTCTTGTGTCCTAGCTAGCTCTTGCTCTCCAAGCTCAAGCTCCATTCTCTTGAGAGTATCAAGCTGTTGCGCACCCGCTCTCCCGCCGTTGTTCACGAGAGCGACGTTGCGCCGTCGCGTGGTACACGCATCCGCGTCGTCGACGCACTCCTTTCAAAGGGAAGCATCCTATTTCCTATAGAAGCTTAGGTTAAATATTACTTTGTTGGCTCTATAGGATTACTTATTTTATCTTTGTTATTTGGTTGGGTATTCGCTTTGCGAATTCCCGTCTCCTTCGAAAGACAAAATCCTTCTCGTGGAGAGAAGGGGTTGAGGTACGCCACCCTCGTTTAAGTAGCGTGGTTGTATTGAGGTTGAATCACCCTCGTTTAAAGTGATTCGGTTTAGTGGATTTTGATCAACTTGGTTGATCGGAAAATCCTAACTCGAGAGGGTTAGGTGGTGGTTTTCACCCGGTTTGGGTTTCCACCTAAAAATACTTTGTGCCTTTTGTGAAGATTGTTTATTATTTATTTCCGCAATTATTACATCACCCCCTCCTGGTAGGGCCGAACCTTCACCTTCAAACTATGGGAATCTTCTCGGCTTTGTGATCCTTACTAGCAATTGATGAGTTAGAAATTTCATGAAGAAAATTAGAGTTTGGAAAACCCATCGTCGTAGTTGCAAATAATTTAGCTATCAAATAATTTTATCGAGACTGGATGAGTCCTTGGTCGAACACAAGGAAGCGAACGTTTAATTAAGGAAATCCACATTTGGTTTTTTTTTTTGGTGTTTTATGCATTTATTTTTTTTGTATTTTATAAGTCAGAAATAAGGTCAGAATAACTATTCTACTTGCACAATATTAAAGAGAGAGAGAGAAAGAGAGAGAACAATTATTTCATAAAAATAAATCAATGTTCATTGCAACTACATGCAGAAAATAAAAGTATTCTAGAAAGCAATAAAAAGAAGGGAAGAGAGAGAATCCCCCTCGATGGTTGCTTAGGGGATGACTCACTCTACCATCGCTTGAATGAAGGAGGTGAGAGGTTGAAGGAGGACGAAGCCAGAGGAAGAGGGACGTTGCAGCGAGGGTCTACTTCTAGAATGGGGTGTGAGGACGGCCACGGGTGCTCCACGAATAGGGATGAGAGAGAGGGAAAAATAATTATTTTTTACTCCAATGGAGCATCTCAGGCTTGGGACTAGCTCTAAAGTGGCTCTTTGAGCTTGGGAGAGGGTAAGGAGAGAGTAGGAAGGGACAAAGAGAAATGGAGGGATGGTAGGGTTTTATATAGGGCGTAGGAAAATGATCTGCCATAAGCAGCAGCAAAGGCATGCGCAAGACACGCACCACACCTGTAGCTTGCCCGCCAGCGCATGCATCACGCACGAGCTCGCACTGTTGCCCCATTGGTGCCTACTAGAGTGTCGTGGACCATCCAATGATTGATCTACGATTGTCAGCATGCGTCCAATCGCGCAACAAAGAGTAGCTGGTGTTGTGATGGGATAGCAAGGGCCATCAATACACGATCTACTGCCTTGAGCGTGCACCAAATCGCGAGTGAGATCAAGCGTAAGGTGAGCTTCTCATTCGTGCTTCCATGTGGTTGCACCTCCGTCGCTTGATCTCGATCTAAGGGCTCATAACGTACCCCTCTCGCACGCTGAGGATGAGGAGACTTTGTGAGCATTGGCATGGCTTCTTCTCAGCCATGCGATCCTCATTACATGGCTCAATTGTGCGACTCTAGCGTGCATTGAGGATTTAGGAGGAGCAGGGGCTCATATCCGTACCCCTTGCTGGTTGCCCAAGCACGCAACCACTGCGTTATGGGTGTGTTTGTGTCAAAAGTTGATGCCAGTTGTTGTGCAATAGTGGTCGTTGGATCTTGATCCAATTGCCATCCTCATGCAATGGTGTGGTATGGTCAATCCAATGGCCCAGATCGTGCCTCGAGCATCCTTTAGAGTTTGAGTGATGACTTTTAGGGTAGCTTAGGCATTCTGGATGGCGCCACATGCCATCATATGGGTTGTCCAACTTCCAATGCTTATAGGGGACTTCAAAGATGTCTGAATGGGTTGATCTTTGCAACATTGGGCTGTGATCGTCAACTCAAACTCATCCGTGCAGTCGGATTTGTCATCTGAGGTTTAAATTTCAATCCTCTTTCCCCTTGGTCTTTGATTTTTTTGGACTGCATATGATGCTACGGAGTCTGATCAAGGCGATTCCAGAGGCATTGTACTCTGATCATCGCCTTGATTATATTCGTATGGTTAGGTCTTCAATCTGAGGCCCAGAAATGTGTTGCCCTACTCCCTAGCCATTAAAATAAGAAAATTAATGTATAAAGTATGTAATCTATTCGAAATGCATGATGATGCATGTTATACAATATTTATAATGCTGAGTGCTTCTATGAGCCTAGGAACATGCATGAATAGGCATTTTAAGCTAGATAAATGTGTCTAGATCACACCCCCATGCCTATCTTTTGTTGGTCCCTACCAAAGCTAAATTGAATGCTATTTATAAATAGAATTAGGATTTGATTACTAAGACATCAATTGTTAATCAAAAATAAGAAATTTCAACTAAGGACCTAGACTCCAAAGACTCAATAGTATCCAGGTGACTGCCAAAATGCAGACCACCCAAGTCTTAGTCTTATTCCGTACAAAAGCGAATACAATTTTTTTTCTTTTTCTTCTTTTCTAATTTTTTTGGATTTTTTGAGTTTAGAGATTCGGCGTAGCTTTCTACGGCTACCTAACCCACACAAGACTCGAAAGAACTCTAAGTACTAAGCATCTTTGTGTGCAAAATGTGATTGACTCACTAAATAGTGAAACAGAACGGACCTTGGGTATCTACAAACCTTAGGTGACCCTAAAGAAAGTTTCTACTTAAATGTGTATCTTTTTTATTAGTAGATTTCTCCCTACTTTTGTTTTTATGGGGTCAACACAAGGGCAAACCTAATGTATATCTTCCCGAGTTATTCTACTTCCCCGCTTCTCCCTAAGTTTGGGATTATTTGTTCATTTTTGTGGGCTAGGCTATGGACAAATGATAATGGGGGGTTACCAACGGTAACTTGCCATCCTTGCCTATGCGGTGAAGTGTGGTTATATATTTTTTCTCCTTTTTCTGTTTCTCACTTTTTTTCTTTTCTTTTTGGGTATTTTCTCTTTTTAAATAGGTGGTTTCCTTAATCTAAGATGTACCTAAAGGTAATGGTCAAAGAGATTGAGTTGTGTAACTAGGCTCTGGACACCTAGCTATGAGCTGTTACTCATAGCAATATGCCAGCCATACCATCCTAGTGTGTTTATCAGCTACCTAATTTTTGTTAAGATTGCCTGAGAAGTGAGTTAGTGCGAATGTTGTGTAGATCTTAGACTTAAAGTCCCCTCAAATCAGAGAGCGGGTTGATAAGTCATCACTTATCACCCCAACTTATTTAACCAATTAAAATAGACTTAAGAATGGCAATGACTCGAGAAATAGGTCCACATTTTCGTGGACACCCAGTCTAATTAAGCCTGTAGACCGGAAGAGTCTAAGTGTTCAAGTCCTACTTGTATCATTTCCTAAAGTCAAAAAACTTCTAATGCCGAAGTTATCTTTTCCTAATTCTCAATTTTTTTTTAAATAAAGAGAAAAAAAATAAAAAGAATCTATGGAGCTGACAAAATAATTCTGATATGAATATCCACCCCCCCATGCCTAACTAATGCAATGCCCGCATTGTAAAAGTAAAGCCATGAAAAGGAGTAGAGTAGACAAGAAAGCACCTAACTTTCGTGATAAATCGATCAGCTCCGAAACAGAAACATGGTTAGTATACACAGGTGCTAAGTGTAGTACCATCAGCTAGGCATAGTCCATAAATCTAAATTCAAGAAATTGTGACAACAAAAGTTGAGCTTTCAGGCCCCAAGATATGGGTCTTGGAGGGTGAGAGTGGGCTTGCTAAAGAGATGATCAACAAAAGTGGTAAGCTGAAGATGCAGGGAGAGTCCAAATGGTCTCTAATAGAAGTTTTGCTGGATAAGCATAAAGGAGGTTTGGGTGGGTGTAGGAATTGTGTAATGGTTGGATAGGAGAGGGATATGAAGCCTTGTGAGGTGTTGGGGGTTCTTACAGGTGTAAACTCTAGGATGCTTAAGCTAGTTGTATAAATTAGGTCAGTCTTCCTAAGAGTTTCTCCCCAAATCAAACATTTCTTTTTTATTCCCTCCCTAAAATCAAGGTTATGGATCCAACCATTTTGATCTTCATGCTTTTCACCTAACACTTGAACCTTAAACTCTAAAAATTCGAGATAATGGTCTTGTTGGATTTTTAATTGGTTAGGTGAATCTTCCAACAAGCTTTCAGTTTCAAAAATATTTTTCTTGTAAGTGAAATCCTCATCCTGGTATGCCACAGTTGGTTGCACATCGTTATTATCCTCAATTATTCCTGCAACCACGTGATTTTGTTCCCAAGTTTGGGTTGAATTGGCCATTAGGGGGTTCTCTATTGTGTGCATGGCCATCACCTCTTCTATTATGCCAAGCTCCTCAATCAAGCCATGCTTAATTTTATTCTTTTTCGATGCCTCAAAAATATTAAATCAATTCATTTTATTCCTAGAGGCAATCTCTATATCTCTTGATTCACAATCAATCCTTGCCTTGACAATGGCCAAGAAAGGTCTTCCCAAAATGATCAGGGTGTGGTTGAGCTATTTTGTTGCTTCCATGTCAAGGACCATGAAATCAACAAGATAATGCAAATCATTGACCTTGACTAAAACATCTTCCAAAAGACCCCTCAATTTTGTAATTGATCTATCAGCCAACTGTAAGGTTATGTCAATGCGTTTTAGGTGGACTAGACCCAGTTTCCTATAAAGTGTGGTAGGGAACACATTAATGGAAGCACCCAAGTCGAGGAGGGCCCAGTTAGAAGTAATGTTTCCTATTGTGCAGGAAATTAGAAAGGTTCCCGGGTCCTGCTTCTTCGAAGGTAACTTGTTTAGGATTAGTGTACTTGCTCTATTAGACAAGAGTACCCTCCTAGTGTTTTCAGATTTTGCCTTATGCTTTTCCTTATAAGAACGCAATAAAGATCTAGCATAGGTAGGATTTAATCCAACAGCTGCGAGGAGTAAAATGATTGCCAACTTAAAAGCTTGTAACAACGACATTCTTTTCTTTAGTTTCTCCTCTGGCTTTTTCTGTTTGCCCATACAACAAAACACTCCCAAATCAGGTTCTGATTTTTTGTTGATCACATTCTTAGTCAGGAGTTTAGATTTCTTATTATGGGTCCTAATGGTATTGACTTGGGGTTGGGTGGGACCCTTGTATGTTGTAAGAGTTTGCTAAGGCAAAGTTAAATATAAGACGTTAAGATTCCGAAGTTATGCATTTTTGAAAACATGTCGCTGTAGCTCGAATTGCTCTTAGCACTAATACACTTAAATTTAATTATGAAACTCGAAATGGATTAGATTGAGGGACTCCCAGTCAATCCAGGGAGGAGGCTTAGATGAAATTTAAACCTTGAATGCCTTAAGTGAGTTCCTTTATTCTATTTTTGTGATTTTTATCTTTTCATTTTTTTTCTTCATTGCTTATGAAAATGAAATGAAACCTAAGACTACTTAATACACCTAATTTTTTTGTGGTTTTTGTCTTAATGATAAAGTGAAAAGAAAATTAACTACACTTGCGAGACACTCTCAGGGAAGGTGATTATGGCAACTAAGTAATATGCACGGTGGATGTTTTGCATTGAGGGAAATGCTAGGACCATAGGTAGTGTTGAGGGTAATAGGAGTGACTATGACTATGCAACAGGGCATGGTGGTTTTTCTTTCTTTATATATATATATACAATGTTTTTGGTCTTTTCTTTTACTAAGGTAAAGACAAACAATGATATATTTACAAGCGCCAACTAAATAAAAATAAGAGTACTTTGACAACTATCCTTATTTTTTTGATGATTTTCTTTTCTTTTTATTAAAGGAAAAGAAAAAAAAATGCACACAAGTGAACAACTAACTCAATCTTTTATTTTACACAAACATACTACAATACAGAACACAACCTCAAAAGGAAACAACTTCATTACACTAAAGTGTAGTAAGAGCCACTTATACAAAGATGAAAACACACTTTCACAACACACTCCACTCTCGACAAAGCATGATAAACAGATACAACAATGGCGATGTGGTTAACACGTTGGCAGTAGTTTGTGAAGAGGTGAGCAGGGAAAGCAGGAAATGGTAGCGATCGCGTAATGGGGATGATGATAGGGGTGAAGATAATGATGTAGTAAGCCATCTAGTGTAAGATGTAGTGCTCAAGGTCTTTAATGTGGCTTAGAGTAAGGGGTCTAGTGATGTTGGTTATGAGGTGTGTGTTGGTCCTATGGTGTGTGGTTATAACTATGGTGTAGAAGATAATGGATACAAATACTCTATAGTGGGAGGTGACCCAAGTATGCTCTATAGAGGTGTTATCTATTGAATCTACTTGGTGTGCGTAATGGTATGGAGAGGGGATGACCATATAATGGTGGTGTAAATGGGTGTAGTGTGATGGCTTGCTAGTGTGTGTGCAAGTGTGGTGGTGTGAGGGGTGGCGTGTGTAAGTGAGTGAGAGTGTGTGTAGCAACGTAGAAAACAAAGTAAAAACAAAATGCAAGTATTAAAATGCTTGAATATGAATTCTACTCTACTAGCAAGGAAATTAAAAAGCGAGCAATATAAAGATCAACTAACTAAGGTACAAGTAAAGCAAGTAGCAAGTAAGGAAATACTATGCTAACAAAGAAACTAAAAGGAGAGTAGGGAAGAAGATAGGTGTCTCTTCCAATGGGGGAACAAGGCCTATTGGAGGAGGAAGAGGATCCTTGGCTTGAAGCCTACCTCTTCTTCACCTAGAAATCCAAAATCAAGTGGGCACAAGCTAGCCGTTGGCCAAGGATTAGGAGCTTAACATGGAGCTCACAAGGAGAAAGATGGTTTGCATGGAGAGTAAGTTGGAGAGGAGAGTAGAGAGAGGGGGGGCATGCACTCTCTATGGCTTTTTATAGAACTTTGGTTTAAGTAAGGTGTTCCTATGGTGTAGGTTTAGGAGGGCTACTTTAGGGTGCAACTTAAGAATGGAACCTTCTATTCTAAGGTGCAAAAGAAGGTGAGGGTATAGTCAAGATGTCATCAAGGCAATGGATAAGCCCATGTGGGTGTTGGATGTGGCTTGGGTTAGGTGGAGGTTAAGTGGTCTTTAATTGGTGGGTTAGGGCTGAGCAAACTAGGGTTAGGTGGGTTTAGATTAGTGAGGTGTTTGGAGCTAGAATTGTATGGGCTTTAGTGTGTAGTAGAGTGGGCCTGGAGAAAATCAATTAAACACCATTATATAATAGCTACTACTAGGTCCACATAGGTGTAAATAAAATAGGAAATTTTAAATAGCTATAGTAAAAATGTGCATAAGTATTATGCATGTGTAAAATTGTATATAAGAGTATAAATGATCATGCAGTTTACAATTTATGTGTGTGCACATGTGTGTGTGAGTGTGTGAGTGGCATGTGTAGGTGTTTGTGTGTGTTGGGTTAATTTGGACTTGAGTAGTTTGGCATGGGTTTGCATGGGTTTGTCCTGACTTCACATGCACTTGTCTCCTGCTCCTTTGCTGGTTTCCTGTCTTGTCTTTAGATGCATATCTATTATTCCAATTTTTCTCCTAGATTATGGCCCTTCAAATGTAAAAATGATAATATTACTAGGTGGACCATAAAATGATGAAATTAGGCTAAGAATGTACAGATGCAAGTATGTATGTAATGCATGTAATGAACGCTGTATTTACAAGATGTAAGCTAGACTATTAGCTTAATTTAATCAAATTAGGACCCATGATTGATATGCAATCATACCCCCATGCCTACATCTTGCTAGTCTCTAGTAATGAAATGAATGATTATCTAAACTCTAATTTTGTTGGTTTTTTCTTCCTTTTCGAATTTTTTTCTTCTCTCTTCCTTTTTCTTTTTGACTTTATTAGAAATGTATTGACTCAAGAGTTCGACTCCCCAATATTTAGATAGCACCATCCCTGGGAAGTAATACTTAGGATTTCATCCTCAGAGACTCAATAGTATCTAGGTGCCTACCTAAATACAGACTCTCAAATCCTTGCCTTATTCATTTTTTTCTCTTCCTTTTCTTTCATAAAAAAAATTTTCTTTGGTTTCATTTAGGGTTTTGGGTAACCTTTCTTCGGCTACCCAATCGACCCAAGACTTATAGGACTTGAAAGTACTAAGCGTCTGATTATTGTAAGTGTGACTAATTGGAAGGTGGTTGTAATGGACTCTAAGTAACCCTAACTCCAATCAACGAAAAAGAAAAGAAAAAAAATGTTGCCTTGAGGTTTATCTTTTCGACCAGTAGCTTCTCCCTATCATTTTTATCATAAGTGTGCAAATTTCTATTTTCCCACTTCACCTTATTTATGGTTGGGATTGTGAGAGCTAGGCTCTGGACAAGTGGCCCATGGGGCATCAAACCCACAACAACTTGCCATCCATGCTTGTGCGAGGGTGTGACTGATCTCACTTTTTTTCTTCTTATTGATATCTACAAGGGTATATATTTTTTTCTATTTCTATTTTTCTCTTTTTTTCGCAAATAGCAACTTTTTCACACTATTCTTTTCACTATATTTTTTTGTATATCATTTTTTCTTGGTAGGTGGCATCCTCAGTCTAAGATGTACCTAAAGGAAAACTTAAAGAGATGAGTTTAGTAGCTATGCTCTGGACAACCAACCAATGGGACATCAAACTCACAACAACTTGTTAGCCATACTACTCCTGTATGTTTATTGGTTCTCTAGTTTCCATTATAATTCCCAAATAATTAAGTTAGTGTAATTTGTGTGTAAATGCTTAAACTTTTAAGACCTTTTAAATCAAAGGGTGGGTTGATAAGCCGCGCACTTATCATCCCAATTTATTAGTATCTTCAAGTTTATTTTAAGATGGAAAGCACTCAAGAATAAATTCACAACGTAGTGGATACCTAGATTAATTAAGTCACTAGACCTGAAGAGTTTAAGTGAAAAAACTCTAATTGTATTATTTCCCAAGGTTGGTGACTTCATAATACCTATCAGTCTTATCTTGACTCAATTTATTTCTTTTTGTTGTTTTTGTGTATATATGATTTATATATATATAATATGTAGAGGTTATTTATATGCACAAACAACTCTTGTATGCTGCTAGTGATAAAGCAAATTTTTGTTTAGTTTTTGGAATTTTCCTATTTTATTTCTAAAAGAAATTTTAATTTTTCATATTTTTTTTGGAAATTTCAAAGTACTTGAAAGAAAATGGCAAATCAATTTCTAGATACTAGCAATAATAATTACTCTACATGTACTATCCATCCCCCCATGCCTAGATGAATGTATGTCCTCATGCAAAATTTAAATAGAGAGAAGTGGAATAGGTATCACCTGATAGTTTAAGTAATTCCAGTGAAAGCATCCAGTATCTAGATAAGAAAAACAAAGATAGACTATTTACAGAGAAGTGCTAGTTACCTCCCAACAAGGGCTGAATTTAATGTCCCCAGCTGGGTGAAGATTCAAAATTCTAACCCTCAATCAAATTAATTATTCTTGTGGAAAGTGAGGGTTCTATGGCAATAAAAAGTTTCAAATGTTGTCCATTAACAGTAAAAATATGGCCAGTACGACGATCTTGTATTTGAATAGCCCCATTGCCAAATGGGGCAACTACATGATATGGTCCAATCCACTTGGATTTCAATTTCCCTAGGAACAGTGAGCATAGCAACGAATAACAAAATCACCTTATTAGGTTCGAATTGTTTCCCCCTAATATTCTTGCCATGGAAGGCTTTTAATTTGCCTTATAAATTTTTGCATTTTCATAAGCCTACGTCTTGATTTCTTCCAATTTGCAAAGCTAAAGTTTCCTATACTGATCTTCTTCTTTCAACTCAAAATTACACTTTTTAGCTGCCCAAAAAGATCGATGTTCAATTTCAACTGGCAAATGAAAAGGCTTCCCATAAATTAATCGATATGGTGAGATCCCCAAGGGAGCCTTATATGTGGTCCTATATGCCCAAAGAGAGTCAATTAGCCTTTTGGACCAATCTTTTCTATCAGGTCATACTATTTTTGGTAAAATATCTTTAATTTGTCTATTTGAGACCTCTGCTTGCCCATTTGTCTATAGGTGGTATGGGTTAGAGATATGGTGGTTCGCCCAATATTTCTTTAAAAGAGAACGAAAATGGGCATGTACAAAATGACTTCCCCCATCGCTAATCAAAGCGCGGGGACTTCCAAATCTGGCAAAGATGATTTCCTAGACAAAACTATGTTGGAGCGGGATTCATCGTTGTTTAGAAAAACACTTCGTAGTATAGCAACAAAAATTGAATCAACATTTAAAATTTATAATCTTGAGAAACGTGAGTTCTAAGGTCGTTCACAGGGAGCAAAATTGTGCAATTCAATCAACCAATCAATGTGATGAGCACAATGAACAATATTCAATATTCAAA
Source organism: Thalassia testudinum (assembly GCA_037157565.1). Taxonomy (NCBI): domain Eukaryota; kingdom Viridiplantae; phylum Streptophyta; class Magnoliopsida; order Alismatales; family Hydrocharitaceae; genus Thalassia; species Thalassia testudinum. Next base: position 16,185,495 of record JAZHRO010000046.1, on the reverse strand, counting down.
ACTCCAATGAAATATATTCAATGTAACAAAAATGTATATCAGAGTCAAAAATAAGAGAGAGCAAAAATAATGGTGGTTGAAACCACCAATTTAACACTCAAGTTCAACTCTTCTTCTCTCTCAACTCTTGGACACTTATCCAAATTCAAACTCAACACTCAAATCTCTCTCCAACTCAGAGCTTCAGTATTCAACCAAATCAAACATTGAGGGCACTAATTAGACGGCTTAGACTCTCAAATCAGACCTAAGTGTGCCGTCTGATTTCAACACAGTGTAAAACCCATGTCCCTCTCTCTCAAATTCTCTCCTCTTTCTCAGACCAAACTAGACCCAATTCAGACCAAATCAAACTTGATTCAAATCGGCCAAGGCTCACGTGCGTGTGGGCACAGGCGAGGGCGTGTGTATGGAGTGGTATAATGGGGACCTGACCCCCTATCTCGAAGGCAATAAGTCTATGCACGAAATTTGTTATGTATCAAGATCTAGATTAGGTTCCCACGATGTGAGACTATCTATTGTGGCTTCTACTTCGTGTGTAGCTACTCGCTATGTCAGGTTGCTTCCTCCAAATTGAGGCTGCAAGTGTTGTTCTTCGTTGAATTGAAGAGAGCAGGAAGCACTTCCAGATGATTCTACAACTGATGGGAGTGGTAGTGATGTCGATTGATGGTTGGAAGTTGCTGCTCGACGTCGGGGAAGAACAAGTTTGCCAGCAAGGGTCCTGAAACCAAACGATGGCCTTGCGACCTAATTAAATAGCCAGAGTCCTTCACTGTGGATTGATGAAGGTAGTGGTGGGCATGATTTGTTGAGTGAGTGAGTGTGGTGGCTAGACAGTGAAAGGGTGGTCAGCATGTGATGGGTTTGTCCAGTCGAGTGAATTGTAGGTTAAAGCTCTCAATAAGTTGAGGTCTTTTGACCTATGGAGTGTGAGGGTACTTTTGGTGAAGGTGGCATGTGGTTTTGTGATGTGTGTCGTCTGTGTGAGCTCACTGGAGCTTCCGCCAAACTTAGGGAAGAAAGAGAGGGACTGGGGTATAGAGTGGTTGAAACCTAAATCAAATGTCCTAGAATTAAACTAGAGAGTAAGGGGAAGAAGGGGGACCTAATGTAGTGGACGAAAGGGGAAGAAATCTACCATGGCATGGCTTGCCCGAGCCATGGAAGGTCATTTGCTCCGATGATGGGAAACGTCGACGACGAAGGGTCTAGAAGACGTAGCTGTCTGGCTATGATTGAAAGAAGATGGGGAAGACGTTGGTGCTACTCTTTGGCCGTGAACATGCACGAAAGAGGGAGAGCACAAGGGTCATCGGAGTCGAGCTAGAGAATGGCCGAAGAAGAATAAGAAGGGTGGTTTGTGGCCTAAACTTGACTGACTTTTATTATGGAATGATCTAGAGCTTATATAGAGCTCAAATAGGACCTTAATTGGCAAGAATTCTCTCATTTGAGTCACGAATTAGGAAGCACAAGCTCCTCAATTTCCAAGACTCATCGGATCTCTATGCTCCATATGGAAGTCCAAGATTGGGTTCACATGGTAAAGAATCTCCTTGTGATTGATCCTTCCAAGTTTGGATGGATTTGGTCTCGGATTGAAGGAGGAATCATTGATTGATGTTAGTTGCGTTTAGGTTTCAATTTTGGATTAGGAAACCTATTAGAATCAAGTGGTGGGGACCTGATCATGAAGAAGAAGAGGATGTTAGGGGCGTATATGCAATAAAATGTGAAACCAAGGGGTTTAGATGTGAAAAATAAAGATTTTAAGGGTAGAAATTCAAACTAGGTCAAGATGGACTTTAATTGGGCCAAAATTTCGGTGTTAACCTAATTTGAACCCAAGGGATCTAATGGCGAATGTAGATTTAGTTTTTGACCACGTTTAACAGGGTAAATTGCATAGAATCCCAAATTAGGGTAAATTCCCGTCTAAATATCTGGTTTTGGTCAAAATAGGTTCAAATGGTCAAAATGAAGATGCCAAACCTATTAGAATATTTTTCAATGATTTTTAGGAGGTTTAGATTGAATTTATCTTTATTAGAACCCTTTTACTTTGAGTATGCTTGATAATTAGGGTTTTCAGTACTGTTTTAATCCTCGACATGCGTGAAATCCTGATTCTATCAATGTGAGCCCACTTCTTGGATATTTAAGTTCATTTGACCCTGAATTAACCCCTGGTCAATCCCTTGGTTAATCTGCATTTGTAATGAGATGGTAAAATAACAGAATTAACCCTATTTTCCTATCTTCTTAAATCAATTCAATACGGATTTACAATCCTAGGACGATCATTTAGGAGCAATTAACAATTGAATCTGACTAATTTCAGTTAGTTATGATGAATGATTCTATTACCATCAGCATGTCATGCTGGGATGGCTTCGACCTACTTAGAAACATAATCCACTACCAATAAAATATATTCGAAGCCATGAGAGTTGGGAAAGGGGCCCATAAAATTAATTCCCCAGACATCACAAACTTCCACAACTAGAATTGGTTGGAAGGTGATGTCAAAAAATGCGTTAAGATAATTTATTCGTTGTAGCATGTGCTTATGACATCAATTTTAAAAAGAATATTAAATAGTGAGTCCAAGTATCGAACACAGGGCAGCGAGAAATCAAATCCTTTTGTTGCGTAGTTTATTGCATCATGATGCATTATTTCATTTGCTTGCATGAAGAATAGAAGAGAGGATAGGGTTAGAAATCCGTAGAAGAATATGGTTGCTAACTACACCTTAGAAAACCAAGCATGAAGTACAGTGATGATATGATAATCAAAGTAAACCTAGCTTAGAGTGCATAAAAATAACACAGGCACAATAGTAGAGAATGGTTCCTTGAATTATAAAAATTATTTTACAATTATGCGCAACAAAACTAGAGTAATGCTTAAAGGAATATAAACTACAAGCTAAAGAAAACTAGAAATTAAGTGTGAAAAGTAGAGTGTCGAGGAAGCCATGGTGGTGGAGAGGCTTTCGTCGGTGGCTTGGCAATTCTAGGAACTTGCTCTAAAGCTCTAGAAGGTGAAAGAACTCTTAGAGGAGGTGTATTGCAATGGGGGTCTTAAGGGCCTTTTATAGATGAAGAAAACCCTTTAATCAGCCTTGAACCGCCCCCAAACCCACCTCAAAGTGCGCTAAACTACGCTGTACTGTGCCTCCCCCATCAGTCGCATTGAACCAGTGCTGCTACAGCTCACGCATGTGCAAACCCACGTGCACTGGCATGGCTGAATCCCATCCATCCATCACCGCATCCAACGACTGAGGTAGCTTCTCTATCATGCCCTTAAGAGTGCATTGAATCGTGCTTCGCAATCGTAAGAATTGCAGCTGGCCACATGGTGCACTTTGCACCCAATGATCACATGCCAGTGGCTGAGATTCATGAGCGAGCGAACGCACGAGATCTCACGATTGTGCCCAGGTGATGTGGGTGCATCGTGGTCGTTCGTGCGTCATCTAACGGTCAAATTGTCACGCGGTTTCACGAGTAGAGGTTTGAGGATCCTGATTCGATCCCACATCCCTCGTGCTTAATAGCTAGTGCTTACCCACTGTGCTACATGAGGCACGGGTTGATCTCGATCAATGACCTCTGATCATGCAGTATTGGCTGAGTGATGGCGTAGCTCTTCGAGGTGCGCCAGATGAGGATCGGACGATGCTAATTGCCTACGCTCACGTGAGAAAGAGTTTGAGCAACCATTTGTGGCATGTGGATGAGTGACACATGGCACGATGTGGGTCGTTGATCATTAGATCAACGGCCAGAACTTCTTTGGCTCATTGTGGGAGCTACGGAGGAAGGATTGGGGCTAGTTTCACGTCGTTGGGTTGCGATCATCGACCTGGATCCATCCATACAGTTTAATTTCTCATTTGAGGTCTGTTTCAATGTGCTCTTTCATAACCTTGCCATTAAACATTAGTTCCGAGCAATATCAATATAAAAATTATGTAGAATACATGCATACCCTTAAACCGCTAGATTATCATATTTACGCACCTGAGCCCTCAAAGTTAACTCTAATTGATATTAATACTAAAGGGGCATCATGTCCCTTATAGTCATGGTTCCCAATGTCTGGCAACGTTGGCAACCTCGGGCAAAATTATGTGTCTTTAAACAATGGTGGCCAAAAGAATCTAGACTGTAAAACTTTTGTAGCCATTTTTCTTCCTAAAAAGTGGCCTCCACAGCCTTTGCTGTGGAAAAGGGATAGAATTCCCAAAATTTAAGACTCAAGTATGCACCTTCTGATGATTTGGTTGGACCCTAATCAGAACAATAACAGGTCATCCCAGAAGTAATATTTAGCTTCTGAAAGGAATTTGAGCTTCTAATCTTTAGTCATTCTAGGAGGTATTTTTCCACATACTTAGTAGTTCACAATATCTGCGAACTAGGGAAGCTCACCAAAATTTATGGCCAAGATCCTTTCATTAGGAAATTTCTCGTTAATGGTAAAGAAGAAGGGATGTGAGTTCGTTTGAATCTAGAGTGGTTGTCAGCAACCACATTTTCAATTCCAGCTTTATCCTTAATTTCAATGTTAAACTCGTGAAGGAGAAGGATCCATCTAATAAGTTATGGTTTGGCATCCTTCTTTGTTAATAGATGACGAAGGGTAAAATGATCAGTATAGATAATCACCTTTGATCCCAGGATGTATGTGTTGGTGCAAGGGCACCATGATAGTCAATTTTAATGATAACAAAACACTTGTGTTTTAACATTTGTATTTGAGCTTTAGATTTCAGGAAAATGCAAATGGATGCAAGTGTGAAGGAGCTCAGAGCTCGCATCCATGGTGGATTGGAGGAGCTCGTTGGAGGAGAAGGAGCTTCGTGAGGAGCGAAAGCTTGAAGAAGAAAGAAGATGAAAAATAGGATATATTTCCTTTCTTATTCATTGTATATTGTTATTGTTTCTTTTGTTGCTCTTTATTTTCTTTCTTATAATATTTGTTAAAGAGCCTTAAAGTATCTACAGTGTAATCCTAGGAACGCTTGCACAACCTTAGGACACTAAGGTTTTCCATAGAGGACTTAGAAAACCTAAATAGGTCTCAAATAGCCTGTTCAAACATCTAATACTAAAATCAGACATCTGATAGTAATCTTTAAGACGTTTGAACGTTGAATTAGACATCCAAACTTTTAGGGCTGGTCTTAAAGCCTTCTGTCTATTGATTTCAGACGACTAACCCTTAGTCCAGACGTCTTAGTAGATGTCTGATGACTTGGCCAGACATCCAATTAGTCTAACGTTGACTTTCACAATATGATCGTTGAGAAATGACCTTTAGACTTCCATCAGACATCCGTAGAGGACCTTAGACGTTTGATAAGTGACCGTTAGCTCTCGATTGAGCCAAAATCACTTCTATTGAGGCTAATAGCCGTTTGTGCCTTGGGAAATCTATTTCCATAGTAAATTTGATTTCTAGATGTCTAGACCTTATGCCAAATGTCTGATATGTCATCTAACTGAATTACACTAGAGCCCTATTCAAGTCTGACGCAAGTCAGGAAGGAAACCTATCTAAAATTAGATGTCTAATCTGGTTTCCAAACGTCTTATGAGTATCTTCCAGACGTCTGATACTTTGCCCAGGTGTCTGATGACCCTGTCAGAATCATTAATGATTCTGATTGCGACTTGATTTGCCTTGGGATGATCCCCAATGGCTACCTAAGGCATCCAAAGCCTTCTTAGGCCATCTATAAATAGAGGGGAGGCCCTCCCTTGTTTACACACACCAAGACACACCAAGCAATACTATTTCCACATCTTTTGTGTCTAAGAGAAGTAGAAGAAGCTCTAGCTCTCCAAGCGTTCGTTCCACACCTGAGAGCTTCATCCAGCTTTGCACGTGCTCTCACTCAGCGATTACAAGAGCGACGTAGTTCCTACATGTGATTCACGCACCTACATTGTCAAGTCGACACACTTCCAGCAAAAGAATGTTTCTTTACCTATAGTAGCTAGGTTTATTTGGGGCTCTATAGGTTGTATTGTATTTATCTTTGTTAATTGGTTGGGCATTCGCTTTGCAAATTTTCGTCTCCTTTGTGAGACAAAAACCTTCTCGTGAAGAGAAGGGGTTTGAGGTTACGCTATGGTGTGACTTGAATAGGTTTTGTTAATATAGTGATATTATCGTTGGAGTTATTATAGTGAGTTAACCTAAATCGATTCTAACCAGCTTCACAAAATTTTTAACCTGGCCTACTTGATTTTATCTTGGTCGCTTTTAGGCCCAGGGTCGATCTCAGCGAGGCGGGAATTTGAAGATCAAGGAGTTTCTATGCCTTTCCTAAAGCATATCTCTTCCTTGCATTTATTATTTTTTGTTTTTTTATTTTTTTTTAAGAGTTTTGTTGGTGATAATGTTGTCCTTGAGGTACACCCACAAAATCAAGTCCTTGGCCTTGAGCCAAATGGTTCTTGGCTTGTAGCCAACTAGGGGTCTCCAAAAATCGATCTTGTTATTCGCAAGATTGAGTACCTGCAAGACAAGAATTATCTTTTCTCTTTTACTCTTTTTTTTTTATCTTTTTAATAGCAAGAAATAAAAGATAAATGAAAACAGGGTAGGTTGCTAGGAACACTTAGCTTAATATATATGTATAGATATATAGTAGATACAGAATATATATATGTGTATATAGTTATATATTATGTATATAGGGGTGGGGGTGGAAGTGGAGATGGAATGTAGCACAGTGTCAAGTTAGTCCACCTCTAGTAAGACGCAACCAACAAGACTGAGTGCCACGTGAAGTGTGGAGTGGATGTGTGGGAGTGAGGGTGGAGTCGCTTGCTTTGCGCAGATATCGGGGAATATCAGCAACTGGTGCGAATATTCCCACGATATGATGCATGGTGGAGGGATGAGTGCACGGAAGTATGGGTGGTGTTTGTGAAGTGTATAGATGGATATGGGTAGGTGGATGTATATGTAAATATATATATGTATATATATGTATATATCTATAACTATATATGTATATATATAGTTGTATATATATATATATATATATATATATATGTATATATATATATATTTGTGTATATATATATATATATATATGTATGTATATATATTTATGTATATATGTGAGTGGATATATATATGTGTGTGTGTGTGTATGTGAGTGTACAAGGGTGTGTGTTTGTACCAGTGTGTGTGTCTGTACAAGTGTGTGTGTACAAGTGAGTGTGTGTGTATGCTGGAGGAGGAGGGGAGTGCAGCAGATAAGCCTTCTGCCATGCTGCCCCGACATCTAATGCGCAAGGATGCACGCGGTGCGGTGTGAAGCGCAGTGCTCTCTTCGTGCGCAGGCTGGCGCGGGCGAGCGCAGCGCTGCGAGCGGGCGAGGCACGGACGGGCGCGGTGACCGGCTAGCGCGGGTAGCGGGCGATGAGAGAGAGCGCTGCGCCACCGGCTAAGTGAGAAACTTGTTGGTGGCTACAATGTCGCGCAGACCACGTGCTACAGTGCACTACAGTGCGCGCGCGGTCTGGAGACCGGTAGTGGCCGATTTCGCATGCTGGGCGCGCTGTGGAGCGCCTGCGCGTGCAAGAAGAAGATGTGCATAGCCTGCTGGTGAGTGTGCGACGACCGACTAGGCTGCAAGCAGGCGTACGGTGCTGCTGGAGCTTCTAAGCTTGAGAGCTTGAAGCTCCAGCAATGGCGGAGAAGATGCACAGCAGTAAAAACAAAAGGCGAATCCACCACACCCACCTGCTCACGAAAGAGCTGGGCGGTGGTGGAACTCACGGTGGTGGCCTGAGACCACTGTGGGTTTTCTCCTACGCACGATGTGCCTCTTCTTAATGAGAAGAGGTACTGTGTATGGAGAGAGGAGGAGGCTGGCCTGACGGTGAGGTGGATCTAAAGGTGTCTGAAGGTGCATGCCCGCACAAGGGAGAGAGCCAGGGGTTTTAAAGAGGAGAAGGCATGCCACAGCCATGCTGTTAACAGGAAGAGATGTGCGGACATCAAGCCATGTTGTTTAGCAGGAGGAGAGGTGCGGAGAGGCACGCAAACACCATGCCTTGCAACCGCGCGAGAAAGGAAAATTCAAAATAAATAAAAAAATGAAAAAATGGTGAAATTGCAATCCACACTTGAGGAAGATGTTAATTAATAGATGGCCAATTATTTACACTCTCCTCCCCTCTTTATAAATGCACGCAGGCATCTATTTACAAATGCAATTACAGCTACATAAGATGCAATGGCAGTGCTAGGAAATAACACAAGATAGCATATTTACTGGTATATTTTTGTTGTGCAAACATACCCCCATGTCTATCTTTTGCTAGTCCCTAGCAAAACATTTTGTATTGTATTTAGAAATGATCTTAAGCTGAAGATTTTTTTCTGAAGCGACATGGATGTGTTTATCCGTTGGATATTGTGAGAACCAATTGCAGAGAAGACCACCAGTACTTTAAGTCTTACATGACATAGACCGTCTCTCAACTAACCTGGACTCTTGATATTTAAACCTTAAGTACGATTTCCAGGACTCAGAAGGTTTTGCCATACTCGAGAGCTCAAGATATTATGGTTTGTGCATAGTAAAGGATCAAGACTGACCAGATGAACATTAAGACTCAAGCCTAAGGTTTCACGAATTTTTAAGTGCATGTTGGTCCCAGTTTCAGCTCATGTCTTCGGATTGACCCTTTAAAAAGATGATGGAAAACTCAACCCCCATTTTAATGCTTTTGTGGCTCAAGGAATATATGGTAGAAATAGGGTACTTGTGACGTGCCCTGAAAAACTTTTTGGGTAGAAGAATTTACAGACATTTGAAAGATATACTGACTTATTTGTAAGATTTTTTTTTTGAAACAAGTATCAGTATATCTCTTACAACTTTATTTGGAAGAGCACACATTTTTGGTGGGAGAGTACTTTTTCGGTGGAAAGAGTTTCTCCTAAACACAAGACTAAAGTCTGGGATAAAAAATCTACCTGCGCGCACAGGTAAGGACTCCACCTTCCCTAATGAACACTAGGGTTGAATCTTATGTTCACATGATCTTTCTCGATATGTGTAGTGTGAACCAGGATTACTTAAGCTCTCAAGTAGAAGCAAACCAACGAATCCTGTACTAGTGACTCAGGTACAAGAATACGTCTTTAGTTAGGAGAGATTCTAATCTATCTTTTCAATGCTCAAGTGAATTAAGCCAAGCCTGAGCGAATCAAGCTTCTGTGGCCTAGAAAGTCTTCAAAACAGCAGTTGAATATCCGTAAACACTTATTGTATTTTTGTTTCAGCCTTCAGATCATTGCTAAATACCTTTTTTTTTTTTTTTGAAACAGGCTATGTACATATTTATAAATGGATATGTATAATGGAAGCTGCATGATACCACATAATACCCAGATCCTATGAGCCTATCCACTCCCCCATGCCAAATGATGCTATGTCCTCATATGCATGTAGGGTAAAGCAAGGTCCAAGGATCAGGGAACGAGAGCTGAAGTACAAGGTATATAGTAGGGAGGTAGGGTGGGTGGATGGTGGGTAGTGAAGTAAAAAAGTGAAGTGCGAAGTGAAGTGAAATGGAATTGTGTAAGTGATAGTGGAGGAGTGTTGCTGGGGTGCCTCCCAACGAGCGCAGAATTTAACGTCCCCAGTTGGACTCAGAGTGAGGCACGAAGTTAGTTACCCTTCAGCAGAGCAACAGTTTCACCAACGGGGGCAGGTTCATGAGTAAGATAGGGTTTTAACCGCTGCCCATTGATCGTAAATTTATGCCCAGATTTTGGATCTTCAATTTCAACGGCCCCGTTGGGAAATGGTCTCGAGACCAAGTAGGGACCAGTTCATTTGGACTTTAATTTCCCTGGAAAGAATTAAAACTGGGCATTGCAAAGCCAAACTTGCTGAGACTGCTCAAATTCCTTCCGCCGAATTCGGCTGTCATGAAAGGCCTTAGTACGTTGTCTGAAAGTTAAGGCAGAATCATAGGCTTCATGACAGAGCTCTTCCAGCTCCTGGAGTTGGAGTTTCCTTTCTCGACCACACAGGTCTAGGTCGAGGTTACATTGGTGAACCGCCCAATAAGCACGGTGCTCCAGCTCCACGGGCAAATGACAAGGCTTCCCGTAAATAATTCTATAAGGAGACATACCAAGGGGAGCCTTAAAAGCGATCCGATACGCCCAAAGTGCGTCAAGCAGCTTGTCGGACCAATCCTTACGGTCAGACCGAACTGTTTTCTGGAGAATTTGCTTGATTTGCTGGTTCGACACCTCAGCCTAGCCATTCGTCTGAGGATGATACGGAGGTACGATACGATGGTGAACTCCATAGTTCCTCAGAAGTGCCTAGAAAGAAGCATGGGTAAAATGACTTCCTCCATCAGAATAATGGCTCGAGGGATCCTAAAGCATGCAAAAATGTGGTCTTTGACAAATCGAGTAGATATGACATGGTCAGCATGGCGTGTGGGAATAGCCTCGATCCATTTCGAAACATAATTAATAGCAACGAGGATGTACTCAAAGCCGTTGGAAGGAGGAAAGGGACCCATGAAATCAATTCCCCAAATGTCAAATATTTCAGCAGCCAGGATGGGTTGCAAGGGCATCATGTCACGAGGTGACATTGACCCTAACGACTCACACTTAGTGCAATGTTTAGCGTAATTGTGTGCATCCTAGTGAAGGGAGGGCCAAAAGAAACTGCACTGCAACACCTTGGCTACAGTTTTCCTCCCAGAAAAATGGCCTCCGTAGGCCTGATCGTGACAGAAGGATAGCACACTGGGGAATTTGCTGTCAGGAACACAGCGATGGATGATCTGGTCAGCACCTATTCAAAAAAGTAGTGGATTATCCCAGAAATAGTACTTTGCTTCTACGATGAGACACTCGCACTGGTTTTTAGGCTAGTCCCGTGGAAGGGAACCAGAAGCAAGGTAATTGGCAATGTCAGCATACCAAGGTCCACTTGCCACATTAATTGCCAATAGGTGCTCATCAGGAAAAATCTCATTAATCGGCAGGGTAAGTCCAATGTGATCAGGGTACAGTCTTGAGAAATGATCAGCAACAACATTTTGGGCTCCAGCCTTATCGCGAATCTCAAGGTCAAATTCTTGAAGCAGAAGGATCCAACGAATCAGTCTAGCCTTGGCATCCTTCTTGTGCATGAGATGGCGAATGGCCGCATGGTCAATGAATACAATAACATGCGAGCCCAGAAGGTAAGAGCGGAATTTCTCCAGCCCAAAGACAACCGCTAGTAGTTCTTTCTCAGTGGTTGTATAATTACACTGGGCCTCGTCCAATGTCTTACTGGCGTAGTACACCACGAAGGGGTGTCTATCACGTCTTTGTCCCAGGATGGTCTGACTGCAAGGTCGGAAGCGTCACACATGAGTTCAAAGTCAAGGGACCAATCGGGTGGCTAGAGAACAGGGGCCTTGGTGACAGCATCACGCAGCTACGTGAATGCTCGTATGCAGTCGAGGCCCATATCAAAGGGTACGTCGGTCGATAGGTGATGAGTTAAATGTCTAGAAATCTTGGAGAAGTCTTTGATGAATCTCCTATAGAAACTGACATGTCCTAAGAAGGAGCGGATTTGCTTGACAGAGCCAGGCACAGGTAAATTTGCAATCACATCAAGCTTAGCTCTGTCAACCTCAATACCCCTATCGGAGGTGATATGCCGGAGAACAATTCCCTCGTGTACCATAAAATGACTTTTTTCCTAAGAAAGCATGAGGTTGACATCAATACATCTCCGAAGGATACGAGTCAGGTTGGCAAGACAATCATCAAATGAAGGTCTGAAGATCGAAAAATCATCCATGAAGACCTCAAGAAAGTCACCCACCATATCATGGAATATCGTCAGCATACATCTCTGGAAAGTTGTTGGCGCATTACAAAGTCCGAAAGGCATCCTTCTAAATGCGAAGGTGCCGAAGGGGCAGGTAAAGGTGGTTTTCTCTTAGTCCCGGGGGTCAATTGGCAGCTGGTTATATCCAGAGAATCCATCCAAGAAACAGAAAAATTTATTTCCCACTAACCGCTCCAGGATTTGGTCAATAAAAGGTAGCGAAAAGTGATCTTTCTTTGTTGCAGCATTCAGTTTCCTATAGTCTACACACACTCTCCAAGATGTAGGAGTGCGTGTAGGGATGGATTCGCCCATGTCATTGACACGAATGGTGAGTCCCACCTTTTTGGGCACTACATGAATCGGGCTCACCCAGGGGCTATCGCTGATCAAGTAGATTATACCCGCATCAAGCCACTTAATGATTTCCTTTTTAACGACCTCCTGCATATTAGGGTTGAGACGTCGCTGCATCTCGCAGGAAGGTCGAGCCTCCTCCTCCATATATATACGGTGAGTGCAGTAGGAGGGGCTAATGCCAGTTAAGTCAGATAAGGACCATCTGATGGCTGCCTTGTGTTCCATAAGGACCTTTGTTAGTTTGCACTCTTGCTCCCTGGTCAATTTTGAACTAATGATTACAGGGAGCATTTCATTTGGTCCCAAGAAAACATACTTAAGCATGTCAGGCAACTCTTTCAGCTCGGGAGTGGATGGTGAAAGATCTAGCATTTCTTGGGATGAGAGTGTCTCAAGCGGATCAGAAGGAAGAAGGATAGGAGGAAGAAGTTGGCCCTCATATTGGCCAAGAAGAGGGGCATCTTGGATTGATGGATCCAAAAAGGGATAACCCCAGTGATCAGTATGTGGACTCAAGGTCCCAGTGTGGAGTCGCATTTCCGCCTGATTTGGCGGGAAAGAAAGGGCAATCCGATCTTCAAGAGGGTGGACCGGCGGTGAGTAGCCCGAATATGACTCAGACCACGAGGTATGGGAAGCGGAGAAAACCTCGCCAGAAGTTTGGTTAGGAGAAGGTATGGGTAAGGGGAGGGATGGGGGAACATCACAATTTGTGTCAGTCAGGCGATGGTCTGTGTTCAGGGGCAATCTACAGCAGTCAAAATAGGTCCCTATAAGTCCGATACACCCGCTGACGGCCATGTCCTCGTCAAACGTGTCATCCTCAATGCAATCGCAATCAAAGTTCTTGGCTGCCTTGAAGATGTTTAGCTTGAGCTTCTCAAAGCCAACGGCAATCTCAATACAACCCAACTCACAGTCGATATGGGCACGGGCTGTGGCCAAGAAAGGTCGACCAAGGATGTTCGGACAATCAGAAAGTGAGCTAGGAACTTCCATATCCAAAACAAGAAAGTCAATAGGAAAACAAAGACTGTTGACCCTAACCACCACATCTTCCACCACACCCTTTGGTATTTTGACAGAACGATCTGCCAACTGTAACGTGACAAGGGTGGGTTTCAGATTTCCTAAGGCAAATTTCTCAAGCATGATGGTTGGTATAAGATTGATGGAAGATCCTAGATCAAGCAGAGAACGGTTAAAATTGCAGCCTTGGATGCTACAAGAAATAAGCGGTATGCCCGAATCTTTTTGCTTCGGTGGTAGCTTTGATAGTATAGCACAACTTGCATGAGGCGAGAGGACCACTGGATTCTTTGTTTTCTTTGACTGTCGCCTGGGTGTAGTGTAGTCTTTGAAAAATCAGGCGACAGTTGGTATATGGTCGATAGCCTCCAATAGGGGTACTTTGATTTCAACGTCCCTAAATAAATTACTCAGGTTATCAAAGGCCTGCGTATCCTTTTTCTTGCCTTTTGGCTCCCTCAATAGAGCCTCAGGGAATGGTACTGATTCTGGCACTAGTTTGGGTGTATCGTCCTCACAAGAATGCGGTGCGCATCCCAAATGAGAGGGCGATGAAAAAGATGGGCCAGGATCAGGTCAAGGCGGATCGACAATTTGCTTACTGCTCCTTGAAATAATTGCATTGGACGTCGCGGGTCCAATGGGATCATAAGGTAGAGCAGGGTTCGCAATAGGGACATAAAGGTGAGGTGATGTTGCGGGATTAGCCTGAAATCCCGGTGGAATGCTCAGAGCTTGCAGAATCTGATGAACCTGCCCCTGAGAGGGTCATACCTGTGGTTGAGGACCACAGGGTACAAAATTTCGTGGGTTAGGAACATGTTGTGCTGGAAGAGTGCCCTGAGATCGAATCGTTATGTGTAGTTGACTGATCTCAGCATTCTGCTGTGCTAATTGGTGCTGAAGAGAGGTCATGTTTTCTTCATGACGCTTAGACATTTCCGTCACCATTCGCATCAGTTTATCAAGAGGACTTGATGCCTGTTCTGTTTGAGGAATGCAAGGACCCAATGGCAGATTTGCTACAGGATTAGATTGGGCCCTTGGGATGACGGGTGAGGACGATCGCATTGGCCCACTCGCGGGATTTTGACGCGGCAGGTTATTGGGCCATGCAAAGTTAGGATGATTTCGCCACCCTGGGTTATAAGTAGCAGAGAACGGGTTGTTCCCTAGGGCGCAAGCATCTTCTAAGCCAGAAGATGAGTCCGCATGCATATATGCATCTGAGCACATGGAGGCTTGGTCCTCCATGTCGAAATATTGGCTTGCAGAAGCCAAGTCCACATGACTTACCGAATCGTTCAGCGCGATACTCGGTAAGGACGGTCTTACAGGGCTTTTGGGAATAAGCCTGGCATTGGAAGGATTAGGGTTGTGACGAAGTGATGAGGTGGAGGTGTTTGCCATAGAGCGGGTGGGATTGGCCAGAAGCTTGTCCAGCTTCTTATGCACGACGGAGACTTCATCCAATTTTTGTGCAATAAGGTTAAGATCTGTGGATGAATGGGAGGGTCCTGTGTCAACTTCATGAACATTGCGGGGCAGGCTGATACAATTAAAGGTGACAATGGAGGCATTGTTCATTGAATTTTCACTCATGTTCTCAAATAATTCAAATGCTCCATTCTCTTCTTTATTCATAAAATTCCCTCCACAGGAAGCATCTGCAATTTGCTTCAAAGTTTCATTTAGCCCATAATAGAAGATCTAGACTATATGCCACTTAGGCAGACCATGGTGCGGACATTTCTGTGAATTAGTTAATGCATGCTAAAAATGCAATGAGCTCCCCTAGATGGAAATTTCTGTGTGGATGCACGAGTATATTTTAAGTCAATGTGAAAGGGAGCCAAAGCACTTCAATTCAAGTGCTCCCAATCACCAAAATGATATACCACACAAGGCTCAACCACCAAATGATGTAAAGAAAATTAAAATGTTGGGGTTGAAATATTCGGGATCAAATCTAAGGCACTTGAAAAGTCGTGATGGGGTTGGAATCAACTCAATTCCAAGTCTCCCCACCAAAAATGTGATCCCGAAATATGAATAAATGAGGTAAGGAGGGATGGCAATCAATCAATTTTAACTTGCCTCAAAGAAAACTTCACATAGTGAAGGATCCAAGAATCAAGATTCTTGGATTTTCGCTATGCGAAGTTTTGCGAGAAATCAAGGGGCGGTGGGGGTGATAGCAAACAGTCAACAAGTGATTTTTAATCCACTTGCCCCAAGAAATTCCCAAGAAGTGTTTTTAGGTTTTTTTTTTTTTATAGGTGACAAGATAACCTAAGTTACTAAGAGGGAGACACCTTCCTCTTCAGCAACGTGGGCGAAGCTCCAATGCAGTGCCGGCAACTTCACGCTCTCGCTCCCACCTTGGATTTGCTCACGTTTTCGACCTCCTCTGCTTGTCTCCTCCTTGCAACCGGTTTACCTGCACACAAGCAAACAAAACACCCATGAAGAGAAGTATGTGAGAAGAGAAAATCAAAGGAATAAGAGTAGAAACTTACCTCAATTTGCGCTTCCCCGACAACAGCGCCAGAAAAGCATGGTGCAACTCGAATAGGTTTTGTTAATATGGTGATATTATCGTTGAAGTTATTATAGTGAGTTAACCTAAATCGAGTCTTACCGGCTTCACAAAATTTTTAACCTGGCCTATTTGATTTTATCTTGGTCGCTTTTAGGCCCAGGGTCGATCTCAGCGAGGCGGGAATTTGAAGATCAAGGAGTTTCTATGCCTTTCCTAAAGCATATCTCTTCCTTGCGTTTATTATTTTTTTGTTTTTTTATTTTTTTTTAAGATTTTTTGTTGGTGATAATGTTGTCCTTGAGGTACACCCTCAAAATCAAGTCCTTGGCCTTGAGCCAAATGGTTCTTGGCTTGTAGCCAACTAGGGGTCTCCAAAAATCGATCTTGTTATTCGCAAGATCGAGTACCTGCAAGATAAGAATTATCTTTTCTCTTTTACTCTTTTTTTTTATCTTTTTAATAGCAAGAAATAAAAGATAAATGAAAACAGGGTAGGTTGCTAGGAACACTTAGCTTAATTAATATATATGTATAGATATGTAGTAGATACAGAATATATATATATATATATATATATATATATATATATATATATGTGTGTGTATATAGTTATATATTATGTATATAGGGGTAGGGGTGGAAGTGGAGATGGAATGTAGTACAGTGTCAAGTTGGTCCACATCTAGTAAGACACAACCAACAAGACTAAGTGCCGCGTGAAGTGTGGAGCGGATGTGTGGGAGTGAGGGTGGAGTCACTTGCTTTGCACGGATATCAGGGAATATCAGCAACTGGTGTGAATATTCCCGCGATATGATGCATGGTGGAGAGGTGAGTGCATGGAAGTTTAGGTGGTGTTTGTGAAGTGCATAGATGGATATGGGTAGGTGGATGTATATGTAAATATATATATGTATATATATGTATATATCTATAACTATATATGTATATATATAGTTGTATATATATATATAGATGTGCATATATATATATATATGTATGTATATATATATTTGTGTATATATATATATAAATATGTATATATATTTATGTGTATATGTGAGTGGATATATGTGTGTGTGTGTGTGTGAGTGTATGAGGGTGTGTGTAAGTGTGTACCAGTGTGTGTGTGAGTGTACGAGTGTGTGTGTATGCTGGAGGAGGAGGGGAGCGCAGTAGATAAGCCGTCTACCGCACTGCCCCATCATCTGATGCACAAGGATGTGCGGGCACAGGAAAGAGAGCGTGTGCGTGGTGCGAAGCACAGCGCTCTCTTCGTGCGCAAGCGAGCATAGTGCTACGGGCGATTGTGGCGCGAACGAGCGCGGTGACCGGCTAGCGCGGGTAGCGGGCGATGAGAGAGAGCGCTGTGCCACCGGCTAAGTGAGAAACTTACCGGTGGCTACAGTGTCGCGCAGACCGCGTGCTACAATGCGCTACAGTGCGTGCGCAGTCTGGCGACCGGTAGCGGGCGATTTCGCATGCTGGGTGCGCTGTGGAGCACCTGCACGCACGGGAAGAAGATGCGCATGGTCTGCTGGTGAGCGCACGACGACCGGCTGGGCTACAAGCAAGCGTGCGGTGTTGCTAGAGCTTCTGAGCTTGAGAGCTTGAAGCTCTGGCAATGGCGGAGAAGACGAACAACAGTAAAAACAAAAGGTGAATCCACCACTCCCACTTGCTCACGAAAGAGCTGGGCGGTGGTGGAACTCACAGTGGTGGTCTGAGACCACTGTGGGTTTTCTCCTACGCACAGTGTGCCTCTTCTCAGTGAGAAGAGGTACTGTGTATGGAGAGGGGAGGAGGTTGGCCTGACGGTGAGGTGGATCTAAAGGTGTCTGAAGGTGCATGCCCGCACAAGGGAGAGAGCCAGGGGTTTTAAAGAGGAGAAGGCATGCCATAGCCATGCTATTGACAGGAAGAGATGTGCGGACATCAAGCCATGTTGTTTGGCAGGAGGAGAGGCGCAAAGAGGTGTGCAAACACCATGCCCTGCAGCTGCGTAAGAAAGGAAAATTCAAAATAAATAAAAAAATAAAAAAAAATGGTGAAATTGCAATGCCACACTTGAGGAAGATGTTAATTAATAGATGGTCAATTATTCACACTCTCCTCCCCTCTTTATAAATGCATGCAGGCATCTATTTACAAATGCAATTACAGCTACATAAGATGCAATGGCAGTGCTAGGAAATAACACAAGATGGAATATTTACTGGTGTATTTTTGCTGTGCAAACACACTACCCTTGGGTTCAAAGTAGTGTGGTTGTATTGAGGTTGAGTCACCCTTGTTTCAAGTGACTCGATTAGTGGATTTTGATCAACTCGGTCGATCAAGAAATCCTAACTCGAGAGGGTTAGGTTGTGGTTTTTACCCGGTCTGGGTTTCCACCTTAAGATCTTAGTGTATCTTGTGTGATTGCTTATTGTGAGATTACTTTATTTTATTTCCACACTTTATCTATATTTGGAAAATCTCACCCCCTTCTGTAGGAATCAATAGTATGACCTAAACTTTTCCAACCCAAAAATAATGGCTAGCAATTCTTTCTCAGTAATCGTGTGGTTACACTAAGCTTCATTCAGCATTTTGCATGCATAGTAGATTGCATGAGGCCTCATATCTCTTCTCTGGCCCAAAACTGTCCTAACTGCATAATCAGAGGCATCACACATGATTTCAAAATCAAGAGACCAATCAAGGGGTTGGAGGATAGATGAGCCAATGACAGCTTTCCTTATAGTGGAAAAAGACTCAAGACAATCCTTGTCAAATTCAAATGGGACATCATTTGATAGGAGTCTGGTCTGGGGATGGGCTATCTTGGAAAAATCCTTTATGAAACATCAGTAGAACCCGACATATCCCAAAAATGATCTTATCTATCGAACTAAGGCTGGTGGTGGTATCCTAGAAATGACATCTAATTTGGCATGGTAGACTTCCAGTCCATTCTCTAAATTTTTTTTGTGTCCTAGTACTATTCCATCTTTTACCATAAAATGGCTTTTTTCCCATGATAGTGCTAGGTTTACTTCAATACATCTCTTTAAGCCCTTGGCTAAGTTTTCTAGACAGGATGAAAAATCATCTCCAAATACAGAGAAATCATTCATAAAAACTTCAATGTTGTCCCCAATCATTTCTGAAAATATAGCCATCATGCAATGTTGGAATGTTCCTACGGCATTACATAGATCAAATGGCATGCATTTAAATGCAAATGTTCCAAAGGGGCACGTGATTGTTGTTTTATCTTGATCCTCAGGGCTAATAGCTACTTGGTTGTATCCTGAGTACCCATCCAGAAAATATGAAACTTTTGCCTAGCAAGTCTTTCCAATATTTGGTCCATAAAGGGCAATAGGAAATTGTCATTCTTTGTTGCTGAGTTAAGTTTCTTATAGTCAATACACACCCACCATGAAGAGGTGGTGCGAGTGGGGATGGATTCACCGCTTTCATTCTGTACAACTGTCAGTTCGGCCTTCTTTGGCACAATTTGAATGGGTCTCACCCATTGACTGTCTAAATTGGGTAGATGATGTTGGCATCTAACTACTTTATGATCTCTTTCTTGACAACCTCTAACATGTTAGGGTTAAGTCTTCTTTGAGGTTGTCTGGATGATTTTGCCCCTTCCTCAATATAAATATGGTGTGTGCAATAAGAGGGGTGAATTCCCTTCAAATCAGAAATACTCCACCCCAAAGCAGCCTTGTGTTCCTTTATGATTACTATAAGTTGTCTCTCTTATTCTTGGGTAAGTCTTGAGTTTATGATCACAGGAAAGGTCTCCTGTCCACCCAAAAACACATATTTGAGTGAATCTGGTAAAGGCTTGAGTTTTAACACTGGTAAACAAGGTTCAGTGATGCTTTGAGGGAATTGTTCTTAATGTGAGGTTTGCAAGGATTGTCTTGATATTCATTAAACTCAAGTGGGGTCACTGGGCTAATGGTTGTTAACGGTCCCATAGAGGCCACACTCGCGAGATGACCTTGTTCTGAGCTTTATTTTATGTTGTCTACCTCTATGATGATCTAGGGTGTGGTTGTTCTTTCATCCAGGTGTGCTAATGGTTTCAAGTGAGAAGTTAAATCAAGGTTCGTTGAACCATCAATAATGAAGTTTGTGGGGTAATCTGAATCACAACTGCTTATCTAGGATCTATCTAAGAAATCTGATGAAATTTCTTTGAGTGTCATCAATTCGGTCATCCCAGATGAATGGTCAATTGGGTCAGTATAAATCATTCCAATGTTAGCATAGAATTCTTGATCATCATCCTCAAATTCATTCTTTATTCTATCGCAATCAAAATTTTTTATTGCCTGGAAAGTGTCCATCCTTAACTTCTAATTTCCCAAGGCAATTTCCATACATCCTGTTACACAATCTATGTTAGTCACTAAGAATGGGTGACCTAAAATGATAAGAGCTTCTCTCAAATCTATTGGGTCTTCCATATCCAATGCGAAGAAATCAGCAGGAAAACAAAATCCATTGACCTTTACAATTACATTTTCCATTATTCCCTACAACACTTTGGCTGTACGATCTGCTAATTGAATTGTTAGAGGAGTTGGTTTCAAATCCCCAAATCTAAATATGTCATAAACTGCTGTGGGGGTCAGATTAATTGATGATCCTAAGTCTAAAAGGGCCTTGTCAAATGGAGCATCATGCAAGAGATTAATGGAGCTCTTGGGCCCTTTTGCTTTGGCAGTAGATCACTCAATATAACTGCACTTGCTTATTGAGACAAGACCACCTTTCTATTTTTCTTAGATTGGCACCTAGGTGTATAGTATTCTTTGAAAATTTTGGCTATAGCGGGAATATGCTCAATGGCTTCTAGCAAAGGCACTTGTATTTGCACATCTTTGAACATGGCCTTCAAATCATCCATATTTTTAGTGCCCTTACTTTTCTTCTTGATTTCTCTAGTTATGGCCTCAGGAAAGGGCACAGAAGTCTGATCATCTAAATCAACCATTACTTTCTTGTCTTGTCTTTCCTCAACTTGTTAGTTATCCAAGTGTTCAGATTCCTTGGGTGGTTCTGATGGTCCAGGGTCTTTTCTTGGACTAGGATCTGTAGTGGTCTTTCCACTCCTCAACGTTACTGCGCTTGCATTAGCTAAGGTTGATAATGTGGGGGAGGAGCAGAAGGGTTGGGATATGGTTGTGGAGTTGAGAATCCAGGTGGAAAGGGAGATGTTTGTAGAATTGCGTGGGTTTTCCCTTAAGGAGCATTTGGTCTAAGTTGTGCACCAAGGTTGTTCCTTGGGTTTGGTACTGGTTGAGATGGTAGCGTGCCTTGTGCCCAGTTCTCTTGACATAATTGGCTGAGCTATGTGATGTTGGAAAATGCATTAGAATAATTTGTGCGTTGTAGCAAGCATTAACATCAACTTTAATAAGAATAATAGAATGTGAGTATGAGTGTCGAACATGAGATGGCATGAAATTTGGATTAGTTAATCGCTTTAATGTCACAAATTACGTCGATTAGGTTGCTTGCGGAGAGAGAGAGAGGGGTTAGAAATTTGTAGTCGAGCAATGATATCTAACTATGCACGAAAAGTAGACATGATGAGCATAATAGATTCTAGCACAAGATGATAAAACCATATATTGAATGGGTAAAATTGTTTCGCAACTACAATGCTAGATGAAAGCTCAAAATAGCATAAATATTAAACTAAGAAACTAGCAACTAAATGGAATGTCGAGGCAGCTACAGTGGTAGAGGATGCTCCGTCGGTAATTTGGCAACTCCGAGATGGCGTTTGCAACTCTATGGACGTGGGAGTATGTGCTTAGTAGTAGATGATGAAGACCCCCTTGCAATGGAGGTCCATAGGGCTATTTACAATGTAGGAGGGATGTCCAAAGTAGGTATTGCACCATTAGTGACAGGCAGGACGTCGCTGTAAGAGTTGCTGTAGGCAGCTCACACACTTGCTGGACGCATAAGCACAACTGGTGTCTGTGAGAAGTGCAGGCCGTTGGATTAGCTCCGCGGAGCGCCATCAGATGGCTGAGGATGCGTCAGATGACTTATCCCTCACCCCCATTGTGCTCATCGCGTGGGAAGAAATCCCATCTGTCGGATTGCACACAGAGGGCTGAGATTGCGCACGAGATAGCGCTTCAGATCGCGCCATGGATGAGCGTACGATCATGCATCAGAGTGGGCGTCGGATCGCGCGTGGATGAATCATGTGCTTTCGGAGGCGCCACGTAGCCACTATCAAGGCCGCTCAATGGAGATCTGGCGGTCCAATTTCACCGCCTCTTCATGTGTAGCACAATTGCACTTCGCGAAGTCTCAAACTCGTGCCCGCCGCATGTGGGTCCAGGCCTAAACCAATGTGCTATACCTGCCTCTTTGTAGCTTTTGCAAATTAGCGTGCATGCATTTTCAGCTGTTGGATCAAGATCCAACGGCCGAGATCGCTTGATGAAGGTGCATTTGAGGAGAGCGGTGAGATGCTGGTGGTCGTTGGGCAGCTTGGATGGCGCCAAGTGGCACCATTTAGGCCATTTATCATCTTTCCTTTGTACCATATGCTACAGGGCTCCGATTGAGATGATTCTTGCTTCATTGGACTATGTTCGTCAATCCAGATTCATCCATGCGATCTAATTTCTCATCTAAGACTTGATTCAATATGCACTTGTACACAAGGTCATTAAACATTAATTTAAAGCAATCTTAATGCAGAAATGACACAATATGCATGTATTGCTCCTAGAGACATTATAATATGATATTCATGCACATGCACCTCTAAAACTGACTCTAATTGATGTAATTAACATTAATAATTGTAGAGTCATCATACCCCATTCCCACCCCTTGCTAGTCCCTAGCAAGGTTAACCTAAATGCTATTTACAACTAGAATTAAGAATTAATCACTTAGGCACTAGTTACTTGTCATAGGAGGAAATTTCTACTAAGAACCTAACCTACAGAGACTCAACAGCGCCTAGGTGTTTGCCAAAATGCAGACCTCCCAAGTTCTCGCCTTATTTTATAGAAGCAAATATATTCTTTTTCTTTTTTTCTTCTTCATTTTTTTTTTGATTTTGGACTTGAGAGTTTCAAGGTAACTTTTTACAGTTACTGAACCCATCCAAGACTAGAAAAGGACTCTAAGTGCTAAGCATTTTGTGGTGAAAATTGTAATAGACTCACTCAACGATAATTAAAATGGACTTCAAGTTTCTATTCCCCTAGGTGACCCAAAAAAGAAAATGCTGCCTAAAGGTGTGTCTATCTGATCGGTAGCTTTCTCCCTAATTTATTTTTGTGGGGTTGATTGCACAGCAAAAATACACCAGCAATTGTGCCTTCTTGTGCTATTTCCTAGCATTGCCAGTGCATATTAGGCAGCCATAGTCGAATTTGTAAAATACATGCATGCATGCATTTATTTGAGAGGGGAGGAGAGTGAAATAAATGGCCTTGTAATTAACAAATTCTTCAAGTACTGCCTCACAAAATTTCCATCTTTATTTTTTATTTCTATTTGACTTTGAATTTCCTCCGCGTGGCTACAAGGCATGGCAGCTTCTTCCCCGCGCCATTCCCTACAACTGCTTGCCCTGCAACCGCATGCATAGCATGCACAGCCATGCACGGCCAGGGCATGGCTGTGCTTGCTTTCTTCCTCTTTAAAAAGGGCACGGCTTTCTTCTTTGAGCCGAGCCTGGTCCACACGCCAAAACCCAACACAGCAACTTCCTCCAGGCGGTCTCCTCCCCTCTCCCCTCCATACGCAGCCTCTCTTCTTCTTAAAGAGCCACGCTACGGGCAGGAGCAGCTCACAGTGGTGCACAACCACCACTATGAGTCCCACCACCGCCCAGCTCATTAAAGAGCTGGTGGGCGTGGTGGTTCCTCGCTCTGATTTCATCGTTCAAAGCATTTCTGCCATTGCCATAGGAGCTTCAAGCTCTGAAGCTCAAGCTCCGCAGCAGCAACGCAGGCCTCTAGCGTGCGCCTGCAGGCCGCCCTCACCTCCAGCGCACGCCTGCAGGCCGCCCTCGCCTCCCTCTGCGCGCACCTGCAGGTCGCCCTCGTCTCTCTCTGCGCAAGCCAGCAGCCGGCGTAGCCTCTTCAGCGTGTGCGCCAGCCGCTCCACACCGCCCGCACACACGGAACCGGGCGCAGGCGGTCGCGCCAGCCGAGCGCGCACTGTAGCCACTGTTCACGCTAGTCAGCGGAACACTGTGGCTACAGTGCGGTGACCGGTAAGTTTCTCACTTATCCGGTCACCTGGCGCTTTCTCTCCGCGCTGCTACCGGCGCCAACCCGGCCACGCACGCCCGCGCCTGCGTCTCTCCCCGCACCCGCTCCCACGTGAGCCTTCGCCTGCATACGCCCGCCCACTCCCTCCAGCGCGCGCCTACGCGCCTGCGCGTGCACGTGCACGCTCCTGCGCACACCATCAGACGTCGCCCGCTGCTCTGAAGGACTTAACTCCCAACGCCATCTTCAGCAGACGCCCTCTCTCTCTCTCTCTCTCTCTCACAGCACTCTCTCACTCCTGCAGACACATATACACACACACACTCTCGTACACACACACCCACTCACTTATACACTACTATATACTTTTCTATATATACATATATATTTATATATATATACATATATATTTATATACATATATATACATATATTAGGACTTATATAACTAAGTATTAGTATGCATACATACATACATATATATATATATATCTATATATATATTATTACCTATATAACTAAGTATAAGTATATATATATATATATATACACACACACACATATATATACACATATACTTATACATACATATATATATATATATATATATACATCTATATAGTTATATATCTATCTATACATATATTTACATATCTATATATATATACATATATCTATATATACACATATAACTACATATATAACTATATATTTATAACCATATATATATTTACATATAGATATATATTTACATATATATATATATATATATATATATATTCATATCACGTAGCATAAGTTGTATCGCGGGAATATCTGCACCAGTTGCTGATATTCCCCGATACACGCGTACAAAAAGCGTATTCGCACACATCTTCCACCCATCCATCCTACACTCCACGCAGCACTTCGTCTTGTTGGTTGCATCCTCCTAGATGACGACCGACTCGACACTGTGCTACACGCCATCTCCACCTCCACCCCCACCCCTTTATACATATATAATATATACATATATATATACTATATTTACCTTATTTCTGTTTCTCTTTCCTTCCAGTAAAAAGATAAAAAAAATATACAAAAGAGAAAAGATAATCCTTTACTTACAGGTACTCAGTCTTGCGAATAGCAAGACCAGTTTTGGAACCATAATTTGGCTCAAAGCCAAGAACCTGATTTTGAGGGTGTACCTCAAGGACAAAAAATTATCAGAAAAAAATCTTAAATAGAAAAAAATACCAAAAACACAATAAACGAACGGAAGAGATTCGTTGTAGGAAAGGCGTAGAAACTTCTTCACTTCTAATCCCACTTCCCTGAGTTCGACTCTGAGCCTAAAAGTGACCAAGATAAAATCAAGTAGGCCAAGTAAAAAAATTTTGTAAAAGAGATGGTTAGGCTTGATTTAGGTCAACCACTATACTCATTTCAACGATAAAATCACCATATTAACACAACCTATTCGGGTCTACACCAATCTTTTCTGGCGCCGTTGTCGGGGAAGTGCACATTCAAGTAAGTTTCTACTCCGTTCCTTTAATTTTTCTCTTCTCACACCCTTCTCTTCACGGTGTTTCTGTTTGTTGGTGTGCAGGTGAACCAGTTGCAAGGAGAAGGTAGGCAAACGAAGTCGGAGACGTGGGCAGATCCAAGGCGAGAACGAGAGCGTGAAGTCGCCGGCACCGCACTGGAACTTCGCACACGTTGCTGAACAAGTAGGTCTTTCTTTCTTAGCAACTTAGGTTAACTTGTCACCTTAATGAAAAAAGAAAACTAAAAACTTCTTGGGATCTTTTGGGGCAAGTGGATTAAAACTCACTTGTTTGATTGTTTACCATCACTCCCACCGCCCTGAGATTTCCCGCCAAACTTCGCATAGCGAAAATCCAAGAATCTTGATTCTTGAATCTTTCACCGTGTGAAGTATTTTTTGAGGAAAAAATAAATAGATTGATTGCCATCCCTCTTTGCCTCATTTATCTGCAATTCGGGATCACCTTTTTGGTGGGGAGACTTGGAATTGAGTTGATTCCAACCCCACCACGACTTTTCACGTGCCTAAGATTTGATCCCGAATATTTCAACCCCAACAATTTGATTTTCTTTATCTTATGGTTGAGCCTTGTGTGTGGAAATCATTTTGATGATTGGGAGCATTTGAATTGAAATGCTTTGGCTTCCTTTCACACTAATCTAAAATTGATTCGTGCATCCACACATAGAAATCTCCATCTAGGGAAGCCCATTGCATTTTAGCATGTATTAACCAACTGACATTGAAGAAGGGTTTGTTGGGCTTAGAAGAAAACTTGTATTCTCTCAAAACCCGAAGATTGGTTGAATTGGTAATTCATCGAAATCCTAAAATCCATACTACTTAAGGCTGAATTATAAAAACCATTCACCAATGAAAACTTCAATTCGAGGAGATTTCCCCATTGCATGCTTGGTTTACACACTTTGCAAAATCCATCACTTGGGCATTACCCGTAAATAACACCCTTCACATTCTAGTAGCACTTGATCCTAAGCCTCTAACTAAAATTGGTAGCAACTTGACCCTTATTAAGCATTGGAGGTCTAACTACCTGCGTGTAGCGCCTACGTGCTGATGAGGGTTCCCGCGTGCTATCGGGTGTTTAAGACTGGGGCAAATGGCCTTTCAATCTGGCCCGGTGGTTTCGCGGTGCTCGCATTCGATTCCGTAGGTCGTGATAGTAGGTAACTTAGATCTTTAGGTCTAAGGGCACACTGTAGAGGTTAGGAATTTGATTGTATTGACTTGTCATCAAGTGTACCTTTGCAGCGTCATTTCTCTCATCTCTTTTCCCTTCGTATCCCCCCAATTCTTCCTGCGGTAGTGCATGTTTGGGAGGAGGTCACGAAACCCTAAACTGTGTGAATTGCCTGATAATTTTAGAAAAGAAGCCGAATCGTCCTCCTCCTCCACAAACATGGCTGCACGCCCACCCTCAAATCCCGAGGGAGGAAATCGCCCTCAAAACCCACCAGGTGGTGGAGCCTTGGATCCCATAACCCGCCTCCAAGCCCAAATGGAAATGTATAATGAACAAATTGAGGCCATTAGGGAAACATTGGAGGAAATGCAGAACCTTCCCGAACGGGAGGAGCCTAGGTCTCTTAGCTCCCATCAGAATCCCGCTGCTACAGAGACCATAGGACAAATTCGGGTCCCCATGGGCGGGGACGACTTTAAACTGAAACCAACATAATTGGCCTAATAAATTTTCACTTCCATGGTCTTGCAAGTGAAGATCCTTTTCTCCACTTGGAAGACCTAACCCGATTGACTGAAATAGTTAAACCAAGAAATATCGGGTTACCTATAGTCCTCATGAAAATGTTTCCGTTTTCATTGCGGGATAAAGCGTCGTAGTGGTTACGCACCCTTGGGAGAACCATCCACTTTTGGGAAGAGATACGAATAGCGTTTCTCAAGAAGTTCTTCCCAATCGGGCGAACTAATGGGCTTCACCTTGCTATCACTTCATTTACGCAATAAAACGGTGAACAATTTCATGAGGCATGGGAGAGATATAATGACCTCCTCAGGAAGTGTCCGCACCACAGTCTGCCTAAGTGGCATATAACCCAGATTTTCTATTATGGGCTAAATGAGACTTTGAAGCAAATTGCAGACGCTTCCTGTGGAGGAAATTTCATGAATAAAGATGAGAATGGAGCATTCGAATTATTTGAAAATATGAGCGAAAACTCAATGAACAATGCTTCCATTGTCGCCTTTAATCATACCAGCCTGCTCCGTAATGTCCACGAAGTTGACACGGGATCCTCCCATTCATCCACAGATCTCAGCCTTATCGCACAGAAATTGGATGAAGTCTCCATCGTGCACAAGAAGCTGGATGAACTTCTGACCAACCCCGCCCGTTCTATGGCAAACACCCCCACCTCACCACTTCGTCACAATTCCAATTCTTCCAACACCAGGCTTATCCCTAGAAACCCCGTATGACCTTCCTTACCAAGTGTCACGCCGAGCAATTCGGAAAGTCATATGGATTTGGCTTCTACGAGCCAGTATTTTGACACGGAGGACTAAGCCTCCGTATGCTCAGACACATATTTACATGCGGGTCTAATCCTATGGTGAACCCGCCATCGAGTCCTTACGTACCGCAAACAGAACACGCATCAAATCCTCTTGATAAATTGATGCGAATGATGACGAAAATGTCAAAGCACCATGAAGAGAACATGACCTCTCTTCAACACCAATTGGTGCAGCAGAATGCTGAGATTAGTCAACTACGCATGGTGACTCGATCTCAGAGCACTCTCCCAGCCCAACCTGTTCCCAACCCGCGAAATTTCGTACCCCGTGGTCATCAACCACAGGTACGACCTTCTCAGGGGTAGGTTTATCAAATTCTGCAGGCTCCGAGCATTCCACAGGGATTTCAGGCTAATCCTGCTGCAACACCTCACTCTTATGTCCCTATTGCGAACCCTCCTCTGCCTTATGATCCCACCGGACCCCTTGATCAAAAAGATCGTCCACCTGAGAATTACCTGGGCAGCCAGAGAGGGTGAGTCCCGTGAAGACCCCTACACGGTAGAGCGTCCCCACGGGTTACAGGGTTTCCCCCACCCGACCTCTCTTGTCACTGTGGTTCCAGGTAGACCAAAATGGGGACCTTGACCTCTTAAGTCTACCTCTTGTACTTTAAGATCAAGGTGTTTAAGGTTCCACTTGAACTTTTAAGTACTTTGAGTGAAAAAGTGACCTAATTTTAAGGTTGGTTGACCCAAGGGGTTAACTTCACCTCTTGTTCCTTTTGAGAGCTTTTGGGTCCTTTCTTTTAAGGTTCAAATGGATTTAAGAGCCTGATTTGCTTAGGGTTCCTCTTGTATAGATCTTTTCAAACAAGGTTTAGGCACACCTCTTTTTGAGAAGATCTTTTCTTTGTTAATAGAAGGTGTGTCTCTAAAAACCCTAGCTTTTCAATCGTTGAGTTGGCTCTAGTTGGTCCATTTTAGTTGCCTCAAAATTTAGTAACTAGGGCTCAATCAAGAAGGTTTTAGCCCTAGTTACCTTAATTGGATGGACAGTTAAAATGTGTTGAAATGAAAAATTAGGCAACTTTGATGAGTTACTAAGTATAACACAGGTAGCCCTAAGTTGATTCTTCTTTTCGTTTCTTTTTAGATTTCAAGGGAGTTTAGGAGAGGGCTGATGAAGATTACCTGTTTGTTGGAGTGTTTATTGTGCGGCTGTTCTTCCAATTCATTTCCTTTACCTGCACACAAGAGAGAAAAAGATTAGCAATTTTTAAATAAAGAGTTCAAAACTTCTAGAATAGCCGTTGCTCCCCGGCAACGGCGCCAAGTGAAAACAGCAAACCATGGTGCTGCTTTGTGTTTATTATAGTACAGTCGTTATAGTATAAGACAAGACAGCTACGGTTGTCATTACAATAGATTTTTTTTAACTCGGAAATAGTTTTCCCGAGGTTGAACTCAGGGAGCTACTGGAATTCTAGAAGTACAAAGTTTCTCTATTGGATTACAAAAATAAGAGAGAGAGGGGGGGAGAGAGAGAGAGAGGGGGAGAGAGAGAGAGAGAATTTTTTGTCTTGGCTTCTTCTTCTCTTCTTCTCTCACGGCTGTGCCTTCTTCTTTCTTCTTTTTGTGCTTTCTGTCTTCTTCCCTCTTCTTTCTTCTTCTTCTTCTTTTGTTCTCTTTTCTTCCTGAATGTTCGTCTTCTTCTTCTGCTCGTCCTGTCTTCTTCTCTTCTTTCTTCTCTTTTCTTCTTATTTCTTTCTTTCTCTTTCTTTCTCTTTCTTTTTCTCTGGCAGCCAAGTCTTCTTCTTCTGCTCGTCCTGTCTTCTTCTCTTCTCTTCAGCTGCAGAGTCTTCTTCTTTTCTTCTTCCTTCTTCTCTGCTTTATCTCCTCTGGCCGCTGCTCAACCGTCGTCTGATGTAGTGGTCAGACGACTTAACAGCAGGTCTGCTACAGTGCTTCTCTTCTACTTCCTTTCTTCTTTCGCCGCTTCTTCTTCTTCTGCTCCTGCACACTCACACAATTGGTCAGAGCAAAACCTACCCCTACCCTTCGCCGCGTCTCTCTCTTTCTCAGATTTCTCTCATAGGATCGCTCTCCCAGAGCCGGGTATTCGAGTACGGGTATCGTGCCCGGGACCAGGCCCACCGGCATGCATTGGTGGGCGAGGTGTGCGCAGTGTCGAGTATTCGGATCCTGCCCAGACTCGCGGGGCGTGAGCGCATGGCGAGCACGTGCGTGAGGGACCTGACCCTGTGTTCGAAGGCGAATATCCTCGAACACTTTTACAATTTATGTGCAGGCACTGAGCCACGCACTTCCGAGGTGGGACTAAAGTCCCACCTCCCGACTAGTGTCCACAGGGGAGGAAGCTGCAGGCAGTTGCAGCAACTTGCGAGGGGTTTGCGTCAGTTGCAGACCTAGGAGTCTTCGCAGAGACACTCCGCGCGACCTGGGACCAGTGCCTGGGCGAGATCGAAGTTGCAGCTGCAGGTGAAGGAGCTTCACCTACCCAGCAATGGCGGTGAAGGGGGCGTGACCTGAAAGTAGGAATATGGCCTCTTGGCCCAGTCAGAAGATGCAGGGAGCTTCGCCGGAGTGCGGCGAAGCCAGTGCGGGTGGTGGCGAGGCGTGAGGCGGTGTATGGCGGCAACCCTGGGTCGGACTGTAGTTGGAAAAATGGGTTTGTTTGGGGGGTCGTTGTGGAGGTGTGGAATGGCAGTGGAGGGGCGGAGGGTGTTTGGTGAGGTGAGGCGGAGCTTTTGGTGTAGTTGGCGAGTCGTATGGGGTTGTGGGATGATGGGAACGACTCGCCGGAGAGTGGCCGAAGGTGGGGAGGATGAAGGTGGTCAGGCGTGGGCATAGGGCGATCAAGCAAAACAAGTTGGGGAAAAGAAAGAGGGGAGGAAGGGCAATAACAGTTACTTACCTACAGGGACGAAGGGGGGCTGGAACGACAGGCAGCCGTACTGACTGTCGCCCAAGAAGAAACACCCAGAGGGAGAGAGCGGCGGCGAGGAAGAGGGCAGGGAGGTGCGCGCTTGGTGCGGCGCGACGTGGGGAGATCAGGTGTAGGTGACTCTGCTGCTGGTATTGCAGCAGAGTGACGAGAAGGAGGAGGAGGAGCCGCTGGAGCTGGTGGGTTCCTATCGGAGTGGGGAGAGAGGAAGGGATGAGGTATTCTCCGTCAAGACCAAGCTGCCAGAATCGGCTAGCGATGCTGGTCTTTATAAAGGCGGTGGTAGAGGGTCGGACGCAGGGAGACGACGTGCATCCCTCGCCGGAGTATGGTCGGAGACGAGACCCATACCTTCCGTGCATTCTCAC
The DNA here is from genome assembly GCA_037157565.1 of Thalassia testudinum. Classification (NCBI taxonomy): domain Eukaryota; kingdom Viridiplantae; phylum Streptophyta; class Magnoliopsida; order Alismatales; family Hydrocharitaceae; genus Thalassia; species Thalassia testudinum. The sequence continues at coordinate 16,154,012 of JAZHRO010000046.1, read as the reverse complement.
AGAAGGTGTGGGCGTCGTCAGGTGGCATGGGTGAGTTCCTGCGACAGCAGACGTCGCAGGGAACTCCGCGTTCGCTTTGCAGGACGTCCCCCTCACCCTGCGCGGCGCCATGCTCCGTACAAAGTCGCCGGAGCATCGCGCTGCGCACAGACTTGCAGGAGGGACCAAAATGCAAAGAACGATGAGGAAATTAGGGGCCAAAATGCAAGGGTTTCGAAAGTTGAGAGTCAAAAAGTAAATGATGAGGACCAAATTGCAAAGTCAGTCAAGGAGGTCTCTTCTTAGGCTCAAGTTTTTATGCATGACTAAATTGGACCTAAGGATTTTAATGGCGAATTTTGTTTCTAGGTCAGACCATGTTTGACCGACCAATTTACGTAAAAATCCAAATTAAATCATTAATTGGGCATGGTTCTCAATGTAGGTCAAAATGGGTTTCTAAGGCCAAATTGAAGGTTCTAAACCCTAGAGATTATTTTTCTATGAATTTTAGAGGGATTAGTTAATTTTTACCCTACCTCGAACCTCATGAATTGAAGTGGGTTTGTTTTAGGGTTACAGAATGTCATTTAATTCCTTGGAGTTGTTGTAGCCCTTATTGGATCAGATCATCCCACTTTCCTTCTTATTTGGTTTGTTTGACCTATGTTTGGACCCTGAGTTACCTTATTTGCAGATTGTGTTGGTGAAATTGCATTTTTACCCCTTATGACTTATTTTCTTCTTAAACTCAGAATTCTCTGAGTTAAGCCTTTCTTTGAGTTATGTAGGAGCTTTTTCTTGCATACCTAGGTTAGATTGTGCTAGTTAGGGTTCATGTAATTCAGGCATCTACTGGAGGTAATAATTATAATTCAACCATTTAACAATTACAGGAAATTAATTTACATAACAGTTGTGATAGGAAATTAGTAATAGCTATTGTCTACTTGGAACTAGGACCTTCACCATTTGCCCAACTGGGGTGACAATTCTATACGATGTTGATAGGCATAGTTACCTTTACCACTAAAGCAGCACCAAAATGTCATTTAAAACCATCTTATGTTGTGCATGAGACATAAGATAGAATTAGGTTGAATGCTGCTAATGATTTGTAAAATCCATGTAGATGAAGACCTTGGTTCATATGCTTAGAACATCAATCTGTCTTCTCTAGCTCAAGGCTACCTTTTTTTTAATTCTTATTGTGACGAGATCTAGCTGGATGCCATTGAGATGTTGGCACTCCTGCTGATTCAAAAGGATATATCCCATGTCACTACTTGCCTCATAGGAGAAAATTAGTGGTTCTCTGTGCAGATCTGTCCAAAATATGGATGCAGAACAAATAGTTGTCTTATGAGGCTAATGTTATTTTTAAGAGGGAAAGGTATTAATTATGTGCATAATGTTGTGTACGAGGCTGATTTCCTTTTGGAGTAGTGGTCAAATTTTACAGGGCAGCGACGTTTTATCTCTTGTAAACTTTCCTGGCCCTGTTAATGAAAGTGTAAAGTCACTAGTTTAGGATGACCCTCCTTTTATGTTTCAAAAAAGAAAAAAAAAAGAGCACATGAAAGTAACAGGATAGTTTCATAAAGTATTTTATAAAGAGAGAATATTGAGACAAGTACCATAGAGGCTTAGAACCAATAAATAATTCTTCCACACTCGACAGCAAATAATGAGAGTTGCATCGATGGGAAGCACTATAACTTGTTGGTTCATTTGATAAATGAAACAACAAGTGTTACAAATTCAGTTTAAACCAAGCTTACCACTCTCATCTAGCTATTAGCTTTGATGGATTTAACCTACGTAAAGGTGCAAAAGTTAGAAGCATTTGATAATCAGGAAATAGAGACTGTTATGATAGAGACTCTAAGTTGGTGATGTATCTCAGCGTCCAAAAGTCTCGTGGAGTAGCCAATGTTGTGGGAGCATATGTCCAAAATAAATTAAAAAAAAAAAGAATTCTATTACCAACTTGAGTAGAAGCTAGAGAATTAAATAAATTACTTTTCATGTAGAAGACAATCTTTTTCTTTTGCCAAGTTATAGCAGGTGAATCATATCTAGCTTGCATGTAAATTTACTCTATCGTGCCACCATTCGTGGTAGGGATCAAAGTGACCACATAAAGGGTGCGACAATCACGATACCAAGAAAGGCAATCTTTCAAAAGCTCTACAACTTGTAAAATGCAATCCATTTAATATACAAATACCACATAAACGAAGGAAAAAAACAATGGTTTTTGCTACAAGCTATACCTTTGTGGGTTCCAGAGTCACAAGGCTGGAGGCTTGAGCCTCAAGCTGCTACACCACTACCATGGTGGGAAACAACAACGATTCCAATAGAATCCGAACCATGCTAAAAGAATAGAATGCCACAAATGGTGAGGTCGTACAATCAACTAACACCGTAGATTTATAGCTAAATTTTAAATTTCCATTGTACCTTCATCCCAAGCATCTGCACCCACTTGACAGCAGTTCCAGTTGCCTTGGCAAGGAACTCTGCCAGGGTCTCCTCAGCAATTGTGAGTAGATTGCAAACCAAGCAAACAAAGTATAAATTCAAAGACAATGAGAATTGAAGCAATTAACAAGTCATTGGTAGATATTGCTGGAAAAAAAGAAAAAGGAAAACCCAGTTGGGCTATTAGCATCCCTTTGAGTATGTAAAATGTAAAGCATCTGTTAAGTTGACTAGAGTTTCCATGCTGAATTTATTGTATAATATAAATTGTATTGGGGAAATCTCATTTAAGAATGTTTTTTCACACAAATACTGTTTGGACAAAAATGCTAATGATCCGCTTGCTACCAATATGTTTAAGGAAATTACTTTCTCATGTAACATATTGTCAAGCTGAGTACAATAATTTTGGTTTTGAGGTCAGCCCTGAAATTGCTTTATGATTTCATTTTAATCTCTTTCATGTCTTTGATAATTGAGTAAATTTTTTGTTATTTGCTGAATAAATCCAATGCATACATGGACAGGCTATTTACTCTCATGAATGTTCTTTGGATTTTCCCATATTCAATTTCTATGTTCAGACATAAGAGGTTTGTTTAAGCAAGATTTAGATGCTAGGTTCTGACAATAAACAATAAGAGGTTTATTTAAGCAAAAACCATGCCTAATCTCACACACCCAACAATACATGACACATACTTCACTCCATCATGGAACTCTGAATTTCCAAAGAAAAATTCAGCAAAAAAATACAGAAAATCAAATAGTAAAAAATTCTCGTACATCTGGACAATTGATTACTAGTAGTTTAGGTACTTCAAACAACAATATCTAAAGCAATCTGCTAACAAAAAAAACCACTACTCCCTTTCTCCTTCCTCTTCCTCAAAAGTCGAAATTCTGGCAACACTCGTCCCTCTACCAACCGATTGCAAGCTTACCAAAGTGCATCCTCCTCCCAATCAGCCCTACAACCCTCTTTACCGTTGGCCCGGAGTCCTGCAGGCTCTCTGGCCTTCCCCTCGACGTCTGCACCCTCAACAATAACTTCCCAAACCCACTCTCCAAATTGTGCTCCTACTCCTCAACTCCCCCTTTAGGAACATTCCCAGGTAGTGACACACACAACATCCTTGCAACCACTGCTACTACCCCTCTTCCTCCTTCTCGGTCAGCGACTATTTCCTTTGCTTGCTCTTGGGTTCCTACAGAATTGGTCTGGCATGAATGAGGCTATAACTGCTCAAAACGCACACAAATGGATACCACAAGTTCTCATTCTACCTTACTGGAAAAATGATGGTGTCTGCAGACTGAATGCCAGCTACCAAACATGTAGCCAACTATAACTGTCAAGCATAGGTTAAAACCCATGTTGATAGGGTGATTAATGAAATATTTGAATAGTCACTACTCTTGAGTGACTATCTCTCTCTCTCTTTCAAAAAAGTTAAAATATTGATAGAAAATGATGATAATAGACTACCTAAAGAAATACACTTTTTCCTATTGAATCTACCTGTTTCCCCCGAGATATAAACCTTCCACACAATTGAGTTGTCAAAAATGCCCCACGTTGAAGATTTTAACCCTTCATATAGCTTAAGGGACAAAAACTCATGACCTCTTCTTGAAAAAAGGACAAAAAATGCAGGAAATGATAACAAAAATTCCCTTCTTTGAGAATAAGCATGTCATAAAGTGGGGTTCTTTTCCACTTTGGCTGTTGTATGTCAACATGTGACTCCTTGGTAGATGTACTTCACTTGTATTCTGCCAACTTTGTGTCATCCTTCTAATATATTTATGTCCATATAATAAGCATTATGGTCGCATAAAGAGCATCTAGAGCACGATCAATGCTTCTTGTTTGCAGTGCATTTGTTACAAACCTAAAATTTTAGAAAACAAGAGGCTAGAGTTGGACAAGATTTCTAACATGGATGGCCATGTGTTTGGCTTCTAGTTATGTTGCTATCTATAGATATGCATTTGTTAGATTACTATCTTAGTTTTGTCTTGATGTTCTTCTACTGTGATTCACTGCTACTTTCTAACATTGCACCTACTTCTGCTCTTACCACTTTGTTTTGTATCATTATCTTCATAACAGTGTGATCTCTTTGTTTCTCTTTTTTATATGGGTGTTTTTTTGATAGATATGGGTTGGGAAATTGTTTACATAACATTTGTTCCTTTTAGTTGGGAATCATTTGGAAGTGCAATATTGAGGAAGTGTGTGTATCCTCATGACCTCATTAGTCATCAGCATCTTGCTTCCAGTTGACTAATAATCTAGGCATACTCTAGCCTAGAAATGGAAAGCCCATCAGGCAACCAATTATATCTTCCTCAAACAACATTCATGCATCATCAGTTACACTTGAACATTCAAGATCTTTTCATTATCTCACGTTTGCCTGTTAGATGACCCTTTTATAGCTTGTCTGTTTTAGTCCAATCTACTCCTCTATAAAAATAAACCAGGTGATAAACTAATTCCAAAAGGTACAAAAGGCTCTCAAATTGTACAATATTCTTAATCAAATATATTCAAGATCAATTGTTTCATTGTCACTATACGTTTTGAGCTAATAATATTTCTCCTGATTTCTAGATATTTTCTGATAAGAAGTTGCACTTTGGCATTTTCATCTTTTGTACACTACGAGCTTCTTTTGTGTCGAGGACCTTTCCTCTTCAAACATCTATCAGATATGCTTCCTTTTAGATGTTTGGCAACACAATTGATTAGGTCATTATAGGTTTATTGCTTAAGTTTTCCTTTCCTTTTGGTTCATGATTTTTATACACCTATTTATAATATTTTAGATGGTTTCCGAACATTTGCATTCTCAACATTTAAGAGATACTCATCATCAAGCACGTCTTAGTGTTGGAGCTTCTAATCATACCACTGGTACAATGGTTTTCCAATAAGACGATGATGGGGTGACATTTTATTTGTTAATGATTTTTAAGTGTGATGCAATTTGATGTATTATATTTTATTATAAATCTTCATTTAGCTGATCTCTAATCGCATAACTCATAGACGTTCAATAACTACTACTCATAACACGAGCATTTGAGCAGAATGAAGATGAAGAGGTAACATTATATAGAACTTAATTATTTTATTATCATTGTAGATTGTGTTTTAATAATAATTGATTAAGTTGATTTTTGTACATTGATTAATTTATTTCATATATTTTTTTAGATGGTCCCTGAACAAGCTGAAGATGAGGTGAGATTTTAATAATCAATTGATTGCTTGTAATAGTTATTTGTTTTTATAATGGTGATAACAAATTCTTCTCAAATGTTAATCTTTTTTTAGATGACTTTTACACATCCTAAAAGAAAACGAGGAAAAGCATGTTGCAATTTTGTTTATTGTTTTGCATCTGGAGAGACAATCTTTGTTGACATTAAGGAAGGCGTTAGTGTTGAATTATATAGTCAAAAGTTTGAAAGTAAAGTGGGAAAATTAGTTCGTGCTATTGTACCAATCACATGTAGAGATTTTAGATTTGATGCGACGAAGGAGATGAAGATGAAACTCTTAAAGTGCCTATAGGTATAACTTATATTTAATCATTATTTTAAAATAATTTTTTTGTTATAAATGTTTCTAAGTTATAGATTTTGTAGGAAAATTTTCATTGGGAAAATAGTCATTACGTCCAACAACAAATTTTGAATCAGGTAGCCAAACTTTATCGTAATTATCGATACTGGTTGAAGGAAAAGTTAAGTTAAATTTGGAAAATAATTATAATTTTCACATTTATATTTTTTATGTAATAATTGATTTTTGATGTTTTTTATAGTATTTTAATAAAGATGTTCCTATCTCGGAGATGCTTGCTAAAATGCCTGATGATGTATATCCCGATGATTAGCGTAAACTCATAGATCATTGGACCAGTGATAAGTATAAAATAATTATTTGTATTGATTTTAAGTATTAGTAAGTGTAGTTTTGTACCTTAAGCTTTGCATCTTAAGCCTTAATTTTTTTATTTGTTTTAAAGTCTATAGTAGAAAGAAACAAGTTGAATAGAGCTAAGGGACGAAGCTGCGTTGATGGAGTCTAGATGAAGATGTTGAGGAGTTGGAGGAAGGAGAACGACGTCAGAAGATGAGGTGAGGATGAGCAGCATCGCAGTGTGATCCACTTCCCAGAATGGGGTTGAGAAGACGGCCAATGGGAGCTCCACGAATGGTGGTGACATGGTGCTCTAGTAGAGCATCCCAAAGGCTTGGAACACAAGCTCAAGAAGATTTTGAGCTCCAGAGAAGGTAAGGAGAGCATAGGAAGGGATGATTAAGAGTGGGAGGGGTGGTGGTCCTTTTATAGTGGAGGAATGAAGGCATAAAAAGATCATGGCTTAACAGTAATAATTAAAATCGCGGTTGAAGATCTGCTGCAAACATTGTTGTCGCCCTCGCACACCATTGTTGTCGCCCTCGCACACCATTGTTGTCGCCTGCTTGCACAGCTGCCATCATGCGGTCGAAGGAGAGTCGTCGGATCGATATCGTGCAACTAACGATGCACGGAGATTGCACTCACAAATCGCGCCTCTTAATCGCGTCTGATTACGCGTACGTCTGCACGTATCATGTTCGACCTCATCCACAAAGATCTGCGTTGCCACATGGCCATTCCATTGCCGCTGGATCCAAATCGAGCGGCTCTATTTAACCGCTCCCACCTGCATCGAAGATTTGAGGCACGGGCGATACCAACCCACGCCCCTTGTGTATGAGCCTAGTGTGGGACTGCTAAGTTGAAGACGTAAATTGTCATGTTGAAGAGGGTTGGGGTGCGCGGTCTCGGCTGTTGGATAGAGATCGAACGGTCAAGATCTCACTTGAGTTCTCCCTTGGCTTTGTGAAGGCATGATTTGAGTCCTTCTCAACCGTTGGATGGTGATCCAACATCTGTGATTATGATCATTGAAAATCATCTGCATGTTAAAAATGTAATTTTAATTATGTTGTCGTTGTAGTATAGTGTTACAATGCAAACAGATGTGTCATTTTATTTATTTACATAATTTTTACTAGCTTATCCTATGTCGTTCATTGAGAGGTAATTATTGATATACATCACTCTCTATGTTCTAAAAATGTTCTTTTTTTCCAAAAATGTCAATTATATTTACAAAATGAATCAATAAATCAAATAATGAATGAATTTAGTTAATTATGTATAAAATAAATCAATTAATTCTAACCAAAATGCCTTGAACATATTTGTAACTAAACATGCATAAAAAACTAAGACTACTCTATATTAGTTATATACAGTATCCTAGATAATACCTACGTATATGTACAAAAATAACTATTAATATATGCTATACGAAATATACAAATATATACTAATAACTTTAATAACATATACTATATGTATAGTGACATATATAAGTGTTATTATAGCCTTATAAAAATTATGTATAAACTATAAAGCAAAAAAGAACTATATTTACTAACATATATATACAATTACAGTGACAGATCTAACTGTCACTACAGAGACCTGACAAAAATATATATACATAATAAGGTTTATATGTATACATAATAACTATTAATATATGTTTACTATACAACATATACTCACTTGTATACATTACATATATACAATTTATTTATTATACATATACTTTATATACTTATACTATATACATTGATATATACTTTTATACAAATACACTATACACACACACTAAGTATACACTTCATAGTGAGCACACACATGTTTCAACACTTAGAACTCTCAGACCCTCACAACTCTCCAACACTTAGCCATTTTTATGCTACACACTCACCAACACAACACTTAGTCCTCACTTATAAAAAATTATGATTTTTAGTTGGCGAATAGACTTTTCGTAGGATACACAGCATCCATATAGGTGAGATCAGACTACTACTTAGTCCTAATTTTTAATTAGGTGTTTTATAGTCCATAGTCTCGAGCCAATACTGACTCAACTAAACTACCAACAGGTCAGGCTCCTAACCCACAATATCACATGTTCATTTCATGCTTAGAGAGAGAGGAGTAATGGGTCTATATGTGCTTCGAGCGTTGACGACTGAGTAGTGCTTGGGCACAAATCAATTTATACTGTCGCAAGCAACTCAACGCCACCGATGTAGCACTAAGTCTACGGCGGATTAAGGTGCATAATCTTAGCATAAAATCATGTGGTGAGACCAACTTCGAACCTTGAAATATGTGTCCATTTGAAGTCTTTTATTCAAAAAAATTATATGGATTAAAAGACCTCTGACAAGGTTATATAATTATAAAGTTAATTTAGGATAATTACTTATTTAACTATATTTTAAAATTACTTAAAGTTGCTGATTTATACCAGTTGAATTAAAGGTTAATTGTTTAATTAATGCACAGATTAATAAATTAATGATGTAATTGACTTTATAAATAGTTAATTTATATAATGAGATATTTATTAAATATTTTTAATTTACTTTAGAACTTTTATTTTAATTTATATATATTTATATGCACATTTTATTAGATATACATATAATTTAGTTATAAATAATATTATATGGTAAAAATATATTATATATAGGATGAAATTAATTGAAATTAATATATATAACTGTACAACATGGATTACTTCAGTAATAAGTTAATTTACTAATTTAACTTATTAACTTAATAATTTACTTAGTTAACTTAATAACTTAATTACCTACTATAAATAGATAAATAAATAAATATACGTGTATCATACATTATATAATAATTACTTAAATACGTATGTACAACAATATATACTAATATACAAGTTTGCATATTTATTTATAATTACCTTAGTATATGTACATATAATTTAATATAAATAAATATATAATTATATAATAAAGTTATATGTAAAGTAACTCAACCTGATTACTTATTTAAATATATATAATACAATTATAAGTTATTTATGTATATTATTTACATATAGCTTAATGTTTAATTATATTTACGAGTATAAATACTATATATATTATATATAAGGTATTTTTATACATTTTTGGATATTTTTGAGTTTTTATGGTATTTGAATATTTTATAGAGACAAGGGAAGAGAGAGAAGGTGAGATGAGAGAGAAATTCTTTTTGTATTTTTGATTTAGTTTCTTTTATTAAGTTTTAAAGTAGATCGAATCGTTAGCTGGTATGTTATACCAAGTCGGGGGTTTGGAATACTTTGTAATTTTGCCAACACTTAAATAAATACCTGATTTTACTTAAGGCATGCTAATTTTTTTTTTTTATGATTTTTATTTATTTACAAATCTTACACAAAAGAGACCTAGATGGAGTTTGAAACTAAGAACCTAAGGCCTCTATAAGTGTTTCAAAGGTTGAACATCAGGTTTAAACACTTACATGCATTCAACACAACATAAGGAAGATTAATAATCATTTAAACAAGATTTTTAACTCAATTTTCATTCAAATTTCAAATTGGACTGATAAAACACTCAATAATAGCTGATAAAGGATTTTAAAGATGGAATTATCAACCATTCAAGTCAAATTAAAGACCAAACTTATACATGAATGATTATAAACAATGTTCTAACTATACACACATATTCAACTCAATCATTCCTCAAAAATTAGTTCAAATCATCTTCAATCTAAGCCAAACAATGGTTGCAGCTATTGTTGCTGTTCAATAGCTAATCTGCTGGACAGTAGGCCTAGATCAGGCTTTCAATGCTTGATCTCAACCAAAATGATACATTAAAGATCTGGAAAACATATTCAAACAATGGCCAGCCCGAGAAAATCATTTCATTCAAACTCCACCAAAGATTAGAAATCAAAACCCCATAAAAACTTTGCATCTGGGCTGACAGTAGCTGCTACTAACAAAGGTAGCTAAAACTTCTAATCAGGTAGGATTCGTATTAAAATCACATATCAGCTATTGTAAAACCTCTTTAAAAACTCCTGAACTCACTGAAAACCCAACTGGAGTTTAGTAAATCCTAAAACCCTAAATTAATTATCATATCATACTATAAACAATGTGAACATGAGAATCACATGAAGACTTCTAATCCTTGTAAAACAAACTCCCATTCATCATTAGTATATGCTAAAGCATTATTCAATCATTAGTCAGCAGATTGAACTCATTTAAAATCAGAGAACAATGTCACCCATATTGAGCTTTTAATCTTGTTCACAAAGATGTTTTGAACATCTAGAGTTCCTACACATCATAGTTGGTGTATAGGAGCTCTGGGCGATGATGTAAAACTAGTTGGATCATTGTTCAAGCCTCGAATCAGTGCATCTAATTTTCATTGGCTTGAGCTACCAGATTGCCAGAAATCAGAGATTGAGTTTAAAATTAGGCATAAGCACATGTAATGATAAAAATTGAGTTAAAATAGCTTAAGCCCATCGCGATCAAACAAATCAAAAATATAAAAACTCAATTTGATCATTTAAATCAGATCTACTTCGAATTCAGTCAAAATATCTCAGATCAGCATTACAAACAAATCTGATATAAATGCTCAAATTTATTCAAATCAAAGCATGGAAAGGGCCTTTATGAATTTATGATGAGAATGGAAGGCTCCATGGATTTTAGCGCTCAATCAGATATGGGTGCTATAGAACATTAGATTTGATTGATGCTTAAGTGAATGGGTGAAAGTGAGTTAAATCATCGAGGGAAAAACATAAGACAAGTTGTGAAGTGAGGGGGAAGATCAATGGACAAGTGAGTGACAGTGAATTTGTCTTCTCTAATCTGAATTGATCAGAGGAGGTGGGGGAGCATTACTCTAGTCTACGCTTAATTGATCACTGAATCCACGTATTATCTAGCTAATTCTACTCTTAACTAGTCTAGACAGCAATAGATCTACCTGGAAAGCAGTAAACTACACTAGGAAAGCAAGTAAATTTAGCTAACAGACAAAGGTGGTGTCTAAGGTCCATCGACCATCGGCCGAAGGCGACAAAAGGGAGGAGACCCTCAGCTAACGAAGGAGGTGTCCACGAGCCAGCAGTTGGTGGTTGAAGGTGATTGAAAGAGGGAGATGACCTGTGCAGTCACCACAGGCGAGGAATGGAGGAAGGAGAGCTGAGGGGATGGATTGAAGGGACCAACTCAAAGGGAGGGAGATGATGACTTGCGTGCAAGGTTAGGGATTTGCTTAAGTAGGTGTGCGAGTAGATCAAATGACCGTGAGGTGAATTTAGGCTTGATTAGGGTGGACGGTGGATAGAGGAATGCGAGGTGCGCGGGAGTTTCTAAACCAAATCTCCATCGTCAGATGGGATTTGGAGGAGGCTACGATACTCCGTGCAAAGGCGTGCAAAGGCGTGCAAAGAATGATGATGGATCCACCATTGGATCGGTGAGGAAGGGGATCAACGACACCTGTAGCTCGTGTTCTTCATGAGCTACAGTGTTCTCGTGAAGCATCAGGTGTTTGGGTCTTTTACGCTTAGGGCCTCAAAGGTGAAATCGTGTAAGAATTATAGAAGAAGCCCATAAGTGGCGAAAATGATTACTAAATGGCCCCTGAAGGCTATCAAGTGAGTTCTTGCAACTTTTATGCTTAAAGACATGTGAATGATTAAGGACCTAAATGTAATGTGATGATTTTGAGGCCCTAATGATGTCCAAATGTTATAAGGATTTTATTGGAGTTTAATTGAACATTTAAGAAATTAATTCAACTCTTGATTTGTACTTTTAAACTCAAACATGTGTTCAATTGGAAATTTGATCATCAATTTGCATTTGTGAATAGAAAATCTCATAAATCAACCTAATTATGCTTTTTTAACACCAATTTGATGTTTAGGTCATTTTCCTTAAATTCCACACTTAACCCATTTATTGTGTTAATAAGATAGTGTTTAACCTAGTTTCTAGTTTAACTTGGGCATTTTAGCTATGATAAGCCACATCTCATCATACCCCTATGCTTAGGTTTTGCTAGTCCCTAAGCAAACAACTCATTAAGTGCAAAGCATTTAAGTATCAGCTAGGTAAGTATGATGAAATATTTGTTTAATCTTTTCAATTATCAAGTGTTTAGAGATGATCTTTAAGCTGAAAACTTTTTTGTAAATCAACCAACTGTGTTTATATTTAGACACTGTGAGAACCAGCTATCTAGGAAGACTTACCTGAACTCAAGACTGATATAACATAGACCATCTGTTGACCAACAAGGACTCTTGATATTTAAATCTTAAGTACAATTTCCAGAACTCAAGAGGGTTTTACAAAGCTTAGAAGCTAACATGTTATGGTTGTGCTTAGTGAATGGTCAGGACTAACCAGATGAACCCTAAAACTCAATCCCGGGGTTTCACATCTTGTTAAGTCTAGGTTGGTCCTAACTTTAACTTATGTTTTCGGATCAACTCTCAAAGAAAAATGAGTGATGACTCAAACCAAACTCTTATTGCATTGTGGTTTAAAGAATATTTGGTGGAAACAAAATATTTGTAATGCATCCTGAAAAATATTTTTGGTGGAAAATATGTACAGGACATTAGAGAGATACTTGACTTATTCAAAAGAATGCCTTTTTCTAAATTCTTTCTTACTTTTTCCTTTTCTTTCTACTTTTTCATTTTTTTTATTATTTTTTTCTTTTTCTGAAAAGAAATGTCAGTATGTCTCCTGCAACTTTATTTGGTAGAGCACACTTGGCGGGTGAGCACTTTGGTGGAAAAAGTTTCTCTTAAACACAAGACTAAAGACTAAGATAAAGAGTCTAACTACACATACAAGAACTTCATCTTCCCTAATGAACACTAGGGTTGAATTTTAAGTTCACATGGTCTTTCCAGACATTATGTAGTGAAAGTCAAAGTTAGATTCCTAAGCCAAAACAAACCAGCGAATTATGTACTGGTGACTCAGGTACAGGAATACGTCGTATGTTAGGTAAGATCCTGGTCTATCTTGTTGATACTTAAAGTGTATTAAGCTAAAGCCTGAGCGAATCAAGCTACAGTAGCCCGAAAAGTCTAACCAGTAAAGGTTAAATGTCTATAAACACTTATTCTATTTTTGTTCAGTTATAAGATCATAACTAAACACTTATAAAACTTTTCAGTGCTTTTCTCTCAGAAATTCTATTTTAAAGTTCTCCCTCAATAATAAATATTCTCAGGTCCCTTATTGTATTTTTGGAATTTTTGTTTGACATTTTTTTTTATTTTGACTTTGTAATTTTTTCAAACTTTCAAAAATTTTCAAGTTTTTGGTATTTTTAATAATACTATACTATATACACCACATGTGTCTCTATAATTGCATTCCAGAAAAATCATTTCACCATTTACACTCCTTTATGATTAAATGATGCAATGTCCTCATTGTGTGAATAGGGTAGATGCAAATGCATGCTCTACTTTTCACTAACTTAGAGTGGGTGACGAAAGGAAGTCAGAATGAGGAGATAAAAATCTCTGTGCGGATGATTTCAAGTCTGATAGTGTGGAAAGTCGGGTTAAGTAGTGAAATGTATGATAAATGTGACTATGAATGCATGCTAAAAATGCAAGGATAGATGCCTAAGAAGAAAATGAAAAAGAAAGATGAAAACAACTATATATAAGAGATAGGTTTACTAAGTTTAACGCTTCAGCTAGGCGCAGACCTAGATGTGTTGTTAGAAGTAGGTTCAAAATTTTGGAGCGAAATAATGGAATTAACAAGTCTGAGATCATGTGGCTCAATGAAAGGTTTAGATTCGTCAATCTCAATGATTTTGACAGCTCCATTGTCAAATACTCTCAAGATTGTGTAAGGTCTGGTCCATTTGTATTTGAGTTTTCTTGGGAAGAGTTTCAATCTAGAGTCAAACAGAAGGACTTTTTGAACAAGGTGAAAAGTTTTCCTATGGATGTGATGGTCATGGAAGGCCTTAAGTTTATCCTTATAAATCCTCGAGCTTTCATAAGATTCCTCATCAAGCTCAGAAATTTGAAGTATTCTATGATCACCAACCTTCTCTAAGTCTAAGTTACACTTTTTAATGACTCAATAGGCTTTGTACTTAAGTTCTACGAGAAGATGACATGGTTTCCCATACACAAGTCTGAAAGGTGACATGCCTGATGGGGTTTTGCGAGCTGTCCTATACACCCACAACGCATCAGAAAGGTAGGAAGACCAATCTTTCCTATCAGGTTTGATGGTTTGTAAAATGTTCTTGATCTCTCGGTTGGACAATTCAGCTAGTTCATTGGTTTGAAGGTGGTAAGGTGTAGCAATCTTATATGTCACCCTGTATTTCTGAAGTAGGACCTGAAAGTGGATGTTCCTAAAGTGAGCCTCCATCACTTATTGATGTAGGTATGTCATTAGAAATAGGTCAAAATCTCAGTGATCTCAACTGCACCATTGTCAAAGATTCTCAAGATCTTGAAAGGTTCAGTCCATTTCGATCTGAGTTTCCTTGGGAAGAGTTTCAGTCTTGAGTCGAATAAAAGGACTTTCTATCCAGGGTGAAAAGTTTTCTTATGGATGTGACGTCATGGAAGGCCTTTAACTTATCCTTATAGATCCTCGAGCTTTCATAAGATTCATTCCTTGATTCATCAAGCTTGAAAATTTGAAGTCTTCTATGATCACCGACCTTCTCTAAGTCTAGGTTACACTTCCTGATGGCCCAATAGACTTTTTGCTCAAGTTCTATGGGAAGATGACAGGGTTTCCCATACACAAGTTTAAAAGGAGACATGCTTAATAGGGTTTTGTGAGCTGTCCTATATGCCCACAACACATCAGAAAGGGGGGAAGATCAATCCTTTCTATTAGGCTTAATGGTAGGCTGTAAAATCTTTTTGATCTCCCTATTGGACAATTCAGCTAGTTCATTGATTTGAGGGTGATAAGGTATAGCAATTCTATGTGTCACTCCATACTTCTAAAGTAGGGACTGGAAATGTATGTTCCTAAAATGAGACCCTCCATCACTTATGATGGTTTTTGGTACCCTAAATCTAGAGAAGATGTAATCCTGAATAAATTGGTTTACAATCTTATGGTCGTTTGTCCTTGTGGGGATGGCTTCAATCCATTTGGAAACATAATCAACTGCAAATAAGATGTACTCGAAGCCATGATAATTTGGAAAAGGTCCCATGAAGTCAATGCCTCATATATCAAAGACTTCGCATACTAAAATCGGATTCAAGGACATCATGTCTCGGTGGCCAATACTGCTGAGAGACTGACAGCGGGGACATGTCCTAGTAAAATCGCATGCGTCTTTGAAGATTGTGGGCCAGTAAAAATCTCTCTGCAAAATCTTAGCAACGGTCTTTTTGCTAGAGAAATGACTTCCACACTCCTGGTCATGGCAGAACAACAAGATGTTTTCTATCTCCTTGTTAGGGATACACTTCCTAATGTTCCGGTCAGTGCAAGATTTGAATAGCCAAGGTTCTTCCCAAAAATACTGCCTAGCTTTAGTTCTAAGTCTGTTGATTTGGGATTTTGTCCAACCACTAGGAACTACTCCAAAAGTCATGTACTTGACAATGTCAACGTACCAGGGAAGATTAGAGTGAATGACCAGCAAATGCTCGTCAAGAAAGTGGTCAACAATAGGAAGGGAATGAGAGATTGCTTCAGAAAGAAGGTAGGATAAGTGGCCAGCTACTACATTCTGCTTCCTAGCCTTATTACGAATCTCTAAATCAAACTCCTGTAACAGCAGGATTCATTTAATCAAATCAGATTTTGCCTCCTTGTCAAGAAGATGTCGTCTACTGTATGGTCAGTGTGGACAATAATGTGGGAACCTAAAAGATAAGGTTTGAATTTTTCCAATGCAAATACTAATGCTAGCAATTCCTTTTTGGTGACTATGTAATTCCTCTATGCTTCATCTAAGTCTTGCTAGCATAGTAAATGACTGTAGGTTTCCTATCCAGTTTTTGACCAAGGATAGTTCCTATTGCATAATCAGAGGCATCACACATGATCTCAAAAGGGTGAGACCAATCTGGAGGTTGCAGTATTGGTGCCTTGGTAATCTGATCATGAATTGTCATATATGCACGTGCACAATCGTCAGAGATCTGGAAGTCTACATCTTTAAAGAGGAGATTGGTGAGAGGTCGGGCTATTTTCGAGAAATATGCTATAAAGTGGCAATAAAAATTTGCTTAACCGAAGAAGGTAATGGCAGGTCAGAAATCAATTTTACCTTCACACGGTCAACCTCAATTCCTCTCTCAGAAATAAGGTGACCTTGAACAAGTCCTGGTACCATAAAATGTGATTTCTCCCTGGAAAGTATCAGATTCACATTAATGCGTCTTTGTAGGACCTTGGTTAGGTGGTCTAAACACGGATCAAATGTGCTCCCGAAGATCGAGAAGTCATCCATAAAGACTTCTAAACAATCACTTACTAAGTTGGAAAAGATTGCAAACATACACTACTAAAAAGTAGTAGGTGTGTTGCACAATCCAAATGGCATCCTAGGGAAAGTAAAAGTTCCATAGGGGTAGGTAAAGGTTGTTTTTTCCTGGTCATCAGGGTGAATTGCCACTTGATTGTAGCCTGAATAGCCATCTAAAAAGTAGAAAAATCTATTCCTTGCCAATCTTTCCATAATCTGATCTATGAAAGGCAATGGGAAAGGATATTTCTTTGTGGCTTGGTTGAGTTTGCGGTAATCAATACATATTTGCCATGAACTAGTAATCCTTGTAGGGATGACTTCTCTAGACTTAGTGGTTATGACTGTAAGTTCGGCCTTCTTAGGCACAACCTGAACAGGACTTACCTACTGATTATTAGAGATAGGGAAAATAATTCCATTGTTTAATTACTTAATCATTTCATTCTTTACCACCTCTTGAAGTGTGGGGTTCAGTCTACGTTGTGGCTATCGAGTATGTCTAGATCCTTCTTCAATGAATATTCTATGGGTGCAGTAAGAAGGACTAATGCCAGTCAAGTCAGCTAAGCTCCATCCTATAATCTATGTGCTCTTAGGACAGATAAGAGTCGTAATTCCTGATCAGACGCTAAGTGGGAATTGATAATCACAGGATAGGTTTGATCTTGTCCAAAGAAGACATACTTTAGAGAATTAGGAAGAAGTTTAAGCTCAGCAGGTGTAGGATCAGATGGAGCAGGTGTGGAGATCTCAGAAGATCCTAGAGACACTAAAGGGATTGGTGGTAAGTCCTAGGTCTCTAAGGTTGGTGTCTCAGGAAGAGTCAAGTCAGAGGTCA
Organism: Thalassia testudinum; assembly: GCA_037157565.1. Lineage (NCBI taxonomy): Eukaryota > Viridiplantae > Streptophyta > Magnoliopsida > Alismatales > Hydrocharitaceae > Thalassia > Thalassia testudinum. The sequence continues at coordinate 16,136,245 of JAZHRO010000046.1, read as the reverse complement.
AAGGGTATGGAGGTTCTAAAGTGAGTGAATCAATCAATGTATCCATGACCAACTTGTCCAAAGAATCCAAAGAATAGATTTTCTTAATTAAACTACAAGATGGTCCCTTGTGAGCCTGAAAAATATCAAATTTCATCCTTTGATTTCCAAATTTCAACTTTATAAGGCCCTCCTCACAGTTTATGTTTGCCTTGGCTGTTGCTAAGAAAAGTCTCCTTAATATGATAGGTGTGTTCTATATATCCTTAGGTACTTCCATGTCAAGGACAATAAACTGCACAGGAAAGTAAAAGTCCTTGACCCGCACTATAACCATCTTCCAACACTCTCTAAGACGTCTTAACTGATCGATCAACTAATTGCAATGACACCTCGGTTGACTTGAGATTGCCAACCTCAAATTGTGTCAGTAGGTAGGTTGGAATAAGATTGATGGAAGCACCTAACTCAAGTAAGGTTCTATGAAATGTGGTGTTTCCTATCATACAGGAGAGAAGCGGGGTGCTTGGGTCTTTCTTCTTAATAGGGAGGTTTGAAATAATGGAACTCACTTATTCTGAGAGAATTATAGGACTACTCCCTTTCTGAATTCTAGCCTTACGCTTAGATGTACATAGGTCTTTCAAAAACTTAGCATAAGGTGGTATGTGGCAAATCACATCCAACAAGGGGATGCTTATATGGACTTGCTTAAAGAGCTTAAGCAAGTCATCCTCAGGCGCCACAACAAACTTCTTGTCATTACTCATCTTCTCTAAGGTCTCCGGGAAAGGTACTAAAGTGGTAGTAGGAGGGTCAATCACAAGCTCAGAAGATGCAGGCAAAGGTAAATCAGATGTAGGAGTGGAGGTGGAAGGTCCAAGTTGAGATGTAGAAATTAGTAATAGTGGATCAGTTGTGCTTCTACCACTCCTAGTGGTGACGGCATTTAAATCAGCTTGCAACGTAGACCGAGAATCAGCATCTGGTACAATAGGTGGTTGTGAATCAGAATAAGTAGGATCATGATAGAAAGAAGTATGATCAGTGTAAAGCTCAGGTTCGTGCAAGGTTTGTGATATGAAGTGTGCTTAACCTTGCAAAGGAGGTCTGGGTTGTGTTTGAGATAGGAGTGAATGCGTTTGACGAGATTCCATCAAGTATAAAAGCTGGGCTCTCATCTCAACTAATGTCGCGTCCTGTCTCTGCTGCATCACCATGTTCTGTTGCTGCATGTTAGTAAGAGCTTTAATGATGGTCCCCAACTGATCATATCGTGTAGGCTCAGATTGAGAGTATTAGGCAGGCTTGGGTTGGGGTTGCTGATAGGCATGCGATGGATACCCATATTGTAGTGGAGGTGGTGCTCGGATTGGGTTTTGAAGTGGTGGTGCAGATGGTTGTTGGAAATTAGGTCTTTGTGAATTTCTCGACCATGAGAAATTTGAATAATTGCGCCAATCGAGGTTATAGGTTTGGGAATATGGGTTGTGAATGGCGTGGAGCTCCTCCGAAGCTCAAGGAAGTACAGGGAAATCAGTGTATGGAAGAACAAAGGTTCCTCCAGCCGGTGAAGGATATGGAAATGAATATTCAAAAAGTGGTGGTGATTGTGTCACGGAAAGGTTGTTCACAGTTTCCCTCCCTGTGGAAAATTGAGAAGTGTGTGGTGCAGGTGACTGAGAAGAAGATGAAGGTTTAAATAGGAACTTCCATACTTCATCAACTTTCTTCTCGATAAAGTTCACCTTATCAAGCTAACTAGCCACTATTTCTAAGTTTCTTGTGCTGGATTGGCCTTCGTGTACCCTCGAATGTGTATGGGAATGAGAGGATTTTCTATTAAACACGGTCATCGAAGCATTGTTTATAGAGTTTTTGACCACGCCTTTGAAGAGCTCAAAGGCTGAGTCCTTGACGTCGGAAAATGCGTAAGGTTAATACGTGTGTTGTAACATACACTTATGACATCAATTTTAAAAGAATATGGATGATGAGTTCAAGTGTCGAAAATAGGGAGGCGCAAAATCGAATCAATTAATCGCTTATCTTATTGCCATGTGATTGTTTGCTTGTGTGAAAGAAATAGAGAGAGAGGATAGGGTTAGAAATCCATAGGAGAATATGGTTGCTAACTAGCTATGTATGAAAAGAAGGCAGAATAATATTGTTAATAAAGACATGGAATGGTAGAACCCTGATTGGAATAAAAGCTGGAGAATTGCTTAAACAAACATAAATATTAAGCTAAGGAAGAATAAATGTGACAAATGGAAGGGCGTTCAGGAAGCCACGGTGGTTGACGGCTCCACGGGCTTGCTTTGAGCTCTAAAGAGGTGGAGACTTGCTTGTGTTGAAGATGATTAGCAAAGGGGGTCATGAGGCCTTTTTATAGGCCAAGGATGACCTTGAATTGGGCAAAAAAAAGTAATTTCCCAAGTCGAACTGCATCAATCCCCGGTGTTGGCACGTGGGTTACCACTCTCGTGTGCTCTCCGCGCTGCATCTCTGCTGTGCACCCCTGTGTTCCATGCATCATGCATAGGACTTGAGACCAATGAGTTATAAAAGTCTTTGTGTTAAGACTTTCCAATTACTTATAAGATGTATCACGCTCATGGCCGTTGGATGAAGTTCCAATGGTCTAGATCTGATGGTGTAGATGGAGAGAGGCTGCAGTGGCCCTTGGGCAGCCTAGATAGCTTTGATGGTGTCACGTGGCACCATCTAGGCTGTTCATCTTCAAATGCTTGCAAAAGATGCCACGTATGTTCTATCAGATCGATTTTCATGTCGTTGGGCTGCGATCTTTGATCTGGATCCATCCATACGGTTGGATTGCCATCTGAGACCTATTTCAACTTGCACCTGTGTCTTGGCCATTAAACATTAATTACAAGTAATCTAAATGTAGATATTATATGATATGCATGCATTGCTCTCAAATCCGCTATATCATGATATTAATGCACATGCGCCCTTGAGATTGACTCTAATTGATGTAATTAATGCTATTATTTGAAGAGTCATCATACCCCATGCCCACTCCTTGCTAGTCCCTAGCAAGGTTTATCTAAATGCTATCTACAACTAGAATTAGGAATCGATTGCTCAGGCACAATTTATTTGTCAACAGGAGTAAATTTCTATCAAGAACCTAACTGATAGAGACTCAACAATGCATAGGTGCCTGCTAAAATATAAACTACTCGAGTTCTCGCCTTATTCTGTAAATTCATTTTTTTTCTCTTTTTCTTCTTTTTTTTTTTTTTTTTGAGATTTTAACATTGAGAGTTTTGGGGTAACTTTTCATAGCTACCAAATCCAACCCAAGACTAAAAAAGGACTAAGTGCTAAGCATCTTGTCATAAAAATTGTGATAGATTTTCTCAATGACAATTAAAATAGACTTCAGGTTTCTATGCCCTTAGGTAACCTGAACAGAAAATGCTGCCTAAAGGTGTATCTATCCGATCGGTAGCTTTCTCCATACTTTTATTTTTGTGGGGTCAATACAAGGGCGAACCCAGTGTATATATCTCTGAATTATTCTACTTCCCTATTTCTTCCTTAAGTGTTTTAAAATTTCTGTACATTTTATGAGTTGGGACCTGGACAACGGCTAATAAGGCATCTCACCCATGACAATTTCCATCCATACTTGTGTGGTGAAGTGTGACTTATTTCTTTTTCTCCTTTTTTTTAAAGTAGGTGGCTTCCTTGATCTAATATTTACTTAAAGGCATTCATCAAAGAGAATGGTCATATGGCTGGATTCTAGACAATCGACTAATGGGCTGTTACCCAGGAAACTTGTTAGCCATACCACTCTAGAAGGTTCATTAGCTACCCAATTTCTGTTAGAATCGCTGAGTGAGTCAGAGCAAAACGTGTACAGATGCTTAGATTATAAATCTCCCTAAATCAAAGGATGAGTTGATAAGTCATATACTTATCACTCTACTTTATTAACCAAATTGATATAAATTAAGGTAGCTAGGACTTGAGATAAATCTACATTTTAGTAGACACCTAGGCTAATTAAGTTCGAGGACCTGAGGAATCTAATTGTTTAGATCCTTTACGTATCATTTCCTAAAGTTAATAAGTTCCTAATGCTTAATTTTTCTTTTCTTAATTCTCGTTTCTTCTTTTTTTCTTAAATAAACGAAATAAAAACTGTTCAATTTGACAATTTGTATTCAAAAAATAAGAATTACCACTCCTCCATGCCTATGTGGGACAATGTCTTCATTGAAAAATAAATATATGTAAGGGAGAAATGAAAGAAACACTACAACAAAGAAGGATTTTGGTCACGGTTAAAAATCATGATCAAAGGATTTAGAACCATCACCAATTAGGAACATCAAAAGTTATGTGGCGGAAGGGTTATTGGTCACGGTTAAAAATCATGATCAAAGGATTTAGAACCGTCACCAATTAGGAACATCAAAAGTTATGTGACGGAAGGGTTATTGGTCACGGTTCCACCCAAAACTCCGACCAAAGCTCCCACCGTTAGCTGGGTTCAAGAGTTGTTTGTAATGTTTATAAACCGTGACCAATGAATTTTAGTCACACCGTGACCAAGGAAAGAGCTTTGGTCCATAAGCAAAAATTTGGAGTCGAAGATGTAAAAGGTCCCTTAGTCTAGGTTCTCTAACCATCACCAAATGTTCCCTTTGGTCACGGTTCATAAATCGTGAGCAAAGGTCTCTTAAAATCTAAAAAAAAAGAGTATTTTTATACATGCATACATCAGTTTTCAATAAATAAGATCATTATTTACTCCTAACAATATGTTAAGAGCTCATACTAAAAAATGGAATCTCAATGTCTTCTAAGTTGAGACGATTGTCTCACATTTACTTCAAACAAAATTATGGGTTGCTAGAATTTTACTTCAGAACAAATTAGCATTCTAGTCTGGTGGTTGCTGCAGACCCTAGACAAAATTTAAGAGTCAAAACATAACTAAAGTGCTCTACCCAGAATACTATACATAGTTGTACAAATTCTGAATCATGGCTGCTTATAGGTCACTCACCTCCCAGTATCACCCGAGCCCAAAGGCTTTATTGGCCTAAAATGTTTTAGACCTATTTGTTCATCTTGCTCTAGTACCTGAAACATATTTTAACAAATGACAACTCAAACTAAAATAAGTTGCATGATCGTGTGTCTAAATCTACATAAGCAAGATCATCGAAGTGAAGGACATAAGCCCCAGAAGAACTCCCATCCATGTACGCATAAACTGTGAGCGTGATTGCGTAAATAAAAAAAAAAACCCTACCCAATCCCACCTATTACAATGCCACAATCCCTCTAGGGGGGATATCCCCTCCCCAAATCCATTGCTAAATACAGTAAATTATGCATGCATGTAATTCACTTGTCAGAAAGTACTAAGCAAATGATCAAAGTACATTTGAGCAGGTACTGGCAGATTCTTTCTGGATATAACAGATCCATCACTTCTAGCCTGCAAGAGAAGGAGCAAATAATCACGCTGATACTTATGTAGAAAATAATTCATCATAAATAAATAAATATTGTAGGAGCTACGTAGTCATTAGTGAAACAGTACCATTTAAGTATGGACAGAAGGTGGATGGACATAGCTAGGTGGTCTCCAACCGCCTATCAACGCCTGCATAGAGAACATTGCCAGTCAACAAATAAAAGCCTGTATGATTTGAATAGGCTTGCTTGCATTAAGCTAGAATCTGTAGAGGGAATCAATTTACACTGAACGAGAATCCACTTGGTCAGCAATGAGATATACACAAAATGATGCAGCTAGAGTCACTCGAAATAGATACTAACTTCATTTCTTTTTTCATGGCAATAAAAAGTTTTTTATGAACATAGACATCTGGATTCGTTTTGATCTAGTAAAGTTAAAAAACATCAAGATCATCTCTCGAAAAGATCAATCAAATTCACTGTTATTTTTGAAATGAGATGCAATGCTTATGTAAACAAACTAATAGACACTATAGAGTAATCCAAAGCATTTCCCCGGTAAAAGATGCAGCTAGGTTCACTGGAAGCAAAGCAAAATACCTTCATTTCTTTTGTCATGACAGTGAAAACCTCTTTGTGGATGGTTGAATCCCGTGATTCAATTTGATCAGGTAAAGTTGAAAGCAATGAGAAAATCTCTTGAAAGAGCTTTTATCAGGTTCATTTTCTTTTCAAGGCAATATTTAAAGATTCTGTCGATGCTAACTTGGGTATCCTCCCATGCCTTCAGCTTTTCATAAGATTAAGATTTAAGAGCAAGCTCTCACTGAAACACGTATGACAAAGAGGAAAATAAACTTTGGAGCAAGTCATGATCATAGAACTACTTTTCTTACGATTGATTGCAAGTACTTGTCATGAGTTAGGCTTTTGTCTTATGCTTTCCACTTGATAAGGCACCATCAATACCTCAAACAAAAATCTTGCGATCTAGATATTGTTCCCTTTTTTCTAAGTGCCAAGTGTAGGGAAGCTGCTCAGAAAGCAGCTTTATTTCTATAGATTACAAGTACCTACCCTCAAGCATTATTTCCTTCACAGCTTTGCTAATTTGCATGGCATCATCCTGAATAGATTCTAGTATCCTTCCAAACCTGCTCAAATTATTTTCCATCAACCCAAATCTGTGCTCAAGTTCCTCACTAACCTGACCTGTGAAGAGAAATTGGAATTCAGCACTATTTGAGGGTGGTTTTTAGAGATTGTCAAACAGCATGCAATATCTGCGTTAATTATGCTATGAAATAATAGAAAAAGAAGGTGTTTAGATATCATACATCTTCTTTTAGGTAAAGAAGATGAACTCCATCTCTGAACAATGTTATTTGATGATCATCCCTTCTTCCTCAATTAGGGTTTCATTGCTTATTCCCTCCAAATTTTTAATCCTTAGAACATTAACTTCAATCTCTTTTAGATCAGACTTAGTTTCCAAGGTTGAAGTAGAGGTAGGGCTAATTTCATCACCTAACTCAGACTCAGATTCTTTCCCTTGGCCCTCTAAATTTGTGATGGGGTTTTTAGATGATTCAAAATCAATGATTTTGGAATCGGAATGCCACTCCCCATCATCTATTTTGGATGTCTCTTCCTCCCATTCACTTTCCTCGGGAGGATTAGAATTGGATTCAAAGACATTGACCCCAAGTTTCTTTTCAAAATTCTCAAGTTTCTCCTTTGTTGCTTGGAGATTCTAATTTTTATCGTCAACCCTCCCCAAATCATGTTCTAAGGAATCCTCAATGACATTTTCTAATGAGTTGTCCAACAATGGGGGAGTATCAATGGTGGACTGAACCAATTTTAAGCAATTAGATGTAGTCCAATCGATCAACATGGGACCTTGCTTCATGAATTTGATGAAAGGGGTTGCTTCGGCAGTGTTCTTTGGCCCTCTTCATCCAGTTGTTGAAACATATCAATCATGGCTTGTCTCCTCTCAATCAATTCTTGGTTCTGTCTATATAACTTCAAATGAAGGCTATCAGGCATTGACTGAGTGTCATTAGGCTTCCCTTCGATTTCCTAAGCATTCAACTCAAGGTTAAGGGGGTATGGGCAAGGATGTGTGTTAGGGTTCGTACTAGTGTTTAAGTTTTTGGGTGGGTCCTCTATTTTGTCATTTTCAGGGTCCAATTCCTCAAGAGGCACCATTGTTTGTTTAGTCCTACTCCAGAATAATTTAGGTTTTAAATCCTCCTCCTAGTCGGATTCTTCATCAGGGGTCCAAAGTGGGGGTTGTTCATACTTGGTTTGCATAGGTTTATGATCATCATCCTTTAATTTCCATTTTTCAAAAATCCCCTCCAATCCATAGGTCAAGTAGGATAGATCCTTGAATTCAGATGACCTATCTTGGTTATCATCCTGGGAAGGGTAGGGGTCTTGGTGTTCTCCTAGAACATAGATCCTATTGGATTGGTTAGTGGGTGGGTGGAACCTAAAAGAGGAGTCATCATAAGGAGAATTATCTTCAAGATAAGGATCCCCAAGGTTTGGATTGTACCCTTGAGTGGGTGGGTAGGATGTATCCCAATAGGAGGTTGGTGTGGGTTGGGTAAAATTGAGATAGTTGAGATAAGAGGGATATTCTGCAAGTCCTAGGTTATATCCCCAACTAGGTGCAGGTTATTCCAAGTAAACTATGGATACGATCTACCTGGGTTAGAATACAATTCATGTTGGGGATAGTTTGGATAGGATGGATAAGCATTGAAATCCATGGTTTGGAAGAAGTGGAGGGGTAAGGAAAGAACATATGAGAGAGTTGTGTGTGCACAATCAATCAAGCAAAACTAAACCTACAGTGTAGACCTAGGTGACCTAGAATCCTTGGAGAGAATGATCAAATCTACAAGCACTTAAACCTCCCTTCCCAAGGTTAATCTAGCCAGGTTGATTATGGGGGGATTGAGGGGAAGGTTCTACCTTTGGCTTGCGTTGCTGATTCTTTGATACACCCCAACCACGGTCGTTTAATGGTTCCCTGCAGCTTAGACACTGAATTCCACAATGGGAATTAAAGCCAAGTACTTAACACACCCAATCACGCTTCCAGGACTTAGATTAGTCCTACCTAGGGCATGTCTACTTAGTTTCAACTTGGGGCTAGGACAATGCTTGTGCTCAAGGTATGTGATAAGGCATTATTAGGGTTTTGTGCCTCTTAATTAATCCGGTTTGAGTTGTGTGTGCACTCAACAAAACATGATTTCAAGCAAGGTTTGCTTTTTGATGTTGTGTCTTTTAATGATTCATCATTGCTTTAATGCCTTTTAGGGTTAGAATTTCTTAATATATTCAAGCAATGTTTGTAGTTGGCACACAAAGCTTTGCACACAACGGGTGATTATAAATTTCCTTTTGAGAAAATAATGTGGCTTTAGAAAAACAACCCTAATGTATTTACCCTAAAGTTCATGCGATTATATCAGGTGAATTGATTTTAATCTGAAGCGTGGTGCAGCCTAGTATAGAATATGGGTGGCTTCGCAAACACCACTCAAAGGGAGAACACTCAAAAGAATTTTCACAAGATATTAGAGTGTAAAGGAACTTTTTTTTTCCAGGTGGTGGGTTTTAGATGTGGATCAAGTAGAAATTTACCACGCCAATTTTTTTGGATTTTTTTTAAGCAATCAAACAAGCACATTAGCCTAGGGTTTATGCACGAGCCTAAATGCATTTTTTTTTCAAACATAAAAGCAATATGAGATTACGCTAGGTAGAGCGATACTCACGAAAGTCTTCACTGCACTTTGCTCCCAATCTACTATCTTCAACTGCGCTCCTCTTATCGCTTTTGCGCTAGATTTTTGCAATCAATCAACAGAAAGTGAGAAAAATGAGCCAGAAATGTGAGCACCAATGCTTGGATAAAAGCGACTAAAAGATCCATTGCCTCTCCGGCAACAGTACCAAAAATTGATGTCGGAAAATGCGTAAGGTTAATACGTGCGTTGTAGTGTATGCTTACGACATCAATTTTAAAAGAATATAGATGGTGAGTCCAAGTGTCGAACACAGGGAGGCTCGAAGTAGAATCAATTAATTGCTTATCTTATTGTCATGTGATTGTTTGGTTGCGTGAAAAAAATAGAGAGAGAGAATGGGGTTATAAATTCATATGGCAATATGGTTGCTAACTAGCTATGCATGAAAAGAAGGTAGAATAATATCGTTAATAAAGACATGGAATGGTAGAACCTTGATTGGAATAACATGACAACAATTATGATAACGAAATCTATCATATTTCACAAGCAAAAGCATCTTGCAAATTCTAACAATAAAGCTAGAGTAATGCAAAATCAAACATAAATATTAACGTAAGGAAGAATAAATGTGACAAATGGAAGGGCGTTGAGGCAGCTACGGTGGTGGAAAGTCTTCCATCGACGGCTCGACGTCTCCACGGGCTTGCTTTGAGCTCTAGAGAGGTGGAGACTTGCTTGTGTTGAAGATGAGTAGCAAAGGGGATCATGAGGCCCTTTTATAGGCCAAGAATGACCTTGAATTAGGCAAAAAAAAGTAATTTCGCAAGTTGGCCTGCATTGTCTATCAAACTACATCAATCTTGCATGTTTTCATGCTTGCTGTTGCTCTCCTCGCGCAAGCTCCACGCTACATCTCCGTTGTCCACACATGCCTGCGCTACGCTAAGCTGTGCATGCCTGTGCTTCGCACCAATCCTGCCTCAATTGGTGTTGTTGGACGCTGAAGCAAAATTGGGGGGTTGCGGAGGATTGAACTCGCAACCCCTGATTAACAATAGGGCTTGAGACTAATGAGTTATGAAAGTCTGTGTCAAGAAGACTTCCCAACTACTTATAAGACATATCACGCTCATCGTCATTGGATGAAGATCCAATGGTCTAGATCTGATGGTGTAGATGGAGAGAGGCTGCAGTGGCCCTTGGGTGGCCTGGATGTCTTTGATGGTGCTACATGGCACCATCTATGCCGTTCATCTTCAAATGCTTGCAGAGGATGCCACACATGTCCGATTGGATAGATTTTCGCACCATTGGGCTGTGATCTTCAATTTGGATAATTCGTACGGTTGGATTGCCCATCTGAGATCTGTTTCAACATGCACTTGTATACTTGGCCATTAAACATTAATTACAAGCAATCTAAATGTAGATATTATATGATATGCATGCATTGCTCCTAAACTTGCTATATCATGATATTAATGCAATGCACCCTTGAGATTGACTTTAATTGATGTAATTAACACTATTATTTGTAGAGTCATCAGTCCTCATCCCGACACAAGAAGTTACCTCGACAAGCGGCATCAACGAAATTTCTTATGTCATCATGGAGCCCATGGTAGAAGATCTGAACTTGTTGCCAGAGTGGGACACCATGGTGCGAACATTTACATGGAAGCTCATGAAATCGCTCCCAAGCCTCGTGCATCTGTTCTCCTTAATTCTGTGAAAATGTAGTGATAGCACACCTTAAAGTGTTAGTGCAACCTACAGGAAAACACTTCTTTAAGAACTCATGTTCTAAAGAAGCCCATGTGTCTATCGATGTAGTTCGTGAAAGAGTTCTAAATTAATAGGTGGCTTTGTCCTTGAGTGAAAAGGAGAACATTTTCATTAGCAATGTGTGCTGATCACGGCCCTATAGACCCAAAGTCTGAGTGAGATTTTTTAGCTCTTTTAAATGCTGGAAAGGATTCTCAGAAGTAAGACCATGGAAGTAAGGGATAAGTGAAATGATGTTCGGCTTCAGTTCAGTAGCATGACCCCCAGCGGGATCACGTACCTTAGGCATAGGTGGTGCAACCACGAGATTATAGTAATCCCGTAGTTGAGGTCAACGAGCCTGGGGATGGGGGTTTGCCAAAATATTAACAGCTTGAATAAGTCATTGCACTTGTTGTTTAAGGGTATTCATTTGAAGTTATGTATTGTACAGGTGTTACAGATTAGGTTGAACACTTCTCTCCGGGTGTGGTTGATTAGGAAAGTTATGATAGGGAGGAGGTTGAAACCTATGAAGTGGAGGTGGTGATGGTGGAGGATTGCAAAACGATTAGGAGGATCTTCTTCGAAGTCCTCGAATTGTGCGGAATCGTGGTCATCCTCTGGATGAACTGAATAGTGAATGGGAGCTTGAGGCTCAGGAGGTAAAGGATTGGATGTGGAAGGCATGGAAGTGGAAGTAGAAGCTTGGGCATTAGCACCCAAGGGAGGTACCAAGGATGGGTTCTGGGATCTCCTTCCATCCAAGAGTCGATTTTTGAAAAACGTGTCAAAGCAGTAATAACTCACAGAAAGGTAATCACAATCTCAATCTCAAATCAAATCAAAAAACCAGAAATCCCAATATCTCATAGATTCAAGACTAATCAAACAAACAAGCAAGATGAAATCACGAATCTTTTTCCTAAGAGTCTGCTACGTGAAAATAAGATATTATGCAAATAGATAGCATATCAATATAATCATACACATCCTATAGAAGACCTAGTGGGGTGTAAACCTCTAAAATCCACCCGATATCTAGATAAGACTGCGTGCGAATCCAAACCCTATGGTTGCACAAGGAGATGAGATAGAAACTCATGTGTTTGTGTACTTAAGTGATCGTGTAGTTTTACTCGGTGATATGTAACAAATAATCTATAATTTTACCCCTGCTTTTTAGCTTAGGTAGAAGATGTCTGAGTCAAGTGATTTTTTATTTGGTGACTTACACTCATCTAGTACTACATATAATCTAGTACTATAGATTCTAGATTTTTAGACTATTAAACAAATCAACCTAAAGGGAGGCTAAAAATTGTGCTCTCTTTAGTTCCTTTGTACTCTCTCTCTTTTTCTTACCTTTTCATTTTCAAGCTCACAATCTCACCATATTTTGTCAATGTGCTCAATATTTCGTGGCTTCACATGGCGTTAACATTTTAATTACAATTCTGATAACCCTACAACTAGTTTAGAATTCCTTAACCCATATTCAGGTAGTCAGAAATACAGAAAAGTAGGTATGTGCCATATTTGGTGGATCGTAATGTTAGTGGGTTTTGTTATCTCAATGTAAATTACTCAAAAATGAAATAAATAGATAAGCACAATTATGAACTCAAAACTTTTTTTTTCAGACTTTTTTTCTTTTTTTTCTTCTTTTTTTACATATATTTTTTTCTTTCTTTTTATTTCTCTCTTTTTTTTTGCATATCTATGAACACAACACACTCAAATTTTATTCAAGAGGCATTACTAGGGATTGGTGATGTTCAAGAGGATATCGGGTGGATTATTTGGTGAAAGTGCCTACTCTCGACATCGGGAAGGTAACGGATATGATAGTGTATTTTCTGACCTTTGACACTAATACCCTTCTTCAGTCGAGGATTTCATAGAGGACAGTCGTGGCCATCCACCTTAGTTGTAGTTTTATTAGAACTTGATCTCTACATATCTACCTTATTTGGTGGCTCTCAAGAATTCTCACAAGATTTGTACATAGGAACTCGAAAGCGAAAACTATGTCCAACTGCAAGTATCATTATTTAATTATCCAGAGACTAAGAATCATTGCACTAGACTTAGAGCACCAGTAGACATCCTACTCTCACTTTACAATTGTTTGGTGGGATCTAATGGAAGATAGCTTACCTAACTCCCTAATCACTGTCCAAAGGGTCAAGAAAAGAAGCAATGCTTCTTCTTGACAAACTAAAGATTTCTATTAGTCTTCACAATGGATCCATTGCGAAATCTACATGCAAGTGTAAACATTGTACTAGATTCTAGACTCAGAATCACCTCAAGAATACAATCCCTAATAAAACTTCCTTGATAAAAATTAATGCATGAATACAATATATATAAATTCTATGAATAACCTTTCAAAGTTGCTTTTCGAAAATTTCCCTAATCTGGGTTACATTCAGGTTGACCCTAAATTTACAGCAAAAAGGTGAGTGGATGAGTTGGAAGTGGTTGTTGTGGATAGCTCCAATGCGAACAATGGAGGTGGAGTCGGTTGTTCTTAATTTAAGGACACTAAAGTGTAATTAGCATGATACACAAAAGGTTTTTCTTAGGTGTTGGCAGAAAAATTTTTAGTTTACATATACTACCTGCCCATGCCTACTTTCTTGCATGTCCTCATGCATGAATATAATGAAAAATAAATTAAGACAGGGAGTAAATGGGTAGAAATCACCTAGAATAGTTCCTGAATTTTTCGTTTTGCTTATTCCAACACCTAGAAAGTAAAATAAATATGCAGGAAAAAATGCTAAATAAAATATGCTATATATAAATGTTGAGATTAATGCTTCCAACTGGGTGTAAACTCAAAAAGGATATATCAATACAGTATTAAGAATGGTAAGTAAAATTTTATGAATTTTAATCTCATTCGCCAACAGCGGGCTGTAAATGCGGACTAGCTGTCCATGAATTCCAATCCCAAAAAATCAGAAAAATATGTAGAAGGGGCTTGGGATTATCTGCAACCAGGTGCTACAGCAAAAAAACAGATAAATACGGGTGCCTGGAAGAAATGAAGGTGAAAGCATCCTAAAAAGGTGTTGGAGAATGTGGGTGGTTGGGATATGAGTGGAGTCATGTGGGGTAAAATATATGGGTCCTAATAATGGTGATAAATGGAAGGCATGACCCAAGTGATATGGTCAGATCTAGAAATCAAGGTCCAGTGATCAATCTTTGTCTCTCCCAAAGATGTTTGAGTATCACCTTTTTCTTTCTCCTCTTCCAAATCATTCAATTCCAATTCCCAATTATCACATGATTTAGCAAAATTTTTAGCTTCCTCCAATAACTCATCATATGTAATCCCTAATAATCTTTTAGTCTCTTGAATATCTTTTTCATAGGGGGATATTTCCTCCTCACTTAGATGGAAATGGGCATTAGATTCGGTAGTGAGTCCTTCCATGAAAGTGGAATGGGCTAAATCATTGATTGAGTCGTTAAGGTCTTTTTGATTTTGTTGTTTAGTGTATGTGATCATTTGAATCAATTCATCATTGTCTCCATGGGTATCCTTAAATACAACAAAATCATATTCAAGCCCATTAATGCTTGGTTCCTCAAAATGAAATGATTGATATTCAAGCCTTAAATCAAGACTAAGATCCTAAAATGAATCTCCTTCCTCAACTTCAATAGGGACATCAATATCATCCACCTTGGGTGTATGATCTACAGAATCCACAATGACAACCTTGGAATAAAAAATATGTTGTGGTACACCCGACCCAAATTCAAATGTTTCTGATTTTTGTTGCTTGTCCCGGATTCTATGAAGCTCTTTTCTTATATCATCATATTCTCTCGTACTTTTATTTCATGAACCAATTTGATCAATTGAGTAATCTGGGATTCATTGCAAGGGGTAGGGGTTTGAATTGAGCTAGGCTAGTCAAGATAGTCAACCATACTATCAAAGATTTGTTCCTGTATTAAGGGTGACTTTTATGATCTAGTGGATTCTTGATTTGTGTCATGTGGTCCTACCCAGGTGTCAATTGCCATGGTTTCTTCCGAATTAACCTTCAAATCACTTTCCGTATCATCCAAAAAATACCTTGACTTCATTTTCTTAGCGGTTGCATAAATATCAAAATAAATATTCTCATTGCCACTACTCATTTCCATACAACTTGAGTAACAATCAATTCTTGCATTGGTCGTAGCCAAGAAAGGGTGACCCAGAATGATGGGTGAATCATTTAGCTTTTCTGGTATATCCATGTCCAAAATAATAAAATTAACAGGAGAGCTAAGACATTGCACTTTAATGATCACATCATAAACTACCCCCTTAGGTGTTTTGATGGAGCCATCTAGAATTTTAATGGTGACAGGTGTGTGATGAAGATCTCCAAGTCTAGTGCGATAAAAAAGAGTGGTAGGAATCAAGCTGATGGAAGACCCTAGCTCCACAAGAGCTATGTTAAAGTTGAATCCCTTGATGGTACAAGATATGAATGGTTTTCCAGGGTTGGTCATTTTAGGTGGTAGAGTGGCAGAAACAAATGCACTCATGTGAGTAGATAAAACCACCTCTTTAGGTGTGCAAGTCTTTTTCTTTTCTTGCGACTCTTTCTTTAAGGCCCCAGGAAAGGGTAAATAGGTCAAATCAAATTCAGGAGCCTTTTTCTTCTTTTTGTTCCTAGAGTCTGAGTTAGAGCTAGATGCAGGTTTGGTCTTAAGATTTTTAGATGAGACTAAATCAGATTGTTTGGGTGGGCTCCTAGCTTTTCTCTTTCTTTTAGAGGCCAAAGAATTGGCACCTGCACAATGGCACATGTGATAAGTTGGAGGAGGGGTCAGACGAATAGGTGGAGAATAGATTGGAGAAGTGTGCATACGGGGATAGAATGATTCTTGAAGTCTCTTGATTTAATCTCCTTGAGATTTCACTTGATTTTCTAGACTAGTCAGCCTTTCTTCATTTTTCTTATCAAAGTCCAACAAAAGGTTCATGATATCCTCAAGGGTGGTTGTGGGTTTGGTTGGACTAGATGGTTACCCTAAAATGGATTGAGTGGAGTACTGGGCTAGCCTAGATTGATCTTGAGTTTGATTTTGTCTTTGTGGGGGACATGAAAGAACAGGATTGTCTCTCCACTTAGGGTTATAGTGTATATCACTCTGAGTGGGGCTGACTATACAGGGTGTCAAGTGAGAACTTGATGTGTGGTCCTATACCTGTGATCCATTGTTCCAATTCTTAAGTGATATATCATCAAGTACAGGTGTATCAGAAATGGTGCATTCCTGTTCGTCGCGTTGGATCGGTATTTAAAAAGTATTGCGTTGTAGTACAGGCGAAATAGCGTTCAAAACAAATACAATTTTATTACTTGAAAAGATTTCCGAGGTCGAACACAGGGAGTAAATTGGTATTTAGAAATCAAGATCACAATTTAAACTGAAAGAAATTGCAATAATAGCAGTATCAGAGTGCAAAAATATGGGAGCAAAATGGTGATGTAGATCACCAAATACTCCTACAATATCACCAAATGATTCAATGTAAATATGCAATGGAGGCTAGAATCTGTCGTCTGATTCCTTAATCAGACGACTTAAATGTCTGAGTTCTTTTTCTCTTTCTCTTCTCTGTCTTCTCCTTCTTCTTCTTTGGCTTCTGTCTGACTTCCAATCCTTCTCTATCTCTTCTCTGTCTCTCTCTGCCTTTGCCTTCCTTCTGCCTTAGCTTCTCCTTCTTCTTCCTGCTTCTTCTTCTGGCCTCCTCTTCTTCAGATCTTGCCTCTGCCTTTCGTTTGCCTTGGCTTCTCCTTCTTCTTCAACCTTCTTCCTTCTTCAGCCTTCTGCCTTCTTCTTCCTTCTGGCTGCGACTAAGTGTTGGCCTGTAGAACCTATAGCAAAACCTACCCGTACTCGCGCGCAACTCTCCTCTCTTTTCTCTCTTAGGATACACTCTCCCAGAGCCACACAGACAGTTAGGTAATCAGGTCAGGTGAGTACCCGGGACCAGGCCTACTGGCATGCGGTAGTGGGCAAGGTGTGAATAGGTCGGGTAGTCGAATCGTGGCTAGGTTTGCGGGTTATGTTGCGAACGAGTTCGCTGAGAGGGGGGGAAGAGGACCTCACCCTCAGTGTTGGAGGTGATGAGCCTCTAACACTTTTTACCTTTATGCGCACGAGGTTGGCTTTCCACTTCCAAGGTGGGACTAAATGTCTCACCTTCCTTTTGCGCGCACAGTAGTAGATGGGGCTTCCAATTGGCGAGGCTATAGGGGCTCTTGACTCCAATCAAAGGCTTGGAATCGCACACGAGAGTCTTCCGCGCATTTTGGGAATGTCTTCCTGGGATTGGCAGCACCTGGAGTTGCAGCAAGTGAGCTTTAAGCTCGCTCGTCAATGGCGAAGGGGCGATGAACCTGAAAACACAAGATTGGCCTCGCGGCCATGTCAAAATGTTCAGAGAGGGTCGTCAGAGCACGGCGAAGATGCTGGGGGTGTTGGCGTGGCTCGGCAGTGCCTGTGCATACGTGCCTAAGGCACACTGTGTGCGAAGGTGTGGGTGTGTTCGGGGGGTGGTTTGAGTGAGTGGCGCGGTGAGTGGAGTGAGGGGAAGCTTATGGGCTTGTCAGCGAGGGTTGGGATGGCCTATGGAGGTGGAGCAGCCTCACCGGAGTTGGTGGTTGGAGATGGCAGGGATGGAGGTGATGGAGGTCGGCAGTGGTCAGTTTTGAAGAATAATGGGTGGAGAAGAATGTAGAGAGGAGAGGGAGCTTATTTGGGAGGTGAAGAGACGACGGGGGCGAGCGGAGGCGTCGGGTTTGGTGTGGCTGACACTGGAGACGAAGAGTGGCTCCGGTGAGTGGAGATTGACAAGGACAAAGAGAGGGAGACGCTTGCAGGTACGGCGAGGCGCGGACGAAGTCAAGGAAGAGGAATTTGCTGTAGGTATGGCGATCGGAAGAAGAGGAGTAAGGGAGGTTGTCGGACATCGAGGAACCTACGGCCGTGAGGCGAAGAGAGGAATCAGAGGTGTTCGTGGCCGAATTCGAGTGTGGAGTGATCGGAGGGGTTTGGGCTCCTTTAAATAGAGCTTTGAAGGTCAGTTAGGGCTTGGGAAGCAAGCTTCCCAAGCAAGGAAAGCTCGCCGGAGTTGGAAGCCGTTGAGATACCCATATCTCTCTTGCATTTGCATGAGAGATTGGGAGGGAAGCATATCTCAAATGAGGGTTCAGACGAGAGAGAATTTCTCAAAGAATTTCCATTCCAATTTTGGAAGAGATTCTTTGAGCAATCAGGGAGAACTCTCCTTCCAAAGCTCGCTGGAGTAGGATTCCTCCGCTATAACGGTGGAGGGACCTAATTGCAAAAATGATGAAGAAGTTAGGAGCCTATTTGTAAGGGTTTTTGTAAGATAGGGGTAGAAATGTAATCAGGCTGGACCTTTTTGCAAACTAGGTCAAGACAAATTCATCTTGGGTTAAAATTTTGGTACAAACCTAATTTGGACCTAAGGAATCTAATGATGAGGTTAGATTTTGGGTTTGACTACGTTTGACTGGGAACTTTATGCAAAAACCCAATTTAGGGTAAATATCTGTCTGAGACCCCATTCTAGGTCAAGATGGGTTCCAATGGCCAAATTGAAGGTTCTAAACCCTAGAGAATATTTTTATATGATTTTTAGAGGATTTAAGTGAATTTTATCTTGACCAGAACCTTGGTTAATCAAGTGGGTCTGTTTTAGGATTTCAAGAAGTCATTTAATTCATAGAACTCACACAAACCCATTTCTGTCTAATCCAACCCACTTATTATCTTATTAAGACCCTTTGACCTTTTTTTAGCACTTGAGAAAATCCATTGTTGTACTGCATTGGTAAAATTACAGTTTTACCCCTAGTTTCTTGTTTCACTCTCAGAAAGGTTATGTAGTGAATTAGGACCTTCAGCTGGTTATGTAGGAGCTTTTATTCTCTTCATTGGGTCAAATTGAGCTAGTTAGGGCTCATGATGGTGTTCCCATGATATGTGTTTCGCGTACGTTTTATCGGGTTTTTAAAGATTATCACGTTGTAGTATAGCCGAAAAAATGTTCAAAACGAATAAAGATTTTATTACTCAAAAATCGGAGTATCCGAGGTCGAACACAGGGAGCAATCTAAGTACTTTTAAAAACTTGAGAAAATAATTGGTTCAATGAGAGAATTATAAAAATGAATTGCTAAAAAGAATAGAATTGGACGTCTGATTTCTGTATCAGACGTCTTAAAATGAAAGTCTTCTTTTTCTTTTGCTGTTCTTTCTCTTCTTCTTTTGCTGTTGCGTGCCTCTGATCTTCTTCTTCTGTCTTCTGTTAGTCCTTCTTCTCTCTTTCTTCTGTTCTTCCTTTTCTTTCTTTCTTTCTCTTGCTCTTCTTTCTCCTTCTCTTCTTCTAAGTCCTTCTGCGTCCTCCTTCTTCTGCCTTGGCAAGCCTTTTCCTCTGCTCAGCTTTTCTTCTTCAACTTCTTCTCTGCCTTGCCTTTTCCTCTGCTCAGCCTCTCTTCAGAGCTTCTTCCTTCTCCTTCTTGCGGCTAACTACTTAGCCTTTCTCCTTCGGCGCTCTGTTCCTGCACACAAGGCACAGTAAAACCTAACCCTTTCTCTACCCGTGCGTATCTCTCTCTCTGCAAACCGCTCACAGGAAGCTCTCCCAGAGTCGGGTTAACGGGTCGGGTTGCGTACCCAGGGACCAGGCGCACCGGCGTGTTATGGTGCGTGAGGTGTGCTTGGTAGTGTCGGGTCGGATCCGCCAGGTCCGCGTGGTGAATCCGCGGACGAGGCGGGCGTGGGGTTTGGGACCTCACGCCAGGTGTATTCGGAGGCGATAAACCCGTATCACAAAATCAATTTAAACAGTGAAGGCGCTGTGAGGCTTACCGATGTGGGACTAAACTAACGCCTCTCCTCGCGCTTGCTCGCAACAGACCGCGGCCTTGCTTCCGCAGCTGCAGCTTCTATTCTCTTCGTTTGCTGGTTAGCTGCCTTCGCACTACTCTCTTGTCTTTGCAACAGCTGAAGACCTCGAGTCCTGAAGCCTGGAGCGCGGAAGAAGCTGCTTCAATGTGGTGTCAATGGCGGTCGGGTAGCAGAATCTGTCAGACACGAATACGGCCTCATGGCCTAATTAAACCACCGGGAAACACGGCGAAGGTGTTGAGCTGTGCGGCAGGCCGCGGGGTGGCCTAGGCGTGCGTGCCTAGGTTGTCCTGTGGCCGTAAAGATGGGTGTGTTCGATGGCGTGTTGATTGAGTGTGGAGGGACTGTGGAGGGGCGGAGGGCGTTCAGTGTGATGAGGCGGAGCTTCTGGGACGGTCGGTGAGTTGTGTGGAGCTGCGGATCGACGGGGGCAACTCGCCGGAGGGTGGCCGGAGATAGGGAAGGTGATGGTGGTCAGGGACAGTCGAGGGTCGGTTTGAATGAAATAATGTGGGGAAAAGAAAGAGGGGAAGATGGGGAGTAATTATAACCTACTTGCAGGGACGAAGGGGGCCGGAGAGGCGGGCAGTAGTATCGACTGTCGCCGGAGAAGAAACACCCAGTGGGAGAGAGCGGCGACGAGGAAGTGGGCAGGGAGGCGTGCGCTTGGTGCGACGCGACGCAGGAAGACGAGACGAAGCAGACTCTGCTGCTGGTATGGCAGCAGAGCAACGAGAAGGAGAAGTAGTCACCGGAGCTTGTGGGTTTCCTACCGGAGAGGGAAGAGAGGAAATTTTGAGGGATTCTCCGCCAAGACAAGTCTGCCTCAAGCGGCTGGTCCTGGAGTTTCTTTTAAAGGCACAAGTAGAGGGTCAGATGCATGGAGGGTGAGCAAGGCTCTCACCGGAGGTCGCCGCAGGTAAAACACCCATACCTCTCGAGCGTTCGCACGAGGGGTATTGTGCGAATCAGGGCATGGGGAGCTGCTCAGGCGGTAGGGGACTTCTCAGGGAACCCCCCTTTCACATCTGAGAGCAGCTCCCTGGGGAAGCAAGGAGAAATCCTCCTCGAAACTTCGCCAGAGTATGGGTCTTCTGCTGCATTGGCAGAGGGACCGGAATGCAGGAAGTGACAAGAAAAGTTGGGGGGGTTTTCGCAAGGATTTTCAAAAGTTAGGGGCCAGAATGTAATTGGGTAGACTATTTTGCAAAGTAGGTCAAGATGTCCTTCCCTTAAGTCCAAATTTTGGTACAAACCTAATTTGGACCTAAGGAATCCAATGGTGAAGGTGGATTTTAGGTTTGACCACGTTTGACTGGACATTTTGTGTAAAAACCCAATTTAGGTCAATTGATGAGCTAGGACCCTAATCTAGGTCAAACTAGGTTCTAGAGGCCAATTTGAATGTTCTAAACCCTAGGGGATATTTTTCCATGATTTTTAGAGGGTTTACTTGATTTTTATCCTGACCATAACCTTGTTGAATTAAGCGGATCTGTTTTAGGGTTACCAAATGTCATTTAATTTCTAGATTGCACATGAACCCATTTCTGATTGATTCAACACACTTTTTATCTTATTTAGACCATTTGACCTATGATCTGTCTCTGAGAAATTCCGTTTATGTACTGCAATGGTAAAATTGCAGTTTTAACCTTTATTTCATATTTTCTTCTCAGAACACTTATTCCTCCAATTATGCCCTCTTCTAAGTCATGTAGGAGCTTTTATTCTCTTTATTAGGTCAAAATGAGCTAGTTATGGCTCATGATGAGGCTCTCATCATATCCCCATGCCTAGCTTTTGCTAGTCCCTTAGCAAAATTTCAAGGTTTTAACTTCCATTCTAGACCCTGAGTATCTGTCAACAATTATGATAAGTGCTTCTCCTTTTCTTTTGTGATTAGGTCGGAATGCCAACAATAGGCCTAGAGGTACTCAAGTACCAACCAAAATCTGGACCTGACCCGCTTTAGCCTCAGTCCTTCGCAAAGGTTTCTAAGGCCCACAGAAACTAACCTAGGATTTGTTGGACTCCGCGGTTAAAGCACCCGTGCTTGAGACATTTTCAGCCTAGGTTCAGTTTGTAGTGCATTTTTGTAAGAGAGAGATAGAAGATTTATTTGTTTGGAGAGCTTTTCTCTCTCTTTTCTTTTTTTATTTCTAGCTTCGGATTAGCTTCTCAACACGGTCTGTATCGGATTCCTTGTCCCCATCATCAATCCTCAAGGGTCCCTGGCTATCGAGATTTTGAGATAATCCCGTCCATGGCAACCCTTAGAACCCTGGCTTTCGAGATTTCGAGATAATCCCACCCATGGCATTCCATGGTCGAATTCAGACCCTGGCGATCGACATTTCGTGATAATGCCACCCATGGTATATGAACCAGCAGAGTGCTTATATGCCCCCAGTAGGATATTTAAATAACCTAAGAGACAAGTACCGAGGAGACGATACGTTGTTACGCATCTTCGAGGGGAATTTCCCATCTCTCCGCGCCGAGAACTCGTCCAAATCAACTTGTGTTGATTGGCCGCTCCTAATCTAGGTGACTTTTGTAGAACATTAAACGCTTTTGCGTGATTTGGATATTTATGCGCACTGAACCAGACTGTGTGTGAATTTGGGGTGCTTAGGTTACCGAATCCCGCAAACCAAAGGTCAGTTAACGAGGCCGAATACTTCCTAAGCCTTAGACCTAATACTTAAGCTTTGCATTTTCCCCAACCTCTTGAGGATTATCTAGATTTTAACGGATACATGAATTTTTAAGCTAAAGAATCTAGCCCAAGAGGCCTAAAATCAGCATTCCTGCTAATCTCTTGTTATGTTACCTTAGCACTTTTTCTCTTTTCTTGATCTTGTCTAGAACTTATGTTAATCCCTTCATCTTTTACTAATGACTATTTTTTTTTTTCATTTTGTGCTCCTTTTTTGGCATTTTACTCTTTTTCCTCCTCTCATTTTGTATGACCCTGAATTGTTTCTCCCCTCCTTCAAGTCTTTTTTTTTTTTTCAAGATGAAACCCTTTCTTGATATGAATTTTCCTGACGTTTTGTACCTTCATACCCTCCCATACCTAAGATTTGCAATGTCTCCATTGTAAATTAGGTGGGTTCGATTTTAGCTTAGTTCATGCATTAGGACAGGTGTGTGGTGAGTGAACGGGTCGAAATGACTTGTTGTGAACGATTTCTAATCTCGGGTAGGGATACCTGAGGTGAAGTCGGCTGTACTAATGGATGAATCCTAATATGAATTCCGCATAGAAATGTCAGAAAAGGTTTCAGGTTTTTCAAAGAATGACGTGTTGCCTCCCGTTAAGCGCTGAGTTTTACGCCATCAGCTGGGCGCAATGAGCTCAAGAGGAATGGAGGGTAAAGGATGACTCAGCCAAATTTATATTGGTCCTGTCAATGAACGGTTTGAGTCTTTAACCGTTCACAACAAAGGGTTCGGAATCGTGGCTGAGTGGGTTGATTTCAATGGCTCCATTTCCAAAGATTTGTCGGACTAGGTAAGGTCCGACCCACTTAGATCGTAGCTTTCCTGGGAATAATTTGAGTCGGGCATCAAAGAGTAAAACTTTTGACCAGGATGAAAGATCTTTCTAGAAATGTGTTTGTCGTGAAAAGCTTTAACCCGTTCTTTGTAAATTCGCGAGTTCTCATGCGCGTCGTGGCGTAATTCATCGATCTCGCTTATTTGAAGTCTTCTGTGGGTTCCAGCCTTAGAAAGATCTAGATTACAATTCCATACTGCCCAATAGGCTTTATGCTCCAATTCGACGGGGAGGTGACATGCCTTCCCGTAGACTAGTCTGAAGGGAGACATTCCTAATTGGGTCTTGTGAGTGGTCCTATAGGCCCACAATGCTTCCGGAAGCCGAGAAGACCAATCTTTTCTGTTAGGTCGAACAGTAACCTGAAGGATTTTCTTGATTTCTCGGTTTGATAGCTCAGCTAGACCATTAGTTTGGGCGTGGTAAGGAGTAGAGATTCGGTGTGACACCCCGTATGTGGTCATCAGTGACCTGAACTGAACGTTTGTGAAATGGGTCCCTCCGTCGGAAATTATTGCTCGTGGAATCCCGAACCTTGAGAAAATGTTTTGATGAATGAATTTGATAACAACTTTATGATTGTTGGTTTGGGTCGGAATGGCTTCTACCCACTTGGACATGTAGTCAACTGCGAGTAAGATGTATTCGAAGCCATCCGAGATCGGGAAGGGTCCCATAAAATCAATCCCCCAAATATTAAAAATTTCGCATGCCAAGATCGGCTGTAGAGGCATCATGTCTCGATGGCTCATGTTGCCCAAAGTCTGGCAACGGGAACATGCCTTACAGTGATTGTATGCATCCTTGAAAATTGTGAGCCAGTAAAAGCCACACTGGAGGACTTTTGATGTGGTTTTATGTCCTGAGAAATGCCCACCGCATGCCTGGTCATGGCAGAATGAGAGTATGTCATTGATTTCCACTTCCGCGACACACCGTCGAATTATCTGATCAGCACCAATGCGGAATAGATATGGGTCTTCCCATAGGTAATACTTGGCATCGGAACACAATTTTTCCTTTTTGGCCTTTGGCCAATCGGAAGGAATCTGATGTGATACCAGGTAATTTACTATATCAGCGAACCATGGAAGACCTGTACTGATAGCTAGGAGGTGCTCATCAGGAAAATGTTCTGTGATGGGTTTGGAAGGGTCAATTATTTCAGAACGAAGACGGGACAAGTGATCAGCTACCACATTTTGTTTTCTCGCTTTGTCGCGAATCTCAAGGTCAAATTCTTGCAACAGCAAGATCCATCGGATTAATCGAGGTTTCGGATCCTTCTTTGTAAGGAGATGCCTCACAGCTGTGTGATCCGAATATATGATGACATGGGAACCCAGAAGGTATGATCTGAATTTTTCTAGGGCAAATACTACAGCTAGCAGCTCTTTCTCAGTAACCGTATAGTTACGCTGAGCCTCATCCAGTGTTTTGCTGGCGTAGTAAATGACCACAGGTTTCCTGTCAATTTTCTGCCCCAAAACCGCTCCTACAGCGAAGTCAGATGCATCGCACATGATCTCGAAGGGTTGAGACCAATCAGGGGACTGTAGGATCGGGGCTTGGGTGACTCTATCACGTAGGATCTCAAATGCTTGAGTGCATTCCTTGGAAATTTCGAAAGGCACATCCTTGGAGAGAAGAGTGGTCAAGGGGCACGCGATTTTTGAAAAATCAGGGATAAATCGACTGTAAAAATCGACGTGCCCCAAAAAAGATCGGATGTCCTTAATCGAGCTAGGCATAGGGAGCTTGGAAATCAGGTTAACCTTATCTCGATCAACTTTGATGCCTTTCTCCGAGATTAAATGCCCCAGGACAATTCCCTCAGGCACCATGAAATGGCTCTTTTCCCAGGAAAGAACCAAATTCACATCGATGCACCGCCTGAGTATTTGGACCAAGTGTTGGAGGCAATCGTCAAATGATGCTCCAAAAATTGAAAAGTCATCCATGAAGACTTCCAGATAGTCACCTACCATATCTGAGAATATGGCAAGCATGCACCGCTGAAAAGTTGCAGGTGCATTGTAGAGACTGAAAGGCATCCTTCGAAATGCGTACGTCCCGAAGGGGCAGGTGAATGTCGTCTTTTCTTGGTCCTCTGGATGGATTGCCACCTGGTTGTAACCGGAGTACCCATCAAGAAAGCAGAAGAAACTATTTCCTGCTAGTTTCTCGAGGATCTGATAAATAAATGGTAGTGGGAAATGATCCTTCTTCGTGGAGGAATTGAGCCTTCTGTAATCAATGCAGACTCTCCACGAGTTAGCTATTCGGGTAGGAATGACTTCTCCGGCTTCAGTCGTTATGGTGGTGAGCCCTGCCTTTATAGGCACAACTTGAATTGGGCTTACCCAACGACTATCGGAGATCGGGTAGATGATCCCTGCATCTAACCACTTGATGATCTCCTTTTTCACGACCTCCTGCAAGTTGGGGTTCAAGCGTCTCTGCATCTCACGAGAAGGTCGTGCGCCCTCTTCTGAATAAATATGATGTGTACAATAAGAGGGACTTATTCCAGTCAAATCATCGAGAGTCCATCCAATGGCTCTGCGATGTTGCTGGAGAACAGTAATCAGACGGGATTCTTGTTCGGGATTAAGCTTGGAATTAATAATCACAGGAAGGGTCTGATTAGAACCCAGAAAGATGTATTTCAAATGATCAGGAAGGGGCTTTAGTTCAAGGACGGGGTTATCAACAGCAGCGGGTGGTTCAGGGTAGTTCCTGGGAATAGTCTGAGCTTGGCATCAAAGAGTAGGAATTTTTGACCAGGGTCAAAGACCTTTCTGGATATGTGCTTATCGTGAAAGGCCTTAACCCGCTCTTTGTAAATTCGCGAGTTCTCATACGCGTCCTGGCGTAATTCATCGATCTTGCTCATTTGAAGCTTTTTGTGGGTTCCTGCCTTAGAAAGATCTAGATTGCAGTTTCGTACTGCCCAATAGGCTTTGTGCTCCAATTCGATGGGAGGTGACATGCCTTCTCATACACTAATTTGAAGGGAGACAAACCTAATTGGGTTTTGTGGGCGGTCCTATAAGCCCACAAAGCTTTTGGAAGTCGGGATGACTAGTCTTTCCTGTCAGGTCGAACAATGACTTGGAGGATTTGCTTGATCTCCCGATTTGATAGCTCAGCTAGACCATTAGTGTGGGGGTGATAAGGAATAGAGATTCGGTGTGACACCTTGTATTTGGTCATCGGTGACTTGAACTGAGCATTAGTGAAATGGGTCCCTCCATCAGAGATTATAGCACGTGGAATTTCGAATCGAGAAAAGATGTTCTGATGAATGAATTTGATAACCACCTTATGATCATTGGTTCGGGTAGGAATGACTTTGATCCATTTGGACACGTAGTCAACAGTGAGTAGAATGTACTCGAAATCGTCCGAAATAGGAAAGGGTCCCATAAAATCAATCCCCCAGACGTCAGAGATTTTGCATACGAGAATTGGCTGTAAGGGCATCATATCACGGTGGCTCATGTTGCCTAAGGTCTGACAACGAGTGCACGCCCTACAGTGATTGTATGCGTCTTTGAAAATCGTGGGCCAATAGAAGCCGCACTGAAGGATTTTCGCTACGGTGTTATGACCAGAGAAGTGTCCACCGCATACCTGGTCATGGCAGAAGGATAAGATGCCCTGAATTTCCGCTTCCGAGACACATCATCGAATGATTTGATTAGCACCGATGCGGAAGAGATATGGGTCTTCCTAGAAGTAATACTTGGCATCGGAAAGCGATTTTTCCTTCTTGGCCTTCGGCTAATCAGACGAGATTTGATGTGATGCCAGGTAGTTTACTTGATCAGCAAATCGTGGAAGCCCTGTACTAATAGTCAGGAGGTGCTCATCCGAAAAATGTTCCGTAATGCGTCCGGAAGGGTTGATAATGTCAGAAGGAAGGCATGACATGTGATCAGCTATCACGTTTTGTTTTCCTGCCTTGTCGTGAATCTCGAGGTCAAATTCTTACAATAGCAAGATCCAGCGGATTAGTCGAGGTTTCACATCCTTCTTCGCAAGGAGATGCCTCACAGTTGTGTGATCAGAGTAAATGATAACACGGGAACCTAGAAGATATGATCTGAATTTTTCCAGGGCAAATACTACGACTAGTAGCTCTTTCTCAGTAACTGTGTAGTTACGCTGAGCCTCGTCAAGTGTCTTGCTAGCGTAGTAGATGACCACGGGTTTCCCATTAATTTTCTGCCCAAGTACCGCTCCTACAGCGAAATCAGATGCGTCGCACATGATCTTAAAGGGTTGAGACCAATCAGGGGACTGTAGGATTGGAGCTTGGGTAACTCAATCACGTAGGATCTCAAATGCTTGAGTGCATTCCTTGGAGATTTCAAAAGGAACATTCTTAGATTGTAGAGTAGTCAGGGAGCGCATGATCTTTGAGAAATTAGGAATGAATCGACGGTAAAAACCGACGTACCCCAGAAAAGATCGGATGTCCTTGATTGAGCTAGGCATAGGAAGTTTGGAAATCAGATTCACCCTGGCTCGATCGACCTGGATGCCATTTTCTGATATGAGATGTCCTAGGACAATTCCTTCAGGCACCATGAAATGGCTCTTTTCCCAGGAAAGAACCAGATTCACATCAATTCACCGCCTGAGGATCTGGACCAAGTGCAGGAGGCAATCATTAAATGATTCACCAAACACTGAAAAGTCATCCATGAAGACTTCCAGATAATCACCTACCATATCTGAGAATATGGCAAGCATGCACTGCTGAAAGTAGCGGATGCATTGCAAAGATCGAATGACATCCTTCGGAACGCGTACGTTCTGAAGGGGCAGGTAAAAGTGGTCATTTTTTGGTCCTCAGGATGGATTTCCACCTGGTTATAACCGGAGTACCCATCCAAAAAGTAGAAGAACCTATTTCCCGCTAGTTTCTCGAGGATCTGATCAATAAATGATAGTGGGAAATGATCCTTCTTTGTGGAGGTATTGAGTCTTTTGTAATCAATGCAGACTCTCCATGAATTTGCTACATGGGTCGGTATGATTTCTCCGGCTTCAGTTGTGATCACGGTGAGTCTTGCCTTCTTAGGCACAACCTGGACTGAACTCACCCATTGACTATCAGAGATTGGGTAGATGATCCTAGCATCTAACCACTTGATGATCTCCTTTTTCACGACCTCCTGCAAATTAGGATTCAGACGTCTCTGCATTTCACGGGAAGGTCGTGTGCCCTCTTCAGTATAGATGCAGTGTGTGCAGTAAGAGGGGCTGATGCCAGTCAAATCATCGAGAGTCCATCCAATGGCTCTTCGATGTTGCTGAAGAACAGTAATAAGATGGGATTCCTAATCAGGTGTGAGTCTGGAGTTGATAATCACAGGAAATGTCTGATTGGAACCCAAAAAGTCATACCTTAGATGCTCGGGAAGAGGCTTGAGTTCCAAGACAGGGTTATTAGCAGCAGCGGGCAGTTCAGGGTGTGTGTCAGGAGCAAGGGAGGGAGTTATGGGTGTGTCTAGGTCAAGTTTGGACTCCTCTGATTGCTGGTTTTGATCCTCTTGTGGTTGACCAGAAGTAGTCAGGTTTTCCTCAATATATGGATCATCAACCACAGCCTTGATATCACATATCTATTCTATAACACCACAATTAATCCCTTGTTGGGCCTTAAAGATGTCAATCTTTAATGTTTGGTTCCCAAATTTCAGTTCAATTTGGCCCTCACAATTTATGTTGGCCCTAGCAGTGGCTAGAAAGGGTCTCCCTAGTATAATTGGTGTATTCCTCAGATTTTCTGGAGCATCCATATCTAAGACTACGAAGTTCACCAGGAAATAGAAATCCCGAACCCTAACAATGACATCCTCAAGAACTCCTTTAGGTGACTTAATAGATCGATCTGTCAATTGTAATGTCACCTCTATCGGTTTAAGCTCAAATTCCTCAAGATGGTCAAGTAGGGATGTAGGTATTAGGTTTATGGAGGCTCCTAGATCTAATAAAGCTCTATCAAATTGGATATCGCCAATTGTACAGGAAATCAGGGGAGTACCTGGGTCTTTTGCCTTAGGTAGGAGTTTGCTTAAAATTATAGAGCTGGCTTGCTCTAACAATATGATTGGGCTCCCACTTTTGGTTCATAGATTACGCTTAGGTGTACACATGTCTTTCAGAAATCGTGCGTAAGCCGGTACGTGGTGAATTGCATCCATCAAGGGGATGTTTATCTAGACCTGTTCAAAGAGCTTGACTAGGTCCTCCTTAGGTGCCACGGGTTTGGTTGTCCTCTTTCCCTTGGTCAAGGTCTTGGGAAATGGAACCTTGGCTGGTTCCTCTAGAATAGGTCTAGGTTCTTGATCAAGGACAAGGGTATCCTGGATAATTGTCCTAGGGCTTGGGTTAGCACTACCAGGCTGAAAGTGGTTTGAATAAGGTGGGTTTTGTGTTACTTTGCCACTACGAGTTGTACCTGAATTTAGTCCTACTTGGTTTTGGTTTGGTGTGGGTAAAATAGGTGGCTGCTACTAAAATCCCGAGTTTGATGTTGAAGCTTCCATCTTGTCGGGCGATGGAGCAGGAGGGGCCTGATAAATCATGTGGGCTTGGCCCGGATTTGGGTTCATAACGTGCCTCTGGTTTGGCACGTTATTCGGATTCGGCAGAGGTTGAGAAGGGAGTGTGCCAAGTTGGTGGGAATTCGCCATCTGAGTGAGTTGATTGCGAACCTTTGTGATCTTGTCTTTATATTATTTTTACATAGCTGCATTCATCTTTTGAATGTCAGCTAAAGTTTGAAGGATGAGGGTCATTGATCTTTTTGAGTTGGCCCAGATTGATAGGTAGGGTTGGAACGAGGCTGAGGCGGTTAGTATGGATGAGGAGCTTGTAGACGGGGTTGATATGGTGGTCTCTGATTCTGATTATTTCTCGTCCACAGGAAATTGGGATGATTCCGCCATCCAGGGTTATAGGTATTAGAGAATGGGTCATTCTGGATGGCGTTGAGGTCCTCACAGGTCTGAGGAACCTCAAAAAAATCAGAGTACGAGTGTTCAGAGTTCCCCCAACTAGAGTAGGCAAGATTGGGGTTTCCTCCAATCCTAGAGTCAGACGAGGGTGGATACGGGTCCATCCTCTGAGAAGATCGGTGATAGATGTTATGAACAGCTTCCCTCCTTGAGGATGACTGTGTGAATGGGTTTTGCGCAGAGGTGGCTCGCTACAGATGTTGAGTTAGCTCATCCACCTTCTCAATGGTAGAGACCTTGTCCAAACGACTGGCCATCAATTCCAATTCGATGGATGAGGACAGGCCCTGCATCTTGTGTGCTCCCCTTGGATTCGTCGATGCACGGGCATTCATCCGGTCGAATAAGCCCATGGAGTCATTATTGATGGAGTTCTTGCACATATTCTCAAGAATCTCCCACACAGTGTCTTCGTGTTGACCCATGATATTTCCTCCACAAGTTGCATTGACGAATAAATGGATATCTTCACGGAGTCCCTGGTAAAAAGACTGGACTTGTTCCCATTTAGGAACTCCGTAATGGGGGCACTTCCGCATGAGATCCAGGAAACGATCCCATGCCTCATGAAGTGGTTCTCCAGGCTACTGTGTGAAGTGTGTGATCTGGTGTCGTAAAGCATTCGTCCAACCAACTGGGAAGAACTTTTTCAGAAATTCAGATTGTAGTTCAACCCATGTGTTGATTGGACGCGTTTGAGTCTGATACCAGTGAGCGGCTTTGTCCATGAGAGAGAAGAACATCTTCATGAGAAGAATATCCCGATTTTGGACATCTGACCTGAAGGTCTGGGCCAGATGCTTGAGCTGTTTGATGTGTTGGAAAGGATCCTTGGAATTGAGCCCATGAAATTTTGGAATAGCATGAATCATGTTGGGCTTGAGTTCAGAATCAGGACCTCCAGCCTGGATTTGGACTCGAGGTTCTATTGCCGCCGTAGCGGGATTGTAATGATCTCGCATCATAGGACGCTGCGGTGGATTTACAAAGGCTTGGAATAAATCATTAAGGTGCTAAAGTTGTTTCTCAAGGTTATTCTCTTCTTCTACGGGTTGTGCCATGACGATGGAAGAAGGAGAATTGGGTTCAGATGAATCATAGGAGATGTCTATATGATGCGGTTGCTGCACAAACACGGAAGTCGAGGCCTGGCCTCAACATGAGTGAATAACTAAAGGAGGCCTCAAGGATGGTCTTAAGGACCTCCTACCAAACATGCACCAATGGTTTAGATGAGAGTAGAATGTGATGGACACAATCAAGACACCCAAAAAATTTGGATGACTATAGAGGTTCGGGGTCGATGATACCCCTTAGTCAGAAAGCCGTCCACTTGAGAAATACTTGGGCAGCCAGAGAGGGAGAGTCCGGCAAAGTCGCCTACACGGTAGAGCGCCCTCACAGGTTACAGGGTTTCCCCCACCTGACCTCTCTTGTCACTGATGTTCAAGGTAGACCAGAATGGGGACTTGACCTCTTAAGTTTACCAGTTTTATTAAAGAGCAAGGGTGCTTAAGATTTCACTTGAACTTTAGATGTATTGAGTGTAAAAAGTGACCTAATTTAAAGGTTGGTTGACCCAACAAGGTGGGTCAACTTCACCTATTTGTCCTTTGAAAAGTTTTAGGTCCCTTCTTTTAGGATTCAAGTGAGATTTAAGAGCCTAAATTTTAGGGTTTGCTTGAATAAATCACTTCAAACAAGGCTTAGGCACATCATTTTGGAGAGTTCATTCTTGCTTATGAAGGTGTGTCTCTAAAACCCTAACTTGAAATCCTTAATTGGCTCTAATTTTGGTCCAATTTAATTTGCCAAATGTGGTATCTAGGGCTCAAACAAGAATGTGGTAGCCCTAGTTACCTTAAGTGGGTGCACAAATCAGATTTTGTTGTTAAAATCAAATCAGGCAACTTGATGAATTAGCTAAGAATGTAAAGCTAGTCCTAATTGATTTTATCCTTTTTTCCTTTTCAGAATGAGGGGCTTACGAGAGAAAGTAATCAGTAATTACCTGCCCCTGGTGTGTTTGATGTGCAGCTGTCTTTTCTTTGAATCTTCTCCCCTGAAACAACCACAACAAAAGAGATATAGCAAGTTAGTACCAAATCATGAATTGTAATCAAGAATTCTAAATTTCCCATTGCTCCCCGGCAACGGCACCAAAATGTTCATCACGTTGGATCGGTATTTAAATAGTATTGCGTTGTAGTACAGCCAAAATAGTGT
The DNA here is from genome assembly GCA_037157565.1 of Thalassia testudinum. Taxonomy (NCBI): domain Eukaryota; kingdom Viridiplantae; phylum Streptophyta; class Magnoliopsida; order Alismatales; family Hydrocharitaceae; genus Thalassia; species Thalassia testudinum. The sequence continues at coordinate 16,103,462 of JAZHRO010000046.1, read as the reverse complement.
TCAAAACAAATATAATTTTATTACTCGAAAAGATTTTCGAGGTTGAACACAGGGAGCAAATTGGTATTTAGAAATCAAGATCACAATTTAAACTGAAAGAAATTGCAATAATAGCATATCATAGTGCAAAAATATGGGAGCAAAATGGTGATGTAGATCACCAAATACTCCTACAATATCACCAAATGATTTAATGTAAATATGCAGAGGCTAGAATCTGTCGTCTGATTCCTTAATCAGACAACTTAAATGTCTGAGTTCTTTTTCTCTTTCTCTTCTCTGTCTTCTCCTTCCTTCTACTTCTTCTTTGGCTTCTGTCTGACTTCCGATCCTTCTCTATCTCTTCTCTGTCTCTCTTTGCCTTTACCTTCCTTCTGCCTTAGCTTCTCCTTCTTCTTCCTTCTTCTTCTTCTGGCCTCCTCTTCTTCAACTCTTGCCTTTGCCTTTCGTCTGCCTTGGCTTCTCCTTCTTCTTCAGCCTTCTTCCTTATTCAGCCTTCTGCCTTCTTCCTTCTGGCTGCGGCTAAGTGTTGGCCTGTAGAACCTGTAGCAAAACCTATCCCTACTCGCGCGCAACTCTCCTCTCTTTTCTCTCTTAGGATACACTCTCCTAGAGCCAAACAGACAGTCAGGTAATCGGGTTGCGTGCATACCCGGGACCAAGCGCATTGACGTACGGTAGTGGGCGAGGTGTGAACAGGTCGGGTAGTCAGGTCGTGGCCAGGTCCGTGGGTTATGTCACGGATGAGTCAGTGAGAGGGGGGGAGGAGGACCTCACCCTCAGTGTTGGAGGCGATGAGCCTCTAACACTTTTTCCCTTTATGCGCACGAGGTTGGCTTTCCACTTCCGAGGTGGGACTAAATGTCCCACCTTCCTTTTACATGCACAGCAGCAAATGGGTCTTCCAATTAGCGAGGTTGTAGAGGCTCTTGACTCCAATCAAAGGCCTGGAACCACACATGAGAGTCTTCCGCACGTCCTGGGAATGTCTTCCTGGGATTGGGAGCACCTGGAGCTGCAGCAAGCAAGCTTTAAGCTCTCTTGTCAATGGCAGAGGGGTGACAAACCTGAAAACACAAGATTGGCCTCGTGGCCACGTCAAAATGTTCAGAGAGGGTCGCCGGAGCACGGTGAAGATGTTGGGGGTGTTGGCATGGCTCGGCAGTGCCTGTGCATGCGTGCCTAGGGCACACTGTGTGTGAAGGTGTGGGTGTGTTCGGGGGGTGTTTTGAGTGAGTGGCGCGGTGAGTGGAGTGAGGGGAAGTGTTCAGTGGAGTGTGGGGAAGCTTATGGGCTTGTCAGTGAGGGTTGGGATGGCCTGTGGAGATGGAGTGGCCTTGCCGGAGTTAGTGGTCGGAGATGCAGGGATGGAGGTGATGGAGGTCGACAGTGGTCAGTTTTGAAGAATAAAGGGTGGAGAAGAATGTAGAGAGGAGAGGGAGCTTATCTGGGAGGTGAAGAGACAACGGGGGCGAGTGGAGGTGTCGGGTCTGGTGTGGTCGACGTCGAAGATGAAGAGTGGCTCCGGTGAGTGGAGATCGGCGAGGACGAAGAGAGGGAGATGCCTGCGGGTATGGCGAGGCGTGGACAAAGTCAAGGAAGAGGAATCCACCACAGGTATGGCGGTTGGACGAGGAGTAAGGGAGGTCGTCGGACGTCGAGGAACCTACGACCGTGTGGAGAAGAGAGGAATCAGGGGTGTTCGTGGCCGAATTCGAGTGTGGAGTGATCGGAGGGGTCTGGGCTCCTTTAAATAGAGCTCTAAAGGTTGGTTAGGGCTTGGGAAGTAAGCTTCCCAAGTAAGGAAAGCTCGTCGGAGTTGGAAGCCGTTGAGATACCCATATCTCTCATGCGTTCGCATGAGAGGTTGGGAAGGAAGCATATCTCAAATGAGGGTTCAGACGAGAGAGAATTTCTCAGAGAATCTCCCTCCCAATTTTGGAAGAGATTCTCTGAGCAATCGGGGAGAACTCTCCTTCCAAAGCTCTCCGAAGTAAGATTCCTCCACTATAATGACGGAGGGACCTAATTGCGAAAATGATGAAGAAGCTAGGGGGTAGTTTGTAAGGATTTTTGAAAGATAGGGGTAGAAATGTAATCAGGTTGGACATTTTTGCAAACTAGGTCAAGGCAAATTCATCTTGGGTCTAAATTTTGGTACAAACCTAATTTGGACCTAAGGAATCCAATGGTGAAGTTGGATTTTGGGTTTGACCACGTTTGACTGGGAAATTTATGTAAAAACCTAATTTAGAGTAAATATCTATCTGAGACCCTATTCTAGGTCAAGATGGGTTTCAATCGTCAAATTGAAGGTTCTAAACCCTAGAGAATATTTTTCTATGATTTTTAGAGGGTTTAAGTGAATTTTATCCTGATCAGAACCTTGGTTAATCATGTGGGTCTGTTTTAGGGTTTCAAGAAGTCATTTAATTCACAGAACTCACACAAACTCATTTCTGTCTAATCCAACCCACTTATTATCTTATTAAAACCCTTTGACCTTTGTTTATCTCTTGAGAGAACCTGTTATTGTATTGCATTGGTAAAATTACAGTTTTACCCCTAGTTTCTTATTTCACTCTCAGAAAGGTTATGCAGTGAATTAAGACCTTTAGTTGGTTATGTAGGAGCTTTTATTCTCTTCATTGGGTCAAAATGAGCTAGTTAGGGCTCATGATGGTGTTCCCATTAATTCCCTAAATGATATACCCAAATCATGAAGTAGGTCCAAATTCTTTTGGGTTGGCTGAGACCAAGATGCCTCCCTGGGGTAGCAAGAGTTAGTAGAGTAGCTAGTGGATCCAAAATATGGGTCACCATATCCACTAGACTAGTTATTCTAGGTCTCTTGTACCTGGGAGGAGTAATGAGATTGAGATTGTGCCTGGCATTGTCTAAGTTACTCCAAGATCTTAGCACGTTGATCCTCTAAGCTCTTGTTAAACTCTCGAAATTCAGCAACTATGACCTTCAATCGGTTCTGATCAAGATAAGGGTCAGATTCATAAAGTTTAGGTTCTAGGTAAGATGGGGGACAAAGAGTATGAGAATAATCATATCCCAACTGCTGAGGATGAGTCTCCCAACCAGGAGAAGTTTGAATCATGGTTGGGTTGGGGGTTAGAGAACCCTGAGGGTAAAAAGGATGATATGGGCTCATGGATATTCAAGAAAAGAATAGGAGAGATAAGATAAGGTCTTCCTCAGGAAGACACAACCAGCTACAAGGGGTTGGTGAAAATAAGGCAAAGGCCTAAAATGAGAGAAAGCCCCAAATTAAGTAAACTAGCTAGCCCTAAATTGTATATGCTAAATGGACCTAAACCTGGCACCCTGAAATGGACTTGGGTTAAACCAACCATTGAATTACTTGGTTGGCCAAAAGGGTGGGATCCCTTAGGACACCTTGCATGGCGAGACAACACTAGAGGTTAACGTGGTTACCGCACTGATCTTTCTTGTCACCAGTTGGTCCAAATAGACAAGGCCTTGATTTTTACCCAATTAAACTTTGGTTACCAAGTTAGTCCTGCCTAGGGCACGTCTACTTAGTTTTAGGCTTGGGCTTGAAGTGCTCTTAGAATGTGATGGGAGTTATGGGGGTGTTGCCCTTAAAAATAGATTAAGAAGTGTGAAGTGCATAAATAAGGGGTTTGCAATACAAGCTTTAATTGTTGTAGTGGCTTTTATGGTTCAAATGCTTATATTAATTTCTTTTAGGGTTTCCTTAGATAAGTCAATTCAAATAAGATTGTAGTGGAGCACACAAGAGGTTTTGCAAGTCCCAATTTGTTTTATGAATTTCCTTTAAGTATGGAATGTAAATGTGCTCTACCTTATTGTGGAACCCCTACCATCAGATAGGTCTAGATGATGATTTTACGTCTAACAAGTCAGAAGTGGTGTAACCCAATCAAAGAAAACAATGATCCTAATGAACCACTACTAGGTAAAATAGACCTAAGTGGTTGCCTAAGTTGAAATGTAACTCAGTTTAAATTCAGGTAGGTGAGGGGGTAGATAACTGATGAAAGGAATTTTGTATGCAAAAAGTTTGAGTTAGAAACCTGTCATTGTAGTTGTGTAAAAATCCGTCAATCAGATAAAATTTATAACCAAAACTATGATGAGTCCTGGGTCAAACACGGGGAGGCGAGCGTTTGAATAAAAATCACGTATGGATTATTATCACGAAAGTAGATTAGCTCGTTGAAATTAATCTATGCTAGCTATTCTACTTAAAGAATAATTAATAGAAGAGAGAGAAAGAATAAAACAAATGAAGAGAAAATAGGGAGAGAATAAACAAATGTTTCATAATGATAGAATCATGTCCATTATATCTATGTACTACACTAGAAAGCTGGAAATCTACACTAGAAAGCGATAAAACGAGTGGGGGTGAGAAGTTATCCTCCTCAACGGCTACTTGGAGGTCAAGCCACATTGACGAATCTCTTGGACAAGGGTGGTGAGATGCTGGACAAGGGAGGACAAATTTGGAGGGCGGAGAATAAAGCAAGGCGACGTTGCAGCAAGATCTGCTTCCCGAATGGCAGTGAGAGGACAATCGTAGGATGCTCCATGAAGGGGGTAAGAAGATGGGAAAATTATTTTAGTCTAGCTCTAATGGAGCATCTCGGGTATGGGGTCATCTCGTAAAGCTTTGGAGGCGGTGAGAGGAGAAGAGAAGGAATGCTCAAATGAGTGGTAGGGGTAGGCTATTTATAGGTGTAGTCATGGGGGCAAAAGGGTCTTTTTAAGGCCTTTAAAATAAATGCAGGGCCTTTAGTGACACTTGTAAACATTACTAAAGCCCTACATCACTAAAGCACGTGTGGAACGTGGACCCTTTGATCATGATCGGAGCCCCTACATGTAGCCACGTTTGCGTGCTCTTCACCTTCAGCCATTAGCTCCTTATCCCCGCCCAATCTCAATCGAAAGGCTGTGAGAGGTCGCGGATGTCTTAAGGTTGTGTGCTGAGATTGTGGTTGGGAAGGATGTGGAGTGTCAAATGAGGATCTAAGGGTTCAAATCCATGCTCCATCACATCTTCAATTCGGCCTCTGTGCGTTATATTGCGCGTATATCTGCCCATTCTCAAGCACTGTCATCTCCTTGTGCCACGTGGCGTCGTTGTGCTCTCTTGATGCAAATCGGACAACCTAATTGAGCGCTCGCATCCGTGATACTGATTAGAGGCACCAGCTGGGATTCAAATTTGAGCCCAACGTTTCGCACAAGGTGCTCAACCTATGTGCCAAGCTCCTCTTTGTGTTGCATTCTTGTTTTAAGGCCGTGACACTCTTAGCTATTGGATCTTGATCCAACGGTTGAGATCGCGTGGCCTTTGCTAAGGAGGGAGAATGTTGGAGATGGGCGGTTGTGATGGTGCCACGTGGCACCATCATGGTTGTCCATCTTCTTTGAGTTATAGATGGTGCCACAGATGTTGGATTAGACTGATTTTCATGTCGTTTGGCTGCGGTTGTCGATCCAAACCCATCCGTGTGATTGGATTCTTCATCTGAGGTATGGATTTAAACCACCTTGACCCTTGCCCTCTGATCTTCGTCGGACTGCATTTGATGCTATAGAAGTCCGATCAGGGTGATCTCAGAGTCGTTGAACTTCGATCATCGCCCTAATCAGATCTATACGATTGGATCATTAATCCGATACCCAAAATGATATTTCCCTGTCCCCTGACCACAAAAAGGGAAAATTAACCTATAATTTGTACAATCTAACCTAAGTGCATAATGATGCATATTATGTAATATTTATAATGCATGATGCAATTATAGACCTAGGAACATGCATAAATAGGTATTTTAGGCCAATTAGATGTGTACACATCACACCCCCATTCCTATTTTTTGCTAGTCCTTAGCAAAACTACATGCTATTTATATGAGAATTAGGATCAAATTACTTGGGCAATAGTTATTTCTCAACACTAAGAAATTTCTACTAAAGACCTGAACTACCTAGACTCAACAGTGCCCAGGTGTCTTCCAAAATACAGATTGCCTAAGCCCTCACCTTATTCAAAAGGAAAAGCATGTTTTTCTTTTTCTTCTTTTCTAATTTTTTTTTATTTTTTTGAGTTTAGTGTTTTAAGGCAGCCTTCTACGGCTACCCAACTCACCCAAGACTCGAAGAGAACTCTAAGTGCTAAGCATCTTTTTGTGTGAATGTGATATACTCACTGATCGGCAATTAGAACGGACTTCGAGTTTCTATGCCCCTAGGTGACCTTAAAAAGAAATTCTACCTAATGGTGTATCTATCTGACCGGTAGCTTTCTCCCTACTTTTTATTTTTATGGGGTCAACACATGGCCGAACCCAGTATATATCTCCCTGGATTATTCTACTTCTCTGCTTCTTCCTGAGTGTTTAGAATTATACGTGTATTTCTTGAGCTGGGTTCTGGACAACCGACCAATGGGCTATTACCCATGACAACTTGCCTGCCATAATTATGCGGTGAAGTGTGGCTTATCAATTTTTTTTTCTTTTCCTTTTCTTATCATTTTTTTTGGTATTTCTTTATTTTTTCTTTTTTTTTAAGTAGGTGGTTTCCCTGATCTAAGATTTACCTAAAGACAGTAGAAAGAGAATAGTCGTGTGGCTAGGCTCTGGACAACCGACTAATGGGCTGTTACCCATGAGAACTTGCCAACCATATCACCTTAGAAGGTTTATTATCTACCCAATTTTCGTTAAAACTGCTGAAGATTGAATCAGTGTGTAAATAGTGTGTAGATGCTTAGACTATAAGTTCCCTCAAATCAAAAGGTGGGTTGATAAGTCGTGTACCTATCACCCCAACTTATTTAACCAATTAGAAATGAATTTAGAATAGCTAGGACTTGAGAAACAAGTCCACATTTTAGTGGACATCCAGACTAATTATGCCCGAAGACCTGAAGAATCTAAGTGTTTTGGTCCTATTATATCATTCCCTAAAATTGAAAAACTCTAATGTCCAAGTTCTCTTTTCCTAATTCAAATTTTTTTCTAAAAATAAAGAAAAATAAAAAGAATCTACGAAGCTGACAAAATGATTCAGAGATGAATATCCACCCCCCTATGGCTATCTAATGCAATGTCCTCATTATATTAAATGACATGAAAAAGAGTGGAGTAGAGAATAAAACACCTAAATTTTGTGATTAACAGGTTAACTCCAAGATGAAAACTGACTGTATAAGTGTTGAATTTAGTGCCTTCAGCCAGGCACACTATACAAATAAAGAGGAAATAAAGAATTCACAAATGCAGGTCAGAATCAGAATCAAAAGATTAACCTCAAGACCTGCTGGCAGAGAATGTCCACAGATGTAGACCTGATTATGATGCAGACCCATGCCCTAGGGTTGAGTGTGTCTAAGGTTCTGAATAAAAATTTCCCAGAACCTGAGATCAGTATGCAAGTGGGGCTGGGCCTGCGATTTATGAGGATGCAACCCAAGTCCAAAAAGTCAAACAATAGGAAAATCAAGATCAAAAGGATAATCAATGAATCTATGCTTGGGTTGCATATCCTCCGAATAAAAAATGTCATAAGGGTCATGATAGAAGGTTGGTGGTTTCAGGCAAATAAGAACTTTTAGACTCAGACTTCTACTTCCCCCAGAATTGGCTTCCTAAATATTCATTTCCCAGCTCCTATCCTCCACAATCACAGTTTCTAGGATCTCATAAATGTCATCTTCCCCATATAAAATATCCAAGTACAAAATTTATGGTTGAATTAGAATTGACTTGGGTTTGGTAATCTCAAGAAGATAATCATGATTATGCTCAACAGGGTGTGATTGAGGAATGGAGCTATGAATTGAATCCTTCATGAAATCTTGATCTGAATAGACCATGCTAGCCCCTACTAGATCAAAATCCTCAATTACTAAGCTATTAAATGATTCATTGAATTTCTTAGGCCCAATCGTCTCATTAAAATCATTTTCCTCAAACTCAAGTGAGACTTCACATAAAGATTCTTCACCCTTAGAATCAAAGAATTCTAGATTTGCATTAATATCTGTCTCAAAATCATTTATCATTTCTTGGTCCATGGAGACATACTTTTCCTCGTACCCTGGTTTAAGGATCTTGGGTGAAGAAATCAATTCATCCTCAATCGATTGCTCTAGAGCACTCTTGTCATCCCTGGTCTCATAAAATGTGCTCCCCCCTATAGGTGCCTGAGCAGGTTTTGACAATGGCTCTCCTGAATGGGATTCATCCTGAAAATCATCCCAAGATTGGACTAGAGCAATTACAAATTTCATCCTCAATTTTGATAACTTCCCAAGTAAAAGTCACTCAGGTTTTTGTCCTTAACATCATGGAGCCAATCCAATAAATACTTGTTAAGATCATTAGTCATTTGAATCAAAGGGTCCAATTCTTCAGTGCAAGTTGTTAGCTGAGCTTCTAAAGATTGAATGGTGTTCCTTAAGTTAGCCAACACCCTATCTTGGACTTGATTCACCTGAACCAAATGGTTTGATTCAGGGTTGGGTGGGTTTGGGTTTAATCCGTGGGAGTCAAGGAATTGAGGTTCTTGGTGCCCTCCTTGATAATAAGTCACTTCGGGTTGTTTAAAGAGGGGTGGGACCTATATGTAGTGTAATCTGGGGGAGGGTAAGAGTTGTAATTAGGATATCCTTCTTGATTGTAAATTGGTTTAAATTGATCATCAAAGGGTGGAGATCTATAATCAGTATAGCTCGAAGAAAGATCACAATCATGGTGTCCAAGGTTAGAACCTGAACATGGAGATCCAGAACTGTATCCCCAATCCGAGTTATCCCAACTAGTAAATGGTTAACTACAGCACGGGTCGGGATAATAATCATCATGTTGGGGATAAGAAATGTCAAGAGGGTAAGAGTGGAAATGTGTGTAGGATGTGGAAGGATCCATGAAAAAATGGGAGGAAGAAAGGTGCCTTACAATACAAACACTCAAACCTCTCCTTAGGTGGGGTAGCCTAAAGACCTATAGACTCTCAGAACTCGTCTTGAGATGAAAAGAACGATTTGGTCTACTTCTTTTCGGTCAATCCAACTAGTTAGAGGGAGGGATTGGGGAGAAGGTTCTTCCCTTGGCTTTCACCTTAGGTTCCTTTGATACCCCCAACCGTGGTCATTTGACTCTGCTCAACTAGCTAAACATCAAATGGATTGATAGAAGTAGATTAATAAAAAATAATCTCGATCTGGGCCTTGAAGAGTGAGTCCAATCCTTAAGGCAAACGTCTACTTGATTTTAGGTAGGCTTAGGTTTGAATGTGCTTGAAAATGTGATGGGCCCTATATTTAGGTTGTGCCCTTAAAGATCAATTTTGATGTGTGTGCGAGTGCACAACCAGGATTTTCAAGCAAGATTATTTGAATGAGTGAATTTTAAAGTTCAAATCTTGCTTAAGTAGCTTTTAGGGTTTGAATTAAGGTGAAGTCAATCAAGTTCAAGAGGTAGACTAGGATTTGAAAGCATAGGTGAAGATGTCTTCCTTTAAAATCAAAATAAGATGGAGTGCCTGATGATAACGTCTTCATCAACCATATCTATCTTTAATTAGTCATAATCAAGGAATAAATACTCCTACATAACCGCCAGAGAGCCCTAATTCATTGCATAATCAATCTGAGAGAATAACAGTAAAATAGGGGTAAAACTGTAGTTTTAATAGCAGTACAATTACAGGATTTCTAAGGGGTTAAATAAAGGTCAAATGGTCTTAGATGTCTAACAAGTAGGTCCGTACAGATAGAAAAGGGTTTTCACGTGTTTCGAGAATTAAATGAGTTCTAAAATCCTAAAAACAGACCCGCTTAATCCACTGAGGTTTTGGTCAGGATAAAATTCACATAAATACTCTAAAATTTATAGAAAAATATTCTCTAAGGTTTGGTACCTTCAATTTGACCATCATAATTCTTTTTGACCTAAAATAGAGTCACCGATAGACTTTTGCCCTAATTTGGGTAATTATGCAATTTCTCCAGTAAAACTTGGTCAAATCCTAAATCTAACTTCACCATTGGATTCATAGGATCCAAATTAATTTTTTACCAAAATTTGGACCCAATTTGATATCATCTTGACCTAGTTTGCAATTTGGTTCTGTCTGAGTCTTTTCTCTCATACACATGCCCCTAACTTTTGAATTCCTTACAAACAGGCCCCTATCTTTATCATCATTCTTTAAAAATGGGTCCTTCATCCATTATCGCTCAAAAATCCTACTCCGGTGATCTTCATTTGGAGAGTTCTCCTTGATTAATCGATGAAACTTTCTCAAAATTGAACTGGAGACTCTTTAGGAAATACCCTTTCCAATGAATCCGGTCTTGAGCCCAACAACCTTCCCAATCTCTCATGTGAACGCATGAGAGATTCGAGTATCCCATAGGTTTCCATCTCTGGCGGCCTTCTAAGCTTGGGAAGCTTGCTTCCCAAGCTCTAATTGCTCCCTGAGGCCTATATAGGGATCCCCAGGGCCTGGTCGAACTTTTCAGCTAGTTTTAGGGCCACAAATCTCTTCGAAACTCCACCTTCGGCCCTCCTTTGACTTAGCTCCGGCGGTCCTCTTCCCTGTCCTCCTACGGTCAGCCAACAACCAAATTGGCCAGGCCACAACCTTCCTCACTTTCGTCCGCGCCTGGTGTGCCAAAGCCAGCGCCATATTCCCTGTTCTTCACTGCCATCACCCTCACGGAGGATTCATCTTCCCCACGTCCGGCCATCACACCGGCATAGGTTTTCTACCCCCTTCAATCGTTAGATTAGGTTCCTTAGCATCCTTTCTTCCCCTACTCTTTTTCCCCCTCTTTATTCTTCAAATCCGACCACTGACGACATTATTCACCTTCATCCCCTCCATCTATGGCGACCACTTTGGTGAGGGTTCCCATCTGCCACACACGTCCATCGCCCTCTCCAACTAATCCACAAGCTCTTCCATACTCACCTCATCTAAAGCCCTAACCTATTGCACTCCATCGTCCACCCTAAATGCCCACCGAGTAACCCACCTTCACGCAACCTACTCCGTTACCATCCGACCACCTCTGTGCACCAAACTCCATGAAACCACTACTGTCGACTTCGCCTCACCAATGCGAGGCTTCTGAACATTCTGATTGGGACTTTTAGCCCATTTTTGTGGTTTTAGGTACAATCATCATCGCTATTACCAGAGTTGCTTCGAGCAAGCTCGAAGCTGTGTTCTTGCGGCATTCGCTCCAGATGCCACTTTCAGGTGATGCCGAATACTCCCAGGAAGACGTCCAAGCTTTCAATTAGGAGCTTTGATGGCTCCTTCACCTCCAATTGGACATGAGCTTTAGTGGCTTTTAGTGCAAGGAAGAGGATATAAGATAGTCCCACATCGTGGGATTTGAAGGCTCTGAAGACGCATAAGTTGATTTTGTGCCTAAGGTTTTTTGCCTCAGACACTGGGGGTGAGGTCCCCGCTCACCCACTCATTTGACTCGACTTGACCTAAACCTGTACACTCCTCGGTCACAACACCATGCCGGTGACCCTGGACTCGGGAACGTGGATCCTCCGTTTACCCGACAACCCGGTACTGTGCATGTCCCTAGGAGGGCGTGAAGGAGATTGACCTACAGAGAAATGGAGAGAGAGTGTGGGTTAGGGGAGGGTTTTGCTCTGTGTGCGAGTGCCTTGGGCTAAACACTTGGTCGCTGAAGAGTTGTGAAGAAGAAGAGACAGAGCCAAGGCCAGGAAGAAAGTAGAAAGAGGAAGAGAAGAGAAGCCAAGGCAGAAGAAGAGGAGGACCGTAGAAGAAGACATTAGAGAAGAAGAAGAAGAAAGGAAGAAGAAGAACTACAGAACATAGAAGAAGACTCATTTGAACACTGCAGCAACGCACTTTAAGACATCTGATTAACTATTTATTCATATTGATTATATTTGAGTAATTGTTATAACTGTTAAACTAATAATTGGTGATCCAAATCACCATTATTTTGTCTAGAATTCTTTTTATCTCCTCATATACTCATGTTCTACATTGCAAATTAGATTTTGAGTAATATATTGTGCTCATTTACATTAATTGTTGAGAGTAGCGTGTGAATTCCTATTTTCTCCCAGCGAACAACCTCAGACTTTCATTCAAGTATAAATTTTATCTGTTTTGAGCGATTTTGTCCTATACTACAACGCATCTCTTTTATAACATCGATTTTGCTCGATTAATAGTGCCTGGTACTGACCCTAAGTGTTAACCCTAATGAGCAAGCTACTTGATGAGTCATTTTTAGATGAAGTGGTATGGCCCAAACAACTCAAGAAATTGGCTTGATGCACCATTGAATTGGAACACAAGTGGTTAACTAATCTAATTTTTGCTCAATTATGTGTTGATGAGTGTACCGATTCCAAAGATCGGGTTACCAGTTGTGTATGAAAAATCAGAAGAGGCTGTGTACCTCTGTGGGATTTTTTAAAGATTTTTTTTTATATATGGAGGGTGAGGTGGGTGGAGGTGGTAACCAAACAACCAAACCAAGCCTAGGGTTTATGCAAGCTCCTAGGTTAATTAGAGTTTGTGTTATTTATGTGATGGAATGAAATCTACGGGGTGGGGTAAACTTACAGACCCTTCAACAACACTTTACTTGAATCTACCTCTTTTGCTCACCTCGAGAGAGTACTTCCAATCATAGTAAGAAAAGAGAAAAGTGAGGTAGAAGATAAGTAAGGAGAAAAATGTAGAAAATCAAAGAGCATCGCCTTCCCGGCAATGGTGCCAAAATGATGAACGGAATTTCGTTCGTAAAAAGTTTGACTTAGAAACCTATGATTGTAGTTGTGTAAAAATCCGTCAATCAGATAAAATTTATAGCTGAAACTATGATGAGTCCCGGGTCGAACATGGGAAGACGAACGTTTGATTAAAAATCGCATAGTGATTATTATTACAAAAGTAGATTAGCTGGTTGAAATTAATCTACGCTAGCTATTCTACTTAAAGAATAATTAATAGAAGAGAGAGAAAGAATAATACAAATAAAGAGAAAACAGGGAGAGAATAAACAAATGTTTTATAATGATAGAATCATGTCCATTATATCTACGTGATACACTAGAAAGCTGGAAATCTACATTGGAAAGAATAAAAAGAGAGGGGGTGAGAAGTTATCCTCCTCAACGGCTGCTTGGAGGACGAGTCGCATTGATGGAGCACTTGGATGAGGGTAGTATGGTGCTAGATGAGGGAGGATGAAGTTGGAGGATGGAGAACGAAGCAGGGTGACGTTGCAGCGGGATCTGCTTCTTGAACGACGGTGAGAGGACAACCGCAGGATGCTCTACGAAGGGGGTGGGAAGATGGGAAAATTGTTTTACTCTAGCTCTAATGGAGAATCTTGGGTATGGGACCAAGTCGTAGAGCTTTGGAGGAGGTGAGAGGAAAAGAGAAGGGATGCTCAAATGAGTGGTAGGGGTAGGCTATTTATATTTGTAGTCATGGGGGCAAAAGGGTCTTTTTAAGGCCTTTAAAATAAATGTAGGGCCTTTAGTGACGCTAGTAAGCATTACTAAAGCCCCATGTCGCTAAAGCACGCGTGGAACGTGGACCCTTTGATTATGATTGGAGCGCTGATGTAAACACATTTACACTACTTAAGATGTCTATTTATGCATGTTCTTAAGCATAGGATTGCATTTCATGATATAAATATTTCATAACATGCATCATCTTGCATTTAGAGTAGTTTGAATAAAATGGAGGTTAATTGTCTCCTCTTATGTGCTTGGACAGGGCAAACATTTTATCGGGGCCTCGGATCGAAGATCCAACCGTATGGATGTGATCAGGGCGACGATTGGAGTTCAACGACTCCAAGATCGCCCTAATCAGGCATCCGTAGCATCAGATAGTGATCGGGGAATCCTAGAAGATCAAGAGCCAGGATGGTGTAAATCCACTCTTCAAATGACAAATCCGACCACACGAATGAATTCAGATCGACGATCGCAGTCCAACGGCGCAAAAATCGAGTCCATCCGACATCCGTGGCACCATCTACAACTTCCAGAAGATGGACGGCCAAGATGGCGCCACGTGGCACCATCTCGGCCACCCAAACGACTGCTTACATTCTCTGAAGACCCCGCACCTGCTCCCTCTCCACCGTTGGATCTCGATCCAACGGCTGTGGGTGGCCGCGCCTAAAAGCGCCTGCTCGACCATCCGTGCCTCATAGCGCAGCGGTCGAACGCGCTTGCGCGAGCTGCAGCCGCGGGTTTGAACCGCAGCGAAGGGGAGGAAGGCACGGGCGATCGAGTGCGGGCGGGCATTGGATCTTGATCGGATGGCCGTCTGCGCTCAATTTAGATCACGCGCGATTGAACGTGCGGCAAGGACGCGCGATCGAACGCGTTGGGAGGGGGCGCAGCAGCGGGCGAAGATGAATCTTAAGCCGTCCGATCGCGCTGGGAGGCGAAGATCTTTGATTTCTCTTCGCGTTTTGTAACTTACAAATCATTTACCTCACTTTTCTCCTTTCTTATTGTGATTGTAGGTACTCTTTCGAGACAGGCAAAAGCGGTAGATTGGAGTAAAGTGCTGTGGAAGGTTCTGTAAGTTATCCCCTATCTCCCACCCATTAGATTTCATTCCACAACATAATAATTCAAACATCAATCAACCTAGGTGTTTTTATAAACTCTAAGGTTAGATTGTTTGTTGTTTGACACCCATACTCACCCCAACCCCCACATTAGAAAAGAAAAATAAAAAAAAATCTCACAGAGGTACACAACCTCATATGATTTCCAAACTCAACCGGTAAACCGATCTTAGGAGCCGGTACACACATTCAAACACATAATTGAGTAGAAATCAGATTAGGTAATCATTTGTGTGCCTAATTAAGTGGTGCATCAGGCCAATTGTTTGAGTTGATTGGGTCGCACCACTTCAAATAAAATAAACTCATCAAGTAGCTGCCAATTAGGTTCAACTCTTAGGGATTTACCAGGCACTCCACATTCTTTTTAAGCTTTAAAGGAAAACATCTTCACCTGTGTTTGCAAAACCTGGTGTGCCAACGAAACCTGTTTGAAAACACCTAAAGTTGAATCCTAAAAGCTACTAAGCAAGATTTGAACTTTAAAATTCACCGCATCAAAAATAATCTTGCTTGAAAATCACTGGTTGTGCACGCACACACAAATCAATCAATCATTAGGGGCACAACCCATTTAAAGGATCCATCACATTCCAAAGCACATTCAAACCTAACCCTAAATAAAACAGAGTAGACGTTGGCCTTAAGGATTGGACTCGCTCTTCAGAACCCAGAACGAGATTATTTTCGATTAGTCTGTTTCTACTGTTCAATCTGATGTCTAGCTAAGGGTGCAGAATCAAACGATCGCGGTTGGGGGGTACACTAGGAACCGGAGGCGCAAGCCGAAGGAAGAACCTTCTCCCCAGTCCCTCCTTCTAACTGGTTGGATTGAACAGACGGAAGTAGATCAAATAATTTCTTTATCTCAAGACGGGTTTTGGGAGTCTGTAGGTCTTTAGGCTAACCCATTTAAGGACAGGTTTGATTGTTTGTATTGTAGGGCACCTTTCTTCCTCTCGTGTCTCATGAATCCTTCCACATATTTCATGCATTCCCGCTCTTTCCCTCCTATTGTGAATTATCCTCAACATGACGATTATCCTGACTCGAATTGTAATCAACCATTAGTTAGTTGGGATAATTCGGATTGGGGATACAGTTCTGAACCCCCGTGTTTAGGGTCTAACCTTGAACACTTTGATTGTGATTTCTATCCTTCTCAGTGCCACATCGATTATAGATCGTCTTCCTTTCATGAACAACCTAATACGATCTACAATCAAGACGGATACATTGATCCTTGCCCATCCTATGATTTCACTGCCTTTAGGTCATCACCATCTTTTGAACAATCTGAAATGACCTATTATCAGGAAGGATATAACAAATCTCAATTTGTTAATTCCTCTGCATTGATGTCAAACCCGTCCAATCCTGAATCAACTCATTTGGTTCAGGTTAATCAGATTCAAGATAAGGTTCTGGCTAACTTGAGGAATATCATTCAATCGTTAGAAGTTCAGCCAACACCTTGCATTGAGAGATTTGAGCCCCTGATTGAAATGATTGATGATTTAAACAAGTCTTTGTTGGATTGGCTCTAGGATGTTAAGGATAAGAACCCGGGTGAGTTTCTACTTGGTAAATTAGCGAAATTGAGGATGAGATTCGTTGTTGCTTTGATTCAATCTTGGGATGATTCCCAGGATGAACCCTCTTCAGGAAAGCCAATGACAGAACCCGCTCAGGCACCTGTTGGGCGGGACACGAGTTATGAGGCTGACTAGATTGAATTAAAGTAACCAATTAAGGAAGATCTGATTTCTTCACCTGAGATCCCTGAGCCGGGTTGTGAGGAAACGTATATCTCCTTGGAACATAAAGTGACAAATGATTTTGGGATATACATTGATACGGATCCTGATTTCTTTGATGGTGAAGATTCAAGTTGCGAAGTCTCACGCGAGTTTTCTGAACACGATTTCTGTGAGACGCTTGGGCCTGAGGAACCTGATAGATCATTTGATAGCCCAATAACTGAGGAAACTGATCTTATTAGGGCACACATTACGGATCCAAAATCGCATTTTCTGGAGGAATCAATTCAATGCCCTGATTATCAGTTACACCCTGTTGAGCTTATCGATAATTCTATTTCTGAGATAATTAGACCTAAGTCAATTCTGATTCTGCCACATCATTTAGACTTGGAGATTTTAGACGGGGTGATTAACATGCAAGTGGTCTCGGAATTCAACATTCGAAATGAGGAGGATAGGAGCTGGGAAGTTCTGATTTGGGAAGTTAATTTTGGAGGAAATGGAAGATTGAGTCGAAGGGTTCCTTTTAAGCTGAAACCATCAAATCAGAACCCTTACGACATTTGTTTCAAGGATGTCAAACCCAAGCACACATTCAACGATTATCCTTTTGAGCTTCAATTCTCTGTAACCCGACTTTTTGGTCTTGGGTTGCATCCTCATAAATAGCAGGCCCAACCCCGTTTGCATTCTGATTTTAGGTTTTGGGTAATTTTTATCCAGAACCTAAGATATTCTCGATTATGGGGGATGGGTCTGCACCACAATCTGGTCCACATCTATGGACCTCTTTTGATAAGTCAGAGGATTCTTCTGTTTATTTCGATTCTGACCTGCACTTGTGAATTTTTCATTTCTTTTCTTTGTATAGTGTGACTAGCTGAAGGTACTAAACTCAGCACATATACAGTTTTTCTTAGTTTTCATCTCGGAGCAGACATGATATTCACACAATTCAGGTGCTTTCTATGCTTTTCCACTCTATTTTATGTCTTTTTAATACAATGAAGATATTGCATTAGATAGGCATGGGGGGTGGATATTCATCTCTGAATTTACTCGTCAGCTCCGTAGATTTGTTTTATTTTCTTTTATTAAAAAAAAAATTTTCGAAATTAGGAAAGAGAATTTGGGTTTAAGAAAATTTTCAATCTTAGGAAATATTACATTATGATTTGAACACAAAGACCCTTTAGGTCTTTGGACTTAATCAGCCCGTGTATCCACTAAAATGTGGATTTGTTTTTCGAGTTCTCGCTAACCTAAATTTTATTTTAATAGGAGTAAATAAATTTTGGGTGATAAGTACACGACTTATCAACTCGTCCTTTGATTTGAGGGAATTTTGAGTTTCTAGCATTTACACACTTTCTTTGCACTGATTCGTTGTTCGACGAATTTAACGAAAATTGGGTAGCTAGTGAACCTTCAAGGGTGATATGGTTGGCAAGTTATCATGGGTAACAGCCCATAGGTAGGTTGTCCAGAGCCCAGTCACTGGATCTTTCTCTTTTTGCTGCCTTTAGGTAAATCTTAGACCAGGGAAGCCACCTACTTAAAAAAAAAGAAAAAAAAATCAAAAAGAAAAGGAGAAAAGAACAAAAAGAAATAAGCCACACTTCGCCGCACGAGTATGGTTGGCAAGTTGTCGGTGGTAACAGCTCATCGACCGGTTGTCCAGAACCCAGTTCAATAAATGCACTAAAAATTCCCAAAACACTTACGAAGAAGCGGAGAAGTAGAATAAACCGGGGAGATATACATTGGATTCACCCTTGTGTTGAACCCGTAAAAAATAAAAGTAGGGAGAAAGCTACCAGTTGTAAAGATACACCTTTAGGCAGAGTTCTTTTTAAGGTCACCTAAAGGCGTAGAAATTTGAAGTCCATTTTAATTGTCGGTTAACGAGTCTATCACAATCACAATAAGATGCTTAAAGCTTAGGGTTCTCATCAAATCTTGGGTGAGTTGAATGGCCGTAGAAAGCCACTCTTAAACCCTAAAATTTGAAAATCCAAAAAAAATTTAGAGAAAAAAAAGAGAAAAAAGAAAATTTTCTTTGAATAAGGCGAGGGCTTGAAGTGGTCTGCATTTTGGCAGATACTCGGGCACTGTTGTGTCTTTGAAAGTTTAGATCCTAAGTAGATAGTTTCTTAATGATTGAAAATAACTCATGCCCAAATAATCCAACCTAATTCTTTTATAAATAACATATAATTTTTGCTAGGGACTAGCAAAAGATAGGCATGAGGGTATGATGTAAACACATTTACACTACTTAAGTGTCTATTTATGCATGTTCTTAAGCATAGGATTGCATTTCATGATATAAATATTTTATAACATGCATCATCTTGCATTTAGAGTAGTTTGAATAAAATGGAGGTTAATTGTCTCCTCTTATGTGCTTGGACAGGGTAAACATTTTATCAGAGCCTCGGATCGAAGATCCAACCGTATGGATGTGATCAGGGTGACGATTGGAGTTCAACGACTCCAAGATCGCCCTAATCAGGCATCTGTAGCATCAGATAGTGACTGGGGAACCATAGAAGATCAAGGGCCAGGATGGTGTAAATCCACTCTTCAAATGACAAATCCGACCGCACGAATGAATTCGGATCGACGATCGTAGCCCAACGATGCAAAAATCGAGTCAATCTGACATCCGTGGCACCATCTACAACTTCCAGAAGATGGACGACCAAGATGGTGCCACGTGGCGCTATCTCGGCCGCTTACATTCTCTGAAGACCCCGCACCCGCTCCTTCTCCACCGTTGGATCTCGATCCAATAGTTGTGGGCGGCCGCGCCTAAAAGCGCCTGCTCGACCATCTGCGCCTCGTAGCGCAGTAGTCGAGTGCACTTGCGCGAGCTGTAGCCGCGGGCGAGCGAGCGCGGGCGGGCGTTGGATCTTGATCGGATGGCTTTCTGCGCTCAATTGAGATCACACGCGATTGAACGTGCAGCAAGGACGCGTAATCGAATGCGCTGGGCAGGCATGCAGCAGCGAGCAGAGATGAATCTTAGGTCGTCCGATCTCGCGATCGAACGACTGAGAATTAAAGAACGTGTGCGGGCATTGAGAAAGGGCACAGCTGAGGAGGCGCGCGTGGGCGCGGGTGCTACGCCCACGTTGGGGCTTTAGTGACGGTTTTATCCGTCACTAAAGACCCCTCATTTATTATTTTAAAGATGTAATGACCATTTTGCCCCCACTCCTTGCAAATATAAAAGGAGACCCCCTCCATACAAAATTCTCATCCCTTCCTTCTCTTCTCTACCTCTCCAAAGCTCAAGAGAAGCTTGTCCCACACCCGGGATGCTTCTCGCAAGTTAAAGTCCAAATTTTCGTCCCCCTTCGGAAGTGGATCCTGCGACGACGATGGCGTGCTGCTCCGTTCCCGTTCTACTTCGTCCTCCTTCATCCTGCTTTGTCCTCCTTCATCCAGGCGTTGTCTCGTCCGGCTCGTCCTCCAAGCGACCGTCGAGGAGAATTTCTCTCTCCCTATTCTTTTTACTGCTTTCTAGTATAGATTTACTGTTTTCTAGTGTAGTTCTGCTCGTCCTGCAAGCGATCGTCGAGGACATTTCTCCCTTCATTCTTTTAATGCTTTCTAGAGTAAATTTATCGCCTTTTAGTGCAACTTTTTATGCTTTCTAGTTGTAATGAACGATCTCCTTAATGATAAATTCTCTGTTTATTCTACATCTTATTTTGATTTCTATGTGTAATATTCTCTCTCTCTCTTCTATTTATTGTAAATAATAAGATAGTTTTAAATTGAATTACTTCGTGACAAATAAAAAGAAACGCGTAATTTTTAAATCAAACATCCGGTTCCCTGTGTTCGACCCGAAATTTTCATTTTGGTATAAATTTTATTTGTTGAACATGAATTCTTCGCTTTCAAGCTACAACGACAGGTTTTCCAAAACCAAACATGTTAGAGTAGCAATTCGACCGTTCAACAAGAGCCTACATGCAGCCACATCTGAGAGCTCTTCACCTTCAGCCATTAGCTCCTTATCCTCGCCCAATCTCAATCGGACAGCTGCGAGAAGTCACGGATGTCTTAAGGTCGTGTGCTGAGATCACACTTGGAAAGGATGTGGAGTGTTAGATGAGGATCTAAGTGTTCAGATCCATGCTCCATTGCACGTTCAATTCTGCCTCTGCGCGTTATATCGCATGTACATCCGCACGTTCTCAAGCGCTGGCATCTCCTTGCACCACGTGGTGTCGTTGCGCCTGCTTGTTATAGATTGGACGACCCAATTGAGTGCTCGCGCCCGCACTGCTAATTAGAGGCACTAGCAGGGACTCAAACCCGCGCTCGACGTTTCACACAAGGTGCCCAACCAATGTGCCAAGCTCCTCTTTGTGTCGCGTTCTTGTTTAAAGGCCGCAATGCTCTCAACCGTTGGATCTCGATCAAATGGTTGATATCGCGTAGCCTTTGTTGAGGAGTGAGAATGATGGAGGTGTTGGGTGGCTGTGATGGCACCACATGGTGCCATCATTGCCGTCCATCTTCTTTGACTTGTAGATGGTGCTGCAGATGTTAGATTGAATTGATTTTTGCGCCGTTGTGCTGCGATCGTCAATCTGAACCCATCTGTGCAGTTGGATTCTTCATCTGAGGTACATATTTACACCACCTTGACCCTTGGCCCCTGATCTTCCTCGGACTGCATCTGATGCTATGGAAGTCTAATAAGGGCGATGTCAGAGTAGTTGAACTCCGATCATCGCTCTGATCAGATCCGTATGGTTGAATCTTTAATCCGAGGCCTCGAAATGATATTGCGCTATCCCCTAACCACAAAAAGGAAAAATTAACCTATAATTTGCACAATCTAACGCAAATGCATAATGATGTATGTTATACAATATTTATAATGCATGATGCAATTATAGACCTAGGAACATGCATAAATAGCCATTTTAGGCTAATTAGATGCGTACACATCAACAACCAATCAAAGCAAATCCCTACCTATTATGCAATCACACCCAAATCATGCTCAAACAAGTTCTTTTTGGGTCTTTAAAACTAAACCCTAATGTGAAACACCTAGGGTTTATGCTTCTTCTAGTTTTGAAAATTCGCCTGATGTCAAAAAGGTTCAGTTTGAAAGCTGTGCAAATAGTATTAAATTGATCCCAATTTTGGCGTACTATTCGTACACTAGGTCTGGTTCACCAAGATATTTTTTTTCCTGATTTTTAATGATTTCCTTGATTTTATATAGGTTTAATAGTGACTAGTGACCAATCATGGCAGATTGACAGTATCTTAAACAAGTGGGCAGCGAGTTGATCAAACAGTATCCAAACATTCTGAAAATCTTATTGAAGATAGTAGATTTAATAAGATTTCAAATGTCACTGATTTTAGATTAATCTAAGTTGCGTAGAGGTAGGAAGAATTCTGCAAAGTTGATTGATCAGTCACTCTGAATAGTTCTGACCCAACTTTACTACATGAATTAATTCAAAAAATATATTGCAAATTAGGATTTGAGATAGATACCAAATGAAAACCAATAAGAAGGGAAACGTACAGTAAAAATTTCATGATTTTAGGATGTTCAAACAGTGTTGCATGAATTTTTGAAAATCAGGTTTTCAATCTAACTAAACACCCCAATCAAGGCTTGATGTTTAATTTATATGAATTAACACTTGCAAACCCAGATCAGATTTTAAATCACTCCACAGGATAATATCACTATTAGAATGATTTGAAATTTGATCGTTGATTCCTATTTCAATTTGGATTCCAAGGAGTATTTTTTTTGAAATTTTTACTATTTCAAACAATTTATTACGAATTTTTAGGTGTCAGGGGTCAAACAGGCCAAATGGACCCCAGAGAGTAATTCAGTTTGAAATAGTATCAAAAGAAATCCAAAATTTTTTGAAAATTTTAGGAGAAAACTAGGTTTCAGTGGCTTTCCAACCTGCAAATTTCAAAACAATTTGATTTATATAGAGGTCAAAATTAATGTTTAAATTTACATAAAATCAATGTACAGATAGTTTTGACCCTCTTCCACTGTACAAATTTTTGAAATTCGTATAGGGCGAATTTTTCCTAACAAAAGATAGCATTGGAAAGCTGGTTTGAAACCCTAATATCAAACTGAATCCCAAGATTTTTGGATTCCTAATTTGGCAACAATTAATTTTTGATAATCGCAAATATGTGCTGGCCGAATTTCCAAATCTGGATTTGGTGTGTTTTAAATAGTTTTCAAGTCAAAACACACACCAAAGATGGATTTAAAAATTTTTTTTTTGTAAATTCAAATATGAAAAATTGAATTTGAATTTTATTTTTTTTTTCTTTTTTTTCAAAAAGAAAACTAACTAACTAACCTAACTTAGATCCTATCCTTTCTAAGAAATAATGATTTGTTCTTTTTAGAAATCTAAAACCTAAGGAAACAATGCAATAGGATCTAAGGATTACTTGTGGTCTTCACCACGGATTGGAGTGTGCACAGATCCTCTTCGTTCTTGACCTACAAAAAACAAAAATGTTAAGCAAATGCAAATCCAAATCTAAAACTCGCCCGTTGCCTCCTTAGCGACGACGTCATTTGATAAGTGCTTTTGGTGCATGATTTGAAATACGTCATCGAATTCGTAGTATAGTTGTGCTAAATTTTTGATCAAAAATATTTATTTCTTTAATGAAAGTCGCATAGATTTTCTCTTTTATAACTTGAGTCTTAGTCGTTTGTCTTTGGGAGGTGTGAAAACGTGTTTGTTAAGATTTGCGATTCATTTATTATCAACCTAGATCTAACCTAATATATATATTGTTTGGTCTTTTTGTTTTTGCATTTTTTTTTATGCTTTTCATTTTTGAAAAGGGAACACGAAACCTAGATCTAAATATGCTAGCGAAAACCTAATCTTAACCTAACTAATGGGCATGTATTCACAATGATAAATAAAAGCATATCACTAATTATTCAAAGAGAAACTAATCATGCATTAACTAATTATATGAAGTTACAAAAATACATAAAAATAAACTAGAACCAAGCAAAGGCAAGAATCAACCAAGAGAGGCTATGAAGAAGCCTTCTTGGTCGTCTAAGAAGAGAAAAAGAGGGAGGGCGTGGGCTTTTCTTCCAAGGAGAGAGAAGAGGGCATGCCCTTGAAGAAGAAGAGGATAAGAGGGTCATGAACCCTTTCTCTTCTAGCTGTCCTTGATGTTGAGAGTGGGAGAAGGTAGACGGCCTTCTTCTTCTTGCTTGCAATCACCCATGGAGGAGCTTTGGAGGAGGAGAAGCACCATGAAGCTTCTTCTCGCCATCCATGGAGGAGAGTGGACGGCCTTTGGAGGGTCAAAGGAAGGGTGTTGGTGGTCGCAAGTTGAAGGTGGAAGGGCCTAGAATGATGTGTGACACACCTTTTGGTTGGGCTTATATGGGAAGTGGCTTCTTTTAGTCTCCACTTTTGGTGGCTCCCAAAATAGGTAGTCGCCACTTGTTTAGGATCTAGGTTTGGTAAGGGTTGATACCTAGGTTGTAGGGCTTTCCTAGAATAGGTGTGCATGGCGTTTATTTTGCTAAGGTAAGCGGCAACTAGTGGGTGGATAGATTAGGAAGGTGTGTGTGTGTGTAATTTTTGTAGAGTAAGGTGTGTTGGTTTGGTTGGATTAGGTTGGGTCAACCTAGATTAGGCGAGCATGGACCTAATTAGGCTTAGGTGAGTCTAATTGGAGAGGAGTGAACCTAATTGGGTCTAGGTCGAGTCTAATTAGGTTCTTCTGAGCCTAATTAGACTTGTTTGGGTAGGTAGGATCCAATTAGATTCTAGGTGGATCTAATTGAGTTTAGGTGCATCCAAGCAACTGTAGATGCACCCAATTAGGTATGAGCTAGTTCAATTGGGTTAGGAATGGGATAACTAAGGGTATGGATAGTGGGATAGGCTTAGGAGGTCTCTAATTAGGTTTCCTAGGATGTTTGGTGGGGTTTCTAGGTCAAAAGAGGCAAGCTCGGGCTTCTAGCACCAAAAATAGGAACCATAGAAGACCTCCAAACATCTAGACAAGTGATCAGGCATCTTATACTCTAAAATTGGACATCTAAAAATTAGGTTGGGCGTCTAATTCTGTGTCAACGCAAGTTTTGGCTTCCTGGATTAAGTTTCTACAGAAATCAGATGTCCAGCCAAATATTTGGACATCCAGAAATGTGCTAGAGAGTGGGTTTTTGGTTTTCTAAGGTAGGTTTTGGTTCCTAAGTGTTTGGGAGAGGGATAAGGTAGATAAGAACATGGATAGTGCTATCAATGTTTTGGGTTCTAAGGCAAAGATGTTTTAATGGAAGTGGTTTTGGTTTTAGGAAGGCTGTCCTAGGCTTTCTAAGGGTAGGGATAAGGTGATGTAAACACATTTATTGAGGGTAAAATGCCTATTCATGCATGTTCCTAGGCTTAGATTTGCATTTCATGTTATAAATATTACATAGCATGCATCATTCTGCATTTAAAGTAGTTGTATATAATTCAGGTTAATTGCATCCTTTTTGTGGTTAGGAGAGAAGCATATTTATTTCAGAGCCTCGGATTGATGATCTGACCATACGAATTTGATCAAGACGACGATCGGAGTCCAACGCCTCTGAAATTGCCTCGATCGGAGTCCCCTAGCACCATATGTAGTTTGAGGAAGATCAACGGCCAAGGGATTAGGAGACATGATTTGGAGCTTCAAATGATAAATCCGACCGCGCGGATGGATTCAGGTCGACAATCGTAGCCTAACGGCATGAAAATCGACTCAATTCGACCTCTATAGCAGCCCCTACAACAAGAAGAAGATGGACGACCCAGATTGCACCACGTGGCGCAGCCCAGGTCGCCAGCGCAAGCACGCAGCACCGCATGTGCACAGGCGCACATGCACGCGGTAAGGCAGGAGCACAGCGCCATCTATGTGTGAGTTGGACCTACATGATGCCTCTAATTCTTCGCGTGCCAGCAAAGCCAACTTTGGGCATGAGCAGGCATGAGCAAGCATGATCTGCCTACAGAGACGCTTCCAGCGATGGCTTTGATGTCACTAATGGTCCCATACCTATTTTTGCCTTTTCTCCTCCACTGTAAAAGGACCTACACCCCTCCCTTCCAAGCCATCTCTACCTATTGTACTCCCAAGCTCTAGCAAGCCTACCAACGCTCCATTAGAGCTTGTTCTCAAGCTCTCAAGGCTCCTATTAGTGTAGCAAACCTCTGCCCCACCAAATATTCCTCCAACTTCCCATCCCCCTTCATAGGTCGCCTTGGAGCCGTCCTCCTACCTCCATTCCGGTAGCAGATCACCTTCGTCTTCTCACCTCAATTCCGAAGCCACGCCGAAGCTTTCCTCAACCTGACGTCCTCCTGCATCTCACCTTCGCCGTCCTGCTCCTCACCTCCTTCATCCGAGCTTCCGCCAGGCGACGTCATCTCGCCGAACAGCCGATTCGGGAGATTTCCTTTCACCCCCTCTCTTTTTATGCTTTCATGGTTTATTGTAATTGACATTAGAAGTAATATATATTAGATTTGTTCCACATCTCTATCTCGTGATTCATTTGCTTGTCTTTTATTTCAAAAACACAAAAAAATAACAAAATCGTAAAATACCAAAAAGAAACTAATCGAATTGCGATTTTCACGTAAAGTAAACGTCGCCTCCCTGTGTTCGACTCGGGACTCCCTTGGAGTTTCGGTATAAATTTTATTTGATCGACGTGTTTTGCAACTACGACGACGGGTTACTTGTAACCTCGATTTCTAACATGCGAAACACGCCCGACCATTTTGGCGCCGTTGCTAGGGAGGCAATGGAATTTACTTTATTGTTTATTGCGTTTCTTTGCATTTACATAGCACTAACCCTACTTGTCTTTGATCTTCTGTCTTGCTGGTACCCTAGCATGGAGGTCCAGGTGCGGTAGACCGGAGTAAAATGCGGGTAGAGTGTTTTGTAAGTGTCCCCCACACCACCCTCACCTTAGTTTTCATTCCATAACCTAATAACTCAAACCCAAATCAACTTAGGTGCTTTTTATAAACCTTAGGATAGATTTGGTTGTTTGTTTGCCACCTCCACTCACCTCGCCATCCACATAAATAAAAAAAAAAGTGTTATCTGATTGTGGGATTTTCTGAAAGCTACACACTTAACACCCACAACTTCTTATCCTAAGGAGCACAATCACTTTGATTCTACCACTTAACTGGGATCTGACCTGTGGACCCGGTACACTTCAACTAAATACACATAAGTGAGTGAAAATCTGAATAGGTCAAACATTTCTGTGTGCCTTAACTAAGTGGTACAATAGGTCAGTTGATTGAGCTGTTTGGGCCGCACCACTCAATCTAAAACTGATTCATTAAGTAGCTTGTCACTTAGGGTTGATTTTTAGGACTAAACCAGGCACTCGACATTTTATTTCTGATTTTTAAAGGAATATATCTACACCAGTGCTTTCAAAACTTGGAGTGTTCTATTGATCCTTGATTGAATATACCTAAAGATTAAATCCTAGAAGCTACTAAACAAGGTTGAACCCTAAAAGACACATCATCAAATAACCTTGTTTGAAAACCCTGGTTGTGCACGCACATACATATTAACTGATCATCAAGGGTTCAACCCATCTAAAGGGCCCATCACATTCTTGAAGCATCATTGTCCTAAGCCTAACTAAAATTGATTAGACGTTGACCCTAAGGGCTGGTTCGCTCGTCGGGATCCAGATTGAGATTGTTCACGATTAACCTACTTATACTAGTCAATCTAATGTCTAGCTAGGGGAGTAGTGTCAAACGACCGCAGCTGGGGGTACACTAGGAACCGGAGGTGCAAGCCAAAGGAAGAACCTTCCCCCAGTCCCTCCTTCTAACTGGTTGGATTGCCTGGACATAAGTAAAGTAAATCGTCTATAATCTTAGGATGAATTCTGAGAGTTTGTAGACCTTTAGGCTACCCAAACTAAGGATAGGCTTGTATTTTTGTATTGCAGGGCTCCTTTCTCTTCTGATTTTCCTCCTTACTTCACCATGTACACTTCCACATCCTACACACATTTCACATCCTATCCTCCTACCACCACTTATCCCCAAGATGATTACTATCCCGACTTGACTTGTAATTACCCATCCACTAGCTGGGATGACTTTGATTGGGGATATGAATCCTGACCTCAGTGTCCAAGGCCTAACCCTGGACAACAAGACTATGATTATTATCCTTCCCAGAGCTATAATGATTATGGATCTCCATCCTTTGATGACCAAACCAACCCGATCTATAATAAGGAAGGATGTCATGATTATAACACCTACCCTCCCCAGTATTCCACTGAATCTAGGTCGCCATCATCCTTTGAACAACCTAGAACGACCTACTTTCAGGGTGGGACCCGAGAACCTCGACTTCTTGACTCCCCTAGATTCAACCCAAACCCACCCAAACCTGAATCGAACTAGTCGGTTCGGTTGAACCAGATCCAAGATAGAGTGTTGGCTAATTTGAGGAACGCCATACAATCTTTAGAAGCCCAGCCAACACCATGCACTGAAGTACTGGAGCCTATGATCAAAATGATTGGTGAACTTAATAGTTCTCTATTGGATTTGCTCCAAAGTGTTAGGGATAGGGACCTGGGTGAGTTTCTTTTGGGAAATTATCGAGGTTGTGGATGAAATTTGTGGTTGCACTAGTTAAATCTTGGGATGATTCTCAAGATGAACCCTCTTCAGGAGAGCCAATGTCTGAACCCGCTCAGGCGCCTGTCGGGGGGGATACATATTCGAAGATTGGAGATGACCAGATTGGTCTAGAGCAACCCTTTGAGGATGAACCGATTAATTCATCTGAGATCCCCAAGTCAGGAAATGAAGAAAATGTCTCCTTGGATGTTGAAATGACTTGTGATGTTGAGACATATACAAATGAGGATCATGAATTCTTTGATTTTGAGGGTGAGGAATCTCTTAGTGAAGTCTCACGTAAGCTTGAGGAGAATGATTTTAGTGAGACATATGGGTTTGAGGAGTATGATGATCAATTTGGTAGCCCAACTACTTATGATTCTGATTCGGTTGGGGCTAACTTGGAGGATCCGATAGCCGTCGACTCAATTAGTCTATTCCTCAACCACACCCCGAAGAGTTGAATGAACATACTTTTGAGATCATTGTGTCCAAGTCAATCCTGATTTAGCCACAATTGTTGGACTTGGGTACTTTAGATGGGGTGTACAATGATCTGGAGGTCCCGGAAACCTTGATTTCAAAGGATAGGAAGTTGGAAATAAAAATTTAGGAGGTTAATTTTGAGGGGAAAACAAGTTTGGATATAAGGGTACCTATTGACCTGAAACCACCTATCTTCTATACGGACCCTGATGATATCTTTCACGTGCGACCCAAGCCTGGAATAACTGATTATTTTTCTGAGCTAGATGTTAAGTGGACAACCACACCTATTGAACCATCTTTACCCCTTGTCCGACACTTTGGTCTTGGGTTGCACACCACTAAACTGCAAGCCCAGCCTCGCAAACACAACAACCTTCGGTTCTGGGTGATTTTCATCTAGAACCTGAGAACCACTCAACCCTGGGGCATAGATCTGCACCATAATCTTGTCCACATTTGTGGACATCTTCTGCAGATGGGTTTCAGGATCAACCTTTTTATTTTGATTCTGACTCGCACTTGTGAATTCTCAATTTCTTCTTTGTATGTATGTTATGCCTAGCTGAAGGCATTAAACTTAGCGTGTGTGTATACACTCTTCTCTTTGCGGAGCTGACCGGATTCCTCATGATGTTCAGGTGATATTATGTTTACTATGCCCTTTTCATGTCTTTATTTCTACAATGAGGACATTGCTTCATTTAGGCATGGGGGGGTGGATAATCGATTCCTTAAATCATTATGTTAACTCCGTAGAATTTCTTTTAGTTTCTCATAAAATTAAAAAAAAATTTGAATATTTGAAAAAGGATAAAAAAAAGAAAGAAATTAGGAAAAGAGAACTTAGGCATTTGGAAGTTTTTGACTTTAGGAAATGATACGAGAGGACCTAAACGCTTAGTCTTTTCAAGTCTTCGGGCTTAATTAGGCCGGGTGTCCACTTGAATGTGGACTTAGTCTCGAGTCCTCGCGAATTAAAATTCATTTTAATTTGGTAAATAATTTGGGATGATAAGTATGCGACTTATCAACCTGCCCTCTGATTTAGGGGGACTTTAAGCCTAAGCATCTACACACATTTTTTGCACTGACTCACTTTCTGGCGATTTTTACAGAAATTGGGTAGCTAATGGATCGACTTGGGTGGTATGGTTGACAAGTTGTTGGTGGTAACAGCTCATCGGCCGGTTGTCCAGAGCCCAACCACAAGACTATTTTCGTTGTACTGCCTTTAGGTAAATCTTAGATCAAAGAAGCCACCTACTTAGAAAAAAAAAAAGAGAAACACTCAAAAAGAAAAGAAAAAAATAGAAAAAGTAGAAAATAAAAAATAAAAAAATAAAAATAAAATCACACTTCACCGTACGAGTATGGCTGGCAAGTTGTTGGTGGTAACAGCTCATCGGCTGGTTGTCCAGAATCCAACTCATAAAAGAAATGCACAATAATTCCCAAAACACTTATGGAAGAAGCAGGGAAGTAGAATAAACTGGGGAGATATACACTGGGTTCACTCTTGTGTTGACCCCATAAATAAAAGTGGAGAGAAAGCTACCAATCGTAAAGATAAATCTTTAGGTAAGGTCACCTAGGGTCGTAGAAACCTGAAGTCCATCTTAACGGCTATTTTGTGAGTCTATCACTTTTTCACAAAGATGCTTAGTACTTAGAGTCCTTTTCGAGTCTTGGGCAGGTTGGGTAGCCGTAAAAAGTTATCCCGGAACTCTCAAACTCCAAAAGTACAAAAAAATTAGAAAAGAAGAAAAATAATAAAAAAAAAGTATCTTCCCTTTTCAAATAGGGTGAGGACTTAAGCGGTCTGCATTCTGGCAGGCACTCGGGTACTGTTGAGTTTTCATAGTTTAGGACCTTAGTTGAAATTTTCTATTGTTAATGAACGACTTAGGTTTAAGCGATCTAATTCTAATTCTACTTTTATGCATAGCATATAGTTTAATTTTGTTAGGGACTAGCAAAAGATAGGCATGTGGGTATGATGTAAACACATTTATTGAGGGTAAAATGCCTATTCATGCATGTTTCTAGGCTTAGATTTGCATTTTATGTTATAAATATTGCATAGCATGCATCATTCTGCATTTAAAGTAGTTGTATATAATTTAGGTTAATTGCAACATTTTTGTAGTTAGGAGAGAAGGATATTTATTTTGGAGCCTCGGATTGACGATCCGATCGTACGGATCTGATCAAGACGATGATCGGAGTCCAACGCCTCTGAAATCCCCACAATCAGAGTCCCGTAGCACCATATGCAATCCGAGGAAGATCAACGGCCAAGGGACTAGGAGACATGATTCAGAGCTTCAAATGATAAATCCAACCATGTGGATGGATTCGAATCGACGATCGCAGCCTAACGACATGAAAATCGACTCAATTTGACCTCTGTAGCAGCCCCTACAATAAGAAGAAGATGGACGGCCTAGACTGCACCACGTGGTGCAGCCCAGGCCGCCAGTGCATGCACGTAGCACCATACGCGCGCAGCAGCGCGAGTGCGTGTGTTCGCGCAGGCACGCATGCGCATAGCGCAGCGTCAACGCGTGGGGCAAGGCAGGAGCGCAGTGATGAGAACCTCATCATGAGCCATAACTAGCTCATTTTGACCCAATACAAAGGATAGAAGCTCCTACATATCTCAAGGAAAGGCTTAACTCAGAGAATTCTGAGTTTGAACAGAAAACCTGTCATAAGGGGTAAAAGTGCAATTTTACCAGTATAAACTGCATACAGGGTAATTCATGGCCCAAACACAGGTCAAAACAGCTTAATAAGAATAAAAGTGGGATGAGATGATCTAGCAAGGGCTACAGCACTTCCAAGGAACCAAATGATAATCTGTAACCCTAAAACAACCCACTTCAATTCACAAGGTTCGAGGAAAAGTAAAAATAGAATAAACCCTCTAAAATTCATAGAAAAATAATCTCTAGGGTTTAGAACCTTCAATTTGGCCTTTAGAACCCATTTTGACCTACATTGAGAACCATGCCCAATTAATAACTTAATTTGGGTTTTTGCGCAAATTGACCGGTCAAACAAGGTTTAATATGAAAATGAAATTCACCATCAGATTCCTTAGGTCCTAATTAGTCATGTATAAAAACTTGAGCCTAAGTAGAAACCTCCTTGACCGACTTCACACTTTGGTCCTCATATATTTACTCTTTGGCCCTCAACTTTTGAACCCTCGCATTTTGGCCCCTAACTCTCCTTCGTTCTTTGCAATCAGATCCCTCCTGCAAAACCCTGCCAGCAAGCGCCGCGCAGGGTGAGGTGGGGGACCTGGCAAGTAAACCGGGGGTGCCCTGCGTCGTCAGCCGTCGCAGGAGCACCCCCCTGGTCATTGTAGCCCACCATACCGGCCGTGCGAACGCACGGACGGTATGGGTTCATGTTCCGACCATTCTCCGGCGAGGGAGACACGTCGTCTCCCTCCGCCTTCCTCCCTGTTTCATCCCTATAAATACCCCCCGCTGCTCCACCGACCAGGGCAGCCTGGATCTGACGGAGAAAATCCCCAACTTTCTTCTCTTCTTCCTCCGGCAGACGCTCACCAGCTCCGGCGGCTTCCTCCCCCTCCACCTCTTCGCTCTGCCGCAATACCAGCAGCAGAGACTTCCTCCCCTGCTCTTCCCGCGCCACGCCGCACCCAGCTGGCGCCTCTCCGGCTCTCTGCTCGCCGCCGCCCCTTTCCCTGAGCATCGTCTTCTCCGGCGACAGTCGATACGACTGTCGCCCTGTTCCTCCCCCTTCGTCCCTGCAAGTAAGCTAGAGCTACTCCCCTTCTCCTCCTCTTTCTTTCCCCGCTTTCAATTTATTCAATTAAGCCCTCTACCGACCCTGACCACCTTCACCCCCTTCGCCTCAGACCACCCTCCGGCGAGCCGTTCCCATCACCTCAGCAACCCACACGGCTCGCCGACCCTCACCGCACCTCCGCCTCATCACACTGAGCATCCCCCACCCCTCCACTGCCACTCCACACCTCCGTAACACTCCCCCGAACAAACCCATTCCTCCGGTTGCAGTCCGACCCAGGGCTGCCACCAGACACCTCCTTGCGGCCTGCCGCGCAGCTCCTCACCTTCGCCGTGCCACGGCGAAGGTTCCCCAGTGGTTTGATTAGGCCGCGAGGCCATATTCGTGTCCGACAGGTTTTGAGGTCCGACCGCCATTGACGCACATTAAAGCAGCTTCTCCCGCGCTCCAGGCTTGAGGACGCCAGGTCTCCAGCTGCTGCGGAGTACGGGGCGTCGTGCGAAGGCAGCCAGCCAGCAACTTATGCAGATAGAAGCCGCAGCTGCAGAAGCCAAGCCGCGGTCTCCCAGCAGGCGCACGCGAGGAACGGTCTGCGTTTAGTCCCACATCGGTGAGCCTCACACACGTTCCACTGTTTAAATTGATTTCGTGCACTAGCCTCATTGCCTCAGTACACGGGGTGAGGTCCCCTTACACCCGCCCGG
Organism: Thalassia testudinum; assembly: GCA_037157565.1. Taxonomy (NCBI): domain Eukaryota; kingdom Viridiplantae; phylum Streptophyta; class Magnoliopsida; order Alismatales; family Hydrocharitaceae; genus Thalassia; species Thalassia testudinum. The sequence continues at coordinate 16,070,302 of JAZHRO010000046.1, read as the reverse complement.
TTACCCGGTCTCGTCCGCGCTCACGCCTCGCGGACCTGACCCGACCCGACTTAGACTGACTGCACTCCTCGCCCACCACGCACGCCGGTGGGCCTGGACCCGGGCCTGACCCGAACCCGATTACCCGGTAGCTCTGGGAGAGCTTTCCCAAGAGTGGTTTCAGGGAGAAAGAGAGACGCGGGGGGGGAGGGTAGAGTAGGTTTTGCCTCTTGACGAAACACTCTGAAGTGTGCAGGCCAAAGAAGAAGAAGAAGACCCGCGGAAGAAGAAGTGCAGGCGAAGAAGAAGGAGCTGCACTGTAGCAAATGCATAGTTAAGTCGTCGAAGCACCGGGTCAGACGACGGAAAGTCAGCAGCCAGAGCAGGAAAGAAGGCAGGCTGAAGAAGAAGGAAGAGCAACGGCCAAAGCAGAAGAAGAAGAAAGGAAGACTTAGTAGCTGAAGGTAGAAGCTCTGCAGCCAAGGAAGAAGAAGAAGGAGATCTGAAGAAAGAAAGGAAGAAGAAACATTCACAGAAGAGACTGCAGAAAAAGAAGAAGAGAGGCCAAGACAGAAACCAAGGAAGAAGAAGAAGAAGATCTGAAGAAAGAGAAAGAAAGAAAAACATCACAACAAATTCTTTCCCTCTCTCTTTATTTTGTAAAAGAAACATGTATATCTCTAGAATACGACTTGCTCCCTGAGTTCGACCTCGGGAACTATTTCATTGTCCGAGTAAAAAAAATTTATATTTGAAATGTTGGTAATAACCGGCTTTACTACAACGTTATAACAAAACCCTCAAACCCGGTAATTGCGACGTTTCACGCAGCGCTAGCTATGTGTGAGCTAGACCTACAGCGACGCATGAGATAGATTTACAGCGATGCTTATAGCCATTGCTAATTCTTCACGTGTTAGCAAAGCAAACTTTGGGCATGAGTGGGCACGAGCGAGCATGAGCTGCCTACAGCGACGTTTCCAGCGACGGCGTGGATGTCACTAATGGTCCCGTACCTATCCTTGCCTCTTCTCCACTATAAAAGGGCCTACACCCCCTCCCTTTTAAGCCATCTCTACCTACTCTACTCCCACCTACTCCCAAGCTCTAGCAAGCCTACCAACGCTCCATTAGAGCTTGTTCTCAAGCTCCCAAGGCTCTTATTAGTGTAGCAAACCTCTGCCTCACCAAATATTCCTTCAACTTCCAATCCCCCTTCATAGGTCACGTTGGAGCCGTCCTCCCACCACCAGTTCGGTAGCAGATCAGTTCCATCTTCTCACCTCCATTCCGGAGCCACGCCAAAGCTTTCCTCAACCCGACGTCCTTCTGCATCTCACCTTCGTCGTCTCGCTCCTCACCTCCTTCGTTCGAGCTTTTGCTAGGCACTGTCATCTCGCCGAACAGCTGATTCGGGAGATTTCCTCTCACCCCCCTCTCTTTTTATGCTTTCATAGTTTATTGTAATTGACATTAGAAGTAATATATATCAGATTTGTTCCACATCTCTATCTCGTGATTCATTTGCTTGTCTTTTATTTCAAAAACACAAAAAAATAACAAAACCCTGAAATACCAAAAAGAAATGAATCGAAGCACGGTTTTCACGTAAAGTAAACGTCGTCTCCCTGTGTTCGACCCAGGACTCCCTTGGAGTTTCGGTATAAATTTTATCTGATCGACGTGTTTTGCAACTACGACGACGGGTTACTTGTAATCTCGATTTCTAACACACGAAACATGCTCGACCATAAGGCTATCCTCCTCACTCCTCTTGTCTGGATTAGTCTTTTCTCTTTATTGCCTTATTCCACTCTATCTCACATCTTGGATCACTTTTGTACCTACAAATAATAACAAAAACATTAAATAGCAAGATATCTCATCTTATTCTATATAAAATGATGCAACACATGATATACATGATATGAATGTAATATTTACAAATTAAGCTTGGTTCTAACATTATTTAGGTTGATTAGGACCTATCATTGATGCACAATCAATGATCTAGAGGAGGCTACGATCCTCCGAGCAAAGGCCCATGAAGAATGACGATGGATCCACCATTGGATTGGTAAGGAAGGGGATCAACAACACTTGTAGCTCGTGTTCTTCATGGGCTACAGTGTCCTCGCAAAGCATTAGGTGTTTGGGTCTTTTGCACTTAAACCCTCAAAGGTGAAACGGTGTAAGAATTGTAGAAGAAGCCCATAAGTGGAAAAAATGATTTCCAAATGGTCCTTGAAGGTTATCAAGTGAGTCCTTGCAACCTTTATGCTTAAAGACATGTGACTGAATAAGGACCTAAATGTAATGTGATGATTTCAAGGTCCTAATGATGTCTAAATGGTATGAGGTTTTTATTGGAGCTTAATTGAACATTTAAGAAGTTAATTCAATGCTTGATTTGTACCTTTAAACTCAAACATGTGTTCAATTGGCAATTGGATCATCAATTTACATTTGTGAATAGAGTATCCCATAAATTGACCTAATTACACATGTTTAACACCAATTTGATGTTTTAGGTCATTTCCTTAAATTCCACACTTAACCCATTTATTATGTTAATAAGATAGTGTTTAACCTAGTTTCTTTCTTACCTTGAGCATTTTAACTATGACGAGCTATACCTCATCAGATTACGCGATGAAGGTGCCTTTAATGCTAAGCAGTGGGGCCTTGAGTGATTTTGGGTGGTTGGGATGGCGCCACATCTGAGCCATCCATCTTCTTTTCTTTACAGGGGATGCCACAGATGTCAAATTGGGTTGATTTTCACGTCGCTGGGCTGCGATCGTCAATTCGGATGCACCCGTGTGGCTATAGTTGTCGTTCGAAACTCTGAATTGCATCATGTTGCCCCTTGGCCGTTAATCTTCCTCGAACTACATATGGTGCTACAGGACTTCGATCAAGGAGATTTCGGAGGTGTTAGACTCCGATCGTCATCCTAATCAGATCTGTATGGTTGGATCATCAATCCAAGGACCTGAAATAAATCTCCTTCTCTCCTGACCACAAAAAAAGGTGAATTAACCTATAATTTATACAATCTATCGTAAATGCAGAATAATGCATGCTATGCAATATTTATAATGTCAAATGCAATGTTAAGCTTAGGAACTCACATAAATAGACATTTTATCTTAATAAATGTGTATTTAGTAGCTGCCATTTCGACACCTCATGGTGTGGACACTTCCACAATCTATCCTGGAATCACTCCCAGGCCCCATGAAATAGTTCCCCCAGTTGCTGGGCAAAAGTAGTAATTGCCCATCGCAGAGCATTGGTTTGTCCAATTGGAAAGAATTTCTTCAGGAAGGTCGATTTCAATTCTATCCAAGTAGCAATAGATCTTCTAATGGTACGATACCAATGTGCAGCCTTATCCCTCTGTGAGTAAGGGAAAAGCCTCATGAGCATTTGTTCCCCATCTACATTCCATGATTTAGTGGTCTGTGGTAAGATCCTCGAAATGTTGGAATGGATCTTTGATGTAGACACATCTATCATCTATTTCCCTTGAGTGAGTAGGGATTCAAATTTGCGCGAGCAGATTAAATCCATGAGAAGAGGCACGCAGGCGAAATTCGTCCGTAGGATCGTGATCAAACTGCTTTGGAGGCAACGACGTAGTGACGTGGATGGGTGAATATGCACATGTGCGTGATGTCACCTCGATGGACTCATGATTAAACGCATGTCTTCTTTGCAGTGAAAATCAAGGAGACTTTAAGTCATCCGATCACACGATCAGATGACTGATCTTGATCCACATTGTGCAGCACTTGGTTGCACGCGAATGGCTGAAGACGATGAGTGGCGTGACTTGGCGTGATAAGAGGCACCTGATCGGCAATGAGCGGCTCACATTAAGGTGCACCTTCAATGACGTGTGCCTACATTGACACTCATAAACATCACTAAAGGCAATGTATTTAATTCTAAAGATGTGAAGTCCCTCTTTTGCCCCCATCTCCTGAACTATAAAATGGACCCTATGCCCAACATTCTCATCATCCTTTTTCTTCTTTTCTCACCCTCTCTAAAGCTCTAAGGAGCTAGTCCTAAATCAGGGATGCTCCTCTAGAGTAAAAAAATTAAAATTTTTTCCATCTTCTTGTTGTGCCGAGCTGGATAGGAGTTTTTAAGTCATTTCGTTGTAGCAAAGCCTCCTAAATAGCTCGATCAACAAATAAAATTTATAAACTCAAAATCTAAATTGAAGTTCGAGGTCGAACACAGGGAGCAAATATGAAATTCACGCACTAATCTTTAATTGCATATAAATGAGCACCATAATTGAAGCATAAAAGAGATATTCAATGAATAATAACATGCCACATTATTTATTCAATGAAATTCAATGTATTTAGATATTGCATGGAACAAAAAGAAAAGAAAATAAAAAATAATGGTGATTTGGATCACCACTAATCATCTTAATTAAGCATGCATGCAATATTTCAATTCAACCTTAACCATATTACTTAAATAATGCAATAGTATCTCAAATAAACTCAAACAAGATGTCGAGCATTTATCATCAGATGACTTAAATGCGGCCCTGCTACAGTGCTCTTCAAAGCCCTTTTCTTTTGCTTCTTCTCTTCTTCTGCTTTCCTTCTTTTTTCTTTCACGAGCCCTCTCTTTCTTCTTTAAGCCTTTCCTTTTTTTATAGTACAGGAGACCAAGTTCCTTAGTGACGAAGTGTTGGCCTCACACACAAGCCCAAGAGAGCAAAGCCCTCCCCCGCTCTCTCACAATTTCCTCCTCTTCCTCAGATCACCGAGTAGCTAATCGGGTAATAGGGGATCCAGGTTAAGCAGTATCGGGTCCAAATTTTCAGGCATGGGGTCGCAGACGAGGAGTGTAAGGTTGTGTGTATGGGGACTCGACCCCCTGTGCTTGGGCGAATAGCCGAAAGCACAAAAATAATATATGCCCACTCAAGTGCTCTTCCGCACCCGATGTGGGACTAAACGTCTCACTCCTTTCTTCACATGCGTAGCTGTGGAGCCTTCTTCAATTGGAGTTGAATTCGCAGGCGAGGCCTCTAATTGAGGACCTGTGAAGGGTCCTGGTGGGTGTCCGCATGGCCTGGGGTGGATTGGATGAAGAACATAGCTGCGACTCGATGAACATGGCCGGAGAAGATGACACGGCGATGGAGCTTCGGTAGGGGACTTGAAATACAAAATATGGGCTACAAGCCCTTGTTAAAATGTTCAAGAGGATCGTCATAGGGCGTGGAAGGTGATGGCTGCATCCGTGGGGTGTTTCGTGCATGGATGAGGGCAGACGGTGACGGAGAAGGTGGTAGGTGATGGGTGTGTGCGGGGGGTCGCATGAGTGGATTAAATGGTGAATAAGGATGGGGGTTTGGTTCGGGTGGATGAGGCGAAGGTGTAGGTAGTGTTGGTGAGGCATGTGGTACGGTGGAGCGATGGGGAAGCCTCGCCAGAGGTGCGGCTAGAGATGGAGACGATGATGGCATGTGGTGGTGGCGTGGGTTGAATCAAGGGATAAGGAGAGGGAAAATAATGTAGGGGGAAAGGGAAACATACGTATGGTAACCTAGTTGGACGAAAGGGGAGGATTCCCACGTTGGTGTGATGGTCGGACGTGGGGAAGATGAATTCTCCGGTGGGTGAAGCGGCGACGATGAGGGGAGGTAAGCGGCGCTCGTAGGTATTGCGATGCGTGGAGGAGTTTGAGGAAGATGGTTCTGCCACCTATTCTTTGTGGCGGACGACGAAGAGGTTAGATTAGGAGGGTCGTCGCAACTCGTGGAGAATCTAGCTGGAGTGAAGGGAAGAAGGGGGGAATCTAGCCAAAACCAAGCTAAGGATATAAGGTTTGCATCAGGGGGTCATTTATAGGCCTTAGGGAGGCAATCCAAGCTTGGAAGCTTGAAGCTTTCACACAAAAGGAAACCCTTGTGTTCAAATTGTTTGCATTAGGTTTTGGGTAAGAATCAAAGCCTAAGATGCAGCTCAGATTGAAGATGATCTCTTCAGGAGTTTTCCTTCCAATTTTGGAAGAGATTGAGCGTGAAATCAGGGAGAACTCCTTGATTTAAGGTCGGCTACAGGTGCGTTCACATGGCCATGGCAGCAGAAACTTGTTGGTGAAGAAGAAAATGAAGTTAGGGGGGTCCTTGTAATAGATTTCGAAAGCTAAGGGGTTATTTGAGAGAAGAAGGGTTAAACTGGATCAAAATGCAAACTAGGTCAAGATGATCTCTGATTGAGCCCAAATTTTGATAAAAACCTAATTTGGACCCAAAAAATCTAATGGTAAAGTTGGATTTTGGTTTTTACCAAGTTTAATTGGATAATTTGTGTAGAAATTGAAATTAGGGTAACTTTCCGTTTGAGACTCTATTTTAGGTCAAAATGGGTTCCAATGGTCAAATCAAAAATACTAAACCTTATGGAATATTTTTCTATGATTTTTAGAAGGTTTATATGAATTTTATCCTGACTAGATCCTCTGTTAATTAAGCAGGTCTGAAATTAGGGTTTCAAGTGTCCATTAATTCTCAAAATGCGTGAAAACCCATTTTTGTCTGTACGAACCCTCTTGTTAGTCATTAATGACCATTTGACCTTTAATTAACCCTTAGGAAAACCTGTGGTTACTCTGCATTTAGGATATGATGTTAAAACTGTAAATTTACCAATAATTTAATGCATTCTTCTCAGAAAGGATATGCAATTAATTGTGACTCTTTGGCGGTTATGTAGGAGCAGTTGTCAATTGATTCTGACTAATTAAAGCTAGTTATGGCTGATGATGATGTTATCATCACTTCTCTCCCCCTTCGTGGGACATCTCGTGGTTGTCTTCTCACTACCATTCAGGTAGTGGATCTTGCTATGACGCCGTCCTACTTCATCCTCTGTCCTCCTGCCCTGTTCTCCCTCATCTAGTATCTCACCACTCTCTTTCGAGTGCTCCATCAATGCGACTCATCCTCCAAGCGACCGTTGAGGAGGATATTCTCAACCCTATCTTTTTACTACTTTCTAGTGTAGTTTGATTTTCTTTAAGTAGTTGTAATAGACTCTAGAATATTTAAATGCAATAGTTGTTCATCTTCATTCTATTTTTCTCTTTCTTTGTATTATTCTATCATTTTTCTATTATTTATTCTTTAAGTAGAGTAGCTAATGTAGATTAATTTCAACCAGCTACTCTACTTTGTGACAATAATTCTAAATATGGTTTTTAATCAAACATTCGCCTTCCTATGTTTGATCTGGAACTTACTAGAGTTTCAGTAAAATTTATCAGATAACGGATTTTTACGCAACTACAATGATAGGTTTTTAACTCAAACATTTTGCGTCCGAAATCTCGTTCAACATTTTGGATCTTTTAAGCCAAGCCTATGAAAGTGTTTAATCAAACTCAAAACTTGGGGCTTGATCTCAACATCGCCAGTGATGTTCACAATGTCGGGATGATCCACATAATTTGAAGGATCATAAAAATCCTTCTTGGGTTGAGTGCCCTGACCATTCATTTGTTGGAACCATTCTTGCATCTGTTGCAATTAGTCCAACAACCTCTGAATCAACTCCTACTGGTTTGGAGGTGGGGGAGGAGGTTGTGGGTCAGCAATGGGATCAACTTGGCTAAAACTCAACCTACGCCTCTGCGAATGGTCTAAAGGTTCTTCCCATCGGGGATTCAGTGACCTCCTTCCGAGCATGCACTGAAAGGAAGCTGGAAGGATAGAAAAAGAAGCCCTACAACACAAGCAAACAACCTTGTCCTTAGGTAGGGTAGCCTAAAGACCTACAAACTCTCAGAACCCATCTTAAGATTAAAATTGATTTAGTCTACTCTTGTCTAGTCAATCCAACAAGCTAGAGGGAGGAATTTGGAGGAAGGTTTTTTCCTTGGCTTTCACCTCAGATTCCTTTAATACCCCCCAACTATTGTCATTTGATGATACTCCCCTAGCTAGATATATGATGAATCGGTAGGAGCAGATTAGTCGTAAATAATCTCATTCTGAGCCCTGATGAGCGAGTCCAATCCTTAAGGCCAATGTCTACTCAATTTTAATTATGCTTAGGTTTGTGCTGTGCTCGGGAATGTGGTGGGCCCTTTTAATGGGTTGTGCCCTTAAAAATTGGTTAATTTTTGTGTGCCTGCACAACCAGGGTTTTTAAACAAGGTTATTTGATGATATGTCTTTTAGGGTTTAACCTTATTTAGTAACTTTTAGGGTTTAATTCATAGGTATATTCAAATAGGGTTTCATAAGGCACACCAAGTTTTGAAATCAAGAATGTATATATATTCCTTTGAAGCACAAAAATAATGTGGAGTGCTTGATTTAATCCCTAAGAATTGATCCTACAGAGCAACAACTAGAAGAATTAATTTTAACTTAAGTGCTGTAGCCCAAATAGATTAATTAATTGGCCTTTTTGCATCATTGGTTAAGGCACACAAAATAATCCTAGTCACTGATGTGTGTAATTGGTTCTGGTGTATCGAGTCCACAGATCAAGTCCCCGGTTAGTGACTAAATCAGATAAGAGCGATGCGCCTTATATGTAGAAATTGTGGGTGTTACTGTGTGTAAATTTTAGATAAATCCCATAATCAAAGACGAAGAAATTTTTTTTGTATTTTTTTTTAATATATAGGGGTGGGTGAGATGAGTGGAGTGACAAACAAACAACCAATTCTATCCAAGGGTTTATAAAAGCACCTAGGCCAATTTGGGTTTGAGTTATTTAGGTGGCGAAATGAATCTAATTGGTGGGGTGAAGTGTGGGTGCACTTACAGATTTTTACCTACACTTTACTCTGATCTACGGCCTTTGGCCTACCTAGATCGGGTTCCTACAAGATAGTAAATCAAAGGAAAGATAGCTTAGAAAATACGTAAGTGCAAGAAGAAAGCGTAAAATCAAAGTCCGTTGCTACCCCGACAACGATGCTAAAATGATGAGTTGGAAATTTCATGAAGAAAATCGAAGTTCAAAAAACCTGCCATCATAGTTGGGAATAATCCGGCTATCTGCTAATTTTACTGAGATTGGATGCATCCCAGGTCGAACATGGAGAGGCAAACATTTGATTAAGAAAATCAACATTTGGTTTTTATATGTTTTTGGTGTTTTATGCTTTTATATATTTTTTGGTATTTTTGAAGGAAAAGATCCGGTCAGAACAACTATTCTACTTACGCAGTATTAAAGAGAGAGAAAGAGAGAGAGAGAGGGAACATTTATTTCATAAAAATAAATCAATGTTCATTACAACTACTTGTAGAAAATAAAACTATTTTAGAAAGAAATAAAAAGAAAGGAAGAGAGAGAATCCCCCTCGACGACTGCTTGGGAGACAACTCGCTCCCCTTGTGCCTAGATGGAGGTGAGAGGTTGGAGGAAGGACAAAGTCGGAGGAAGAGGGACGGGGTAGGATGGCATCGCAGCGGGGATCTGCTTCAAGAATGGGGGTGAGAGGATGGCCACGGGCGCTCTACGAATGTGGATACTGTAATGAAGCACCTCGAGCTTGGGACTAGCTTTAGAGTAGCTCTTGGAGCTTGAGAGAGGGTAAGGAGAGAGTAGGAAAGGATGAAAAGGAATGGGAGGGGTGGTAGGGCTTTATATAGGCCATGGGTAAATGATTTCCCACTTGCAATAGGAAATGTGCATGGGAGACGCACCGTGCGCACAATGTGCGAGCTCGCACTATCACCCTGCTGGTGCTTGCTAGAGTGCCGTGGACGATTTGATGCTTGATCTATAGTCGTGAGAACACGCCCAATCGCACTTTAAAGAGTAGCTGGTGTTGTGAAGAGAGAGTAAGGGCCATCTAATGCCCGATCTGCGGCTTTGAGTGTGTGCCAGATCGCACATGAGATCGCGCGTGTGGTGCGCTTCTCATCCGTGCTACATCGTGGTTGCACCTCCATCGCCTGATCGCGATCTGAGGGCTCATAGCACATCCCTCTCATGCGTTGTGGATAAGGAGACTATATAAGAGCTAGCATGTCTTCTTCTCAACTGTGCGATCCTCATCTCACAACTCAATTGCGCCCACTCTAATGTGCGTTGAGGATTTAGGGGGTGCACGGGGGCTCGAACCCGCACCCCTTGTTGGTTGGCTAAGTGCGTAACCATTGCACTTTGGGCGTGTTTGTGTCCAATGTTGATGGCAGTGGTTGTGCTTGTGTGGCCATGGGATCTTGATCGAACGATCATCCTCGTGCGGTGGAGTAGTATGATCAAGGCCATTGGATCTCAATTCAATGGCCTAGATCGTGCCTCGAGAGTCCTTTAGAGGTTGAGCGGTGACTTTTAGGGCAGCTTGGGCAGTCTAGATGGCACCACTTGGTGCTATCTGGGCCGTCCAACTTCCAATTCTTGTAAGGGGTGCCACAAATATCTGACTAGGTTGATCTTCACGACATTGGGCTTCGATTGTTGACCTAAACCCATTTGTATGATCAGATTTGTTGTCGAAGGTCCATATTTGCATCCTTCTCCCCCTTGTCCTTTGATCCTCTTTAGACTGCATATGATGCTATGGAGGTCCAATCAGGGCGATTTTAGAGGCGTTGGACTCCAATTGTCGCCCTGATTAGATTCGTATGGTTGGATCTTCAATCTGAGGCCAAGAAATGTGTCACCCTACTCCCTGGCCATTAAAATAAGAAAATTAATGTACAAAGAATATAATCTATTCTAAATGCTTGATAGTACATGTTATGCAATATTTATAATGCTGAATGCTTCTATGAACCCAAGAACACACATGCATAGGCATTTTAAGCTAGATAAATGTGTCTACGTCAATGATGTTGAGACCAAGCCCCAAGTATTGAGTTCAGTTAAACACTTTCACGGGCTTGGCTTAGAGGATCCATTCCAACATTTGGAGGAACTAACCACTTTGGTTCAAACCACAAAATCGCAGAATGTAGATGAGGAACAGATGCTCATGAAGCTTTTCCCCCACTCACTCATGGATATGGCCGCACAGTGGTACCACACCATTGGAAGACCAATAGCTACTTGGATAGAATTGAAATCGACCTTCCTGAAGAAATGTTTCCCAATTGGGGGAACTAATGATCTATGGTGGGCGATTAACACTTTTTCCCATCGATCAAGGGAACCACTTCATGGGGCTTGGGAGCGATTCTAGTATCTGTTGCGGAAGTGTCCACACCACGAAGTGCTTGAATGGTAGCTCGTGTAGATTTTCTATCATGGGTTGACTGATTAACTCCGTAACCACGTGGATGCTTCTTGCGAAGGCAATTTCCTCAACGAGGATACAGATAGCACATATGACTTGTTTGAGGACATGAACGAAAATTCTATAAACCATGCCTCCATGGACGCTTTAACCAATCCCAACAACCCAGATCAAATGCCAATGAGGTTTAAGATTCTCATACATTTGATATGAAATTGATCTATAATAAATTAGATAAAGTGGATCTGGCTGCCAAGATAATGGAGGAGTGGATGGCTGGCAATTCTAGAAATACCTCTACATCCACTCAATCCTACAATTTGGGATTGCATTCTTCGCAAACTCCTACGGGATGGGAGTTTGTGAATAAACTCGAGTTGGCTCAACCTATGAGCCAGCACTTCTCGGAACCTTATGGGTTCCAAACTAGGTCATGTGATCCCAATTTTTCTGATTCTTCTTTCTCTTCATCCTCACCTTTTAAGGATGTTTAGGCTATACAGGAGAATGTTAGGTCCATCCCATACTTGAATTCTTATAATTCTAGTTGGAGAAATCGCCCTAACTTCTCCTAGAGAGATCAGGGGCAGTAGACCCAATCTTGACCCAACAACTATGTACTACAAAAACCCATGGGTCAGGGTCATGTATATACTCAGCTGCCCCCGAATCAGCTCAATCAACCCATGTGGATTGCCCAACAACTCGCAGGGAAGGCTGATTTGAACTTGAAGATGGTAGAAATGCAAGGGTCAATGGTCCAGCTCATGCAACAAATGAAAACTTTGCTAGACACCCTGCAATCCAAACTTAGTATAAACAACCAGCTGCCTGGATCTCTACCATCTCAACCATTATCGAAACCTAGAAATGTGCAGAACTACGGTGCTAGGCCTCAAGGGTTTGGTAATGGTAGGAGGCCTCAAGGGTTTGGTAATGGTAGGAAGCCTCAAGCCCAAGCTCATGCTATCTATCAGGCTAACCCAATCCCTCTAGGAGCTAACCAAATGTCCACCACAATTAATTGGGAATCTCTTATTTTGCTTAAGCCTCCCTAAGTCATAAACCAACAACATTTTGCCACAGTAAACATAATCACCTTGAGGAGTGGTAGTAGACACAAGGGTCCTACCCAACCCAAAGTTAATAACCCTAGGACCCATAATGAATAATCCAAACTCCCAACTAAGAATGTTATCAATAGAAAACCTAAGTTTGAATCTGACACAAGAGTAAAATATTGTTTTATGGGCTGTTGTGCAAATTGAGGAGATTGAATATGCGTTCGTCGTAATACACTCTTAAATCGCACAACAAACACTTAAATTTATAAACTCAGAATCTAATTGGAGTTTGAGGTCGTTCGCAGGGAGAAAATGTGGAATTCATGCATTAATCTTCATTCAGAATAAATGAGCTCAGTAAATCAAGCTCAATAACAGATATGTAATGAATAAAAATTATCAAATTGATAATCAAATATAATCCAATGTATCTCAGAAAATATAGAGATGAAAAGAATAGAAGAAACCTAAAAAGTGGTGATTTAGATCACCATTTTGATCCCTCTAATTAAGCATGCATCTCATATTCAAATTACTCAAATAATCCAACAGTATTCTCAATCAAATAACTTAGGTACTTAAATGTTCCAATAGTACTAGCAGAATCAACCTCTCAGACGACAGAATAGGGCATCAGACACCTTAACAGAAGCATAGCATCAACAAAGCTTTAGGCTTTCTCAAGAGCCTCAGAGGTTCTAAGGCACCGCATAGCTCAAGGGCTTTTCCTTCTTCAAGCCTTCACAAACAAGGCCTTTCTCTCCATAGCACAAGGCAACTTAGAGGCTAAGTGTTAGCCTCCTCTTCAACATGTGCCCAAGGCTAACAGTTGCACAGCAAAACCCTCCCCTCTCCTCCTCATAGATTCCTACTCTTCTCTTCTCTCTTAAACCCAGGGGCAATTGGGTCAAAATGCGGATTATCGGATCTGGGCTAGGGACCAGGCACATCGGACGTGGTGGTAAGCGAGGAGTGGGATGAGTGAGCGGGGAACCTGATCCCCCAGTGTTCTTGGGTGATAAGCTCAGAATAGGAATTCCACTTATACTGCTCAAGCGATTCATCTACTTACAAGGTGGGACTATGTTCCACCCTCTTTTGCTCACATGCAACAATAGTAGAGCTCAAAGGAATTGAAGGTGCTCCTATGGCTTCACGTCTCGATTGTAGCCCTGAGAAGGCTCTTGGGGCTGGGCCGCAGCGTTTGGACATGGTAGCAAGGTCGGAGCAGGTCAGAGCAAGGCAAACGGCACTAGAGATGATGGTTGTGACAGGCAATGATAGAGAGACCTTCACTTCATGAATATGGGCTCAAAAGCCCCAATCAGATAGCTCCTAAGCTCTGCCAAGTGATGGCGAAGGTGAAGGTGGTGTTTGTGAGGTGTGTGGTGGTCTGGTGAAGTCGAGGAAGAGGTACGGTGGAGGGTGAGTTTGTCGGAGGTTTTGAGTGGGCAATCCCATCAATTTCTTGAGGTGTTTTGGTCGTGGAGGTGTGGCGGAGGTTGTGGAGGTGGTAGCGGGTCATTTGGAGGTCTGTAGAGGGTGGAAGGCCTATCAAAGTTCAGCCGGAGTGGAAGAAGACGGTGGGAGAACGAATGTATTGGTGGTCGAACTCAAGATCTAAAGGGAGGGAAGTGAAATAGAGAGAGAGAGGAAGCTAAGGGACCTAATCTAATGGAGGAAAGGGAAGAGATGGCACCGGCTTTGATTGGCTGGCACCGGGGAAGGTGAAACCTCTGGTAGTGGAACGACGACGACGAGAGGGGTCTGGGGACTCCTGTTGTGGCTGGCGAGGAGTGGAGGAAGGTGAGGAAGATGGTCCCACTACCTATAGTATGTGGCAGTAGGTGAGGAAGTCAGAGAGAGAGGAGTCACTGGAGCTATGATGGAGGTGGTCGGAGAAGGAGAATTTGTGAAGAAGTGTGTCCATACCGAGCTAAGGAGCAAGGAATTGCAACGGAGAAGCTTTTTTAGAGCTCCTGAGCAAGCTTTAGACAAGGAAAGGGCTTTTACAAGGCTTGAGGTTGAAGGAGAAACACCTATAAATCTTGTGCATTCGCATAAGCTTTTTCCTTGCGATTTGGAAGGCAAGACCGGTCCTAATCAATTCCTCATAGTGTGAACATCAATCCCACCAAATTTGGTGGGATTTGATGATGATTTGAATAGGTTTAGGTGTAGCCAAAGTCGGCCTGGAGGTCGGTTGACCTCCAATGGTGGCAGGAATCATTATGCAAGGGAGATGACAAACTTGGGGTGTTAAATGCAAGGAATTTCAAAAGCTAGGGGCTTGATGTGAAGAATTGAGTTTAAATGGACTAAAATGCAAACTAGGTCAAGATGGACTCTGATTGGATCCAAATTTTGGCACAAACCTAATTTGAGCACACGGAATTCGATGGTGAAGTCTAATTTCAGTTTTGACCAAGTTTGAGTGAAAAATTTGTGCAAAAACCTAAAATGAGGTTAGAAATTTGTCTGTAGCTTTGTTTAAAGTCAAAATAGGTTCAAATGGTCAAATCAAGGATACCAATCCTCAATGAATATTTTTATATGAATTTTAGGAGGTTTAGATGAATTTTATCCTGACCAGAACCTCTGTATTTCAAGCAGGTCTAAAATTAATGTTTTGGGTGCTGATTTGATCCTTGAAACGTGTGAAACTCCGTTTTTGTTTGTGTGGGCCCTCTTATTAGACTTTAATGCTCATTAGACCTTAGATTAATCATCGGTAAACCCTGTGGTTACTTTGCTTCCATGATATGATGTTAAAACTACAGAATTAACCATGATTTGATGTTTTCTTCTAAAATTGGCTTTGTATGGAATTATGGCTCTCAGGCAATTATGTAGGAGCTTTTGTCACTTGATTATGACTAATTAAAGCTAGTTATAGCTCATGATGTTGTTGCCATCGTACCCCCATGCCTAACTTTTGCTAGTTCCTTTGCAAAATCTTATGGAAAGGATTAGATCTCTAGACCATGCTTTTAAGTTCAGATGCCTGATTTGTGCCACTCTCTAGAAATTAGGTCAGAACACCAACAATAGGCCTAGAGGTACTCAAGTATCAATCAAGATACAGACTTGACCAGCCTGGGTCTTCCACGAAGGTTTCTAAGGCCCGCAAAAACTGCCCAGAGGTTCGTTGACCCCAACGGTTAAAGCACCCGTGCGTAGAATGTAACATGTCTAGGTTTAGTTTGCCAGTGCATTTTTGTAAGAGAGATATTTGGAGAGTTTTCTCTCTTTTCTTTTTATTTTTCCCTGAATCCAACCTTGAATTGACTTAAACACAGTCTGTATCAATTTTTTGTCCCCACCATCAATCCTTGAAGGGTTTCTAGCTTTCAATACTTCTGGATAGCACCACCCATGGCAACCCCCAAAACTCCTGGCTTTCGACACTTTGAGATAGTGCCACCCATGGCATTCGGTAGCTAAATTCAGGCCCTGGCAATCGACATTTCGGGATAACCCACCCATGGCACCTGAACCAACACAAGGTACTTGCATGCCCTCGATAGGATATTTAGATATCCTAGGAGACAAGCACCAAGGAGACGATATGTTATTATGCATCTTCGAGGGGGATTTCCCATCTCCCCACGCTGGGAACTCGTCCAATCAACTTGTGTTGTCGATCTCTCTTAAGCTAGATCTTCGAGATGATTTTCAGAACAAAATACTTTTGACATGATTTTCTTTATTAAGCATACCGAACCAGACTGGTGTGTGATTTTGGGTGCTTAGGTTACCAAGCCCTGAAAACCAAAAGGTAGGCAATGGGACTGAATAATTCCTAAGCCTTAGACCTACTAAATCAGCCTCGCACTTTCCTGAACCTCTTGAGGACTCATCTGGATCTCAACAAATACGTGAGTGTTTAAGCCCTAAAACAAGCCTAAGAAGCTTGAGATCAGCACTCATTACTAATCTCCTTGTCTTTATCATTTCAGGACATAAACTTTCTTTTGATTAGGTCTAGAACTTAAGTAAATCCCATAATCAATTACTATGACTATCATTTTTTTCTTGATTTTTGCCCCTTTTTGACATTTGAATTTCCTCCTCTTTTCCTCAAGAAATATTTTTAATCAATTCTTAAAATTTCCTCCCCTTTCTACAAATCTTTTTTCATCTTTTTCATTTTTTTATTTTTTGAATATGTATTTTTTTGTGAGAACCCCTCAGAGAATTGAATTTCCATATGTTTGCACTTTAACACCCCCCGATGCTTATGTTTTGCAATATCCTCATTGTAAACTAGGAGGGTACAAATTCAGTTTGGTTTAAGGATTATAAAAGGATCAAAGGGTGGGTGAACGGGTCGGGATGACTGTTACGGATGATTTCAAGCTTTGATACAAGTATCAAAGGTGGAGTTGGCTGTTCTAAAATTGAACTCAAACGTGCAGTAGGAATGTAGCTCAAAGGGATGATCAGAAGGGTCTCGGGTCTTTTGGAATGACGGGTTGTCTACTGTTAAGCGCTAAATTCAATTCTTTCAGTGGAGTAGAAGGTGGTTGATGAGCCCATATTCGTGAGCTAATTAGTTACTTAAATGCCTAGGAATTAGATTAATATTGGCATATAAATTGCATACAATAAGATGTAAATAGATTAGTCTAAGTATTCATTTATTTACATATTTCATGCATTGCATTCATACTTAGAATTCATTTAGAATAGCATGCATTAGAATAGTTAATCTTTTAGGTTGCATTACATGCATTATTTTATTTCACATTTCTTTTAAGGGCTTGCACATAAATAACCCACATTTAATTTCTTTATTTTATCTCTAATGGATGCATGTAGGAGAGTGCACCCGCTAAATGCACAAGCGACAATCGTGGATCTTTGTTCCCACGATCTGCGTCGCTTCACCTCTTCTTCAACCAACGTCTGCCTCCACTGCCCGCACTCCTCTTGCAGCATAAAATAAGGGAGAGCCTCAACAGGGCTCTGGAGGCCACCACCATTCTGACCCACCACTGTGCAGAGCTTTTGAGCTTCTTCACATCACCATCGCCGGCCTGAACCATGTGCACAAGTCCACACTATTGTGGGCAGGTGGGGTGACAGACCGCTGCGCCATCCGTGGCTTGTGCAGTTTACCGCTAGCGTGTGCCTGAAGGCCACGCAGTTAGCACCAGCCACCACTGCCAGCAACCACCGCCAGCGACCATCCATGCCAGTTAAGACGTTTGGGAATGATCCTAGATGTCTGACCTCCACCTTCCTCTTTGTTTTTTTTCCTTCCTCTGTTTTTCTTCCACCAAAAAGAACCCAAACACCCTTAGCACACACCTCACCACCCTCACTGCGCCTCCACATGCACCACCATTCCTGCACGGCCTGTGCGCGTAGCCCTCCTTTAGCACCTCTCCGCGTGTGCCCTGTAGCACCCGCGTGCACCCAGCTCGCCTCCCCTCCGCGCGCATAGCAGCGGGCGTGCCTTCTCCTCCGTGCATACGTGACCTGCACCTGCTTCGCCAGCACCTCCACGCGCTCGCCCCTTTAGTGTCTCCTCACCTTCAGCTTCCTCACATGCCTGCCAGCCTGCAGCTCCAACACTTGTGGCCACACGTGCTTTTAGCAGTCACGTCCTTCCGACGCAGCCAACGTGCCTCCAGCAGTGCGTGCGGCCTCATCGCCTGTAGCAGCAGCCTCCGCACCTCCTCGCAGCAACGTCGCCAACATGCAGAGCACTCTGCATCGTCGCCATCTTCATTTCACGCCCCTGCACGCCACCTGCAGTGCTCCTGCGCACCACCTGCAACATCCACGCACGCCTCCACTCCTCCTCCAGCAAGCGCAGCCAGCATCCATCGCCGAAACCAATCTTCACCGGAGCTCCGTTCGGCTGGCTCCAGCCATCTTGCAAGTTGCCGCCGCCACCGCGAAGCCCTCGGTTTAGAGATCTTCCTCCGAGCTTCACACCTCCGGCCATATCCTCCTCCTCGCGCACGGACAAGGGGAAGTTTTCCCCTATTTTGCTACAGTAAACCACCTATTAGTTTTTACGATTCATGCCATTGTGAACTTCATTTTCTGATTTAATTATTATGGTGCTTTTCTGTAAAGAACCTCCCTCTTTCTCGTAAATACAATATTAGCATGTTAAAGTCTTATTACTTCAATTGAAAAGCAATTTTGGCTTGATTTCTTGATGAAATGAATAGTGAACATCAATTTCTTACCCTTGCGAGTTTAAATAGGCCATTGCCTCCCTGTGGATACGACCCGCTCCTAATTGAGTGGTTATTTTAATTGTTGATTAGTCGATTTTTCTACCACTTGGATACTACAATAATGCGTCATTTCATGTGCGAAACTTAATTGAAAGCAGAAAATTTGCACATCATATGGCACCATTGCCAGGGAGGCAACAGGTTTGTTGGACTCGCATTTATCTATTTATTTGTTCACACATTATTTTTGACTCATTTTTAACTTCAATCTTTTTGGAACGAGGTACACATATCTTCTACATCTTGCCGCACTAGCCTTAGAGATCAGGTGACCCTTGATAAGTCAATTTTTGCTTTTGAATTATGTTATTAAGATGATTTGTCGTTGTAGGATCAAAGTGGTGGAAAATCTCTTAACAAAATAATTAAAATTAAAATTAAACCACTCACAGGAGAGCAGGTCGTGTCCACAGGGAGGCAATGACTTAGTTAAACTCGCAATTAGGTCAAAATCAAATTCGCTAAACTATTTGCTAGATCAAATAATGCATGTGTAGCTCTGAAAGTAAACCTTAAATTTATGGAGAAGTCAAGGGGTGTTAATGTAATTTTTACATCAGAAAATTATCCATGTGCAAGGGTATGCCATGTACTATTCACTTGCATGCATACGAAAATGTCATTCAAAATTAAATTCAATGCACATAGAGATGAATAACAAGGTTTAACAATTCTCTAGAAGCATGAGCATGAAGGCATAAATTCACCATAATAAAATAATGATAAATCAAAATTCATTTTTGTGGCAATGGCATGAAATGTAATTATTAATTGAGGATGAAACCGGGGATTAGCTTCGGGTGGAGCTTGTGCACGGATGAAGGAGAGATGGATAGCGAGTTGGCGACCAGAGGTAGCCCTCCCCAAACCGCACCTGACAGTGGTTTTAGCTTGATGGATGGTGGTTGGAGCTGGCCTGAAGGAGGAAAGAAGTGGCGGTGGTGGAGGTTGCTACTGCTGGCCGCGCATGCTGCAGGCGCGTGGAGGGGCGATGCGTAGGCGTTGGGGGCACTACAGTCGAGGCTGGAACATGTAGGCAAGGGCGTGCGGGCGTGATGGCACTGGGGTGGAGGAGTGCAGTGGGGTCTGATGGCATCGGCTGCAGGTGCTGTACGGTGGCGCTGGAGTGTTCTGAAGCAGGGGTGCTCGGGCGTGGTGAAGGCGAACGGGCGTGGGCATGTGGGGTGAAGGCGCTGCTGGAGGACGCGCACTAGGCAAGGGCACGCGGTGGGCTGGCACGCTAGGCGAGGGCATGTAGGCGCTGGCGCATGCACTGGAGGTGAAGGTGCGGGTGTGCAGGCGCTGGCATGAGTTGCTGGCTGAGGTGAGGGCACACGGAGGGTAGGCGCACTTGGCAGGGTTGAGGTGCGGGCAGGAGAAGTTGCGGTGGTGGAGTCGCACTGCCGCGGTGGGAGGCCGGTGGTATGAATGGATGAGAAGCAAAGTTCTCTACGCACAGTGAGGAACAAAGGGGTGGAGACCTCCCTCTGAACGATAGCCCTTGCTTTTCTTTTGTAGCCACGGCTACAAAGATTTGAAATTCAAAAGCCACCGTAGAATCAATGCTGATGTGCAGGAGGAGGCGGAGACGGAGTAGTTACCTGCAAAGGAGAAGATGAAGGAAAAGAATAAAATAATTAGGGTTATTTATACATAACTCCTTAACTTCTATGTTAATTAAAATAGTGCACCTAATTAATTAACTAATTAAATGTATGCAACCCTAGGTTAATTCTAAATGCATGAATTATGCACTTAAGCTAAAAATTTGAATTAATTTATTTACATCCTAATGTATGCTATCTAAATGTTAAAATTAATTTAATGTCTAGACACTTAAATACTTAAATAGCCCACAAATATGGGCTAATCAACCCTCGACACCATTTGTTGGCCACACATTAGGAGCAATATAGCCGCCATGCGCACAACTGAGGTGGACCTTGAGTCACAATTCAGAAGCAAACATTTTGAGGAAGCTACAAGCATCAACTCCTCCATTCCGAAAAGATAGAATAGATAGTATATTAGATTAGTTTAGATTTAGTTTAGACTTCATATACATTTGGTTTGGGACCATTGTTTTGGGGTATAGTTTTAGGGGTTTGTTCCCCGATTTTGTTTTAGGCCCGTGTTGGATAATTTTTGGGAATCTGCTCCCTTTTTCTTTAGATTTAGGTTTTTACTTTCTTTTGTGGATTGATTTTATTTTTTCTTGATTGTGCATAAGTAGTTTAAAAAAAAAATAAACAAAACACGAGCTGCCTGCCCCTAGGACGAACCATTCAGGTTTGTATGAGTAGCCTCTAGATTTATTTCTTTGCATTGCGTGCATTCTCGCATCGTTGATTGCTAAGAGCAAGGTACGCATTCTCTTACTTTGCATCCATACTCTGATCACGCATTGCATTTTGGACTTAATTTCTAGACCACATAAGTTGTCTTGAAATGATTTAACAAGTGGTCACATTTTCTGAAAAAGGACTAACCAATAGGAGGAACATATAAAACACAAGGAGTTGATTTGAGACATTATGCTGCGATTCAAAAAAAATTCAAACTTTTTCGGTGTATGCACACTTGTTTGATCCTTGCATCAAAGCACGCATTTAGACACTCCTAGGTTTTTGAGTTGCTAGGAAAGAACTCTCCTATCATTGGATACCAAAGTGTTTGAAACTTAAGCTCAAAGGTTTGTAACACCAAGGAGGGGGATACCCTGTCATGGAGTTTTGAGGGTAGTTAAGAAGCACTGCGAAAGCACAGCTTCAAAGGAAGGCTTAGGCCTTACTTGCATCCCTCGATCTTTCATCCTTGGAGTACTTTACTATTTGAACTTTAGGGCAGAGCACCTAAGTTCCAATTAGGTCTTCATTAAGGCATTTCGTAGGCTGACAATAGGCACGCAATTATTTGGGCAATTTGTATTGTCATCTACAACTGGAGTTAAATCTCAAAGGCCTTAATTGATTAAAGACATAAAAGTCCTTTGGAATTGTGTTTGTTTGTGTATGCTTGGTAGGCGATCTTTTAGGAGACAACTTGTGTTTAATTCAGAACCTGAAAGGATCCTTAGGAGAGCCAACCAAGAGAGAAGAGAGATGGCCGAGGAAGGAAAGAATAGAATTGTGGAAAACTAACGATCTTTGAGAGATTATTTTATCCCTACCAATCAACCTGGCCATACACTGAGAAGACCTGGGGGGAATAATCCATATGAAATAAAGAGTAGTACCATATCTTTGTTGCCCTCATTCTATGGTACTTCTAGGGAGGGCCCCTACGGGCATCTGGAGGAATTCACTGAGGTCTGTTCCATGGTGCGATTGCAGGGTGTTATTGATGACACCCAAATGCGAACCCTCTTTCCTTTCTCCCTCAAGGATAAGGTGAAGCATTGGTATCACACTCTAGATGGTAGAGTGGATACTTGGGAAGCCTTGAAGGGAGAGTTTTTGAAAAAATACTTCCCCATGAGCAAGACCAATCACTATAGGAGGGAAATCATAGGTTTTGCTCAACAAGATGGAGAACAATTTCATGATGCATGGGAGCGCTTCAAAGATTTCTTATGCTTATGTCTCCATCATCAAGTGCTAAGATGGCAACTTGTAGAAAGGTTCTACACTGGATTAAATGACAAGCACAGGCAAACAGTGGATGGTGCCTGTGTAAGAACCTTTCTCACAAAAACTGAAGATGAGGCTTGGGATCCTTTTGAGACCTTGAGTGAGAATTCTATCCATTTAAATTCTGCCTATTTGGATAGGAAACCCACTCTTATGCAGTGTAAGATTGAGGCAAATGAGGCTAGGGATACCCAGAATTTGGCCTTCTAGATTCAATTGTTGAACCAAAACATGGAAAGGCTTATGACAAACACTAGCCAACTCACGCCAAATGCCTCTGCTTCCCAAGCTTTTGAATGCTACATTTGCAAAGGCAATACACACACTACTATGGATTGTCATTTGGCCTCCCAATTCCTTGACCTTGTATAGGCAGACCTGAATGCCGCCTAAGGGTTTCGACCCAGACCTCGTAATGACCCATTTTCCAACACTTATAACAAGGGATGGAGGAACCACCCCAATTTTCCATGTAGACAGAGGAATGTCTCTAATTTAGGGAATTACAGACCCCAACCCTTTCAGACTCACTAGTATAATCAACCTCCTATGCCTTCCCAACCATCCAAGACTTCTGAGATGGATGAGCTTAAAGCCATGCAAGAGAATCAAAGCATGATCATCCAATCTCATGACAAGTCAATCAATGAGATGAAATCACAAATTGGACACCTTGTCGAGGCCATGAGTAAAAGAGAGATTGGGAAGCTTCCCAGTTCATCTGAGGAGAACCCTAAAGGGAAAGGGATTGTTTTTAGGGAGCAAACCTAGGCAGTGAATATTCTGAGGAGTGGGAAAGAAATTTCCAAACCTGATGCTCCTATAGTCCCACCTTCTGAAAAACCATCGACCCTGACTTTCGACCTCACTGGAGAAGAGCAGCTCAACTCTTCTCCACTTGAAATCACCTCATCGGAAGAGGTTATCCTCATTCCCCCACTTACCTGACATGACAACCCTTCCACCCAGAGATCGAGAGTGCCCTTTCCAGAGTGCTTATCTAACTCTAGGAAGACTTCTACTGGCTCATCTGGAGCCAAAGATAGGATGAACGAAATCATGGAGACTTTCAAACAAGTGCAAATTAACCTGCCTTTGCTTGAAGCCATCAGGCAGATTCCTTCCTATGCCCGATTTCTTAAGGGCCTGTGCATGAAAAAGCGGCAATCAAGGAAACAAGTCCAATCAAAGGTTGTCCTGCCCAATTCTGTTAACTCAATTATACAACATGGGACACCCCCGAAACTTAAGGACCCAGGAGCCCCATACATCTCAGTGGTCGTTGGTGACCTACAAATAGATGAGGCTCTACTTGATCTGGGTGCGGGGGTGAACATCCTTTCGAGCTATGTATATGAACAACTTGGAGGAGGCAATCTGAAGCCTTCCCCTGTAATCCTCCATGTTGTAGATCGTTCTTTGAAGACACCACGAGGCCTGTTGGAAGATGTCCTCGTGAGAGTGGAGGATTTCTTTTTCCCCATTGAATTTCTAGTACTGGACATTGACCCTACCAACAAACCAACCAAGCCCTCAATCATTTTGGGCTACCCTTTTCTTGTGACTTCTAATGCTTCAATTAATTGTCACACTGGGGTGTTAAAAATGGGCTTTGGGAACAGGAAACTTCAGTTGAATGTGTTTGATGCTTATAAACAAGCTTGATTTGAGGATTTCTCCCAAGTTGAGGTGGTAGATGATCTGATTGAAGAGACAACTCCTACAATGTTATGTGATGACTCCCTTCAGCATGTCATGCTAAATAAGCATTCCCATCTCTTGGAGGAATGTGAAGGGGATGTATTAGAACTTGAGGAATTGCTTGGAGTTTCTACTAAGTCTCTTTCCCCATCATGTCTGCCTAAGGTAGATCTGCTACCTAAGATGGGGACTTCTACTTTTAAACCCTCAACCATACAAGCCCCCGACCTTGAACTGAAATCCCTCCTTGACTCTATCAAGTATGTATTCCTTGGGCAAAATGATACGCTCCCTGTAATCATCTCATCTGCACTATCTGAAGTGCAAGAGGGAGCCTTGTTAGACTATTTATCAAGGCACAAGGAAGCCATAGCTTGGACGATTGTTGATAATAAGGGTATAGACTCTATGCTCTGCATGCATCACATTTATACTGATGATTCCATCAAACCCTTTTGAGACATGCAGAGACGTCTTAACCCCAACATGAGAGAGGTGGTTAAAAAGGAGATTCTGAAGTGGTTGGACGCTGGGATCAACTACCCCATCGCAGATAAAAAATGGGCCAGTTCAATCCACGTGGTGCCAAAGAAGGCAGGCTTCACCGTAGAAACAAATGACCAGGGTGAACAAGTGGTGACCGGATCCTCAACTGGTTGGAGGGTCTGCATTGACTACCACAAATTGAACACCGCTACCTAGAAGGATCACTTTCCCTTACCCTTTATTGATCAGATCCTTGACAGATTGGTAGGGAACAAGTGTTTCTGCTTTTTAGATGGATATTCTGGGTACAACCAGGTTGCAGCCTTTCCTGATGATCAGGATAAGACAACTTTCACTAGTCCTTACGGTACTTGTGCGTTTAGGCGTATGCAGTTTGGATTATGTAATGCACTTGCAACTTTCCAGTGGTGTATGACGTCCATTTTCTCGAACATGATTGACGAGTGCATTGAGGTTTTTATGGATGACTTCTTCATTTACGGCTCGTCTTTCGACCAGTGTCTCCTTCACTTGGAGAATGTGCTGAAGAGAGGTAAGGAGACAGGTTTAGTCCTCAGCTGGGAGAAAAGCCACTTCATGGTACAGAAAGGCATTGTACTTGGGCATGTTGTGTCTAAAAGAGGCTTCAAAGTAGGTAAGGCTAAAGTTGATTCTATTTCCAAACTTCCATTGCCCACGAATGTCAAACAAATTAGATCCTTTCTGGGCCATGCAGGTTTTTATGGGCGATTCATTAAGAATTTCAACAAAATTTCTAGGCCACTTTGTGACTTATTGGCGAAGGAATCTTCCTTCGATTTTGATTAAAAGTGTGCTGAGGCTTTTCATATGCTGAAGGAGGCCTTGACCTCTACGCCTATTCTCCGAGCTCCTGATTGGACACTCCCATTTGAGATGATGTGTGATGCTTTAGATTATGCTGTGGGAGCCGTTCTTGGACAGAGGGTTGAGGGAAAATCACATGTGCTGCATTATGCTAGCAAGACTTTAACTGGACCACAGCAAAACTACACAGTCACTGAAAAGGAATTACTTGCTATAGTTTTTGCTCTAGAAAAGTTTAGGTCTTATCTTCTTGGATTCAAGGTGGTCATTTTTATTGATCATGCAGTAGTGAGACATCTTATTGCCAAGAAAGACTCTAAGCCACATTTAATTAGATGGATTCTACTCCTTCAAGAGTTTGATTTGGAAATTCGTGAAAAGAAAGGAGTGGAAAATGTAGTGGCTGACCACCTGTCTCACCTTCCCCATGATGACTTTCAATTTGGAGACATTCGTGAGACATTTTCCGATGAAACCCTTATGGCGGTAACACTGACTTAACCCTGGTATGCTGATACAGTTAATTACTTGGTCAATGGAGAAACCTCTAGCTCTTGGGATGCGCAAAAATGGAAGAGATTCATTTCCCAAGCTAGATTCTTTCATTGGGAAGAGCCAGAATTATTTCATATTGGACAACACCAAGTTTGGAGATGATGTGTGCCTGAAGAAGAGCAACATAGTGTGTTGAGATTTTTCCATGAGCTTCATTGTGGAGGACCCTTTGGTGCTAAGAAAACAACTTTTAAGGTTCTCCAGTCTGATTTTTGGTGGCCTTCTTTATTTAAGGATTCCCATTACTTTGTTAAGGCCTGTCTCAGATGTCAATGGACTGGAATGATTGGGAAGTAGAATGAGATGCCCCAACACCCTATCCAACTTGTGAAAATTTTTGATGTTTGGGGGATAGACTTCATGGGTCCCTTCCCTTCCTCCCATGGATTCGAATATATCTTGGTGGCAGTGGATTACGTCTCCAAGTGGATAGAGGTCATTCCTACACACACAAATGACCACTCTGCGGTCTTGAAATTTGTGAAGGCCAATATCATATCTCACTTTGGCTACCCCAAGATGATTATAAGTGATGGGGGACCTCATTTCTGGAACCATCGCTTCAATCGGCTACTCAGGAGTCTGGGAGTAACTCACAAGATTGCTACCCCTTACCATCCTCAGATCAGTGGCCAGGTTGAAGTGTCAAATCGGGAGCTTAAGAATTTTTAGAAAGGACTGTTAGGCCAGATAGGAAGGATTGGTCCCAAAAGCTCGATGACGCTTTATGGGCTTATCGAACGGCCTACAAAGCCCCTTTGGATATGTCTCCCTTCCGGATTGTGTATGGGAAAGCATGCCAGTTACCCATTGAACTTCAACATAGGGCACTTTGGGCTATTCGAAGTGTTAACATGGATTTAGAACAAGTAGTTAAAGCATGTTTATTGGAGTTGACTGAGCTTGAGGAGTTGAGGAATGATGCTTATGACACCTCCCAAGCTTATAAAGAGAGAACTAAGGTCTTGCATGATAAATATATCCTTAGAAAGACCTTTGAGCCAACCAACAAGTCTGGCTATTCAATTCCAAACTTAAGTTGTTTCCCAGAAACTTGAAATCACGTTGGGATGGGCCTTACGTTATCACCAAAGTATTTCTGCATGGGGCTGTGGAGATCAGGAACCCTTCCTCTTCAGCACCACTCTTCATCGTCAACGGCCAACGATTAAAACCTTATGTAACTTTAGATGGCCATCTGGTTGACGAGGTCACTCTCGAGGAGGCTTAGCTCCTTTCTCTTCTGCCTTAGGTAATATCTTCCCTTGGTCATTCTACTTACAATGCGGACATTGTTTGAAGAAGGCATGGGGGGATAGGACCCGAGGCATCTATACATAGCATTTATAAATAGTGCATTCATGCATTTAGTTAAAACATTCTGCATTGCATACATTTGCATTGTTAAAAAAAAATTATTGAGCTTAACTGGCTGGGCCCTACATTCTTAGGCAGACCAGAACTTTAGGTTAGACTATGTTGACTCTAGGTGTATGACTTTAGAAGCTAAGTTGAAGTACTAGCTCTAGACCTTTAGGGTCCATTGTGGACTTAAAAACTCAAGTAGGAGTTAAGTTGCAGACCATTCCTTGAGAGGTTGAGGAAGGAAAGCTAGGGATTGAGTTAAAGGCTGGGTAGTACTTGGTGTCTTTTTCTACCTTTTGGTTTACAGGTCCTCGTAACCAAAGCATCCACAATTCACACACACTTCGTCTTGTGTAAATAGTGATCACCTTAATTCCTTTCTTGGAGAAAAATTTTGGTTCTCTTAGTTCTGACTTAGGAGAAGCTTGAAAACACAAGTTGATTGGAAGAGTTCCTACCGCAGGAGAGGTGAAGTACATACCTTGAGGATGCGATGATAACATGTCACCTCCTTGGCACTTGTCTTTTAGGATATCCATCCTACTGGGGGCATGCAAGCGCATTGTGCGGTTCAGGTACCATGGGCGGCCCTATCTCGAAGTGCCGATTGCCACAAGCCTGAATTCGCTTTAGAAATCCATGGGCGATACTATCTCGAAGTGTCGATTGCCAGGAGTTCTTGGGGTCGCTATGGGCGGTGCAATCTCGAAGCATCGAAAGCCAGACACCTTTTGAGGTTTGGTGATGGGGACAATGAATCCAACACAGACCATGCTGATAGCTTATCCAAGGTTAGACTTAGAGGAATCAAACAAAAAAAATTATATATTAAAAAAAAATCTTTCTTACTCTCTTTCCTGGTTGGCAATCAAACCAACCTCAAATAACTCAGACCAATGCACATGCACGGATGCTTTAATCTCTAGGACCAATAAACCCTAGGGTAGAGTTAGAAATTAGGGAAACCTATGCCTGCAATTCATCTTTAGCCAACCTAGTCTGTAACTTAGCAATTACTTGGGAACCTTAGGTTTAAACTCTGAACTTAACATGTTTCTAAAAGAAGATCGATTGAGTTGGCTAGTCCACTTGAAGAATTAGGTTATTACTTGAATTTGCTAGGGACTAGCAAAAACTAGGCATAGGGGCATTTGATGAGCCCATATTTGTCGGCTAATTAGTTACTTAAATGCCTAGGAATTAGACTAATATTGGCATATAAATTGCATACAATAAGATGTAAATAGATTAGTCTAATTATTTTTTTATTTACATATTTCATGCATTGCATTCATACCTAGAATTCATTTAGAATATCATGCATTAGAATAGTTAATCTTTTAGGTTGCATTACATGCATTATTTTATTTCACATTTCTTTTAAGGGCTTGTACACAAATAACCCACATTTAATTTCTTTATTTTATCTCTAACGGATGCATGTAGGAGAGTGCACCAGCTAAATGCACAAGCGACAATCGTGGATCTTTGTTCCCATGATCTGTGTCGCTTCACCTCTTCTTCAACCAACGTCTGCCTCCACTGCCCGCACTCCTCTTGCAGCATAAAAGAAGGGAGAGCCTCAACCGGGCTTTGGAGGCCACCACCATTCCGACCCACCACTGTGCAGAGCTTTTGAGCTTCTTCACATCACCACCGCCGGCTTCAACCATGTGCACAAGTCCACACTACCGTGGGCAGGCGGGGTGACAGACCGCCGCGCCATCCGTGGCTTGTACAGTTTACCACGAGCGTGTGCCTGAAGGCCACATAGTTAGCACTAGCCACCACTGCCAGCAACCATCCACGCCAATTAAGACGTCTGGGAATGACCCCAGATGTCAGACCTCCACCTTCCTCTTCGTTTTTTTTCCTTCCTCTATTTTTCGTCCACCAAAAGGAACCCAAACACCCTCAGTACGTGCCTTGCCACCCTCGTTGTGCCTCCACGTGCACCACCCTTCTTGCATGGCCTGCGCGCGGAGCCCTCCTTCAGTACCTCTCTACGTGTGGCCTATAGTGCCTGCGTGCACCCAGCTTGCCTCCCCTTCGCACGCATAGCAGCAGGCACTCCTCCTCTGTGCATGGGTGACCTGTACCCGCTCTGCCAGCACCTCCACGCATTCGCCCCTTCAGCGTCTCCTCACCTTCAACTTCCGCGCGTGCCCGCCAGCCCGCAGCTCCAGCACCTATGGCCGCACGCGCTTCCAGCTTCCCACACGGCCAATGTGCCTCCAGCAGTGCGTGCAGCCTCATTACCTACAGTAGCAACCTCCGCGCTTCCTCGCAGCAATGTCCCAGCATGCAGAGCACGCTGCATCCTCGCCATCTTCATCACACGCCCTTGCGCGCCACCTGCAGTGCCCCTACGCGCCACCTGTAGCGCCCGCACACGCCTCTGTGCCTCCTCCAGCAAGTGCAGCCAGTAGCCACCGTCAGAACCCATCTTCACCGGAGCTCCATCCGGCCGGTTCCAGCCACCTCGCAACTCGCTGCTACCACCGCCGCGAAGCCCTCGGTCTAGAGATCTTCCTCCGAGCTTCACACCTCCAACCATATCCTCCTCACGCATGGACAAGGGGAAGTTTTCCCCTGTTTTGCTACAGTAAACCACCTATTAGTTTTTACGATTCATGCCATTGTGAACTTCATTTTTGGATTTAATTATTATGGTGCTTTTCTGCAAAGAACCTCCCCCTTTCTCGTAAATACAATATCAGCATGTTAAAGTCTTATTACCTCAATTGAAAAGCAATTTTGGCTTGATTTCTTGATGAAATGAATAGTGAACGTCGATTTCTTACCCTTGCAAGTTTAAATAGGCCATTGCCTCCCTGTGGATACGACTTGCTCCTAATTGAGTGGTTATTTTAATTATTGATTAGTCAATTTTTCCACCACTTGCATACTACAACAACGCATCATTTTATGTGCGAAACTTAATCAAAAGCAAAAAATTGGCACGTCAGTGGTCAAGGAGAAAGTGTGGTCAAACTAGAGGAGTTTCGTAGAATAAGCATCATGATAAGTATCCTGGTTGGTACAACTAGGTGCGTGTTCAGGTTAACAAGCTGATGATGCAGACCAAACCCAATCAGTCTGGTGGGTGGATGGATGTGAATCAGAAGATGTTTAGTCCACTAGATACTTTGAGGCTCAAAGAGATGTAGAAATGTGACTCCAGGGTTTGGCTGAATCAGCTCTGCCTGGTCAGAATAGGGGTCCTCAAAAGAAAATGGATCTGTGGAGGATGTAGGAACCCTTCAAGTGAGATCAGAGAAGGATAGGAAGTGATTAACAGTCTGATCAATGTCTGATACCCGATCAAAAATGGAGGAGAATTATATGCAACCGATTCAGAGAAAGGTGAATCAAAGTAGAGGTTGATTCCGGTGGCAGGTTAGGGTTGGGATCTGATTTTGGAAGGCTATGTATGTGGATCGGAAGATGTGATTTTTTCAAAATCTGGGTGTGGAGAGGGCTATTCTAGAAATGATTCAAAGATAGGTTTATCTAGAGAGTCTTCTTGATGTTCATTTAAATCAAATGTAAATGCTTGGAGAGTGTTTATAAGATCATGGAATTCTGAGTCAGTGAAAGATTCAAACTCTAGATTGTGGACACTCTCAGCACTTACTGTTTCTGATTCCTGAAGATCATAACAGAATGATTCCAACTCAATGGAACATGATTTTGAAGCAATGATCTTTGGAATAGGGACCTCAGAGTCAGAATCAAAGAATGGGTCATGGATGCTGAGGTCGTAGATTGGCTCGTAATCATCAGGAAACAAAGGTTCTCCGAAATCAGAATAAAATTCGAACTCATCAGAGAATCTATGAAATTCAGATTCTGAACCTGATTCTAGATCGGTATTTCCACCATAGAATGAATCATGACGTGTAGAATCAACAACCTGACTTGGATCTAACCTAATCTCAAATTCTTAGCTCAAGAGGTGTCCTTATTAGGCATAGGCTCAAGTTCCTAGCTCCTCAGGTAGACCCAATCAAATCCTAACTCTTCCAACTCTATTTCTGTATCATAAATTGGTGTAACTTCCAAAAAATCAATTTGTAATTCTGAGGAGTTTGGAGAGGTGTAATCATTAAATATGGGCCTAGAATTATAGTCTAGATCTAAAATCTGATTCTCCTTAAATGGGGCCTCTTGATCATCCCAAATAGGCTTAGATCTAGATTCTAGGTTGAAGATATGAATTGGGTCACTGGAATGTGGACTTGGTTCTATTGGGATGTCAGAATTACTCTCGAAGATTACCTTAACAGGATAAGGTTCGAGAATTACATCCTCAAGGGGTTTTGATTCAAGCTTACTATAGGTGTTTGGGAAATCAAGGCATGATGGACTAGCTTCATGGCTCTCTAAGGTTGGTTCAAAATCGGAAACACTTGCAATTGGATCCTCCCAACCCATACCAAGATCAGGCATGTTAGTCTGCACGAAGTTTGAATCTGATTCCATTTGGGTTGGGGGTCCACAACAACATTGATTTTTAAATCCAGGATTTGGGAAATCATGTTGATCCTCAAGGTTGTTCCAAGATGTCTCATTAATCTCTAAATGTCGATATGGGTATTTTTGATCAATGGCTTCATACACCATATTTAGTAATTTTCCACGTTCCTCCATGAGGCCTTGGTGTTTTTCCAAAAATGAGGGATTTGAACAACAATGTAGATACTCATTGCTATGTAATTTCCTCAATTCAATATATTCTAATAAGAGATCATCCCAGGTTGAACCATGTGTCATTTATGTCAATATTATTTCAACACGGTTCATAATGTGGGTTATTATTTTTGAAACTTTAACCAGAATGTGCCTAGATGGATTTGAGGTTTTGTAATACTCGTCATGATGTTTAAGAGTAGCCACAATCATCTTTTCTTTTATGCTCATTTGGGATTTAGGCTTCCTAAAAATTCTTCCTAAATTGTCAGGTTGCATTTTCAAATCAGGTGGTGGATTAAGATGTAAAATCAAATTCAGGTTTAGAATGAATTGATTAGATCATATCAGAAATCCCTAAGAAGATCATTTCTAATGAGGTCTCTACGTCAACAACCTAGGGACCTTTCCTGTCTCTGTGCTCTAAAGAATAGATGAGGGACTGGATGTGAATTGGACCCAATTAAGGCACCCAAAGATTTTTGGATGACTAAGGTTGTCTTGAGGTGGATGATACCTTTGAATCAAAAATCCACACACCCAAGAAGTACTTAGGCAGCCAGGAAGGGAGAGCCCTACAAAAACCCCTACACGGTAGAGCGTCCCCACAGGTTACAGGGTTTCCCTCACCTGACCTTCCTTGTCATTGAGGTTCCAAGTAGACTGGAATGTATGAATTGTGACCTTAAGTCTACCAATTTTAGTCCCAATTTGTGCCTTGAGTTTCACTTGATTAGAAGTTGATTCAATTTGTGACCTAATTTGGAAGTTGGTTGGCCTACAAAGTAGTCCAACTTCACCTAACTTTCCCTAAAGATGGAGGATGAAATCTGAGTCAAGACCAAAAAATCACCCTGAGTTGACTCTTAGGTTAGGTCCAAAGTTTTAGGATTCAGGTGAATTTAGATCCTGATTTTTAGGGTTTTCCTTGAAAAAATCTTTTCAAACAAGGGCTTGGGTAGCACACAAATGTGGGAAGATCAATTTCCTTTAATGCATGCAAGTGTATACTAACACTTCAAAACCCTAAAGCCCTATTTGGTTCTATTTCAAGTCCAAATTGATCTCAAATGTAATACCTTGGACTCAAACAAGAAAGTGTGTACTCCATGATGTTTTAAAATTAAAGCGTGAATCCCTAATAGGTATAAGAAATCAAGATAGGGATCTCTAAACAAATCGTCTCTCTTCAATCAGATATCAAGTTAATTTTGCAAATCAGGAAACTATGCCTTTAAATGATAATTACTAAGAAAATAAGGCAGGTGAATCCTACTTGATTTGTCTCCTTTTTATCTTTCCCAAGATTAGGAGGCTGATTAGGGAAGAAGAGAGAGTTTACCTGTCCCTAAAGTGGTTGATTGTGCAGAAGATCTCTTCGTGATGTACTTTGCAAAATCACAAGCAAAGCAAATAGGGCAAGTTAGTGCTCAGATAAATCAAGAAAGATAAGACTAATGGTGAATTGCGCATTGCTCCCCGTCAATGGAGCCAAAATGTTGTAGGGAAAATTGAGGTGATTTAATATGTGTTCGTCATAGTACACTCCTAAATTGCACAACAAACACTTAAATTTATAAACTTAGAATCTAATTGGAGTCCGAGGTCATTCGCAAGGAGTAAATGTGGAATTCACGCATTAATCTTCTTTCAGAATAAATGAGCACAGTAAATCAAGTTCAATAACATATATGCAATGAATAAAACTTGTCAAATTGATAATCAAATATAATCTAATGTATCTCAAAAAGTATAGAGACAAAAAGAATAGAAGAAACCTAAAATGTAGTGATTTAGGTCACCATTTAGATCCCTCTAATTAAGCATGCATCTTATATTCAAATTACTCAAATAATCCAGCAGTATTCTCAATCAGATAACTTAGGTACTTAAATGTTCCAACAGCACCAATACAATCAACCTCTCAGAGGAAAGAATAGGGCATCAGACACCTTAATAGAAGCACGGCATCAACAAAGCACAAGGCTCTCTCAAGAGCCTCAGAGGTTATAAAGCACTGCATAGCTCAAGGGCTTTTCCTTCTTCAAACCTTCACAAACAAGGCCTTTCTCTCCACAGCACAAGGCAACTCAGAGGCTTAGTGTTAGCTCCCTCTTCAGCACGCACCCAAGGCTAAGGGTTGCACAGCAAAACCCTCCCCTCTCCTCTTCACAAATTCCTCCTCTTCTCTTCTCTCTTAGACCAAAGGGTAACTGGGTCAGAATGTGGATTATCGAATCCGGGATAGGGACTAGGCTCACCGGGCGTGGTGGTGAGTGAGGAGTGGGATGAATGAGCAGGGGACTCGACCCTCCAGTGTTCTTGGGCGATAAGCTCAGAGCAAGAATTCCACTTATATCACTCAAGCGGTTCGTCCACTTATGAGGTGGGACTATGTTAAATCCTCTTTTGCTCGTGCATAGCAACAACTAAGCTCGAAGGAATTGAAGGTGCTGTTGTGGCTTCATGTCTCGATTGGAGCCCTGGGAAAGCTCCTGGGACTGGGCCCCAGTGTCTGGACATGGTAGCAAGGTCAAAGCAGGTTGGAGCAAGGCGAACGGCACCGGAAATGATGTCGATGACAGGTGACGATGGCGAGACCTTCACTTCATGAATACGAGCTCAAAGCCCCAATCAGATAGCTACTAAGCTTCGCTAAGTGATGGCGAAGGTGAAGGTGGTGTTTGTGAGGTGTAAGGAGGTCTGGCAAAGTCGGGGAAGAGGTGCGGTGGAGGGTGAGTTCCGCGGAGCTTTTGAGTGAGCAATCCCCTCAATTTCTTGAGGGGTTTTGGTCGTGGAGGTGTGGGAGAGGTTGTGGAGAGTAGGTTGTTTGGAGGTCTGCAGAGGGCGGAAGGCCTCGTCGGAGTTCAGCCAAAGCGGAAGAAGATGGGGAGAGAACAGATGTATTGGCAGTCGAACCTAAGATCTAAAGGGAGAGCAATGAGATAGAGAGAGAGGAAGCTAAGGGACCTAATCTAATGGAGGAAAGGGAAGAGATGGCACTAACTTTGATTGGTTAGTGCCAAGGAAGGTGAAACCTCTGGTGGTGGAACGACGACGACGAGAGGGGTCTAGGGACTCCTACTGTGGTTGGCAAGGAGCAGAGGAAGGCGAGGAAGATGGTCCCGCTGCCTATAGTATGTGGCAGCGGGTGAGGAAGTCAGAGAGAGTGGAGTTGTCGGAGCTACGGTGGAGGTGGTCGGAGAAGGAGAATTTGTGAGGAAGTGCGGCCAAATCGAGCTAAGGAGTAAGGAATTGCAATGGGGAAGCTTTTATAGAGCTCCTGAGTAAGCTCTAGACAAGGAAAGGGCATCTACAAGGCTTGAGATTGAAGGAGAAACACCCATAAATGTCGTACGTTCGCACGAGCTTTTCCTTGCTATTTGGTAGCCAAGATCGGTCCCAATCAAATCCTCAAAGTGTTAACATCAATCCCACCAAATTTGGTGGATTTGATGATGATTTGAATATGTTTAGGTATGGTTGAAGTCGGCCTAGAGGTCAATTGACCTCCAATGGCAGTAGGGGTCATTCTGCAAAGAAGATGACAAACTTGGGGGGCTAAACTCAAGAAGTTTCAAAAGCTAGGGGCTTAGATGTGAGAATAGAGTTTAAATGGACTAAAATGCAAACTGGGTCAAGATGGACTCTGATTGGGCCTAAATTTTGGTACAAACCTAATTTAGACCCAAGAAATCCAATGGTGAAGTTGGATTTTAGTTTTGACAAAGTTTGACTAGATAATTTGCGCAAAAACCTAAATTAGGGTAGAAATTTGTTTGACTCTATTTAAGGTCAAAATAGGTTCAAATGGTCAAATTAAGGATACCAAACCTCAAGAAATATTTTTCTATGAATTTTAGGAGGTTTAAATAAATTTTATCCTAACCAAAACCTTTGTAATTCAAGCAGGTTTGAAATTAGGTTTCTGGGTGCTGATTTGATCCTCAAAACGCGTGAAACTCCGTTTCTGTCTATGTGGACCCCCTTTTTAGACTTTAATGCTCATTAGACCTTAGATTAACACCTAGAAAACCCCTTGGTTACTCTACTTTCATGATATGATGTTAAAACTGCAGAATTAACCCTGATTTAATGTTTTCTTCTTAAACTGGCTTTGTATGGAATTATGGCTCTCAGGCGATTATGTAGTAGCTTTTGTCACTTGATTACGACTAATTAAAGCTAGTTATGGCTCATGATGGTGTTACCATCATGGGAAGACAAGAAAAGCTGGAGGAGAAATTAGTGGAAAGAATATCTTTGTTATAAGCATTCAAATTAACAATCATTTTACTCCTTGGATCAATTTTTGCCTTTGCCAGATCTTTACTAAATTCATATAAGAAGAGGCATAAGGCAGGATTTGAAAGTACTAGAAGGGGAGTTTTTTCAGATAAAACAAGTACACTAACCTTAAGCAAGCTACCCCCCAAGAAGCAGGATGGGAAGTGCTAGCCCCGTCGATTTCCTATATAATAGGAAACATTACTTCTGACCGGGGTTTCCTCGACTTAGGTGCTTCCATTAATGTGATCCCTACTACACTTTATAGGAAATTTGGTCTAGGCCACTTGAAACACACTGACATAACCTTATAGTTGGCTGATAGAACAATTACAAAACTTAGGGCTCTTTTTGAAGATGTTTTAGTGAAGACCCACAATTTTCATTACCTTGTGGATTTTATGGTCCTTGACGTAGAAGCACCAAAATAGCTATACCACACCCTGATCATTTTGGGAAGACCTTTCTTAGCCATCGTCAAGGCCAGGATTGATTGTGAATCGGGAGATATAGAGATTGCCTTTGGGAATAAAATGGATCAATTTAATATTTTTGAGTCATTAAAGATGAATCAACTTACGTGTGGTTCAATTGAGGAGCTTGGTAGAATCAAGGAGGTGATGGCCATACACATAATAGAAAACCCCATAATGGCCAACTCAACCTAAACTCGGGAAGAAAATCATGAGGTTGCAAGAACAATTAAGGATAACAACAATGTGCAATCAACTGTAGAATTCCAGGATGAGGATTTTACTTACAAGGAAGATATTCTCGAAACTGAAAGCTTATTGGAAAATTCTCTTAATCAATTAAAAACCCAACAAGATCCTTGTCCTGAATTTTTAGAGTTTGAGGTTCAAGAAGTGGGTGGAAAACACGATGATCAAAATGCTTGGATCAAGAACCCTAATTATGAGGATGGAATTGAAAAGATTCAGGGAGAAACTCTTAGGAAGACTAGTTTAATTATGAACATCAACATAAGCATTCTGGAGTACACACACACAACACTATTATCCTCTATCACCCAACTATTACACCATTCCTGCATCCATCCAAACCTCCTTTATGCTCATCCAGCAAAACACCTATTTGAGACCATTCAGGTTCTCTCTGCATCACCAACTTGCCACTTTTATTGAACATCTCTTTGGCAAGCCCACTCTCACCCTTCAGGACCCATATCTTGGGGCCTAAAGACTCTAATCTTGTAGTCTCATTGCTTATAATTAATATCTTGAGGACTGTGCCTAGTTGATGGTATTAAATTTAGCATCTGTGTATAGTCTGATGGGAGCTAACCAGATCTGTCATGGAATTTAGGTGATATCTTTGTCTATTTCACTTCTTTTCATGCCTTTATTTTGCAATGAGGACATTGCATTAGCTAAGCAAGGGATGGTGGATATAACTATTTCTAAATTATTTTGTCAACTCCATAGAAATTTTTCTTTTTATTTCCCACTTATTATTTATTTAAAAAAATTAAAAAATTAGGAAATGAGAACTTAGGCATTAGGAGTTTTCAACCTTAGAAAATTATACAGAAGGACCTAAACACTTAGGCTCTTCAAGTCTACGAGCATAATTAGTCTGAGTGTCCACTAAATTGTTGACCCATTTTTCGAGTCCTTGCCAATTTAGAATTTATCTTAATTGGTTAAGTCAGGGTGATAAGTACACGACTTATAAACCTACCCTATGACTTAAGGGGTCTTACGGTCTAAGCATCTACACACTTTTGCACTAACTCACTTTACAGACAATCTTAATGGGACTTAGGTAGTAATGAACGTACTAGGCGTTAATACCCTTGTTTTGATATAACAAAGTTATATTTTTATTGTGGACTAACCATTATAGGTTATATTTTGGCATGGATGCGTCCTCATCAACATTTTCCATATACATCAAGGATAAAGAAGACTTGAAGACATTTTAATTTTATTAAGTCTAGAATTATGTATGGAACCTCAATAAGAAAACAAATGTAAGTTTTCATTTTTCCCAAAAATCATTCTCATTTGAACCTATGTCAATTCTACTATTGATCACCAACATTTCTTTTTGATCGACTAGACCTTGATCGACCAACTTATTGTTTTAATTGATCAAATACCTCTAATAGTAATATTCCCTTTTGATCGATCAACTCTTTTGTTTTAATCTATCAAAAGTATTCCAATGATCGAATTTCTTTTGAAATCTTAGAGTCGATCAAATTACCCTTTTAATTGATCAACATTGAATCGATCAATACTTTCCTTTAATCGACCAAATATAGTTTTGGTTGACCAAACATTTATTTTGATCGATCAAAGCCGTGCATCTAGAATTGTTGAAAAAACCTATAAATATGACCTTCGACCCCCTCTTCAAAAATACACCTTAAGAGCTTTCAAAGAGAAAAACACTCTTACTCACTCTAGTGCTTTCACACCTCTATGCCTACAACTACTGTGATTCAAAGTACGATCCCATGCGATTCAAGAAAGTTCAGCTTGTTTTTAAATACTGTTGATGTTCCATAG
The DNA here is from genome assembly GCA_037157565.1 of Thalassia testudinum. Taxonomy (NCBI): domain Eukaryota; kingdom Viridiplantae; phylum Streptophyta; class Magnoliopsida; order Alismatales; family Hydrocharitaceae; genus Thalassia; species Thalassia testudinum. The sequence goes on along the minus strand of JAZHRO010000046.1, from coordinate 16,031,660 downwards.
GAATATTGTTATATTCTTTTATTCTATCGTTCTTGATCTAGGAATCCAAGTTGTATTGGAAGTCTCATTGTTCTTCTCTTGGTCAAGTGTAAGAGGACATTTGTAAGAGGTTGTGCCACCCTCATTTAAGTGGTACGTGATAGTGGATTTGACTAGCATCCACTAGTCAAGAAAATTCTAAGCTAGGAGGCTTAGGTAGTGGTTTTCACCTGGAAGGGTTTCCACTCTAAAATCAGGTGTCATTTTTCTGGTTTGCGTGTATACATTTTTGATCTGTAGTGAATATTTTTTGTTCTATTTTAAATAGATATTACACTATTCATCCCCCCTCTAGTGTATACTTGATCCTTTAAGCTCCACTCCCACTTACAACTGGTATCAGATCTGAGTTTTACTCCACTCACGATGTCAAAGTCCTCTAAAGTATACGCCGAGGGTCAATCTACTGTTAGACCACCTTTATTCAGTGGCACAAATTATGGATTCTAGAATACCAGAATGCAGATATTCTTGGAATCAATGTATTATGAAGTCTGGGATGTGATAGCTTCAAAATACAGGTGCCCAGAAAAGAAGGAAGGTGTTGAGTTTATTGCAGACCAAAAGAAGATTACCACACACAATTCCAAAGCTATGAATGCTATCTTCTATGGTCTATCCAAGGATGAGATAAATCTAGTCTCAGCATGCAAAACAACATACGAAATCCGGAATACTTTTGAATTTACTCATGAAGGAACTTCAAAAGTCAAGGAAACTCGAATCAACCTCCTTACCCAAAAATATGAGCTCTTTTGTATGAAGAAAGGAGAAACCATCAAGGAGATGTACATTAGATTCATCGATATCGTCAACTCCTTAAGAAATCTAGATTAGGAGATCATAAATGAGGCATTGATCTGAAAGATTCTCCAATCTCTGACTAATGATTGGGAAATGATGACAACTATTTAGGAATCCAAGGATCTTTCTGTGCTAAAGTTGGATGATCTTATATGTAGCTTAATAGCCTATGAGGTTTAGCTCGACCACATGAAAGAACACGAAGGAGGAGGCAAGAAGAAGAAAGGCCTCTCTCTGAAAGCTAATACTGACTTCGAAGAATCAGAAAATGAAGATGAACAAGACAACCTTACTCTCCAGAAAGTTCAAAAGATTCTTGAAGAACAAGAATAGCTAGAAGAAGAAAAAGGAACAACCACAAGAAAACTAGGTTATCTGCTACAACTGCAAGAAGAAAGGGCACATGAGAAAAGAATGCCCTCAACTTACACTAGTAGAAAAGGCATTCTCGACGGTGATTTTTTCACCTTTATAAGATGTAACGGTTGCCATAGTTCGGTCAATAACTTTCTCACCTACCCATAAGCAGAGTGGTTGAGACCATTCTCGACCATTTATAACGGTCAAGAATAATAAGATAGTCAACTGTTATTCAATAAACGGTTGATGATAACCTCCTCGGAAATCGTCAATGTTAAAAGTTATTTTTGAAATGCATTCCCCGGCCGTTGTATCTAAAACGGTCGAGAAAAGTCAAGGTGAAAACCCCAGCACGCCCCCGACCCCTTCCCCTTTCATTCCTTTCTTCCCTGGCAAAGATGATTGCGTGCTCCTACCCTCCAATGCATACATCTCGCACACAGTAGCCCCAATCAAGCGAGGAGCTCCTCCAGGTCACTCCTTGGTAAGGATTTGATATCGTCCTCCTCTGCCCCCTCCTCTTCTCCTCGACACCGCTGCCCTTTGCCCTTGCTGCATCCCCCCTCCCTCTGATGATGAGGAGCGACCTCCTCATCCTCCTCCCACCACTAGCACCTCCTCGATGTATGCGCACAATAGCAACTGCCTCCGCCCATTGCCTCCACGACGACCACCTCCACCTTGCCTCCTCCCTTCACGACCACCACCACCTGAACCGCAACCACCACCACCTCTTGTACCCTCCTTGAATGACCTCCCCCTCCTCTTCTCCTCAATCCCCTTCATTGGCCGTGCCCCTTCCTCCTTCCCTCGCCACCACCACCAGCCAACCACCTCCCTACCTAGCCAAATCCTCTCCCTCCTTCCTACAATGCCTAATTTGTGCAGCAGCTCCTCTCCTCTCCTCAAATTCTCTCCTTGCCCATCCAACCACCACCACAATCATCCTCATCCCCTGCCTCCTCTTCTCCTTAGTCAATTTACTTATTAAATTTTTTAAGTAGTTAAGTTAGGTTTGATTGCAATATTTGAATGCAATTAATGTTTTGTTAATTATGTGTAATTGCATTGCATTGGTTGAATTAGCATGTTAATTGTGTTAATTAAATGTTCATTTAATTATGTTTAGTTAAATGTTTTATAGAATACCATGTTAATTATTTTTTGTGGGTGATGCTGGAGGAAGGGAGGGAAGATGGAGGAAGGGGTGCTGGAGGTGGGGATGTTGGTGAGGGGGGAGGTGGGAAGAGGTAAGGGGAGGTGGAAGGATGAGGATGAGGTTGGAGGGGACGGTCTTGAGGAGGAGGAACTAAAATAGAGAATTGAAGGAGGAGGAAGGAGGCAAGAGGGGGCAGGAGGAGGAGGGCCCGAGGGAGAGGGAGGAGGGACGAGTTGAGAATTGAAGGAAGGGGAATAGAGGACGATAAGCAAGTGGGTGAGGAGGAGGATAGGGTTGGGGTGGAGGGAGTTACTATTAGAAAAGTAATTTGAACGATATTTGATATTTATGTTTTATTATGATATTTTTATTATAACTTTGTAGATACACACACTTGTAGAAATTTAGATGCACCTGATGAAAAATAATAAGAGTTCTAACTCCTAAGATATAGGTTGTGAGAGATATATAACTGTGTCAAAATACATGCCTGTCAATACTTATGACAAAGTTAAATGAACAATGTGGAGTGTGTGTATACTTTACTTACAATAATGATGTTTTCTCTTTATAGCATGCCAAAAGAGTCGTTGTCCTTAGTTCAGAGAAGTTCTAAACTAAGGGGGGTCTTTGAAGATTTGATCACAACTTAGGGTTACGTCTTACATGTAGCTAGTATTTGGAGAGATTTTGGTCGCATTTTCTCGCTCTTTTCCAGTATACCAACTAATCTTACCTCCGTTCCCGAAGCACCCTTGTTGAAGTTGAAATTCATCGTAGTTGGTTTACTAGAGTATCGCGTTGTAGTATAGCAACGAAAATTGAATCGACATTTAAATTTGTAATTGCTAAAAGAAAATTGTGACTTTCGAGGTTGCTCGCAGAGAGCAAATATAGCAATTTAATCAACCAATCACAACAATCATAAATAATAATGCATGCAATTAATATTCAATCACAAATATCAGAATTGTATCTCAAAGAAAAAATAAAGAGAATAAAATGATGGTTGGAACCACCAATTATCCCCAACAATTAGGCATAATTCCCAATTCAAGATCAGATCTCAAGTTCAATCAGTAATCTCAAACCAAAGCAAAGCAACAATCAGATGTCCTAAGAAGACCTCAGATGGCTTAACTATTGTTTAACCATGCGAAATCGATGTTTTAAAGGATGTAATCATCATAGCAAGTCGAAATCGCTCGAAAACAGATAAAATTTATAACTCAGAATATACAATGGAGTCCCAGGTTGAACATAGGAAGCAAATGTTGAATTCACAACATTAATCACACTTAGAATCAATGAGCACAATTAACTGAGTATAAATAGAGATACAAGATATTCAATGAATAACAATATACTTAAATGACATTCAATACTGAGCAAGAGTATTTCAAGAGTTCACTATGATAAAAAGAAATCAAGACAAGATAATGGTGATTTGAATCACCAATTATTATCCCTAATCAAGCATATATATCAATCACTCAATATACTCAAATGTATGAACAGTGTTATCAATAAGATATGCCAAGTTAGATAAGTGGCCAAATTAATCCACAGTAGCCTCAGATGTCAGAACCATGCATCGAACAACTTAAATGTGTCAAGCACAAGGCTTCTCAAAGCCTTTCTTCTTTATGTATTCTCTCTTCTACTTCAGCTTCTCTTTCTCTTCTTCTTCTTCTTATTTCCTTCGCTTTTCCTTAAGTCTTTCTCCAAGCCTTCTTTTCTTCTCCTTCACAAAGCCTAAGTGTTAGGCTTTTTAGCACAAGGCACGCACCTAGAGTAGAACAGCAGAGCAAAACCCTCCCTTGCTTTCTCACTAATTCCTCTTCTTTTTCTCTTTCAAACCTAGACCAAGTGCATATTCGAATCTAGATACTTGGGTACTCGGGTCTCAAGCAGTGTCCAGGGTCACCGACATGGGTGGTAACTGAGGAGTGGCATAGGTCGGGTAAGCAGGTATTTGCAGGGGTAGTGAGGGACCCGACTCCTCGTGTGATGGGCAGTAAGAGCTAATCACAAAATCAATATATGAACGCTCACTCTCTCCTCATTCACCAATGTGGCACTAAAGCCACTCTCTTCTTCTTTGCGTGCAACTGCTACGGCTGCTGAAGAGGTCTCGTTCAATTGGTACAAGCCCGCAGCTGGAGCCCCTGATTGACGACCTAAGCATGGACATGGAGGAGTTTCGCAGTGCCTGGAAGTGGAGTTTGGAGCTCTCATGGCCGGAGCTTGAAGAACAAGGCAGAGATGATGGCGACGATGGCGGAGCACCAGAATATACTTGAAATATGAAAGAACGGCCTCTCAGCCACATTAAATCACTTCAGGGGTTTCGCCTGGGCTTGGCAAAGGTGGTGGTAGTTTCGTGGCGTGAGGAGGTCTATGAAGTTTGGGCGAATGCGAAGAAGGTGGTTGGTGATGGGTGTGTTCAGGGAGATGATGGAGGTGGTAATCCGCTCAATTTCTTGAGGGGTTTGGTTCGCAAAGGTTAGGCGAATCTTATGGTTGTGTTGGCGAGGCATTTGGTGCCGTGGAGTGTCGGGGAAGCCTCGTCGGAGGGCGGTCGGACGTGGAGATGGCAGTGGTGTGGAGGGCGTATTGGTGATCGAGTTGAGTGATAAAGGAGAGGAAAAAGAAGTAAAGGGAAACCTAACTAACCTAATATAATCAGATGAAAAGGGAGGAAGATGTCAGGTATGGTATGGTCGGCACCATGGAAGGTGAACTCTTCGTTGAGGGAGAATGGCGAGGATGAAGGTTGGAGGAGGCCCTTGCTAGTATTGCGAGCGACGAAAGAGATTGAGGAAGAGGAGTCGGCTGACTATGGTCTGTGGCAGTCAACGAAGAGGGTGGACGGAGAAGGTCGCCGAAGCTACGGTCGAAGATGACTAGGGAAGGGTTTTTTGTGAAGAATTTAGGCCTAAACTAAGCTAAGGAGGCGAGGTTTGCATCTGGGGATCTTTTATAGGGTTTAGGGGGTCGTTCCAAGCTTGTAAACCAAGCTTGGAAGCTTGGAGCTTTCACACAAAAGGAAACGCTTAATTTCAAATGGTTCACATCAACTTTTGGGCAAGAATCAGAGCCCAAGATGCAGCTCAGATTGTAGAGGATTTCTTCAGGAGTTCCCCTTCTAATTTTGGAAGAGATTCGGTGTGAAATCAAGAACTCCTTGATTGAAACTTGAACATAGGTGTGTTAACATGGCAATGGCGGCAGGGGCCTCTTGGTGAAGATGATGACAAAGTTATGGGGTCTTTATAATTATTCCAAAAGTTGAGGGGCTGATTGAAAGAGAAAGAGAGTCAAACTGGACTAAAATGCAAACTAGCTCAAGATAATATTTGATTGGGCCCAAATTTTGGTACAAACCTAATTTGAACTCAAGGAATCTGATGGTGAAGTTGGATTTTGGTTTTGACCAAGTTTGACTAGGTAATTTATGTAGAAACCTAAATTAGGGTAACTTCCTATCTGAGACTATTCTTGGTCAATGGTCAAATCAACGATACCAAACCTTATGAAATATTTTTCTATGATTTTTAGAGTGTTTAGGTGAATTTTATCTTGACTAGAACCTCTATCAATTAAGTGGGTTTGAAATTAGGGTTTCGGGTGTCTGTTAATTCTCGAAATGCGTGAAAACTCATTTCTGTCTACATGAACCCTCTTGTGAGTCATTAATGCTTATTTGACCTTCATCTAACCCTTGGGAAACCCCATGATTACTCTGTATTTATGATCTTCTGTTAAAATTGCAACTTTAACCTTATTTTAATGCATTCTTCTTAGAAAGGATATGCAATGACTTATAACTCTCCAGCGGTTATGTAGGAGCAACTGTCAATTGATTCTGACTAATTAAAGCTAGTTATGGAAGATGATGTCGTTATCATCATACCCCCATGCCTAACTTTTGCTAGTCCCTTAGCAAAATCTTATGAGAAGAACTAGAGTTTTAGACCATGCATTAAAGTTCAGCTGTCAGATTCTTATTACTTTTTAGAAATTAGGTCAGAATGCTAATAGTAGGCCTAGAGGTACTCAAGTATCAATCAAGATCTAGACTTGGCGAGCTTCAGTTTGAGTCTACCGCAAAAGGTTTCTAAGGCCCGCAAAAACTACCCAGAGGTTCGTTGAACCCAGTGGTTTAAGCAACCGTGCATAAATGTAACATTTCCAGGTTCAGTTTACCAGGGCATGTTTTTGTAAGAGAGAGGGATAGAAGTATATTTTTCATTTGGAGAGTTTCTCTCTCATTTCTTTTTAGATTTCCCTAGATCCAGCCTCGAATTGGCCCTAAACACGATCTGTATCGGATTCCTTTGTCCCCACCATCAATCCTTGAAGGTCCCTGCCTTTCGATGCTTTGGAATAGCACTGCCCATGGCAACCCCCAAAACCCTGACTTTCAACACTTCGAGATAGTGCCACCCATGGTGTTCTATGGCTAAATTCAAGCCTTGGCAATCGACATTTCAGGATAATCCTGCCCATGGCACCTGAACCAGCACAATATGCCCTCGGTAGGATACATAGATATCCTAGGAGACAAGCATCGAGGAGACGATATGTTATTATGCATCTTTGAGGGGAATTTCCCACCTCTCTGTGTCGGGAACTCATCCAATAAACTTGTGTTGTCGAGCCGCTCCTAAGCTAGATCTTGAGATGATTTTTCAGAACAGAACACTTTCGCAGATTTTTCTTTGTTAAGCGTACTGAACCAGACTAAGTGTGTGATTTTGGGTGCTTAGGTTAAGGGTAGGCAACGGGACCGAATAATCCCTATGCCTTAGACCTAATATATTAGCTTCGCACTTTCCTCAACCTCTTAAGGAATAATCCAAATCTTAACGGATATGTGAATGTTTAAGTCCTAAAACAAGCCCAAGAGGCCTAAGATCAGCACTCATGCTAATCTCTGTCTCTTTGTTCACAGGGACATAATATTTTTTCTTTTAATTAGGTCTAGAACTTAAGTAATCTCCATAATCAAGTGCTACTGACTAATCAATTTTTTCTTACTTTGTGCTCCTTTTTGACATTTAAACTCTCTCTTCTCTTCCTCCTCATGAATGATACGCAATCAATTCTCAAAATTTTCCTCCCCTTTTCCATTTTTTTGTTCTTTTTCAATTTTTTATTTTTTTCGATTTTTGAATATGTATATTTTTTTGTGAGAATCTCTCAGAGAATTGAATTTCCATGTGTTTGCATTTTAACAACCCCCCATGCCTAAGTTTTGCAATGTCCTCATTGTAAACCGTAGGGATCAATGGGTGGGTGAATGGGTCAGGATGACTATTGCGAACGATTTCAAGCTTTAATTCAAGTACCAAAGGTGGAGTTAGCTTGTTCTAAGACTAAACTAAAAAGTGCAATAGGAGTGTAGCTCAAAAGATGATCAAAAGGGTCACGGGTTTTCGAGATGATGGGTTGCCTCCCGTTAAGCACTAAATTCAATGCCGTCAGTTGAGCAGAAAGTGATCAAGGAGAAGGGGTGGTCAAATTAGAGGAGTGTTGTAGAACAAGCACCTTGATCAATAGCCTGGTTGGTCCAACCAGGTGCTTGTTCAGATCTACAGGCTGATGATGCTGCCTAAACCCTATCAGTATGGTGGGTTGATGTATGTGAATCAAAAGATACGAAGCCTACCAGATACTTTGAGGCTCAAATAGATGTGGAAATGAGAATCCAGGGTTTGGCTGAGTTAGTTCAGCCTAGTTAGAGTAGGGATACTCAAAAGAAAATGGATATGAAGAAGATGTAGGAACTCTATTGAAAGGATCAAAAAGGATGGGAAGTGATTATTGATATGATCAATGTCCAAAACCTGATCAAAAGATGGAGAAGAATCATATGCAACTAGATTAGAGAGAGGTGAATCAGAGTAGAAGTTGATTCTGGTGCTGGGTCAGGGTTGAGAATAAGTTTTGGAAGGCTCTATATGTGGATTAGAAGATGTGGCTTCTATGAGACCTGTGTATGTTGAGGGCTCTTCTAGAAAAGATTCAAAGGTAGGTTCATCTAGAGGGTCCTCATGACGCTCGTCAAAATCAAAGGTAAATCCCTGGAGAGTGCTTATAGGATCATGGAAATCTGAGTCAATAAGAGATTCAAATTTTGGATTGCAGACACTCTTAACACTTACTATTTTTGATTCTTGTAAATCGTAAAGGAATGATTCCATCTCAATAGAACCTAATTTTGAATCACTGATCTCGGGATCGGGGACCTTAGAGTCAGAGTCAAAGGATGGGTCATGGATGCTGCAGGAAACAAAGGTTCTCCGAAATCAGAGTAGGATTTGAAATCATCGAAGAATTGGTGAAGAATCAGGATTTCCACTATAGAATGAATCGAGATGTGTAGAATTAGCAACCTGGCTTGGATTTAACCTATTCTCAAATTCTGGTCTCGAAAATGTGTCCTTATTGGGCATAGGCTCAAGTTCTTGGCTCCTAGCATAGACCCAATCGAATCCCAACTCTTCCAACTCCTCTGTTTCTGTATCATAGATTGGCTTGACTTTCAAAAAATCTATTTGTGTCTCTGAGAAGGTTGAAGAGGTGTAATCATCAAACATAGGCCCATAATCATAATCTAGATCCAAAATCTGGTTCTCATTACATTAGGCCTCATAATCATCCCAAATAGGTTCTGATCTAGATTTAGGTTAAAGGTAGGAATTGGGTCACTTGAATCTGGACTAGGTTCTATTTGGATGTCAGAATCATTCTCGAGAACTACCTTAATAGGATAAGGCTCGGGAATTACATTCTCGAGAAGTTCTGATTCAGGCTTATCATTACAAGTGTCGAGGAAATCTAGGCTTGATGGACCAGATTCATGAATTTCTAAGGCTGGTTCGGAATTGTGAACACCTGTAATCGGATCCTCCCAACCCATTTCAAGATCAGATGTGTCATTCTCTATATAGTTTATATGTAATTCCATTTGGGTTGGGGGTCCACAACAATTCTGAGTGTCTAACCCAAGCTCTAGAAAAACTCTAGAATCACTCCAAGTTGTCTTATTAATGGCTTGTAGCAATAAATTTAGAATATCTGCACGTTGCTCAATGATATTTTGGTGTATCTCCTAGAGTGATGGATTTATAAAGTAATGTAAACCCTCTGTGCTATGCAATTCCCAAATTTCATTAAATTCTGGTATGATGGTCTCCTAGGTTGAACCATTTTTTAATTGAGTAAACAGTAGATAAGCATGGTTCAAAGTAAATTTTGTTATTTCTAGGACATTAACCTGTATCATGCTAGCTGGATAATCTTCAAAATATTTAGGGGCATCCTCAATCACTTTGTCTTTTATGATCACTTAGGGTTCAAGTTTCCTAGTTGGTCTTCCTAAATTGCCAGGTTGCATTTTCAAATCAGGTGGTGGATCAGGATGTAGAATCAAACTCAAGTTTAGATTGAAGTAATCTGATCAGATCAAAAATCTCATATAAGATCTAATGAGGCCTCTTAGGTTAGAAACTTAAGGACCTTCCTGTGTATGTGCTCTATAGAAGGGATGAGGGACTGGATGTGAGTTGGACCCAATCAAGGCACACAAAGATTTTTGGATGACTAAGGCTATTTTGAGGTGGATGATACCTCTGAACCAGAAATCCTCACACTCGAGAATTACCTGACCAGCCAAGAAGGGAGAGCCCCTCAAAGACCCCTACATGGTAGAGCGTCCCCACGGGTTACAGGATTTCCCCCACTCGACCTTAAGTCTAGTATGTGCGAATTGAGACCTTAAGTCTACCAATTTTATTCCTAATTTGTGCCTTGAATTTCACTTGATTAGAAGTTGATTTGATTTATGACCTAATTTGGAGGTTGGTTGGCCTACAAAGTAAACCCACTTCACCTGACTTGCCCTAAAGGATGCAGAATGAAATCTGAGTCAAGACCTAAAGATCACCTTGAATTGACTCTCAGGTTATTAGGTCCATAATTTTAGAATTCAAGTGAGATTTAGAGCCTGATTTTAGGGTTCTTTTGATTAGATCTTTTCAAGCAAGGGTTTGGGTAGCACACAAATGCGGGAGGGTTAATTTCCTTTAATGAAGGCAATTGTGAACTAACACTCCCAAAAACCCTAGAGTAGAAACCCTAATTAGCTATATTCCAAGTCCAATTTGATCTCAAAATGTTCTTCTTAGATTTCAAACAAGAAGTGTGTAGTCCAAGAAGATTAGAATTAAGCGTAAGTCCCTAGTAGGTACAGGAAATTAGGATGGGGAATATCTAATAAGAATCGTCTCAATCTTCAATCATATGTGAATTTTCTTCACAAATCAGGAAACTTGCCTTTTAAGTGATATTTATTGGAAAAGTAAGGCAGATGAATCCTACTTAATTTTGTTTCCTTTTTCTCTCTTCTAAAGATTAAGGGAATGATTATGGAAGAACAGAGATTACTTACCCTAGGAGTGGTTGCTTTGCACGGAAGATCCCCTCATGATGTACCTCTCAAAATCACAATTAAATCAAACAGGGCAAGTTAGTGCTCAAGTAACAATAGAGAAATATAAGACTAATGTGTGAATTGTGCGTTGCTCCCCGGCAACGTCGTCAAAATGTTAACCAAGCTTTTGTCGAGTTTTAAGGAAACGCGATGTTATACAGTCGACAAATACCTCTCAAACAGGTAAACATTATAACTCAAAATCTACAATGGATTCCGAGGTCGAACACAGGGGGTAAATGTGGAATTCAAAACATTAATCGCACTTAGAATCAATGAGTACAATTAATTGAGCATAATTAGAGATACAAGATATTCAATGAATACCAATATACTCAAATGATATTCAATACTAAGCTAGAGTATTTCAAGATTCACTATGATAAAAAAGATCAAGACAAAATAATGGTGATTTGAATCACCAATTATTAGCCCTAATCAAGCATATATATCAATTACTCAGTATACTCAAATGTATGAACAGTGTTATCAATTAGTTATGCCACATCAGATAAGTGGCCAAATTAATCCACAGTAGCCTTAGACGTCAGAACCATGCATCCGATGACTTAAATGTGTCAAGCACAAGGATTCTCAAAGCCTTTCTTCTTTATTTCTTCTCTCTTCTGCTTCAGCTTCTCTTTCTCTTCTTCTTCTTTCCTTCTCTTTTCCTTAAGCCTTTCTCCAAGCCTTCTTTTCTTCTCCTTCACAAAGCCTAAGTGTTAGGCTTTTCAGCATAAGGCACACACCTGGAGTAGAACTGTAGAGAGCAAAACCCTCCCCCACTCTCTCACTAATTCCTCTTCTTTTTCCCTCTTAAACCCAGACCAAGCACATATTCGGATCCAGATACTCAGGTATTCGGGTCTTAAACAGTGTCCAGGGTCACCGGCATGGGAGGTGACCGAGGAGTGGCATAGGTCGGGTAAGCGGGTATGTGCAGGGGTAGTAAGGGACCCGACCCCTCATGTGCTAGGCAATAAGTGCTAATAAAAAAATCAATATATGCACACTCACTCTCTCCTCATTGATAAACGCCAGTTTATCATCATTTTTTATGCTTTAAAACTAACCTAGCTCTTAGGATTTTACTCTGCAAACGGGTTTTTGGGCTGCATTTAGGCATAAATTAGGATAGGCATGCATTGCATTTTTTATTGTCATTTTAATGAGTTTTTGTGAGTGTTAGGGATGTACAGATGCACAGATCCCTAAAACCCTAGCACTCAAGAAGGCAATTGGTGAAGGAGAAGCCCAGACTAGCTGGAACTCAGCCTAATCCAGCTCACCTCAGCTTGATCCAGCTCACCTCAGCTTGATCTAGCTCACCGCAGCTGGAACCTAGCTTACTTGAACTAGGGTTAGCTCATCCCAGCTCCATTCAGCTAATCTCAGCTGGATGGCAACTCAAGAGAGTTCACCGTAGCTCACCCTAGCTCAAGTCAGCTCAGATCCAGCTCAACTTAGCTGAGTCTAGCTCACCTCAGCTCCCACTAGTTCACAGGGAGCTCTAGCTAGCTCAGCTGAGTTGACAGGAGTTCACCCCAGCTCAGATCCAGCTACATCCAGCTCCACTCAGCTCCAACCAGCTGAAGAAGAATTCATCCCAGCTCAGGAAGCTCAAGTCCAGCTCATAGGGACTCAGCTTAGCTCAACTCAGTTGAGCTAAGCTACCTTAGCTGCCTCAACCAGCTTGATTCTCCCCGGGAGCACCAGACCCAGCTCACCTTAGCTCATTTTGGTAGAAGCTAGCTCACTTTAGCTTGGCTTAGCAACTAGCAAAGAACTAGCAAGCTAAGCCAGCTAGAGTAGCCCCATGCCAGCCTCTTCAGCAGCAGCCAGCTCCAGCTCCAGCTCCAGACTTCTTCTCCTCAGCTCCCTCCTCCAAACCCTAGCTCCAACACCTTCTCCTCTACTCCTCCATTAGCTAAGCTAGCTTAGCTTAGCTTAGCTTAGCTTAGCTTAGCTATGCTCCAACTTCCTTGGCTTATACCACCCCAAAAACCCACCTACCAACTCCACCCAACTAGCTCCACCTAAGCTCCACATAAGCTAACCTACTTGGCACCAACCTAACCTACCCACCACCTCCAAAAGACACCTAAAAGTGGCGCCAAAAACTACCCATAACCACCCCTTAATGGCGCCACTTTTCCCTCCAAAATCTCCCCTCATCTCCACCACACAATCTCCCTTGAACCCATCTCCACCATCCACCTAACCCCCCTTCTAGAAGACCCCATGTTGGCGCCAACATGGTGGTGTCTCTCCACCACCAAAAGACACCAACACCACCATAACCACCCCCTTTAACACCCCTTGGGTTGGCGCCAACTCATCCTAGCCATAGGATCACCAACCACCCTCATCCTTCCATCCTAGCCCTCCATTTCAAGGGGCACCTTAACCCCCCATCCTATTCTATAAAAAGCCACCACCTACCACCATTTTGGAGCATCCTCCCTTAGTATATTTTCCACCTAAACCACCTATACCTACGGCCAAGAAGAAGGAGTAGAGAAGGAGATTAAAGGGGCACATCACCAGCCCTTTTGGTGCCTTCTTCTCCCCACTCTCTTCAACTTGAGCCACGCCAAGGAGGAGGACTCTCCCACTTCAACGAGGACGGCCAGGCAAAGGAGAAAAGCTTAGGGTGGACGTCCACCCTTGGAGAGAAACTTAGGGCACGCCCCCTTAGGGCTTGCCTTGGAGGTCATCACCTTGGCAGAGTTCTGTAAGGAAGGAGTTGAAGGATTCTTTTCAAGCTTGGGAGCCACCAACCTTGGAGCAAGAAGCCCTCTTCTTCACCATCTATTTAGAGGATTTGTGTTTTCTTTCTTTATTTCAATTATCTAGTAGTAGAAGCATTCCTCTACTAGGCATTTTTGTTAAACACTTTATCAATTATCTAGTTGCCTTCTTCGCATATCTTGTTTGCATTTCTATTTGCTTATTTTCAGCATTCTTCACTTCTTCTCCCTAATTATTCTAGGCCTCCACTTTCTTAGAGTGAGCTTAGGGAGAGGCTCTACTTGCCACTTTAGAGTAGTTTACTTAATTGGAAGTGTAAACACTTTTCCCGCCATAATTCCGCATGTTGCCTTAGTTCGAAAACAAAAAAAAAAATGGTATATTAAAAATTACCAAAAGAAAGTTGAGATATATTCCAAGCAAGAGAATCAATTTTGCAACCATATTGCCTCCTTGGACGACCCTAGATACTTCCCTATCTAGGATTATAAATTTAAGAGCGAAAGCGGATTTACGCGTTACAACGACGTATTTTAACAAACCGCGTATTTTCGCTATCACTTTTTGGCGCCGTTGCCGGGGAGGCACGGCTTTGCATTAACTCATTTTCTCTTGCTTGAAGTGGATCTCATCCCCTTCTCTTTCTTTCTTTTGTGTGTGCAGGAACTACAGCGGGAAAGCGGGAATCTGGAAGCGAGAGCTTAAAGATCCTTTTCTTCCCGCGAAAATTCAGGTTGGTTCCTCTTTCTAGTCACATAATTAATTAAAACTACCAAAAATATATTAAACTTGGCTTTCAGGACCCTAAACACTTAAATTAAGTGGAGTGGTGCATTTTAAAATCATTGTTTGCTTGTATGCTTCTTTAGCACCATTCCATTGCAAGTATTGGTGTTCTGTTTTTCGGGTCTAGATTTCTGTCCAGACTTGAAAAATCGATTCCTAACACCACAGGCCTCCTAAAATAATAAAATTTCATAGAGTGATTCTCAATTAAGTTTGGAACATCTTTTCCAAATTTCAGATCAATTGGATTTGTATTTAATTTTTAAAAATTCGTGGATTACAGAGGGGTCACACCCTCTAATCTTCCTGTTTTGCTACTGTCCGCGAATTTTCAGAATTTTTATACTCATCCAATTTTTGTGAAATTTATCTTGTTGGAATCCCTGTGAAATTTTACATATCATATAAAATCATAAAAATTTTCTGAGGTCGGTGGTAATACTGAAAAGTCTATAATACCCACGGGTATTATTTCTGGACTTTGACACCATTACAATTAAAAATTCAAAACTATTATCAAACAAATTCCTAAAATCTTACAAAAATCTTTTCTGGAATCCTTGTTTGACTTTCTTCAAAGTAGTGGTGTTGTTTGAATTGTTTGGACCACTACTTAATTCTGAAAGCTAAAAATAATTCATTGGTAGTTAAATTTCTGTCTCAGGGATAATTGGTTTAGGGTTTCTTCTTTCTCTTTAGAGACTCAATTAAAAGGAAATATACAATCACACATACAACTTGTCTTTCATTTGATTGTGAACTTTCAAACTTGTTTGAAAACTTAAAGAGAAAAACCCTAAAATTCATTTAATTAAATCACATCCTAAAAGACAAAAATATAAAAAAATTGTGTGACAACTTGATTTTCATTGGAGCCACTCTCCAATTCCTGCACACACACAAAAAAATCAAATAACAGGGCAACAACCCAATAAACGCCCTCCACATTCCGTGTGCACTATAGAATCCTAGACCTAATTAAAATTTGTAGCAACTTGACCCCTAAGGCTTTATCAACTTAGGCTTGCTATTTAGGTCTTAAGTTTTCTTTAGTTAGTACCAATCCTGTCATCTATATCTGGTGTTCAGGCTGAGGGGCCGTGTCAAACGACCAGGCGCGGGTTTGTACAAGCACCTGGGGTTTTCCCTGGGAAACGTTTGGGCCCAAACCTCCCCTTAAGCAACTTGGCTAGATTTGTTGATAGAACGGGTATTCACTATTGACTACTTATTTCCTATATAGACCAAGTCTTAGGTTATTATTATTAGGGAGTCACAATTAAGTTAGGTCTAGTTTTTGTTTGTTTGAATTGCACACTTTCTCTCATCTCTCTCTTCTCCTCCCCTCCCCGTTCTTCCATTTTATGCACGGGCGACGGTCTCAAAATCCGCACTTGGAAGGACCATTTGATTTCGCCCCCCACGTAAAAAGACCACTTTTTCTGTCTTCTCCTAAAAAAATGGAAACACAACAAAATAGGTCCACTGACCCTTCCACGTCTACCTCTAACCCCACCTCTAACCCTAATTCTAACCCTTGCACTCAAAACCCAACCACCAGTAACTTTCCACACTTGGAGCTCCCCAATCTTGAGTTGCCCCACACACAACATCAAGACCCCCTACCTGATCTTTTAAAATTGATGGCCGATCAGATTAATAAATTAAATTCCAATCAACAAACATTGACTAGGAACATCCAAAACCTAGCCAATCCAAGGCCAAACCCACCACCCCGTCAGCAGCCTGTTGTTCCTCTAAAAGATTTCTATGATCCGTCTTATTATGAGGAACGACCAGGGGTGGTCATACTGGAGGGGGACTTTGAGATCAAGCCTGCCGTCCTGAACCTGATTAAACACTTTCATGGCCTTCCTAGGGAAGATCCTTTCAGCCACCTTGAAGAACTAACTCTTCTTGCACAGACAACCCGTTCCCGAAATGTGCAAGAAGACATATGGCTGATGCGGCTTTTTCCATTATCTCTCAAAGATAAGGCCGCTTATTGGTTCAGGACCATTGGCCGACCCATCACAACATGGCCTCAACTCAAGAGTGCCTTCCTCAAGAAATTCTTTCCCATAGGTCGTACCAATTCCTTACGAAGATCTATTACGACCTTTCACCAAAAATCTGGTGAAACTTTCCATGATTCTTGGGAAAGATTTCAAGACCTTTTAAGAAGTTGCCCGCACCACGAGATTCCTTTATGGCAGCTCGTGCAAATCTTCTATCATGGATTAGAAGATCAAATCCGACAGTTTGTCGACGCCTCGTGTGGCGGCAACTTTTTAAATAAAGATGCAGAAAGTGCTTATGACCTGTTCGAAGAAATGAGTGAAAACTCATTTAATCAAGCTTCCATGAACACATTTTGCAGAACTCAAAACCCGCAGTTCGGTGTTCATGAAATAGGCACTCAATCTATCCCTGTCACCCAAGATGATCTTCAATTGATTGCTCAAACACTCGACCAGATGCATATTAATCAAAAGAAAATTGAGGAAAGACTAGCCACTTCAACTCAAGCTCCACACCCACATCTAACCCAACCTAACTTTCCACAAAGAGAAAATTTGCACAATCTCAACACTACCCCTGCTGATTATTCTGAGGTTGCCCATGATTCACTGGGGAACTACAACTATCCAGATCTTAACCCCACTCAAAATATTTCTGCCATCCAGGAGCCCTTTAAAAATTCTTCCAATTGGAAAAATTACCCGAACTACTCTTGGAATAATCAAGTTTCCTCCCAACCATATCATTTTAATGGGTATGGGTTGAATCCAAACTTCCATCCTGGGACATCCCAACAAGATATCAATGCCCAGATGCTGCGAACCCTGCAGGATATGCAAACAAAAATGTCGGAAGTAACCCGCAACATTACAAATCTGAACAATCAGATTGGGGTTACTCCCACGCAAAGACCTGTAGGACATCTTCCGTCCCAACCCATACCCAACCCTAATCACCAAGGAAACCATTATATGGGCAGAAATCCACATTATCCACATCAGCCTCCTCCTAATCCACCACCTCAGCAGCCGCCCAGGTTTCTGCAATCACAGGCCCCCCCACCTCCTCTAAATAATAATCCGACTGCACATGCAGTTACTTTGAGGAGTGGGAAAACCACCACTGACCCCGAGCCTTCGCACGAACCTGGTAAGATACATGTGCAAGTTGACTCCCCACCTCCCCATCAGGAAGAAAAAGAACAACAAAAATCTCAAGACAAGATTCCTATCCCTTTCCCACAAGCTCTCTACCCTACCACCAACAAAAGAAAGAAATCTGAGCCCACTACAGAAGAACTCATGGAGCTATTTGGGCAAGTTCATATCAATATCCCTCTCCTAGATGCCATTAAATATATACCTGCCTATGCTAAATTTTTAAAGGAGATTTGTACTCCTAAAAGGCAGGCCAAAAATCTAGGACAGGTGCATCTTTCGGAGACAGTAAGCTCTGTCATACAGAGTAAGCTGCCTCCTAAGATGAAAGATCCGGGGGCGCCTTTAATTTCTGTAATTATTGATGACACTACATTTAATCGCGCCCTCCTTGATCTTGGTGCCTCTGTAAATATTATTCCCACAAGTTTATTCGAAGAATTTCAGATCGGTGAATTAAAACCCGTCGAGGTTACCCTGCAATTAGCCGACCGATCTACAATCAAACCTCGTGGGATTGTCGAGGATGTATTAGTCAAGGTCCAGAATTGTGTCTTCCCTGCAGACTTTCTGGTTCTTGACATTGAGGCACCCGAATCATTACTGGACTCCCCGATAATCCTTGGACGCCCCTTTTTGGCTACTGCAAAGGCAAATATCAATTGCCACACAGGAAAAATGGATATCAACTGTGCAGGCCAAACTATCACCTTAGATATTTTTAAATCCTCCAGGAGATTCCATGATGATAACTTCTTTGAGGACTCAGATACTGAAATTTCTAATATGGTGGAGGAGACAATGTTAATAGATACCCTTACCGACCACAGTTTTTTTTGAGGACTTTGATTCAGACTCAGTGGTCGGCGAGATCTGTGATCCGGAAACTTGTCTTGACTCCAAATTTGTTCCTGATACCCCCCCTAACCCACCCACTATTCACGCACCTAATTTTTCCACACTAACTCACCATTCCTTCCCCGACCCCTTTCTTACGGACCTGCCACCAACCCCGCCCGAGTTTGGCACCCAACCTGAATTAAAACCATGGCCAGACTCGGGCCACACTTATCAATTTCCATCTCACTTTGATCCCAATATTATTTCTAATCAATTTTCTAGGGATCTAGACGAAGACACCTTTTTTGCGGGCATCCAAGTGTCCAATTATTTACATGATTTTCCGTCTTCTGTGCATACCTTCACGCCCGGCTGAATGGCGTAAAAGATAGCACTGGATGGGAGGTAACCCATCATTTTCTTGCTTTCCTTTTTCTTCTTTTTCCAGGTTTTATTCATCCTAAACCTGACCGTTCTTCACTAAGGTGATTCCTTTTCCCTCCTAATGCATGAGGACATGGCATATCTTAAGCATGGGGGGTGTTTTTTAAATTTTTACGATCGATTTAGGATGTTTAAAACCTAAAAACATGCATTTTTCTTTAATTTATTTCCTGCTTGCATATCCAAAATAAATAAATAAATAAATAAAAAAATATATATATATATTGAAAACTTTTTGAGGAAAAATTTTGAAATCAGGACTAAGGTCGAAAAATTCACTTCTGGTACAATGGGATTTAATCTTTAACAAACTAAGGATGAGGATTTGGATCTAATCATTAGAATTCCAGGGTCTATTTTAGACTAGATCAGATATCCTTCTCTAAAATTCCACCTGAACTCATGATAGTTCAGGTGACTTGATCCTATTTTGTAATATGGAAAGTATTTGACTTAGTTTTTGACTCAAAAACTTACGGTTCTCGAGAAACTTCTTGTGTCAATTTTCACACACAAGCCAACACTTAAAAATAACTAAAAATTTGAAAAAACTCCCTTGTTTGGATTTAGTAAAAGTCTGAAGCAGATCATTGGTTTGAGTTCCCACCGTCGAGAAGAAGGAAAAAAAACCTTCTTTGAGGACACGATGTCAACATGTTACCGCCTCGGTGCTGCACTATATCTATATTTCATATCTTTAGACAGAGCATTAAAGCGCATTTCAGCAGCTCAAGTGTCTTGGACGGTGCTCTACCTATAGCGTCGGAGCAAGAGCTTGAGTTTGCTTGGAGCACCCCTTTTCACCGCATCGTGTTTTGGGGTTGTGAGCTCCTGGGTGGTGTCATGGACAGTGCTATCCCGAAGTACTGGCGCCAGAGCCCCCTCGAGGAATGGTAACGGGAATGATGATACCGACACATCTGTTGTAAGACTAAGCTAAAAATAAGCATGGGGGGAGAAAAAATAATAATAATAATAATAACACGTCCTTATAAAGGTTGGCTTTTCACAAGCACAGACACAAGGTTTTAAAGGAATTTGCAAGTTGCGAATCAGATTCACGAGCCAGAAAAATCCTAAAAACAAACATTTCAAGTCATCTGAATTAACAAGGGGTTAATTTGTGAATTTTCTGAGGATATATTGATCCCGTTCTATCTAATGGTTGGATCCAAAAACAAATCCTGATGTTTATCTTCAACAAATCCCGTATCTCCTGTGTTTTAATCTACCAAGGTCCCTTAATCTCTTTTTCTCCTCAAAAGTCAAAAAAAAAAAAATTAGATTTCCCAAAAATTCCGTTTTCCAAAAAAATTAATGTTTTGCTAAGAGACTAGCAAAAGATAAGCATGGGGGTGTGATAAACGCCAGTTTATCATCATTTTTTATGCTTTAAAACTAACCTAGCTCTTAGGATTTTACTCTTCAAACGGGTTTTTGGGCTGCATTTAGGCATAAATTAGGATAGGCATGCATTGCATTTTTTATTGTCATTTTAATGAGTTTTTGTGAGTGTTAGGGATGTACAGATGCACAGATCCCTAAAACCCTAGCACTCAAGAAGGCAATTGGTGAAGGAGAAGCCCAGACTAGCTGGAACTCAGCCTAATCCAGCTCACCTCAGCTTGATCCAGCTCACCTCAGCTTGATCTAGCTCACCGCAGCTGGAACCTAGCTTACTTGAACTAGGGTTAGCTCATCCCAGCTCCATTCAGCTAATCTCAGCTGGATGGCAGCTCAAGAGAGTTCACCGTAGCTCACCCTAGCTCAAGTCAGCTCAGATCCAGCTCAACTTAGCTGAGTCTAGCTCACCTCAGCTCCCACTAGTTCACAGGGAGCTCTAGCTAGCTCAGCTGAGTTGACAGGAGTTCACCCCAGCTCAGATCCAGCTACATCCAGCTCCACTCAGCTCCAACCAGCTGAAGAAGAATTCATCCCAGCTCAGGAAGCTCAAGTCCAGCTCACAGGGACTCAGCTTAGCTCAACTCAGTTGAGCTAAGCTACCTTAGCTGCCTCAACCAGCTTGATTCTCCCCGGGAGCACCAGACCCAGCTCACCTTAGCTCATTTTGGTAGAAGCTAGCTCACTTTAGCTTGGCTTAGCAACTAGCAAAGAACTAGCAAGCTAAGCCAGCTAGAGTAGCCCCATGCCAGCCTCTTCAGCAGCAGCCAGCTCCAGCTCCAGCTCCAGACTTCTTCTCCTCAGCTCCCTCCTCCAAACCCTAGCTCCAACACCTTCTCCTCTACTCCTCCATTAGCTAAGCTAGCTTAGCTTAGCTTAGCTTAGCTTAGCTTAGCTATGCTCCAACTTCCTTGGCTTATACCACCCCAAAAACCCACCTACCAACTCCACCCAACTAGCTCCACCTAAGCTCCACATAAGCTAACCTACTTGGCACCAACCTAACCTACCCACCACCTCCAAAAGACACCTAAAAGTGGCGCCAAAAACTACCCATAACCACCCCTTAATGGCGCCACTTTTCCCTCCAAAATCTCCCCTCATCTCCACCACACAATCTCCCTTGAACCCATCTCCACCATCCACCTAACCCCCCTTCTAGAAGACCCCATGTTGGCGCCAACATGGTGGTGTCTCTCCACCACCAAAAGACACCAACACCACCATAACCACCCCCTTTAACACCCCTTGGGTTGGCGCCAACTCACCCTAGCCATAGGATCACCAACCACCCTCATCCTTCCATCCTAGCCCTCCATTTCAAGGGGCACCTTAACCCCCCATCCTATTCTATAAAAAGCCACCACCTACCACCATTTTGGAGCATCCTCCCTTAGTATATTTTCCACCTAAACCACCTATACCTACGGCCAAGAAGAAGGAGTAGAGAAGGAGATTAAAGGGGCACATCACCAGCCCTTTTGGTGCCTTCTTCTCCCCACTCTCTTCAACTTGAGCCACGCCAAGGAGGAGGACTCTCCCACTTCAAGGAGGACGGCCAGGCAAAGGAGAAAAGCTTAGGGTGGACGTCCACCCTTGGAGAGAAACTTAGGGCACGTCCCCTTAGGGCTTGCCTTGGAGGTCATCACCTTGGCGGAGTTCTGCAAGGAAGGAGTTGAAGGATTCTTTTCAAGCTTGGGAGCCACCAACCTTGGAGCAAGAAGCCCTCTTCTTCACCATTTATTTAGAGGATTTGTGTTTTCTTTCTTTATTTCAATTATCTAGTAGTAGAAGCATTCCTCTACTAGGCATTTTTGTTAAACACTTTATCAATTATCTAGTTGCCTTCTTCGCATATCTTGTTTGCATTTCTATTTGCTTATTTTCAGCATTCTTCACTTCTTCTCCCTAATTATTCTAGGCCTCCACTTTCTTAGAGTGAGCTTAGGGAGAGGCTCTACTTGCCACTTTAGAGTAGTTTACTTAATTGGAAGTGTAAACACTTTTCCCGCCATAATTCCGCATGTTGCCTTAGTTCAAAAACAAAAAAAAAATGGTATATTGAAAATTACCAAAAGAAAGTTGAGATATATTCCAAGCAAGAGAATCAATTTTGCAACCATATTGCCTCCTTGGACGACCCTAGATACTTCCCTATCTAGGATTATAAATTTAAGAGCGAAAGCGGATTTACGCGTTACAACGACGTATTTTAACAAACCGCGTATTTTCGCTATCACTCATCCACCGATGTGGCAGTAAAGCCACTCTCTTCTTCTTTACGTGCGACTGCTGCGGCTGCTAAAGAGGTCTCGTTCAATTGGTGCATGCCCACAGTTGGAGCCTCTGCTTGAGGACCTGGGCATGGACTTGGAGGAGTTCTGCAGTGCCTAGAAGTGGAGCCTACAACTCTCATGGCAGGAGCTTGAAGAACAAGGCGGAGATGATGACAGCGACAATGGAGCATTGGGGTATACTTGAAATACAAAAGAATGACCTCTCAGCCACGTTAAATCACTTTAGGAGCTTTGCCTGGGCTTGGCGAAGGTGGTGGTGGCAGTTTCGTGGTGTGAGGAGGTCTATGGAGGTTGGGCGAACACGAAGAAGGTGGTCGGCGATGGGTGTGTTCAAGGAGATGATGGAGGTGGTAATCCCCTCAATTTCTTGAGGGGTTTGGTTCGCGGAGGTGAGGCGGATCTTATGGAGTTGTTAGCGAGGTGTTTGGTGCGGTGGAGTGTCGGGGAAGCCTCACCGGAGGGTGGCTAGACGTGGAGATGATGGTGGTATGGAGGGCGTATCGGTGATCAAGTTGAGTGATAAAGGAGAGGAAAAAGGAAGTATAGGGAAAGGGAAACTTAACTAACCTAATCTAACTGGATGAAAGGGGAGGAAGACATCGGGTATGGTATGATCGATGCCGTGAAAGGTGAACTCTCCTTTGAGGGAGAACGACGAGGATGAAGGTGGGAGGAGGCCCGATGGGAACACCATAATGAGCCATAACTAGCTCAACTTGGTCTTATAAAGTCAATAAAAGCTCCTACATATCAGTCAGAAGGTCTCTAGAGCAGGGAGAGTTATTTTGAGAAGAAAAGATGAAAATAGGGTTATTTCTATAATTTTACCATCTCATCACAAATACAGAATAACCATGGGGTCTTCAAGGGATTATTAAAGGTCATTTAGTCATTAATGTCTAATAAGTGGGTTCAGGTAGACAGAAATGAGTTTTCACGTATTTCAAGACTTATTAGACATCTCAAACCCTAAAAATAAATCCGCTTAATTTACTAAGGTTTTGGTTGAGATAAAATTCACATAAACCCTCTAAAATTCATAGAAAAATATTCTCTAGGGTTTGGCATCCTTGAATTGACCATCAGAACCTATTTTGACCCAAAATAGAGTCAGACAGATTATTACCCTAATTTGGGTTTCTCCATAAATTACCCAGTCAAACTAAGTCAAACCAAAATCTAACTTCACCATTAGATTCCTTATGTCTAAATTAGGTTCGTATCAAAATTTGGACCCAATCAAAGATTGCCTTGACCTAGTTTGTAATTTAGTCCAAGTCTGACTCTTTTTATCCTAAATAACCCCTCAGCTTTTGAATTTATTACAAAAAGCCCCTATCTTTGTTGTCACTCTTTGTAAATAAGTCCTTACACCATTTTCGTGAAGGAATCCTACTCCGGCAAGCTTTGATTGGCAAGAACTTAGTAATTACTTGACGAATCCTTCTCAAAATTGAAAGGGAGATTCGTCAAGTAATTGCCTTCCTTTCAAACCTATTCGTGGGCTCCAATTCTTTCCTAATCATGAGAGATGTAGGTATCCATCACTGGCAAGTTTACCAAGCTTGGAAGCTTGGTCTCCAATCCTTAAACCTCTTCCCATGGCTTATAAAAGGAGTAGGGGCAAAAACCCTAGCTCCGTAGCAAGTCTTGGCTTGAGAAACCCTCTTCTCCTCCGGCCACCTCTGCACCTTGCTTCAGTACCCTTCTCTACTCCCCTCGTCCAGCCGTCCAATAGTCAAATTGGACGGCCTATTGCCTTCCTTTCCTCATCGCACGCCTCTTCGGTCAAAGAGAGGGCGTTTCCTTGTTTCTTTCCTCATCACCGTCTCGTCGCCCTCTTCATCTTCTTCAGCTCCGGTTGACCAACATCGGAGCCTTCCGCCCCTTATCTTCCCCTTTTAGGCTCTCTATCACTTCCCTTCTCCCTCTATTTTCCTTTTACTCTTCCAAAACTCACGACTTACGCACCACCCACATCATTTCCATCTTCCTCAACGTCGGCACACCTCCGACGACGCCTCTAGCTTGCTCCACTACACGGAATTCGCTGCCACCACCTTCGTTAGCTTCGCCTCGACTTCCACATCAAAAGCCCTCAACCAATTCCTCTCCACGACCACTCAACAATCCTACCGAACTTCGCCCCCTTCGCAACTCCGCCCTGATCTCGCCCTACACACATCCACCTCCAAATGCCATGAAATCGCCACTACATTCATCGTGCTACGGTGGACCTTCTGAGCTATTTTGACGAGGCCGTGAGGCTGTGTTGTGGTTTTTAGGTATCACACCGGAGCTTCGCCGCTGTGACATCTTCTCTGTCTTTGTTCGTTGTGTTCTTCATCACCAACACCTCCAGGGGCTGTAGCTCTGCTTTAAGCGTGTGCCTAGGTCTCTAATTGGGGGAGATATCCTTAGCTGCAGTTGCAATTGAAGGAAGTTCCACCTATGGTCGCTTGGGATGAAAGCTCCGTGGGATAGTCCCACATCGTGAAGCGGCATACCTCTGGCAGTGCATAAGTTGTTTTTTCACTTCAGCTTAGTAGCCTTAGTAAGCACGGGGTGAGGTCACCTCGCATGTGCCCACGCATGCCCTCACCTGTGGCCATGCCACGTGGGTCTGGGCTCTGAATCATTTACCCATATATCTGGATCTGATTGTCTCTGAGAGAAGAGAAAGAAAGGGAAAGGAAGGGGAAAAGAGAGAGAGGGGAGGGGGGTTCTGCTCTGCTTGCCACCTCTCGACACTTAGTGATTTCTGAGGGAGGTCTTTGCCTCTGTTGGTGTTGATGCTGAGCTTTGTGTTGTGCCTTCCCTTGAGATTGAGGAGAGAAAGGGAAGGAAGAAGAAGGGTGCCCTCTTGGCACTGAAGATGTTGGACAGTTAAGTTGTCTGGTTGAGAGCTCCATCGTTTGATCTCTGACAGGGAGTGCACTGTGCACTTATCCTACGTGGATTAAACTTGGTTGATACTATTGAGATATTTGATATTATTGTAATTAGGGTAATTGGAGCACTTATTGTTGGTCTGTGTGGGGGAAATTGTGTGGAGTTGTGACTCTCTTGTTCAGGCGTGGAGTGATTCTTTGTAAATTCTTATAGTTGATTTTTTAATAGAATAATTCCTGGTTTGCTATCATTTTTGATAGCATTCCTTTTAATCTAAAAAAAAAATTCACCATTTTACCCTAATCTTTTTGCTCTATCAACATTGGTTCTTATATGTATATTATTTGAGTTTAGAAATTTCATCATATATTGATATCTTGTGATAGAATTGCAATTTTGAGATTTATTACAACATTTGCTTCCTGTGTTCGACCTCGGATTTCTTTCAAGCTATAAATTGTATTTGTTGATGAGCGATTTGGTCTGTACTACAATGTATCAATCTTAAACATCGATTTCGTGCGTTAAACATTTTGGCACCATTGCCGGGGATCGAACCCGGGTAATTTGATATCTTGATTGCAATATCTGATTTAATACTAACTTGCTCTATCTATTTTGCTGTGATCTGTGCAGGGAATCTAACCAAGGAGTAAGATCAACCACACAACAGCCACTCCAGGGGTAGGTAATTTCATTTTCCATCCTCATTAAGCCCCTGATTCTAAAAGGCTAAAAGAAGAAAAAAAAAATCAATTAGGGCTAACTTACATTCCATTCTTAGATTAATCATCACAAGTTGCTTGATTTGATTTGATTTGACTCTTTGAGTAGACAAACCCTAACCATAACTCCTGCACCTACTTAGGGTTTAAGGAATCTAGGGCTAGCACCTTCTTGCTTGAGCCCTAGGTACCGCATTTGGAACCAATTAATTGGACCAATTAGAGCCAACTAGGGTTTCCATCTCAGGGTTTCAAAGACACATTTGCTTAAAAAAGAATCAATCTTTCCAAACAATGTGTGCCTAAGCCTTGATTGAATCTTCCTAATCAAACAAACCTTAAATCAGGTCCTAAATCCACTTGAATTTTAAAAAGTTGGAACCTAATAAGCTCAAAGGACAAACATATGAAGTTGACCCACCTTGTGGGGCCAACCAATCTTCAAATTAGGTCACCTTGCACAAAAGTATCTTAAAGTTCAAGTGGAATCATAAGCACCTTTCTCTTAACTTAAAATTGGTAGACTTAAGATGTCAAGTCACCATTCTGGTCTACCTAGACCCTCAGTGACAAGGAAGGTCAGGTGGGGGAAATCCTGTAACTCTTGGGGATGCTCTACCATGTAGGGGTCTTTGCGGGATTTTCCCTTCCTGGCTGCCCAGGTAATTCACAGGTGGATGACTTTCTGATCCAGGGGTATCATTCGCCTCGAACCTCTATAGCCATCCAAAAATCTTTGGGTTCCTCGATTGGGTCCATTTGACATTCTATCTCTCATCTTCTCCATCAGTGTATGTTCGGGAGGAGGTCCTTAAGGCCAACCTTGAAGCCTCCATTAGTTATTCACTCTCGTTGAGGCAAGGCCTCGACCTCCGTGTTTATGCAACAACCTAATCATATTGACATTTCCTCTGATTCTAAGCCCGAACCTCCAATCACAACCATGGATCAACCAGAACAACCTAACTTTGAACCACAACAATTCTTTGATTTTAGATATCAGATCAATGCCTTCATCAACCCTCCATCGCATCCTCAAATGTGAGATCACTACAATCCCGCGGCCGTAGAGATTGAACCACGAATCAATATCCCCGCAGGAGGACCCGAGGTGGAGCTCAAGCCTAGTATGCTTCACATGACTCCAAAATTTCATGGCTTGAACTCCAAGGATCCTTTCCAACACATCAATAATCTAAAGCATCTGGCCCACACCTTTAGGGTAGACATGCAGAATCGAGACGACTTGCTCTTAAAGATCTTCTCCTTCTCTCTGGCTGACAAAGCTGCCTACTGGTTTCAAACTTATCCACACACGATCAACACATGGGAAGAACTTTAAACCGCCTTCCTGCAAAAATTCTATCCCATTGGTTACAAAAATGCTATGTGGCACCAAATCATGCACTTCTCCCAAGGAGTGGGAGAATCTCAACACGAGGCATGGGATCATTTTTTGGACCTCATGTGCAAATGCCCCCATCACAGAGTCTCGAAGTGGGAACAAGTTCAATCCTTTTACCACATGCTCCATGATGATATCAAGCAATTTGTCAATGCAACATGTGGTGGCAGCATCATGGGTTAGCATGAAGATGAGATTTAGGGAATTCTCGAGAACATTGTGAGAACTCCCTGAACAATGAGTCACTGGGTGTGCAATCGAGGGGTACACGAATCTCGAGACCTTTCCACATCTGTTGACTTGGAGTTGGTAGCCAATCAATTGGATAAGGTCTCCATCATTGAGAAGAAGGTGGATGACATCACTCGACATCTACACAAGACCACCTCTACATCACAAAGCACGTATACACCACGACCCTCAGGTAGGAAAGCTGCACATAATATCTACCACTCTCCGGGGACGAATGTGTATCCACCTCGTCTGATTATGGCTTTGGAGGAAACACCGGGCCAGCCTACTGATTGCACAGTAATCATAGGTCTTGATTGACCTAAATTAGGCTTGGACTTAGCATAAGTTAGGGTAATTCATGCATGCGTAAGCATTACTAGCACCTTTACTGCTTTCTTTTAGGTATGCATAAAATAATGCTTAATGTACTGATTAGGTGCATTATGTCAACTGCAAGTAATAAGCTGATCAGAAGCCAGATCTGAAGCTGGATCTAAAGCTGGATCTGAAGAATAAAGAATAACTGGTGTTGCAGTAGAGCTGGAGCGAAAGACCTAGATTAGATGTAGTAGATAATAATGTAAGGGAGTTAAGGTATGCTATTCTATTAAGTAGGAATAAAGCAATAAATTGTGAAGAACTTAGGTCCATCCTAGCCCTAAGACAGCCTAGAAGCTTCCCCAAGCCTTAGCCACCCTTAGATTAGGTCACAACACCCTAGGAAACCTTAAAACGCTAATTCCATCCTTTATCTGGTCGTCGAGATGAGTTATAGGATGTCCAGAACCCTTAGCCAACTCCCACACACCTTAAACCCACTTTTGTAGTGTTATTGGACGTCCAGACACTTGGTCAGACGTCCAATTTCTGCAGAATACACAAGATAGAACCAAGAATCCCTCCTGGCTCTTATTGGATGTCCAGACAACAAGTCTGGACTTCTGATTTTTCACCATAAGACATCTGATAACTTTATTGGACGTCCAGAGCTGCCCTCCAGACCCTGTTTTGAGATTCAAGCCTTGATTTTGGATCTCTAGCTCCTTAAACCCAATTTTAACCACCTAGAAACCTAAATTAAGGTGCCCTAACCCTAGTACATCACCTCTAGACCTCCCGAAGGACCTAATTAGGTCCTCACTAAACCTAATTGACTTGGATCATGATCAATCTCTTCAGTCTATTCAAATGGACTCATTGAGTCCAATTGAGCCCTAATCTCAGTACACATTATCCAATTGGACTCAGTGAGAGTCCAATTGACCTAGACCTGACTTAATTAAGTTATTTTACTCTCAATTAGGTTTACACACACCCAATTAAACTTGTATTAAGTTTAATTGCACTTTACCTTAGTGAATTAGGGTTTACAACCCTAATTTGAGACCTACCTTGACCTAAACCCACTAGAACCTAACCTAATCAACCTATCCACCCAGGTTTCGACCCACACACACCCACACACACCCACACACACCATCCACACGAAAATACCTAGCCTAGAGTTCTCTAGAACTCTCTACCAATTTTTAGATCCACATTTGGTGGATCCAAAAACCACCATCCATTCTCTCTCTCACTCTCCCACGAGTTCCCACCATAGGCCTCTCTAGATAATTCCAGAATTCTCTAGAGAGCTTCCCTTAGGTGTATAAAAAGACCTAAGGGGTGGCCATTTGGTCCATCTTGGTCTTCTAGCATAGCTCCACCTTCCATAAGCCGTCACCACCTCCACCTCCATTTTCATGAGCTCCACCATGATGCCACCACCTCCACGCCATGCCTAGACCAGGATCAACTTCTCCAACCTCTCTAAGGGTCAGCCTAAGCACCATTGGTCGCCACTCTTTCTCTTCGCACCCATTCAAAGGCCATCGGAGCCCACCTCTGAATGCCCTTAGTTCTACTAGACTAGATTATAGTTCTTCATAGATTTAATGCTTTATTTACTGCTTAGTGTTGTAGCTCCATATTCTCCCCCAATGATGCATGCATAATCCCCCCCATAGTTCATGTATGTAGTCGTTTCTGCTAGCTAGATTTAAATTTCCCTGCATAAGCATTCTGCTACCTGTGCTATAACCACCATCATGCCTCAATGAAAATATTTATATATATTTGTATGTTGAAAACCACCATGTGCCTGATTATCATCTTTTGGTGATTAAAGTTGCACGCTTTCAATTTTTGATATTATGGCAACAGCATGTCGTGCATCAATACGTATTTAGTATAAATTGACATGTGATTTTGAATGAGTAGAGTGAGCGAGATCGTATTTGAATTTGCATTTCCAAAATGCCTCTCAGAGACGAACGACCGGGACTCAAGTCTCATTATCTTAGAAATTATTTTTGTTGATCGCATTTTGCAACTATACTACAACACATTTCTTATCAAATACGTGCTCTATGATCCCAACAAATGGCACTGTTGTCAGGGAGGCAACGTCATTTTTTATTTCGATCTCTAGAATTATCACTGATAAATCTTCCTCTGCTTGTCTTTTGATGTGAAGGAAAATAGGGAAAAACGGGATCTGCGCACACAACGAGTGCGAAAAAAAATACCAGGTGCACATCATATCTTTCTTAAACTAGGTTTGTTTTGAACCTTAGGTTAGATTTCCTTCTTGCAATTTCATTTGAAAAGAAAACCTATTTATTTTCGTGAAAAAAAAGGTAGTTAGAATAGGTTTCCCTTTTTGAATCTTAGGATTAGTTAGTTTTGAAAAAAAGTAAGAAAAAAAAAGAAAATTTGAAAATCTTTTGAAAAAAAAATCTTTTTTTTTAAAAAATCATTTTGGTGGAAAGTTTGAATTTCAAATTCAAACACCTTTTCAAAAGCTTCCCCACCACCCTCTGATTTTTAGCCAGGCTTCAAATTCTGATTTAAAAATTTAATTGCCGAAAAGTTAATGAGCGAAAATTTTGAAATTCCAACTAGACCTTCATTTTTAAACCACCTTTCAAATGGTAGCATTCATTTGAAAAAATTCTAAGTACAACATTTTGAAAAATTCATGAAGTGTAAGGAGGTCAGACTGACCCAAATTTGAAAATTTTCAAAATTCAAAAAGCAATTCTGAGCAATCTGCAAATTTGTTTTGACTAAAAATGGTGGGGTTTGAAAGCTGATCTCATTGGCTTTAATTTTCATATTTTTCCTGAATTTTTGAAGGTCATTTGATACTGTTTCAAAGTAGAAAATTGACCAGGGGTCAAAATTCTAGATTCTTGAAATTCGATTGAAATAGTAAAAATTACAAAAAAATTATTCTCTGAAAAGAAAATTGAAAAAGAATCTACTTGTCAAATTTCAACTTATTTGCGTTCCAATTTTCGTCAGAGAAGTATTTTTATTTCGTGGTCTGTTGAAAAGAAAAAAGCTTAGAAATGCTTGAACCCTAGGTTATATCTTTAGGGTTACATTCTAGAGACCACATTTGGGCTAACCTAGACTTAGTCAAGTCTAGTGTTTCGCTGGTGAGCTTGGTCACCTTGTTGGCCACTCACCATAAACCCTAACTGAAGAAAAATGGGTTGAAATTAATTTTAAAACACGTAAGCAAACCCGAATTCGTTGTCATACTATTGGGTGGCTTCAACCTCTCTTGCCGAACTTGGTGAGTAAGTCTGCGGGGAAGTGTCAAACGATCGTGGCTCAGGGGTAATGGAATTGGAGGCCTATGCCGAAGGAATAACCTTCCCCTTAGTCCCCTCGTAACCAAACTGGCTGGGTTAGCTTGAGAAGCAAGAATCACTTTCAATCGGTTGCACGATGAATTTTTCTTTAGGAATTCGAACTTGAAACAAAAAATCTGGTCATACGATCATAACGATCATCTGATTGACAGGGCCTTAGCCTTATCTGGCTTGGCTACACCAACCCAAAGGTTGGGTGGTGTATGCAAGGAAGGAGGTCACTCAGACCTCGACTGGTTGGACCTTGGGAGCCACTCCCATTTAGGCGAGTCACCTCTCCAGGACCATCTTCTCCCCCCACTTCTTCTACTCCCTTAGCCAAATGGCTAACCCTAACCCTAATCTTGGACCTAGACCTGGTCAGGATGTAGGTAATCTGGACTTGATGGCTCGTCTGGAGGCCTGGGTTGTTGAATTAGAGGAGCGGCATCAGCAGAGCATGGATCGTATCTTGATGACACTTGACAGAATGTAGCATCCACCACGAGGAGAACAACTTTAGGATTTCTATGATCCAGCTGCACTGATTGTTGCACCCTTAATCCGAATCCCCGTAGGCGGAGATGCATTTGATCTCAAACCTAATGTGATTGGTTTGATCAATAGCCATTTCTATGGAAACTCAAACGAAGATCTGTTCTAGCACTTAGAGGACTTGAGTCGACTCGCGAAAATGGTTCGACCCAGGAATGTTGATCTTGGGATTATTCTAATGAAGCTTTTCCCATTTTCTCTAAGGGACAAAGTTTCGTACTGGTTTAAGACGATCGAGAAGCCAATTGGAACCTGGCTGGAATTATGACGTGAATTCCTGTAAAAGTTCTTCCGGATCTGTCGAACAAATGTGATGAGGCGTGCGATCACAACTTTCTCCAAGGAGCTGGGGAGAAGTTGCATGACGCCTGGGACCGATTTCACGACCTTCTCCGGAAATGCTTGCACCATGGTGTACCCAGATGGCACCTAACTCAGATCTTTTACCATGGGCAAGATGACACGCATCGGTATCTAGGAGATGCATCTAGTGGCTGGAATTTCCTCGTGAAAGATGAGAACAACGCATTTGAGTTGTTCGAATCTTTGGCAGAGAACTCGATGAATGCCGCGTCCATGAACTAGTTCCAGCGGCCTGGTCAGCAGTGGGTTGGTGTCCATGAGGCTCACCCCAAGTATATTTGAGCCGACATGGATATCATCGTCAAGTAGCTGGATAGAATGAACCTGATAAAAAAAAACATTGACCAAATTAGTCAGGGTCAATCTGATCAGAACTCTGTTACTCCAAGTCCCTCTTATGCACCCCGAGCCCCTCATGCTCGAGTTAATCTACTCACTCGGGATGCATCCTCTAATTATTTACGAGATCTTGATTAGTCATGGTCAATCTGACCTGAACTCTGTTGATCCAAGACCCTCCTATGCACCTCGAGCCCCTCCTACTTGAGTTAATCAACTCGAGATGCATCCTCCCCGAGCCCTTCCTGCTCGAGTTAATCAACTCACTCGGGATGCATCCTCTCCTTATTTATGAGATCCTGCAAATCACGATCCCATAAACAATCCTGATTTGGCACCATATGACCAAGGTTATGCACCACTCGCTGACTATAATACATATCCCCTTGATGGATATACGTCTCAAACGTCTTCAGCCTACGAAGATGTCAATGTTGTTCAAGGATATAAGCATAATAACCCATACTTAGAGACGTATAACCCTGGTTGGTGCCAGCATCCGAGCTTCTCCTAGTTTGGTAACTCAAAGAGACCACATTAAGACCTACACTACCAAACCAGGTGATGGGAATGCCATCATGAGCCTTAACCAGCTCATTTTGACCCAATGAAGAGAATAAAAGCTCCTACATAACCTACTAAAGGTCATAATTCACTACACAACCATACTGAGAGTAAAATAAGAAACTAGGGTTAAAACTGTAATTTTACCATTGCAGTACAACCACGGGTTTTATCAAGGGCTAAAGAAAGGTTAAAGGATCTTAGTAATATAATAAGTGGGTTGAATCAGACAGAAAAGGGTTTGTGTGAGTTCTAGGAATTAAATGACTTCTTGAAACCTTAAAACAAACCCACTCGATTCACCAAGGTTCTGGTCAGAATAAAATTCACCTAAAACCTCTAAAAATCATAGAAAAATATTCTCTAGGGTTTAGAACCTTCAATTTGGCCATTGGAACCCATCTTGACTTAGATTGGGGTCTCAAACATATATTTGCCTTCAATTAGGTTTTTGCATAAATTTCCCAGTCAAACGTGGTCAAATCCAAAATCCAACTTCACCATTGGATTCCTTAGGTCCAAATTAGGTTTGTACCAAAATTTGGACCTAAGGGGAACTCATCTTGACCTAATTTGCAAACAGGTTCAATCTGATTACATTTATACCCCTATCTTTCAAAAACTCTTACAATTTGCCCCCTATATTTCTTATCATATTCACAAATAGGTCCCTCCACCATTATAGCGGAGGAATTCTACTCTGGCAAGCTTTGAACGAAGGTTTCTCCTTGATTGCTCAGAGAATCCCTTCCAAATTTGGAAGGGAGATTCTCTGAGTAATCTCCTCCAATCTGAACCCATCTGTGATCCATAATTGTTTTCCAATCTCTCATGCGAACACATGAGAGATTTGGGTCTTTTAAAGTTGCCAACTCCGGCGACCCTGCCATGCTTAGAAGATTGGCTTCCAAACGCAAATCCTTCTCTAGAGACCTATTTAAGAAGCCCTAGATCCAATCGCATTCCCTCAGCTTGAAATTGGGACAGATTCCCTCACATTCTTCTCTCCTCGCCGGACGTAACCCTCCGCAAGCACCGGTGTCTCCTCCCTCGCTCTCTCATCGCCCAACCACAATAGCAGTGATTGGGTTGTCTTCCTCTCAGTCCTCCACGTCGTGCAACACCGGCCGACGTCGCCTCTGCCCCATCTTCGCCGCCGCCTCATCTACGGAGATATTCATCTTCCCCACATCCTGTAACCATACCGATGTGGGTTCTCTATCCCTCTCTGTCCCTTAGAGGTAGGTCTTAGACTCTCTCTCTCTCTCACGCCCTTTCCCTCTCTTTATTTCCCTAAACCAACCCTCGATGCCACTGACCACCGTCACCTTCTCCACCTCCGGCGATACATCCGGCGAGGTGCTCCTGTCTCTCCGCACCTCCATACACCTCGCCAACCACCCTACAACCTTTGCAACGCCTCACTAATCATTTCCCCCTACTCCATTCACTCCATTGACCAACCGAATATCTCCTCGAACGGACCCACCTTCATTGTCCATTCCCTTCACCATCCGGCCACCACAGCTACCTTTGCTCCTCGCCACGACCACCATGACATTCACCGTGCCACGGTGATCATGCTGAACATCCTGATTTGGCCATAAGGCCCTTGTTCCTGATTTCAGGTATCCAGCCACCGGCTGCCATTACTGCCGAGCTTGAAGAGAGCTTGAAGCTACGCTCCAAGTGTTGCTGCTTCAGGTGTAGTTCCAAGCGGTGCGGACTTAAGGTGCACACGCACTTAGGTTCTCAGTCGGAGTCGAAAGCCTCTGTGACCTTGCCAATTTATCCACGCATCTACTGCTGTGGTGCGCAAAGGAAGGTGGGACATTTAGTCCCACCTTGGAATTGGAAGAGAGGCCTTGTGTGCATAAATTGATTTTGTGTTAGAGGCTTATCGCCTCCAACACTGAGGGTGAGGTCCTCCTCCACCCCTCTCACGGACTCGTTTGCAGCACTGACCACGCGAACCTGGCCACGACCCGACTACCCGATTACCTTCACTCCTCGCTCACCACACACGTCGGTAAGCCTAGACCCGGGTCTCCGTTAGGTTTGATTACCCGAACCGGTTAAGGCTCTGGGAGAAAGAAGCTGAAATAGAGAAGAGAGAAAGAGAGGAGAGCTACGCAAGGGAAGGGGGGTTTTGCTCTAAGGAGTTTGTCTCCACACTTAGCCAATTCAGAGATGAATAAGAGGAGGTCAGGTAGAAAAGGAAGAAGAAGAAGAAGAAGAGCACCATAGGGCTTAAAGTAAAGCAAAGAAAGAAGGAAGAAGGCAGTGAAAGAGAAAAGGAAGAAAAGGCAGAAGTCAAAGACAGAGAAGAAGGAAGAAGCCAAAGGAAGAAGAGAAGAAGAAGGGAAATCAGAGAAAGAAATCAGAAAGTTAAGGAAAGAAAGGCACTGTAGCACTAGATATTTAAGACGTCTGATTGCAAAATCAGACCTTTGATGTTCACATGCTCTTTCTTATTTTTCCTACAAATCTTTTTATTTTTCATATACTCATGCTCTACATTCCTAATTAGATTTTGAGTAATATTACGTGTTCAATTTGCATTTATTGTTGAGATTAGTGTGTGAATTCCATTTGCTCCCTGTGTTCGACCTCGGAATATATTTGAGTAATAAAATTGTATTTGTTTTGAATGCTTTTTCGACTGTACTACAACGCAATACTTTCAAAATCTGACTCAGTGATCTCAACACCAGGCAATACGGTAATGCGCAAAACACATACCCTAGGCAACAACCATTCCTGTCTCAACAACAACAGCCCTATTCTATATACCACTACTGCACCAAGTTGTCAGTCACCCTCCAAAGCGGGCTAACCCTCTGGAGTCACTGAAAGAGGAGTTGCAAGAATCGATGAGGAAGTCTACATAGGATAGCTTGCAGATAATGAAGATGATGGCTGACTAAATACAGACTATACAGAACACGCAAAACCAACTGTTACAGGAGCATAGGACTCAGGGAGCTTTGCCCTCCCAACTTGTCCCAAACCCTTGGTATATGCAGAACCAAGGTGCCTTGCCTAGGTTTTAGGCACCACAGGGATAGGCATAAGCCATATTATAGGCGCCTCCTACACCACCTGGTTATGCCCAAGGTTAGCCGCCTTTGATGTAGAACCCTGCATACTCTGCCCCTTCCGCTCCCCCACCACCTCATGGACATCAAGTCGATGCAAATGCTGTCTTAGT
Source organism: Thalassia testudinum (assembly GCA_037157565.1). Lineage (NCBI taxonomy): Eukaryota > Viridiplantae > Streptophyta > Magnoliopsida > Alismatales > Hydrocharitaceae > Thalassia > Thalassia testudinum. The sequence continues at coordinate 15,995,129 of JAZHRO010000046.1, read as the reverse complement.
GAGGAGTGGAAGGAAGACATTCGACCTACCACATAGGCAGGCGGGTCCTGATTTTTCCCACCCTTCACCGTTGGCAAGTTTGACTCCTTCATCTCAGGAGCCACCTACGGTAGATAAGGGTAAGAGGCCACTTGACCCTGAGATTCCCATCCCTTTTCCCGAGGCTCTGACACGAAATGTAGTACGTAAGAAGGACACGCAGAATTTTGAGGACCTAAAGTCTATGTTCAAGGAAGTACATATTCAGGTCCCTCTCCTCTAGGCAAGTGATCACATCCTCACTGTCGCTAGGTTCTTCAAGGACTATTGTACCTCGAAGCGACAACCTAGAATTGGGCGACAGGCGGTACTGTCAAAAGAGGCTAGTGCCGTGATTCTAGCCGACTTACCACCAAAAAAGAAAGACCCTGGTACCCCACTCATATCTTGCTTCTTGCAGGATTCTCCATTTGATTGGGCCCTTCTAGATCTGGGTTCGTCCATCAACTTGACTCCCACTGCCGTATTTGATCGATTTTGATTTGGGGAGTTAAAGCCAACCTTGGCACTATTTAGCTGGATGATAGATTAGTAAAAAAATCGAGGGTGGTTGAGAAAGTGATCGTAAAAGTCCACGGATTCTGCTTTCCCGCAGACTTTCATTCTCGATATGGAGGTTCCTCCTAATCTTCGAGATGCACCAATCATTTTGGGTCACCATTTCTAGCGACAGCCCGAGCAAACATTGATTGTGAATTCGGGTATATGGGGATAGCCCTAGGTAATGAGCGACTTTGACTTGACATATTCAAGGCATCAAGGAATTTTGATTGTGATTGCATAGAGGAGGATGGTGAAGACGAAGATTCGGCATACTGTGGTAACATTGGGCTCCTTTGTGACGACCCAATGTCTCATTTGTCTGCACTATCAGGGTTCTTGGACCTTGATCCGCACAGGACTGAGACCACTACACTGCACATATCTCCCTGAGGATCCGATTATTTAGGGTGTGTTTCTGACCATAGCACCCTTGAATCTAGCTATCCTGATCCATACACTACTGGATCGCCCTTGTTGTTACAGGAAGACGTGACCATAGCTAACGGGTTTCCTATTAACGTAGTCACAACCGATTATCTCACAGGTAGCGAATCAACAGGAATTCACACGCATCCGGATCATCAGATTCCCACCTTCGAGTCTACTCCTACTCCCATTTTTGACTCTGATCCACCCGTGATTGAATTGAAGCCCTTACTTGACTCACTTAAGTATGTGTTCTTGGTCGAAAGTGAGACATACCCAGTCATTCTTAGTGCTCACTTAACCCAAGAACAAGAGCATCAACTGATTTCGATTTTACAAGACCATAGGGCTACTATAGGGTGGAGCATTGCTGATCTTCATGGTATTCGCCCCTAATATTGCACCCATCACATTTACACGGATGATTGCATGAAACCTTCAAGACAACCTCAAAGACGGTTAAACTCGAATATGCTAGAAGTTGTTAAGAAGGAGATCATTAAATGGCTGGATGTAGGTATTGTATACCTAATCTCTGACAGCCAATGGGTGAGTCCGATCCAAATAGTGTCCAAGAAAGCAGGACTCACTGTAGTGAAAAATGGTCAAGGCAAATCCATCCCGACCTGCCTTTGCCTTTCATTGATCAGATCTTGGAACGGTTAGTCGGACCTAGTTTCTTTTGCTTTCTGGATGGATACTCCAGGTATAATCAAGTAGCAATTAGCCTGGAAGATCAAGACAAGACCACATTCACATGCCCCATTAGAACATTTTCTTTCAAGCGGATGCCCTTTGGCCTCTGCAACATACCAGCAACATTTCAGCGTTGCATGATGGCCATCTTGTTTGACATGATTGAGGATTATGTGGAGGTGTTCATGGATGACTTCTCCATTTTCAGAGATGATTTCTCATCTTGTCTTGATAACCTCACCAAAATCCTGAAATGGTGTATTGAGGTAAACCTAGTACTATCCTGGGAGAAAAGCCATTTGATGGTGAGGGATGGCATAGTACTAGGGCATAGGATCTCTAAAAATGGACTTGAGGTCGATCGAGCTAAATCTGAGATTATGTCCCACTTACCACCTGATGGGAACACTATCATGAGCCATAACTAGCTCATTTTGACCCAATTAAGTCAATATATGCTTCTACATAACCGCTAGAGAGTCACAAGTCATTGCATATTCATTATGAAAGAAAAATAAGGAACTAGGGTTAAAACTGCAATTTTACCAGCACATCATGAATGTAGTGCAACCACGGGTTTTCTTAGGGGTTCATTAAGTGTCTAAAGGTCCTAAAAAGGTAACAAGTGAGTTAGATCAGTCAGAAAAGGGTTCGCACATGGTTTGAGAATTAAATAACTTTTGAAATCCTAAAAACAAACCCACTTAATTAACCGAGGTTTTGGTTAGGATAAAGTTCACCTAAACCCTCTATAAATCATAGAAAATATTCTCTAGGGTTTAGTACATTCAATTTTATCATCAGAACCCATCTTGACCCAAAATGGAGTCTCAGATAGATATTAGCCCTAATTTGGGTTTTTGCATAAATTACCCAATCAAACATGGTCAAAACCAAAATCCAACTTCACCATTGAATTCCTTAGGTCAAAATTAGGTTTGTACCAAATTTGGACCCAAGATGAGCTTTTCCTGACCTAGTTTGCAAAATGGTCCTGTCTGATTACATTTATACCCCCAACTTTCAAAAATCCTTGCATTTAGTCCCCTAATTTCTTCGTTGTCTTCACAATTAGGTCCCTCCACCATTATTGTAGTGGGAACCTACTCCAGCAATCTTTGACTGGGGAGTTATCCCTGATTGCTTGGCAAATCCCTTCCAAATTTGGAAGGGAGATTCATTGAGATATTATCTTCAATCTGAACCCATCCATGTGCTTTGAAACTTTCCCAATCTCTCATGCTAATGCATGAGAGATTTGGGTATAAAAAAAAACTCCCAAATCTGGCGAAGGTTTCCGAGCTTGGAAAGCTTGATTTCTAAGCTTTCCTTGCCTCTCGATCCCTATAAAAGAACCGCTAGATCTTCCTGAACTCCTCATGCTTGAAATCAGCCAAGATCTCCCTCAAATTCCTCTCTTTCGCGACCGAAGGTTCCTCGACGTTCGGTGACCTTTTCTACTTCTCCTCGTCATCCTTCCACAATACCAATGCCAGATTTATCCTCCCTCTTCCTCTCCACATCTCGCCATACTAGTAGACGCTCGTTTCCCGTTCATCCTCGCCGTTTCTACCTTACCGGAACCACTTTCGTCTCCGATGTCGGCAATACCGCATCCGATGCCATCTCTGCCTCACTTCATCCACCTACCTCTTAGCTAAGTTCCTCATCTCCTACACTTTATTTTCACGTCCGATCCACTTAAAATCGACCACCGACGACCCTCCATGACTTCATCCCTTCCATCTCCGGCCATCCCCTTCGGTGAGACCATTTCACCACCATAGGCCACCAAATCCCTCGTCGACCACCCTACAACCATTGCCACGCCTCTCTGATCATTTCCCCTCTATTCATAATTCCACTCACTCACACGCACCCCCGAACAAACCCATCATCTCTGACCGTTCCCATCACCGTCTGGCCACCACAACCACTACCGCTCCACGCCACCACCCCCATCACGTTCGTCGTGCTCCGGCGATCATTCCTGAAAGTCTTGACATGGTCAAAAAGCCATTTTATTGATTTCAGGTACTCAACCTTGCTGCCATGGAAGCAGCAAGCTTCGAGCTTGCTTGAGAGCTGTTCCAAGCGCTTCCATCCTAGGTCTCAACTATAAGTCACGTGGAACCGACTCTCGAACATGTCCCAGCAGTCAATTGAAGATGCGAGCCCAGAGCTGTTGCAATTGCAAAGGAAGGATCTCTGCTGTGGATGCGCGAAGAAGGAAGTGGGATAGTCCCACATCAGAAAGTGCTGAAGTAGTGCACCCACATAAATTGAATTCACGTTAGAGGCTATTCGCCTCATAACACAGGGTGAGGTCCCTCTCACCCGCTCACTCGGCCTCGTCCGTGACGCGTACTCACAGACCTGGTTTGACCCGATAACCCGATTTACACTCCTCACTTACCACCGCACGCCGGTGAGCCTGGACCTGGGTTTGCTAGGTCTGATTACCCGACTGTGGCTCTGGGAGAGCGAGACCGCAATAGAAAGAGAGAAGAGGAGAGTTATGCAGGGGCAGGGGGTTTTGCCTTGAGAAGCTTGGCCCTGACACTTAGCCGAATTCAAAAAAGGAAAAGAAGAAGAAGAAGAGAGTCGTAGAGCCAAAGAAGAAGGCCTGAGTAGAGGTAAGGAAGAAAAAGAAAAGAGAAGAGAAAAAGAGGAAGAAGAAGAAGCCGTAGCTGAGAAAGTAGAGAAAGAAGAGGAAAGTCTGAAGAGGAATAGACTGCAGAAGAAAGGAAGAGTCAGAGAAAGAAAGAACATCAGACTTTAAGCCATCTGATTTCCAAATCAGACGACAGATTTGAGCTTTCATTTCATACATATATATTGAGTTCCTTAGCTATTATTGTAAGGAGTATTTGGTGATTTAAACCACCATTTTACTCCCATCTTTTTGTAAATTGATACTTGATCTTAGTGCTACATTATTTTGAGATAATTCTTGATTTCAATTCTACAGCTTTCTTGTTTTATATTGCAATTCTTGAGATTTGAATTCCCATATTGCTCCCTGTGTTCGACCTCAGAATCTTTTCGAGTAATAAAATTGTATTTATTTGAACGCTATTTTGGCTATACTACAATGCGATTATTTTTAAACACTGATTTAGTGCGACGAACATCACCACCTAGCTCGATCAAGCAGATCAGATCATTCTTGGGGCACGTCGGCTTCTATCGGAGATTTATACATGGTTTCTCGAAAATTGCACGACCTTTGACGAATCTCCTTGTTGCTGATGCCCCATTCGAATTTGACACCTCATGTCTCAGCGCCTTCGAGACTTTACGAAGCACTGTCTCTGATTCCCCGATTCTCCAACCACCCAACTGGTCGCTTGATTTCGAGATGATGTGCGACGCTTCTGATTTCACCGTCGGTGCTATTTTAGGCCAACGTCGGGAGAAACAACCTTTTGTCATATACTATGCTAGCAAGATACTGAATGAGACTCAGTGCAATTATACTGTCATTGAAAAAGAACTGCTAGCAGTAGTATTCAGGTTGGAGAAATTCATATCTTATCTATTAGGGTCCAAAGTTATCATCTTCACTGACCACTCTACCCTCCAGCACTTATTGGCAAAGAAGGATGCCAAACCCCGGCTCATCAGATGAATCCTTCTATTGTAAGAATTTGATATTGAAATCCACGACAAAGCCGGAAAGCAGAATGTTGTGGCAGATCACCTATCTAGACTAGACCCAGCCCACATTCCTTATTCCCTACCTATCCATGACCAATTTCCGAATGAATCCCTTTTGGCAGTTCACTTTGTTGACTTCCCCTGGTACGCGGATATCACAAACTATCTTGCCGCAGGCAAGATTCCCGCGAACCTATCCAAGGACCAGAAACTCAAATTTACTACGGAGGCCAAATTCTACCTCTGGGATGACACAGTGCTCTTCCTCATTGGAGCGGATCAGATTATTTGAAGATGCATCCTAAATTCTGAGATCCCTAATGTGTTATCTTTTTGCCATAATGATGCTTGTGGTGGTCATTTCTCGGGATGGAAAACCGTTGCAAAAATTTTGCAATCGGGATTTTTCCGGCCAACTATTTTTAGAGATACACACTAATACACCCAGCACTGTAAACGATGCTAATTGGTCGGTTATATGACCAGGAGAGACATGATGCCACTCTAGCCCATCATGGTTGTAGAAGTGTTCGACATTTGGGGCATCAATTTTATGGGCCCTTTTCTGAACTCGCATGGCTTCGAGTACATATTACTAACTATTGACTGTCTCAAAGTGGGTCGAGGCCATTCTGGCGAGACGGGTTGATCATAAGACAGTCATTTCTTTTGTATAGGAATACATCTTCACGAGATTCGGAATACCTCGCGCTTGGATTAGCGACGGGGGAAGCCACTTCATCCACACCCACTTCAGGTCATTATTAAAGAAATACAGGGTACATCACCGTATAGCCACCCCGTATCACCCGTTGACGAATGGGCAGGCTTAAGTGTCTAACTGTCAGATTAAGCTGATTCTCTAGAAGACGGTTAGACTAGACAGGAAGGACTGGTCCAATAAATTAGTTGATGCACTCTGGGCATATCAGACCACGTACAAGGCCCCACTCAGAATGTCACCATATCGTATGGTATATGGCGAGGCCTATCACCTTCCTGTAGAGCTGGAACATCGAGCCTTTTGGGCTGTACGAAAATGTAACCTTGACCTCGATGCGGGAGGTCAAGAATGGAAACTCCAGCTCAGTGAATTAGAAGAGATCCAACGAGAGGTCTATGAGAACACATTGATATACAAGGACAAGACCAAGGCCTTTCATGACCGCCACATCCGGAGGAAAGCATTCTCGCCCAACCAGCAAGTTCGGTTGTTTGATTCTCGACTGAAACTCTTTTCAGGGAAGCTCAAGTCCAAGTGGACTGACCCATATGTTGTGATTCACCCATATCCTAATGGGGGGTCCAAATCAGGGACCCAAAATCTGGGCATGTATCTACGGTAAATGGCCAACGCCTTAAGCCATTCATGGGGCAGGAACCTCCTCTAGCTGACGAACTCATTCATCTTATCGAGGATATCTGAGTAAGCTCTCGCCTAGCTGGAGGCGTTAAACTCAGCACATATAGATAGCATATCCCACATTCTACCATCATCTATACATACCATTTTTATACATAGTATTTTTTTCTTTTAGCATATTTCCTTTTCGCATATTACATGCCGTCAGGTTGGCCGATGCTAAACGTTAAAATTTCAGGAGCAATTCCAGGTGATTTCTACCCATTTACTCCCTGCTATACTTATTCTCTTTTGCATTCATGCATGAGGACATGCAAGAACTTAGGCATGGGGGGGTAGATACGACAAAACTGAAAATTTTTATGGCAGCATTTAGGAAAACCTCGGAGCTGCATGTTAAATGTACTTTAGGACCCTAAATAAAAGAACAACTGGAAATCGTCCACAACAGCTACTTCCGACTCACTCGCTCACCTCTTGTTCTAAATTTAGGGTCAAGCTGAATGTAACCCGAAAGGAAAATTTCATAAGGTACAAATATAAGAGGTTACTTGTTTATAGCACATACATAGTGCAACCATGAATAAGATTATCTTAGTAAGAGAATGCATTAGGAATTTAATCCTCTAGTTGATTCTTGTAATCTGGAATCCAGTATAAATTTTCACACACACATAGAATTTGCAACGGATTCATGGTGAAGGCTGATAAACATCTTTAGTCTGTCAAGAAGAAGTAGTGCTTCTTCTCCTGAACCCTTGGACAGTGTTTTGGGAGTTAGGCAGATTTTCTTTCAAAAATTCACCAAATAGTGTGAGATGAGAATAGAGAGTACTGGTGCTCTAAGATTTGTGCAAGGAATCTGGAATCCTAGATAATTAGGTGATGATACTCATAGATTAGGCATAGTTTTCGCTCTTGGTTCCTGTGTATGCATTTTTATGCAAAATTTTGAGAGCCACCAAGTAAGGCAATTGCGCGGAGAGCGAGTTTTCATAAAACTAGGGCTAAGGTGGATGGTTACGACCATTCTTTACTGAATCCTCAACTGAAGGAGGGTATTGATGTCAAGGTCAGAAATACATAGTCCTACTTGTCTCTCCCGGTGCCGTGAACAGCCACTTCCACCAAATAAGCCACCCAATGTCTCTTGAGTACCACCAATCCTTAATAATGCCTCTTCAATAAAATTAATGAATGTGTTGCTAGATTGTGTTGAGTTAGAAAAATTATATATAAAAAAAAGAATGAAAAAATGAGAAAATGAGAAAAAGGAAAAAAAGAAAGAAAGAAAGAGAAAAAGGAAAAGAAAATAAAAAGAGAAGAAAAGAGTAGAAAAAGAGTTTATGAATATTTAGTGTTTATTTTAGTTGCATTGAGGCAATACCACCAAATAAATTTGAGACCCACCAAATATGGCCATAACCTATTTTTTCTGTATTTCTGACCGCCCGAATGCTGGCTGAGGAATTCCAACTTAGTGTTGAGGTTATGAGAACTCAATTAAAGTGTTAATGCCAAGTAAGACCACCAAATACGAATCATACGTGAGAATCTGGTGAGGTTGTGAGCTCTAAGAAAAAAAAATAGATAGAGTAAGAGAGAATGAATACAAAGGAACCAGAAAAGAGCATAATTTTTCTTATCTTTCGCTGAGTTGAGTTACTTGATAATTCGGGAATCTAGATTCTGAAGTACTAATCTCTATGTATCACCAACTAAGAGTGATCCACCAAATAAACACCTGTATCCCTTAGGCATTCTCTACCCAAGCTTAAAGCTGGGTGGAATTCATAGAATATCTTGAATACCCCGAGGGAAGAAGTCCACCTATCCTGCTAGAATTTTTACTAGGGGTCAAGTACATGCTTTAGAGGTGAATTAGTTTTTCACTCGAATCCGTTGCAAAAGCTACATAGCTACACTTTCACGATTGTCTGGATTTCTAGAGCATAGGATGAAAACAAAAAGGAGAAAAATCTTTAGGCATACACTTGATAAAATAATCAATCCCTTAGGGACCCTTCTGTGAATAATTTAGTCTCACATTTGCTAGGGACTAGCAAAATTTAAGCATGTGGGTATGATTGCACAGCAATCATAGGTCTTAATTGACCTAAATTAGGCTTGGACTTAGCATAAGTTAGGATAATTCATGCATGCATAAACATTACTAGCACCTTTACTACTTTCTTTTAGCTATGCATAAAATAATGCTATAGTGTACTGTTTAGGTGCATTATGTCAATTGCAGGTAATAAGCTGATCAGAAGCTAGATCTGAAGCTGGATCTAAAGCTGGATCTGAAGAATAAAGAATAACTGGTGTTGCAACAGAGCTGGAGCGGAATACCTAGATTAGATGTAGTAGATAATAATGTAAGGGAGTTAAGGTATGCTATTCTATTAAGTAGGAATAAAGCTATAAATTGTGAAGAACTTAGGTCCATCCTAGCCCTAGGATAGCCTAGAAGCATCCCCAAGCCTTAGCCACCCTTAGATTAGGTCACAACACCCTAGGAAACCTTAAAACCCTAATTCCAGCCTCTATCTGGATGTCTAGATGAGTTATAGGATGTCCAGAACCCTTAGCCAACTCCCGCACACCTTAAACCCACTTCTGCAGTGTTATTGGACATCCAGACACTTGGTCAGACGTCAAATTTCTGTAGAATACCCAAGACAGAACCTAGAATCCCTCCTGATTCTGATTGGACGTCTAGACAATAAGTCTGGACTTCTGATTTTTCATTATAAGACGTCTGATAACTTTATTGGACATCCATAACTGCCCTCCAGACCTTGTTTTGAGATTCAAGCCTTGATCTTGGATCTCTAGCTCCCTAAACCCAATTCTAACCTCCTAAGAACCTAAATTAAGGTGCCCTAACCCTAGTACATCACCTTTAGACCTCCCTAAGGATATAATTAGGTCCTCACTAAACCTAATTGACTTGGATCTTAATCAATTCCATCAGCCTATTCAATTGGATTCATTGAGTTCAATTGAGCCCTGATCTCAGCACACACTGTCCAATTGGACTCAGTGAGAGTCCAATTGACCTATACCTGACTTAATTAAGTTATTTTACTCTCAATTAGGTTTCCACACACCCAATTAAACTTGTATTAAGTTTAATTGCACTTTACCTAAGTGAATTAGGGTTTACAACCCTAATTTGTGACCTACCTTGACCTAAACCCACTAGAACCTAACCTAATCAACCTAGACACCTAATTTTCGACCCACACACACTCACACACACCCACACACACCATCCACACAAAAATACCTAGCCTAGAGTTCTCTAGAACTCTCTACCATGTGTTGTTTCCTTGGTTGCTAAAATTAGCAACCAAGAGCCATTCAGTTTTTAGATCCACATTTGGTGGATCTAGAAACCACCATCCATCCTTTCTCTCACTCTCTCACAAGCTCCCACCATATGCCTCTGTTGAGAATTCCATAATTATCTAGAGTGCTTCCCTTAGGTCTACAAAAAGACCGAAGGGGTGGCCATTTGGTCCATCTTGGTCTTTTAGCATACCTCCACCCTCCATAAGCCATCACCACCTCCTCCTCCATGTTCAAGAGCTCCACCATGATGCCACCACCTCCACGCCAAGCCTAGACCAGGATCAACTTCTCCAACCTCTCTCCAAGGGCTGGCCTAAGCACCGTTGGCCGCCCCTCTTTCTCTTCTCACCCATTCAAAGGCCATCAGAGCCCATCTTTGAATGCCCTTAGTTATGCTAGACTATATTATAGTTCTTCATAGATTTAATGCTTTATTTACTACTTAGTATTGTAGCTCCATATTCTCCCCCAATGATGCATGCATAATCCCCCCCATAGATTCATGTATGCAGTCATTTTCTGCTAGCTATATTTAAATTTTCCCGTATAAGCATTCCTCTACCTGTGCTGTAACCATCGTCATGCCTCAATGAAAACATTTATATATATATTTATATGTTGAAAATCACCATGTGCCTGATTATCATCTTTTGGTGTGATTAAAGTTGCATGCTTTCAATTTCTAATATTCTGGTAACAGCATGTCGTGTATCAATATGTATTTAGTATAAATCGACATGTGATTTTGAACGAGTAGAGCAAGCGAGATCGAATTTGAATTTGCATTTCCAAAGCCCCTCCCAAAGATGAATGACCGGGACTCAAGTCTCGTTATCTTAGAAATTATTTTTGTTGATCGTATTTTGCAACTATACTACGACGCATTTCTGATAAATACACGCTCTATGATCCCAGCAGTCCCTTTTTATAGTTGAGGAGAGGGCTCAAATTCATCCTCGGGTCAATAGCGACATTCAAAGACGTCACTGAAGACCCACTGCAAGTGTCACCGTAGCCCCTGCCCATGCACCCTGCTAGCGCATGCCTCACGCACCCGTGTTATGCACACCGTGCTGCGCACATGCACTGGTCTCCGCACGCTCACGCGCGCTGCTGCCACGCGTACGCGTGTGCTTGCGCTGCCACTGCTCCTACTGCACTGCGCCTCAATTGCAAAATTGAGGTGTGGCTGGATTCAAACCTGTGTCCGATGGTGGCGGGTTGGCGTCATGACGAATGCACCAAGTTGTTGGATTGTCGTGGAGAGCATTCCTCGCACACGCCTCTCCGGCCGTTGGATGAAGGATGAATAGTTGAGATGGAGCGTGAGGCGTTATGGAGGAAAGAGGCCACGGCTACTGGGGGTATGAGGGGCGGCCTGGATGGTGCCATGTGGTGCCATCTGGGTCGCCCATCTTCTTTCTATTGTAGAGGGTGCCACGGTGATTAGATCGAGATGATTCTCACATTGCCGGACTGCGATCATCGCTCCATATCCATCTGTTCGGTCAAATTTTTCATCCGAAGCCCGTAAGAATGTCACATTGCCCCCTGGCCATTGATCTTTCTCAGTTTTATTATAGGAGCTACGGAGGTCAGATCGAAGTGATTTAGAGTCCGTTGGACTCCGTTCGTCAATCTGGATCAATCTGTATGGTCGGATTGCTCATTTGAGACCTGTTTCAAAATGGACTTTTGCACATGGTCATTAAACATTCATTCTAAGCGATTAAAATGTAAAGATCATGTAATATGCATGCAATGCTCCCGTGCCCATTATAATATGTAATTATCGCACAAGTACCCTCGAAATTGACTCTAATTGATACTTTTAACAGTGAAAATTGTAGAGTCATCAACAGCACCCCATAAGGGTGGGACCAAATCACTACTAAGTCGACCCTAGTTCATTTAGGGTACATTTTTGTTCAATTTTCATTTTAGGCCCATTAATAGGCCCAATATCAGACCTAGCACACGGCACGACCCCTGCTCCATGCACTTTCCAAATAATGCTTACTATGCTTAGATTAGAGAGAGTAGAGGGTATAGGTTTTTTGTGCGCCCGGCGCATTTGACGATTGGTGAAGCTACTGCATGAAAACAGCTTATATTGCATGGTTACAACCATCGATGTGGCACGAAAAGCATGGCCAATTAAGCATTGGATTGCACTAAACTGCATTCTGATTGTTTGATTTAAGGCCTCGATTTGAGGGTCCTATTGTTATCCAATTTCTAATTAAATTATATGGTTATAAAGCCCTTATATAGGTCTGCATAATTGTATAATTAATTTAGGAAAGTAAGTTATTTAAATATATATTAAAATTAGTTAAATTGAGGAAATTATACACGTTAAATTAAGGCTTAATTTCTTAATTAGTGTACAAATTGTTACTTTAATCATGAAATTGACTTTATAAATAGTTAATTTATATAATAAGGTATTTATTATACATTTTTATTTTATTTTTGAGTCTTTATTTTAATTTTTTTACATTTAAATACACATTTTAAATAGGTACATACATATTTAAGTTATAAATACTGTAATATAATACAAATACAGTATAAATAGGTAGAAAATATTTAAAATTAATATATATACATGTACAATATAGACTACTTTAGTAATAACTTAATGTACTAATTTATTTTATTTTAAGTTAATAACTTACCTAATTAACTTAATAGTTTAATTAATTACAATAAATACATAAATAAATTACTATACAGGTATCATACAGTATATAATAATTAGTTAAATATGTATGTATAGTATTACATAAAATTATAGGCATATACATAGGTTTTATAATTACTTAGGATTATATACATTTACTGTAATATAAATTATTGTACAATTATACAATAAAATTATCTATATAGTAAATCATTCTAAATACTTAATTAAATATATAGAATATACTTATAAGTTATTTATGTACATTATTTACATATTTTACAATACCTATATATGGCTTAGTATTAAGTTATATTTACAAGTATTAATATGGCTTGGTAAAACAATGTACAAGGTATTTTTTCGTATTTTCTGATTTTTATGATTTTTATATGTATAATAGAGATAGGAGATGAGAGAGAAAGAGTGAGATGAGAGAAGAAGAGTTTCTTTTTTGGGTTTTTGATATGTTTCTTTTATTAAGTTTTGAAGTATACCGAACCGTCAGCTGGTATGTTTTACCAAGCTGGGGGTTCGGATTACTTTGTAATTTTGCATGCACCTAGAAAAATACCTAATCTTACTCAAGATAGGTTTATTTTATTTTTTTATAATTTTTTATGATTTTTATTTATTTACAAATCTAACCCAAATGAGGCCTAAAATGAATTGAAAACGAAACCAAACACCTCATTTTAAGTTATGACAGCTGAAACATTAGTTTAAAACCTTCATTACATTTAGCATATCACATGAAAGGTATTTGATCCATTAATCATGAATTTAACACCAAATTTCATTCAATCTTCATATTGGATAGTTAGATACATTCAAGTATAGCTGACAAAGAATTTAAAAACAGACATTGCAAACATTTGACATTAAATTAAAGCCCATTCTTATACATGAATGCCTGTTTCATGAAATCCTAACACTATACACATGTCAGCTCCTTGGAATCCTCAAAATTACTTTTGATCCACTCAAAATCTGGCCCAAAACTCAGACTGCTACTGCTCAATCCAGTAGCTTATTCAACTACCGCTCTTACTGTTGCATCAACAACTAATCAAACTACTGTTGCATTGAACTTTCAGGCCAGCAGCTCAAGCTTAGCTGTTGTTGTGTGAGATCAAACAATAATTGATGTTGTGAATCATTAGTCGCCACAAGTGTTTTAGCTCAAAACCAACTAAATATGTTCAGTTGCTCAACATGATTCAATAATCAAACCTTCTTAGGTTTGATTTTAATCAAAGTAAAGTGACTTCACATCAGGAAAACCTTATCTCCTAAAAGTCAATCAGATCAGGAATCAAAATCCTCATGCCCAGAGAATCTAAACAACTAATTAATCACTCTCATGCTATAGGCACTCAGATACTAAACTGTCACAAATTTTCTCTGAATGTTTCTGAACTTAACACAAATCAAATCATGAATCAAAAAGCCTAAGAAACCCTAATTGGATTGCACTCTTACACTATAGGCAGTGTAAAGATCAAAACACCAAATCAAGCTTTCTTACACTCAAGATTCAATTTTAAATCTTCCTCAAAACTCTTCAAACATAATTCAAACCCTCATCAGCAGATTAAAACATGTTTGAATCGAATTGAACTATTACCCAAGTGGGCTTTTGATATGGATCTGCCATGATGACTTGGTCATCTAGATTGCCTACATACCCTTGATTGGTAATCAGGGTCCCTGGATGAAGCTTAAGATCTGATTAGGTCATTGCAAGGGCCTCGATTTAGTGCATCGAATCTCATTGGCTCTCACTGCCCAGGTAATGGCAGAAAATAGGAAATCAGGTCACAAATAGACGTGAGCTCATCTGATTATGAGACTATGAAGAAAACATCTCATAGCATCAATCACCCAAAAAGAATCTTAAAGTGTTCATTCGCTCGATTAAAACCAATTAAAACCCAATTGAACTTTGATCTTCAGATCAGGCATAAAAACCAAATTGACATCAATCGAGCAAATTCAAAGCAATTAACACCACGATGAGGGCCTTTGTGATCAATGGAGTGAATGAGAGGGTCCTCTAATGGATTAGCATGCAAGGAGATCTAGGAACTATAGAGCTCTAGACCTTCTTTCTACTCTCATGGGGGAGGTGACTGGCGTATTAAAATAGCGACAAATTCGAGTGAAGGCGATAATGAGGTGATGGGGAAGGCATATGAACACGTGGATCAAACTGAATTCGTCTCCTTTGATCTGAATTGATAAGAGGAGGTGAGGAAGTACTACCCTAATCTACTCCTATCTAAGTACCAAATCCATAAATTGTATATCTAATTCTACTCTATGTAATCTACACTACACTAACAACTATCTTAAAAAAATAGGAAATCCTAACTAAGTGGAACAATGGGACCTATGAGAAGAACTGCAGCCAGGATTTTTCTGGCCAACTATTTTCAGAGATACACACGAATACGCCTAGCACTGTAAATGATGCCAGTCGGTCGGTTCTATGACTAAGAGAGACATGATGCCACTCTAGCCCATCATGGTTGTAGAAGTGTTAGACGTCTGGGGCATCAATTTTATGGGCCCTTTTCTGAACTCGCATGGCTTCGAGTACATATTACTAGCTGTTGACTATGTCTCGAAGTGGGTCGAGGCCATCCCGGCGAGATGGGCTGATCATAAGTCCATCATTTCTTTCGTACTGGAATACATCTTTGCGAGATTCAGAATACCCCACGCTTTAATTAGCGATGGGGGAAGCCACTTCATCCACGCCCACTTTAGGTCATTATTAAAGAAATACGGGGTACATCACCATATAGCCACCTCGTATCACCCGTAGACCAATGGGCGAGCTGAAGTGTCTAACCGTTAGATCAAGTTGATTCTCTAGAAGACGGTTAGACCAGACAGGAAGGACTGGTCCAATAAATTAGTTAGTGCACTCTAGGCACATCGGACCGCGTACAAGGCCCCACTCGGAATGTCACCATATCGTATGGTATATGGCAAGGCCTGTCACCTTCCTGTAGAGCTGGAACACCATGCCTTTTGGGTGGTGAGAAAATGTAACCTTGACCTCGATGCGAGAGGTCAAGAATGGAAACTCCAGCTCAGCAAATTAGAAGAGATCTGGTGGGAGGCCTATGAGAATGCATTGATATATAAGGACAAGACCAAGGCCTTTCATGACCGCCACATCTGGAGGAAAGCATTCATGCCCAACCAGCAAGTTTGGTTATTTGATTTGCGACTGAAACTTTTTTCAGGGAAGCTCAAGTCCAAGTGGATTGGCCCATATGTTGTGATTCACCCACATCCTAATGGGGCGGTCCAAATCAAGGACCCAAAATCTGGGTTTGTATTTACGGTAAATGGCCAACGCCTCAAGCCATTCACGGCCCAGGAACCTCCTCTAGCTGACGAACTCATTCATCTTATTAAGCATATCTGAGTAAGTTCTCGCCCGGTTGGAGGCATTAAACTCAGCATCTACTCTGCATCGATCACCTATACATACCATTTTTATACATAGCATTTTTTTTCTTTTAGCATATTTCCTTTTCGCATATTGCATACTGTCAGGTTGGCCGGTGCTGAACGTTAAACTTCAGGTGTAATTCCAGGTGATTTCTACCCATTTACTCCCTGCTGTATTTAGCTTCTTTTATATTCATGCATGAGGACATGCAAGAACTTAGGCATGGGGGGAAGATACAACAAAACTGAAAATTTTATTCCAACATTTAGGAAAACCTTGGAGTTGCATGTCAAACGTACTTTAGGACCCTAAATAAAAGAACAACAGACTCCACCTCCAATGCTCGCATTGGAGCTAAAAAACGTTCGCAACAGCCACTTTCAACTCACTCAACTTTTGTTTTAAATTTAGGGTCAAGTTGAATGTAACCCAAAAGGGAAATTTCATGAAGTATGAATATAACAGGTTACTTGTTTATAGCATATATACATAGTGCATCCATGAATAAGATTATTTTATTAATAGAATGAATTAGGAATTTTATCCTCTAGTTGATTCTTGTAATCTGGAATCCAGTATAAATTTTCACACACACGTAGAATTTGCAACGGATTCATGGTGAAGGCTGATAAACATCTTTAGTCTGTCAAGAAGAAGTAGTGCTTCTTCTCCTGAACCCTTGGACAGTGTTTTGGGCGTTAGGCAGATTTTCTTCCAAAAATTCACCAAATAGTGTGAGATGAGAATAGAGAGTACTGGTGCTCTAAGATTTGTGCAAGGAATCTGGAATCCTAGATAATTAGGTGATGATACTCAGAGATTAGGCATAGTTTTCTCTCTCGATTCATGTGTTTACATTTTTATGCGAAATTTTAAGAGCCACCAAATAAGGCAATTACGCGGAGAGCGAGTTTTCATAAAACTAGGGCTAAGGTGGATGGTTACGACCATTCTTTATGGAATCCTCGGCTGAAGGAGGGTATTGATGTCAAGGTTAGAAATACACAATCCTACTTGCCTCTCCCGGTGCCGTGAACAGGCACTTCCACCAAATAAGCCACTCAATGTCTCTTGAGTACCACAAATCTGTAATAATGCCTCTTCAATAAAATTCATGAATATGTTGCTAGATTGTGTTGAGTTAGAAAAATTATATGTGAGAAAAAAAGAATGAAAAAATGAGAAAATGAGAAAAAGGAAAAAAAAGAAAAAAGGAGAAAAATAAAAGAAAATAAAAAGAGAAGAAAAGAGTAGAAAAAGAGTTTGTGAATATTTAGTGTTTATTTCATTTGCATTAAGGCAATATCACCAAATAAATTTGAGACCCACCAAATATGTCCTTAACTTAATTTTTCTATGTTTCTAACCGTCCGAATACTGGCTGAGGAATTCTGACTTAGTGTTGAGGTTAAGAGAACTCAATTAAGGTGTTAATGCCAAGTAAGACCACCAAATACGGATCATACGTGAGAATCTGGTGAGATTGTGATCTATAAGAAAAAAAGAAAATAGAGAGAGTAAGAGAGAATGAATACAAAGGAACCAAAAAAGAGCATAATTTTTCTCGTCTTTCGCTGAGTTGAGTTACTTGATAATCCGAGAATCTAGATTCTGAAGTACTAATCTCTATGTAGCACCAACTGAGAGTGATCCACCAAATAAACACCTGTATCCCTCAGACATTTTCTACCTAAGCTTAAAGCTGGGTGGAACTCATAGAATATCTTGAATACCCTGAGAGGAGAAGTCCACCTATCCCGCTAGAATTTTTACTAGGGGTCAAGTATAGGCTTTAGAGGTGAATTAGTTTTTCGCTCGAATCCATTGCAAAGGCTACATAGCTACACTTTCATTATTGTCTAGATTTCTAGAGCATAGGATGAAAACAAAAAGGATAAAAATCTCTAGGCATACACTTGATAAAATAATCAATCCCTTAGGGACCCTTTTGTGAATAATTTAGTCTCGCATTTGCTAGGGACTAGCAAGATTTAGGCATTGGGGTATGATTGTGCAGCAATCATAGGTCTTAATTGACCTAAATTAGGCTAGGACTTAGAATAAGTTAGGGTAATTCATGCATGCATAAGCATTACTAGCACCTTTACTACTTTCTTTTAGTTATGCATAAAATAATGCTATAATGTACTGTTTAGGTGCATTATGTCAATTGCAGGTAATAAGCTGATCAGAAGCTAAATCTGAAGCTGGATCTGAAGAATAAAGAATAACTGGTGTTGCAACAGAGCTGGAGCGAAAGACCTAAATTAGATGTAGTAGATAATAATGTAAGGGAGTTAAGGTATGTTATTATATTAAGTAGGAATAAAGCTATAAATTGTGAAGAACTTAGGTCCATCCTAGCCCTAGGACAACCTAGAAGCTTCCCCAAGCCTTAGCCACCCTTAGATTAGGTCACCACACCCTAATAAACCTCAAAACCCTAATTCCAATCTCTATCTGGACGTCCAGATGAGTTATAGGACGTTGTTTGCACCTCAAAACACGCCTATAAGAACGCCTTCTTATGCTATTTTCTAGCATTAACTATGTATATTATAATCCTGTAGTTGCATTTGTAAAAATGCTTGCATGCATGCATTTAATTGAGAGGAGAAGAGAATGGAATAAATGGCTTGCATTTTTACATTTTTCTTCAAGTGTCTCTTTGCAAAAGTCCCCTCTCCATATTTTATTTTCATCTTTCTTTCTTCTTCACACGGTTTTTCTTCTTCCCGCAGCTGAATTTCGTCCACGCCATGCGCCTTCCCGCAGCCGCATGCAGCACCCCCGCCTCTCCCTGCTGTCCTTCCCGTGCCTCTCCCTGCAGCAGCCACTCTCCAACGCCTCTCCCTGCTGCTGCCATGCCTCCCCGCCATGCTCTCCTCCTCTATAAAGCCGCAGCTCTTCCTCGCGAGGAGAAAGAGGAACGTTGCTGCAATACGCAGCTGCGGCAGCTGCTGAAAAATCGCCACGCTGCAGTCCACCACCTTCCTCGCCCGTTCTCCCCTCCCATACGCCGGCCCTCCGTCGAGGAGGCACCCGACGAGCAGGAGAACCCACTGTGGTGCACACCACCACAGTGGGAGCACCACCGCCCAGCTCTTCAACGAGCCGGTGGGCGTGGTGTGTTCTTTTCTCTTCGTTTGCATCTCCACGCCATTGATGCCGCTTCAAGGTCCGAAGCTTGAAGCAGCAGCAGCAGCAGCAGCCCAGCGTCGACAGCAGCAGCAGCAGCACCCCCGCCTCCTCCGCGACCTTCCCCGCAGGCGCGCAACCCTCCGCGCGCGCCTGCAGGCCCGTTCCCCGCCTCCGTCTCCGTTCTGTCCACGCCGCAGTTGCAGCCGCAGCAGGCCGCTGCGCGCATTGCAGCGGCCGGCCAGGCCTCCTCGCGCCGACCCCCGCGACCCTCCGCGACCACTGCAGAACCTCCCCTCGCACCTCCGCGACCTTCCCCGCAGGCGCACAGCTCTCCGCGCGCGCCTGCAGGGCACTTCCCCGTCTCCGCCTCTGCTCTGTCGCCTCTGCAATTCCACCCGCGACAGGCCGCTGCGCGCACTGCAGCGGCCGGCTACGGCCTCGCGCCGACCCCCGCGAACCTCTGCAACCCTCCGCGACCGACTGCAGACTCCCCGCCGCCCTCTCCGAGCGCGCCATCGCCCGCTCTCCGTCCTCGCACCCGGCCTGCAGACGCGTCACCTTCTCCGCGCGAAGACGCGCCTGCATCCGCGATCTTCAGACGTCCGCCGCCGCGAGCAGACGCCTTAACTCGCTGCCATCGTTCGCGCGTCCGCGATCTCTCCCGCCCGCTCCCTCTCTGTCTGCCGCTCTCTCTCTCTCACGTATTCTCTATCTCTCTCTCTCTCTCTCTCTCTTTTTTTACTTACAGCAACACACACACACCCATTCACCGACACACACACTCACACACTAATAGTAACTTATATACATACATATATATATATATATATATATATATATATATATATATACATATACATATATCTATATATATATATACTTATATATACATAGTATATCTATATAGTTATGTATACATACATATAATATAATATATATATGCATATACATATATAATATATATATATATATATATATACACATACTCATATACATATATATATATATACATATCTATATACTTATACATATACACATATATATATACATATATATCTAGATACATATATACTTATATACATATATATATATATATCTATATAGTATTATATATATACTTATATACGTATATACATAGCTATATACATATATACATACATATATATATATATATATATATATATATACACCTATATATATATATATATCTATATATATCTATACATATATACTTATACATTTATATACATACATATGTACATATATTTTCACGTTATTTATTATACGCTGTATCGCGGGGATATCTGCACCAGTTGCTGATATTCCCTGATACACGCGTACAAAAAAGCGTGGTCCCATACATCATCCATCCTCCATCCACACTCCACGCGGCACCTAGTCGTGTTGGTTGCGTCTCTCTAGACGTCGGCTGACTCGACATAGTGCTACACTCCATCGTCACCTCCACCCCCACCCCTTTATATATATACTACATATAAATATATATCTATAGCTACTATATTTACTTTCTATCTGTTAGTTTCTTTCTTAGTAAAAAGATAAAAAAAAGGTATAAAAGTGAAAAGATAATCTTTGATTTGCAGGTACCCCCGTCTTGCAAGTAGCAAGACGTGTTTTGAAACTCTGTTTTGGCTAAAAGCCAAGGACACAATTTTGAGGGTGTGCCTCAAGAACAAGGATTACAAGAAAAAAAACCTAAATAAGAAAAATATCAAAAACAGAATAAACGAACGGAAGAGACGCGTTTTAAGGAAAACGTAGAAACTCGACTTGAACCCCACTTCCCTGAGTTCGACCCTGGGCTTAAAAGTGACAAGATAAAATCAATTAGGCCAGGTTAAAAATTTTGTAAAGAGATGGTTAGGTCTGAATTAGGTTAACCACTATACACATTTCAACGATAAAAATATCATATTAACAACCCATCCAGGCCGACCATCATAACTTTTCTGGCGCCGTTGCCGGGGAGGTGCACTTTCGAGTAAGTTTCTATCCAATTCCTTTAAATTTGTCTCTTCTCTCTTTACGGGTATTGTTGTTTTTGGTGTGCAGGTGAACCTGGTGGAAGGAGAAGAAGGCTGACGAAGTCGAGGACGTGAGCAGATC
Source organism: Thalassia testudinum (assembly GCA_037157565.1). Taxonomy (NCBI): domain Eukaryota; kingdom Viridiplantae; phylum Streptophyta; class Magnoliopsida; order Alismatales; family Hydrocharitaceae; genus Thalassia; species Thalassia testudinum. Next base: position 15,973,622 of record JAZHRO010000046.1, on the reverse strand, counting down.
CAAGGCGGGAACGAGAGCGTGAAGACGCCGACATCGCATTGGAACTTCGCACACGTTGCCGAACAAGTAGGTTTTCTTTTCTCATCAAATTAGGGTTAACTTGCCACCACAAAAAAAAAAAAAAAAAAAAAATTTAAAACTAAAAATTAGAAAAACTTCTTGGGATTTCTTGAGGGCAAGTGGATTAAAATTCACTTGATTGATTGGTTGTCTTCACTCCCACTGCCCCGGGATTTCCCGCCTTACTTCGCATAGCGAAAATTCTAGAATCTTGATTCTTAGATTTTTCGCCATGAGAAGTATTCTTTGAGGCAAAGAAAAAGATTGCTTGTATCCCTCTTTTGCCTCAATTATCTTTAATTCAGGATCACATTTTTGGTGGGGAGATTTGGAATTAAATTGATTCCAACCCCACCACGACTTTTCAAACTTGCCTGTGATTCGATCCTGAATACTTCAACCCCAACAGTTTTAGTTTCTTTATCTGTTGGTTGAAGCCTTGTGTGTGGATATCTTTCTGGTGATTGGGAGCACTTGAATTGAAGTGCTTTGGCTCCCTTTCACATTGGTATAAAATTGATTCGCGCATCCACACATAGAAATCTCCATTTAGGGTAGCCCATTGCATTTTAGCATGCATTAACTAATTGATAATTGAAGAAGGGTTTCTTGGGCTTTAGAAGGAAAACCTGTATTTTTGCAAAAACCCGGAGATTGGTTGAATTGGTAATTCAGCAAAACCCTAAAATTCATACTACTTAAGGCTGAACTCTAAAAACCATTCGCCAATAAAAACTTCAATTCGGAGAGATTTCCCCGTTGCATGCTTGTTCTTACACACTCTTAAAATCAATCACTTGGGCATTACCCATAAACAACGCCCTTCACATTCCAAAAGCACTTGACCCTAAGCCTCTAATTAAAACTGGTAGTAACTTGACCCTTACTAAGGATTGGAGGTCTAACTACCTGTGTGTAGCGACTACGTGCTGGTGAGAGTTCCCGCGTGCTATCGGGTGTCTAAGACTGGGGCAAACGGCCTTTCAATCTGGCCCGGTGGTTTCCGCGGTGCTCGCATTCGGTTCCGTAGTTCGTGATAGTAGGTAACTTAGATCTTTAGGTCTAAGGGCACACTGTAGAGGTTAGGAACTTAAATGTATTGATTTGTAATCAAGTGTACCTTTGCGGCGTCATTTCTCTCATCCCTTTTCCCTTCTCATCTCCCCAATTCTTCCTGCGGTAGTGCATGTTTGGGAGGAGGTCACAAAACCCTGAATTGCTTGTATTGACTGATAAATCTAGAAAAAGAGCCGAATCATCCTCCTCCTCCACAAACATGGCACACACCCCCGCCTCACCACTTCGTCACAATTTCAATTCTTTCAACACCAGGCTTATCCCTGGAAACCCTGCAAGACCTTCCTTATCGAGTGTCGCGCCAAGCGACTCGGTAAGTCATGTGGAACTGGCTTCTGTGAGCCAGTATTTCAACACGGAGGACCAAGCCTCCGTGTACTCGGACACATATGCGGACACGTCTTCTGGCATAGAAGATGCCTGCACCCTGGGGAATAACCCGTTTTCTGCCACGTATAACCCAGGGTGGCACAATCATCCCAATTTTGCATGGTCCAACAACCCGCAGCGTCGAAACCCCGCTGGTGGACCAATGCGATCGTCCGCACCCGTCATCCCAAGGGCCCAGTCTAATCCTATGGCAAATCTGCCATCAGGCCCTTGTGTACAGAAAACCAAACACGCATCAAAACCTCTTGATAAATTGATGCGAATGATGACGGAAATGTCAAAGCGCCATAAAGAAAACATGACCTCTCTTCAGCATTTGGCGCAGCAGAATGCTGAGATCAGTCAACTAAGCATGGTGACTCGATCTCAGGGCACTTTTCCCGCCCAACCTGTTCCAAACCCGCAAAACTTTGTACCCTGTGGTCCGCAACCACAGGTACAACCTTCTCAGGAACAGGTTCATCAAATTCTGCAAGCTCCGAGTATTCCTTCGGGATTTCAGGTTAATCCCGCTGCAGCACCGCACTCTTATGATGATAGTGATCACATCAAGGATGACACGTCTGACGAGGACGTGACTGTCAGTACGTGTATCGAACTAATTAGAGCCGATTCAGACTGCTGCAAATTACCTGACGACTGCCTGACCAACACAAACTGTGACGTTCCCCAATCCCTCCCTATTCCTGTACCTTCTCCTGACCAGACTTCTGACGAGGTTTTCTCCGGTTCCCATACCTCGTGGTCTGAGTCATTGCCGGGCTGCTCACCGCCGGTCCACACTATGGAAGACCGGATTGCCCTTTCTTTCCCGCTAAATCAGGCGGATTTGCAAATCCACACTAGGACCTTGAGCCCACAGCTTACTCACCGGGGCTATTCCCTTTTGGATCCATCTATCCAAAAAGCCCCCCTTCTTGGCCAATCTAAGGGCCAACTTCCTCTTCCTGATCTGTTTTCTGATCCGCCTGGGACATTCTCGTCCCAGAAAACGCCAAATCTCTCACCATCCACCATTACTTTTCACGCCTCTATCGCGATTACTTCGCTTTTCTCTTCACCACCCACCATCCACCCACCCTTCCACCCTGATTTATACCCTAAACCTCAGCTCCTGTTACCCGATCTGTCGTCCGTTCTCTGCCTTTCCTTGCATGCATATGAGGACATAGCATTGTTTGGCATGGGGGGGTGGATAGGCATCCATAGGATCCGGGTATTTTATGGTATCAGACAATTACCACCTATTTATAAATATGCAAGAAAAAGAAAAAAGAAAAGAAAAAAAAAAAAAATATATATATATATATATATTAGTAATAAATGGTGTTTAGTAATGATCTAAAAGCTGAAACAAAAATACAATAAGTGTTTATGGATATTCAACCTCTGTTTTGAAGAATTTCCAGGCCACAGAAGCTTGATTCGCTCAGGCTCGGCTTAATTCACTTAAAGCATTGACGAAATAGATCAAAATCTCTCCTAACTAAGAACGTTTCTTGTACCTGAGACACCAGTACAGGATTCGTTGGTTTGTTTTTTCTTGAGAGCTTAAGTAAACTTGGTTCACACTACACATATCAGGAAAGATCAGGTGAACATAAGATCCAACCCTAGTGTTCATTAGGAAAGGTGGAGTCCTTACCTGTGCGTGCAGGTAGACTTTTTATCCCAAGCTTTAGTCTTGTGTTTAGGAGTGGCTCTTTCCAACAAAAAGAAACTCTCCCACCAAAAAAAAAAAAAAAAAAGTGTGCTTCAAAATGTGTTGTAAGAGATATACTGACACGTGTTTCGAAAAAAAAAAAAAAAATCAGAAAAGAGATGTTTTAAAAGAGTCAGTATATCTCATAAATGTCTGTATACTTTGTTTTTCGGTGAGTCAAAAAAAAAAAAAAAAAAAAAAAATCAGAAAATGGGAGTTGAGTTTTCCGTCATCATCTTAAGGGTCAATTCGAAGACATGAGCTGAAACTGGGACCAACCTGTACTTAAAAATTCGTGAAACCCTGGGATTGAGTCTTAATGTTCATATGGTCAGTCTTGATCCTTCACTATGCACAAACCATAGCCTCTTGAGCTCTCGAGTACGGCAAAAACCTCCTGGGTCCTGGAAATCGTACTTAAGGTTTAAATATCAAGAGTCCTGGTTAGTTGAGAGATGATCTATGTCATGTGAGACTTAAAGTACTGGTAATCTTCTTTACAATTGGTTCTCACAATATTCGATAATAAACACACCTATACCACCTCAGAAGAAAATCTTCAGCTTAAGATCATTTCTAAATACGGTTTTGCTAGGGACTAGCAAAAGATAGGCATGGGGGTATATATTTGCACCTCAAAACACGCCTATAAGAACGCCTTCTTATGCTATTTTCTAGCATTAACTATGTATATTATAATCCTGTAGTTGCATTTGTAAAAATGCTTGCATGCATGCATTTAATTGAGAGGAGAAGAGAATGGAATAAATGGCTTGCATTTTTACATTTTTCTTCAAGTGTCTCTTTGCAAAAGTCCCCTCTCCATATTTTATTTTCATCTTTCTTTCTTCTTCCCACGGTTTTTCTTCTTCCCGCGGCTGAATTTCGTCCACGCCATGCGCCTTCCTGCAGCCGCATGCAGCACCCCCGCCTCTCCCTGCTGTCCTTCCCGTGCCTCTCCCTGCAGCAGCCACTCTCCAACGCCTCTCCCTGCTGCTGCCATGCCTCCCCGCCATGCTCTCCTCCTCTATAAAGCCGCAGCTCTTCCTCGCGAGGAGAAAGAGGAACGTTGCTGCAATACGCAGCTGCGGCAGCTGCTGAAAAATCGCCACGCTGCAGTCCACCACCTTCCTCGCCCGTTCTCCCCTCCCATACGCCGGCCCTCCGTCGAGGAGGCACCCGACGAGCAGGAGAACCCACTGTGGTGCACACCACCACAGTGGGAGCACCACCGCCCAGCTCTTCAACGAGCCGGTGGGCGTGGTGTGTTCTTTTCTCTTCGTTTGCATCTCCACGCCATTGCTGCCGCTTCAAGGTCCGAAGCTTGAAGCAGCAGCAGCAGCAGCAGCCCAGCGTCGACAGCAGCAGCAGCAGCACCCCCGCCTCCTCCGCGACCTTCCCCGCAGGCGCGCAACCCTCCGCGCGCGCCTGCAGGCCCGTTCCCCGCCTCCGTCTCCGTTCTGTCCACGCCGCAGTTGCAGCCGCAGCAGGCTGCTGCGCGCACTGCAGCGGCCGGCCAGGCCTCCTCGCGCCGACCCCCGCGACCCTCCGCGACCACTGCAGAACCTCCCCTCGCACCTCCGCGACCTTCCCCGCAGGCGCACAGCTCTCCGCGCGCGCCTGCAGGGCACTTCCCCGTCTCCGCCTCTGCTCTGTCGCCTCTGCAATTCCACCCGCGACAGGCCGCTGCGCGCACTGCAGCGGCCGGCTACGGCCTCGCGCCGACCCCCGCGAACCTCTGCAACCCTCCGCGACCAACTGCAGACTCCCCGCCGCCCTCTCCGAGCGCGCCATCGCCCGCTCTCCGTCCTCGCACCCGGCCTGCAGACGCGTCACCTTCTCCGCGCGAAGACGCGCCTGCATCCGCGATCTTCAGACGTCCGCCGCCGCGAGCAGACGCCTTAACTCGCTGCCATCGTTCGCGCGTCCGCGATCTCTCCCGCCCGCTCCCTCTCTGTCTGCCGCTCTCTCTCTCTCACGTATTCTCTATCTCTCTCTCTCTCTCTCTCTCTCTCTTTTTTTTACTTACAGCAACACACACACACCCATTCACCGACACACACACTCACACACTAATAGTAACTTATATACATACATATATATATATATATATATACATATACATATATCTATATATATATATATACTTATATATACATAGTATATCTATATAGTTATGTATACATACATATAATATAATATATATATGCATATACATATATAATATATATATATATATATATATACACATACTCATATACATATATATATATATACATATCTATATACTTATACATATACACATATATATATACATATATATCTAGATACATATATACTTATATACATATATATATATATATCTATATAGTATTATATATATATACTTATATACATATATACATAGCTATATACATATATACATACATATATATATATATATATATATATATACACCTATATATATATATATATATATCTATATATATCTATACATATATACTTATACATTTATATACATACATATGTACATATATTTTCACGTTATTTATTATACGCTGTATCGCGGGGATATCTGCACCAGTTGCTGATATTCCCTGATACACGCGTACAAAAAAAGCGTGGTCCCATACATCATCCATCCTCCATCCACACTCCACGCGGCACCTAGTCGTGTTGGTTGCGTCTCTCTAGACGTCGGCTGACTCGACATAGTGCTACACTCCATCGTCACCTCCACCCCCACCCCTTTATATATATACTACATATAAATATATATCTATAGCTACTATATTTACTTTCTATCTGTTAGTTTCTTTCTTAGTAAAAAGATAAAAAAAAGGTATAAAAGTGAAAAGATAATCTTTGATTTGCAGGTACCCCCGTCTTGCAAGTAGCAAGACGTGTTTTGAAACTCTGTTTTGGCTAAAAGCCAAGGACACAATTTTGAGGGTGTGCCTCAAGAACAAGGATTACAAGAAAAAAACCTAAATAAGAAAAATATCAAAAACAGAATAAACGAACGGAAGAGACGCGTTTTAAGGAAAACGTAGAAACTCGACTTGAACCCCACTTCCCTGAGTTCGACCCTGGGCTTAAAAGTGACAAGATAAAATCAATTAGGCCAGGTTAAAAATTTTGTAAAGAGATGGTTAGGTCTGAATTAGGTTAACCACTATACACATTTCAACGATAAAAATATCATATTAACAACCCATCCAGGCCGACCATCAGACGTCCAGAACCCTTAGCCAACTCCTGCATGTTAGAACCTTATTCTACATCTTGTTTTGGTGTTAACAAAATTATTATGGATTAATGTTTGTAATTGAGTTCTTTTAGATTTAGGTAAAGATCAAGGCAAATAGGAAGTGATGGAGGCATGATGATGAGAAAGAGAAAATGATGACAAGGAGGAGGCAAGATGACAAGGATGGATCGAGAAGAAGAAGATCTTTGACCCTTTGTTTTTTTAGTTTAGGTTTTCATAGATTGTATGCCTCTTAACAAGAGAATTTAACTTAGATCATAAAAATCAATTAGAGATAAATTAGGATTTATATGGCATTCATTTTCAAAGTACGTAATGGATTAAAACGCTTAACATAGGTACTTGTAAGCAAGTACTGGTACTGTTCATCAGTACTGATATTTGCAAGGCACAGGTTTGAGAATTCATCTCAAACTATGAACAACAAGTACCGGTACTAACCATGAGTACTGGTACATGTTGGTCACAGGCTGAAAACTTAATTCTGGTCTAAACCTTACAAGTATTGGTACCCATGATGAGTACCGGTACTAGTAGGTTACTGTAACCAAGGAATTCCAAACCTGGGAGTCACAAGTACCAGTACCCATGATGAGTATTGGTACCAGGACTCATGTACTGGTGGCAGTGAGCTGCTAGTACTGATACAGGTACTTTAGTATCGGTACCAGCTAGCCGTTGTCTCAATTCTAAACAGCTAGAAAATTTATTTAGGCTATGTGAATGTTGGGAATTAAATTCCAACGTCTAGTAGACGAGTATCCTAGGTCCTAAACTCTATAAAATTACCCTAGGACTCTTTGTTTGCACACAAGAAATATAAGAAATAAAGAATAAAAATTCTAGAGCTATAATTCAAATTTCCACCATATTTTCAAGAGAGAAAGAAGAAGCTTGCCATTCACTTTCTCTACATTCTTGCAAGCTCAACGACGTGTTTTTCTCACACATCTACAAAGCGATTCACATCCATCCTGTGCTCTCAAATTGGTATTCATTTTAATTATTGTTGGGAGGCATAGGAATTCTTGTTGTAAGAGTTCTCTTTCTTACACCAATTCTTATTTGTATTTTGAGCTTGTTGCTCGTTGGGTTGTAACAAACCCGTTATTGTACTTGGGTTGAGGTAACCCGTTAATTACCTCGATTTAGTAAATTGATTCTCTCGGGGTTGAGAGAATCGGGTTAAAAATCCTAAGCTGGGAGGCTTAGGTAGTGGAGTACCCAAGGGAAGGGAACCACAATACATATTGTGCCAATTTTCTGTGATTGTATTTTGTGCAAATCTTTTTGTATTACTAACATTTTGATTAAGTAGTTGTGTGCGTAGCCATATATATTACATATCTTTAGATCTTACACCGCACACCTTAAATCCACTTCTGCAGTGTTATTGGACGTCCAAACACTTGGTCAGACGTCCAATTTCTGTAGAATACCCAAGACAAAACCTATAATCCCTCCTGACTCTGATTGGACATCCAGAAAATAAGTCAGGACTTTTGATTTTTCACTATAAGACATCTGATAACTTTATTGGACGTCCAGAACTACCATCCAGACCCTGTTTTGAGATTCAAGCCTTGATCTTGGATCTCTAGCTCCCTAAACCCAATTCTAACCCCCTAGGAACCTAAATTAAGGTGCCCTAACCCTAGTACATCACCTCTAGACATCCCTAAGGACCTAATTAGGTCTTCACTAAACCTAATTGACTTGGATCTTAGTCAATTCCATTAGCCTATTCAATTGGACTCATTGAGTCCAATTGAGCCTTGATCTCAACACACACTGTCCAATTAGACTCAGTAAGAGTCCAATTGACCTATACCTGACTTAATTGAGTTATTTTACTCTCAATTAGGTTTCCACACACCCAATTAAACTAGTATTAAGTTTAATTTCACTTTACCTTAGTGAATTAGGGTTTGCAATCCTAATTTGAGACCTACCTTGACCTAAACCCACTAGAACCTAACCTAATCAACTTAGCCACTTAGGTTTCAACCCACACACACTCACACACACTCACACACACCCACACACACCATCCACACGAAAATACCTAGCCTAGAGTTCTCTAGAACTCTCTACCATGTGTTGTTGCCTTGGTTGTTAAAATTAGCAACTAAGAGCCATTCAATTTTTAGATCCACATTTGGTGGATCTAAAAACCACCATCCATCCTCTCTCTCACTCTCCCACGAGCTCCCACCATAGGCCTCTCTAGAGAATTCCATAATTCTATAGAGAGCTTCCCTTAGGTGTATAAAAAGACCTAAGGGGTGGCCATTTGGTCCATCTTGGTCTTTTAGCATAGCTCCACCTTCCATAAGCCATCACCACCTCCACCTCCATGTTCACGAGCTCCACCATGATGCCACCACCTCCACGCCAAGCCTAGACTAGGATCAACTTCTCCAACCTCTCTCCAAGGGCCAACCTAACCACCATTGGCCGCCCCTCTTTCTCTTCTCACTCATTCAAAGGCCATCAGAGCCCACCTCTGAATGCCCTTAGTTCTATTAGACTAGATTATAGTTCTTCATAGATTTAATGTTTTCTTTACTGCTTAGTCATGTAGCTCCATATTCTCCCCCAATGATGCATGCATAATCCCCCCCATAGATTCATGTATGCAGTCATTTTCTGCTAGTTAGATTTGAATTTCCCTGTACAAGCATTTCGCTACCTGTGCTGTAACCACCATCATGCCTCAATGAAAGTATCTATATATATTTATATGTTGAAAATCACCATGTGCCTGATTATCATCTTTTGGTGTGATTAAAGTTGCATGCTTTCAATTTCTGATATTTTGGCAACAGTATGTCGTGCATCAATATGTATTTAGTATAAATCGACATGCGATTTTGAACGAATAGAGCGAGAGAGATCGAATTTGAATTTGCATTTCCAAAATGCCTCCCAGAGATGAACGACCGGGACTCAAGTCTCACTATCTTAGAAATTATTTTTGTTGGTCGTATTTCATAACTGTACTATGACACATTTCTCATCAAATACGTGCTCTACTATCCCAACACCTACCACAGTTGGGGGAACTTTGAACCCTTGTACCCTAATTATTCTGGGGATCCTCAGACCTACGAGGATCTCCATGCCATCCAGAACAATCCCTTCTCAAATACCTACAAGCTTGGATGGTGTAATCATCCAAACTTTGCATGGTCGAGAAATAACCCACATCCAAGACATCAATTCCAACCTCGACCACAAAACCCGCATCCCTATCAGCCCATTCAACCAAGGCCCAATCAAAACTTCCAATTTGGACCACCTAAAGAGGATCAGACATCTTTGATTCTCCAAACCTTGGTTGACATGCAAAAACAACATAAAGAAGAGATCTCCGAGTTGTGAAATCAATTGGTCCAACTGGCAAGTGCTCGCCAGCTAGGTGCACTCCCTTCTCAGCCTCTATCGAATCCAAATAACATGCCGAACCAGAGCCGTGTTATGAATCCAAATCAGGGCCAAGCCTACTTTGTCTATCAGGCCCCTTCTGCTCCATCCCCTGATAGGGTGGGTGCTTCAACCACTTATTCTAGATTTCAATAGCAGAAACCTATCCTCCCTAACCCAAACCAAAATCAGGCAGGAATAAATTCTGTCATCACCAGTAGTGGCAAAGCAACACAGGATCCATCTTTTTCTAGCCACAACTCGCTTGAGACTATAGGCCCTAACCCTAGATTGGTCATCCAAGACACTCCGATCCCTAATAAAGAACCTAAGCCAATTCTAAAGGAACCAACTATGGTCCCATTTCCCAAGGCCTTGACCAAGGGAAAGAAGAAACCCAAACCAGTGGCTCTCGAGGAGGACCTGGTCAAGTTCTTTGAGCAGGTTCAAATAAACATCCCATTGATGGATGCAATTCGCCATGTACCAACTTACGCAAGATTCCTAAAAGATATATGTACACCAAAATGTAAGCCGCTAACCAAAGGCGGGAACCCAATCGTACTGTCGGAGCAAGCTAGCTCTGTCATTTTGAGTAAACTCCCACCTAAGGCAAAAGATCCCGGTACCCCTCTGATCTCCTGTACAATCGGTGATATTCAATTTGATCATGAATTATTGGATCTAGGAGCCTCCATAAACTTAATACCTACATCCCTACATGACCACCTTGAAGAATCTAAGCTTAAATCGACAAAGGTGACATTACAGTTGGCTGATCGATCTATTAAGTCACCTAAAGGAATTCTCGATGACATCATAGTTAGAGTACGTGATTTATACTTCCTCGTGGACTTTATAGTTTTGGACATGGATGCTCTTAAGAATTTGAAGAAGACACCGATCATTTTGGGGAGACCTTTTCTGGCCACAGCTAGGGCCAATATCAATTGTGAAGAGGGCCAAATTGAGTTAAAATTTGGGAACAAAACACTAAAGATCGACATCTTTAAGGGCCAAAAAGGAATCAATTGTGGGGTTATCGAGCAGATCTACGATATTGAATTCGTGGTTGAAGAGCCCTCTATCGAGGAAAACCTGCTTATCTCTGATATTCAACCACAAGTGGATTAAACCCCACACTTAGAGGAGCTTGAACCAGACTTAGAAATACCTTTAGCTCCTGCCCTTGCTCTTGAACCTCACCCTGAAACACCTGCTGCTGCTGAAAATCCAGTCATGGACTTGAAACCCCTCCTTGACCATCACAAATATGTCTTCTTGGGTTCCGATCTGACCTTTCTTGTGATTATCAATTCCTGCCTTACCTCTGATCAGGAAACCCGCTTGATTTCTGTCCTCCAGCAGCATCGGAGAGCCATTGGGTGGACTCTCAATGACCTGACTGGCATCAGCCCCTTGTATTGCACGCATCACATCTACACCAAAGAGGGCTCATGACTGAAAAGGGTTTGGTGTAGACCCGGACAGGTTGTGTTAATATGGTGATTTTATCATTGAGATGCGTATAGTGGTTAACCTAAATTGATCCTAACCATCTCTTTACAAAATATTTTTTTTTTACCAGGCTTATTTGATTTTATCTTGGTCACTTTTAGGCCCAGGGTCGAACTCAGGGAAGTGGGATTAGAAGAAGTTTCTATGCCTTTCCTATAACGAATCTCTTCCGTTCGTTTATTGTGTTTTTGGTGTTTTTCTGTTTAAGATTTTTTTCTGATAATTTTTGTCCTTGAGGTACACCCTCAAAATTAGGTTCTTGGCTTTGAGCCAAATCAGGGTTTCAAAACTGGTCTTGCTATTCACAAGATTGAGTACCTGCAAGTCAAGAATTATCTTTTCTCTTTTATATATATTTTTTTATCTTTTTACTGGCATGAAAGAGAAACAGAATAAAGTAAGTATAGTATATATGTATATGTATATATTATATATGTATAAAGGGGTGGGGGTGGAGATGGCGTGTAGCATGGTGTCGAGTCGGTCGTCTTCTAGGAAGACGCAACCAACAGTACGAAGTGCCGCGTGGAGTGTAAGGTGGATTGATGGAAGATGAATGCGAACACGCTTTCTGTATGCGTGTATCGGGGAATATCAGCAACTGGTGCAGATATTCCCGTGATACAACGTATGGTAAGAGATGTGAAAATATATATATATGTATATATGTAAATATATCTATATGTATATATGGTTATAAATATATAGGTATATATGAAGTTATATATGTATATATATATAGATATGTAAATATATGTATAGATAGATATATGTATGGATATATATATATAGATATATGTATATGTATGTATATATAATTATATAGATGTATACATATATGTATATAAGTATATGTATATATGTAAATATATATGTGTGTATATATATATATAAGTATATAGATATATATATATATATCTATGTATGTATGTATATTAATACTTAAGTATATAGGTACTACTATATGTCTAGATATAAGTATATATATATATATATAAGTATATAAATATATATATAAGTATATAGTAGTGAGAGTGTGTGTGTATGTGTCTGCTGAGAATGGAGAGAGTGCTGTGAGAGAGAGAGAGAGAGAGAAAGAGCGCCTGCTGTGAAGAAAAGGCACTTTTAAGTTGTCTGCAGCAGTGGGGCAATGTCTGATGGCCACAGCGCACCGTGCTGCGCGTAGGCACGCGAAGACGCGTGCGCTAGAGGGAGTGAGTGCGAGGGAGAGAGGTCGCAACGCACCGCGTTGCGTGAAGAGGCGAGTCGGGTGCAGAGAAGCAGGCGGGTGTACGTGGGCTAAGGGAGCGGGTGAAGACTCGGGCGGGTGCGGGCGTTGGTAGACGCGGGCGCACGCAGACGCGCGAGCGGGCGCTGGAGCGGGCATGGGCTGGTGGCGGTTGCGGTGCGCTGGGTGACCGGTTAAGTGAGAAACTTACCGGTCATCGCACTGTAGCCACAGTGTTCCGCTAAAATGCGTGAACAGTGGCTACAGTGCCAGGTCGAGCCGCGCGACCGGGTGTGCCCGGTTCCGTGAGTGTGGGGAGGTGTGGAGCGGCTCGACGCGTGCGCGGAAGAGGCTGCGCCGGCTGGACTGCGGGCGGGACTTCGCGACAGAGCCCGCGAAGAGGAGCGCGGGCAGCCTGCTAGCGTACACGGTGGACGCGGGACAGGCATCTGAGGCACATGGTGGCCGGCGCTACTGCAGCTGACTTATTGTTGCTGCTGCGGAGCTTCAGACCTTGAAGCCTACGGCAATGGTGGAAGTGGCTCAACGTTGAAACAAAGAGAGAACCACCACGCCCATCGGCTCTCTGATGAGCTGGGCGGCGGTGGACTCACAGTGGTGGTTGTGCACCACTGTGAGGTGCTCCTGCCCGCAGAGTGGCTCCTCAGAGAGGAGAGGCTGCGTATGGAGGGAGAGGTTGAGGAGATGGCCTGGAGAAGAAGCTGCCATGGTGTTTTCTTGGCGTGGACCAGGCTCTCGAGCAAAGAAGGTAGCTGCGCCTATTTTATAGAGGAAGAAGGCATGCACAGCCATGCCCTGGCTGTGCATGGCTGTGCATGCGGCTGCAGGGATTGGCTTGTAGAGCATGCTGAGCAGGACATGGCGCGAGGAAGAGGCTGCCATGCATTGCAGCCGTGGAGAAGAATTCAAAATCAAATAGAAATAAAAATAAAGATGGAAATTTTGCGAAGCACTTGAAGAAAATGTAAATTTCGAGGCCATTTTATTCACTCTTCTCCCCTCTCAATTAAATGCATGCTTGCATGTATTTTTACAAATGCGACTATGGATACCTAATATGCACTGGTAATGCTAGGAAATAGCATAAGACGACACAGTTGCAGGTGTATTTTTGCGGTGCAATCATACCCCATGCCTATCTTTTGCTAGTCCCTAGCAAAACATTTTTTTGTATTGTATTTATTAATGATCTTTAAGCTGAAGATTTTCTTCTGAGGCAACATAGGTGTGTTTATTGTTGGATATTGTGAGAACTAATTGTAGAGAAGACTACCAGTACTTTAAGTCTCATATGACCTAGATCATCTGTCAACTAACTTGGACTCTTGATATTTAAACCTTAAGTACGATTTCCAGGACCCAGGAGGTTTTTGCCGTACTCGAGAGCTCAAGAGATTATGGCTTGTGCATAGTGAAGGACAAGACTGACCAGATTAACATTAAGACTTAAGCCTAGGGTTTCATGAATTTTTAAGTACAGGTTGATCCCAGTTTCAGCTCGTGTCTTCGGATTGACCCTTAAAAAGATGATTGAAACTCAACTCCCATTTTCTGACATTTGTGGCTCAAAGAAGACAGGGTATTTGCCCTGAAGAATTTTTTTTTAGGAAGATTTTACATACATTTGTGAGATATACTAACTTATTTGCATCTTTTTTTTTTTGAAACACGTGTCAGTATATCTCTTGCAACATTATTTATAGGAGCACACTTTTATTTTTGGTGGGAGAGTTCCTTCTTGGTGGAAAGAGTCTTTCCTAAACACAGGACTAAAGCCTGGGATAAAAAGTCTACCTGCCCGCACAGGTGAAGACTCCACCTTCCCTAATGAACACTAGGGTTGGATCTTATGTTCACCTGGTCTTTCTTGATATGTGTTGTGAACCAAGATTACTTAGGCTCTCAGGTAGAAGCAAACCAATGGATCCTGTACTGGTGTCTTAGGTACAAGAATACGTCTTTAGTTAGGAGAGATTCCTATCTATCTTGTCAATGCTCAAGTGAATTAAGCCGAGCCTGAGCGAATCAAGCTTCTGTCGCCTGGAAAGTCTTCAAAACAGTGGTTGAATATCCATAAACACTTATTGTATTTTTGTTTTAGCCTTTAGATCATTACCAAACACCATTTTTTTTTTATATATATATATAGATAGATAGATGAAAACTGCATGATACCATAAAATACCCAGATCCTATGGATGCCTATCCACCCCCCCATGCCAAACGATGCTATGTCCTCATATGCATGCAGGGAAGGGTAGAGAAAGGACGAAAGATCGGGTAACGAGAGCTGAGGTGCAGGGTATACAGTAGGGTGGTAGGGTGGGTGGATGGTGGGTGGTGAAG
The DNA here is from genome assembly GCA_037157565.1 of Thalassia testudinum. NCBI lineage: Eukaryota > Viridiplantae > Streptophyta > Magnoliopsida > Alismatales > Hydrocharitaceae > Thalassia > Thalassia testudinum. The sequence continues at coordinate 15,958,583 of JAZHRO010000046.1, read as the reverse complement.
TGAAAAGTGAAGTGATCGTGACAGTGGCATGAAAAGTGATGGTGGATGGTGAGTGTTGTTGGGGTGCCTCCCAATGAGAGCTGAATTTAACGTCCCCAGCTGGACTCAGAATGAGGCACAAAAAATTAGTTACCCTCCAGCAGGGCAACAATTTCTCCAACGGGGGCAGGTTCATGAGTAAGATAGGGTTTCAAATGCTACCCGTTGACCGTAAATTTATGCCCAGATTTGGGATCTTCAATTTCAACGGCCCTGTTGGGAAATGGTCTCGAGACCAAGAAAGGACCAGTCCATTTGGACTTCAATTTCCCAAGAAAGAATTTGAGCCGGGCATTGTAGAGCCAAACTTGCTGAGATGGCTCAAATTCTTTTCGTCGAATACGGCTGTCGTGAAAAGCCTTAGTGCATTGTTTGAAGGTTAAAGCAGAATCATAGGCTTCACGACGGAGCTCTTCTAGCTCTTGGAGTTGGAGTTTCCTTTCTCGACCACACAAGTCTGGGTCGAGGTTACATTAGTGAACCCCCCAATAAGCACGGTGCTCCAACTCCACGGGCAAATGACAAGGCTTCCTGTAAACGATTCTATAAGGAGACATACCAAGGGGAGCCTTGAAGGTGGTCCGATACGCCCAAAGTGCATCAATCAGCTTGTCGGACCAATCCTTACGGTCAGGCTGAACTGTTTTCTGGAGAATTTGCTTGATTTGCCTGTTCGACACCTCTGCCTGGCCGTTCTTCTGAGGATGATACGGGGATGTGATACGATGGTGGACTCCATATTTCCTCAGAAGTGTCCGAAAAGAAGAATGGGTAAAGTGGCTTCCTTCATCCGAGATAATGGCTTGAGGGATCCCAAAGCACGCAAAGATGTGGTCTTTGACAAATCGAGTGGATATAACATGATCAGCACGGCGCGTGGGAATAGCCTCGATCCATTTCGAAACATAATCAATAGCCACGAGGATGAATTCGAAGCCGTTGGAAGGAGGAAAGGGACCCATGAAATCAATTCCCCAAATGTCAAAGATTTCTGTAGGTAGGAGGGGTTGTAAGGGCATCATGTCACGACGTGACATTGACCCTAATGACTGGCACCGAGTGCAATGCTTGGCATAATTGTGTGTATCCTGGTGAAGGGAGGGCCAAAAGAAATCGCACTGCAACACCTTGGCTGCAGTTTTCCTCCCAGAGAAATGGCCTCCGCAGGCCTGATCGTATCAGAAGGATAGCACACTGGGGAATTTTCTGTCAGGAATATAGCGATGGATGATTTGATCAACACCTATTCGAAAAAGAAGTGGATTATCCCAAAAATAATACTTTGCTTCTGCAATGAGACGCTCGCGCTGGTTTTTAGGCCAGCCACGTGGAAGGGATCTAGAAGCAAGGTAATTTTGGCAATGTCGGCATACCATGGTCCACTTGCCACATTAATTGTCAATAGGTGCTCATCAGGAAAAATTTCATTGATCGGCAGAGTAAGTCCAATATGGTCAGGGTCTAGTCTGGAAAGATGATCAGCCACAACATTCTGGGCTCCGACCTTATCGCGGATCTCAATGTCAAATTCTTGAAGCAGAAGGAACCAACGAATTAGTCTAGGCTTGGCATCCTTCTTATGCATGAGATGGCGAATGGCTACGTGATCAGTGAAAACAATAACGTGTGAGCCCAGAAGGTAAGAGCGGAATTTCTCCAGCCCAAAGACGACCGCCAGTTGTTCTTTTTCAATGGTAGTATAATTATGCTGGGCCTCATCCAACGTCTTACTGGCGTAGTACACCATGGAGTGTCTATCGCGTCTTTGTCCCAAGATGGCTCCGACTGCAAGGTCGGAAGCGTCACACATGAGTTCAAAGTCGAGGGACCAATCAGGTGGCTGGAGAATAGGGGCCTTGGTGACAGCATTATGCAGCTGCATGAATGCTCGTATGCAGTCGGGGCCCATATCGAAGGGTACGTCGGTCGATAGGAGATGAGTTAAAGGTCGAGAAATCTTGGAGAAATCTTTGATAAATCTTCTATAGAAATCGACGTGTCCCAGGAAGGAGTGGATTTGTTTGACAGAGCCAGGCATAGGTAAATCAACAATTACATCAAGCTTAGCTCTGTCAACTTCAATACCCCTATCGGAGATGATATGTCCGAGAACAATTCCCTCGTGCACGTTAAAATGACTTTTTTCCCAAGAAAGCACGAGGTTTACATCAATACATCTCCTAAGGATACGGGTCAGGTTGGCAAGACGGTCATCAAAAGATGGTCCAAAGATCGAAAAGTCATCCATGATGACCTCGAGAAAGTCACCCACCATGTCATGGAATATCGCCAGCATACATTTCTGGAAAGTTGCTAGCGCATTGCAAAGTTCGAACGACATCCTTCTAAATGCAAAGGTGCCGAAGGGGCAGCTAAAAGTGATTTTCTCTTGGTCCTGGGGGCCAATTGCCACCTGGTTATATCCTGAGAATCCATCCAGGAAACAGAAAAATTTATTTCCTACTAACCTCTCCAGGATTTGGTCAATGAAAGGTAGCGGAAAGTGATCGTATTTAGTTGCAGCATTGAGTTTCCTATAATCTACACACACTCTATAAGATGTAGGAGTGCGTGTAGGGATGGATTCGCCCCTATCATTGACACGGATGGTGAGTCCCGCCTTTTTGGGTACAACGTGAATCGGACTCACCCAGGGGCTGTCGCTGATCGGGTAGATTATACCCGCATCCAGCCACTTAATAATTTCTTTCTTAATGACCTCCCGCATGTTAGGGTTGAGACGTCGCTGCATCTCGCGGGAAGGTCGAGCCTCCTCCTCCGTATATATACGGTGAGTACAGTAGGAGGGGCTAATGCCAGATAAGTCTGATAAAGACCATCCAATGGCTGCCTTGTGTTCTATGAGGACCTTTGTTAGTTTGCACTCTTGCTCCCTGGTCAATTTTGAACTGATGATTACGGGGAGCATTTCATTTGGCCCCAGAAAAACATACTTAAGTGTACTAGGCAGCTCTTTCAGCTCAGGAGTGGATGGTGAAAGATCTGGCATTTCTTAGGATGAGAGTGTCCCAGGCGGATCAGAAAACAAGTCAGGAGGAAGAAGTTGGCCCTTAGATTGGCCAAGAAGAGGGGCTTCTTGGATAGATGGATCCAAAAAGGAATAGCCCCAGTGAGAAGTATGTGGGCTCAAGGTCCCAGTGTGGAGTTGCAAATCTGCCTAATTTGGTGGGAAAGAAAGGGCAATCCGATCTTCGAGAGTGTGGACCGACGGTGAGTAGCCCGGATATGACTCAGACCACGAGGTATGGGAAGTGGAGAAAATCTCGTCAGAAGTCTGGTTAGGAGAAGGTATGGGACAAGGGAGGGATGGGGGAACGTCACAATATGTGTCGGTCAAGCAATTGTCAGTGTATACAGGTAATCCGCAGCAGTCAGAATAGGTTCCAATTAGTCCGATAGACGCGCTGGCGGCCATGTCCTCGTCAGACATGTCATCCTCGATGCAATCGCAATCAAAGTTCTTGGCTGCCTTGAAGATGTTAAGCTTGAGCTTTTCAGATCCAACGGCAATCTCAATACAGCTTGACTCGCAGTTGATATGGGCACGGACTGTGGCCAAGAAAGGTCGACCAAGGATGATCGGACAATCAGAAAGTGAGCTAGGAACTTCCATATCTAAAACAAGAAAGTCAACAGGAAAACAGAGACTGTTGACCCTAACCACCACGTCTTCCACCACACCCTTTGGAATTTTGATAGAACGATCTGCCAACTGTAATGTGACAAGGGTGGGTTTCAGATTTCCCAAGGAAAATTTTTGGAGCATGATGGTCGGTATAAGATTGATGGAAGATCTTAGATCAAGTAGGGCACGGTTAAAATTGCAGCCTTGGATGCTACAGGAAATCAGTGGTGTGCCTGCATCTTTCTGCTTCGGTGGTAGGTTTGACAGTATAGCACAACTTGCATGAGGCGAGAGAACCACCGGATTCTTAGTTTTATTTGACTGTCGCCTGGGTGTTGTGTAGTCTTTGAGAAATCGGGTGACAGTAGGTATGTGGTCGATAGCCTAAAGCAGGGGTACCTTGATTTCTACGTCCCTGAACAAATTACGCAGGTTATCAAAAGCCTGCGTATCTTTCTTTCTGCCTTTTGGCTCCCTCAGTAGAGCCTCAGGGAATGGAACTGATTCTGGCACCAATTTAGGTGCATTGTCCTCTCGCGAATGCGGTGTGCATCCCGAATGAGAGGGTGATGAAGAAGACGGGCCAGGATCAGGTCGAGGCGGATCGATGGTTTGCTTACCGCTCCTCGTAGTGATAGCATTGGACGATGCGGGTCAAGTGGGATCTTACGGCGGAGGAGGGTTCGCAATAGGGACATAAGAGTGAGGTGCTATAGCGGGATTAGCCTGAAATCCTGGTGGAATGCTCGAAGCCTGCAGAATTTGATGAACCTACCCCTGAGAAGGTCGTACCCGTGGTTGAGGACCACTGGGTACGAAATTTCGCAGGTTTGGAACAGGTTGGGCGGGAAGAGTGCCCAGAGATCGAGTCACCATGCGTAGTTGACTGATCTCAGCATTCTGTTGCACCAATTGGTGCTGAAGAGAGGTCATGTTCTCTTCATAGCGCTTTGACATTTTCGTCATCATTCGCATCAATTTATCAAGAGGGCTTGATGCGTGTTCTGTTTGTGGTATGCAAGGACCCGATGGCAGATTTGCCATAGGATTAGATTGGGCCCTTGGGATGACGGGTGCGGATGGTCACATTGGTCCACCTGCGGGGTTTTGGCATTGCGGGTTGTTGGACCATGCGAAATTTGGATGATTTCACCACCATGGGTTATAAGTGGCAGAGAATGGGTTGTTCCCAGGGCGTAAGCGTCTTCTATGCCAAAAGACGTGTCCGCATGTAAATATGCATCCTAGCACACAGAGGCTTGGTCCTCCGTGTCAAAATACTGGTTCGCAGAAGCCAGATCCACATGACTTACCAAATCGCTCCGTGCGACACTCGGTAAGGAAGGTCTTACGGGGTTTCTCAGGATAAGCCTGGTATTGGAAGAATTGGAATTGTGACGAAGTGGTGAGGTAGGGGTGTTTGCCATAGAACGGGCGGGGTTGGCCAGAAGCTCGTCCAGCTTCTTGTGCATGACGGAGACTTCATCCAGTTTCTGTGTGATAAGGCTAAGATCAGTGGATGAATGGGGGGGTCCTGTGTCAACTTCGTGGACATTACGGGGTAGGCTGGTACGATTAAACGCGATAATGGAAGCATTATTCATTGAGTTTTCGCTCATATTTTCAAATAATTCGGATGCTCCATTCTCGTCTTTATTCATGAAATTCCCTCCGCAGGAAGTGTCTGCAATCTGCTTCAAAGTCTCATTTAGCCCATAGTAGAAAATCTGGGCTATATGCCACTTAGGCAGACTGTGGTGCGGACACTTCCTGAGGAGGTCATTATACCTCTCCCATGCCTCATGAAATTGTTCGTCGTTTTGTTGCGTAAATGAAGTGATAGCACGGCGAAGCGCATTGGTTCGCCCGATTGGGAAGAACTTCTTGAGAAAAGCTGTTCGCATCTCTTCCCAAGAGTGGATGGTTCTCCCAAGGGTGCGTAACCACTGCGACGCTTTATCCCGTAATGAAAATGGGAACATTTTCATGAGGACTATAGGTAACCTGATATTTCTTGGTTTAACTGTTTCAGCCAATCGGGTTAAGTCCTCCAAGTGGAGAAAAGGATCTTCACTTGCAAGACCATGGAAGTGAAAATTTATCAGGCCAACTATGTTAGGTTTCAATTCAAAGTCATCCTCGCCCATGGGGACCCGAATTTGTCCTATGGTCTCTATAGCAGCGGGATTCTGATAGGAGCTAAGAGACCTAGGCTCCTCCCGTTCAGGAGGATTTTGCATTTCCTCCAATGTTTCCCTTATGGCTTCAATTTGTTCATTATACATTTCCATTTGGGCTTGGAGGCAGGTTATGGGATCTAAGGCTCCACCTCCTGGTGGGTTTTGAGGGCGGTTTCCTCCCTTGGGATTTCAGGGTGGGCGTGCAGCCATGTTTGTGGAGGAGGAGGACGATTCGGCTTCTTTTCTAAAATTATTAGGCAATTCACACAGTTCAGGGTTTTGTGATCTCCTCCCAAACATGCACTACCGCAAGAAGAATTAAGGGGATAAGAAGGGAAAAGAGATGAGAGAAATGATGCTGCAAAGGTACACTTGATGACAAATCAATACAATCAAATTCCTAACCTCTACAGTGTGCCCTTAGGCCTAAAAATCTAAGTTACCTACTATCACGACTACGGAACCGAATGCGAGCACCGCGGAACCACCAGGCCAGATTGAAAGGCCGTTTGCCCCAGTCTTAGACACCCGATAGCACGCGAGAACCCTCACCAGCACATAGGCGCTGCACGCAGGTAGTTAGACCTCCAATTCTTAATAAGGGTCAAGTTGCTACCAATTTTAGTGAGAGGTTTAGGATGAAGTGCTTCTGGAATGTGAAGGGCGTTATTTATAGGTAATGCCCAAGTGATTGATTTTTAGAGTGTGTAAAACAAGCATGCAACAGGGAAATCTCCCCGAATTGAACTTTTAATTGGTGAATGGTTTTTAGAGTTCAGCCTTAAGTAGTATGGATTTTAGGATTTTGCTGAAATACCAATTCAACCATTCTCCGGGTTTTGAGAAAATACAAGTTTTTTTCTTAGCCCAACAAACCCTTCCTCAATGTTAGTTGGTTAATGCATGCTACAATGCAATGGGCTTCCCTAAATGGAGATTTATATGTGTGGATGCATGAATCAGTTTTAGATTAGTGTGAAAGGGAGCCAAAGCACTTTAATTCAAGTGCTCACAATCGCCAAAATGATTTCCACACACAAGGCTCAACCAAAAGATAAAGAGAATCAAATTGTTGGGGTTGAAGTATTCGGGATCGAATCTTAGGCACGTGAAAGGTCGTGGTGGGGTTAGAATCAACTCAATTCCATGTCTCCCTACCAAAAAGGTTATCCCAAATTGCAGATAAATGAGGCAAAGAGGGGTGCAATCAATCTTTTTATTTGCCTCAAAGAATACTTCACACGGCGAAAAATTCAAGAATCAAGATTTTTGGATTTTTGCTATGCGAAGTTTGGCAGGAAATCCCGGGGCGGTGGGAGTGAAGGCAAACAATCAAACAAGTGAATTTTAATCCACTTGCCCCAAGAGTTCCCAAGAAGTTTTTCTAGTTTTTTTTTTTTTAATTTTATTAAGGTGACAAGTTAACCTAGGTTTCTAAGAAAGAAAGACCTACTTGTTCAGTAACGTGTGCTGAGCTCCAGTGCGGTCGGCGTCTTCATGCTCTCGTTCCCACCTTGGATCTGCCTACGTCTCCGACTTCGTCTGCCTGCCTTCTCCTTGCAATAGGTTCACCTGCACAACAACAAACAAAAACACCCGTGAAGAGAAGGGTGTGAGGAGAGAAAAATTAAAGGAATGGAGTAAAAACTTACTTGAATGCGCACTTCCCCGGCAACGGCTTCATGAAAAGGGTTTGGTGTAGACCCGGACAGGTTGTGTTAATATGGTGATTTTATCGTTGAGATGCGTATAGTGGTTAACCTAAATCGAGCCTAACCATCTCTTTACAAAATATTTTTTTTTTTACCTGGCCTATTTGATTTTATCTTGGTCACTTTTAGGCCCAGGGTCGAACTCAAAGAAGTGGGATTAGAAGAAGTTTCTACGCCTTTCCTATAACGAATCTCTTCCATTCATTTATTTTGTTTTTGGTGTTTTTCTGTTTAAGATTTTTTTCTGATAAGTTTTGTCCTTGAGGTACACCCTCAAAATTAGGTTCTTGGCTTTGAGCCAAATCAGGGTTTCAAAATTGGTCTTGCTATTCACAAGACTGAGTACCTGCAAGTAAAGAATTATCTTTTCTCTTATATATATATTTTTTTATCTTTTTACTGGCATGAAAGAGAAATAGAAATAAAGTAAATATAGTATATATGTATATGTAAATATTATATATGTATAAAGGGGTAGGGGTGGAGGTGGAGATGGCGTGTAGCACGGTGTCGAGTCGGTCGTCGTCTAGGAAGACGCAACCAAGAGGACGAAGTGCCGCGTGGAGTGTAAGGTGGATTGATGGAAGATGAATGCGAACACGCTTTCTGTATGCGTGTATCGGGGAATATCAGCAACTGGTGCAGCTATTCCCGCGATACAACGTATGGTAAGAGATGTGAAAAATATATATATATATATATGTATATATGTATGTATATTTGTATATATATATATATAAGTATATATATATATATATGTATGTATGTATGTATACTAATACATAAGTATATAGGTACTACTATATGTATAGATATAAGTATATATATATATATATGTATATAAATATATATAGAAGTATATAGTAGTGAGAGTGTGTGTGTGTGTATGTGTCTACTGAGAAGTGAGAGAGTGCTGTGAGAGAGAGAGTGCCTGCTGTGAAGAAAAGGCGCTTTTAAGTCATCTGCAGTAGTGGGGCAACGTCTGATGGCCACAGCGCACCGCACTGCACGTAGGCAAGCGAAGACGTGCGCGCTGGAGGGAGTGAGCGTGAGGGAGAGAGGCCGCAGCGCACCGCGCTGCGTGAAGAGGCGAGTGCGAGTGCGGAGAAGCAGGCAGGTGTACGCGAGCGGGTGCGGGCGCTGGCAAACGCGGGCGCACGCAGACGTGTGGGCAGGAGCTGGAGCGGGCGTAGGGTGGGACGTGGGCGCGGGCTGGCGGCGGTTGCGGTGCACCGGGTGATCAGTTAAGTGAGAAACTTACCGGTCACCGCAATGTAGCCGCAGTGTTCCGCTGAAATGCGTGAACAGTGGCTACAGTGCCGGGTCGAGCTGCACGACCGGGTGTGCCCGGTTCCGTGAGTGCGGGGAGGTGTGGAGCGGCTCGGCACGCGCGTGAAAGAGGTTGCGCCGGCTGGGCTGCGGGCAGGACTTCGCAACACAGCACGTGGAGAGGAGTGCGGGCGGCTGTTGGCGTGCACGGTGGACGCGGGACAGGCGCCTGAGGTGCGTGGTGGCCGGCGCTGCTACTGCTGACTTGCTGTTGCTGCTGCGGAGCTTCAGACCTTGAAGCTGCAGCAATGGCGGAAGTGGCTCAACGTTGAAACAAAGAGAGAACCACCATGCCCACCGGCTCTCTGATGAGCTGGGCGGTGGTGGACTCACAGTGGTGGTTGTGCACCACTGTGAGGTGCTCCTACCTGCAGAGTGGCTCCTTAGAGAGGAGAGGCTGCGTATGGAGGGAGAGGGGGAGGAGATGGCCTGGAGAAGAAGTTGCTGTGGTGTTTTCTTGGCATGGACCAGGCTCTCGTGCAAAGAAGGTAGCCGCGCCTATTTTATAGAGGAAGATGGCATGCACAGCCATGCCCTGGCTGTGCATGGCTGTGCATGCGGCTGTAGGGAGTGGCTTACAGAGCATGCTAAGCATGACATGGTGCGAGGAAGAGGCTGCCATGCATTGCAGCCGCGAAGAAGAATTCAAAATCAAATAGAAATAAAAATAAAGATGGAAATTTTGTGAAGCAGCACTTGAAGAAAATGTAAATTTTGAGGCCATTTTATTCACTCTCCTCCCCTCTCAATTAAATGCATGCATGCGTGTATTTTTACAAATGCGACTATGGATACCTAATATGCACTGGTAATGCTAGGAAATAGCACAAGACAACACAATTGCAGGTGTATTTTTGCGGTGCAATCAACGACCATCCCGTGAAATGCAGAGACGCTTGAATCCTAATCTGCAAGAGGGTCATGAAAAAGGAGATCATCAAGTGGTTAGATGCAGGTATCATCTACCCGATCTCCGACAGTCGCTGGGTGAGTCCAATCTAGGTTGTGCCCAAAAATGCAGGACTCACCATCATTATGACTGAAATCGGAGAGACTATACCAACCCGTATAGCTAACTCGTGGAGAGTCTGTATTGATTACCAAAGACTACATGCTCCATGAAGAAGGATCATTTCCCACTACCATTCATTGATCAGATACTCAAGAAACTAGTGGAAAATTGATACTTCTGCTTTTTGAACGGGTACTCCGGTTACAAACAGGTAGCAATCCATCTGAGGACCAAGAGAAGGCCACCTTCGCCTGCCCCTACGAAACATACGCATTTCGTAGGATGCCTTTCGGTCTCTGCAATGCACCCGTTACCTTTCAGCGGTGCATGATTACCATATTCTCTGATATGGTAGGTGAATACCTTCAAGTCTTCATGCACGACTTCTCGATATTTGGGGAATCTTTTGATGATTGCCTCCTGCACTTGGTCCAAATCCTCAGGCATTGTCTCGACATGAATCTGGTTCTTTCCTGGGAAAAGAGCCACTTCATGGTACTTGAGGGAATTGTCCCGGGTCACCTTGTTTCTGAAAAAGGCATCTAGGTTGATCGAGCTAAGGTTAATTTGATTTCCAAGCTATCCATGCCTAGCTCGGTCAAGGACATTCGTTCTTTTCTGGGGCATGTCAGTTTTACAGCCGTTTCATTCCTGATTTCTCAAAAATCGCATGCCCCCAGACTAATCTTCTCTCAAAGGATGTCCCTTTCAAGAGCACCGATGAGTGCACTCATGCATTTGAGAGCCTACGTGATCAGGTTACTCAAGCATCAATCCTACAATCCCCTGACTGGTCTCTACCCTTTGAGATCATGTGTGATGCATCTGACTATGCAGTGGGTGAGGTGCTTGGGCAGAAAGTCGACAGGAAACCCGTGGTCATCTACTACGCCAGCAAGACATTGGACAAGGCTTAGTGTAACTATACAGTTACTGAGAAAGAGTTGTTGGCTGTAGTATTTGGCTTGGAGAAATTCAGATCTTATCTTCTAGGTTCTCGTGTCATCATTTACTTGGATCACACCGTTGTAAGGCACTTACTTGAGAAGAAGGATGTGAAACCTCGACTAATCCGTTGGATCTTGCTGTTGCAAGAATTTGATCTTAAGATTCGTGACAAGGTGGGAAAACAAAACGTGGTAGCTGACCATTTGTCTCATCTTCATTCTTCAGTCATTGACCCATTTGGTCTGATCATTGAGCATTTTCGGGACAAACATTTACTAGCCATTCACGGTCTCCCCTGGTTTGCTGATATAGTGAACTACTTGGGTACGGGGAAAGTCCTGCCAGATTGAGCAACTTCCAAGTGGGACAAGCTGATTTCCAAGGCCAAGTACTATATTTGGGAGGAACCGTATCTCTTCCACATTGGCAATGATCAGGTGATCTGAAGATGCATCCCTAACGATGAGGTCAATGACGTAATCTCATTCTGTCACGACCAGGCCTGCGGTGGCCATTTCTCTGGGCGTAAAACCGCAGCGAAAATTGTCCAGTGCAGGTTCTTCTGGCCTACGATGTTCAAAGATGCACAAATGTATTATAGGGCATGTGCTCATTGTTAGACCCTCAGCAACATGGGCTCATGGGATATGATGCCCTTGAACCTGATTATTGTGTGCGAAATCTTTGACATTTGGGGAATTGATTTCATGGGACCCTTTCTTGGATCCAATGGCTTCGAATACATTCTACTCGCTATTGATTATGTCTCCAAATAGATTGAAGCCATCCCCACAAGAACTAGTGATCGTAAAGTTGTCCTCTGATTTATCTAGGAGAACATCTTTTCTAGATTTGGGGTTCCTAAGGCCATCATCAACAATGGCGGGTCTCATTTCAACAATGTGCACTTCCAGTCCCTGATGAAAAAGTATGGGGTGTTGCATCATATCTCGACTCCTTACCACCCCCAGACTAATGGACTGCCAGAATTGTCGAATTGAGAGAACAAGAAGACCCTTCAGGTCATTGTTTGGCCGAATAGGAAGGATTGGTCTACTCGCCTTCCAAAAGCTTTGTGGGCCTATAGGATCGCCCACAAAACCCAATTAGGCATGTCTCCCTTCAGATTAGCATACGGAAAGGCATGTCACCTTCCCGTAGAGATGGAGCATAAGGCCTATTGGGCAGTACGGAAGTGCAATCTGGATCTGATGAAGGTTGGAATACACTGTCGGTTGCAATTGAGCGAGATCGCGGAACTACGCAATGATGCATACAAGAACTCGCATATCTACAAAGAGTGGGTTAAAGCCTTCCATGACAGGCACATTGTGCGAAAATCTTTCCATCTTGGTCAGAAAGTCTTACTCTTTGATGCCAAGCTTAAACTCTTCCCAAGCAAACTCAGATCTAAGTGGATTAGACCATTCTTGGTAAGACAAATCTTTGGAAATGGAGCCGTCGAAATCAGTCAACCTAGCCTTGATTCTGAACCTTTCATCATGAATGGCCAGTGACTCAAGTCGTTCATTGAACTCACTGATATGAACTTGGCTGAGGTATCTTTTGATCTCCATTCTCCTTGAGCTTATCGCTCTCGGTTGATGGCATTAAACTCAGTGCTTAACGGGAGGTAACCTGTCATCTTTTGAAAAACCCGAAACCATTTTGACACATCTCTTTGTTGAACTCATATTGCACTTTAAGGTTCGTCCATTAGAACAACTGACTCCACCTTTGGTACTCGTACCAGAGCTTGAAATCATCCGCAGCAATCATCCCGATCTGTCCACCCATCCTTTGAACCTATTCTAATGTACGATCTAAGCTAAACTCGAACTCGCTTAATTTACAATGAGGACATTGCAAAACATAGGCATGGGGGTATGAAAGTGCAAAATGCTGTGAAAATCAATTCATAAAAAGGATTTCATCAAAAAAATTATATATTTCATCATAGAAAAAAAGAGGAGGATTGAGGAAAAAGGAGAGCCATTTTGAAAGGAAGGAAGAAAAAAAAATTGAAAAGAAAAGAAAGGAGCAAAAAGATAAAAGAAATGGAGTCCCTTCAAAGTAATATGGAACTTACTTAAAATCTGGGTTGGATCGAATGATGAATTAAGACCTGCAATGCCAAAACTTAAGGAGTTAGTGGCGAATACCGACCTTAGGCCTCTTGGATTTGATTAGATTTAAACACCCACGTACTGGTCACGATCCGGATTAGTCCTGAAAGGGTTGGGGAAAATGCAAAGCTTGTGTATTAGGTCTAAGGCTTAGGTAGTATTCTACCTCGTTAACTGACCTCTGGTTTGTGGGACTCGATACTTACGCACCCTAAATCACACACACAGTTTGGTTTAGTGCACTCTAAATAATGAAATCATGCCAAAGGGCATTTAATCTATTCTGAAAAAGGTCGTAAGATCTAGATTAGGAGCGGCTCGAAAACATAAGTTGATTTGGATGAGTTTCCAGCATGGAGAGGTAGGAAATTTCCCTCAAAGATGCGCAATAACATATCGTCTCCTCGATGCTTATCCCTAGGATATCTAAATATCCTACTAGAGGCATGTAAGCACCTTGTGCTAGTTCAGATACCATGGGCGGCATTATCACAAAATGTCGATTGCCAGGGCTTGGATTTAACTACAGAACGCCATGGGCAGGATTATCCTGAAATCTCGAAAGCCAGGGTTCTGGGGTTTGCCATGGGTGGTGCTATCTCGAAGCATCGATTGCCAGGGACCCTACGAGGATTGATGGTGGGGACAAGGAATCCGATACAGACCATGTTTAGGGCTAATCCGACAATGGATCTAAGGAAAAATATAATGAAAAGAAAAAGAGAGAGAAAGCACTCCACAAATCAAATTCCCCTTCTATATCTCTCTCTTACAAAATGCACTTGCAAATTGAACCTGGACTGACCATGTTTCAAGCACGAGTCCTTTAACTGCTAGGTACAATGAACCTTAGGTTAGTTCCTGTGGACCTTAGAAACCTTCGCGGCAGACTGAGGCAAAAGCTAGTCAGGTCTGGGTTGGTACTTGAGTACCTCTAGGCCTATTATTGGTATTAAGATCTGATTCCTAGAGATGCACCTTAGTAGGGCATCCTGATGGTTACATCTGACCTAAATAACTATTTTGATTCATAGAATTTTGCTAAGGGACTAGTAAAAGCTAATTATGGGGGTATGATGGGAATACCATCATGGGCCATAACTAGCTCAATTGGTCTTATAGAGTCAATAAAAGCTCCTACATATCAGTCAGAAGGTTTCTAGAGCAGGGAGAGTTGTTTTGAGAAGAAAAGATGAAAATAAAGTTATTTCTATAATTTTACCATCTCATCACAAATACAGAATAACCACGGGGTATGCCAGGGGTTTATTAAAGGTCATTTAGTCATTAATGTCTAATAAGTGTGTTTAGGCAGACAGAAACGGGTTTTCGTGCATTTCAAGAATTCTTGGACTTCTTAAATCCTAAAAACAGACCCGCTTAATTGATTGAGGCTCTGGTAGAGATAAAATTCACATAAACCCTCTAAAATTCATAGAAAAATATTCTCTAGGGTTTGGCATCCTTGAATTGACCATCAGGACTCATTTTGACCCAAAATAGAGTCACAGACAGATTATTACCCTAATTTGGGTTTCTGCATAACTTACCTAGTCAAACTAGGTCAAAACCAAAATCCAACTCCATTAGATTCCTTAGGTCCAAATTAGGTTTGTATCAAAATTTGGACCCAATCAGAGATTTCCTTGACCTACTTTGTAATTTAGTCCAAGTCTGAATGTTTTTATCCCAAATAACCCCTTAACTTTTGAATTTATTGCAAAAAGTCCCTTATCTTTGTCGTCACTCTTTGCAAATAAGTCCTTCCACCATTTTCGTGAAGGAATCCTACTCCGGCGAGCTTTGATTGGCAAGAACTTGGCGATTACTTGACGAATCCTTCTCAAAATTGAAAGGGAGATTCATCAAGTAATTGCCTTCCTTTCAAACCTATTCGTGGGTTCCAATTCTTTCCCAATCATGCGAATGCATGAGAGAAGTGGGCATCCTTCGCCGGCAAGCTTACCAAGCTTGGAAGCTTAGTCTCCAAGCCTTAAACCGCTTCCCATAGCCTATAAAAGGGGCAAGGGCAAGAACCCTAGCTCCGTAGCAAGTCTTGGCTTGAGAAACCCTCTTCTCCTCCTCCGGCCACCTCTACACCTTGCTCCGGTGTCCTCCACTCCCCTCGTTCGGCCATCCAACAGTCAAATTGGATGGCCTATTTCCTTCCTCTCCTCATCGCACGCCTCTCCAGTCAAAGAAAGGGCGTTCCCCTGTTTCTTTCCTCATCGCCGTCTCGCCACCCTCTTCATCTTCTTCGACTCCGATCGACCAACACAGAAGCCTTCCACACCTTATCTTTTCCTTTTAGGCTCTCTATCACTTCCCTTCTCCCTCTATTTTCCTTTTACTCATCCAAAACTCACTCACAACTTACACACTGCCCACATCACCTCCATCTTCCTTAGCGTCGGCACACCTCTGGCGACACCTCCAGCTCGCTCCACCGCATGGAATTCGCTGCTACCACCTCTGTTAGCTCCACCTCGACTTCCATATCAAAAGCCCTCAACCAATTCATCTCCACAACCACTCAATCATCCTATTGATCTCCACCCCGTTCGCAACTCCACCCTGATCTAGCCCTATGCACATCCACCTCCAAACGCCATGAAATCGCCACCACTACATTCACCGTGCTACGGTGGACCTTTTGAGCTATTTTGACGAGGTTGCGAGGCTATGTTGTGGTTTTCAAGTACCACACTGGAGCTCCGCCACTGCGACGTCTTCTTCGGCTTTATTTGTCGTGTTCTAGCTATGTTTTTCATCGCCAACACCTCCAGGGGCTGCAGCTCTTCTCTAGGCGTGTGCCCAGGTCTCTAATTGGGGGAGATACCCTCACTATAGCTACAATTGAAGGAAGTTCCACCTGTGGTCGCTCGCACTGAAAGCTCCATGGGATAGTCCCACATCGTGAAGTGGCATAACTCTGGCAACACATAAGTTGTTTTTCCGCTTCAGCTTAGTAGCCTCAGTAAGCACGAGGTGAGGTCTCCTCACACGTGCCCACGCACACCCTCGCCCGTAGCCATGCCACGCAGGTTTAGGCTTTGAATCATTTACCTGTATATCTAAATTCAGAAGAGAGAAAGGGAAAGGAAGGGGAAAAGAGAGAGAAGGGAGGGGGGTTCTGCTCTGCTTGCCACCTCTCGACACTTAGTGATTTCTGAGGGAGGCATTTGCCTCTACTAATGTTGGTGCTGAGCTTTATGTTGTGCCTTCCTTTGAGATTGAGGAGAGAAAGGGAAGGAAGAAGAAGGGTGCCCTCTTGGCATTGTAGCAGTTGAACAGCTAAGCCGTCTGGTTGATAGCTCCATCGTCTGATATCTGACAAGGAGTGCACTGTGCACTTATCCTACGTGGATTAAACTTGGTTGATACTGTTGAGATATTTGATAATATTTTAATTATGGTAATTGGTGATTCAAATCACCATTTTATTGTAATCTTTTTGCTCTATCAACATTGGTTCTTATATGCATATTATTTGAGTTTAGAAATTTCATCATATATTGATATCTTGTGATAGAATTGCAATTTTGAGATTTATTGCAACATTTTCTCCATGCGTTCGACCACGAATTTCTTTCAAGCTATAAATTGTATTTGTTGATGAGTGATTTGGTTTGTACTACAACGTATCAATCTTAAACACCAATTTCGTGCATTAAACAAGGCCTTCGCTGGTATTGCGAGCAGCGAAAGAGCTTGAGGAAGAGGAATTGGTCGACTTTGGTCTATGGCAGCCGACAAAGAGGGTGGATAGAGAAGCTCGCCGGAGCTACAGTCAGAGACGACTAGAGAAGGGTTTTTTGTGAAGAATTTAGGCTTGAATTGAGCTAAGGAGGTGAGGCTTGCATCAGGGGAGCTTTTATAGGGTTCAGAGGATCGTTCTAAGCTTGGAAACCAAGCTTGGAAGCTTGGAGCTTTTGCACAAAAGGAAAACCTTAATTTCAAATGGTTCGCATCAACTTTTGGGCAAGAATCAGAGCCCAAGATGCGGCTCAGATTGTAGAGGATTTCTTCAGGAGTTCTTCCAATTTTGGAAGAGATTGGGCTTGAAATCAGGGAGAACTCCTTGATTGAAGCTCGACTGCAGTTGTGTTCACATGGAAATGGAAGTATGGGCCTCTTAGTGAAGTTGATGATAAAGTTAGGGGGTATTTGTAATTATTTCAAAAGTTGAGGGGCTGATTGAAAGAGAAAGAGTCAGACTGGACTAAAATACATACTAGGTCAAGATGATCTCTGATTGGGCCCAAATTTTGGTACAAACCTAACTTTGGCCCAAGGAATCTGATGGTTCAGTCAGATTTTGGTTTTGACTAAGTTTGACTTGGTAATTTACGTAGAAACCCAAATTAGGGTAACTTCCTGTCTGAGACTCTGTTCTTGGTTAAAATGGGTTCCAATGGTCAAATCAAGGATACCAAACCTTATAGAATATTTTTATATGATTTTTAGAAGGTTTAGGTAAATTTTATCTTGACCATAACCTCTGTTAATTAAGCAGGTCTGAAATTAGGATTTCAGGTGTCCGTTAATTCTCTAAATGCGTAAAAACTCGTTTCTGTCTGCATGAACCCTCTTGTTAGTCATTAATGCTCATTTGACCTCCATTTAACCCATGGGAAATCCCATGATTACTCTGCATTTATGATCTTCTATTAAAACTACAGATTTAACCCTATTTTAATGCATTCTTCTTAGAAAGGATATGCAATGAATTATAACTCTTTGGTAGTTATGTAGGAGTAGTTGTTAATTAATTTTGACTAATTAAAGCTAGTTATCACAGATGATGACATTATCATCAACTATCAAGCCCAACAACCTCTAAATTTACCTAAGTGTAGTCACGAATCCCAAGGCAGCATTGTACAAAACCCCCTCCTTCCCGTAGAAATTCCCTTCCTTCTCTCTCCTCAAATCTGAGTAATGGGTATTTGGGTAATTGGATCTAAACCAGGGACCAGTCCCACATGGGTGTGGGTAGCGGGCGAGAAGTGAGAGGTGTGAGGAGGGACCTCACCCTGTGATTTGAGGCAAGCAGCTACAATGCAAAACTCAGTAAGTATAAAAAAAAAATTTAGTCTTGCATGATGCAGGACAAAGTCCAAGGCCTTCTTCGCATGTGAAGCTACAAAGCCTCTCTCAATCAATTGATGTTGTTGCCTTACTTTCTTCTTCAACCATGAGCCCAAATGCCTTCGTGAGATTAAACTGCACCTACAGAGAGTGGAATTGAGGTCAGTGGTGCACAGTCGACGGAGAATGATGGTGGTGATGAAGCTTGACGACGAGGGTACCTAAAACACAAAATACGAGATAAAAGCCCCAATTAAAACACTCAAGATGTTCGCTGTGAGGCATGGAATGTGGTAGAGGTGTTAATTGTGTGAACGGAGGTATGAAGTGGTCGAGCGGAGACGGCAAAGGCGATGGAGTGGTGCATTGTTCGACGGAGGTGTGGAGTGGTCAAAACCCTCAATAAGTTGAGGGGTTTTGTTTGTGGAGGATAGATGAAGGCTTTCGTGGCGGTGGTGTGTGGTTTGGAAGTGTGCGATGCCAGCACGAACTCGCCAGAGTTCTTGTCAGAGTCGAGGAAGAACGGAGTTGAATGGGGATAATGGCCAGTCTAACCTAAGTCTAAGGAGCCTAAAAGAATCTAGGAAGGGACAATGAGATTTTAGAGGGCTTATCGAGGTGAGAGGAGGCGAGACCACGTTCAATGTTGGCTGACCAGATGTGGGGAAGAAGTTGTCGGTGAGGGAAGCGACAATGAAGATGAGGTCGACGGCGCCCTTACTTTGGCTGGCAATATACGCGAGGAAGTGGGGAAGAAGTTGGTGCTGCTATTTGGCCGGATGTAAGCATGGAAGAGGGAGGTGGATGAGCTCACCAGAGTTGAAGAAGGAGGTGGCTGGAGGAGGAAGAAGGTGATTTTTGACCAATTCTTGGAAAAAGAGCATGCTGGAAGGTCCTAAGACTTTTATAGGGGTAGATTTGGCTGCCAATTTCCTAAAATCTGTGAATTTGCTTGCGGATTTGGAAACTCAAACTCCTAAATTTTTCCGAGCTAGCCGAAGCTCTTGAATCCAATTCAAGCCTTGTGATTGAGGTCAAATGATTGGGAATCTTCTTGGGAGTAATCTCTCCAAGTTTGGAGATACTACAAAAAAAATGACCTTTAGTGGCGAATTAGATAATGGCATATAATGCATTTGCCATTAATTCTTTTGATTTAGCGGCAAGTTTTTTGTATATGCCACTATAACATTTGGTCAAACAACAATTGCTATTAGTGGCAAATATATTTGCCACTATTTTCTTTGATTTAGTGACAATTGTTACTTATGCCACTATAATATTTTTGTCAAACGACAATTAGCATTAGTGGTAAATATATTTGCTGCTATTGCCTTCAATTTAGTGGCAATTGTTACTTATGCCACTATAATATTTTTGTTAAATGACAATTAGCATTAGTGGCAAATATATTTGCCATTATATTATTAATTTAGTGATAATTTTCACTTAATTATACTACTATAATATTTCCATTGAATGACAAATTGATGTAAGTGAAAGAAGGCTAGTATTTCATCTTCAACATTTTTCTTTTAATAACATAAAGATGGAAAAGCTAAACTCAAACTTATCCCTTTAAATATAAAAAACCTCACAATTCCATTTTATGTTGAGGAATATACTGGCATGAATTAAAGCAATGTGACAGTAATGTTGAAAACTTATGTTAATTATACACCAAGATACAATTTAAAATATACTTTTACAAAATTACTTAATTTTTATGATAGTAATAATGTGATTTTTAAAGTCATATAATTATTTAAGATAATAACAATTAATTAAAATGTCCAACATACTTCCTTAAAAAAACAAAGTTCCAAAATACTAATTTGAAAAATCCAATCTCACGTGCTCCAACCCTGCCGCCCTTCCCCGTGCTCGCCAATCTCCCTCGATCATCCATGATCTCCGGCACCCCCTTCCCAATTCCCACAAATCACCAAATTTCCTTTCCTGCACTCGCACATCACCTTCCCGCTCACGTTGCCCAACCTCCCTGAATCACGACCTATCAATCTCCTCCAACCCTTTGCATCTGCGAGCAATTTCCTCCTTGCCATCACCTCTACTCTCTAAGTTCCTCTTGTGCTACTCCTTTGCATCACAAGTTCCTCCCACGGCGCTGCTCCCCTACCCTGCTAGTTCTGCCCCTCCTCTATCCACAACATCCCACGCAGCCACTCCTCTACCCTATGACCTACCACACCGCTGCTCCTCTACCCCGCGAGTTCCAGTGCCTCCCACGTCGCTACTTGTCTACCCTATGAGTTCCACCGCCTCCCACACCGTTGCATTTCTCCCAATGGTTCCTCTTACGATGCTGAGGCCATTATATTCCCATACAAAAAGTAAGCTGTTATTAAATAATTTTGTTCCATGGTGATAGCTTATGATCTTATTATAGGTAATGTGCAAGAATTCCTCTTTCCCTTTAGAAAGTTTATGATCTTTTAATTTCTTACCCAGCATTAGACTATTTATAGGCTGCGAGTTCAGATTCTACAAATATTATATGATATGTAAATCTATCCCTATAGGTCATTACTAGAACCCTATTTTGTTGTAGTGGAATACTAAGTCATGCAAAAAATTATGTTTGTTAGCTCTTCTTAGAAATCATTTTGGTAGGGCTCTCACACAAATGCTTGACTCCTAGATCATTGATTTAGAGATTGAAGTGAAGAGGGCTCCAATGGCTTTTTTATGGTCGACATGGTAGCAAAGGAATGCACCTCTATTTAAGGGACCAAGATTCTATGTTAAGAATTCCATATAGAGAGCCTAGTAACACTTTTGACAAAGTGGGATAGCTATTGATAGGACATGCTTATCTTTGCACTAGTTATATGCATATGCCTTTCTCAGAAAATAATGTCAAAGGATTTGAGGATCCTTTCTTTTGAAAAGAAAAAAGAATCTGAGGATTCTGAACTGGTAGGGACAAAAAGTAGATATTAAGAGAGCTTCTCAACAAGGGTGCGCACAAGATCGACTTTTCCCAAGTTGGTTGGAGACCTTAGAGATAAGTCAATTTGCAAGAGAAAGCACTTTCAACTTGTAGCTTTTCCATTGTTGGATATTTTTCTCTTGAAACTCCATTGAAATTAGTTTCTTACTTGCTAGGAAACCATGTAGGTGTGACAAATGGGATTGAAACAAAAAAAATACGAGAGGAGCCAAACATAAGGAAGGTGAGCTTACAATTCTCAAGAAAGGAGAAAGCTGATTATGACAAGTAGGAAAATTGGGGTTTTAAAAGTCAAAAAAGGATCTTCATGGTTTGTATTAATGAAGGTATCTCTCATCCTCCCTATAAAGAAGAAATAGAAGTTAAATAATCAATAATAAGTTTACAAAAAATGATCATAGCCCAAAGTCAAGAAATCCCCAATAATTGCAAACAGTGGCAACAAGAATCAATTGTTTCCCCTAATACACTCATGTTGCGAACAATATTGTTATATTTGGGTGAATTTTGGTACTTGTTACAATAAACTCAAGTTGCAAGCTTAAATGTTACACTTTACTAGTCCACTCTTCTAGTTGAAGATGAAGAAAAGAAAAAAAATTAGAATTTGGTTTAGGTTCTTAATGTTTTTGCCTTGTCAAATGAAAATGTAGCAGTGGTTTTATTCGAAGGTGTTAACCTTGAGGCCTTAAAAATAACAATGATAGATAGGAAAAGAGAAGATGACCTTGTCATCACTTGTTTGCACATTGGTAATAGTGTGAGAGCGTAAATTTGAGCAAATAGAGTCTAGGTAAATATCATTTGCATGAAAAGTTTGATAACTATTTTACATGGTTATTTTAACTTGTCAAATTTTTCCTACTAATATCCATTAGTATTAAATGTATCCCTCGTTTATTTTTTGAAGCATGCATACTTTTTCATGTTGTCAAGTTTTGTTTTGATGCTCTTGGTACTTTATTTTCATTATTCCTATTACTTTGAAAGATTCATTCATTGTAGACATTGATGGATCTTATTTGTAATCTCTTTGAAAAATACCTCCTCAGGTATTCATTACTTTGTTGAGTGTTAAACAATGGATAAAAGTTGGATCCTAGAAGACGATTGAGCAAGTACTAAATATTTGACAGGTGTTATCCAATTTATTGACTTTGCTTTTAAGAAAGCACCAAAAGATGCCATCATTGTTTGCCCTTGCAAAGCATGTGCTAACCTATGTTGTGCAAATAGGAAATCAATATTAGAGCATTTAATTTGCAATGGCTTTCTACAGGGATATGTTCAATGGATTTTTCATGGGCAAGTACCCACTGATGTCAATGAAAGTAATGTTGAAAGTAGTGAAGTTGAAGAATATGATCAAATAAATGAGTTGATATATGATAATTTTGGGTTGCATAATTTTCATAATGACATAGATCACATGGAATATGAGTCTTCAAGTTGTCTTGATAGCAAAGCAAAAGAATTCTTTAACTTGCTTAAGGATGCTGAACAAGAACTATATCCTGGATGTAAAACCTTTAGCAAGTTATCATTTATTGTCCACTTGTTTCACATAAAATGCCTTGGAGGTTGGACAAATAAATCTTTCACCATGTTATTAGAATTTCTAAAACAAGCATTTCCAGAAGGAGAAACACTTCCAACATCCTTTTATGAAGCTAAGATAATATCTGCACTTGGGCTCAACTACAAGAAAATTAACGTTTGTCTTAACAAATGCATGTTATATTGGAAAGAGAATGCAAATAATGTCAACTGTAAAGTATGTGATGCTTCTAGATGGAGGGAAAGTGGTAATAAATCGGAGGATGATGCAAATCACAAACGAGGTAAGAAAATTTCTGCCCAGATTATGTGGTATTTTCCATTGAAGCCTAGATTGCAGAAGTTGTTTATGTCATCGAAAACTTCTTCTCAGATGAGATGGCATGCTGAAGATTACTCAAAGGATGGTATTATGAGACATCCAGCATACTCTCCAGTATGGAAAACCTTTGATAGCAAACATCCAGATTTCTCATCAGATTCTCGAAATGTTCGACTTGGTCTAGCGACCGATTGTTTTAATCCTTTTGGAATTATGTCATCTCAATACAGCATATGGCCTGCTATTTTGATACCCTACAATTTGCCTCTGTGGTTATGCATGAAACAACCCAATTTCATATTGTCAACACTGATTCCTGGTAAATCTAGTCCGAAAGCTCATATAGATGTCTTTTTGCAACCCTTAATTGAGGAGCTACAGGAGTCATGGCTTGGGGTTTCAACATTTGATGTGTCTAAAAAAGAGTTATTCTAGTTACATGCTTCACTTTTATGGACCATTAATGATTTTCTTGCTTACGTTGATATCTCTGGATGGGTAACAAAAGGATACATGGCATGCTCTTCATCCAATAAGGACATTGACTCAATATATCTTCAATATAGTTGAAAAAATGTCTACATGGGACATAGATGATTTCTTCCTATGAATCATAAGTATCTAAGACAATTGGCACCCTTTAATGGTAAGCAAGAGCTTGGTGAGCCACCTAAAAAATTGTTTGCCAATGAACTTTCGACACAATTGGAAGGTATTCCTAGTATCATTGGCATTCATCCTAACAACAAAAGCAAGTACATGACTAATTGGATAAAGAAAAGTATTTTGTTCGATTTGCCTTACTAAAAAGAAAATCTTATATGCCACAATCTTGATGTAATGCATATTGAGAAAAATGTTTGTGGAGGTATAATGGAAACATTACTAGCATTGGACAAAAAAACCAAGGATAATGTAAAAAGTCGACTTGATTTGTAGGAAATGAATATCAGACATGCTTTGCATCCAATTGTTATGGGAAACAAGATGAACCTACCCTGTGGTTGCTTTTCGTTAAAGAAGAAAGAAAAAATTGACATGTTCAAACTTCTTAAAGGAATAAGGGCTCCAGATGGGTATGCATCAAATATATCTAGATGCATAAGTATATCCACACAGAATATAATTGGTTTGAAAAGTCATGACTACCATATTCTAATGCAACAACTACTTCCATTGGGATTAGCAGTTGCTATAAAGAATGAGAATGTGTGGTTAGTGTTGGTAGAATTTTGCAATTTCTTTAGAGACCTATGCTAAAAGGAGATCGATCCAACTCATATTGAGCAATTGGAACGAAGAATTTGTAGTTATGATGTGCCAAATGGAGAAAATATTTCCTCCTTCATTCTTTGATATAATGATGCATTTGCCTATACACTTAGCTACAGAGGCAAAGTTATCTAGGCCTGTTCAATATCGATGGATGTACCCCATTGAGAGGTAATTAACCTTTCTTTCAAATAATTTACTTAATCAATTTCTTGACATGCTAATTTATGTAGTTTTTGTATACTAGGTAACTTTTCACATTAAAAAGATACGTTCGCAATAAAAGTCATCCAGAAGGTTCCATTGCAGAAGGGTATCTAGTAGATGAATGCCTTACGTTTTATTCTAGATACTTGCAAGGTGTTGAGACAAGGATCAATAAGTTATCAAGAAATGTTGAGGATGACTTTGATACCCTGGATGAAGGATTTTCAGCAATCTCACAATCAGGCCATGCAATAGGAAAAGGAACTCCAATAGTTCTTGATCCTACTTTGATGAATCTTGCACATGGGTATATATTATCAAATTGTGATGCGGTATTGTCGTTTAAAAAGTAAGAACTTTTGTAGGTTGATTTTGTTAAAATTTATAATATATAGTTTGATTTTTCACTAAGTTAGTAACTGCAGATTGCATCAAGACAATTTGAAATTAAATTGACGCTTATCAAAAAAGGAATTGAGTAATCTCCACAGCAATACATTTCCTGATTGGTTTAAGAAACATGCATGCTACCCAGTATTGAGTTTGATAAGTTCCTTCTTAATTGTCAATATTGTAATTGACATTTTCACTTTTGTATGTAGATTGATGCAAAGGCAAAAAAAGAGCATGTACCAGAAGAGCTTAAGGTGCTTGCTCGAGGACCGCACAACATAGGAGTTTATTATGATGGCTACATAATAAATGGTTTCAAATTCCATACAAAGCATAAACAAGCAAATAGAAAAACATAAAATAGTGGAGTAATAGTAGTAGCCGATACAGAGTGCTTCTCGAAAGCAAATGATCCAAACCCTACAATAGGACCTGTTGTTTACTATGGGGTGTTGACAAATATTATCCAGATTAATTATTATGAGAAAATAAAATTTGTGTTATTCAAGTGTCAATGGGTACAATCTAAAGCAGAAAAGAAGGATGGTCTTACATTAGTGAATTTGGAGCAAATTGGCTATTTAGATGATCCATTTGTCCTAGCAACTCAAGTTCGGCAAGTTTTCTATGTTCGGCATCCTAATTGTAAAGGTCGGCACTTTGTGATTCAGACAAGACCTAGAGACACATATGACATCAAAGATATTGTCATAGATGCACATACTGATGGACATTTAGATAATGCTTCTACAGATGCACATATGGAAGATTCTTTGGAGAATGATGATAATGTTAATGTAATAAAAAATGATATGTATGGTGTTACATTCACTAAAGAAATATGGCAGCAACACTTAAATGCTATTAATATGGATACCATTCTTGACATTGAGACTGAGGAAGACAACTTGAATGAATGTGAGTTACTATTTTAAAATTATTTTAAATGTTTATTGAATCTTATATAATTTGTTACTATTCATTCTTTTATGTTAAAATTATTTCTTCTGTTTTTTATTTAACTCCAAGATGTTGAACTGAAAGTGATGGGAACACCATCATAAGCCCTAATTAGCTCATTTTGACCTAGAAAAGAGAACAAAAGCTCCTACATAACCAAATTAAGGGCCTAATTCAAGGAATAACTGTTCTAAGAAGAAAATAAGAAACAAAGGGTAAAATTGTAATTTTACCATTATAGTGCAACAGGATTTCTCAGGGGATAAACATAGGTCAATTGGTGTTAACAAGATAAAAAGTGGGTTGGTTCAATCAGAAAAGGGTTAATGCGTAATCTGGGAATTTAATGACTTCTTGCAGCCCTAAAACAGTCCCACTTAATTCAACAAGGTTCTGGTCAGGATAAAATTCGCTTAAACCCTCTAAAATTCATGGAAAAATATCTCCTAGGATTTAGAACCTTCAATTTGGCCTTTGAAACCTATTTTGACCTAAATAGCGGCCTTAGTCAATTATTTGCCCTAAATTAGGTTTTTGTGTAAAATATCCAGTCAAACGTCGTCAAACCAAAATTCCAACTTCACCATTGAATTCCTTAAGTCTAAATTAGGTTTATACCAAAATTTGGACATAAGGGGAGTTCACCTTGACCTACTTTGCAAAATAGTCCAACCCAATTACTTTTAGACCCCTAGCTTTTGAAAACCTTGCAGATACCCCCTAGCTTCCTCTCCATTCTTTGCAATTAGGTCCCACCACCATTACAGCAGAGGAGTCCTACTCCGATGAGGATTCAAGAGGGGATTTCTCCCTGATTCCTCAGAGACTCCCTCTCAAATTTGAAAGGGAGATTCTCTGAGGAATTCCCACTTGTATGAACGCAATTTCAAGCCTTTATTCCCACCCAATCTCTCATGCAAATGCATGAGAGATTTGGGTATCTCACACCTTCCTACTCCGACGAGGATACCCGTGCTTGGAAGCTTGTCTTTCAAGTACAAGGCCTTCTGCCAGAGACTATAGAAGAAGCCCCAAGTCCGGCCGATCATTCCAGCTTGGTTTGGCTGGAGAACAACCCTCAACTTCGTCTCTTCTCCTCCGGCCAAGCATCCAACGAGCTCCGGCAATTCCTCCTCCCTCTTCTTGTCGCTCTACCATAATACCAGTGGCAGAGACATCTTCGCCTCGTTCGTCCGCGTCGCGCCATACCTGTGCATGCGCCAACTACCCCTCGTTGTCGCCGTCACCCCTCTACTGGACCTTCGTCTCCGGCGGCGGCAGGTACGTGCCATCCACCATCCTCTCTCCTTTCATCCTTAAATTAGGTTAGATCTCTTCCCCTCTATCCTCTTTGTATTCCCCCCTTCTTTATTTCTATTTTCGACCCTCGATCACTGCAGACCACCACCATCTTCTCCACCTCCGGTAGACCACCAGCGAGGCGCCTCCATCATTCCACACACCCACACGCCTCGCTAAACCCCTCAGAAGTACCGCCACCATACACTGATCACTTCCCCCATCTCCATCGACCGCCATAACCTCCACAATCTCCCCCCGAATAGACCCATCACCACGGCCACAGACCGACCTAGGAACTCACGCCTAGGCCACCCCGCACCACGCCACCCACCTAGACACCTTCGCCATGTCACGACGAAGCTTCCTGCATGTTCTAATGAGACTGCAAGGCCGTATTGTTTGAGAGCAAGTTCTGACCACCGCAGCCATTAGTGTTGGCTTGAAGAAACAAGCAACCTTCGCTCCAGGATACCGCGCTCCAGGTTCCCAGGTACAGGCAGTGCGGAATTAGCACCCGCACACATCTAGCCAGTGATTGGCTTTGAGAGAGCACTGCAGCAACAACAATTAGGAGAGGCATCCTCCGGCGGGCGCAAGCGAAGCATGTGGGACTTTTAGTCCCACCTCGAAAAGTTTGGAGTGCGCTGAGTAGTATAACATGAATTCATGTCAGAGGCTCTTTGCCTCCAAACATGGGGTGAGGTCCCCTCACCCACACACTCGCCTCGTCCGTGCCCACGCTATGCATACCTAGTTTGCCTGACCCATTTACCTAGCACTCTTTGCGCACCACCCACTCCGATGCACTTAGACCCGGGTGTGCTTGCTCAACCTATATACTCGAGAATGGCTATGGGAGAGCGAGCCTAAGAGAGAAAAAGAGAGAGAGTTCATGGGGGCAGGTAGGGGTCGATTTTGCACTTGTGTGCAGGGAAAGGAAGAAGGAAGAGGAAGCTGAAGAAGCTAAGGGCAGGAGGAGCCGCAGAGGAAGCTGAGGATCTGAAGGCAAAGTTGAAGAAAGAAGAAGAAGGAGCTAAGGGCTTAAGGCAGAAGAAGCTGCAGAGGATGCTAAGGAAGGAGAAGGCACTGTAGCAGAAAAGGTAGAAAGGAAGAAGAGGAAGGGAAGAAGAGCCAAAGAAGGAAATCAGAAGCTAAGGGCAGAGAAAGCTAAAGGCAGAAAGGAAGAAGAGGAAGAGAAGAAGAGCCAGAGAAGGGAAGAAGCCAAAGAAGAAGACATTAGAGAAAGAAAGAAAAGAAGAACAAGAAGAGGGCTTGGCTCAAGTCAGGGAAAGAGAAAGAAGAGAAGCCAAGAAGGAGAAGGCAAAGAGGGAAAGAACCAAAGAAGAAAAGAAGAGAAAGAAAAGAAGCATAAGAAGAAGAGTCAAACCTTTTTAAGACGTCAGATTCTATTTCTCAACATTGCTACATTTTATTCATAAACTCCTACTTTACATTTTGAATTAGATTTTGAGTAATTTTAAGTGTTCAACTTGCATTTATTATTGAGATTAGTGTATAAATTTCATTTGCTCCCTGTGTTCGACCTCAGACTTAAAATTCGAGTAGTAAAATTTATTTGTTTTCAAAGTGATTTCAACTATACTACGATGCAATTACTTTTAAACCTAATCACTCCCTGTTAACATTTTGGCGTCGTTGCCGGGGAGCAACGCTCAATTCATCACTAGTCTCTGCGTTCTTTTGATTATATTTGAGCACTAACTTGCCATATTTGTTTTATTGTGATTTTTGCAAGGTATTCCACGAGGAGATCTCCCGTGCAAATCAACCACTCTAGGGCAGGTAAATTCTCTTTTCTTCCCTAATCCATCTCCTAATCCTGGAAAGACAAAAAAAAAAAGCAATCAAAATAGGAATCACTTGCCTTCCTTTTATAGTAATTACAATTTTTAAGGCAAAAGTTTCCTGATTTTGCAAAAATTGTTTGCACAACTTAGCGAAGTTGAAGCAAATTTTAGAGATCCTACTCCACAAAATTCCTGTGCCTATTAGGGATCACACTTAATTTCTAAATCTCCATGGACTACACACTTCTTGTTTGAAGTCCAAAGAGGACTTCTGAAAATCAAAGAGGATTGGAAATAGAACCAAATTAGGATTTTCTACAGTAGGGTTTTGGAGTGCTAGTTCACACATAAAAGGAAACAAACCCACCCACATCTGTGTGCTACCTAAGCCCTTGATTGAAAGGATCTAAGCAAGACAAACCCTAAAATTAAAGCTCTAAAAATCACTTGAATCTTAAAAACCTTGGACCTAATAACCTAGGAGTCAAATCAAGGTGGTTTCTAGGTCTTGACCTAGAATCATTCTGCCATCTTTAGGACAGGTCAGGTGAAGTTGACCCCTTGTTAGGTCATCCAACCTTGAAATTATGTAACAAAATCAAAACATCTAAAGTTCAAGTGGAACCCTAAGCACCTTCAATTTAAAAGTGGTAGACTTAAGAGGTCAAGGTCCCCATTTTGGTCTACCTAGAATCTCAGTGACAAGAGAGGTTAGGTGGGGGAAACCCTGTAACCTAGGGCGGTGCTCTACCGTGTAGGGGTCTTTGCGGGACTCTCCTTCTCTGGCTGCCCAGGTAATTCTCAGGTGGATGACTTTCCGATCCAGGGGTATCATCCGCCCCGAACCTCCATAGTCATCCAAACATCTTTGGGTGGCTTGATTGGGTCAAAAACACATGCAGTCCCTCATCCCTTCTCTTTAGAGCACACACAGATTTTCAAGTGGGATTCTCTCTTTAGGTCTAATCACTTCACAACTTGATCCTACATCTTGATCCGAATTCTGATTCTACATCTTGATTCCACCATCCAATCCAAATATGCATCCTGCTTACTTAGGATTACCATTCAAAAAACCTGAATCATAGAGATCCATGAGAGATAGGATGATTGAGGATGCCCTTGAATTCTATGAAATTGAATACAAAACCTCAACACTAGTAGCAGATATTCAGGTTAGTGTACCAACAACCACAACTTTCATCATAAACTATGCCCAAGTGCTATTAACAGAAGCTACAAAAGGATCAACCCGAGACATTCTCATAATAGGATACATTGAGATAGAAAAGTTACACAATTTTGAATACCTTCAATGCATGACAAATCCTGTACTATAGGAATAACACCAAGATGATCTTGAAAAATAGAAAGAGATGATGAGGTTATTGAAACAAATTATCGATCATAAATACCTGTACACACCCCAAACAGATGATAAATCATCTTGGAATAGTATTGAGGATCAATCCAATTTCCCAAAACTCGAGTTTGCGGCACAAGGTTGTTGTGGATTCCCAATCCAGATAGAGTACAACATGCCTGATCTTGAAATAGGTTGGGAAGTTCCAATTGCAGGAAAACACAATGTTGAGCCAACCCTAGACCCTGAATCACCAAGCATAGAATTCCAAGACTCCTGCAATAATGAGATTATAACTGAACCTCTCAAGGGTGTGAATCCCGCCCCTTATTCTGATAAGGTGACCCTTGAAGGTAATTCGGACCTAGATTTTAGTGATTCAACCCACACCCTAAGCCTAGAATCTGGATTTGAAACTGATTGGGAAGATTACGAGGCCCCATATGACAAAGATCAAATTTTCAATGAAGAGAATGATTCTGGGCCTTTATTTGATGAATATCCCTCTCCAACATCTTTAGAGAGATAAATCAATTTTTCGAAAGTCATGCCAATCTACGATATAGAAATTGAGGAGTTGGATGAGTGGGGTTTTGATTGGGTCTTTCCTACAAGCTTAGAACTTGAGCCTAGAACAAATAAGGACACTTTTTTGAGCTTAGAATTCACATATAGGCTAGACCCAGGTTAGGCTACTAAGTCTACATCGTATGATTTACTCAGTGGTGGAACCCATGATCGTGAATCTCATTCAAAACTTGATTTTCGCAAACTCTCCGACGACTTCGAATCTTACCATAATTTTGGAGAAACTCTGTCTCCCGACTTCGACGAACCAATCTACGATCCCAGCTCACATGAATCATTCTCTGACTACGACTCTAAGGTCCCAGTTCCCGAGATCACTGATTTAAGTTTAGGTTCCAGTGATATGGAATCATTTCTTTTCGATCCTCAGAAATCAAAATCGAAAACTGCTGAGAGTGACTGCAACCCAGAGTTCGAATCTTTTCTCGACTCAGATTTCCTACATCCTATAAACACTCTTCAGGCATTCACTTTTGAATTAGAGAGCTACTACGAGGACTCTCTACATGAAACCACCTATAACTTCTTTCTAGAAGAGCCCTCATACACAATTCTCATTGAAGCCACCTTTTCCACACATACAGAATCCAGCCAAACCCGTTTTCAACCCCGACCAGCAACCGGACTCAATTTCTCTTCTGATTCCCATTTCACTGAGTCGATTGCAGATGATTCAACTCCACATCTATACCGGGTTTCGGGCATTGATCAGATTGAAGACCGTGCTCCATCATTTTCTGATCACCCCCGTAGGGTTTCTGCACCATTCACTGGTTATTTTACGGATCCCTACTCTGACCAAGTTGATACGACTCAGCCAAACCCCGAATTCACACTTCCACATCCTTCTGAGCTTCATAGAATATGGTGGGTTCCACATCTCTTGATCTACATTTATCAACCCACCAGATTGATTGTGTTTAGGCTGCATCATTAGCTTGTTGATCTAAACAAGCACCTGGTTGGACCAACTAGGCTCTTAATCAAGGTGCTTGTTCTACAAAACTCTGCTGATTT
The DNA here is from genome assembly GCA_037157565.1 of Thalassia testudinum. Lineage (NCBI taxonomy): Eukaryota > Viridiplantae > Streptophyta > Magnoliopsida > Alismatales > Hydrocharitaceae > Thalassia > Thalassia testudinum. Next base: position 15,926,737 of record JAZHRO010000046.1, on the reverse strand, counting down.
GACCACTCCCTCTCCATACCATTTCCCGCTCGACTAAAGGCATTGAATTTAGCATTTAACGGGAGGCAACCCGTCATTCCAAAAAACTTGAGATCCGTCTGATTATCTGTTTGTACTTCACGTCTACTGCACCCTAAGTTCAATCTTAGAACAATCGATCTCACCTCTGGTACATGTACCGGAGCTTGAAATCGTCTGCAACAGTCATTCCGATCCTTTTCGCTCACCAGATAAATCATGTTCTAAATCCCTAAACCCAACACTATTTTACACCCTCCGTTTACAATGAGGACATTGCAAAATTTAGGCATGGGGGGGTGGTAAAGTGCAAACATAAAGAAACCAAGAAAAGTCAGAAGGATTCTCACAAAAAATCACATAGGCCAAAAATACCCAAAAAAAAAAGAAAATTGTGAAAAAGAACAAAAAATTAAAGGAGGGAAGAAAATTTTGAGGCCATATAAACATGAGGAGGCAAAGAGCAAAATGCTAAAAAGGAGCTCAAAATGAAAAGGAAAAATAATAGTCATTAGTAAGAGATAAAGGGATTAACCAAAGTTCTAGACCACATCAAGGAAACATAAGGAAAAAACTACTAATGAGACACGAAAGAGAATAGTAGGAACGCTGATCTTAGGCCTTTTGGGCTAGACTCTTAGGCTTAAACACTCAAGTATCCGCTAAGATCTGGATAATCCTCAAGAGGTTGGGGAAAATGCAAAGCTTAAGTATTAGGTCTAAGGTTTAGGGAGTAGTCGACCTAGTTAACTGACCTTCAGTTTGCAGAACTCGGTAACCTAAGCACCCTAATCCACACACAGTCTAGTTCAGTGCGCATAACTATCAAAATCACTCAAAAGCGTTTAAATGTTCTGAAAAAAGTTGCCTAGATTAGGAGCGACCGATCAACACAAGTTGATTTGGATGAGTTTCCGTCACAGAGAGGCGGGAAATTCCCCTCGAAGATGCGTAAAAACATATCATTTCCTCGGTGCTTGTCTCCTAAGATATTTGCATATCCTACCGGAGGCACGTAAGCACCCTGCTAGTTCAGATGCCATGGGTGGCATTATCACGAAATGTCAATTGCCAGGGTCTGGATTTGTCTACAAAATGCCATGGGCGGGATTATCTCGAAATCTCGAAAGCCAGGGTTCTACGGGTTGCCATGGGCGGTGCTATCTCGAAGCATTGATTGCTAGGGACCTTTGAGGATTGATGATGGGGACGAGGAATTAGATACAGACCGTGTTGAGAAGCCAATCCGAAGCTAGAAATAAAAAGAAAAGAGAGAGAAAACTCTCCAAACAAATAAATCCTTTGTCTCTTTCTTACAAAAACGCACTGCAAACTGAACTGAGGCTAAAATGTCTCAAACACGGGTGCTTTAACCATGGAGTCCAACGAACCTTAGGATAGTTCCTACGGGCCTTAAAAACCTTCAGGGAGGATCGAGGCTAGAGCTGGTCAAGTCCGGATCTTGGTTGGTACTTGAGTACCTCTAGGTCTACTGCCGGCATTCTAACCTAATCAAAAAGAAAAAGAAAAAAGCACTCATCAGAATGTATGAAAGGAACTCATGGTCTAAAACAGAAGTTAAAACCTTAAAATTTTGTGAAGGGAGTAGCAAAAGCTTGGCATGGGGGTATGATAGGAACACCATCATGAGCCTAACTAGCTCATTTTGACTTAGAAAAGAGAACAAAAGCTCCTACATAACCAAATGAAGGGCCTAATTCAAGGAATAACTATTCTGAGAAGAAAATAAGAAACAAAGGGTAAAATTGAAATTTTACCATTGCAGTGCAACAACAAGATTTCTCAGGGACTAAACATAGGTTAATTGGTATTAACAAGATAAAAAGTGGGTTGGTTCAATCAGAAAAGGGTTAATGTGCAATCTGGGAATTAAATGACTTCTTGTAACCCTAAAACAGACTTACTTAATTCAACAAGGCTTTGATCAGGATAAAATTCACCTAAACCCTCTAAAATTCATGGAAAAATATCCCCTAGCGTTTACAACCTTCAATTTGGCCTTTGAAACCTATTTTGACCTAAATAGGGGTCCTAGTCAATTATCTGCCTAAAAGTAGGTTTTTGTGTAAAATGTCCAGTCAAACGTGGTCAAACCTAAATTTCAACTTCACCATTGAATTCATTAAGTCGAAATTAGGTTTATACCAAAATTTGGACATAAGGGGAGTTCACCTTGACCTACTTTGCAAAACAGTCCAACCTAATTACTTTTAGACCCCTAACTTTTGAAAATATTGTAGAAACCCCCTAACTTCCTCGCCATTCTTTGTAATTAGGTCCCTCAACCATTACAGTGGAGGATTCCTACTTCGGCGAGGATTCAAAGGGGATTTCTCCCTGATTCCTCAGAGACTCCCTCTCAAATTTGAAAGGGAGATTCTCTAAGGAATTCCCGATTGTATTAATGCAATTTCAAGCCTTGATTCCCACCCAATCTCTCATGTGAATGCATGAGAGATTTGGGTATCTCACACCTTCCTACTCCTACGAGGATACCCGTGCTTGGAAGCTTGTCTTCCAAGCATAAGGCCCTCTGCCAGAGACTATAAAAGAAGCCCTAGGTTCGGCCGATCATTCTAGCTTGGTTTGGCTGGAGAACAACCCTCAACTTCGTCTCTTCTCCTTCGGCCAAGCATCCAGCGAGCTCCGGCAATTCCTCCTCCCTCTTTTCGTCACTCTGCCACAATACTAGTGACAGAGACATCTTCACCTCGTTCGTCCGCGTCGCGCCATACCTGCACACGCGCCAACTACCCCATCGTCGTCGCCGTCACCCCTCTACTGGACCTTTGTCTCCGGCGGCGGCAGGTACGCGCTAGCCGCCATCCTCTCTCCTTTCATCCTTAAATTAGGTTAGATTTCTTCCCCTCTATCCTCTCTGTATTTCCCCCTTCTTTATTTCTATTTTCGACCCTCGATCATCGCAGCCACCACCATCTTCTCCACCTCCTGCAGACTACCGGCGAGGCACCACCATCATTCCACACACCCACATGCCTCGCTAAACCCCTCAAAAGCACTGCCACCATCCACTGATCACTTCCCCCATCTCCATAGACCACCATAACCTCCACAATCTCCCCCCGAATAGACCCATCACCACGGTCGCAGATCGACCTAGGCACGCATGCCTTGGCCACCCCGCGCCACGCCACCCACATAGACACCTTCGCCTTGTCACGGCGAAGCTTCCTACATGTTCTAATGAGGCCGTAAGGCTATATTATTTGAGAGCAGGTTCTGACCACCCCCACCATTAGCGCCAGCTTGAAGAAACAAGCAACCTTCGCTCCAGGCAGTGCGGATTTAGCACCCGCACACATCCAGCCAGTGATTGGCTTTGAGAGAGCACTGCAGCCATAGCAATTAGGCGAGTGATAACACTACATTTTACAAGGTTAATTCTGCCAAAAGGGGTTAGTCCTAAGGGTAAAATGCACAAATGACACATCATAAATAGGAATGGGAGCATTGCATGTATCGCACATCGAGATTGCTTATAGTGCATTATTAATGGCCATTTGTGCAAGTGCATGTCAAAACAGGCCTCAGATGAGCGATCGGACCGCACAGATGGATTCAGAGTGACGAACAGAGTCCAATAGACTCGAAATCAGCCAAATTCGACATCCAAAGCTCCTTTTATCGACCTAAGAAGTTCCGGTCGTTGATCTTCAGATCAACGACCCACAGCGTGCCACGTGGAGCTACCCCTGCACCCTTCATCGTGCGGCACCGTGGGGTAACACATTAAGTCGTCCGATCTCTGATCGGACGACTGAAAATCATGCTTGCCCGCGCTCTTCGCATCTATGCGCCCGACCTTACACGAAGATCCGACCGTTGGATCCCCATCCAACGATCGGCAACAGCCTCACCCAATCTTCTCCGCACAATCATTCGCGAGGGCAGCGCAGCGGTCATGCCCCTGCAACATGCCCTCAAGGCGTGTGTTCGAAGCGCTCGCAGTAGCATTGAGTGCAAAAATCAACCACGTGACCAAATTGGACCGCCCGATCACCATCAAACGGCCGCGGCAGTGCCACGCGACGCAATTAGGCATGTTCGCCCGAACGTGTGCGATGATGAGCGAGCAACGCACGCCTTAGTAGCACTCCGCGAGCACACCCCTCGCGTGATCTCAGCCTTCAAGTCTCTAATCAGATGGTCCTCAAGGCGTGCATACGGATTGCACGTGAAGAAGAACGGGTGCGGGCGTGAGACCGTTGGGTAGGGGGCTTCATCGACGCTTTTAGCATGGGTTTAGCAACGTCCCGGATGTCACTAAAGCCCATACTTAAATTAGAAACCCCTTCTTCCTATATAAACCCCTCCCAACCACTCATGTAAAGCATTCAATTAACTTAGCAAGTGTTGTATCACCCTCCTAGCCTCCTTTAGCACCTTTTGTAGTCAACGGAGTCGACGAGCCGCCGACGGAGCCTCCTTCCACCACCGTGGCTACCTCGTCGTCTCCTCTCTCTCTCTCTCTCCCTCTCTCTCTCTCTTTCTCTCCCTTTACTCTAGCTTTACTTTCCTTTTATTTAAGCATTTAGCTATCATTGTATTTGTAAAACTTGAATTGCATGTTGAATATAGTGTTGATATTTTCCATCTTGATTAAAGTGATTGCCATGATTTAAAAGACTCTAACCCTACTCTCTCTCTCTCACTCGCTTTTCTCCCATGTCTTCTCGCAAGAAAAAACTCGTCTTTTCCGTAACACTAAGTGACAAGAAAAGTCCGATTTTCACGCCTCCCTAAGATCGACACTCGGACTCATGTCCGTTTCTTCATTAAAACCGATGTTGCGAATGCAAACAATAACGATCCTTTTAAACAAACACATCCGTAGCACGCCAGCTTTTGGTGTTGTTGCCGGGGAGGCAAAAAATTTATTTTATCACTTCCATTTTACATCCATGCTCACATCATCTAACGCATTTTCTCCTACTTGATGGTTGCAGGAACTCAGCGCTTGGATGGAAAAGCAATGCAACTCGTGACGGTAGAGATGGAGTAAGTGCAGCAAGGACCGATTGTGAGTAATTCTTCACCCGTGGTTGTTTGCTTGCCTAAAAAAATCTAAAAAAATTATAAAATCGAAAAAAATTGGTGTGGTGCATGACTGCCTGATCCACATCCTCAATGCATCACCCAACAAAAAAATATACACTCTAACATTCTTAAGGACCTAACCTTTTTTGGAGTGTTCTTTCTTTTTGAGTGGTGTTTACGAAGTCACCGTGAATTGACATGGGCCACACCACTCACCCCTAAAATCAACTCATCTGGTAGAAGTTGCATGAGCACTAGGATGAGCACTTTAGGGTTTTAGAGCTTCTTCACATTAAAGGAAATCTACTCTCACCAATTATGTGCAAAACTTAGTGTGTCCACTTGAAACTTGCCTGAAAACATTAAGACACGTCAACCCTAAAAGACACAAAAGTAAGGACAAACATTAAAAGATATCACATCTTAAAATCCTTGCTTAAAAATCATGTTTTGATAGGAGCACACACACTAGAATTGGAAAACTAAGAGACACCACCCCAATCAACGCCTCATCACATAACCCAAGCACAAGCACTGTCTTAGCCCCATTAAAACATAGTAGACATGCCCTAAGCAGGACTGGGTTAAGTCTCAAGAGGCATGATTTTGTTCGCTGGGCACTTGGCTTTCATTCCCTTAGTAGATCTGGTGACTAGGCTGCGGGGAAGTGTCAAACGACCACGGTTGTGGGGTCTATGGAACCGGCGGCGTAAGCCAAAGGAAGAACCTTCCCTACAATCCCCTCGTAATCAACTTGGCCAGATTACCTTTGGGAAGGGTAGTCCAGTGCTTACGGATTTGATCGCCCCTTTGGAGATTTCTAGGTCCCCTAAGGAATACACTATAAGGACTAGGCTTGCTTACTTGGTTGTGCACACACACATCTCGCATCTGTCGCTCTCCACATCCCCTCCTATTCTTCTCTAGTGTATGCACGAGAGACGATTACTTCATCCCGAGTTGTTTGCTTTGGGATGGGAATCCAGGAGACCTGACTTTGCTAGAAACATCGCCGAACCTAGAGTAGATGAGGTTAAGGACCAACCCCCACTAGACACAATGGCCATCATCTAGGCCCAGATCAACGCAAATCACTGCCTTCAGCAGCAACAAATCCACACTATCATGCAAGCCATACACCAGTTGCAAAACCTACAGGGGCAACCACCACCACCTTTCCAAGGCCCGCAAGGACAACCACCACTTGATTTGCCACCATTCCAGGACCAACCTAGGCCCCTCCGCAACTTCTACAATCATTCTGCGATTCGAATCGAGCCACACCTTAGGATCCTTGAAGGGGGAGATGATTTTGAGCTGAAACCAAACGTCCTAAGTCTGATTCAGAGCCACTTCCATGGAAGCTCAAATGAGGACCCCTTCCAGCACCTAGAGGATCTTGACAGGATCGCCCGGACTGTAAAACCTAGGAACATTAGACTAGACATTGTTTTGATTAAGATGTTCCCTTTCTCACTGAGAGACAAAGCATCTCACTGGCTTAGAACCATAGGTAGACCCATCACCTTCTGGGAAGAACTGAGGCATGCATTCTTAAAGAAATTCTTCCCCATAGGAAAAACCAATGCCCTCAGAAGAGCCATTACTACCTTTACACTCTAGAGTGGGGGACAGTTCCACAAGGTGTGGGAAAGATTTAATGAACTATTGAGGAAATGGCCACACCACGAAGTACCAAGGTGGCAATTGGCCCATATCTTCTACCACGGTCTGGACAGCAACCTTCGGAACTTCGTCAATGCCTCATGCGGGGGGAACTTCCTGAACAAAGATGAGGAGAGCGTGTTTGAGCTCTTTCAGTCTATGAGCGAAAATTCACTTAACAATGCCTCCATGACCCAGTTTAGTCGATCCAGTCAACCCCGTAGTGGGATCTATGAGGTACAAGCAAATTCTGGAATCGTTGACATGGATATCATTGCTAAGAAATTGGATCGAGTGGAATTGGTAGATAAAAAGATAGATGAACTACTAAGGTAGACCAGGAACTCGTTACAGACCTTCTCTCTAACAAAGGGAGCTCACAATGTTGACCTGGTCCAACTGCTAAGCGAAATGAACCTGGAACAACCCCTGACCACATTCTAGGGAGGGACCTTTGCTCCCTCAACCCTTGATTACTCTCTTCCCTCCCCGTCGACATCTGCTATCTTTGAAGATGTAGAGGCTATCCAAGGTTATTTCAAACCTGACCATTTCTCCAACACTTACAACACCGGCTAGTGTAATCACACAAACTTTGCTTGGACAAACTAGAAATCGTCTCAATTTCAGAACCTACCCAAGCCAAACCAACAGCCAAACCTGCCCCCTATCAACTAGGACCACCAGTTAGACCCCCATATAATCTGAATAGGGTGGCCCCTCCCCTACAAAATCAAATGGACACCCTAATAAAAATGATAGCTAAAATGAACCAAAAACACCAGGAGGAAATGGCTTTAGTGAAGGGATAGTTAAGCCAACTGTTGGACTATAAACAACAAGGATCCTTGCCTTCCTAGCCACAACCAAACCTGCGAAACATGATTAACAGAGGCCCCAATTCGCAAGGGTTCCAAGGCAATCCTGGGCAGGCTCACATGGTCTAGCTGGCCCCACAAACACCCCCTGGGTTTGGTTCTTCTTTGTCCATGTCTTCTCAAGGATCAACCCATGGTCCCAATGCCTCTGCAAATGCGGTAACCTTGAGAAGCGGCACCAAAACCCAGGATCCCAAATGGTCGACTCCTCCTGTGACTTCACCCTCTGAAACACCCGACTCAGAAGAGGCACAGGAAAAACCCAAGGACCAGGAAATAGACCCTATCCACATTCAGACACCATATCCCGAGGCCTTCGAGACAATCAAGAAAAAGAAAAGTATTATGAAAACTGAGGAGCTTTTGGAGATCTTTAAGCATGTTCAGATTAATATTCCGCTCCTCGAAGCCGTCAAGCACATTCCAACTTACACCAAGTTCCTAAAGGATGCCTGTACACCAAAACATAAGCCAAGACCTCAAGCACCTAGGAAGGTTGTGCTCTCAGAGCAAGCAGGTTCCATAATATTAAGCAACCTTCCACTCAAGCGAACTGACCCAAGAGCACCCTTGATATCCTGCAATATCAGGGACATGACATTTGATAGAGCACTCCTGGACTTAGGTGCTTCCATCAATCTGATTCCGACAACCTTGTACCACCAATTTGGATTCAGAGAGTTGACGCCCACACCTGTTACCATCCAGTTGGCTGATAGATCTGTGAAAATCCCAAAGGGGGTTGTCAAGGACATAATTGTACAGGTCAAGGACTTCTATTTTCCGATCGACTTCTTGGTGCTCAACATGGAAGTCCCTGAACAACTACAGAACACACCAATCATCCTAGGTAGACCCTTCTTAACTACGGCTAAGGCAAACATCGATTGTGACACGGGATGTATGGACATCACCTTCGGAAACAAGAAGATGCAGTTGGATATCTTCCGAGCGACCAAGTCTTTTGATTGCGACTATATCGAGGAACATGATCCCGTGGAGCCTTTAGTCGAGGAATGCCTCACCCTTAGTTCTATCTCGGACTACCAACCCTGTAACAACTGTTTTGACCCATCACCATCTATGCCCATGGACCTTTGTAGGGCTGATTACCATCAACCAACACCATTCGAGGAAATTGATGTTGATCAACTCCTGCCTTTTCCCTTTCCATCAAACATTGTTCCACCCACACTTGAACTGAAGCCGTTACCCAAGAATCTCAAGTATGTCTTCCTGGGACCTGACCAGACCTTCCCCGTAATTATCAATGCCAACCTAACTAAGGATCAGGAACTTAGATTGACAGCGACCCTATCAAAACACAGGGCTTGCATTGGCTGGACTATTTCAGATTTGAGGGGAATTAGCCCCACCTATTATACCCATAAGATCTACTTAGAAGATGGGGCACGAGCCTCCCGTCAGATGCAGAGACGGTTAAACCCAAATATGCAGGAGGTCTTTAAGAAGGAAATTATCAAATGGCTTGATGCCGACATCATCTATCCCATCTCCGATAGCCCTTGGGTGAGCCCCACTCAAGTGGTTCCGAAGAAAGCCGAGCTTACCGTTGTCACCAATGAATGTGGCGAATCCATCCCCACCCACACCACCACCGCATGGCGGGTGTGTATTGATTAGAGGAAACTCAATGAAGCAACCAAGAAAGATCATTTCCTTATGCCATTCATCGACCAGATTCTTGAAAGATTGGCAGGGCAGAAGTATTTTTGCTTTCTGGATGGATATTCAAGATGTAACCAAGTCACAATTGCTCCTAAAGATCAAGAGAAGACCACATTCACTTGCCCGTACGGCACGTTTGCATTCCGTCGTATGCCGTTCGGGTTATGCAACGCACCCACTACCTTTCAGTGTTGCATGCTAGCCATCTTTTCAGAGATGGTGCGTGAATATCTGGAGGTCTTTATGGATGATTTCTCCATATTTGGGAATTCATTCGACCACTGTTTGAGCAACTTGGATAAAATTCTGAAATGATGTATCGAGGTTAATTTGGTGTTAAGTTGAGAAAAGAGCCATTTCATGGTTCAATAAGGAATCATCCTCGATCACATCGTATCACATAGGGGCATTGAGGTGGATCGAGCTAAAGTTGATTTGATTTCCAAACTTCCTCTACCTAGCTCGGTCTGGCAAATCTGTTCATTCCTTGGACACATTGGCTTCTACCAAAGGTTCATCAAAGACTTCTCCAAGCTTTCCAAACCCTTGACCAACCTTTTGGCCAATGATGCCCTATTCCACATGACCTCTGATTGCATCTATGCTTACCACACCCTTATGGACTTACTCTCCACAGCACTTGTACTTCAACCCCCGGACTGGTCCCAGGATTTTGAAATCATGTGAGATGCATCATACTTTTCCACAGGCGCCGTCTTGGGACAGAGACAAGACAAGAAACCCGTGGTGATCTACTACGTGAGCAAGACGTTGGACGAGGCCCAACGAAATTATACAGCCACAGAGAAAGAACTACTCGTTGTAGTTTTTGGACTTGAAAAGTTTAGATCTTACCTTCTGGGATCCCACATGACCATCTATACGGACCATTTGGCCATCCGGCATCTATTGGCTAAAAAGGATGCGAAGCCCAGGCTCATCGGATGGATCCTGCTCTTGTAGGAATTTGACCTGGAAATCCATGACAAAGCTGGATCAAAGAATGTGGTGGCCGACCACCTATCCAGACTCCACCCAGACCACATTGGGCCCTCCTTGCCTTTATCCGACACCCTTCCTGATGAGTAAATTCTGGCTGTGCAAGATGGGAAACTACCTTGGTATGCCGACTATGTCAACTACCTGGTTGTAGGGTAGACCCCGCACAGCTGGTCCAGACAGCAACAGGACAAGTTCTTAGCTGAGGCCGAGCACTATTTCTGGGATGATCCCATGCTGTTTCGCCTCTGTGCCAACCAGATCATCAGGAGGTGTATCCCTGAGGATGAAGTTCAGAGTGTGCTATCTTTTTGTCACGACCAAGCTTGTGGTGGCCACTTCTCAAGAAAGAAAACGGCTGCAAAGGTTTTGCAGTCCGAATTTTATTGGCCTTCCGTATTTAAGGATATACACAACTTTGCTAAGACTTGCTCTTGCTGCCAGACTCTAGTGATCATGACTAGAAAAGACATGATGCCCCTCCAGCCCACTCTGATCGTCAAGATCTTTGATGTCTGGGGTATTGATTTTATGGGCTCCTTCCCATCATCCAACGACTTTGAGTACATCTTAGTCTCTGTAAACTATGTCTCCAAATGGATTGAAGCCGTCGCCACCTGCCGATGTGATCATAAGGATGTCATGGACTTTGTTAAGTAGAACATCTTTTCCCGATTTGGAATACCAAAGGCCATGATCAGTGATGGTGGAAGTCATTTTATCCACACCCAATTCCGTACCCTACTCAGAAAATACGGGGTGACCCACCGCATTGTACCTCATATCATCCACAAAAAAATGGGTAGACTAAGGTCTCAAATAGGTAGATCAAGAATATTCTACAGAAGACTGTGAGACCTGGTAGGAAGGACTGGTCCACACGACTGGATGATGCCCTGTGGGCATACCGGACAGCTTTTATGACCCCGATAGGCATGTCACCTTATCGCTTGGTCTTTGGCAAAGCTTACCACCTTCCTGTCGAGTTGGAATACCGGACTTACTGGGTCTTTAGGTAGTGTAACATGGATTCCTAGTTAGCCGGTGCGTAGAGGACACTCCAACTCTCCGAGCTTAAGGAAATTTGTCTGGATGCCTTTAAGAATAGTCGGCTCTACAAGGAGAAGATGAAAGCCATCCACGACCGACTCATCCATAGAAAGACCTTCGAGCCTAACCAGCAAGTTTGGCTTTTTGATGCCCAACTAAAACTCTTTCCAGGGAAGCTCAGGTCTAAGTGGACATGGCCATTTAAGGTAGTCAAGCCCTACTCTAATAGGGCAGTTGAAATTGTAGATTCGAACACTGGGCATACTTTCACAGTCAATGGCCAGAGATTGAAACACTTCCTCACCCAGGTTCCTTCAAAGGAGGTTGTCACCCTCATTGAGGGATGACACGAAGCACCGCCTAGCTGGAGGCATTAAACTCAGCGCTTCCTGGGAGGCAACCCAAAAGATTCAGACTAATCTGGTATTGTACTTCACTCAATTAATATCTTTTTGAACCCCTGTTGCATCTATGTATTTGTTAATGAGGACATTGTCCAACTTAAGCATGGGGGGTGGTAAATTGCATGATTCTGAGTTCATTTAATCAATTTGAATAGAATAAAAAAAATTGAATTTAGGAAAAAAAAAACCTTAGGCATTAGAAATTTATTAACAGTGGGAAATAATACGAAAAGAACCTGAACACTTAGACTTTTCAAGCCTTGAGACTTAATCAGCCCTGGTGTCCGTTAAAATATGGATTTAGCTTCAGATCCTTGCAACCTTAATCTATTCTAATCCACTAATAAAATAAGGTGATAAGTATACGACTTATCAACTCAAACTCTAACTTAGAAAGACTTTTAGTCTAAGCATCTGCACACATTTTTGCACTGACTCACTCCTTGGAGATTCTTATAGAAATTGGGTAGCTAATGAACCTTCTAGGGTGGTATAGCTGGCAAGTTATCTTGGGTAATAGCCCATTCGTCGGTTGTCTAGAGCCCAGCCACAGGACCACCTTCTTTTTGTTGCCTCTAAGTAAATTTGAGATCAGGGAAGCCACCTACTAAAAAAAAAAAAGAGAGAAGAGAACAAAATAAGCCACACTTCACCGCATGAGTATGGCTGGCAAGTGATCGTAGGTAACAGCCCATTGGTCAATTGTCCAGAGCCCAGCTCATTAAATGCATAAAAAGACCCAAAACACTTAAGGAAGAAGTGGGGAAGTAGAGCAAGCCTGGGAGATATACACTGGAAAAATCCTTGTGTTGACCCCAAATAGAACAAAGGTAGGGAGAAAGCTACCAATCGGACAAATACACCTTCAGGAAAAATACTTCCTTTCCCGGTCACCTAGGGGCGTAGAAACCCGAAGTCTGTCTGAATTACCGTTGAGTGAGTCTATCACAATCTTCACATCAAGATGCTTAGCACTTAGAGTTTTTTCTAAGTTTTGGGTGGGTTGAGTAGCCGTAAAAAGTTACCAACACACTCTTAACTCCAAAGATCTAAAAATGAGAAAAGCTGAAAAAAAAGAAAAAAAATATTTATATATATACATGCCTTAAAGCAAGGATTCAGGCAATTCATGTTTTGGTAGACACCTGGACGCTGTTTAGTCTCTGTAGATCAAGATATTAGTATATTTCCTCCTATTGACAAGTAACAAAATGTCTAATAATTACTTCTTGGATTCTGACTAAGAATAATGGTTAGAATAAACCTTGCTAGAGAGAAAAAGATCTAACTTAGGAGAAAACTGGATGGCTTTCTTGACGACAGGTGGCTTAGGGGTGACAGTTGGTGGGAGTAGGGAGGGGGAAGGTTGGCATACTTGGAGGCCGAAGGGTTGGAGGAGGAAGGAGCGGGGCGAATCTGGTGCTTATGGCAAGAGGGGGATGGAGGTAAGGTGGTCTGATAGAAGGGGAACAAAGCTGATCGGTAAGATTGTATGTTTTCACTGTCGACGACAAGGACATATGGCGGCCACCTGCCGGTCCCCCGTGGTGTGTCTGGGATGTGGGGGATTCTGCCACAAAAGGGATTCGTGTAGGGGTTTGGGGGGACAGATGAGCAATCGCCTTTTCCCACGCTCGGGAAATTTGAATTCTAGGGCTGTGCAGACTCTGCCTCCGCCCCCACCTCTGCGTAAACTGGGTGGGCTTGTGGCTGATGTGGAGGTGCCTATGACGGAGAACATCAAAGCTGCGGAGATGGCCTTGCGTGGAGCTCTGGTTGGGGAGGTTTTGTCTGGAAGACCGACGACGGAGGATGTTTGCACCCTGGTAACCTCTCTACCCCTCTCGACCAACTGCTAGCAGGTTTCTTTTCTATCAAATACACATTTTGTTCTCTTTGGGTTGGGTATGGGGGATGTCGAGAAGCTTCGATTTCAAACGTCTTGTAACGATGGCTTCACGGTGATTTGGAGATTGGTTTCTCCTTTTGATGGAGCCCTGCCGAAGAGACCGCCCCAGAGAGTGGGAATCAGGTCGGGAAAACTTGTGATCGAGGGACCACCTCTGCATTTGTGGTCAAAGGAGGTTGTGTTGTCGATGATTTCAGGCTTTGCATCAGTGGCAGAGGACGCGGTTGTCGGACTGCTGGAGGGGAATGGATGTCTGCTGAATGTGAAGGTCGATGTTTTCATCGCTGACTCAATACCTGACAGTCTGATTCTGAGGTGCGGTGGAAGTTCCTAGATGTTGAGGCTGAAGTTCTTGGTGGAGGATACTGTAGCAAGGCAACTTAAGTCGTTTGGACCTACAGCTGATGAGGAGGCGTCAGTTCAGGAGCTGTGCACGGTTCATGGTGATGAACCTCTAATTGCCGAGACCTGTAAGGACTTATGTGATGGGGAGATGAGGGGTTTTCAGAACGAAGAAGAGGAAAAGCTGGGCGGAAGGGAAAAGGCAGGGCCATCGACCACGGTGGCAAGGGATGCGCTGTCAGGTAATATGGAGATTAAGGAGCAGGGGAATTTGGACATGCAACCTGAGTCCCTAGAGGATCAGAAAGACCTGTAGGAGAAGGAAGACCCTAAAAGTAAAGGGGGATCTTGCGTGAAGAATGCTAAGGGGAGATCACTGTATAGCCTTCGACAGAGAAAGTCAAATGCTATCATTTTGATGGATGAAGATGAGGTTGCGAAAGTTATGCAAGTGTGCAAGTGCCAAACCCTCGGGAGGGGATCCAGTGAGAATTGATGAGAGTCCTCACTTGGAACGTGCGTGGGTTGCGTGACAAAAGTCGGAGGGCGCCTTTGATGAGATATTTGAGAGAATGGGGAATTGAATGTGCGCTCATTCAAGAGACACACATTGAAGGTAATTCTGATAGGCTGTGGTCTGATTTGATAGCTTCAGGGATGAACGTTTGTGTGCAGATTGATGCAAATGGGAGGTCAGGGGGCATTGCTATCTGGTGGAGGAAGAGGTGGGCTCAGTGTCTGGAAGTTCACAAAGCCAGACATATGCTAACCTGCAAATTTCAGATTCACCAGGGGTAGGAGTGTATTTGGATTACTGGGGTATATGGACCTTGTGTGGCATCTGCCAGGCAGGAGCTGTGGGAGGAGTGGTCTGCTGTGGCTGAGTTGGTGCAGGGGGGAATGTGGCTGACAGGTGGGGATTTTAATTGTGTGTTAACAGGGGCTGATAGGCCTAATGGCAGCATGGATAGTTCGGCTATTGGCCTCTAGATGATGGTCCAATCTCTGCAGTTGAGTGAATATCCTTCCTCCGGTGTGGAATTTACTTGGCGCAATGGAAATGGGCTGGCATCCAGGCTTGATAGATTCTTTGGGAATGTGGACATCCTTGCTAGATTTCAATTGTCGACTGTGAGTGGATTGAGTCGACCGTTTTCAGATCATACCCTTTGGTATGGGACAGTGGGGAAGAAACCCAGGTTGGGTCTTACTTCAAGCTGAAACGATCATGGCTGAATGAACCAGGCTTCTACTAGATGATCAACTCTTGGTGGAGAGCTAAAAAAGTGCAGGGGTCTGCTACTGTTAGACTGTCAGCCAAGTTGGCTAGTTTGCATTTGATGTTAAAAGAGTATGGATCTACTGTTAGTTTGATGAGGGAGAAGAGGAGAAGGGAAGCTCTGAGTAAGATTCAGGAGTTGGACTCCAAGGAAGCAGCTGGCCTGTTGTCTGAAGATGAATTGGCTGAAAGAAAACTGTGGCAGGGTGTGGTCCTTGATGAAGATCTGAAACAAGAAATAGATTGGAGGGAGAGATCCAGCCAGCTATGGCTTAAGGAGGGGGATGCTAATACGAAGTTTTTTCACCTTGCAGCTAGCTCCTGGAGACGTGTCAACTTCATTTCCTCTATTCGGTGTGGTGGATAGAGGGTCTTCTCTGATCAGGAGATTAAATTTGAAGCCATCAAGTATTTTAGAGAGACATCTCGGGCATCTAAGAGGGGGAAATGGAGAATGGTAGGAAATGAGGGTCCTAGGGTGATAAGTGAACAGGCTGAGCAATTGACTGCAATTATTACTGAACAGGAGACCTGCAGGCAATCAGAGAATTAAATGTGGAAGGCTCCCCGGGCCCTGATGGAATATAGGTTTTCTTTTACAAGGAGATGTGGAGTGTGGTGGGTAAGGAGGTGATGGATGTTTTCAGAGAATTTAAGGTGGGAAATGTGGGTTTTGAGAGGATTAACAAGTCCTATCTTTTTCTTTTTCCTAAATCAATGGGAGCAGAACACTTTCAGATTTCAAGCCAATTTCCCTCTCAAACTCCATCTATCTTATCCTCAGCAAGATTTTGGCTAATAGGCTGAGAGTTGTTCTACAGGACCTGATTCATCCGATACAGGCTGCTTTCTTGCCCAACAGATCACTTCAAGAGTCCTTTATTCTGGCTCAGGAAATGGTTAATGGATGGCACCGAAGGAAATGCAAGGCCTTCATATGGAAAGTTGACTTCCAGAAAGCCTATGATTCGATCTCTTGGCCGTACCTATGGGAGGTATTTAGAAGAAGAAGCTTCCCTCCCCTCTGGATCCAATGGATGAAACGTTGTATCACTACTGCTTCATTTTCTCCTTTGGTCAATGGGAAGCCATGTGGAGCCTGGATCTAGCCTCAGCGTGGGATTAGACAAGGGTGTCCTCTAGCCCCTTTGATTTTCAACCTTGCAGTGGATGGACTTGCAAGGTATGCTTGCAAATTGGCTGAGGTGGGTATAATTAAAGGGTATTTGATGAGTCCATTAAAATGGACTAATATTAAGCCTAAGTATCTTTAATCGTACAGTTTAGGTGTGTTAATAATAGCAATTAAGTTGTAGAATATTTACGCCTCATGATTTAAGTTTATAACATTCTATAACTTAATGATTTTGTTGTTTTTATGTGCAGGTAATAAAATGCGAAAAGAACAAGGGTTGGGGAGATAAATTCCCCAACACATAATAGCTGCGACTCTTTCCCCCCTCCCCCGTCGGACATTGGGGTAATCTTCTTCTTCCACAGCCTTTTTCAACAACTATGACCCGAAATAGTTAAGGGATTTGGGAAAATCCCTTAACTCACGTGGAGAAAAGTTAAAAAGAGAGGAGGCGGGGTGCACGGAGAAGAATCTTCCCTCCCCCCCTGCAGGGAACTGCTTCACCGTGGAAAGGGCGAACCCTGTGACCCACCGCGCGCACTGTGTGCCAAGCATCCATCCTCCAGCTCCTCCTGCTGCAGGCGCTCATGCCACATCTGCCTGCAACCATTCAGAACCAGTGCCCTCTCCGCAGACGTGTGCCCCCTTCCAGCGCCATCACCCCATCCACCCTCCAGCGCACGCTCGCACGCCACCAGCCGCAGGCACCGCAGCAACACCTTCGCCTGCTTGTTCAACAGGCTGGAGCTCCGGCCACCGTCGCCGGCTGCCTCTGGCCACCTGCGTCGCTGCCGCTACCACCACCGGAGAGCTCTCGACCTCGCCGTCCTCCTGAGCCTCACATCAACCCCCGCGGTGCTCTCCCTCTCTCGCAAGGAGAGAGGAAAAAAGCCATATTTTCCCCCTAATTAAAATTTATATTCAATGCCATTGTCACCAATTTGATTTTTTTATTATTATTATATTGTGGCAAAATTACGTTCAAACACTCATAGTTCTTTATAATTGCATGGTATTGATATTAACTAGTTTAAAGATTGATTTTGGGCTTAACTTAAGTACTAATTGTCTTTAGTACACATCACATGAAAACTGCATGAATTCATCCTAAATTTATTGAGGATTTCTGTGAGGAAAAACTGCACTTATACCCTTATCTTTTTAGGTTATTGCAAATCTACTTTCCTTCACATTTTAAGTCCGATTTGAAAAGGGATTTCGCACTATCCGAAATAACATTAAATAATTAAGTATTGATTGCATCATTGCCTCCCTGTGGACATGACCCACTCTTCTGCGAGTGGTTATTTTCATTATTTTTGATTAGTTGATTTTTCCACCACTTAAATACTATAACGCTAAGCGAAAAGTCATTTATCAGTATTCACTATCTAACAGGAGAAATCTAGCCCCCATTTTATAGTATGCAGATGACACGGTGTTCTTTATGGAAGGATCCAAATCTGAGGCACATGCTTTGGGGTTATTGGTAAAGATATTTGGGGATATTTCAGGCTTATGTTTGAATAAGGATAAGTCGATTTTGATCTGCTTTGGCATGAGTGAACAGGAGCAGATGGAGTTGGAGGGTATATTGGGATCACCTCATGCTAAATTGCCATTGAGATACCTTGGATTGCCACTGAGGGCCACAAAACTGAAAAAATCAGACTGGAACGTCCTCTTTGAGAAGGTGTCTGGAAAGCTAAAAAGTTGGAGTAGTAAATTCCTATCTAAGGGTGGAAGACTAATCCTGCTCAATTGGATCATTACAGCCATACCGATTTTCTATTTTAGCATATTTAGGGCCCCTAAATGTATTTGGAAGAGATTGGATGTTATGAGGAAGAGATTCTTTTGGAAGGGAGCAGGTCATGAGGGTGGGTTCATGCAGCCCATTAGATGGAGCAGTATCTGCAGACCAAAGGAGATCGGGGGGCTAGGAATTAAAGCACTAAAGGAATTCAACGAAGCCTTGTTGCTGAAATGGGCCATCAGGATTTTGGACTGCAAGGAGGGGCTGATGGATGATCTGATCAGGGACAGCTACGGGGGCTCTAACAGCAATTTGCAAAGGCTTCAGCCGAAGAAGCCTTCCCCCTTTTGGTGATCAGTGATATCTGCAGTCACCAGCTACTAGTACCTGCTGAATCCTAAGCTCGAAGATGGTAGAAGTTTCAGCCTATGGAATGAGCGGTGGTCTGACTTGGGCCTGCTAAAAGAGATCTATCCGAGGGTGTATGATGCTGCTGCAGATAAGGATGCCACAGTTAGTAGTCTATGGTCTCAGGTAGAGGGATGCTGGCGGCTGGAAGGGCTGTAGCAGTGCAAGCCGAGCACTCGACTTTGGGAGGAGAGGCAGAAACTGATGACTAATCTACAGCAGATGCATCTTGTGAGAGATGTGACGGATACATACTACTGGCAGGGCAGTTTTTCAGTGAAGCAAGCGTATAAGAAAGCTATTAGATCCAATAATGAGGTGGATTGGGACCCTATTGACAGAAAGATTTGGCTTTTGAGAGTGCCTCTAAAGGTTCAGATATTCCTGTGGCTTTGCAGACGAGAAGGGTTGATCACTGGCGATCTAAGGCACAGAAGGATGGGGACTGTTCTAAATGCCTGCCCTCTCTGTGGGTTACATTCTAATAGTGCAATGCACATCTTCTCCTCTTGTTTTGGTCACTGACAAGATTTGGAGGTTGGTTTTCTTAGAACCCCTCCCCTCTTGGGATTCTATGTGGAAGAGGTTCATCATTCCTGGTCGACCCATGGGGGCTATGGCAGCCATTTTATGGTGTGTGTGGAGGGCACGTAATGATAAGCTTTTTTAGGAGAGACCGATGAGATGTGAGAATATTGTAAAGGAGTGCTGGTCTCTCATACATAGTTGGGCTTCTGTCTTGTAATACTTTTTTGTTATGAAATATACTACCCTTCGGATTGCTATCGACTCATGATAGCATTCCTCACTGTTTCAAAAGAAATAAACCTTGCTAGAGACTAGCAAGGTGTAAGCATGGGGGTATGATAACACTACATTTTACAAGGTTAATTCTGCCAAAAGGGGTCAGTCTTAAGGATAAAATGCATAAATGACACATCATAAATAGGAATGGGAGCATTGTATGCATCGCACATTGAGATTGCTTATAGTGCATTATTAATGGCCATTTGTATAAGTGCATGTCAAAACAGGCCTTAGATGAGTGATCGGACCACACGAATGGATTTAGAGCGACGAACGGAGTCCAACGGACTCGAAATCAGCCAAATCCGACATCCGGAGCTCCCTTTATCAGCCTAAGAAGTTCTAGTCGTTGATCATTAGATCAACGATCCACAGCATGCCACGTGGAGTCGCCCCCGCGCCCTTCATCGTGCGGCACCATAGGGCAACACTTTAAACCGTCCGATCTTCGATCGGACGATTGAAAATCATGCTCGCCCGCGTTCTCTGCATCTACGCGCCTGACCTCACACGAAGATCCGGCCGTTGGATCCCCATCCAACGGTCAGCAACAGCCACACCTAATCTTCTC
This sequence comes from Thalassia testudinum, assembly GCA_037157565.1. NCBI lineage: Eukaryota > Viridiplantae > Streptophyta > Magnoliopsida > Alismatales > Hydrocharitaceae > Thalassia > Thalassia testudinum. The sequence continues at coordinate 15,906,748 of JAZHRO010000046.1, read as the reverse complement.
TGTGCGACCATTCGTGAGGGCAGCGCAGCGGTCGTGCCCCCACAACACACCCTCAAGGTGCGCGTTTGAAGCGCCTGCAGCAGCATTGAGCGCAGAAATCGACCGCATGACCAAATTGGATCGCCCGATCACCATCAAGTGGCCGCGGCAGCGCCACGCGGAGCAATCAGGCGCATTTGCCCGAATGCGTGCGATGATGCGCGAGCAGCGCGCTCCTAAGCAGCAATCCGTGAGCGCACCCCCTGCGTGATCTCAGTCGTCCAATCTCTGATCGGACGGTCCTCAAGGCGTGCACACGGATTGCGCGTGAAGAAGAATGGGTGTGCGTGTGAGACCATTAGGCAGGGGGCTTCACTGACACTTTTAGCATGGGTTTAGCGACGTCCCGGATGTCGCTAAAGCCCATACTTAAATTAGAAACCCCTTCTTCCTTTATAAACCCCTCCCAACCACCCATGTAAAGCATTCAATTCACTTAGCAAGTGTTGTATCACCCTCCTAGCCTCCTTTAGCACCTTTTGTAGTCAACGGAGTTGACGAGCCACCGACGGAGCCTCCTTCCACCGCCGTGGCCGCCTCGCTGTTTCCTCGCTCTCTCTCCCTCTCTTTCTCCCTCTCTCTCTTTCTCTCCCTTTACTTTATCTTTACTTTCCTTTTGTTTAAGCATTTAGCTATCATTGTATTTGTAAAACTTGAATTGTATGTTGAATATAGTGTTGATGTTTTCCATCTTGATTTAAGTGATTGCCATGATTTAAAAGACTCTAACCCTACTCTCTCTCTCTCACTCACTTTTCTCTCACATCTTCTCGCAAGCAAAAACCCAACTTTTCCGTAACGCTAAGTGACAAGAAAAATCCAGTTTTCACGCCTCCCTGAGATCAACACTTGGACTCACGTTCGTTCATTAAAATCGACGTTGCAAATGCAAACTATAATGATCCTTTTAAACAAATACGTCCGTAGCACGTCAGTGAGGCATCCTCCTACAGGCGCAAGCGAAGCGGGTGGGATTTTTAGTCCTACCTCGGAAAGTTTGGAGCATGCTGAGCGGTATAACATGAATTCATGTTAGAGGCTCTTTGCTCCGAACACGGGGTGAGGTCCCCTCACCCACACACTCGCCTTGTCCGTGCCCACGCTACACGGACTTGGTTTGCCTGACCCGTTTACCCAGCACTCCTCGTGCACCACCTACACTGGTGTGCCTGGACCCGGGTGCGCTTACTCGACCCATATACCCGAGAATGGCTCTGAGAGAGTGGGCCTAAGAGAGAAAAAGAGAGAGAGACTTCGCGGGGGTGGGTAGGGGTAGGTTTTGCACTTGTGTGCAAGGAAAGGAAGAAGGAAGAGGAAGCTGAAGCTGAAAAAGCTAAGGGCAGGAGGAGCCGTAGATGAAGTTGAGGATCTGAAGGCAAAGTTGAAGAAAGAAGAAGGAGTTGAGGGCTTAAGGCAGAAGAAGTTGTAGAGGATGCTAAGGAAGGAAGGAGAAGGCACTGTAGCAGAGAAGGCAGAAAGGAAGAAGAGGAAGAGAAGAAGAGCTAAAGAAGGAAATTAGAAGCCAAGGCAAAGAAGCTAAGGGCAGAGAAAGCTAAAGGTAGAAAGGAAGAAGAGGAAGAGAAGAAGAGCCAGAGAAGGAAAGAACCCAAAGAAGAAGACATCAGAGAAAGAAAGAAAAGAAGAAGAGGGCTCAGCTCAAGTTAGGGAAAGAGAAAGAAGAGAAGCCAAGGAGGAGAAGGCAGAGAAGGAAAGAAGAAAAGAAGAGAAAGAAAAGAAGCATAAGAAGAGTCAAACCTTTTTAAGACGTCTGATTCTATTTCTCAACATTGCTACATTTTATTCATAAACTCCTACTTTACATTTTGAATTAGATTTTGAGTAATTTTAAGTGTTCAAATTGCATCTATTATTGAGATTAGTGTATAAATTCCATTTGCTCCCTGTGTTCGACCTCGGACTTAAAATTTGAGTAATAAAATTTATTTATTTTCAAAGCGATTTCAACTATACTACGACGCAATTACTTTTAAACCTGATCGCTCCCTGTTAACGGAAAACGAGTTAGAGGTGAATTCGACATAAATGAGAGAAGGCAAGATATCCTTTTTAGAAAAGCTCCACCTGTTGGACCTCAATTGAAAAAAAATTTAGCCGCAATCAATCAATTACGTGATAAGCCAAGAAGACTTAAAGAAACACAAAGAGTGGCTCAGTCACATGTGGACAAGTTTCAAGGTTCGAAAGGCTATGAGCAACGAGAACAAAGAAAAGAGGTTCAGCAAAAAGAAAAGGGAAAATTATCTTCACATGGCATAGATCCTCAAAAAGTGTGTTATGAGTCTCAAGTGAGATTTGAGGAAAGCACAGAGTCTGAAGTTGGTGAAAATGGTAAAATAACATACATGTTTTTTTTCTTTCGAATATATTGTCATGGTCTTTAATTTCTCTTTGCTCCCTACATGTTATTGATATATTTCTTTTCAATAACATAATGTTTGTTTACTTAAAACATTTCTTTTTATATTGTTAGTTGTGGATTGTAATCAAAAGAAAAAATGAGGTCTCACAACATGCTTGAAGTTGTGGGGCAATAAGTATACAAATAAGATTTTTGTGGATATGAATGAGTTGAACCAACCCATTGGGCCTACTCAAAACGACTTGAAAAGTTTTCTGGGAACTATACCTAGAAATTCAAAACTCGCTCCTTTAGATTGCACAGATTGAAGGTTGATTCCAAATGATAAGAAGATGACAATGTTTGAACTTGTTTAGGTATTTATTAATGATATTAGATCCATTTATATCTTTATCTTAGGAAAGAAAATTGGGTTGACATTTTTCTTTAAATATTCATGCAGAATAAATTTGATTTTAACATTAAGATGAAGAAATGGATCATGAATTCAATAGCAAAAAAATGGAGGGATTTTAAAGGCAAGCAAAAGGAAATTTATTACAAGCTTGATTGGTCATTTGAAGAGAGGATGCAACATCATGATCCTCGTGTTTCAGAAGAACAATGGAAATCTCTCAATGAGTATTGGGATACTGAAAAATTCAAGGTAAATTATGCTAAATTCAGTAGTGTTGATTTTATTATTACATTTTATAGTTATATACTTGTATTGTAAGAGCATTCTGCTATGAATAAATCAAATAGGTTGAAATTAAAAATGAACCACACAACAGGAACCAAAAGTTATGCATGTCTAAAACATGAAGTAAGTAATTCACATGTCTTTTGTTTAAAATTTTCTCTTATATATAAAGATTAATATTGTACCTTGGAATTTGTTAGATAGAGAAAGAAACTGGAAGAAAAGTGACTCATGCAGAAGTGTTCATAGCTGCACACAAGAAAAGGATGGTACAACTAATGCTGAGGTTGCAGACAAAATTGTAAGACTTCCTTTTTTGAAATGGTTTTTTCTTCCACTTATTACAAGTCATGGACTTTCTACTTCTTTTTTTTGATGATGCTTAGGAACAATTAACAAACGCAATGGAGAAAGGAGAGGAGTTAGAGGATCCTTCTCACATTGATGAGGTTTACACAACCATAGTGGGAACTGGAAAAGAAAAGTATTTGCATGGATATGGATTAGGAGCATCTATTACAACTGGAGCACATAGCAGAGAACATTTAAGGGAGAAATCTTGAAGCAAAGGTGGATGCTCAAGAGAAAAAGATGGAGGAAATGTTGACATCACAACATCAAGAGATAAATAGTTTAAAGAAATGCTAAATTCTTTGGCCCGACCAAACTTATAAATCAAGGATTCTATTACGGTACTTTATGTATGGTTCCTTTACTTTTAGCAATAACCTTATTTATTCATGTATCTAGTGCATATAACCCATGTACTCATTTGTAGGAAAGACAAGAAAATAACCCCATAAGGAATGAGATAAGAACTTCAAAAAGGCAACATGCAAGTGTTGCATCTACTTTTTCTAGAGGACAGGTACAATTTAAGTTTTTATGTATTCTAAGTGATCATAACCTAGTATAGATTCTACGTTTTTAGTACTGCAGGAGGTTTCATTGCTTGGTATAGATTCTGCTGAAGTAGAAGTTGCACTTGCTCGTGTACAGATAATTGATCCAAGCCAGTGCATTGGAGGCATCCAAATTGGATCAAAATATATAGGGGTTGTTATTGAGGTTGCAATTGAGGAAGATGAGCCTTTGATTCGGTCGTTCGGTCAATATCAAACTATAGGAGATGCTACCGGTTCAATCATTGCGTGGCCTAAAAGACTTACTATTCCAAGGTAATGGATAAGTTTACCAACCATTATAACTTTTTATACTTGTTAGATTGCTAATTTACACTATTTCTTAATCTTTTTCAGGAACTTTTAATAGATATGGGAACTCAAAGATGGAAAATTGAGAAAAGAACATGTTGCCCACATTATCTAGTTTAGATATGGTTTGGAGTCTAGTTTAGGTGTCCTACCTTTGAATTTTGAATATACATTTTGTATTTTTCTTGATTTGGATGTTAGTTGTTTAGCCTTGAACTCTAAAGAATGATTATAGGTTATGTGCAATGACTTCTATTTTATTGGTGGAATGATTATAGTATATTGCTTTATAATATGAGACAGCATTCAGTCAGATATTGTTTGTTATTAAAGAATTATTTTGGATGGTGGATGCTAATGATATTTTCAATACAAGTTGTTCATTGGAGTACAGGTAGTTGCTGCTATTGTCTCTTTTTCAGGCATAAACATTTGCACTTTTTTTACTTTGTTTTCCTATTTTGTAATTGACCTTGAAGGGCACTACTTATATTGTTTTCAAGGAGGTAAATACAGATAGCTCAGATGTAGTATTTGCATAGAAAAGATGTTTTTCTATCTTAGGATTTGTTTAAATAGCTACACACAAGATAGAGCTTGAAGATGAGAGAAGGGGAAAAATACAAAATGCAAAGAAATTACCATTAAGAGGTTTAATTGTCCATAATTAATTTTTTAATTATGCTTGTTGTTAACATTATTAGTTTTCTTGAAAAGTGAAGGGTGACTATCTTGTTGTCAGCATTATAGAGGTTCATTTGCTTGTTGATAGCTACTGCAAAAGTACCATCTTTTTCGTCATTGTTCCACCTATGGGTTGTGTCCATTCCATTCCTAGAAGTTGTGCCCTTTGGCATGAGAGTAGTAATAATAGGAAGAGGTTCATGGTATTATATCAAATCTACAAGTTGTTGCGAAAGTTTGAAGTTGATGATGGGTCACTTGAATTTGGACGACTTCTTGATGACTACACTTGTGATTCAAACCCAGTCGCTTTCGAAGGTGGATCATACGATCCTTAATTTCTCTTGTGTTCACTTTATTTCTCATGTTCTTCTAATAGGTCTTTGCTTTGTTGCTTGGTCTTATCTCCAATTTCTTGTTAGGAGGTTTTTGATGGTTGAATGTTGTTTTAAATGATTTCTAACAATTGGTAGTTACCTACCACTTTTGTTTTTACTGTTCGATTGAGTTTTGATTTTTTTCCTATTTATTCCAAGTTTTATTTCAGTATCTATTTATACATCATTCATGGAAGCCACATGTGAATTGGATTAAACTTTACTTTAACATGAGGCAGCCCCTTCTTTCCTTGTATTGTCCTTATTACTCTAAGATAGGCACTTGTAAATTTTGCTCTGTTCTTCTCGTTGGAGTCTTGGATATATTAGTAGCAGCACACAACCATTTTACCAGGTCATTTTAACTTCAAATAACACTAAAAGGAACTATATTCTTGTTATTGTGTATGTATATAGCAAAAAAAAAAAAACATGTTACTTACTTTAGGAGCTGGATACCGGCATGAATAGCTTCTCATCAGGTGTGGCAATGCTTGGTCAGCAGCACATCTGATCAGGCCAGATCTGTGTGGGTGCATGGTTTGGGGGCAACGATCGGTTTTGACTCCCTAGAGCATTTTTGAGAATCAACAGGTTGACGGTGAAGATCTAAAGGTGTTGCATTGAATCCAGCTTTAAAGTTCAACTATTTTCAGATTTGGTGGTTTTGTTGTAAGAAGAACATTGATGGTTTTTAGTAGAATAGTGATAGTTCAGTTTGGTTGCTGCAATAGATTGTTGCATGAGTTTGGGAATATGAGTTGTGTTCAATGGGTACCATGAAGAGGGCACTGATAAGGAGATCTTTCTGACAATAAGCTCTCAATAAGCCTACCTTCATGGATCAAAGAGAGATTTGAAATTATATGTAGCAAAAGGAAAACTTGTTTGAACATTCTTAGGATCTACTATTCTATACCTCAGCATTTGAACTGCTATATGCACTTGAAATTTTTTTTGTTTCTTCTCAGGAATCTAGGAGTTTGATAGCCAACAACTTCATATTTAATGATTCTAACAGGTGAACACAAGTAATTCTATTTTTATCCAGATCTTTTGATCTTATCTTCTTTTGACTGTTATGAGATCACTTAAATATCACTAAAAGACTGAGCTCACTTAAATATCACAAGCTCTTAGATCAAATTGTTAACCAGTAATCACAAACTATTCAAAAGATTACATAAATGTCTTCCATGCCTCCCTACATTTAAGTTGTAGTGAATGCTATTGAAGTACTGCTGCTACTGCTGCTGAATTGCAGCAGCTGCTGCTGTTGAAGTGTTGTTGCTGTTGCAACTGCTGTTGAAGTGTTGCTGCTGCTGAACTACAGCTGCTGCGGCTGAACTACTGCTGCTGCTGCTGAATTGCTGTGGCTGAACTGCTAATTAATACGAGGAGAAGATAAATAAGAGGGGCATTTGAGGTGGTTTGGGTAGAATGTTCTCAACTACTTTAAAATGTTATCTTGGGCAGAATTACTAAAACTAGCTTCCCTTGATTTATTACTATGTATCTATTTTGGATTTGGATAGTTTAGGGGATCTACGCTGCCTTCTTCATCAACGTCAAACCTTTCCATCATTTTTCGGAACCAGTGGGAATGCAGGTGTAGCAATGGGTCAATTGTATCATTTAGTAAATTATAGTTGAAAATTCTGTGTGCGATTTTCTTCTTACCTATGGTTCAGTATATGCTACCTTTCTTTTTTGCCTTAGAATTTTTTTTTGGGAGTGGTAGTGAATGGAGGATTCTTACCTTCTTTGAAGATGGGTTCTTTGTAATCGTGCAATTCAAGGGGGAGAGCATCAAGACCTTCCTGGGTAGAACTACTAGAACCAGCATCTGTTGATTTATTATTACTATGCATCTTTGTTTGGCTTGGGAGAACAATGGGACCCTCAGACTAGAACCACAACTCTAGTTGTGGAGGCTGAAAGAGATATAAGGAAAGTGTGGAGAATAGAGGAACCCACTAGAAAAGCATGCGTTGAAGAGTTAGATTGGTTCTCATATATCTTCGAGCAAGCTAAAGGAAGTGGACAATTTTCTTCTGACCAATTTTCTAATCCCCCTTTGAAGCAAGCAGTTGAAGATTTGGTAACATATCATGGGCAATCATTGAGCCAGTGACGATGCTTAAACCATGTATGTATCATGGCATCTTATTATTCTTCTATATATTAATTCTTGCAACATAAGGTGTCACTTGAAGGTACAGTTACTTTCCTAATGTAGTTTCTTTGCTCTTTCATCTCTAACATTACAAAGTTTTCCAAGATAAAAAGAATTCTTAGCTATATATGATGGCCTATCAAATTTTGAGAATCATCAATTTGCTTGGAGGGGCTTTAGTTCAGTTCTGTACTTTTGCTTTTGATTTACTTTATTATAGAAGTGTTCTATACAAGTGTTCTATACTCATCCTCGAAAATTAAGAGTAAGAAAATTAGCTTTCCTTATTTGTTGCTATGGCCTTGTATATTTTTAGAACAATTAGGCACAAGCCAATTTGCCCAAGCAACTACAAGAAGGATTTCTGACCTCTTACAATCAAGCTAGTCTATCTGCATCTAGACTTCGAGATGTTCTTAGACAACACCTATCTCTACACTGATTGAAGGAAGCATGAGATGTGCTGTCAGAGGGAATTAGCAGCTTCTGATGCGGCAGAGCTAGCAGAGCTGCTGCTGCTGAACTAGCAGAGTTGCTGCTGCTGCTCCTGAACTACCAGCTGCTGTTGTAGCTCCTGAACCACCTGCTGCTGCTCCTGAACCATCTACTGCTACTGCTGCTGCTAAATGGCATGTCACCTCCATGTTCTTTGGGTGTAAGGCCATTCTGGTTGTGTGTCTTACTCTTTTTTTTCCAATTGACTTTTTCTCTCTTTCTGCATGAAAGAGGAATATCAACTGTTCTCATCATGAATATTAATCCTACCATGATATGCATTTGCAGTGAGACGATAAGCATTCAGATGATGCAGGAAACCATCGAGATCCACCAAATGATCCAGTGGCCAAGAGGCAAAAGGTATAGAGTTCTTATCACCTCCATTGCTTGAAGCCTATCTAGTTTGGGAAATTCTTTTGGGTCATTGCATCGACAACCTTATTTAAAACTGTTGTCTGTACTGTGTAGAGTTCACAAGACATGATAATGCAGGCCTGCGTGGCCATCATCTCCAATTATAAATTATATTTTTGGTGTGCACTAGCATGTAATTAGCATGTAATTATTATGAATGAAGTAACGATGTGCATGTGAAGCCCTGGGAAAATCAAACACTATCCCCGAGTCTTTCTGACTTTTATGGTCAGATCTTTCTGTGCTGCAGGTTTGGCAGCATATGATGCTCTGTGTTTTGGTGAACCATTAAGCAAGAATCCATCTTTAATGGAAGCAAATCTCAAGCCAGACGCCAGTTATTGCAAATGTGAGTTGAGATTAGAACAGAGATATCACATATGTTGGAAAGCTGGATCCTAAAAGCAATAGAGAGCACTTGGGTGGATTTTTCCTTTTCTCCAACTTACAATTGAAAAGAGCTTCCTATTAATGAAATTACAATCTGACATAAGAACGTAATCAAGATAGAGGCATCACTTCCAACTCCCATCATTCCTGTGATCCACACCTACCTTCAGTTGAACACATGGGGCAAAGATGTTTTCTGGTTGATTAGGAGAGGAAGCTTGGGGGTTCAAGGGTGGTTATTTTAATCCAAGAAGAGTATAACCTTTTAGCTATCTTTTAGTTGTGGGAATGTAATATGATCATCTTCCAAAATTAATTATGATAAAAATTAATTAGGCTTTTATCTACTTGATTTATTATATATGATCCTAATAGTCCCGGATTATTTGCTCTAATTGATCACTGCAACTATATTAAATCAAAGGACTGATCGAGTGTGGAGCTTGAGGCAGGAGCAGACTGAGTTCAGCAATTGTTGCGTGCATCAGTCAAATCAAAGGACCGAATGTGGAGCTTGAGGCATGAGCGGACTGAGTTCAGCAACTGTTATGTGCGTCAGTCCAGTTGTAATGTAGCTGCTAAATCTTGAACCATGGTCCTACATTTGAAAAAACTATAGCAGGTTTTATCAGGATGCAACTTGCCTCTTTAAGAGGCGAGTTTGCCCTAAATTAAACGATGTTTCTGCTGCTGCTGCTGCTACTTGCCTATGCTGCTGGTGCTGCTAGCTTGCCTGCTGCTGCTACTGCTTGCCTATGCTGCTGCTGCTTGCTTGCCTCCTACTGCTGCTGCTACTTGCCTATGCTGCTGCTGCTGCTTGCTTGCCTGCGGCTACTGCTGCTTGCTTGCCTATGCTGCTGCTGCTGCTTGCTTGCCTGTTGCTGGTGCTAATCACTTCCTAATCACAATTCATTACGTCCAAAGGAATGGCTCTAAAAGCTTGAAGGAGACTACGTGGTGAGGATCAAGTTAGCTTTACAAGTATGAATGTTTAATGAATTTCTGACAGTTTGAGTGTATTAGTTTTTGCACTTGGTGCAGCTCCTAACAGTTGCTGCACTATCAGATGAAAGGGTGATTAATCAAGCTCTGAAAACTTCTCCCGAGAATAGGCATATTGCAAGCAGCACTGACAAAGCAAAATTGGAGATAGAAAGGTATCTTCCTTTTACTTTTTTCTGCATATTCGGTAGTCTATCTTCACAATTCATCTCTTCCTTTGTTATAGTCAGTAGTTTGTACGTCTGTTGCAGAGTGTGGCCTTGGAGTGCTACACTTGGAGGTTATAATCAGTTGCTAATGGTTAAGTGAACATGAGAGTTATGGGGAGGGATAGGAGTATTTTCACTAAGGTAAGAAAGGCTTGCCATGGTGGGAAACTTAACTTGGATTTTATGTTTGCCTCCTTTTTTTCCAAAATAATATGTTCTTATCCTATTTTACTGATCACCTGGATAAATTATGTGCAGGGAATCCTTGTTTTTGCATCTGTAATGGCTACACTTGGACTGCAGATTATTCTTGAATCCGTGTGTTCTCTGCTATCAGGTGTGAGCATCCTTCCACCCAAGTCTTTTTATTTGATTTTCTTCCTTGCCTAAAAGCTTGAAATTAACATCGTCTTGGTGAATTTATTAGGCATGAAAAGAATAAATCTGAGTTGTTGGATTTGCTTGAGTGTTGACACTATCTCTTTCTATAATAGACTATTTATAGTTGGATCTGCTTGATGAATTTATATGTAGTTTGTAGCTACTGCAGTTGAACTGATGTTGCGGCTGATCAGTTGCTGTGGCTGACCTGCTGTTGCTGATGCGGCTGAAGTAGCAGAGCTGCTGCAGCTGCTCCTGAACTACTAGCTACTATTGCTGCTGCTGAATGGCATGTCACCTCCATCTTCTTTGCGTGTAAGGCCATTCCGGTGATGTTGAGCCTGAGAATGGCTAACTGGCAGTTACTGTCTTGCTTGTTTTGCCCAGATTGTTAATTTGTAGGTCTTGAACAATTACTATGTACAAGCTATGGCCATAGTCAACTGAGTGTTAAAGCACATCTATTCATTGTTATTCACCCGGGGATATCTGTTGGCTGAGGTACGCATGACTTGTAGATCGCTAAAATTGGAGAACATGAAAATTTCAGTTTGATAGATGGGTAGATCTTGAGTTGTCCAACTTAAAATGCTAATTCTGAGTTCATTATCTAACCAGTAGGACTTGTATTAGTGACTACTTATGGTCATCAACTTAGAGTGATTTCAACCCAGGCTACTACAGTTGGATTAGGGGATTGATTTACATAAGAAGTGGATGAGTTTGGATTGTTTAATTAGAGATCGAACTGCACAAAAAATTCACCATTGAGTCCCTAAATCTCATTATTGTTGATATTGATAGATAATTAGGATAGGAGCACGTGGGGTGCAATATTTTGTCCACCATAGCTGATGGTGCTTTCCTCATGATGCTGGTTGGTGTCAATTGGTTTCCCCCTCCCTCATTGTGGGCTAATTTAGGAAATTATTCAGATGCCATTCTTTTGTGTTTTGAACATGGTCACAAAGTGATATACTTGCATATAACTGGTCCACAAAATGATAATAATATGTGGTTCAGATGCAACAAATCTAGAATGCTTAAACCCTGTCTCAGTAAATCCCATCACATGCTAAAATTGCATGGTAGGCTTGCCACGTTTGTATTGAAATTTTTGCTTGAAAGATTCACTTTCCATGACAGCAGAGGTAGTTTCAAATAGGCTCTTACTGCATATTTGTTCCTCTTCGCAGAATAAAAAGTTAATTCCTTTTGCCCCTCAATTGATTTGCAAAATGTTGATCTCATGCTTGTTTTTGAAATGATTGACTTGATTGTAATAATTAGTGAGGATGGAAGATGTTGTGCATTTTTTGTTTTAATGATCATGGATTATATATTGGTCAGGGGTCATGTGCATATGCTTTACTGAATTGTTAGTAAATGGAGCTTTTGGACTGGACCTGAACGGATTGCAGAATTGCTTGTAGAAATTTTAAAAACCAAACAATAGACCTGCTTCATTTTTTATCCTTGGTTCTTTTGAGATTGTTTTGATTAGATATGGTAAATACTTTTGGTACGTACTATAAAATGGTTAGGAGGGAACACAATTCTAAAATGTAAAAGGAAAGATAATTTTGCTGCTGATTTTAGAAGGCAAATGTTGTTGTTGGAAGGAATATTGATTAATCAGATATTGCTACTGCTGCTGAACCAGCAGTTGTTGCTATGCTGCTATGCCACTGTTGAACTGTTGTGGCTGAACATTGCTGCTAACCTATCACAATCAGCCAATGGGGGAAGATGAGTAGAAAGGCTTAAGTGTTAAAGGCCAAGGAGGTATCCTCATTAATTATCATGTACCTATGAGAACAGTTGCATCCTCTTTCTCCCATTTCCAATTGTTTAATAGTATCTTGATTTTTTGCATTGGCTAGAATATTCAGTCTTAACAATGGATTTACTGCAGCTATGACAAAGGCCAACTCCCAATTGCAACATAAGGAAGTGAGGCAGTAGACGTTGTACAGGAAGTGAGGCAACATAAGGCAGCAGACGTTGTACATAACGAAGTGAGGCAACATAAGGAAGCGAGGCCAACAAGATAGGTTTCTTAAAGTCATCAACTTTATTTTGAATTGTTGATCTTCACAAGGAGAATTTTGTATAGCTAAAGAACATCTTGAACTTCCAAATAAGGTTGACGTGAAGCCTTAAAGAAGCATTGCAATGTGGGATGGATGCTAAAGTTTTATGATTTTCCATATGATTTCAGTTGGGTTGATGAAGTGCTTCATATTTCAGGATCCTCGTTGTATTTTTATTTTTTCTATATTTTTCTCTTATTTTCTCTTGTATTACCCTTAATTGGGGAATATGTACTTTGGTGATCTGTGAAGTCAATAAAAAGGATTTTGTACCTGTGCCCCTATGTTTTGTGCTGGTTAAAAAAATTTATTTCTTAGTAAAGAATAAAATTAAGTCGTATATATAGGCATCATTAAAGTGAATCATAGTGATAATTAAATGGCCAAAGAAAGTGCCATTAAAGTAAATAATTAGTGACGATTTAGTGGCATAAAAAAGTATCATTAAAGCAAATCCATAAGGGCAATTTAGAGACACAAATAATTATTACTAAATAATATCATAAAGGCAATTAAATGGCAAAAAAAACTGTTACTAAAGTAAATAAATAGTGGCAATTTAGTGACAAAAAAAAGCCATGAAATGATAGATATAGCGACACTAATAGTATCAGGTAAATTGCCACTAATATATGTCAATTATGGCGAAATAGTGGCAAATAAATTGCCACTGTAGAAGATCATTAGCAACATTATTTGTAGCAATTAAAGTGCCGCTAATACCATTGATTTAATGGCGATTATACAATTGCCACTAACCTTTTAGTGACGTCAACGAAGGTGGCAATTAAGCAGCAATTATTTTAAGTGTCACTAATTACATATAGTGGCAAATAAAAGGCCTATAGTGGCAAATATTAAATGCCGTTAAAGGTCATTTTTTTGTAGTGAGAGATTGCACCTTAGATTGGAAGAGAAATCTCCAATCAAAGGTTGGTAGGTTTGGGTTGAAGGTTCTGTTCAGGCCTTAATCGCGGCAAAGACCTATGTGCTAAAGTGATGAGAAGTTAGGGGCACAAATGTAAGGAAAATTGAAAGTTATGGGTCTTAAGTGTGAAAAAGAAAGTTTTTTAGGACCCAAAATGCAAACTAGGTCAAAATGGACTCTAATTGGGTCCAAATTTTGATGTTAACCTAAGTTTGACCTAAGGAATATAATGGTGAACTTGGATTTGAGTTTTGACCACTGTTGACTAGGTAAATTGCATAGAAGCCTAAATCAGTGCAAATTCTTGTCTGAAACTATTTTTTGTTAACAAGGGTTCAGATGGTCAAACCAAAGGTATCAAATCTCTTAAAATATTTTTTAATGATTTTTAGGAGGTTTAGATTGAATTTATCTCAACCAGAACCCTTTCAATTTAAGTGGAGCTGATAGTTAGGGTTTTCAATGTATTTTAATCCTTGAAATGCCTGAAATCCTAATTTAATCAATGTGAGCTCGCTTTTAGTCCTTTGAGTTCATTTGACCTTAAATTCACCCCTTGATTAATCTGCATTATGATGAAATGGTAAAACAACAGAATTAACCCTATTTTTTTGTCTTCTCCTTAGAATAATTCAGTACGGAATTGTGACCCTCAGATGCTTATTTAGGAACATTTATTATTTGTATCTAATTAATTTTGGCTGGTTAGGACCAATGATGGTGTTACCATCATACCCCCATGCTCAAATTTTGCTAGTCCTTAGCAAAATCCTATGGACCAAACTAGATCTCTGAGTTGGATTTTAACCGTTAGGATGCCTTACTGAGCCGCATATCTAAAAATTAGGTGAAAATACTAACAATAGGCCTAGAGGTACTCAAGTACTAGCCAAGATCCAAACTTGACCAACCTCATCCTTAGGTCTGCTGAAAAGGCTTATAAGGCCCATAAAAACTGGCTAAAGGTTCGTTCACCCCAGCAGTTAAAGTACCCGTGCGTATATTATGTAGCAAGTCCAGGTTTAATTTGCTAATGCATTTTTTATAAAAGAGAGAGAGGGATATTTATTTTGAGAGTTCTCTCTTTTTGTTTTATATTCCCCTAAATCCAACATCGGATTAGCTCTAAACATAGTTTGTATCAGATTCCTTGTCCCTACCATCAATCCTCAAAGGGTCCCTGGCTTTCGATGCTTCGAGATAGCACTACCTATAGCAACCCCCAAAACCTTGGCTTTCGACACTTTGAGATAGTGCTATCCATGGTGTTCTGTAGCTAAATTTAGGCCCTGGCAATCGACATTTCGAGATAATTCTACCCATGGCACCTAAACCAGCACAAGGTGCTTATATGCCCCCAGTAGGATATTTAGATATCCTAGGAGATAAGTACCGAGGAGACGATATGTTATAATGCATCTTCAATGTGAGGATTTTTCATTCCACCTCACCGTGTCGGGAACTCGTCCAATTAACTTGTGTCTTCGAGCCGCTCCTAAGCGAGACCTTCAGGAAAACATTTTCCAGAGCAAAAGACTTTGGCGTTATACTTCCTTAAGCTCACTGAACCAGACTAGTATGTGATTTTTGGGTGCTTAGATTACCAAGTGCCATAAACCAAAGGGCAAGCAATGATGCGAAGAAAGGCGCGATTTATAATTAGGGTTTTTTAAATCGTTGTAACATGCTAATTCGCAATCATTTTTACAATTTATAAAACTAGATAGTGGTGGTATCTGGGGTCGTCCAAGGAGCCAAGAATGCACTTTAAATACTCTCGCTTGACAATAAGGAAATCAACTTTCTTTTTGAATTTTTGAATATAAGATTTTTTTGGATTTTCAAATAAGGGGCAATCACGAAATTGCAAGAGAGAAAAAGACTAATCCTAACTTGCTGAAACTAAAACCTAAGTGACAAACAATTCTACTCTCTAAGCTCACCCTAGGTACGTGAAGACCTAAAGTAATTAGAGAGAGTGTAAGCGCACTATGGTAAAAGCAACAATTAAAATGAAAATAAGAATTTTAGAAGAGGCAACCTTATATATGGAGATATGGTTTACAAAAACACTAGTAGAGGAATGCCTCTACTACTAGAATTCAGAATACAAAAAATTGAAAAAGAAACAGTAATCCTCTTGTGATGATGGTGAAAAGAAGAAGATCCTTGCTCCAACTGTGGTTGCTCCTGTAGTTAAAAGGGTTTCTCCTTTCTCTCCTTCCTTGAAATGCTCCTCCATGGTGGTGAGATCCTTCTCCTGGTAAACCCTAGATAGGGTGTATCCTTGCTTCTCCAAGAGTGGAAAAATTCCACCCATAAGAACTCCTCCTAGGGTGGGCATGCACCACCCTCATGAACCTCCTCCTGGACGTCCTCCTTGCCTCGGTTGTCCTCTGGCTGGTGGGGGCACAAGAGAGAAGGGAAGAGGGGAAGGCACCAAGGGGATAGAGTGTCCCCTTAATCTTCTTCTTCTCCTTCTTCTCTTGGCCAGCTATGGTGGGTGGAAGATGGTGGAATTAATGAAGCCAAAGGTGTCTATCATGGTGGTGGTTATGGACCTTTTTATAGAGGGGTTAAGGGAGCAGGTGTAGTTAATGGATGGAGCACTAAGATGGGCATATGAGGGTGGTTAGAAGATCCTAGGGTTGAGGTGAATTGGCACCAAAATGGAGGGGTGTTGGTGGTTGGCGCCAACTCTAGATGGGGGCTAGGGTTAAGGATTGGTTAGGTGTGTTGTTTGGCTAGGATTAGGTTCTATGGTTGTGGTTAGGAGATGAGTGGCTAGGATAGGTTGGCACCAATTAAAGGGATGTGTGGAGGTTTGGTTAAGGGGATTTAGCACCAACTTAGGTGGGTTTAGGTGGGTTAGTTGGCGTGGGAATCAGGAAGGGTTGGGATGGCTCCATGTGGTGGTGGTTAAGGGATAAACGATGGATATAAATGGCGCCAAGGTGAAGGGGTGTGGTTGGTGTTTTGGCACCAATTCTAGGCTACTAGAAGGGGGTTAGGTGTAGGGTTAGGTTGACTAGGTGGCTTAGGTGTAAGGTGGAGATAAGGGGGATTTTTGGAGGGAAAGTGTTGGCACCAACTATGGGTGGTTATGGACTTGTTGGCGCTAATTTTTTGGTGGTTTTTGATGGTGGTGGTGTGAAGCGATGTGGAGGTTGGTGGTGCCAACTTTGGGTGGAGTAGGTAGCTAGCTTAGGTGGTAGAGTTTAGGGTGGAGCTAGGTTAGGATTTAGGTAGGTGGTGGACATGTAGGTGGAGTTGGTTTTGAGCTTAGCTAAGCTAGCTTAACTAGTGGGTAAGTAGAAGAAAAGGTAGGAGGAATTAGGGTTTAGGGAAAAGGAGCTAAGGAAGAGTAGTCTGGAGCTGAATTGGAGCTAGTAGCTGCTGAAGAGAATTGCAGGGAGCTACTTTAGCTAGCTTAGCTTGCTAGTTCTTTGCTAGTTGCTAAACCAAGATAAAGTGAGCTGGCTTCTACTGAATTGTGCTAAGGTGAGCTAGGTCTGATCTTCCCAGGGATGACCTAGCTAGCTGCAGTAGCTAAGATAGCTTAGTTCAAGTAGGTTGAGCTAAGTGGAGTCCCTGGGAGCTGGACTTGAGCTGGCCTGAGCTATTTGAGGTCATTTTCAGCTGACTTGAGTTGAGTGAAGCTAGAAGTAACTGGACCTAAGTTGAGGTGGACTCCTGTCAACTTAGTTAAGCTAGCTAGAGCTCCCAGTGAATTGATTGGAGCTAAGGTAAGCTAGATTCAACTAAGTTGAGCAGGGTCTGAGCTAACTTGAGCGAGGTTGAGCAAATATGAGCTGCCTTGGGCTAGCACTCAGCCAAGATTAGTTGAGTAGAGCTTAATGGAGCTAACCCTAATCCAAGTGAGCTGGTATCCATCTATGATGAGCTGGATCAGGCTGAGTCCCAGCTGGATTGAGCTTCTTCTTCACCAGTTGCCTTCTTAAGTGCTAGGGTTTTAGGGATCTAACTATCTATTCATCCCTAACACTCAAATAAGCATGTCAAAAACACAACAAATCATGCAATGCATGCCTAACCTAATTAATGCCTAAATGCAACCCAAAAACCCATTTGCGGAGTTCAAATCGTAAGAGCTAGGTTTATTTTAGGGCATAAGAATGATGATAAACTAGCATTTATCACACCCTCATGCTTATCTTTTGCTAGTATCTTAGCAGAACAAATTTTCACAAAACAGATTCTTTGGGAAAACTTTTTTTTTTTTAACTTTTGAGGAGGAGATCATGAGACTTTGGTTGGTTAAAACACGAGAGGTACGGGATTTGTTATAAGTAAACATCGGGATTCTTTTTCAGATCCAAAAACTTAGATGAATTGAGATCAATGTATCCTCCAAAAATTCTCAAATTAACCCTTTGTTAATTTAGATGACCTGAAATTTTTGTAGCTAGGATTTCTCTGGCTCTTGAATCCGATTCGCAACTTGCAACATCATTTAAAACCTTGTGCCTATGCTTGTGAAAAGTCAACATTTATAAGGTTGTATTTTTGGTTTAAAACTTTTTTTTTTTATGCTTATTCTTAGCTTAGTCCTATAACAGATGTGTCAGGATCATTATTCCTATTACCAATCCTCGAGGGGGCTCTGGTTTCAACACTTCGAGATAGTATTGTCCAAGACACCACCTAGGAGCTCACAACCCCAAAACACGATGCAGTGTAAAGGGATGCTCCAAGCAAAATCAAGCTCTTGCTCCGACGCTATAGGTAGACACTACTAGAAAAATGGGTTATGCCATCAGTTACTTGCCATCGGTTATTTAAATTGATAGCAAAAATATTTTGTTGTTGCTTATTCAAACAAGCGATGGCAAAGGTTAGTACTCGACCTACCATCAACTGAAGAAAAGCGATTGGGCACGCGATGGTCATTAATATTTATCGTCGGTTGATTAAGCGACAACAAATATATTTTTTCCGTCGGTTATTAGAAGAATCGATAGTGAAAAGCTGGTTAAA
Organism: Thalassia testudinum; assembly: GCA_037157565.1. Lineage (NCBI taxonomy): Eukaryota > Viridiplantae > Streptophyta > Magnoliopsida > Alismatales > Hydrocharitaceae > Thalassia > Thalassia testudinum. The sequence goes on along the minus strand of JAZHRO010000046.1, from coordinate 15,888,283 downwards.
ATTTGTTCCTTAATAGCAGGAGGGATTTGTAACTTTGGCTGTCAGTTATTGGAATAAACAACGATAAAAGTGGGTAAAAATTATAGGCTAAATTTTTAGGCGTGATGATGTGTATCCTTTACCATCGATTCTAGGAATAAGCGACGGTAAAAAAAAGTATAAAATTTGCACCTAAAATTTGGGTGGGATTAGTGACTTATATCGTCGATTATTGGATTAAATGATGGTAAAAGTTAAGTTAAAATTAGCAGTGAAATTTTGGGCGTGATGGAGAGGGAACCGACAATATCATTTGCCATCTATTTTTGAGAGAATCGGTGACATAGGTTCCTAAATCTATTAAGGAACTGCAGCCTACTATTCATCTTCATCCTCCAAACCCTCGAGCAAGTCCTCGCACCACCCCCTCGCGTCGAGCACCTCCATGTGGTCCTCCTCCTCACATCGCCCCCTCCTCCTCAGGTGAATCCTTGTCCTTGTCATCGTCGTCCCCCCTCCTCCTTCTCCTCCTCCTCCTCTGTTCGTCACTTGAAATAGGGTTTTAAATCGATGTGTTGTAGTATAGTCAAAATCTCACGAAAAACAGCTAAAATTTATACTCGAAAAGTCCAAGGTCGTTCACTGAGAGTAAGCAGAAATTCGATTATCATGATTGCAATTTTAAACAACAGAGATTATGATCAGAAATTGATTTAGAATAATGTGGTATAATATCAAGTGTCAAATTGCAAAAGGAATGGAGTAAAATGGTGATTTGAATCACCAATTACTCCCTACAATAATAGCAAGTGGAACTCAATAACTATGTAAAAATAAACTCAAATCAGTCGTCTCATTGAATGATCAGACGTCTTAAACATCTGATGAACAGTGATCTCTCTTCTGATTTGCTTCTTTTCTTTCTCTGTGCTTGTCTCTCTTCTTCTTCTGCGGCTCTTCTTCTTTTACTTTCTTTCTCTGCTTACCTTCTTTTACTTCTCTGCTTCTCTTCTTCACGCAGAGGGGGAAGGGGTCTCAAATTTTGGCTAAGTGTTAGCCAATTCTCCAGAGAGGAAAACCCCTTTAACCCCCGTACGCTCTTGTTGAAACGTCAGAGTACTACGCTATCGTATTTGGTTTTGAAAACCTGTCATTGCAGTTTGAATAGCGAAGAACTTATGTTCAACAAATAAAATTTATACCAGAATAGAAATCCCGGGTCGAACTCTGGGAGGCGGATGTTTGATTAAAAATACGTGTTTGTTTTATTTGTCACAAAAAAGAATAGCTAGTTGAAAACTATTTAACAAATAATAAATAGAAGAGAGAGAAGGTGAATATTACAAATAAAAGCCAAAGGGATGTAGAATAAACATGGATTTCATTATCATAAATTGTTCATTATACTAATTACGACTAAAAAGCGGGAAATGATTACACTAGAAAGCAATAAATCTACTCTAGAAAGCAGTAAAAAGAATGGAAAGAGAGATATCCTCCTCGATGATCGCTTGGAGGACGAGCCAGATGGGATGACGCCTGGAAGACGAGGAATGGAGTAGGAAGGAGGATGAAGTGGGAAGAACAGGAATGAAGTAGCACATCGTCGTCGTCGCAGGATCCACTTCTCGAATGCAGAGAGAGGACAACCGTAGGATGCTCCAAGAAGGGGGACGAAGGTGGAAAAATTAAGATTTTTACTCTAGAGGAGCATCCCAGGTTTGGGACAAGCTCTTAGAGCTTTAGAAGGCGTGAGAGAAGAATAGAAGGGATGAGAAATTCATATAGAGGGGGTATCCTTTTATAGTTACAAGGAGTGAGGGCATTTTGGTCATTACATTTCGAAAATCATTAATTTAGGACCTTTGCTGATGGATAAATCCGTCACTAAAGGCCTGAACGTGGCCTTCGTGGGCGGCGCGCATGCACCCGCCTGCTTCCCGTGCCTTAACGCACACCCCATGTCCATCAAATCTTCACGATCGGATGGCTGAGAGCTCTCCTCGCCGTGCCTCAACCGCGTGCCTTGCACGTGAAATCCCGCATCACACAGGGTGTCAGATAGCGCGTGGGCGCTATTGGCCGCACGACGCTGTTTGATCTTCATCGCGCAACTGATTGCGCCCACATGCCCACTCCAATTTGAGGTGTGCGGGGGCTTGATCCCGCGCCTCTTTGCCTTGTTAAGGCGCTCGACCAATGTGTTACGGGCGTGTTTGTGTCGAGCGCATAACTCAAGTGCGCACGCCTCGCAGCCATTGGATCTTGATCCAACGGTGGAGAAGCGCTGGCCAGAACTGCTTCAACATGTGCGTGCGGCTGGTTGGGCGGCCAAGATGTCACCATCTTGGCCGTCCATCTTTTGAGTGATGTAGATGGTGCCACGGGTATCGGATTGGATCGATTTTCACGCTGTTAGGCTACGATCGTTGATCTGAACCCATCCGTGCGGTTGGATTTGTCATCTGAAGTGTGGATTAACACTATCTTGGTCCTTGATCTCTATCTGATGCTACAGATATTTGATTAAGGCGATCTTGGAGTCGTTGAACTCCAATTGTCATCCTGATCAGATTAGTACGGTCGGATCATCGATCCGAGGCCTTGATAAATAGTCACCTTGTCTCTGACCATAAAAAGGAGACAATTAACCTCCATTTTATTCAGACTAATCTAAATGCATGATGATGCATGTTATGTAATATTTATAGTATGTAATGCAATTATATGGTTAAGAACATGCATAAATAGATATTTTATGCAATATAAACATGTTTACATCATACCCCCATGCCTATCTTTTGCTAGTCTCTAGCAAAAACTACATGCTATTTATAAAAGAATTAGGTTGGATTACTTGGGCATAAGTTATTTTCAATATTAAGAGAATTTTTACTTAGGATTTGAACTTTCAAAGACACAACAGCACTTGGGTATCTGTCAAATTGCAAACCGCTTCAAGCCCTCGTCTTATTCAAAGAAAAATTTCTTTTTCTCTTTTTCTTCTTTTCTAATTTTTTTGGATTTTTTAATTTAGAGTGAAAGAGTGGCTTTCTACAGCCATTCAACTCACCCAAGATTTGATGAGAACCCTAAGTTCTAAGCATCTTATTGTGAATGTGATAGACTCGTTGATTGACAATTAGAACAGACTTCGGGTTTCTACACCTCTAGGTGACCTTAAAGAGAGTTCTGCCTAAAGGTGTATTTTTATGACCGGTAGCTTTCTCCCTACTTTTATTTTTATGGGGTCAACACAAGGGTGAATCCAGTGTATATCTCCTCAGTTTATTCTACTTCTCTGCTTCTTCCTAAGTGTTTTGGGAATTTTTAGTGCATTTCTTGAGCTGGGTTCTGAACAACTGGTCGATGAGCTGTTACCATCGACAACTTGCCAGCCATACTTGTGCGGTGAAGTGTGGTTTATTTCTTTTATTTTCTTTTTCTTTTCTTTTTGACTCTTTTTTTTCTTTCTTTTTAAGTAGGTGGCTTCCTTGGTCTAAAATTTACCTAAAGACAGTAAAAAGAGAATGGTTCAGTGATTGGGCTCTGGACAACCTACCTATGGATTGTTACCCACGAGAACTTGCCAGCCATATCATCCTAGAAAGTTCATTAGCTACCCAATTTTTGTTAAAACCACCGATCAACAAGTCAGTGAAAAGTTAGTGTGTAGATGCTTTAGACTTAAAGTTCCCTCAAATCAGAGGGTGGGTTGATAAGTCATGTAATTATCACCCAAACTTATTTAATCAAATTACAATAGAATTAAGATGGCAAGGACTTGAAAAATAAATCCACATTTTAGTGGATATACAGGCTGATTAAGTCCGAAGACCTGAAGGGTCTTCGTGTTCAAATATATAGTTTTATTTCCTAAGATTGAAAATTTTCTTAAGCCCAAGTTCTCTTCCCTAATTCCATAATTTTTTTCATTTTTTTTATATATATAAATGAAAGAAAATAAAATGAATTTACGGAGCTGACGAATTAATTCAGAGATGAACATCTACCCCCTCATGCCTATCTAATGCAATGTCCTTGTTGTATTAAAAAGACATAAAACATAGTGGAATATAGTAGAAAGTACCTGAATTGTGTGAATGACTAGTCCGCTCCGAGATAAAAAAAAACTGTATATGTGTTGAATTTAGTGCCTTCAGCTAGGCACACTATACAAAGAAGAGAAGTAAAGAATTCAAAAGTGCAGGTCAGAATTAGAATATAAAGATTCACTTTAGGACCTGCCAGCAAATGTCCACAAATGTGGACCAGATTGCGGTGCAAATCCATACCCCATGATCGAGAATATCTAAAGTTCTGGATAAAAATTACCCAAAACCTAAAATTAGTATGCAAGCAGAGTCGGGCCTGCAATTTATGAGGATGTAACCCAAGACCAAAGAGTTGGGTTACAGAGAAATCAAGCTCCAAAAGATAATCAATGAATGTGTGCTTGGGTTGGACATCCTCAGAACAAATGTTTTAAGGGTCCTGGTTTGATGGTTTAAACTTAATTGGAACCCTTAGACTCACTTTCCACTTCCTCCGGAGTTTGCTTCCCAAATCAAAATTTCCCAGCTCCTATCCTCCTTCAGGATGTCAAATACTGGGATCTCCTGCATATTAATCGCCCCATCTGAAATTTCCAAGTCTAAAAGATGCGGCTGAATCAGAATTGACTTAGGTCTAGTTATCTCAAAAATAGAATCGTCAGTAAGCTCAATGGGGTGTAACTGATAATCAGGGCATTGGATTGAATCCTCTAGAAAATGCGATTCTGGATCTGTCATGTGAACCCCAATAAGATCAATTTCCTTAGTTATTGGTCTATCAAATGATTTAACCGATTTCGCAGGCCTAATCGTCTCACAGAAATCATGTTCTGTAAACTTACGTGAGACTTTGCAAATTGAATCTTCACCATCAGAATAAAAGGAATCAAAATCTATATAATGTACATCCCAAAATCATCCATCACTTTCTGATCCATGGAGACATACGTTTCCTCATACCCCAGCTCAGGGATCTCAGGTGAAGAAATTAGATTATCCTTAATTGGTTGCTCTAAATCAATTTGGTTAGCCTCGTAACATGTGTCCCCACAAACAGGTGCCTGAGCAGGTTCTGACATTGGCTCTCCTGGAGAGAGTTCATCCTGGGAATCATCCCACGATTGAATTAAAGCAACCATAAATCTCATTCTCAATTTCGCTAACTTCCCAAGTAGAAACTCACCCGGGTTCTTATCCTTAACATCCTAGAGCCAATCCAACAAATACTTGTTCAGATCATCAATCATCTCAATTAGGGGCTCCAATTTTTCAATGCAAGGTATTGGCTAAACTTCTAAAGATTGTATGATATTCCTCAAGTTAGCCAAAACCTTATCTTGAACCTGGTTATCTTGAACCAAATGGCTTGTTTCAGGGTTGGCCGGATTTGGGATTAGTGTAGAGGAGTTAACAAATTGAGATTCGTGATAACCTTCCTGATAATAGGTCATTTTGGATTGTTCAAAAGGTGGTGATGACCTAAAAGTAGTGTATTTAGAGGATGGGTAAAGATCAGTGTATCCTCCTTGATTGTAGATCATATTAGGTTGTCCATGAAAGGGTGGCAATCTATAATCGATGTGGCTCTGAGAAGGATAGAAATCACAATAATGGTGTTCAGGGTTAGACCCTAAATAAGGAGATTCAAAACTGTATCCTCAATTTGAGTTATCCCAACTAACCAATGGTTGATTACAGTACGAGTCGGGATAATCGTCATGTTAAGGATAACTCATAATAGGAGGGAAAGAGCGGGAATGCATATAAAATGTGGAAGGATTCATGATAAATGGGAGGAAGAAAGGCACCCTGCAATACAAGCAATCAAACCTGTCCTTAATTAGGCTAGCCTAAAGACCTATAGACTCCCAGAACTCATCTTGAAATAAAGAAATGATTTGATCTACTTCTGTCTATTCAATCCAACCAGTTAAAAGGAGGGACTGGGGAGAAGGTTCTTCCTTTGCCTTGCACCTCTGGTTCTTAGTGTACCCCCCAGTCGCGATCGATTGATTTTGCTCCCCTAGCTAGACATCAGATTGAACAGTAGAAATAGACTAATGAAAAATAATCTCATTCTGGGCTCTGAAGAGCGAGTCGAATCCTTAAGGCCAACGTCTACTCTATTTATTTAGGGTTAGGTTTGAATGTGCTTTGGAATGTGATGGACCCTTTATCTAGGTTGTGCCCTTAATGATTGATTGATGTGTGTGTGCATGCACAACCAGTGGTTTTCAAGCAAGATTATTTTTGATGCAGTGAATTTTAAGGTTCAAATCTTGCTTAATAGCTTTTAAGATTCAGCTTTAGGTATTTTCAATCAAGTTTTGTTGGCACACCAGGTTTTGAAAGCACAGGTGAAGATGTTTTCCTTTGAAACTTAAAAGAATGTGGAGTGCCTGGTAAATCTCTAAGAGTTGAACCTATGCGGTAGCTACTTGATAAGTTGATTTTAATTGAAGTGGTGTAGCTTAATCAATTCAAACAATTGGCCTGTTGCACCACTTAATTAGGCACACAAGTGATTACCTAATTTGATTTCTACTCAATTATGTGTTTGGATGTGTGCACCGGTTCCAAAGATTAGTTTACCGGTTGAGTTTGAAAATCAGATGAGGTTGTGTACCTCTGTGGGATTTTTTTAATTTTTCTTTTAAATGTCGAGGTTGAGGCGTCTATAGGTGTCAAACAAACAAACAAAACTAACCTTAGAGTTTATAAGAACACCTAGATTGATTTATGTTTGTGTTATTACATGGTGGAATGAAAACTAATGGATGGGAGGTGGGAGAAAACTTACAGAACTTTCAATAGCACTTTGCTCCAATCTACCGCTTTTGCTCATCTCAAAAGAGTACCTGCAATCACAATAAGAAAGGAGAGAAGTGAGGTAAATGATTTGTAAGTTGGAAAACGTGAAAAAAAATCAAAGAGCATCGCCTCCCCGACACCGGTGCAAAAAAATTGAAATGTCGGAGTACTACGCTATCGTATTTAGTTTTGAAAACCTGTCGTTGTAGTTTGAAAGCGAAGAACTCGTGTTCAACAAATAAAATTTATACCGGAATAGAAATCCCCGGTTGAACTCAAGGAGGAGGACGTTTGATTAAAAGTATGCGTTTGTTTTATTTGTCACGAAACAGAATAGCTGGTTGAAAACTATTTAACAAATAATAAATAGAAGAGAGAGAGAATATTACAAATAAAAGCCAAAGGGATATAGAATAAACATGGATTTCATTATCAGAAATTGTTCATTACACTACTCATTATGACTAGAAAGTGGGAAATGATTACACTAGAAAGCATTAAATCTACTCTAAAAAGTAGTAAAAAGAATGGAGAGAGAGATATCCTCCTCGACGATCGCTTGGAGGACGAGCTAGATGGGACGGTGCTTGGAAGATGAGGAACGGAGCAGGAAGAAGGAGGACGAAGTAGGAAGAACGGGAACGAAGTAGCACGTCGTCGTTGACGAGTCGATTGTTCGCTTTAAGTCGTTTGCAGTTTTATGTGGTGGAAAAATCGACTAATCAATATTTAAAAAGAAATAACCACTCGTAGAAGAGCAGGTCGTATCCACAGGGAGGCAATGACATATTTAAATTCTCACTAGTTAAAAACGTTCGTTCGCAGTTAGTTTGGACAAGAATCAAGCCAAAATTGCCTTCAGATTAAGGTTGAAGCAAGAAATAATGCTGAAATAGCAATTCTGAGTAACTAGAGGATATTTGTTGCAATGCAGAATAAATAAAATATTATTAAAAATTGACAATGGCAGAAAATGTAATTTTTAGTGGCCCAGTTTCTGTAGCAAAATAGGGGATTTTTTCCCCTTTGCCGTGCACGACGAGGAGTGGACGGCCGGACGCGGGAAGCTCGAAGGAAGTTCCTTAGACCGAGGGCTTCGAAGCGGTGGTGGCGGCGTGTCGCGCGGCGGCCGGATGAGCTCCAGCAGAGGTGGCTGTAGCCGGTGTTGCAGCTGCTATTGGCGTGCGTTGCAGGCGGGTGCGAAAGCGCACGGCCTGTTGGTGGTTCTACCGGCTCCGCTGTTGCATGCTGGCTGGAGGCATGGGCGTGCACTGCAGCCGGTGCGCGCTCTGTTGGCGGTGAGAGCTGGTGCTGCAGGCGCGGGAGGAGGGCGTGTGCAGTGAGGCACGCGTGGGACTGCTGGCGGGAGGGCGCTAGCGGTGAGGTGCTGCAGGCTGAAGGTGTCGAGGGTGCGCTGCAGGCTGGTGCGTGCGGGTGAGCGATGAGGTGCAAGGTGAAGGTGAGCGGGTGGCTTCAGACGTGTGCGCAGGTTGGAGGGCATGGAGATGGCGCTGGAGGTGAAGTTGGTGGATGTGGTTTCAGACGTGTGCGCAGGCTGGAGGGCGTGGAGATGGCACTGGAGGTGAAGCGGGCGGATGTGGTTGTGCGGGTGCGGCTACAGGCGGGGGTGCGTAGGCGGGTGGTTGTGATGAGGTTGCAGGCAGAAGGTGAGCGGGTGGCTTCAAACGTCCGGGAAATTTCCCGGACGTCTTAACTAACTAAGAAGGTGATTGCACAGTGGTTGCAGCGGTGGTTGTTGGTGACGACGGCGAGGGAGATGCATGCTAAGGTGCTCACGGTAATGCGGACAAGCTCCGAATGGCGGTGTGGCCTGTCACACCACATGCCCACGGTCGTGGAGACTCGCCGCCACGGTTGAGGCCGGCAGTATGGAATGGAAGTGAGAAGATCTCTCTGCATAGTGGTGGGTCGGTGGTGGAGGCCTGCCTCGCTCAGCATCCTCTCTCCTCCTTTTGTAGTGGCCTGCACAAATTTGAAATCAGCTGCCCGACCAGATCCAACACATCCGCTCCTCCTTGAATGGGTTCTTCACTGTGGCAGTTGGTGGCGTTGGAGCGGCAGCCAACCATTCCTGTAAGAAGAAGAATAAGGAAAATAATGTTAAAATATTATGGTTATTTATATACAGACCCTCAACTTTTATGTTAACCTAAATTAATGCATGCAATGTACCTAATTAGTTAACTAATGCAATTCTAAGTTAATTCTAAATGAATTTAAATATGAATAAGATGCATGAATTATGTAATTGAATTAGAAATATGAATTAATCTATTTACATCCTAATTTATGCTAAATAAATGTTAGAATTTACCTAATGTCTAGGCACTTAAATACTTAAATAGTCTACAACTATGGGTTAATCAAATACCCCCATGCCTAGTTTTTTGCTAGTCCCTAGCAAAATTAAGAAAAACCTAGCACTCCAAGTAGACTAGTCAACTCACTTGGTCTTCCTTCAGAAGCATATTAAGTTCAGACTTTAGACCCAAGGTTCCTAAGTAGTTGCTAAGTTACAGACTAGGTCGGCTAAAGATGAGTTGCAGGCACAAGTTTCTCTGATTTCTGACTCTACCCTAAAGTTTATTGATCCTTGAGATTAAAGCATCAGTGCCTGTGCATTGGTCTGAGTTATTTGAGTTAATGGAATTTTATATATATATATATTATTATTATTTTTTTTTATTTGATTCTTCTAAGTCTAACCTCAGATCAACTATCAACACGGTCTGTGTCAGATTCATTGTCCCCATTACCATACCTCGAAGGGTGCCTGGCTTTCAATGCTTCGAGATAGCACCGCCCATAACGACTCCAAGAACTCCTGGCAATCGACACTTCGAGATAGTATCGCCCATGGATTTCTTAAGCAAATTCAGGCCTATGGCAATCGGCACTTCGAGATAGGGCCACCCATGGTACCTGAACCACACAATGCGCTTACATGCCCCTAGTAGGATGGATATCCTAAGAGACAAGCGTCGAGGAGGTAATATGTTATCATCGCATCCTCAAGGTGAGAATATACTCCACCTCTCCTGCGGCCGGAACTCTTCCAATCAAAATGTGTTTTCAAGCTTCTCCTAAGTCAAAACTAAGAGAACCAAATCTCTTTTCAGAAAGACAGAAATTAAGTTAATTACCAGACCATGTGTGTGAAATTTGGATGCTTGGGTTACAAGGACCCATAAACCAAAAGGTAGAATAAGACTCCAGGTATTACCCCACCTTTAACTCAAACCCTAGCTTCCCTTCCTCAACCTCTTGAGGAATGGTCCACAACTTAACTCCTACTTAAGTTTTTAAGTTCACAAAGGACCCTAAAGGTCTAAAGCTAGTAGCTCATTTAGCTTCTAAAGTTTGATCCTAGAATTAACTTAGTCTACCCTAGAGTTCTGATTTGCTTAAGACTACAGGACTTAGCCAGTTAAGCTCAAAACTTTTTTTTTTTCATTTTCTCTTCTTTTTTCTTTTATATATATATATTTTATATGCATGCTATAAACAAAATGCCTCAGGTCCTCTCCCCCATGCCTGGTTCAAACAATGTCCTCATTGAAAACAAAAATAGCTAAAGGAAGATATTACCTGAGGCGAAGAATGGTAGGAGCTAAGGCTCCTCAAGAGTGGCTTCGTCAACCAGATGGCCATCTAAAGTTATGTACGGTTTTAACCGTTGACCGTTGACGATAAAGGGAGTTGCTAAAGAGGAAGGATTTTTGATCTCCACAGCTCCATGCGGAAATACTTTGGTGATTATGTAAGGCCCATCCCAACAAGATTTTAACTTCCCAGGAAAAAGCTTAAGTCTGGAATTGAAAATCCAGACTTGTTGGTTGGGCTCAAAGGTCTTTCGAAGAATAAACTTATCGTGCAAGACCTTAGTTCTTTCTTTATAAGCTTGAGAGGTGTCATAAGCATCATTCCTCAGCTCCTCAAGCTCACTTAATTCTAGAAGTCGTGCCTTACATGCCTTTTCTAAATCCATGTTAACACTTCGAATAGCCCAAAGTGCTTTACGTTCCAACTCAACAGGTAAATGGCACGCTTTTTCATACACCATCCGAAAGGGAGAAGTACCTAAAGGGGTCTTATAGGCCGTTCGATAAGCCCACAAAGCATCATAGAGCTTTTGGGACTAGTCTTTCTTATTAGGTCTAACGGTCTTTTCCAAAATATTTTTTATCTCCCTATTTGATACTTCAACCTGGCCACTTGTCTGAGGGTGGTAAGGGGTAGCAACCTTGTGAGTCACTCCCAAACTCTTGATTAACCGATTGAAGTAGTGATTTTGGAAATGAGGTCCCCCATCACTTATAATAGTCTTGGGGCAGCCGAAACGGGATATGATATTGGCCTTCACAAATTTCAAAACCACAGAGTGGTCATTTGTGTGCGTAGGAATGGCCTCTATCCATTTAGAGACATAATCAACTGCCACCAAAATATATTCAAAACCATGGGACGACGGGAAGGGGCCCATAAAGTCAATTCCCCACACATCAAAAATTTCAATAGATTGAATAGGATGTTGGGGCATTTCATTCTTCTTCCCAATCGTTCTAGTCCGTTGACATCTAATACAGGCCTTAACAAAATTATGAGAATCCTTAAATAAGGAAGGTCACCAAAAATCGGACTGGAGAACCTTAAAAGCAATTTTCTTAGCACCAAAGTGTCCTCCACAATGAAGTTCATGACAGAAACTCAGCACACTTTGTTGTTCCTCTTTAGGCACACAACGTCTCAATACTTGGTCTTGTCCAATTCTAAATAATTCTGGCTCTTCCCAATGAAAATATCTTGCTTGAGAAATGAATCTCTTTCTTTTCTGCTCATCCCAAGAGCCAGGAGTTTGTCCAGTGACCAAGTAATTTACAGTGTTTGCATACTAAGGTAAAGTTGGTGTTACTGCCATCAGAGTTTCATCAGGAAATGTCTCACGAATGTCTCCAGAAAGAGAGTCATTAAGAGGAAGGCGAGACAGGTGGTCAGCCACAACATTTTCTACTCCTTTCTTTTCACGTATTTCCAAGTCAAATTCTTGAAGGAGTAAGATCCACCTAATCAGACGTGACTTAGAATCTTTCTTAGTAATGAGATGTTTCACTGCTGCATGATCAGTAAAAATAACCACCTTAGACCCAAGTAGATAAGACATAAACTTCTCCAGAGCAAAAACTACAGCAAGTAATTCTTTTTCAGTGATGGTGTAGTTTTGCTGAGGTTCGGTTAAAGTCTTGCTTGCATAATGCAGCACATGAGGTCTTCCCTCAACCCTTTGTCCAAGGACTGCTCCCACTGCATAATCCGAAGCATCACACATAAGCTCAAATGGGAGTGTCCAATCAGGAGCTTGGAGAATAGGCGCAGAGATCAAGGCCTCCTTTAGAGTTTGAAAGGCCTTAGCACACTTTGAATCAAAACTGAAGGAAGATTCTTTCGCCAACAAGTCACAAAGTGGCCTAGAAATCTTACTAAAATTTTTAATAAAGCGCCTATAAAAGCCAGCATAGCCCAGAAAGGATCTAATCTGTTTGACATTCGTAGGCAATGGAAGTTTGGAAATAGAATCAATCTTGGCTTTATCTACTTCCAAACCTTGCTCAGATATAACATACCCAAGTACAATTCCTTTCTGTACCATGAAGTGACTCTTCTCCCAGCTAAGGACTAAACCAATCTCCTTACATCATTTCAACACATTCTCCAGGTGCAGGAGACACTGGTCGAAAGACGAGCCATAAATGGAGAAGTCATCCATAAACACTTCAACACACTCGTCAATCATATCCGAAAAGATAGACATCATACACCGCTGGAAAGTTGCAGGGGCATTACATAATCCAAACGGCATATGCCTGAATGCAAAAGTACCATAAGGACCTGTGAATGTCGTCTTTTCCTGGTCATCAAGAAAGACTGCCACCTGATTGTACCCAGAATATCCATCGAGAAAGCAATAGTACTTATTCCCTGCCAATTTTTCGAGAATTTGATCAATAAAAGGCAAAGGAAAGTGATCCTTCTGGGTAGCGGTGTTTAGCTTGCGGTAATCAATACAGACCCTCCATCCAGTTGAGGGTCTAGTGACAACTTGTTCACCTTGGTCGTTGAGTTCCACAGTAAAGCCTGCCTTCTTTGGCACCACATGAATGGGACTGACCCATTTACTGTCAGCAATGGGATATATGGTCCCGGCGTCCAACCACTTCAGGATTTCCTTTTTTACAACCTCCCTCATATTAGGGTTCAGACGTCTCTACATGTCCCTAAAAGGCTTGATGGAATCATCAGTATAAATGTGGTGCATGCAGAGTGTAGAGTATATACCCTTAATGTCAGTAATGCTCCAAGCAATAGCTTCCTTGTGCCTAGACAGACATTCAATCAAGGCTCCCTCCTATGCCTCAGATAGCACAGCCAAAATGATAACGGGGAGCGTATCATTGGCACCTAGGAAAACATACTTGAGAGTGTCAGGGAGGGGTTTCAACTCAAGGTCGGGGGCTTGTATGGTTGAGGGTTTCATAATAGATGTCCCCATCTCAGGTAGCAAATCTACCTTCGGCGAAAATGATGGGGGAAGAGACTCAGCAGAAACTCCTAGCAATTCCTCTAGTTCTAGTATATGCCCTTCACATTCCTCCAAGAGATGGGAATGCTCATTTAGCATGACATGCTGAAGGGGGTCATCACATAACATTGCAGGAGTTGCCTCTTCAATCAGGTCATCTATCACTTCAACTTGAGAACAATCCTCAAGTCCGGCTTGTTTGTAAGCATCAAACACATTAAGCCGGATTTTCCTGTTCCCAAAGCCCATTTTCAATGCCCCAATATTGCAATTGATTGAAGCATGCGAAGTTGCAAGGAAGGGGCAGCCCAAAATGATGGAGGGTTTGGTTGGCTTGTTTGTAGGGTCAGTGTCCAAAACTAAGAAGTCAACGGGAAAGAAGAAATCCTCCACTCTTATGAGGACATCTTCCAAAATTCCCCGTGGTGTCTTAAGTGATCGATCAGCAACTTGAAGGATTACAGTGCTAGGCTTCAGATTGCCTCCCCCAAGTTGTTCATACACGTAGCTCGGAAGGATGTTCACCCCCGCACCCAGATCAAGTAGAGCCTCATCAATTTGTAAGTCACCAATAACTACAGAGATGTATGGGGCTCCTGGGTCCTTAAGTTTCGGGGGTGTGCCATGTTGAACAATTGAGCTTACAGAATCAGGCAGGACAACTTTTGATTGGACCTATTTTCTAGATTGCTGCTTTTTCGTGCACAGGTCCTTTAAGAAGTGGGCATAAGACGGAATCTGCCTGATAGCTTCAAGCAAAGGTAGGTTAATCTGCACTTTCTTGAAAGTTTCCATAATCTCATCCGTCTTATCTTTGGCTCCAGATGAGCCAGCAGAAGTCTGCCCAGAGGTGGATAAGTGCTCTGGAAAAGGCACTCTCGATCTTTGGGTGGAAGGGTTGTCATGTCGAGTAAGGGGTGGAACGGGGGCAACTTCTTCTGGTGAGGTGATTTCAAGCGGAGAAGATTTGGGCAAGTCTTCTCCGGTGGGGGTGAAAGTCGAGGTGGATGGTTTTTTAGGGGGTGAGACTATAGGAGCATCGGGTTTGGAAATTTCTTTCCCACTCCTCAGAATAGTCACCGCCTGAGCATGCTCCCTAAAGACAATCCCTTTTCCTTTAGGATTTTCCTCAGCAGCATTGGGGAACTTCCCAGTCTCCTTCTATCTAATGGCCTCAACAAGGTGTCCAATTTGTGATTTCATCTCATGTATAGCCTTGTCATGAGATTGGATGATGGCACTTTGACTTTCTTGCATAGTTTTCAACATCGCCTTCAATTCATCTATCTTAGAGGTTTTAGGTTGGGCAAAGGTCTGAGGTTGGTTCATTTGATGGTTTTGAAAGGATTGTGGTTTGTAATTCCCTGAATTTGAGACATTTCCTTGTCTCCATGAAAAGTTTGGGTGGTTCCTCCATCCCTCATTATAAGTGTTGGAGAAAGGATCATTACGAGGTCTTGTACGGAACCCTTGAGCGGCATTCAAATCCTCTTGTACAAGTTCAGGGAATTGGGAGGCCAAGTGGCAATCCACAGTGGCGTGTGTATTGCCTTGACAAATTAAGCATTCGGAAGCTTGGGATGTGGAGGTGTTAGGTACGAATGAACTCGGGTTTGACATAAGCCTTTCCATGTTTTGATTCAATAATTGAATTTGATAGGCTAAATTCTGGGTGTCCCTTGCCTCATTCGCCTCCAACTTTCTTTGCATGAGAGTGGGCTTTCTATCCATGTAGGCAGAATTCAAGTGAATAGAATTCTCACTCAAAGTATCAAATAAGTTCGAAGCTTCATCCTCAGTCTTAGATAGAAAGGTTCCTGCACAGGCACCATCCACAGTTTGCCTATGCGAATCATTAAGTCTGGTGTAGAACCTTTCAACCAGTTGCCATTTAGGCACCTGGTGATGTGGGCAAAGTCTCAGCAAATCGTTAAAGCGCTCCTACGCATCGTGGAATGCTTCCCCATCCTTTTGAACAAAACTCATAATTTCCCTCCTAAAGTGATTTGTTTTGCTAATGGGGAAGTACTTCTTCAAAAACTCCTTCATGGCATCCCAAGTATATATATTATCAAGGGTGTGATACCAATACTTGGCTTTGTCCTTTAGGGAGAAGGGAAAGAGGGTGCACATTTGAGCGTCATTAGTAATGCCCTGCAGCTTCACCGTGGAACAGACCTTGGTGAATTCCTCAATATGCCTGTAAGGGTCTTCCCTAGTAGTACCATAAAAGGAGGGTAGCAAGGATATGGTACTACTTTTGATCTCATACGGATTGTCCCCTCCAGGTCTATGTAGTGATGGGCCAGCTTGATTGGTTGGGATGAAATATTCCTTAAGGCTCTTTTGACCGGCCATTTCTACCCTTGGAAGGTCTCTTCTTAGGATTCTTTCAGGTTCAGGATCAAATACAAGTTGTCTCCTAAGAGAATGCCTACCAAGCATGCACTACAAACACAATTCAAAAGGACTTGTTTAGTTCAAATGTCTTTACAGATTTAGGCTTTTGACTTTAGTTCAAATTGTAGGTGACAAAACAAGTTGCCCAATCAATTACGTGCGTATTATCAACCTTCAAAATGCCTAAAAAGACCTAGTTGGAGCTTAGGTATTCTTCCCTAAATCTCAAATGGTCAAGTAAATCCAAAGACGGAAGATCAAGGGATGCAAGTAGGCCTAAGCCTTCCTTTGAATCTGTGCTTTCGCGGTGCTTCTCAACTACCCCCAAAAATCCATGACAGGGTATCCCCCTCTTTGGATTTACAAAGCCTTTGATCTCAAGTTCTAAACACTTCAGAATCCAATAGTAGGAGGGCTCTTGTCCTAGTCGTTTCAAGACTTAGGAGTGTCTAAATGAGTGCTGTGGTGCAACGATATAAGTGTGCATTCACTGCAAAAGGATTTTGAATTTTGAATCGCACACCACATTTTACAATCAAGTCCTTGATTTTTAGATGTCCCTCCTTTAATTAGTCTTTTTTTTTTTTTCGAATATATGTGACCACTTGTTAGACCTTATAAATTGAATTTGTGTTTTTACCTTATTGCCTCAAATCACGGGGTGAGGTCCCCTCGCCTGCTCACCCGCCTCGTCCGCGACCCACACTACGCGAACCTAGCTACCTGACTCATTTACCCAGCACTCCTAGCGCACCACCCACGCTGATGCGCTCGGACCCGGGTGCACGTAACTCGACCCAAATACCCGATTGGCTGGCTCTGGGAGAGTGAACCGAAGAGAGAATAGAGAGAGAGTGTACGCGGGGAGGGGTAGGGGTAGGTTTTGCACTCGTGTGTGTAGGGAAAGGAAGAAGGAAGAGGAGGCTGAAGCTGTAGCCGCAGAGGAGCTAAGGAAGAAGCTGAGGAAGCTAAGGCAAGAAAGAAGGAAAGCACAAGGCTGAAGGAAGAAGGAAGGAGAAATCAATGAAGAAGAAAGGCAGAGAAGGAAGGAAGCTTAAAGGTAGGAGAGGCTAAGGAGGACTTGAAGGCAGAGGTTGAAGAAGGAGGAAGAAGATGGCACTGCTGAAGAAGAAAAGAGAAGGAAGGAAATCAGAAGCCAAAGAAGACAAGGAAGGAAGAAGAAGCACTGTAGCAGAGAAGGTGCGGCTGAAGAAAAGGCAAAGGCAGAAGCAAAGGCAGAGGAATAATTCAAGAAGGAGAAATCAAGGAAGAAGAGAAGCAGAAAAGAAGACTAAAGTCAGAGAAGAGAAAGTCAAAGAAGAAAGAAAAGAAGAGGAAGCTAAAGAAGAGAGACAAGAGAAAGAGAATCAGACTTTTCTCCCTATTCCTCTCAAATTCTCTTTTATTGCTACATTTCAATATTCATAAACTCCTGCATGATATTTTGAATTAGATTTTGAGTAGATTTAAGTGTTCAAATTACATTTATTGAGATTAGTGAATAAATTTCATTTGCTCTCTTTGTTCGACCTTGGACTCAACATTCGAGTAATAAAAATTCTTATTTGTTTACAAGGCGATTTCACCTATACTACGATGCAACACCATTTATCTTTTAAAACCTGATCTTGCCTCGTGTAAACATTTTGGCGCCATTGCCGAGGAGCAATGTGCAATTTATCACTAGTCTCTACATTATTTTTGATTATATTTGAACACTAACTTGCCCTATTGTGTTTTGCTATGATTTTTCAAGGTATTTCACAAGGAAATCTCCCACGCAAATCAAACACTCCAGGGAGGTAATCTCTCTTCTCCCTTAAATCCACGTCCTAATTTTGGGAAGACAAAAAGGAAGTAATCAATTAGGAATCACTTGCCTTCTTTCTATAGTAATTACCATCTTTAAGGAAAAAGTTTCCTGATTTTGCAAAATTTTTCAAATCTTACTGAAGTTGAAATGATTTTTTAGATCCGACCCCACAAGTTCCTGTGCCTATTAGAGATCACGCTTAATTCTGAATCTCCACGGACTACACACTTCTTGTTTTGAAGTCCAAAGAGAACTTTTGTGAAAAGCAAAGAGGATTGGAAATAGAACCAAATTAGGTTTTCTATAGTAGGGTCTTGGAGAGCTAGTTCACACATGCTTGTATGAAAGGAAATAAACCTACCCGCATCAGTGTGCTACCCAAGCCCTTGATTGAAGAGATTTAAGCAAGAAAAACCCTAAAATTGAGCTCTAAAATCACTTGAATCTTAAAAACCTTGGACCTAATAACCTGGGAGTCAAATCAAGATGATTTCTAGGTCTTGACTTAGAATCATTCTACCATCTTTAGGGAAGGTCAGGTGAAGTTGACCCTTGGGTCAACCAACCTCCAAATTAGGTCACAACACCAAAAAATCTAAAGTTCAAGTGAAAACCCTAAGCACCTTCAATCTAAAAGTGGTAGACTTAAGAGGTTAAGGTCCCCATTCTGGTCTACCTGGAATCTCAGTGACAAGAGAGGTCGGGTGGGGGAAACCCTGTAACCCGTGGGGACGCTCTATCGTGTAGGGGTCTTTGAGGGGCTCTCCCTCTCTGGCTGCCTGGGTAATCCTCAAGTGGACGACTTTCTAATCAAGGGATATCATCTGCCTCGAACCTCCATAGTCATCCAAGCAGCTTTGGGTGCCTCGAGTGGGTCAAAAGCACCTTCAGTCCCTCATCTCTTCTCTTTAGAGCACACACATAGATTTTCAAGTGGGACTCTCTACTCAGATTTAATCGCTTCACAACTTGATTCTACATCTTAATCCAAATTTTGATTCCACATCTTGATTCCACCATGCAGCCAAATTACTTAGGACTACCTTTCAAAAAACCTAAATTACAGAGATCCATGAGAGAGAGGATAATTGAGGATGCCCTTGAATTCTATGAAATTGAATACAAAACCTCAACACCAGTAGAAGACATTCAGGTTAATGTACCGACAACTGCAACCTTCATCATAAACTGTGCCCAAATTTTATTGACAGAAGCTACAAGCAGATCAACCCGAGACATCTTCATAACATGATACATTAAGATAGAAAAGTTACACAATTTTGAATACCTTCAATGCATGACAAATCTTGTACTTTAGGAACAACACCAAGATGATCTTGAAAAATGGGAAGAGATAATGAGATTATTGAAACAAATTATCAATCAACAATACCTGTACATACCCCAAATAGATGACGAACCATCTTGGAGTAGTGTTGAGGGTCAATTTGATTTCTCAAATCTCAGGTTTGAAGCATAGAGTTGTTGTGGATGCCCAACCTAGATGGAATACAACATGCCTGATATTGAATTAGGTTGGGAAATTGCAGGAGAACACAATGTTGAGCCAACCCTAGGCAATGGATCATCAAGCATAGACTTCCAAAACTCCTGCAATAATAAGATTAAAACTGAACCTCTCAAGGGTGTAAATCCCGCCCCTTATTCTAATAAGGTGACCCTTGAAGGTTATTCGGACCTAGATTCTAGTGACTCGACCCACATCCTAAGCCTAGAATATGGATCGAAAACATATTGGGAAGATTACGAGGCCCCATATGAAGAAGATCAAATTTTCAATGAAGAATATGATTTTGGACCTCTATTTGATGAATATCCCTCTCTAACATCCTCAGGAAATCAGATCGACTTTTCGGAAGTCATGCCAATCTACGATACAGAAACCGAGGAGTTGGTCGAGTGGGGTTTTGATTGGGTCTTTCCTACAAGCCTAAAACTTGAGCCTAGACCAGATAAGGACACCTTTTTGAGCTTAGAATATGCATATAGGCTAGACCCCAGTCAGGCTGTTGAATCTACATCATGCGGTTTATTCTATGGTGGAACTCACGATCTCAAATCTCATTCAGAACTTGATTTTCGCAATATCTCCGATGATTTCGAATCTGACCATGATTACGGAGAAAATCTGCTTCCTGAATACAACAAACCAATCTACGACCTCAGCTCACAAGTTTCATTCTCCGACTCCGACTTTGAGGTCCCGATTCCTGAGATCATTGATTTAAGTTCAGGTTCCAGTGACATGGAATCATTTATTTTTTATCCTCAGGAATTGAAACCAGAAAATGGCGAGAGTGATTGCAACCCAAAATTTGAATCTTTTCTCGACTCAGATGTCCATCATCCTATAGACACTCTTTAGGCATTCACTTTGGATTTTGAAAGTTATTATGTGGACTCTCTACATGAAACCATCTGTCACTCCTTTTTAGAAGAGCCCTCATACACAATTCTCATGGAAGCCACCTCTTCCACATATACAAAACCAATCAAAACCCATTTTCAACCCTAACCCGTAACCAGACTCAATTTCTATTCTGATTCCCCTCTCATTGAGCCGATTGTAGATGATTCAACTCCACATCTATATTGGGTATCAAGCATTGATTAGACTGAAAAACATGCTCCATCATTTTCTGATCACCCCTGTAGGGTTTCCACATCATGCACTGATTACTTCACGGATTCCTACTCTGATCGGGCTGATTCGACTCAGCCAAACCTCGAATTTACACTTCCATATCCATCTGAGCCGCATAGCATATTGTGGGTTCCACATTTGTTGATCTACATTTATCAACTCACCATATTAATAGGGTTTGGGCTGCATCATCAGCCTGTCGATATTAACAAGCACCTAGTTGGACCAACCAGGCTCTTAATCAAGGTACTTGTTCTACAAAGCTCTGCTGATTTGACCACTCCCCCTCCATATCATTTTCCGCTTGGCTGAAGGTGTTGAATTTAATGCGTAACAGGAGGCAACCCGTCACTCCAAAAACCCAAGATCCATCTGATTATCCATTTGTACTCTACATTTATTGCACCCTGAGTTCATCCTTAGACTAGTCGATCCCACCTCTGGTACACGTACCAGAGCTTGAAATCATCCGCATCAGTCACTTCCCGACCCATTCACCCGCCCGATGTATCCTGTTGGCAAAACGGTGGCAGCAACTAGCTTTTCTTAAGTCGTTGTAGTACAGATAGTTACTGCCATCATTTGCTAATATTTGTTACTCGGAAAATACAGTTCTCCCGAGGTCGAACTCAGGGAGCAAGTCGTATTCTAGAGATATACATGTTCTATTACAAAAATAAAGAGAGAGAGAGAGATGAAAGTTTGGCTTCTTCTTCTTCTCTTCTTTCTTCCTCTTTGTCTTCTCTCCTTTATGGCTTTTGTCCTTCGTGTTCTTCCTCTATTTCTTGGTTGGACGACCCTGTCTGTTTTTTCTTTTTATTTTCTTTGTTTCTTCTTTTCTTGCTTCAGATCTTCCTCCCGTGCTCTTCTTCTTCTTCTTTTCTTCTTGCTTCTCTTCTTCTTCTGCTTTCTATTTCTTCACTTGGCTTCTCTTTCTCTCTTCTTTTCTTCTTCTTTGTCTTCTGATCTCTGCAGAGTCCTCACCTGGCTTCTCTGTGTTCCTCTCTTTCCTCTACCTCACCTTCCTTCTTCTTCTTCTTTGCCTTCACCTGTCTTCAGGACGTAGTCTGATTTGAAAATCAGATGACTTAAACTGCTTGTTGCTACAGTGTCTCCCTTAGCTTCCTTCTTCTTCATCTGTGCCTGCACGCTCAAGAGTTCAGAGTTAGAGGGCAAAACCTACTCTACCCCCCTCCCCCGCGCGTCTCTTTCTCTTTGAGTTCGCTCTTAGGACAGCTCTCCCAGAGCAACCGGGTAATCGGGTACGAGTCGCGCCCGGGTACAGGCCCACCGGCGTGCGGTGGTGGGCGAGGAGTGCAGGTCGGTTTAATCGGGTCGGGCCAGGTCCACGGAGCGTGGTCACGGACGAGGCCGGGTCGGGTGAGAGGGACCTCACCCCGTGGTTAGGAGGCGAATAGCATAAGGCACTTTTTGCTTTTATGCGCCCGCGTGCCTCTGAGAAGTTCCGAGGTGGGACTAAATGTCCCACCCCAATTGAGCGCCCGCAGCGGAGGGAGCAGCGGGCAATCGTGGCTTCACGCGAGGCCTTCGCCCCAACTGCGAGCCTGGGACGCTTCGCGGAGACGCCCCACGCAACCTGGGAGTCGAACCTGGGCGAAGGCGTGCCTGCACCTGCAGGTGAAGGAGCTCTGCCTGCTCAGTTGGACGAGGAGGGGTTGGCATAGGAGACAGTCGTATCGACTGTCGCCGGAGAAGAAATTGCCCATAGGAAGGAGCGGCGGCGAGGAAGGGACCGGAGAGGCGCCAGCTGGGTGCGGCGTGACGCGGAAAGATCGAGGGGAGATAACCCTGCTGCTGGTAGTGCGGCAGGGCGACGAGGAGGAGGAGGAGAGGCCACCGGAGCAAGGGGGCGTCTGTCGGAGTGGGAAGGGAGGAATTGAGGGGGGTGTCTCCATCAGACCCAGCTGGGAAGAACGGCGGAGCGATGGGGGTATTTATAGGGGCAGAATCAGAGAGGAGGGCGGAGGGAGACGACGTGTCTCCCTCGCCGGAGGACGCCGGAGGAAGGATACCCATACCGTCCGTACATTCGCACGGCCGGTATGGGTGGGTGCAGCGCTCAGGGGGGTGTCCCTGCGGTGGCTGACGACGCAGGGTACCCCCCATTGACTTGCCAGGGCCCCTCCCTCACCCTGCGCGGCGCCATGCTCCGCGCAAGGTCGCCGGAGCATGGTGCTGCTCAGGTTTTGTAGGAGGGACCTAAATGCAAAGAACGAAGGAGAGTTAGGGGCCAAAATGTGAGGGTTCAAGAGTTGAGGGCCAAAAAGTAAATATATGAGGACCAAAGTGTAAAGTTGGTCAAGAAGGTTTCTTCTTAGGCTCAAGTTTTTATACATGACTAATTAGGACCTAAGGAATCTGATGGTGAATTTATTTCTAGATTAAACCTTGTTTGACCGGTCAATTTATGCAAAAACCCAAATTAAGTTGTTAATTGGGCATGGTTCTCAATGTAGGTCAAAATGGGTTCCTAAGGCCAGATTGAAGGTTCTAAACCCTAGAGATTATTTTTCTATGAATTTTAGAGGGTTTATTCTATTTTTACTTTGCCTCGAACCTCATGAATTAAAGTGGATTTGTTTTAGGGTTACAGATTATCATTTAGTTCCTTGGAATTGCTGTAGCCCTTATTGGATCAGATCATCCCACTTTCCTTCTTATTAGGTTGTTTTGACCTATGTTTGGACCCTGAGTTACCCTGTTTTCAGATTGGATTGGTGAAATTACATTTTTACCCCTCAATTTCTATTTTCTTTGCAAACTCAGAATCTCTCTGAGCCAAGCCTTTCTAAGGTTATGTAGGAGCTTTTATTCTTTGTATTAGGTCAAAATGAGCTAGTTATGGCTCATGATGAGGTTCTCATCATACCCCCATGCCTAGCTTTTGCTAGTCCCTTAGCAAAAACTTAAGGTTTCAACCCTTGTTCTAGACCATGAAGTTCTTAATAGCTTCAGATAAGTGCTTTTTCATTTAAACTTAGATTAGGTTAGAATGCTGACCATAGACTTAAAAGGTACTCTAGTACCAATCAAGATCCAAATCTGTCTAGCCTCAGCCTCAGTCCTTAGCAAAGGTTTTTAAGGCCCACAAGAACTAACCTAAGGTCTATTGGACTTTGTGGTTAAAGCACCCGTGCTTGAAATGATTTTAGCCTTGGTTCAGTTCGCAGTGCATTTTATAAGAGAGAGATAGAAAGTTTTGTTTGGAGAGTTTTCTCTCTCTTTTTTTTCTTTTTAGTTCTAGCCTAGGATTGGCTTTTCAACACGGTCTGTATCAGATTCATTGCTCCCATCATCAATCCTCAAGGGTTCCTGGCGATCGATGCTTTGAGATAGCACCGCCCATGGCAACCCCCGGAACCCTGGCTATTGAGATTTCGAGATAATCCCATCCATGGTGTTCCGTGGCTGAATTCAGACCCTGGCAGTTGACACTTCGAGATAATGCCATCCATGGAATCTGAACCAGCAGAGTGCTTACATGCTCCCAGTAGGATATGTAAATATCCTAAGAGACAAGCACCGGGGAGATGATATTTTGTTACGCATCTTCAAGGGGATTTCCCGCCTCTCCGCGCTGGGAACTCGTCCAAATCAACTTGTATTGATCGGCCGCTCCTATTCTAGGTGTACTTTTCAGAATTTTTCGACGCTTCTGCGTGATTTTGATTTTTACGCTTACTGAACCATGCTGTGTGTGAGGTTAGGGTGCTTAGGTTACTGAGTCCCGTAAACCAAAAATTAGTTAATGAGGCCAAATACTCCCTAAGCCTTAGACCTAATACTTCAGCTTTTCATTTTCCTCAACCTCTTGAGGAGTGTCCAGATCTTAATGGGTACTAAGAGTCTATTCAAGAATGCCTAAGGTTTGCATTCTTACTAATCTTATTATGCACTTTTTCAGTTATTTTCTTGAATGAGGTCTAGAACTTAGGTTAATTCCTTAGTTCCTTACTAATGACTATCACTTGTTTCTCATATTTTGTGCTCCTTTTTTCCTTTTGTTTCTTTTCTCCTTCTCCTTCACAAAATTTCCTTTCTCCTCTTATTCTCTTATTCTTTTTCGAAAAATTTTTAATTTTTATGGTGTTTTTGGCATATGTGAATTTTTTGTTTGAAACCTTTTCTTACACGTTTTGCACTTTCATACCTCCCCATGCCTAAGATTTGCAATGTCCTCATTGTAACTTAGGGGGTTTTTGTTCAACTTAGTTCATAAATTAGGACAGATGTTTTAATGAGTGAATGGGTCGGAGTGACTGTTGCGGACGATTTTTAATCTCAGATGCAAGCACCTGAGGTGGAGTCGGCTGTCCTAAAGTGTGAATTTCAAGTGCACAAAGGTTTTAGAAAAGGTTTCAGGTTTTTAAAGAGAATGATGGGCTGCCTCCCGTTGAGCGCTAAATTTGATGCCTTCAGCCAAGCGAGAAATGCGATGGAGAGGGGATGGTGAAATCAGCAGAGTTTTGTAATACAAGCACCTTGATTAAGAGCCTGGTTGGTCCAACCAGGTGCTTATTCAGATCAACAGGCTGATGATGCAGCCCAAACCCAATCAATCTGGTGGGTTGATAGATGTGGATAAAAAGGTGTGGAACCCACCATATACTATGAAGCTCAGATGGATGTGGAAGTGAAAACGCAGGGTTTGGCTGAGTCGAATCAGCCTGGTCAGAGTAGGGACCCGTAGAATAGGAAACCCTACAGGGGTGATCAGAGAATGATGGAGCATGATATGTAGTCTGATCAGTGTTCCAAACCCGATGTGGAAATGCAATCGGCTCGGTGAGAGGTGAATCTGAATAGAAATTGAATCCGATTGCGTGTCGGGGTTGGGAAGAGGTTTTGATTAGTTCTGTGTGTGCAGACGAGGTGGCAACTGTGTACGAGGGCTCTTCTAGAAAGGAATGACAGGTGGTTTTCTGTAGAGAGTCCTTTGGGTAACTATCAAATGCTGGCAGAGTGTCTGTAGGATCTGATTCGAGAAAAAAATTGGCTTCTGGGTTGGAAGCACTCTTGGCATTTTCTGTTTTTGGTTCCTGAGGATCGAAAAGGAATGATTCTGTGTTATCAGTGATCTCAGGAATCAAGACCTCAGAGTCGGAGTCAGAGTCATGTGAACTGAGGTCGTAGATGGGCCTGGCGTGTTCAGGAAGGAAAGTCCCTCCGCAATTATAGTCAGATCTGAAATTGTCGGAGAGTTGGCGAAAATGAGATTCATGATCATGAGTTCCACCGTAGCATAAATCATCAGATGTGGAATCAGCAGCCTGACTGGGTTCTAGCCTATATGTCAATTCTGGGCTCAAAAAGGTGTTCTGTCCAAGCTCGAAGCTGGTAGGATAGACCCCATTAAAACCTTGCTCATCCAATTCCTCAGTTTTTGTATCATAAATTGGCATGTTTTCTGAAAAATCGATCAGATTTCCTGAGGATGTTGGAGAGGGACATTCATCAAATAGAGGCCCGAAATCATATTCTGTAAAAATTTGATCTTTCTCATAAGGGGCCTCATAATCTTCCCAATAAGTTTCAGATCTAGGTTCTAGGCTTAGGATGTGGGTAGAGTTATTAGAACCTAAGTCCGAATGACCTTCGAGGGCCACCTTATCAAAATAAGGGGCGAAATTTATACCCTCAAAAGGTTCAGTTCTGATCTCATTATTGCAGGAGTTTTGGAATTCTAGGCTTGGCAATTCATGGTCTAAGTTTGGCTCATCATTGTGTTCTCTTGCAATATCCCAACCTAATTCAACATTGTCTTCTATCTGGGTTAGGATTCTACAACCACTTTGTGCCTCAGTCCCGAGATCTGGGAAACTGGATTGTTCCTTAATACTGTTCCAAGATGGTTCATCCTCTGTTTCTGCTATATACGGGTATTTCTGGTTGATAATTTGTTCTACTGATTTCATCATTTCTACCCATTTTATAAGGGCATCTTGGTGTTGTTCCCAAAGTACAGGATTTGTCAAGCATTGAAGGTATTCAGATTGGTCTAATTTTTCTATCTCAATGTATCCTGTCATGAGCATATCTCGGGTTGATCCTTTTGTAACTTCTGTCAAAAGAATTTGGGCACAGTTTATGATGAAAGCTGTGGTTGTTGGGACATCAACCTGAATGTTTTCTATTGGTGTTGAGGGTTTACATTTGATTTCATAGAATTCAAGGGCATCCTCAATCATCTTATCTTTCATGGATCTCAGATATTCAGGTTTTTTGAATGGTAATCTTGCTAGGTAATTAGGCTGCATCTTTGAATCAGGTGGTGGAATCAAGATATAGAATCGAAGTTTGAATCAAGATGGAAGAAGGGGATTTTGTTCAGAATTAGAGGAAAGAGGGGCTATGTGAATGATTTCTGAAAAAACAAGGGAGCCGAGGCTTAGCCTCGGGGAGAGTGAATTTCTATAGGAGGTTTCAAGGACCTCCTGCAAAATATTGAAGGACTGGATGAGATAAGCAGGTGCTGGACCCAATCAAGACACCCAAAAATGTTGGGTGACTATAGAGGTTCGGGGCAGATGGACCCCTTGATCAAAAAGATCGTCCACCTGAGAATTACCTGGGCAGCCAGTGAGGGTGAGTCCCGCGAAGACCCCTACACGGTAGAGCGTCCCCACGGGTTACAGGGTTTCCCCCACCCGACCTCTCTTGTCACTGAGATTCCAGGTAGACCAGGATGGGGATCTTGACCTCTTAAGTCTACCAATTTTAGCTTAAGATCAGGGTGCTTAAAGTTACCCTTGAACTTTTAGGTATTTTTGAGTGAGAAAGTGACCTAATTTTAAGGTTGGTTGACCCAAGGGGTCAACTTTACCTCTTGTTCCTTTGAGAGCTTTTGGGTCCTTTCTTTTTGGGTTCAAGTGTTTAGAGAGCCAATTGTTTAGGGTTTCTCTGAATAAGTATGTTCAATCAATGGTTTAGGCACACTTCTTTTGGATTTTCTCCATTCTTGATTTAAGTAGTGTGTCTCTAAAATCCTAATGTTGAATCTTATGTTGGCTCTACTTGGTCCAGTTAGTTCTTTGTTGGGTAATTAGGGCTCAAGCGAGAATGTGTTAGCCCTTGAATACCCTTAATAGTGTGCAGGAATAATGGGTTGAAAACATGCAATTTTTTATGGTTTACTAAGTAGAGAAGACAGGTTAAACCTATATTGCTTGTTCTTTTCTTTTCTTCCTCTTTAGAATTTAAAGGTTGAGAGGATAGAAAATTACCTGTCCTCGGAGTGGTTGTCGTGCGGTTGCTTGTCTTCTTGATTTTCCTGTATCTGCACAAAAAAGGAGATTATTAGAAATTTAGAAACAGGAATTTAATTACCTCTAGAATAGCCATTGCTCCCCGGCAACGGCGCCAACTGGCAAAACGGTGGCAGCAACTAGCTTTTCTTAAGTTGTTGTAGTACAGATAGTTACTACCATCATTTGCTAATATTTGCTACTCGGAAAATACAGTTCTCCTGAGGTCGAACTCAGGGAGCAAGTCGTATTCTAGAGATATACATGTTCTATTACAAAAATAAAGAGAGAGAGAGAGAGATGAAAGTTTGGCTTCGTCTTCTTCTCTTCTTTCTTCCTCTTTGTCTTCTCTCCCTTTTGGCTTTTGTCCTTCGTGTTCTTCCTCTATTTCTTGGTTGGACGATCCTGCCTGTTTCTTCTTTTTATTTTCTTTGTTTCTTCTTTTCTTGCTTCAGATCTTCCTCCCGTGCTCTTCTTCTTCTTTTCTTCTTGCTTCTCTTCTTCTTCTGCTTTCTCTTTCTTCACTTGGCTTCTCTTTCTGTCTTCTTTTCTTCTTCTTTGTCTTCTGATCTCTGCAGAGTCCTCACTTGGCTTCTCTGTGTTCCTCTCTTTCCTCTGCCTCGCCTTCCTTCTTCTTCTTCTTTGCCTTCACCTGTCTTCAGGACGTTGTCTGATTTGAAAATCAGACGACTTAAACCGCTTGTTGCTACAGTGTCTCCCTTAGCTTCCTTCTTCTTCACCTGTGCCTGCACACTCAAGAGTTCAGAGTCAGAGGGCAAAACCTACTCTACCCCCTCCCCCGCGCGTCTCTTTCTCTCTGAGTTCGCTCTTAGGACAGCTCTCCCAGAGCAACTGGGTAATCGGGTACGAGTCGCGCCCGGGTCCAGGCCCACCAGCGTGCGGTGGTGGGCGAGGAGTGCAGGTCGGTTTAATCGGGTCGGGCCAGGTCCGCGGAGCGTGGTCACGGATGAGGCCGGGTCGGGTGAGAGGGACCTCACCCCGTGGTTAGGAGGCGAATAGCATAAGGCACTTTTTGCCTTTATGCGCCCGCGTGCCTCTGAGAAGTTCCGAGGTGGGACTAAATGTCCCACCCCAATTGAGCGCCCGCAGCGGAGGGAGCAGCGGGCAATCGTGGCTTCACGCGAGGCCTTCGCCCCAACTGCGAGCCTGGGACGCTTCGCGGAGACGCCCCGCGCAACCTAGGAGTCGAACCTGGGCGAAGGCGTGCCTGCACCTGCAGGTGAAGGAGCTCTGCTTGCTCAGTTGGACGAGGATGGGTTGGCGCAGGAGACAGTCGTATCAACTGTCGCCGGAGAAGAAATTGCCCAGAGGAAGGAGCGGCGGCGAGGAAGGGACCGGAGAGGCGCCAGCTAGGTGCGGCGTGACGCGGAAAGATCGAGGGGAGGTAACCCTGCTGCTGGTAGTGTGGCAGGGCGACGAGGAGGAGGAGGACAGGCTGCCGGAGCAAGGGGGCGTCTGTCGGAGTGGGAAGGGAGGAATTGAGGGGGGTGTCTCCGTCAGATCCGACCTGGAAAGAACGACGGAGCGACGAGGGTATTTGTAGGGGCAGAATCAGAGAGGAGGGCGGAGGGAGACGACGTGTCTCCCTCGCCGGAGGACGCCGGAGGAAGGATACCCATACCGTTCGTGCGTTCGCACAGCTGGTATGGGTGGGTGCAGCGCTCAGGGGGGTGTCCCTGCGGTGGCTGACGACGCAGGGTACCCCCCATTGACTTGCCAGGGCCCCTCCCTCTCCCTGCGCGGCGCCATGCTCCGCGCAAGGTCACCGGAGCATGGTGCTGCTCAGGTTTTGCAGGAGGGACCTAAACGCAAAGAACGAAGGAGAGTTAGGGGCCAAAATGTGAGGGTTCAAGAGTTGAGGGCCAAAAAGTAAATATATGAGGACCAAAGTGTAAAGGTGGTCAAGAAGGTTTCTTCTTAGGCTCAAGTTTTTATACATGACTAATTAGGACCTAAGGAATCTGATGGTGAATTTTATTTCTAGATTAAACCTTGTTTGACCGGTCAATTTATGCAAAAACCCAAATTAAGTTGTTAATTGGGCATGGTTCTCAATGTAGGTCAAAATGGGTTCCTAAGGCCAGATTGAAGGTTCTAAACCCTAGAGATTATTTTTCTATGAATTTTAGAGGGTTTATTATATTTTTACTTTGCCTTGAACCTCGTGAATTGAAGTGGGTTTGTTTTAGGGTTACAGATTATCATTTAGTTCCTTGGAATTGCTATAGCCCTTATTGGATCAGATCATCCCACTTTCCTTCTTATTAGGTTGTTTTGACCTATGTTTGGACCCTGAGTTACCCTGTTTTCAGATTGGATTGGTGAAATTACATTTTTACCCCTCAGTTTCTATTTTCTTTGCAAACTCAGAATCTCTCTGAGCCAAGCCTTTCTAACGTTATGTAGGAGCTTTTATTCTTTGTATTAGGTCAAAATGAGCTAGTTATGGCTCATGATGAGGTTCTCATCACCTGTTCTAAGTCCCTTAACCCAATACTGTTTCACACCCTCCGTTTACAATGAGGACATTGTAGAAATTAGGCATGGGGGGTGGTAAAGTGCAAACATACAAAACCAAGAAAAGTTAGAAGGATTCTCACAAAAAATCACATATGTCAAAAATACCAAAAAAATAGAAAATTGTGAAAAAAGAACAAAAAATGGAGGAGGGAAGAAAATTTTGAAGTCACATAAGCATGAGGAGGAAAAGATCAAAATGTCAAAAAAGAGCACAAAATGAAAAAGAAAAAGAGATAGTCATTAGTAACAGATTAAGGGAATAATCGAAGTTCTAGACCTTATCAAGGAAAAGAATAAAAAAGAAAGTGCTAATGAGACACAAAAAAAGATTAGTAGAAACGCTAATCTTAGGCCTTTTGGGCTAGACTCTTTGGCTTAAAAATTCAAGTATCCGCTAAGATCTGGATAATTCTCAAGAGGTTGGGGAAAATGGAAAGCTTAAGTATTAGGTCTATGGCTTAGAGAGTATTCGGCTTCATTAACTGACCTTTGATTTGTGGGACTCGGTAACCTAAGCACCCCAATCCACACATAGTCTAGTTCAGTGCGCATAACTATCAAAATCACACAAAAGTGTTTTAATGTTCTGAAAAAAAAAGTTGCCTAGATTAGGAGTGGCCGATCAACACAAGTTGATTTGGACGAGTTCCCGGTGCGGAGAGGCAGGAAATTCCCCTCAAAGATGTGTAACAACATATCGTCTCCTCGGTGCTTGACTCCTAGGATATTTACATATCCTACCAGGGGCATGTAAGCACTCTGTTGGTTCAGATACCATGGGTGGCATTATCATGAAATGTCGATTGCCAGGGTCTGGATTCGGCCACGGAATGCCATCATGAGCCCTAACTATCTCATTTTGACCTAAAAAAGTGAACAAAAGCTCCTACATAACCTAGAGAAGGGCCTAATTCAAGGAATAACTATTCTGAGAAGAAAACATGAAACAAAGGGTAAAACTGCAATTTTACCATTGCAATACATCAACGAGATATCTTAGGGGCTAAACATAGGTCAAATGATCTTAACAAGATAAAAGTGAGTTGGTTCAATTAGAAATGGGTTCATGTGCAATCTAAAAATTAAATGACATCTTGCAACCCTAAAACATACCTGCTTAATTCAACAAGGTTATAATCAAGATAAAAAGCAACTAAACCCTCTAAAATTCATGGAAAAATATCCTCTAGGGCTTAGAACCTTTAAATTGGCCTTTGAAACCTATTTTGACCTAAATAGGGGTCCTAGCTAATTATTTGCCCTAATTTGGGTTTTGTGTAAAATGTCCAGTCAAATGTGGTCAAACTTAAAATACAACTTCACCATTAGATTCCTTAGGTCCAAATTAGGTTTGTACCAAAATTTGGACCTAAGGGGAGGTCACCTTGACCTACTTTGCAAAATAGTCCACCCAATTACATTTTGACCCCTATCTTTTGAAAA
Organism: Thalassia testudinum; assembly: GCA_037157565.1. Lineage (NCBI taxonomy): Eukaryota > Viridiplantae > Streptophyta > Magnoliopsida > Alismatales > Hydrocharitaceae > Thalassia > Thalassia testudinum. Next base: position 15,856,713 of record JAZHRO010000046.1, on the reverse strand, counting down.
TCATTACGCTGACCCCCCTATCTTCCTCGCCACTCTTTGCAATTAGATCCCTCCGCCATTACAGCGGAGGAGTCCTACTCCGGCGAGGATTCAAGGAGGATTTTGCCCTGATTCCTCAAAGATCCCCTCTCAGATTTGAAAGGGAGATTCTCTGAGGAATTCCCTATCATCTGAATGCAATCCCAAGATTTGATTCACACCCAATCTCTCGTGCGAACACACGAGAGATATGGGTATCTCTCACATTCCATCTTCGGTGAGGATTCTTGCGCTTGGAATCTTGCATTCCAAGCACAAGAGCCTCTTCCAGATGCTATAAAAGGACCCTTTGATTCGGCCGCTCAGAATCAGCTTGGCTTGGTCAGAGAAAACCCTTTAATTTCTTCCCTTCCTCTCCGGCCAAGTGTCCAGCAGGCTCCGGTGACTCCTCCTCCTCCTTCTCGTCACTCTGCCACAATACCAGTGGCAGGGCCGTCTTCACCTCCTTCCTCCGCGTCGCGCCACACCAGCGCACGCACCAAAAGCCCCTTCGTTGTCGCCGTTCTCCCTTCACTGGAATCATCTTCGGCTGTGGCAGGTACGTGCCAGCCGCCCTCCTGTTCCCTTTCATCCACTTAGTTAGGTTAAAACTCTTCCCCTCTCTCCTCTCATCATTTCCCCCTTCTTTATTTCTACTTTCGACCCCTCGACATTGCAGACCACCACCATCGTCCTCATTTCCAGCCGACCACCGGTGAAGGCGCATCCATCGCTCCATGCTTCCACACACCTCGCCAAACCCCACATAACCTTCTCCATCATCCACTGAGCATTTTCCTAATCTCCATCGACCGCCATCACCTCCACACTTGCCCCCCGACCAAACCCACTTTCACGGCCACAAAGCGACCTAGGTACGAACGCCTAGGCCGCCCCACAGCCATCCACCTACCGCAGCACCTTCGCTGTGCCATGGTGAAGCTCCCCATGTGGTTTAATGAGGCCGCAAGGCCGTATTGAGTGATTGCAGGATTGAGCCTTCGCTGCCATTAGCGCTGGCTTGAAGGAGCTTGCATCCTTCGCTCTACGTTGCTGCACTCCAGGTGAACAGGCCTAGGTGACGCAAAAGGAGTTCGCGCACACATCTAGCCAAGCGAGCGGCTTTGAGAGAGCACCTAGCCACAACAATTAGGTAGCACATCTCCTACAGGCACGAGCGAAGCGGGTGGGACTTTTAGTCCCACCTCGGAAGTTCTCAGTGCAGGTGCGTAATATAAATTGAATTTGTGTTTTTACCTTGTCGCCTTAGATCACGGGGTGAGGTCCCCTCGCCTGCTCACCCGCCTCGTCCATGACCCATGCAACGCGGACTTGGCTGCCTGACCTGTTTACCCAACACTCCTCGCGCACCACCCACGCCGGTGCGCCTGGACTCGGGTGCACGTAACCCGACCCGAATACCCGATTGGGTGGCTCTGGGAGAGCGAACTGAAGAGAGAATAGAGAGATAGTGTATGAGGGGAAGGGTAGGGGTAGGTTTTGCACTCGTGTGTGCAGGGAAAGGAAGAAGAAAGAGGAGGCTGAAGTTATAGCTGCAGAGGAGCTAAGGAAGAAGCTGAGGAAGCTAAGGCAAGAAAGATGGAAAGCATAGGGCTGAAGGAAGAAGGAAGGAGAAATCAATGAAGAAGAAAGGCAGAGAAGGAAAGAAGCTTAAGGGCAGGAGAGGCTAAGGAGGACTTGAAGGAAGAGGTTGAAAAAGAAGGAAGAAGAAGGCGCTGCTAAAGAAGAAAAGAGAAGGAAGGAAATCAGAAGCCAAAGAAGACAAGGAAGGAAGAAGAAGCATTGTAGCAGAGAAGGTGCAGCTGAAGAAAAGGTAGAGGAATAAGCCAAGAAGGAGAAATCAAGGAATAAGAGAAGTCAGAAAAGAAGACTAAAGTCAGAGAAGAGAAAGTCAAAGAAGAAAGAAAAGAAGAGGAAGCTAAAGAAGAGAGACAAGAGAAAGAGAATCAGACTTTTTGCCCTATTCCTCTCAAATTCTCTTTTATTGCTACATTTTAATATTCATAAACTCCTGCATGATATTTTGAATTAGATTTTGAGTAGATTTAAGTGTTCAAATTACATTTATTGAGATTAGTGAATAAATTCCATTTGCTCCCTGTGTTCAACCTCAGACTCAACATTCGAGTAATAAAAATTCTTATTTGTTTTCAACGCTTTTTTGACTGTACTACAATGTGACTTATTTAAAACAAGATCAAGCGCTGTAAACACACCCACTCCAATTTGAGGCGTGCGGGGGCTCAATCCCGCACTTGTTCGCCTCGTTAAGGTGCTCGACCAACGCGCTACGAGTGCGTTTGTGTCGAGCGCATAACTCAAGTGCGTGCACCTCGCAGCTGTTGGATCTTGATCCAACGGCGGAGAAGTGCTAGCCAGAAGTGCTTCAGCAAGTGCGTGTGGCTGGTTGGGCGGCCAAGATGGCACCACATGGTGCCATCTTGGCCGTCCATCTTCTGAGTGATGTAGATGGTGCCACGGGTATCGGATTGGATCGATTTTCACACCGTTAGGCTGCGATCGTTGATCTGAACCCATCCGTGTGGTCGGATTTGTCGTCTAAAGTGAGGATTAACACCATCTTGGCCCTTGATCTTCTAGGGTTCCTTGATCTCTATCTGATGCTACGAATATCCGATTAGGGCGATCTTGGAGTCGTTGAACTCCAATCGTCGCCCTGATCAGATCCGTACGGTTGGATCTTCGATCCGAGGCCCTGATAAAAAGTCACCCTGTCTTTGACCATAAAAAGGAGACAATTAACCTCAATTTTATTTAGACTAATCTAAATGCAAGATGATGCATGTTATGCAATATTTATAGTATGTAATGCAATTCTATGGTTAAGAACATGCATAAATAGACATTTTATGTAATATAAACATATTTACATCAGCTCTCCTCTCTTTCTCTCCTTGGGTCATGCTCTCCTAGAGCCTTCAACAGTACCGGGTATACGGGTAATCGAACCTAGAGCGCACCCGAGTCCAAGCTCACCAGCAGTGGGTGATGAGCGAGGAGTGTATAGCTTAGGCTGGTAATCGGACCAAGCTCGTGTGAGCAGTGTCATGGGTGAGGCAGAGTGAGGGGTGTGAGGGACCTCACCCCTTATGTCTGAGGCAACAAGACCTAGACACAAATTCAATTTATGCTGCTTGAGAAGGTCGACGCTTTCTGATGTGAGACTATCCCCATTGAGAGTTTAGCGCGAGCATCTGCAGGTGGTTCCTCATCTGATTGCAACAGGTGTTGATGGTGTTTCACCCAATTGGAGACCTGGGTGTAATCTTGGATGACTTCTGCTTCGACCTGGAGCTGCAACCTAGAGTGGAGACCTCAAGAACATGGTGGGAGCTTCGTAGAGAAGTTGCATTAATGGAGGAGATACCTGGCACCTGTAAACAACAATAAGCCTTTCGGTTGCGTCAGAAAGCTCAGGAATGATTGTCGGAGCACAACGAGTTCAACGGTGGTGTGGCGTGAGCATGTGTGAAGAGGCCTGTCAACCTTGCGGAGGGTGGCCGGATGTGGGTTTGTTTGGCAGGGAGTTCGGAGAGGCAATCGTCCTAATAAATTTAGGGCTTTCGCTCCTGAAGTCGAGGCGGAGGTGCGGAGCTTGGAAGCAGCAGTGTAGGTGGTCTGTGATGGCTGCTAGTGCTCGCTGGAGGTATGCCAGCATGATGGAAGATGGAGTCGCGGAGGGCATCGGCGGGGTTGAAACGATATGTTGGAGATGCTGATGTGATGAGGAGAAGTTGAGGAGTTGATTGAGAGGGGTAGCAGATGGTGGGGAGTGGAGATGGTGTCGGTTGCGGTATGGCCGACATCGGAGATGAAGCTGGCTTTGGTAAGGGTTGGATAGTGAGGATGAAGATAGAGGCACTGGCTGGTACTGCGCGACGCAAAGGAGAGAGGGAAGGATAAATCCGTCGTCGGTATTACGAACGGAGAAGGAATGGAGATGGAGGAGGTCATCGGATGTCAAGGAGCACTTCAGCCAGAGGAGAGAAGAATTGGGGGTTATTTCGATCGAATTTGAGCATGGGAAGTCCGTTGTGCCATGGGGGTTCTTTTATAGGTCATCAGAAGGCGAACGGAGCTTGAGAATCAAGATCTCAAGCTTGGAAGGCTTCACCAAAGATAGAAACCCATATTTCAATTGATTCGCATGGCACTTTGGGCAAGACTTGGAACCTAAGATGTGGCTCAAATGGAAGGCAACTTTGTTAAGAATCTGAGTATTTATTTTGGGATTGATTGATTGAGAATCGAGAGAGAAATTCTCACTCGATCTCAATGGTGAAGCTCAAGGTTTCCTTTAATGGCGTTAGGGACCTTTTTGCAAATACAATGAAGAAGTTGGGGGGCTTCTTGTAAGGAATTTTGAAAGTTAAGGGCATGGTTGTGAAACAAAGGGTCAAACAAGACCAAATTGCAAACTAGGTCAAGATGATCTTAGATTAGGTCTAAATTTTGGTACAAACCTAATTTAGACCCAAGGAATTCGATGACGAAGTTGGATTTTGATTTTGATCATGTTTGACCAAAAAAATTATGCAGAAACCCAAATTAGGGCAACTATCTATTTAAGGCTCTATTTTGGGTCAAGATGAGTTCTAATGGTCAAATTGAAGATACCAAACCCTAGAGAATATTTTTCTATGATTTTTAAAGGGCTTAGGTGAATTTTATCCTAACCAGAACCTCAGTTAAGCGGGTCTATTTTTAGGGTTTCAGAAGTCATTTAATTCTTAAAACACGCAAAAACCCTTCTCTGTCTGTTTAACCCACTTGTTAGCCTTTTAGGACCATTTGACCCTTAATTAACCCATGAGAAAACCTGTGGTTATTCTGCATTCATGATATGATGGTAAAATTGCAGTTTTAACCCTAGTTTCTTGTCTTTCCCTTAGAATGATTATGCAGTGACTTAGGGTTCTCTGGCGGTTATGTAGGAGCATTTAATGACTTAATCAGATCAAATTGAGATAGTTATGGCTCATGATGGTTTTCTCATCATACCCCCATCCTTAGCTTTTGTTAGTCTATTAGCAAAATCTTAAGGAATTTAACTCAAATTCTAGACCACATGCCTTGTTATGCCCATATGTGTGCTTTCTTTTGTAGATTAGGTCAGAGTACCGATAGTAGGCCTAGAGGTACTCAAGTACCAACCAAGATCTGGACCTAACCAGCTCTAGCCTCAGTCCACCACGAAGGTTTCTAAGGCCCATAGGAACTAGCCTAAGGTTCGTTGAACTTCACGGTTAAAGCGCCCGTGCTTGTAACATGGTTTAGCCTTGGTTCAGTTTGCAGTGCATTTTTGTAAGAGAGAGGTAGAAGAATTTTTTCTTTTTTTTGGAGAGTTTTCTCTCTTTTCTTTTTATTTCTAACTTCGGATTGGCTTTACAACACGGTTTGTATCGGATTCCTAGTTCCCACCATCAATCTTCGCAGGGTCCTTGGCTTTCGAGATTTTGAGATAATACTGCCCATGACGTTCTGTGGCTAAATCCAGACCTTGGCAATCGACATTTCATGATAATACCGCCCATGGCATCTAAACCAGCACAAGGTGCTTACATGCCCCCAGTAGGATATTTAGATATCCTAGGAGACAAGCACCGAGGAAAAAGTATGTTATTGCTCATCTTCGAGGGGAATTTCCTGCTTCTCCATGCCGGGAACTCTTCCTAATCAACTTGTGTTGATCAGCCACTCTTAATCTATTTAGCTTTTTCAGAACAGATTTAACGCATTTACGTGATTTTGATAATTAAGCGTACTAAACCATATTGTGTGTGGTTTGGGGTGCTTAGGTTACCAAGTCCCACAAGCCAGAGGCCAGTTAACAAGGCCGAATAATCCCTAAGCCTTAGACCTAATACTTAAGCTTTGCATTTTCCCCAACCTCTTGAGGACTATCCAGATCTTAATGGATACTTAAATTTTTAAGCCTAAAATCACAACCTAAGAGGCCTAAGATCAGCATTCATACTAATCTCTTTTTGTCTCTTAGCACTTTTTCTCTTTCATTTTCTTTCTTTTTGATTTGGTCTAGAACTAAGTCGATTCCTTAATCTTTTACTAATGATTATCTTTTTTTCTTTTCAAATTGTGCTCCTTTTTGGCATTTATATCACCTCCTCTTTTCCTCCTAAAAAATGATATGCAATTTATTCACTCAAAATTTCCTCCCTCCTCCATTTTTATTCTTTTTTAGTTTTTTTATTATTTTTTTCTGGTTTTTGGAATATGTAATTTTTTTATGAAATCCTTTCTTGTGAAGTGATTCTCACAACGTTTTGTACTTTAATACTCCCCATGTCTACGATTTGCAATGTCCTCATTGTACATTAAGTGGGTTCGAATTCAGCTTAGAACATACATTAGAACAGGTTTTGGGTGGGTGGATGGGTCGGGGTGACTGTTGCAGACGATTTCAAGCTCGGGTACAGGTACCAGAGGTGGAGTCGGCTGTTCTAATGGACGAGCCCTAAAGTGCAATATGAGTTCAGCATAAGATGTGTCAAGAAGGGTTTCGAGATTTTCAAAAAGATGACGGGTTGCTTCCTGTTAAGTGTTGAGTTTAACGCCATCAGCTGGGTGCAATGAGCTTAGGGAGAATGGAGATCAAAAGATACCTCAGCCAAGTTGGTATCGGTGAGTTCAATGAATGACTTAAGTCACTGGCCATTCACGATAAAGGGTTTGGAATCAAGGCTGGGTTGGCTGATTTCAATGGCTCCATTTCCAAAAATTCGTCTGATAAGATACGGTCCAGTCCATTTTGATCTGAGTTTCCCTGGGAACAGTTTGAGTTTAGCATAAAAGAGTAGGACTTTCTAACCAGGGTGAAAGATCTTTCTGGATATGTGCTTGTCGTGAAAGGCCTTAACCCGCTCTTTGTAAATTCGTGAGTTCTCATACGCATCATTGTGTAATTCATCAATCTCGCTCATTTGAAGCTTTCTGTGGGTTCTTGCCTTAGAAAGATCTAGATGACACTTCTGTATAGCCCAATAGACTTTGTGCTCCAACTCAACGGGGAGGTGACATGCCTTCCCATACACCAATATGAAAGGAGACATTCCCAATTGGGTTTTGTGGGTGGTCCTATAAGCCCACAACTATTCCGGAAGTCGGGATGACCAATCTTTCCTATCAAGTCATACAGTGACCTAAAGGATTTTCTTGATCTCTTGATTCGATAGCTCAGCTAGACCGTTGGTTTGGGGGTGATAAGGAGTAAAGATTCAGTGTGATACCCTGTATTTGGTCATCAGTGATCTGAACTGAGCATTCATGAAATGGGTCCCTCCATCAGAGATAATGGCACGTGGAATCCCGTACCGAGAAAAGATGTTCTGATGAATGAATTTGATTACCACCTTATGATCGTTGGTTCGGGTCAAGATGGCTTCGATCGATTTGGACACGTAGTCAACAGCGAGAAGAATGTAGTCGAAGCTGACCGAAATAGGGAAGGGTCCCATGAAATCAATCCCCCAGATGTCGAAGATTTCGCATACGAGAATTGGTTGTAAAGGCATCATATCGCAGTGGCTCATATTGCAAAAGGTCTGGTAATGAGTGCATGCCTCATAGTGATTGTATGCATCTTTGAAAATCGTGGGCCAATAAAAGTCGCATTGGAGGACTTTTGCTGCGATTTTATGTCCGGAAAAGTGTTCGCCGCAGGCCTGGTCATGGCCGAAGGACAAAATGTCCTGAATTTCTACTTCTGGGATGCACCGTCTGATGATCTGATTAGTATCAATGCGGAAGAGCTATGGGTCTTCCCAGATGTAGTACTTGGCATCGGAAAGAAATTTATCTTTCTTGGCCTTCGGCCAATTGGATGGAATTTGATGTGATGCCAAGTAGTTCACTAAATTAGCAAACCAAGGAAGTCTTGTACCAATAGTCAGGAGGTGCTCATCGGGACAGTGTTCTGTGATGGGTTCGGAAGGGTTGATACTGTCAGAAGGAAGGGGGGATAAGTGGTCAGCTACCACATTCTGCTTTCCCGCTTTACCGCGAATCTCGAGATCAAATTCTTGCAACAGTAAGATCCAGCGGATTAGTTGAGGTTTTGCTTCCCACTTCTCGAGGCGCCTCACTGCAATGTGATCTTAGTATATGATAACACGGGAACCCAAAAGATATGATTTGAATTTTTCCAGGGCAAATACTATGGCTAGCAGCTCTTTCTCAATAACTGTGTAGTTATGCTAAGCCTCGTCAAGTGTCTTGCTAGCGTAGTAGATGACCTCGGGTTTCCTGTCTATTTTCTGTCCAAGTACCGCACCTACAGCATAATCAGGTGCATCAGACATAATCTCAAAGGGTTGAGACCAATCAGGGGACTGTAGGATAGGTGCTTGGGTAACTTGATCATGTAGGATCTCAAATGTTTGAGTGCACTCCTTGGAAATTTCAAAGGGGACATCCTTAGATAGAAGATTAGTCAGAGGGCGCGTGATTTTTGAAAAATCGGGAATGAATCGACAGTAAAAACCGACATGCCTCAGAAAGGATCGGATGTCTATGATCGAGCTAGGCATAGGGAGTTTGGAAATTAGATTCACCTTGGCTCGATCAACCTGAATACCTTTTTCAGCGACGAGATGTCCCAGGACAATTCCCTCAGGTACCATGAAGTGGCTCTTTTCTCAGGAAAGAACCAAATTCACGTCGATGCACCGCCTGAGGATTTGGATCAAGTGCAAGAGGCAATCATCAAAAGATTCACCAAATATCAATAAGTCATCCATGAAGACCTCAAGGTATTCACCTACCATATCTGAAAATATGGCAAGCATGCACCATTGAAAAGTAGCAGGTGCATTGCAGAGACCGAATGTCATCCTTCGGAATGTGTATGTTCCGAAGGGGCAGGTGAAGGTGGTCTTCTCTTGGTCCTTAGGATGGATTGTGACCTGATTATAACCGGAGTACCCATCCAAAAAGTAGAAGAATAAATTTCCTGCTAGCTTCTCGAGGATCTGATCAATGAACAATAGTGGGAAATGATCCTTCTTCGTGGAGGAATTGAGTCTTCTATAATCAATGCAGACTCTTCATGAGTTCGCTATATGGGTCGGTATGGTTTCTCCGGTTTCAATCGTGATGATGGTAAGCTCTGTCTTCTTAGGCACAACTTGAATTGGACTCACCCACCGACGGTCGGAGATCGGGTAGATGATCCCTGCATCTAACCACTTGATGATCTCCTTTTTTATGACATCCTGCAGATTTGGATTTTGGCATCTCTGCATTTCATGGGATGGTCGTGAGCCCTCTTTAGTGTAGATGTGATGTGCGGAGTATGAAGGGCTGATGCCAGTCAGATCATCGAGAGTCCATCCAATGGCTCTCTAATGCTACTGAAGAACAGAAATCAAGCACGTTTCCTGATCAGGTATGAGTCGAGAGTTGACAATCATAGGAAACGTCTGATTGGAACCCAAAAAGACATATTTCAGATGATCGAGAAGAGGCTTTAATTCCATAACTGGGTTGTCAGTAGCAGTAGGTGGTTCAGGGTGGGTGTCAGGAGTAAAGGAAGGAGCTATGGGTGTGTCTAGGTTAGGTTTAGACTCCTCTAATTGCGGGTTTTGATCTTCTTGTGGTTGATCGGAAATATTTGTATTTTCCTCGATACATAGGTCGTCAACCACAGCCTCGATATCGTAAATTTGTTCTATAACTCCGCAATTGATTCCTTGTTGGGCCTTAAAGATGTTGATCTTCAGTGTCTTGCTTCCAAATTTTAATTCAATTTGTCCCTCGCAATTAATATTGGCCCTAGTAGTGGCCAGAAAGGGTCTCCCTAATATCATCGGTGTATTCTTCACATTCTCAGGAGCATCCATGTCTAAGGCAATGAAATCCACTGGAAAATAGAAATCATGTACCTTAACTATGACATCCTCGAGAATTCCTTTTGGTGACTTAATAGATCGATCTGCTAACTACAAAGTCATTTCTGTTGCTTTAAGCTCAGATTCCTCAAAGTAGTCTAGTAGGGATGTAGGTATCAAATTTATGGAAGCTCCTAGGTCTAGTAAGGCTTGGTCGAACTGCATATTACTGATAGCATAGGAGATCAGAGGGGTGCCTAGGTCTTTTGCCTTAGGCGAGAGTTTGCTCAAAATGATGGAGCTGGCTTGCTCTGACAGTACGATTGGGTTCCCACCTTTGGTTCGCAGCTTACACTTGGGTGTACACACGTCTTTCAAGAATCGTGCGTAAGCCGGTATGTGGCGTATTGTATCCATCAAGGGGATGTTTATATGGACCTACTCAAAGAGCTTAACTAGGTCCTCCTTAGGTGCCATGGGTTGGGGTTTCCTTTTTCCTTTTGTCAATGCCTCCGGAAATGGAACTTTTGCAGGTTCCTCCAGAATGGGTCCAGGTTCTTGATCTAGGATAGAGGTATCCTGGATGACTATCCTAGGGTTTGAGTTTGCATTACCAAGCTAGGAGTGGCTTGGATAAGGTGGGTCCTGTGTTACTTTGCCACTACGGGTAGTAACAGAATTTAATCCTGCCTGGTTCTGGTTTGGTGTGGGCAAAAGAGGTGATTGTTGCCGAGAACCTGCATATGATGTCGAAGCCTCCATCCTGTTGGGTGATGGAGTAGAAGGGGCCTGATAAACAAAATGAGCTTGGCCCTGAGTTGGGTTCATAACGCTCCTCTGGTTCGGCATGTTATTTGGATTAGGTAGAGGTTGTGAAGGAAGTGCACCAGGTTGGTGGGGATTTGTCATCTGGGCGAGTTGATTGTGAACCTCTCTGATCTCGTCTTTGTGCTGTTTTTGCATAGCCACATTTGTCTTATGAATGTTAGCCAGAGTCTAAAGGATAAGAGTCATTTGATCTGCATGAGTCAGTCCGGATTGATAAGTTGGGTTGGGCCGAGGCTAAGGCGGCTGATATGGACGAGGAGCTTGTGGTCGGGGCTGATATTGAGGTCTCTGATTTTGATTATTCCCTGACCATATGAAATTAGGATAATCACACCATTCAGGGTTGTAGGTGTTTGAGAATGGATCATTCTGAATGGCGTTGAGTTCCTCGCAGGTCTGAGGAGCCTCAAAAAGGTCAGAATATGAGGGTTCAAAGTTCCTCCAACTAGAATAGGCAGCTCCAGAGTTTCCTTCAAAACTAGAATCAGATGGGGGTGGATATGGGTCCATCCCCTGAGACGTCCAATGATAGATGTTATGCACTGCCTCCTTGCTAGAGGGCGGTTGCGCGAATGGGTTTTGCGCTGAGGTGGCTTGCTGTAAGTGTCGAGCTTGCTCATCCACCTTCTTCTCAATAATAGAGACCTTGTCTAGGTGATTGGCCATCAGTTCAAAGTCAACGAAAGAGGATAGGCCCTACATCTCATGTGCTCCATTTGGATTCGTCAATGCACGGGCATTCGTCCGATCGAACATGCCCATGGATTCATTATTGATGGAGTTCTCACACATATTCTCGATAATCTCCCACACGGTGTCTTCGTGTTGACCCATGATGTTTCCTCTGTAGGTCGCATTAACGAATAATTGAATATCCTCACGGAGTCCCTACTAAAAAGACTGGACTTGTTCCCATTTAGGAACTCTGTGGTGGGGGCACTTTCGCATGAGATCCAGAAAATGATCCCATGCCTCGTGAAGCGATTCTCCTAGTTGCTGCGTGAAATGTGTGATCTGGTGCCGTAAATCATTTGTCCGACCAACAGGGAAGAACTTTCTCAGAAACTCAGATTGAAGTTCCTCCCAGGTGTTGATTGGATGCGTTTGGGTTTAGTACTAGGGAGCAGCCTTATCCATGAGAGAGAAGAACATTTTAATGAGTAAGACATCCCGATTTTGAGCTTCTGACCTGAAGGTCTGGGCCAGATGCTTGAGTTTCTTGATATGCTAGAAAGGATCCTCGGAATTACGCCCATGGAATTTGGGAATGGCATGAATCATATTGATCTTGAGTTTTGTATCAGGACCTTCAGCGGGGATTTGTAGTCAAGGTTCAATTGCCACTGCAGTGGGATTATAGTGATCTCGCATCATAGGATGTTACGGTGGGTTCACAAAGGCTTAGAATAGATTGTTGAGGCGCTGAAGCTGATTTTCAAGATTTTTTTCTTCTGCTAGTTGCTCCATGATGATGGATGAAGGAGAATTAGGTTCAAATGAATCAGAAGAGATATCGATTGGGTTGGGTTGTTGCACAAACAAGGAGGTCGAGACTTGGTCTCGATAGGAATGAGTAGCTAATGGAGGCCTCAAGGATGGTCTTAGAGACCTCCTCCCGAACATGTACCGATGGAGTAGATGAGAGGTAGAATGTGATGGACCCAATCAAGACACCCAAAAATTTTTGGATGATTATAGAGGTTCAAGGCGGATGATACCCCTTAGTCAGAAAGCCGTCCACCTGAGAATTACTTGGGCAGCCAGAGATGGAGAGTCCCATAAAGACCCATACATGGTAGAGTGCCCCCACAAGTTATAGGATTTCCCCCACCCGACCTCTCTTGTCACTAATGATCCAGGTAGACTAGAATGCGGACTTGACCTCTTAAGTCTACCAGTTTCTAATTAATAGCAAGGGTGCTTATGATTTCACTTGAACTTTAAGATGTTTTTGTGCAAAGTGACCTAATTTGAAGATTGGTTAACCCAACAATGTGGGTTAACTTCACCTGTTTTGTCCGTTGAAAAATTTAGGTCTTTCTTTTAGTGTTCAAATGAGATTAAGAGCCTGATTTTAGGGCTTTGCTTGTATAGATCAATTCAATCAAGGCTTAGGCACACATTGTTTGGAAAGATCAATTCTTGATTAAGCAAGTGTGTCTCTAAAATCCTAAATTGAAAATCTTAATTGGCTCTGATTGGTTCAATTTAATTTTTCCAAATGTGGTACCTTAGGGCTTCAAGCAAGAATGTGATAGTCCTAGATACCTTAATCTTCAAGTAGGTGCACAAATCAGGGTTCGGATGTTCTCTAGAATGTATCAAATCAGGCAACTTGATTTGTCTAAGAATAGAATGCAAGTAGCCCTAATTGATTTTTCCCTTTTTTAGCTTTTCAGAATCAGGGGCTTAGAAGGATTTGAATGGAGTTTACCTGTCCCTAGAGTGGCTGATGTGCGGCTGATCTTCCTCAATGAATCCCTATAAAATAGATCAAAGTCAAAAGAGATAGAGCAAGTTAGTATTGAATCAAATATTGCAATCAAGAGATCTAAATTGCACATTGCTCCCTGACAACAGCGCCAAAATGTGAGCATGTGTGAAGAGGCCTACCGACCTCGCGGAGGGTGGCTAGATGTGGGTTTGTTCGACAGGGAGTTCAGAGAGGCAATCGTCCTAACAAAGTTAGGGCTTTCGCTCCTGAAGTTGAGGCGGAGGTGTGGAGCATGGAAGTGACGACGTAGGTGGTCTGTGATGGCTGCTAGTGCTCACCGGAGGTATGTCGACGAGATGGAAGATGGAGTCACGGAGGGCATCGGCATGGTCGAAACGATATGTATGAGATGATGATGTGATGAGTAGAAGCTGAGGAGTTGATTGAGAGGGGTAGAGGATGATGGGGAGCGGATACCGCAACCGACGCCGGAGATGAAGCTGGCTCCGGTAGGGGTTGGACGATGAGGATGAAGAAGATAGAGGCGTCGGCTGGTACTGCGCAATGCAGAGGAGAGAGGGAAGGATAAATACATCACCGGTATTGCGAACGAACGAGGAATGGAGACGGAGGAGGTCATCGGACGTCGAGGGGCACTTCGGCTAGAGGAGGAGAGAAGAATTGGGGGTTATTCCGGTCGAATTTGAGCTTGGGAAGTGCGTTGTGCCCCGGGGGTTCTTTTATAGGTCATCAGAAGGCGAACAGAGCTTGAGAATCAAGCTCTCAAGCTTGGTAAGCTTTGTGGAAGATAGAAACCCATATTTCAATTGATTTGCATGGCACTTTGGGTAAGACTTGGAGCCCAAGATGTGGCTCAAATGGAAGGCAACTTCGTCAAGAATCTGAGTATCTATTTTGGGATTGATTGATTGAGAATCGAGCGAGAAATTCTCGCTCGATCTCAATGATGAAGAAGTTGGGGGGCTGCTTGTAAGGAATTTTGAAAGTTAAGGGCATGGTTGTGAAACGAAAGGTCAGATAGGACCAAATTGGAAACTAGGTCAAGATGATCTCAGATTGGGTCCAAATTTTGGTAAAAACCTAATTTGGACCTAAGAAATTTTATGGAGAAGTTGGATTTTGGTTTTGACCATGTTTGACTAGAAAAATTACATAGAAACTCAAATTAGGGTAATTGTCTATCTGAGACTCAGTTTTGGGTCAAGATGAGTTCTAATGGTCAAATTGAAGATACCAAACCATAGAGAATATTTTTATATGATTTTTAAAGGATTTAGGTGAATTTTATCCTGACCAAAACCTCAGTTAATTAAGCGGATCTATTTTTAAGGTTTCAGAAGTCATTTAATTCTCAAAACACGCCAAAGCCCTTTTCTGTCTGTTTTAACCCACTTGTTAGCCTTTTAGGACCATTTGACCCTTAATTAACCCCTGAGAAAACCTGTGGTTATTCTGCATTCATGATATGATGGTAAAATTATAGTTTTAACCCTGGTTTCTTATCTTTCCCTTAAAATGATTATGTAGTGACTTAGGGTTCTCTGGCGGTTATGTAGGAGCATTTAATGACTTAATTAGATCAAATTGAGGTAGTTATGGCTCATGATGGTGTTCCCTTCATCCTCCTCCACGGCATCTCGCCCTGCTGCTCCTCGTTCTCTGCTGGTCCTCGCTCTCCTCCTTCTCCGCTACTCCTCGTCCTCCTCCTCCTCTGCTAGTGCCCTCGCCCTCCTCCTTGTCTGTTAGCGCCTTCGTCCTCCTCCTCCTCCCTGGCCTAGCAATGCCCTCCACTCCTCTTCCTCAATTCTAACCCATCCTCCTCCTCCGCCTACACCCCCTTCCTCCCAGGTTCCTCCCTCTCCTCGTCCTCTGCAACTCCTCACCTTCCTCCTCGTCCGCCAATGGCCTCCTCCTCCTCCTCCCTGGCCCGCTAGCATCGCCCTCCTCCTCCTGACCATCTTCTCCTCCTCTTCAGCTTCCCCCTCCTACTCCACTTCCTTAGCAGGCCGCCCCTCCTCCTCCTTGGTTCCTCCCCTCCTTCTCCTTGGTTCCTCCCCCTTCTCCTCCTACCGACCCCATCCTCCTTCTCCTCCCTATCCTGTTGCCTTGATCCTCCTCCTTCTCCCACTACCAGCCTCCTCCTCATCTTCCTTCTCCTATCCCTTCCACTGCCTGACGACCTCCTCTTCCTCTTCCCCTACTACCCCCTTCCTCCTCTTCCTTCTCCTATTGCTGCCTATGCAGCTGGCCTTTCTCCCCCTCTTCCTCTTGTCCTCCTCGATCCCCTCTTGTCACCCTCCTCCTCCCCTCCTATTGCTGTCGCTGCCATCGCCTCTAGTTTATAAGTTGTAAATTTTTGAATAATATGATAATATGTTATTTAATTAATTATGTTTATGAAATTACAGGTTATCGGTGATGATCATTCTCGTAAACTGTAGTCGTACAATGAATTGCTACAAAATTTCAATGTTTTTTTTTATTGTAATAATATTTTAGGCTTTTGTTAGATGGTGTGGCTTGTATGATTTATTGTGAATGTGGGGTGTGTCAACTTTTATGATGAGTATTATTTTGCTGTGCAGGTTTATAGAAAATTGAAAATATAAGGGGAAATTCTGTCAATTTTTTTAAAAAATTATTTCAATGTTTAGTTTGGATTAACATATGTTGTTTAGGTTTGGTATTAGGTTGTGTATATGGTGCTTGGCCTAGGGTTTTAGGATTTGAGTTGGAAGAGGGTTATGGTGGTTGGGTTGGGCTAGGGTTTAGATGTTTTGTTTGGGTCAAGGTTAGGGTTTTATGATTTCATAAGGGTTTGGGTTAGGGTTAGGGTTTTGATCGACGCACGCTTCACGAATTAAAATCGAGGTTCGGAGAACCTGTCATCGTAGCTCACAAAACACGTCTATCAGATAAAATTTATAATCGAAACTCGAAAAGTGAGTCCCAGGTCGAACACAGGGAGGTGACGTTTACTTTGTATGAAAATCGTGCTTTGATTTATTTCTTTTTGGCGTTTTAGGATTTTTTTTTTTGTTTTTGAAATAAAAAGACAAGCAATCACCAGAGAGAGATGGAATCAAATGTGATGCATTGCATGAATGTCTATTACAATAATCTATAAAAGCATAAAAAGAGAGGGAGGTGAGAAGAAATCTCCCGAATCGGCTGTTTGGCGAGACGACAGCGCCTGACGGAAGCTCGGACGAAGGAGGTGAGGAGTAGGACGATGGAGGTGAGATGCACAAGGACATCGGGTAGAGGAAAGCTTTAGCGTGGCTCCATAATAGAGGTGAGAAGGTAGAGATGATCTACTACTGGAATGGAGGTGGAAGGATGGCTCCAAGGCAACCTATGAATGGGGATTGGAAGATGGAGGAATATTTGGTGAGGCAGAGGTTCGCTACACTAATAGTAGCTTTGGGAGCTTGAGAGTAAGCTCTAATGGAGCATTGGTAGGCTTGCTAGAGCTTAGGAATAGGTGGGAGTAGAGTAGGTGGAGATGGATTGGCAAGGGGGGTGTGTAGGTCTTTATATAGTGGATTTGAAGAAGAGAATCCCGCACACAGACATTTAGCGACAGCTACAAGCATCACTAAAGGTCACTCGAGCTGTTGCTGAAGATCTGTGCCTCTTCATTGCCTTGGTTGGCGCACGCACTGTGCAGGCCATTTAGTGATAGTTGCAAGTGTCACTAAAGGCCTGTGTCACTGAAGATCCAAGCGTATCCCCATTGCTCATGCTCCGCTGGCACGCGCATTGCGCTCTTTGTCAAGTGCGCATGCGCTCACGTGCTGTGCGCGTAGGCGTTGTGCTGCTGCTGCGCGAGGGTGCTGTACTGCTGCATGAGCGCATGTGCTGGCTGCGTTGGGTGCCAGCTGAATTGAGGAATTGGGGGGCTGCAAGGATATGAACTTGCGCCCCTCCTTTGGGAGTGCCTCTCTCCAACCAACGTGCCAAGACATCCAGATCGTTGCGCGGATGTCTTAAAGCATGCGATGGAGATGAATCCTTAGCCATTGAATCTTGATCCAACGCCTATAGTGCAAGATTAGCGATGTTGAGGAGGCAGTGCTGGGACTGCTGGTCGGTGCTGGCCAGCCTGGATGGTGCCACATGGTGTCATCTGGGCCGTCCATTCTTCCTTCTATTGCAGAGGGTGCCACGGTGCTTGGATCAAGTTGATTTCCGCGTTTCAGGACTGCGATTGTTGCTCCAGATCCATCTGTACGGTCAAATTTTTCATTTGAAGCCCATAAGGATGTTGCATTGCCCTCCTAGCCGTTGATCTTCCTCGATCTTCATATGATGCTATGGGACTCTGGTTTAGACGATTTCGGAGGTTTTAGCCTCTAATCATCATCCTGATCAAATCTGTATGGTCTGATCGTCTATCTGAGGCCCTAAGATAAATCTTCTTTTCTCCTGACCATAAAAAGGACCTCATTAACCTAAAATATATACAACTACTTTAAATGTAGAATGATACATGCTATGCAATATTTGTAACATGAAATGCAAATCTAAGCCTAGGAACATGCATGAATAGGCATTTTATCTTCAATAATTGTGTCTACATCATACACCCATGCCTATCTTTTGCTAGTCCCTAACAAAATTAAACTACATGCTATGTATAAAATCAAAATTAGGATTAGATCGCTTAGGCCTAAGTCGTTTATTAACAATAGAAAATTTCAACTAAGGTCCTAAGCTACGATGACTCAACAGTACCCGGGTGTTTGCCAAAATGCAGACTGCCCAAGTCCTCGCCTTATTAGAAAAGGGAAGATACATTTTTTTTTATTTTTCTTCTTTTCTAATTTTTTTGTACTTTTGGAGTTTGAGAGTTCCGGGATAACTTTTTACAGCTACCCAACCCGCCCAGGACTTGAAAAGGACTCTAAGTGCTAAGCATCTTGTGAAAATAGTGAAAGACTCACTAGGTGGCCATTGAAACGGACTTCGGGTTTCTACGACCCTAGGTGACCTTGCCTAAAGGTTTATCTTTTCAATTGGTAGTTTTCTCCCTACATCTTTTATTTATAGGGTCAACACAAGGGCGAACCCAGTGTATATCTCCCCGGTTTATTCTACTTCCCCGCTTCGTCCCAAAGTGTTTTAGGAATTATTGTACATTTTTTTTTGAGTTGGGTTTTGGACAACCGGCCAATGGGCAGTTACCCACGGTAACTTACCAGCCATACTTGTGCGGTGAAGTGTGGTTTTGTTTATTTTTCTTTCTCCTTTTTCTATATATATATTTTTTCTTTTTATTTTTCTTTTTCTTTTTTTTTATTTTTTCTATTCTAAGTAGGTGGCTTCCCTGATCTAAGATTTACCTAAAGGCAGTACAACGAAAATGGTCTTGTGGTTGGGCTCTGGACAACCGGCAGATGAGTTGTTACCACCGACAAGTTGCCAGCCATACTAACCTAGATAGTTCATTAGCTATCCAATTTCCGAAGAAATCGTCGAAAAGTGAGTCAGTGCAAAAAAAAGTGTGCAGGTGCTTAGGCTTAAAGTTCCCCCAAATCAGAGGGCGGGTTGATAAGTCGCATACTAATCATCCTAATTTATTTACAAAATTAAAATGAATTTTAATTGGCGAGAACTCGAGACTAAGTCCACATTCGAGTGGGAACCCAGGCTAATTAAGCCCAAAGACCTGAAGAGTCTAAGTGTTTAGGTCCTCTCGTATCATTTTCTAAAGTTAATAACTTCCAAATGCCTAAGTTCTCTTTTCCTAATTTTCTTTCTTTTTTTATCTTTTTCAAATTTTTAATTTTTTATTTTATTTTATAAGAAACTAAAAGAAATTCTACAGAGTTAAAAAAATGATTTCAGGAATTGATTGTCCACCCCCCATGCCTAAATGATGCAATGTCCTTATTGTTAAAACAAAGACATGAAAATGGTAGAGTAAACAGAATATCACTTGAATTTCATAACAACCCGGTTAGATCTGTAGAGAGAAGAGAGTATACACATACGCTAACTTTAATGCCTTTAGCTAGGCATAATATACATGCAAGGAAGAAATTGAGAATTCACAAGTGCGGGTCAGAATCAAAATAAAAATATTGATTCTCAGACATGCCAATAGAAGATGTCCACAGACGTGGACCAGATTTACAGAACCATGCCCCAGGGTTGAGTGGTTCTAAGGTTCTAGATGAAAATCACCCAGAACCGAAGGTTGTTAAGCTTGTGAAGTCGGGCCTGCAGTTTTGTGGTGTGCAACCCAAGACCAAAATGGCGGACAATAGGTAGATCTGGTTCACTAGTTTTAGATGTCCACTTAACATTTAGCTCAGAAAAATAATCATATATTCCAGGCTTGGGTTGCACGTGAAAGATATCATAAGGGTCCTTATAGAAGATAGGTGGTTTCAGATCAATAGGTACCCTTAGATCCAAAATTGTAGTTCCCTCAGAATTAGCCTCCCAGATTTTCATTGCCAAATTCCTATCCTCTAAAATCAAGTTCTCAAGCTCCAGGACCTCCAAATCATTGTATACCCCATCTAAAGTTTCCAAGTTCAACAATTACGATTGAATCGGGATTGAGTTGGGCATAATGATCTCAGAAGTCAACTCTTCGGGGTGAAGATGAGGATTGGGGTCACTGATTGAATCATCAAAATTCGAATCCTCCAAGTTAACCCCAACTGAATCCAAATCTTCAATGAATGGGATATCAAATGGTTCAACAGATTCCTCATGCCCGTTTGTCTCACTAAAATCATTTTCCTTATGCTCAAGTGAGACTTCACCTAAAGATTCTTCACCCTCAGAGTCAAAGAATTGATGATCCTCAATTATATATGTCTCAAAATCATAAATCATTTCATGATCCAAGGAGACATAATTTTCTTCATTTCCTGACTTAGGGATCTCGGGTGAATCAATCGGTTTATTCTCAAATGGTTGCTCTAGACTAATCTGGTCATGTCTAGTCTTAGAATATGTTTCCCCCCTAACAGGCGCCTGTGCGGGTTCAGACATTGGCTATCCTGAAGGGGGTTCATCTTGAGAATCATCCCAAGATTTGACTAGGGCAATGATGTGTACAATGGTTGTATGACAATGAATGATTATTGTTATGATCATGTCGTTGCAGTATAGGGTGTATAATATAACATTAAGAATGTCGTATAGTGGTGAGTATGGGTGAGTACCAGTCATTATAACCATTATTATCATTTGCTTATTTATCTAATTTTTACTGGTTTTGTTCCAGGTCGTTCACTGGGAGGCAATTTATTGAATTACATCGTTCACTCTTTAAATTCAAAATTATCCTCTAATTCCAAAAAGAAACTTTACATCTTATTAAAGAATGAATGAATGTGTGTTTTATTTACCTAATTACTAAGAAATGCTTGCAAAAATACTAACTATGAACAAGCATCAAACAATCTATTATTATACTCTAAACTATGTATTTACAAGTTATCTTATTAGTACTAACATAACAGTATATAATACCTTAGGATGCAATGGTGTAGAGACTTAACTTATCAGTTTGTTATTTATAGTAACATATACAGCAGTTTCAGTGACAGATATAAGCGTCGCTAAATCTAAGAAAACACTATATACAACCTAAAGAAGCAAACTGAGGTCTTTAGCGACGTTTTATAGTGTCATTTTATTCTGTTAGTAATTATGTGGGTTTATTTATACAAATGTAATGGGCTATAGCGACGTTTCTTCTTCTCTTTTTGTTTTTTGCGTTATGTTTCGGCCTTAAGAGAGTTTTCAAGTGCTGCGGCGAAGGGGATTAAGCAACCGTCATTAGCTTTTTATTATTCAGTGTAAAATTTGTTTAATTTGCGGGCGCGCTTTTCGAGGGATACGCTGTACCCAAAGGGCGGGACCTGACCTCTACTAGGCACGCCCTAATCTTTGATTAGGTGGCTTAATTACATTTTCATACTAAGCGCTGGGCCTCAGCCATGCGCCACAACAAGTCCCCATGCTCGGGCCCCAGGCCCCGCACATAATCGTATACTCATCACATCTCAGACAGAATGCTCAGATCATATGCTCAGTGGTAATCGGATCCAGTATAGGTATACTTCATTTCGGGCGCCAACGCCCGCGACGACTGGCTAACATAGAACACAAATTCTTAATAAGGCGCTGCGCTCGATTTGCAGCGAACGATGTGGTGCTATTCCAGCGCCACATCGTGCGCTGGAAATCAGGCGCAGCTGCGTCTGTACGCGCTTTTGGCCCTCGATTTGGGGGCCATAAATTATTAAAAAAATAAAATAAAATATGGTTAATAAAGTATTTACATAATACTACATAATTGATTAATTAATTTTGACTTTTAATTATGTTTACTATACAAATAAATTCATTAAAGTGGGCTGTTTGTACAAGTTGATTTAGGTGATTAAATAGTTAATTACTTATAAAATAATTAGTAAATGGTCTAATTGACCTTATACAGATTTAATTTACATACTTAAGTATTTTATATATATTTTTATTGTATTTTTACAAATTTATTTCTATTTTATTTAAGTTAAGCTAGCTATTCTGGGCTGTTTAAATTAAAACTAAGCTAACAGTAACTACAATAAATATAAATATACTTTAACTAACTTAAATTACTTACTATATATATATTAACCTAAGTCTATAGATTTATTTACTTAATTATAGCTCTAAATTATTAATTTAGCTAATTTATTCTATAGTATAGCTACTAACTAAGTAAATATAAATCTGTACAAATATAAACATAATTAAGTAAATATATACATAATAATTCAATACTTATACATATATTTACATAGATTACATATGTATATAGATTTATATACAAGTTCATGCAGTATTGACAGTATATCTATGTATGTATACTTACATAATCAGGCTGTATATTATAGTTATAATAGTATGGATATGTATATTTATAGTGTGAGAATTAAGTATATATAAGTAGGCTTTAGTAGGAAGTTAGGAAGAAGGGTTAATTAAGTTTTTATTTCATTTTAAACAGCAGCTAAGCTACTGTCAGAGAAGATGGGAAGGGAAGAGAATGTGCTGTTCCGAGTGTTTTGTTTAGTAGCAGCAGTGGCTTAAGCCACTGTCAAATGGGCTAACTACTGCTGCAGTTAGTCCATTTGAAGAGGGGGATGTATTCACAGATGAGAGGGGAATTGTAGAGAAGAGGAGAATTTAGAGATGGAGGGAAATGTAGCTGCAAGTTGCAGCTCGTTAATGTATAACTGGGAATAAGAGAAAATTCAAAACAAACTAAAAATTTTGAGAGTTGAAATCCAAATCTGATAAGGGTTTAAATCTCACGAAAATCACATAAGAATTTAGTTCAAATACCCAACAAGAAAAAAACCCTTATCAAAAGCATCATTTCTGATCAAAACAACAAATGGCATTGAGTTATCTCTTCCTAATGCTATAGACAGCATGAAGGAGAACTTAACTCAATCAATTAAAACCAAAAAACATACAATCCCAGTTTCTTGCAACCTTAAGGAGTATAGAGAACTCCTTAGGTTAGGAAATCACCATACAAAAATAATCATCAAAACAGGTGGTGTATGGCAGTTCTGAAATGGCAAAACAGACTAAGAATGCATTAAAGGAATTTATAAAAGCTTGCGAATGCATTCAGATCAAGGTAGAAACAGATTCATGAAAGGCTCTTCTGAGTTGTTCTCTATCACCAGAGAACTTCTCAGAGTCCTTGCCCACAAGGAAAACCAAAATCCCTTCAATTTGTGAGATCTGTCAAGCAATCCAGAGAGCAAAATTCTTTAAAATCCATGTTAAAGTGAATATGACAAACTGAGGCAATCAATCTAAAATAAAAGGGGCTTTTGTGAACACAAATGGGGTGAGTGAGAAGCCCCAAATGGTGCTTGTGACGCCAATTTCAGATCTGAGGTTGTAAACCACCAGATCTGAAATTGGATCCAGATGTGTGGGTGAATGATGAAAAATTCGTCGTTAAAAGAAACATAAATTAGAATTGGATGGTGGAAAAACAAAACATGAAGAGGGAGATAAATTGAACAATGAACAGATGATTCTTCCCCTCTGATCTGGACTGATCAGAGGAGGTGAGGGGGGGGGATCTAATGCTAATTCTACTCCTAAGACTAATCTAAACTACAGCTAACATTAAACACTAACAATTAAAGCTAAATCTATTCTAAACTACTGTAAACTACAACTAACACTAATTGTGCAGAATTAAAAACCTAAACTAAAAGGAAGAATGGGACCTATGGGTCCTTAGCTGGCGGCTAAGGAGGAAGAAAGGAGGAAGGTGACTCCAGCAGAGGGAAGAGTCTGCTAGTGAGACTCCAGGGTCGTCCTCAGGTGCTACGAGGTCCTTAGCGACGAGGAGGGTTGAGAGCAGGCGATGATTCCACAGCCGGTGGCTGTGAAATCAGGGGCTAGATGAGGAGGAGAGACTGGAGTGGACGAACTGATCGCTAAGAGATGTAGGAGGGAGCGATCCCTTGCGCGCGACACCACTGAGGTGCTTAAGTAGCAGCTCAGTGATTGGAATCACCGCAAGGGTGAGGTTAATCAAAATTAAGCCGACGGTGAGGATGAGATGGGTAGAGCGCACGGTGAGTCAAGAGAGAGATCTGACCGTCAGATGAGATCTGGGAAGAGAGGTGAATGCATGCACCGAATCGCGCGAAGGTTCCATTTGATTCCAGCCGCAGATCGAGATCAAAAGTGCGATGGACGGTCGAGAATGGCTGTGTTCTTTGCGTGCTACAGTGCGCTTGAAGAACACAGGCTTCTCTCTGAAATGAGGGAAAACTTGCAGGAAGACTCTTGAACGAAGGGGTAGAAGAATAGCGTGCAGGTCCAAAAGTGAAAAGAACTATAACTGGAAGGGCCTTGCAGTCATACAGAAGGGTCCCTGCGGCTTGCAGAAAGGTCCAAGAAGGAGTTTTGAAGGGTAGAAATGTAATGCATGAAGGACCTAATTGTAATCTATTTATTTCTAAGCCTAAATGATGTCCAATTGCTTTCAAATTTTTACATGTGCTTAATTGAACATTTAAGACATTGATTTTACTTCTGATTTGTCTTTTCAAACTTGTTTATGTGTTCAATTGATGCATGGATCATCATTTGTTCTTTAGTTTTCAGAATATCTCATTTTTGTGACCTAATTAGGAGGTTTTAACACACATTAAAAGTTTTAGGTCTTTTCTTTAATTCCCACACTTAACCCTTTTTATATGTTAATTTGATATTGTTTTGCTTAGTGTCTAGCTTAATTTCGGCCTTTTAGCCATGATGAGTAGCCACTCATCATACCCTCATGCTTACGGTTTGCTAGTCCCTTAGCAAACAATCTGTTGAAGCGTAAGGCAATTTAAGTATCAGTAAGGTAAGTGTGAAGAGATATCTTTTTCTTCTTTCAAAAAATTTTTAGGTGTTTTATGATGATGGTCTTCAAGCTGAAAATTTTTTCAATAAACCAACTGTGTTTTTGGACATTGTGAGAACCTTGTTACTGAGGATAACCTACCAGAACTCGAGGCTTAAATGACATAGACCATCTCTCAACCAACAAGGACTCTTAATATTTAAACCTTAAGTCGAATTCCAGGACTCAGGGGGTTTTACAGAGACTCAGAATGCTATGAAGTTATGGCTGTGCTTTGTGATAAGTCAGGACTAACCAGGTGAATTCTAAGGCTCAATCCCGGGGTTTCACTTCTTTTTAAGTCCAGGTTGGTCCTAACTTCAGCTCATGCTTTCGGATGACTCTCAAAAATTGATGGTATTCATACCCAACCCTTATTGTATTTGTGGCTCAGAGAAGAATTTTTTTTTGTGGACAAACAGGGTATTGTTTTGAACCCTGAAAACATTTTTGGTGGAAGAGTTGTTTTTCTGAGGTTTTTGGAGAACATACTTGACTTTTTTTTTTTTGAATAGTATGTCTCCGGAACTTATTTGGTAGAGCTCACTGTATTTGGTGGGTGGATTTCTTTTTTTTTTTTTGTGGAAAGAGCTTCTCCTAGACACAAAACTAAAGGTTAAGACAAAGAGTCTACCTGCACGCACAGGTAAGGACTCCACCTTCCCTAATGAACACAAGGGTTGAGGTTTAGGTTCAAGTGGTCTTTCCTAACACTGTGTAGTGTAAGCCAAGGTTACTTAGACTCCTAAGTCAAAGCAAACCAACGAATCCTATACTGGTGACTCAGGTACAAGAATTGTCCTAAAGTTAGGAGAGATTGTGGTCTATCTTGTCAAGGCTCGAAGTGTATTAAGCCTAAGCTTGTATCAAGCTCCTATGGCCCGGCAGGTCAAACCAGTAACAGTTGAATGTCCATAGACACTTATTCTATATATATATATATATTTTTTGTTTTCAGCTATAAGATCATATTTAAACACTTATCTTTTCTTTTTCTCCCTCCCTTCTTGAAATGAATGTCCTCCTTCAAATAAAGTACATGTCCCTTATTGTGTTTTTGGAATTTTTTCTGATTTGTTATTTTTTTGTATTTTTAGCTTTGTAATTTTTTTAAAAAATTTTTCAAAATTTTTCAATTTTTTTGAAGTATATAATTTTTTGATAATACTATATATACTATAGTTGTGTCTACAATTGCATTTTGGTTTAAATGGTTTACCATTTACACCCCCCTATGCTTAAATGTTTCAATGTCCTCATTGAATGAATAGGGTGGATGCAAATGCATGCTCTGCTTTTCACTATCCTAGACTGGGTGATGGAAGGAAGTCGGAATGAGGAGATAAAATCTCTGTGCGGACGATTTTAAGTCTGATCTAGGATCAGAGTGAATAGTCGGGCTAGGAAGTGAAATGCATGACATGTGTGTTAATGAAAGTATGCTCAAAATGCAAGGTTAGACACCTAATGCAGATGAAAGCTAAAGTAAGAAAGGTGAAAAATAGCTATATACAAGGATAGGTTTTTGCTAAGTTTAACACCTTCAGCTAGGCGAAAACTTAGTTGGTAGTTCAAAATGTAGGAGCGAAATGGTGGAATTGACAAGTCTGAGATCATGCGGCTCAATGAAAGGTTTCAGTCTTTGTCCATTAACAATAAAGGGTTGAAATTTGTCAAGTTCAGTGATCTCAATGGCTCCATTATCAAAAAGTCTCAAGATCATGTCGATTCAGTGTTATGTAGCAGAGGTGGTTGTGTTTGTGCAAGAGAAGAATTTGAATCAGTGAAGAATTCAGTGTTGTGCACTGGTTGTGAAATGTCATGTGTTTGATCTTGCAGTGCAGGTCTAGGTTGGACATACCTTTGAGCAGGTATGTTCCTAGGGTTGGGTTGTGCTTGGGATGGGAGTGAATGTGGTTGACGGGACTCCATCAAGTGTGATAGCTGGGCTCTCATCTCAGCTAAGGCCGCGTCTTGTTTTTGCTGCATAGCAATATTCTGTTGTTGCATATCAGCAAGAGTTTTCATGATAGACCCCAACTGGTCATCTCGTGTAGGCCCAGATTGAGAGTATTGGGTGGGACTGGGTTGGGGTTGTTGGTAGGCACGCGGTGGATATCCGTGTGATTGTGGAGGTGGTGTTTGGATCGAGTTGTGCAGTGGTGGTGCAGAAGGTTGTTGAAAGGAGGTCTCTGTGAATTTCCCGACCACGAGAAATTTGGATGATTGCGCCATCCAGGGTTATAGGTTTGTCCGAAAGGGTCATTGTGAATGGCATGGAGCTCCTCCGAAGCTCCAGAAGGTGCAGGGAAGTCAGTGAAGGGAGGAACAAAGGTTCCTCCAACCGGTGAAGGATATAGAAATGGAAAATCCGGTAATGCAGTTTGTGTCACAGAAAGGTTATTCACAGTTTCCCTCCCTGTGGGAAACTGAGAAGAAGTGTTTTGTGCTGGTGACTGAGAAGAAGAAGATGAAGGTTTTGAGAGAAATTTCCACACTTCATCTACTTTCTTCTCGATTAAGCCCACTTTATCCAATTGACTAGCCACTATCTCTAAGTCTTTGCTACTGGATTGGGCTTCATGTACCCCCGTGTGTGAGTGGGAATGTGAGGACTTTCTATTAAACACGCTCATTGAAGCATTATTAATAGAGTTTTCGGCCATGCCTTCAAAGAGCTCAAAGGCTGAGTCATCGTCCCGACACAGGAAATTGCCTCCACAAGTGGCATCTACAAAATTTCATGCGTCATCATGGAGCCCATGGTAGAAGATCTGGACCTATTGCCAGCGTGGGACACCATGGTGGGGACATTTTCTCAAAAGCTCGTGGAATCTCTCCCAAGCCTCGTGCATAGGTTCTCTTGAATTCTGGGTGAAGGTGGTGATGGCACGCCTTAAGGCGTTAGTGCGGCCTACAAGAAAGTACTGCTTTAAGAACTCATGTTCTAAAGAAGCCCAGGAATCTATAGGTGTAGTCCGTGCAAGTGTTCTAAACCAAAAGGCTGCCTTATCTTTTAATGCAAAGGAGAACATTTTCATCAAAAGCATGTGCTGATCATGTCCTTGCGGACCCAAAGTTTGGGCAAGATTCTTCAGCTCCTCTAAATGCTGAAAAGGGTCCTCAGAAGCAAGTCCATGGAAGTGAGGAATGAGTGCTATAATGTTCGGCTTCAGTTCAGCAGCACGACCCCCATTGGGATAACGTACCACCGGCATTGGTTGGGCAACTGCGGGATTATAATAATCTCGTAGTTGAGGTCTACGAGGTTGGGGTGGTGCCAGAGGATTTCTAGGTTGAAGTGGTTGTGGTTGGGGGCTAGCTAAAAGATTTACAGCTTGAGCAAGCTGTTGCACCTGTTGGGTTAAGGTATTCATTTGTAGTTGTGTATCAAAAAGGTGCTGAAGATGAGGCATAGGTCCTCTCTCCGGGGGTGGATTAGGATAATTAGGATAAGGTGGAGGTTGGAACCTAGGGATAGTTGGTTGCTGTGGTAGAGGATGTGCAACTAAGTCTGGAGGAAGTTCTTCAAAATCCTCAAATTGTAACGACTCAAGATCATCCTCTTGGTGAATGGGATTGTGAATAGGATTTTGAGACTCGGGAGGTAAAGGATTAGAAGTGGAGGGCAAAGAGAAAGATGTAGTAGCTTGGGTAGCAGTACCCAAGGGGAGTACAAGTTCTGGGTTTTGGGATCTCCTACCTTCCATTAAGTTGGTTTTTGAAATCACGTTTACTCTAATTCGATCCAACTCAATGGGAAAATTTTAATAATGTTCACAATAAAAACAGAAGAATCCCAATAAAATCTCAATTCAAGAAGACCAATCAATCGAAACAAATCGGAGAAATTTTTCCTAGAGGCTGCTATGCAAAATTATGTTGTATGCAAGCAATTGTTTCAAACAATTGTACGCATCCTAAGATAAACCTAGTGATGTGTAGACCTCTAAAATCCACTGGGAATCTGGATAAGACTGAGTGTACGAATCCAGATCCTGTGGTTGCAGAAAGATGAGGTAGAAACCCGTGTATTGTGGCCTTAAGTGATCGTGCTGTGTGCACGATAACATTCAACACAAGGCGATTAAAATCTCAAACATGGTTTCACCCAATTTTGAATATCTCCTTTTGATTTGATTGAAGTGATTAAAATGTGTTTTCTATGCTGCTCGTTTCACTTTTTAATAAATTCAGAACAAGTAGTGGTCTTCTTAACTTTAAGTCAAATGCAAATATGGCAGGAGTGAGAGTTAGGTAAGAAATGCGTACCTGACTCCAGCAATCTTCTAATGCAGATTTGACTTGAATTAAAATCTAGCAGGAAAGATATGCAATCCTAAAAATGGATTCCTAAGGTTATGCTGCTGCTAGATAAGTATGAAATCTTTTTGATTTTTTGATTTTTTTGACTTTTTTTTTTATATGCAATAAACAAAAACAAGAAAAGAAATTAACTTGGAAAATCGAAATCGAAAAATCGAGAAAAAGAAGATAAAGTCCAGACAGTCCAAAATTATTACAATGAATGTGTGAGAACAGGCTCCTACAACTTATGACTAACACTTTATCCTAATTAATATACCTAAAACTATCTAAACTAAACTACTTTTATCGCTAATCCTACAGCTACTCCGAGGCAAAACTCCACCAGAAAGACAGGTCAGGAGCGCAGCAACTCCACCAGGAAGACGACCTCTACTTGGATGATGATACTGCTTCTCCTCCTCCTCAAGTGCTGTGGAAAAATAAATGATTAGTAAAAGAATAAAGGAATGTATACACAAATAAATCAATGGAAGAAAGCAATTACAATCAATGAATGAAATGAAATGAAGAATTTATATATACAAATGAATTAAAGGGTAATTTTGGCGTAAAGAGCGTTGCCTCCCCGGCAACGACGCCAAAAAATGATATGAAATGGTTGAATGACAATGATAACAATGACACCGATGATCCCCGGCAACGGCGCCAAAAAAAATGATGTGTACATAATGGTTGTATGACAATGAATGATTATTGTTATGATCATGTCGTTGCAGTATAGGGTGTATAATATAACATTAAGAATGTCGTATAGTGGTGAGTATGGGTGAGTACCAGTCATTATAACCATTATTATCATTTGCTTATTTATCTAATTTTTACTGGTTTTGTTCTAGGTCGTTCACTGGGAGACAATTTATTGAATTACATCGGTCACTCTTTGATCTCAAAATTATCCTCTAATTCCAAAAAGAAACTTTACATCTTATTAAAGAATGAATGAATGTGTGTTTTATTTACCTAATTACTAAGAAATGCTTGCAAAAATACTAACTATGAACAAGCATCAAATAATCTATTATTATACTCTAAACTATGTATTTACAAGTTATCCTATTAGTACTAACATAATAGTATATAATACCTTAGGATGCAATGGTGTAGAGACTTAACTTATCAGTTTGTTATTTATAGTAACATATACAGCAGTTTCAGTGACAGATATAAGCGTCGCTAAATCTCAGAAAACACTATATACAACCTAAAGAAGCAAACTGAGGTCTTTAGCGACGTTTATAGTGTCATTTTATTCTGTTAGTAATTATGTGGGTTTATTTATACAAATGTAATGGGTTATAGCGACGTTTCTTCTTCTCTTTTGTTTTTGCATTATGTTTCGGCCTTAAGAGAGTTTTCAAGTGCTGCGGCGAAGGGGATTAAGCAACCGTCATTAGCTTTTTATTATTCAGTGTAAAATTTGTTTAATTTGTGGGTGCGCTTTTCGAGGGATACGCTGCACCCAGAGGGCGAGACCTGACCTCTACTAGGCACGCCCTAATCTTTGATTAGGTGGCTTAATTACGTTTCATACTAAGCGCTAGGCCTCAGCCATGCGCCACAACAAGTCCCCACGCTCGGGCCCCCGGCCTCGCACATAATCGTATACTCATCACATCTCAGACAGAATGCTCAGATCATATGCTTAGTGGTAATCGGATCCGGTATAGGTATACTTCACTTCGGGCGCTAGTGCCCGCGACGACTGGCTAACATAGAACACAAATTCTTAATAAGGCGCTGCGCTCGATTTGCAGCAAACGATGTGGTACTATTCCAGCGCCACATCGTGCGTTGGAAATCAGGCGCAGCTGCGTCTGTACGCGCTTTTGGCCCTCGATTTGGGGGCCATAAATTATTAAAAAAATAAAATAAAATATGGTTAATAAAGTATTTACATAATACTACATAATTGATTAATTAATTTTTACTTTTAATTATGTTTACTATACAAATAAATTCATTAAAGTGGGCTGTTTGTACAGGTTGATTTAGGTGATTAAATAGTTAATTACTTATAAAATAATTAGTAAATGGTCTAATTGACCTTATACAGATTTAATTTACATACTTAAGTATTTTATATATATTTTTATTCTATTTTTACAAATTTATTTCTATTTTATTTAAGTTAAGCTAGCTATTCTGGGCTGTTTAAATTAAAACTAAGCTAACAGTAACTACAATAGATATAAATATACTTTAACTAACTTAAATTACTTACTATATATATATTAACCTAAGTCTATAGATTTATTTACTTAATTATAGCTCTAAATTATTAATTTAGCTAATTTATTCTATAGTATAGCTACTAACTAAGTAAATATAAATCTGTACATATATAAACATAATTAAGTAAATATATACATAATAATTCAATACTTATACATATATTTACATAGATTACATATGTATATAGATTTATATACAAGTTCATGCAGTATTGACAATATATCTATGTATGTATACTTACATAATCAGGCTGTATATTATAGTTATAATAGTATGGATATGTATATTTATAGTGTGAGAATTAAGTATATATAAGTAGGCTTTAGTAGGAAGTTAGGAAGAAGGGTTAATTAAGTTTTTATTTCATTTTAAACAGCAGCTAAGCTACTGTCAGAGAAGATGGGAAGGGAAGAGAATGTGTTGTTCAGGGTGTTTTGTTTAGCAGCAGCAGTGGCTTAAGCCACTGTCAAATGGGCTAACTGCTGCTGCAGTTAGTCCATTTGAAGAGGGGGATGTATTCACAGATGAGAGGGGAATTGTAGAGAAGAGGAGAATTTAGAGATGGAGGGAAATGTAGCTGCAAGTTGCAGCTCGTTACTATATAACTGGGAATAAGAGAAAATTCAAAACAAACTAAAAATTTTGAGAGTTGAAATCCAAATCTGATAAGGGTTTAAATCTCACGAAAATCACATAAGAATTCAGTTCAAATACCCAACAAGAAAAAAGCCCTTATCAAAAGCATCATTTCTGATCAAAACAACAAATGGCATTGAGTTAGCTCTTCCTAATGCTATAGACAGCATGAAGGAGAACTTAACTCAATCAATTAAAACCAAAAAACATACAATCCCAGTTTCTTGCAACCTTAAGGAGTATGGAGAACTCCTTAGGTTAGGAAATCACCATACAAAAATAATCATCAAAACAGGTGGTGTATGGCAGTTCTGAAATGGCAAAACAGACTAAGAATGCATTAAAGGAATTTATAAAAGCTTGCGAATGCATTCAGATCAAGGTAGAAACAGATTCATGAAAGGCTCTTCTGAGTTGTTCTCTGTCACCAGAGAACTTCTCAGAGTCTTTGCCCACAAGGAAAACCAAAATCCCTTCAATTTGTCAGATCTGTCAAGGCAATCCAGAGAGCAAAATTCTTTAAAATCCATGTTAAAGTGAATCTGACAAACTGAGGCAACCAATCTAAAATAAAAGGGGCTTTTGTGAATACAAATGGGGTGAGTAAGAAGCCCCAAATGGTGCTTGTGACGCCAATTTCAGATCTGAGGTTGTAAACCACCAGATCTGAAATTGGATCCGGATGTGTGGGTGAATGATGAAAAATTCATCGTTAAAAGAAACATAGATCAGAATTGGATGGTGGAAAAACAAAACATGAAGAGGGAGATAAATTGAACAATGAACAGATGATTCTTCCCCTCTGATTTGGACTGATCAGAGGAGGTGAGGGGGGGATCTAATGCTAATTCTACTCCTAAGACTAATCTAAACTACAACTAACATTAAACACTAACAATTAAAGCTAAATCTATTCTAAACTACTGTAAACTACAACTAACACTAATTGTACAGAATTAAAAACCTAAACTAAAAGGAAGAATGGGACCTATGGGTCCTTAGCCGGCGGCTAAGGAGGAAGAAAGGAGGAAGGTGACTCCAACGGAGGGAAGAGTCTGCTAGTGAGACTCCAGGGTCATCCTCAGGTGCTACGAGGTCCTTAGCGACGAGGAGGGTCGAGAGCAGGCGATGATTCCACAGCCAGTGGCTGTGAAATCAGGGGCTAGATGAGGAGTAGAGACTGGAGTGGACGAACTGATCGCTAAGAGATGTAGGAGGGAGCGATCCCTTGCGCGCGACACCACTGAGGTGCTTAAGTAGCAGCTCAGTGATTGTAATCACCGCAATGGTGAGGTTAATCAAAATTAAGCCGGCGGTGAGGATGAGATGGGTAGAGCGCGCGGCGAGTCAAGAGAGAGATCTGACCGTCAGATGAGATCTAGGAAGAGAGGTGAACGCACGCACCGAATCACGCGAAGGTTCCATTTGATTCCAGCCGCAGATCGAGATCAAAAGTGCGATGGACGGTCGAGAATGGCTGTGTTCTTCACGTGCTACAGTGCGCGTGAAGAACACAGGCTTCTCTCTGAAATGAGGGAAAACTTGCAGGAAGACCCTTGAATGAAGGGGTAGAAGAATAGCGTGCAGGTCCAAAAGTGAAAAGAACTATAACTGGAAGGGCCTTGCAGTCATACAGAAGGGTCCCTGCGGCTTGCAGAAAGGTCCAAGAAGGAGTTTTGAAGGGTAGAAATGTAATGCATGAAGGACCTAATTGTAATCTATTTATTTCTAAGCCTAAATGATGTCCAATTGCTTTCAAATTTTTACATGTGCTTAATTGAACATTTAAGACATTGATTTTACTTCTGATTTGTCTTTTCAAACTTGTTTATGTGTTCAATTGATGCATGGATCATCATTTGTTCTTTAGTTTTCAGAATATCTCATTTTTGTGACCTAATTAGGAGGTTTTAACACACATTAAAAGTTTTAGGTCTTTTCTTTAATTCCCACACTTAACCCTTTTTATATGTTAATTTGATATTAGTTTGCTTAGTGTCTAGCTTAATTTCGACCTTTTAGCCATGATGAGTGGCCACTCATCAGGCAACCACAAATTTCATCCTCCACCTTGACAACTTCCCAAGAAGAAACTTCATAAGCTCATATTTGTGAGCTAATTAAATGTCTAAATGCTTAAACATTAAGCTAAGGCATCCATTTATTTAGCATGCATTAGGATGTAAATAGATTAATTTATATTTCTGATTTAATTACATAATTTATGCATTGCATCCATAGTTAAAGGCATTTGGAATTGACTTAAAATGACATGTAATTAGGTGCATTACATGCATTATTTTAATTAACATAGAACTTAAGGATTTGTGTATAAATAATCCTAATATTTTATTTTATTAATTCTTCTCCTTCTTCCTGCAGGCAACCGCTCCACTTCCTTCACCTGTGCATTCACTCTCCGTCAGCTGCCTGCACTCAAGACCCCATCCATGGAGGAGCGGGAGAGATGGATCTGGTTGGGGCAGTTGCGACTATAAGGGAGAGGAGGAGGAAGCTGTGCTTGGGAAGACACCACCCCACTCCACCACTGTGTACTCCACTCCACCACCATGGTCTCCAAGGTCGAGCTCCACCACACCATGGGTCGGCGAGGTGACAGCTCGCCACGCCAATCCAGTGAGCTTGGCCATCACTGTGCAACTACCAGATCTCCCTCCCTATCCACGCACCACCAACACCATCTTCTTCTTCTTCTTCTTCTTCTTCCTCTTCGTCTATTTTCAGAACAAAACCATCCCTACGTTATCCTTGTTGCACCTTCGCCCCATAGATGCAGTAGCACGCAACCTCCTGCGTGCACTCCCTCGCCATTCCAGACTGCACACCCTCCAGCTCCATCGCGGCAGGCATGTGCACACCCTTGCTGCGTGCACCGACATCCATGCTCTAATCCCTAGCACATGCCCACCAATGCCCCTCAGCGCACCAACTCGCCTCCTGTGCATGCTCGCACTCCCTGCAGTGCACCATCGACGCTCGTAGCATCACGCTAAGCTGCCGCTCCGTCCGCGTGCAACGCGTGCTCCCTTGCTGTTCCAGATTGCACATCCTCCAGCAGCTCCGACCTTGCACACCTCCAACGTGCGCAGTAGGTTGCGCGTGCGCCCCTTGCTGATCAGCCTCACCCACATGAAGCTCTCCACCCATGCCCGCACGCCCAGCACGCTCGTGTCCCCTCAACTTCGCGAGCTCCAGCAGCAAACAGAGCTACAACCCGCTGCCACCCACCGTTGACGTCTCTTCCGTTCTCTCGTCTCTAGCCACCTCGAGCTGAGCTGCTACCGCCATCGAGTGCGGCCCAACACGAAGGACCTTCGACGAGCTTCGTGTCTTCGACCAAGCCTTCCTTGTCGCGTACGGTGGAGGGGAAATCTTTCCCCTGTTTTGCATTTTATTTCTTATTACATTTCACTGCCATTGCAAAAGGAGAATTTTTGATTTAATAATATTTTATTCGAGTGATTTTATAAGAACCCCCTCATCTTTCGTTGAAATGCAAGTTCAGTGATTACATGCATTGTTATCCTAATTAGAAAGGGGTTTTTAGCTTGCTTACTTAGGAAAACTAATTGTGAACATTATTATTTTCAAATTTAGCGAGTCTTAATAGGTTATTACCTCTCTATGGACACGACCCGCTCTCTTGTGAGTGGTTTAATTTTAATTCTAATTGTTTTGATTAGTCAAATTTCCACCACTTAGAAATACAACGATAAATCTTCTTAATCATCATTTTCAAAAGTGAAAATCGACTTGTCAAATGGCATCGTTGTTGGGGAGGAACGAGCCTGCTAAGCTTGGATTCATTTATTTATTGGTTCACACATTATTTTTGAAGCGTATTTAACTTCGATCTTTTTGGTGTGAGGTACTCATATTTGCTTGACAAGTTGTTGCACCAGCCTTAGCTACATCGAGGCGGACCTTGTTTCCACTTCTCAGAGGACATTGGGAGCTCCATTTCTGAAGGTAGGAGCTCGACACACTATGGTGGGCCTTGTCTCCACCACCGAAGGAGGACATCTGGAGTGATCATCTTCATCTCTGTCGATTTTTTTTTTCAGTAGATAGAATTTTGGTTTTAGAACTTAATTTTCCTTGCACATTTGGTTTGAGACCCTTATTCTGGGGTACATTTTAGGGGTTTGTTCCCCGACTTATTTTTAGACCTGTGTTGGGTAACTTTTCGGGATCCTGTTCCCTTTTCTTTAGATCTAGGTTTTCTTTTGTGGATTTATTTTATTTTTCTTGCTTGTGCATAAGTTGTTAAAAAAAAAATAAAAACAAAAAAAAACATGAGCTGCTTGCCTTAGGACAGCCATTTAGATGTGAATGGGTAGCCTCTAGATTTATTTTGCTTGCATTTGCATGCATCTTGCATTGTTGATTGCTGGAGGAAAGGTACGTCCTCTTTCTTTGCATTGTATATTGTTCACGCATGTGCATTTGGATTTAATTGCAAGACCACCTAATTGAATTGAAAAGATCTAACAAGTGCTCACATATTTTCTTGGAAAAGGACTTTAAGTTAAGGAGGAACACAAAAAAAAAAGGACTTGAATTGAGTCATTGTGCTGTGGTTCAAAATTCAAAACACAAAATTTTTACGGTGTATGCA
Source organism: Thalassia testudinum (assembly GCA_037157565.1). NCBI lineage: Eukaryota > Viridiplantae > Streptophyta > Magnoliopsida > Alismatales > Hydrocharitaceae > Thalassia > Thalassia testudinum. Next base: position 15,820,246 of record JAZHRO010000046.1, on the reverse strand, counting down.
CACTTGTATCTCTTTCACCACGGCATGGATTTAGACACTCTTAGGTCTTGGAACTACTAGGACAAGAGCCCTCCTACCATTGGATTCTGAAGTGTTCAGAACTTGAGATAAAAGGTTTTGTAAATCCAAAGAGGGGGATACCCTATCATGGATTTTTGGGGGTAGTTAAGAAGCATTGCGAAAGCACAGCTTCAAAGGAAGGCTTAGGCCTACTTGCATCCCTCGATCTTCCATCTTTGGAGTTGCTCTACCATTTGAGATTTAGGGAAGAACACCTAAGCTCCAACTAGGTCTTTTTAGGCATTTCGAAGGTCGATAATAGGCACATAAGTGATTGGGCAACTTGCATTTTCACCTACAATTTGAATTAAAGTCAAAAGCCTAAATTTGTAAAGACCTAACAAGTCCTTTTGAATTGTGTTTGTAGTGCATGCTTGGTGGGCAATCTCTTAGGAGACAACTTGTGTTTGATCCTGAGCCTGAAAGAATCTTAAGAAGGAACCTCTTAAGGGAAGAAATGGCTGGTCAAAGGAGCCTTAAGGAATATTTCATTCCAACCAATCAAGCTAGCCCTGCACTACATAGACCTGGAGGGGACAATCCTTATGAGATCAAAAGCAGTACCATATCCTTGTTGCCCTCCTTTTATGGTACTGCTAGGGAAGACCCTTACAAGCATATAGAGGAATTCACCGAGGTCTGTTCCACGGTGAAGCTGCAGGGCGTTACTGATGACGTTCAAATGCGAACCCTCTTTCCTTTCTCCCTCAAGGACAAAGCCAAGTATTGGTATCATACCCTTGGTGATATTAACACTTGGGATGCCCTGAAGGAGTTTTTGAAGTACTTCCCCATGAGCAAAACAAATCACTTTAGGAGGGAAATTATGAGTTTTGTTCAAAAGGATGGGGAAGCTTTCCATGATGCGTGGGAGCACTTTAATGACCTATTGAGACTTTGCATACATCACCAGGTGCCGAAGTGACAACTGGTTGAAAGGTTCTACACCAGACTTAATGAGTCGCACAGGCAGACTGTGGATGGTGCCTGTGCAGGAACCTTTCTATCTAAGACTGAGGATGAAGCTTGGAACCTTTTTGATACTTTAACTGAGAATTCTATTCACTTGAATTCTACCTACATGGATAGAAAACCCACTCTCACGCAAAGAAAGGTGGAGGCGAATGAGGCAAGGGACACCTAGAATTTATCCTATCTGATTCAATTGTTGAATCAAAACATGGAAAGGCTTATGTCGAGCCCGGGCCAATTTGTATCTAGCAACTCCACATCCCAAGCTTCTGAATGCTCCATTTTCCAAGGAAATACACACGCCACTGTGGATTGCCACTTGGCCTCCCAATTCCCTAACCTTGTACAAGAGGATCTGAATGCCACTCAAGAGTTCTGTCCTAGACCTCGTAATGACCCTTTTTCCAACACTTATAATGAGGGATGGAGGAATCACACAAACTTTTCCTAGAGACAAGGGAATGTTTAAAATTCAGGGAATTTTAAACCACAACCCTTTCAAAATCAACAAATGAACCAACCTCAAACCTTTGCCCAACCTAAGACTTCTGAGATGGATGAATTGAAGGCAATGTTGAGAACTATGCAAGAAACTCAAAGTGCCATCATCCAATCTCATGACAAGGTTATACATGAAATGAAATCACAGATAGAACACCTTGTTGAGGCCATTAGACAGAGGGAAACTGGAAGCTTCCCAGTGCTGCTTAGGAGAATCCTAAAGGAAAAGGGATTATCTTTAGGGAGCATGCTCAGGTTGTGACTATTCTGAGGAGTGGGAAAGAAATTTCCAAGCTCGATGCTCCTATAGTCTCACCCTCTGAAAAACCATCCACCCTGACTTTCACCCCCACCGGAGAAGACTTACCCAAATCTCCTCCGCTTGAAATCACCTCACCGGAAGAAGTTGCCCACATTCCACACCTTACTCGACATGACAATCCTTCCACCCAGAGATCGAGAGTGCCCTTTCCAGAGCACTTATCCACTTCTGAGCAGACTTCTGTTGGCTCATCTAGAGCCAAAGATAAGACAGATGAGATCATGGAAACTTTCAAGCAAGTGCAGATTAACCTACCTTTGCTTGAGGCTATCAAGCAGATTCTGTCTTATGCTCACTTCTTAAAGGACCTATGCACGAAAAAGCGACAATCTAGGAAGCAGGTCTAATCAAAAGTTGTCCTGCTTGATTTTGTTAGCTCAATTGTTGAACATGGCACACCCCCGAAACTTAAGAACCCAGGAGCCCCGTACATCTCAGTGGTTATTGGTGACTTACGGATTGATGAGGCTCTACTTGATCTGGGTGTGGGGTTGAACATCCTTTTGAGCTATCTGTATAAACAACTTGGGGGAGGCAATCTGAAGCCTAGCCCGGTAATCCTCCAAGTTGTTGATCGATTACTTAAGACACCGCAGGGAATTCTGGAAGGTGTCCTCGTGAGAGTGGATGATTTCTTCTTCCCCATTGACTTCTTAGTTTTGGACACTGACCCTACCAACAAGCCAACTAATCCCTTCATCATTTTGGGCCTCCCCTTCCTTGCAACTTCGCATGCTTCAATCAATTGCAATACTTGGGCATTGAAAATGGGCTTTGGGAACATGAAACTCTGGCTTAATGTGTTTGATGCTTATAAGCAAGCTGGGCTTGAGGATTGTTCTCAAGTTGAGGTGATAAATGACCTGATTGAAGAGACAACCCCTGCAATGTTATGTGATGACCCCCTTCAGCATGTCATGCCAAATGAGCATTCCCATCTCTTGGAGGAATGTGAAGGGGATATACTAGAACTTGAGGAGTTGTTAGGTGTTTCTGCTGAGTCTCTTTCCCCATCATCTCTGCCCAAGGTAGATCTGCTACCTGAGATGAAACCCTCAACCAAACAAGCCCCCGACCTTGAGTTGAAACCCCTCCCAGACACTCTCAAGCATGTGTTCCTGGGTGCCAATGATACGCTCCCTATTATCATTTTGGCTGTGCTATCTAAGGTGAAGGAGGGAGCCTTGATTGAATGCTTGTCTAGACACAAGGAAGCTATTGCTTGGAGCATTGCTGACATTAAGGGTATAGACTTTACACTCTGCATGCACCACATTTATACTGATGATTCCATCAAACCATTTAGGGACATGCAGAGACGTCTGAACCCTAATATGAGGGAGGTGGTTAAAAAGGAAATCCTGAAGTGGTTGGATGCTGGGATCATATATCCCATTGCAGATAGTAAATGGGTAAGTCCTATTCATGTGGTGCCAAAGAAGGCAGGCTTTACTGTGGAATTTAATGACCAAGGTGAACAAGTTGTGACTAGACCCTCAATTGGATGGAGGGTCTGTATTGATTACCGCAAGTTGAATACCGCTACCTAGAAGGATCACTTTCCCTTGCCTTTTATTGATCAAATTCTCGAGAAATTGGTGGGGAATAAGTACTATTACTTTCTCTACGAATATTCTAGGTACAACCAGGTTGCAGTCTTCCCTGATTACCAGGAGAAGACGATGTTCATGAGTCCTTACAGTACCTTTGCATTCATTTGTATGCTGTTTAGATTATGTAATGCCTCTACAACCTTCCAGTGGTGTATGATGTCCATTTTTTTGGACATGATTGACGAGTGTGTTGGAGTGTTTACGGATGACTTCTCCATTTATGGCTCATCTTTCAACCAGTGTCTCCTGCACCTAGAGAATGTGTTGAAGCTATGTAAGGAGACTGGTTTAGTCCTTAGCTGGGAGAAAAGCCACTTCATGGTACAGAAAGGAATTGTACTTGGGCATGTTGTGTCTGACCGAGGCTTGGAAGTAGATAAAGCAAAGATTGATTCTATTTCCAAACTTCAATTCCCACTGACGAGTCAATTTTTCACTTTTGAAAATGACGATTAAAAAGATTTATCATTGTATTTCTAAGTGGTGGAAAATTGACTAATCAAAACAATTAGAATTAAAATTAAATCACTCACAGGAGAGCGGGTCATGTCCACAGGGAGGCAATGACCTATTTAAACTTTTATAGGTTAAAAATAGATGTTCACGATTAATTTCGTCAAGAAATCGAGCCAAATCTGCCTTCAGATTAAGAAAACATCAAGAGATCATGCTGAAATGGCATTTATGAGAATGAGGGATGTCACTTGCATAAATTAGCCATAATATTTAATTAATAAATTCAAAATAAAAAGAGTGGCAATGGCATGTGAATGTAAATATTAATACGATAAGAAACAGAGCATTTGCACCCTTTGTGCGTGCGTGATGGGGAGGCTGTGGTCGGGTGTGCGAAGCTCAGAGGTGGTTGGCCACGACGAGGGCTATGTGTTGGCGGTGACGGTGCGTTGAACGACCATCGGTGGTCTCACTGGCGACGAGGAAGGTCGGCAATGGTGGCGGTGGCTTGCCGACGTGAGCGGGCTGCTGTCGGCCTTCAGAGGGTGTGGCCAAGTTCCTAAGGTCGAGGCAAGTTCTTTGATGTTGATGGTGTGAAGCTCCGAGACTAGATGAGGCAGTTGCGCGGAGGAGGACCGCAATAACTTTGGGTTTTGTTCGATCTGTTGGTGGAGAAGACGAAGAAGAAGACGGGCACTGATGCTAGACTGTGTGCGTGGCAGAAGAGGGTGCAGGCGCACGGGTGAGGCTGGTCGGTGATGAGAGCCTCATCATGAGCCATAACTAGCTCATTTTGACCCAATAAAGAAGATAAAAGCTCCTACATAACCTAGAAGAAGGCCGAACTGAAGGAACAAGTGCTCTGAGAAGAAAACATGAAATAAAGGTTAAAACTGCAATTTTACCATTGCAGTAGATAAACAGAATTTCTCAGAGGCAAAACATAGGTCAAATGGTCTAAATGAGATAAAAAGTGGGTTGAGTCAATCAGAAATGGGTTCATATGCAATCTAAGAACTAAAAGACACTTGGTAACCCTAAAACAGACCCGCTTAAATTAACAAGGTTCCGGTCAGAACAAAAAGCAAGTAAACCCTCTACAAATCATGGAAAACCATACTCTAGGGTTTAGAACACTTAATTTGGCCTTTGGAACCTAGTTTGACCTAGATTAGGGTCCTAGCTCTTCAATTAACCTAATTTGGGTTTTTACGCAAAATATCCAGTCAAACGAGGTCAAACCTGAAATCTAACTTCTCCATTGGTTTCCTTAGGTCCAAATTAGGTTTATACCAAAATTTGGACCTAAGGAGAGGTCATCTTGACCTACTTTGCAATTTAGTACACCCAAATCACAAATTGGTCCCTATCTTTTGAATACCGTTGCAGAGAACCCCCTAGGTTCTTCGCCTCCTTTGCAAACCGGTCCTGCCGCCATTGCTAGGGCAGAACCGAGCTCCGGCGAGGTTCGGAGAGGGATTGCTCTCTAATCCCTCAGAGATTCCCTCCCAGAAATGGAAGGAGAATTCTCTGAAGAATTGCCTTCCATTTAAGACCGATATCGATCCCTGGTGTGAACCCAATCTCTCGTGCGAACGCACGAGAGATTTGGGTATCCTAACTCCTTTCCATCTCCGGCGACCAACCTCAGGCAATTACGTGCCCTTCACGCCCTGCACACCAAGTCCAACGCCTATATAAGAACCCACAACTCCGGCCGAAGAGGCTGAGCTTGATTTGGCCGAGTTTCCCCCTTCAATTCCTCTCCTCCTGCTCGGCCAAATGCCCCAGCTAGCTCCGGCGAGCCCCCCTCCCCTCCCTCTTCGCTCTGCCACAAAACCAGTGGCAGAGTTAGCTTCCTGACCTCCCTCCGCGTCGCGCAGTACCAGCGCACGCCGCCTCAGCCCCGTCGTCGCCGCCGTTCTCCCCCACTGGGCGTCATCTTCTCCGGCGACAGCAAGTACTGCTGTCCGCCTTCTGTCCCCTTTCGTCCTTACAATTAGGTTAGAACTCCTCTCCATCCTATCCTCTCTCTTTTCCCCCTGTTATCTCATCTGATTACCCCTCGACCGACGCTGACCACCCTCATCTTCCACATCACCGACCGAACTCCGGCGAGCCGCCCACACCACTCCGCCACTCCACACGGCTCGCCAACCACCTCGTGAGCTCCGCCTCACCACCAGGAACTCGCTCCACCCCACAACTGCCACTCCAGACCTCCATAACCACCCCCCGAACAACCCACCATCTCCGGCCACAGGTTGACCTAGGCGGGCACGCCTAGGCCGACCGGCAACCTGCAGCATCACCCACCGCCTTCGCCGTGCTACGGCGAAGGTTTCCAACTATTCTAATTGGGCCAATAGGCCGTTCTGTGGAAGTTCAGGTGAACGCTCCGGCCGCCATTAACAGTCGAAGCAGCAGGAAGCTCGGAGCAGCAGCAGGCGTCAGGCTTCCCAGGCGGCAGGTGCAGCAGACTCTCGCAAGTGTTGCGAGGTGACTGAGTTCAGCAAGGATCAGCAGCAGGGCCTTCAGCGTGGGCAATTGCACACGAGAGTCTGCGGGCGCACGCAAAGGAAGGGCGGAACGTTTAGTCCCACATCGTGGAATCTCAAGGCACAGGTATGGTATAAAGCTTTTTTGTGATATACGTTTACTGCCTCGAAAGCACAGGGGTGAGGTCCCTCACTGACCCCACCCGCCTCGTCCGCGGCCTGACCACGCGGACCTGGCGGATCCGACCCGACCTAGACCTACGCACTCCTCGCGCATCACACACCTGCAGGTGCGCCTGGTCCCGGGTACGATTCGACCCGATTAAGACTGTGGCTCTGGTAGAGCGGTTTGAGTGAATTGCTTGAGAGAGAGAGACGCGCGGGTAGAGGGAGAAGGGTTAGGTTTTGTTCCCTGTGCAGGCAAGCTGATCGCAGGAGAAGGACTTGGCCGCGAGAAGGAAAAGAAAGAAAGAAGAAGGAACGGCAGAGAAGAATAGACAGAAGAAGAAGCAGCAAGAAAGAAGCCTTCGCAGGGGAGGAAAGAAAAGAGCAAGCCAGAAGCGAAGGCACAAAGAAGCCAAGTGAAGAACTTTGCAGAGATCAGAAGAAGAAAAGAAAGAGCAAAGACTGCAGCAGAAGAAGAAGAAGAATAATCAAGAAGAAAAGGAGAAATGCTTTTAAGACGTCTGATCACAAGATCAGACGTCCAAGTTCATATTTTTTGCCCTAACTCCTTTTAATCGCATACATTCATACCTGAATTGATATTTTGAGTAAACTAGAGTGTTCAATTACATTTTGATTTAGTGGTAAGTTCCATTTGCTCCCTGTGTTCGACCTCGGATACTCCGGTCTTCGAGTAATAAAAACTTTGTATTTGTTCGAACGTTTTGTCGGTTATACTACAACATAATACGCTTTAAATCCGCACGAAACGTTGACAACATTTTGGCGCCGTTGCCGGGGAGCACTGCACAATTTACCACTAGTCTCTACATTCTTTTTATCATATTGAACACTAACTTGCCCTACTTTTCTTTGATGTGATCTTGCAGGTACTTCATGAGAAAATCTCTCCCGCAAGTCAACCACTCCAGGGCAGGTAATTTCTTTTCTTCCTTAATCATCCCCTAATCTTTGAAAGACAAAAGGAAGAAAATCAAGTTAGGAATCAATTGCCTTCTTTATATAGTAATCACCATCTCTAAGGCAAAACATTTCTTGATTTTGCGAAAATTTCTGCAAATATTCTTGAAGTTGGAGTGATTTTTTTCCATCCCACAAATTCTTGTGCCTAATTGAAAATAAACGCTTAATCTCGGCGGACCACACACTTCTTGTTTATAAGTCCAAAGAGAACTTTTGAAAAAGAAAAAGAGGATTGGAAATAGAACCAAATTAGGGTTTCCACATTAGGGTCTTGAAGCGCTAGTCACACATGCCTGTGTAAAAGGAAATAAACCCCCCCGCATCAGTGTGCTACCCAAGCCCTTGATTGAAGAAAGTTAAATAAGACAAACCCTAAAATTGAGCCCTAAAATCACTTGAATCTTAAAATTTTCTTTTGACCTAATAACCTGGGAGTCAAATCAGGGTGATCTCTAGGCTCCGAGCTTAGAATCATTCTGCCATCTATAGGACAGGTCAGGTGAAGTTGACCCCTTGGGTCAACCAACCTCTAAATTAGGTCACAATACCAAAAACATCTAAAGTTCAAGTGAGAACCCTAAAAGCACCTTTGAAATAAAAAGTGATAGACTTAAGAGGTCAAGGTCCCCATTCTGGTTTACCTGGAATCTCAGTGACAAGAGAGGTCGGGTGGGGGAAACCCTGTAACCCGTAGGGACGCTCTACCGTGTAGGGGTCTTTGCAGGACTCTCCCTCTCTGGCTGCCCAGGTAATTCGCAGGTGGACGATCTTCGGATCCAGGGGTCCATCCGCCCCAAACCTCCATAGTCATCCAAACATCTTTTGGGTGTCTTGATTGGGTCAAGAACATCTCCAGTCCTGCATCTTTTCTCTATAGAGCACACACACTCATTTTCAGTGGGACTCGTTATTCAGATCTGATCGCTTCATAACACATCTTGAGTCAAACTCTGATCGTGATTCCACCACCTGATCCAAATATGCAGCCGAACCACCTAGGACTACCAGTCGAGAAACCTGAATACCGGAGATCCATGAGAGATAAAATGATTGAGGATGCCATGAGATTTTATGAAAATGAAGAAACCTCAACAACAGTAGGAAACATTCAGGTTGATGTCCCAACAACCACAACCTTTGTCATAACTTGTGCCCAAGTACTATTAGCAGAAGCCAACAAAGGATCAACCCGTGACTTGCTCATTACTGCATACATTGAGATAGAAAAATTGCATAATAGTGAATACCTTCAATGTATGACAAATCCTAGACTTTGGAAGCAACACCAAGATAGTCTTGAAAAACGGGAAGAGATAATGAGATTAATAAAACAAGTGATTGATCAGAAATACCCGTACATACCGCCAACAGAGGATGAACTATCTTGGGACAACATCGAGGATAAATCTGATCTCGGGTTTGAGGCACAAAATGGTTGTGGATTCCCAACCCAGATGGAGTATAATGCACCTAATATTGAAGAAGGTTGGGAAGCTCCAAATGCAGGAAAAGACCATGATGAACCCATTTTAGAATCCCAAGACTCCTGCAAATATGAGAGTAGAACTGAACCTCTCGCGGGTATAAGTTCCGTCCCTTATTTTGATAAGGTGGCCCGCGAAGGTTATTCAGACCTAGATTCTAGTAATTCCACCCACATCCTAAGCCTAGAACCTAGATCTGAAACCTATATTGAAGATTTCAAGGCCCCATATGAAGAAAATCAATCTCTTAATGAAGAATATGATTCTGGGCCTCGATTTGATGAATATCCCTCGTCAACCTCCTCAGAAGAACTAATCGAGTTTTCGGAAGTCATGCCAATCTACGATACAGAAACCGAGGAGTTGGACGAGCGGGGTTTCGATTGGCTCTGCCCTACTAACCTTGAACCTGAGCCTCTACCAGATAGGGACACCTTTGTAAGCTCAGAATTAACATTTAGGCTAGATCCCAGTCAGGCTGCTGAATATACAACATATGATTTATTCTATGGTGGAACTCATGATCTAGAATCTCATTCAAACTTTGATTTTCGCAAACTCTCCGACGATCTCGAATCTGACCACAACATCGGAGAAAATCTGCCTCCTGATTATAACATGTCAATCTTCTTTGAAGCCACCTGCTCCACATATACAGCACCAATCAAAACCCGTTCCCCACCTCGACCCGCAACCGGACTCAATTTCTATTCTGATTCACCTCTCAATGAGCCGATTGTAGATGATTCAACTCCGTATCTATACCGGGTATCGGACACTGATCAGACCACAAATCAGGAGCCTCCATCCTTTGACCGTCCCTGTAGGGATTCCACATCTTACATTGATTATTTTTCGGAACCCTACCCCCACCAGGCTGATTCGACTGAGCCCCAACTCGAGTTTTCACTTCCATATCTATCAGAACATCACTGCATTTGGTGGGTCCCACATCTGCTAATCTACATCTATCAACCCACCAGACTTATTGGGTTTGGGCTGCATCATCAGCCCACTGATCTGAACAAGTACCTGGTTGGACCAACCAGGATCTTAATCAAGGTGCTTGTTTTCCAAAACTCCATTGATTTGACCACTCCCTCTCCACCCCATTTTTCGCTCGGCTGAAGGCATTAAATTTAGCGCTTAACGGGAGGCAACCCGTCATCTCAAAACTAGAGACCCGTCTGATTAGCCGTCTGTACTCCACGTCTAGTGCACCTTGAGTTCAGCCTTAGACAGTTGATCCCACCTCTGGTACACGTATCAGAGCTTAAAATCATTCGCATCACTCATTCCCGACCCATTCACCCACCCGATATATCCTGTTCTAAGCCCCTGACCTCAACACTAATTCCCACCCTCTGTTTACAATGAGGACATTGCAAAACTTAGGCATGGGGGGGTGATAAAGTGCATACATACAAAACCAAGAAAAAAATCAGAAGGATTCTCACAAAAAATTCGCATATGTCAAAAACACAAAAAATTGAAAAATTACGAAAAAGAACAAAAAAAAAAAAAAAAATGGGGAGGGAGGAAATGTTGTGAGCCATATAATCATAAGGAGGAGAAAAAGAGCAAAAATGAAGAAAGGAGCACAAAAGGAAAAGAAAAAGAAAAAGTCATTAGTAAAAGATTAAGGGGTTAACTGAAGTTCTAGACCGAGTCAAGAAAAAGAAAAGGTGCTAAGGAAACATAACAAGAGATTAGCGGGAACGCTGGTCTTAGGCCTTTTGGGCTAGTATCTTTAGCTTAAAAATTCACGTATCCGTTAAAATCTGGATAATCCTCAAGAGGTTGAGGAAAATGCGAAGCTTGAGTATTAGGTCTAAGGCTTAGGAAGTATTCAGCCTCGTTAACTGACCTCCGATTTGCAGGATTCGGTAACCTAAGCACCCCAAATTCACACACAGTCTGGTTCAGTGCGCATAAAACATCCAAAACACGCAAGAGCGTTTAATATTCTGAAAAAGTCACCTAGATTAGGAGCGGCCAATCAACACGAGTGATTTGGACGAGTTCCCAGCGCGGAGAGGCGGGAAATTCCCCTCGAAGATGCGTAACAACATATCATCTCCTCGGTGCTTGTCTCTTAGGATATTTAAATATCCTACTGGAGGCATGTAAGCACTCTGTTGGTTCAGACACCATGGGTGGCATTATCACGAAATGTCAATCGCCAGGGTCTGAATTCAGCCACGGGTCGCCATGGGCGGGATTATCTCGAAATCTCGAAAGCCAGGGTTCCGGGGGTTGCCATGGGCGGGATTATCTCGAAATCTCGAAAGCCAGGGACCTTTGAGGATTGATGATGGGGACGAGGAATCCGATACAGACCGTGTTGAGAAGCTAATCCGAAGCTAGAAATAAAAAAGAAAAGAGAGAGAAAAGCTCTCCAAATAAATAAATCTCCTATCTCTCTCTTACAAAAAAAAAACGCACTGCAAACTGAACTTAGGCTAAAAATATCTCAAGCACGGGTGCTTTAACCGCGGAGTCCAACAAACCCTAGGTTAGTTTCTGTGGGCCGTAGAAACCTTTGCAGAAGACTGAGGCTAAAGCGGAACAGGTCCGGATTTTGGTTGGTACTTGAGTACCTCTAGGCCTATTGTCGGCATTCCCACCTAATCACAAAAGAAAAGGAGAAGCACTTATCATTGTTGACAGACATTTAGGGTCTAGAACGGAAGTTAAAACTTTGAAATTTTGCTAAGGGACTAGCAAAAGCTAGGCATGGGGGTATGATGAGAGCCTCATCATGAGCCATAACTAGCTCATTTTGACCCAATAAAGAAGATAAAAGCTCCTACATAACCTAGAAGAAGGCCGAACTGAAGGAACAAGTGCTCTGAGAAGAAAACATGAAATAAAGGTTAAAACTGCAATTTTACCATTGCAGTAGATAAACGGAATTTCTCAGAGGCAAAACATAGGTCAAATGGTCTAAATGAGATAAAAAGTGGGTTGAGTCAATCAGAAATGGGTTCATATGCAATCTAAGAACTAAAAGACACTTGGTAACCCTAAAACAGACCCGCTTAAATTAACAAGGTTCCGGTCAGAACAAAAAGCAAGTAAACCCTCTACAAATCATGGAAAACCATACTCTAGGGTTTAGAACACTTAATTTGGCCTTTGGAACCTAGTTTGACCTAGATTAGGGTCCTAGCTCTTCAATTAACCTAATTTGGGTTTTTACGCAAAATATCCAGTCAAACGAGGTCAAACCTGAAATCTAACTTCTCCATTGGTTTCCTTAGGTCCAAATTAGGTTTATACCAAAATTTGGACCTAAGGAGAGGTCATCTTGACCTACTTTGCAATTTAGTACACCCAAATCACAAATTGGTCCCTATCTTTTGAATACCGTTGCAGAGAACCCCCTAGGTTCTTCGCCTCCTTTGCAAACCGGTCCTGCCGCCATTGCTAGGGCAGAACCGAGCTCCGGCGAGGTTCGGAGAGGGATTGCTCTCTAATCCCTCAGAGATTCCCTCCCAGAAATGGAAGGAGAATTCTCTGAAGAATTGCCTTCCATTTAAGACCGATATCGATCCCTGGTGTGAACCCAATCTCTCGTGCGAACGCACGAGAGATTTGGGTATCCTAACTCCTTTCCATCTCCGGCGACCAACCTCAGGCAATTACGTGCCCTTCACGCCCTGCACACCAAGTCCAACGCCTATATAAGAACCCACAACTCCGGCCGAAGAGGCTGAGCTTGATTTGGCCGAGTTTCCCCCTTCAATTCCTCTCCTCCTGCTCGGCCAAATGCCCCAGCTAGCTCCGGCGAGCCCCCCTCCCCTCCCTCTTCGCTCTGCCACAAAACCAGTGGCAGAGTTAGCTTCCTGACCTCCCTCCGCGTCGCGCAGTACCAGCGCACGCCGCCTCAGCCCCGTCGTCGCCGCCGTTCTCCCCCACTGGGCGTCATCTTCTCCGGCGACAGCAAGTACTGCTGTCCGCCTTCTGTCCCCTTTCGTCCTTACAATTAGGTTAGAACTCCTCTCCATCCTATCCTCTCTCTTTTCCCCCTGTTATCTCATCTGATTACCCCTCGACCGACGCTGACCACCCTCATCTTCCACATCACCGACCGAACTCCGGCGAGCCGCCCACACCACTCCGCCACTCCACACGGCTCGCCAACCACCTCGTGAGCTCCGCCTCACCACCAGGAACTCGCTCCACCCCACAACTGCCACTCCAGACCTCCATAACCACCCCCCGAACAACCCACCATCTCCGGCCACAGGTTGACCTAGGCGGGCACGCCTAGGCCGACCGGCAACCTGCAGCATCACCCACCGCCTTCGCCGTGCTACGGCGAAGGTTTCCAACTATTCTAATTGGGCCAATAGGCCGTTCTGTGGAAGTTCAGGTGAACGCTCCGGCCGCCATTAACAGTCGAAGCAGCAGGAAGCTCGGAGCAGCAGCAGGCGTCAGGCTTCCCAGGCGGCAGGTGCAGCAGACTCTCGCAAGTGTTGCGAGGTGACTGAGTTCAGCAAGGATCAGCAGCAGGGCCTTCAGCGTGGGCAATTGCACACGAGAGTCTGCGGGCGCACGCAAAGGAAGGGCGGAACGTTTAGTCCCACATCGTGGAATCTCAAGGCACAGGTATGGTATAAAGCTTTTTTGTGATATACGTTTACTGCCTCGAAAGCACAGGGGTGAGGTCCCTCACTGACCCCACCCGCCTCGTCCGCGGCCTGACCACGCGGACCTGGCGGATCCGACCCGACCTAGACCTACGCACTCCTCGCGCATCACACACCTGCAGGTGCGCCTGGTCCCGGGTACGATTCGACCCGATTAAGACTGTGGCTCTGGTAGAGCGGTTTGAGTGAATTGCTTGAGAGAGAGAGACGCGCGGGTAGAGGGAGAAGGGTTAGGTTTTGTTCCCTGTGCAGGCAAGCTGATCGCAGGAGAAGGACTTGGCCGCGAGAAGGAAAAGAAAGAAAGAAGAAGGAACGGCAGAGAAGAATAGACAGAAGAAGAAGCAGCAAGAAAGAAGCCTTCGCAGGGGAGGAAAGAAAAGAGCAAGCCAGAAGCGAAGGCACAAAGAAGCCAAGTGAAGAACTTTGCAGAGATCAGAAGAAGAAAAGAAAGAGCAAAGACTGCAGCAGAAGAAGAAGAAGAATAATCAAGAAGAAAAGGAGAAATGCTTTTAAGACGTCTGATCACAAGATCAGACGTCCAAGTTCATATTTTTTGCCCTAACTCCTTTTAATCGCATACATTCATACCTGAATTGATATTTTGAGTAAACTAGAGTGTTCAATTACATTTTGATTTAGTGGTAAGTTCCATTTGCTCCCTGTGTTCGACCTCGGATACTCCGGTCTTCGAGTAATAAAAACTTTGTATTTGTTCGAACGTTTTGTCGGTTATACTACAACATAATACGCTTTAAATCCGCACGAAACGTTGACAACAGTCGGCAAGGGGCACACGGGCTACCTGTTGCATGCATTGGAGATGTACACGACTGGAGCTGCTGAAGGGCGTGTGGTCTGGAATGGCGAGGTAGCGCGCGCTGTGCACAGGAGAGGCGGCTGGAGGGCGTGCGGGCTGAGCTGCTGGAGGGCGCGCGGGCGGAGGTGCGGATGCGTGTAGGAGGCAAGTGGGTACGCTGAGGGGTGCTGGTGGGCGCGCGCCTACCGCAGTGGAGATGGAGGGTGGTGCATGCAGTTGGGGTGTGCAGTCACTGCTGCGGTGGAGCTAGAGGGTAGTGCACGCAGCAAGGGTGTGCGGTCGTTGCTGTGGTGGAGCTAGAGGGCGGTGCACACAACAAGGGAGTGTGGTGGCTACTGCGGTGGAGCTGGAAGGGCGGTCGTGTGGGGATGGCGAGGGAGCGCGTGCAGGAGGTTGCGCACTGCTGTAGGTGTGGCGTAGAGGTGCAGCAAGGAGGATGAGGGGATGGTTTTGTTTTGAAAACAGAGGAAGAAGAAGAAGAAAAAGAAGATGGTGTTGGTGGTGAGTGGATAGGGAGGGTGATCTGGTGGTTGCATGGTGATGGCCAAGCTCACTGATGGGAATACCATCATGAGACCTGGCTAGCTCATTTTGACCCAGAAAAAGAATAAAAGCTCCTACATAACCAACTAGAGGTCTTAACTCAATGAATAACCATTCTGAGAGAGAAGCAATAAACAAGGGGTAAAACTGCAATTTTACCATTACAGTACGACAACGGAATTTCTCATGGGCTAAACACAGGTCAAATGGTCTTAACAAGATAAAAAGTGGGTTTGTTCAAACAAAAAAAAGGTTCATGTGAATTCTAGGAATTAAATGACTTCTTGTAACCCTAAAACATACCCACTTGATTTAACAAGGTTCTGGTTAGGATAAAATTCACCTAAATCCTCTAAAAATCGTGAAAAAATATCCTCTAGGGTTTAGAACCTATTTTGACCTAAATGGGGGTCTCAGACAAATATTTGCCCTAAATTAGGTTTTTACATAAATTTCCTAGTCAAACGTGGTCAAACCTAAAATCCAACTTCACCATTGGATTCCTTAGGCCCAAAATAAATTTGTACACCCTAGTCAAACATGGTCAAACCTAAAATCCAACTTCACCATTGGATTCCTTAGGCCCAAAATAAATTTGTACCAAAATTTGGACCTAAGGGGAATTCATCTTGACCTACTTTGCAAACAAGTCCAGCCTAATTACATTTATACCCCTATCTTTTGAAAACCTCTGCAGACACCCCCGTAGCTTTGTCTTCATTCTTTGCAATTAGGTTCCTTTGCCATTATAGCGGAGGGAATCCTAGTCCGGCAAGGTTTCGAGAGCAAGATCTCTCTGATTTCTCAGAGAATCCCCTTCAAAATTGAAAGGGAGATTCTCTGAGAAATCTCCTCCAATTTGAACTCAATTCAAGGCTCTATTTGGCACCCAATCTCTCATGCGAATGCATGATAGATTCGGGTCTCCTTCAACCTTCCATCTTCGATGAACTTGCTGTGCTTGGAAGCTTGGCTTCCAAGCACAAATCCTTCCTCCAGGGCCTATAAAAGCATACCCAAATCATCCCGCATCTCCCACACTTGAAATTGGCCAGAGAATCCCTCTATTTCGTCTCTTCCCCCCTTTGGCCAGTGGCTCAGTCACAATACCAGTGGCAGGGTTCTCTTCCTCCTGTTCATCCATGTCATGCCGCACCCGCTGATGCCTCTACAACCCCTTCATCGTCGCCGTCCTCCCCCCACTGAGAGCTTCGTCTCCGGCGAGGGCAATACGAGCCGGCTACCATCTCTGCCTCCCCCTTCATCTCTCTATGTCCAACTAAGTCCTCTCTTCTTTCTAATCCCTTTTCCCCCTTTATTTCTTGAAAATGCCCATTGATGCACGCAATCACCCTCACCTTCTTCATCTCCAGCCAGACCTCCGGTGAGGCGTCCCTGCAGCTCCACACCTCCATCCGCCTCGCCAACCACCCTATAAGCACCGCAACACTCCATTGATCATAAACCCTCATGATGAGTCCATTTTAATGGACTAATATTATGCCTAAGTACCTTTAATTGTACCTTTTAGATTTGTTAATAACTGCATTAAGTTATAGACTATTTGCATTCATCATGATTTAAGTTTACATCTATTTTATAGTATTCTATAACTTAATATGTAATGATGTTACGTTTTTATGATTGCAGGAATAATATTTGGAAAGAACAAGGGGGGAATAAATTTCCGCAACACATATTAGGTGCCAGCTGCAACTCCTCCCGCACATTTATCAAATCTGTCGCCACCCTCCCTCAACAACCGAGGCCATATTTAGAAAGGATTTTTGAAAATCCCCAGAAGGGTGGAGGAGAGGAGTTAAGAGGAGGCGGAGAAAGGAGAGGAGGGGGGGATCATCTAGGGACCGTGTAACCCATGTGCACTGTGCACCAAATCACCTTCAGCCCACTCCACCTTCCGCGCCTGCAGGCGGTGCCCATCTGCAGCAATTCCTCCAGCCGCACCGCAGGCACTCCAGTGCAGGCACTCTACACCGCAGGCACCAAATCGTCAATTGTGATCTGTGTGCGCCCACAAGTGCTTCCCCCTCCAGCACTCACACCCTCTCAAGCACCGCAGGTGCTCTACCCGTCCTCCAGCACCCTTCACTGAAGGCACTGCACCACCCTCGTCCGTGCGCCCTCCTGCCACGCCTGCAGGCGTATCCTCCCTTTCGGCACCATCACCAGATCTTCCACCGCTCATCTCCAGTCGTCCCTACAGGCGACAGCGCCCCCCCTCCGCAGGCGCTGCACACCAAGCTTCCCTCTCCAGCAGCACCTGCAGGCACCGCTCCGCCCTAGCCACTTGCGCATGCAGGCGCGCGCCCTTGCGGGCGCGTGCAGGCATCCGCCCGCCTTCACCCTCCAGTTGTGCCCGCGCCACTCCACCTTGTGCGGCCCTGCCAGGTCACGCACACCTCCGCGCGCCCCCTCCTGTAGGCGCACACCGCCCTCGTCCAGCGCTCCCTCCAGCCGCACCGGCAGGCGCTGCGTACCTTCACCACTGCCACGCCCTCCTCCCTGCAGCGCGCCCTCCCCTCTGCAAACAGCCCTCGCCGTAGCACCTCCATAGCAGAGGTAGCCTCCTCCAACAGACCGGCATTCTTCTCCTCCATCGGCCGGCCACCTCCGGCCATCTCCGTCGACGCCGCAACCTACATCGGATCGGCCTCGTCTTCGCCAACCTCCCTTGCATGTTGACAGACCTGTCGACACTCCTTCCCTCACACGAGCAAGAGAGAGAGCAAATGCTCTGTTTTTCATTCAATTAAAAATTACATCTAATGCCATTGCCACCAGAAATTAATTTTTGATTTATTATTATTTTATTGTGGCAAAATTGCAAATGCACACTCATACTTTCTGATAATTGCACGTTATTATTATTCAACTGTTTCAAGATTGATTTTGGGATTAACATGTGCACCAATTTTCTCTAGTATATGTCAATTGAAAATTACATAAAATCATCAAATTTTTATTGAAGAATTCAGTAAGGGAAAATTGCACATATACCCTTATATTTTTGAGTTATTGTGAATCTTCTTTACATCGCATTTTATGTCAGCTTTGACTAGGGATTTCGCACTTAATCGAAAGAATACGAAATAATCGAGAGTTTATTGCGTAATTGCCTCCCTGTGGACATGACCCGCTCTTCTGTGAGTGGTTATTTTTATTGTTGATTAGTCGATTTTTCCACCACTTAAATACTACAACACAGCGGGAAATCGACTCGTCAAATTGGCGTCGTTGCCGGGGAGGCAACGGACTCAATAGATTTACTTCATTGTTTTTGAATATTCTAAGTTGCGAAATTATCTGATCAATTTTTTTTTACTGTGCGAGGAATCTGACGAGGCGACGAGGCGCAACGGAGCGGCGACAGCAGCCACAAGCTAAGCCACGCAAGGAAAAGACGTAGGAGACCAAGATCCTGCTTTCACAAAGGATTCTCTGTCGTCACAAAATTTACTTCTATCTTTTCGCCCTTGTAGTAATTGGGGATGAATTTTTGAGGGTTTGTCCCCACATTCTTTAGCTACTAGGGCTTACATTATTTTTTGTGCATGCGTGATTCTATTTTCTACTTGCTTGCCTTTAAAACCAACAAAGAAAATATCAAGCTGCCTATTTTGAAGTTGCATGCCCTTAGGTGCGTGCATTTAGGGGTGATTGAGCAGCACATTAGATCTTATTATTACATTGCAAGAATATTAGCACGAAGATTGCTGGAGACAGGTACATCTTTCTAACTTTTGTATCCAGCTCTTGTTCACGCATTTGCATTCAAATTAAAATTCAAGACCACCAAGTTGTTTGAATTTACTAATTCAGTGGTCACATAACTAAAAGTGGGACTGATAATCAGATTCAACCCTAAAAGAAATTCACATTTGATCTGATTCTAAGGGACTTGTCTGCGATTTCAAAAGAAATTACGAAGATTTATGGTGTGTTGCACACTTCTGACACTGAGCACGCACATTAGGCACTACACTAAGGCTCGATCCTGTAAGGCTATAGGCACCGATCTCTGTATCGGTGCAGATCCTCCTATTGTGCTTTGTGGTGGTGGTGATACTATCTTTTAACCAAGTGTTTTGATACTTCATGGAGGGGGACACCCCTTAAAGGAACAAAAGGGTAGTTAAGGGGCACTGCATACGCATCGCCTTAAAGGAAGGGTTCGCCCTACTTGCATCCCTTTGTTCGTCCTTGAAGTAACTTCTCACTTGATCACCTAGAAGTATCATCCAAGCAAAGTATAGGTCCTAGGGCACTCGAAGGTTGAATTAAGGCACGTAATTGTAGTAAAAAACTTATTTGGCCATTTATATTAACTAATTCGACCCCCGCAATAAAGAAGGTTAAGATTTCAAGTCCACACCCCTCTTATACCACTTACGTGGGAACATAGGGATAAGTCTTGATCTTTTGACTTATCTTTGGAGTGGAGGTTTAACCTACTCAATAAAAACCTGAGTTGTGTTTTGTATGCTTGGTAGACTTTCTCTTGAGAGTAATCTAGTGTTTGATCCTGAGCCTGAGAGAATTCTTAGGAGAGCTCACCTAGGAGAGGAAAAAGAAGGAATGGCTGAGTAAGGTGCAAATCAACAAAGGACCCTAAGGGATTATTTTATTCCAACTAACCAACCTGCACAAGCACTAAGACGACCGGCAGGGGATAATCCGTATGAGATCAAGAGCAGTACCATATCTTTATTGCCCTCTTTTTATGGTACTACCAGGGAGGACCCCTACAGGCATTTGGAGGAATTCACCGAGGTCTGTTCCACGGTGAAGCTCCAGGGCTTTACTGATGAAGCCCTGATGAGGACTCTATTTCCTTTCTCCCTTAAGGATAAGGCCAAGCACTGGTATCATACCCTCGATGCAAGGGTAAATGATTGGGCCACCCTTAAGGGAGAATTTTTGAGAAAGTATTTTCCTATGAGTAAAACCAACCATTACAGAAGAGAGATTATGGGTTTTACTCAACAGGAAGGGGAGCAATTTCATGAGACTTGGGAGTGCTTTAATGAACTTCTTAGGTTATGCCCCCACCATCAAGTGCCAAGATGGCAGTTGGTCGAAAGGTTCTATAACGGATTATCTGAAAGGCATAGGCAAACCATTGATGCAGCCTGTGCAGGAACCTTCATGACCAGAACTGAGGATGAAGCCTGGGCATTCTTTGAAACAATAAGCGACAACTCCATACATCTGTCCTCTGCCTATCAAGAAAGAAAACCATCAATCTTGTAGAGGAAGATAGAGGCCCATGAAGTTGGGGCTTCTCAGGATTTGGCTTATCAGATTCAACTATTGAATAAAAACTTTGATAGGCTTTTAGTAAACCCTGGCATGAACCCGCAAGCAACCTCTATTTTACAGGCTTCAAGAGAATGCTCCATTTGCCAAAGCACAACGCACGCCACTGCGAAGTGCCATCAGGAAAACCAATTCCTTGAGT
Organism: Thalassia testudinum; assembly: GCA_037157565.1. Classification (NCBI taxonomy): domain Eukaryota; kingdom Viridiplantae; phylum Streptophyta; class Magnoliopsida; order Alismatales; family Hydrocharitaceae; genus Thalassia; species Thalassia testudinum. The sequence continues at coordinate 15,799,697 of JAZHRO010000046.1, read as the reverse complement.
TGATTCAGGCCGACTTGAACGTGGCCCAAGGTTTCCGCCCTCCTCGCAATAACCCTTATTCCAACACTTATAATCCAGGGTGGCGGAACCATCTAAACTTCTCTTGGAAGCAAGGTGATGCTTCTAACTCAGGGAATACAAGAGCCTTACCTCCCCAGCCCATATACCAACCTTCTTATGAAAATCCTCCTCTGAATAAGCCCTCTGAGATGGATGAACTGAAGGCCATGATGAAAGCAATGCAAGAGCATCAGAATGTGGTTATCCAATCTCAGAATAAGATGATTACTGATATGCAATCCCAAATTGGTCATCTTACTGAGGCAGTTAGGCAATGTGATCTGGGGAAGCTGCCTAGCTCCTCTGAGGAGAACCCTAAGAGCAAGGGGGTTGTATTCAGGTAGTATGCTCAAGCAGTGACCGTGTTGAGGAGTGGAAAAAAGATTGACAAGCCTGATAACATTCCTATAGTTACATCTCAGAATTCCCCTTCCACACCTGACCCGACTTCCATCGCACCCGAGGAAGAGCCACACCTCTCCCTCGCACAAAATCACCCACAATGAGGATGTCGTCCTTCCACCATCCCTTTCCCACCATGATGACCCTTCTACCCAGAAGCCGAGGGTGCCCTATCCAGAGCGCCTATCTCTCCTAGGGAATCTTCTGTTGGCTCGTCTAGAGCCAAGGATAGGACGGAAGAGATTATGGATACTTTTAGGCAAGTCCATATTAACTTGCCTCTATTGGAAGTGACTAAACAGATTCCGTCCTATGCTAAGTTTCTAAAGGACCTGTGCACCCAGAAGCACCAATCTAGGAAACAGGTCCAAACCAAGGTCATCCTGCCTGACCATGTTAGCTCAATTCTTCAGCATGGAACACCCCCCAAAATGAAAGACCCAGGGGCCCCGTATATTTCAGTGGTTATAGGTAACCAACACATTGACGAGGCTTTGCTCGATCTGGGTGCGGGGGTAAACATTCTACAGAGCTCTATCTACGACCTTTTGGGAGGAGGCAAGATAAATCCTAGTCCAGTAATCCTCCAGGTTGCAGACATATCACTTAAGACACCACGGGGATTGTTGGAAGATGTCCTTGTGAGAGTGGAGGATTTCTTCTTCCCCATTGACTTTCTGGTACTTGATACTGACCCATCTAATAAGCCCACAAAGCCGTCCATTATTCTGGGATGCCCCTTCTTGGCCACAGCCAATGCCTCTATAAATTGTAGATCTGGGGCACTTAAAATGGGCTTTGGGAACAAGAAGATCCGGTTGAATGTTTTTTATACTTACAAGCAACCTGGATTTGAAGATTGTTCTCAGATTGAGGTCGTTGATGAAATAATTGAAGAGACTACTCCAGCACTCTTATGTAGAGATCCCCTTCAGAAGGTCATTTCTCAGGACCATCCCTCGATTATTAAAGAAACAGAAAGGAAAATGCCCGAACTAGAAGAGTTGCTGGGGATACACACTGAGTCTCTGTCCCCACTCTGGACTATGAAGGTAGATCCGCTGCCTGAGGCAGGGACATCTCAACTAAAACCCTCAATCCAAAAGGCTCCTGAATTGGAGTTGAAATCCCTCCCGAGCACATTGAAATATGCTTTCCTTGGCCCTAATAACACGCTCCCCGTTTTTATCTCGTCTGCATTATCTGAATTGCAGGAGGGAGCTCTGCTTAAGTGTTTACAAAGGCACAAGGAAGCAATTGCCTGGACAATTGCTGATATTAAGGGTGTTGATCCCTCTCTTTGCATGCATCATATATACACGGACGAGTCCATGAAGCCTTTCTGAGATATGCAGAGAAGGCTCAATCCAAATATGCGAGAGGTTGTTAAAAAGGAGATTCTGAAATGGCTGGATGCAGGGATTATCTATCCCATTTCAAATAGTAAATGGGTCAGTCCTATTCACGTAGTTCCAAAAAAGGCAGGAATCACTGTGGAAGAGAATGACCAAGGTGAACTGGTGACCACTAGACCCTCAACTGGTTAGAGGGTCTGCATTGATTACCGCCGTTTAAACACGGCTACCCAGAAAGACCATTTCCCCTTACGGTTTATCAATCAAATTTTGGAACGATTGGCAGGGAACAAGTACTTTTGTTTTCTTGACGGGTACTCTGGGTACAATCAGATAGCCATTTTTCCTAATGATCAGGAGCGTACCACCTTCACGAGTCCATATGGCACTTTTGCATTCCGCCGAATGCCATTCGAGTTATGTAATGCTCCTGCCACTTTCCAACGTTGTATGATGGCTATCTTTTCTGATATGATCGATGAGTTCGTTGAAATGTTCATGGATGACTTCTCCATTTATGGTTCGTTGTTTGACCTATGCCTTTCTCACCTTGATAAAGTTTTAACCCGTTGTGAAGAGGCAAAGCTGGTGCTTAGCTGGGAGAAAAGCCACTTTATGGTCCAGGGCATTGTGTTAGGGCATGTAGTTTCTGAGGGAGGATTAGAGGTGGACACCGCAAAAATCGATTCCATCTCTAAGCTTCCATTGCCTGCCAATGTTCGTTAGGTTAGATCTTTCCTTGGCCATGCTGGATTTTATAGGCGCTTCATTAGAGATTTCAGTAAAATCTCTAAGCCACTTTGCGACCTGTTAGCGAAGGATGTCTCCTTCGATTTTGATGATAGATGTGGCAAGGCTTTCCAAGTTTTGAAGAAAGCCCTCATTACCGCGTCGATTCTCCAAGCACCAGATTGGACCCTCCTGTTTGAGCTTATGTGCGATGCTTCTACTTTTGCAGTGGGAGCGGTCTTAGGTCAAAGGGTTGATGGCAAACCTCATGTGCTGCATTATGCCAGCAAGACCCTTATGGATCCTTAGCAAAACTACACGGTCACTGAAAAGGAATTACTTGCTGTAGTATTTGCTTTGGAAAAGTTTCGGGCTTATCTTTTGGGATCCAAGGTTGTAGTGTTCACTGATCATTCGGCCCTAAAGCATCTTTTGGCTAAGAAGGACACCAAACCTCGCCTAATTCATTGGATTATGCTACTCCAAGAATTTGACCTGGAAATTAAAGACAAGAAAGGAGTTGAGAATGTGGTAGCAGACCATTTGTCTAGGATCCCTATTGAGGCATCAAACCCTACTGGCAGTATTCAAGAGACTTTCCCTGATGAGTCTCTGATGGCCGTGGAAGCTAAAACTCCTTGGTTCGCTGACATAGTGAACTATCTGGTCACGGGCATTACCCCCAGTACTTGGGACAAGTAGAAACGAGATAGGTTTCTTGCCAATACTAAATTTTATCATTGGGAGGAACCTGAGCTTTTTAGAATAGGCCCTGACCAACTTTTTCACCGTTGCGTCTCTGACGAAGAACAAACAAGTGTTCTGAGCTTCTGCCATGACCTCCATTGTGGGGTACATTTTAATGGGAAGAAGACTGCCCATAAGGTTCTTCAGTCTGGCTTTTGGTGGCCCACATTATTCCAAGATGCACATACGTATGTGGGCACATGTCTGCATTGCCAGTAGATGGGAACCATTGGAAAATGGGATGAGATGCCCCAACAACATATTCTCCATGTTGAAATCTTTAATATTTGGGGCATTGACTTCATGGGTCCCTTTCCTGTGTCCTTTGGATATGAATACATCCTTGTGGCGGTTGACTATGTATCGAAATGGATAGAAGCCATACCCATGCGAACTAATGACCATTCCATGGTCTTGGGCTTTGTTGAGGCTAATATCATTTCTCGGTATGGGTGCCCAAGGACAATCATAAGTGATGGAGGACCTCACTTTAAGAATGTATACTTCACAAGACTACTCTAAAATTTAGGAGTCAATCACATGATAGCCACACCTTATCATCCCCAAACGAGTGGACACGTTGAAGTGTCAAATAGGGAGATTAAGCGAATTTTAGAAAAAGCTGTCAGGCCTATTCGAAAGGATTGGTCTAAAAAACTAAATGATGCTCTTTGGGCCTACAGAACTGCGTATAAGACTCCCTTGGGCTTGTCTCCTTTCCATCTTGTCTACGGAAAAGCGTGTCATCTTCCCATTGAAATCCAACATAAATCTTATTGGGCTATTAAAAATGTTAACTTGAATCTGGATAAAGCGGGAAAGGCACGTATGTTAGAATTAAGTGAGCTTGAGGAGCTTCGTAATAAAGCTTATGAAACTTCTCAAGCTTACAAGCAACGTACAAAAGTCTTCCATGACAATCACATTATTAGAAAGACTTTTGAGCCCAACCAATGGGTCTGGATTTTCAATTCTAGACTTAAATTATTCCCTGGAAAGCTCGAGTCCCGCTGGGATGGGCCATACGTTGTTATCAATACTTTCCCTCATGGAGTTGTAGAGATTCAGAACCCTATTTCAGATGCGAGCTTTAAGGTAAATGGCCAATGACTTAAACCGTATATTACTCTTTCTGATGGCCAGGTTTTGGACGCACTTTTGCTTGAGGAGCCTTAGCTCCTCCCACTCTCCTCCTCAGGTTATATTCTTCTATGTCTACATTTTTCCAATAGGGACATTGTCAGTCTTAGGCATGGGGGGTATAACCTAAGAATATTTATAGCATTTATAAATATTTGCATACATATTTATATATATATATATATAATCTCTTTTCTTGAGTTGAATGGGTTAGTCCCTAGCAGAATACCTTTGTCATTGGAGGTTTTTCTTCTTGAATTATTTCTTAAGTTTAGAATCCAGTACATTTATTTCACGTGCATGTAGACTGGGTAATGGATCCTTGAGGAAAACCAATAAGCATTTGTAGTCCACTGAACCCTTGGATAGTTCATAGGGAGTCAGGCATACTATCTTCCAGTAGATCCACCTCATATTTGTGAGAAGAAAGTAGAGAGATTACTGGTGCGCTAAGTCTAGTGCAAGGACTCTTAAGGTTTGGATAATTAGATGATGATACTTCAGAGTTAGGCGTAGTTTTCACTCTCTGTTCTTGTGTGCGTACTTTGAGTGAATTCCTGAGAGTCACCAAATAAGGCAGATACACAGAGATTGAGTCTTAATAAAGCTATAACTATGGTCGATGGTTACGACCGTCCTTCATAGAGTCCTCGGCTGAAGGAGGGTAATAATGTCAAAGGTCAGAAATACGCCTGTCTTATCCATTCCTTCCTGGTGCCGAGAATAGGCACTTCCACCAAATAAGCCACACAATATCCTCTTGACCATCATCATCCCAAATAATGCCTCATAAATAAAAGTCTGTGTCGTATTATGTTATTAAAAAAAAAAATGAGAGAGAAAAAAGAAAAAGAAGAAACGGAAAAAGAAGAAATATTTATATTACAAAAAAAAAGCGGGTCCAAGTTATAATGTAACATTATTTCTGAGGCAACAGAACACCTATCGCGTTCCACCAAATATGACCCATACCTACCTTTTAGTATTTCTGATCGCCCGAATATTGGTTGTGGATTCTAACTTAGTTGTAGAGTTATTAGGACTTTAATTGAAGTGTGGATGCCATGTAAGGCCACCAAATAGTGAGTACAATTTCTAAATCTGACGAGATTTGTGATCTTAGAAAGAAAGAAAAGAGGGAGTGCCCAGGAACATCAAGAGAGCACAGTTGTGTAGCCTCTCTCAGAGTTGACTTGTCTAATAGTCTAGAGATCTAGAGTCTATAGTACTAGACTATATGTAGCACCAGATGAGTGTGTGCCACCAAATACAAATCCATTCAACTCGATATCTCCTACCTGAGCCAAACGCCAGGGTCAAATTACAGATTATCCTCTGCTTTATCCCCGAGGGAAGTAGTTGCCTATCCTGACAGCAATATTTACCAAGAGTGAAGTATGAACTTCCAATGTGAATTGGCTTTTTCACTTGGATCTGTTACTTAGGCTATTATCACGTCACATTTGTCTGGATCTCTAAAGTTTTGAAATAAGAAAAGAAGAAATCTTCTGATTACTTCTATTATTTTTCATTTTTGCTAGGGACTAGCAAACTTAGGCATGGGGGTATTTGATGAGTCCATTTCAATGGACTAATATTATGCCTAAGTAACTTTAATCGTATCTTTTAGGTTTGCTAATAACTACATTAAGTTATAGAATATTTGCATTCATCGTGATTTAAGTTTACATCTATTTTATAGTATTCTATAACTTAATATGTAATGATGTTATGCCTTTATGATTACAAGAATAATATTTGGAAAGAACAAGGGGGGGAATAAATTTCCCCAACACATATTCGGTGCCAGCTGCAACTCCTCCCGCACATTTATCAAATCTTCCGCTGCCCTCCCTCAACAACCGAGGCCATATTTAGAAAGGATTTTTGAAAATCCCTAGAAGGGCGGAGGAGAGGAGTTAAGAGGAGGGGAGAAAGGAGAGGAGGGGGGGATCATCCAGGGACTGTGTAACCTGTGTGCACTGTGCACCAAATCACCTTCAGCCCGCTCCACCTTCCGCGCCCGCAGGCGCACGCCCATCTGCAGCGCTTCCTCCAGCCGCACCGCAGGCACTCCAGCGCAGGCACCAAATTGTCAATTGTGATCTGTGTGTGCCCGCAGGTGCTTCCCCCTCCAATGCTCACACCCTCTCAAGCACCGCAGGCGCTCTGCCCCTCCTCCAGTGCCCTTCACTGAAGGAGCTGCACTGCCCTCGTCCACGCACCCTCCTACCACGCCCGTTGGCGCATCCTCCCTTCTAGCGCCATCACCGCATCCTCCCTTCCAGCGCCATCACCAGATCTTCCACCTCTCATCTCCAGTCACCCCTGTAGGCGCACAGCACCCCCTCCTCCGCAGGCGCTGCACACCAAGCTTCCCTCTCCAGCCGCACCTGCAAGCACCACTCCGCCCTCGCCACCCGCACATGCAGGCGTGTGCCCCCGCAGGCACCTGCAGGCGTCCGCCCGCCTTCACCATCCAGCTGCGCCGTGCCACTCCACCTTGCGCGCCCCTGCCAAGCCGCGCACACCGTCCTCGTTCAGCGCTCCCTCTAGCCACGCCTGCAAGCGCTGCATGCCTTCACCACTATCACACCCTCCTCCCTACAGCGCACCCTCCCCTCTGCAGACCGCCCTCGCCGCAGCGCCTCCACCTCGCCGTAGCGCCTCCACAGTAGAGGTAGCTTTCTCCAACTGACCGACGTTCTTCTCCTTCGTCGGTTGGCCACCTCTGGTCATCTCCGTTGACATCGCAACCTCCATCGGATCGGCCTCGTCTTCACCAACCTCCCTTGCGTGTTGATAGACCCGCCGACGCTCCTTCCCCCACATGAGCAAGAGAGAGAGCAAATGCTCTGTTTTCATTCAATTAAAAATTACATCTAATGCCATTTCCACCAGAAATTAATTTTTGATTTATTATTATTTTATTGTGGCAAAATTGCAAATGCACACTCATACTTTCTGATAATTACACGTTATTATTATTCACCTATTTCAAGATTATTTTGGGATTAACATGTGCACCAATTTTCTCTAGTATATATCAATTGAAAATTACATAAAATCATCATATATTTATTGAAAATTTTAGTAATGGAAAATTGCACATATACCCTTATATTTTTGAGTTATTGTGAATCTTCTTTCCATCGCATTTTATGTCAGCTTTGACTAGGGATTTCGCACTTAACCGAAAGAATACGAAATAATTGAGAGTTTATTGCATAATTGCCTCCCTATGGACACGACCCGCTCTTCTGTGAGTGGTTATTTTTATTGTTGATTAGTCTATTTTTCCACCACTTAAATACTACAATGCATAGCGGGAAATCGACTCGTCACCTCACTCCACTCCCCACGCCATGCTCCCAAAACACCCCTCGAACACACCCACTCTCACGCACATAGGATGCCCTAGGCACGCATACTCCGACCACCCCACCCCACGCCGGCCCCTGCAACACGTTCGTCGTGTCTCAGCGAAGCTTCCTGAGCTTTCTGACAAGGCTGCGAGGCCGTTTTCATGATTGACAGGTTTGGAGGCTTGCTGCCATTGATGCAAGTGAGGAGCTTGCTTGTGAGCTCGCTCCAGGTCTCCCCGCTCCAGGTGCTCAGTCCCAGGGTGTGTAGACTCCTCTCGCACTCAACTCCAGGCAGGCAATTGGCTATAAAGACCCCAGTAGCTGATGCAATCAAGTGAAGACACTTGCTACGGGCGCATGCGATAGGAGTTGGGAAGATAGTCCCACATCGGAAAGTCTTGAAGCGCCGCAGTGGAATAAAGTGAAAAAGTGAATCAGGCTTATCACCTCCTGACCACGGGGTGAGGTCCCACTCACCCTCTCACCACCTCATCTGTGGCACTGCCCACGTGGACTTAGTGTGACCCGTATACCCGACCTGCACTCCTCGCCCACCACCGCACGTTGGTGGGCCTGGTCCCGAGTGCATACCCGATCCGATTACATGAGAAGCGGCTCTAGGGGAGTAAGCCTAAGAGAGAAAGAGGAAGAGAGAGTGTGTGTGGGTAGAGGGGTAGGTTTTGCTCTTGCAGGAAAGGAGGAGAACAAGAAGCCAAGGAAGGAGGAGGCAGAGGCTAGAAAGCTAAGGAAGGAGAATGCAAGGCTGAAGAGGAAAACACTAAAGTCAGAGAAGCTGAAAGGCAGAAGAAGAAAGAGAAGGAGAAGGATTTGAAGGTAGAAGAAAGACGAGTCGCCAGAGAAAGAGAAGAAGGCACAGGCATGAGAACAGAAGAAAAGAAAGGAAGAAGAAGAAGGAAGGAAGCAGCCATAGAAGAATAGAAGCTTTAGATCAGAGAAGAGAAAAAGAGAATAAGCATTGTAGCACCCATAAGTTTAAGACATCTAATCCACAAAATCAGACGTCCATTTTTTGTGCTTTCTTTATATACATTGATATTCTGTGGCTACATTTATCTTTTTGCACAACTCTAGTGTTCATTGCATATTATATTCAATTTCTCAAAAGTTGTGCTTTTGATTTTTAAACCCCAATTTGCTCCCTGTGTTCGACCTCGGACTTAAAACTTCAAGTAATAAAATCTATTTGTTTTCGAGCGATTTCAACCTACACTACAACGCATCGATTTTAAAACCTGATTTCACCTCATAAAACATTTTGGTGCCGTTGCTGGGGAGTAATGGACGATTTAAAAATCTTGATTGCTGATTGCGTGGTAATCGTAGGTCTTAATTGACCTAAATTAGGCTAGGACTTAGCATAAGTTAGGGTAATTCATGCATGCATAAGCATTATCAGCATCTTTACTACTTTCTTTTATCTATGCATAAAATAATGCTATATTGTGCTGATTAGGCGCATTATGTCAATTACAGGTAATAAGTTGGATCTGAAGCTGGATTAGGAATAATGGGTGTTGCAGCAAAGCTAGAGCAGAAGACTTAGATTAGATGTAGTAGATAATAATGTAAGGGAGTTAAGGTATGCTACTCTATTAAGTAGGAATAAAGCAGTAAAATGTGAAGATCTTAGGTCCATCCTAGCCCTAGGATAGCTTAGAGACTTCCCCAAGCCTTAGCCACCCTTAGATTAGGTCACTGCACCCTAGGAAACCCTAAAACCATAATTCCAACCTTTATCTGGACGTCTAGATGAATTATAAGACATCCAGAACCCTTAGCCAACTCCCGCACACCTCAAACCCACTTCTGTAGTGTTATTGGACGTCCAGACACTTGGTTAGAAGTCCAATTTCTGTAGAATACCCAAGATAGAACCTTGAATTCTTCCTGAATCTAATTGGACGTCTAGGAAACAAGTCTGGACTTCTGATTTTTAAGTATAAGAAGTCTGATTCCATTTTTGGACATCTGGAACTGTTCTCCAGTTCCTGTTTTGAGATTTTGATCTTGGATCTCTAGCTCCCTAAACTCAATTCCAACCCATAGGAACCTAAATTAAGGTACCCTAACTCTAGTACACCACCTCTAGACCTCCTTAAGGACCTAATTAGGTCCTCACCAAACCCAATTGACTTAGATCATAGTCAGTTACCATTACCTAAGTCAATTGGACTCAATGGGTCCAATTGAGCTCTGATTTCAACCCACACAAGTCCAATTGACCTAAGCCAAACCTAATTGAGTTATTTCACTCTCAATTAGGTTCACACTCATTCAATTAAACTTGGGTTAAGTTTAATTGCAATTCCCCCTTAAGAATTAGGGTTTGCAACCCTAATTTAAGGCCTACGCCTACCTAAACCCCTTAAGACCTAACCTAGACCACTTAGCCACCTAGGGCACGGCCACACACTCACACACACACACACATTCACGCACACACACCCATCTAGAGTTCTCTATTACTCTCTTCAAGTGGCGCCACTCTTGGTTGCCAAATTTAGCAACCAAGAGTCATTCAATTCTTAGATCCAGTTTTTATGGATCTAAGAACTACCCTCTCTCTCCATGGCCAGCCACTCATGGGTCTCTCTCTAGAGAGTTCCACACTTCTCTAGAGAGACTCTCTTTGGTCTATAAAAAGACCTAAGGGGTGGCCATTTGCACCCATCCCATTCTTGGCACTCATCCATCTAGGTTAACTACATTCCATCTCCACTTCACCTCCACAAGGAGCACCACCATGGAAGCCACCATCTCCACGCCAGGATGCTGGATCACCCCTCCAACCTCTCTCCAAGGGTCGGCCTAAGCACCATTGGCCGCCCCTCCTCTCAGCTACTCAAAGGCCATCTGAGCCCAGCTCTGAATGCTCTGCTTTTCTACTAGATTAGTAACTTAGCTCTTCGTAGTTTTACTGCTTTCATTTACTGCTTAGTAGTGTAGCTCTTATTCTCCCCCAATGATGCATGCAAAATCCCCCCATAGATTTCTATATGCAATCATTTTCTGTTAGCTAGATTGATGCTTTTAAGCTTTCCTTTATAAGCTTTCCTTTACATTCCATGTTGCAAACACCCTCTAAATGAATGAATAAAAGATATATTTTTTTTATATACATGTCTCTATGTTGGAAATCACCATGAGCTTATTGGTTGCAATCTAATCTGTGTGATTTAAGTTTCCTGCTCTTCATTTTTATATATATTTTGCAACAAGCATGTGGTTCCGGAAAATATAGAAGATCTAACTATAAATATATTTTCTGTAAACAGCCACCACGTAACTAGAATTGTGCGCACCGAAACTCATACTTTCACCTTTGTTATCTATTTAACACATGCGCACGTAATCAGAATTCATAATAGAAGTGGTGAAACTTTAATCCGAAGATTGGAACTGGCGTGCAATTTTAAATAAGTAGAGTGATAAAGGATCGATCTCAGATTTGAACAAATGCCTCCCATAGACGAACGACCAGGACTCAAAGTCTTGTTATCTTTTTATAAATATTTTTGTTTGATCGTATTGCGCACTATACTATGACGTTTTTCCTACCAAAATGCGCTCTACGAGACACAATAATCACAATTTCTGATTTGGTACTAACTTGATACATCTCTTTTGTTGTGATTGTTTCAGGGGAGAAGATTCAAAGGAAGACGGCCGCACAACAAACACACCCGGGGCAGGTAATCTCTGATTAGTCCTTTCTCTTGACCCCCTCATTCTGAAAAGGATAGATAAAATGAAATCAATTAGGGCTACCTGCTTTCCATCTTTAGCTAATTCACCAAAGTTGCCTAATTTTGATTTCAACAAATATTGATTTGTGCATCCATTTAAGGTAACTAAGGCTACCACCTTCTTGATTGAGCCCTAGATACCATATTTTTGGCAACTAAATTGGACCAAAATTAGAGCCAAATTAAGGATTCCAATTTAGGGTTTTAGAGACACATCTTTCTAAGTAAGAATCAACTATCCAAAAAGAGGTGTGCCTAAGCCTTGCTTGAAAAGACTTATTCAAGAGAAACCCTAAAATCTAGGCTCTTAATTTCACTTGAATCCTACAAGAACGGATGGACCTAAAGCTTCTCAAAGGACAAATAGGTAAAGTTGACCTCTTGTTGGGTCAACCAACCTTGAAATTAGGTCACTTTTGCACTTAATACATCTAAAGTTCAAGTGAAATCCTAAGCACCTTTGCTCTTAAATAAAAGTGGTAGACTTAAGAGGTCAAAGTCCCCATTCTGGTCTACCTGGAATCTCAGTGACAAGAGAGGTCGGGTGGGGGAAACCCTGTAACTCGTGGGGATGCTCTACCGTGTACGGGTCTTTGCGGGACTCTCCCTCTCTGGCTACCCAGGTATTTCCCAGGTGGATGACTTTTTGACTAAGGGGTATCATCCGCCCCGAACCTCTATAGTCATCCAAATTTTTGGGTGTCTTGATTGGGTCCAGCACATTCTACTCTCGTCCAAACCATCGGTGCATGTTCAGTAGGAGGTCCTTAAGACCTCCTTTAGTGACTCACTCCCGCCGAGGCCAAGCCTCGACGTCCGTGTTTGTGCAGCAACCCCACCACATAGGCATCTCCTCTGATTCATCAGAACCTAATTCTCCTTCTTCCATCATCATGGCACAACCAGTAGAAGAAGAGAATAATCTTGAAAACCAACTCCAACGCCTGAATGATCTATTTCGAGCCTTTGTAAACCCGCTGCAGCGTCTTATGATGCGGGATCACTACAATCCCGCTGCGGTGGTGATTAAACCTCGAGTCCAAATCCTGGTTGGAGGTCCTGATTCTAAACTCAAGCCCAACATGATTCATGCTATTCCAAAGTTTCATGGGCTTAATTCCGAGGATCCCTTCCAACACATCAAACAACTCAAACATCTGGCCCAGACCTTTGGGTCAGATGTACAAAATCGGGATATTCTTCTTATGAAGATGTTTTCCTTCTCCCTCATGAACAAGGCAACTCATTGGTACCAGACTCAAATGCATCCAATCAACACATGGGTTGAACTGCAATTCGAATTCTTGAAAAAGTTCTTCCCAGTTGGTCGGACGAATGCCTTAAGACACCAGATCACACACTTCACCCAGCAATCTGGAGAACCTCTTCATGAAGCATGGGACTGTTTTCTGGATCTCATGAGAAAGTAACCCCATCAGGGAGTTCCTAAATGGGAACAAGTCCAGTCTTTTTACCAGGGACTTCGTGAAGACATCTGCTTATTCGTCAATGCAACCTGCGGAGGAAATATCATGGGTCAACATGAAGACACCGTGTGGGAGATTCTCGAGAATATGTGCAAGAACTCCATCAATAATGACACCATGGGCTTATTCGACTGGACAAATGCTCATGCATCGATGAATCCAAGGGGAGCAGATGAGACGCAGGGCCTGTCCGCATCTATCGACAGGGAACTGATGGCCAGTCGGTTGGACTAGGTCTCTATCATCGAGAAGAAGGTGGATGAGCTGACTCGACATCTGCAACGAGCCACCTCTGTACAAAACCTGTTTGCACAACCGCTTCTTGGGAGGAAAGCTGTGCATAATATCTATCACCAGCCTTCTCAGGGGATGGACCCGTATCACCCCCATCTGACTCTAGGACCGGAGGAAACTTCGATTCGACCTACTATAGTTGGGGGAACTCTGAGCCCTCGTACTATGACTTTCCTAAGGTTCCTCAGACCTGCAAGGACCTCAACACCATCTAGAATGACCCATTCTCTAATACCTATAACCCTAGATGGCGGAATCATCCCAACTTCCTGTGGGCATGAAATAATCAGAATCAAAGACCACCATATCAACCTCGTCCACAAGCTCCTCATCCATATTAGCCGCCTCAGCCTCAGCCCAACCCCACCTATCAATCTGGGCCGACCCAAACAAATCAAATGACTTTTATCCTTCAAACTCTAGCTGACATTCAGAAGATGAATGTGGCTATGAAAAAATAGCACAAGGATGAGATCATAGTGGTTCGCAATCAACTTGCCCAGATGGCAAATTCCCGCCAACTTGGTACACTCCCTTCACAACCTCTGCCAAATCCAAATAACGTGCTGAACCAGAGGCGCGTTATGAACCCAAATCTGGGCCAAGCCCATATGATTTATCACCTGACGAGATGGAAGCTTCAACATCATATGCGGGATTTTAGCAGCAGCCACCTATTTTACCAACTCTGAACCAAAACTAGGCAGGACTAAATTCTGTATCAACTCGTAGTGGCAAAGCAACACAAGACCCACCTTATCCAAGCCACTTTCAGCCTAGTAGTAACCCAAGCCCTAGGATAATTATCCAGGACACCCCTGTCCCAGATCAAGAACCTAGACCTATTCTAGAGGAACCATCCAAGGTTCCATTTCCTGAGGCCTTGACCAAGGGAAAAAGGACAAACAAACCTGTGGCTCCTATGGAGGATCTGGTCAAGCTCTTTGAACATGTCCATATAAACATCCCCTTGATGGATGCAATCCGCCACGTACCGGCTTATGCACAATTTCTAAAGGATGTGTGTACACCCAAGCGTAATCCGCGAACCAAAAGTGGGAGTCCGATCGTACTGTCGGAGCAAGCGAGCTCTGTAATTTTGAGCAAACTCCCACCTAAGGCAAAAGACCTAGGTACTCCCCTGATTTCCTGTACCATTGGTGATACCAAATTTGATAGAGCTTTATTAGATTTAGGAGCCTCCATAAACCTAATACCTACACCCCTCCTTGACCACCTTGAGGAATCTGAGCTTAAACCGACAGAGGTGACATTGCAGTTGGCTGACCGATCTATTAAGTCACCTAAAGGAGTCCTCGAGGATGTCATCGTTAGGGTACGAGATTTCTATTTCCCGGTGGAGTTTGTAGTCTTAGATATGGATGCTCCAGAAAACCCAATGGATTCACCAATTATACTAGGGTGACCCTTTCTGGCCACTGCTAGGGTCAATATAAATTGTGAAGAGGGCCAAATTGAACTGAAATTCAGGAACCAAACACTAAAGATTGACATCTTTAAGGCCCAACAAGGGATTAATTGCGATGTTATAGAACAAATATGTGATATCAAGGCCATGGTTGATGAATCGTATATTGAGGACAACCTGATTACTTCTGATCAACCACAAAACGATCAAAACCTGCAATCAGAGGAGTCTGAATCTGACTTAGATACACCCATAACTCCTCCCCTTGTTCCTAACACACACCTTGAACAGCTCGCTGCTGCTGATAACCCCATTTTGGAACTCAAGCCTCTTCCCAACCATTTAAAGTATGTCATTTTGGGTTCCAATCAAACGTTTCTTGTGATTATCAACTCTAGACTCACACCTGACCAGGAATCCCGTCTGATTACTATTCTCCAGCAACATCGTGGAGCCATTGGATGGACTCTCGATGATTTGACTGGTATCAGCCCCTCTTACTGCACACACCGTATCTACACCGAAGAGGGTACACGACCTTCCCATGAAATGCAGAGACGTTTGAATCCTAATCTACAGGAGGTCGTGAGAAAGGAGATCATCAAATGGTTAGATGCAGGGATCATCTATCCGATCTTTGATAGTCGGTGGGTGAGTCCAATCCAGGTTGTGCCTAAGAAGGTAGGACTCACCGTGATCATGACTGAAACTAGAGAAATCGTATCAACCCGTGTTTCAAACTCGTGGAGAGTCTGCATTGATTACAAAAGACTCAATTCCTCCACGAAGAAGGATCATTTCCCACTATCGTTTATTGATCAGATCCTTGAGAAACTAGCAGGAAATAGGTTTTTCTTCTTTTTAGATGGGTACTCTGATTAAAACCAGGTGGCAATCCATCCTAAGGACCAAGAAAAGACCACTTTCACTTACCCCTTTGGGACATACGCATTCCGAAGGATGCCGTTCGGTCTCTGCAATGCACCCGTTACTTTTCAGCGGTGCATGCTTGCCATATTCTCAGATATTGTAGGTGATTATCTGGAAGTCTTCATGGATGACTTTTCAGTATTCGGAGAATCATTCGACAATTGCCTCCACTTCATCCAAATCCTCAGGAAGTGCATTGACATGAATTTGGTTCTTTCCTGGGAAAAGAGCCATTTCATGGTGCCTGAAGGAATTGTCCTAGGACATCTCATTTCAGAAAAAGGCATCCAGGTCGATCGAGCCAAGGTGAACTTGATTTCCAAACTCCCTATGCCTAGCTCGATCAAGGACATCCGATCTTTTCTAGGGCACGTCGATTTTTACCGTCGATTCATTCCTGATTTCTCAAAGATCGCACGCCCCCTGACCACTATGCTTTCTAAGGATGTACCTTTTGAAATCTCCAAGGAATGCACTCAAGCATTTGAAATCCTCCATGATTGAGTTACCCAAGCCTCGATCCTACAGTCCCTTGATTGGTCTCAACCCTTTGAGATCATGTGCGATGCATCTGATTTCACTGTAGGAGCAGTACTTGGGCAGAAAATTGAAGGGAAACCCGTGGTCATCTACTACGCTAGCAAGACACTTGACGAGGCTTAGCGTAACTACACAGTTACTGAGAAAGAGCTGCTAGCTGTAGTATTTGCCCTGGAAAAATTCAGATCTTATCTCTTGGGTTCCAGTGTTATCAATTACTCGGATCACACAGCTGTGAGGCATCTCCTTGCGAAGAAGGATGCGAAACCTCAATTAATCTGTTGGATCTTGCTGTTGCAAGAGTTTGACCTCGAGATTTGTGACAAAGTGGGAAAACAGAATGTGGTAGCTAATCACTTGTCCCGCCTTCCTTTTGAGATCATTGACCCTTCTGGACCCATCACAGAACATTTCCCTGATGAGCACCTTCTGACTATCAATACAGGGCTTCCATGGTTTGCTAATATAGTAAACTACCTGGCATCACATCAGATTTTGTCCGATTGGCAGAAGGCCAAGAAGGACAAATTGCTTTCTAATGCCAAGTACTACTTCTAGGAAGACCTGTATCTTTTCCGCATCAATGCTGATCAGATCATTCGACGATGTGTTGCGGAAGTGGAAATTCAGGACATATTGTCTTTTTACCATACTAGGCATGTGGTGGACATTTTTCAGGTCATAAAACCACAGCAAAAGTCCTCCAGTGCGATTTCTATTGGCCCGCGATTTTCAAAGATGCATACAATCACTATAGGGCATGCACTCCTTGCCAGACCTTAGGCAACATGAGCCATCGTGATATGATGCCCTTACAGTCGATTCTTGTATGTGTGGGGATTGATTTTATGGGACCCTTCCCTATTTTGGACGGCTTTGAGTACATTCTACTCACTGTTGACTACGTGTCCAAATGGATTGAAGCCATTCTGACCCAAACTAATGATCATAAAGTGGTTATCTAATTCATTCATCAGAACATCTTTTCACGGTTTGGGATTCCATGTGCTATAATTTTTGACGGAGGAACCCATTTCACTAACGATCAGTTTAGGTCACTGATGACCAAATATGGGGTGTTGCACCGAATCTCTACTCCTTACCACCCCCAAACTAATGGTCTCGCTGAGCTATCCAATCGGGAGATCAAGAAAATCCTCCAGGTTACTGTTTGACCTGACAGGAAGGATTGGCCATCCCAACTTTTGGAAGCTTTGTGGGCTTATAGGACCGCCCACAAAACTCAATTAGGTATGTCTCCCTTCAGATTGGTGTACGGGAAGGCATGTCACCTCCCCGTAGAATTGGATCACAAAGCCTATTGGGCAGTACGGAACTACAACCTAGATCTTTCTAAGGCAGGAACCCACAAAAAGTTTCAAATAAGTGAGATCAATGAACTACGCCATGACACATATGAGAACTCACGAATTTACAAAGAGCGAGTTAAGGCCTTTCATGACAAGCACATATCTAGAAAGATCTTCCACCCAGGTCAAAAAGTCTTACTCTTTGATGTCAAGCTTAAACTGTTCCCAGGAAAACTACGATCAAAATGGATCGGACCCTACCTCGTCCGACAAATCTTTGGAAATGGAGCCAGTGAGATCAGTCCACTCAACCACAGTTCAGAACCTTTCGTCGTGAATGGTCAAAGACTCAAACAGTTCATTGACTTGACCGATACAAATTTGGCTGAGATATCCTTTACCCTCCATTCTCCCTGAGCTCATTGCGCCCAGCCGATGGTGTAAATCTCAGCACTTAATGGGAGGCAACCCGTCATTTTTTAGAAACCCGAAACCTTTCTTGACATTCCTATGTTGAATTCATATTGTACTTTAGGGATCATCCATTAGAACAACTGACCCCACGTCAGGTACCCGTACCCGAGTTTTGAAATCGTTCGCAACAGTCATACCGACCCGTTCACCAACCCAAAACCTATTCTAATGATTGATCTAAGTTGAACTCGAACCCACCTAATTTACAATGAGGACATTGCAAATCGTAGGCATAGGGGGGTTATGAAAGTACAAAATACCGTGAAAGGTCATCTCACAAGAAAAGGTTTCAACAAAAAAATCACATATCACAAAAACACCAAAAAAATGAAAAATTTTGAAAAAGAACAAAAAATTCTGAGGGTAGAGAAAGTTTTGAGGTCATACAAATCATGAGGAGAAAAAAGGCAAAAAGAGAAAATTGTCAAAAAAAGGAGCACAAAATGAGAGAAAAAGAAGAGATAGTCATTAGTAAGAAATTAAGGGATTAATTAAGTTCTAGACCATATTAAGAAAAAGAAAATGAAAGGGAAAAAAAAGTGGTAATGAGACACAAAAGAGATTAGTAGGAATGCTGATCATAGACCTCTTGGGCTAGACTCTTAGGGTTAAAAATTCAAGTATCCGCTAAGATCTGGATAGTCCTCAAGAGGTTGGGGAAAATGTGAAGCTTAAGTATTAGGTCTAAGGCTTAGGGAGTATGTGGCCTCATTAACTGACCTCTGGTTTCTGGGACTCAGTAACCTAAGCAACCCAATCCACAAACAGTCTGGTTCAGTGCGCATAATTATCAAAATCATGCAAAAGCGTTTAAGTGTTCTGAAAAAGTCGCCTAGATTAGGAGCGGCCGATCAACACAAGTTGATTTAGATGAGTTCCCAGCGTGGAGAGGCAGGAAATTCCCCTCGAAGATGCCCAATAACATATCGTCTCCTCAGTGCTTGTCTCCTAGGATATTTACATATCCTACTAGGGGCATGTAAGCACCCTGTGCTGGTTCAGATGCCATGGGCGACATTATCACGAAATGTCGATTGCCAGGGTCTGAATTTAGCTACAGAACACCATGTGTAGGATTATCTCAAAATCTTAAAAGCCAGGGTTCTGGGGGTTGCTATGGGTGGTGCTATCACGAAGTATCAATTGCCAGGGACCCTTCAAGGATTGATGATGGCGATGAAGAATCTGATATAGACCGTGTTGAGAAGCCAATCCGAAGCTAGAAATAAAAAGAAAAGAGAGAGAAAACTCTCCAAACAAAGAAAATCCTCTATCTCTCACAAAAAACACACTGCAAACTGAACCGAGGCTAAAATATGTTACAAGCACGGGTGCTTTAACCACGGAGTCCAACAAACCTTAGGATAGTTCCAGTGGGCCGTAAAAACCTTCACAGAGGACTGAGGCTAGAGCTGGTCAGGTCCGAATCTTGGTTGGTACTTGAGTACCTCTAGGCCTACTATCGGCATTCTAACCTAATCAAAAAGAAGAAAAAAGCACTCATCATAATTTATGAACATCAAGGAACTCATGGTCTAGAACAAAAGTTAAAACCTTAAAATTTTGCTAAGGGACTAGCAAAAGCTAGGCATGGCGGTATGATGGGAACACCATCATGCGCCCTAACTAGCTCATTTTGACCCAGAAAAGAGAACAAAAGCTCCTACATAACCAACTGGAGGTCTTAACTCAATGAATAACCATTCTGAGAGAAAAGCAAGAAATAAGGTGTAAAACTACAATTTTACCATTGCAGTACAACAACGGGATTTCTCATGGGCTAAACACAGGTCAAATGGCCTTAATAAGATAAAAAGTGGGTTGGTTCAAACAAAAAAAGGTTCATGTGAATTCTAGGAATTAAATGACTTCTTGTAACCCTAAAACAGACCCACTTGACTTAACAAAGTTCTGGTTAGGATAAAATTCACTTAAACTCTCTAAAAATCATGAAAAAATATCCTCTAGGGTTTAGAACCTTCAATTTGGCCCTTAAAACCTATTTTGACCTAAATGGGGGTCTCAGACAAATATTTACCCTAAATTAGGTTTTTACATAAATTATCCAGTCAAACATGGTCAAACCTAAAATTCAACTTCACAATTGGATTTTTTAGGTTCAAATTAAGTTTGTACCAAAATTTGGACCTAAGGGGAATTCATCTTGACCTACTTTGCAAACAGGTCTAGCCCAATTACATTTCTACCCCTATCTTTTGAAAACCTTTGCAGACACCCCCTAGCTTTGTCTTCATTCTTTGCAATTAGGTCCCTCCATCATTATACCAAAGGGAATACTACTCCGGCGAGGTTTTGAGGGCAAGATCTCTATGATTTCTCAGAGAATCCCCTTCAAAATTGAAAGGGAGATTCTCTGAGAAATATCCTCTAGTTTGAACACAATTCAAGGCTCTATTTGGCACCCAATCTCTCATGCGAATGCATGAGAGATTCGGGTCTCCTTCAACCTTCCATCTTCGATGAGCTTGCCGTGCTTGGAATCTTGGCTTCCAAGCATAAATCCTTCCTCCAGGGCCTATAAAAGCATACCCAAATCATCCCACATCTCCCATGCTTGAAATTGGCCAGAGAATCCCTCTATTTCGTCTCTTCCCCCCCTCTGGCCAGTGGCTCAGCAAGCTCCAGCGACCTCCGTCTCTTTCCCTTATCACCAGCCATAATACCAGTGGCAGGGTTCTCTTCCTCCTGTTCATCCGTGTCGCGCAGCACCTGCCAATGCCCCTACAACCCCTTCGTTGTTGCTGTCCTCCCCCCACTGAGTGCTTCATCTCTGGCGACGGCAATACGAGCCGACTGCCATCTCTGCCTCCCCCTTCATCTCTCTACGTCCAGCTAAGTCCTCTCTTCTTTCTAATCCCTTTTCCCTCTTTATTTCTTGAAAATGTCCCTTGACGCACGCAATCACCCTCACCTTCTTCATCTTCGGCCAGACCTCCGGCGGGGCATCCCCACCGCTCCACACCTCCATTGCTATGCCCACTACCACTGATGTAAGCGACGAGCTTTCTTGTGAGCTCACTCCAGGTGCTCAGTCCCAGGGTGTGTGAACTCCTCTCGCGCTCAACTCCAGGCAGGCAATTGGCTACGAAGACCCCAGTAGCCGCTGCAATCAAGTGAAGACACCTGCTACGGACGTATGCAAAGGGAGGTGGGAAGATAGTCCCACCTTGGAAAGTCTTGAAGCACCGTAGTGGAATAAAGTGAAAAAATGAATCAGGCTTATCGCCTCCTAACCGCGAGGTGAGGTCCCACTCACCCTCACACCGCCTCTTCCGCGGCACTGCCCATGCGGACCTAGTGTGACTCGTATACTCGACCTGCACTCCTCGCCCACCACCATACACCGGTGGGCATGGTCCCGGGCTCGTACCTGATCCGATTACCCGAGAAGCGGCTCTGGGAGAGCGAGCCTAAGAGAGAAAGAGGAAGAGAGAGCGCACGCGGGTAGAGGGGTAGGTTTTGCTCTCACAGGAAAGGAGGAGAAGAAGAAGCCAAGGAAGAAGGAGACAGAGGCTAGAAAGCTAAGGAAGAAGAAGGCAAGGCTGAAAAGGAAAATGCTGAAGTTAGAGAAGTTGAAAGGCTAAAAAAGAAAGAGAAGAAGGATTTGAAGGCAGAAGAAAGAGGAGACGTCAGAGAAAGAGAAGAAGGCATAGGCACGAGAACAGAAGAAAAGAAAGGAAGAAGAAGGAAGGAAGTAGCCATAGAAGAATAGAAGCTTCAGATCAGAGAAGAGAAAAAGAGAATAAGCATTGTAGCACCCATAAGTTTAAGACGTCTGATCCACAAAATCAGACGTCCATTTTTTGTGCTTTCTTTATATACATTGATATTCTATGGCTACATTTATCTTTTGCACTACAACTCTAGTTTCCATTGCATATTATATTCAATGTCTAAAAAGTTGTGCTCTTAATTTTTAAACCCTAATTTGCTCCCTGTGTTCGACCTCGGACTTAAAACTTCAAGTTATAAAATCTATTTGCTTTTGAGCGATTTTAACCTATACTATGACACATCGATTTTAAAACTTGATTTCACCTCATGAACACTCACCGGATTGGCACGGCGAGCTGTCACCTCGCCAGCCCATGGTGTGGTGAAGCTCGACCTTGGAGACCACGGTAGTGGAGTGGAGTACACGGTGGTGGAGTCGGGCGGTGTCTCCCCTAGCACAGTTGCCTCCTCCTCTCCCTTGTAGTCGCAACTGCCCCGACCAGATCCATCTCTCCCGTTCCTCCATGAATGGGGTCTTGAGTGCAGGCAGCTGGAGGAGAGTGAATGCGCAGGCGGAGGAAGTGGAGCGGTTGCCTGCAGGAAGAAGGAGAAGAATTAATAAAATAAAATATTAATATTATTTATACACAAATCCTTAAGTTCTATGTTAATTAAAACAATGCATGTAATGCACCTAATTACATGCCATTCTAAGTCAATTCCAAATGCCTTTAATTATGAATGCAATGCATAATCATGTAATTAAATCAGAAATAAATTAATCTATTTACATCCTAATTCATGCTAAATAAATTGATGCGTCACCATAATGTTTAAGCATTTAGACATTTAATTAGCTCACAAATATGAGCTTATCAAATGCCCCCATGCCTAATTTTTTCTACTCCCTAGCAAATCCAAGTAATAACTTAGCACTCCAAGTAGACTAGCCAGCCCAATTGGTCTTCCTTCAGGAACATGTTAAGTTCAGACTTTAGACCGAAGGTTCCCAAGTAGTTGCTAAGTTACAGACTAGGTTGGCTAAAGACGAGTTGCAGGCACAGGTTTCCCTGATTTCTAACTCTACCTTAAGGTTTATTGATCCCCGAGATTAAAGCATCCGTGCATGTGCATTGGTCTGAGTTATTCGAGGTTGGTATGATTGCCAACCTAGAGAGGAAAAATGATTTTTTTTTTGTAATATATATATATTTTTGTTTGATTCCTCTAAGTCTAACCTTGGATCGGCTATCAACATGGCCTGTGTCAGATTCATTGTCCCCATCACCGTACCTCGAAGGGTGCCTGGCTTTCAATGATTCGAGATAGCATCGCCCATAGCAACCCTAGGAACTCCTGGCAATCGACACTTCGAGATAATATCGCCCATGGATTTCTTAAGCGAATTCAGGCCTGTGGCAATCGGCACTTCGAGATAGTGTCGCCCATGGTACCTGAACCGCACAATGCGCTTACATGCCCCTAGTAGGATGGATATCCTAAGAGACAAGCACCAAGGAGGTAACATGTTATCATCGCATCCTCAAGGTGAGTATATACTCCACCTCTCCTACTACAGGAACTCTTCCAATCAAATTGTGTTTTCAAGTTCTCCTAAGTCAAAACTTCGAGAACCAACTTTTCTTAAAGAAATGAATTAGGGTGATCACTATATACACAAGACCAAGTGTGTGTGAAATGTGGATGCTTAGGTTACGAGGACCTGTAAACCAAAAGGTAGAGCAAGACTCCAGGTACAAGCCATCATTTAACTCAATCCCTAGCTTTCCTTCCTCAACCTCTTAAGGAATGATCTGCAACTTGACTACTACTTACGTTTTTTTAGTCCACAAAGGACCCTAAAGGTCTAAAGCTAGTAGCTTAGCTTCTAAAGTTCGACACCTAGAATCAACTTAGTCTAACCTAAAGTTCTGGCCTGCTTAACAATGCAGGGCCCAGCCAGTTAAGCTCAATAATACAAAATATTTTTCTTCTTTTTCTTTTTTTTTAATGTAATATGCATGAATGAATGCAAAATGTAGACATGCTATAAACAGATGCCTTAGGTCCTCTCCCCCATGCTTGGTTTAAACAATGACTTCATTGGAAACAAAGAAATTAAAGGAAGATATTACTTGATGCGGAGAATGATATGAGCTAAGGCTCCTCAAGAGTGACCTCGTCAACTAGATGGTCATCTAAAGCAATGTATGGTTTTAACCGTTGGTCATTGATGATAAAGGGAGTTGCTGAAGAGGAAGGACTCTTAATCTCCATAGCTCCATGAGGAAACACTTTAGTGATTATGTAAGGCCCATCCCAACGAGATTTTAATTTCCCTGGAAAAAGCTTAAGTTTGGAATTGAAAAGCCAGACTTGTTGGTTGGGCTCAAAGGTCTTTCTAAGGATATACTTATCATGCAAGACCTTAGTTCTCTCTTTATAAGCTTGAGAGGTGTCATAAGTATCATTTCTCAGCTCCTCAAGCTCACTTAATTCCAGAAGTTGTGCCTTACCTGCCTTTACTAAATCCATGTTAACACTTCAAATAGCCCAAAGTACCTTATGTTCCAGCTCAACGGGTAAATGGCATGCTTTCGCGTACATAATCCAAAAGGGAGATGTACGCAAAGGGGTTTTATAGGTCGTTCGATATGCCCACAAAGCATCATCGAGCTTTTGGAACCAGTCCTTCCTATTAGTCTAACGGTCTTTTCTAAAATATTCTTTATTTCCCTATTCGACACTTCAACTTGGTCACTCGCCTGAGGATGGTAAGGGGTAGCAACCTTGTGAGTCACTCCCAGACTCCTGAGTAGTCGATTGAAGTTGTGGTTTCGGAAATGAGGTCCCCCATCACTTATAATGGTCTTGGGGCAGCCAAAACGAGATATGATATTGGCCTTCACAAATTTCAAGACCACAGAGTGGTCATTTGTGTGCGTAGGAATGGCCTCTATCCATTTATAGACATAATCAACTGCCACTAAGATATATTCATAACCATGGGACAAAGGGAGGGGGCCCATAAAGTCAATTCCCCACACATCAAAAATTTCAACAGATTGAATAGGTTGCTGAGGCATCTCATTCCTCTTCCCAATCGTTCCAGTCTGTTGACATCTAATACAGGCCTTAACAAAATTATGAGAATCCTTAAATAACGAAGGCCACCAAAAATTGGACTGGAGAACCTTGAAAGCAGTTTTCTTAGCACCAAAGTGTCCTCCACAATGAAGTTCATGGCAAAAACTCAGCACACTTTGTTGCTCCTTTTCAGGTACGCATCGTCTCAATACTTGGTCTTGTCCAATTCTAAATAATTCAGGCTCTTCCTAATGAAAGTATCTAGCTTGGGAAATGAATCTCTTTCTTTTCTACTCATCCCAAGAGCCAAGAGTTTCTTCAGTGACCAAGTAATTGACGGTATCAACATACCAAGGTGAAGTTGGTGTTACCGTCATAAGGGTTTCATCAGGAAATGTCTCGCGGATGTCTCCAGATGAAGAGTCACTAAGTGGAAGGCGAGACAAGTGGTCAGCCACAACATTTTCTACTCCTTTCTTTTCACGTATCTCCAAGTTAAAATCTTGAAGGAGTAGGATCCACCTAATCAAACGTGGCTTAGAATCTTTCTTAGTAATGAGATGTTTCACTGTCGCATGATCAATGAAAATAACCACCTTAGACCCAAGAAGATAAGGCCTAAACTTCTCCAGAGCAAAAACTACAAGTAATTCCTTTTCAGTGATGGTGTAGTTTTGTTGTGGTTCGGTTAAAGTCTTGCTGGCATAGTGCAGCACATGAGGTCTTCCCTCAACCCTTTGTCCAAGGACTACTCCCACTACAAAATCCGAAGCATCACACATCAGCTCAAATGGGAGTGTCCAATCAAGAGCTCAAAAAATAGGCATAGAGATCAAGGCCTCCTTCAGAGTTTGAAAGGCCTCGGCACACTTTGAATCAAAATTGAAGGAAGATCCCTTCGCCAATAGGTCACAAAGTGGCCTAGAAATTTTACTAAAATTTTTAATAAAGCGCTTATAAAAGCCGGCATGGCCCAGAAAGGATCTAATTTGTTTGACATTTATGGGAAATGGAAGTTTGGAAATAGAATCAATCTTGGCTTTATCTACTTCCAAGCCTCGCTCAGACACAACATGCCTAAGTACAATTCCTTCCTGGACCATGAAGTGGCTTTTCTCCCAGCTAAGGACTAAACCAGTCTGCTTACATTACTTCAACACATTCTTTAGGTGCAGGAGACACTGGTCGAAAGATGAGTCATAAATGGAGAAGTCATCCATAAACACTTCAACACACTCGTCAATCATGTTCGAAAAAATGGACATCATACACTGTTGGAAGGTTGCACAGGCATTACATAATCCAAACGGCATACGCCTGAATGCAAAGGTACTGTAAAGACTCGTGAACGTCGTCCTCTCCTGGTCATTAGGGAAGACTGCAACCTGGTTGTACCTAGAATATCCATCGAGAAAGCAATAGTACTTATTCCCCGCCAATTTCTCAAGAATTTGATCAATAAAAGGCAAGGGAAAGTGATCCTTCTAGGTAGCGGTGTTCAGCTTGTGGTAATCAATACAGACCCTCCATCTAGTTGAGGGTCTACTCATAACTTGTTCACCTTGGTCATTAAATTCCACAGTAAAGCCTGCCTTCTTTGGCACCACATGAATAGGACTTACCCATTTACTATCTACAATGGGATATATGATCCCAGCATCCAACCACTTTAGGATTTCCTTTTTAACCACCTCCCTTATATTAAGGTTTAGACGTCTCTGCATGTCCTTAAATGGCTTGATGGAATCATCAGTATAAATGTGGTGCATGCAAAGTGTAGAGTCTATACCCTTAATGTCAGCAATGCTCCAAGCAATAGCTTCCTTGTGCCTAGACAAGCATTCAATCAAGGTTCCCTCCTGCACCTCAGATAACATAGCCGAAATGATAATGGGGAGCGTATCATTGGCACCCAGGAAGACGTACTTGAGAGTGTCTGGGAGGGGTTTCAACTCAAGGTCGGGGGCTTGTATGGTTGAGGGTTTTGGAAAGGGAACTCTTGATCTCTGGGTGGAAGGGTTGTCATGCCGAGTAAGGGGTGGAACAGGGGCAGCTTCTTCTGGTGAGGTGATTTCAAGCATAGAGATTTGGGCAAGTCTTCTCCGGTGGGGGTGAAAGTTGGGGTGGATGGTTTTTCAGAGGGTGAGACTATAAGAGCATCGAGTTTGGAAATTTCTTTCCCACTCCTCAGAATAGTCACCACCTGAGCATGCTCCCTAAAGACAATCCCTTTTCCTTTAGGATTCTCCTCAGCAGCACTGGGAAGCTTCCCGGTTTCCCTCTGTCTAACGGCCTCAACAAGGTGTCCTATCCATGATTTCATTTCATGTATAGCCTTGTCATGAGATTGGATGATGGTGCCTTGACTTTCTTGCATAGTTCTCAACATTGCCTTCAATTCATCCATCTCAGAGGTCTTAGGTTGGGCAAAGGTTTGAGGTTGGTTCATTTATTGCTTTTGAAAGGGTTGTGGTTTATAATTCCTTGAATTTGAAACATTCCCTTGTTTCTAGGAAAATTTTGGGTATTCCTCCATCCCTCATTATAAGTTTTGGAAAAAGGGTCATTACTAGGTCTAGGACGAAACCCTTGAGCGGCATTCAGATCCGCCTGTACAAGCTTAGGGAATTGGGAGGCCAAGTGGCAATCCACAGAGGCATGTGTATTGCCTTGACAAATGGAGCATTCAAAAGCTTGGGATGTGGAGGTGTTAGATACGAATTGGCTCGGGCTCGACATAAGCCTTTCCATGTTTTGATTCAACAATTGAATCTGATAGGCTAAATTTTGGGTGTCCCTTGCCTCATTCGCGTCCAACTTTCTTTGCATGAGAGTGGGTTTTCTATCCATGTAGGCAGAATTCAGGTGAATAGAATTCTCACTCAAAGTATCAAAAAGGTTCCAAGCTTCATCTTCAGTCTTAGATAGAAAGGTTCCTGCACAGACACCATCCACAGTCTGCCTGTGCGAATCATTAAGTCCAGTGTAGAACCTTTCAACCAGTTGCCACTTCAGCACCTGGTGATGTGGGCAAAGTCTCAACAGGTCATTAAAGCACTCCCACACATCATGGAAAGCTTCCCCATCCTTTTGAACAAAACTCATAATTTCCTTCCTAAAGTGATTTGTTTTGCTCATGAGGAAGTACTTCTTCAAAAACTCCTTCAGGGCATCCCAAGTGTTAATGTCATCAAGGGTATGATACCAATACTAGGCTTTGTCCTTGAGGGAGAAAGGAAAGAGGGTCCGCATTTGAGCGTCATCAGTAACGCCCTGCAGCTTCACCGTGGAACAGACCTCGGTGAATTCCTCTATATGCCTGTAAGGGTCTTCCCTAGCAGTACCATAAAAGGAGGGCAGCAAGGATATGGTACTACTTTTGATATCATAAGGATTGTCCCCTCTAGGTCTATGTAGTGCAGGGCCAACTTGATTGGTTGGAATGAAATATTCCTTAAGGCTCCTTTGACCAGCCATTTCTTCCCTTGGGAGGTTCCTTCTTAAGATTCTTTCAGGTTCAGGATCAAACACAAGTTTCTCCTAAGAGAGCGCCTACCAAGCATTCACTACAAACATAATTCAAAATGACTTGTTAGGTCTTTTCAATTTAGGCTTTTGACTTTATTTCAAATTGTTGGTGACAAAGCAAGTTGCCCAATCAATTATGCGCCTATTGTCGATCTTCGAAATGCCTAAAAAGACCTAGTTGGAGCTTAGGTGTTCTTCCCTAAATCTCAAATGGTAGAGCAACTCCAAAGATGGAAGATTGAGGGATGCAAGTAGGCCTAAGCCTTCCTTTGAAGTTGTGCTTTCATGGTGCTTCTTAACTACCCCCAAAAATTTGTGACAGGGTATCCCCCTCTTTGGATTTACAAAACCTTTGATCTCAAGTTCCGAACACTTCAAAATCCAATGTTAGGAGGGCTCTTGTCCTAGTAGTTCCAAGACCTAGGAGTGTCTAAATGTGTGCCGTGGTGCAAGAGAAACAAGTGTGCATACACCATAAAAATTTTGAGTTTTGAATTTTGAACCGCAGCACAATGTCTCAATTCAAGTCCTTGGTTTTAGTGTTCCTCCTTAACTTAAAGTCCTTTTTCAAGAAAATATGATACCACTTGTTAGATCTTTTCAATTCAATTAGGTGGTCTTGCAATTAAATCCAAATGCACATGCGTGAACAATATGGAATGTAAAGAAAGAGGACGTACCTTTCTTCCAGCAATCAGCAATGCAAAATGCACACAAATGCAAGCAAAATAAATCTAGAGGCTGCTCATTCACACCTAAATGGTCGTCCTAAGGCAGGCAGCTTCTAGTAGGTAGCTTGTGTTTTTTTTTGTTTGTTTTTGTTTAGCTACTTATACATAAGCAAGAAAAATAAAATCAATCCATAAAAGAAAACCTGGATCTAAAGAAAAGGGAACAGGCTCCCAAAAAGTTACCCTACACGGGCCTAAAAGAAGGTCGGGGAACAAACCCCTAAAATGTACCCCAGAACAAGGGTCTCAAACCAAATGTGCAAGGAAAATTAAGTTCTAAAACTTAAATTCTATCTACTGAAAAAATCAACGGAGATGAAGATGCTCACTCCAGATGTCCTCCTTTGGTGGTGGAGACAAGGCCCACCACAGTGCATCGATCTCCTACCTTCAGAAATGGAGCTCCTAGTGTCCTCTGAGAAGTGGAAACAAGGTCCACCTCGATGTAGGTAAGGCTGGTGCAACAACTCGTCAAGCAGATATGAGTACCTCACACCAAAAAGATCGAAGTTAAATACGCCTAAAAAATAATGTGTGAACCAATAAATAAATGAATGCAAGTTTAACAGGTTTGTTGCCTCCATGGAAACGGTGCCATTTGATGAGTCGATTTTTTGCTTTCGAAAATGATGATTAAGAAGATTTAACGTTGTATTTCTAAGTGGTGGAAAACTGACTAATCAAAATAATTAGAATTAAAATTAAACCACTCACAAGGTAGCTGGTTGTGTCCACAGGGAGGCAATGACCTATTTAAACTTGCACAGGTTAAAAACAGTTGTTCACAATTAATTTCGTTGAGAAATTGAGCCAAATCCGCCTTCAGATTAAGAAAACATCAAGAGATCATGCTGAATGGCATTTATGAGAAAGATGGAGGTCACTTGCATAAATTAGCCATAATATTTAATTATAAATTAAAAAAAAGAGTGGCAATGGCATGTGAATGTAAATATTAATACGATAAGAAATAGAGCATTTACTCCCTTTGTGCATGCACGATGAGGAGGCCACGGTCAGGTGTGCGGGGCTCTGAGGTGGTTCTCCATGATGAGGGCTACGTGTGGGCAGTGACGGTGCGTCGAACGGCCGTCGATGGTCTCGTCGGAGACGAGGAAGGCTGGCAATGGTGGTGGCGGCTCGCTGGCACGGGCAGGTTGCTGTCGACCTTCAGAGGGTGTGGCCGAGTTCCTGAGGTCGAGGCCAGTTCATTGATGTTGATGGCACGAAGCTCCGAGGTTAGATAAGGCGACTGCACGGAGGAGGACCACGATAACTTTGGGTTTGGTTCGGTTTGTTGAAGGAGAAGACTTAGAAGAAGAAGATGGGTGCTGATGCTAGACGGTGTGCGCAGCAGAAGAGGACACGGGTGAGGCTAGTCGGCAAAGGGTGCACGCGCTACTTGCTGCGTGCATTGGAGATGTGTGCGGTTGGAGCTGTTGAAGGGCATGCAATCTGGAATGAGGAGGGAGCGCGTGTTGTGTGTAGGCGGAGCGGCTGGAGGGCATGCGGGCTGAGCTGCTGGAGGGCACGCGGGCGGAGGTGCGGGCACGCGCAGGAGGTGAGTGGGTGTGCTGAGGGGCGCTGGTGGGCACGCACTTGCTGTAGTGGAGCTGGATGGCAGTGCACGCAACAAAAGCATGCGATCGCTGCTACGATGTTGTTGGAGGGCGATCGTGCGGGGATGGCGAGGGAGCGTGCGTAGGAGGTTGCACACTGCTACAGGTGTGGCGCAGAGGTGCAACAAGGAGGATGCGGGGATGGTTTTGTTCTGGAAGCAGAGGAAGAAGAAGAAGAAGAAGACAAATAAGAAGATGGTGTTGGTGGTGCGTGGACAGGGAGGGTGATCTAGTAGTTGCACGGTGATGGCCAAGCTCACCAGATTGGTGCGGCGAGCTGTCACTTCGTCGGCCCATGGTGTGGTGGAGCTCGGCCTTGGAGACCACGGTGGTGGAGTGGGGCGGTGTCTCCCCTAGCACAACTGCCTCCTCCTCTCCCTTGTAGTCACAATTGCCCCAACCAGATCCATCTCTCCCACTTCTCCATGAATAGGGTCTTGAGTGCATGCAGCTGGCCGAGAGTGAATGCGTAGGTGGAGGAAGTGGAGAGGTTGCCTGCAGGAAGAAGGAGAGTAATTAATAAAATAAAATATTAGGATTATTTATACACAAATCCTTAAGTTCTATGTTAATTAAAACAATGCATGTAATGCACCTACTTACATGCCATTCTAAGTCAATTCCAAATGCCGTTAATTATGAATGCAATGAATGAATTATGTAATTAAATCAGAAATATAAATTAATTCATTTGCATCATAATTCATGCTAAATAAATGGATGCGTTACCTTAATGTTTAAGCATTTAGACATTTAATTAGCTCACAAATATGAGCTTATCACCCATGAATGTCAAACAAATTAGATCCTTTCTAGGCCATGCTGGCTTTTATAGGCTGGTCGGGCGTGTTTCGCGTGTTAGAAATCGAGGTTACAAGTAATCCATCGTCGTAGTTGCAAAACACGTTGATCAGATAAAGTTTATACCGAAACTCCAAGGGAGTCCCAGGTCGAACATAGGGAGGCGACTTTTACTTTATTGAAAATCGTGCTTCGATTCGTTTCTTTTTGGTATTTTGTTTTTTTTTTTTTTGTAAGAAGAAAACAAGCAAACGTATCACAAGATAGAGATGTGGAACAAATCTAATATATATTACTTCCAATGTCAATTACAATAAACTGTGAAAGCATAAAAAGAGAGGGGGGTGAGAGGAAATCTCCCGAATCAGTTGTTCGGCGAGACGACGGTGCTTAGTAGAAGCTCGGACGAAGGAGGTGAGGGGCAGAATGATGGAGGTGAGATGCAGGAGGACGTCAGGTTGAGGAAAGCTTCGATGTAGCTTCGGAATGGAGGTGAGAAGATTGAGTTGATCTACTACCGGAATGGAGGTGGGAGGACGGCTCCAAGGCGACCTAGGAATAGGGATGGGAAGTTGGAGGAATATTTGGTGGGGCAGAGGTTTGCTACACTAATAGGAGCCTTGGGAGCTTGAGAACAAGCTCTAATGGAG
This sequence comes from Thalassia testudinum, assembly GCA_037157565.1. Classification (NCBI taxonomy): domain Eukaryota; kingdom Viridiplantae; phylum Streptophyta; class Magnoliopsida; order Alismatales; family Hydrocharitaceae; genus Thalassia; species Thalassia testudinum. The sequence goes on along the minus strand of JAZHRO010000046.1, from coordinate 15,767,517 downwards.
CATTGGTAGGCTTGGTAGAGCTTGGGAGTAGGTGGGAGTAGAGTAGGTAGAGTTGGCATGGAAGGGAGGGGGTGTAGGTCCTTTTATAGTGAAGGAGAAGAGGCAAAAGTAGGTATGGGACCATTAGTGACATCCAAGCCGTCACTGGAAGTGTGCTGTAGGCAGCTCATTCTCGCTCACGCCCAAAGTTGGCTTTGATGGCGTGTGAAGAATTAGCGACAGCTGTAAACGTCGCTGTAAGTCCAGCTCATGCGTCACTGTAGGTCCAGCTCACTCATAGCTGGAGCTGCTCCCCTGCCTTGCCACACCTGCGCGTGCACCTATGCACTGGCGTTGCGCTAGCGCTGTGCTGTGCGCATGCGCGCCTGTGCGCGTGGGGTGCCGCTTGCATGCGCTGGGCGGCCTGGGCTGCGCCACCTGGCGTAGTCTGGGCTGTCCATCTTCTTGTTGTAGGGGTTGCTAAAGAGGTTGGATTGAGTCAATTTTTGCGTCGTTAGACTACGATCGTCAACCAGAATTCATCCGCGCGGTTGGATTTGTCATTTGAAGCTCCGAATTATGTCCCCTAGTCCCTTGGCCGTTGATCTTCCTTAGACTGCATATGGTGCTACAGGTCTCCGATCGAGGTGATTTTAGAAGCGTTGGACTCCGATCATCGTCTTGATCAGATCCGTACGATCGGATCGTCAATCCGAGGCTCCAAAATAAATATCCTTCTCTCCTAACCACAAAAAGGATGCAATTAACCTAAAATGTATACAACTACTTTAAATGCAGAATGATGCAAGCTATGTAATATTTATAACATGAAATGTAAATGTAAGCCTAGGAACATGCATGGATAGCCATTTTACCCTCAATAAATATGTTTACATCATACCCCCATGCCTATCTTTTGCTAGTCCTTAGAAAAATTAAACTATATGCTATGTATAAAAGCAGAATTAGGATTAGATCGCTTAAGCCTAAGTCGTTTATTAACAATAGAAAATTTCAACTGAGGTCCTAAACTACGAAAACTCAACAATACTCGGGTGTCTGCCAGAATGTAGACTGCCCAAGTCCTCGCCTTATTTGAAAAAGAAAGATACATTTTTTTATTATTATTTTTCATCTTTTCTAATTTTTTTGTACTTTTGGAGTTTGAGAGTTTTGGGATAGCTTTTTACGGCTACTTGACTCGCCCAAGACTCGAAAAGGACTCTAAGTACTAAGCTTCTTTGTGAAAAAGTGATAGACTCACAAAATGGTCGTTAAGACAGACTTCAGGTTTCTATGACCCTAGGTGACCTTACCTAAAGGTTTATCTCTATGATTGGTAGCTTTCTCCCTACTTTTATTTATGGGGTCAACACAAGAGTGAACCCAGTGTATATCTCCCCGGTTTATTTCACTTTCCGGCTTCTTTAATAAGTGTTTTGGGAATTATTGTGCTTTTTTTGTTGTGAGATGGGTTCTGGACAACCGGTCGATGAGTTGTTACCACTTACAACTTGCCAGCCATACTCATGCGGTGATGTGTTGTTTTATTTGTTTTTTCATTTTCTCCTTTTTCTTTTTTTTTCTTTTCTTTTTGAGTGTTTCTTTTTTTTTTCTAAGTAGGTGGCTTCCCTGATCTAAGATTTACCTAAAGGCAGTACAACGAAAATGGTCTTGTGGCTGGGCTCTGGAAAATCGGCCGATGAGCTATTACCACCGATAACTTGCTAACCATACCACCCAAGTCGGTCCATTAGCTACCCAATTTCTGTAAAAACCGTCGGAAAGTAAGTCAGTGCAAAAAATGTGTGTAGATGCTTAGGCTTAAAGTCCCCCCAAATCAGAGGGCAGGTTGATAAGTCGCATACTTATCATCCCAAATTATTTACCAAATTAAAATAAATTTTAATTGGCGAGGACTCGAAACTAAATCCACATTCGAGTGGACACCCGTGCTAATTAAGCCCGAAGACCTGAAGAGTCTAAGTGTTTAGGTCCTCTCGTATCATTTCCTAAAGTTAATAACTTCCAAATGCCTAAGTTCTCTTTTCCTAATTTCTTTCTTTTTTATATTTTTTTCAAATTTACAATTTTTTTTAATTTTATATGAAACTAAAAGAAATTCTTTGGAGTTAGCATAATGATTTGAGGAATCGATTATCCACCCCCCCATGCCTAAATGATGCAATGTCCTTATTGTAAAAATAAAGATATGAAATGGCAGAGTAAACAGAATATCACTTGAACATCGTGAGGAATCCGGTTAGCTCCACAGAGAAAGTGAAATATAAACACGTGCTAAATTTAATGCCTTTAGCTAGGCATAAAATACATAAAAGGAAGAAATTGAGAATTCACAAGTGCGGGTCAGAATCAAAATAAAAATATTGATTCTAAAACCCGCCAGCAGAAGATGTCCACAGACATGGACAAGATTATGGTGTAGAACCATGACCCAGGGTCGAGTGGTTCTCAGGTTCTAGATGCAAATCACGTAGAAGCAAAGGTTGTTGTGTTTGCAGGGTCAAGCCTGTGGTTTAGTGGTGTGCAACCCAAGACCAAAGTGTCGGACAATAGGTAAAGATGGTTCAATAGGTGCGGTTGTCCACTTAACATTAAGCTCAGAAAAATAATCAGTTATTTCGAGCTTGGGTTTCACGTGAAAGATATCATAAGGGTCCGCATAGAAGATAGGTGGTTTCAAGTCAATAGGTACCCTTATATCCAAACTTGCTTTTCCCTCAAAATTAACCTCCCAAATTTTCATTTCAACATTCCTATCCTCCAACATCAGGTGCTCAGGTTTTGGGACCTCTAGCATATCATTCACTGCATAAGATTCTCCCAAGTCCAAAAATCGTGGCTGACTCAAGATTGACTTGGGTACAATGATTTCCAAATCAAAATATATCCCTTTGGGGTGTGGTTGAGGAATGGGGCTATTGATTGAATCTTCTAGTAAATGAGGATTCGAATCCTCCAAGTTAGCCCCAACCGAATCCAAATCTTCAATAATTGGACTATCAACTGGTTCGTCAGATTCCTCAAGCCCATTTGTCTCACTAAAATCCTCTTCCTTAAGTTCAAGTGAGACTTCACCAAAAGATTCTTCACCCTCAGAGTTAAAGAATCCATGATCCTCATTTATATATGTCTCAAAATCATATGTCATTTCATGGTCCGTGGAGACATATTTTTCCTCTCTCCCTGGGTTGGGGATCTCGGGTGAATCAATCAGTTCATCCTCAAATGGTTGCTTTAGCCCAACCTGGTCATCCCCAGTCTCAGAAAATGTATCCCCCCTGATAGGCGCCTGAGCGGGTTTAGACATTAGCTCTACTGAAGGGGGTTTATCTTGAGAATCATCCCAAGATTTGACTAGTGCAACCACAAATTTCATCCTCAATCTTGACAATTTCCCAAGAAGAAACTCACCCAGGTCCCTATCCCTAACACTTTGGAGCAAATCCAATAAAGAACTATTAAGTTCATCAATCATTTTGATGATAGGCTCTAGTGCATGGTGTTGGCTGAGCTTCTAAAGATTGTATATTGTTCCTCAAATTAGCCAACACCCTATCTTGGATCTGGTTCACCTGAACCGTATTGTTCCTTAAATTAGCCAACACCCTCTCTTGGATCTGGTTCACATGAACCGACTGGTTCGGTTTAGGTTTGGGTGGGTTCAAGTTTAATCTAAGGGAGTCAAGATGTTAAGGTTCTCGGGTCCCTCCTTGATAGTAGGTCATTTCAGGTTGTTTAAAGGTTGGTGGAGACCTAAATTCAGCATAATTCTGGGGAGGGTAAGTGTTACAATCAGCATATCCTTCACGGTTGTAGATCTGGTTAGGTTGATCATCAAAGGATGGAGATCTATAATCATTGTAGCTCTGGGAAGGATAGTAATCATAGTCTTGTTGTCCAGGGTTAGGCCCTAGACACTGAGGTCCAGATTCATATCCCCAATCAAAGTCATCCCGGCTAGTGGATGGATAATTATGAGTTAAGTCGGGATAGTAATCATCTTGGGGGTAAGTGGTGGTAGGAGGATAGGATGTGAAATGTGTGTAGGATGTGGAAGGGTACATGGTGAAGTAAGGAGGGAAATCAGAAGAGAAAGGAGCCCTGCAATACAAAAATACAAGACTGTCCTTAGGTGGGGTAGCCTAAGGTCTACTGACTCTCAGAATTCGTCCTAAGATTATGGATGATTTACTCTACTTATGCCTAGGCAATCCAACTAGTTAGAAGGAGGGACTGGGGAGAAGGTTCTTCCTTTGGCTTGCACCTTCGATTCTTAGTGTAATCCCCAATCGCGGTCGTTTGATGCTACTCCCCTAGCTAGACATCCGATTGACTAGTATAAGTAGGTTAATCATGAATAATCTCAATCTGGATCCCGGTGAACGAATGAATCCTTAGGGCCAACGTCTAATTGATTTTAGTTAGGGTTGGGAAATTGGTGCTCTGGAATGTGATGGGCCCTTAATGGGTTGTGCCCTTAATGATTTGTTTGAGAACGTGTAAATGTGCACAACCAAGAGGTTTTCAAGCATGATTATTAATGATGAGGTGAGTTTTAGGGTTCGGATCTTGCTTAATGGCCATTAGGATTCAAATATTAGGTGTTTTCAACCAAGTTTTGTGAGGCAAACCAAGTTTGTTGTTGAAAGCACGTGTTCAAGTATTTTCCTTTAGAAATCAAGAAAAATATGGAGTGCCTGGCTTGACCTAATTATTGAATCCTATGGGGCAACTAGAAAATGAACCTCTTTTAGTTTAGGTGATGCGGCCCAAACAATTCAATCAATTGGCTCAAATGCACCATCGATTAAGGCACACAAAAAGGTGGTTAACCTAATATGGTTTCTTCTCTTTTATGTGTTGAATTCGTGTACCAGGTCCACATGTCGGAAGCTCGGTTGAGTAGACGAAAATCAAGTCCGATTATGTGGCTCAAATGTTGGTGTATAGAGTGTGTATATTGATTTATCCCACAGAAAGTATCTTTTTTTTTTTTTTTTAATATGTGGGGGTGAGGTTGGTGAAGGTGGCAAACAAGACAAACAATGCCATCGTAGGGTTTATGCAAACACCTAAGTAGATTAGGTCTTGATTATGAGTGTGGCGAAATGAACTAGTGGGGTAGATGTGGAGGCACTTACAGAGTACTCTACCCGCACTTTACTCTGATCTACCGCACTTGGATCTCCATGTTAGGGTACCTGCAAGACAATAGATCAAAGACAAGTAGGATTAGAGCTATGTAAATGCAAAGAAATACAATAAACAATAAAGTAAATTTCATTGCCTCCCCGGCAATGGCACCAAAATGGTCGGGCGTGTTTCGCGTGTTAGAAATCGAGGTTACAAGTAACCTGTCATCGTAGTTGCAAAACACGTCGATTCGATAAAATTTATACCGAAACTCCAACGGAGTCCTGGGTTGAACACAGGGAGGCGACGCTTACTTTATTGAAAACCGCACTTCGATTCATTTCTTTTTGGTATTTTAGGGTTTTGTTATATTTTTTGTATTTTTGTAAGAAGAAAACAAGCAAACATATCACAAGGTAGAGATGTGGAACAAATTTGATATATATTACTTTCAATGTCAATTACAATAAACTATTAAAGCATAAAAAGAGAGGGGGGTGAGAGGAAATCTCCTGAATCGGCTGTTTGGCGAGATGACGGTGCCTGGCAGAAGCTCGGATGAAGGAGGTGAGGAGCGAGACGACGGAGGTGAGATGTAGGAGGACGTCGGATTGAGGAAGGCTTCGGCGTAGCTCTGGAATGGAGGTGAGAAGACGGAGTTGATCTGCTACCGGAATGGAGGTGGGAGGACGGCTCCAAGGTGACCTATGAAGGGGGATGAGAAGTTGGAGTATTTGGTGGGGCAGAGGTTTGCTACGCTAATAGGAGCTTTGGGAGCTTGAGAACAAGTTCTAATGGAGCATTGGTAGGCTTGATAGAGCTTGGGAGTAGGTGGGAGTAGAGTAAGTAGAGATGGCTTGGAAGGGAGGGGGTGTAGGTCCTTTTATAGTGGAGGAGAAGAGGCAAAAATAGGTATGGGACCATTAGTGACATCCAAGTTGTCACTGGAAGCATCGCTGTAGGCAGCTCATGCCCTCTCATGCCCACTCGCCCAAAGTTGGCTTTGCTGGTGTGCGAAGAATTAGCGATGGCTGTAAACGTCGCTGTAAGTCCAGCTCATGCGTCGCTGTAAGTCCAGCTCACGCATAGCTGGCGTTGCTCCCTCATCTTGCCACGCATGAACGCACCCACGCGCTGGCACTGCACTGTGTGCATGCGCTCCTGTGCATGTGCGGTGCTGCATGCATGCACTAGGTGGCCTGGGGTGCGCCACGTGGCGTAGCTTGGGCCGTCCATCTTCTTCTTATTGTAGGGCTGCTACAGAGGTCGGATTGAGTTGATTTTCGCGCTGTTAGGCTGTGATCATCGACTCGAATCTATCCGGGCGGTCGGATTTGTCATTTGAAGCTCCGAATTATGTCTCCTAGTCCCTTGGCCGTTGATCTTCCTTAGACTGCATATGGTGCTACAGGTCTCCGATCGAGGTGATTTTAGAAGCGTTGGACTCCGATCATCGTCTTGATCAGATCCGTACGATCGGATCGTCAATCCGAGGCTCCAAAATAAATATCCTTCTCTCCTAACCACAAAAAGGATGCAATTAACCTAAAATGTATACAACTACTTTAAATGCAGAATGATGCATGCTATGCAATATTTATAACATGAAATGCAAATCCAAGCCTAGGAACATGCATGAATAGGCATTTTACCCTCAATAAATGTGTTTACATCATAGGTGCTTTATTAAAAGTTTCAGTAAAATTTCTAGGCCACTTTATGACCTGTTGGCGAGGGAATCTTCCTTCAATTTTGATTCAAAGTGTGCCGAGGCCTTTCAAACTCTGAAGGAGGCCTTGATCTCTACACCTATTCTCCGAGCTCCTGATTGGACACTCCCATTTGAGCTGATGTGTGACACTTCGGATTATGCAGTGGGAGCAGTCCTTGGACAAAGGGTTGAGGGAAGACCTCATGTGCTGCATTATGCCAATAAGACTTTAACCGAACCACAGCAAAACTACACCGTCATTGAAAAGGAATTACTTGCTGTAGTTTTTGCTCTGGAGAAGTTTAGGTCTTATCTTCTTGGGTCTAAGGTGGTTATTTTCATTGATCATGCGGTAGTGAAACATCTCATTGCTAAGAAAGATTCTAAGCCACGCCTAATTAGGTGGATTCTACTCCTTCAAGAATTTGACCTCGAGATAGGTGAAAAGAAAGAAGTAGAAAATGTTGTGGCTGACCACCTGTCTCGCCTTCCACTTAATGACTCTTCATCTGGAGACATCCACGAGACATTTCCTGATAAAACCCTTATGGCGATAACACCAACTTCACCTTGGTATGCTGATACTGTCAATTACTTGGTCACTGGAGAAACTCCTGCCTCTTGGGATGTGCAGAAAAGAAAGAGATTCATTTCCCAAGCTAGATACTTTCATTGGGAAGAGCCTGAATTATTTAGAATTGGACAAGACCAAGTATTGAGATGATGTGTACCTGAGGAGGAGCAACAAAGTGTGCTGAGTTGTTGCCATGAACTTCATTATGGAGGACACTTTGGTGCTAAGAAAACTGCCTTTAAGGTTCTCCAGTCCGATTTTTGGTGGCCTTCATTATTTAAGGATTCTCATAATTTTGTTAAGGCCTGTATTAGATGTCAACGGACTAGAACAATTGAGAAGAGCAATGAGATGCCTCAGCACCCTATTCAATCTGTTGAAATTTTTGATGTGTGGGGAATTGACTTTATGGGCCTCTTCCCTTCATCCCATGGTTATGAATATATCTTGGTGGCAGTTGATTATGTCACTAAATGGATAGAGGCCATTCCTACATGCACAAATGACCACTTTGTGTTCTTGAAACTTGTGAAGGCCAATATCATATCTCATTTTGGCTACCCCAAGACCATTATAATTGACGGGGACCTCATTTCCGAAACCACCACTTCAATCGGCTACTCAGGAGTTTGGGAGTAACTCATAAGGTTGCTACCCCTTACCATCCTCAGACAAGTGGCAAAGTTGAACTGTCGAATAGGGAGATAAAGAACATTTTGGAAAAGACTGTTAGACCTGATAGGAAGGACTGGTCCCAAGAGCTCGATGATGCATTGTGGGCATATTGAACGGCCTATAAAACCCCTTTGGGTACATCTCCCTTTCGGATTGTGTATGGGAAAGCGTGCCATTTACCCGTTGAGCTGGAACATAGGGCACTTTGGGCTATTCGAAGTGTTAACATGGATTTAGAAAAGGCGGGTAAGGCACGACTTCTGGAATTAAGTGAGCTTGAGGAACTGAGGAATGATGCTTATGACACCTCTCAAGATTATAAAGAGAGAACTAAGGTCATGCATGATAAGTATATCCTTAGAAAGACCTTTGAGCCCAACCAACAAGTCTGGCTTTTCAATTCCAGACTTAAGCTTTTTCCAGGGAAATTAAAATCTCGTTGGGATGGGCCTTACATAATCACTAAAGTGTTTCCTCATGGAGCTATGGAGATTAAGAGTCCTTCCTCTTCTGCAACTCCCTTTATCATCAATGACCAACGGTTAAAACCATACATTACTTTGGATGGCCATCTGGTTGACGAGGTCACTCTTGAGGAGCCTTAGCTCCTGTCACTCTCTGCCTCAGGTAATATCTTCCTTTAACTATTTTGTTTCCATTGAGGACATTATTTGAATCAAGCATGGGGGAGAGGACCTGAGGCATCTGTTTATAGCATGTCTACATTTTGCATTCATTCATGCATATTGCATTCAAAAAAAAAAATTGTATTATTGAACTTAATTGGCTAGGCCTTGCATTCTTAGGCAGACCAAAACTTTAGGTTAGACTAAGTTGATTCTAGGTGTCAAACTTTAGAAGCTAAGTAAGGTACCAGTTTTAGACCCTTAGGGTCCTTTGTGGACTTAAAAACTTAAGTAGGAGTTAAGTTGTGGACCATTCCTCAAGAGGTTGAGGAAGAAAAGGTATGGATTGAGTTAAAGGCTCGGTAATACCTGGAGTCTTGTTCTACCTTTTGGTTTACGGGTCCTCGTAACCTAAGCATCCACATTTCACACACACTTGGTCTTGTGTAAATAGTGATCACCCTAATTCATTTTTTAAAGAAAAGTTGGTTCTTTTAGTTTTGACTTAGGGGAAGATTGAAAATATAATTTGATTGGAAGAGTTCCTACTGCAGGAGAGGTGGAGTATATACTCACCTTGAGGATGTGATGATAACATGTTACCTCCTCAGTGCTTGTCTCTTAGGATATCCATCCTATTGGGGGCATGTAAGCGCATTGTGCGGTTCAGGTACCATGGGCGGCACTATCTCGAAGTGCCGATTGCCACATGCCTGAATTCGCTTAAGAAATCTATAGGCGATATTATCTCGAAGTGTCGATTGCCAGGAGTTCTTGGGGTCACTATGGGCAGTGCTATCTTGAAGCATCGAAAGCCAGGCACCCTTCGAGGTACAATGATGGGGACAATGAATCCGACACAGACCATGTTGATAGCTGATCCAAGGTTAGACTTAAAGGAATCAAACAAAAATATATATATTACAAAAAAAAATCCTTTTTCCTCTCTAGGTTGGCAATCATACCAACCTCAAATAACTCAGACCAATGCACATGCATGAATGCTTTAATCTCGGGGATCAATAAACTCTAGGGTAGAGTTAGAAATCAAGGAAACCTGTACCTACAACTCATCTTTAGCCGACTTAGTCTGTAACTTAGCAACTACTTGGGAACCTTAGGTCTAAAGTCTGAACTTAACATGTTTCTAAAGGAAGACCGATTAGGTTGGCTAGTCTACTTGGAGTGCTAGATTGTTGCTTGGATTTGCTAAGGACAAGTAAAAATTGGGCATGGGGGCATTTAATAAGCTTATATTTGTGATCTAATTAAATGTCTAAATGCTTAAATATTAAGGTAACGCATCCATTTATTTAGCATGCATTATGATGTAAATAGATTAATTTATATTTCTGATTTAATTACATAATTCATGCATTGCATTCATAATTAAAGGCATTTGGAATTGACTTAGAATGACATGTAATTAGGTGCATTACATGCATTGTTTTAATTAACATAGAACTTAAGGATTTGTGTATAAATAATCCTAATATTTTATTTTATTAATTCTTCTCCTTCTTCCCGCAAGCAACTGCTCCACTGCCTTCACTTGCACATTCACTCTCCGCCAGTTGCCTACACTCAAGACCCCATTCATGGAGGAGCAGGAGAGATGGATCTGGTCGGGGCAGTTGCGACTACAAGGGAGAGGAGGAGGCATCTGTGCTTGGGGAGACACCACCCCACTCCACCACTGTGGTCTCCAAGGCCGTGGGACGGTGAGGTGACAGCTCGTCGCGCCAATCTAGTGAGCTTGGCCATCATCGTGTAACTACCAAATCTCCCTCCCTGTCCACGCACCACCAACACCATCTTCTTCTTCTTCTTCCTCTATTTTTAGAACAAAACCAGCCCCGCATTATCCTTGCTGCACCTGCACCCCATAGACGTAGCAGCGTGCAACCTCTTGCGCGTCCTCCTTCACCATTCCAGACTGCACGCCCTCCAGCTCCATCGTGGCATGCGTGCGCACGTCCTTGCTGCGTGCATCGACCTCCATGATCCAGTCCCTAGTGCATGTCCACCAGTGACCCTCATGCACCCACTCGCCTCTTATGCATGCTCGCACTCCCTGCAGCACACGGTCGACGCTCGCAACAGCGATCGCACATCCTCCAGCCCACCGGCCCCCACCCACTCGCGCAGAGCATGCACTACAACTTCCGCTCCATTCGTGTGCAGCGCACACTCCCTCGAAGTTCCAGACCGCACGTCCTTCAACAGCTTCGGCCGCGCACACCTCCAACGTGCACAGCAAGTAGTGAGTGCACCCCTTGCTGATTAGCCTCATTCGCATGAAGCTCTCCACCTACACCTGTACTCCTAGCGTGCTTGCATCCCCTCAACTTTGCAAGCTCCAACAGCAAATAGAGCTGCAGCCCGCTACCTCCCACCGTCGACCTCTCTTCCGTTCTCTCGTCTCCAGCCACCTCACATCGAGCTGCTACCACCATCGAGTGCGGTCCAACCTGAAGGACCTCCGACGAGCTTCGCGTCTCCGGCCAAGCATTCCTCTTCGCGTACGATAGAGGGGAAATCTTTCCCCTATTTTGCATTTGATTTCTTATTACATTTTACTGCCATTGCGAAAGAAGAATTTTTGATTTAATAATATTATATTCGAGTGATTTTATAAGAAACCCCTCATCTTTCATTAAAATGCAAGTTTAGTGATTACATGCATTGTTATCCTAATTAGAAAGGGGTTTTTAGCTTGTTACGTAGGAAAACTAATTGTAAACATTATTATTTTCAAATTTAGCGAGTCTTAATAGGTCATTGCCTCCCTGTGGACACGACCTGCTCTCCTGTGAGTGGTTTAATTTTAATTCTAATTGTTTTGATTAGTCGATTTTCCACCACTTAGAAATACAATGATAAATCTTAATCAACATTTTCGAAAGTGAAAATCGACTTGTCAAAACTCACCCAAGTCCTTATCCCTAACATTTTGGAGCAAATCCAATAAAGAGTTATTCAGCTTATCAATCATTTTTATCATAGGCTCCAATACTTCAGTGCATGGTGTTGGCTGAGCTTCTAAAGATTGTATAGTGTTCCTCAAATTAGCCAACACCCTATCCTAGATCTGGTTCACCTAAACCGACTGGTTCGATTCAGGTTTGGGTGAGTTTGGGTTAAATCTTCCTGAAATTAGGTCATTCTAGGTTGTTCAAAGAATGGTGATGACCTATTTTCAATGGAATACTGGGGAGGGTAGGTGTTATAATCAGCATATCCTTCCTGATTGTAGATCGGGTTAGTTTTGTCATCAAAGGATAGAGATCCATAATCATTGTAGCTCTGGGAAGGATAGTAATCATAATCTTGTTGTCCAAGGTTAGGCCCTAAACACTGAGGTTCGTATTCATATCCCCAATCAAAATCATCCCGGCTAGTGGATGGGTAATTACAAGTCAAGTCGAAAGAGTAATCATCTTAGGTATAAGTGGTGGTAGGAGGGTAGGATTGGAGATGTGTGAAAGATGCGGAAGGATACATTGTGGAGTAGGAGGGAAAATAGAAGAGAGAAATGTGCCCTGCAGTACAATCAACCAAACCTGTCCTTATGTGGGTAGTCTAAAGACCTACAGACTCCCAGGACCCATCTTGAGATTATAAACGATTTGGTCTACTTTTATCTGGTCAATCCAACCAGTTAGAAGGAGGTACTAGGGAGAATGTTCTTCCTTTGGCTTACGCCTCCGGTTCCTAGTGTACCCCCCAGCCACAGTCATTTGATGCTACTCCCCTAGCTAGACATCAGATGGACCAACAAAAGCAGATTAATCGAAAAAAATCTCAGTCTGAGCCCCGAAGGGCAAATCAATCCTTAAGGCCAACGTCTACTCAGTTTTAGTTAGGCTTGGGATGATTGTGCTCTTGGAATGTAATGGACCCTTTAGATGGGTTGTGCCCTTAATGATCAGTTAAAATGTGTCTGTGTGCACAACTAGGGTTATCAAATAAGGTTATTTGATGATGTGTCTTTTAGGGTTTAACCTTGTTGAGTAGCTTTTAGGGTTTAATTCTTTGGTTGGTTCAATCAAGGTTTAGTGGAACACTCCAGGTTTTGAAAGCACGAGTGATGATATGATCCTTTAAAAATCAAAAATAATGTGGAGTACCTGGTTCAACCCTAAGAATCGACCCGAAGTGGCAAGCTACTTATGAATTGCTTTTAATTTGAGTGGTGTGGCCCAAATAAATCAATCAATTAGCCTATTCACACCACAGATTAAGGCACACAATGTCTTAGCCTAATCAGATTTCTACTTACTTATGTGTTTTGAGTTGAAGTGTACCAGGTCCACAGGTTAGATCCCAGTTAAGTGGTAGAATCAAAGTGGAGTGGTGCGCCTTAAGTCGAGAGTTGTGGGTGTTAAGGTGTGTCTCTTTCAGGAAATTCCACAATCAAATGACACTTTTTTTATTTTTTTTATCTACGTGGATGGAGAGGTGAGTGGAGGTGGCAAACAAACAACCAAATCTATCCTAGGGTTTATAAAAAGCACCTAAGTTGATTTGGGTTTGAGTTATTAGGTTATGGAATGAAAACTAAGGTGGGAGTGGTGTGGGGGACACTTACAAAACACTCTACCTGCACTTTACTCCGATCTACCGCACTTGGATCTCCATGCTAGGGTACCTGAAAGACAACAGATTAGAGATAAGCGAGGTTAGTGCTATGTAAATGCAAAGAAGCACAGAAAATAATAAAGTAAATTCCATTGCCTCCCCAGCAACGGTGCTAAAATGATGGGGGCACTTCTTGAATTGAAATTGGGGTTTGGAGGACCCCATCGTCGTAGCTTGCAAAACGTGTCTATTAGATAAAATTTAAAATCAAAACTTGAAATGTGAGTCTCAGGTCGAACATGGGGAGGTGAACATTTGGTTTTGAAAAATCCGCGTTTCGCTTTATTTCTTTTTGTCATTTTTATCTTTTCTAATTTTTTTGGCACTTTTAATAGGGTAAGAGATCAGGTCGATGCAATCTAACTAATCTACTTGCAAAATATAAAGAAGAGAGAGAGAGAGAGAGAGAGAGAGAAGAACAATCATCTATTTATGAATAAATGTTTGTTACAACTACGAAAGCGGAAAAATTACACTATGAAAGTGAAAAAGATAAAAAGAGGTGAGAGAATCCCCCTCGACGGTTGCTCTGAGGACGACTCACTCTGACATCACCTGGAGGAAGGTGGTGAGGAGCGGGACGAAGGAGGACGAAGTCGAAGGATGGGGCAGGACGGCGTCGTGGTGAGGATCTTCTTCTCGAAGGGCGGTGAGAGGATGGCCACAGGATGCTCCACGAATGGGGATAAGGGAGGGAAAACCATTTGATTTTCTACTCTAGAGGAGCATCTCGGGCTTGGGACAAGCTCTCTCTAGAGCCTTGGAGGTGGTGAGAGGAAGAAAGGAAGAGATGAAGACAAATGGGAGGGGTAGGGGTCCTTTTATAGTGGAGGAAAGAATCAAATTCGTATACAGGACATTTAGTGACGGTCATAAACATAACTGAAGATTCACTGCAAAAGTCGCTGAAGATAGTCCACACGCCCAAAGGAACCCGTCGTTGATCATTATCAACTCGCCCTCTGATTTGGGGGTACACTAGGTACCAGAGGCACAAGCCAAAGGAAGAACCTTCTCCCTAGTCCCTCCTAACTTGGATTGCCTAGACATAAGTAGAGTAAATCGTCCATAATCTTAGGATGGATTCTAAGAGTCTGTAGACCTTTAGGATACTCCATCTAAGGACAAGCTTGTATCCTTGTGCTGCAGGGTTCCCTCTCTTCTTCGTCCTTCCGACTTCCTTCTAGTGCATTCTTGGAAGGAGGTCATTGAATCCTAGATTGGAAGGACCTTTAGACCATTCTAGGAGGCGGAGGTTGAGCTATAGCCAAGCATATCCCATGGCTGATCAACAACCACCTCCCTCGTCCCCGAACCAGTAGGAGCTGATTCAGAGGCAGTTGGAAGAATTGCAGTAGATGTAGCAATGGTTCCAACGAATGCATTGTCAGGGAGCTTGGCCCTTGAAGGATTTTTATGATCCTTCAAACTATGGAGAACGTCCCAACGTCATGATTCCCATCGGAGACATAGAAATCAAGCCCCAAGTCTTAAGTTTAATTAAGCACTTTTATGGGCTTGGCTCCAAGGACCCATTCCAGCATTTGGAGGATCTGACCACTTTGGTTCAGACCACCAAAGCAAGGAATGTGAACGAAGAGCAAATGATCATGAGGCTCTTCCCCCACTCTCTTATGGATAAAGCCACACATTGGTACCAAACTATAGGAAGGCCGATAGAAACTTGGGCTGCTCTTAAGTCGGCTTTCTTGAAGAAATTCTTCCCTATCGGAAGGACCAATGCCTTGCGACGGGCGATTACCACTTTCGCCCAGCAGTCGGGGGAACCGTTTCATGGTGCCTGGGAGCGATTCCAGGAACTTTTGAGGAAGTGTCCATACCACGAGGTGCCGAAATGGTAACTCGTGCAAATTTTCTATCACGGGTTGGTTGAGCAACTCCGTAATCACGTGGATGCTTCCTGCAGAGGCAATTTCCTCAATAAGGATGCAGATAGCACATACGACCTATTTGAGGAAATGAGTGAGAACTCAATTAATCATGCCTCCATGGATGCATTCAATCGGTCCCAACAACCCAGGTCAAGTGCTAATGAGATCCAGGATTCTCATTCATTTGACATGGAATTGATTTGTAATAAACTAGATAAAATGGACTTGGTTGCTAAGAGAATGGAAGAATGGATGCCTGGGAATTCATGAAACACTTCTATACCTACTCAATCCCAGAATTTAGGATTCTATTCCTCATGAGCTCCCATGGGGCGGGAATTCGTGAACCAACTTGATTCGACTCAACTTGTGAGCTAGGATTTCTTGGAACCTTATGGGTTCCAAACTGGGGGCCTTTGATTCCAGTTTTTCTGATCCTTCCTTTTCTCCATCCTCATCCTATGAGGATGCATATGCAATGCAGGAGAATGTTAGGTCCAACCAGCATTCCAACACTTATAACTTGGGTTGGAGGAACCACCCTAACTTCTCTTGGAAAAGTCAGGGGCAAAGGACCCAAACTCGACCCAACAACTATGCATCTCAAAGACCTATGGGTTAGGGTCAAGTATACACCCAGTTGCCCCCGAGACTAGTTACTCAGCCATCTTGGAATGCCCAACAATATACAGGTGATGCGAGATTTAGTGTGATTTGTAATTAGGGTTTTTTAGGGTCATTGTAACATGCTAAATCACATACGCTCTTAAATTTATAAACCTAGATAGTGGGGTATCTAGGGTCATCCAAAGAGGCCAAATGTTTGCAAAAAAATACATCTCTTGCTTGGAAATGAAATTCACCTTTCTTTTTGGTCTTTTTAATTTATAATTTTTTTAGGGTTTTGAAATAACGAACATTTGCAAAGTTGATGAAGAAAAAGGTGATCTAAACCTAATCTACTAAACTATTGCTAGAGTGACAAGAAAGGCCTCTCCTTAAGCTCACTTTAGGCATGTGGGGGCCTAGAGTAATTAGGGAGAGGGAGTGAAAAAGTGCTAGATCAAAATAAAAGACAAATGTGACAAGAATTTAAAAGAAGGCAACTTGAATTGAATTGAACTTGTCCTACACAAAACACATAGAGGAAAGCTTCAAATCTACTTGAAATGCCCAAAGATAAAAACAAAAATCCTATAAATGAAATGGTGAAGATGATGGCTTCTTGCTCCAAGCCTGGTAGCTCCCAGGCTTGTAAAGAGTCCTCCAACTCCTTCCTTCCTATGCTCCTCCAAGATGGTGTCCTCCAAGGTGAAAGCTTCCACCTTAACTTTCCTCCTCCAAGGGTGGGCATGCACCACCCTTGCTCCTCCTTGCCTGGCCATCCTCCTGGTGGGGAAGTGCTCCTCCTTCTTGGCGTGGCACAAGGGAGAAGAAACGGGGAGAAAAAGGCACCAAGGGGGCAGGTGATGTGCACCCTTAATCTTCTTCTCTACTCCTTCTTCTTGGCCATAGATATGAGGTGGGTATAGGGTAGATTTTACTAAATGGAGGATGATGAAAATGGTGGTGGGTGATGGGTTTTTATAGAGTGGGATGGAGGTGGTTGGCAAGGCCTTTAGTGGAGGGCTAGGATGGCTTGATGGGAGGTGGTTAGGGATCCAATGGAGAGGGTTAAATGGTGCCAACCAAGGGGGTGTGAAGGAAGTTTGATGGTGGCCTTCGGTGGTCAAGTATGGGGTGGAAGGGCACCTTGTTTTGGTGCCAAATTTGGCTTCTAGAAGGGGGTGTTCTTGGCACCAAAAATCAAGGGTGGAGATGGGTTGGTTGGTGAAGTGTAGGGTGGTGATGAGATGGGTTGGCGCCATTTTGGTGGTGGTTATGGGGGGTGTTTTGGTGCCAACTTTAGGTGGCTTTTGGAGGGAGGTGAGGGGTGAAAAGGTGGCTAGGGTTGGTGCCAACTTAGGGGTGGACTAGGTGTAGAGGTAGTTGGTGGAGCTTGTTAGGTAGGGTTTAGTGGTGAATGGCAAAGGGAGCTGGAGTCTAGCTAAGCTTAGCTAGCTTAGCTAGTAATAGAGTAGAGGAGTAGGCAATGGGAGCTAGGGTTTGAAGAGGGGGGATGAGGAGGAGAAGTTTGGAGCTTGAACTGGAGCTAACAGCTATTGAAGAGGGTGGCAAGGAGCTACTCTAGCTGGCTTAGCTTGCTAGTTCTTTGCTAGCTGCTAGGCCAAGCTAAAGTGAGCTGGCTTCTACCATAATGAGCTGAGGTGAGCTGGGTCTGGTGCTCTTAGGGAGGATCAAGCTAGTTAAGGCAGCTAAGGTAGCTTAGCTCAACTGAGTTGAGCTAAGCTGAGTCCCCGGGAGTTGGACTTGTGCTTCCTGAGTTGAAATGAAGTCATCTTCAACTGGCTGGAGTTCAGTAGAGCTGGATGCAACTGGACCTGAGCTGGGGTGAACTCCAGCCAACTCAGCTGAGCTAGCTAGAGCTCCCTGTGAACTAATGGGAGCAGAGATGAGCTAGACTCAGCTAAGTTGAGATGGATCTGAGCTGACCTGAGCTAGGGTGAGCTAAGATGAGCTCTCTTGAGCTGCCATTCAGCTGAGATGAGCTGAATGGAGCTAGGATGAGCTAACCGTAGTTCAGGTGAGCTGGATTCCAACTATGGTGAGCTAGATCAAGTTGAGTTCCAGCTGGTGAGAGCTTCTCTTTCACCAGTTGCCTTCTTGAGTGCTAAGGTTCTAAGGATCTGGCAATCTGTATATCCATAACACTTACAAAAACACATTAAAATAATAATAAAAAAGTGCAATGCATGCGTAACCTAATTAATGCCTAAATGTAGCCCAAAAAATCCATTTACGAAGAGCTAGGTTTGTTTTAATGCATAAGAATGATGATAAACTGGAGTTTATCAGCAGGGCAGGCTGAGTTAAATCGGCAGATGGTAGAAATGCAAGGGTCCATGATTCAGCTTATGCAGCAAATGAAGACATCATTGGATAACTTGCAATCCGGGTTAATTGCTAACACTCGACAACCTGGATCTCTACCATCCCAACTTGTACCCAACTCGCGCAATGTGCAAAATCAGGGCAATAAAGCCCAAGGGTACGAGAATCAAAGGGACCCACACGCACATGCTCAAGTGGTTGAGCAGGGTCCCTCATCTTCTTCTTCTTCTGGTTACATGACTAACCAAGGCCGTCCAATCTTTACTAACCCACCTCAAGACCCAAACCCGTATGCCTCTACAAACTCTGTCACCTTGAGAAGTGGAAAGCAAACTCGGGATCCTAAATTACCTTCTAGATGCCAAAACCCTGGGGAGCTTGAGAGAGAAGAGGAGATTGAAGAAGACAATAAGGCCCAAGGACCAAAAATTGAAAATCCAACCCATATCCCGTTCCCTAAAGCCCTATTGAAAACCAAGAAGAAGAAAACCCTAGATAGCAATGAGGAGCTCCTGGATTTATTCAAGAGCGTATAGATTAATATTCTACACCTTGATGCTATTAATCACATCCCGGCTTAAGCTAAATTTTTGAAAGAACTATGTACCCAAAAGCGTAAACCAAGAGAACCCACTTCGAGGAAGGTGATTCTCTTTGAGCAGGCAAGTTCTATGATCCTGCATCACCTTCCTCAAAAGAAGAAAGATCCAGGTGCCCCCTTGATCTCATGCATTATTGGGGAATACACTTTTGAAAGGGCACTGTTGGATCTAGATGCATCCATCAACCTAATCCTGACTTCTCTTTATGGAAGGTTTGGGTTAGGTGAACTCAGGCCAACCTCAGTAATGCTACAATTAGCAGACCGATCAGTCACCACACCGAGAGGCATTATTAAGGATGTAATTGTCAAGGTCAAGGATTTCTATTTTCCTATAGATTTCCTCATCCTTGACATGGATGTACCTAATGATTTGAGGAACACGCCCATCATTCTGAGGTGTCCGTTCCTAGCTACCGCCAAGGCCAACATAAACTGTGAAAGCGGTAGTATGGAGATCGCCTTTAGGGATAAGAAGTTACTCTGGATATTTTTAAGGCGATAAGAGGATTTGAGGATTGTGGATTCATTAAGGAGCTCGAGGATTAGGATCTTAAGACTTGTATGATAATCAGTGCACTTGAGGACTCCACTAGCTTTAGCGAACCCAACCCACAACCCTCCATGGTAGACCTGCCACACCCTGAAGAGGCTGTTGATTTTGTTCATTCCCAGCCTCTTCCACTGGATCATCCTGATGAATCTTCATCAGCATCCTCCCTACCTTTTATTCTAAACCCACCCCAGCTGGAATTAAAACCATTGCCCAAAAATTTGAAATATGAGTTCATAGGACCTGAAAACACGCTCCCTATGATTATTAGTGCTGATTTGACTAAGGAGCAAGAATCAAGGTTAATTAAGGTCTTTAAGAACAATAAGGAGGCAATTGGTTGGACCATCCACGACCTTAGGGGGATCGAGCCATCTTATTGTAATCATCATATTTTCATGGAAGATGGATCCCGCCCTTCTCACAAAATGAAAAGGAGACTTAACCCGAATATGCGAGAAGTGGTCAAGAAGGAGATAATCAAGTGGTTCGATGCTAGGATTATTTACGCAATCTCGGATAGTCCATGGGTTAGCCCCGTTCAGATTGTTCCTAAGAAGGTGGAAATAACTGTTACGACTAACGAGAAAGGGGAAACCTTCACCACTCATTCAGCTTTTGCTTAGAGAGTCTATATTGACTATAGGAAGCTGAACAAAGCCACTAAAAAGGATCACTTTCCCTTGCCATTCATCGATCAAATCCTTGAAAGGTTAGCTGGGAAAAAATACTTTTACTTCCTGGATGGTTATTCGGGATATAACCAAGTCCCTATCCATCCCGAAGACCAAGAAAAGACAACCTTCACATGTCCTTATGGAACCTTTGCATTTCGTAGAATGCCTTTCGGGCTTTGCAATGCACCTGAGACTTTTCAAAGGTGCATGCTGGCCATCTTTTCTGACATGGTGGGAGATTGCCTTGAGGTATTCATGGATGATTTCTCCGTTTTCAAAGATTCTTTTGAGTCTTGCCTATCTAACTTGGAATTGATCCTCCAGAGATGCATTAAAACATGGCTGGTCCTTAGCTGGGAAAGAGCCACTTTATGACTTAGGAAGGCATTGTCCTGGGTCATGTGGTCTCTAGTTAGGGTATTGAAGTTGATAAAGCTAAGGTGGATGCTATCTCTAGACTTCCTCCACCCACATCTGTAAAACAGATTCTCTCTTTCCTTGGGCATGTGGGTTTTTATAGAAGATTCATTAAGGACTTCTCGAAGGTTGCTCGGCCCTTGAGTAACCTTCTGGCCAAAGACACGCCGTTCGAGTTTGATGAATCATGCTGTAAGGCATTTGATTTATTAAAAATGACAATCACCTGTGCCCCGGTGTTGCAACCACCAATCTGGACAACCCCATTTGAGATTATGGCTGATGCATTTGATTATGCCGTCGAGGTTGTCTTGGGTCAGAAGATTGAGAAAAAGCCCTCTGTGGTTTACTACGCTAGCAAAACTCTGGACGAAGCCTAGAGGAACTACACCGTTATTGAAAAAGAATTGCTAGTCGTAGTTTTTGCTTTAGAAAAATTCAGGGCTTATCTGTTAGGTTCACATGTCATCATCTATACCAACCACTTGGCCTTGAAACATCTCTTGGCCAAAAAGGATGCCAAAGCCTGGCTTATTCGCTGGATTCTACTGCTTCAAGAATTCGATCTTGAAATCAGGGATAAAGCTGGGGCACAAAATGTAGTAGCAGATCACCTCTTGAGAATCCTAATTGATTCTCCTCATCTGAATGTCCCAATCTCTAATACTTTTCTGGATGAAACTTTCCTTACAGTCTCGAGTATCCGAACCCCCTGGTTTGCAGATATTGTCAATTATTTGGTCGTTGGTCAAATCCCCTAGGATTGAACCAAACAACAATGGGATGGACTTGTGTCTGAGGCCAAATATTATTTTTGGGATGATGCCGAGTTGTACCGCATTGGCGCAGACCAGATTATTCGTTGATGCATCCCGAAAATTGGGTTCCATAGTATACTTGAGTTCTGCCACACATCTGCGTGTGGTGGACACTTTTCTGGGAAAAAGACGACAGCAAAAATCTTGCAATTCGGATTCTATTGGCCGTCATTATTTAAGGATGCCCAGGAATTCTCAAAGTCATGCACTCAATGCTAGACACTCGGGAACATGGCTAAGAGAGATATGATGCCCCTGAACCCAATTCTTTCCGTCGAAATTTTTGACATTTGGGGCATCGACTTTATGAGACCCTTTCCTCCATCAGTTGGACACCAGTATATTTTGGTCACTGTTGATTACGTGTCCAAATGGATTGAGGCAATTCCCACTTGGACCAATGACCACAAGGTGGTCATTGATTTTGTGAGGAAAAATATCTTTAGTCGGTTCGGGGTTCCTGGGGCAATTATCAGTGATGGTGGCACACATTTCACTCATGCTTAGTTTTGAAATTTACTGGGGAAATATGGGGTGAATCATCAGATTTTCACACCTTACCACCCTCAGACGAACGGACAGGCTGAGGTCTCCAATCGGGAGATCAAAGACATTTTGCAGAAAATCGTTGGGCTTGATAGGAAGGATTGGACCCAAAAGCTAGATGATGTCCTTTGGGCCTACCATACGGCATGCAAAATGCCTATCGGTATGTCTCCGTTCCATCTGGTGTTTGGTAAGGCGTGTCACTTACCCATAGAACTTAAACACCAGGCATTTTGGGCCATCAGGAAGTGTAATTTTGACCTAGAGTTGGCCGAGAAAACCAGGAAACTCAAACTATCTGAGTTGGAGGAGCTTCGAAATGATGCTTATGAAAATGCCAAAATCTATAAGGCAAGGACCAAAGCTCTTCATGACCAGATGATTTCATGAAAGAGCTTTAAGCCGAATAGAAGGTCTGGCTTTTCGATTATCGAATGAAGCTTTTCCCTGAAAAACTCAAGTCTAAGTGGGACGGCCCGTTTGTTATTGAGCGGATTTTCCCTAACGGGGGCCATCAAAATCTTTGACCCAAAGACGGGTAATATCTTCAAGGTCAACGGACGTCTCAAACCCTTTGTTGACCATGTGCTCCCTGAACCCATCTCGGACAAGGTTGCTCTCACCTTGCCTTAACCACCGCGGGCCGATCATCGCCCAGCTGAAGACACTAAACTCAGCACATGTAAAGATTATTCCAAGCTGACCAGAGTCTCATGGAAACCAGGTGCTATTCTTTCACTTCTACTCTCCTAGATGCTTTCATTTTTAACAATGAGGACATTGCAATAGATAAGCATGGGGGGGTGGAAATATCTTATAATCCTTTTTGTCAGTTGTAATAGTAATTTCCTATTTTTTGATTCTATTAAACGAAAAATAAAATATTAGAATTAGGAGATGAGAACTTAGGCATTAGAAGTTGCAAACTTTAGGAATTGATATTTTGAGACATGAATACTTAGACTCTTCAGGTCTTCGGGCTTAATTAGCCGAGGTGTTCACTCAAATGTGTACTTAGTTTTGAGTCCTCGTCAATTAAAATCCATTTTAATTTGGTAAATAAATTGGGATGATAAGTATGCAACTTATCAACCTGCCCTCTAATTTGGGGGGACTTTAAGCCTAAGCATCTACACAGTTTTTTTTGCACTGACTTACTTTTTGGCGATTTCTTCGAAAATTGGGTAGCTAATGAACTATCTAGGGTGGTATGGTTGGCAAGTTGTCGGTGGTAATAGCTCATCAGCCGGTTGTCTAGAACCCAGTCACAAGACCATTTTCATTGTACTGCCTTTAGATCAGGAAAGCCACCTACTTAAGAAAAAGGAGAAAAAAAAATAAAACCACACTTCACCGCAAGAGTATGGCTGGCAAGTTGTTATGGGTAACAGCCCATTGGCTGGTTGTCCAGAACCCAGCTCACAAAAAAATGCACAATAATTCTCAAAACACTTAGGAAAGATGCGGGGAAGTAGAATAAACCAGGGAGATATACACTGGGTTTGCCCTTGTGTTGACCCCATAAATAAAAGTAGGGAGAAAGCTACTATTCGAAAAAATAAACTTCTAGGCAAGGTCACCTAAGGTCGTAGAATCCTGAAGTCCGTTTTAACGGTCGCCTGTGAGTCTTTCACTCTTTTCACTAGATGCTTAGCACTTAAGAGTTCTTTTCGAGTCTTGGGTGGGTCGGGTAGCTGTAAAAAGTTATCCTAGAACTCTTAAACTCCAAAAGTACAAAAAAAATAGAAAAGAAGAAAAATAAGAAAAAAATTTTTTGTATCTTCTCTTTTCAAATAAGGCAAGGGCTTGGACGATCAGCATTCTGGTAGACACCCGGGCACTGTTGAGTTCTTTTTGTAATTAGGTCCTGGGGTTGAGATTTTCTAAAGCAATCGACGAATTTTGCCTAAATAATTGAATCCTGACTATACTTTTATACATAGCATTTAGGTTAATTTTGCTATGGACTAGCAAAAAGTAAGCATGGGGGTATGATAAACACGTATAAATTCTTTGTAAAATGCTTATTTATGATAGTTCCTAGGCCTAGCATTGCATATCATGATATAAATATTGCACAAACATCCATTGCATTGCATTTAGGATAGTTGTATATTATGTACAGTAATTACGTCATTTTACATGACCAGGAGGCAGTGTGACATCTTTACGGGCTTCGGATGAAGAACTCGACCGTACAGATGGATTCAAAGTGACGATCGCAGTTCGTCAACACGAGAATCGCCTCGATCTGAGCTCTATAGCACCCTACGCAAGAAGAAGAAGATGGACGGCCCAGATGGCACCACGTGGCACCATCCAGGCCGCCCCACCTGGGCCAAGGTGTCTCCAAGCCCACCGCAAGATCAGATCCCAACCGTTGGATCTCAATCCAATTGCTGAGATGTGCGCTCCGCAGCTGAACTCCTCACCTGGCCTCAGGCAGCTCAAGGAAGGCCTCATCTCGACCGTTGGATCTTCATCCAACGGTTGAGATGTGCAATTGCACCACTCTCCACTCGACAAAGATGCGCCTTGGCCAAACGATGAGGCACTCTCTCCTTAAACAGGAGGTGCAAGTTCGACTCTTGATCCACCGCGCCTACGCTTGCTCAACCAAATTGGATCGCTCTATCTTGATCGAGCGGTCAGCGTCGCCCCACGCACAAGGCAGATGCACTCTCTCTAAGCGCGTAGTTAAGACGTCTGAATGCAACACCAACGGCTGATGGCGAGGTGTGCGATTCAAATTTTGCGAAGGGGAACGATCTTCTCTCTATCGTGCGATCCTTGATCCGACGGTCAGGATTCATCCACACCTACTTGCGCGATGACAGCTGCGGGTGTGAGCAGGCCTTTAGTGACACTTGCAGTTGTCACTAAATGGCCTACGCAATGCGTGTGCCAACCAAGGCAATGAAGAGGTGTGAATCTTTTGGCGACAGCTTGAGCGGCCTTTAGTGATGCTTGTAGTTGTCGCTGAATTCCTGTGCGCGGGATTCTCTTCCCATCCACTATATAAAGTCCTACACACCCCCTTGCCAAAGCATCTCTACCTACTCTACTCCAACCTACTCCTAAGCTCTAGCAAGCCTACCAACACTCCATTAGAGCTTACTCTCAAGCTCCTAAGGCTTTTATTAATGTAGCAAACCTTTGCTTCACCAAATATTCCTCCATCTTCCCATCCCCATTCATAGGTCGCCTTGAAGCCGTCCTCCCACCTCCATTCCGGCAGCAGATCATCTCCACCTTCTCACCTCCATTCTGGAGCCATGCTGAAGCTTTCCTCTACTTGACGTCCTCTTGCATCTCACCTCCATCATCTCGCTCCTCACCTCCTTCATCCGAGCTTCTACTTGGCACTGTCGTCTCGCCGAACAATTGATTCGGGAGATTTCTTCTCACCTCCCTCTCTTTTTATGCTTTCGTAGATTATTGTAATAAACATTCATGCAATACATCACATTTGATTCCATCTCTATCTTGTGATTGCTTGTCTTTTATTTCAAAAACAAAAAAAAAATAAAACCCTAAAACACCAAAAAGAAACAAATCGAAGTGTGGTTTTCATACAAAGTAAATGTCACCTCCCCGTGTTCGACCTGGGACTCCCTTGGAGTTTCGGTATAAGTTTTATTTGATTACGAGTTTTGCAACTACGACAACGGGTTACTCGTAACCCCGATTTCAAACATGCTAAACAAGCTTGATCATTTTTGGGTTTGCATGTTTAGTATGGGTTAGGGTTTAGGATTATAATTATAATTTGATATTTAATTAATTTTACTTTTAAAATTACAGGTTATCAACGTTGGATACACTCGAAGGCTTCAATAGTTTGAGGTATATATATATACATTCAATCTTTTTAATTTAATTGAATGATATTTTAGTTTTTTGGTAAATTTTTTTAATGTTTAAATTAGTTATTTTTTAGATACACACACTTGCTAAAGAAGATATATGCACACGAGACCAAACATTAGGTATTCTAACCCCTAGGGTAAAAGTCCTTCGAGTCAAATTTTGTCCAAATTACTCGCCCTTCGAGACTTATGATCATGTTATACAGACAATGCAGGAAGTGTATGTATACCTCACTTACATGCATGATGTGTTGTCTTTGTAGCATGCCATATGACTCGATCGACTTTAATTCAATGAAGTACCGAACTAAAGAAGGTCCTTAAAGATTTGATGATAACTTAGTTTTGCTTGTTATATGTAACCTTGTGCGGTGAAATTTCAATTGCTTATTCCTGCTCTTCTCTGGTATATCAACTAATCTTATCTAGTTTCCTGCAGTGCCCTTAATTGAGTGTTAAAGGAAATTTAGCTAAGGTTAGTATTGGGGGGTATACTAGAGAAGTGCAGGGAGATGCTGCCAAAATTTCACCGCACTAAGGTTATATGTAACAAGCAAAACTAAGTTGTCATCAAATCTTTGAGGATGGGCTATAAAGTGAAAATCTTAATCAACATACACATCATTCAATCCTTTCCCTTCCTAATAAGTGATTTGTTTACATTAAATTTTAGGTTATAATGGATAAGTCTTAGATTGGATTACAGGGTTCATATTACACTAGATGTAAGGATGGAGTAATTTCATTCCTGGATTGGGCCTTTCATGACGATAGGAAGATATTTAGGCTAGGAGGTCAACTTGATAATATCTTCTGCCCACGTAGAAGATGTTTAAATAGTTCCTTACATGATCGCAATACTATGCTCAAGCACTGCATTTGTAATGGGTGGATGTTGAAGGGACTTTTTAGGAGTTAAAGTGTCTCGTTGTAGTAAAATCTCCTAAATAGAACTCTTAACAAATATAATTTATAACTCGAATAACTAGAAATGAAGTCTGAGGTCGAACATAGGGAGCAAATAGGAATTCACATGCTAATCTCAATTAAAATATAAATGAGCACAATAAATGAAGCACTATAAAGATATTTCAATGAATATTAATCTATCACATCAAGTATTAAATGAAGCTCAATGTATTTCAAGACCAAAAAGATAACTAACACAAAATAATGGTGATTTAGATCACCAATTATCAAATAAATGAACAGTACTTAGACGTCTGATTTGAGAATCAGATGACTTAACCAAGCCTTGCTACAGTGTCTTCTCTTTTGATCTTCTTCTTTGCTTCAGCCTTTCCCCTTCTTCTTTGGTTTTCTCCTTCTTCAAGCATGGCCTCTTCTTTTCTCTTCTCTTCCTTTTATTAACAACGACTAAGTGTCGCTCAAATCCTTCAGAAGCGAAACCCACACCTACCCCTCTCGCTCTCTTTCCTTCCCTCTCTCCTCTTTCTCTGATGTCCAGTTTAATCGGGTATTCGGGTCACATACCCGAAACCAGGGCTGCAGGCGTGAATTGCAGCTGAGGAGTGAATGCTTAAGTTAGGCAGGTCGAGCATGTGAAGGGTAAGCGGGACCTCACCCCAGTGTACTGAGGCAATAAGGCCATATGACAAATTCAATATATGCGTAGCAGTGCGACTTTCCACGAACGATGTGGGATTATTGAGTCCCCTTTTCTCACATGCTACTGCAGAGATGAAGCTTCTCCCAATTTAGAGTGTAGCTATGGTTGGTGTCCCCAATCAAGGATCTGGGAATGGTCCTAGACTGATTGTGCAACTCCTGGAGTAAGCACTTGGGGCAAATGTGGCTTGGAGCTCGAAGAACAACGTCGAAGGGATGGTGCGATGATGGAGCTCTGATGGAAGACCTGAAATCAAGAAAAAGGCCTCACGACCACATTAAAATAGCTCCGGACCTTCACCGTGGTGTGGTGAGTGTAATGGTAGTGGTTTCGTGGAGGATGGAGGTGTGTGGTGATCGGATGGACTTGGAAATGAAGGTCGGTGATGGGTGTGTTTGGGGGCAGTCGTGAGAGGGTGGAATGGGAAATAAAGATGGTGGTTTGGTTCGTGTGGATGAGGCGGAGGTGTAGGGAGTTTCGGTGAGGTGTGTAGTGCAGTGGAATGACGGGAAGGCTTCAATGGAGATGTGGCTGGAGGTGAGAACAAAGGTGGCGTGTGTTCAGTCGAGGGGTTTGTTTTTGGTTTTCGGATATGGGAAATGACCTAGAGACTAGATGGGACCTAACTAACCCTAAACTAATGGATGAAAGGGGGAATTTTCCCACACCAGTGGTATGCCAGACGCGAGGAAGAAGAAACCTCCAGTGATAGGGGCGGTGACGACGAAGGGAGATAGGTAGTGCCCGCAGGTATTGCGATGTGAGGAGGAAGGTGACGGAGAGAAATCCGCTAGCCATGGTCTATGAGAGTGGATGGCGAAGGAGGTGGAAGGTGGTTGCTGAAGCTCGTGGAGAATTCAGCTGGGGAAGAGGGAAGAAGGAGATTCTTCAGCCAAAAATAAACTAAGGAGGTAAGGCAAGCATTAGGGGTCCTTTTATAGGATAAAGGGTTAGGCTTCAAGCTTGGAAACCAAGCTTGAAAGCTCAAGATAAATGGAATAGGTTTAAGATTTCCAAGAGTTAGCATAGACTCTTGGGCGAATTAGGAAGATTAGGGAAGAGATTAGATGGAAGGGGATCTCCTAAGGAGTCTCCCTTCCAATTTTGGAAGAGTTTCTTCGTGAAATCAGGGAGAAAACCCTGATTCAAGGTCGACTCTTGGTGGGTTAACACGGCCATGGTAGTAGGGACCTTTTTGTAAAGAATTTGAAGAAGTTGGGGGGTCCTTGTAAAGAATTCGAAAGTTAGGGGCATGTATGTGAGAGAAAAGAGTCAAATAAGACCAAAAATGCAAACTTGGTCAAGATTATCTCTGATTGGGCCCAAATTTTGGTACAAACCTAATTTATGCCTAAGGAATTTTAGTTTTGACCAAATTTGACTGGATAATTTGCATAGAAACCCAAATTAGGGTAACTGTCTGTCTAAGACTCTATTTTAGGTCCAATTGGGTTCCAAAGGTCAAATCAAAGGTATCAAGCCTTATTGAATATTTTTCTGTGATTTTTAGAAGGTTTAGGTAGATTTTATTTTGCCAGAATCTCAGTTAATTAAGAGAGTCTATTTTTAGGGGTTAAGATGTCATTTAATTCTTAAAATGCGTGAAAATCCATTTCTGTCTGCATGAACCAACTTATTAGACATTTATGACTATTTGACCTTTAATAAACCCCTAGGAAACCCCGTGCTTGTTTTGCATTTAGGATATTCTGTTAAAACTGTTGTTTTACCCCTATTTTCATGTTTATCTCTCATAAAGGATGTGCAGTGAATTACACCTCTTTGGCAGTTATGTAGGAGCATTTATCTATTGATTATGACTAATAAAAGCTGGATATGCAAGGTGATGACATTATCATCATACCCCCATGCTTAACTTTTGCTAATCCCTTAGCAAAATCTTATGAAATGAACTTGAATATAGACCATGCCTTTGATGCTCAAAGTCCTGATTCTTTCTTCTTAATAGAAATTAAGTCAGAATGATAAATAATAGGCCTAGAGGTACTTAAGTACCAACCATGATCCAGACCTGACTAGGTTTAGCCTCAGTGTACCGCGAAGGTTTTTAAGTCCCACAGAAACTATCCTAAGGCTTGTTGAACCTAGCGATTAAAGCACCCATGCCTGAAACATGGTTAGTCTAGGATTGTGTTTACAGTGCGATTTTGTAAGAGAGAGGGATAGAAGAATTTTTGCATTTTTGGAGAGTTTTCTCCCTCCTTTTCTTTTCTTTATTTCTAGCTTCAGATTGGCTCAAAAACACGGTCTGTATCGGATTCCTTGCTCCCACCATCAATCCTCGCAGGGTCCCTGGAAATAGATGCTTCGAGATAGCACCGCCCATGGCAACCCCCAGAACCTTGGCTTTCGACACTTCGAGATAGTGTCGTCCAAGGTGTTCTGTAACTAAATTCAGGCCTTAGCGATCGACATTTCGGGATAATCCCGCCCATGGCACCTGAATCAGCACAAGATGCTTACATGCCCCTAGCAGGATATTTAGATATCTTAGGAGACAAGAACCGAGGAAACGAATTGCTATTGCACATCCTTGAGGGAAATTTCCCACCTCACTGTGTCAGGAACTCGTCCAAATCAACTTGTGTTGATATGCCGCTCCTAATCTTGGTGGCTTTTCTAGAACAAAGTAAACAATTTTGTGTGATTTTGATTGTTAAGAGCACTGAACCAAACTGTGTGTGGATTAGGGTGCTTAGGTTACCGACTCCTACAAAGTAGAGGTCAATTAACGAGGCCGAATACTACCTAAGCCTTAGGCCTAATACATAAGCTTCGCATTTTCCTCAACCTTTGAAGGATTATCCAAATCTTAACGGATACTTGAATGTTTAAGCCCTAAAAAAAGCCCAAGTGGCCTAAGATCAGCTCTCATACTAATCTCATTATCTCTCTATTTTTTTAGGACTTAATTTTTTTCTTTTGATTTGGTCTAGAACTTAAGTAGATTCCATAACCATTTACGAATGAGTATCCTTTTTGTTTCAAATTGTAGCTCCTTTCTGACATTTAAAACACCTCCTCTTTTCCTCCAAAAAAATGATATGCAATGAACTCTCAAAATTTCCTCCCCGTTCCATTTTTTTTTTCTTTTAATTTTTATTTTTTTGGTCGTTTGAGTAATTTTTTTGTGAGAGCCCTTCAAAAATGTTGAATTTTTAGGTGTTTGCACTTTAACACCCCCCTATGCCTACGTTTTGTAATGTCATTGTAAATTGGAGGGTATGGAATTAGCTTGGTTAATGGGTTAGAAAAGTGTCAAAAGGGTAGGCGAACAAGTTGCGATGACTGTTGTCGATGATTTCAAGCTCTGGTACGTGTACCAAAGGTGGAGTTGGTTGTTCAAACACTAAACTCTAAGTGTTGTAGATTTGACACTCAAATGATGATCAGAAGAGTCTCGAGTTTTTGAAATGATAGGTTGCCTCCCGTTAAGCACTAAATTCAATGCCTTCAACTGAGCAGAAAGTGATCATGGAGAAGGAGCCGTCAAGTCAGAAGAGGTTTGTAGAACCAGCACCTTGATTAATAGCCTGGTTGGTCTAACCAGGTGCTTGTTCAGATCTACAAGCTGATGATGTAGCCCAAACCCAATCAATTTGGTGGGTTGATGGATGTGAATCAATAGATGTGGAGCCTACCAGATGCTATGAGACTCAAGAAGATATGGAAGTGAGAATCTAGGGTTTGGCTGAGTCGAATCTAGTTGGTTAGAGTAGGGATCCTCAAATGAAAGAGTTTGTAGAGGATATAGGAACCCTACAAGAGTAATCAGAGAAGAATAGGATGTGATTAGTAGTTTGATTGATGTCCGAATCCCGATGAAAAGATTGAGAAGAATCATATGCAACCGGGTCATTGAGAGGTGAATCAGAGTAGAAATTGATTTCGGTGGCGAGTCAGGGTTGGGATCGGATCTGACAAGGTTCTGTATGTGGATTGAAGAGGTGGCTTCTTTGAGAACTGTGTCCTGAGGGCTCCTCTAGAAAGGATTCAAAAGTAGGTTTGTCTAAAGAGTCCTCATAATGGCCATCAAAATCAAAGGTAAATGCCTAAAGAGTGCTTATAGGATCATGAAAATCTGAGTCAAGAAAAGATTCGAACTCGGGATTGCAGACACTCTCGGCACTTGTTTCTGATTCCTGAAGATCAAAATGGAATGATTCCATCTCAATGGAACCTGATCTTGAATCAATGACCTCTAGATCAGTGACCTCAGAGTCAGAGTCAAAGAATGGATCATGGATGCTAAGGTCATAGATTCATTCATAATCGTCAGGAAACAACAGTTCTCCAAAATCAGAGTAGGATTTGAAATCAACAGAGAATTTGCGAGAATAAGTTTCCAAATCTGATTCTGGATCGGGAGTTCCACCAAAGAGAGAATCAAGATGTGTAGAATCAGCAACTTGACTTGGACATATCCTAATTTCATAATCTGAGCTTAGAAAGGTGTTCTTATTAAGCATGGGCTCAGGTTCTTCACTCCTAGGGTAGACCCAATCAATTCTCAACTCTTCCAACTCCTCGATTTCTGTATCGTAGATTGCCGTGACTTGCGAAAAATCAATTAGTGTCACTGAGGAGGTTGAAGAGGTATATTCATACAAGCCCAGAATCTTAATTCAAATTTAAAATCTGACACTCATCATTTTGGGCCTCCTGATTATTCCAAATAGGTTCGAATCCATATTATAGGCTGGGCTCCATAGGGACATCATAATCATTCTCAAGAATCACCTTAACAGGATAAGGCTCAGGATTTACATTCTCGAGTCTCGCAAACTAGAGGTCAATTAACGAGGCTGAATACTACCTAAGCCTTAAACCAAATACATAAGCTTCGCATTTTCCTCAACCTCTTGAGGATTATCCAGACCTTAATGGATTCTTGAATGTTTATGCCCTAAAACAAGCCTAAGAGGCCTAAGATCAGCACTCATACTAATCTCATTACCTCTCTATTATTCTAGGACTTAATTTCTTTCTTTTGATTTGGTCTAGAACTTAAGTGGATCCCATAGCCATTTACTAATAACTATCCTTTTTGTTTCAAATTGAAGCTCCTTTCTGACATTTAAAACACCTCCTCTTTTCCTCCTAAAAAATGATATGCAATGAACTCTCAAACTTTCCTCCCCTTTCCATTTTTCTTTTCTTTCAAGTTTTATCTTTTTTGGTCTTTTGAGTAATTTTTTTGTAAGAACCCTTCAGAAACGTTGAATTTTTAGTTGTTTGAACTTTAACACCCCCCATGCCTAAGTTTTGCAATGTCCTCATTGTAAATAGGAGGGTATGGAATCAGCTTGGTTCATGGGTTAGAAAAGGGTCAAAAGGGTAGGCGAACGGGTCGTGATGACTTGTTCAGATCTACAGGCTGATAATGTAGCCCAAACCTAATAAATTTGGTGGGTTGATAGATGTGAATCAATAGATGTGGAGCCCACCAGATGCTGTGAGACTCAAGAAGATATGGAACTGAGAATCTAGGGTTTGGCTGAGTCGAATCTAGCTGGTCAGAGTAGGGATCCTCAAATGAAAAAAAGTTTATGGAGGATATAGGAACCCTACATGAGTGATCAGAGAAGGATGGGATGTGATTAGTAGTTTGATTGATGTCTGAATCCTAATCAAAATATTGAGAAGAATCATATGCAACTGGGCCATCGAGAGGTGAATCAGAGTAGAAATTGATTCTGGTGACAGGTCAGGGTTGGGATCAGAACTGAGAAGGTTCTGTATGTGGATTTGAAGAGGTGGCTTTTTTGAGAACTATGTACATTGAGGGCTCCTATAGAAAGGATTCAAAAGTAGGTTTGTCTAAAGAGTCCTCATAATGGCCATCAAAATCAAAGGTAAATGCTTGAAGAGTGCTTATAGGATCATGAAAATCTGAGTCAAGAAAAGATTCGAGCTCAGGATTGCAAACACTCTCGGCACTTGTTTCTGATTCTTAAGATCAAAATGGAATGATTCCATCTCAATGGAACCTAATTTTGAATCAATGAGCTCTGGATCAAGGACCTCAGAGTCAGAGTCAAAGAATGGATCATGGATGCTGAGGTCGTAGATTCATTCATAATCGTCAGGAAACAATAGTTCTCTGAAATTAGAGTAGGATTTGAAATAAATGGAGAATTTGCGAGAATAAGTTTCTGAATCTAATTCTGGATCGGGAGTTCGACCAAAGAGAGAATCAAGATGTGTAGAATCAGCAACCTGACTTGGATCTATCCTAATTTCATAATCTGAGCTTAAAAAGGTGTCCTTATTAAGCATGGGCTCAGGTTCTTCGCTCCTAGGGTAGACCTAATCAATTCTCAACTCTTCCAACTCCTTAATTTCTATATCATAGATTGACGTGACTTCTGGAAAATCAATGTGTCTCTAAGGAGGTTGAAGAGGTGTATTCATCAAATACGAGCTCAGAATCGTAATTCAAATTCAAAATCTGACTCATCATTTTGGGCCTCATGATTATCTGAAATAGGTTCAAATCCATATTATAGGTTAATGGTGAGGATTGGATCACTAGAATCTAGGCTAGGTTCCATAGGGATGTCAGAATCATTCTCAAGAATCACTTTGACAGGATAAGGCTCAGGATTTACATTCTCGAGAAGTTCCGTTTTAAGCTCATCATCACAGGTGTCGGGGAAATCTAAGCTAGATGGACCAGCTTCTTGATTTTTTAAGGAGGATTCAGAATTGAAAATACCAACAATTGGATCCTCCCTACCCTCATCAAGATCAGGAATGTCAATTGCTATGAAATTTGAATCTAAATTCATTTGGGTTGGGGTTCATAACAACTATGATCATCAAACCTGGGATTTGGGAAATTACGTAGATCACTGGAATTACTCCAAGATGTCATCTTAACTTCTGACGGGTATTTTTGATCAAAGGATCTATATAACCTATTAAGTAATTCTCCCTGTTTTTCTAAAAAATTATGGAGTTCTTTTGGAATTAAAGGATTTAACCAATATTGCAGACAATCATTGTTATGTAATTTCACCAATTCAATGTGTTCTGCTAAGAGATCATCTCGGGTTGAACCATGGCTTAGTTGTCTCCATATCATCTCTATACGGTTCAAAACGTGGTCCATTATTTTCTTGAATTTATCCTGAATGTCCCTTTTATAATATTCTTCGCAGTGTCTATAAGCATTCTCAATTATCTTTTCTTTCATGCTCATTTGGGACTTAGGTTTCCTAAACAATCTTCCTAAATTGCTAGGTTGCATTTTCAAATCTGGTGGTGGAATCATGATGTAGAATCAAAACTTAGGTTAGATTGAAGTTGATCAGATGAGAATGAGATTCCCATGAAGATCTAATGAGGTCTCTTAGGTTAAAAACCTAATAACCTTCCTGTGCATGTGCGCTATAGAAAAGATGAGGGATTGGATATTATTTGGACCTAATCAAGGCACCCAAAGATTTTTGTATGACTAAGGTAGTTTCGAGGAGGATGATACCTCTGAAACAGAAATCCACACACTCGAGAAATACTTGGGTAGCTAGGAAGGGAGAGCCCCACAAAAACCCCTACACGGTAAAGCATCCCCACAAGTTATAGGGTTTCCCCCACCCGACCTTCCTTCTCACTGCGGTTCCAAGTAGCCCGGAATGTACGGACTTAAGACCTTAAGTATACCAATTTTAGCTTAATTAGTGCCTTGAATTTCACTTGATTAGAAGTTATTTTGACTTATGACCTAATTTAGAGGTTGATTGGCCCACAAAGTAGACCAATTTCACCTGACTTGCCCTAAAAGATGGCAGGATGAAATTTGGGTCAAGACCAAGAAATCACCTTGAATTGACTCTTAGGTTATTAGGTCCAAGATTTTAGGATTCAACTGAAATTAGAGCCTGAATTTTAGGGTTCTTTTCTATAAGATCTTTTCAAACAAGGGCTTGGGTAGCACATAAATATGGGAGGGTTTATTTAATGCCGTCAAATGTGAGCTAAGTCTCCAAAACCCTAGTGTTGAAACCCTAATTGGCTCTATTTCAAGTCCAATTTAATCTCAAAATGTTCACCTTGGGCTTCAAGCAAGAAGTGTGTTAGCCCAAAGAGATTCAGAAATTAAGCGCAGTCCCTAATAGGTATAGGAAATCAAGATAGGGATTTTCTAATCAGAATCGCTTCAAGCTTCAATCAGATATGAAAATTTTCTCAAATCAAGAAACTTGCCTTTTAAATGATGATTTACTATGAAAATAAGGTAGGTAGTTCCTAATTGATTTGTTTCCTTTTAATCTTCACAAGATTAGGAGGTTGATTAGGGAAGAACAGAAAAGTTACCTACCCTGGAGTGGTTGAATTGTGTGGAAGTTTGCTGCATGAAGTACCTCACAAAATCAGAAGAAATCAAACTGGGCAAGTTAGTGCTTAAATATAATCAAATAAAATAAAGACTAGCGGTGAATTGCACGTTGCTCCCCGGCAACGGTGCCAAAATGTTGAAGGGGCTTTTTAGGAGTTAAAGTGTGTCTCGTTGTAGTAAAATCTCCTAAATAGAACTCTCAACAAATACAATTTATGACTTGAATATCTAGAAATGAAGTCCAAGGTCGAACATAGGGAGCAAATAGGAATTCACACGCCAATCTCAATTAAAATATAAATGAGCACAATAAATGAAGCACTATAAAAATATTTCAATGAATATTAATCTATCACATCAAGTATTCAATGAAGCTCAATGTATTTCAAGACCAAAAAGATAAGTAACACAAAATAATAGTGATTTAGATCACCAATTATCAAATAAATGAACAGTACTCAAACGTCTGATTTGAGAATAAGATGACTTAACCAAGCCTTGCTATAGTGTCTTCTCTTATGATCTTCTTCTTCTTTGCTTTAGCCTTTCCTCTTCTTCCTTAGTTTTCTATTTCTTCAAGCATGGCCTCTTCTTTTCTCTTCTCTTCCTTCTGTTAATAGCAACTAAGTGTCGCTCAAATCGTTCAGAAGCAAAACCCAGCCTGATGAGAGCCTCATCATAAACCCTAACTGGCACAATTTAATTTAAATAAGTGTGAAGAAGCTCCTACAAAACCTAAAGAGAGGCTTAACTCAGAGAATTCTGAGTTAAAGAATAAGACAAATCATAAGGGGTAAAACTGTAATTTCACCAATGCAATGCGCAAACAGGGTAATTAAGGGTCTAAACGAAGGTCAAATGAGCTTAATGAGGGAAGTGGGATGATCTAATCTCAAAAGGGTTATAGCAACTTCTAGGAATTAAATGACATTCTGTAACCCTAAAACAAATCTACTTTAATTCACGAGGTTCGAGGCAGTATAAAAATCAACTAAACCCTCTAAAATTCATGGAAAAATATTCCCTAGGGTTTAGAACCTTCAATTTGGCCTTTGCAACCTATTTTGACCTAAAATGAGAACCATGCCCAATTTATAACTTAATTTGGGTTTTTGCACAAATTGATCTGTCAAACATGGTCCAACCTAAAATCAAATTTCACCATTAAAATCCCTAGGTTCAAATTAGGCTGGTATAAAAATTTGGTCTTAAGAAAATACCATCTTGACCGACTTTACAAATTGGTCCTCTTGAATTACTTTTTGACCCTTATCTTTTGAAACCCTTGCAAATGGCCCCCTATCTTTCTCGTCGTTCTTTGTAGAACGGTCCTCCCTGCCATTTCTGAGCAGCGCCATACCTCCAGCGACCTTGCGCGGAGGTTGGCG
Source organism: Thalassia testudinum (assembly GCA_037157565.1). Classification (NCBI taxonomy): domain Eukaryota; kingdom Viridiplantae; phylum Streptophyta; class Magnoliopsida; order Alismatales; family Hydrocharitaceae; genus Thalassia; species Thalassia testudinum. The sequence goes on along the minus strand of JAZHRO010000046.1, from coordinate 15,730,449 downwards.
CCGCGCAGGGCATGGTGCCCGTTCTCAGGAACGAGCAGGAGGTTCCCTGTGTCGTCCTCTGTCGCAGGGACCCTCCCCTGACCCCTACAACCGGTCATGCCTCTCGTGCGAACGCACGAAAGGCATGGGTCTCCTTCTCCGGCCATCTCCGGCGTGCGTAGCACATCTTTCCCTCGAGCCGCTCTCCTCACCAGCGCCTTTATAAGGAGTGGCAGGGGCGTCCGACCAAGGCGAGAAAAACCCTCGATTTCGTCTCTCCCCTCTCCGGTCAGACAGACCAAGCTTCCGACGATCTTTCTTCCTCCTCCTCGTCGCTCTGCTACCATACTAGCAGTAGAGCCCACTCTACCCCGTCTTCCCACGGCAGGCCGCACCAGCTGGCGTCTCCGGATCCCCTCCTCGTTGCCGTTACTCCTCCTCTAGGCACCTTCGTCCCCAGCTCCGGTAGGCACGAGCCGGACGTCTTCCTCTCCCTCTTCATTGACTAAGTAGTTAGGAACCTTCCCCTTACCCTCCTCTCACTTTTCCCTTATTCAATTAGCATTTCAGACCCCTCAACTGCCACTACCACCCCCATCTACTTCACCTCTGGTCGCCATCTCCGACGAGGTCGCTCCACCTCCACAGGCCATTTCACCCCTTGCCGACAAGCCCAGAAGATCCCCCTCACTCCACTCAAGCGTTTTCCCCACTCCATTCACCGCCCTTCACCTCCCGACCACCCCTCAAACACACCCACTTCTGCACACACAAAATGCCCTAGGCACACGGACACAGGCACTCTTGCGCCTCGTCGACCCTCGCACTACCTTCGCCACACTTCGGCGAAGCTCCCTGTGTTGTCTAACATGGCTGGGAGGCCATCTTTGTGATTTCAGGGTTCAACCTCCTCGCCGCCATTGACGAGCTGCTGGAGCTTCTTAGCAGGCAGCTCTAGGTCTCCTCCTCTCCAGGTGTGAGCTTTAGGTGATGCAGGCCAAGCCAGTGAAGGCGCCTAGGTTCTCGATTGGGAGTGCGAAACCTTCGCTGTTGCCCAAATCGACAGCTGCTTCTCGCCTGCGGGCGTGCGGAGTAGAGGTGGGACTTTAGTCCCACCTCGTAAGTGTGTGGCCTCGCGCCCACACTTAAATTGAAAAAGTGACATTAGCCGTTTGCCTCTAGTCACACAAGGGTGAGGTCCCCCACCTATTCACGCGCCTCATCCGCGGTACTACCCACATGGACCTGGTGACCCGACCCAACTATCCTGCCTGTGCACTCCTCGCGCACCACCCATGCCGGTGCGCCTGGACTCGGGGCATGCAACCCGACCAGATTACCCGGCTCTGGAAGAGCTTTCCAAAGAGAGATCCAGAGAGAGAGATGCGGGGAAGGGGTAGGGGCAGGTTTTGCACTGATCTGTGTATGTGTGCGCAGGAAAGAAGGAAGAAGCAGGCGAAGAAGAAGAAGAAAAAAGGAAGGAAAGGAGTCGAAGGAAGAAAAGAGGAGCCACACTGTAGCAAACACACAGTTAAGCCATCTGAGTGCCAAGTTAGATGTCGGAGGGTCAGTAGCCAGAGCAAAGAAAAACTGCAGCTGCTGAAGAAGAAAAAAGAAGATGCAGAGAAGAAAAAGAAGACAGGAGAGAAAGAAAGAAAGAAGAGGAACGACCAGAGCAAAAGAAAAGAAGAAGAAGAAAGGAAGAAAGAAGAAAACTAGAGATGAGGAAAGGAGGAAGACTTAGCAGCTGAAGGAAATCAGAGAGAAGGCAGAAGCCTCTACAGCTGCAAGGAAGAAGAAGAGAAGAAAATCAGAGAGGAAGAAAGGAGAAAGAGAAAGAGGAACCACAGAAGCAGAGAAGAAGAAAGAAAAAGAAGACAGGAAGAAGCAAAGAAGAATACAGGAAGAAGAAAAGAAAGAAGAGAAAGCAAAGAAGAAGACAGAAAGAGAAGAAGAAAAAGCCAATTCTTTCTCTCTCTTAGTTTTTGTAAAACCTTATATTGAGAATTTATAGGCTTCTAGAATTATAGTTGTTCCCTGAGTTCAACCTCGGAAAACTTGTCATTCCGAGTAATAAATTGTATTAAACTGGTAACTGTTTTGTTATATACCACAACGACTATAATAACTATACAGACAAATGCAGAGCCAGTTTTTGGCACCGTTGCCGGGGAGCAACGGCTATTCTAGAAGCTATTAATTCACAATTTTTGAGTCTCTATTGATCTCTTCTCTTTTGTTGTGCAGGCACAGGAAGTGAAGAAGACAACAAGCAACCACACAACAACCACACCTAGGACAGGTAATTTTCTATCCTCTCATTTTAACCCCTAAATTCTAAAGAGAAAGAAAAAAGAAAGAAAAAGTAATTTAGGCATAACCTGTCTTCCATACTTAGTAAATCATCAAAGCTGCCTATTTTCAATTTCAACACAGTATATCTATATATCCATTAAGGGTATTTTAGGGCTAACACCTTCTTGCTTAAGCCCTAATTACCCAATCTAAAGGAAGCTAACTGGACCAAGTAGAGCCAATATAAGATTCAAGATTAGGGTTTTAGAGACACACTTTCTAAGCAAGAATTGAGGATTCATAAAAGAAGTGTGCCCAAGCCATTGTTTGAAAGCACCTATTTAGAGAAACCCTAAGAAATTTGGCTCTTAAAAAACACTTGAACCCTAAAAGATAAAGACCTAATAAGCTCTCAAAGGAACTAGTAGGTGAAGTTGACCCCTTGGGTTAACCAACCTTAAACTTAGGTCACTCTTTGCACTCAAAAGGCTAAAGTTCAAGTGAAAACCTAAGCACCTTGATCCTAACTAAAAAAGGGTAGACTTAAGAGGTCAAGGTCCCCATTCTGGTCTACCTGGAATCTGAATGACAAGAGAGGTCGGGTGGGGGAAACCCTGTAACCCGTGGGAGCGCTCTACCGTGTAAGAGTCTTCACGGGACTCACCCTCTCTGGCTGCCCAGGTAATTCTCAGGTGGATGATCTTTTAATCAAGGGGTCCATCTGCCCCGAACTTCTATAGTCACCCATCATTCTGGGTGTCTTGATTGGGTCCAGCACCTGCTAAACTCATCCTCTCCATCAGTGTATGTTTGGTAGGAGGTCCTTGAAACCTCGTTTAGAAATTCACTCTCCTCGAGGCCGAGCTTCGGTGCCCTTGCTTGTGCAACCAACACTTCACATAAACCTCTCCTCCGACTCCAAACCCAACTCACCTTCTTCTTCCACAATGGCTCAACCAATTGAGGAAGAGAACAATCTGGAGCACCAGCTCCAGCAACTCAATGACCTCTTCCAGAACTTCATGCACCCACCGCAGCGTCCCATGATGCGAGATCATTATAATCCTGCTGCGGTGGCTATTAAGCCTCGAGTCAGAATCCCGACTGGAGGATCTGATTCTGAACTAAAGCCCAACATGATTCATGCCATACCTAAATTTCATGGGCTTAATTCTGAAGACTCCTTCCAGCACATTAAACAATTAAAGCATCTGCCCCAGACTTTTGGGTCAGATGCACAAAATCGGGATATTCTCCTCATGAAGATGTTCTCCTTCTCCCTTATGGACATGGCCGCCCATTGGTACCAAACACAGACCCGCCGATCAACAGTTGGGAGGAACTTCAGTCCGAGTTCTTGAAAAAGTTCTTTCCCATTGGTCGGACCAATGCCTTGCGCCATCAGATTACCCACTTCACGCAACAAACAGGAGAACCTCTCCATGAGGCATGGGATCGCTTTCAGGATCTCATGAGGAAGTGCCCCCATCACGGAGTTCCTAAATGGGAACAAGTCCAGTCTTTTTATCAGGGACTCTGTGAAGATATTAGGCTTTTCGTCAATGCAACTTGCGGAGGGAATATCATGGGTCAGCATGAGGACACCGTGTGGGAGATTCTTGAAAATATGTGTGAGAACTCCATCAATAATGACTCCATAGGATTATTTGACAGGATGAATACTCGCGCATCGACGAACTTTAGGGGAGCACACGAGACGCAGGGCCTGTCCACATCAGTCGATCTGGAATTAACGGCCAGTCAATTGGACAAGGTCTCTATTATTGAGAAGAAGGTGGATGAGCTGACTCAGCATTTGCAGTGAGCCACCTCTACGCATAATTCCTTTGCACAGCCTCCTTCCACACGGGAGACTGTGCAGAACATCCTCCACCGACCTTCTCCTAGGATGGATCCGTATCCACCCCAATCTGATTCTCGGATCGGAGGACCCTCCGACCCTTTCTCTACTAGCTAGGGGAATTCCACTCCCCCATTCTCTGACTCTTCGGAGGTTCCTCAGACCTGCGAGGACCTCAACGCCATCCAGAATGACCCATTTTCCAATACCTACAATCCTGGATGGCGAAACCATACCAACTTCCAGTGGGTGGGAAATTCCTAAACTCAAAGACCACCCTTTCAGCCCCGTCCACAACCACCTTGTCCTTACCAGCCACCTCAGCCTCGGCCCAACCCTACTTATCCATCAGGGCTAAACCAAGACCAAATGTCTCTCATCCTTCAGACTCTGGCTGACATTCAGAGAATGAATGCGACTATTCAGAAGCAACACAAGGACGAAATCACAGAGGTTCGAAACCAACTGGCCCAGTTGGTAAATTCTCGCCAACCAGGCACACTTCCTTCTCAACCTCTTCCTAACCCTAATAACGTGCTGACCCAGCGATGCGTTATGAACCCAAACCCAGGCCAAGCACACATGATTTATCAGGCCCCCTTTGTTCCTTCACCTGACGGGATGGAGGCTTCAACTTCTTATGCGAGTTATCAGCAGCAACCCATCCTATCAAACCCTAACCAGAACCAGGCAGGACTGAATTCTGTGACCACCCGCAGTGGTAAGGAGACCTAAGATCCACCTTATCTAGACCACTCCAAGCCTGGTAGTGATCCAAACCCTAGGACAGTAATCCAGGACGTTCCTATCCCTATCCCAGATCAAAGACCTGGACCTATCCTAAAAGAACCAACTAAGATTCCATTTCCTGAGGCCTTGACCAAGGGAAAGAAGACAACCAAACTCGTGGCTCTTGAGGAGGACCTGGTCAAGCTCTTTGAGCAAGTCCAAATAAACATCCCCTTGATGGATGCGATTCGCCACATACTGGCTTACGCACGATTCTTGAAGAATGTATCTACACCTCAGCGTAAGCCGCGAACCAAGAGTGGGAGTCCAATTGTACTGTCAAAGCAAGCCAGCTTTGTAATCCTGAGCAGACTCCCACCCAAGGCAAAAGATCCAGGTACTCCCCTGATTTCATATAAATAGGTGAAACCCAGTTCGACATAGCATTGCTAGACTTGGGTGCTTCCATAAATCTGATACCCACATCCTTACTTAACCACCTAGAAGAATCTGAGCTAAAACTGACTGAGGTGACACTCCAGTTAGCAGATCGATCTATAAAATCACCTAAAGGGATTCTTGAGGATGTTATTATAAGAGTGCGGGATTTCTATTTCCCTGTAGACTTCATAGTCTTAGACATGGACGCACCTGAAAACCCTAGGGATACACCGATCATTCTAGGGAGACCTTTCCTGGCCACTGCTAGGGCCAACATTAGTTGTGAGGAGGGCCAGATAGAGTTGAAATTTGGGAATCAAACCCTCAAAATTGATATCTTTAAGGCCCAACAAGGAATCAATTGCGGTGTCATTGAACAAATCTGTGATATTAGAGCTTTGGTTGATGAAACACAATTTGAGAATAACTTGATTATGCCTCATCAACCACAAAAAGATCTTGAACCGTAATTAGAGGAGACAGACCCTGATTTAAACAAACCCATAACTCCTATCCTTGAACCTCACACTTACCCTGAACCACCCGCTGCTGTTGATAACCCCATTCTTGAACTAAAACCCCTTCCTGACCATTTGAAATGCATCTTTTTGGGCTCTAATCAGACTTTTCCTGTGATTATAAATTCCAAGCTCACTCTTGATCAGGAATCCCGTCTGATTGCTATTCTCCAGCAACATCGCAGAGCCATTGGTTGGACTCTCGATGACTTGACTGGAATAAGTCCCTCTTATTGCACACACCATATTTATTCTGAAGAGGGTGCACGACCTTCCCGTGAGATGCAGAGACGTTTGAATCCCAATCTGCAGGAGGTTGCGAAAAAGGAGATCATTAAGTGGTTAGATGCAGGGATCATCTACCCGATCTCCGACAGTCGTTGGGTGAGCCCAATTCAGGTCATGCCTAAAAAGGCAGGGCTCACCACCATTACAACTGAAACGAAGAAATCATACCTACCCGAATAGCCAACTCGTGGGGAGTCTGCATAGATTACCGAAGACTCAATTCCTCCACGAAGAAGGATCATTTCCCACTACCTTTCATTGATCAAATTCTTGAGAAATTAGCGGGAAATCGATTCTTCTACTTTCTTGATGGGTACTCTGGTTATAACCAAGTAGCTATTCATCTTGAGGACTAAGAGAAGACCACATTCACCTGCCCCTTCGGGACGTACGCATTCCGAAGGATGCCTTTCGGTCTCTGCAATGCACCTGCAACTTTTTAGCGGTGCATGCTTGCCATATTCTTTGATATGGTAGGTGATTATCTGGAAGTCTTCATGGATGACTTCTCAGTTTTTGGGGCATCATTTGATGATTGCTTCCAGCACTTGGTTCATATACTCAGGCGTTGCATCGATGTTAATTTGGTTCTTTCCTGGGAAAAGAGCCATTTTATGGTGCCTGAGGGGATTGTCCTAGGACATCTAATTTCTGAGAAAGGCATCCAAGTGGATCGAGCCAAGGTTGATCTAATTTATCGGCTTCCTATGCCTAGCTCGATCAGGGACATCCGTTCTTTTCTATGGCACGTCAATTTTTATCGTCGTTTCATTCCTAATTTTTCGAAAATCGCATGCCCCCTGACTACTCTTCTCTCTAAGGATGTACCCTTTGAGATCTCCAAGGAATGCACTCAAGCCTTTGAGAACCTTCGTGACCGAGTCACCCAGGCCCCGATCCTACAATCCCCTGATTGGTCTCAAGCCTTTGAGATCATGTGTGATGCATCTGATTTCGCTGTAGGAGAGGTTCTGGGGCAGAAAGTTGACGGGAAACCCGTGGTCATCTACTACGCTAGCAAGACACTTGACGAGGCTCAGCATAACTATACAGTTACGGAGAAAGAGCTACTAGCCGTAGTATTTGCCCTTGAAAAATTTTGATCTTATCTCCTGGGTTCCTATGTCATCATCTACTCGGATCATACAGCTATGAGGCATCTTTCCTGTTTTGGATGGCTTCGAGTACATCCTGCTGGCTGTGGACTACGTGTCCAAATGGATCGAAGCCATACCGACCCGAACCTGTGATCATAAAATCGTTATCAAATTCATTCATCACAATATCTTCTCACGGTTCGGGATTCCTCGTGCAATCATCTCTGACGGGGGGACCCATTTTACAAATGCTCAATTCAGGTCAGTGATGACCAAATACGGGGTGTCTCACCGAATCTCCACTCCTTATCACCCCCAAACTAATGGTCTAGCTGATCTATCAAATCGGGAGATCAAGAAAATCCTGCAGGTCACTGTTCGACCTGACAGGAAAGACTGGTCGTCCCGACTTCCGGAAGCTTTGTGGGCTTATAGGACCACCCACAAAACCCAATTAGGCATGTCTCCTTTTAGACTGGTGTACGGGAAGGCATGTCACCTTCCCGTTGAACTGGAGCACAAAGCCTATTGGGTAGTACGGAACTGTTATTTAGATCTTTCTATGGCTGGAACCCACAGAAAGCTTCAGATAAGTGAGATCGATGAATTACGCCTTGATGCGTACGAGAACTCGCGAATCTACAAAGAGCGGGTTAAAGCCTTCCATGACATGCACATATCTAGAAAGATCTTTCATCCTGGTCAGAAGGTCCTACTCTTTGATGCCCGACTCAAACTCTTTCGTGGGAAACTACGATCCAAGTGGGTCAGACCATACCTTGTCTGACAAGTTTTTGGAAATGGAGCCCTAGAAATCAGTCCGCTCAGCCATGATTCAGAACCTTTCATCGTGAACGGTCAGAGACTCAAATCGTTCATTGATGTAACCCCTACAGATTTGGCTGAATCATCATTTATCCTCCATTTTCCCTGAGCATATTGCGCCCAGCCGATGGCGTAAAACTCAGCACTCAACGGGAGGCAGCCCATCATTCTTTTTGAAAAAACCTGAAACCTTTTCTGACACCTCTTCGCACTTGAGGTTCACCCTTTAGGACAGTCGACTCCACCTCAGGTGCTTGCATCTGAGATTGGAAATCATCCGCAACAGTCACCCTGACCCATTCACTCATCAAAACATCTGTCCTAATGTATGAACTAAGTTAAATAAAAACCCCCCCTAAGTTACAATGAGGACATTGCAAATCTTAGGCATGGGGGGACATGAAAGTGCAAAAACTCACAAGAAAAGGTTTAAACAAAAAAATTCACATATGCCAAAAACACCAAAAAAAAAAGGGAGAGGAGGAAAGAAATTTTGTGGACTCTACAAAGGAGGAGGAAAAAAAGAACAAAATGATCAAAAGAAGGAGCACAAAATGAAAGAAAAGAGATAGTCATTAGTAAGAAATTAAGGAGTTAACCTAAGTTCTAGACCTTATTCAGGAAAAGAAATGGAAAGTGCATAGTGAGATTAGTAAGAACGCAAACCTTAGGCATTCTTGGATAGACTCTTAGTACCCATTAAGATCTAGACATTCCTCAAGAGGTTGAGGAAAATGAAAAGCTTAAGTATTAGGTCCAAGGCTTAGGGAGTATTTGGCCTCATTAACTAACTTTTGGTTTATAGGACTCAGTAACCTAAGCACCCGAACTTCACACACAGCCTGGTTCAATAAGCATAAAAATCAAAATCGCGCAGAAGCGTTGCAAAAATTTTGAAAATGACACCTAGAGTAGGAGCAGCCGATCAACACAAGTTGATTTGGACGAGTTCCCAGCGCGGAGAGGTGGTAAATTCCCCTCGAAGATGCATAACAAAATATCATCTCCTCGATGCTTGTCTCTTAGGATATTTACATATCCTACTGGGGGCATGTAAGCACTATGCTGGTTCAGATTCCATGGATGGCATTATCACGAAGTGTCAATTGCCAGTGTCTGAATTCGGCCACGGAACACCATGGATGGGATTATCTCAAAATCTCAAATGCCAGGGTTCTAGGTGTTACCATGGGTGGTGCTATCTCGAAGCATCGACTGCAAGGAACCCTTGAGGATTGATGATGGGGACAAGGAATCTGATACAGACCATGTTGAGAAGCCAATCCTAAGCTAGAATTAAAAAGAAAAAGAGAGAGAAAACTCTCCAAACATATAAATCTTCTACCTCTCTTTCTTACAAAATGCACTGCGAACTGAACCAGGGCTAAAATTATCTCAAGCACGGGTGCTTTAACCACAAAGTCCAATAAGCCTTAGGCTAGCTCTTATAGGCCTTAAAAACCTTTGCTAAGGATTGAGGCTAAGGCTAGACAGATTTGGATCTTGGTTGGTACTAGAGTACCTTTTAGGCCTATGGATGGCATTCTGACCTAATCAAGGTTACAAAAGAAAAAGCACTTATCTAAACTCATTAAGAACATGGTCTAGAACAAGCGTTGAAACCTTAAAATTTTGCTAAGGGACTAGCAAAAGCTAGGCATAGGGGTATGATGAGAGCCTCATCATAAACCCTAACTGGCACAATTTAATCTAAATAAGTGTGAAGAAGCTTCTACGAAACCTAAAGAGAGGCTTAACTTAGAGAATTCTGAGTTAAAGAATAAGACAAATCATAAGGGGTAAAACTGTAATTTCACCAATGCAGTGTGCAGAAATGGTAATTAAGGGTCTAAATGAAGGTCAAATGAGCTTAATAAGGAGGGAAGTGGGATGATCTGATCTGAAAAGGGTTATAGCAACTTCTAGGAATTAAATGACATTTTATAACCCTAAAACAAACCCACTTTAATTCACAAGGTTCGAGGCAGGATAAAAATCAACTAAACACTCTAAAATTCATGGAAAAATATTCCCTAGGGTTTAGAACCTTCAATTTGGCCTTTGCAACCTATTTTGACCTAAAATGAGAACCATGCCCAATTTATGACTTAATTTGGGTTTTTGCACAAATTGATCAGTCAAACATCATCCAACCTAAAATAAAATTTCACCATTAAAATCCTTAGGATCAAATTAGGCTGGTATAAAAATTTGGGCTTAAGAAAAGACCATCTTGACCGACTTTACAAATTGGTCCTCTTGAATTACTTTTTGACCCTTATCTTTTGAAACCCTTGCAAATGGCCCCCTATCTTTCTCGTCGTTCTTTGCAGAACGGTCCTCCCTGCCATTTCTGAGCAGTGCCATACCTCCGGCGACCTTGTGCGGAGGTTGGTGCCACGCAGGGCATGGCGCCCGTTCTCAGGAACGAGCAGGAGGTTCCCTACGTCGTCCTCTGTCGCAGGGACCCTCCCCTAACCCCTGCAACTGGCCATGCCTCTCGTGCGAGCGCACGAAAGGCATGGGTCTCCTTCTCCGGCCATCTCCGGCGAGCGCAGCACATCTTTCCCTCGAGCCGCTCTCCTCGCCAACGCCTTTATAAGGAGCGACAGGGGCGTCCGACCAAGGCAAGCTAGTTTTGGCCGAGAAAAACCCTCGATTTCGTTTCTCCCCTCTCTGGTCGGACAACCCAAGCTTCCGGCGATCTTTCTTCCTCCTCCTCATCGCTCTGCTGGCATACCTACAACAGAGCCCACTCTGCCCCGTCTTCCCACGCCAAGCTAAACCAGCTGGCGTCTCTGGATCCCCTCCTCATCGCCATTACTCCTCCTCTGGGCACCTTCGTCCCCAGCTCCGGCAGGCACAAGCAGGACGTCTTCCTCTCCCTCTTCGTTGACTAAGTAGGTAGGAACCTTCCCCGTACCCTCCTCTCACTTTTCCCTTATTTAATTAGCATTTCAGACCCGTCGACTGCCACTACCACGCCCATCTGCTTCACCTCCGGTCGCCTTCTCCGACGAGGTCGCTCTTCCTCCACAGGCCATTTCACCCCTCGCCGACAAGCCCAGAAGTTCCCCTCACTCCACTCAAGCATTTCCCCCACTCCATTCACCGCCCCTCACCTCCCGACCACCCCCCGAACACACCCACTTCCGCACACACAGTATGCCCTAGGCACACGGACACAAGCGCTCTTACGCCTCGCCGACCCTCGCACTGCCTTTGCCACACTCCGGCGAAGCTCCCTGTGTTGTCTAACATGGCCGGGAGGTCATCTTTGTGATTTTAGGGTTCAACCTCCTCTCCGCCATTGACGAGCTACTGGAGCTTCTTGGCAGGTAGCTCCAGGTCTCCCCCTCTCTAGGTGTGAGCTCCAGGTGATGCGGGGCAAGCCAGTGAAGGCGCCCAGGTTCTCGATTGGGAGAACGAAACCTTCGCTGCTACCCAAATTGACAACTGCTTCTCGCCTGCGGGCGAGCGGAGTAGAGATGGGACTTTAGTCCCACCTCATAAGTGTGTGGCCTCGTGCCCACACTTAAATTGAAAAAGTGACATTAGCCGTTTGCCTCCAGTCACACAGGGGTGAGGTCCCTCACCTATTCACGGGCCTCGTCCGCGGCACTGCCCACGCGAACCTGGTGACCCGACCCGACTATCCTGCCTGTGCACTCCTCGCGCACCACCCACGTCGGTGCTCCTGGACCCAGGGCGCGCAACCCAACCCGATTACCCGGCTCTGGGAGAGCTTTCCAAAGAGAGATCCAGAGAGAGAGTGACGCAGGGAAGGGGTAGGGGTAGGTTTTGCACTGATCTGTGTATGTGTGCACAGGAAAGAAGGAAGAAGTAGGCGAAGAAGAAGAAGAAAGGAAGGAAAGGAGCCGAAGGAAGAAAAGAGGAGCCACACTATAGCAAACGCACAATTAAGCCGTCTGAGCGCCGAGTCAGACATTGGAGGGTCAGCAACCAGAGCAAAGAAAAATTGCAGCTGCTGAAGAAGAAGAAAGAAGACGCAGAGAAGAAAAAGAAGAAGACAGAAGAGAAAGAAAGAACTAAGAGGAATGGCCAGAGCAGAAGAAAAGAAGAAGAAGAAAAGAAGAAAGAAGAAAACCAGAGATGAAGAAAGGAGGAAGACTTAGTAGTTGAAGGAAATCAGAGAGAAGGCAGAAGCCTCTGCTGCTGCAAGGAAGAAGAAGAGAAGAAAATCAGAGAGGAAGAAAGGAGAAAGAGAAAGAGGAACCACAGAAGCAGAGAAGATGAAAGAAAAAAGAAGAAGACAGGAAGAAGCCAAGAAGAAAAGAAAGAAGAGAAAGCAAAGACGAAGATAGAAAGAGAAGAAGAAAAAGCCAATTCTTTCTCTCTCTTAATTTTTGTAAAACCTTATATTGAGAATTTATAGGCTTCTAGAATTATAGTTGCTCCCTGAGTTCGACCTCGGGAAACTTGTCATTCCGAGTAATAAATTGTATTAAACTGGTAATTGTTTTGTTATATACCACAACGACTATAATAACTATACAGACAAACGTAGAGCCACAAACCTACCCTAGTCTCTCTCTCTTTCCTTCCCTCTCTCCTCTTTCTCTGATGTCTGGTTTAATTGGGTATTCGGGTCGCGTACCTGGGCCCAAGGTTGCGTACGTGAACCGCAGCCGAGGAGTGAAGGCATAAGTTAAGTGGGTCGGGCATGTGAAGGGTAACCGGAACCTCACCCTGGTGTACTGAGGCGATAAGGCCATATGACAAATTCAATATATGCATAGCGGTGCGGCTTTCCATGAACGATGTGGGACTATTAAGTCCACTTTTCTCGCATGCTACTGCAAAGATGAAGCTTCTCCTAATTACGAGTGCAGCAGCAATTGGCGTCCCCAATCAAGGACCTAGGAATGGTCCTGGACTGATTCCCAACTCCTAGAGTGAGCACCTGGGGCGAACATGGCTTGGACCTCGAAGAACGTCAAAGGGATGGAGTGGCGGCAGGGCTTTGGTGGATGACCTGAAATCAAGAATAAGGCCTCACGGCCACATTAAAATAACTTAGGACCTCCGTCATGGTGTGGTGTGTGTAATGGTAGTGGTTTCATGGAGGATGGAGGTGCGTGGTGGTTGAACAAACTTGGAAATGAAGGTAGGTGATGGGTGTGTTCAGGGGCAGACGTGAGAGGGTGGAATGGGAAATAAAGATGGGGGTTTGGTTCATGTAGATGAGGTAGAGGTGTAGGGAGTTTGGCGAGGTGTGTGGTGCGGTGGAATGATGGGAAGGCCTTGCCAGAGATGTGGCCGGAGGTGAGAACTTGTGGCATGTGTTCGGTCGAGGGGTTTGTTTTTGGTTTTTGGATATGGGAAATGACTTAGAGACTTGAAGGGACCTAACTAACCCTAAACTCATGGATGAAAGGGGGAATTTTCCCACGCCAGTGGTACAATGAACGTAAGGAAGAAGAAACCTCCGGTGATAGTGATGGCGACGATGAGGGGAGATAGGTGGCAGCCACGGGTATCATTACGACGTGCGGAGGAAGGTGAGGGAGAGAAATCTGCCCGCTTTGGTCTATGAGAGCGTACAAGGAAGGAGGTCGAAGGAGGTCACTGGAGCTCATGGAGAATTTGGCTGGAGAGGAGGGAAGAAGGAGATTCTTCGACCAAAAGCAAGCAACGAGGTAAGGCAAGCATTGGGGGTCCTTTTATAGGGCAAAGTCTCAAGCTTCAAGCTTGGAAACCAAGCCTGAAAGCTCAAAATTCATGGAATAGGCTTAGGACTTCCAAGAGTTCGCATGGACTCTTGGGCGAGTTAGGAAGATCATGGAAGAGCTTAGATGTAAGGGGATCTCCTATGGAGTCTTCCTTCTAATTTTAAGAGAGTTTCTCCGTGAAATCAAGGAGAAAACCCAGATTCAAGGTCGGCTCTTGGTGGATTAACACGGCCATGGTGGCAGGGACCTTTTTACAAAGAAGATGAAGATGTTGGGGGGGTCCTTGCAAAGAATTCAAAAGTTAGGGGCATGTGTGTGAGAGAAAAGAGTCAGACAAGACCAAAATGCAAACTTGGTCAAGACGATCTCTGATTGGGTCCAAATTTTGGTACAAACCTAATTTGGACCCAAAGAATCTGATGGTGAAGTCGGATTTAGTTTTGACCAAGTTTTACTAGGTAATTTGCCTAGAGATCCAAATTTGGGTAACTACTCTATTTTAGGTCAAATTAAGTTTCAATTGTCAAATCAAAGGTACCAAACCTTATAAAATATTTTTCTATGATTTTTAGAAGGTTTAGGTGAATTATATGCTAACCAGAACCTCAGTTAATTAAGCGGGTCTATTTTTAAGGTTTCCGATGTCATTTAATTCTTGAAATGCGTGAAAACCCATTTCTGTCTGCATGAACCAACTTATTAGACATTTATGACTATTTACCTTTAATAAACCCCTAGGAAACCCCGTGCTTGCTTTGCATTTAAGATATTCTGTTAAAACTGTAGTTTTACCCCTATTTTCCTATTTATCTCTCATAAAGGATGTGCAGTAAACTACGGCTCTTTGGCGATTATGTAGGCACATTTATCTGTTGATTATGACTAACTAAAGGTCGATATGCCAGATGATGATGTTATCATCTTATCCTCATGTCTAACTTTTGCTAGTCCCTTAGCAAAATCTTATGAAATGAACTCGAATTCTAGACCATGCCTTTGATGCTTAAAGTCCTGATTCTTTATTATTTTTAGAAGTTAGGTCAGAATGCTAATAATAGGCCTAGAGGTACTCAAGTAGCAACTAAGTTTCAGACTTGACCAGCTTTACCCTCAGTCTACTGCGAAGGTTTCTAAGGCCCACAGAAACTATCCTAAGGCTTGTTGAACCCAGTGGTTAAAGCACCCAAGCATGAAACATGGTTAGTCCAAGTTCGGTTTGTAGTGCGTTTTTATAAGAGAGAGGGATAGAAGAACTTTTGCATTTTTGGAGGGTTTTCTCTCTCTTTTTCTTTTCTTTATTTCTAGCTTCAGATTAGCTAAAAAACATAGTCTATATCGTATTTCTTGCTCCCACCATTAATCCTCGTAGGGTCCCTGGCAATCTATGCTTCAAGATAGCATCACCCATGGCAACCCCCAGAACCCTGGCTTTCGACACTTCGAGATAGTGCTGCCCATGGTATTCTATAGCTAAATTCAAGCCTTGGCGATCCACATTTTGGGATAATCCCACCCATGGCACTTGAATCAACATAAGGTTCTTACATGCCCCCGGTAGGATATTTAGATATCCTCGAAGACAAGCATCGAGGAGACGGTATGTTATTGCGAATCTTCGAGGGAAATTTCCCACCTCTCCGTGCAGGGAACTCGTCCAAATCAACTTGTGTTGATAAGTCGCTCCTAATCTAGGTAGCTTTTTCGAAACAGAGTAAATGCTTTTGCGTGATTTTGATTATTAAGCGCATTAAACCAGACTATGTGTGGATTAGGGTGCTTAGGTCATCGAGTCTCGCAAACTAGAGGTCAATTAATGAGGCTGAATAATACCTAAGCCTTAAACCTAATACATAAGCTTCGCATTTTCCTCAACCTCTTGAAGATTATCCAGATCTTAACGGATACTTGAATGTTTATGCCCTAAAATAAGCCCAAGAGGCCTAAGATCAACACTCATACTAATCTCATTGTCTCTATGTTATTCTAGGACTTAATTTTTTGTTCTTTTGATTTGGTCTAGAACTTAAGTAGATTCCATAACCATTTACTGATGATTATCCTTTTTTGTTTCAAATTGTAGCTCCATTCTGACATTTAAAAGACCCCTTTTCCTCCTAAAAAATGATATGCAATGAACTCTCAAACTTTCCTCCCCTTTCCATTTTTTGTTCTTTTAATTTTTATTTTTTTTTATCTTTTGAGTAATTTTTTTGTGAGAACCCTTCAGAAACATTGAATTTTTAAATGTTTGCACTTTAACACCCCGCCATGCCTAAGTTTCTTAATGTCCTCATTATAAATCGGAGGATATGGAATCAGCTTGGTTCATGGGTTAGAAAAGGGTAAAAAAGGTAGGCGAACGGGTCGCGATGACTGTTGCCGATGATTTCAAGCTCTGGTACGTGTACCAAAGGTGGAGTTTGCCATTTTAACACTGAACTCTAAGTGCAGTAGATTTGACCATCAAAAGATGATCAGAAGAGTCATGGGTTTTTGAAATGACGGGCTATCTCCCGTTAAGCGCTAAATTCAATGCCTTCAACCAAGTAGAAAGCGGTCATGGAGAAGGAGCGGTCAAATCAGAAGAGGTTTGTAGAACCAACGCCTTATTAATAGCCTGGTTGGTCCAACCAAGTGCTTGTTCAGATCTACAGGCTGATGATACAGCCCAAACCCAATCAATTTGGTGGGTTGATGGATGTGAATCAATAGATGTGGAGCCCACCAGTTGCTATGAGACTCAAGAAGATATGAAAGTGAGAATCTAAGGTTTGGCTGAGTCGAATCAGCCTGATCAAAGTAGGGATCCTCAATTGAAAAAGAGTCTGTGGAGGATATAGGAACCCTACAAGAGTGATCAGAGAAGGATGGGACATGATTAGTAGTCTGATCGATGTCCAAATCCAGATCAAATGATGGAGAAGAATCATATGCAACCGGGTCATCGAGAGGAGAATCAGGGTAGAAATTGATTCCGATGGCGGGTCAGGGTTGGGATTGGATCTAAGAAGGTTCTGTATGTGGATTCGAAGAGGTGGCTTCTTTGAGAACTATGTGTACTGAGGGCTCCTCTAGAAAGGATTCAAAAGTAGGTTCGTATAAAGAGTCCTCATAATGGCCATCAAAATCAAAGGTAAACACCTGAAGAGTGACTATAGGATCATGAAAATATAAGTCAAGAAAAGATTCAAACTCGGGATTGTAGACACTCTCAGTGCTTGTTTTTGATTCCTGAAGATAAAAAAGGAATGATTCCATCTCAATGGAATATGATTTTGAATCAATGATCTCAGGATCAAGGACCTAAGAGTCAAAGTGAAAGAATAAACCATGGATGCTGAGGTTGTAGATTGGTTCATAATCATCAGGAAACAACGGTTCTTCGAAATCAGTGTAGGATTCGAAATCATCGAAGAATTTGCGAGAATAAGTTTTTGAATCTGATTCTGGATCGAGAGTTCCACCATAGAGAGAATCAAGATGTGTTGAATTAGCAATCTGACTTGGATCTATCCTAATTTTAGATTCTGAGCTTAAAAAGGTGTCCTTATTAGGCATGGGCTTAGGTTCTTGGCTCCTAGGATAGACCCAATCAATTCCTGACTCCTATGGCATGCAATCATAGATGAATAAGACGGATAGTAAGATTGAGAAGCTTATAACCCTTCTTCTGAAGAAGGGTCAGTCAAAGCATCAGTCTTCATCATATCACAGCATCCACAAACGAGATGACGATGACGACATGGGTGGAGCTGGTGGCATCGGAGCAGCTACATAGTGATATTTATACATTTTCTTTTCTTTTTGTTTCATGTAAATATTTTATTTTCATTTTATGTAAATTTTTCATTTTTGAACTTTTTATGTACTAGGCTTTTTAAATTTATGCAATATAAACTTGTCTTCATTAGCAAGTCTTTTAAGTATATTTAGTATGTAGTCCCATCATTCTGTAATTTCCTTTTAAAAACAAAATTCATACATTGTCATCAGTTATTTAATTAATCGACAGCTTATAAATGACGGGAAAAATATTTTTCCCATCGTTTCCCAGACTAACCGATGGTGAAAATGTTTTTCCTGTCACATATTTTCCGTCGCTTATAAGGAAACCAACGGCAAAAATATTTTTCCCATCACATATATGCCGTCGGTTATAATGAAAAGCGACAACACAAATATTTTTGCCGTCACTTATATAACCGACAGTAAATGCATATAACCGACAGGGAAACTTTAGAAAAGGGCACGTAAAGGTAGGAAAAAGTGACGGATGAATGCCGTCACTTGACAAATAAGCGATGACAAATACACTTACTGTTGGTTTTGAAATGACTACGAAACATCCAAACCGACCTTGGGTGAATACTTTTTTTGTCGTGATTATAAATAAATAAACAACAATTATATTTTCCATCAATTTTTAACCGATGTCGAAATGGCCAATCTGTCATATGGTCAAACACTATTTTGACGTCAGATGTGCTCATAAACCAATGTTAAAATGAAATAGCGACTATCATAATGGTGTCGGTTAATATGGTTTTGTCGTCAATTTCTAACCGACAGCAAAATTGGAATATGTTGTAGTGAGAGCACCATCCAAGACACTTGAGCTGCAAAATGCACCTTAATGCCCTATCTAAAGATATGGAATATAGATATAGAGCAGCGCCAAGGTAGTAACATGTTGACATCGCATCATCGATGGAGGTATTTTCCTCCTCAGCGGTGGGAACTCAAACCAATGATTTGCTTTGGAGTTACTAAGGCCAAACAAGGAGTTTTTCTAATTTCTAATTATTTTTTAGGTGTTGGATTGTGTGTGAAATTTGATACAAGAAATTTTGCAAGAGATGCAATTTTTTGGATCGGAAGCTAAGCCAGATACTTTCCAGGTCACAAAAGGAGATTAAGGCACTTGAATTATCATGACTTCAGATGGAATTTAAAGAAGGATACCTGATCTGGTCTAGAGATAGACCCATAAATTCTAATAATCAGAGATCTATATCCTTATCCCTAGTTTGTTAAAAATTAAATCCCATTGTACCTTGAAGTGAATCTTCAACCTTAGTCCCAATTTCATAATTTTCTCAAAAAGTTTTCAACATTTTTTTTTTGGGTATGCATGCAAAAAATGAAACAAGAAAATTGAATGTTTTTGGGTTTTGAAAATCTTGATTTGATCATCAAAATTTAAAAACACCCCACATGCTTAAGATATGGCATGTTCGCATGCAGTGGGAAGGGAAAAGAGATTACCTTGGTGAAGGCGGTCAAAATTAGGATAGGCAAAATCACTAAAAAAAAATAGAAAAATGAAAAGTAGGAAAAATGATGGGTTACCACCCATCCAGTGTTATCTTTTACATCATTTAGCCGGACATGAAGTGCATCAAGGATCATTAGTTGGTAGGGTGGTTAAGTCAATCGTGTTAGATGGGAGATTAAGAGTATTATCTAGATAAGGCTTTAAACGTTGGTTGTTGACTTGAAAAGTGGTATTTGTTTTAGGATAAAAAAGATCAACAACACCGTATGGATAAGTTTGAAGGATAATAAACGAGTTGGTCCATGATGAGAGCCTCATCATGAGCTATAACTAGCTCATTTTAACCAAATAAAGAGAATAAAAGCTCTTACATGACTTAGAAGAGGGTTTAATTGGAGGAATAAGTGTTCTGAGAAGAAAACATGAAATAAAGGTTAAAACTGTAATTTTACCATTGTAGTACATAAATGGGATTTCTCAGAGACAAAACATAGGTTAAATGGTCTAAATGAGATAAAAAGTGGGTTAATTCAATCAGAAATGGGTTCATGTGCAATCCAGGAATTAAATGACATCTAGTAACCCTAAAATAAACTTGCTTAATTCAACAAGGTTCCAGTCAGGATAAAAATCAAGTAAACCCTCTAAAAATCATGGAAAAATATCCCCTAGGGCTTAGAATATTCAAATTGGCCTTTGGAACCTAGTTTGACCTAGATTAGGGTCTTAGCTCATCAATTGACCTAATTTGGGTTTTTATGCAAAATGTCTAGTAAACATGGTAAAACCTAAAATCCAAATTTACCATTAGATTCCTTGGGTCCAAATTAGGTTTGTACCAAAATTTGGACCTAAGGGGAGGTCGTCTTGACCTACTTTGCAATTTAGTACACCCAATCACATTTTGGTCCCTATCTTTTGAAAACCATCACATAAACCCCCCTAGCTTTCTCACCAATCTTACAATCAGGTCCCTCCACCATTAATGGGGAAGAATCCTTCTCCAGTGAGGAAGATAGGGGGGATACTCTCAAATCCCTCAGAGATCCCCTCCCAGAATTGGAAGGGAGATTCTCTGAGGAATCCCCTTCCATCTAAGCCCGATCATAATCTCTGATTCCTGTCCAATCTCTCGTGTGAACACACGAAAGATTTCGATCCCAACCACCTTCCTTCTCCGGTGAGACGACGGTGGGTAAAAGATTGCCCTCCACGCACCAGAAGCTCGGCCAGCACCTATAAAAAGACCTCCGACCCTCTGCGAATCTTTCAGACTTGTTTTGGTCGTAGAATCCTCCAAATTTCATCTCTCCTCTCTCCGGCCAAGAAACCCACAAGCTCCGGCGATTACCTCTCCTCCTTCTTATCACTCTGCTGCCATACCAGCAGCAGAGTCTACTCCGCCTCATCTTCCTGTGTCGCGCCGCACTAAGCGCACGCCTCCCTGACCTCCTCCTCGTCATCGTTATCTCCCTCAGGGTTGTCTTCTCCGACGACAGCACAAACGAGCCGTCCGACTCCGTTGCCCCCTTTCACTCCCAACAATCCAGATAAGTTCCCCATCTTCCGCTCTTTCGTTTCCCTCACTTTATTTCACACAATCGCCCCTCGACCGTCCCTATCCACCGCCACCTTCCTCATCTCCGGCCACCCTCCGACGAGACGCTCCCGTCGCTCTGCAGCCCCACACGTCTCGCCGACCATCGCATAACCTCCACCTCACCTCACTGAGCACCCTCCACTCATCCATAGTCCCGCTACACCACCACAACAACCCCCCGAACACACCCACCCGTCCGGCCACAGATCGACCTAGGCACGCACGCCTAGGCCTCCCCGTAGCCTGCCACTTAGCGCTTCACCTTTGTCGTGACACGACAAAGGTCCCCTGGTGATCTGATTAGGCCGCGAGTTATTTTTGTGTTAGCCAGATTTCAAGCTCCGGCTGCCATTGGCAGCAACTCGAGAAAGCTTCTTGCTTGCTCCAGGCCACAAGACTGCAGGATTCCAGGTGCTGCAAACTTGGGCAGGTCTTGCGAAAACAGTTGACCCAGCGAGTGAGCCAACAGAGCCTGCAGTTGTGGGAATTGAAGGCATGGTCTGCTGCGGGCGCGCGAGAGAAAGCTGTGGGCATTAGTCCCACATCGGTAAGTCACAACACGTGCGTATCCTTTATATTGTTTTTGTCATATAAACCGGTTGCCTCCAGTCACACTTGGGGTGAGGTCCCTCACCTTACCACTGTGCCTCATCCGCGAGTTCACCACGCGGATCTGGTGCATCTCGACCCGACCCTACCCTAAGCACTCCTCGCACACCACACCCACACCGGTGCGCCTGGACCCGAGCACGCAATCTGACCCGTTTACCTGACTCTGGGAGAGCATGCTGAGAGTGGTTTACACAGAGAGAGAGAGACACGCGGGTGTGGGTAGAGGGTTAGGTTTTACTGTGCATGGTTGTGTGCAGGACGTAGGGACTTAGCTGCTGCAAGCGGAGGAAGAAAGAAGGAAGGAGGCTCTGCCGAGGAAGAAGAAGAGAGGCCAAAGGGAAACAGAACCAAGGAAGGAAGAAGAAGAAGAAGGAAGGAGGCTCTGTCGAGGAAGAAGAAAGGCAAGGCAGAGAAGAAGAAGCGAGGCCAAGGAGAACAGAACTGAAGAAGAAGACAAGGGGCAGACAAAGATTCAAGAAGGCAAAGGAAAAGAAAAGGAAGAAGAAAGAGAGAGGAAAGCCAGACCTTGGTCGTAGGAAGAAAAGAAATAAAGAAGAGAAACTGAAGCAGAGAAGGAACTCTACTTTAAGATGTCTGATATTGTATCAGATGTCCATTTTTTGTTCCCTTTGAGCAATTTCTTTCTACATCACTCTCATTTAACTAGTCATTTCTTCTCATTTAAAAAGTTGTGCTCTCAAGTTTTGTAAGTACTTAGATTGCTCCCTGTGTTCGACCTCGGATACTCTGATTTTCGAGTTATAAATCTTTATTTGTTTTCGCAGAAAGTTCGTCTATATTACAATGCAATATTTGTTAAAACACGATCTAGCCGCGTCAACATTTGGATTTTAATTTTCCAGGAAAAATTTGCAATTTGGCATCAAAAAGCCAAACGTGTTGATTGACGTCAAAATGTTTCCGAACAATATATTTATCATGGAATTTCTTTGTTCGATCTTTATAAATCTACTCATTTTCGTAAGAGAAATTACGTAATTCTTCCAATTCGATTAATTGCAATTTCTAATGGGTATCGACTTCAGATAAATCCATGTTTAATTATTTTATTCCCCAAAAAGCCCTGTGTTCGAGTTTCACTAGAAGATGGTATGCTTTCCAAAAATCAGAAGAAAAGGGGACATGTCGAGAGAAGTTTTAAAAGTCATGCAGTAAGCTCATAAAGCATTGTCCAATTTATTGGATCAATTTTACGATCAGGCCTAACCATCCTTTGTAAAATATTTTTTATCTCCTAGTTAGAAAATTCTACTTGGCCATTTGTTTGGGGTTGTAAGGAGTAGAAATTTTATGATTAACCCTATATTTGGAAAGGTGATAGAGTTGAGAGTGAGTGAAATATGATCCTCCGTCACTGATGATGGCCTTGGGAATGCTGAATCTCGAGAAAATGTTTTTCTTGATAAACTCGACTACCACTTTGTGATCATTGGTACATGTGGGTATTGCTTCGATCCATTTTAATACATAGTCAACTGTGACTAGTATATATAAATACCCACAAGAGGTGATGAACGGTCCAATGAAGTCGATGTCCCATACATCAAAAATTTCAACTTCTAAAATTGGATTTAGGGGCATCATATCCTTCTGAGTCATGTTGCCGATGCTCTAGCACATCACACAAGATCGAATAAAACAATGAGCATCTTTGTGCAAGCTGGTATTCATCTCTGAATTATTTCATTAGCTCCATAGATTCTTTTTGTTTTCCTTTTATTTATTAAAAAAAAGTTGAATTAGGAAAGAGAACTTGGGCTTTAGAAAATTTTCAATCTTAGAGAATAAAACTGTATGACTTGAACACTTAGACCCTTCAGGTCTTTGGGCTTAATCAGTTCGGGTGTCCACTAAAATGTGTATTTTTTTCTCGAGTCCTCACCAATCTGGTAGGGTGTCCACTAAAATGGCGAGGACTCGAGAAACAAATCCACATTTTAGTGAACATTCGAACTGATTAAGTGCAAAGACCGGAAGGGACTAAGTGTTCAAGTCATATAGTTTTATTCTCTAAGATTGAAAATTTTCTAAGGCCCAAGTTCTCTTTCCTAATTCAACTTTTTTTAATAAATAAAAAGAAAACAAAAAGAATCTACAGAGCTAACGAAATAATTCAGAGATGAATATCCACCCCCCCATGCCTATCTGACATGACAAAGAGTGGAGCAGAGTAGAAAGCACCTAAATTGCATGAATAATAGGTCATCTCCAAGATGAAAAGAAATTATATACGTGTTGAATTTAGTGCTTTCAGCTAGGCACACTATACAAAGAAGAAGAAATAAAGAATTCACAGGTGCAAGTTAGAATCAGGATAAAAAGATTCACCTCAGGGCCTGCCAGCAGATCTCCATAGATGTGGACCAAATTGTAATGCAGTACCATACCCCATGGTCGAGTATATCTAAGGTTCTAGATAAAAATTACCCAGAACCTGAGATCAGTATGCAAGCAGGGTCAGGCTTGTGATTTGTGAGGATGCAACCCAAGACCAAAAAGTTGGGATAAAGAGAAATCAAGCTCAAAACCATAATTAATGAATGTGTGCTTGGGTTGGATATCCTCTGAGTCAAAGATGCCATACGAGTCCTGGTAGAAGGTTGGTGGTTTCAAGCAAATGGGCACCCTTAGACTCAGTCATTGGCTTCCTCCGAAATTGGCTTCCCATATCATCATTTACCAATTCCTATCCTCCACAATCAGAACTTCAGATTTTGGGACCTCTTGCATGATAATCACCCCATTTAAAATTTCCAAGTCCACGATTGATGGCTGAATCAAAATTGACTTGGGTCTAGTGATCTCAAAATCAAAATCGTCATTATGCTCGAAGGGGTGTGATTAAGGAATGGAGCTTTGAATTGAATCATTAATAACAGGATCTAAATCCACCATGCGAGCCCCAACAGAATCAAGTTCCTCAATTATTGGGCCGGCAAATGATTTATCATACTCCGCAGGCCCATTTGTCTCACTAAAATTATTTTCCTCAAATTCATGTGAGACTTCACACAATGATTCTTCACCTTGAGAATCAAAGAATTCTAAATCAACATTAATGTATGTCTCAAAATCATCAATCACTTTCTATTCCATGGAGACATACGTTTCCTCGTACCCCGGCTTAGTGATCTCAAGTGAAGAAATCAATTCATCCTTATTTGATTGCTCTAGAATAACTTGGTCAGCCCAGGTCTCGTAAAACATGTCCCCCCTACTGGTGCCTGAGCAGATTCTGACATTGGCACTCCTGTCAGGGGTTCATCCTAGGAATCCTCCCAAGATTGGATTAGAGCAATCACAAATCTCATCCTCAATTTTGATAACTTCCCAAGTAAAAACTCACTCGGGTCCTTATCCTTAACATCCTGGAGCCAATCCAACAAATACTTGTTAAGATAGTCAATCATTTCAATCAGAGGCTCCAATTCCTCAGGGCAAGGTGTTGGTTGAGCTTCTAGAGATTGAATGGTATTCCTTAAGTTAACCAACACCTTATCTTGGCCCTGGTTAACTTGAACCAAATGGTTTGGTTCAGGGTTAGGCAGGTTTGGGTTCAATGCAGGGGAGTCCTTGATACCCTCCCTGATAAAAGGTCATTTCAGGTTGTCCATAAGGAGGTAATGACCTATATGTTGTGTAATCTGGGGAAGGGTAAGGATCAGCATATCCTTCTTGATTGTAGATCATATTAGGTTGTCCAAATGAGGGCGGTGATCTATAATTGATGTAACTCAGAGAAGGATAAGAATCAAGATCATGGTGTCCAAGGTTAAACCCTAAACACGGAGGTCCGGAACTGTATCTCTAATCAGGATTATCCTAACTAGAAGATGGATGATAATAAGTCTGGTTGGAATAATAATCATTTTGGGAGTAAGTAGTAGTAGGAGGGTAGGAGTGGAAATGCGAATAAGATTGGAAGGATCCATGACAGACAAGCGGAAGAAAGGTGCCCTACAAAACAAACAATCAAACCTGTCCTTAAGTAGGCTAGCCTAAATACCTACAGACTCCTAGAACCCATCTTGTGATAAAGAAATGATTTGATCTACTTCTTTCCGATCAATCCAACCAATTAGAGGTAGGGGCCGGGGAGAAGGTTCTTCCTTTGGCTTACATTTTCGGTTCCTAGTGTACCCCCCAACCGTGATCGTTTGATTCTGCTCCCCTAGCTATACATCAGATTGAATGGTAGAAATAGACTAATCGAAAATAATCTCGATCTGGGCTCCGAAGAGCAAGTCCAATCCTTAAGGCCAACATCTACTCTATTTTAATTAAGGTTAGGTTTGAATGTGCTTTGGAATGTGATGGGCCCTTTATCTAAGCTGTGCCCTTAATGATTGATTGATATGTGCATGTGTGCACAATCAATGGTTTTCAAGCAAGATTTTTTTTTTGGATGTGGTGAACTTTAGGGTTTAAATCTTGCTTAGTAGCTTTTAGGATTCAACGTTAGGTATATTCAATCAAGTTCAGTTGGCACACCAAGTTTTGAAAGCATAGGTGAAGATGTTTTCCTTTAAAGCTTAAAAGAATGTGGAGTGCCTGGTAAATCCCTAAAAATTGAACCTATTTAGCAGCTACTTGATGAGTTATTTTTAGTTGAAGTGGTGAGACCCAAACAACTCAAACAATTGGCCTGATGCACCACTTAATTAGGCACACAAGTGATTACCTAACCTAATTTCTACTCAATTTTGTGTTGGTGAGTGTATCGATCCCAAAGATCGGGTTACTGGTTGAGAATGAAGAATCAGAAGAGGTTGCATACCTCTGTGAGGTTTTTTTTTTAATTTTTTCTCTATATAAGTGGAGGGTGAGGCAACTAGAGGAGACAAACAAATAATCAAAACTAATCTTAGAGTTTATGAAAGCTCCTAGGTTAATTAGGATTTTTATTATTAGGTGATGGATTGAAATCTAGAGAGTGGGGAGGTGGAGGTAAACTTAGAGGTAAACTTACAGACCCTTCAACAACATTTTACTCCAATCTACCACTTTTGCTCGCCTCATGAGAGTACCTGCAATCACAATAAGAAAGGAGAGAAGTGAGGTAAAAGATAAGTCAGAAAATGTGAAAAATCAAAGAGTGTTGTCTCCCTAGCAACAGTACCATAATGTTGGGATTGGAAAATCGTCGCAAATAGACTTGAGTTTGGAAAACCTGTCATTGTAGTGCAATTTGCGAGAAAAATGGTCAATAGATAATTTAACCGAAACTCAGAAGGAATTCTGGGTTGAACACAGAGAGGCGAATGTTTGAATAAAAATTTCATTTGTTTTATTTATCACGAAGCAGATTAGTTGGTCGAATTTATTCAAAACTAGCTATCTACTTAAAAAATAATGAATAGAAGAAAGAGAGAGAATATTATAAATAAAGACAAAATTGAGATAGAATAAATAGATATTTCATAACCACATAATGATGTCTATTACAACTAACCACTACAGTAGAAAGTGGGGAATCTTACAACTAGAAAGCGGTAAATCTACTCTAGAAAGTAGTAAAAAGGTGGAGAGAAGTTATCCTCCTCGACGGCTGCTTGGAGGACGAGCCGCATTGATGGAGCACCCAGACGAAGGTAGTGAGATGTGGGATGAAGGAGAACGATGACAGACGACAAAGAATGGGGCAAGGCGACGTCGTAGCGGGATCCACTTCTCGAATGGCGGTGAGAGGACAACCGCAGAATGCTCCACGAACGAGATGAGAAGGTGGAAAATTTCTATTTTTAACTCTAGAGGAGCATCCTGGGTTTGAGACAAGCTCTTAGAGCTTTGGAGGGTGTGAAAGAAGATAGGAAGGGATGAGAAATATGTGCAGGTCGTAGGGCTATCTATAGGTGAGGTTTGAAGGGGCAATTAGGTCATTTCAAGTTAAAAACATTAATGCATAGGCCTTTAGTGACGTATTTAAGCGTCACTAAAGCCCCGAAAGTGGGCTTAGTGACACGCGCCCACCGCCTCTCCTCCACTCCCCACGCATAAAACGCCTGCGCACGAACAAGCACTCTGATCGGACAGCTTAGAGTGCATCACGCCTGCCTCCTCATCGCGCACCCTATGCATGCGATGGCATGTTGGATCGCGCCTCATCACACATGGACACTCTCGACGTTCATCCACCGCACCACGTGGCACCCCCGTTGACGCACAATCCGAATCCAATGGTAGAATTTGGTTGCGCCCGTACTACGCACCTAATTCAAGGCTCTCGGGGGCTCAACTCGATGACCTCTGCTTCGCATGAGGGCATTCACCCACTGTGCCAAGCCGTCCTTTGAGGCGCACTTTGGTTTTGAGCTCAGGCACCCTCGATCGTTGGATCAAGATCCAACAGATGAGGTTGATCAAGCCGCTAATGAGGGAGAGAGGGCAGCGGGTGTTCATGGCTGGTGCAGGCGGCTCAGATGGCACCACATGGTGCCATCTTGGCCGTCCATCTTCTATGCCTTGTAGATGGTGCCATGGATGTCGGATTGGACTGATTTTCATGCCGTTGGGCTACAATCATCGATCCGAATCCATCAGTGTTGTCGGATTTGTCATCTGATATATGAATTTACACCATCTTGGCCCGTTGACCTCTGATCTTTCTCGAACTGCATCTGAAGCTACGGAAGTCCAATCAGGGCAATCTTGGAGTCATTGAACTCCAATCGTCGCCTTGATCAAATCCGTGCGGTTGGATCTTCAATCTGAGGCCCCAAAATGATATTTCCCTATTACTTGACCACAAAAAGAGAAAATTAACCTAAACTTTATACAATCTAACCTAAACGCATGATGATGCATGTTATGCAATATTTATAATGTATAATGCAACTATATGCCTAAGACTATGCAAAAATAGACGATTTATGTGATATAAACATGATTACATCAGTTGGGCCAAAAGAATCCAGAAGTAAGGACCTTAGCTGTAGTTTTCTTGCCCGTGAAATGTCAGCCACAAGCCATTGAATGACAATGTGTCAAAATGTCAGGAATTTCTAAGTCGGGGACACATCGTCTAATGACCTAATCAACACAGATGCAGAAAAGGTCGAGCTCCTCCCAAAAGTAATATTTAATGTCAGCAAAGAACTGTCCCTTTTGGTTTTAGGCCAATCAGAGGGGACTCGTTCTGTTTCTAAATAGTTTGCAATAGGTACAAACCAGGGGAGGGTATTGGGAGATAAGATAGTCTCATTAGGGAATATATCAGGGGGGTCAACATATCATTCGTCATGAGACGAGAGAGATGATCAGCCACTACATTTTGCAACCTCGCCTTATCCTTGATTTCTAGGTCAAATTCCTGGAGCAGCAGGATCCAACAGATAAGGTGGGGTTTCACATCTTTTTTGTTTAGCAGATATTTAAGTGCTTAGTGGTCGGTGCACACAGTGACATGTGACTCCAATAGATAAGAATGGAATTTTTCTAGGGTGAAGATAATGGTAAGAAGTTCTTTTTTAGTAACAATGTAATTCTATTGCGCATCATCAAGAGTTTTACTGGCATAATAGATCACAATGGGCTTCTTGTCAATTCTCTGACTTAGAACAGCCCCCACAGCAAAATCAGAGGCATCTGTCATTAACTCAAAAGGAGAATTCCAGTTAGGTCCCTGTAAAATTGGTGCCTCTGTGACTTCTTTCTTCAACTTATTGAAACTCTCCAGGCATTGATTATTAAAGTCAAAAGGCTAGCCTTTGGTAACTAAGTGACTTAAGGGCTTGGAGATTTGGGAAAAATTCTTTATGAAATTGTAGTAGAAACCCACATGCCCCAAAAAGGATCGAATCTGTTTCATAGTAGTGGGTGGTGGGAGCTTGGAGATAGCATCAATTTTGGCTCTATCTACCACAATTCCCTTTTTGGAAATTACATGGCCCAGGATGATTCCTTCCTGGACCATGAAATGACTTTTTTCCCAACTGAGGACCAAATTAACTTCTACGCATTTCTGAAGAGTTCTTTCAAGATTTTTAAGACAAAGATCGAAAGAATCTCCAAATATAGAAAAGTCATCCATAAAGACTTCTAGACATTCACCTACCAGGTTCAAAAAAATTGCAAGCATACACCTTTGAAAAGTCACAGGTGCGTTGTAAAGACTGAAAGGCATCCTTCGAAAAGCAAAGGTTCCAAAGGGGCAAGTGAATGTAGTTTTGTCTTGATCCTCAAGATGGACCGCAACTTGATTATAGCCGGAATAACCGTCAAGAAAATAGTAGTAATCATGTCAGACTAATCGCTCTAAAATTTGATCAATAAAAGGGAGCAGAAAATGGTCCTTCTTGGTGCGGTGTTCAATTTTCTGTAATCAATGCACATGCGCCAAGAAGAAGTGGTCCTAGTAGTCATATTTTCCCCATGTTCATTAGTGACAACTATTAGTCCAGCTTTTTTTGGAACTACTTGTGTGGGACTAACCCAGGAGCTGTCAGAAATGGGGTAGATGATATCAGCATCAAGCCACTTTATAATCTCCTTTTTTACCACCTCCTGCATATTAGGGTTCAAGTGCCTTTGTGGTTGGCGGGAGGGGTGAGAGTTGTCCTCAAGATAAATTCAATGGGTGCAATATGACGGATTAATACCCTTAAGATCAGAAAGGGTCCGACCAATAACTTTCCTGTTTTTGCTAAACACCTGGAGAAGTTTTTCTCTTGTGCCCTAGTAAGTCAAAAATTGATATTTAGGGGCATGGTCTGGTTTGGAAGTAGGAAAACATATTTAAGGGATTCGAGCAAGGGTTTTAACTACAGTTGAGGGCCTGGCTCCAAAATGATTTCTGCTTTTAGGGGTGAAGTGAGAGGGAGGGGACTAGATGAAGAGTTAGATGGAGAAGGTGTGGTTAGGGTGGGAGGGTGGCTTAAATTTGATTGTTCAGGAATCATGTGAACTGCAAAGCAGGAACCCATGTGTGAAATTTGCATTGTTTCCTCCACTAAATTTTCAATCTTAGAATCTAAGTCATCAAAGAAATCTGATTCTTGGAAACGCCTAGAAGCTTGGAAAATATCTAGGGTAACAGATTCACTACCGCACATGATTTTCATCTTTCCAAAATCATAACCAATATTGGCTTTGACGGTGGCTAAGAATGGTCTTCCAAGAATTATGGGGGCATTCTTTAAAGATTTTGGTACCTCTATATCTAGGTCCAAAAATTCTACGGCAAATAGATAGTTTTTGACTTGAACTATTACATCCTCGACAATTCCCTTGGGTTTAATTGTAGATCAGTCTGCTAGTTGAAGTGTTACCTCGACAGGCTTTAATTCACAAATCTTGAATTCCTTGGAAACAACAATGGGGATGAGATTAATTGAGGCACTAAGATCCAATAAGGCACTATCAAAAGAAGTGTCATTATTGAATACTTGAATAAGGGGGGTGCCTGGATCCTTTCTCTTTAGAGGCAGTTTGCTCTGCACAACTGAGCTTACTGTCTTTGGAAGGATCACCTTTCCTAGGTTTCTTGGCTACCTTTTGGGAGTACAAAAATCTTTTAAGAATTTGGCATAGGCAATGATGTATTTTATGGGATCTAGAAGAGGGATATTTATTTCTCCTTGCCCAAAATGATCCATCAATTTCTTATCAGTGGGCTCAGATTTCTTTTTCGTAGTTTGTGAAAAGTGAAGGGCTTGTGGAAAAGGTGCTGGGTGCTCCTGTTTTTCATTTTTGGGTTCCTGAATGTGGTTAGAGAAAGAGGGAGAAGAGTTGATCTACTTTTCTTTTAGGCAGGTTTCTTGAGCAAGGGATCATGAGTGGTTTTCCTATTCCTCAAAGTTACCGCATTTGTAGTTTGGTTGTTTCTAGGAGGAGGATGGGGGGCCTGACTTTGATTAAAACCTAGCGGATGCTGGGTGGATAGGTTGATTGGGATATAGACCTTGATATTGATTCCATTGATTGTTAGGGTTGGGCATGGGTTGGGATGGCAGGTTGCCAGCAGGTTTATGATCAAGAGTAACCATGACTTGATGTTGTAAATTGGTAATCATATGGGTTACTTCAATCATTTGAGTCTGCATTCCTTGCAGAGTCTTCATGACCTAGGTGTTGATATCTTCCTAGGATGGCCTAGGTTGATATAAGTTTTGCCCATAATTCCTAAATTGATTTTGTTTGGGAAACGAAACTTGATTTGGGGCTTAACAGGAGGGGTTCAAGTTGGTCCTCCAATTTTGATTATAAGAATTGGAAGGATTTCTAAATTGATCCTAGAGAGCCGAGATGTTTTCAGTGGTAGGGTCAAAAAGATTTTGATTCATGAAATCAAAGGTCTCAATCAGATCTTGTGAGAAATCAAATAAAAGTTGTTGCCCAGCAAGGGTAGTATCAATATTGTGCAGATTTTCTCTTCTAAGAAGGTGAGGAGAGTTAGGGTAAGGATCTTGTTTTTGGGTGAGCTTTTCTGCCATTTTTTTCTGGTTGATTTGCATCTGATCCAGGTATTGAGCTATCATGTGTAGATCATCTTGAGTGATTAGAACAGATGTGGATTTGGAGTCAATTTCATTGACTCCAAGTCTTGGGTTGTTGGTTCTACCAAAAGTGTCAATTAAAGCCATATTAAATGAGTTTTCACTCATTTCTTCAAAAAGGAGGTAGGCACTTTCGGCATCTTTATTAAGGAAATTACCCCCACATGAAGCATCCACGAATCTTTTAATTGATCTTCTAATCCATCATAGAAGATCTACACTAGCTGCCATTGTGGGATTTCATGGTGGGGGCAACTTCTAAGTAGTTCTTATAATCTCTCCCAAGACTCATGGAGAGGTTCACCAGATTTTTGTTGAAAGGTCGTTATTGATCGACATAAAGCATTTGTATGACTTATCGAAAGGAATTTTTAAGAAAAGTGCTTTTTAATTGGGGCCAGGTGGTGATAGGACGCCCGACAATTCTAAACCAATGTGATGATTTATCTTTTAGTGAGAAAGGAAAAAGTCTCAGGAGCCACACCTCTTCCTGCACATTGCGAGAATGGGTGATTTGAGCGAGGATAGTTACCTGGTCCTCTCTCGGAAGACCATGGAAATGTTTGATTATGTTTAGAATGGTGGGTTTGATTTTAAAATCCCCTTGGGTTATAACCACTCCGGGTCTCTCTTCATAATTAGAAGGATCATAGAAATCCTTAAGTGGCATGAGAGGTTCCCCAAGTGGTTGACTCGATCTCTGATTGGCTAAGTTCATGACAGTTTTAGCCAATTTTTGTTGGTTTTGTTGAAGCAAAACCAATTGGTCGATGATGTAAACACATCCATTTAGGTTAAAATAACTATTTATGCATGTTCCTAGGCTTATATTTGCATTCCATGCTATAAATATTGCATAGCATGCATCATCCTGCATTTAGAGTAGTGTATATTTTAGGTTAATTACATCTTTTTTATGGCCAGGAGGAAAGGAGATTAACTTCAGGGCCTCGGTTGGATGATTTGACCATACGAATCTAATCAGGACGATGATCGTAGTCTAATGCCTCCGAAATCGTTGAGATCGGAATCCCATAGCACCATATGCAGTCTGAGAAAGGTCAATAGCCAAGGGACTAGGTGACATAATTCAAAGCTTCAAATGCCAAATCCGACTACACGGACGGATCTGGATAGACGATCGCAGCCCAATGGTACAAGAATCGACCCATTCCAACATTCGTGGCACCACCTACAAAGAGAAGAAAATGGACGATCATGATGGCACCATGTGGCACCATTATAGCAACCTAAACTCGCCTAAGCCTCACAGCTCCATCTTGCAAGCATATCATCATGTGATCCTAGCCGTTGGATCATAATTCAACGACTGAGAATCACCTCAACACACCACTCTACTCGAAAGAGGAACGTGGGGACGAAATCCCAACCATTGGATCGAGATCCAACGGTCAAGAGAGGGTGTGCACACTTTCATCTTCTCGACAATCCAAGTCGGTAGCGTGTTGGGTATCGCCCTCGCCCACGATGCAAGGACCACCTTTTGAATCCCATCGCAACGCCTGATCTTGTGGAGTGTAGGCACAACTGAATTGCATTCGTTGGATGATCATCAAGCGGCAGAGAGTGTGGCAATGTGGTGAGATTAGATTCGCTTGATGCGTGCACGTGATAGATCATGTAATAACTCACGCTTGATCACACGTGCATGATCGGCAGCGCTGGTCCTCACGCGATCTCAGCCTCTCATGGCTCATCCAACTGCCACGATCCTCTCGCCGCGCCCGTTCAAACCTTAAGTGTGCACTCAGCATGATTTCAAGCGAGAGCTCCGCGCAAACGTCAGTGATTACGTAGCAATCATAGGTCATAATTGACCTAAATTAGGCTAGGACTTAACATAAGTTAGGGTAATTCATTCATGCATAAGCATTATTTCCATCTTTACTGCTTTCTTGTAGCTATGCATAAAATAATGCTATAATATACTGATTAGGTGCATTATGACAATTACAGGTAATAAGCTGACCAGAAGGTAGATCGAAAGCTGGACCTGAAGCTGGAATAACTGGTGTTGCAGCAAAGCTGGAGAGGAAGACCTAGATTAGATGTAAAAGATAATAATGTAAGAGAGTTAAGGTATGCTATTCTATTAAGTAGGAATAAAGCAGTAAAATATGAAGAACTTAGGACCATCCGAGCCCTTGGATAGCCTAGAAGCTTCCACAATCCTTAGCCACCCTTAGATTAGGTCACTGCACCCTAGGAAACCTTAAAACCCTAATTCCAACCTCTATCTGGACATCCAGATAAGTTATAGGATGTCCAGAACCCTTAGCCAACTCCCGCACATCTTAAACCCATTTCTGCAGTGTTATTGGATGTCTAGACACTTGGTCAGACATCCAATTTCTGCAGAATACCCAAGACAAAACCTACAATCCTCCCTGACTCTGATTAGACGTCTAGACTTGAAGTCTGGACTTCTGATTTTTGAGTATAAGTCATCTGATACTTTTATTGGACGTCTGGAATTGCTCTCTAGTTCCTATTTTGAGATTAAAGCCTTGATCTTGGATCTCTAGCTCCCTAAACCCAATTTTAACCCAATAGGAACCTAAATTAAGGTGCCCTAACACTAGTACATCACTTCTAAACCTCCCTAAGGACCTAATTAGGTCCTCACTAAACCTAATTGACTTGGATCTTAGTCAATTCCATCAGCCTATTCAATTGGACTCATTGAGTCCAATTGAGCCCTCATCTCAACACACATTGTCCAATTGGACTTAGTGAGAGTCCAATTGATATAGACCTAACTTAATTGAGTTATTTTACTCTCAATTAAATTTTCACACACCCAATTAAACTTGTATTAAGTTTAATTTCACTCTACCTTAGTGAATTAGGGTTTACAACCCTAATTTGAGACCTACCTTGACCTAAACCCACTAGAACCTAACCTAATCAACCTAGCCACCTAAGTTTCGACCCTCACACACCCACACACACCATCCACACGAAAATACCTAGCCTAGAGTTCTCTAGAACTCTCTACCATGTGTTGTTGCCTTGGTTGCTAAAATTAGCAACTGAGAGCCATTCAATTTTTAGATCCACATTTGGTGGATCTAAAAGCCACCATCCATCCTCTCTCACTTACTCTCTCATGAGCTCCCACCATAGGCCTCTCTAGAAAATTCCATAATTCTCTAGAGAGTTTCCCTTAGGTCTATAAAAAGACCTAAGAGGTGGCCATTTGCACCCATCTACTCTTGGTTCCATTTAGCTTAGTTTCATTCCACATCCACTCCACCTCCATGTCCACGAGTAGCTTCACCATGGCCACCACCACCTCCACGCCAAGATGCTGGATCACCTCTCCAACCTCTCTCCAAGGGTCAGCCTAAGCACCATTGGCCGCCCCTCCTCCTCTCAACCAACTCAAAGGCCATCGGAGCCCACCTCTGAATGCCCTTATTTCTACTAGATTAGTAGCTTAGTTCTTCATAGTTTACATGCTTTTATTACTGCTTAGTAGTGTAGCTCTATATTCTTCCCAAATGATGCATGCATAATCCCCCTTTAGATTCACGTATGCGATCATTTTCTGTTAGCTAGATTTATGTTTTCAAGCTTTCCTCTATAAGCTTTCCACGAGTTCCATGTTGCAAACACCATGATGAATTAATGAAAGATATTTTTCTATATATATATATATATCTATGTGTTGAGAATTACCATGAGCTTATTGCAATATATTTTGTGTGATTAAAGTTGCCTGCTTTTAATTTCTGATATTCTAGCAACTGAGCATGTCGTGCATAAATACGTAATAACCATAAACCAACATGCGATTTTAAGCAAGTAGAGCAAAAGATATCGATTTCAAATTTGCATAAATGCCTCTCAGAGACGAACGACCGGGACTCAAGTCTCGTTATCTTTACAAATCATTTTTGATGAGCGTTTAGAGTAACTATACTACGATTTCCGACGATTTCAAAATGCATGAAAATGGATTTGTCAAATGGCACCGTTGCTAGGGAGGCAACGGTGCCATTTGACAAATCCATTTTCATGCATTTTGAAATCGTCGGAAATCGTAGTATAGTCATTTTTTTATTTCAATATCTAGAATTCTCACTAACAAATCTTCCTCTACTTTGTTTTTGGATGTGCAGGACAACATGAGAAAATGAGAATCTGTGCACGCAACGAGCGTAGATTAAAACAAAAATCAGGTGTACATCTCCTCTTAGATTAGGATTTCCCTTTCTGAACCCTACGTTAGATTTATTTGAAGAAAAAAAGAAAAAAAAACATATTTATTTTCGTGAAAAAAAAAATTAAAAAAAAAAATGTAGGTAGTTAGATTGGGTTTCTTTTTAAATCCTAGGTTAGTTTTGAAAAAGAAAAAAAAATTGAAAATCCTTTAAAAAAAATCCTTCTTGAAAAAAAAAATTCAAAAATTTTTTGAAAGGAAAAAAAAATTCATTTTGGTGTAAAGTTTGAATTTTGAATTCAAGCATCTTTTAAAAGCTTTCCCACCAATCTCTGATTTCTGGCCATATTTCAAATTTTGATTTAAAAATTCAATTGCCGAAAAATTATTGAATGAAAAATTTTGAAATT
Source organism: Thalassia testudinum (assembly GCA_037157565.1). NCBI lineage: Eukaryota > Viridiplantae > Streptophyta > Magnoliopsida > Alismatales > Hydrocharitaceae > Thalassia > Thalassia testudinum. The sequence continues at coordinate 15,694,126 of JAZHRO010000046.1, read as the reverse complement.
CAGGGTAGATCTTTATTTTTAAATCACCTTTCAAATGCATTATTCATTTGAAAACACTCCAAGTACAAAATTTTTAAAAATTCGCAAAGTGCAACGGGGACAGATTGACCCAGATTTGAGATTTTTCAAAATTCAAAAAGTAATTCCGAGCAATCCGCAAATCTGTTTTGACTAAAAAATGGTGTGGTTTGAAAGCTGATCTCATTAGTGTTAATTTCCTTTTTTTTTTGAATTTTTGAAAATCATTTGATACTGTTTCAATTTGAAAAATTGATCAGGGGTCAAAATTCCAAATCTGACCCCGTGACATTTAAAGTTCTCTATAAATTTGGTTGAAATAGTAAAAATTATAAAAAAATATTCTCTGAAAAGATAATTACAAAAGGAATCGACTTGCCAAATTTCAACTTATTCTGATTCCAATTTGTATCAGAGAATTGGTCTTAATTTCGTGGTCAGCTGAGAAGAAAAAATAAAAAAATCCTAGAATTGCATGAACCCTAGGTTACACCTTTAAGATTACAATCTAGAGACCACATTTAGGCTAACCTAAACTTAGTGAAGTCTAGTGTTTAGCCGGTGAGATCGGTCACCTTGTGGGCCACTCACCACAAACCCCAACTGAAGAAAAATGGGCTCAAATTAATTTTAAAACACGAAATCAACCCAAATTCGTTGTCATACTACTGGGTGTTTTCAACCTCTCTTGTCAAACCTGGTGGCTAAGTCTGTGGGGTAGTGTCAAACGACCACGACTCGAGGATCAACAGAATCGGAGGCGTAAGCCGAAGGAAGAACCTTCCCCTTAGTCCCCTTGTAACCAGACTGGCTGGGTTAGCTTGAGAGGTGGGAATCACTTTCAGTCGGTTGTACAACAAATTTTTCTTTAGGAATTCGAACTGAGAACGAAAAATCTGGTCACCAGATTGTAAGGACCATCTGATTGACATGGCCTTAGCCTTGTCTGGCTTGGTTACACCAACCCAGGGGTTGGGTGGTGTATGCGAGGAAGGAGGTCACTTAGACCTCAACTAGTTGGACCTTGGGAGCCGCTCCTAAGGAGGCGAGTCATCTTGCCAGGACCATCTTCTCCCCCCACTTCTTCTACTCCCTTATCCACAATGGCTAATCCTGGAGCTGGACCTAGACCGAGTCAGGATGCTGGTAATCTGGACCCGATGGCTCATCTGGAGGCCCGGGTTGTCGAATCTGAGGAGCGATATCAGCAAAGCATGGACAGTATCTTGACAGCACTTGACAGAATGTAGCATCCACCGCTAGGAGAACAACTTCGGGACTTCTATGATCCAGCCGCACCGATCGGTGAACTCTTAGTCAGGATTCCCGTAGGAGGAGATGTGTTTGAGCTCAAGCCCAACGTGATCGGTTTGATCAGCAGTCATTTTTATGGAAACTCAAGCGAAGATCCATTCTAGCACTTAGAGGAACTGAGTCGACTCGCAGAAATGATTCAACCCAGGAATATTGATCTTGGGATTGTTCTGATGAATATTTTCCCATTTTCTCTGAGGGACAAAGCTTCATACTGATTCAAGACCATTAGGAAGCCAATTGGAACTTGGCCAGAATTACGATCTGAATTCCTGCAAAAGTTCTTCCAATCGATCGAACGAATGCGATGAGGCGTGCGATCACGACCTTCTCCCAAGGAGCTAAGGAGAAGTTGCATGAAGCCTAGGATCGATTTCACGACCTCCTCCGGAAATGCCTGCACCATGGTATACCCAGATGGCACCTAGCTCAGATCTTTTACCATGGGCTGGATGGCACACATCAGTATCTGGCAGATGCATCTAGTGGCAGGAATTTCCTCACGGAAGATGAGAACAGTGCATTTGAGTTGTGTGAATCTTTGGCAGAGAACTTGATGAATGCCGCATCCATGAACCAATTCCAGTGGCCTGGTCAGCAGCGGGTTAGTGTCCATGAGGCTCACACTGAGTCTATTTGAGCCGACATGGATATCATCGTCAAGCAGCAAGATAGAATAAACCTGATCAAGAAAAAGATTGACCAAATTAGTTAGGATCAATCTGACCTAAACTCTGCTGCTCCAAGACCCTCCTATGCACCCCGAGCCCCCCCTTCTCGAGTTAATCTACTCACTTGGGATGCATCTTCTCCTTATTTACGAGATCCTACATATCAGGATCCCGTAAACAATCCTGATCTGGCCCCATATGACCAGGGTTACGCACCACCCGCAAACTATAATACGTATCCCCATGATGGATATACATCTCAGGCATCTTAGGCCTACGAGGATGTTAGTGCTATTCAAGGATACGGGCGTAATAACCCGTATTCAGAGACGTATAACCCTAGTTGGCACCAGCATTCAAACTTCTCCTAGTCTGGTAACTCACAGAGACCACATCAAGATCCACACTACCATACTAGGCAATACGGGAATGTGCAAAACACATACCCTAGGCAGCAGCCATTCTCATCTTAGTAGCAGCAACCCCATTCTTTATACCAGCCACTGCACCAAGCTGCCAGTCACCCTCCAAAGCGGGCTAACCCTATGGAGTCACTGAAAGAGAAGCTGCAAGAATCAATGAGGAAATCTACACAGGATAGCTTGCAGATAATGAAGGTGATGGCTGACCAGATACAGACTATACATAACATGCAAAATCAACTGTTGTAGGAGCATAGGACTCAGGGAGCCTTGCCCTCCCAACCCGTCCCGAACCCTCGGTATGTGCAGAACCAAGGCACCCCACCTAGGTTTCAAGCACCACAGGGACAGGCATACGCCATATTACAGGCACCTCCTGCACCACTTGGTTATGCTCAAGGCTAGCCACCTTTGATGCAGAACCCCGCATACTCTACCCCTTCCGCTTCCCCACCACCTCATGGACAGCAAGCTGATGCACATGCTGTCTCATTGAGGAGTGGAAGGAAGACATTCGACCGACCACATAGGAAGGCAGGTCCTGATTATTTTCACCCTTCGCCGTAAGCAAGTTCGACTCCTTCATCCCAGGAGCCACTTACGATAGAGAAGGGTAAGAGGCCACTTGACCCTGAGATTCCCATCTCTTTTCCTGAGGATCTGACGCGAAATATAGTGTGGAAGAAGGACACGTAGAATTTTGACCTGAAGTCAATGTTCAAGGAAGTACATATTCAGGTCCCCCTCCTCAAGGCAATTGATCACATCCCCACTGTCACCAAGTTCTTCAAGGACTATTGTACCCCGAAGCGACAGCCTAAAATGGGATGACAGGCAGTACTGTCAAAAGAAGCTAGTGCCATGATTCTAGCTGACTTGCCACCAAAAAACAAAGGCCCTGGTACCCCACTCATATCCTGCTTCTTGCAAGATTCTCCATTTGATCGGGCCCTTCTAAATTTGGGTTCGTCCATCAACCTAACTCCCACTGCCATATTTGATCGATTTCGATTTGGGGAGTTAAAGCCTACCTCGGTCACGATTCAGCTGGCTGATAGATCAGTAAAAACACTGAGGGGGTGGTTGAGAATGTGATCAAAAAAGTCTGCGGATTCTGCTTTCCCGCAGACTTTTTTGTTCTCGATATGGAGGTTCCTCCTAATCTTCGAGATGCACCAATCATTTTGGGTCGCCCATTTCTAGCGACAGCCCAAGCAAACATTGATTGTGCATCCTGGTGTATGGAGATAGCCTTAGGTAATGAGCGACTTCAACTTGACATATTCAGGGCATCAAGGAATTTTGACTGTGATCGCATAGAGGTGGATGGTGGAGACGAAGATTTGGCATACTGTGGTAACATTGGGCTCCTTTGTGATGACCCAATGTCTCATTCGTCTGCATTATTAGGGTTCTTGGACCTTGATCCACAAGGGACTGAGACCACTGCACTGCACATATCTCCCCAAGGATCCAACTGTTTAGGGTGTGTTTCTGACCATAGCACCCCTAAATCTAGCTATCTTGATATGTACACTACCGGGTTGCCCCTGTTGTTACAAGAAGACGTGACCACAGCTAACGGGTTTCCTATTAATGTAGTCACAACCGACTATTTCACAGGTCGCGAATCAGCGTGAATTCACACGCATACAGATCAACAGATTCCCACCTTCGAGTTTTCTCCTCCTATCCCCATTTCTAACTCTGAGCCACCCATGATTAAATTGAAGCCCTTACCTGACTCACTGCATGTGTTCTTGGGTGAAAGTGAGACATACCCGGTCATTATTAGTGCCTACTTAACCCAAGAATAGGAGCATCAATTGATTTCTATGCTACAATACCATAGGGCTGCTATAGGGTGGAGCATTGCTGATCTCCATGGTATTCGCCCCTCATATTGCACTCATCACATATGCATGGATGAGGGGGTGAAACCTTCGAGACAACCTCAAAGACAGCTAAACCCGAACATGCTAGAGGTTGTTAAGAAGGAGATCATCAAATGGATGGATGCAGGTATTGTATACCCAATCTCTAATAGCCAATGGGTGAGTCCGATCCAGATAGTGCCCAAGAAAGCAGGACTCACCATAGTGAAAAATGATAAAGGCGAATCCATCCCGACCCGCACTACGACATCCTGGCGGGTCAGCATTGACTATAGGAAACTGAACGTGGCTACCCAAAAGGATCACTTTCCTTTGCCTTTCATTGATCAGATCTTGGAATAGTTAGCCGGACGCAGTTTCTTTTGCTTTCTGGATGGATACTCCGGGTATAATCAAGTAGCAATTAGCCTGGAAGATCAAGACAAGACCACATTCACATGCCCCTTTGGAACATTCACTTTCAAGCGGATGCCCTTTGGCCTCTGCAACGCACCAGCAACATTTCAGCATTGTATGATGGCCATCTTCTCTGACATGAATGGGGACTATGTGGAGGTGTTCATGGATGACTTCTCCATTTTCGAAGATGATTTCGCATCTTTTCTTGATAACCTCACCAAAATCCTAAAATGGTGTATTGAGGTAAACCTAGTACTATCCTGGGAGAAAAGCCATTTCATGGTAAGGGATGGCATAGTACTAGGGCACAGGATCTCTAAAAATAGACTCGAGGTCGATCAAGCTAAATCTGAGATTATTTCCCACTTACTGCCACCTAGCTTGGTCAAGCAGATCAGATCATTCTTGGGTCACATCAGCTTCTACCGGAGATTTATACATGATTTCTCAAAAATTGCATGACCTTTGACGAATCTCCTTGTTGCCGATGCCCCATTTGAATTCGACACCTCATGTCTCAGTGCCTTCGAGACTTTACAAAGCGTTGTCGCTGACTCCCTGATTCTCCAACCACCCAACTGGTCGCTTGATTTTGAGATGATGTGCGACGCTTCTGATTTTGCCGTCGGTGCTATTTTAGGCCAGCGTCAAGAAAAATAACTTTTTGTCATATACTATGCTAGCAAGATGCTGAATGAGGCTCAACACAATTATACTATCACCGAAAAAGAACTGCTAGCAATAGTACTCGGGTTGGAGAAATTCAGATCTTATTTATTAGGGTCCAAAGTCATCTTCTTCACTGACCACTATGCCCTTCGGCATCTGTTGGCAAAGAAGGATGCCAAACCCCAGCTCATCAGATGGATCCTTCTATTATAAGAATTTGATATTGAAATTCGCGACAAAGCCAGAAAGCAGAATGTTGTGGCAGATCACCTATCAAGACTGGACCCAGCCCACATTCCTTATTCCCTACCTATCTACAACCAATTTCCGGATGAATCCCTTTTGGCAGTTCACTCTGTTGAGTTTCCCTGGTATGCAGATATCGCAAACTATCTTGCCGCAGGCAAGATTCCCGCGAACTTATCCAACGACCAAAAACTCAAATTTACTGTGAAGGCCAAATTCTACCTCTGGGATGACCCACTGCTCTTCCGCATTGGAGCGGATCAGATTATTCAAAGATGCATCCCAGATTCTAAGATCCCCAGTGTGTTATCTTTTTTCCACAATGATGCTTATGGTAGTCATTTCTTGGGATGGAAAACCGTTACAAAAATTTTGCAGTCGGGATTTTTCTGGCTAACCATTTTCAGAGATACACACGAATATGCCCAACACTGCAAACGATGCCAGTCGATTGATTCTATGACCAGGAGAGACATGATGCCACTCCAGCCCATCATGGTTGTAGAAGTGTTCAACGTCTGGGGCATCAATTTTATGGACCCTTTTCCGAACTCGCATGGCTTCAAGTATATATTACTAGCCGTTGACTATGTCTTGAAGTGGGTCGAGGCCATCTCTACAAGACAGGCTGATCATAAGACTGTCATTTCTTTTGTATAGCAATACATCTTTAAGAGATTCGGAATACCCCATGCTATGATTAGCAACGGGGGAAGCCACTTCAACCATGCCCATTTCAGGTCATTATTAAAGAAATACGAGGTACATCACCGTATAGCCACCTCGTATCACCCACAGACCAATGGGCAGGCGGAAGTGTCTAACCATCATATCAAGATGATTCTCCAGAAGACGGTTAGACCAGATAGGAAGGATTGGTCCGATAAATTAGTTGATGCACTCTGGGCATATCAGACCGCGTACAAGGCCCCACTCGGAATGTCACCATATCGTATGGTATATGGCAAGGCCTGTCACCTTCCTGTAGAGCTGGAACACCATGCCTTTTGGGTGATGCGAAAATGAAACCTTGACCACGATGCAGGAGGTCAAGAACAGAAACTCCAGCTCAACGAATTAGAAGAGATCCGGCGGGAGGCCTATGCGAACGCAATGATATACAAGGACAAGACCAAGGCCTTTCATGACCGCCACATCCGGAGGAAAGCATTCACGCCCAACCAGCAAGTTTGGTTGTTCGATTCACGATTAAAACTTTTTGTAGGGAAGCTCAAGTCCAAGTGGACTAGCCTATATGTTGTGGTTCACCCATATCCTAATGGGGAAATCCAGATCAGGGACCCAAAATCTGGGCATATATCTACGGTAAATGGCCAGCGCCTCAAGCCATTTTTGGCCCAAGAACCTCCTCCAATTGATGAGATCATTCATCTTATTGAGGACGTGTGATTGAGTTTTCACCCAGCTGGAGGCGTTAAACTCAGCATCTACCCCACATTCTACCATCACTTACACATACCATTTTTATATATAGCATACTTTTCATTTAGCATATTTTCTTTCTGCATATTGAATACTGTCAGGTTGGCCGGTGCTGAATGTATAATTTCAGGAGCAATTGCAGGTGATTTCTACCCATCTACTCCCTGCTATATTTATTTTCTTTTACATTCATGCATGAGGACATGCAAGAACTTAGGCATGGGGGGGTAGATACAACAAAACTGAAAATTTTTATGCCAACATTTAGGAAAACCTCGGAGCTACATGTCAAACGTACTTTAGGACTCTAAATAAAAGAACAACCGACTCCATCTCCAATGCTCGCATTAGAGCTAAAAATCGTCTGCAACAGCCACTTTCGACTCACTCGCTCACCTTTTGTTTTAAATCTAGGGTGAAGATGAATGTAACCCGAAAGAAAAATTTTCATGAAGTACTAATATGAGAGGTTACTTGTTTATAGCATATATACATAGTGCATCCATGAATAAGATTATTTTATTAAGAGAATGCATTAGGGATTTTATCCTCTAGTTGATTCCTGTAATTTGGAATCCAATACAATTTTTCACACACGTAGAATTTGCAATGGATTCACAGTGAAGGCTGATAAACATCTTCAGTCTGTCGAGAAGAAGCAGTGCCTCTTCTCCTGAACCCTTGGACGGTGTTTGGGAGTCAGGTAGATTTTCCTCCAAAAATTCACCAAATAGTGTGAGATGAGAATAGAGACTACTAGTGCTCTAAGATTAGTGCAAGGAATCCAGAATCCTAGATAATTAGGTGATGATACTCAGAGATAAGGCATAGTTTTCACTCTCGATTCCTGCATATACACTTTTGTGTGAATTTTGAGAGCCACCAAAAAAGGCAAATATGCGGAGAGCGAGTTTTCATAAAACTAAGGCTAAGGTGGATGGTTACGACCATTCCTTACAGAATCCTCGACTAAAGGAAGGCATTGATGTCAAGGTCAGAAATACACTGTCCTATCCGTCTCTCTCGGTGTCGTGAGCAGGCACTTCCACCAAATAAGCCACCCAATGTCTCTTGAGTATCACCAATCCCTAATAATGCCTCTTCAATAAAATTCATGAATGTGTTGCTATGTATATGTTGAAAAAAAAAATTAGAAGAAGAAAAAGCAAGGAAAAAGAGTATGTGAATAGTTAGTGTTTATTTCTGTTGCATTGAGGCAATACCACCAAATAAATATGAGATCCACAAAATATGGCCTTAACCGATTTTTTTGTGTTCTGACCACCCGAATACTGGCTGAGGAATTTTGACATAGTGTTAGAGTTATGGGAACTCAATTAAAGTGTTAATGCCAAGTGAGACCACCAAATACAGGTCATATGTGTGAATCTGGTGAGATTGTGAGCTTTAAGAAAAAAGAAAAGAAAAGAAAAAGAAAAAGAAAAGGAGAGAATGAATACAAAGGAATCAAAAGAGAGCATAGTTTTTCTCGTCTTTCTCTGAGTTGAGTACATAATAATTTGGGAATTTAGAATCTATAGTACTAATCTCTATGTAGCATCAATCGAGAGTGAGCTACCAAATATATAATCTTTTCCCTCTAAGATTCTCTACCTAAGCTTAAAGCCGGGTGGAATACATAGAATATCTTGAATACCCCAAGGGAAGAAGTCTGCCTATCCCGCTAGAATTTTTACTAGGGGTCAAGTACAAGCTTTAGAGGTGAATTAGTTTTTCACTCAAATATGTTGCAAAAGCTACGTAGCTGCACTTTCATGATTGTGTGGATTTCTAGGGCATAGGATGAAAACACAAAGGAGAAAAATCTCTAGGCATACACTTGATAAAATAATCAATCCCTTAGGGACCCTTATGTGAATAATTTAGTCTTGCATTTGCTAGGGTCTAGCAAGATTTAGGCATGGGGGTATGATTGCGCAGCAATCATAGGTCTTAATTGACTTAAATTAGGCTAGGACATAGCATAAGTTAGGGTAATTCATGCATGCATAAGCATTATTTGCATCTTTACTGCTTTCTTGTAGCTATGCATAAAATAATGCTATAATATATTGATTAGGTGCATTATGACAATTACAGGTAATAAGTTAACCAAAAGGTAGATCGAAAGATGGATCTAAAGTTGGAATAACTGGTGTTGCAACAGAGCTGGAGCGGAAAACCTAGATTAGATGTAATAGATAATAATGTAAGGAAGTTAAGGTATGCTATTCTATTAAGTAGGAATAAAGCAGTAAAATATGAGGAACTTAGGACCATCCTAGCCCTAGGACAACCAAGAAGCTTCCCCAAGACTTAGCCACCTTTAGATTAGGTCACCTCACCCTAGGAAACCTTAAAACCCTAATTCCAACCTCTATCTGGACAGCTAGATAAGTTATAGGATGTCCAAAATCCTTAGCCAACTCTCGCACATCGTAAACCCACTTCTGCAGTGCTATTGGATGTCCAAACACTTAGTCAGACGTCCAATTTTTGCAGAATACCCAAGATAGAACCTATAATCCTTCCTGACTCTGATTAGACATCCAGACTTGAAGTTTGGACTTCTGATTCTTTATTATAAGTCATCTGATACTTTTATTGGAAGTCTGGAACTGCTCTCTAGTTCCTGTTTTGAGATTCAAGCCTTGATCTTGGATCTCTAGCTCCCTAAACCCAATTTCAACCCAATAGGAACCTAAATTAAGGTGCCCTAACCCTAGTACATCACCTCTAAACCTCCCTAAAGACCTAATTAGGTCCTCACTAAACCTAATTGACTTGGATCTTAGTCAATTCCATCAGCCTATTCAATTGGACTCATTGAGTCCAATTGAGCCCTCATCTCAGCACACATTGTCCAATTGGACTCAGTGAGAGTCCAATTGACCTAGACCTAACTTAATTGAGTTATTTTACTCTCAATTAAGTTTTCACACACCCAATTAAACTTGTATTAATTTTAATTGCACTCTACCTTAGTGAATTAGGGTTTACAACCCTAATTTGAGACCTACCTTGACCTAAACCCACTAGAACCTAACCTAATCAACCTAGCCACCTAAGTTTCGACCCTCACACACCCACACACACCATCCACACGAAAATACCTAGCCTAGAGTTCTCTAGAACTCTCTACCATGTGTTGTTGCCTTGGTTGCTAAAATTAGCAACTGAGAGCCATTCAATTTTTAGATCCACATTTGGTGGATCTAAAAACCACCATCCATCCACTCTCTCTCACTCTCTCATGAGCTCCCACCATAGGCCTCTCTAGAGAATTCCATAATTCTCTAGAGAGTTTCCCTTAGGTCTATAAAAAGACCTAAGGGGTGGCCATTTGCACCCATCCACTCTTGGTTCCATTTAGCTTAGTTTCATTCCACATCCACTCCACCTCCATGTCCACGAGTAGCTTCACCATGGCCACCACCACCTCCATGCCAAGATGCTTGATCACCTCTCCAACCTCTCTACAAGGGCCAGCCTAAGCACCATTGGCCGCCCCTCCTTCTCCTCTCAACCAACTCAAAGGCCATCGGAGCCCACCTCTGAATGCCCTTATTTCTGCTAGATTAGTAGCTTAGTTCTTCATAGTTTACATGCTTTTATTACTGCTTAGTAGTGTAGCTCTATATTCTCCCCCAATGATGCATGCATAATCCCCCTTTAGATTAATGTATGCAATCATTTTCTGTTAGCTAGATTTATGTTTTCAAGCTTTCCTCTATAAGCTTTCCACGAGTTCCATGTTGCAAACACCATGATGAATTAATGAAAGATCTTTTTCTATATATATATATATATATCTATGTGTTGAGAATCACCATGAGCTTATTGCAATATATTTTGTGTGATTAAAGTTGCTTGCTTTTAATTTCTGATATTCTGTCAACTAAGCATGTCATGCATAAATACGTAATAACCATGAACCGACATGCGATTTTAAGCAAGTAGAGCGAAAGAGATCGATTTCAAATTTGCATAAACGTCTCCTGGAGACGAACGATCAGGACTCAAGTCTTGTTATCTTTACAAATCATTTTTGACGAGAGTTTTGCGCAACTATACTACGATTTTCGATGATTTAAAAATGCGCGAAAACAGGTTTGTCAGTCAATCATCAGATTTAGATCGGGTGGTCCTCAATGCTTCAACCTCGCAGCAGCTATGCATTTAGAGAGTGCGCATGCGCGAGCGCCAGCCAACCCTTTAGCGACACCCAAGGCAGATCTTCAGCGACAAATTTGATGTCACTATAGCTCATGGATGGATTTCCTCCTCTTCCCTTCACTATAAAAGGACCCTTACACCTCCCCTTCCTCTTCCTCTCTTCCTTTCTTCGTCTCACCACCTCCAAGGTTATAGAGAGAGCTTGTCCCAAGCCCGGGATGCTCCTCTAGAGTAGAAAACAAACATTTGTTCTTGCCTCCCATCCCCATTCGTGAAGCATCCCGTGGCCATCTTCTCACCTCCCTTCAGGAAGAAGATCCTTGCCGCGACACCGTCCTACCCCACCCTCCGTCCTCTAGCTCCATCCTCGTTCGTCCCGCTCCTCACCACCTCCCTCCAGGTGACGTCAGAGCGAGTCATCCTCCAAGCAACTGTCGAGGGGGATTTCTCTCACCTATCTCTATCTTTATTGCTTTCATAGTATAGATTTCTTGCTTTCCTAGTTATAATAAACATTTGATTATAAAAATAAATGATTCTTTCTCTCTCTATCTCTGTCTCTCTATTTATTTTGCAAGTAGATTAGCTAGAATTCATCGACCTGATCTCTTGCTTGCTAAAAATACCAAAAAAATTAGAAAAGATAAAAACGACAAAAACAAATAAAAAGCAAAATGCAAATTTTCAAAACCAAATGTTTGCCTCCTCGTGTTCGACCTGAGACCCACTTTTTGAGTTTCGATTATAAATATTATCTAATCAACGGATTTTCTAGCGAATCAAACTACAACGACAGGCTTTCCAAACCCAAACCTTTACGCATGCAAATCCGCCTCATCATTTCAGCGCCATTGCCGGGGAGGCAATGCTCCTTGGTTCTCTTCGCATTTTCCCGCATTACTTACATATTTTTCCAACCTATCTTTCTTCTTCAATTTATTGTCTTGCAGGAACCCGATCGAGGAGCCGAAGGAGATAGATTGGAGTAAAGTACAAGTAGAGACATTTGTAAGTTTTCCCTCACTTTCCCACCCACTAGATCATTTCGCCACCTTAATAATCAAGACCTAATCTACTTAGTTGTTTTCAAAAACCCTAGGATAGAAATTGTTTGTCTTGTTTGTCACTCCACTCAACTCGCCATCCACATAAATAAAAAAAAAAGTTAATCTGATTGTGGGATTTCCTGAAAGAGACACATTAACACCCACAACTCTCGACTTAAGGCGCACCATTCCACTTTGATTCTACCACTTAACAAGGATCTGACCTGTGGACCTGATACACTTCAACTCAATACACATAAGTGAGTAGAAATCTGACTAGGTTAAGACTTTTTGTATGCCTTAACTAAGTGGTGCAATAGGCCAATTGATTGAGCTGTTTGGCTGCACCACTCAAATTAAAATTGATTCATCAAGTAGCTTGCCACTTAGGGTTGTTTTTTAGGACTAAACCAGGCACTCCACATTTTATTTCTGATTTTTAAAGGAATATATCTACACCCATGTTTTCAAAACTTGGAGTGTTCTCCTGAACTTGATTGAATACACCTAAGATTAAACCCTAAAAGCTACTAAACAAGGTTAAACCTTAAAAGATACATCATCAAATAACCTTATTTGCAAACCCTAGTTGTGCACGCACACACATTTGAATTGATCATTAAGGGCACAACCCATATAAAGGGCCCATCACATTCCAAGAGCACAATCATCCCAAGCTTAATTAAAATTGAGTAGACGTTGGCCTTACGGATTGATTCACTCTTCGGGGCTCAAACTAAGATTTTTTTCGATTAATCAACTTCTATTGGTCCATGTCATGTCTAGCTAGGGAAGTAGCATCAAATGACCATGGTTGGGGGGTACACTAGGAATAGAAGGCGAAGCCAAAGGAAAAACCTTCTCCCCAACCCCTCCCTCTAACTGGTTGGATTGACTGGATAGAAGTAGACCAAATCGTTTGTAATCTCAAGACGGGCCCTGGGAGTCTGTAGGTCTTTAGGCAACCCACCTAAGGACAGGGTTGATTGCTTGTATTTCATGGCTCCTTTCTCTCTTCTGATTTCCCTCCTATTCTACCATGTATCCTTCCACATCTTACACGCATTTCCCATCCTACCCTCCTACCATCCCCAAGATGATTACTATCCAAACTTGAATTATGACTACCCATCCACTAGCTGAGATAACTTTGATTGGGGATACGATACTGGACCTCAATGTCTAGGGCCTAACCTTGGACAACAAAACTATGATTATTATCCTTCCCACACCTACAGTGATTATAGATCTCCATCCTTTGATGACCAAACCAACCCGATCTACAATCAGGAAGGATATGATAATTATAACACCTACCCTCCCCAGTATTCCACTGAACACTTACAATGATTATAGATCTCCATCCTTTGATGACCAAACCAACCCGATCTACAATCAGGAAGGATATGGTGATTATAACACCTACCCTCCCCAGTATTCCACTAAATATAGATCACTGCCATTCTTTGAACAACCTAGAATGACTTACTATCAGGGAGGGACCCGAGAACCTCGATATCTTGACTCTCCTAGATTTAACCAAAACCCACCCAAACCTGAATCGAACCATTCGATTCAGGTGAACCAGGTCCAAGACAAGGTGTTTGCTAACTTGAAAATCTTTAGAAGCTCAGCCAATACCATGCACTGAAGCATTGGAGCCTATGATCAAAATGATTGATGAACTTAATAGTTCTCTATTGGATTTGCTCCAAAATGTTAGGGATAGGGGCCTGGGTGAGCTTTTACTTAGGAAATTGTTGAGGTTGAGGATGAAATTTGTGGTTGCCCTAGTCCAATATTGGGATGATTCTCAAGATGAATCCCTTCAGGAGAGCCAATGTCTGAACCAGCTCAGGCGCCTGTCGGGGGGGATACATTTTCTAAGACAAGGGATGACCAGGTTAGTCTAGAGTAACCGATTCAGGATGAACGAATTGTTTCACTCGAGATCCCCGAGCCAGGGAACAATGAAAAATATGACTCCATGGACCATGAAATGACATATGATTTTGAGACATATATAAATGAGGATCAAGAATTCTTTGACTCTGAGGGTGAAGAATCTTTAGGTGAAGTCTCACTTGAGCTTAAGGAAGAGGATTTTAGTGAGATGAACGAGCTTGAGGAGCATGACGAACCTTTTGATAGCTTGATTATTGAAGATTATGATCACGTTGGGGCTAACTTGGACGATCCGAATCCTGATGATTCAATCAGTAGCCCCACTACTCAACCACACCCTGAAGAGCTGAATTATGATATTTTTAAGATCACTAGACCCAAGTCAATCCTGATTCGGCCACAATTATTGGACTTGGGTATTTTGGATGGGGTGTACAATGATCTGGAGGTCCAAGAAACCTTGATCTTGGAGGATAGGAAGTTGGAAATAAAAATCTAGGAAGCTACTTCTAAGGGAACTACGATTTTGGATCTAAGGGTACCTACTGACCTGAAGCCACCTACCTTTTACCAGGACCCTTACGATACCTTTGATATGCAACCCAAGCTTGGAATAATTGATTATTTTTTTGAGCTAAACGTTAAGTGGACATCTGAACCTAGTGAACCAAATCTACCTTTTGTCAGACACTTTAGTCTTGGGTTGCACACCACCAAACTACAAACTCGGCCCCGTAAGCGCAATAATCTTCAGTTCTGGATGATTTTCATCCAGAACCTTAGAACCACTCGACCTTGGGGCATGGGTCTATACCACAACTTAGTCCACGTCTGTGGACATCTTCTATTGGCAGGTTTGAGGATTAATCTTTTGATTTTGATTCTGAACCACACTTGTGAATTCTCCATTTCTTCTTTTTTTGTATTATATGCCTAGTTGAAGGCATTAAAACTTAGCACGTGCATATTCCATGTTCTCTACGGAGATGACCGGATTGTCACGAAATTCAGGTGATATTTTTTTATTCTACCCTTTTCATGTCTTTAGTTTTACAATGAGGACATTGCATCATTTAGGAATGGGGGGGGTGGATACTTAATCTTGAAAGTATTTCATTAGCTCTATAGCATTTCTTTTATTTTCTTTGAAAAAAATGAAAATTCAAAAAGACAAAAAAAAAAATAGAATTAGGAGAAGAGAACTTAGGCTTTTGGAAGTTATTAACTTTAGGAAATGATATGATAAGACCTGAGCACTTAGACTCTTCAAGTCTTCGGGCTTAATTAGCCTAGGTGTCCACTAGATTGTGGACTTAGTCTCAAGTCCTCACTAATTCAAATTCATCTTTAATCTAGTAAATAAATTGGGATGGTAAGCACACGACTTATCAACTCGCCCTCTAATTTAAGGGGATTTTAAGTCTAAGCATCTACATACCATTTGTACTGACTCACTTTTCGATGGTTTCTTCAGAAATGGAGTAGCTAATGAACCATCTAGGGTGGTATGGCTGGTATGTTGTCGTGGGTAACAGTCCATTGGTCAATTGTTCAGAGCCCAACCACAAGACCATTTTCTTCGTACTACCTTTAGGTAAATCTTAGATCAGGGAAGCCACCTACTTAAAAAATAAAATAAAATAAAAAATAAAGAAATAAAATCACACTTCACCACATGAGTATGGCTAGCAAGTTGTCATGGGTAACAGCCCATTGGTCGGTTGTCCAGAGCCCAACTCACAAAAATGCACAATAATTCCCAAAACACTTAGGGAAAGAAGCAGGGAAGTAGAATAAACCGAGATATACACTGGGTTCGCCCTTGTGCTGACCCTAAAAATGAAAGTAGGGAGAAAACTACCATTCAAAAAGATAAACCTTTAGGCAAGGTCACTTAGGGTTGTAGAAATCCAAAGTCTGTTTTAACGGTCGCCTAGTGAGTCTTTCACTCTTTTCACTAGATGCTTAGCACTTAGAGTCCTTTTTGAGTCATGGGCGGGTCGGGTAGCCATAAAAAGTTATCCCAAAACTCTCAAACTCCAAAAGTCTAAAACAAAAAAATTAGAAAAGAAGAAAAACAAAAAAATGTATCTTCCCTTTTCAAATAAGGCGAGGACTTGGGCGGTCTGCATTCTGGCAGACACCTGGGTACTGCTGAGTTTTTATAGTTTAGAACCTTAGTTGAAATTCTCTATTGTTAATAAATGACTTAGGCCTAAGTGATCGAGTCCTAATTTTATTTTTATACATAGCATGTAGTTTAATTTTGCTAGGGACTAGCAAAAGATAGGCAAGGGGGTATGATGTAGACACATCCATTTAGGTTAAAATGCTATTTATGCATGTTCCTAGACTTAGATTTGCATTCCATGTTATAAATACTACATAGCATGCATCATCCTGCATTTAGAGTAATTGTGTATATTTTGGGTTAATTACGTCCTTTTTATGGCTAAGAGGGAAGGAGATTTATTTCAGGGCCTCAGATGGATGATCTAACCATATGGATCTGATCAGGACGATGATCGGAGTTTAACGCCTCCGAAATCGTTGAGATTAGAATCCTATAGTACCATATGCAGTCTGAGAAAGGTCAACAGCCAAGGGTCTAGGTGATGTAATTTGGAGCTTCAAACGCCAAATCCGACTATATGGATGGATCCGGATCAACGATCACAGCCCAATGGCATGGGAATCGACCTAATCCAACATCCGTGGTGCCACCTACAAAGCGAAGAAAATGGATGGTCATGATGGCACCACATGGCGCCATCATGACCACCCAAACCCACCCAAGCCTCACCACTCCATCTCGTAGGCATATCATCATGCGATCCTAGTCGTTGGATCATAATCCAATGGCTAAGAATTACCTCAGCACGCCACTCTACTCCAAAGAGGAACGTGGGGATGAAATCCCAACTGTTGGATCGAGATCCAACAGTCAGGAGAGGGTGCGCACACTTTCATCTTCTCAACAATCCATGCCGGTAGCGTGTTGGATATCGTCCTCGCTTACGATGCAAGGACCACCGTTCGAATCCCAGTGCGATGCCTGATCTTATGGAGCGCAGGTGCAATCGAATTGCGTTCGTTGGATATCATCAAGCGGTGGAGAGTGCGGCAACGTGGCAAGATCAGATTCGCTTGATGTGTGTACGTTCAAGATCATGCAAAAACTCACGCTTGATCACACGCGCGTGATCCATGACGCTAGTCCTCGAGCAATCTCAGCCTCTCATCTCTCATCCAACGACCACGATCCTCTCGCAGCACCTGCTCAAACCTTAAGCACGTGCTCAGCTCGATTTCAAGCGTGAGCTCCATGCAAATGTCAGCCATCAGATTTAGATCGGACAGTCATCAGCGCTTCAACCTCGCAGCAACTGTGCGTGCGGAGGGTGCACATGCACGAGCGCTAGCCAGCCCTTTAGCAACATCCAAGGTAGATCTTCAGTGATGCATTTGATGTCACTATAGCCCATGGACAGATTTCCTCCTCTTCCCTTCACTATAAAAGGACCCCTACACCTCCCCTTCCTCTTCTTCTCTTCCTTTCTTCCACTCACCACCTCTAAGTCTCTAAAGAGATCTTGTCCCAAGCCCAGGATGCTCCTTTAGAATAGAAAACAAACATTTGTTCCTACCTCTCATCTCCATTTGTGGAGCATCCTGTGGCTGCCTTCTCACCTCCCTTCGGGAAGAAGATCCTCACCACGACGCCATCCTACCCCACCCTCCATCCTCCGACTCCATCCTCGTTTGTCCCACTCCTCACCACCTTCCTTCAAGCAACGTCAAAGAGAGTCATCCTCCAAGCGACCGTCGAGGGGGATTTCTCTGACCTATCTCTATCTTTATTGTTTTCGTAGTATAGATTTCCCACTTTCCTAGTTGTAATAAACATTTGATTATAAAAATACATGATTGTTGGGGGAGAAAAATGAGGGAGCGAGGGAGAGAAGGTGAGTGGCTTCGGGCGACAGGAGGTGACAACGAGGAAGTGGCTAGGGCTAGGGATGGGGGCGAGTGGAAGACTTGGAGATCGAGAAACTAGAGAAGGAGGGAGAGGGGATGGCAGTCGCATGAAGGTAGGGCATTCAAATTCATTCCAAGAGGGGCCTGGAGGAGATCCAATGGAGAGGTTTTGTGCTTTAGATGCAGACGAAGAGGTCACATGGTTGAGGTGTGTAGAAACTTTCTTGTCTGTCTGGCATGTGGGGGTGAAGGGCACAAGCATGATTCATGCCCTTGGGTGATGCCGCCGCATGCAAAGAATACCCCTCAGTGCCCAGTTCAGGAAGCGGTGAAGGAGTCCCGATTACCACCACCACCAGCACTTGGTAGTCATACAATAGAAATGATGATTCCATTATCTGAGGAGATTTTCTCTGTGGAGATCATGCTGAGGGGAGCGCTGATTGGTGAGATCATGACCAGCAATCCCTCGATCAAGAGGTTTCAACAACTGGTGAGTTCCCTGCAACTTGTGTCATCGGGCTGGAAGGTGGCAATGCTATCCCAGACTCATTTTCTTGTGTTTGGTCTGGGGATGATAGATGTGGAAAGGTTGTGCTTTCGATCTATCTCCTTTGAAAATATCAATGTGCACTGGAGGATGGTCTCCCCCTTTGATGGGCCACTCCTTGATCGCCCCCCCAGAGGTTGGGAACTAGGAGGGTGATTCTTGAGATCAAAGGGTTGCCGCTGCACTTGAGATCTAAAGGGGTTGTCTCCAAGATGGTTGCAGGCTTTGCATCCGTCTGTGAAGACTCTGAAATCATGATTGGGGAGGGTGATGCCCGTTCACTTCGATTTGAGGCTGAAATCCTTAAAAGTGGGTCAATACCAGACAGAATTACTCTCAGGTGTGGGGTATCCTCGTGGCTCATTCGCTTATCAGTGGTTGGGTAGGTCTCTATGCTACCAGAATAGGGCTATGTTAAGACGTCTGTGGTTAGATCTGAGGAGATGCAACAGGCTGAACTATTGGGTCGTGAGTCATCAGATGAGGCCCCTAAATCAAAGAAGAGGAAGGATTGTCACATGGATACCTCAGAGAGGGACTTGATGCCTATGGATGATGTTACTGTCTTGGGATGTAGCAACCAAACCCTTGTCGCCAAAGGCAAGGGGTCCATGGCTAATGCAGTTGTCTTAGAAAGGAACTTAAGCAATTCTATTAGAAATGAGGAGGTACAATCGGGTATGGAAATAGTAGTCAGCAGTGGTAGAAGTGCCCTTAAGGAGGTGAATCAAGTGCAGTTCATTGTCCTTGGTGAACTGAAGTTTGGGAGTGGGACAAATCAGAAAAGGGGGCTTGGTCGCTCCCCTTACATGCTCAGAAGGCGAAGGAAGGAGAACTTGACCCCTATAGTGGAGGAAACTGTCGCAAAGTCAATCATAGTTAAGTATGTGGACAGTTTGGCTCAAGGGGATCAGCCGTGTAAGGAATGAGAGTTCTAACATGGAATGTGCGTGAGTTGCACAACAAGGTGAGAAGGGCGTCTCTAATCAGATTTCTTTTTGAGTGGGAAATTGACTGTGCTCTCATCCAAGAGACACATTTGGAGGAGGAGAGTGGCCAGGTCTGGGACTTTCTTAGACGGTCAAGGAAAGCAGACTATGTGGGGAAGGGTGCAGCTGGAAGGTCTAGTGGGATGGACATATGGTGGAGAAAATATTGTCTCAATCTAACTGAAGTCTTTCGTGACAGACATGTTCTCACCTGCAGATGTCAAAACCTTCAAGGTGATTTGGAGTGGTTTGTCTCTTTCATCTATGGACCCTGTGCAGCTGCTGATCGGGCAGAATTATGGGAAGATCCATCAACACTGCATCAAAGAGTCCAGGAGGTACCATGGCTCATAAGGGTTGACTTCAATTGTCCTCTTTCAAGTGATGACAGACCTGGGGGCAGAACTGATAGTGCTATGGATGGATTCCAATTGACTGTGCAGAGATTGGGAGTCACCGAATACCCTATCAATGGGGTGGAGTTCACTTGGAGAAATGGCAGTGGATAGACATCAAAGCTGGACAGATTCTTTGGTAACCCAAGTCTGTTGGAGAGGTTCCAACTATCGTCTGCTATGAGCCTTGACAGGCCATTTTCTGACCACACTCCAATTGTGTGCGACAGTGGGGTGAATACTGATATTGGATCATACTTCAAACTTAAGAAATCTTGGTTTAGGGAGGAGGGTTTTGCTGAGATGTTATCCAGCTGGTGGCAGAACAAGGTAGTGAATGGCTTGGCCACACAGCAGCTGGCTTCCAAGTTGGCAAGCATGCGCTCTATGCTGAAAGAGTATGGGCAGACAGTGGCAACCATCAGAGAGCAGAGGAGGGTGGAGACACTGGCAGTGATCCAAATTCTGGATCTAAAGGAGTGCAAGCAGCCTCTGAGTTCTCAGGAACATGAACAAAGACAGCAGATGCAGCAGGTTGTTGGGGAGGAGGATTTGAAGAAAGAAATGGACTGGCATGAAAGATCTAGACAATTGTGGCTCAAGGAAGGTGATGCCAACACGAAGTTCTTTCATCTTGCTGCTAGTGCTAGGAGGAGGTTTAATCTCATTTCATCTATTAAAATGGGTGAGAGAACTATCACTTCTATCAATGAAATCAGATGTGAAGCTGGCAGGTACTTTAAAGAGCTAGCCAAGGCTTCCCCAAGAGGTTCATGGAGGATGGCTTCGGCAGATTTCCCAAGTGTCAGCAATGATCAGATGGCCATGCTAATTGCTCCTATTTCTGAACAAGAAACAATGAAAGTAATTAAAGACTTGAATAATGAGGGAGCTCCTAGACCGAATGGGGTTTAGGTATTTTTTTACAGAGAAATGTGGAATGTCCTTAAAAAGGATGTGATGGATGTTATACATGAATTTGAAATGGGAAACTTTGGGTTTGAGAGACTGAATAAGTCGTACTTGTTTTTGCTACCAAAGAAGTCGGGTGCGGAGAGTTTTTCATATCATAGACCCATTGCTTTGTCAAACTCCATCTACCTTATTATCAGCAATATTTTAGCCAACAGAATTCATGATATACTACAAGATTTGATAATGCCTGTCCAATCTGCCTTTCTACCTAGGAGGTCTCTGTAGGAATCCTTCATCATGGCGCAAGAGATGGTGATGGGATGGCACAGGCAAAAGTCCAAGGCCTTTCTATGGAAAGTTGATTTCACCAAAGTCTATGACTCAATCTCTTGGTCATACCTTTGGGAAATTCTTAAAAGGAGAAAATTCCCCCCCCCCCCCACCTGATACAATGGGTGAAGAGATGCATCACGACTGATTCTACTCCCCTCTAATAAATGGGAAACCATGTCGAGCCTAGATTCAGCATCAGTGTGGGGTAAGGCAAGGATTCCCACTTGCCCCCTTGATCTTCAATCTCGCAGTGGATACATTGGCAAGATATGCATGCAAACTAGCAGCTGATGGGTTGATAAGGGGATACTCCATGTCTAACAATAGGGCTTTGGCCCCCATTCTCCAATATGCGGATGACACTATTTTTTTTGTGGAAGGTGGGAAGAGGGAAGCGCAAGTGCTATACTACATGGTTAAAAGTTTTGGTGAGATTTCTGGCTTAAAACTTAATGGAAGCAAGTCCTCCTTGGTTTGCTTTGGTATGAATGGAATAGACTAGAATGACATCTCCACCATCTTGGGCACGCCTGTGATTTCACTGCCTGTCAAATACCTGGGGTTACCTCTGAAGTGCACAAAACTGAGGAAAGCAGATTGGTCCTTCCTATATGAAAAGGTGGCTACGAAACTAGAGGGTTGGAGTAGTCGCTACTTATCAAAAGGTGGGAGGTATATTTTACTGAACTCAGTCATCACGTCCATTCCAGTCTTTCTTTTTTGTTCTTAGAGCCCCAAAATCAATTTAGAAAAAACTTGACGTGACGTGCAAGAGGTTCTTTTGGAAAGGGGCTTCTCATCAAGGGGCTTTCCTCCAACCTATAAAGTAGGATTCAATTTGTTTGCCAAAGAAGTTTGGCAGCATGGGAATCAGGTCCCTCAAAGAATTTAATGATGCCTTGCTTTTGAAGTGGGTTGTTCGACTACTTCAAGGGGGAAAAAAATGTGGACAGAGATCATCCATGATAGCTATGGGGTGGCCAATGATGAGAAGAACCGCCTAAATCCACATAAACCATCCCCTTTTTGGTCATCAGTGGTGCGTGCCTTGGCATATAATTGGAGTCTTTTCAAGTCTGTCTTAGGTGATGGGAAAAGCTTCAAATTTTGGTTGGAAAATTGGCTGCCTGGTGGGGTGATAAAAGATAGGTACCCTCTTGCATTTTCAGCTGCTACTGATAAAGATGCTGTGGTATATGACTACTGGGACACGGCCTCTAAAAAGTAGTCTCTAAACAATTAGATGTGGAATAGCCATGAAACAAGAACATGAGAAAAAAATGAACATCTTATGCAGGAACTTGCTGCTTTCAAACCCACACCTGAGGAGTATGACACATATAAATGGGAGGGAACGTTCTCCTCAGCGGCTGCTTATGATAAGCTTGTCAACTAATCCAGAATGGCTGAAGTGGATGAGGTTGGGAAAAAGCTATGGAAATTGAAGGTACCATTGAAGGTACAAATTTTTTTGTGGTTATGCAGAAGAGATGGCCTGATAACTGGAGATTTGAGGCATAGGAGAATGGGAACCCCCACTCACTTCTGCCACTTGTGTGGGATGCATAATGATTCCAGTATTCATATTTTTTATACTTGCATGATTACAGATTATGTCTGGAGGAAGGTGTGTAGGGAATCTATTCCCATGTGGGAGAACCTCTAGAGTTCCCTCTTGAGGGTGAATAAGCCATATTGGCCATGGTAGCAGTTCTATGGCCGATATGGAGAGCTAGAAATGAGAACTTGTTTCATGAGAATCCAGTGAATGTAGATAATATTGTCAATAATTGTTGGAATCTCATACACCAATGGGGTTCACTCATGTAACCTTTTTATTATCTTTTTATCAATAAAAGCTCTCCTGGATTGCTATCGGTGATTCGATAGCATTCCTTTTCACCTCAAAAAAAAAATACACGATTGTTTCTCTCTATCTCTGTCTCTCTCTGTTTATTTTGCAAGTAGATTAGCTAGAATTCATCGACCTAATCTCTTGCTTGCTAAAAATACCAAAAAAAAATTAGAAAAGATAAAAATGACAAAAACAAATAAAAAGAGAAACATGGATTTTTAAAATTAAACATTCGCCTCCCCGTATTTGACCCAGGACTCACTTTTCGAGTTTTGGTTATAAATATTATCTGATCGATGGATTTTCCCATGAATCGAACTACGATGACGGGTTTTCCAAACCCGAACCTTTACATGTGCGAATCCGCCTCATCAGTTGACCATAAGAGAAAAGGGGTTTGTATTTTGATTTAAAGGGCCACTTGGCCATTCAGGGTTTTGTGGTAGCTCCAAATGCGGGAGGTTCGAGATGGTGAAGTCAGCTTGTGGGTCAACTAACGGGTTAGGTTCAGGTTGGGATGTGGAAGCAGAATTTTTTGAACGATTTTCCATGTTAAAAGCAAAGGAAGAAGAAGAAAATAGAGATCTTTTGGTGCGGGGTGCAAAATCAAATGGTCCCTGGAGATGTGGATTTTTGGACCTTCGCCCGTGCATGCACTTAATAGAAGAATGGGAGGGAGGAGGAGAGAGAGATGAGAGAAAGTGTGTAAATTAAACAACAAGGCCTAATCTATCCTAAGGTTGACTCCTTAATGCAACCTAAGACTTGGGAACCCAATAAAGAAGAAATCAATAAGAGAACCTAGTTCCTTAAGATTACCTGGCTAGACTAAAAGAGGTGGATTGGGCCCAAGCATGTCTTGGGAAAATCACCAAGGGCTTGTGCAAACTCACACCTGACATTTGACTTCCCTCTAAGTATGTCACCATGTGTTCAAAAAGAATTAGGAATGCTTAGTAATTCTTAGGTATTGGATATCAAGCCTAAGTTTTGGTGAAGTCCTTAAGTGGTCAAATGACTACTTGTTTTAATTTAGGCTTGGGTGTCTAATTGTGCACGGGAATGTGGAGGGCATTAATTAGGGTAATGCCCTGTTATTTCAATTTTTTAAAGTGTGTGCAAATTGGAAGGAGTGATTCTAATGCCAATTTCAAGTTGTCACACAATTTTTTGTTGTAATTCTGCTTTTAGGATTTGATTTAGCTTAGTATCTTTTAGGGTCTCTTTTTAAGTTTTCAAACAAGTTTGAGATCCAAAATAAAAAAGAAATCAAGTTTTATAGGTGAATATAGATTTCCTTTTAAAAAGTGAGTCTCTAAAAATGAAAAGAAACCCTACTTGATTTGATCCGTAAATAGAATTGTTTCAGGCTTTTCTCTTTAAGTAGTGGTCCACACAAAGCAAAGAACACCACTACTGGAAGGAAAATCAAAAAAGGATTCCAGAAAATATTTTTTTTGCAATTTTAGGAATTTTTTTAATATATTTTTAAGATTTTTCTTTATGTTGGTGTCAAAGTCTAGAAATGATACCCGTGGGTATTTTAGATGTTTCAGTACCACCACCGGCTATCAAAAATTTTTGTGATTTTATATGTTGTGTATAATTTCACAAGGATTCTAAAAATTTAAATTTCATAAAAATTGGATAAGTAAACAAATTCCTAAAATTCGTGGATAGTAACAAAATAGTGAAATCAGAGGAGATGACCTCCCTGTGGTCCACGAATTTTTAAAAATTATATACAACTCCAATTGCTCTGAAATTTGGAACAGATGTTCCTGATTTGATTTTAAATCTTTTGGTGAAAGTTTAAGATTTTAGGAGTCTTATGGTATCAGAAATTGATTTTAGAAATCTAGACAAAAGTCTGGACCCAAAAATCAAAATACCAACACTTAAGGTAGAGTGGTGTTAAATGATTCAAACAACCAAACAATTACTTTTAAAGGTCACCACTCTACCTAATTTTTATGTTTATGATCCTAAAAGCCTTATTTAATATTCTTTTGGTAATTTTTTAGGGAAAATGTGACAAGTAGCAAGGAACTAACCTGAAATCTGTTGGAAGAAAGGGGACTGTAAGCTCTCACTTCCAAATTCCTGCTTTCTTCCTGTAATGCTCCTGCACACACAAAATGAATGAAAGAAAAGGGGATGAGATCCACTTATCAAGCAAGAGAATTAACTAAATTCAAAGCCATGCCTCCCCGAAAACGATGCCAAAAAGTGATGCGAAGAAAGGTGTGATTTATAATTAGGGTTTTTAAATCATTGTAACACGCCAATTCGCAATCGCTTTTACAATTTATAAACCTAGATAGCGGTGGTATCTAGGGTTGTCCAAGGAGGCAAGAATGCACTTTAAATACTCTCGCTTGACAATAAGGAAATCAACTTTATTTTTGAATTTTGTAATATAAAATTTTTTTGGATTTTCAAATAATGGGCAATTGGAAGCGAGAAAAAGACTACACCTCACTTGCTGAAACTAAAACCTAAGTGACAAACAATTCTACTCTCTAAGCTCACCCTAGGTACATGAAGACCTAGGGTAATTAGAGAGAGTGTGTAAATGCACTATGGTAAAAGCAATAATTAGAATGAAAACAAGAATTTTATAAGAGGCAACTTTATATATGGAGAAAAGGTTTACAAAAACACTAGTAGAGGAATGCTTCTACTACTAGAAGTCAGAATACAAAAAATTGAAAAAGAAACACTAATCCTCCTATGATGATGCTGAAAAGAAGAAGATCATTGCTCCAATAGCGGTTGCTCCCATAGATAAAAAGGGTTTCTCCTTCCTCTCCTTCCTTGAAATGCTCCTGTAAGGTGGTGAGATCCTTCTACTGGAAAACCCTAGATATGGTGTGCCCTTGCTCCTCCAAGTGTGGAAAAATTCCACCGACAAGAACTCCTCTAAGGGTGGGTGTGCACCACCCTCAAGAACCTCCTCCTGGATGTCCTCCTTGCCATGCTGGTCCTCTGGCTGGTGGGGGCACAAGAGAGAAGGGAAGAGAGGAAGGAACCAAAGGGACAGAGTGTCCCCTTAATCTTCTTCTTCTCCTTCTTCTCTTGGCTGACTATGGTGGGTGGAAGATGGTGGAATTAATGAAGCCAAAGGTGTCTATCATGGTGGTGGTTATGAGCCTTTTTATAGAGGGGTTAAGGGAGTAGGTGTAGTTAATGGATGGAGGGCTAAGATGGGCTTATGAGGGTGGTTATAAGATCCTAGGGTTGGAGTGAATTGGCGCCAAAATGGAGGGGTGTTGGTGGTTGGCACCAACTCTAGATGGGGGCTAGGGTTAAGGATTGGTTAGGTGTGTTGTATGGCTAGGATTAGGTTATATGGTGGTGGTTAGGAGATGAGTGGGTAGGGTAGGTTGGCACCAATTAAAGGGATGTGTGGAGGTTTGGTTAAGGGGATTTGGCGCCAACTTAGATGGGCTTAGGTGGGTTAGTTGGCATGGGAATTAGGAAGGGTTGAGATGGCTCCATGTGGTGGTGGTAAAGGGATAAAGGGTGGATATAAATGGCACCAAAGTGAAGGGGTGTGGTTAGTGTTTTTGTGCCACTTATGTGGTGGTTATAGGGTGGTTAGGGTGGTGTTGGTTGGCGCCAAGTCTAGGCTTCTAGAAGGGGGTTAGGTGTAGGGTTAGGATGGCTAGGTGGCTTAGGTGTAAGATGGAGATAAGGGGGATTTTTGGAGGGAAAGTGTTGGCGCAAACTATGGGTGGTTATGGACTTGTTGATGCCAACTTTTTGGTGGCTTTTGGATGTAGTGGTGTGAAGGAATGTGGAGGTTGGTGGCACCAACTTTGGGTGGAGTAGGTAGCAAGCTTAGGTGATAGAGTTTAGGGTGTAGCTAGGTTCGGATTTAGGTAGGTGGCCGACATGTAGGTGGAGCTGGTTTTGGGCTTAGTTAAGCTAGCTTAACTAGTGGGTGAGTAGAAGAAAAGGTAGGAGGAATTAGGGTTTAGGGAAAAGGAGCTGAGGAAGAGTAGTCTGGAGGTAAACTGGAGCTGGTAGCTAGTAAAGAGAATTGCAAGGAGCTACTTTAGCTAGCTTAGCTTGCTAATTCTTTACTAGCTACTAAGCCAAGCAAAAGTGAGCTAGGTTTGATCTTCCCAGGGATGACCTAGCTAGATGGAGTAGCTAATGTAGCTTAGCTCAACTAGGTTGAGCTAAGTGGAGTCCCCGGGAGTTGGACTTGAGCAGGCCTTAGCTATTTAAGGTCATCTTCAGTTGACTTAAGTTGAGTGGAGCTGGAAGTAGCTGTTCCTAAGTTGAGGTGGACTCCTGTCCACTTAGTTGAGCTAGCTGGGGCTCATAGTAAACTAATTGGAGCTAAGGTGAGCTAGATTCAACTAAGTTGAGCAGGGTCTGAGCTGACTTGAGCTAGGTTGAGCTAATATGAGCTGCCCTGGGCTACCACCCCTCTAAGATGAGCTAAGTAGAGCTTAATGGAGCTAACTCTAACCCAAGTGAGCTGGTATCCAGCTGTGATGAGCTGGATCAGGCTGAGTCCCAGCTGGATTGAGCTTTCTCTTCACTAGTTGCCTTCTTGAGTGCTAGGGTTTTAGGGATCTGATTATCTGTTCATCCCTAACACTCAAATAAACGTGTCAAAAACACAACAAATCATGCAATGCATGCCTAACCTAAATGATGCCTAAATGCAGCCCAAAAACCCATTTACGGAGTTAAAACTCTAAGAGGTAGGTTTGTTTTAGGGCATAAGAATGATGATAAACTAGCGTTTATCAGGCAACTGGGTCAAATAATCCTTAAGCCTTAGATTTAATACATCAGCCTCTCACTTTCCTCAACCTCTTGAGGATTAATCTGGTTCATAATAAATACGTAAGTGTTAAGCCCTAAAATAGGCCCAAGAGGCTTAAGGTCAATATCCGTCACTTATCTCCTAAGATTTAGCCCTTCAGGTCTTAATTCATCATCCGATCCAGCTTAGAACTTAGGTAAGTTTCATACTCAATTACAAGGACTAACACCATTTTTTCTGTCGTTTGCTCCCTTTCTTCTATTTTTTCTTCTCCTCTTCTTCCTCCTCAATTCAAATCTTTCAATTCGTCTCTCCTTTCATCTCTTCTTTCTTTCTTTTTTGCGATGAAACCCCTCAATGAATCGAATTTCACAACATTTTGTACTTTAATACCTCCCATGCCTAAGATTTGCAATGTCCTTGTTGTAAATTAGGTGGATCCGAGTTTAGCTTAGATCGTACATTAGAATAGGTTTGGGTGGGTGGTGAATGGATAGGGATGACTGTTGTGGACGATTTCAACCTCTAATAGAATATCTGAGGTGAAATTGATTGTTCTAATGGACGAACCCTAAAGTGTAATATGACTTCAGCTTAGGGATAGGTCAGAAGGGTCTCAAGTTTTCCAAAATGGCGGGTTGCCTCCCATCAAGCTCTAAGTTTAACGCCATCAGCTATGTGCAATGTGCCTCAGGGAGAATGGCGATCAAAAGATATCGTAGCCATATGCGAATCGATGAGTTCGAGGAACAATTTTAGTCTCTGACCGTTCACAACAAATGGTTCTGAGTCATGGCTGAGTCCACTAATTTCGACATCTCCATTTTTGAAGACTCTTCGAATGAAAAAGGGTCTGATCCATTTTCATCTTAGCTTCCCTGGGAAAAGCTAAAGCTTGTTATCAAAGAGGAGCATTTTCTAACCAGGATGGAATGATTTTCACAGATGTGCTTGTCATGGAAGGCTTTGACCCACTCTTTGTAGATACTTGAGTTCTCGCATGCATCATTACGTAACTCCTCGATCTTGCTCATTTGCAACTGGCGGTGGTTTCCAACCTTCATAAGGTCTAGATTGCACTTCCGTATTGCCCAGTAGGCCTTATGCTCCATCTCTATAAGGAGGTGACATGCCTTCCCATAAACAAGCTTAAATGGAGACATTGTCAGCTGGGTCTTATGGGTAGTCCTATAGGCCCACAAGGCTTTTGAAAGTTGGGTGGACCAATCTTTCCTATTAGGCCAAATAGTAACCTGAAGGACTTTCTTGATCTCCCAATTGGATAGCTCAGCTAATCCATTGGTCTGGGGGTGGTAAGGAGTCGAGATACGATGTGAAATCCTGTACATTTTCATCAGGGACTGGAAGTGCACATTAGCAAAGTAGGACTTACCATCGCTAATGATGGCTTTAGGAATCCCAAATCTGGAAAAGATATTCACCTAAATGAACTAGAGAATAACTTTGTGATCATTTGTTCTTGTGGGTACAGCTTTGATCCATTTCAAGACATAGTCAATAGTAAGTAAGATATATTTGAAGTCGTTAGATCTGGGAAAGGGTCCCATAAAATCAATTCCCCATATGTCAAGGATCTCACACACGATAATCGAATTCAAGGGCATCATATCGCGTGGGCCCATGTTGTCAAGTGTTTGACAATAGGCACATGCCCTACAGTAGGATTGTGCATATTTGAACATAGTGGACCAAGAGAACCCACACTGGAGGAGCTTCACTGTGGTTTTACACCCAGAGTAATAGCCACCGCAGGCCTGGTCATGGCAGAATGAGATGACATCATTGACCTCGTCGTTGGGAATGCATATTTGGATTACTTGATCATTATTGATGTGAAATAGATAAGGATCTTCCCAAACATAATACTTGGCATCAAACATCAGCTTGTCCCACCAAGAGGTCGCCCAATCAAGCGGGACTTTCCCCATAACCAAGTAATTCACAATATCAGTGAACCAGGGAAGTCTATTAATGGCCAAGAGATGTTCATTCGGAAAATGCTCAGTGATAGGTCCGAACGAGTCGATGATCGAAGAAGCAAGGCAAGACAAATGGTCAGCTACCACATTTTGCTTTCCCACCTTGTCGCTAATCTTGATATCGAATTCTTGCAACAACAAGATCCATTGGATTAATCTAGTTTTTGTGTCCTTCTTAAGCAAGTGCCTTACCGTAGTGTCATCTGAGTAAACGATGACATGCGATCCCAGGAGGTTTGCTCTAGACCAAATACTACAGCTAGCAGCTCTTTCTCCGTAATTGTGTAATTACGCTAAGCCTCGTCCAATGTAATTCTAGCGCAATATATTACCACAAGTTTCCCATTGATTTTCTGCCCCAACACCGCTCCTACTGCGTAGTCAGACACATCGCACATGATCTTGAAGGGTTGAGGCTAGTCAAGGGATTGTAGGATTGGAGCTTGGGTAACTCGGTCACATAGGATTTTGAATGAGTGAATGCACTCACTTGTCATCTCAAAAGGCATGTCCTTTGAGAGAAGATTCGTTAAGGGGCATGTGATTTTGAAAAAGTTAGATATGAATCGGTGATAGAAACCGACGTGCCCCAAAAACAATCTGATATCTTTGACCGAGGAAGGCACAAGTAATTTGGAAATCAAATTCACCTTAGCTTGGTCAACTTGGATACCTCTCTTAGATACGAAGTGTCCAAGCACAATGCCCTCAAGAACTATAAAGTGGCTCTTTTCCTAGGAGAGAACCGGTTCACTTCTATGCATCTTTGGAGGATCTGGACCAAGTGCAAGAGGCAATCATCGAAAGATTCATCGAAAATCAAGTAGTCACCCATAAATATTTGAAGGTATTTACCTACCATATCAAAGAATATGGCTAGCATGCACTACTGAAAGATGGCCGGTGCATTACAAAGCCTGGATGGCATCCTACAGAACACGTACGTACCATAGGGGCTGGTAAAGGTGGTTTTTTCCTGATCTTCAGGATGGATTGTTACTTGGTTATATCCAGAGTACCCATCCAGGAAATAGAAGAACTGATTTCTCGCTAGTTTCTCGAGAATCTGATCAATGAACGAGAGTAGGAAATGGTCTTTCTTCATGGAGGCATTCAATTTTCGATAGTCTATGTAGGCTCTCCATGAGTTAATAATTCTAGTCAAAATGGTTTCTCTAGATTCAGTCGTAATCACAGTGAGCCCTGCCTTTTTAGGCATAACTTGGATGGTGCTCACCTAGCGGCTGTCAAAGATCGGGTAGATGATTATTGCGTGAGCCACTTGATAATCTCCTTCTTCACGACCTCCTGTAGATTAAGGTTTAGTCTTCTCTGCATTTCTCGAGATGGTCATGAGCCCTCTTCGGTATAGATATGATGTGTGAAATACGAGGGACTTATTCCAGTCAGGTCATCTAGAGTCGATCTAATGGCTCTTCGATGTTGTTGGAGGATAGAAATTAGCTTTTTTCTGATCAGGAGAGAGTCGAGAATTGATAATCACAGGAAACGTTTGATTCAAACCAAAAAATACGTATTTCAGATGATCCGAGAGGGGCTTTAATTCAAGCACCGAGTTATCAGCAGTGGGCCTCAAAAGATAAAGTGGAAGCTAAGGATAAATCTAGATTAGCTTTGGGCTTCTCAATCTGTGGGTCAAGATCTTCTTATGGTTGAGGTTCTGGGAGAATTGGGTTTTCCTCTGTAATCAGGTCCTCAACCAAGGAACTTATGTCGTAGACTTCTTCGATTGCCCCACAATTTATTCCTTTCTGCACCCTTAAAATATTGATCCTCAATGTCTAATTCCCGAATTTCAACTCGATTTGGCCTTCTTTGCAAGAGATATTTGCCCTACTTGTAGCTAGGAATGGTCTCTCTAAGATGATCGATGTGTCTCTCAGATTTTCAGGAGTATCCATGTCTAATATAATGAAGTCCATCGGGAAGTAGAAATCTCGTATCCTAACTAGAACATCCTCAAGAACTCCTATTGGTGACTTTATTGATCTGTCAGCTAGCTATAGAGTCACCTCACTATGTTTGAGCTCAGTTTCCTCAAAATGATCTAGTAGGGATGTGGGGATCAGATTTATAGAGGCTCCTAAATCCAATAAATCTTGATCGAACTCTAGGTTACCTATCTTATAGGAGATCAGAGGGGTGCCAGGATCTTTCACTTTTTGTGGAAGTTTGCTTAGGATGATAGAGCTGGCTTGATCAGATGAAAAAATTGGACTCCCATCATTGTTTTGCGATTTACGCTTTGGTGTACATAAGTCCTTCAGAAATCACGCGTAAGCTGGGATGTGGTAGATTGCATCCATCAAGGGGATGCTTATTTGGACTTGTTCAAAGAGCTTGATCAAGTCTTCCTTGAGTGCCACAGATTTGGGTTTCCTGTTTCCTTTGGTCAAGGCCTCGGGAAATGGAACCTCTGTTGGTTCCTCTAGGATTGGTTCAAGCTCTAGATCTGGGATAGGTGTGTCCTAGATGACCATCCTAGGGGTAGGCTCTGAGCTACCAGGTCTAAAGTGGCTAGGATACGATGGATCATGAGTCATTTTGCCACTACGTGTAGTAACAGCGTTTAGGCTTGCCTGGTTTGGGTTCAGAGTTGGCAAGAGTGGCGGTTAGTGCTAATATCCCTCATATGATGTGAAAGCTTCCATCCACTTGGGTGATGGTGCAGAAGGGTCCTAATAAACATAGTGAGCTTGGCCCTGATTTGGGTTCATAATGCGCCTCTGGTTCGACACGTTATTTGGATTCGACAAAGGTTGGGAAGAGAGTGCACCAGGCTAGAGAGTCCCAACCATCTGTGTGAGTTGATTTTGAACCTCTGTATTTCTACCTTATGTTGTTTCTCATTAACGTGCGAAATTGATGTTTTAAAGGATGTAATCATCGTAGAAAGTCAAAATCACTCGAAAACACTTAAAATTTATAACTCGCAAGTATGAGGTCATTCACTAGGAGCAATAATGGCAATTCATTCTCACATATCACAATTCTAAGCAAAATATAAGCAATTAAGATTAGAAGAACAATTCAGAATAATATATCAATAGATCCAAATACCAATGTGCAAAAAGATTAGGGTAAAATGGTGATTTGAATCACCAAATTACCCTTTAAGTTTAAACCTCATAAATATATGAATAATAAGCACAACCACTATTAGAGTCAAATGCCTCAGATGATAGAGAAAAGCCCCAGATGGCTTAAATGAAGCTTGCTATAGTGCTTTCAAGAGGCTCAAGGGCCTCTTCCTTCCTTCCTTCTTCTCTAGCCTCAGGAGAGACTCAGCATAGCACCAACACCAACAGAGTCACAAAAGCCTCCTAGTAGCTAAGTATAGAGAGGGTAGGAGAAAGGGAAAAAACCCCCCTCTCTCTCTTTCTTTTCTTCTTCATGCCTGCCTAATCAGATCGGTAAGCAGGTTAACAGGTGAATAATCGGGTTGAGATTAGGGACTAGGGCTACCGGGCATGGAAGGTAGTTGAGGAGTGAGCGAGTGTGAGTGAAGAGGGACCCGACCCCTCATGACTGGGCAAGGGGTCCGGGTCACAAATCCCTTTTATGTCACAATGTGAGCTCCTAATCCCATGATGTGGGACTAACTTGCCAGGTGCTTTCTCACAGCAGCAGCAGGCGATGCTTCTTCCAATCGTGAGTGGAGTTGAGGTTGTTTGCTTCAATTAATAGCTTGGGCATGCACCTAGAGCGAGACCGCATCACACGGAAGTGATTACAGTGAAGAACAGAGCCAGAGAGCTGCAGCCGAGGTCGGAGAAAATGGTTGTGGCAGTGGAGCGACAGTAAGGACCTAAAACAAGTAATACGACCTAATGGCCATGTCAGAGTAGCTCAGAAGCTCCACTGTGGCACGGCGAAGGTGATGGTGGCGATGGCGTATGGTGAGAGTGGTCGTCGAGGTTTGGCGAAGGCGAAATGTGAGTGTGGAGGCAGAGGTGTTCGAAGAGGTGATGGGCATAGCAATCCCCTTAATTTCTTGAGGGGTTTTGCTTGCATGGACTCGACGGAGGTATAGGAAGTGACAGTGAGTGATTTGATGGCATGTGGCATGCTGCGGATGTTGTCGAAGGAATGAAGGTGACTTGGAGGACGACGATGGAGCAGGCGAGTTTGTGGTCAAAATCGAAGCTTGGAGGCGCTGAAGTGATCAGTAAGAGCAAGTGATTTATGTGTTTCACATGTTTGAAATCGAGGTTAAGAGTAACTTGTCGTTGTAGTCACAAACTCGTTGTCAAATAAAATTTTATCGAAACTCCAAGGGAGTCCCAGATCAAACACAGGGAGGCGACGTTCACTTTGTTTGAAAATCGCACTTCATTTTGTTTGTTTTTGTCATTTTTGAGGTTTTGTTTTTTCTTTCGTTTGTTTTTATAAGGCAAGAAAACAATATGGATCACAATGGAGATAGAAACAAATATGATATATATTGCACAAATGCTTATTACAATAATCTAGAAAGCATAAAAAAGAGAGGTGAGAAAGAATATCCCAAATCGGCTGTTCAGCGAGACGACAGCGCCTGGTGAAAGCTTAGAAGGAGTTAAGGAGCAAGACAACAAAGGTGAGATGCGGGAGGACTTCGGGTAAAGGAAAGCTTCAGCGTGGCTCCAAAATGGAGGTGAGGAGGTGGAGATAATCTGCTACCGGAATGGAGGTGGGAGGATGGCTCCAAGGCGACCTATGAATGGTGATGGGAAAATGGAGGAATATTTGGTGGGGCAGAGGTTCGTTTCACTAATAGGAGCCTTTGGAGCTTAAGAGTGAGCTCTAATGGAGCATTAGTAGGCTTGCTAGAGCTTATGAGTAAGTGGGAGTAGAGTGCGTAGAGATGAAGAGGAATGAGGGGTGTGTGGGTGTTTATATAGTGATGGGAGGAAGAGCATCCCGCGCATAGACATTCAGCAACAGCTACAAGCGTCACTAAAGGCCGCTTGAGCTATCGCTGAAGATCCGCACCTCTTCATTGCCTTAGCTGGCACACGCATTGCGCAGGCCATTTAGTGACAGCTGCAAGTGTCACTAAAGGCCCGCTCTTCTGTTGCTGTAAATCTTTCACCCACCGCTCACGGCCACAACTGTCGCTGAGGTTGGATGCGCTGCGGTCGATGGATTCAAAGGTGAACGGTGGAGATGGCGTAGAGATCGTGCCTCTTGATCGCACATGAGATGGTGTGTTCTCGAGGAGCGTCGACGGCGACGTGCAGCATCTGCGCTTAGCTGTGCATCCACGTAGCCTTATCTCAACCGCTCATGCACGATCGGGAGGTCGAATTTGAGGCGCTTCTCTTTTGCAGCTAATTGGTGGCGCTTGGGAGAGTCTAATCTGCACCCTTGCTTTACGAAGTAGCCACTCCACTGTTTGGCCAAGGAGACAGATTGTCGGGTGGAGGGCGATGAGGTCGCATGTCTCGACCGTTGGATGAAGATCCAACGGTCGAGATGAGGCCTTCCGGGAGAGATGCTTCTTCAGCCGTGGAGCATGCATCTTAGCCGTTGGATTGAGATCCAACAGCTGAGATCTCATCTTGCGGTGGGCTTGGGGACGTATTGGCTCAGGTGGGGCGGCCTGGATGTCACCACATGGCACCATTTGGGCCATCTGTCTTCTTCTTGTGGAGGGTACTATAGAGCTCTGATCAGGGTGATTCTCGCGTTGACAGACTACAATCGTCACTCTGAATCCATCCATACAGTCAAATTCTTCATCTGAATCCCGTAAAGATGTCACACTGCCTCCTGGACATGTAAAATGACGGAATTAATGTACATAATATACAACTATCCTAAATGCAATGCAATGGATGTTTGTGCAATATTTATATCATGATATGCAATGCTAGGCCTAGGAACTATCGTAAATAAGCATTTTACGATGAATTTATGTGTGTTTATCATACCCCCATGCTTACTTTTTGCTAGTCCCTGGCAAAATTATCCTAAATGCTATGTATAAAAGTATAGGTAGGATTCGATTATTTAGGCAAAATTCATCGATTGCTTTAGAAAATATCAACCCCAAGACCTAATTACAAAAACTCAACAGTGCCCAGGTGTCTACCAGAATGCAAACCGTCCAAGCCCTCGCCTTATTTGAAAAGAGAAGATACATAATTTTTTTTCTTATTTTTCTTCTTTTCTAATTTTTTTGTACTTTTGGAGTTTGAGAGTTCTGGGATAACTTTTTACGGCTACCCGACCCACCCAAGACTCAAAAAGGACTCTACTTGCTAAGCATCTAGTGAAAAGACTGAAAGAGTCACTAGGTGACCGTTAAAACGAACTTCGGGTTTCTACGACCCTAGGTGACCTTGCCTAGAGGTTTATCTTTTCAAACAGTAGCTTTCTCCCTACTTTTATTTATGGGGTCATCATAATGGCGAACCTAGTGTATATCTCCCTGGTTTATTCTACTTCTTTGCTCCTTCCCTAAGTGTTTTCGGAATTATTGTGCATTTTTGTGAGCTGGGCTCTGGACAACCGGCCAATGGGCTATTACCCACGACAACTTGCCAGCCATACTCGTGCGGTGAAGTGTGGCTTTGTTTTTCTTTTTTCTTTCTCCTTTTCTCTATTTTTTTTTTAAGTAGGTGGCTTCCCTGATCTAAGATTTACCTAAAGGCAGTACAACAAAAATGGTCTTGTGGCTGGGCTCTGGACAACCAGCAGATGAGCTGTTACCACCAACAACTTGCCAGCCATACCACCCTAGATAATTCATTAGCTACCCAATTTTGAAGAAACCGTCGAAAAGTGAGTCAGTGTAAAAAGTGTCTAGATGCTTAGGCTGAAAGTCCTCTCAAATCAGAGGGTGGGTTGATAAGTTGTATACTTATCACCCCAATTTATTGACCAATTAAAATAGAATTACTTGGCGAGGACTTAAGACTAAGTCCACATTCGAGTAGACACCTAGGCTAATTAAGCCCGAAGACTTGAAGAGTCTAAGTATTCAGGTCTCAAAGTATCAATTCCTAAAGTTTGCAACTCCTAATGCCTAACTTCTTGTCTCCTAATTTTATTTTTTTTTTCATTTTTTTAAACTAAATAATAGGAAATTACTGTTACAGCTGACAAAAAGATTATAAGATATATCCACCCCCTCATGCTTAGCTATTGTAATGTCCTCATTGTTAAAAATGTAGGCATGTAGGAGAGTAGAAATGGAAGAATAACACCTAGTTTCCGTGGGATTCTGGTCAGCTTGGAACAGTCTTTACACATGTTGAGTTTAGTGCCTTCAGCTAGGTGATGATCGACCCGCGGTGGTTAAGGCAAGGTAAGAGCAACCTTGTTCGAGACAGGTTCAGGGAGCATATGGTCAACAAAGGGTTTGAGATGCTGTCCGTTGACCTTGAAGATATTACCCGTCTTTGGGTCAAAGATTTCGATGGCCCTGTTAGGGAAAATCCACTCAATAATGAACGAGTCATCCCACTTAGACCTAAGTTTCCATGGAAAAGCTTCAATCGAGAATCGAAAAGCTAGACCGTCTGGTTCGGCTCAAAGCTCTTTCATGAAATCATCTGGTCATGGAGAGCTTTGGTCCTAGCCTTATAGATTCTGGCATTTTCATAAGCATCATTTCAAAGCTCCTCCAACTCAGATAGTTGGAGTTTCCTGGTTTTCTCGACCAATTCTAGCTCAAAATTACATTTTCTGATGGCCCGTAATGCCTGGTGTTCAAGTTCTACGGGTAAGTGACACGCCTTACCAAACACCAGACGGAACGAAGACATACCGATAGGCGTTTTATATGCCGTATGGTAGGCCCAAAGATCTTCATCTAGCTTTTGGGTCCAATCCTTCCTATCAGGCCTAACGATTTTCTGCAAAATGTCTTTGATCTCCCGATTGGAGACCTCAGCCTGTCCGTTCATCTGAGGGTGGTAAGGTGCGGAAATCTGATGATTCACCCCGTATTTCTCCAGTAAATTCCAAAACTGGGCATGAGTAAAATGTGTGCCACCATCACTGATAATTGCCTGAGGAACCCCGAATTGACTGAAGATATTTTTCTTTACAAAATCGATGACCACCTTGTGGTCATTAGTCCAGGTGGGAATTGCTTCAATCCACTTGGACACATAATCAACAGCAACCAGAATATACTGGTGTCCAAATGAAGGAGGGAAGGGTCCCATAAAGTCGATGTCCCAAATGTCAAAAATTTCAACGGAAAGTATTGGGTTCAGGGGCATCAATTCTCTCTTAGCCATGTTCCCGAGTGTCTGGCATCAAGTGCATGACTTTGAGAATTCCTGAGCATCCTTAAATAATGACAGCCAATAGAATCCGAATTGCAAGATTTTTGCTGCCATCTTTTTCCCAGAAAAGTGTCCACCACACTTAGATGTGTGGTAGAACTAAGTATGCTATGGAACTCAATATCTGGATTGACAAATAATCTGGTCTACGCCAATGTAGTAAAGCTCGGGATCGTCCCAAAAATAATATTTGGCCTCAGACACAAGTCTATCATGTTGTTGTTTCATCCAATCCTAGGGGATTTGACCAACAGCCAAATAATTGACGATATCCGCAAACCAGGGCGTTCAGATACCTGAGACTGTAAGGATAGTCTCATCCAGAAAAGTATCAAAGATTGGGACATCCGAATGAAGAGAATTAATTAGGATTCTCGAGAGGTGATCTACCACTACATTTTGTTCCCCGACTTTATCCCTGATTTTAAGATCGAATTCTTGAAGCAGCAAAATCCAGCAAATAAGCCGGCGTTTGGCATCCTTTTTGGATAAGATGTTTTAATGCCAAGTGATCGGTATAAATGATGACACGAGAACCTAAAAGATAAGCCCTGAATTTTTCTAAAGTGAAAACTATAGCTAGCAATTCTTTTTCAGTAATAGTGTAGTTCCTCTAGGCTTTGTCCAGAGTCTTGCTAGCGTAGTAGATCACAGAGGGCTTTTTCTCAATCTTCTGACCCAAGACAGCCCCGACGGCATAATCAGATGCGTCAGCCATAATCTCAAATGGGACTATCTAGACCGGTGGTTGCAACACCAGGGCACAGGTGACTACCATTTTTAATAAATCAAATGCCTTGAGACATGATTCATTGAACTCGAACGGCATGTCTTTGGCCAGAAGGTTACTCAAGGGTTGAGCAACCTTCAAGAAGTCCTTAATGAATCTTCTATAAAAACCCGCTTGCCTAAGGAAAGAGTGGATTTGTTCTACGGATGTGGGTAGAGGAAGTCTAGAGATAGCATCCACCTTAGCTTTATCAACCTCAATACCCTGACTAGCGACCACATGACCCAGGACAATGCCTTTTTGAGTCATAAAGTGGCTCTTTTCCCAGCTAAGGACCAACCGTGTTTTGATGCATCTCTAGAGGATCAATTCCAAGTTAGCTATGGAAGACTCAAAAGAATCTCCGAAAATGGAGAAATCATCCATGAACACCTCAAGACAATCTCCCACCATGTCAGAAAAGATGGCCAGCATGCACCTTTGAAAAGTCATAGATGCATTGCAAAGCTCGAATGGCATTCTACGGAATGCAAAGGTTCTGTAGGGACATGTGAAGGTTGTCTTTTCTTGGTCTTCGGGATGGATAGGGACTTGGTTATATCCCGAATAATCGTCCAGGAAGCAAAGTATTTTTTCCCAGCTAACCTTTCAAGGATTTGATCGATGAATGGCAAGGGAAAGTGATCCTTTTTAGTGGCTATGTTCAGCTTCCTATAGTCAATACAAACCCTCCAAGCAGAAGCTGAACGAGTGGTGAATGTTTCTCCTTTCTCGTTAGTTGAAATGGTTATTCCCATCTTCTTGGGTACAATCTGAACGGGGCTAACCCACACACTATCTAAGATTGGGTATATAATTCTAGCATCGAGCCACTTGTTCGTCACTCTAAAATGGGTTTTAAAATCATTGCGTTGTAGTATAGCTCGAATCAGTGCAAAAGCATATAATATTTATTACTCGAATGAAATCCGAGGTCGAACACAGGGAGCAATTGGCAAATTAATTCTCAAGATCATAATTCAAATGAAATATAAGAATTTCAAACAACATAAATGAAATCTGATGTTAATAATGCAAAAAGATTAGAGGGTAAAATGGTGATTTGAATCACCAAATTACCCTACAATGTTAAGCTTAGTAAGCTACTCAAAGTAACATATCAGATAAGCCAAGCACAACTTAATTTAACCAATAGAACCAAGGTATCAGATATCAGATGACAGAATAGGCTCAGATGCCTTAATAGAGGCAAAGGCCTCTTCCTCTTTTCTCTTCAAGCCTCAAGGAGAGGCTTCTCTTTTCTTCTTTTCCACTTCTCTTCTTCTTCCTTCTCTATCTCTCTTCTTCTTCCTTCTCTTCTTCCCTTAGCTTTAGAGAAGGCGCAGCATAGAACTTAGCACACCAGCAAAGGCAAAGGCCTCTCTCAGATCTCACAAGAGTCAAGAGGAGGGCAACAGAGCAAAACCCCCCCTCTCTCTTTTCTTTCCCTCTTCTTCCTCCCTCAGAACCAGAAAACCAGACCCGGGTATCCGGGTAAACAGATCAAGCCCAGGCTCGTGAGGAGTAAGTGCAGGTGAGGGCATGCGTGGGCACGTGCGAGGGGACCTCACCCCGTGCTACTGAGGTGAGAAGGCTATAGCAGGAATTCAATTTATGTGCCTATGCCGCTTCGTCAGCTACCAAGGTGGGACTAAAGTCCTACCCTTCTTCGCGCGACCATAGCGGCTAAATTTGCTTCGCTAATTGGCACAACTGCTGATGCATGTTGCTTTAATTGAGTGCTTGGGAGGCCTCAAGACCTGGAGCCATGTCGAGCGGAAGTTGCAGCAAGGAGTTTGAAGGTTGGAGGAGCCCTACCGTGGTCGGAGAAGATGAGGGCAACGACGGCAAATCGGCGGGACTTGAAATAAGAAAACACTAGCTAAATGCCCCAGTTAGAGCACTCAGCAGAGTCGTCGGAGGTTGGTGAATGCAGTGGTGGTGGTTAGAGGGTGTGTGAAGGTTGAAGGGTGGCTGTCGGTGATGGAAAGGGTGAGTGGAGGGAGCTGTGTTCGGGGAGGTGAGTGCTTGATAAAAAGTTCCAATAAAGTTGGGGCTTCTGATCTGTGGTTCATGGAGAAACTAATGGAGGCAGTGGTGTTGTGTTTGGTATAGTGTAGTGCTGATGCGAGCTTGCCAGAGCTCATGTCAGACGTAAGGAAGATGATGGGGGAGAGATGCAGCCAGCGGTCGAGAGTTGAGTGCGAGTGAGGGAAAAGAAAGTTGAGAGAGAGTAGATAGAGGGTCTTAGAAAAGGGTGAGAAGGTTGGAATGGTTCGATCGTGACTAACCGGTCCCGGAGAAGGTGAAGAAGACTGCGAGGCAGCGATGATGAACAAGACGAAGGAACGACCTCCCTTTAGCCGGGGAAGATCACGAGGACGAGGGGAAGAAGATAGGGCCTTCAATTTGTCCGTTGGAGGTCTGAGAGAGAGAGAGGTAGAGGGTCACTGGAGCTGCAGTTGTTGTTGCTTGGAGAAGATGAGGGAGTGGGTTTTAAGGCCTCAATCCTAGCTAAAAAGCTTAGTCGTGAGACAGGGGTTCTTTTATAGGCCATAGGAAGCCCTTCCAAGCTTGGAAAGAAGCTTTCAAGCTAGGAAGGTTTTTGAGAAATAGGATACCTGAACCTTTGAAAGTTTCACATATCTTTTGGGAAAGAATTGGAGCCCACAAATTGGATCAAATGGAAGGTAACTTCCCAAAGAATCCTGGCATCAAATTTGGGAGAGATTGATTGAGAATTAAGAGAGAAATCATCGCTCGAAACTCGACGGTGAAGGTTTAACCTTCCAAAAATGGCGTGAGGACCTATTTGTGAGAAATACAACAAAGCTGGGGGGCTAGTTGCAAGGAATTCAAAAATCTAAGGGTCAGAATGAGATAGAAAGAGTCTGATTGGACCAAAATGCAAACTTTGTCAATAGGATCTCAGATTGAGCCTAAATTTTGGTACAAACCTAATTTTGACCCAATAAATTCAATGGCAAAGTTAGATTTAGGTTTTAACCTTATTTTACTGGGTAATTTATGTAAAAACCTAAATTAGGGTAAATATCAGTTTGAGATTCTATTTTGGGTCAAGATGGGTTCTGATAGTCAAATTGAAGGTACCTGATGAGAGCCTCATCATGAGCCCTAACTAGCTCATTTTTACCTAAGAAAGAGAATAAGAGCTCCTACATAACCTCGAGAAGGACCTAATTCAAGGAATAAGTGTTCTGAGAAGAAAATATGAAACAAAGGTTAAAACTGTAATTTTACCATTGCAGTACATAAACAAGATTTATGATAGCAAAAACATAGGTCAAATGGTCTGAATAAGATAAAAAGTGGGTTGGTTCAATCAGAAATGGGTTATTGTGCAATCCAAGAATTAAACAACATTCTTTAACCCTAAAATAGACCTGCTTAATTCAACAAGTTTCTGGTCAAGATAAAAATAAAATAAACCCTCTAAAATTCATGGCAAAATATCCCCTAGGGTTTAGAACCTTCAATTTGGCCTTTGGAACCTATTTTGACCTAGATTGGGGTCCTAGCTCATTAATTGACCTAATTTGGGTTTTTATGCAAAATGACTAGTCCAACGTGGTCAAACCTCAAATCCAACTTCACCATTGGATTCCTTAGGTCTAAATTAGGTTTGTACCAAAATTTGGACCTAAGGAGGGGTCATCTTGACCTGCTTTGCAAAATAGTACACCCAATTACATTTTGGCCCCTATCTTTTGAAACCATTGCACAAACCCCCCTAACTTCCTCGCCACTCTTACAAACAGGTCCCTCCACCACTAATTGGGAGAAATCCTACTCCGACGAGGAATGGAAGAGGAGTACTCCCTGATTCCTCAGAGATCTCCTCCCAGATTTGGAAGGGAGATTCTCTGAGGAATTCCCTTCCATATGAGCATGGTCTTAGTCTCTGATTCGCACCCAATCTCTCATGCGAACACACGAGAGATTTGGGTCTCCAATAGTTTCCATCTCTAGCAAGGATTCGCGTGCTTGGAAGCTTGTCTTCCAAGCACAGGAGCCCCTGCCAGCATCTATAAAAGGATCCTCAAACCTGGCCGCACCTCTTTAGCTCGACTTGGCCAGAAATCCACTCCAATTTCATCTTCTTCTCCTCCGGTCAAGTAATCCAACGAGCTCCGACAAGCCTCTCTCCTCTTTCTCGTCACTCTGCCACACTACCAGTGGCAGAGCTGTCCTCACCATCTTCCTCCGCATCGCGCAACACCC
The DNA here is from genome assembly GCA_037157565.1 of Thalassia testudinum. Lineage (NCBI taxonomy): Eukaryota > Viridiplantae > Streptophyta > Magnoliopsida > Alismatales > Hydrocharitaceae > Thalassia > Thalassia testudinum. Next base: position 15,650,807 of record JAZHRO010000046.1, on the reverse strand, counting down.
GCGCGAGCATATCTAGCCCCATCGTCACCGCCGTCTCCCTCCACTGGATATCTTCTTCTCCAGTGACAGCAGATACAGCCAACCGCCACTTCTCCCCCTTTGTCCACTTAATTACGTTAGACTTACTCCTCTCTATCCCCTCTTCAATTCCCCTCAGTCTATTTCACAAATTACCCCTCGGCAGCCACTGTCCATCGCCATCTTCCCCATCTCCGACCAACCTCAGGCGAGATGCACCCATCACTCCACACATCCACATGTCTCGCCACCAACCTCTTCACCTCCTCCATCGACCATTGAACATCTTCCACCCATCCATCGACCACCCACACCGCCATAAACGCCCCCCAACCTAACCCATAAGCCTGGCCACAGAGAGACCTAGGCACACATGCCTAGTCCACCCTGCGGCCTGCCACCTATCGCCTCACCTTCACCGTGAGATGGCGAAGCTCCCCATCTGGTTTAACGAGGCCACAAGGTCATCTTTGTGAAGTTCAGATCTGACCCCTTCACCGCCATTAGCGACAGCTCGAAGGAGCTCGCAAGCTTGCTCCAGGCTGAAGCACTCCAGGGTCCTAGGTCCAGAAGGCATGGGTTGGTCTTGCGCATTCATCTGTCCAGGCAATTAGCTCTGCGAGGCGCCCAGCTATTGCAATTGGAAGAAGAACCTCACCTGCAGGCGCAAGCGAAGAGGGTGGGACTTTTAGTCCCACCTCGGAAAAGTAGAAGTAAGATGCGGTGCTTATCTTGATTTTGTGTTTTGTTCTATTTGCCTCGAGACACACAAGGGTGAGGTCCCTCGCCCTTATCACGCCTCGTCCGCGACACTCTCCCGTGGACCTGGCACCCGACTCGACTAACCTATTCGTGCACTCCTCGCGCACCACACCCAAGCCGGTGCACCTGGACCCGGGCACGTGACCGACCCGATTACCCGGCTCTGGGAGAGCGTACCGAAGAGAGATATACAGAGAGGAGAGACGTGGGGGTGGGTAGGGCTAGGTTTTGCTCTTCGGTGTGTGTGTAGGGAAGAAGAAGGAAGAGGAAGGCATAGCTGAGAAGTAAGGCAAGGTGAAGGAAGAACTTAGTCGCAGAAGAAGAAGAAGGAGAAAGGCACTGTGCAAGAGAAGAAGGAAGGAAAACCACAGAGAAGAGGAAGTCAGAGCAGAGCTAAGGCTGAAGAAGGAAAAAGAAAGAATAAAGAGACACTGTGCCAAAGAGAAGGAAGAAAACCAAAGCTAAGGACGGCTGAAGAAAAAGACAAGCAGAGACAGAAAAAGAAGGAGAAAGGCAAAAGCACAAGATAGAGAAGAAAGGAAGAAGATGAAAGACAACAGACAAGGGAAGACTTAAGAAGGAGAAGGAAATAAAAGCTTAAAGAGAACTATCATTTTAAGACGTCTGATTCTATAATCAGACGTCCAATTCTAAGTTACTACAATTTTAACTCTTAAACTCTTGTATTTATATTCTGAATTAAGTTTTGAGTAATTCTAAGTGTTCAATTACATTATTGAGATTAGTGAATAAATTCCATTTGCTTCCTGTGTTCGACCTTGGATACTTAGGTTTTCGAGTAATAAATTCTTATTTGTTGTCAACGCTTGGTCACCTATACTACAACGCAACTGACTTATAAGCCCGACAAAGCGTTGCAAACAATACCAAATCCTAGAGAATATTTTTCTATGAATTTTCGAGGGTTTAGGTGAATTTTATCTTGACCAGAATCTCAGTTAATTAAGTAGGTATATTTTTAGGGTTTCAAAAGTTATTTAATTCTCAAAACACACGAAAACCCTTTTCTGTCTGTATTAACCCACTTGTTGGATATTTAAGACCATTTAACCCTTAATTACTCCTTGGAAAAACTCTTGATTGTACTGCATTCAAGATATGATGGTAAAATTGCAGTTTTAACCCTATTTTCTTATCTTTCTCTTAGAATGATTATGCAATGAATTGCAATCCTCTGGAAGTTATGTAGGAGCATTTATTCCTTGATAATGACTAAATTGAGCTAGTTATGGCTCATGATGGTGTTTCCATCACCACGTAATTATCTCCTTCTTGGCCACTTCTCGCATATTTGGGTTTAGTTTCCTTTACATCCGCAAGAAGGGCAGGATCCATCTTCTAGGAAAATACGATGATTACAATAAGATGGCTCAATCCCCCTAAGGTCGTGGATGGTCCAACCAATTGCCTCCTTGTTGTTCTTAAGGACCTTAATTAACCTTGATTCTTGCTCCTTAGTCAAATCAGCACTAATAATCACAGGGAGCATGTTTTCAGGTCCTAAGAACTCATATTTCAAATTTTTGGGCAATGGTTTCAATTGAAGCTAAGGTGGGTTTAGAATAGAAGGTAGGGAGAATGCTGATGAAGATTCATCAGGACGATCCAGTGGAAGAGGCTGGGAGTGAACAAAATCAACAGCCTCTTCAGGATGTGGCAGGTCTACCACGGAGGGTTGGGGGTTGGGTTCGCAAAAGCTAGTGGAGTCCTCAAGTGCATTGATTGTCATACAAGTCTCAAGATCCTGATCCTTGAGCTCCTCAATGAATCCACAATCCTCAAATCCTCTTATCACCTTAAAAATATCCAGAGTTAGCTTCTTATCCCCAAAGGTGATCTCCATACTACCGCTTTCACAGTTTATGTTGGCCTTGGCAGTAACTAGGAATGGATGCCCCAGAATGATGGGCATGTTTCTCAAATCGTTAGGTACATCCATGTCAAGGACGAGGAAGTCTACAGGAAAATAAAAATCCTTGACCTTGACGATTACATCCTCAATAACGCCCCTCGATGTGGTGACCAAACGGTTCCCTAATTGTAGCATTACTGAGGTTGGCCTGAGTTTACCTAATCCAAACCTCTCATAAAGAGAAATCAAAATCAGGTTGATGGATACACCTAGATCCAATAGTGCCATATCAAAAGTGTATTCCCCAATAATGCATGAGATCAAGGGGGCACCTAGATCTTTCTTCTTTTGAGGAAGGTGATGCAGGATCACAAAACTTGCCTGGTCAGAGAGAATCACCTTCCTCAGAGTGGGTTCTCTCAGCTTACACTTTTGGGTACATAGTTCTTTCAGAAATTTAGCATAAGCTAGGATGTGCTTAATAGCATCGAGGAGCTGAATATTGATCCTACGCTCTTGAATAAATACAAGAGCTCCTCATTGCTATCTAGGGTTTTCTTCTTCTTGTTTTTCAATAGGGCTTCAAGGAATGGGATATGTGTGGTGTTTTCAATTCCGGTCCCTGGGTCTTATTGTCTTCTTCAATCTCCTCCTTTTCTCTCTCAAGCTGCCCAAGGTTTTGGCATCTAGAAGGTAATTCAGGATTCTGGGTCTGCTTTCCACTTCTCAAGGTAACGAAGTTTGCAGAGGCATATGGATTTGGGTCTTGAGGTGGGTTAGTGAAGATTGGAGGGCCTTGATTGGTCATGTAACAAGAAGAAGAAGAAGAGGAGGGACCCTACTCAACCACCTAAGCATGTGCGTGTGGGTCCCTTTGATTCCCATACCCTTGGGCTCTATTACCCTAATTTTGCACATTGCATGGGTTAGGTACGGCTTAGGATGGTAGAGATCTGGGTTGTCAGGTGTTAGAAATTACCCAGATTGCAAGTTATCCAATGATGTCTTCATTTGTTGCATGAGCTGAAGCATGGACCCTTGCATTTCCACCTTCTGCCAGTTTAAATCAGCCTACCCTGTAGATTGTTGCGCATTCCAAGATGGCTGAGTAACTGGTCTCGGGGGCAACTAGGTGTGTACTTGACCCTGACCCATAGGTCTTTGAGATGCACAGTTACTGGGTCGAGTTTGGGTCTGTTGCCCCTGACCTTTCCAAGAGAAGTTAGGGTGGTTCCTCCAACCCGAGTTATAAGTGTTGGAATATGGGTTGGACCTAGCATTCTCCTGCATTGCATACACATCCTCATAGGATGAGGATGGAGAGAAGGAAGCATCAGAAAAATTGGGATCAATGGCCCCAATTTGGAACCCATAAGGTTCCGAGAAATCCTGGCTCATAGGTTGAGCCGATTCAAGTTGGTTCACGAACTCTCGCCCCTTGGGAGCTCGTGAGGAATGGAATCTCGAATTCTGGGATTGAGTAGGCATAGAAGTGTTTCCTGCATTCCGAGGCATCCATTCTTCCATTCTTTTAGCAACCAAATCCATTTTATCCAGTTTATTACAAATCAATTCCATGTCAAATGAATGAGAATCCTGGATCTCATTAGCACTTGACCTGGGTTGTTGGGACCGGTTGAATGCATCCATGAAGGCATGATTAATTGAGTTCTCACTCATTTCCTCAAACAGGTCGTATGCACTATCCGCATCCTTGTTGAGGAAATTCCCTCCACAGGAGGTGTCCACATGATTACGGAGTTGTTCAACCAACTCGTGATAGATAATTTGCACGAGTTGCCATTTTGGCACCTTGTGGTGTGGACACTTCCTCAAAAGTTCCTGGAATCGCTCCCAGGCACCATGAAACGATTCCCTCAGCTGCTGGGCAAAAGTGGTAATTGCCCATCGCAAGGCATTGGTCCTTCCGATAGGGAAGAATTTCTTCAAGAAAGCTGACTTAAGAGCAACCCAAGTTTCTATTGGCCTTCCTATGGTCCAGTACCAATGTGCGACCTTATCCTTGAGAGAGTGGGGGAAGAGCCTCATGATCATTTGTTCTTCGTTCACATTCCTTGCTCTGGTGGTCTGAACCAAAGTGGTCAGATCCTCCAGGTGCTAAAATGGGTCCTCTGAGCCAAGCCCATAGAAATGCTTAATTAGACTTAAGACTTAGGGCTTCATTTCTACATCTCCGACAGGAATCGTAATGTTGGGACATTCCCCATAGTTTGAAGGATCATAAAAATCCTTTAAGGGTCGAGTGCCCTAACCATGCATAGTTGGAACCATTGCTACATCTGCTGCAATTCTTCCAACTACCTCTGAATCAGCTCCTGCTAGTTCGGGGGCGAGAGAGGTGGTTGTTGATCAGCCATGGGATCTACTTGTCTATATCTCAACCTCTGCCTTCAAGAATGGTCTAAAGGTCCTTCCAATCTAGGGTTCCATGACCTCCTTCCAAGCATACACTGGAAGGAAGACGGAAGGATGGGGAAGAGAGGGAGCCCTGCAGCACAAAAATACAAGCCTGTCCTTAGGTGGGGTAGCCTAAAGCTCTACAGACTCTCGGAATCCATCCTAAGATTACGGATGATTTACTCTACTTATATCCAGGCAATTCGACCAGTTAGGAGGAGGGACTGGGGAGAAGGTTCTTCCTTTGGCTTACACTTCCGGTTCCTAGTGTACCCCCCAGCCGCGGTTGTTTGACGCTACTCCCCTAGCTAGGCATCTAATTGGCCAGTATAAGCAGGTTAATCGTGAATAATCTCAATATGGATCCTGACGAGCGAATGAGTCCTTAGAGCCAACGTCTAATCGATTTTAGATAGGCTTGGGAAATTGGTGCTTCTAGAATGTGATGGGCCCTTAATGGGTTGTGCCTTTAATGATTTGTTTGATAATGTGCGAATGTGCACAACCAAGAAGTTTTCAAGTAAGATTATTAATGATGAAATGAGTTTTAGGGTTCGAATCTTGCTTAGTAGCATTTAGGATTCAAATGTTAGGTGTATTCAACAAAGTTTTGTGAGGCAAACCAAGTTTTGAAAGCACGTGTTCAAGTATTTTCCTTTATAAATCGAGAAAATATGGAGTGCTTGGCTTGAACTAAATATTGAATCCTATGGGGCAGCTACAAATGAGTTTATTCTAAATTAGGTGGTGCAGCCCAAACAATTCAATCAATCGGCTCAAATGCACCACCGATTAAGGCACACAGAAAGGTGATTAACCTAATATGATTTCTACTCTTTTATGTGTTGAATTAGTGTACTGGGTCCACAGGTCAGAATCCTGGTTGAGTAGATAAAAATCAAGTCAGGTTATGTGCCTTCGATGTGGGTGTATAAAGTGTGTAAATTGATTTGTCCCACAGAAAGTATCTTTTTGTTTTTTTTTATAAAATGCGGGGGTGAGATGGGTGAAGGTGGAAAACAAGACACACAAAGTCTATCCTAGGGTTTATGCAAACACCTAAGTAGATTAAGTCTTGGTTATGGGTATGGCGAAATGAAACTAGTGGGGGGGATGTGGGGGACACTTACAAGGTACTCTACCCGCACTTTACTCCAATCTACCACACTTGGATCTCCATGCTAGGGTACCTGCAAGACAATAGATCAGAGATAAGTGGGGTTAGTGCTATGTAAATGAAAAGAAGCGCAAAGAAACAATAAAGTAAATTATGTTGCCTCCTCGACAACAGCGCCAAAATGATTTACGTGTTTCGCATGTTTGAAATCAGGGTTAAGAGTAACTCGTCTTTGTAGTCACAAAACTCGTTATCGAATAAAATTTTACCGAAACTCCATGGGTGTCTCGAGTCGAACACAAGGAGGTGATGTTCACTTTGTTTGAAAACCGCGCTTTGTTTTGTTTGTTTTTGTCATTTTTGAGGTTTTGTTATTTTTTTTCGTTTCTTTTTATAAGGCAAGAAAATAATATGGATCACAATGGAGATAGAAACAAATATGATATATATTGCACAAATGTTTATTACAATAATCTAGAAAGCATAAAAAAGAGAGAGGTGAGAAAGAATCTCCCAAATCGGTTGTTCGGCAAGACAATGGTACCTGCCGGAAGCTTGGAAGGAGTTGAGTAGCGAGACGATGGTGGTGAGATGCGGGAGGACTTCCGATAGTGGAAAGCTTTAGCGTGGCTCTGGAATGGAGGTGAGGAGGTGGTGATGATCTACTATCGGAATGGAGGTGGGAGGACAACTCAAAGGTGACCTATGAATGGTGATGGGAAGATGGAGAAATATTTGGTGGGGTAAAGGTTCATTACACTAATAGGAGCCTTTCGAGCTTGAGAGTAAACTCTAACGGAGCGTTGGTAGGCTTACTAGAGCTTAGGAGTAGGTGGGAGTAGAGTAGGTAGAGATGAAGAGGAATGGGAGGTGTAGGGGTGTTTATATAGTGATGGGAGGAAGAGCATCCCATGCACAGGCATTCGGCGACAACTACAAGCTTCACTAAAGGTCGCTCGAGCTATCGTTGAAGATCCACACCTCTTCATTGCCTTGGCTGGCGTATGCACTGCTAAAGCCATTTAGTGAAAGCTGCAAGTGTTACTAAAGGCCCATTCTTTTGTCACTGCAAATCCCGCACCCACTGCTCACGCTCACAGCTGTCGTTGAGGTTGGATGCGCCGTAGCCGTTGGATTAAGAGGTGAATGGTTGAGATGGCGCAAGGATCGCGCCTCTTGATCACGCATGAGATGGCATGTTGTTACGGCTAATTCGAGGTTTTAAAAGATGCATTTGTTGTAGCAATAATTCCTCAAAAATAGCTTGAACAACAGATAAAATTTATAACTCGAATGTTAGAAATGAAGTCCGAGGTTGTTCGCTGGGAGCAAGTATTGCATTCACATGCTAATCTCAATATATAATGTAAATGAGCACAATTAATTACTCAAAATCTAATATGCAATGTATGGCAAGAGTATATGAAGAGCAAAAAGTAATCTAGACAAAATAATGGTGATTTGGATCACCAATTATTAGTCTAACACATATAGCAAATACTCAAATAATATCAACTATTCAAACCAAGTGCACAGTGCACTCCTTGTCAAAGGAATCAGACAACAGATTCTTTCAGCCAAACGACTTAAGTGTCCACTGCTACAGTGCCAAGAGGGCACTGTACTTCTCCTCTTTCTCTGCTCTATCTTCTTTCTTCTTCTTCTTTCTCTACATGAACAGGCTTTCTTCCTTCTTTCTTTCTTCTATCCTCTGCTCTTCCCTTCTGCTCTCCTTCCCCTTCTCTTTTCCTTTATGCATAGGGAGGCACTCTTCTTCAGATGCGGCTAAGTGTTAGCCATTACACAACAAAGCAAAACCCCCCTTAACCCCGCTCACTCTCTCTCTTTCCTTCTCTCTGGTTTCTCCTCTTTCACACCCTCCCAGGGCCATGCATGGTATCGAGTTATTAGGTAATCAGTCTAGAGCACACTCGAGACCCGAGCTACCAACGTAGGGCAGCCGAGGTGTGCACAAGCATAGGCAGGTATATGGGTTGGACCAGGCCTATGTGGACAGTGTCACGGGCAAGGCATGCGAGGGGCACATGTTGACAGAGCAAGATCAATGTTTATAAAAGCTGCATTGTAGTATAGGTCGAAATCGCTTTGAAAACAAATAAAATTTATTACTCGAATGAAAGTCTAAGGTCAAACACAAGGAGCAAATAGAAATTCACACACTAGTCTCAATAATGTAAATGAGCACAAGAATTTAAACCACAAAATGATATTCAATAAATACTAATCTGTTACATTAGATATTCAATGAATTCTCATGTATTTTGAGGCAATAAAATGGTAGAGAAGGTAAAATAATGGTGATTTAAATCACCAATTATTCTCTAAGTGTATATATCAAGCATTCAATCAATGTAAATATCTCAACAGTATCAAGCCTCAAATCAGTCATCGGGTCTCATGACCATACGACTTAACCATCAGATGCTATAGTGCTTCTGTAGCACCGTTCTTCTTCTACTTCCTCTTCTCTTCTTTCCTTCTCTGCTTTTCTCCTTTCTTCTTCTTTAGCTTTCCTTCTTCAGCTTCTTTCTTCCTTCCTTCTCTTCTTTACGCACGAGCCTTCTTCTGCTCTTCTTTCCTTCTTAAGTCTTCTCTTCTTCTTTCTTCCTACACAGAGGGTGGCCATCTCAGATTTGACTAAGTGTCGCACAGGGCAAAACCCTCCCCTGCCCTGCACTCTCTTTCTTTCTCTCTTCCTACTTGGTTCCACCCTCCCAAGGCCAGTTAGAGTAGTCGAGTTATCGGGTACACGTGCACCCGGGACCAGGCTCACCGGCGTGGGTGGTGAGTGAGGTGTGAACAAGCTTAGGCGGGTAATCGGGTGCACCAGATCCGCGTGTAGGTGTCAAAGGCGAGGCACGTGAGGGCGCGGGGACCTCACCTCCTGTGTGTCACTTGAGGTGAATAGCTCATGCGACAAATCCAATTTATGCGGGTGCGAGTGTTAGTTTTCGAGGTGGGACTAAATGTCCCACCCTTCCTTCATGTAGTGCAGTAGCAGAGTCCATCCAATTGGCATGGCTGCTGCTCCTGTAGTCTTCAATTGAGGACCTAGATACGTACGTGGGATGAATCCGCGTAGCCTAGAGCAAACGCCTAGAGTAATTGCATCCTAAAGCGAGCTTGAAGCCTTGCTCATAGCTTCGGCAATGGTGACGGAGGACCTACTACCTGAAACATGAAATAAGGCCTCATGGCCACGTTAGAATACCTCAAGAGCTTCGCCGGACCATGGCGAGTATAGCGGAAGTGGTTTCGTGGAGGATAGTGGTCTGCGGTGGCCAGTCGATGAAGGAGTTGGGCAGAGAATGGTGGGTTGGTCGACAGGTGGCTAGGGTGGTTGAGTGGCCCAATAGAGTTAGGGCTTTTTTGCAGGTAGATGTGGCAGAGGTCGAGGACTTGTTGGCGAGGAGGACGGAGTTGTGTAGCTAGCGGAAATCCTCGCCAGAGTGTTCACCGGAGGTGGAAGAGATGAGGATGATTCACTGCGTCGATGGTTGAATTGGGGAATAAGAAGACTAGAAAAATGTAAGGAAGGAGAGGAAGCTAGAGAACCTAATCTAACGGTCGAAGGAGGGAGAAAACCCACGCCGGTGTGATGGCCAGACATGGCTAAGATGAATCCTTCGTGAGGGGAACGGTGGCGAAGAAAGGGGTTAGAGTACCTTTGATGTGATTGTTGAGAGGTGCAGAAAGTTAGGGAGGAAGAAGACGCTCCCAATTTGTCTGTTGGGAAGCCGTGGGACGACAGGGGAGGATTCTTGTCGGAGCTAGGTCGGAGGAGGCCGGAGGTAGGGTTAGGAAGAGGGCTTCTGGCCAAATCCTAGCTGAAGAGCACTGCTGTGCCCTGGGGATCCTTTTATAGGGCTCAGGAGGGGCTTCCAAGCTTGGAAACAAGCTTGGGAACCTTGGAGCTCACACACAAATAGGATACCCATTCCTTCGAAGTGTTTGCAGGAGCTTTTGGGAAGGAGTTGAGATCCAAGGTTGGTCCCAATGGAAAGAGGATTTCCTAAAGAATCTCTGGTTTGATTTTGGGAATGTTTCATCAATCAATCAAGAAGATCTCTCCAAATGAAGCTCATCGGAGTAGGATTCATGAGCGATAATGGCAGGGGGACCTTTTTGTGAAGAAGACAAAGAATTTGGGGGCTATTTGTAAGGATTCAAAAGTTAAGGATCTGAATGAGATAAAAGGAGTCTGACTGGACCAAAATGCAAACTTGGTCAAGATGATCTCAAATTGGGCCCAAATTTTGGTAGAAACCTAATTTGGACCCAAGGAATCCAATGGTGAAGTTAGATTTAGGTTTTGATCTCGTTTGATTGGGTAATTTATGCAAAAAACTAAATTAGGGCAAATGTCTATCTAGGATTCTATTTTGGGTCAAGATGGGTTCTGATGGTCAAATTGAAGGTACCAAACCCTAGAGAATATTTTATATGAATTTTAGAGGGTTTAGGTGAATTTTATGTTGACCAGAACCTCAGTAAATTAAGCAGGTCTATTTTTAGGGTTTCAAATGTCATTTAATTCTCAAAACACGTGAAATCCTTTCTCTGCATATATTAACCAACTTGTTGGATATTTATGACCATTTGACCCTTAATTATCCTCTGGGAAAACCCGTGGTTGTACTGCAATTATGATATGATAGTAAAATTGCAGTTTTTAACCTTATTTTCTTATTTTTCTCTCAGAATGATTATGCTGTGAATTAGGGCTCTTTAGCAGTAATGTAGGAGCATTTATTCCTTGATAATGACTGAATTGGGCTAGTTATGGCTCATGATGGTGTTTCCGTCATACCCCCATGTCTAGCTTTTGCTAGTCCCTTAGCAAAATCTCATGGAATTAACTCAAATTCTAGACCATGCCTTTTTATGCTCAGATTTTTGTTGTGTGCTTTCTTTTGTAGATTAGGTCAGAATGCCAATATTAAGCCTAGGGGTACTCAAGTACTAACCAGGATCCGAGCCTGACCAGCTTTAGCCTCGGTCTACTGCGAAGGTTTCTAAGGCCCATAGGAACTAACCTATGGTTCATTAAACTCTACGGTTAAAGCACCTGTGCTTAAGACATGTTTAGTCCTGGTTTAGTTTGCAGTGCATTTTTGTAAGAGCGAGATAGAAGAATTTTTTTTATTTTTGGAGAGTTTTCTCTCTCTTTTCTTCTCTTTTATTTCTAGCTTCGGATTGGCTTTACAACATGATCTGTATCAGATTCCTAGCTCCCGCCATCAATCCTCACAGGGTCCCTAGCAATTGATGCTTCGAGATAGCACCGCCCATGGCAACCCATAGAACCCTGGCTTTCGAGATTTCGGGATAACCCCACCCATGGCATTCTGTAGCTAAATCCAGACCCTAGTAATCGATATTTTGTGATAATGTTGCCCATGGCATCTAAACCAGCACAAGGCGCTTACATACCCCCGTAGGATATTTAGATATCCTAAGAGACAAGCATCGAGGAGACGGTATGTTATTACAAATCTTCGAGGGAAATTTCCCACCTCTCCACGTCGGGAACTCTTCCAAATCAACTTGTGATGATCAGTGGCTCCTAATCTAGGTAGCTTTTTGATAATAGAATTAACACATTTGCATGATTTTGATAATTAAGTGCACTGAACCAGACTGAACCGAGTCCCAAAAATCAGAAGTCAATTAACGAGGCCGAATAATCCCTAAGCCTTAGACCTAATACTTAAGCTTCGCATTTTCCCCAACCTCTTAAGGGTTATCCAAATCTTAATGGATACTTGAATTTTTAAGCTTAAAATCAAAACCTAAGAGGCCTAAGATCAACGTTCATACTAATCTCTTTTGTCTCTTAGCACTTTTTGTTTTTCAATTTCTTTCTTTTTGATTTAGTCTAGAACTAAGTAGATTCCTTAATCTTTTATTAATGACTATCTTTTTTTCTTTTCAAATTGTTCTCCTTTTTGACATTTATATCACCTCCCCTTTTTCTCCTCAAAAATGATATGTAATTAATTCAATCAAAATTTCCTCCCTTCTCCATTTTTTTGTTCTTTTTCAAATTTTTATTTTTTTAGCTTTTTAGACTATGTATTTTTTTGTGAGAACCCTTCCGAACTGTGATTTTTTGTATGTTTGCACTTTAACACCCCCCATGCCTAGGTTTTGTAATGTCCTCATTGTAAACGAAGGGTATGAAACAGTTTGGATTCAAGAATTAGAACAGGATTATAAGATTGGCAAATGGGTCGGGATGACTGTTGTGGATGATTTTAAGCCCTGATACAAGTATCAGAGGTGGGATCAACTGTTCTAAAACTAAACTCAGAGTGCAATAGATGTGAAGTATAGAAAGATAATTAGAAGGATCTCAGGTTTTTGGATGACGGGTTGCCTCCCGTTAAGCGCTAAATTCAATGCCTTCAGCCGAGAGGAAAATGGTATGGTGGAGTGGTCAAATCAGATGAGTTTTGTAGAACAAGCACCTTGATCAAAAGCCTAGTTGGTCAAACCAGGTGCTTGTTCAGATTAACAAGCTGATGATGCATCCCAAACCCAATCAATCTGGTGGGTTGATAGATGTGAATGAGTAGATGCGGTGCCCACCAGATGCTGTGGAGCTCAAAAGGATATGGAAGTGTGAATCCAGGGTTTGGCTGAGTCAAACCAACCTGATCAGAGTAGGGATCCTCAAATGAAAGTGAATCAAGGGAGGATGTAGGAACCCTACAAGAGTGATCAAAGAAGGATGGGTCGTAATTTGTAGTCTAATCGAAGTCCGAAACCCGATTGGAATGTGGAGGAGAATCATCTGCAACTGGCTCATTGAGAGGAGAATCAGAGTAGAAATTGAGTCTGATTGCGGGTCAGGGTTGAGAATGGGTTTGGGAAGGTTCTGCATATGTTGTGAAAGAGGTGGCTTCAAGAATAATTGTGTGTGAGGGCTCCTCTAGGAAGGTTTCAAAGGTGGGTGTATTTAGAGAGTCCTTATAGTAGCCGTCGAAATCAAAGGTAAATGCCTAAAGAATGTTTATAGGATCAAGGAAATCTGAGTCAAGAAAAGATTTGAACTCTAGGTTGTAGACACTCTCGGCAATTTCTGTTTCTGATTCTTGAGTATCAAAAAGAAATAATTCCATCTCAATGGAATCTGATTGTGAATCAATGATCTCTAGTTCAGGGACCTCAGAGTCAAAGTCGAAGAATGGATCATGTATGCTAAGGTCGTAGATTGGCTCATAGTCGTCAGGAAACAATGGTTCTCCAAAATCAGAGTAAGATTCGAAATCATCAAAGAACTTGCAAGAATCAAGTTCTAAATCTGATTCGGGATCAGAGGTTCCACCACAGAATAAATCAAAAGATGTAGACTCAGCAACCTAACTTGGGTCTAGTCTATTCTCATATTCCAAACTCAAAAAGGTGTCCCTATTAGGTATAGGCTCGAGTTCTTGGTTTGTAGGGAAGACCCAATCAAAACCCAACTCTTCCAACTCCTCAATTTCTGTATCATAAATAGGCGTGACTTCCAAAAAATCAATATGTATTTTTGAGGAGGTTGGAGAGGTGCATTCATCAAATAAAGGCCGAGAATCATAATCCATATTCAAATTTTGATTTCCATTACATGGGGCCTTGTAATCTTCCCAAGAACGCTCAGATCCAGATTCTAGGCTAAGGGTGTGGGTTGGATCACTAGAATCTAGGTTGGGATCTATATGGATGTCAAAATTGTCCTCGAGGGTCACCTTATCAAAATAAGGAGTGGAATTTATGCCCTTGAGAGGTTCTGTTGACGCGGCTTAATCGTGTTTTAATAATTAGTTACGTCATACTATAGGTGACCAAGCATTGTCAACAAATAAAAATTTATTACTCGAAAACCTAAGTATCCAAGGTCGAACACAAGGAGCAATTGGAATTTTTTACTAATCTCAAGAATGTAATTGAACACTTAGAGTTACTCAAAACTTAATTCAAAATATATATGCAAGAGTTTAAAAGTTAATTGTGGCCAAAATATATAAATCCATGATCAGACGTCTTAAAAATATGCTTTCTTTCTTCTCGTCTATTCTCTCTTCTTCTTCTGACTTCTAATTTTCTTCCTTTCTTCCTTGTGCTTTCTTCTTCCTTGTTTCTTCTCTACAATTCTCTTGCCTTGCTTCTTTCTTCTTATTTTCCTCTGTCTTTTGCCTTGCCTCTCTTCTGCAGTTTCTTTCTCCTTCATTTCTCTGCAGGTCTTCTTCTTCCTTCCTTGGCTATGCTTTCTCTTCTTCTTCTACTTGTCTTTCCCTTTCTTTATTTCTTCTTCCTTCTTCAGTTCCTCTTCTCTTTGGCTTCGCCCCTTCCCTCTGCCTTGCCTTTCTCTTTTTCCTCTGCGAAGCTTCCTTCCTTCTTCTTTTCCTTCTCTTGCAGCGGCTAAGTCCCTGCTTCCTTCTTCAGTTCCTTCCCTGCACAAACCAAAGAGAGCAAAACCTACCCCTCTACCCACACCCACGTCTCTCTCTCTCTGTATATCACTCTTCAGCATGCTCTCCCAGAGCCGAGTAATCGGGTCGAGTCGCGTGCCTGGGTCCAGGCACACCGGCATGGGTGTGGTGCACGAGGAGTTCTCAAGAGGGTATCGGGTTGGGTCACCAGGTCCGCGTGATGAGCTCACAGATGAGGTGTTGTGTTTAGTTGAGGGACCTCACCCCATGTGTTCTCGGAGGCAACCCACCAATAGCACGAATTCAATTTAAACTATTCCAATGCTTTATGACTTACCGAGGTGGGACTATTGTTACCCCGCTCTTTCTCGCGTGCTCGCAAGAGATCATTCTCCAATTGCAGCACTGCAGGCCTCGCAGCGCCACTTGCTGGAGCAGATGGATGTACAAGACCTCCCCGAGTTTGCTAGACCTGGAATCCTGGAGTCCTTCAACCTGGAGCAAGCGTCCAACCTCCTCACGTCACCGCTAATGGCGACTGGAGGTCAAAACCTGCCTAACACAAAAAGGGCCTTGCGGCTCAATCAGACCACAGGGGGACCTTCGCCATGTCACAACGAAGGTGAGGCAGTAGGTGGCAGGCCATGGGGCGGCCTAGGCATGCGTGCCTAGGTCCCTCTGTGGTCGAACGGATGGGTTTGGTCGGGGGGCAGTTGTGGTGGTTTAGAGGGTCTGTGGATGAGTGGGGGATGTTCAGTGGCATGTGGTGGAGGTTATGCAGTGGTTGGCGAGACGTGTGGGGCTACAGAGTGACGGGAGTGTCTCACCAGAGGGTGGCCGGAGTTGAGGAAGATGGTGGTGGACAGCGGCGGTCGAGAAGCGTTTGGTGAAATAGGATGAGGGAAATGAAAGAGGGGGTAGAGACGAACAATTCTAACCTAACTAAGTGGACGAAGGGGGCAAGAGGGCGGCTGGAAATTCTAACCTAACTAAGTCGCCGGAGAAGAAAGCGTCCAGTGGAGGAAGACGGTGGCAACAACGGGGCTAGGGCTGCTCGCGTGGGTGTTGCGCGACGCAGAGGAGGATGAGGAGGATAGCTCTGCCACTGGTTTTGTGGCAGAGCGACGAGGAAGAGCAGGGGGGCTCGCCGGAGCTCGTTGGACCCCTGGCCGGAGAAGAAGAAGAGGAAATCGAGGTGGAATTTCGGCCAAGTCAAGCTAAGGAGGTGCGGCCGGAGTTGGGGGTTAATTTATAGGCACTGGCAGGGACTCCTATGCTTGGAAGACAAGCTTCCAAGCATGGGACTCCTCGCCGGAGATGGAAGATCGTTAGGTACCCAAATCTCTCATGCATTCACACGAGAGATTGGGTGCAAATCAGGGATCAGGATTGAGTTCAGATGGAAGGGAATTCCTCAGAAAATCTCCCTTCCAAATTTGGAAGGAGATCTCTGAGGAATCAGAGAGTATTCCCTCTCTATTCCTTGCTGGAGCAAGATTTCCCCCCAATAATGGCAGAGGGACCTGCTTGTAAGAGTGGCGAGGAAGCTAGGGGGGTTTATGCAATGGCTTTCAAAAGATAGGGACCAAAATGTAATTGGGTGTACTAATTTGCAAAGTAGGTCAAGATGACCTCCCCTTAAGTCCAAATTTTGGTACAAACCTAATTTAGACATAAGGAATCCAATGGTGAAGTTGTATTTTAGGTTTGACCATGTTTGACTGGATATTTTGTGCAAAAACCCAAATTAGGTCAATTGATGAGCTAGGACCCTAATCTAGGTCAAAATAGGTTCCAAAGGCCAAATTGAACGTTATAAACCCTAAGGGATATTTTTCCATGATTTTTAGAGGATTTACTTGATTTTTATCCTAACCATAACCTTGTTGAATTAAGCGGGTCTGTTTTAGGGTTACAAGATGTCATTTAATTCCTGATTTGCACATAAATCCATTTCTGATTGAACCAACCCACTTTTTATCTTTTTTGACCATTTAACCTATGTTTTGTCTCTGAGAAATCCCATTTATGTACTGTAATGGTAAAATTGTAATTTTACTCTTTATTTCATGTTTTATTCTCAGAACACTTATTCCTCCAATTAAGCCTTCTTCTAGGTTATGCAGGAGCTTTTATTCTCTTTCTTGGATCAAAATGAGCTAGTTAGGGCTCATGATGAGGCTCTCATCATACCCCCATTCCTAGCTTTTGCTAGTCCCTTAGCAAAATTTCAAGGTTTTAACTTCTGTTCTAGACCTTAAGTGTTTGTCATCAGTTATGATAAGTGCTTTTCTTTTTCTTTTGTGATTAGGTCAGAATGCCGACAATAGGCCTAGAGGTACTCAAGTATCAACCAAAATCCAGACCTGACCCGCTTTAGCCTCAGTCCTCCGCAAAGGTTTTTAAAGCCCGCAAAAACTAACCTAGGGTTTATTGGACTCCGCAGTTAAAGCACCCGTGTTAGAGACATTTTTAGCCTAGGTTCAGTTTGCAATGCATTTTTTGTAAGAGAGTGACAAAAGATTTATTTGTTTGGAGAGTTTTCTCTCTTTTATTTTTATTTCTAGCTTCGGATTGGCTTCTCAACATGGTCTGTATCGGATTCCTCGTCCCCATCATCAATCCTCAAGGGTCCCTGGCTATCGATGCTTCGAGATAGCACCACCCATGGCAACCCCCAGAACCCTGGCTTTCGAGATTTCAAGATAATCCTGCCCATGGCGTTCCATGGCTGAATTTAGACCCTGGCAATCGACATTTTGTGATAGTTCCGCCCATGATATCTGAACTAGTAGAGTGCTTACATGCCCCCTGTAGGATATTTAAATATCCTAAGAGACAAGCACAGAGGAGATGATATGTTGTTACACATCTTCGAGGGGAATTTCATGCCTCTCCGCACCGGGAACTCGTCCAAATCAATTTGTGTTGATCGGTCGCTCTTAATCTAGGTGACTTTCTCATAACATTGAAATGCTTTTTGCATGATTTTGATATTTATGTACACTGAACCAGACTATGTGTGAATTGGGGTGCTTAGGTTACCGAATCCCGCAAATCGAAGGTCAGTTAACGAGGCCGAATACTTCCTAAGCCTTAGACCTAATACTTAAGCTTCGCATTTTCCCCAACCTCTTGAGGATTATCCATATTTTAGCGGATACGTGAATTTTTAAGCTAAAGAATATAGCCCAAGAGGCCTAAGACCAGCGTTCCTGCTAATCTCTTTTTATGTCTCCTTAGCACTTTTCTTTTCTCTTTTCTTGATCTGGTCTAGAACTTCAGTTAATCCCTTAATCTTTTACTAATGACTATTTCTTTTTCGTTTTCATTTTGTGCTCCTTTTTTGGCATTTTGCACTTTTTCTCCTCCTTATGATTATGTGGCTCACAAAATTTCCTCCCTCCTCCATTTTTTTGTTCTTTTTCATAAGTTTTTCAATTTTTTTGTGTTTTTTTTACATACATATGTGAATTTTTTTTGTGTGAGAATCCTTCTGACTTTTTCTTGGTTCTGTATGTTTGCACTTTATCACCCCCCCATGCCTAAGTTTTGCAATGTCCTCATTGTAAATGGAGGGTGTGAAATAGTGTTGAAATCAGGGACTTAGAATAGGATACATCGGGTGGGTGAACGGGTCGGAAATGACTAATGCGGATGATTTTAAGCTTTGGTATGCGTACCAAAGGTGGGATCAACTGTCTAAGGCTGAACTCAAGGTGCAATGGACGTGGAGTACGGATGGATAATCAGACGGGTCTTTATTTTTTGGAAAAATGGGTTGCCTCCCGTTAAGCGCTAAATTCAACGCCTTCAGCCGAGCAGAACATGGGGTGGAGAGGGAGTGGTCAAATCAGCGAAATTTTGTAAAACAAGCACCTTGATTAAGAGCCTGGTTGGTCCAACCAGGTGCTTGTTAAGATCAGTGGGCTGAAGATGCAGCCCGAACCCAATCAGTCTAGTGGGTTGATAGATGTAGATCAACAGATGCGAAACCCACCATATGCAATGTGGCTCGGATGGATATGGAAGTGAAAACTCGGGTTTAGACTGAGTCGAATCAGCCTGGTCAGAGTAGGGTTCCGAAAAATAATCTGTGCATGGTGTGGAAACCCTATAAGGGTGATCAGAGAATGATGGCTCCTGTTTTTTAGTCTGATCAATACCCAATACCTGGTATAGATATGGAGTTGAATCATCTGCAAACGGCTCAATGAAAGGTGAATCAGAATAGAAATTGAGTCCGGTTACAGGTCGGGGTAGAGAGCGGGTTTTGATTGGTTCTGTATATGTGGAGGAGGTGGCTTCAATGAGAATTGGCTTATTATAATCAGGAAGCAGATTTTCTCCAATGTTATGGTCAGATTCGAAATCATCGGAGAGTTTGCGAAAATCAAAATCTGAATGAGATTCAAGATCATGAGTTCCACCATAGAATAAATCATATGTTGTATATTCAGCAGCCTGACTGGGGTCTAACCTAGATGTTAATTCTGAGCTTAAAAAGGTGTCCTTATCTGGTAGAGGCTCAGGTTCTAAGCTGGTAGGGTAGACCCAATTGAAACCCCACTCGTCCAACTCCTCAATTTTTGTATCTTAAATTGGCATGACTTCTGAAAAATCGATTAGTTCCTTTGAGGATGTTGGCGAGGGATATTCATCAAATAGAGGCCCAAAATCATATTCTTCATTGAAAGATTGATCTTCCTCATATGGGGCTTGAAATCTTCCCAATAGGTTTCAGATCTAGATTTTGGGCTTAGGATGTAGGTTGAATTATTAGAATCTAGGTCCAAATAACCTTCGAGGATCACCTTATCAGAATAAGGGACAAAATTTACACCCTCAAGAGGTTCAGTTCTACTCTCATTATTGCAGGAGTTTTGGGATTCTAAGCCTGGTGATTCATGGTCTAGAGTGGGCTCAACATCATGTTTTCCTGCATTTGGAGCTTCCCAACCTTCTTCAATATCGGGCACATTGTACTCCATCTGGTTGGGAATCTACAACCATTTTGTGCCTCAAACCCGAGATCAGATTGATCCTCAATGTTGTCCCAAGATGGTTCATCCTCTGTTTGTGGTATATACGGGTACTTCTGGTCGATAATTTGTTTTACTAATCTCATTATCTCTTCCCATTTTTCAAGAATATCTTGGTGTTGCTTCCAAAGTCGAGGATTTGTCATACATTAAAGGTATTCAAGATTGTGCAATTTTTCTATCTCAATGTATCCAGTGATGAGCAAGTCACGAGTTGATCCTTTCGTGGCTTCTGCCAATAGTACTTGGACACAAGTTATGATAAAGGTTGTGGTTGTTGGGACATCAACCTGAATGTTTCCTACTGGTGTTGAGGTTTTGTCTTCTTTTTCATAGAATTTCAAGGCATCCTCAATCATCCTATCTCTCATGGATCTCCAATATTCAGGTTTCTTGAATGGTAGTCCTAAGTCGTTTGGCTGCATATTTGAATCAAATGGTGGAATCAGGATGTGCAATCAGAGTTTGAATCAAGATGTAGAATCAAGTTATGAAGCGATTAGATCTGACTGAAGAGTCCCACTGAAAATGTATGTGTGTGCTCTAAAGAGAAAAGATGAGGGACTGGAGATGTTCTTGGCCCAATCAAGACACCCAAAGACGTTTGGATGACTATGGAGGTTCGAGGCGGATGATACCCCTAGATCAGAAGATCGTCCACCTGAGAATTACCTGGGCAGCCAGAGAGGGAAAGTCCCGCAAAGACCCCTACACGGTAGAGAGTCCCCACGAGTTACAGGGTTTCCCCCACCCGACCTCTCTTGTCACTGAGATTCCAGGTAGACCAGAATGGAGACCTTGACCTCTTAAGTCTACCACTTTTATTTCAAAGGTGCTTTAGGGTTCTCACTTGAACTTTAGATGTTTTGATGTTGTGACCTAATTTAGAGGTTGGTTGACCCAAGGGGTCAACTTCACCTGATTTGTCCTGTAGATGGCAAATGATTCTAGGCTTGGGGCCTAGGGATCACCCTGATTTGACTCCCAGGTTATTAGGTCCAAGATTTTAAGATTCAAGTGATTTTAGAGCTCAATTTTTAGGGTTTGTCTTGTTTATATCTCTTCAATCAAGGGCTTGGGTAGCACACTGATGCGGGAGGGTTCATTTCCTTTTATACAGGCATGTGTGTCTAGCACTCCAAAACCCTACTGTAGAAACCCTAATTTGATTCTATTTCCAATCCTCTTTTTTCTTCTTGAAAAGGTTCTCTTTGGACTTAAAAACAAGAAGTGTGTTGCCCACAGAGATTAAGCATGATTTCTATTAGGCACATGAATTTTTGTGGTATAGACTCTAAAAAATCGCTCCAACTTCAAGAAGATTTGAAAAAATGTTCACAAAATCAAGAAACGTTTGCCTTAAAGATGGTGATTACTATAGAAAGAAGGCAATTGATTCCTAAATTAATTTCTTCATTTTGTCTTTCAAAGCTTAGGGGATAGTTTAAGGAAGAAAAGAAATTACCTGCCCTGGAGTGGTTGACTTGCGAGAGGGATCTTCTCGTGAAATACCTGCAAGATCACAACAAAGCAAAGTAGGGCAAGTTAGTGTTCAATATGATCAAAAAGAATGCAGAGATTAGTGATAAATTGTGCGTTGCTCCCCGGCAACGGTGCCAAAATGTTGACGCGGCTTAATCGGGTTTTAACAGTTAGTTACATCGTAGCATAGGTGATCAAGTGTTGTCAACAAATAAAAATTTATTACTCGAAAACCTAAGTATCCGAGGTCGAACACAGGGAGCAATTGGAATTTATTACTAATCTCAAGAATGTAATTTAACACTTAGAGTTACTCAAAACTTAATTCAAAATATATATGCATGAGTTTAAAAGTTAATTGTGGCCAAAATATATAAATCCATGATCAGACGTCTTAAAAATATGTTTTCCTTCTTCTCGTCTGTTCTCTCTTCTTCTTCTGACTTCTAATTTTCTTCCTTTCTTCTTTGTGCTTTCTTCTTCCTTGTTTCTTCTCTGCAACTCTCTTGCCTTGCTTCTTTCTTCTTATTTTCCTCTGTCTTCTGCCTTGCCTCTCTTCTGCAGTTTCTTTCTCCTTCTTTTCTCTGTGGGTCTTCTTCTTCCTTCCTTGGCTTTGCTTTCTCTTCTTCTTCTGCTTGTCTTTCCCTTTCTTTATTTCTTCTTCGTTCTTCAGTTCCTCTTCTCTTTAGCTTCGCCCCTTCCCTCTGCCTTGCCTTTCTCTCTTTCCTCTATGAAGCTTCCTTCCTTCTTCTTCTTTCCATTCACTTGCAGCGGCTAAGTCCCTACTTCCTTCTTCAGTTCCTTCCCTGCACAAACCAAAGAGAGCAAAACCTACCCCTCTACCCACACCCGCGTCTCTCTCTGTATATCACTCTTCAGCACGCTCTCCCAGAGCCGGGTAATCGGGTCGGGTCTCATGCCCGGGTCTAGGCGCACCGGCGTGGGTGTGGTGCGCGAGGAGTGCTCAGGAGGGTATCGGGTCGGGTCACCAGATCCTCGTGATGAGCTCACGGACGAGGCGCTGTGTTTAGGTGAGGGACCTCACCCCATGTGTTCTCGGAGACAACCCGCAGATAGCACGAATTCAATTTAAACTACTCCAACACTTTATGACTTACCGAGGTGGGACTATTGTTACCCCGCTCTTTCTCGCGCGCCCGCAGGAGATCGTTCTCCAATTGCAGCACTGCAGGCCTCGCAGCGCCATTTGCTGGAACAGATGGATGCGCAAGACCTCCCTGAGTTTGCTGGACCTGGAATCCTGGAGTCCTTCAACCTGGAGCAAGCGTGCAACCTCCTCGCATCACCACTAATGGCGGTTGGAGCTCAAAACGTGCCTGACACAAAAAGGGCCTTGCATCTCAATCAGACCACAGGGGGACCTTCGTCGTGTCACGACGAAGGTGAGGCAATAGGTGGCAGGCCGTGGGGTAACCTAGGCATGCGTGCCTAGGTCGCTCTGTGGCCAGACGGATGGGTTTGGTTGGGGGGCGATTGTGGTGGTTTAGAGGGTCTGTGGATGAGTGGGGGATGTTCAGTGGCATGTGGCAGAGGTTATGCGGTGGTTGGCAAGACTTGTGGGGCTGCGGAGTGACGGGAGCGTCTCGCTGGAGGGTGGCCAGAGATGAGGAAGATGGTGGTGGACAGCGGCGGTCGAGGAGTGTTTGGTGAAATAGTATGAGGGAAATGAAAGAGGGGGTAAAGACGAACAGTTCTAACCTAACTAAGTGGATGAATGGGGCGAGAGGGCGACTGGCAGTACCTGCTGTCGCTGGAGAAGAAAGCATCTAGTGGAGGAAGACGGCGACGATGACGGGGCTAGGGCTGCTCGCGCAGGTGTTGCGCGATGTGGAGGAGGATGAGGAGGACAGCTCTGCCACTGGTTTTGTGGCAGAGCGACGAGGAAGAGGAGGGGGGCTTGTCGGAGCTCGCTAGACCCCTTGGCCGGAGGAGAAGAAGAGGAAATCGAGGTGGAATTCCGGCCAAGTCGAGCTAAGGAGGTGCGGCCGGAGTTGGGGGTTAATTTATAAGCACTGGCAGGGACTCCTGTGCTTGGAAGACAAGCTTCCAAGTACAGGACTCCTCTCCAAAGATGGAAGATCGTTAGGTACCCAAATCTCTCATGCATTCGCACGAGAGATTGGGTGCAAATCAGGGATCAGGATTGAGTTCAGATGGAAGGGAATTCCTCAGAAAATCTCCCTTCCAAATTTGGAAGGAGATCTCTGAGGAATCAGAGAGTATTCCCTCTCTATTCCTTGCTGGAGCAAGATTTCCCCCCAATAATGGCAGAGGGACCTGCTTCTAAGAGTGGCAAGGAAGTTAGGGGGGTTTATGCAATGGCTTTCAAAAGATAGGGACCAAAATGTAATTAGGTGTACTAATTTGCAAAGTAGGTCAAGATGACCTCCCCTTAGGTCCAAATTTTGGTACAAACCTAATTTGGACCTAAGGAATCCAATGGTGAAGTTGTATTTTAGGTTTGACCATGTTTGACTGGACATTTTGCATAAAAACCTAAATTAAGTCAATTGATGAGCTAGGACCCTAATCTAGGTCAAAATAGGTTCCAAAGGCCAAATTGAATGTTCTAAACCCTAGGGGATATTTTTCCATGATTTTTAGAGGGTTTACTTGATTTTTTTCCTGATCATAACCTTGTTGAATTAAGCAGGTCTGTTTTAGGGTTACAAGATGTTATTTAATTCCTGGTTTGCACATAAACCCATTTCTGATTGAACCAACCCACTTTTTATCTTTTCGGACCATTTGACCTATGTTTTGTCTCTGATAAATCCCGTTTATGTACTGCAATGGTAAAATTGCAGTTTTACCCTTTATTTCATATTTTCTTCTCAGAACACTTATTCCTCTAATTAAGTCTTCTTCTAAGTTATGCAGGAGCTTTTATTCTCTTTCTTGGATCAAAATGAGCTAGTTAGGGCTCATGATGAGGCTCTCATCAGGTTTTGACTTAATCTCATTATTACAGGTGTCTAGGAAATTTAAGCCTAGTGAACTAGTCTTTTGATCTTCTAGGGTAGGATCAAAATTGTGATCACCGGCAATCAAATCCTCCCAACCCGTCTCAAGATCAGGCGTATCAGTCTATATATAAGTTGGATCATATTCCATTTGGGTTGGGGGTCCACAACAACCTTGTTTCTCGAACCTGGGATTTGGAAAATCAGATTGATCCTCAGTATTGTTCTAAGATGTTTCGCTATATGCTTGGAGAATGTACGAGTATTTTTTATCGATAATATGTTTTAATAATTTTATCATCTCTTCCTGTTTTTCAAGGTCACCTCGGTGTCTTTCCCAAAGTACAGGATTTGTCATGCATTGGAGATATTCAAAGTTATGTAATTTCTCTAACTCAATGTATCATATCATGAAAACATCCCAAGTTGATCCATTTGTTACTTGTGTTATAATTAATTGGGCATAGTTTATGATGAAGGTTGTTGTTATCAGCACATTAACCTGAATGTCTTCAATTGGATTTAAGGTTTGTCATTAATCTCATAAAATCTAAGGACATCCTCAATCATTCTATCCTTCATGGATATTTGAGATTCCGGTTTCTTCAATGGTTTTCCTAAATTTCCAGGCTACATCTTCAAGTCAAGTGGTGAAATTAAGATGTAGAATCAAGAACTCAGGTTAGATTGAAATTGATCAGATATGAAAAGAAATCTCTAATATGATCTGTGTGTGTGCTCTAAAATCGAAGGGATGAGGGACTGGATGTGAGATTTGACCCAATCAAGGCACCCAAAAGATTCTTTAGATGACTAAGGCAATTTCGAGGTGGATGATACCTCTGAATCAAAAATTCACACACCTAAGAAATACCTGGGCAGGAAAGAAGGGAGAGCCCCACAAAGACCCCTATACGGTAGAGCGTTCCCATGGGTTACAGGGTTTCCCCCACTCGACCTTGCTTGTCATTGCGGGTCCAGGTAGACCGGAATGTACGAAATTAAGTCCTTAAGTCTACCACTTTTATGTCTTAATTTGTGCCTTGATTTTCACTTGATTTAGAAGTCAATTTCAACTTGTGACCTAATTTGGAGGTTGGTTAGCCTACAATGTCGACCAACTTCACTTAACCTGCCCTAAAGATAGCAGAATGAGATCTAGGTCAAGACCTAGAAATCACCCTGATTTGACTCCCAGGTTATTAGGTCCAAGGATTTTAGGGTTCAAGTGGATTTAGAGCATGATTTTAGGATTTTTCTTGATTAGATCGTTTCAACTAAGGGCTTGGGTAGCACACAAATGCGGGTGGTTTTGCTTTCTTTTTATGTAGGCAAGTGTGAACTAGCACTCCAAAACCCTAAAATTGTAACCCTAATTGGCTCTATTCTGCATCCAATTTTGATCTTAAAATGTTCTCCTTAGACTTCAAACAAGAAGTACGTAGTTTAAGAAGATTAGAACTTAAGCGTAGTCCCTAATAGGCACAGGAAATTTCGAGTAGGGAATTCTAAACAAAATCATCTCAATCTTAAGTTTGAAAATTTTTCACAAATCAGGAAACTTGCCTTTTAAATGTTGATTACTATGAAAAATAAGGTAGGTGATGCCTAATTGATTGGTTCCTTTTTTGTATTCCCAAGATTAGGAGGTTGATTGGGGAAGAATAGAGAAGTTACCTGCCCTGGAGTGGCTATTTTGCGTGGAAGATCTCATGAAGTACCTCGCAAATCACAAGAAAGCAAACAGGGCAAGTCAGTGCTCAAATATAATCAAATAATGCAGAGAATACCAGTGAATTGTGCGTTGCTCACCAGCAACGAAGCCAAAATGTTGATAGAGCAAGAACGATGTTTATAAAAGCTGCGTTGTAGTGTAGGTCAAAATCGCTTTGAAAACAAATAAAATTTATTACTCGAATGAAAGTCTGAGGTCGAACATAGGGAGCAAATAGGAATTCACACACTAATCTCAATAATGTAAATGAGCACAAGAATTTAAACCACAAAATGATATTCAATAAATACTAATCTGTCACATTAGATATTCAATGAATTCTAATGTATTTTGAGGCAATAAAATGGTAGAGAAGGTAAAATAATGGTGATTTAAATCACCAATTATTCTCTAAGCATATATATCAAGCATTCAATCAATGTAAATATCTCAATAGTATCAAGTATCAAGCCTCAAATCAGTCGTCGGGTCTCATGACCAGACAACTTAACCATCAGATGCTACAGTGCTTCTCTAGCACTGTTCTTCTTCTTCCTCTTCTCTTCTTTCCTCCTTTGCTTTTCTCCTTTGTTCTTCTTTAGCTTTCCTTCTTCAGCTCTTTCTTCCTTCCTTCTCTTATTTACGCACGAGCCTTCTACTCTTCTTTCCTTCTTAAGTCTTTCTTCTTCTTTCTTCACGCACAGAGGGCAGCCATCTCAGATTTGACTAAGTGTCGCACAGGGAAAAACCCTCCCCTGCCCTACGATCTCTTTCTTTCTCTCTTCCTCCTTGATTCCACACTCCCAGGGCCAGTCAGGGTAATCGGGTTATTGGGTACATGCACACGCAGGACCAAGCTCACTGGCGTGGGTGGTAAGCGAGGTGTGAACAGGCTTAGGTAGGAAATTGGGTGCACTAGACCCGCGTGTAGGTGTCTCAGGCGAGGCACGTGAGGGCACGGGGACCACACCCCCTATGTGTCACTTGAGGCAAATAGCTCATGCGACAAATCCAATTTATGCGGATGCAGGCATCTGTTAGTTTCCAAGGTGGGACTAAATGTCCCACCCTTCCTTCGCGTAGCACAGTAGCAAAGTCCTTCGTCCAATTGGCATGGCTAATCCTCTTGTAGTCTTCAACTGAGAACCTAGATACGTACGTGGGACGAATCCGCATAGCCTGGAGCAAATGCCTGGAGTAACTGCATCCTGGAGTGAGCTTGAATCCTTGCTCAAAGCTTTGGCAATGGCGGTGGAGGACCTGCTACCTGAAACATGAAATAAGGCCTCTTGGCCATGTTAGAATACCTTAGGAGCTTCGCCAGACCACGGCGAGTGTAGCGGAAGTGGTTTCGTTGAGAATAGTGATCTGTGGTGGCCAGTCGATGAAGGGGATGGGCGGAGAACGGTGGGTTGGCCGACAAGTGGCTAGGGTGGTCGAGCGGCCCAATAGAGTTAGGGCTTTTGTGCGAGTAGATGTGGTGGAGGTTGAGGACTTGTCAGCAAGGAGGATGGAGTTGTGTAGCGAGAGGAAATCCTCACCAAAGTTTTCGCCGAAGGTGGAAGAGATGAGGACAATTCACAGCATCGGTGGTTGAATTGGAGAATAAGAAGACTAGAAAAGCGTAGGGAAGGAGAGCAAGCTAGAGAACCTAATCTAACAGTCGAAGGAGGAATGAAACCCATGCTGGTGTGATGGCCAGATGTGGGGAAGATGAATCCTCCATGAGGGGGATGGCGACGAAGAAAGGGGTCAGAGTGCCTCTGATGTGATCGTCGAGAGGCGGAGGAAGACGCTCCCAATTTGGCCATTGGGGGGCCATGGGACGATGAGGGAGGATGCTCGTCGGAGCTAGGTCAGAGGAGGCCAGAGGTAGGGTTAAGAAGAGGGTTTTTGGCCAAATCCTAGCTGAAGAGCACGGTCGTGCCTTGGGGATCCTTTTTTAGGGCTTAGGAGGGGCTTCCAAGCTTGGGAACCTTAGAGCTTACGCACAAATAGGATACCCATTCCTTCAAAACATTCGCACAAGCTTTTGGGAAGGAGTTGGGATCTAAGGTTGGTCCCAATGGAAAGAGGATTTCCTAAAGAATCTCCGGTTTGATTTTGGGAAGGTTTCATCAATCAATCAAGGAGATCTCTCCAAATAAAGCTCACTGGAGTAGGATTCATGAGCGATAATGGCGAAGGGACCTTTTTGTGAAGAAGACAAAGAAGCTGGAGGGCTATTTGTAAGGAATTCAAAAGTTAAGGATCTGAATGAGATAAAAGGAGTCTGATTGAACCAAAATGCAAACTTGGTCAAGATGATCTCAGGTTGGGCTCAAATTTTGGTACAAATCTAATTTGGACCCAAGGAATCTAATGGTGAAGTTAGATTTAGGTTTTTACCTTGTTTGACTAGGTAATTTATGTAAAAATCCAAATTAGGGCAAATGTCTATCTAGGACTCTATTTTGGGTCAAGACGGGTTCTGATGGTCAAATTGAAAATAACAAACCCTAGAGAATATTTTTCTATGAATTTTAGAGGGTTTAGGTGAATTTTATCATGACCAAAACCTTAGTTAATTAAGAGGGTCTATTTTTAGGATTTCAGATGTCATTTAATTCTTAAAACACGTGAAAGCACTTTTCTGTCTGTATTAACCACTTGTTAGATATTTAAGACCATTTAATCCTTAATAACCCTATGGAAAAGCCTGTGGTTGTACTGAAATTATGATATGATGGTAAAATTGCAGCTTTTAACCCTATTTTCCTATCTTTCTCTCAGAATGATTATGCTGTGAATTAGGACTCTCTAGCAGTTATGTAGGAGCATTTATTCCTTGATAATGACTAAATTGAGCTAGTTATGGCCCATGATGGTGTTCCCATCAGTGCAGGGGACCTCACCCCCTTGTGTTGAGGTGATAAGCCCTCAACACTTTTTCCCTTTATGTGGTGTAGGAGATGCGCCGCTCTACGATGTGGGACAATGTCCCCATCCTTTTGCTCGTGTGTTGCAGCGAAGGTGCTTCCACTCAATTGGATGGCTGCAGCTGATGAGGTCTCAATCGAAGACCCGGGATGATTCCTGGAGGTATTCCGCGTCACCTGGAGGTGGCACTTGGAGCTGCAAGTGCCGAAGAGAGCTTCAAGCTTTGCTCAAGCTCGTGGCTAATGGCACTGGGGACCTGCTGACCTGAGACATAAAGAATGGCCTTTCGACCCTATCAAATGAGTTCAGTAGCTCCGCTGAGGGATGGTGAACATGGTGGTGTGTGTGGTGTAGCGTAAGGATGCACATAGGTGGCTGGCATAGGAGAAACTAGACAGAGGAATGTGGGTTGTTCGGGGGTGTGTTTGGGTGGATGGGAAGGCGATAGAGATAGCGGTTTTGATGGGCGAGTCATGGTGAAGGTTGTGGATCAGTTGGCTAGGGGTTTAAGTGTGTTAAGAGAGCGGAAACCCTTGTCAGTGATGTCACCAGAGGGGGAGACGAAGGCAGCTTGTGTAGACGTTGAGGGCATATTTTTGGTTTTTGAGGTAAAGGAAACTAATCTAGGAGACTAAGGGAACTAACTACCTATTTTAAGTGGATGAAAAGAGGGGAATCCACATCGGGAGTACGTCGGCGACGGAGAAGACGAAGTGCTTCGGTGAGGTAGAAGCGGCGACGATGATGGGAAAGAGGCTCCTGCTAGTACGGCCAAGAGCAGAAGAGGTCAGGGGGAAGGAATCTGCCTCTGGTATTGCGGATGAACGACAAAGGAGATCAGGAGGAGTCGTCGGAGCTTGCAGAGTTTCACAGCCTAAGTGGAGAGAGGAAGGGGGGTTTCACGGTTGGAATTCAAGCTTGGAGAGGACGAGAAGGCCCTGGGGATCTTTATATAGGAAATAGAGGCCGGTTGAAGCTTGGAATCCAAGCTTTCAACCTTGGAAGGTCGCTGGAGTTGGAAACCCACTCCTTTGAAGGATTCGCATGATACATTGGGCGATTTTTGGGACTTCGAATCTGGCTAAAAAGGAAGCTAATTTCTTAACAAATTCCCCTTTCAAATCTAAGAAAGATTTGTCGAGAAATCAAAGAGATCATGCCAAATGAAGCTCACCGGAGTTGTAGGATTAGGAGTTCATGTGCAGCGGGGACCTTTCTATGAAGAAGACAAAGAAGGTAGGGGTCTTTTGTGAGGAATTCAAAAGCTGAGGGGCCCGAATTCAAAAGCTAAGGGGCCCAAATTCAAAGACTTGGACCAAAGTGCAAAATAGGTCAAAACAATCTCATATTGGGTCCAAATTTTGATACAAATCTAATTTGGACCTAAAGAATCTAATGGCGAAGTTGGATTTTGATTTTGACCTAGTTTGACTAGGTAATTTATGTAAAAACCCAAATTAGGGCAAAAGTCTGTCTGTGGCTCTATTTTAGGTCAAAGCGGGTTCCAATGGTCAAATCAAGCATACCAAACCTTAGAAAATATTTTTCTATGATTTTTAGAGGGTTTAGGTGAATTTTATCCTAACCAGAACCTCAGTAGATTAAGAGAGTCTCTTTTTAGGGTTTCAGATGTCATTTAATTCTCGAAACATGTGAAACCCATTTCTGTCTACATGAACCCTCTTTTTAGATAATTAAGACCATTTGACCTTTAATTGACCCTTGAGAAATCCCATGATTGTTCTGCAATTGAGATATGCTGTTAAAAATGTAGTTTTACACCTATTTTATTGTATTTCTCTTAGAATGATTATGCAATGAATTAGGGTTTTCTGGTGGTTATGTAGGAGCATTTAATGATAGAATATGACTAAATAAAGCTAGATATGGCTGATGATGATGTTCTCATCATGGCACGTTCTCGAGGAGTGTCGACGGCCGTGTGCAGCATCCGTGCTCAGTTGTGCATCCATGTAGTCTCATGTCAACCGCTCATGAGCTATCGGGCGATCAAATTTGAGGCACTTCTATTCTGTGGCTAATTGGTGGCACTTGGGAGAGTCAAACCCGTGCCCTTGCTTTGCAAAGTAGCCGCTCCACCGTTTGGCCAAGGAGATGGATTGTCGGGTGGAGGGCGATGCGGTCGTGCATCTTGACTGTTGGATGAAGATCCAACGGTTGAGATGAGGCCTTCCGAGAGAGATGCTTCTTACATCATGGAGCGCACATCTCATCCATTGGATTAAGATCCAACGGCTGGGATCTCATCTTGCGGTGGGCTTGGGGATGTATTGGCTCAAGTGGGGTGGCCTCGTTGGTGCCACGTGGCGCCATATGGGCCATCCATCTTCTTCTTGTGGAGGGTACTACAGAGCTTTGATCTGGGTGATTCTCGCGTTGATGGACTGCGATCATTGCTTTGAAAACATCCATATGGTCGAATTCTTCATCTGAAGCCTGTAAAGATGTAGCACTGCCTCCTAGCCACGTAAAGTGATGGAATTAATGTATATAATATACAACTATCCTAAATGCAATATAATGGATGTTTCTGCACTATTTATATCATGATATGCAATGCTAGGCCAAGGAACTATCAAAAATATGCATTTTACGATGAATTTATGCGTGTTTATCAGCAGGGGAGTTGATGTGGGTAGCTAACAAAAGAAGGGGAGTCAGAGAAAGCAGCAACCGTGATGAGTCAGTGCTGGAGAAGGAGAATACTCCGGGAGGGAGAACGATGAGGAGGAGGAGGTCGGAGAGCATTGCGCCGATATTGCATGATGCGGAATGAAGAGGGGAAGAACATCCGGCCGCCTATTGTACGTTGCGGCTGGCGAAGCGAATGGAGGAAGGTGGTCACTGGAGCAAGGCTTGGAGCAGGTCGGAGAGGGATAAGGGAAGAGGTTTGTGGCCTAAAATCTTGCTACGAAGGTAAGGAAGTCGATGAGGGTCTTTTAGAGGGCATTAATCGAGCTTCTAAGCTTGGAAACAAACTTGAAAGCTTGAGAAATCAGGGATTGGGATTTGGAACTTCCAAGAGTTCACATGAGCTTTATAGTGAGAATTGGAAGGTGAGATCAGGTTTAGATTGACGGGGATTTCTTCAGGAGTCTCCCTTCTAATTTTGGAAGGGTTTCACCACGAAATCAAGGAGAAATCACTTATTAAAGGTCGGTTCTTGATGGGTTCACACGCTAATGGAAGCGAGGGTCTTTTTGTGAAGAAGGCAATGAAGTTAAGGGGTCTTTGTAGTTATTTCGAAAGTTGAGGGGTTGATTGAGAGAAAGAAAGTAAGACTGGACTAAAATGCAAACTATGTCAAGATGATCTCTGATTGAGTCCAAATTTTGGTACAAACCTAATTTAGACCCAAGAAATTTGATGGTGAAGTCAGATTTTAGTTTTGACCAAGTTTTACTGGGTAATTTATGTAGAAACCTAAATTAGGGCAACTTTCCGTCTGAGACTCTATTCTAGGTTAAAATGGGCTCCAATGGTCAAACTAAGGATACCAAACCTTATGGAATATTTTTCTATGAATTTTAGAAGGTTTAGATGGAATTTATTCTGACCAAAACCTTTGTTAATTAAGCAGGTCTGAAATTAGGGTTTCGAGTGCTATTTTAACTCTCAAAGTGCGTGGAAACCCATTTATGTCAGTAAAGACCCTCTTATTAGTCATTAATGAACCTTCGGCCTTAGTTTAACCCCTGGAAAATCCCATGATTACTCTGCATTTATGATCTTCTATTAAAAATATAGAATTAACCCTATTTTAGTGCATTCTTCTCAAAAAAGATATTCAGTAAATTACGACTCTTCAGCGATTATGTAGGAGCATTTGCCTCCTGATTGTGATTAATTAAAGCTAGTTATGGCTCATGATGATGTTATCATCATACCCCCATGCCTAACTTTTACTAGTCCCTTAGCAAAATCTTGTGAAAAGAACTAGAGCTCTAGACCATGCATTGAAGTTCAGAGTCATAATTTGTTCCATTTTCTAGAAATTAGGTTAGAATGCTAATAGTAGGCCTAGAGGTACTCAAGTATCAATCAAGATCCAGACCTGACAAGTTTCAGCTTGAGTCTGCCGCGAAGGTTTCTAAGGCCTGCAAAAACTACCCAGAGGTTCATTGAACCCAGCGGTTAAAGCACCCGTGCATAAACATAACAGGTCCAGGTTCAGTTTGTCAGTGCACTTTTGTAAAAGAGAGGGATAGAAGTAGATTTTTCATTTGGAGAGTTTTCACTCTTTTCTTTTTAGATTTCCCTAGATCCAGCCATGAATTGGCCCTAAACACGGTCTATATCAGATTCCTTGTTCCCACCATCAATCCTCAAAGGGTCTCTGGCTTTCGATGTTTCAGGATAACACCGCCCATGGCAACCCCCAGAACCCTGGCTTTTGACACTTCGAGATAGTGTCACCCATGGTGTTCTATAGCTAAATTCAGGCCTTAGTAATCGACATTTCGAGATAATCCCACCCATGGCACCTTAACCAGCACAAGGTGCATACATGCCCCTAGTAGGATATTTAGATATCCTAGGAGACAAGCACCAAGGAGACGATATGTTATTACACATCTTCAAGGGGAATTTCCCACCTCTCCATGTTGAGAACTCGTCTAATCAACTTGTGTTATTAAGCCGCTCCTAAGATTAGATCTTCAAGATGGTTTTTCATAACAGAACACTTTTGGAAGATTTTTTTTCTTTGTTAAGTGCACTAAACCAAACTAAGTGTGTGATTTTAGGTGCTTAGGTTACCAAGTCCCACAAACCAAAGGGTAGGCAACGGGGCCGAATAATCCTTAAGCCTTAGACTTAATACATCAACTTTGCACTTTCCTCAACATCTTGAGGACTAATCCAGATCTTAATGAACACTTGAATGTTTAAGCCCTAAAAATAAGCCCAAGAGGCCTAAGATTAGCACTCATACCAA
This sequence comes from Thalassia testudinum, assembly GCA_037157565.1. Classification (NCBI taxonomy): domain Eukaryota; kingdom Viridiplantae; phylum Streptophyta; class Magnoliopsida; order Alismatales; family Hydrocharitaceae; genus Thalassia; species Thalassia testudinum. Next base: position 15,617,083 of record JAZHRO010000046.1, on the reverse strand, counting down.
TCTCTTTGTCTCTTTGTTCTCATGACTTAATATTTTTTCTTTTGATTAGGTCTAGAACCTAAGTAATCTCCATAATCAATTGCTAATTACTATCATTTTTGTTCTTGATTTGTGCTCCTTTTTTTGCCATTTGAATTCTCCTTTCTTTTCCTCCTCAAGATAGATTTGCATTTGAGTTCACAAAATTCCTCCCATTTCTCTAATTTTTTTTCTTTTTCAAGTTTTTTATTTTTTTTCAATTTTTGAATATGTATTTTTTTTTAGAACCCTCCAGAAAATTGAATTTCCATATGTCTGCACTTTAACACCCCCCATGCCTAAGTTTTGCAATGTCCTCATTGTAAACTAGAGGGTATGAAATCAGCTTGGTTCAAGGCTTAGAACAAGAATAAAGGGTGGGTGAATGGGTTGGGATGGCTGTTGCGGATGATATCTAGCTTTGATACAAGTACTAAAGGTGGAGTCGGTTGTTCTATGGTTGAACTCAGTAGTGTAGTAGGAATGTAGCTTAAAAGATGATTAGAAGGGTCTTGAGTTTTTGGAATGACTGGTTACCTCCTGTTAAGCGCTAAATTCAATGCCTTCAGCCAAGCAGAAAGTGATCAAGGAGAAGGGGTGGTCAAATTAGATGAGTTTTGTAAAACAAGAACCTTGATCAGTAGCCTGGTTGGTCCAACCAGGTGCTTGTTCAGATCTACAGGCTAATGATGCAGCCCAAACCCAATCAGTTTAGTGGGTTGATTGATGTGAATCAATAGATGTGGAGCCCACCAGATACTTTGAAGCTCAAATAGATATGGAAATGAGAATCTGAGGCTTGGCTGAGTCGATTTAGCCTGATTAGAGTAGGGATCCTCAAAAGAAAACGGAGCTGTAGAGGATGTAGGAACCCTACTGATAGGATCAGAAAAGGATGGGAAGTGATTATCGATTTGATCAATGTCCAAAACCCGATCAACAGATGGAGGAGAATAATATGCAACCGGATCAGAGAGAGGTGAATTAGAGTAGAAGTTGATTCCAGTGGTGGCTCGGGGTTGAGAATGGGTTTTGGAAGGCTCTATATGTGGATCAGAAAGTGTGGCTTCTTTGAGATCTATGTGTGTTAAGGGCTCCTATAGAAAAGATTCAAAGGTAGGTTCATCTAGAGGGTCCTCATGATGCTCGTCAAAATCAAAGGTAAATGCCTGGAGAGTGATTATAGAATCATGGAAATCTGGATTGCAGACACTCTCGGTACTTACTATTTTTTATTCCTACGGATCATAAAAGAATGATTCCATCTCAATGGAACATGATTTTTAATCAATGATCTCAGGATCAGGGACCTCAGAGTCAAAGTCAAAGAATAGATCATAGATACTGAGGTTGTAATTTGGTTCATAATTGTCAGGAAACAAAGGATCTTCGAAGTCAGAGTAGGATTTGAAATATTCCAGATCGGGATAGAATGAATCAAGATGTGCAGAATTAGCAACCTGACTTGGATCTAACCTTATTTCAAATTCTGAGATTGAAGAGGTGTCCTTATTTGGTACAGGCTTGGGCTCTTGGCTCCTAAGGTTGACCCTATCGATTCCCTACTCATCCAACTCCTCAATTTCTATATCATAGATCTGCATGACTTTCGAGAAATCAATTCATATCTCAGAGGAGTTTGGAGAGGTATATTCATCAAATACAAGCCCAGAATCATAATTTAGATCGAAAATCCGACTCCCATTAAATTAGGCCCCATGATCATCCTAAATAGTCTTGAATAGAGATTCTAGGTCAAATGTAGCCACTGGGTCACTAGAATCTAAGCTGGGCTCTATAAGGATGTCAGAATCATTCTCGAGAATCACCTTATCAGAATAAGGAGTGGAATTTACATTCTCGAGAGGTTCTGACTCAATCTCATCATCACAGGTGTCGAGGAAATCCAAGCTTGATGGACTAGCTTCATGATTTTCTAAGGCTAGTTCAGAATTGAGAACACCTGCAATCGGATCCTCCCAACCGATCTCAAGATTTGGCGTATCAATCTGTACATAATTTGAATCAGATTCTATCTGGGTTGGGGGTCCACAACAACCTTAATTTTCGAACCCAGGGTTTGGGAAATTATATTGATCCTCAATGTTGCTCCAAGGTTTTTCATCAATTTCAGAGGGGATGTATGGGTATTTTTGATTGATAGCTTTATACACCATATTTAGTAATTTTCCACGTTCCTCCATGAGACCTTGGTGTTTTTCCAAAAGTAGGGGATTTGACCAATATTGTATATACTCATTGCTATGTAATTTCTTCAATTCAATATATTCTAATAAGAGATCATTCCAGGTTGAACCATGTGTCATTTGTGTTAATATAATTTGAACATGGTTCATAATGTGGGTTGTTGTTTCTAGAACTGAAATCCCGATAATTGGATTTGAGGTTCTCTCATAATCTTCATAATGTTTAAGGGCATCCTCAATCATTCTATCTTTCATGGACCTTTAGGATTCAAGTTTCCTAATTGGTCTTCCTAAATTGCCAAGTTGCATTTTCAAATCAGGTGGTGGATCAGGATTCAGAATCAAACCCAGGTTCAAATTGAATTGATCATATCAGAAATCCCTGTAGAAGATCTAATGAGCTCTTTTAGGTTACAAACCTAATGACCTTTCCTGTGTATGTGCTCTACAGAAGGGATGAGGGATTGGATGAGAATTGGACCCAATCAAACCACCCAAAGATTTTTGGATGACTAAGGCTGTTTCGAGGTGGATGATACCTCTAAATTAGAAATCCGCACACCCAAGAATTACCTAGGCAATCAAGAAGGGAGAGCCCAGAAAAGACCCCTACACGGTAGAGCATCCCCATGTGTTATAGGGTTTCCCTCACCCAACCTTCCTTATCATTGCGATTCCAAGTAGACCAGTATGTGCGAATTGAGACCTTATGTCTACCAATTTGAGCCTAATTTGTGCCTTTTATTTCACCTAATTAGAAGTTGATTTGATTTGTGACCTAATTTGAAGGTTGATTGGCCTACAAAGTAGACCAACTTCACCTGACCTTCCCCAAAAGATGCAGAATAAAATCTGGGTCAACACCCAAAAGATCACCCTAGATTGACTCTCGGGTTATTAGGTCCAAAATTTCAGAGTTCAAGTGAATTTAGAGCCTAATTTTAGGTTTCTTCTGATTAGATTCTTTCAAGCAAGGGTTGGGTAGCACACAAATGTGGGCGGGTTAATTTCTTTAATTCAAGCAAGTGTGAACTAACACTTCAAAATCCTAATGTAGAAACCCTAATTGTCTCTATTTCAAGTCCAATTAAATATTAAGATGTACACCTAGGACTTCAAACAAGAAGGTGAGTAGTCCAAGATGTTTAAATTTAAGCGTAAATCCCTAGTAGGTACAGGCAATTTGGTTAGGGATCTCTAAACAAAATCGTCTCAATCTTCAATCAGATATGAATTTTTTCACAAATTAGGAAACTTGCCTTTTGAATGAAAATTACTATGAAAATAAGGCAGATATTTCTTAATTGATTTGTTTCTTTTTTCTCTCTTCCAAAGATTAAGGGAATGATTATGGAAGAAGAGAGATTACCTGCCTTAGGAGTGGTTGATTTGCACGAAAGATCTCATGATGTATCTCACAAAATCACAATCAAATCAAACAGGGCAAGTTAGTGCTCCGATAAAGATCAAGAGAGATGAGATCAATGTGTGGATTACACGTTACTCCCCGTCAACGGTGCCTAAATGTTAACGAGCAAAATTAATGTTTTAAAGGATGTAATCGTCATAGCAAGTCAAAATTGCTCGAAAATATTTAAAATTTATAACTCGCATGTATGAGGTCGTCCACTGGGAGCAATAATGGCAATTCATTCTCATAGAACACAATTCCAAGCAAAATATAAGCAATTAAGATTAGAAGAATAATTCAAAATAATATATCAATAGATCCAAGTACCAGTGCGCAAAAAGATTAGGGTAAAATGGTGATTTGAATCACCAAATTACCCTTTAAGTTTAAACCTCACAAATATATGAATAATAAGCATAACCACTATTAGAGTCAAATGCCTCAGATGATGGAGATAAGCCCCAGACAGCTTAAATGAAGCCTACTACAATGCCTTCAAGAGGCTCAAGGGCCTCTTCCTTCCTTCTTCTCTAGCCTCAAGAGAGACTCAACACAGCACCAACACCAATAGAGGCACGAAAGCCTCCCAATAGCTAACTATAGAGAGGGTAGGAGCAAGGGCATGAACCCCCCTCTCACTCTTTATTTTCTTCTTCACTCCCACCTAACTGAATCAGTAAGCATGTTAATAGGTGGGTAATCAGGTAAAGTGCAGGGACCAGGGCTACTAGGCATGGAAGGTAGCCAAGGAGTGAACGAGTATGAGTGAAGATGGACCCGACCCCTCGTGACTAGGCGAGGGGTCTGGGTCATAAATAACTTTTATGTCGCGTTGTGAGCTCCTAATCCCACGGTGTGGGACTAACTTTCTAGGTGCTTTCTTACAGCTGCAACAGGCGATGCTTCTTCTAATCGTGGGCAAAGTTGAGGTTTTCTGCTTCAATTGATAGCCTGGGCATGCACTTGGAGAGAGACCGCGTCACCTGGAAGTGATTGTGGTGAATAATAGAGCCGGAGAGCTACAGACGAGGTCGGAGAAGGCGACTGTGGCAGCGGAGCGACGGTGAGGACTTGAAACAAGTAATACGGCCCGATGGCCATGTCAGAGCAGCTCAGAAGCTTCGCTACGGAATGGCAAAGGTGATGGTGGCGATGGCATGCGGTGGGAGTGGTCATGGAGATCTAGCAAAGGTGAAATTTGAGTGCGGAGGCGGAGGTGTTCGGGGAGGGAATGGGTGTAGCAATCCCCTCAATTTCTTGAGGGATTTTGCTTGAGTAGACTCGACGGAGATATAGGAAGTGACAGTGAGAGATTTGATGGTGTGTGGCATTCTACGGATGTCGCCGAAGGTATGCTGGCAACTTGGAAGACGACGGTGGAGCGAGCGAGTTTATGGTCAAAATCGAAGTCTGGAGGTACTGGGGTGATCAATAGGAGTAGGGTAGTTGATGTAGGTAGGTAATAGATGAAGGGGAGTCGAAGAAAGCGTCGGTCGTGATGAGCCAACACCAGAGAAGGAAAATACTCCGAAAGGGAGAACGACGACGAGGAGGAGGTCGGAGAGTGTCACACCGGTATTGCGTGATGCGGAATGAAGAGAGGAAGAAGATCTGATCACCTATTGTACGTGGCGACCGGTGAAGCGAATGGAGGACGGTGGTCACTAGAGCAAAGCTTGGAGTAGGCCAGAGAGGGAGAAGGGAAGAGGTTTGTGGCCTTGCTAAGGAGGTGAGGAAGTCGATGAGGGTCTTTTATAGGGAATTAGACGAGCTTCCAAGCTTGGAAACAAGCTTGAAAGCTCGAGAAATCAGGGATTGGGATTTGGAACTTCCAAGAGTTTGCATGATCTTTAGAGCGTGAATTGGAAGGTGAGATCAGGTTCAGATTGACAGGGATTTCTTCAAGAGTCCCTTTTAATTTTAGAAGGGTTTTGCCGTGAAATCAAGGAGAAATCCTTGATTGAATGTTGGTGCTTGATGGGTTCACACCCTAATGGTGGCGAGGACCTTTTTGTGAAGAAGGAAACGATGTTAGGGGGGCCTTTGTAGTTATTTCGAAAGTTGAGGGGCTGATTGAGAGAAAAAATGTTAGACTGGACTAAAATGCAAACTAGGTGAAGATGATCTCTGATTGGGCCCAAATTTTGTTACAAACCTAATTTGGACCCAAGGAATCTGATGGTGAAGTTAGATTTTGGTTTTTACCAAGATTGACTTGGTAATTTACGTAGAAACCCAAATTATGGCAACTTTTCGTCCGAGACTCTATTCTAGGTCAAATGGGTTCAAACCAAGGAGACCAAACCATATGTAATATTTTATATTATATTTAGAAGGTTTTGATTAAATTTATTTTGACCATAACCTCTATTAGGGTTTGAAATTAGGGTTTCAGGTGCTGTTTTGACTCTTAAAGTACGTGAAAACCCGTTTCTACCTGTATGGACCCTCTTATTAATCATTAATTAACATTTGACCTTAGTTTAACCCCTAGGAAACCCCATGATTACTCTGCATTTATGATCTTCTATTAAAACTATAGAATTAACCATGTTTTAGTGCATTCTTCTTAGAAAGGATATTCAGTAAATTACAACTCTCCAACGATTATATAGGAACATTTGTCTCTTAATTGTGATTAATTAAATCTAGTTATGGCTCATGATGATGTTATCATCATTTCTGTATCTCAGCGTTGGTCTTTTGCATCTCAGCCAAGGTCTACAAAATCAAGTTCATCTGATCTTCCTTTGTAGGCCTGGATTGGAAATTCAGGTTGGGCCTAGGCTGAGTGGGCTGATATGGTCATGGAGCTTATGTTTGGGGTTGGAATTGAGGTCTTGAGTTTTGATTATTACCCAACCATGCAAAATTCGGATGATTGCGCCATCTGGGGTTATATGAGTTGGAGAATGGGTCATTCTGGATGGCGTAGAGATCCTCGCAGGTCTGAGGAACTCCAACATAATCAGAGTATGAGGGTTCAGAGTTCCCCCAACTAGAGTAGGATGGTCTAGTGTTTCCTTCGAAACTAGGATTTAACGGGGTTGGATACGTGTCCATCCCCTGATATGCATAGTGGTAAATGTTTTGCACGACCTTCCTACCTAAGGGCGGCTATGCATACGTGTTTTACTGCGAAGAGGTGGCTCTCTGTAGATGTCAAGTCAATTCATCCACCTTCTTCTCAATGATGAAGACCTTATCTAGGCAACTAGCCATCGATTCCAAGTCGATGGATGTGGATAGGTTTCAAGTTTTGTGTGCCCCTTATGTGTTTGTCAATGCATAGGTGGTCGTCTAGTCGAACACATCCATAGACTCATTGTTTATGGAGTTCTCGCACATGTTCTCAAGAATCTCCTAAACGATGTCTCCATGTTGACCTATGATGTTTCCACCACTGGTTTCATTGACAAATAATCGAATGTCCTCATGGAGTCCCTAGTAAAAAGACAAGACTTGTTCCCATTTAGGAACTCCGGGATGAGGGCATTTCTGCATGAGATCCAGAAAGCGATCCCATGCCTCATGAAGTGGTTCTCTCACATTCTGTGTGAAATGCATGATCTGGTGCCTCAACGCATTAGTGCGACCAATTGGGAAGAATTTCTTCAAGAATTTAGATTGGATTTCATCCCACGTGTTGATCAGTCGAGTCAGGGTGTGATACCAATGGGCAGCGTTGTCCATAAGAGAGGAGAACATCTTCATGAGTAAGATGTCCCAATTTTGAACAATTGGTCCAAATCTCTAAACCAGATGTTTTAGTTGTTTGATGTGCTGGAAAGGATCTTCAAAGTTTAAGCCATGGAATTTGAAGATCGCGTTGATCAGGTTCGGCTTTAATTCAGTGTCAGGTCCTACAGTCAGGATTTGCAACCTCCGTTCGATAGCCACCGCTGTGGGATTGTAGTGATCTTGCATCTGTGGATGCTGCGAAGGATTCATGAATGCATGGAATAAATCCGTGAGGCACTGTAGTCGACTCTGAACATTGGGCACATCTTCTTCTTGACTCTCCATAGATGCAGATGATCCGATCGAATGTGGAAGGACCGGAAGAGATCTCAATCTGATCGGATGGGAACACAAACAATTGGGTCGAGGCTTCACCCTGACGTAAGTAAACTGCTAATGGAGACCTCTGAAGATCCCTACGGAAGGGGGTGAGATTTAGCATGATGTAATATAAAATGTGGAATTAAAATGAAATAATCTCACAAATAGACAATCACACAATGCACAAGTATTTTTAGGTGGAAACTCAAACCAAGTGAAAACCACCACCTAACCCTCTCAAGTTAGGATTTTCCGATTGACAAAGTCGATCAAAATCCATTAACCGAACTACTTTAACGAGGGTAGTTCAACCTCTACACAACCATGCTACAAGTACGAGGGTTGTATTCCTCAAAGCCCTTCTCTTCATGAGAAGGTTTTTGTCTCGCAAAGGAGATAGGAATTCGCAAAGCGAATACCCAAACAAAAACAAATGCAAATATCCTATAGAGCCACAAAGTAAAGAGAATAATACTAGCTTCTATAGGCAAAGAAGAACTTCCCTTAGATGGAAGTGTGTAAGCGTGATCTTGGCAAAGTATTGAAACTCTCAAATGTGACGAGTGGGGCTTTGGAGAGCAAGATCACTTCTCTTCTCGAGAATATCTTCTCTATGACATAATGGATGTGGAAATGGTTTCTAATGGTGTGTCTTAACAAGGGAGGGCTACCCCTCTATTTATAGGTGGCCCTTCCATAGTGTTCGACATGAAAATTGCATTTTAAAAGTTGATTTAGTTGTAGTATAACACAAAACGCATCGACAAATAAATTTATAAATTCTGATGAGTATCGGGTCATTCATAGGGAGGAAATCTCAATTTATACGAAAGCTTTTTTTTTTGAACTAGTTCTAACAGGTATTTATATTTGAATATATGTATAAAGAGGCATCAGATATCCATAAGATCAAATTTCATTGCATTGAAAAGGAGTTTTTCACAATAGAAATTGATATGCAAAAAGTAGAGACATATAGAGAGAAAGAGAGAGAGAGAGAGAGAGAGAGATAGAAGGAGGCAGAGAGACGACGTTGCTTGTAGAATGCTAGTGTGAGATGCGATAGCACCTCAGATCCAAAGTGCCGGGATGAAGGTCGGAGCGGAGTTGCAGAGGGAAAGAGAATTGCAGAGACGTCTAGAGTTGATAGCAGGAGTTGTATGAAGAGATGCCTGCAACTGGGGGGCTTTGCCTTCTTTTATAGCTTTTATGGAGGGCAAAAAGGGTCTTTTGGCCCTTTATCTCGTGCAACAACCTTAGGATTAATCAGATCCGTCGATTGGGAGATCAACGGACCTGATTAGGCCTCAAAACTCCTTCAAAATCACCTTATACGCTTGGATTAATCCTGGTGGCGACACGTGGTGCTTTCGTGGCCCTTGATCTGCAATCAAATGCTCCCGCTCACTCCTCGTGCTCCTGCTTCAATTTCGTGCTCGCCGCTCACTCTATTTGAGCACCTTATCCTTAGTCGTTCGATCTTACGATCAGACGACTCACACGCACGCGTGCCTCTCCTTTGCGTCGAAGCAAATGCTTGTGATCACATGTGGGTTCCCATGTCCAGCTGTGGCGTGCTTAGATTATGCCGCACGGTCGCATCCACACGCTCTACTTGCCATCCAACAAGCAATAGCGCCTGTGCTCCACCGCCTTCCTAATTTCTCGTGCATCACCGCTCAATCGTGCGTCTCACGCTTACGGTTGAGCGTGCTTACCGCTAAGATAAGAACACGTTTGTGTTGCCTTTTCATTTTAAGGAAACTTACTCTTGGTCGTTGGATGAAGATCCAATAGTCGAGATCTTCTTTCCTTTGATGAGGCACGATTGGACGGGCAACGTGGCATGCTCGTTGCCATTGGATGAAGATCCAACGACCCACAGCGTGCAAGGGTAGCTTTCTCAGATGGGGTGGCGATGCAGGGCAACTATCCTGGCTGTCCATCTTCTTTTCCTTGTATCTGGTGATGTAGACCTCCAATCAGGTTGATTTTTGCACCATTGGACTATGATCGTTGATCCGGATCCATTCGTGCGGTTGGATTTTTCAGATCTTTGTCCTCTGGCTCCGTAGTCTCTATTCTTCTATGGAGTGCACAAGATGCCCTAGTTGTCTGATCGAGATGATTTTGAAAGTGTTGGACTCCCATTATTGTTCTGATCTGACATCCGTGGCTTCGAATCATATGCAATTAAAATCATCTCTCATTAGTACATAAAATGACGATATTATCTATATGACTAATAAACTAGCTATTGTGTAAATTACGATGCCTATGAATGCATTATTCCTAAGTTATGCTAGAATCTAGCTTAATTCAAGTGATTTAGGTTGCATTATTGTTGTGCAATCACACCCCCATGCCTAATTCTTGCTAATCCCTAGCAAATGCATGACTAAATGGAAAGTAGTCCTACATGAGTAATTTTTATCAAGAGTTTGACTAGTGATTTATTTCTTTTGTTTTCATCCGAAGCTTTAGTAATCCAGATAATCGTGAATTTGTTTTGTTGTAGTCTATGCAACAAATCCAAGCGAAAAGTCAATCCACATCTAAAGCTTGTACTTAACCATTATTAAAAATCTATTGGGATAGGCAAACTTCTTCCCATAGGGTTATAAGATAATTTGTAAATTTAACCCCGATTTTTGGCTTAGGTAGAAGGTTTCTGAGTCAAGTAGATTTGTATTTAGTGGCTTACACTCATCTGGTGCTGCATATAGACTAGTACTTTAGAACCTAGATTTCCAGATTATTAAATAGTTCAACACAAAGAGAGGCGGAGAAACTGTGCTCTCTTTAGTTCCTTTGTAATCATTCTCTCTCTTTCTTTCTCTTTCTTTTTCTCTTTCTTTTTCTTTTTCTTATCTTTTCTTTTCTTTTCTTTCTTTTTGAGCTCACAATCTCACCAGATTTATCAGTATATTTAGTGGTCTCTCCTGGCATTAACACTTTGATTAGGTTCTAATAACTCTAAGACTAAGTCAAAATTCCTCAACCCGTATTCAGGCGGCCAGAAATATAGAAAAGTCAAGGCTCTATTTGGTGGATCATAAGGGTGGTAGGTGTTGTTGCCTCATTAAACTTGAAATAAATTCTAACTCATAAACTCATTTTTTTCTTCTCTTTTCCTTTTCTAAATTTTTTCTATGTACATATATATTTTTTTTTTCTTCTTTTTTCGCATCCAAATATCTTCTGACGTAATGCAGCATACAAACTTTTATTTACGAGACATTATTCGAGATTAAGGGTGTTCAAGAGGATATCGGGTGGCTTATTTGGTGAAAGTGCCTATTCTTGGCACCGGGAAGGGAATGGATAGGACGGTGTATTTCTGATCTTGATATTAATACCCTCCTTCAGCCAAAGATTCCGTAAAGGATGGTCATGACCATCCACCTTAGTCCTAATTTTATCAGAACCCACTCTCTGCGTATTTGCCTTATTTGGTAGCTCTCAAGATATTAGCACTAAGAACTTGTACGCAGAAACCAAGAGCGAAAACTTATGGCTAACTTCAAGTATCATTATCTCATTATCCAGAGTTTAAGATTCCTCATACTAGCCTTAGAGCACCAGTAAACTTTCTACTCTCACCTCACACTTGTTTGGTGGATCTGTTAGAAGATAGTTTACCTGACTCCCTAATTACTATCCAAGGGTTTAGGAGAAGAAGCATTGCTTCTTATCAAAAAACTAAAGATGTTTATCGGTATTCACAGAGGATCCATTGCAAATTCTATGTGTAAGTGTGAAATTGTACTGGATTCTAAACTCAGGAATCAACTTAAGAATAAATCCCTAATAAAACCTTAATAAAGATTCTTTATGCCTAAATGCAATTTTTTTTTTTTGACATAAAGATAAGACATACAATGTCCACCCCCCCATGCCTATTCATTACAATGTCCTCATTGAAATGTATGCACGAAAATCAAAATATAATAAGGAAGAGGAGGGGATATCACCTGACTATGCTTTTAGTCCAGGTCAGTATGGATGCAGAAGATGCAGAGCTACCTGTATAGAGTACTGGGTTGCCTCCTAGCTAGCACTAAGTTTAACGTAATTTGCCGGACTCAGTTCAGCTTTAAGAAGATTCTAGAAGGTTGATGTGACCATTGAGAATGGGATCACAATTCTGTGTGATATAAGCTTCAATCTCTGACCATTCACCTTTGTCTCATGGCCGGTCTTGAGATCTAGAATAACCACAGTTCCATGAGGGTAGACTTTTCTTACAATGAAGGGATCTGTCCACTTTGATCTTAATTTTCTTGAAAAGAGCTTCAAGCGTGCATCAAAGAACCAAACCTTTTGATTAAGGACAAAGCTTTTTCTGGAGATGTACTTATCATGTAAAGTTTTTGTCCTATTCTCGTAGATTCTCGCGCTCTCATAAGCATCATTCCAGATTTCATCCAATTCAGTCAATTGGAGTTTTCTTTGTCATCCAGATCAATCAAGATCCAAGTTAAATGTTCTGATTACCCAATAATCTTTATGTTCAAGCTCAATGGGTAGATCGCAAGATTTTCCGTAGACCAGATGGAATGAAGACATTCCAATCGGAGTTTTATACACAGTCCGGTAGGCCCAGAGAGCGTCCTCCAATTTGGTAGACCAAACCTTCCAATCCGGACGGACCATGTTTTGAAGGATCTTTGTAATTTCTCGATTGAAGATTTCAACTTGTCCGTTGGTTTGCAAATGGTATGGAGTTTCTGTGAGTGAGTCCATACTTGGCTAGTAAGGTCTTGAATTGGTTGTAAGTGAAATGGGACCCGCCATCACTAATCAGAGCTTTGGGCACACCGCACCGATTAAAGTTGTTCTTCTTTACAAAATCCATGACCACTTTATGATCATTGGTTTGGGTCGGATGGCCTCAATCCATTTGGATACATAATCAACTGCCACTAGAATGTACAGGTATCCAAATGAATTGGTAAAAGGTCCCATAAAATCAATGCCCCAAACATCAAAGATTTCGACTTCAAGGATTGGATTTAGGGGCATCATGTCCTTTCTGGTCATGTTTCCTAGAGTTTGACAATTGATACATGACTTATAGAAGTTGTATGAGTCACAGAATAAAGACGACCAATACAATCCACTCTGCAATACCTTGGCTACCATCTTTTTTCCTGAGAAGTGACCTCCACAAGCAAAAGTGTGGTAGAATTCTAGTACACTTGTGATCTCCTCGTCTGGAATACAATAATGGATAACCTGATCTGCGCAAACTTTGAATAGCTTTGGGTCTTCCCAAAAGTAGTATTTGGCATCGGAAATCAACTTATCCCGCTTATGCTTAGGACAATCCATGGGTAGTTTTCCGATGGCCAAATAGTTGACAATATCTCCAAACCAAGGTAGTTTGCAAACAGTCAAGAGAGTCTCATCAGGGAAAGAATCACAGAGTTGAGGAGTTGTAGAGTCTATAAGGATTCTAGAGAGATGATCTACTACTACATTTTGGGTATCATATTTGTCTTTGATTTCTAAATCAAATTCTTGCAGCAGAAGGATCCATTTGATTAATCTAGGATTTGCATCCGTTTTAGACATTGGGTGCCTTAATGCAGCATGATCTATGAAGATTGTGACATGAGATCCTAGTAGGTATGGTCTAAACTTCTCCAGAGCAAACACTACAGCTAGCAATTCTGTAGTAGTGTAATTTCTTTGAGCCACATCCAGAGTTTTACTAGAGTAGTAAATCACAGATGATTTCTTGTCTACCTTTTGTCCCAAGACTGCCCCAATGGCATAATTAGAGGCGTCGGTCATGATTTCGAAAGGATGATCCCAATTAGGAGGTTGTAAGATGGGTGGTTGTGTAATAGCCTCCTTCAGCTATGATGTAAACACATTTACACTACTTAAAATGTCTATTTATGCATGTTCTTAAGCATAGGATTGCATTTCATGATATAAATATTGCATTACATGCATCATCTTGCATTTAGAGTAGTTTGAATAAAATGGAGGTTAATTGTCTCCTTTTATGTGCTTGGATAGGGCAAACATTTTATCGGGGTCTCGGATCAAAGATCCAACCGTATGGATGTGATCAGGGCGACGATTGGAGTTCAACAACTCCAAGATCGCTCTAATTAGGCATCTGTAGCATCAGATAGTGACCCGGGAATCCTAGAAGATCAAGGGCTAGGATGGTGTAAATCCGCACTTCAGATGATAAATCCAACCGCACGGATGAATTCGGATCGACGATCGTAGCCCAACGACACAAAAATCGAGTCAATCCGACATCCGTGGCACCATCTACAACTTCCAGAAGATGGACGGCCAAGATAGTGCCACGTGGCACCATCTCAGCCGCCCAAGTGGCCGCTTCATCTTGTGAAGGCCCCACGCCCGATCGCTCTCCGCCGTTGGATCTTAATCCAACGGCTGTGGGCGCTCGCTTTTAAAAGCGTCCGCTCGACCATCCGCACCCCATAGCGCAGTGGTCGAGCGCGCTATCGCGAGCGCCAGGCGCGGGTTCGAGCCGTGGCGAGGTGCGGCAGGCATGGGCGATTGGGCACGGGTGGAGCGTCAGATGGAGATCGAACGGCCGCGCGTGCCCGATAGCGTCAACGCGCGATTGGATGCGCAATCGTACGCGCAATCAGACGCGCAGGCGGGCGCGCGATGCAGCGGGAGAAGGCACGACTTAACTCGTCCGATCGTGCTGGACGTGCGTGGACGTTAATGAGTGGGCAGCCGAGGAGGCGCGTGTGGGTGCGGAAGCTACGCCCACATTGGGGCTTTAGTGACGGATTTATCCGTCACTAAAGACCCGTTATTTATTATTTTGAAGTTGTAATGTCCATTTTGCCCCCACTCCTTGCAACTATAAAAGGAGACCCCATCCATACGAAATTTTCATCCCTTCTTTCTCCTCTCTACCCCTCCAAAGCTCAAAAGAAGCTTGTCCCACACCTGGGATGCTTCTTGCAAGATAAAGTCCAATTTTCGTTCCCCTTCGGAAGTGGATCCCGCGACGACGACGGTGTGCTGCTCCGTTCCCATTCTTCTGCTTCGTCCTCCTTCATCCTGCTTCGTTCTCCTTCGTCTAGGCGTCGTCCCGTCCGGCTCGTCCTCCAAGCAATCGTCGAGGAGGGTAACTTCTCTCTCCCATTCTTATTTACAGCTTTTCTAGTGTAGAATTTTCCTGCTTTATAGTGTAATTGATTTTCCGCATTCTAGTGTAACTTTTATAAACAGTTGAAATATTGAATGCATGTTCTCTTTCTCTCTCTCTCTCTCTTTCTTTTAGTCTAATAGCTCCATTGTAATTATATCACCTTGCCTATCGAAAATCCTAAAAAAAATATAATTGCGAATATAGATCAACATAGCCTCCCTGTGTTCGACCCGAAATTCTTTTCGGTATAAATTTTATTTGTTGAACACGAATTCTTCGCTTTCGAACTACAACGACAGGTTTTCCAAAACCAAACACGTAAGTGTAGCAATTTGAGAAACACGTTCAACATTTTGGCGCCATTGCCGGGGAGGCAACGATTTCCGATCTTTCCTTCGCATTTCTTGCACTTTATTTATTTTCTAACTAGCTTTCTCTTGTGTCTATTGTTTTGCAGAGACCTCCATCAAGGAATCAACAAGCGGTAGACTGGAGTAAAGTGCAGTTGAAGACAACTGTAAGTGTTCCCCCATTCTTTCCCCCTCCATAGATTTCATTCGCCACATTAAATCCAAATCCCAATTAACCTAGGTGTTTGCATAAATCCTAGGAATAGTTTGGTTGTTTGGATTTCCACTCACATTCATTCCACCCTTATCCATAAAAAAAAAAAACAAAAAGATAATCTTGTGGGGTAATTTTCAACAAACACACAACACACACCCACATTCAAGGCACTTGATCAACTTGATTTGTTTTCTACTCAACCGGGTTCTGATCTGTGGAATCGGTACACACAAAGCAACACATAACAGAGTAGAAATCATTCTAGGTTAATCATCTTTGAGTGCCTAACTTAGTGATGCATTTGTGGCCAGTTGTTTGAGTTGTTTGGGCTGCACCACTTTATTTTAAAACTCATCAAGTAGCTCCTCCTTAGGGTTTTCAATCTAGGTATATTCCAGGCACTCCACTTTCTTTCTGATTTTAAAGGAAAACAATCTTCACCCATATTTTACAACTTGGTTTTCCTAGAAACTTGATTGCAATTCACCTAATTTAAAACCCTAAAAGCTACTTAAGCAAGATTTGAACACTAAAAATCACACATTATCAATAATCTTGCTTGAAAACCCTGGTTGTGCACGCACTTACACAAATCTCAATCAATCATTAAGGGCACAACCCATTGTAAGGGCCCATCACATTCCATAAGCACCACAACCCCAGGCCTTAATAAAATTGAGTAGACGTTGGACTTAAGGTTTGATTCGCTCTTCAGGGCCTAGTCTGAGATTATTTTTGATTAACCTACTTGTACTGATTAATCTGATGTCTAGCTAGGGGAGCAGAGTCAAACGATCGCGGCTGGGGGGTACACTAGGAACCAGAGGCGAAAGCTAAAGGAAGAACCTTCTCCCCAGTCCCTCCTTCTAACTGGTTGGATTAAACAAATGCAAGTAGAGTAAATCACTTACAGTCTTAAGGCTGGTTTTGGGAGTCAGTAGATCCTTAGGCTACCCCACTTAAGGACAGCCTTGTTTTGTTGTGCTGCAGGGTCCCTATCCCCAGTCCTTTTGACCTTCTTCTAGTTTATGCTGGGAAGACGATCATTGAATCCCCAATTGGAAGGACCGTTAGAACATTCTAGGAGGCGCAAGTTAGATTTTGGTCAATTTGATCCCATGGCCGAACAACAGCCTCCTCTGCTTGAAAATCCACAGGAAGAATTTCGAAGGCAGCTGGAACAAATGCAGAGAATGCAGGAATGGTTCCAGAGAATGCAGGGCGCTCAGCCCTTGAAGGATTTTTATGATCCTTCGAATTACGGGGAACGTCCCGGCGTCCAGATTCCAGCCGGTGACGTAGAAATCAAGCCCCAAGTGTTAAGCCTGATTAAACATTATCATGGACCTGGCTCCGAAGATCCGTTTCAGCACTTGGAAGATTTGACCACTTTGGTCCAGACCACCAAGGCTCGAAACGTTAACGAGGAGCAAATGATCATGAGGCTCTTCCCCCACTCTCTTAGGGATAAAGCCGCGCATTGGTATAGGACAATAGGAAGGCCAATTACAACTTGGAATGAGTTGAAATCGGCCTTTCTGAAGAAATTCTTCCCAGTCAGTCGTACCAATGCTTTGAGACAGGCAATCACTACCTTTACCCAGCGGTCGGGGGAGCAGTTTCATGTGGCCTGGGAGCGATTCCAGGACTTATTGCGGAGGTGTCCACACCACGAGGTGCCGAAATGGCAACTCGTGCAGATCTTCTATCATGGGTTGAATGAGCAACTCAGAAACCATGTGGATGCTTCTTGCGGAGGTAATTTCCTCAATAAAGATGCAGATAGTGCACATGATTTATTTGAGGAAATGAGTGAGAATTCAATTAATCATGCCTCCATGGATACTTTTAATCGATCCCAGCAACCCAGATCAAATGTCAATGAAGTCCATGACTCTCATTCATTTGATATGGAATTGATTTGTAATAAACTTGATAAAGTGGACTTGGTTGCTAAAAGAATGGAAGAGTGGATGGCTGGCAATTCTATGAACAACTCTCAATCCACTCAATCCCAAAATTCGGGATTCCATTCCTCACGAGCTCCTTCTGGATGGGAGTTCGTGAATCAACTCGATGCGACTCAACCTATGAGTCAGCATTTCTCGGAACCCCATGGGTTCCCAACTGGGGCCTTTGATCCCAGTTTTTCTGATCCTTCCCTTTCTTTCTCTCCATCCTCACCTTATGAGGATGTCTGTGCTGTACAAGAGAATGTTAGATCCAACCCCTACTCGAATGCCTATAATCCAGGTTGGAGAAACCACCCTAACTTCTCTTGGAAAAATCCGGGGCAACAAACCCAATTCCGACCCAGCAACTATGCTCCGCAACGACCAATGGGTCAGGGTCAAGTATATACTCAGTTGCCTCCGAATCAGGTCAATCAGCCAGCTTGGAATGCCCGTCAACCAGGAGGGCAGACTAATTTGAACTGTCAAATGGTAGAGATGCAAGGATCTATGCTCCAGCTCATGCAGCAAATGAAAAACTCACTAGACAACTTGCAATCCAGACTCATTGCTAACTCTCGTCAACCCAGATCTCTACCATCCCAACCCGTACCCAACCCGCGAAACATTATAAATTCGGGCAATCAAGCCCAAGGGTACGGAAATCAGAGGAACCCGCACGCACATGCTCAGGTGGTTGAGCAGGGTTTCTCGTCTTCTGCTTCTGCTAATCAACAATTCATGGTCAATCAAGCCCCTCCAATGTTTCCTAACCCTCCCCAAGATCCAAATTCTTACGCTTCTGCAAATTCTGTCACTTTGAGGAGTGGTAAGAAGACGCAGGATCCACAACCACACTATTCTGATCTTTTGAATCCTGAAGAATCTGAGGAGAGAGAGGAGAATTCTAGAGGAGAAATCAAGGCTCAGGAACCTGATTCCAAAGATCTGACTCATGTTCCTTTTCCTGAAGCCTTAGCCAAAGCAAAGAAGAAGAAGTCTGTTGATAGTAATGAGGAGCTTCTGAATTTATTTAAGAATGTTGAGATCAATATTCCGCTCCTTGATGCTATCAAGCACATACCGGCTTACGCAAAATTTTTAAAGGAATTATGTACACAAAAGCGTAAGTCGAGAGAATCTGTTCCGAGGAAGGTGGTACTCTCCGAGCAAGCTAGCTCTATTATCCTGCACTACCTCCCTCAGAAAAAGAGAGATCCTGGTGCTCCTTTGATTTCTTGCGTTATCGAAGATTACACATTTGATAGAGCACTTTTGGATCTCGGTGCATCCATTAACCTAATTCTGACTTCTCTCTACGAGAAGTTTGGGTTAGGTGAACTTCGGCCAACTTCAGTAACACTACAGTTAGCGGACCGTTCGATCACAAACCCGCGAGGCGTTATTGAAGATGTTATAGTTAAGGTCAAGGATTTCTATTTTCCTGTAGATTTCCTTGTCCTGGACAAGGATGTACCAGATAATCTGAGGAACACGCCCATCATTCTAGGGCGTCTGTTCCTGGCTACCGCAAAGGCCAACATTAATTGTGAAAGCGGTAGCATGGAAATCGCCTTTGGGGACCAACGAATGAAATTGGATATTTTTAAGGCGATCAACAAATTTGAGGATTGTGGATTTATTGAGGAACTTGATGAGGATAATGTTAATATTGAAACTTGTTTGACAGTTTCTTCAATTGAAAGTTCCTCTTTGGTTGATGAATTTGACCCGCAACCCTCTGACCTGACATCTTCGGAAGAGGTTACTGATTTTGTTCACTCAAAACCTCTTCCTCTTGTTGAATCTTCAGCATCTACTTTACCATCAATCATTACCCCACCCCAGCTTGAATTGAAACCATTGCCCGAGAATTTAAAATATAAATTTTTAGGACCGCAGAATACGCTCCCTGTAATTATTAGTGCTAAATTGACAAAGGAGCAAGAGATTAAATTGATTAAGGTCCTAAAGGAACATAAGGAGGCAATTGGTTGGACCATTCATGACCTTAGGGGGATTGAGCCATCTTACTGTAATCATAGAATATTTTTGGAAGATGGATCCCACCCTTCTCGCCAGATGCAAAGGAGATTGAATCCAAATATGCGAGAAGTGATCAAAAAGGAAATCATCAAGTGGCTTGATGCAGGAATTATTTATCCAATCTCTGACAGCCCCTGGGTAAGTCTCGTTCAGATTGTTCCAAAGAAAGCCGGGATTACTGTTGTGACTAATGAGAGAGGTGAATCTGTCACAACTTGTTCAGCTTCCTCTTGGAGAGTTTGTATTGATTACAGGAAGCTGAACACAGCCACTAAAAAGGATCATTTTCCCCTGCCCTTCATTGATCAAATTTTGGAAAAATTAGCTGGGCAGAAGTACTTCTGTTTTCTTGACGGCTACTCGGGATATAACCAAGTTCCTATCCATCCCGAGGATTAGGAAAAAACTACTTTCACCTGTCCCTACGGAACCTTTGCTTTTCGTAGGATGACTTTTGGGTTATGCAATGCACCTGCGACTTTTCAAAGGTGTATTCTAGCCATATTTTCCGACATGGTGGGAGAGTTTATGGAAGTCTTCATGGATGATTTCTCTATTTTCGGAGAATCATTTGACTCTTGTTTGGCTAATTTAGAAATGATTCTTAAGCGATGTATCAAGACACGACTGGTCCTTAGCTGGGAAAAGAGTCATTTCATGACCCAAGAAGGCATCGTTTTGGGTCATGTAATCTCTGAACGGGGAATTGAAGTGGACAAAGCTAAGGTTGATGCTATCGCTAAACTTCCTCATCCCACATCTGTTAAACAAATCAGATCATTTCTTGGCCATGTGGGATTTTATCGAAGATTCATCAAGGATTTCTCGAAGGTTTCTCGTCCTTTGAGCAATCTTCTTGCCAAAGAAACACCGTTTGTTTTTGACGAATCATGCCGAAAGGCGTTTGATTTTCTGAAAACAGCAGTCACCTGTGCTCCAATTTTGCAACCACCAATTTGGACAGCACCTTTTGAGATCATGATCGACGCTTCTGATTACGCGGTCGGGGCTGTCCCGGGTCAGAAAATTGACCGAAAGCCCTCTGTCATTTACTACGCTAGTAAAACTCTGGATGAAGCCCAGAGGAATTACACTATTACTGAGAAGGAATTACTAGCTGTAGTATTTGCGTTCGAAAAATTCAGGGCTTATCTCTTGGGGTCTCATGTTATTTTTTATACCGACCACTCGACCTTGAGACATCTCTTGGCTAAAAAGGATGCTAAACCCCGGCTTATTCGTTGGATTCTTCTTCTTCAAGAATTTGATCTTGAAATCAAGGATAAAGCCAGGGTGCAAAATGTGGTTGCGGATCATTTGTCGAGACTCCTAGGTGATTCTTCTTGTCCGGACATTCCGATTGCTGACACTTTTCCGGACGAAACCATTCTTACAGTTTTAGGTGTCCACACCCCATGGTTTGCTGACATTGTTAACTATTTGGCCGTTGGTCAAATCCCCCAGGATTGGACCAAGCAACAATGGGATAGACTTAAATCTGAGGCGAAATACTACTTTTGGGAGGACCCTGAACTGTATCTCATCGGCTCTGATCAGATTATTCGCCGATGAATACCAGAGAATGAATTCAACAGTATACTCGAGTTCTGCCATGCATCTGGGTGTGGTGGACATTTCTCTGGGAGAAAGACGGCTGCAAAAATCTTGCAATCTGGCTTCTATTGGCCGTCTTTATTCAAGGATGCCCAGGACTTCTCAAGGTCATGTTCTCGATGTCAGTCACTCGGGAACATAATAAAGAGAGACATGATGCCCCTAAACCCTATTCTTCCTATAGAAATTTTCGATGTTTGGGGCATCGATTTCATGGGACTCTTTATCCCTTCATTTGGACATCAGTACATTCTTGTTGCTGTTGATTATGTGTCCAAATGGATTGAGGCAATTCCCACCCGAACCAATGACCACAAGGTGGTCATCAATTTTGTCAAGAAAAATATCTTCAGTAGGTTCGGGATTCTGAGGGCTATCATTAGTGATGTTGGCACTCATTTTACTAATGCCTAATTCCAAAATTTATTGGCCAAATACGGGGTTAATCATCAAATTTCCACACCTTACCATCCCCAAACGAATGGACAAGCCGAGATCTCCAATCGAGAGATCAAGAACATTCTGCAAAAAACGGTTGGGCCTGACCGCAAGGATTGGACTCAAAAGCTTGAGGACGCTCTTTGGGCCTACCGAACGGCGTATAAAACGCCCATCGGCATGTCTCCATTCCGTTTGGTGTATGGAAAGGCGTACCATCTACCCGTAGAGATTGAACACAGGGCATTCTAGGAAATCAAACAATGCAATTTAGATCTGAATCTAGCTAGAAAGACCAGGAAACTCCAACTATCTGAGTTGGAGGAGCTTAGTAATGATGCTTATGAGAATGCCAAGATCTACAAGGCTCGAACCAAAGCTCTACATGATCAATTGATTTCCCGCAAGAGCTTTGAGCCAAACCAGAAGGTCTGGTTATTTGATTCTAAACTTAAGCTCTTTCCTGGTAAACTTAGATCTAAATGGAATGGCCCATTCATAATTGATCATATTTTTACTAATGGTGCCGTTCAGATTTCTGACCCAAAGACGGGTAACACCTTTAAAGTCAACGGTCAACGTTTGAAGCCTGTTGTTGACCGTAATCTTCCAGAACCCGTCTCAGACTCTGTTGCTCTAGCCATTCTGTGACTTCTTTGGCTGGACTTCGCCTAGCTGACGGCATTAAACTCAACAGTTGTACATATGACACAAGGCTGATACGAGCTTCATATCCAGGTGACATCTTTCATATTCTACCCTTTCTTTCATGTCTCTTTTTCAATGAGGACATTGCATCAGCTAGGCATGGGGGGGTGGATTCATTCTTGAATTATTTGGTCAGCCTTGTGAAATCCATGTAAATTGTCTCTCTTCTTATTTAAAAAAAAAAAAATTTAATTAGGAAGGATTAGTTGGACATTAGGACTTTTCAATCCTAAGAAATTTTACATTAGGATCTGAACACAAAGACCCCCCAGGTCTTTGGACTTAATTAGCCTGTGTATCCACTAAAATGCGGATTTATTTTTTAGTCCTCACCATGTTAATTCTATTATAATTGGAATAAATGAGTTTGGGTGATAAGTACACGACTTATCAACCCGCCCTCTGATTTGAGGGAATTTTGAGTTTTAAGCATCTTCACACTTTCTTTACACTGACTCGTTGTTCGGTGATTCTAACGGAAATTGGGTAGCTAATGAACCTTCTAGGGTGATATGGCTGGCAAGTTATCGTGGGTAACAGCCCTTAGGTAGGTTGTCCAGAGCCCAGTCACTAGATCTTTCTTAGTTTGCTGCCTTTAGGTAAATCTTAGACTAGGGAAGCCACCTACTTAAAAAAAAAAAAAGAGAGAAAAGAACAAAAAGAAATAAGCCACACTTCGCCGCACGAGTATGGTTGGCAAGTTGTCGATGGTAACAGCTCATCGACCGGTTGTCCAGAACCCAGCTCAGAAAATGCACTAAAAATTCCCAAAACACTTAGGAAGAAGCGGAGAAGTAGAATAAACCGGGGAGATATACACTGGATTCACCCTTGTGTTGACCCCGTAAAAAAATAAAAGTAGGGAGAAAGCTACCGGTTGTAAAGATACACTTTTAGGTAGAATTCTGGTTAGGTCACCTAGAGGCGTAGAAATCTGAAGTCCGTTCTAATTGCTGGTCAACGAGTCTATCACAATCACAATAAGATGCTTAAAGCTTAGGGTTCTCATCAAATTTTGGGTGAGTTGAATGGCCGTAGAAAGCCACTCTTAAACCCGAAAATTTGAAAATCAAAAAAATTAGAAAAGAGAAAAAGAGAAAAAAAAGAATTTTTCTTTTAATAAGGCGAGGGCTTGAAGCGGTCTGCATTTTGGCTGATACCCGGGCACTGTTGTGTCTTTGAAAGTTCAGTTCCTAAGTAGACCATTTCTTAATGATTGAAAAATAACTCAAGTCCAAATAATCTAACCTAATTCTTTTATAAATAGCATATAGTTTTTGCTAGGGACTAGCAAAAGATAGGTATGGGGGTATGATGTAAACACATTTACACTACTTAAAATGTCTATTTATGCATGTTCTTAAGCATAGGATTGCATTTCATGATATAAATATTTCATTACATGCATCATCTTGCATTTAGAGTAGTTTGAATAAAATGGAGGTTAATTGTCTCCTTTTATGTGCTTGGACAGGACAAACATTTTATCGGGGTCTCGGATCAAAGATCCAACCGTATGGATGTGATCAGGGCGACGATTAGAGTTCAATGACTCCAAGATCGCCCTAATCAGGCATCTATAGCATCAGATAGTGACCCGGGAACCCTAGAAGATCAAGGGCCAGGATGGTGTAAATTCGCACTTCAGATGATAAATCCGATCGCACGGATGAATTTGGATTGACGATCGCATCCCAACGACACAAAAATCGAGTCAATCCGACATCCGTGGCACCATCTACAACTTCCAGAAGATGGACAGCCAAGATAGCATCACATGGCGCCATCTCAGCCGCCCAAGCGGCCGCTTCATCTTGTGAAGGCCCCACACCCAATCGCTCTCCGCTGTTGGATCTTAATCCAACGGCTGTGGGCACTCGCTTTTAAAAGCGTCCGCTCGACCATCCGCTCCCCATAGTGTAGTGGTCGAGCACGCTATCGCGAGCACCGGGCGTAGGTTCGAGCCGTGGCGAGGAGCGGCAGGCGCGGGCGATTGGGCGCGGGTGGAGCGTCAGATGGAGATCGGACGGCCACGCGCACCCGATAGCGTCGACGCACGATTGGACGCGCAATCGGATGCACAATCAGACGCGCGGGCGGGCGCGCGATGCAGCGGGAGAAGGCGCGACTTAAGCCGTCCGATATTGCGATCGGACGGCTGAGGATTGCTGGACGTGCGTGGACGTTGATGAGCGGGCAGCCGAGGAGGTGCGTGTGGGCGCGGAAGCTACGCCCACGTTGGGGCTTTAGTGACGGATTTATCCGTCACTAAAGACCCCTTATTTATTGTTTTGAAGTTGTAATGTCCATTTTGCCCCCACTCCTTGCAACTATAAAAGGAGACCCCCTCCATACAAAATTCTCATCCCTTCTTTCTCCTCTCTACCCCTCCAAAGCTCAAAAGAAGCTTGTCCCACACCCGGGATGCTTCTTGCGAGATAAAGTCCAATTTTCGTTCCCCTTCGGAAGTGGATCCTGCGACGATGACGGCGTGCTGCTCCGTTCCCGTTCTTCTGCTTCGTCCTCCTTCGTCCTGCTTCGTTCTCCTTCGTCTAGGTGTTGTCCCGTCTGGCTCGTCCTCCAAGCAATCGTCGAGGAGGATAACTTCTCTCTCCCATTCTTATTTACAGCTTTTCTAGTGTAGAATTTTCCTGCTTTATAGTGTAATTGATTTTCCGCATTCTAGTGTAACTTTTATAAACAGTTGAAATATTGAATGCATGTTCTCTTTCTCTCTCTCTCTTTCTCTCTCTCTTTCTTTTAGTCTAATAGATCCATTGTAATTATATCACCTTGCCTATCGAAAATCCTAAAAAAAATATAATTGCGAATATAGATCAACGTAGCCTCCCTGTGTTCGACTCGGAATTCTTTTCGGTATAAATTTTATTTGTTGAACACAAATTCTTCGCTTTCGAACTACAACGACAGGTTTTCCAAAACCAAACACGTAAGCATAGCGATTCGAAACACACGTTCAACAAGCTAATTAAAAGTCTTTAAGTAATTTGAATCAAAAGTAAAGGATTGATCTTTTACCAGCAAGTTGCTTAAGGACCTCGCCACCTTAGAAAAGTCCTTAATAAATCGATGGTAAAATCCCACATGTCCGAGAAACGATGTTAATTGCTTAACCGTTGAAGGTGGCGGGAGTTTGATTATAGTGTCCACCTTGGCTTTATCCACTTCGATTCCTTTTTTCAGACACAACATGGCCAAGGACTATGCCCTCGTTGACCATGAAGTGACTCTTTTCCCAAGATAGAACAAGATTCACCTCAATGCATTTTTGTAAAGTCTTTTCAAGATTGATCGGACATGATTCAAAAGAGTCCCCAAACACAGAAAAATCGTCCATGAAGATTTCCATGAAATCACCCACCATGTCTGAAAGGATTGCAAGCATGCACCTTTGAAAGGTTGATGGTGCATTACATAATCCGAAAGGCATTCTTCGGAAGGCAAATGTTCCATAGGGACATGTGAAGGGGGTTTTCTCTTGATCCTCAGGGTGGATAGCTACTTGGTTGTAGCCGGAATAGCCATCCAAGAAATAGAAGAATTGTTGGCTGGCTAGTCTTTCTAGGATTTGATCAATGAAGGGAAGTGGAAGTGGTCTTTCTTGGTTGCACTATTCAACTTCCTGTAGTCGATACAAACTCTCCAAGAGGAAGCTATGCAGGTTGGAATCAATTCCCCATTATCATTAGTAATCACAATCAGCCCAGCTTTCTTAGGAATCACTTGTATAGAACTGATCCACGGGCTGTTAGAGATTGGGTAGATTATTCCTGCATCTAACCACTTGATTATTTCCTTTTTTACTACCTCCTGCATGTTAGTGTTGGAACCTTGTTCCACATCTTGTTTTGGTGTTAACAAAATTATTATGGATTAATGTTTGCATTAAGTGTTTTTCAGATTTCGGTGAAGGAGCAAGGCAAACAAGAAATGATGGAGGCATGATCATGTCATGGAGGATGACAAGGATGAATCGAAGAGAAGAAGATCATCTTCGACCTTTAGTTTCTTTAGTTTAGATTTTATTTTTTCATAGATTGTATGCCTCTTTACAAGAGAATGTAACTCAGATCATAAAAATAATTAGAGATAAATTAGGATTAGTATTGCGATCATTTTCAAAGAACATAATTGATTAAATCACTTAAAAAAGGTACTTTTTAACCCTCAAGTACTGGTACTAAAGTTTAGTACTGATACATGTGAGTTACAGGTTTGGGTTTTGTCAAGAAACAAACCTGTACCCTGCAAGTACCGGTACTCATGATCAGTACCGGTACTGGAGGTAACGAGTACCGATACTAATGATCAGTACCAGTACAAGTGGGTTACAGATTTGTGTTAAGAGTTTGAAACCCAAATCTGGAAGCAACGAGTACTGGTACGGGTACTTTAGTACCGGTACCAGGTAACCATTGGCTCAATTCTGAACGGCTAGAAAATTAATTCCAACAATGTGAACGTTGGGAATTAATTCCCAACATCTAGTAGACAAGTATCCTAGGTCCTAAACTCTATAAAATGACCCTAGGACTCTTTGTTTGCACATAAGAGACACAAGAAAAGAGATGAGAAAATCCTAGAGCTAGAATTTCAAATTCCCACCATATTCACAAGAGTGAAAGAAGCTTGCCATCCACTCTCATAGTATTCTTGCAAGCTCAACGACACTTTTTTTTACGCATCTACGAAGCGGATCACGTTCTTTCTAGGCTCTCAAATCAGTAATATTATTCTATATATTGTTGAGAGGCTTAGGAACTTAGTTGTAAGATTAGTCTTTCTTACACCTGTACTTCTTTTGTATTTGAGCTTGTTGCTCGTTGGGTTGTAACAAACCCATTATTGTACTTGGGTTGAGGTAACCTATTAATTACCACAGCTAGTAAATTGATTCTCTCCGGGTTGAGAGAATTGGGTTAAAAACCCTAAGCTGGGAGGCTTAGGTAGTGGAGTACCCAAGGGAGGGAAACCACTATATATCTTGTGCAAATTTCTATGATTGTATTTTGTGCAAATCTTTTTGTATTACTAACATTGTGTTTGAGATTTTGTGCGCATAGATAGCCATATATTCCATAGATCTTCCATCAGTTGGGATTCAAGCGTCTCTGCATTTCTCGGGAGGGTCTCGATCCGTCCTCAGTATAGATTTTGTGGGTGTAGTAAGTGGGACTGATTCCTTCAGATCATCTAATGTCCAACCAATTGCTCTGCTATTTCTTCCCAACACTTGAATCAATTGCTTTTCTTGAGTTTGGGTTAGATGAGAACTAATGATTAAAGGGTAAGTCTGATCAGATCCCCAGAAAACATATTTTAGATGATTTGGAAGAGGTTTAAGTTCAGGTTTGGGTCCTTGGGATAAAGGGTCCAGTGGTGAATCACAGTTACCCTCAAGAGGTCTTGGAATCAAGTCAGCGATTGGTAGGCTGACCTCTTGATTGGTTTGGGTGTCAAGGCCTGTAAGATCAGATTGGGTTATTCCTAATTCCATACAATATTCAAAGGTATGGTCCTCAGAATCTTCTATCATTCCACAATCCTCAAATTGTTTGATGGCCATAAAGATGTTAATTTTTGTCTTCTTATCCCCGAATTTGATTTCCATACTGCCAAATTCACAGTCAATATTTTCCTTGGAAGTAGCTAAAAATGGACTTCCTAGAATTATCGGGGTGCTCTTCAAGTTCTCTGGTACCTCCATGTCAAGGACCAGGAAATCCACAGGAAAATAAAAATCATGGACCTTGATAATTATATCCTCAACAATCCCCCATGGTGTGGTCACAGATCAATCAGCCACTTGTAATGTGACCTTAGTAGGATTTAGCTCTCCAAAGTTAAAATTTTCGTATAACATAGTAGGGATTAAATTTATGGAGGCACCTAAATCTAACAGAGCCCTATCAAAAGTAGTATCTCCAATAACACACGAGATCAAAAGGGATCCTGGATCTTTCTGTTTTCGAGGTAGGTTTCTAAGGATAACTGCACTAGCTTGTTCAGATAACACTACCCTTTTAGCTGATTTGGCCTAGCGTTTAGGTGTGCACATTTCCTTTAAAAATTTTGCATAGGCTGGGATATTCTCAATAGCCTCAAGGAGTGGTATGTTCACCTGGACTTGTTTAAAAATATCAAGCCACTCCTCAGATGGATTGATTTTCCTTTTCCTAAGTTTGTTCAAGGCTTTAAGAAAGGGAGCTTGAGAGAAATCATGAGTGTTTGGGTCATGATCCTTGTCTTCTTGATCTCCTAGGTCAAATTCAGGCTCCTCAAGATCTTGTTTCGATTTAGATTTAGAGGGGTAAGGGTCTTGGATCTGTCTCCCACTTCTAAAGGTTACTACACCAACAATAGCGTAAGGGTTAAAAGGTTGAGGTGGGTTCTGCAAAATAGGTGGATCCTGATTAGGGTTCGTAAAACCAGGTGAGTGCTGGGGAGCAGGTTGAACTATATGTGCCTGTTGCTCTCTTGTGTTGTGATGGTTAACCCTATTGAAATTTCTTGGGTTTGGGACAGGTTGGGATGGCAGCATCTCATGTTGTCTAGCATCTACTAGTTGGTCCAGTCATCCCGTCAATTTTGTCCTCAATTGATTCATTTCTTCCTTATGCCTCAGATTCATTTCTCTCATTTCTTTGAGGACAACACTTAGATCAGAGGGCTGGTTTTCCTATGTAGGTTGTGGTTGATATGTGCATGGTTGTGTACCTACTAGGTTGCCCATAAGTGTTTGGCTTAGTCAAGTTAGGACCCTGGGCGAGTTTCTAACTTGACCAAGCAAAACTAGGATGGTTGCACCATCCAGGGTTGTAAGTGTTTGAATAAGGCTCATTTCTAATGTAACCCTGGAGTGCATTCACATCCTCAGGATAACTAGGCACCAGGCTGCCTAGTTCAAAATTCGAGGGCATCAAGGTCCCTCCTTGGTACCCAGAAATAAATGGGTCCAAGTACAGTTGGCTCATAGGTCAAGCCATTGTTAGGTCATTGATGTTGTGCATTGATTCCTAACCTAGAGGGTTGGGGAATTGGTTGTGGGTTATCATAGGCACTCCTTGGGTAGGCATAGGATTTAATCTGGATTGTGTACCTAAGGAATTCCCACCCTTTAGAAGATTATCATGTTTCTTATCCAAATTCTCTACGTTCTTTCCCACAAGTTCCACCTTGTCTAATCATTGTGCAATTAATTCTAAATCAATCGAGTGTGAATTGTTGTTAACTTCACAAACTCCGCTCCTTGGTTGATTAGCTCTGTTAAAGGTGGACATTGAGGCATTGTTGAGGGAATTTTCACTCATATTCTCGAACAATTGAAAGGCTCCCTCAGCATCTTGACTCAATAATTGCCCCCACATGCTGCATCAACAAAATTCTTCATATTATCACTCAACACATAATAGAAAATATGGGCCAAGTGCCACTTCGGAATCCCATGATGGGGTCATTTCCTAGCTAAATCATTGAACCTCTCCGAAGCCTCATGTACTTGTTCCCCGATGATATAGACACATTTATTTAAGTTAAAATGCCTAATCATGCATGTTCTCGGGCTTAGATTTGCATTTCATGTTATAAATATTGCATAGCATGCATCATTCTGCATTTAGAGTAGTTGTATATAATTCAGGCTAATTACATCCTTTTGTGGTTAGGAGAGAAGCATATTTATTTTAGAGCCTCGAATTAACGATCCGACTATATGGATCTGATCAAGATGACAATCGGAGTCTAACGCCTCCAAAATAACCTCGATCGAAGTCCCGTAGAACCATATGCAATCCGAGGAAGATCAACGGCTAAGGGACTATGTTACATAATTTGGAGCTTCAAATGACAAATCCGACCGCGCAGATGAATTCGGGTCGACGATCGCAACCCAACGGCATGAAAATCGACACAATCCGACCTCTGTAGCAGCCCCTACAACGAAAAGAAGATGGACAGCCTAGATCGCACCACGTGGTGCAACCCAGGCCGCCCATGCGCATGCAAGCGCTTAGTGAAAGAGCGATCTTCATTTTCGTTGAAAACTTTAACATAAAATGATGTGTCGTTGTATGTAATCGCGTGGTAGAAAATCGCTTTTCAAAACATTTTAATTCTCAAAACTAACCATGAAGAGTTAGGTCATCTCCATAGGGAGGAATTAGCTTATTTAAACTAGTGCATTGTGCTTCGCTTATTCGAGAAATTTCAATGTGTATGCATACTAACTGGTGCACGTGTTTTCAACATAATTTCTTGCCTTAAATAATTAATCAAGAATACAGGTGTGCATTTGCAAAATCACCACTATATAATATCATGTAAAATAATGATCTTGATACTGGTAAACACTGTAAATACTAATTCCTAGAATATAGCTTGTTCACCATAATATATATGACATGCATTAAATCATATATGAGAGATATTCATCTGCAAGCAATTTTGATGAAGTAGAAGGGGCTATGCAAATTCACCTCAATAATTTAATGCCTTAAATAAATGAATAGCAACATCCACAATGAAATTTAGCATAAATACTAATTGAAGTTTTACTGTAGCAAAACAAGGGAGTTTGTTCCCCTCGTGCACACGCGGAGAGGAGTCAGCTAACAGTGTGGTCGTCGGTGGTGGGTCTCTGAGGTGTGGCCTTCGTGATGGTGATGACTCGGCGGTCGGATGGAGGAGGAAATCGTCGGACACGATGAAGCCCACGCGAGCCATTGTGGCTGCGTGCGCGGGCCGTGCATGGCTTTGGTGCTTGGCAGTGCTCAGCGTCGAGCTTTGGCGGTTGGCGTAGGCTCAACGGTGGTGGCTGCGTGGAGGGGGGGCGCTTGGAGCTTTGGGTTCTTCCTGTCTGTGGAGAAGAAGAAGATGACAAAGAGGAGCATGCAAGCGGGCTGGGGCATTGCCTGTGGGTGCATGGCGAGGGCACAGCGTTGTGAGGCTACTGTGCACGGTGAAGCGGTGAGAGGCTGGCGGTGAAGGCAGCGACTGCGCACGATGAGGATGTTGCACGCGCACAAGGGGATGCATTGCCTACGGGTGCGTGGCCGTGTGGTGTCACCACACGGCCCACGCAGTGAAGCTTACGCGGTGAGAGCGATGAGAGGCTGGCGGTGCATAGTATGTGACGTGAGATTGTGCGTGTGTGTTAAGAAGTGTCGTTATAGTCACACTTGCAACGCCGGTTTTAAAATAAGTAAACGGAGGTGAGTCCAAGTGTCGGTCTCAGGGAGGCGTGAAAATCAGATTTTGCTTATCACTTGTTGTCACGGAAAGCGCGGAGTTTTTCTTGCGAAAGGTGCGGTTTTGAAAAGCGAGAGAGAGATGGAGAGAGAGAGAGATTAGGGTTAGAGCGTCCTTGTTTGATCATGAAACTTAAATAGAAATTAAAGTAACAACTGAACAGAAAATAACTTCATTAATCATGCACTTTTAGTTCATAGCTTACAACATTAAACACATGCTCAAACAAAAGTAATGGAAAGCTTAAAAGAGAGAGAGGGAGAGAGAGAGGAGGGAGAGCGACGAGGCAGCCACGGCGGTGGAGGAGGCTCCGTCGGTGGCTCGTCATCTCCGGCGATTACAAGAGGGCCTAAAGCTAGCTAAGAGAGGAGAGGAGTAGTTGCAAGGGAAGTGAATGTCATGAATGAGTGGTTGGAGGGGGTTTAAATAGGATTAAGGGCTTTCTAAAAGAAGAAGGGGCTTTAGCGACGTCCAGAACGTCGCTAAAACCACTCCAAAAGCGTCGGTGAAGCCCTCCAGCCCGCCGGTCAACCACGTGCGTCGTTCTTCTTCGCGCTCAATCCACTGCCACTGCGTGAGAGCCGTCTGATCGTCCGTCCAATCGAAGATCGGACGGCTGAGATCTCTCCTTGGCTGCGCTTCGATTGAGCCTCAGGCGCGCGTGTGCGCACGCGTCGTCGCCTGGCGTGCGCGTGCACATGGGCACTCGCGATTTGTGGGCGCATCGCGTGGCACGATCTCGACCGCCCGCAGCTGATCGGGCGGCCCAATTTCGCCGCACACGTCCTTCATCTTTGATTTCACGCACCGCACAGCTCGAACCCGCGTCTCATGCGTGCGGGCGTGCGCGCTAACCGTTGCGCCACGCCCGCGCTTTGTCGCGGCGATTGTGTGCAGGCACGCGAGTCTCAGCCGTCCGATCGAAGATCGACGGCTAAGATCTGATCTCGACTGGATGAAGAGGTGGCGTGCGGTGGAGAGGGGGTGACGTGGCGCAATGAGGGTCGTTGATCTCCAGATCAACGGTCAAAACTTCTTAGGCCCATTATAGGGGATCCGGATGTCGGATTTAGCCGATCTTGAGTCCGTTGGACTCCGTTCATCGTTCTGAATCCATCCATGCTGTCCGATTGCTCATCTGAGGCCTGCTTTGACAAGTGCTTACACAAATGGCCATTAATATAGTTTTATAAGCAATCTTGGTACATGATGCATGCAATGCTCCCATTCTACTTATGTTGTACCTTTTATTCTTAAGATGGGCCATATTCAACATAATTATCACCCCCTTGTGCAGTGTTATCATGCCCTCATGCTTACTCCTTGCTAATCCCTAGCAAGGTTTATTCCAGCCTTTATTTCCTTTCAGAATTTAAGAAGTAATTGCTTAGACACTTTGTCACTTGTCAATAGGAGGAAATATACGAAGATCTTAATCTACAAAGACTAAGCAGCGCCCGGGTGTCTGCCAAAATATGAATCTCCCAAATCCTTGCTTTAATGTATATAACTATACATATGTATATGTATATATATATATATATTTTTTTTTTTTTTTTTTTTTTTGAAAAATTTTTTTTTCGGAATTCAGTGTGGGTTGGTAACTTTTTACAGCTACCCAACCCACCCAAAACTCGGTCAAAACCCTAAGTGCTAAGCATGTTGGTGTGAATGTTGTGATAGACTCACTTAACGATAATTTAGACAAACTTCGGGTTTCTACGCCCCTAGGTGACCGGAAAAGGAAATAAATTTGCCTGAAGGTGTATTTGTTCGATTGGTAGCTTTCTCCCTACGTTTGTTTTAATTGGGGTCAACACAAGGATTTTTCCAGTGTATACCTCCCCAGCTTGTACTACTTCCCCCACTTCTTCCTTAAGTGTTTTGATTCTTTTTGTGCAGTTATTGAGCTGGGCTCTGGACAACCGACCAATGGGCTGTTAACCACGATCACTTGCCAACCATACTTGTGCGGTGGAGTGTGGTTTATTTTATTTTCTTCTCCTTTTTTTTTTCATAGGTGGCTTCCCTGATCTCAAATGTACCTAGAGGCAATGAAGAAGAAATGGTCTATTGCTGGGTTCTGGACAACCTGCCAATGGGCTGTTACCCACGATAACTTACCAACCATACCACCCTAGAGAGTTCATTAGCTACCCAATTTCTGTCAAAATCTCCGAGAAGTGAGTCTGTGCAAAAATGTGTGCAGATGCTTAGACTCAAAGTTTTTCTGAGTTAGAGGGTGAGTTGATAAGTCGTATACTTATCACCTTATTTAGTAGGTGGATTAGAATAGCTTGAGGTTGCGAGGATTCGAAGCTAAATCCATATTTTAACAGACACCAGAGCTGATTAAGCCTGAAGGCCTGAAAAGTCTAAGTGTTTAAGTTCTTTTTGTATTATTTCCCACTATTGACAAGTTTCTAATGCCTAAGTTTTCTTCCTAAATTCAAATTTTTATTTATTTATTTATTTATTCAGACTGATTAAATGAACTCAGGATTGTGCAATTTACCACCCCCCATGCTTAAGTTGGACAATGTCCTCATTAGCAAGTACATGGATGCAAAAGGGTTCAAAAAGATAGTACCTGAGTAACGTAAAATACCGGATCAGTCTAAATCCTCTGAGTTGCCTCTCAGGAAGCACTGAGTTTAACGCCTCCAGCTGGGCGGTGCTCCGTGTCAGCCCTCAACGAGGGTGACACTCTCCTTTGGGGGAACCTAGGCCAAGAAAAGCTTCAATCTTTGACCATTAACTGTAAAAGTGTGCCCAGTGTTAGGATCGACGATTTCAACCGCCCCATTAGAGTAGGGCTTAACCACCCGAAATGGTCCTATCCATTTGGACCCGAGTTTCCCCGGGAAGAGTTTTAGGCGGGCGTCAAATAGCCAGACTTGCTGGTTAGGCTCAAAGGTTTTTCTATGAATAAGTCGGTCATGGATGGCTTTCATTTTCTCCTTATACAGTCGACTATTGTCAAAGACGTCCCGACGAATTTCTTCGAGCTCAGATAATTGGAGCGTCCTCTGCGTACTGGCTAACTGGGGATCCATGTTACATTGCTTGACAGCCCAGTAAGCCCGGTGTTCCAATTCGACAGGAAGATGGCAGGCTTTGCCAAAGACCAGGCGATAAGGTGACATGCCTATCGGGGTCTTGAAAGCAGTCCTATATGCCCACAGGGCATCATCAAGTCGTGTGGACTAGTCTTTCCTGTCAGGTCTCACAGTCTTCTATAAAATGTTCTTGATTTGTCTATTTGAGACCTCAGTCTGCCCGTTTGTTTGTGGATGATACGGGGTAGCAATGCGGTGGTTCACCCCGTATTTTCTAAGTAGGGCATGGAATTGGGAATGAATAAAATGGCTTCCACCATCACTGATCATGGCCTTGGGTATTCCAAACAGGGAGAAGATGTTCATCTTAACAAAGTCCATGACAGTCCTGTGATCTCATCGGCGAGTGGCGATGGCTTCAATCCATTTAGAAACATAGTCGACTGAGACTAGGATGTACTCGAAGCCATTGGATGGTGGAAAGGGGCCCATAAAATCGATGCCCCAAACGTCGAAGATTTCGACAATCAAAATGGGCTAAAGGGGCATCATATCTTTCTTGGTCATGGTCCCCAGCGTTTGGTAGCGTGAGCAAGTCTTGGCAAAGTTGTGTGCATCCTTAAATAGGGATGGCCAGTAAAATCCAGACTGCAAAACTTTTGCAGCTGTTTTCTTTCCAGAGAAGTGGCCACCACAAGCCTGGTCATGACAAAAGGAAAGCACACTCTAAACTTCGTCTTCGGAAATACACCTCCTGATGATCCGGTCAGCACAGAGGCGAAACAGCATGGGATCATCCCAGAAATAGTGCTTGGCCTCAGCCAAGAACCTGTCCCATTGCTGTCTGGACCAGCTGTGCGGGGTTTGTCCTACAACCAGGTAGTTGACGTAGTCAGCATACCATGGCATTTTCTTGTCTTGCACAACCAGGATGTGTTCATCAGGGAAGGCGTCAGATAGAGGTAGGGAGGGTCCAATGTGGTCTGGATGAAGTCTAGACAAGTGGTCAGCCACATTCTTCGATCCAGCTTTGTCTCAGATTTCTAGGTCAAATTCCTGCAAAAGCAGGATCCATCTGATGAGCCTGGGCTTTGCGTCCTTCTTGGCCAACAGGTGCTGGATGGCTGAATGGTCAGTGTAAATAGTCACGTGGGATCCCAGCAAGTACGATTAGAACTTTTCAAGTCCAAAGACTACAGCGAGCAACTCTTTCTCTGTGACCGTATAATTTCGTTGGGCCTCGTCCAACGTTTTGCTCGCGTAGTAGATCACCACGGGCTTCTTGTCTTGCCTTTGTCCCAGGACAGCACCTATGGTAAAATCTGATGCATCACACATAATCTCAAAGTCCTGGGACCAGTCTGGGGGTTTAAGTATAGGTGCGGTGGAGACTAAGTCCCGGAGGGTGTGATAAGCCTGGATGCAATCAGAAGACATGTGGAATAGGGCGTCGTTGGCTAGAAGGTCGGTCAAGGGTTTGGAAAGCTTGGAAAAGTCTTTAATGAACCTTCGGTAGAAGCCAACATGTCCTAGGAAGGAGCGAATCTGTCGGAACAAGCTAGGTGGAGGAAGTTTGGAAATTAAATCAACCTTAGCCCGATCTACCTCGATGCCCCTATGCGATACGATGTGATTGAGGACAATTCCTTCTTGAACCATAAAATGGCTCTTTTCCCAACACCAGGTTAACCTCGATACATCGTTTCAAAATTTTCTCCAAGTTTCTCAGACAATGGTCTAATGAATTCCTGAATACAGAGAAATCATCCATAAAGACCTCTAAGTATTCACCCACCATTTCTGAAAAAATGGCTAGCATGCAACGCTGGAAGGTCGCAGGTGCGTTGCATAACCCGAACGGCATTCGATGGAATGCAAACGTGACATATGGGCAAGTGAATGTGGTTTTTCTTGATCTTCTGGAGCAATTACGACTTGGTTATATCCTGAATATCCATCCAGGAAGAAAAAATACTTCTGCCCTGCCAATCTTTCAAGGATTTGGTCAATGAATGGCAAGGGAAAATGATCCTTCTTAGTGGCTTCATTGAGCTTCCTATAATCAATACACACCCGCCATGCGGTGGTGGTGCGGGTGGGGATGGGTTCGCCATGATCATTGGTGACAACGGTGAGCCCAGCTTTCTTTGAAACCACTTGAGTGGGGCTCACCCAGGGGCTATCAGAGATAGGATATATGATGTCGGCGTCAAGCCACTTGATAATTTCTTTTTTAACGACCTCCCGCATGTTTGGGTTTAAACGTCTCTGCATCTGGAGGGAAGGTCGGGTCCCGTCTTCCAGGTAAATCTTATGGGTGCAATAGGTGGGGCTAATTCCTCTTAAGTCTGAAATGGTCCAACCAATGGAGGCCCGATGTTCTGAAAGGGTCGCAGTCAACTTGAGTTCCTAATCCTTGGTTAGATGAGAATTAATAATCACTAGGAAGGTTTGGTCAGGTCCCAGGAAGACATACTTGACATTTTCGGGCAATGGTTTAAGTTCAGGTGCGGGTAGAACCACAGTCGATGGGAAGGGAAAGGGCGGGAGTTGATCAACATTGATCTCTTCAAATGGTGTCGTGTGATGGTACTCAGCCTTACAGAGGTCCACGGGTAATGATGGTGATGCGTCAGCACAGTCACTACGGGTTTGGTGGTCTGATACAGAACTGAGGGTGAGACATTCCTCGATCAGAGTTTCCACAGGATCATGTTCCTCTACGCAATCGCAATCAAAAGACTTTGTCGCCCAGAAGATATCCAATTGCATTTTCCTGTCCCCGAAGGCGATTTCCATACATCCCGTGTCGCAATCAATGTTTGCCTTAGCCGTAGCTAAGAAAGGTCTGCCTAAGATTATGGGTGTGTTATGTAATTTTTTAGGGACTTCCATGTCGAGCACCAAAAAGTCTACCAGGAAATAGAAGTCCTTGACCCGTACAATCACGTCCTCAACAACCCCCTTCGAGGTTTTCACTGATCTATCAGCCAGCTGGATGGTGACAGGGGTTGGTGTCAGCTCTCCAAAACCAAATTGGTGGTACAGGGTTGTTGGAATTAGGTTGATAGAAGCACCTAAGTCTAGGAGCGCTCTATCAAACGTCATGTCCCCGATATTGCAGGAAATTAGGGGCGCTCCTGGGTCAATTCGCTTGAGTGGAAGGTTGCTTGATATTACGGAACTTGCTTGTTCAGAGAGCACATCCTTCCTAGGTGCTTGAGGTCTCGGCTTACGCTTGGGTGTACAGGCATCCTTTAAAAACTTGGCGTAAGCAGGGATGTGTTTGACGGCTTCAAGGAGCGGAATATTAATCTGTACTTGCTTAAAGATTTCCAACAGCTCCTCAGTTTCCACAACATTCTTCTTTTTCTTGATTGTTTCCACGGCCTCAGGGTAGGGTGTCTGAATGTGGATTGGTTCTATGTCTGGGTCCTTGGTTGGTGCCTCTTCTGAGTCAAGTATTTCAGCGGGTGAAGTCTCGAGGAGAGTTGGCCATTTGGGATCCTGGGTTTTGGTGCCGCTTCTCAAGGTCACCGCATTCGCAGAGGCATTGGGGCCATGGGTTGATCCTTGAGAAGACGAGGACGAAGAAGCACCAAACCCAAGAGGTGTTTGCGGGGCTGGCTGGACCATGTGAGCCTGCCCGGGGTTGCTTTGGAACCCTTGCGAATTGGGGCCTCTGTTAATTATGATTCGCGGGTTCGATTGTGGTTGGGAAGGTAGGGATCCTTGTTGTTTACTATCCAAGAGTTGGCTTAACTGTCCCTTTACCAAGGCCATTTCCTCCTGATGTTTCTAGTTCATGTCAGCCATCATCTTTATTAGGGTATCCATTTGGTTTTGTGGGGGAGGGGCCACCCTATTCTGATTATATTGGGGTCTAACTGGTGGTCCTTGCTGATAGGGGGGCAAGTGTGGCCGCTGGTTTGGCCTGGGCTGGTTTTGGAATTGCGGTGGTTTCTGGTTTGTCCAACCAAAGTTGGGGTGGTTACGCCAGCCAATGTTGTAAGTGTTGGAGAAAGGGTCTAGTTTCGCATAACCTTGGACAGCTTGCACATCTTCAAGGATAGCCGATGTTGATGGAGAGGGAAGGGAGTAATCAAGGGTTGAGGGAGCAAAGGTCCCTCCGTGGAACGTGGTTAGGGGTTGTTCCAGGTTCAGTTGGGTAAAGGGTTGGACCAGGTCAACATCATGCGCTCCCTTTGCTAGGGAGAAAGTCTGTAAGGGGTTCCTGGTTTGGTTCAGTAGCTCATCAATCTTTTTGTCCACCAATTCCACTCGATCCAATTTCTTGGCGATGATGTCCATGTCAACCATTCCAGAATTTGCTTGTACCTCATAAATCCCACCACGGGGTTGACTGGACCTGTTGAATTGGGTCATAGAGGCATTGTTGAGCGAATTCTCACTCATAGACTCAAAGAGCTCAAACGCGCTCTCCTCATCTTTGTTCAGGAAGTTCCCCCCGCATGAGGCATCGACGAAGTTCTGTAGATTGCTGTCCAGACCGTGGTAGAAAATCTGGGCCAATTGTCACCTTGGTACTTCGTGGTGTGGGCATCTCCTCAAGAGTTCATTGAATCTTTCCCACGCCTCATGAAATTGTTCCCCACCCTGGAGTGTAAAGGTAGTGATAGCTCTTCTGAGGACTTTGGTCTTTCCTATGGGGAAGAATTTCTTTAAAAATGCATGCCTCAGTTCTTCCCAGGTGGTGATGGGTCTACCTAGGGTTCTAAGCCAATGGGAAGCCTTGTCTCTTAATGAGAAGGGAAACATCTTGATTAGAACAATGTCGAGGCTAATTTTCCTAGGTTTCACAGTTCATGCTATGCGGTCGAGATCCTCTAGGTGCTGAAAGGGGTCCTCATTTAAGCCTCCATGAAAGTGGCTCTGGATCAGACATAAGACATTCGGTTTCAGCTCAAAATCATCTCCCCCCTCAGGGATCCTAAGGTGTGGCTCGACTCTAATAGCAGAGGGATTATAGAAATCGCGAAGGGGCCTCGGCTAATCCTGAAATGGTGGTATATCAAGTGGTGGTTGCCCTGGTATGTCTTGGAAAGGTGGTGGTGGTTGTCCTTGTGGGTTCTGTAACCGTTGTATGGCTTGCATGATGGTGTGGATTTGTTGTTGCTGAAGCCGGTGGTTAGCATTAATTTGGGCTTGGATGATGGCCATAGCATCTGGTGGGGGTTGATCCTTAGCCTCATCTACCCTAGGTTCAACCA
The DNA here is from genome assembly GCA_037157565.1 of Thalassia testudinum. Lineage (NCBI taxonomy): Eukaryota > Viridiplantae > Streptophyta > Magnoliopsida > Alismatales > Hydrocharitaceae > Thalassia > Thalassia testudinum. The sequence goes on along the minus strand of JAZHRO010000046.1, from coordinate 15,577,344 downwards.
TGTTTCCAACAAAATTACGTCGCCTAGATTCCTGCCCCAAAACACACAACTCGGGATGCAGTGAGCGTCTCCCATGCATACACTAGAGAAGAACAGGAGGGGACGCGGAGGGCGACAGATGAGAGAAATGTGTTTCAATCAAGCACACAAGCCTAGTCCTTATGGTGTTTTCCTTAGGAGACCTAGAAATCTCACAAAGGGTGATTAAGTCCGTAAGCACTGGACTCCCCTTCCCAAGGCTAATCTGGCCAGGTTGATTACGAGGGGATTGCAGGGAAGGTTCTTCCTTTGGCTTGCGCCTCCGGTTCCGTAGACCCCACAACCGCGGTCGTTTGACACTGCCCCGCAACCTAGTCACCAGATTCTACCAAGGGAATGAAAGCCAAGTGCCCAGTGAACAAAACCTCGCCTTTCGAGACTTAACCCAGTCCTACCTAGGGCACGTCTACTCAGTTTTAAAGGGCTAGGATAGTGCTTGTGCTAGGGTTATGTGATGAGGCGTTGATTGGGGTGGTGCCTCTTAATTTTCCACTTTCAAAGTGTGTGCTTCTATCAAAACATGGTTTTCAAGCAAGGATTTTTAAGATGTAGTGTCTTTTAGTGTTTCATCCTTACTTTAGTATTTTTTTAGGGTTGACATATCTTAATGTTTTCAAACAAGTTTCAGTGGGGTGAAAGTAGATTTCCTTTTATTCTGTAGAGGCTCTAAAACCCTAATGTACTCATCCTAATGATCATGCAGCTTTTATTAGATGAGTCGATTTTAGGGTTGAGTGGTGCAACCCAGGTTAGCTCACGGTGGCTTCGCAAACACCACTCAAGAAAAAGAAAAGAACACTCCAAGAATTTATTCAGAATGTTAGAGTATACATTTTTTTGTGGGGTGATGTGTTAAGGATGTGGGTCAAGCAATCACACACCACGCCAATTTTTTTTTTCAATTTTTGCAATTTTTTTTAGTTTTTTCACGCAAGAAAACAATCATGAGAGAAGAATTACTCACTATCGGTCCTCGTAGCACCTACTTCCTTGCTACCATCGTGGGATGCGTCGCTTCGCCGTCCAAGCGCCGAATTCCTGCAACCATCAAGTACAAAAGAAAATAGGGCATTAGACGATGTGAAAATGAATGTGGAATGGAGGTGACAAAATAAATCCATTGCCTCCGCGACAACGGCGCCAACAACTAATGTGCGATTGTGCGTGTGTGTTAAGAAGTGTCGTTATAGTCGCACTTGCAATGTCGATTTTAAAATAAGTAAATGGAGGTGAGTCCGAGTGTCGGTCTCAGGGATGCGTGAAAATCGGATTTTGCTTATCACTTGTTGTCACGGAAAGCGCGGAGTTTTGCTTGCGAAAGGTGCGGTTTTGAAAAGCGAGAGAGAGATGGAGAGAGAGAGAGATTAGGGTTAGAGCGTTCCTTATTTGATCATGCAACTTAAACAGAAATTAAAGTAACAACTGAACAGAAAATAACTTCATTAATCATGCGCTTTTAGTTCATAGCTTACAACATTAAATACATGCTCAAACAAAAGTAATGGAAAGCTTAAAAGAGAGAAAGAGAGAGAGGAGGGAGAGCGACGAGGCAGCCACGACAGTGGAAGAGGCTCCATCGGTGGCTCATCTTCTCCAGCGATTACAAGAGGGCCTAAAGCTAGCTAAGAGAGGGGAGGAGTAGTTGCAAGGGAAGTGAATGCCTTGAATGAGTGGTTGGAGGGGGTTTAAATAGGGTTAAGGGCTTTCTAAAAGAAGAAGGGGCTTTAGCGACGTCCGGAACGTCGCTAAAACCACACCAAAAGCATCGGTGAAGCCCTCCAGCCTAGTGGTCAACCACGCGTGTCGTTCTTCTTCAGCTCAATCCATGACCACTGCGTGAGAGCCGTCCGATCGAAGATCAGACGGTTGAGATCTCTCCTTGGCTACGCTTGGATCGTGCCTCGAGCGCGCGTGTGCGCGTGCGTCGTCGCCTGGCATGCGCGCGCGCGTCGGCGCTCGCGATCTATGGGCACGTCACGTGGCACGATCTCGGCCGCCCACTGTTGATCGAGCGGCCCAATTTCGCCACGCGCGTCCTTCATCTTTGATTTCACGCACCGCGCAGCTCGAACCAGCGTCGTGTGCGTGCAGGCGTGCGCGCTAACCGTTGCGCCACGTCCACGCTTTGTCGCGGCGATTGTGGGCGGGCATGCGAGTCTCGACCGTCCGATCGAAGATCGACGACTGAGATCTGATCTCGACTGGATGAAGAGGTGGCATATGGTGGAGCGGGGGTGATGTGGTGCAATGAGGGTTGTTGATCTCCAGATCAATGGTCAGAACTTCTTGGGCCCATTGTAGGAGCTCCGGATGTCGGATTTGGCCAATCTTGAGTCCATTAGACTCCGTTCGTCATTCTGAATCCATCCATGCGGTTCGATTGCTCATCTGAGGCCTGCTTTGACAAGTGCTTACACAAATGGCCATTAATATAATTTTATAAGCAATCTTGGTACATGATACATGCAATGCTCCCATTCTACTTATGTTGTGCCTTTTATTCTTAAGATGGGCCATATTCAACATAATTATCACCCCCTTGTGCAGTGTTATCAGTATGGGTTCTCTACAGATCACAGTGCACACGGATCTCCACAATGCTCGCTGGTTCCACAATGCACATCTCCTTCACGGTGAAGATGGAGAGATAGTCCCCGCCAAGGGGAAGGCAGCCGATGATCATCTATCCCCAGCCTTCATTTTAAACATCCCTGGTTTGTTTTGCTTTGGCCATGGAATTCTCCAACCACCCAATGAACATCGTGAGTGGTTGGGGTGGTTGAAGAGATGAGGCACGGTTGGGAGGAAGGACGACTGCAGTTTGAACATCATCAGACATCCAGAATAAGTTCTGTACGTCTTAAAAGTTGACAGTACTACAATCCCTGCTCATCAGACATCCAAACTCAATTCAGGATGTCTTATAGAAGCAACAATGGATGTCTGACTCTCGTACCTAGCCTGCATTCATCAAATAGATCATATCATATGCTATTAAATGTAAAATTAGCGCATAAATTTAAATGCAGGCCAAGGTGAATTTCCATATAACTCCTAATTAATTAACAACTAAGAATAAATAATTAAATAATACTTAGGCTAAATAATAGTCCACAAAAGTGGACTTATCAAATGCCCCCATGCCTAAGTTTTGCTAGGCCCTAGCAAAAAGTGAAAAACAATAGAAGTAATCAGAAGATTTCTTCTCTCCTTATTTCAAACATTTAGAGATCCATATAACTGTGAAGTGATAATAGCCTAGACAACAGATCCAAGTGAAAAGACAATTTGCATTGGAGTTAGTACTTCACCCTTGGTAAATATTTCTATCGGGATAGGCAACTACTTCCCTCGGGGATAAAGCAGAAGATAATCTGTAATTTGACCCCAGCTTTTGGCTTAGGTAGGAGATATCGAGTTGAATGAATTTGTATTTGGTGGCACACACTCAACTGGTGCTACATGTAACCTAGTACTACAAACTCTAGATCTCTAGACTATTAAATAAGTCAACTCGGAGAGAGGCTAAACAACTGTGCTCTCTTGATGTTCTTTGGCGCTCACTCTTCTCTTTCTTTTCTTTCTGAGATCATAAATCTCACCAGATTTAGTAAGTGTACTCACTGTTTGGTGGCCTCACATGGCATTCACACTTCAACTGAAGTCCTAATAACTCTACAACTAAGTTAGAGTCCTCAGCCAGTATTCGAGCGATCAAAAATACTGAAAAGTAAGTATGGGTCATATTTGGTGGATCGCGATGGGTGCTTTTGTTGCCTCAGAAACAATGTCACAAAGATAAAATTATAAACTTGGACTCTTTTCTTTTTCTTTTCTCTCTCTTTTCTTTTTTTTCTTTCTTTTTTTTATTTTTGATATACTTGTTTCTCTTTTTTTTTCTTTCTTTATAAATCAACATAACACGACACAGACTTTTATTTATGAGGCATTATTAGGGATGATGATGGTCAAGGGGATACTGTGTGGCTTATTTGGTGGAAGTGCCTACTCTCGGCACCGGGAAAGAATGGATAGGACAAGCGTATTTCTGACCTTTGACACTATTACCCTCCTTCAGCCGAGGACTCTATGAAGGACGGTCATAACCATCCACCATAGTCAGCTTATTATGACCCAATCTCTATGTATCTACCATATTTGATGACTCTCAGGAATTTACACAATGTACGCACACAGGAACAGAGAGCGAAAACTATGCCTAACTCTGAGGTATCATCATTTAATTGTCCAAAACTTAAGAGTCCTTGCACTAGACTTAGCGCACCAGTAATCTCTCTACTTTCTTCTCACAAATATGAGGTAGATCTACCAGAAGATAGTATGCCTGACTCCCTATTAACTGTCCAAGGGTTCAGTAAACTAAAAATGCTTATTAGTTTTCTTCAAAGATCTATTACCCAGTCTACGTGCAAGTGAAGTAAATGTATTGGATTCTAAACTTAAGAAACAATTTAAGAAGAAAAAATCTTTAATGACACCTCCATGACAAAGATGTTTTGCTAAGGACTAACCAATTCAGCTCAAGAAAAGAAATTTATTTATTTATTTATTTATATGCTAACCTAAATGCATGAATACTTCTTAAAATGCCAAATGCACCCCCCATGCCTAAATCCTACAATGTCCTTATTGTAAAATGAAAACAGGGGGAGAAAGGACGGAAATCACCTGACGATGGTGTTATTCAGAACGTTGGGTTGCCTCCCAACAAGCGCTACATTTTCTATCAACAGCTAGACTTAAAAGGAACCTATAAGTCTGGTTCCAGATAGAAAAAGCTAGGCTCTAAAAGTATGCGTAACAGAGTGGGCCTAGAAAATAGGTAGCCATGGATGTTGGCGAGCTGATGATGCAACGTAATCCCAAATTCTCGCCAGAAGATATGAAAGCAGAAATCCTCGTTGGTTACCTGAGGAGGTCTAGGGATAACAAAAGGAATATGAAAAGGGACCTCTCGAAATAGAATAAGTGGAGGATAACCAGGGTCCTCCAAAGCTTGAAGGGTTTTAAAAGATATAAACATTATTATTTCAAACCCTTGAATGGCGAGACTAAACGTGCAAGCATCAATCCAAACTAACCATTCTACCTAAGGATGTACTAGCCTGATATGTTCTCCAGAAAGAATGTACATGAGCCTGATATGTTCACTCAAACTTTTGTCGAGGTGTATATGTGATTCATTAGCAAAGAAAAGAGTATCATCAATTATTTCTGACGGAGGATCCATCTTAATGTTTTGGAGTAAGCCTATATTACACAATTCTTTATTCTTCTCAGGGCATAAATCCTCAATTGACGTGTTCTGTCCCCGAGAGTCTCCCCTAGGCTTCTCACTATTGTGTTTGTCCTCCTCTAATATCAACTCCTGGTTTGATGGAGGATGACTCTCAAAAGAAGGGAGGAATCCGGATTTCACCAGATTATTTATATCCTCCAGGGTAAGTCCTCAAATAACAAATAATCCTCCTGTGATTCACTCCAGATTTTTAGTCCAGGTTCATCCTCATCCTCTGAAATAGACTCTTTGTATCCCTGAGACCAAAATCGATCTAATTCATCCTCCATTCCCTTAGGGTCACCTCATTGGGTGCATTTAAATCCTTAGAATGTCTAATTGTAGGTGTTGATTCCCTAAGTAGAGGGTCAGGATTAGGCTCACTAAGGGTAGAATGGGATTCCACCAGATAATTAATAGGGGAAGTGATATGAACAATGCGACCTTGACCCAGGTTAGTAAGGGTAAGGAAAATACTATCATTGGGGTCAAGGTCCTCAAGAGGTACCATCTTCCCTTTCTTTTGACTCCAATATAGCTCGGGTGGATAATCACTAGGATCGTTCTCCTCTAGTAGCCATGTCTCATTGGGAGAGTCTAAGTGACAGCTACGTAAAACGGGATCCCTATTGTCATTGGTTTCCTCAGAATTATTTCCATGATCACAGTCGTATGGGTAGGGATCAGAATTACTTGGAAGAGCGTAGCTAAGCTGTCTTATTTCTTTGTTTAATTGTTGACTATTCCTCAACATCTCTCCTATAGATTCCATCATTTCCTTTTGTTGTTTTTTCATTTCTATCATAAAAGAGGAGAGGCTACTACTATCAGATTAGGGAGGATAGTCAATCTCAAGCTCTGGTTGCCTAGGGGTATCAGTCCAACCTCGATATGGAAAATCATGAAGGGTGTGAGGGTTGGGTGTTTGCATATTAGTAGGGATTCCAGGGTTGGAAAATCCCGCTCCTAGGCTCTGCTCAAAGTGGGAGTTATCGAGCTAGTACTCCTAGGATAAGAATATGAATGATCCCATGAATTGTCACTATATCCATCGAAGGATGGATACGCTCGGGGCATGGGATCTTGGTTAAAATGATAGGAGTAAGGATAATACATTTCTTTTAATTAAATGTTTTAACTCTCCTAGGACTTAGATAGATTAAAACAGAAAACCTCCTAGAGAGCTCTATCACGCACACACCAAGCAAACACAAGGCAAGAGGTCTTTTGTTGATTTAAAATTCTTTAAGTCCTCTTCCAATCTCTTCAGCTTGGCCAAATATAGTCAAGGCAGTGTTTCTCCATTCCCACGTAAGTGGTATAAGAGAAATGAGGCACTTGAAATTTCTGGTCAATGACTGTTAAGAAGGTTGAGGTTACTTTTAGTCCTTTCTGGGTGATCAATCAAGTTGCCAAGCAATTACGCACCCTAAATTGACCTTCGAGTGCCCTAGGACCTATACTTTGCTTAGATGATACTCCCAGGTGATCAAGTAAGAAGTTACTCCAAGGACGAACAAAGGGATGCAAGTAGGGCGAACCCTTCCTTTGATGCGATGCGTATGCGATGCCCCTTAACTACCCTTTTGTTCCTTTAAGGGGTGTCCCCCTCTATGAAGTATCAAAACACTTGGTCAAAAGATAGTACCACCACCACAAAGCACGATAGGAGGGTCTGCACCGATAAAGAGATCGGTGCCTATAGCCTTAAGGGTCCAAGTCCTAGTGCATGCTCAGAGTAGGAAGTGTGCATCACACCGCAAAAAGTGATTTTTCCTTTTGAAAATCGCAATCACTTTATTCAAACACTTCCTGTGTATTTTTCTTTTTTTTCAAGAAATAATGTGACCACTTGATTAATATTTTCAAATCAGCTTAAATGGTCTTCTTTAATTAAGTCCAAATGCAATGCGTGTGCAGATAACTAATGCACAAGAAAAGACGTACCTTACTCCAGCTCTCTTCAATGCAGGATGTTTACAATGCAAAAAGAAAAGCTAGATGCTGCTCATTCAATCCTAGATGGTCGCCCTATAGATATGCAACTTCTAGCAGGCAGTTCGAATATATATATATATATGCAAACAAACCTAATATAACTAACTAACCAACATGCAGCTCAAACAATTCAAATAATCCTATAATCTAAATAAAATGGGAACACGCTCCCGAAAATACCCAACACAGGTCCACAAGACAAAAACTAAATGTCTAAGGTCTATCTAGCCTAATCTAAGTATAAACAGATCTCCAGTCGCCAATCCTCCTTCCACATGTGTGGGATCAAGGCCCACGTGCTCCTATTGCTGCCCTCTAGATGGCGTCAAGGTCCACCAAGAATATCGTCTCCATCGTGCCGCCCGCCGCATTCGTCGTGTGTTTTTTGCATAGAAGAAGAGCCACAGTTAGTAATTCAGAAAAGGTTTCAAAATAGCATAAAAATAACATAAAATTCCTGAAAAAATTAATAGGTGTGTTTCCATCCCAGCAAACGGCGCCACTTGAAAGAGTGATCTTCGTTTTCGTTGAAAACTTTAACATAAAATGATGTGTCATTATATGTAATCGCGTGGTAGAAAATCTCTTTTCAAAACATTTTAATTCTCAAAACTAACCACGAAGAGTTAGGTCATCTCCATAGGGAGGAAATAGCCTATTTAAACTAGTGTGTTGTGATTCGTTTATTCAGAAAATTTCAATGTGTATGCATACTAACTGGTGCACGTGTTTTCAACATAATTTCTTGCTTTAAATAATTAATCAAGAATGCAGGTGTCCATTTGCAAAATCCCCACTATAGAATATCATGTAAAATAATGATCTTGATACTGATAAACACCGTAAATACTAATTCCTAGAATATAGCTTGTTCACCATAATATATATGACATGTATTAAATCATACATGAGAGATATTCATCTGCAAGCAATTTTGATGAAGTAGAAAGAGGGCTATGAAAATTCACCTCAATAATTTAATGCCTTAAATAAATGAATAGCAACATCCACAATGGCATTTAGCATAAATATTAATTGAAGTTTTATTTTAGCAAAACAGGGGAGTTTGTTCCCCTTGTGCACACGCGGAGAGGAGTCGGCAGACTGTGTGGTCACCGGTGGTGGGTTTCTGAGGTGTGGCCTTTGCGTTGGTGGTGACACAGCGGCCGGAGGTGGCCGGTGGCGGCGGGACGGAGGAGGAAATCGCCGATGAGGACGAAGCCCACGCGAGCCGCTGTGGCTGCATGCTCAGGCCGCACATGACTGCACGTGGCTTTAGTGCTTGGCGGTGCTCAGTGTCTAGCTTTGGCGGTTGACGGAGGCTCAACGGTGGTGGCTGCATGGAGGAGGGGCGCTTGGAGCTTTGGGTTCTTCCTGCCAATGGAGAAGAAGAAGATGACGAAGAGGAGGAGCATGCAAGCGGGCTGGAGAGTGGGGTCTGCTGCGCAAGCAAGCGGGCTGGGCACTACCTGCGAGTGCGTGGCCTGCGGGTGCGTGGCCTATGGGTGCGCTGCCTGTGCATGCATGGCGGGGGCACTGCATGGTGAGGGCACTGCACGTGGTGAAGCGGTGAGAAGCTGGAGATGAAGGCAGCAACTACATGCGGTGAGGATGTTGCACGTGCACAAGGGGATGCGCTGCCTGCGGGTGTGTGGCCATGTGCTGTCACCACACGGCCCACGTAGTGAAGCTTGCGCGGTGAGAGCGGTGAGAGGCTGGCGGTGCATGGTGTGGGTTCTCTACAAGTCACGGTGCACACGGATCTCCACATTTCTTGCTGGTTCCACAGTGCACATCTCCTTCACGGTGGAGAAGATGGAGAAATAGTCCCCGCCAAGGGGAAGGCGGTCGATGATCATCTATCCCCAGCCTTCATTTTAAACATCCCTGGTTTGTTTTGCTTTGGCCGTGGAATTCTCCAACCACCCAGCGAACATCGTGAGTGGTTGGGGTGGTTGAAGAGATGAGGCACGGTTGGGAGGAAGGGCAGCTGCAGTTTGAACATCATCAGACGTCCAGAATAAGTTCTATATGTCTTAAAAGTTGACAGTACTATGATCCCTGCTCGTCAAACATCCAAACTCAATTCAGGATGTCTTATAGAAGCAACAATGGATGTCTAACTCTTGTACCTAGCCTGCATTCATCAAATAGATCATATCATATGCTATTAAATGTAAAATTAGCACATAAATTTAAATGCAGGCCAAGGTGAATTGCCATATAACTCCTAACTAATTAACAACTAAGAACAAATAATTTAATAGTACTTAGGCTAAATAATAGTCCACAAAAGTGGACTTATCACGTAGCACGTGGAGGCGCACGACACGTTACGCGAACGCGTGCCGACGCAGCGGTAGCATGGGTGCGTGGGCCATCTTCAGCGATGTTTGTGGTGGATCTTCAGCGATGTTTATGACCGTCAGAAAATGTCATGTATACGAATTTGATACTTTCCTCTACTATAAAAGGACCCTTACCCCTCCCATTTTTCTTCATCTCTTCCTTTCTTCCTCTCACCACCTCCAAGGCTCTAGAGAGAGCTTGTCCCAAGCCTGGGATGCTCCTCTAGAGTAGAAAATCAAATAGTTTTCCTTCCCCTCATCTCCATTCGTGGAACATCCTGCGGCCGTCCTATCACTGCCCTTCGGAAAGAAGATCCTCACCGCGACACCATCCTGCCCCATCCTCCGTCCTCCAGCTCTGTCCTCCTTCGTTCCGCGCCCACCACCTTCCTCCAGGCAACGTCAGAGTGAATCATCCTCCGAGCAACCATCGAGGGGGATTTCTCTCACCTCATTCTATATTTTTATGCTTTCGTAGTGTAGATTTTCTACTTTCGTAGTGTAACAAACATGCATTTATAAATAGATGATTGTTTCTCTCTCTTTCTCTCTCTCTTATATTGTTGCAAGTAGATTAGCTAGGAGTCATCAACCTAATCTCTTGCTTACTAAAAATACCAAAAAAATTAGAAAAGATAAAAATGACCAAAAACAAATAAAAGAGAAATGCGGATTTTCAAAACCAAACGTTTGCCTCCCCGTGTTTGACTCGAGACTCACTTTTAGAGTTTCAGTTATAAATTTTATTTGATAGACGCATTTTGCGAGCTACGACGACGGGTCCTCCAAAACCTTGATTTTGAATTCACGAAGGGCTCCTCGATCATTTTGGCGCCATTGCCGGGGAGGCAACGAAATTTACTTTATTGTTTTCTGCGCTTCTTTGCATTTACATAGAACTAACCCCGCTTATCTCTAATCTATTGTCTTGCAGGTACCCTAGCATGGAGATCCGAGTGCGATAGATCAGAGTAAAGTGCAAGTAGAGTGATTTGTAAGTGTCCCGCACTTCCCCACCCACTAGTTCATTTCATCACACTAATAACTCAAACCCAAATCAACTTAGGTGCTTTTTATAAACCCTAGGATAGATTTGGTTGTTTGTTTGCCACCTCCACTCATCTCACCCCTGCATATATAAAAAAGGAAAAAAAATATACTCTTCTCTTGTGGGATTTTCTGAAAGCTGCACACTTAACACCCATAACTTCTCCCCTTAAGCGCACAATCACATCGATTCTACCACTTAACCAGGATCTGACTTGTGGACCCGGTACACTTAACACACAAATAAGTGAGTAATCTGATTAGGTTAAGACTTTTTGTGTGCCTTAATCAAGTGGTGCAATAAGCCAATTTCTTGAACTATTTGGGCCGCACCACTCAATCTAAAACTAATCCATCAAGTAGCTTGCCACTTAGAGTTGATTCTTAGGGCTGAACCAGGCACTCCACATTTTTTCTGATTTCTAAAGGAATATATCATCACCAGTGCTTTCAAAACTTGGAATGTTCTCCTCAACTTGATTGAATATACCTAAGATTAAACCCTAAAAGCTACTAAACAAGGTTAAACCCTAAAAAACACATCATCAAATAACCTTGTTTGCAAACCTTGGTTGTGCACGCACACACATTTTAACTAATTATTAAGGGGACAACCCATCTAAAGGGTCCATCACATTCCAAGAGCACAATCATCCCAAGCCTAATTAAAACTGAGTAAACGTTGGCCTTAAGGATTGATTCGCTCTTCGGGGCTCAGACTAAGATTTTTTCAATTAATTAGCTCCTGATGTCTAGCTAGGGGAGTAGCATCAAACAACCATGGCTGGGGAGTACACTAGGAACTGGAGGTGTAAGCCAAAGGAAGAACCTTCTCCCCTGTCCCTCCTTCTAACTAGTTGGATTGACTTGATAAAAGTAGACTAAATCGTTTATAATCTCAAGATGAGTGCTAGGAGTCTATAGGTTTTTAGGCTACTCACATAACGACAGGTTTGGTTGATTGTATTGCAGGGCACCTTTCTCTCTTCTATTTTCCCTCCTCCTCCACAATGTATCCTTTCACATCTTTTACACATTTCCAATCCTATCCTCCTACCACCACTTATCCCCAAGATGATTACTATTCCAACTTGACTTGTAATTACCCATCCACTAGTCGAGATGACTTTGATTGGGGATATGAATCCGGACCTCAGTGTCCAGGGCCTAACCCTGGACAACAAGACTATGATTACTATCCTTTCCAAAGCTACAATGATTATAGATCTCGATCCTTTGATGATCAAACCAACCCGATCTACAATCAGGAAGGATATGATAATTATAACACCTACCTTCCCCAGCATTCCACTGAATATAGGTTGCCACCATCCTTTAAACAACCTGAAATGACCTACTATCAAGGAGGGACCTGAGAACCTAGATATCTTGACTCCTCTAGATTGAACCCAAACCCACCAAACCCTGAACCGAGCAGTCGGTTCAGGTGAACCAGATCTAGGATAGGGTGTTGGCTAATTTGAGGAATGCTATACAATCTTTAGAAGCTTAGCCAACACCATACACTAAAGCATTGGAGCTAATCAAAATGATTGATGAACTTAATAGTTCTCTATTGGATTTTCTCCAAAATGTTAGGGATAAGTACCTGGGTGAGTTTCTTCTTGGAAAATTATCGAGGATGAGGATGAAATTTGTGGTTGCTCTAGTCAAATCTTGGGATGATTCTCAAGGTGAACCTCCTTAAGGAGAGTCGATGTCTGAACCCGCTCAGGTGCTTGTCAGGGGGGAAACATATTCTGAGATTGGAGATGACCAGGTTGGTCTAGAGAAACCCTTAGAGGATGAACCGATTGATTCACCCGAGATCCCCGAGCCAGGGAGTGAAGAAAAATATGTCCCTTTGATCCAGGAAATGACAATCTATTTTGAGACATATATAAATGAGGATCATGAATTCTTTGACTCTGAGGGTGAAGAATCTCTTAGTGAAGTCTCACTTAAGTGTAAGGAAGATGATTTTAGTGAGACAAACGATCTTGAGGAATCTGAAGAACCATTTGATAGCTTGTTCATTGAAGATTTGGATTCGGTTGGGGGTAACTTGGAGGATTCGAATCCTCATTTACTAGAAGATTCACCCCATTCCTCAACCATACCCCAAATGGATTGCTTTTGATTTAGAAATCATTATGCCCAAGTCAATCCTGATTCAATTGCAATTATTGGACTTGGGGACTTTAGATGGGGTGTACAATGATTTGGAGGTCCCAGAAACATTGATTTCAGAGGATAGGAAGTTGGAATTAAAAATCTGGGAAGCTAATTCTGAAGGAACTTTGATTTTGGATCTGAGGGTTCCTGTTGACCTAAAACCACCTACCTTCTATCAGGACCCTTATGATATCTTTCACGTACGACCCAAGCCTAGAATAATTGACTATCTTCCTTAGATGAACTATAAGTGGACATTCGATTTTAATGAATCAGATCAACCCATTTTCCGACACTTTGGTCTTAGGTTGCACACCACAAAACTGTAGGCCCAGCCCTGCAAAGACAATAATCTTAGGTTCTGGGTGATTTTCATCCAGAACCTTAGAACCACTCGACCCTGGGGCATGGGTCTGCATCATAATCTGGTCCACGTATGTGGACATCTTCTGCTGACGTGTTTCAGGATCAACCTTTTGATTTTGATTTTGACCTGCACTTGTGAATTCTCAACTTCTTCTTTGTATGTATATTATGCCTAGCTGAAGGCATTAAACTTAGCGCATGTGTATACTCTCTTTCCTCTATGGAGCTGACCAGGTTGTCACAAAATTCAGGTGATATTCTATTTATTTCGCCCTTTTCATGCCTCTGTTTTTACAATGAGGACATTGATCATTTAGGCATGGGCGGTGGATACTTTATCCTGAAATCATTTTGTTAACTCCGTAGAATTTCTTTTAGTTTCTTTTTAAAAAAAAAATTCAGAAAGGCAAAAAATAAATAGAATTAGGAGAAGAGAACTTCGGCTTTTAGGCATAATTAACTTTAGGAAATGATACGAGAGAATCTAAACACTTAGACTCTTCAGGTCATCGGGCTTAATTAGCTTGGGTGTCCACTCGAATGTGGACTTAGTCTCGAGTCCTCACCAATTCAAATTCATTTTAATTTGGCTAATAAATTGGGATGATAAGTATGCGACTTATCAACCCGCCCTCTAATTTGAGGAGATTTTAAGTCTAAGCATCTACACACTTCGCACTGACTCACTTTTCAACGGTTTCTTCGAAAATTGGGTAGCTAATGAACTATCTAGGGTGGTATGGCTAGCAAGTTGTCGATGGTAATAGCTCATCGGCTGATTGTCCAGAGCCCAACCACAAGACCATTTTCGTCGTACTACCTTTAGGTAAATCTTAGATCAAAGAGCCACCTACTTAGGAAAAAAAATAAAAAGAAAAAGAAAAAAATACAAAGAAAAAAAAATAGAAAAAGTAGAAAATAAAAAAAATAAACAACTAAACCCACACTACACCATATGAGTATGGCTGGCAAATTACCGTGGGTAACAACCCATTGGCCGATTGTCCAGAGCCCAGCACACAAAAATGCACAATAATTCCCAAAATACTTAGAGAAGAAGAGGGGAAGTAGAATAAATCAGGGAGATATATACTAGGTTTGCCCTTGTGTTGACCCCATAAATAAAAGAAGTATGGAGAAAAATACCAATCGAAAAGATAAACCTTTAGGCAATGTCACCTAGGGTCGTAGAAACCCGAAGTCTATTTTAATGGTCGCCTAGTGAGTCTTTCACTCTTATCACTAGGTGCTTAGCACTTGGAGTCCTTTTCGAGCCTTGGATGGGTTGGGTAGCCGTAAGAAGTTATCCCGACACTCTCAAACTCCAAAAGTCCAAAAAAATAACAAAAGAAGAAAAAAAAATGTATCTTCCCTTTTCAAATAAGGCAAGGACTTGGGCAGTCTGCATTCTGGCAAACACCCAAGTACTATTGAGTCTTCGTAGTTTAGGAATTTAGTTGAAATTTTCTATTGTTAATAAACGACTCAAGCCTAAGCGATCTAATCCTAATTTTGATTTTATACATATCCTGTAGTTTAATTTTTCTAGGGACTAGCAAAAGATAGGCATGGGGGTATGATATAGACACATTTATTTAGGTTAAAATGCCTAATCATGCATGTTCCTAGGCTTAGATTTGCATTTCATGTTATAGATATTGCATAGCATGCATTTTTCTGCATTTAGAGTAGTTGCATATAATTTAGATTAATTGCATCCTTTTTGTGGTTAGGAGAGAAGGATATTTATTTCATAGCCTCAGATTGACGATCCGACCGTACGGATCTGATCAAGACAATGATCGGAGTCCAACGCCTCCGAAATTGCCTCGATCGAAGTCCCATAGCACCATATGCAGTCCGAGGAAGATCAACAGCAAGGGGACTATGTGACATAATTTGGAGCTTCAAATGACAAATCCGACTACGCGGATGGATTTGGGTCGACGATCACAGCCCAATGATGCGAAAGTCAACTCAATCCGACCTTTGTAGCAGCCCCTACAACGAAAAGAAGATGGATGACCCAGATCACACAATGTGGCGCAGTCGAGGCCGCCCATGCGCATGTAGGTGCGTAGTGCGCGGAGGTGCGCGACATGGCACACGAAGCGCCCGCCAGTGCAGCGGTAGCGTGGGCTGTCTTCGGCGATGTTTACAGTGGATCTTCAACGACGTTTATGACCGTCACTAAATGTCCTATATACGAATTTGATTCTTTCCTCCACTATAAAAGGACCCTTACCCCTCCCATTTTTCTTTATCTTTTCCTTTCTTCCTCTCACCACCTCCAAGGCTCTAGAGAGAGCTTATGCCAAGCCCGAGATGCTCCTCTAGAGTAGAAAATCAAATAGTTTTCCTTCCCCTCATCCCCATTCGTGGAACATCCCGTGGCAGTCCTCTCACTGCCCTTCGGAAAGAAGATCCTCGCCGCGACACCATCCTACCCCATCCTCCGTCCTCCGGCACTGTCCTCCTTCGTTCCGCTCCTCATTACCTTCCTCCAGGCGACGTTAGAGCGAGTCGTCCTCCGAGCGACCATCGAGGGGGATTTCTCTCACCTCATTCTATATTTTTACGCTTTCGTAGTGTAAGTTTCTGCTTTCATAGTGTAACAAATATTCATTTATAAATAGATGATTGTTTCTCTCTCTTTCTCTCTCTCTCTCTCTTATTGTTGCAAGTAGATTAGATAAGAGTCATCAACCTAATCTCTTGCTTACTAAAAATACCAAAAAAATTAGAAAGATAAAAATGACCAAAAACAAATAAAAGAGAAACGCGGATTTTCAAAACCAAACGTTCACCTCCCAGTGTTTGACCCGAGACTCACTTTTCAAGTTTCGATTATAAATTTTATCTGATAGACACATTTTGCGAGCTACAATGATAGGTCCTCCAAAACCCCAATTTTGAATTCGTGAAGCGCGCCTCGATCACCCGGGGTTCTGCTTAAAGGTTGTATGGCACATCTAAGGGCATTAGTTTTTCCTACGGGGAAGAATTTCTTTAGGAATGTGCTTCTCAGGTCTTCCCAAGTTTGGATTGGTCTACCAATTGTTCTCAACAAATGTGCAACTCCATCTTTCAAGGAGAATGGGAACATCTTCATCATCAAGGTACCTTCATTCATGTTCCTAAGGCCAAAAGTTCTTCCTATGTGTAGGAGCTCTTCAAGGTGGTGGAAGGGGTCATCTAACTCACGGCCATGGAAGTGGGGAATCAAGTTAATGATCTGAGGTTTGAGTTCAAATTCTTCCCCATCCTGAGGTACCCTAACAAAGGGTTCAGGCTGGGCATTAGGAGGGTTATAAAAGTCACGGAGGGGTTGGTCTGCCTTTCCGTTTTGGAGTCGAGTGATGGCCTACACTATGACTTCCATCTATCGGTCATGATGCTGGCCCTACTTAGTGATCTACCTTTGTAAGAGAGTCATAGGATCTAGATTTTGTTCATCAATCTCTTCTTCCTCGTGATGACTAGCCTTCGCAGAGGGTTTAGATTCAGATCCTGGATAAATAGGTCTTCTCCTAAGATTTCTTTCTAATTGTGGTAACAAATCAGGATTTTGAGATCTTCTACCTTGCATGCACCAGAAGAATGTCTGTAGACGAGAGAGAAGACAAATGAGAGAAACCCCGCCCGCTCAATGCAAGTAATCAAACTAGTCCTTAGAGTGTCAACCCTAATTAGACCTGATCCTTACTCCCCAAAACGTGACTAGGTTAGATCAACCCTTGAATTACTTGGCTAGCTAGAAGGGTGGGACCCTTTAGGACACCCCGCACAGTGGGACACCACTAAGGGTTAACGCAGGTACCGCACTGACCTTTCTTATCACCAGTGGACCCAAGTAAACAAGACCTTAACCTTAACCCAATCTAGTTTCAAGTCCCTAAGTCTAGTAGTCCTACCTAGGGCACGTCTACTTAGTTTTAGGAGTGGGTTTGATGTGCTTTTGGAATATGATGGGCGTTAGGGGGTGTTTGCCCTTAAGATTAATTTTGAAGATGTGAAGTGCGCAGGAAAAAGGGTTCACAAGTAATTTTTCTTGATGAAGTGAACTTTAAGATTCAATTGCTTATGTTAATGTGTTTTAGGGTTCACTTGAGTCAATATTTTCAATCAAAGTTTTGATGAGTCACACAAGAATTTTTCAAATCCCAATTTGTTTGATAGATTTCATTTAACTATGGAAATGCAGGTGTGCTCTACCCTTAATGTGAAACCCTACGCACAGATAGTTAATAGATGTTCGTTTAAGTCCAAAAATTAGATTAGTGGTGCGACCCAAGCAATACAATCAATTGGACCTATTGCACCACTAACTAGGCACTCAAAAATATTTTTCAAGAATTTTTAATGCACATTTTCTTTTTTTATATTTACAGTGTACTGGGGGTTTTGAAATTTTTTTGACCCCCAATTCATGATTTAATAATTCGTGCAATCAAATGTGCAAAAAATATTTTTTCTATATTTTATCAAAATTTGTCATTATCTTAGAAATTAAGTACCACAAATTTCAAGTCAATCAAAGTTATATAAAAATTCCTATGATATTTTGAACTTCAAAAAATTAGGAACAGTAATCGAATTGATAATATATCAGTGCATGAATTTTTAAAAATTTTCTATAACTTTAATTTGTATGAAATTTGGATATGTTGTTCCTGACTTTGAAATCCACGACTGATAAAAATTTGAGAATTTTTGGACATAGAGATACTCAGGAAATGAATTTTTAAGATAAAACTTTCTTTTAACCCGAAAATCAAGAGAGAATTTTTATTTTCAATAATCAAGCAAATTCTAACTAATCCTAAGGTTCAAACAAATTCTAAATCTAACTAATCTAACTATAGGTACTTACCTGAAGTTCAAACCTACAATTCTCGTTGTCGTGTTTCGTTATGATTTCCTTACTTTCCTGCACATATGAAATCAACGAAAATAGCAAGTTAAAAATCTCAAATTCGCACCAAAAAAAAGCTTCGAAAATTTCTGTTGCCTACCCAGCAAAGGCACCAACTTATCTGATGCATAAATTGCATTTTAAAAGATGATTTAGTTGTAGTATATCATGAAATGCATTGACAAATAAATTTATAAATTCCGGTGAGTACCGGGCAGTTCGTAGGAAGGCAATCTCAATTTATACGGAAGGTTTTTTTTTTTGAACTAGTTCTAACAGGTATTAATATATGTATATATGTATAAAGAGGCATCAGATATCCATAAAATCAATTTTCATTGCATTGAAAAAGAGTTTTTCACAATAGAAATTGATATGCAAAAAGTAGAGATAGATAGAGAGAGAGAGATAGATAGAAGAAGGTAGAGAGACGACACTGCTTGTAGGATGCTTGTGTGAGATGCGACAGCACCCCAGATCCAGAGCACTGGGATGAAGGTCGGAACGGAGTTACAGAGGGACGAAAAATTACAAAGACGTTTCGAGTTGATAGCAGGAGTTGTATGAAGAGATGCCTGCAACTGGGGGGCTTTGGCCTTCGTTTATATCTTTTATGGAGGGAAAAAAGGGTCTTTTGGCCCTTTCTCTCGTGCAACAACTTTAAGATTAATCACATCCATCAATTAGGAGATCAACGGACCCGATTAGGCCTCAAAACTCCTTCAAAATCACCTTCTACGCTCAAATTAATCCTAGTGGCGACACGTGGCACTTCTGTTGCCCTTGATCTGTGATAGAATGCTCCCACTCGCTCCTTACGCTGCCGCTTCAATTTCGCACTCGCCGCTCGCACTATTTGAGCGCCTCATCCTCAGCAGTTCGATCTTACAATTGGATGACTCACGCACACGCATGCCTCGCCTTTACGTCGAAGTGTGTCTGATCGCGCGTGGGTTCCCACGTCCAACTATGGCATGCTTAGATTGTGCCACGCAATCACATCCACGCGCTCCGCTTGCCATCCAACGAGCAATAGCGCTCGCGTGCCACCGCCTTCATGATTTCTCACGCATCACCGCTCGAACCCGCATCTCACGCTTGCGGTTGAATGCACTCACCACTACGCTAAGAACACGTTTGTTTTGCTTTTTCATTTTAAGGAAACTTATTGTTGGCCCTTGGATGAAGATCCAACAATCGAGATCTTCTTCCCTTTGATAAGGTGTGGTTGGATGGGCGACATGGCGTGCTTGTGGATGTTGGATGAAGATCTAATGGCCCACAGCATGTGAGGGTAGCTTTCTCAGATGGGGTGGCGATGAGGGGGTGGCTGTGATGGTGCCACGTAGCGCCATCATGGTCGTCCATCTTCTTTTCCTTGTATCTGGTGATGTAGACCTCCGATCGGGTTGATTTTTGCACTGTTGGACTGCAATCGTTGATCCAAATCCATCCATGCAGTTGGATTTTTCATCTGAGGCTTAGATCATTGTCCTCTGGCTTCATGGTCTCTGTTCTTCTATGGACTGCACAAGATGCCATGATTGTCTGATCGAGATGATTTCGAAAGCTTTGGACTCCTATCATCGTTCTAATCAGATTTGTCTAGTCTGATGTAACATCTGCGGCTTCAAATCATCTGCGATTAAAATCATCTCTCATTAGTACATAAAATGATGATATTATCTATATGACTAATAACTAGCTATTGTGCAAATTACGATGCCTATGAATGCATTATTCCTAAGTTATGCTAGAATCTAGCTTAATACAGGTGAATTAGGTTGCATGATTACTGTGCAATCACATAGCCGTTAAGAATTATCCCAAGGCCGAACAAGTCGTAATCAGAATCATTAATGATTCTAATAGGGTCATCAAATGTCTAGGAAAAAGATCAAATGTCTGGAAGTCATGTTTAAGACGTCTGGAAACTAGATCAAGCATCTAATACTAGACAAGTTCCCTTTCTGACTTTCATCAGACCTAAATAGGGTTCTAGTGAAAATCAGTCAGACGACATATCAAACATCTAGCACTAGGTCTAGACATCTGAAAACCAAATTTACTGTGAGAATGGATTTCCCAAGGTCCAAACGACTATATTCATCTAGGAAAGCAATTTAGGGTCCATCAAGGCAAAACGGCTACTTATCAGACGTCTGGAGTCCTTTAAGGATGTTTGATAGAAGATCAAAGGTCAAAACCTCAACGATCATTTTCTAAGCCAATATTCCACTAATTGGACATCTGGCAAAGTCATCAGATGTCTAATAAGACATCTGGACTAGGGGTTGGTCGTCTGAAATCAACAAATAGAAGTTTCTAAGACCAGCCCTAAATGATTGGATGTCTGATACAACAATCAGACATCTTAAAGTTCACTATCAGATGTTTGATTATCATATTAGATGTCTGATAAGGTTATCTGAAGCCTATTTAGGTTTTCTAAGTTCTCTACAGAAAACCTAAGTATCCTAGGGTCGTGCAAGTGTTCCTAAAACTACTGTAAGGGTACTTTGAGGCTCTTTAACATGAATCTAAGAAAGTACAGAGCGACAAAAAAAATAAAATAAAAAGAACAAAATGAATGAAAATCTATCCTAATCTTCATCTCCTTCCTTCTTCAAGCTTTCGCTCCTTGCAAAGCTCCTCCTCTATCAAGCTCCTCCAATCTCCCACGGATGCGAGCTCGAACTTCGCCTTGACACTTGTATCCATTTACAATTGTCTTGAAATCTTGGACTCAAAAGCAAATGTTAAATAACAGGTGTTTTGTTATCATCAAAATAAACAATCATGGTGCCCTTGCACCAACAACCTCAAGACTGGTCTTAAGGACCTCCTGTATATGCACTATTATTGATAAGCTTCTACCGTGTTTTGGAAAAGTATTGCGTTGTAGTACAATCGATAAAAGCGTAATGACAACATTTCAATTTATAAGTGCTCGAAAAATCGTGAATTCTGAGGTCGTTCACAGGGAGCAAATATGGAATTCAAGCACTAGCCCAAATAATAAACAATGAGCATAATAATTCATGATAAAGATATGCAATGAATAATCCTCAAAAATATATTCAATAAGAATCAAAATGTGTATCTCAACAATCAACGGGATAAAAAGATAAATGGAATCTAAAAATGGTAGTTTGAACCACCAATTAAATCTCACAATTAAGCATAAATCCCAACAGTACTCATAATCAAATGTTTCAATAGTAGTCACAACAACTTATCCAAGTCAACCAAGATCACAATATTTCCACAGTAACTCAAATCAAATATCAGACACCAAGGTCAGACAACTTAAGGAGTAGCCTTAGATAAACCTCAGAATTTGCTAAGTGTTGAGCATGAGTGCACGTTTCCTGAGTCAAAACCTCCCCCTCCCTCCTTAGAATTCCTCTTCTCTCTCTCTTCCTAATCGAGTCAAGCTTATCCTGTAATCTGGTCGAGAATAGTGACCAGACTCACTGACATGGTGTAGCGGGTGAGGAGTGCGTGAGGTAAGCGGGGACTTTACCCCCTATGTATGAGACAATACACCAATAGCACAAATGCGTTAAATACACATTTCCAAGTCTAATTCCTACGATGTAGGACTTTAATCCATGCTTCCTTCGTGCGCATTGCAGGTGTGATGATTGATCCAATTTGTACTGCTGTTGAGCTTCTTTCCTTAATCCAAGATCCAAGATGCTTCGCAAGGAAAGGTCACTTTGATCGAGGGTAGCAGCGGTGGTGATGACGGCCAGAGTATGGTGGATGGAGGTAGAGAATCAACGGCAATGTTGGTGCTTCGACAAATACCTAGTAGGCAAAATACAAGTTGTAAGCCCAAGTCAGAAGGCTCAGGAGCTTCATTGAGTTGTGTGGAGTGTGTTGAAACGTCGAAGTACTACATTATTGAATCTAGTTTTGAAAACCTGCCGTTGTAGTTTGAATAGCGAAGAACTCGGGTTCAACAAATAAAATTTATACCAGAATAGAAATCCCGGGTCGAACTCAGGGAGGCAGACGTTTGATTAAAAATATGCATTTGTTTTATTTGTCACGAAACAAAATAGCTGGTTGAAAACTATCTATCTATTTAACAAATAATAAATAGAAGAGAGAGAGAGAATATTACAAATAAAAGCAAAAGGGATGCAGAATAAACATGGATTTCATTATCAAAAATTATTCATTACACTACTCATTACGACTAGAAAATGAGAAATGATTACACTAGAAAGCAGTAAATCTACTCTATAAAGCAGGAAAAAGAATGGAGAGAGAGATATCCTCCTCGACAATCGCTTGGAGGATGAGCTGGACGGGACGACGCCTGGGAGACGAGGAACGGAGTAGGAAGAAGGAGGACGAAGCGGGAAGAACGAGAATGAAGCAGCACATCGTCATCGTCGCGCGATCCACTTCTCGAATGATGAAAAACAACCACAGGATGCTCCACAAAGGGGGACGAAGGTGGAAAAATTAAGATTTTTACTCTAGAGGAGCATCCTGGGTTCGGGACAAGATCTTAGAGCTTTGGAAGGGGTGAGAGAAGAGAAGAAGGGATGAGAAATTCGTATGGAGGGGGTCTCCTTTTATAGTTGCAAGGAGTGAGGGCATTTTGGTCATTACATGTTGAAAAACACTAATTCAGGACCTTTAGTGATGGATAAATCCGTCACTAAAGGCCTAAACGTGGCCTTCGTGGGCGACGCTCAGCGGCCGCTCGCCTTCCACGCCTTAACGCGCGCCTACATCCATCAAATCTTGGCAGTCCAATCGTGAGATCGGACGGCTGAGAGCTCTCCTCGCCGTGCCTCACTGCGCGCCTTGCGCGTGAGATCCTGCGTCACGTGGGGCATCAGATAGTGCGTGGACGCTATCGGTCGCACGGCGTCGTTGGATCTTCATCGCGCGGCTAATCGCGCCTGCGTGCCCGCTCCAATTTGAAGCGTGCGGGGGCTTGATCCTGCACCTCCTCGCCTCGATAAGGTGCTCGACCAACGCGCTATGAGCACGTTTGTGCCAAGTGCACAACTCAAGCGCGCACGCCTCGCAGCCATTGGATCTTGATCCAACGGCGAAGAAACGTTGGCCAGAAGAGCTGCAGCGGGTGCGTGCAGCCGGTTGGGCGGTTGAGATGGTGCCACATGGCACCATCTTGGCCGTCCATCTTCTGAGTGATGTAGATGGTGCCATGGGTATCGTATTGATCGATTTTCGCACCGTTAGGCTGCGATCGTCGATCTGAACCCATCTATGTGGTTGGATTTGTCGTCTAAGGTGCGAATTAACACCATCTTGGCCCTTGATCTTCTAGGGCTCCTCTATCTCTATCTAATGCTATGGATATCTGATTAGGGCGATCTTAGAGTCGTTAAACTCCAATCGTCGCCCTGATCAGATCCGTACGGTTGGATCTTTGATCCGAGGCCCCCATAAAAAGTTGTCCTATCCCTAACCATAAAAGGAGACAATTAACCTACATTTTATTCATACTAAGGTAAATGCAAGATGATGCATGTTATGCAATATTTATAGTATGTAATGCAATTCTATGCTTAAGAACATGCATAAATAGACATTTTATATAATATAAACATGTTTACATTACACCCCCATGCCTATCTTTTGCTAGTCCCTAGCAAAAATTACATTTTATTTATAAAAGAATTAGGTTGGATTACTTAGGCATAAGTTATTTTCAACATTAAGAAAATTTTTTTACTTAGGATCTGAACTTTCAAAGACACAACAGTGCCTGAGTATCTACCAAAATGCAAACCGCCTCAAGCCCTCTCCTTATTCAAAGAAAGTTTTCTTTTTCTCTTTTTCTTCTTTTCTTTTTTTTTTTTTGAATTTTTGAGTTTAAGGTTAAAGAGTGGCTTTGTACGACCATTCAACCCACCCAAGATTTGATGAGAACCCTAAGTTCTAAGCATCTTATTGTGAATGTGATAAACTCGTTGATCGGCAATTAGAATGGACTTTAGGTTTCTACGCCTCTAGGTGACCTTAAAGAGAGTTCTGCCTAAAAGTGTATCTTTACGACCGATAGCTTTCTCCCTACTTTTATTTTTATGGGATCAACACAAGTGTGAATCCAGTGTATATCTCCCCGATTTATTCTACTTCTCCGCTTCTTCTTAAGTGTTTTGGGAATTTTCAGTGAATTTCTTGAGCTGGGTTCTGGACAATCGGTCGATGAGCTGTTACCACCAACAACTTGCCAGCCATACTTGTGTGATGAAGTATGGCTTATTTCTTTTTTTTTCTTTTCTCCTTTTCTTTTTCTTTTCTTTTTGACTTTCTTTTTCTTTTTTTAAGTAGGTGGCTTCCCTGGTCGAAGATTTACCTAAAGGCAGTAAAAAGAGAATGGTCCAGTGACTGGGCTCTGGACAACCTACATATGGGCTGTTACCCAAAATAACTTGCCAGCCATATCACCCTAGAAAGTTCATTAGCTACCCAATTTCTGTTAAAATCGCCAATCAACAAGTCAGTGAAAAATTAGTGTGTAGATGCTTTAGACTTAAAGTTCCCTCAAATCAGAGGGTGGGTTGATAAGTCGTGTACTTATCACCCAAAATTTTTTAATCAAATTACAATAGAATTAAGATGGGAGGACTTGAAAAACAAATCCACATTTTAGTGGATACACAGGCTAATTAAGTCTGAAGACCTGAAGGGTCTTCGCATTCAAATCATATAGTTTTATTTTCTAAAATTGAAAATTTTCTTAAGCCCAAGGGTTCTCTTCCCTAATTCCATAATTTTTTTTCAATTTTATATATATATATAAATGAAAGAAAAATAAAATGAATCTATGGAGCTGACGAATTAATTCAGAGACGAATATCCACCCCCCCATGCCTATCTAATGCAATGTCCTCATTGCATTAAAAAGACATAAAATACAGTGGAATAGAGTAGAAAGCACCTGAATTGCGTGAATGACTGTTCCACTCCGAGATAAACAAAAATTGGATATGTGCTAAATTTAGTACCTTCAGCTAGGCACACTATACAAAGAAGAGAAATAAAGAATTCAGAAGTGCAGGTCAAAATCAGAATAAAAAGATTCACTTTAGGACCTGCTAGTAGATGTCCACAGATGTGGACCAGATTGTGGTGCAAACCCATACCCCATGATCGAGAATATCTAAGGTTCTGGATAAAAATTACCCAAAACCTAAAATCAGTATGCAAGTAGGGTCGGGCCAGCGATTTATGAGGATGCAACCTAAGACCAAAGAGTCGAGTTATAGAGAAATCAAGCTCCAAAGGATAATCAATGAATGTGTGCTTGGGTTGGACATCCTCAGAACAAATATCGTAAGGGTCTTGGTTTGATGGTTTAAACTTAATTGGAACCCTTAGACTCGGTCTTCCACTTCCTCCGGAGTTTGCTTCCCAACTCAAAATTTCCTAGCTCCTATCCTCCTTCAAGATGTCAAATTCTGGGATCTCCTACATATTAATCACCTCGTCTGAAATTTCCAAGTCTAAAAGATGCGGCTGAATCAGAATTGACTTGGGTCTAGTTATCTCAAAAGCAGAATCGTCAGTAAGCTCAATGGGATGTAACAGACAATCAGGGCATTGGATTGAATCCTCCAGAAAATGTGATTCTGGATCCGTCATGTGAACCCCAATAAAATCAATTTCCTCAGTTATTGGGCTATCAAATGATTTAACCAATTTTGCAGGCCCAATCATCTCATAGAAATCATGTTCTGTAAACTCACGTGAGACTTCGCAAATTGAATCTCCACCATCAGAATCAAAGAAATCAAAATCTGTATTAATGTACGTCCCAAAATCATCTGTCACTTTCTGATCCATGGAGACATACGTTTCCTCGTACCCCAGCCCAGGGATCTCAGGTGAAGAAATCATATTATCCTTAATTGGTTGCTCTAAATCAATCTAGTCAGTCTCGTAACACGTGTCCCCCTAAATAGGTGCCTGAGCGGGTTCTGACATTGACTCTCCTGAAGGGGGTCCATCCTGGGAGTCATCCCACGATTGAACTAAAGCAACCACAAATCTCATTCTCAATTTCGCTAACTTCCCAACTAGAAACTCACCCGGGTTCTTATCCTTAACATCCTGGAGCCAATCCAACAAATATTTGTTCAAATCATCAATCATTTCAATTAAGGGCTCTAATTTTTCAATGCAAGGTATTGGCTGAACTTCTAAAGATTGTATGGTATTCCTCAAGTTAGCCAAAACCTTATCTTGAACCTGGTTACCCTAAACCAAATGACTTGTTTCAGGGTTTGGCGGGTTTGGGATCAGTGTAGAGGAGTTAACTAATTGAGATTCGTGATACCCTTCCTAATAATAAGTCATTTTGGATTGTTCAAAAGGTGGTGATGACCTAAAGGCAATGTATTCAAAGGATGGGTAAGGATCAGTGTATCCTCCTTAATTATAGATCATATTAGGTTGTCCATGAAAGGGTGACGATCTATAATCGATATGGCTCTAAGAAGGATAGAAATCACAACTATGGTGTTCAGGGTTAGACCCTCAACACGGAGATCCAGAACTGTATCCCCAATCTGAGTTATCCCAACTAACCAATGGTTGATTACAGTACGAATCTGGTAATCGTCATGTTGAGGATAACTCATAACAAGAGGGAAAGAGCGGGAATACGTATAAAATGTGTAAGGATTCATGATAGACGAGAGGAAGAAAGGCACCCTGCAATACAAACAATCAAACCTGTCCTTAAGTGGGCTAGCCTAAAGACCTACAAACTCCCAGAACCCGTCTTGAGATAAAGAAATGATTTGATCTACTTCTGTCTGTTCAATCCAACCAGTTAGGAGGGACTGGGGAGAAGGTTCTGCATGACTGGGGAGAAGGTTCTGCATGGACCTAGAAATGATTTTATCTAGGTTGTGCCCTTAATGATTGATTGATTTGTGTGTGCATGCACAACCAGTGATTTTCAAGCAAGATTATTTTTTATGCGATGAATTTTAGGGTTCAAATCTTGCTTAGTAGCTTTTAGGATTCAACTTCAGGTATTTTCAAACAAGTTTGGTTGGCACACCAGGTTTTGAAAGCACAGGTGAAGATGTTTTCCTTTGAAACTTAAAAGAATGTGGAGTACCTGGTAAATCCCTAAGAGTTGAACTTATGCGGCAGCTACTTGATGAGTTGATTTTAATTGAAGTGGAGTGGCCCAATCAACTCAAACAATTGGCCTGTTGCACCACTTAATTAGGCACACAAGTGATTACCTAATCTGATTTCTACTCAATTATGTGTTTGGATGTGTGCACCAGTTCCAAAGATCGATTTACCAGTTGAGTTTGAAAATCAGATGAGGTTGTGTACCTCTGTGGGATTTTTTTTAATTTTTCTTTTTAAATGTGGAGGTTGAGGCGGGTGTAGGTGTCAAACAAACAAACAAAACTAACCTTAGAGTTTATAAAGACACCTAGGTTGATTTATGTTTGTGTTATTACATGGTGGAATGAAAACTAATGGGTGGGAGGTGGGGAAAAACTTACAGAACCTTTAACAGCACTTTGCTCCAATCTACTGCTTTTGTTCGTCTCAAAAGAGTACCTGCAATCACAATAAGAAAGGAGAGAAGTGAGGTAAATGATTCGTAAGTTGGAAAACACGAAAAAATCAAAGAGCGTCGCCTCCCCAGCAATGGCACCAAAATGTTGAAACGTCGAAGTACTACGCTATTGAATTGGTTATGAAAACCTATCGTTGTAGTTTGAATAGCAAAGAACTCGGGTTCAACAAATAAAATTTATACTGAAATAGAAATCCCAGGTCGAACTTAGGGAGGCAGACGTTTGATTAAAAATACGCGTTTGTTTTATTTGTCACGAAACAGAATAGCTGGTTGAAAATAATCTATCTATTTAACAAATAATAAATAGAGGAGAGAGAGAGAGAATATTACAAATAAAAGCAAAAGGGATGTAGAATAAACATGGATTTCATTATTAAAAATTGTTCATTACACTACTCATTACGACTAGAAAGCAGGAAATGATTACACTAGAAAGTAGTAATCTACTCTAGAAAGCAAGAAAAAGAATGGAGAGAGAGATATCCTCCTCAACGATCGCTTGGAGGACGAGCCGGATGGGACGATACCTGGAAGACGGGGAACGAAGCGGGAAGGAGGATGAAGCGGGAAGAACGAGAATGAAGCAGCATGTCGTCGTCATCATGGGATCCACTTCTCGAATGCAGAGATAAGACAACCGTAGGATGCTCCACGAAGGGGGACAAAGGTGGAAAAATTAAGATTTTTACTCTAGAGGAGCATCCCAGGTTTGGGACAAGCTCTTAGAGCTTTGGAAGGGGTGAGAGAAGATAAGAAGGGATGAGAAATTCGTATTGAGGGGGTCTCCTTTTATAATTGCAAGGAGTGAGGGCATTTTGGTCATTACATGTTGAAAAACATTAACTCAAGACCTTTAGTGATGGATAAATCCGTCACTAAAGGCTTGAACGTGGCCTTCGTGGGCAGCGCTCACGCACCCGCTCGCCTTCCATGCCTCAACGCGTGCCCACGTCCATCAGATCTTGGTCGTCCAATCGTGAGATCGAACAGCTGAGAGCTCTCCTCACCGTGCCTCAACCACGCACCTTGCGCATGAGATCTTGCATCACACGGGGCGTCAGATAGTGCGTGGGTGCTATTGGCCATGTGGCACCGTTGGATCTTCATCGCGCGGCTGATCACACCCGCGCGCCCTCTCCAATTTGAGGCATGCGGGGGCTCGATCCCGCGCCTCCTCGCCTCGATAAGGCTCTCAACCAACGCGCTACGGGCACACTTGTGTCGAGCGCACAACTCAAGCTCGCGAGCCTCGTAACCATTGGATCCTGATCCAACGGCGGAGAAGCGCTGGCCAAAAGAGCTTTAGTGGGTGCGTGCAGCCGGTTGGGCAGCTGAGATGGCACCACGTGGCGCCATCTTGGCCATCCATCTTCTAAGTGATGTAGATGGTACCACAAGTATCGGATTGGATCTATTTTTGCACCGTTAGGCTGCGATCGTCGATCCGAACCTATCCATGCGGTCAGATTTGTCGTCTAAAGTGTGAATTAACACCATCTTCGCCCTTGATCTTCTAGGGTTCCTCGGTCTCTATCTGATGCTACGGATATTCGATTAGGGCAATTTTGGAGTTGTTGAACTCCAATCGTCGCCCTGATCAGATCTGTATGGTTGGATCTTCGATCCGAGTCCCCAATAAAAAGTCATTTTGTTCCTAACCATAAAAGGAGACAATGAACCTACATTTTATTCAGACTAATCTAAATGCAAGATGATGCATGTTATGCAATATTTATAGTATGTAATGCAATTCTATGCTTAAGAACATGCATAAATAGACATTTTATGAAATATAAACATGTTTACATCAGAGTGCAACAGAGATGGTGGCGTGGTGTATGGAAGCCCGTAGTGGCCAGATGATGTCGAAGATGACCGTAGGTTGTGGGTTTGGTTGATAAGGTTTTTAAATGGATGAAAGCCCTAATAAAGATAGAGCTTTTAGTCGTAGAGGTGTGGTGAAGGTTTTGGTGGTGTCGTGGGGTTGTTTGGTGGTGTATTATGGCCCGACAACCTCACCGAAGCTTCACCGGCCGTGGTGAAGATGATGGGGTTGAGTAGTGTTCGACAGTGGAATTGGGGTTTCAAGGGCCTAAATCTAATCTGAGAGAGAGGGGGAGAAAGGTCTCTCTAGTTGGATGAATAGGGGAAAAATCCATGGGTTGTCTTGCCGGCACCATGGACGAAGAGACCTTCGGTAAAAGAGATGGCTACGAGAAGAGGGGGAGAGGGCCTCCACTTTGGTCGGCAAGAAGCGGATGAAGGTGAGGAAGGAGGTGCTCCCAATTTGGCTGTTGGAAGGCCATAGGAAGACGGAGGAGGGTCACCGGAGCTGCGACGAAGGTGGCTGGAGATGAAAGGAAGATATAGACTTTGGCCAAAAGACATTTAGACGAGGAGAATTCCTTCAGCTGATTTTATGCCCATGTAGACACTGTTTGAATGGGTTTTTCCATGATCGAGACACAGTTTTTTAGCATTTGATATGTAATGGTTGGTGGCAACATTACGTAATTGAACAGCTTATGGTGAGCAAATCACAGGAGATGTCAGGAATGAGAGAATTGACGCTTTTGAAGAAAGTGATGATAATTAGGGAGATGGATTGGATGAAATGTTACATGATATGAGAGTAGTAGACCCTGAGGATGCAGATGATGATGAGACATTACTAGATCATAATGAGTTTTACAATGCAATCAAGGCAGTAGAGGATCTTATTGCTCCTCAAATAATGTCATTGTCAAAGTTGTCATTCCTTCTAAAATTGTTTCAGATGAAAGTGATGAATAGAGCCACAATGAAATTAATGTCTAAGGTCCTTGAATTCATTGAGGAGCTGTTGAATAATTTTGTTGGGTACCTTGGGTCATGGTATGATGCGAAGAAGTAGAGACGTGGGCTCGGACTGAAATGCGAGAAGATTGATGCCTATCGTAATGACTATGTCCTATACAGAAATTGATGGTAACACCATCATTCGTCATAACTAACTTAATTTAGTTGGAATCAAGAGATAAATTCTCATAAATGATCACCTGAGGACCATAATTCCATTCTAATTTGATTTGAGAAGAAGACAATAAAACATGGCTAATTCTATTATTTTAACAACACATCACAAGTGCAGACTAACCATGAGGTTATTTAAGGGTTAATTAGAGGTCAATTGACCTCTAAGACCAAGAAGCGGGCCTACGCCGACTGAATTAGGGTTTCACACATTTTGAGAACCAAACAGGATTAAAAACCCTAATTATCAACCCTACTTGAATTGATGAGGTTACGATCAAGATAAAATTAATATAAACCTCCTTAAATTCATATAAAAATATTCTAAGAGGTTTGGCAACTTTGATATATTGCTTGTTATTTGTGTCATTTTTTGCATAAGTCCAATTGACTATTATGGATTGTTTGACTATGGATAGGAATTCTCTTGTTGAGATCCTAGGAATCCATGAACACTTCAGATTCATACTACAACCACGATGATTTCCCAAAGTCACAAACTCAGTTCAAAGGATTTTTGAGTTAGAACCCTTTGACCATCACTTATTCCATGACTAGGCTAAATGGAATCACTCAAACACCTTTTCTTCCTTACTGCTTAGCCCAACCCATTTCGACCTAGAATAGAGTTTCAGACGAGAATTTACCCTAATTTAGGCTTCTATACAATTTACCCAGTCAAATGTGGTCAAAACTCAAATCCAAGTTCACCATTAGATTCCTTTGGTCAAAATTAGGTTAAGTCTAAAATTTGGGCCCAATCAGAGTTCACTTTGACCTAGTTTGCAATTTGGCCCTTAGAAACTCTATTTCTCACACTTAAACCCCAGGTTTCAAGTTTCTTGCATCCCGGTCCCTATATTTTTCATCACCTTCACAAAACGGTCCCTACCACCATTAGTGTGTGAACACTCCACAAATCAAGGTTCAAGAGAGGAGTTCTCTCTCAAATCAACATTAAATCCCTCCAACTTTGGAGGGATTGATGATCAGATCATGGGGAATCCGTTGGACCTCATCTCAGAGCCGAACTCAAATCCTAGAATCCATGCAAGCTCACGAAATCAAAGTTCTTTGCTTCCTAAAAATATCAACACAAACACATGAAATCCTCCAATTTGAACTCATATTCGAGCACTATGAAAGCTTCTCATTGTTCCATGATCATTTCGTTCCCGGTTTCGACCACAAATGCTTCTTCCTCCTCAAACTCCGGCCACCTCCGCCATGG
Organism: Thalassia testudinum; assembly: GCA_037157565.1. Taxonomy (NCBI): domain Eukaryota; kingdom Viridiplantae; phylum Streptophyta; class Magnoliopsida; order Alismatales; family Hydrocharitaceae; genus Thalassia; species Thalassia testudinum. The sequence continues at coordinate 15,545,304 of JAZHRO010000046.1, read as the reverse complement.
CTCCGACGGCCCTCTCACCCTCCCTCATCCATGCATCCAATGGTCAAATTGGAAGCACCATCTTCTTCCTCACCTTCTTCCGATGGCAGCCTCATCCTCTTCGACCTTTTCTTCGCTGCCAATCCCCTCACCGGAGGCTTCGTCTCTCCCACATCCAACCATCACACTGGCAAAGAATCCCTCCCCCTTTCATCCATAGTTTAGGCTCTCTCAGTCCCTCTCTCTCTCTCTAACCTCACTTCCTACCTTCAACTTCTCAATTCCATCGCCGACCACCTCATTTCCCCTCCATCTTCTTTACGACCGGTAAAGCTCTGATGAGCTTTGCTCGACCTCCTTCGTCCACTATACACCCAACCTCCACTCCCAAAAGCTTCGCCACACCCTCGCCTTCAAAAGCCCTAACTTGATTAGGTGCATTGGCCACCCATTCACCTCTCCGAACACCACCATTGCTTGCCACCCTAACCAATACCATCCGGTCACCACAACGCTCCAATCACCTCGCCACCACCACCGTTGAACTCGTCGTTCTCTGGCAACTCTAGTGAGCATTTTAATTGGGGCATTTAGCACGTATTTCATGTTTTAGGCATTCACCGTCGTCACTACCATCACCACTGATTCTCTGCCACCCTTTGTTGTTAACCAGTCATCATCTTCACAGCCACCACTTTGAGAAGCTATGGAATCCACTCATGAAGATAGCAGGACCTTCAATTGGCCAAGATAGTAGCAGAGATAGCATCAATTGATAGAGAAGCTTCATGCAAAGCTGCTAAAGAAGAGGAGATGAGTTTTGTCTCACATCGGGTGAAGATGAAAAAGATTTTGATACTTATAGAATAGTGTTCCTTAGTAGCTTGCCTTTGAACACGAGGTCAGGTCCGACTGAACCCATACCCATACACACTCGGTCCGCTCGCCCATGCCATGCGAACCGGACTGGACCCTATGCTCTGGACCGGATTGACTTTGACTTGGGATTGAGGAAAGAGGAGAAATTCTAAGGAGGGTAGTGGGTGGTTTTACCTCAGGTTTCATGCACGTGACTCGGCATTCGTGCCTACACATGCCCAACACTTCAGTGTTTCAATAAGATGGTTGCTTGTGCCTTGTGTTGACCCTGTGCTGCACTTTAGACCCTTATGCTTGCCCATGGTTCTGGGTACTATTGACATATTTGATATTTGCGTTGACGTGGCAAGTGGTTGAGAAATGCTATTGAAAAATTGAATTGGTTGAAACATTGGGATATGTGATTAATTGTGGGATTAAATTGGTGATTCAAATCACCATTTTTAGGTTTTTATCATTCTTTTTATCCCATTGTTATCTAAGAGACAATTTGCTATTGTTGAACATCATTTGGAGTATATTTTTATTATTCATTGAATGTCTTGTTGTGATAAATTCTTGTGCTCATTTATTCGACTAATGTTGTGAATTCCATATTTTCTCCCTTCTAATGATCTCAGACTCACACGTTCGACTATATAAATTTAAATGTTAATTCTCTTTTGTTGACTATACTACGATGCATACTTTAAACTCAATGAAAGTGGCAAACAATAGAAATGAGTACTCAGGGTTGACTAACTATCTTGAATGTGGTGAGGAGAGGTATAAGGAGGGTAAGTCAACAAACACAAGTGGAAAGAAACAACCAGAGAAGGTCCTTCATTATTTTCCACTGATCCCTAGGCTACAACACCTATTCATTTCCAGTAAAATAGTAAAACTGATGGTGTGGCATCAGGAGAATAAATGCAAAGATGGACGCATCTGTCATCCAACAAATTATGATGAGTGGAATAGATTTAACAAGAATCACGCATTATTTGTAGAGGAGGCATGGAATGTAAGACTGGGGCTTGCAAGCGATGGATTCAACCCATTTAAGAACATGTATCCGTCATATTCCATATGGTCGATGGTTATGTTAACTTACAACTTCCCTCCATGGCTATGCATGCGATATCGCATTCATGATGTTGACCCTCCTTATCCCATGACCCAAGCAACCAAGACATGCAATTGATGTTTATCTCCAACCGTTCATTGATTAACTAAAGTCCTGTGGTACAGTGGTGTTCAAACATATCAAGCACAGAAGAAACAATTCTTCCAGTTGCACGTAGCATTATTGCGGATAATCAATGACTTTCCAGCATATGCTAATTTGTTAGGATGGAGTATGAATGGAAAGTTCGCATGCCCAATCTTTATGGATGATACTCATCACCTGAGATTGCTTGAAAGGAAGAAGTTTTGTTACTTATGGTACCATAGGTTTTTTCCCATTGAACACAAATGGCGAATGTCATAATTCAAGGATAGATTTAACGGTAAAGCATGTCAGTATTCGTCGAAGAATCTGAAAAATAAACTCAGTACAAGTTCTGTTAGGTTATCAGGGATGAAAATCATGGAGACATTGCAACAACTCGATGAAATACATTTGGGTCATCTTTTCAAGAATGACTTGACTTCCTTGCAACATTTAAGGTTTAGGAAGAAAAGCATATTTTTTATGGAGCTCCATACTGGAAAGATTTGACGATACGACTCAATTTAGATGTTATGCACATTGAGAAGAATGTAATGGACAACATTCTTGATGTATTAAACCTAACAGATAGCACAAAAGATAAAGTTAAAACAAGCAATGATATGAAAATTTTGGGTATTCGTCCTAAGTTGCACATTGAAGAAGGAAAGTCTCACTTTCCAAAAGCTATATACAATCTTATTGGAGAGCAGAGTTAAAGGATCTCCTCCTTCCTTAAAGACATTTGGATTCCATATGGGTATTCATCATAGCTTTCACATTGCGTAAATGAAATGCAAAAGAAGATTACTGGGTTAAAAAGTCATGATTCTCATGTGTACATGCAAATCTTATTCCCACTAGTGATACGTGGAGTGATGCCCGATCCGATAGTCGATTTTAAAGTCATTTGTTCGAAGACATTAGATCCCGAATTGCTACAGTACTGGGATAAACAAATTTTGATCACACTTTGTAAAATGGAGCAGATTTTCCCAGCTGCATTCTTTGACGTGATGGTTCATGTCATGCTTCATCTTACGAATGAAGCGAGAATTTCTAGATTCATGCAGTACAGATGGATGTATCCAATTGAACGATATTTGAAGAAGCTGAAAGATTATATCTTGAATAAGGCAAAGCCAGAAAGGTCAATCGTGGAAGGATTATCTTGTAAAGGAATGTATTAACTTCTGTGCCATGTAATTGAATGAGATAGACAATCAATTTAATCATCTTGAATAGAATTATGATGGAGAATTTAATGGTAATGATGAAGATTTCCTGTCCATATTTGACATGGGAGGAAGGTCAATCCTCCAGACAGAGTGCAAGTCCATCTCGAAAATGGACCGATGATTGTCACACTTGCATATTCTAAAGAAAATTCCAGAAGTGGATGAATTTTACAATAAATTCAAAGAATCTTCTGTGTCATCTACACACAACTTGCAGTTCCTTAATTGGTTCAAAGATCGTGTAAATAAACTGAAAGAATGGGGGGATCCACGGTGGGTACAGGATTTTAATGTAATTGTTGATACACCTTTGACATATGAATGTTGCCATTCAGATTACATAATTAATGGTTTCAGATTCAAAGTATAATCCATTGATGATGCAAAGGCCATGCAACAGGCAAGAGTCACCATCAGTTGTGACCTAATCACTGGTTGTGATGGGTATTACGGTCAAATTGAAGAGATTGTGGAAATGAGTTTCAGGTTTGATCAAAGGGTGATTTTATTTAAGTGTGATTGGTTTGATGTTTTCAAAGAAGGTGGTGGATTCAAAGTCGATAAGAAACATGATTTCTTGAGCTTAAGTAAGAACTGTCGCATTCTTTAGCCATCCAAACCATTCACACTAGCTTGTCAAGTAGCACAAGTATTCTATATGCCTGATAATAGTAGAATGGGTGGATAATACCCGTTAGAGCTCTACCACATGAACAATACGATGCGAGAAAAGATCTCGACCCATATGTTGAATCTGAAGCGTATCAGCAAGACCCACAAAGTGAAGAAGTTACCCTTGGTGCAAGTGACATGATATATAAGGTAATTTGTCAAAAATATTAATCTGTAATCCACAAATAAAAATAATTTAACAAATTTTTAGTTGTCTATTTTGTTTAAATTTCCTTTAAATTATTTTAGCTTTTTTCAAAGCTTATGTTCATTTATTTTTGAAAAGTGAAATTTATTTTATTACCTTCTCACATAAGCTCTTCGCATTCTTACACTGTTTTTGCACTATTCTGTACCATTTCGTCACTATGGTGGGGTTCTTCAACCACTTTCTTTTTTAGAATGCTCTTTTAATGTTAAATGTATGGTGTGCCCAATTAGGTTTATTTTATGTGTGGGGTGTGCCCACTTAGGTTTATTTTATTTATGGATGATGCATTTACTTTTTTCCTTTGTAATTATGTGGGGTGTGCCCACTTACATTTGATATGTGGATATTTTGTGTTGAATGTGGAGAAGAGGAAGGGGAAAGGGAAATAGAGGAAGCAAGAGAATGTGAAGAGAAAGGGAAAGGGGGAGGGAAATGGAGGGGGAATGAGAAGGAAAAAGAAGAGGAAGGGAAAGGGGAAGGGAAATGGGGGAAGGGAATGGGAAGGAAAAAGAAGAGGAAATGTAGGAAGAAGGTGTTTTTTTTCTACACTTCTTTTATTTTCATTTATTTCTATATTTGTTTCATGCAAGATTTTTGAAGAGGTGGTGGAGGATGCTCTTGGACAGGGAGGTGGTGATGCTTGGGAGGTGCTCGTGGATGCTATGGAGGAGATGGAATGGTGGAACGTCCAAGATATAAAGATGGATGGGTTGGGTGGCCACTTTGATGGTCTTTTTATAGATGTGGGAGACTCCGTAGGAGGAGTCCAAGAAGACTCTAGAATTGTCTTAGGTGGTGTCAAAGTGGAGGGTAGAAGAGGTCTTCAAGATCCACAATTTGTGGATCTAGTTGTGGACTAGGTAAACTTAGGGTTTAGGCTTTGAAGTGGTACCACCTATGAAGTGCGGATGCCACCTTGAGTGGTGTGTGTGCGTGCGTGACCTAAGTGGTTGAGTGAACCACTTGGGTGGTGTCTATGTGCTTTAGGTTGAGTCCTAAAGTTCTCGGTAATTGCATCTAGGTAAGGTCCTAAAAATAAGTTCATACAACCTATTACTTAGGTAGAGGATCCAATTAAACTTATCACAAGTCTAATGGGGTCAATGTGTGTGTAATTGGGAGAGAGAATTCCCACTTAGGTTGTGTATGAGTCAATTGAACTCTGACTGAATCCAATTAGCCTTGCATGGGTTGAAATTAGGGTTTAATTGGATTCCATGAGTCCAATTAGGTATGTATGGTTCAATTGACTTTTACTGAGTCAATTAGCCTTAGTGAGAACCTAATTAGGTTCTTTGGAAGGGCTCGTGATGGTGTACTAGGCTTAGGGTGTCTCTAAATAGGTTTCCTAGGGTGTATGGTAGGTTAACTAGGCCTAAAGAAGCAAGATGCAGCTTCAAATTCAAAATCAGCAATTGGAGAAGACCTCCAGACGTCTAATAACTAAGTCAGACGACTTATACTTCAGAGTTGGAAATCTGATGGATAGGTCTAGACATCCAATACTGGATCAATATGGGCATCAAGTTCTATTCGTGGGTTCTACAAAAATTGGACTTCCAACACACTGTCTGGACATCTAGAGGTGGGCTAGAAAGAAGGTTTTAGGGTGTTTTAGTCTAAGTTAACCTAATAGAAGGGTGGCTTAGGTATAGGAAGGTGGATAGGGTTATCTTAAGCCTAAGGATAAGTGCAGGGATGTCCTATGTTCTTCATACATTAATTCTAACATTAAATCCCTATAGGTAGTATAGTATACCTCTTCCATACTCTCTGTCTTCAACTTATTTGCAGCTTGAATGTGGGCTTCCACTCTAGCTCTACTGCAACTTTAGCCTCTATCCAGCTTTAATTCTAGCTTCAGGCCATCTCCTGAGCTTCTTATTACTTGCAAATCAAATTATTTGTTAATAAGTATAGAAATATGGCATTATTTCATGAATATCTAAGTAAAGTAGTAAAGATGCAGAATATACAATTAATGCATGAATTACTCCTAAGTTATGCTAAGATCTACCTTAATTTATGTCAATTAAGTCATATTATTGCTACACAATCAATACCCTTGATGCAAGGGTAAATGATTAGGCCACCCTTAAGGGAGAATTTTTAAAGACGTATTTTCGTATGAGTAAAACTAATCATTATCAGGGAGCGATTATGAGTTTTACTCAACAAGACGGGGAGAAATTTCAGGAGACTTGGAAGTACTTTAATGAACTTCTAAGATTATGCCCCCACCATCAGGTGCCAAGATGGAAATTGGTCAAGAGGTTCTATAATGGATTAGCTGAACGGCATAGGCAAACCATCAATGTAGCCTATGACGGAACCTTCATGACCAAGATTGAGGATGAAGCCTAGACTTTATTTGAAACCTTAAGTGATAATTCCATTCATATGTCCTCTGCCTATCAAGAAAGAAAACTATCGATCTTGTAGAGGAAGTGGAGGCCCATGAAACCGGGGCTACTCAAGATTTGGCTTATCAAATTCAACTATTAAATAAAAATTTTGATAGGCTTTTAGCAAACCCCAACATGCACCCACAAGTAGCCTCTATTGTCCAGGCTCCAAGTGAATGCGCCATTTGCCAAAGCACTTCACACACCACTGCAGAGTGCCAATTGGTGAATTAATTCCCTGAGTGGATTTAGGCCAATTTGAATGTGGCCCAGGGATTCTGCCCACCCCCTAAGAACAACCCATATTCTAATACTTACAATCCAGGGTGGTAGAACCATCTAAATTTTTCATGGAAGCAAAGTGATGCTTCCAACTCAGGGAATACAAGACCCCAACCTCCCCAACCCATGTACCAGCCACCTTATACGACCCCTCCTCAGAATAAGCCCTCTGAAATGGATGAACTCAAGGCAATGATGAAGGCAATGCAAGAGCATCAGAATATGGTCATCCAGTCTCAGAATAAGATGATCATTGAAATGCAATCCCAAATTGGTAATCTTACTGAGGCAATGAGGCAGCGAGATCCTTGGAAGTTGCCCTGTTCTTCTAAGGAGAACCCCAAGGGTGAGGGGATCATACTCAGAGAGCATTCTCAAGTTGTGACCATGTTGAGGAATGGCAAAGAAATTGTCAAACTTGACAACACTCCCACGGTCATGCCTTAGAATTCCCCTCCTACACTGACCCTAACTTCCACCCTTGCTGAGGAAGAGCCACACTACCCTCACTCACTTGAAATCACCCACCTAGAGGATGCCATCATTCCACTACCCCTTTCCCGACACGACAACCCCTCCACCCAAAAGCCGATGGTACCCTATTCAAAGCGCCTATTTGCTCCTGGGAAATCTTTCGTTGGTTAATCTAAAGACAAGGATAGGACAGATGAGATTATGGACAACTTTAGGCAAGTCCATATTAACTTGCCTTTGCTAGATGTTATCAAGCAAATTCCATCCTATGCCAAGTTTTTGAAGAACCTGTGTACCCAAAAAAGTCGAACTAGGATATAGATCCAAACTAAGGTCATCCTACTTGACCATGTTAGCTTGGTGCTCCAACATGGAACACCCCCCAAGTTGAAAGACCCAAGAGCCTTGTATATTTTAGTGGTTATAGGTAACCAACGCATTAACGAGACTCTACTCGATCTAGGCACGAGGGTGAACATTTTGCCGAGCTTTGTCTACGGCATTCTAGGAGGAGGTGATTTAAAGCCTAGTCCTGTCATCCTCTAGGTCATAGACAGATCACTTAAGACACCATGGGGATTTCTAGAAGATGTCATTATGAGAGTGGAGGACTTCTTCCCTATTGATTTTCTCGTGCTCGACACTGACCCATCAAATAAGCCCACAAAGCCATCCATTATTCTGGGACACCCCTTCTTGCCCACATCCAACACCTATATCAATTGTCGATCGGGGGCACTTAAAATGGGCTTTGGGAACAAGAAAATGCGGTTAAATGTCTTTGATGCCTATAAGCAACCTGGATTGGAAGATTATTCCCAGATTGAGGTGGTTGATGAGATTGTTGAAGAGACTACTCCAGCACTCTTATGTAGTGTCCCCCTTCAAATGGTCATATCTAAGTACCTCCCTCCGATTATTGAAGAAAATGAAGGGGATATGCCCAAATTGGAAGAGTTGTTGGGAGTGCACATAGTCTCTATCCCCTCCCTTGACCTTGAAGGTAGACCCACTACCTGAGCCAAGGACATCTCAGCTTGTACCCTCAATTCAAAAATCTCTTGAGTTGGAGCTCAAACTCCTCCCAAGCACACTAAAATATGCTTTCCTTGGCCCTAACGACATGCTCCCCATCATTATCCCATCTGCGTTATCTGAATCGCAGGAGGGAGCTTTGCTTGAGTGTTTATATAGGCATAAGGAAGCTACTGCATGGACTATAACTAATATTAAGGGTGTTGACCCCTCACTTTACATGCATCATTTATACATAAATGAGTCCGTGAAGTCCTTTCATGACATGCAGAGAAGGCTCAACCCCAATATGTGGGAGGTTGTTAACAAGGAGATTCTGAAATGGCTGGATGCAGGCATTATCTATCCCGTTCAAATAGTAAATGAGTCAGTCCTATCCATGTGGTGCCCAAGAAGGCAAGAATTATGGTTGAAAAGAATGACCAAGGAGAATTGATTACCACCACACCCTCAACTGGCTGCAGGGTCTGCATTAATTATCGTTGTTTAAATACGGCTACCCAGAACGACCATTTCCCCTTACCTTTTATTGATCAGATTTTAGAAAAACTGGTAGGGAACAAGTACTTCTATTTCTTAGACAGATACTCTAGGTATAATCAAATAGTTGTCTTCCCTGATGATTACATCGCAAAATACGCCTGCAATAATGCCTTCTTATGCTATTTCCTAGCATTACCTGTGCATATTAGGATTCCGTAGTTGCATTTGTAAAAATACATGTATACATGCATCTAATTGAGAGGAAAGAAGAATGAAATAAGTGGCCTTGCATTTTACCTTTTTTCCTCAAGTGCCTCTTTGCAAAAATCCACCACCTCTATTTTTATTCCCACTTGATTTTTAATTTTCCCTATGGCTGCATGCAACTTCTCCTCGCACCATTCCCTGCCATAGCTGCCCTTGCCATTCCCTACCAAGCCATTCCATCCCTCTCCCTGCAGCTGCATGCGGCCATGCCTTCCTCTTCTATTTAAAGACCGCAGCTCCTGCCTTTGAAAGAGAGCCTGGTCCCAGCCATGAAAAGAACCCACCTGCACTTCTTCTCTAGGCCGTCCTCACCTACTTTCCCCTCCATACACCGGTCCTCCTCCAAGGAGATACCCGGCGGGCAGGAGCCCTCACTGTGGTGCACACCACCACAGTGAGACCACCACCACCCAGCTCTTCAAAGAGCCGATGGGCATGGTGGGTCTGTTTTCATTTTTTTTTCATTCCCGCACTTTCCCGCCATTGGAGTAGCTTCAAGGTCTGAAGCTTGAAGCAGCTAAGCGACGGCAGCAGTAGCCCCAGCAGCTTCTGCGTTTCCCTGCAGGCGCCCCAGCCCTCCTCGTGCGCCTGCAGGTCTTCTCCGCTCTGTCGCACGCACTGTCGCCTGCAACCGACCGCTGCGCGCCTCTGTAGCGGCCGACCAAGCACCTCCCCGCCCCCCTGCGGCACCTGCAAGCTTCTGCGCAAGCTGCAGGCGCCCTCGCCCTCCAGCCCCATGTGCTCTGACGCGAACTCTCCGCGCTCGCAACTGGCCGGTGTAGGCCTTCTCCCTCTCTGCGCAGACACGCCTACCCGTACACACGTGGAAGCCCCAGATGACGCCCATCGCCCGCAGACGACCTTACTCCCCAGCAGTGCGGCTGCGTTCTTCTCTCTCGCTCTCTCTCACAACACTCACTCTCTTTACACCGACGCACACACACACCTACACCAACACTTCCACACACACACACACACATAAACACTATTATAAACATATATATATACGTATACTTATATATAGTGATATATATATACATATATTGATATACATATATATATATATACATATATATATCTATATATATATATATATATATACACTTATATTTATACATATAGTAGTACCTATATACTTATGTATTAGTATACATACATACGTATATATATATATACCTATATATATACATACATATATATATATACATATATACATATACTACTATGCATATGCATATATATATATATATATACTTACATCTATATATATAGTAGTATTATTATACTTATATACATATATATATATATATATATATATATATATACTTATATATATACTTATATATATATATACACACATATATATACATATCTAGATACATATACCATATACCTATATAGTATTATATACATACATACATATACATATATATATATACACATCGATACATATATATATCTATAACTATACATACATACATATATATATATACATATATTACTATACATACATATATATATACCTCTATATAGTTATATATACATACACACACACACACACACACATATATATATACACTTATACATATATATCTACATATATATATATACCTGTATATTTATAACCATATATATATATATATATATATATATATATATATACACATACATATAGATATATTTACATATATACATATATATATAAATATTCACATTATTTACCATACGCTGTATCGTGGGAATATCTACACCAGTTGCTGATATTCCCCGATACACGCGTACAAAAAAATGTGGTTACATACATCTTCCACCATCCATCCCACACTCCATGAGGCACCTAGTCCTGTTGGTTGCGTTTGTCTAGACGACGACCGACTTGACACTGTACTACACTCCATCGCCGCCTCCACCCCCACCCCTTTATATATATAATATATACATATATATATACTATATTTACTTTATTTCTATTTTCTTTCCAGATAGTAAAAAGATAAACAATATATATATAAAAGAGAAAAGATAATCTTTGACTTGCAGGTATCCCGTCTTGCGAATAGCAAGACCCGTTTTTTACTCTGTTTTGGCTCAAAGCCAAGAACCCAATTTTGAGGCTGTGCCTCAAGGACAAAGATTACTAGAAAATAATCTAAATAAGAAAAACACAATAAACGAACGGAAGAGACTCGTTGTAGGAAAGGTGTAGAAACTTGACTTGTACCCCACTTCCCTGAGTTTGACCCTGGGCCTAAAAGTGACAAGATAAAATCAAGTAGGTTAAGTAAAAAAAATTTTTGTAAAGAGATGGTTAGGTCTGATTTAGGTTAACCACTATACACATTTCAACGATAAAATCACCATATTAACAACCTATCCGGGTCCGACCATACATCTTTTCTGGCGTTGTTGTCGGGGAAGTGCACCTTCAAGTAAGTTTCTATTCAATTCCTTTCAATTTTTCTCTTCTCTCTTCATGGGTATTTTTGTTTTTGGTGTGCAGGTGAACCCAATTGCAAGGAGAAGACAGGCAGACGAAGTCGGGAACGTGAGCAAATCCAAGGTGGGAACAAGAGCGTGAAGACGCCGACACCGCATTGGAGCTTCGCACACATTGCTGAACAAGTAGGTTTTTTTTTCTTAGAAAACTAGGGTTAACTTGCCACCTTAATAAAAGAAAAACTAAAAACTAAAAAAAATAGAAAAACTTCTTGGGATCTCTTGGGGCAAGTGGATTAAAATTCACTTGTTTGATTGATTGTCTTCACTCCCACTGCCCCGGGATTTCCCGCCTTACTTCGCATAGCGAAAATCCGAGAATCTTGATTCTTGAATTTTTCACCGTGGGAAGTATTCTTTGAGGCAAATAAAAAGATTGATTGCACCCCTCTGTTGCCTCACTTGTCTACAATTCGGGATCACCTTTTTGGAGGGGAGACTTGGAATTGAGTTGATTCCAACCCCACCACGATTTTTCAACTTGCCTAAGATTCTATCCCGAATACCTCAACCCCCAACAATTTAATTTTCTTTTGGTTGAGCCTTGTGTGGACATTTTTTGGTGATTGGAAGCACTTGAATTGAAGTGCTTGGCTCCCTTTCACACTAATATAAAGCTGATTCATGCATCCACACATAGTAATCTCCATTTAGGGTAGCCCATTGCATTTTAGCATGCATTAACTAACTGATATTGAAGAAGGGTTTGTTGGGCTTAGAAAGAAAACTTGTATTCTCACAAAAACCCGCAGATTGGTTGAATTGGTAATACAGCGAAATCCTAAAATCCATACTACTTAAGGCTGAACTCTAAAAATCATTCACCAATAGAAACTTCAATTCGGGGAGATTTTCCCGTTGCATGCTTGTTTTACACACTCTAAAAATCAATCACTTGGGCATTACCCGTAAACAACGCCCTCCACATTCAAGAAGCACTTGATCCTAAGCCTCTGATTAAAATTGGTAGTAACTTGACCCTTACTAAGGATTGGAGGTCTAACTACCTGCGTGTAGCATCTACGTGCTGGTGAGAGTTCCCGCGTGCTATCGGGTGTCTAAGACTGGGGCAAACGGCCTTTCAATTTGGCTCGGTGGTTTCGCGGTGCTCGCATTCGGTTCCATAGTTCGTGATAGTAGGTAACTTAGATCTTTAGGTCTAAGGGCACACTGTAGAGGTTAGGAACTTGACTGTATTGATTTGTAATCAAGTGTACCTTTGCGGCGTCATTTCTCTCATCTCTTTTCCCTTCTCATCTCCCCAAATCTTCCTGCGATAGTGCATGTTTGGGAGGAGGTCACAAAACCCTGAACTGTTTGAATTGACTGATAAATCTAGAAAAGAAGCCGAATCGTCCTCCTCCACAAACATGGTTGCACGCCCACCCCCAAATCCCGAGGGAGGAAACCGCCCTCAGAACCCACCAGGTGGTGGAGCCTTAGATCCCATAACCCACCTCCAAGCCCAAATGGAAATGTATAATGAGCAAATGGAAGCCATTCGGGAAACATTGAAGGAAATGCAGAACCCTCCCAAACGGGAGGAGCCTAGGTCTCGTAGCTCTTATTAGAATCCCGCTGCTACAGAGAACATAGGACAAATTCGGGTCCCCATGGGCGGGGACAACTTTGAATTAAAACCAAACATTATTGGCCTAATAAATTTTCACTTCCATGGTCTTGCAAGTGAAGATCCTTTTCTCCACTTAGAAGACCTAACCCGACTGGCTGAAACAGTTAAACCAAGAAATGTCGGGTTACCTATAGTCCTCATGAAAATGTTCCCATTTTCATTGCGGGATAAAGCGTCGCAGTGGTTACATACCCTTGGGAGAACCATCCACTCTTGGGAAGAGATGCGAACAGCGTTTCTCAAGAAGTTCTTCCCAATCGGGTGAACCAATGCGCTTCGCCGTGCCATCACTTCATTTACGCAACAAAATGGCAAACAATTTCATGAGGCATGGGAGAGGTATAACGACCTCCTCAGGAAGTGTCCACACCACGGTCTGCCTAAGTAGCATATAGCCCAGATTTTCTACTATGGGCTAAATGAGACTTTGAAGTAGATTGCAGACGCTTCCTGCAAAGGGAACTTTATGAATAAAGATGAGAATGGAGCATTCGAGCTGTTTGAAAATATAAGTGAAAACTCGATGAACAATGCTTCCATTGTCGCCTTTAATCGTACCAGCTAGCCCTGAAATGTCCACGAAGTTGACACGGGACCCTCCCATTCATCCACTGATCTAAGCCTTATTGCACAGAAACTGGATGAAGTCTCCGTCGTGCATAAGAAGCTGGACGAGCTTTTGGCCAACCCCGCCCGATCTTTGGCAAACACCACCTCTTCACCACTTCATCACAATCCAAATTCTTCCAACACCAGGCTTATCCCGAGAAACCCTGTAAGACCTTCCTTACCGAGTGTCGCGTCGAGCGACTCGGTAAGTCATGTGGAACTGGCTTCTACGAGCCAGTATTTCCACACGGAGGACCAAGCCTCCGTGTGCTCGGACGCATACTTACATGCGGATGCGTCTTCTGGCATAGAAGACGCTTGCGCCCTGGGGAACAACCCGTTCTCTGCCACTTATAACCCAGGGTGGCATAATCATCCGAATTTCGCATGGTCCAACAACCCACAGCGCCAAAACCCCACTGGTGGACCAGTGCGACCGTCCGCACCCATCATCCCAAGGGCCCAGTCTAATCCTATGGCAAATCTGCCATCAGGCCCTTGCGTACCATAAACTGAACACACATCAAGTCGTCTTGACAAATTGATGCGAATGATGACGGATATGTCAAAGCGCCATGAAGAGAACATGACCTCTCCTCAGTACCAATTGGTGCAACAGAATGCTGAGATCAGTCAACTACGCATGGCGACTCGATCTTAGGGCACTCTTCCCGCCCAACCTGTTCCCAACCCGCGAAACTTCGTACCCAGTGGTCCGAACCACAGGTACAACCTTCTCAGGGACAGTTTCACCAAATTCTGCAAGCTCCGAGCATCCCACTGGGATTTCAGGCTAATCTGCTGCAGCACCGCACTCTTATGTCCCCATTGCGAACCCTCCTCCACCGTATGATCCCACTGGACCTGCATCATCCAATGCTATCACTACGAGGAGCGGTAAGCAGACCATCAATCCGCCTCGACCTAATCCTGCCCGATCTTCTTCTTTATCGCCCTCTCATTCGGGATGCGCACCGCATTCGCGAGAGGACGATACAACCAAATTGTTGCCAGAATCAGTCTCATTCCCTGAGGCTCTACTGAGGGAGCCAAAAGGCAAAAGGAAAGATACACAGGCCTTTGATAACCTGCGTAATTTGTTCAGGGATGTAGAAATCAAGGTACCCCTGCTCGAGGCTATCGACCACATACCTACTGTCGCCCGATTTTTCAAAGACTACACAACACCCAGGCGACAGT
Source organism: Thalassia testudinum (assembly GCA_037157565.1). NCBI lineage: Eukaryota > Viridiplantae > Streptophyta > Magnoliopsida > Alismatales > Hydrocharitaceae > Thalassia > Thalassia testudinum. Next base: position 15,530,249 of record JAZHRO010000046.1, on the reverse strand, counting down.
CAAAGAAAACTAAAAATCTGGTGGTTCTCTCGCCTCATGTGAGTTGTGCTATACTGTCAAACCTACCACCGAAGCAGAAAGATCCTGGCACACCGCTGATTTCCTGTAGCATCCAAGGATGCAATTTTAACCGTGCCCTGCTTGATCTAGGATCTTCCATAAATCTCATACCGACCATCATGTCGAAAAATTTTCCTTGGGAAATCTGAAACCCACCCCTATCACGTTACAGTTGGCAGATCGTTCTGTCAAAATCCCGAAGGGTGTGGTGGAAGACGTGGTGGTTAGGGTCAACAGTCTCTGTTTTCCTGTTGACTTTCTTATTTTAGATATGGAAGTTCCTAGTTCATTTTCTGATTGTCCGATCATCCTCGATCGACCTTTCTTGGCCACAGCCCGCGCCCTTATCGACTGCGAGTCGAGCTGTATTGAGATTGTCGTTGGATCTGAAAAGATCAAGCTGAACATCTTCAAGGCAGCCAAGAACTTTGATTGCAATTGCATCGAGGATGACACGTCTGACGAGGACATGACAATCAGTGCGTGTATCGAACTATTTGGGACCTATTCAGACTACTGTGGATTACCTATAAGCACTGATGACTGCCTGACCAACACAAACTGTGACGTTCCCCAATCCCTCCCTATTCCCGTACCTTCTCCTAACCAGACTTCTGACGAGGTTTTCTTCGCTTCCCATACCTCGTGGTCTGAGTCATCGCCAGGCTGCTCACCGCCGGTCCACACTCTGGAAGACCGGATTGCCCTTTCTTTCCCGCCAAATCAGGCGAATTTGCAAATCCACACTGGAACCTTGAGCCCACATCTTACTCACTGGGGCTTTTCCCTTTTGGATCCATCTATCCAAAGAGCCCCTCTTCTTGGCCAATCTGAGGGCCAACTTCTTCCTAACATGTTTTCTGTTCCGCCTGGGACACTCTCGTCCCATGAAATGCCAGACCTTTCACCATCCACCATCACTTTTCACTCCACTATCACGAGCACTTTACTTTTCATTTCACCACCCACCATCCACCCACCCTACCACCCTGCTGTATACCCTGAACCTCAGCTCTCGTTACCCGATCTTTCGTCCTTTCTCTACCTTTCCCTGCATGCATATGAGGACATAGAATTGTTTGGCATTGGGGGGTGGATAGGCATCCATAGGATCTGGGTATTTTATGGTATCATACAGTTCCCACCTATTTATAAATATGCAAGAAAAAGAAAAAGAAAATATATATATATATCTAAATAAATGGTGTTTAGTAATGATCTAAAAGCTGAAACAAAAAAATTCAATAAGTGTTTATGGATATTCAACCTCTGTTTTGAAGACTTTCCAGGCCACAAAAGCTTGATTTGCTCAGGCTTGGCTTAATTCACTTGAGCATTGACAAGATAGATTGGAACCTCTCCTAACTAAGGACGTATTCTTGTACCTGAGACACCAGTACAGGATTCATTGGTTTGCTTCTACTTGGAAGATTAAGTAAACTTGGTTCACACTACACATTTCAGGAAGGACCAGGTGAACATAAGATCCAACCCTAGTGTTCATTAAGGAAGGTGGAGTCCTTACCTGTGCGCGCAGGTAGACCTTTTATCCCAGGCTTTAGTCTTGTGTTTAGGAGCGACTCTTTCCACCAAAAAGAAACTCTCCCACCAAAAAGAAAAAAAGTGTGCTCCTTCAAAAAAATGTTGTAAGAGATATACTGACACATGTTTCAAAAAAAAAAAAAAAGTTGCAAAAGAGTCAGTATATCTCACAAATGTCTGTAAAGTCTTCGTCCTACAAGAAGTTCTTCAGGACAGGTTACAAATACCTTGTTTTCCTTTTAGCCACAAAAATCAGAAAATGGGAGTTGAGTTTTTCGTCATCTTCTTAAGGGTCAATCCGAAAACACCAGCTGAAACTGGGACCAACCTGTACTTAAAGATTCGTGAAACCCTGGGCTTGAGTCTTAATGTTCATCTAGCCAGTCTTGATCCTTCACTATGCACAAGCCATAACTTCTTGAGCTCTCGAGTACGGCAAAAACCTCCTGGGTCCTGGAAATCGTACTTAAGGTTTAAATATCAAGAATCCTGGTTAGTTGAGAGATGATCTATGTCATGTGAGACTTAAAGTACTAATAGTCTTCTCTACAATTGGTTCTCACAATATCCAACAATAAACACACCTATATTACCTCAGAAGAAAATCTTCAGCTTAAGATCATTTCTAAATACTATTTTTCTAGGGACTAGCAAAAGATAGGCATGGGGGTATGATTACACCGCAAAATACGCCTGCAATAATGCCTTCTTATGCTATTTCCTAGCATTACCTGTGCATATTAGGATTCCGTAGTTGCATTTGTAAAAATACATGTATACAAGCATCTAATTGAGAGGAAAGAAGAATCAAATAAGTGGCCTTGCATTTTACCTTTTTTCCTTAAGTGCCTCTTTGCAAAAATCCACCACCTCTATTTTTATTCCCACTTGATTTTTAATTTTCCCTACGGCTACATGCAACTTCTCCTCGCACCATTCCCTGCCACAGCTTCCCTTGCCATTCCCTGCTAAGCCATTCCATCCCTCTCCCTGCAGCTGCATGCAGCCATGCCTTCCTCTTCTATTTAAAGGCCGCCGCTCCAGCCTTTGAAAGAGAGCCTGGTCCCAGCCACGAAAAGAACCCACCTGCACTTCTTCTCCAGGCCGTCCTCTCCTACTTTCCCCTCCATACGCCGATCCTCCTCTGAGGAGATACCCGGCGAGCAGGAGCCCTCACTGTGGTGCACACCACCACAGTGAGACCACCACCGCCCAGCTCTTCAAAGAACCGGTGGGTATGGTGGGTCTGTTTTCATTTTTTTTTCATTCCCGCACTTTCCCGCCATTGGAGCAGCTTCAAGGTCAGAAGCTTGAAGCAGCTAAGCGGCGGCAGCAACAGCAGCCCCAGCAGCTTCCGCGTTTCCCTGCAGGCGCCCCGCCCTCCGCGTGCGCCTGCAGGTCTTCTCCGCCTCCTCTTTCTCCGCTCTGTCACACGCACTGTCGCCCGCAACCGGCCGCTGCACGCCTCTGCAGCGGCCGACCAAGTGCCTCCCCGCCCCCCTGCGGCACCTGCAAGCTTCCGCGCAAGCTGTAGGTGTCCTCGCCCTCCAGCCCCACGTGCTCTGATGCGAACTCTCCGCGCTCGCAACCGGCCGGCGCAGGCCTTCTCCCTCTCTGTGCAGACGTGCCTGCGCATACACGCGTGGAAGCCCCAAACGACGCCCATCGTGCGCAGACAACCTAACTTACTCCCCAGCAGTGCGGCTGCGTTCTTCTCTCCCACTCTCTCTCTCTCACAACACTCACTCTCTTTACACCGACGCACACACACACCTACACCAACACTTCCACACACCCACACACACATAAACACTATTATAAACATATATATATACGTATACTTATATATAGTGATATATATATACATATATTGATATACATATATATATATATATATATACATATATTTATACATATAGTAGTACCTATATACTTATGTATTAGTATACATACATACATATATATAAGTACTACTATATGTATAAATATAAGTATATATATATATATATACCTATATATATACATATATATATATATATATATACATATATACATATACTACTATGCATATGCATATATCTATATATATATATATATACTTACATCTATATATATAGTAGTATTATTATACTTATATACATATATATGTATATATCTATATACTTATATATATACTTATATATATATATATATATACATATATATACATATCTAGATACATATACCTATATACATATATAGTATTATATACATACATACATATACATATATATATATATATACCTGTATATTTATAACCATATATATATATATACATATACATATATTTACATATATACATATATATATATATATTTTCACATTATTTACCATACGCTGTATTGCGAGAATATCTGCACCAGTTGCTGATATTCCCCGATACACGCGTACAAAAAAATGTGGTTACATACATCTTCCACCATCCATCCCACACTCCACGCGGCACCTAGTCCTGTTGGTTGCATCTCTCTAGATGACGACCGACTCGACACCGTACTACACTCCATCATCGCCTCCACCCCCACCCCTTTATATATATAATATATACATATATATATACCATATTTACTTTATTTCTGTTTGCTTTCCAGATAGTAAAAAGACAAAAAATATATATATAAAAGAGAAAAGATAATCTTTGACTTGCAGGTTGATAAACGCCAGTTTCTCATCATTCTTATGCATTAAAACAAACCTAGCTCTTAGGATTTTACTCGGCAAACGGGTTTTTGGGCTGCATTTAGGCATAAAATAGGTTAGGCATGCATTGCATTTTTTATTGTCTTTTTAATATGTTTTTGTGAGTGTTAGGGATGTACAGATATATAGATCCCAAAAACCCTAGCACTCAAGAAGGAAAATGGTGAAGGAGAAGCCCAGACTAGTAGGAACTCAGCCTAATCCAGCTCACCTCAGCTTGATCCAGCTCACCTCAGCTTGATCCAGCTCACCACAGCTGGAACCTAGCTTACTTGAACTAGGGTTAGCTCATCCCAGCTCCATTCAGCTAATCTCAGCAGGATGGCAGCTCAAGAGAGTTCACCTTAGTTCACCCTAGCTCAAGTCAGCTCAGATCCAGCTCAACTTAGCTGAGTCTAGCTCATCTTAGCTCCCACTAGTCCACAGGGAACTCTAGCTAGCTCATCTAAGTTGACAGGAGTTCACCCCAGCTCAGATCCAGCTACATCCAGCTCCACTCAGCTCCAGCCAGCTGAAGAAGAATTCATCCCAGCTCAGGAAGCTCAAGTCCAGCTCCTGGGGACTCAGCTTAGCTCAACTCAGTTGAGCTAAGCTACCTTAGCTGCCTCAACCAGCTTGATTCTCCCCGGGAGCACCAGACCTAGCTCACCTCAGCTTACTTTGGTAGAAGCTAGCTCACTTTAGCTTGGCTTAGCAACTAGCAAAGAACTAGCAAGCTAAGCCAGCTAGAGTAGCCCCATGCCAGCCTCTTCAGCAGCTGCCAGCTCCAGACTTCTCCTCCTCAGCTCCTCCCTCCAAACCCTAGCTCCAACACCTTCTCCTCTACTCCTCCATTAGCTAAGCTAGCTTAGCTTAGCTTAACTTATCTTAGCTTAGCTAACAACCAGCTCCTTGGCCATCCACCACCTTCAAAGTCAACCCTAGCTAGCTTCACCAACTTAAGCCTACTTAAGCTAGCTACTCTACTCAAGTTGGCGCCACCTCCTAGCCATCCCTTCACCCCATTATCTCCACCAAAAGACACCTTAAGTTGGCGCCAAAAACTACCCCTAACCACCTCTATATTGGCGCCAACTTTCAGCCCTTAATCCACCCTACACCTACCCACATAAGCCATCCTAGCCATCCACCTAACCCCCCTTCTAGAATCCTTCTTGGCGCCAACTTAGACCCACTTCTAGAAGCCATTTTGGCGCCAATATCAAGAGGTGTCAACCCCCATAACTACCCCCTTGGTGACTCTTAAGGTGGCGCCAAACACCCTTGACCATTGGATCCTTAACCACCTCCATCATTCCATCTTGGCCCTCCATTTCAAGGGACACCTTAGCCCCCTTCCTATTCTATAAAAACCCACCACCTACCACCATTTGGGGGCATCCTCCATTAGTTTATTTTTCTACCTACATCCACCTATACCTACGCCTAAGGAGAAGGAGTAGAGAAGGAGATTAAAGGGGCACATCACTAGCCCTTTTGGTGCCTTCTTCTCCCCACTCTCTTCAACTTGGGCCACACCAAGGAGGAGGACTCTTCCACTTCAAGAAGGATGGCCAGGCAAGGGAGAAGGACCTAGGGTGGACGTCCACCCTTGGAGAGAATCTTAGGGCATGCCCCCTTAGGGCTTGCCTTGGAGGACATCACCTTGGCGGAGCACTGCAAGGAAGGAGTTGAAGGACTCTTTTCAAGATTGGGAGCCACCAACCTTGGAGCAAGAAGCCCTCTTCTTCACCATCTATCTAGAGGATTTGTGTTTTCCTTTCTTTATATCAATTTTCTAGTAGTAGAAGCATTCCTCTACTAGGCATTTTTGGTAAACACTTTTTTTTAATTATCTAGTTGCCTTCTTTGCAATTTCTTGTTTGCATTTCTATTTGCTTGTTTTTAGCATTCCTCACTCCCTCTCTCTAATTATTCTAGGCCTCCACTTGCCTAGAGTGAGCTTAGGGAAAGGCTCTACTTGCCACTTAGAGGTAGTATTTTAAATTGAAGTGTAAATCACCTTCCCGTCACCATTCCGCATGTTGTCTTAATTTAAAACAAAAAAAATGATATATTGAAAAATACCAAAAAGAAAGTTGAGATTGTATTCCAAGCAAGAGAATCACTATTGCAAACATTTGGCCTTCTTGGATGACCCTAGATACTCCCCTATCTAGGATATAAATTTAAAAGCGAAAGTGGATTTACGCGTTACAACGACGTATTTTAACAAACCGCGTGAATTCGCTATCACAGGTATCCCGTCTTGAGAATAGCAAGACCCATTTTTGACTCTATTTTGGCTCAAAGCCAAGAACCCAATTTTGAGGGTGTGCCTCAAGAACAAAGATTACTAGAAAAAAATCTAAATAAGAAAAACACCAAAAACACAATAAACGAACGGAAGAGACTCATTGTAGGAAAGGCGTAGAAACTTGACTTGTACCCCACTTCCCTGAGTTCGACCCTGGGCCTAAAAGTGACAAGATAAAATCAAGTAGGCCAGGTAAAAAAAAATTTTGTAAAGAGATGGTTAGGTCCAATTTAGGTTAACCACTATACACATTTCAACGATAAAATCACCATATTAACAACCTATACGGGTCCGACCATACACCTGATGATCAGGAGCATACCACCTTCACGAGTCTATATGGCACATTTGCATTTGCCGAATGCCATTCAAGTTATTAAACGCTCCTGTGATATTCTAACGATGTATGATGGCTATCTTTTCTGATATGATCGATGAGTTTGTTGAAATTTTCATGGACGACTTTTCCATCTATGGCTCATCATTTGACTTGTGCCTCTCACACCTTGATAAAGTATTAACTCATTGTGAAGAGGCTAAGCCGATGCTCAGCTAGGAGAAGAGCCATTTTATGGTCCAGCAGGGCATTATTTTGGGGCATGTAGTTTCTAAGAGAGGATTATAGGTGGATAAGGTCAAAATCGAGTCCATCTCTAAACTTCCACTGCCCACCACTATTTGTCAAGTTAGATCCTTTCTTGGCCATGCTAGATTCTATCGACGCTTCATTAAAGATTTCAGTAAAATCTCTAAGCCACTTACGACCTATTAGCAAAGGATGTTTCTTTCGAGTTTGATGACAGATGTGGCGAGTCTTTCCAGGTCTTGAAGAAATCCCTCATTACTTCACCAAATCTCCGAGCATCAGATTGGACCCTCCCCATTGAGCTTATGTGCGATGCATCTAACTTTGCCATAGGAGCGATCTTAGGTCAAAGGGTTGATGGTAAACCTCATGTTTTACACTATGCTAGCATGACCCTCACGGATCCTCAGCAAAACTACACTGTCACCGAAAAGGAACTTCTCATAGTAGTGTTTGCTTTGGAGAAGTTTAGGTCTTATTTATTGGGATCTATGGTTATGGTGTATACAGATCACTCGACCTTAAAGGATTTCCTTGCTAAAAAGGACACCAAACCTAGACTTATTTGCTGGATTCTGCTACTCTAAAGGTTTGACCTAGAAATGAAAGCTAAAAAAGGATTCGATAATGTGGTAGTAGATTATTTGTCTAGGATCCCTATTGAGGCATCAACCCTAGCTAATGGTATTCAGGAGACTTTTCCTGATGAGTCTCTAATGATTGTGGAGGCCAAAACTCCTTGGTTCATTAATATAGTGAACTTTCCAGTCACAGGCATTATCCCCAGTACCTAGGATAAGCAGAAGCGAGACAGTTTCTCGCTAAAGCTAAGTTTTATCATTGGGAGGAACTTAAGCTATTTAGAATAGGCCTAGACCAGTTATTCCATAGGTGTGTCCCTGAGGAAGAATAAAGGAATGTTCTAAGTTTCTGCCATGACCTCCACTGTGGAGAGCATTTTAGTAAGAAAAAGACTACCCACAAGGTTCTTCTGTTTGGCTTTTGGTGGGCTACATTATTCAAAGATGCACATACTTATGTGGGTGCATGTCTACATTGCTAGCAGACAAGAACCATTGGGAAAAGGGATGAGATGCCCCAGCAACCTATTCTCCGCATAGAGTTATTTGATATTTAGGACATTGATTTCATGGGTTCCTTTCCTGTTTCCTTTAGATATGAGTATATCCTTCTGGTCATGGATTATGTATCGAAATAGATAGAAGTCATACCTACTCCGACCAATGACCATTCCGTGGTCTTGGATTTTGTCAAGGTTAACATCATTTCTCATTATGGATGCCCAAGGACTATCATAAGTAATGGAGGACCTCACTTCAAGAATACACACTTCACAAGATTACCCAAAGTTTGGGAGTCAATCACATGATAGCCACCTTACCATCCCCAAACGATGGTCAATTTGAAGGGTCAAATAGGGAGATTAAGTGGATTGTGGAGAAGACTATTAGGCTCGATAGAAAAGATTGGCCGGAAAAGCTGAATGATGTACTATGGGCTTACAGGATAGCTTATAAGACTCCCTTGGCCATGTCACCTTTCAGACTAGTATATGGGAAAGCATGCCACTTACCTATGGAAATCCAACACAAGGACTATTGGGCCATTAAGAATGTTAATTTGAATTTGGATGGAGCAGGTAAGGCTCTTATGCTCAAGTTGAGTGAGATTAAGGAGCTACACAATGAAGCCTATGAAACCTCTCAAGCTTACAAATAGTGAAAAGTCAAATCTCGTTTTCGATGAATTTTAACACATAAAATGTCGCATCATTGTATTTAGGTATGTGGTTGAAAATCACTTTTCAAAACATTTAATGTTTCAAATCTAACCACAAAATTGATTAGGTCATCTCCACAGGAACTAACCTATTAAACTCATGAGTGGTGCCTCGTTTATTCAGGAATATCAATGGGTGCGCATGCTAACTAGTGCAACTCATTTCCAACATAAATATTCTCACTCTAAGCAATTAATCAAGAATGTACGTGTTCACATGAAAAATCACCACATTATAATATTCTATAAATAAGTGAATAGTGATCTTGGTAGTGGCAATCACCGTAAATATTAATCTCCAACAAAATAGAATTTGTTCACTATAACCAATATGTCATGTTCTATATCATTCATGAGAAGTAGTCAATCACAAATAATTTTGATTGAGAAGAAGGATATCCAAGCAAATTCACCTCAATATATTAAGATATTAAATCAAGGAATAGTGATTTCGCAAGGGCATTCACCGTAAATATTAATGCCACCCCAAATAGAGGATTTCTCATGGAGACTCGTGCACGAGGGAGGGGCCATCTATGGCCGGATGATGCATGGTGGAGGTCGACTGGGTCTTGGCCGTCGGGATGGCATTGGCAACGTCGCCAATGGTGGCCAAACTTGGTTGGTCAAAGGAGGAAACTGATGGTGAGGAGCTTGAGCAATAGCCATGAACCTCCATGCATGGTGCTTGAAGTCGATGAGGGCTTAGGGTCACACTTGAAGTCGGTGAGGGTGCTTGGTTTGAAGTTTGGAAGTCGAAGGGGGTCCGATGGAGGAGTTGCTCGCTACAGCTTTAGGTTCCTCTATGCGTGGGATTGGGTGGAACAAGGGACAATAGTAAGGAAGAAGAAGAAAAACGAAGGGGAAGAGGAGATGAGGAGGTGTTGCCATTGGGTGAGGGTGGTGGCGAGGGGTGGAGATGGTGCTGTGGCAGCTCACGGTGGTGGGTTGGTGAAGGTGGTGACAGTGGGGGGGTGAAGTTTGGGTTCTCTGGAGGTTGAAGAAGATGGAGAAAATGAAGAAGAAGAAGAAGACTAGGCATGAGTGAGGGTGTGGGATGTGGGTTTGGCTATGGGTTTTGTCATCTGGTAAGGAGTAGTGGGTTTGGCAGTGGCTATGGGTTGGTGATTGGATTTTGTGATGGACATAGTGAGCGATGGGGACATGCACCCTGTCACCATGCACGTTGTGGAGTCGATGAAGGTGCAGTGAGGTAGGAGTATGCTTTAGGCCACAATGTTTACCTCTACCATGGTGCAGGCTTGGTTTACGGTGTAGGAGATGGGTGGATGATGAAGATCCCCGAAGGGGGGAAGGGCCCCTTTTAACAACATCATGCAACTCTTTCTCTCACTTTGTTTCTTTTCCCGAAATCTTCACCTTCTCGAACAACTTGATGGCAGTAGTGAGGTAGTGGCTTTTGGAGGTGGTGCGTTGGTTGGTGTCGACGGTGAGTCCTTGTAACAGCGATGCGACTATGGATGACGAAGGTTTTACAAACATGCACCTAATTTTTCATGATGTTTCGTATTCTCCTTGCAAATATCCCTGGAAGAAATATATAATTATTTATACTTGAAATGCACCAAAACACAATCTATACTAATATTTGTTTTGCACTCTATCTTACTAGAATTAACTAGCAAATGCATAAAAGTTATGACAATCTACATTCACTTATTACGAACTAACATGCATGAATTAATGCATATAAATGATATGAAACCAACACTTTTAGGCAAAATAATTGTCCACTAAAGTGGACTCATCAAATAGCATATAAAGGTATTCCATGACAAGAACATCATTAGAAAGACCTTTAAGCCCAACCAATGGGTCAGGCTTTGATGATAACATCATTATCAGCCATATCTAGCTTTATTTAGTCATAATCAATAGATAAATGCTCCTACATAACCACCAAAGAGTTGTAATTCATTGCACATCCTTTCTGAGAGATAAACATGAAAACAAGGATAAAACTATAGCTTTAACAGAATATCCTGATTGCAAAATAATCATGGGATTTCCTAGGGATTAAATAAAGGTTATAAGGTCATAAATGTCTAACAAGTGGGTTCATACAGATAGAAATAGGTTTTCACGCGTTTTGAGAATTAATGGGCATCTGAAACTCCAAAAATAGACCTGCTTAATTAACAGTACCTAAACCTTCTAAAAATCATATAAAAATATTCCCTAAGGTTTGTTATGCTTGCTTTGACCATTGGAACCCATTTGACCTAAAATAGAATCTCAGACAGATAGTTGCCTTAATTTGGGTTTCTACATAAATTACCTAATTAAACTTGGTCAAAACCAAAATTCGACTTCACCATCAGATTCCTTGGGTACAAATTAGGTTTGTACCAAAATTTGGGCCCAATCAGAGATTATCTTGACTAAGTTTGCATTTTGGTCCTGTCTAACTCTTTTCTCTCACACACATGCCCTAACTTTCAAATTCTTTGCAAGAACCCCCCCAACTTCTTCATCTTCTTCGCGAAAAGGTCTCTTCCACCATGGCCGTGTGAACCAACCAAGAGTCGACATTCAATCAGGGTTTTCTCTCTGATTTCATGGAGAAACTCTTCCAAAATTGGAAGGGAGACTCTTGAGGAGATTTCCTTCCATCTAAGCTCTTCCATGACTTGCCTAAATCGTCCAAGAGTTCATGCGAACTCTTGGAAATTCCTAAACCTAAGCTCCTAATTTTAAAGCTTTCAAGCTTGTTTTCAAGCTTGAAGCTCGGCCCTAATGCCTAAAAAAGAATGCCTACTGCAAACCTTACCTCCTTAGCAAGGTTTGGGGTCAAAAATCTCTTCCAAACCCTACCTCCAACCCCTCTCCGGCCAAGCTCCAACGGCCTTCTTCCCCTTTTTCTTAGGGGCAGCCAACAACAAAATTGGCCTACCTATCCTCTTCCTCATCTTCCTCCGTGCCTCGCCAGTCAAAGCGAGGGTTGTCCTCCCTGTTCTTCACCGCCATCCCTCTCAGGAGACTTCATCTTCCACGGTGCCAGCTTGCCAACGCCAATGTCAATCCTACCCCCTCGACCATTAGAGTAGGATAGTTAGGTCTCTTTAGGTCCTTAGGTTAGTTTCCACTACTCAAAACCCACAAAATACCCCTTGACCAAACGCACATCGTCATCTTCTCCACCTTCGGTCACACCTCCAGTGAGGTCATCTGTTCACCTCACACCTCCAAAACCCTCGTCGACATTCCCAAAACTTCCGTCATTCACCTCCTAGCAAAACCCCTCTTCTATTTTGCCCTATCGCCCACTCCAAAGATCCACCGAACAACCCACCTTTGTGTCACCTTCCCCAAGGCTGTCCAGCCACCTCACGCCCTCTCACGCCACCAAACCACCACCACCGCACTCCTCATCCACCGGCGAAGATCGTGAGCTATTTTAATGTGTCCAAGAGGCCATGTTTATGACTTGCAAGTCTTCACCGGAGCACTGCCATCACCTCCACCATCTTCGTTCATTCTTCGAGCTCCAGGTCGCGAGAACTATGGGATTCATCTCCAGGTCATGCAGAATCTCTCCAAGACCATCTCCAAGGCCTCAATTGAAGACCCTATCCTCAATAGCTACTCCAATTAGCAAAGGATCCACCTGCAGCTATACGTGACAAGGCAGTGGGATATAGTCCCACATCATGGGAATTGGTGGCACTAAAGGCGCATAAAGTGATTTTGTGATTGGGGCTTATCGCCTCCAAACATGGGGTGAGGTCCCTCACACCCGCACATCCAACCCGACTTCCTAGACCTATCAGTCCTCGCTCATCACCACCCCTAGTGAGCCTAGACCAGGTTACACAAGCCCGTGTACCCGATTACCTGGCTATCAGAGAGAAAAAGGAGAGGAGGAAGGAAAGAGAGAGAGAAAGTGGGGGAGGGTGGGTTTTGCTCTTCAAAGAGAGCCCAACACTTAGCTATGAAGAGTTGAAGAAGGAATAAGAAGCTAAGGCATAAGAACAGAAGGAGGAAACCCTTGGTCATGCTTGAGAAGAAGAAGAGAAGGGATAAGGAAGAAAACAGAAGCAGAGGGAGGAGAAGAATTGAAAAGTAGAGAAGAAGAAGAGAGCAGAATTGAAGAAGAAAGAAGAGCACTATAGCAAGCGACAGTTGAGTCGTCTGATTCTCAAATCAGACGTCTAAGTACTATTCATTTATTTAATATGATTGAGTAATTGATATACATGTGCTTAGGCTAATAATTGGTAATCTAAATCACCATTATTTTGTTTAGATATCTTTTTGTCATCTTTAATTCTTGAAATACATTGAGCTTCATTGAATATCTAATATGACAGATTAATATTCATTCAATATCATTATTGTGCTTATTTCTATGCTCATTTATTAAAGATTAGTGCGTGAATTCCTATTTGCTCCCTGTGATCGACCTCGGACTTCATTTCTAGATATTCGAGTTTATAGATTTATTTGTTTGAGCACATTTGTCTTATACTACAATGCATATCTTAAACAATGACAAATTCGCTACAGTATTTTGGCACCGTTGCCAGGGAGCAATGCGCAATTCACCTCTATTCTTGTTTCTTTCCGATTAAAATTTTGTAGCGAATTTTCTTTTAAAGGCAAATTTCCTGATTTGCAAGAAAAAATTTTCATATCTGATTGAAGCTTAAGGCGATTCTGTTTAGAATTCCCTACCCAAATTACCTGTACCTATTAGGGACTATGCTTAATTTCTAAAATCACCTTGGGCTAACACACTTCTTGCTTGAAGCCCAAGGTGAACATTTTGAGATTAAATTGGACTTGAAATAGAACCAATTAGGATTTTAACATTAGGGTTTGAAGTGTTAGTATACATTTGCCTGCACTAAAGAGAATTAACCCTCCAACATTTGTGTGCTACCCATTCTCCTATTTGAAAAGAGCTAATCAAGTAGAACCCTAAAATCAGGCTCTAATTTCACTTGAACCTTAAAATCTTAGACCTAATAACCTGAGAGTCAATTCAGGGTGATTTCTAGGTCTTGACCTAGACTTCATTCTGCCATCTTTAGGGTAGGTCAGGTGAAATTGGTCTACTTTGTGGGCCAACCAACCTCCAAATTAGGTCACAAGTCAAATCAATTTCTAGTCAAATGAAATTCAAGGCACAAATTAGGCTAAAATTGGTAGACTTAAGGTCTTAAGTTTATACATTCCGGTCTACTTGGAACCGCAGTGATAAGGAAGGTTGGGTGGGGGAAACCCTGTAACCCATGGGGATGCTCTACCGTGTAGGGGTCTTTATGGGTCTCTCCCTTCCTGGCTACCCAGGTATTTCTCGGGTGTACGGATTGCTGATTCAGAGGTATCATCCGCCTCAAAACTGCCTTAGTCATCCAAAAATCTTTGAGTTCCTTGATTGGGTCCAAATAATATCCAGTCCCTCATCTTTTCTATAGAGCACATACACAGGAAGGTCATTAGGTTTTTGACCTAAGTGACCTCATTAGATCTTCTTAGGAATTTCTTTCATATCTAATCAAGTTCTAATCCAACCTGAGTTTTGATTCTACATCTTGATTCCACCACCTGATTTGAAAATGCAACCTGGCAATCTAGGAAGACTATTTAGGAAACATGAGTCCCAAATGAGCATGAAAGAAAAGATAATTGAGAATGCTTATAGACACCACGAAGAATATCGTAAAAGGGACATTCAGGATAAATTTACGAAAACAATGGACCACATTTTGAATCGTATAAAGATGATATGGATACGACTAAACCACGGTTCAACCTGGGATGATCTCCTAACAGAACACATAGAATTGGTGAAATTGCACAACAATGATTGTCTGCAATATTGGTCAAATCCTTTAGTTCTGGAAGAACTCCAGACTTTTTTAGAAAAACGGGGAGAATTGTTGAATAGGTTATATAGATCCATTGATTAAAAATACCCTTCAAAAGTTAAGATGACATCTTGGAGTAATTCTAGTGATCTACGTAATTTCCTAAATCCCGGGTTTTACGGTCATAGTTGCTATGGACCCCCAACCCAAATGAATTCAGATTCAAAGTTCATAGCAATTGACATTCCTGATCTTGATGAGGTTAAGGAGGATCCAATTACAAGTGTTCTCGATCCTAAACCAGCCCTAGAAAATCAAGAAGCTGGTCCATCGAGCATAGATTTCCCTGACACCTGTGATGATGAGCTTAAAACAAAACTTCACGAGAATGTAAATCCTGAGCCTTATCCTATTAAGGTGATTCTCGAAAATGATTCTGACATCCCTGTAGAGCCCAGCCTAGATTCTAGTGATTCAATCCTTACCCTTAACCTAGAATCTGGATTTGAGCCTATTTGGGATAATCATGAGGCCCAAAATGATGAAAGTCAAATTTTGAATTTGAATTACGATTCTAGGCTTGTATTTGATGAATGCACCTCTCCAACCTTCTCAAAGGCACTGATTGATTTTTTGGAAGTCATGCCGATTTATGATACAGAAACCAAGGAGTTGGAAGAGTTGGAAATCGATTGAGCCTACCCTAGGAGCTAAGAACCAGAGCCTATGCCTAATGGAAACACCTTTTTAAGCTCGGAATCTGAAATTAGGTTAGATCCAAGTCAGGTTGTTGCTTCTACACCTCTTGATTCTTTCTGTGGTGAAACCTCTAATCTAGAATCGAATTCAAAACATACCTTTGCAAGTTCTCTGATGATTTCGAATCCTACTCTGATTTCGGAGAACCTTTATTTCCTGATGACTATGAACCAGTTTATGACCTCACCATCCATCATCTATCTTTGACTTTGACTCTAAGGTCCCTGATCCCGAGATCATTGATTCAAAATCAGGTTCCATCGAGATGGAATCATTCCTTTTTTATCTTCAAAAATCAGAAACAAGTGCCAAGAGTGTCTGCAATCCCGAGTTCGAATCTTTTCTTGACTCAGATTTCCATGATCCTATAAGCACTTTTCAGCCATTTACCTTTGATTTTGATGGCCATTATGAGGACTCTCTAGATGAACCTACTCTTGAATCCTTTCTAGAGGAGCCCTCAACACTCATAATTCTCAAGAAAGCCACCTCTTCAAATCCACATACAGAACCTTCTCGAATCTAAACCCAACCTCGACCCACAATCGGAATCAACTTTTACTCTGATTCGGTCGCATATGATTCTCCATCTTTTGATCAGGATTCAGATATCGATCAAACTACAAATCATGTCCCATCTTTCTCTGATCACTCTTGTAGGGTTCCTACATCCTCCACTGAATATTTTTCATTTAAAGATCCCTACTCTAACTAGGCTGATTCAACTCAACAAAACCCTAGATTCTCACTTCCATATCTTTTTTAGCCTCACAGCATCTAGTGGGCTCCGTATCTCTTGATTTGCATCAATTAACCCACCAGATTGATTAAGTTTGGGCTGCATCATCAGCCTGTTGATCTGAACAAGCACCTAGTTGGACCAACCAGGCTATTGATCAAGGTGCTTGTTCTATGAAACTCTACTGATTTGATCACTCCTCTATGATCATCATCTTCTTGCTGAAGGCATTGAATTTAGTGCTTAACGGAAGGCAACCCGTCACTCCAAAAACCTGAGACCCTTCTAATTATCCTTTTGAGCTTTAGATCTACTACACTGAGAGTTCATTTTTATGACAGCTGATTCCACCTTTGGTACACGTACCAGAGCTTGAAATTGTCTACAACAGTCATCCTGATCCGTTCACCCACCCTTCTGATTCTGTTTTAACCCATGAACCAAGCTAATTCCATTCCCTCCAGTTTACAATGAGGACATTGCAAAACTTAGGCATGGGGGGGTGTTAAAGTGCAAACACATAAAAATTCAAGTTTCTAAAGGGTTCTCACAAAAAAATTATTACTCATTTCAAAAAACCAAAAAAATTTAAAAAATTTAAAATGAACAAAAAATAGAGAAAGGGGAGGAAATTTTGAGAGCTTAATTGCATATCATTCTTGAGGAAATGGGGAGGTGATTTAAATATCAAAAGTGAGCTACAATTTGAAACAAAAAGTAAGTCATTAGTAAATGATTATGGAATCTACTTAAGTTCTAGACCAAATCTAAAGAAAAAAATGAAGTCCTAGAATAACAGAGAGACAAAGAGATTAGTATGAATGCTGAGCTTAGGCCTCTTGGGCTTGTCTTTAGGGCTCAAACATTCAAGTATCCATTAAGATATGGATAGTCCTCAAGAGGTTGAGGAAAATGCAAAGCTTACGTATTAAGTCTAAGGCTTAGGGAGTATTCGACCTCGTTAACTGACCTCTGGTTTGAGGGACTCGGTAACCTAAGCAGCCTAATCCACATACAAGTTTGGTTTAGTGTGCTTAATAATCAAAATCACGCAAAAGTGTTTACTCTATTCTGAGAAAGCTACCTAGATTTGGAGCGGCTTATCAACACAAGTTGATTTGGATGAGTTCCCGACGCGGAGAGGCAGAAAATTCCCCTCGAAGATGTGTAATAACATACCATCTCCTCGGTGCTTGTCTCCTAGGATATCTAAATATCCTACCGAAGGCATGTAAACACCTTGTGCTGATTCAGGTGCCATAGGTGAGATTATCCCGAAATGTCAATTGCCAAGGCCTGAATTTAGCTACAGAATGCCATGGGCAGCACTTTCTCGAAGTGTCGAAAGCTAGGGTTCTGGGGGTTGCCATGGGTAGTGCTATCTCGAAGCATCGAAATGCAGGGACCCTGCAAGGATTGAGGGTGGGAGCTAGGTGAAAGTGGCGGATTTACACGCGTAAAGGGTTTGGGTTTGGAAAACCCATCGTTGTAGTTCGATTCGTGAGAAAATTTGTCGATCAGATAAAATTTATAACCAAAACTCAAAAAGTGAGTCCCGAGTCGAACACGGGGAGGCAAACGTTTAACTTTGAAATCCGCATTTTTCTTTTTATTTATTTTTGTCATTTTTATCTTTTGTTATTTTTTTGGTATGTTAATAGGGCAAGAGATCAGGTCTATGAATTCTAGCTAATCTACTTGCAAAATAAAAAGAGAGAGAGAGAGAGAGAAACAATCATGTATTTTTATAATCAAATGTTTATGACAACTAGGAAAGCAGGAAAACTATACTACGAAAGCAATAAAGATAGAGATAGGTGAGAGAAATCCCCCTCAACAATCGCTTGGAGGATGACTCGCTTTGACATCGCCTAGAGGAAGGTGGTGAGGAGTGGGACGAATGAGGATGGAGTCAGAGGACAGAGGGCGAGGCAGGATGGCGTCGCGACGAGGATCTACTTTCGAAAGTAGGTAAGAAGACTATGGGATGCTCCACAAATGGGGATGAGGGGAGGGAAAAATATTTGATTCTACTCTAGAGGAGCATCCCAGGCTTGGGACAAGCTCTCTCTAGAGCCTTGGAGGTGGTGAGAGGAAGAAAGGAAAAGATAAAGAAAAATGGGAGGAGTACGGATCCTTTTATAGTGAAGGAAAGGATCAATTTCGTATACAAGACATTTAGTGACGGTCATAAACGTCATTGAAGGTCCACCACAAACGTCGCTGAAGACAACCATGCGCCCACCAATCGCTGCACTGGTGCACGCTCCACGTGCCTGTGTCGCGAGGACACGCACGCTACGCTGCTGCTGCCCTGTAGCGCGGGCATGCCTCCATGCGTGTGCGCGCACCCGCACTACTTTGCACATGTGGTGGTGCATGCGTGCACATGGGTGGTCCTGGGTTGTGCCACGTGACGTGATCTACGCCGTCCATCTTTCCTTTATAGGGGCTGCTACAGAGGTCGGATTGAGTCGATTTTCAAGCCGTTGGGCTTTGATCATCAACCCGAATCCATCCATGTGGTCAGATTTGTCATTTGAAGCTCCAAATTTCGTCACCTAGTCCTTCAACCATTAATCTTCCTCAGATTGCATATGGTGCTATGGGACTCCAATCAAGGCGATTTGGAGGCGTTGGACTCCGATCGTCGTCCTGATCAGATCCGTACAATCGGATCGTCAATCAGAGGCTCTAAATTAAATCTCCTTCTCCCCTTGCCATAAAAAGGACACAATTAACTTAAAATATACACTACTCTAAATGCAGAATGATGCATGCTATGCAATATTTATAATATGAAATGCATAGCTAAACCTAGGAACATTCATGAATAGGCATTTTGTCCTCAATAATTATGTCCACATCATACCCCCATGCCTATCTTTTGCTAGACCCTAGCAAAATTAAACTATATGCTATGTATAAAAATGGAATTAGGGCTCGATCACTTAAGGCATTTGTTGTTTATTAATAATAGAAAATTTCAACAAGGTCCTGACTATGAAAACTCAACAGTACCCGGGTGTCTGCCAGAATGCAGACCGCCCAAGTCCTCACCTTATTTGAAAAGAGAAGATACATTTTTTTGTTTTTCTTCTTTTGTAATTTTTTTGGACTGTTGGAGTTTGAGAGTTTTGGGATAATTTTTACAACTACCCGACCCGCTCAAGACTAGAAAAGGACTCTAAGTGTTAGGAATCTTGTGAAAGGGTGATAGACTCACTAAGCGGTCGTTAAAATGGACTTTGGGTTTCTACGACCCTAGGTGACCTTAAGAGTTTTTGCCTAAAGGTTTATCTTTTCAAATGGTAGCTTTCTCCCTACTTTATTTTTTATGGGGTCAACACAAGGGCGAACCCAGTGTATATCTCCCCGGTTTATTCTACTTCCCCGCTTCTTCCCTAAGTGTTTTGAGAATTATTATGCTTTTTTGTGAGCTAGGCTTTGGACAACCGGCCAATGTGCTATTACCCACGGTAATTTGCCAGCCATACTCGTGCGATAAAGTGTGGTTTTATTTTTTATTTTTTTCTCCTTTTTCTATTTTTTTCTTTTTTTTACTTTTGAGTATCATCATTTTTTTCTTTTCTGAGTAGGTGGCTTCCCTGATCTAAGATTTACCTAAAAGTAGTAGAATGAGTATGGTCATGTAGCTGGGCTCTAGACAACCAGCCAATGGGTTATTACCCATGACAACTTGCCAGCCATACTACCCTAGATGGTTCATTAGCTACCCAATTTCTGTAAAAACCACCAAAAAGTGAGTCAGTAAAAATAGTGTGTAGATGCTTAGACTTAAAATCCCCTCAAATCAGAGGGTGGTTTGATAAGTCGCATACTTATCATCCCAATTTATTCACCAAATTAAAGTAAAATTACTTGGCGAGGACTCGGACTAAGTCCACATTCGAGTGGACACCCAGGCTAATTAAGCTCAAAGACCTGAAGAGTCTAAGTGTTCAGGTCCTAAAGTATCATTTCCTAAAGTTAATAACTTCCAAAAGCCTAAGTTCTCCTAAGTCTATTCTTTGTTTTTATCTTTTTGAATTTTCAAATTTTTTTAAAAGAAAATAAAAGAAATTCTATAGAGCTAACGAAATAATTTCAGGATTAAGTATCCACCCCCCCATGCCTAAATGATGCAATGTCCTCGTTGTAAAAACAAAGACATGAAAAGGGAAGAATAATAGAATATCACTTGAATTTCGTAACAATCCAGTCAGCTCCACAGAGAACATGGAATATACACACGTGCCAAATTTATTGCCTTCAGCTAGTCACGGTTCACAAGTAAAGAAGACATTAAAAGTTTAGAAGTGTAGGTCAAAAATAGAATAAGAAGATTGATTTTGGGACCAGCAAAAAGATGTCCACAGATGTGGACCAGATTATGATGCAGACCAATGCCCCAGGGTCGAGTAGTTCTAAGGTTCTGGATGAAAATCACCCAGAACCGAAGATTATTATGCTTTCGGAGCTGGATCTGCAGTTTGGTGGTGTGCAAGCCAAGACTAAAGTGTCAGACAAAACGTATATTTGGCTCACTAGGTTCAAATGTCCACTTAACATTCAGCTCAGAAAAATAATCAGTTATTCCAAGCTTGGGTCGCACATCAAAGGTATTGCAAGGGTCCTGGTAAAAACTAGGTGGTTTCAGGTCAACAGGAACCCTTAGATCCGAAATCGTAGTTCCCTCAGAAATAGCTTCCTAGATTTTTACTTCCAACTTCCTATCCTCTAAAATCAATGTTTCCGGGACCTCCAAGTCATTGTACACCCCATATGATTTACCAAAGTCCAAAAATCGTGGCTGAATCATAATTGACTTGGACACAATGATCTCAAAAGTATGATAATTCAGCTCTTCAGGGTGTGGTTGAGCAGTGGGGCTACTGATTGAATCATCAAGTTTCGGATCATCCAAGTTAGCCCCAACATGATTATAATCTTCAATAATCAGGCTATCAAAAGGTTCGTCATGCTCCTCAAGCCCATTAGTGTCACTAAAATCCTCTTCCTTAAGCTCAAGTGAGACTTCACTTAAAGATTCTTCACCCTCAGAGTCAAAGAATTCTTGATCCTCATTTATATATATCTCAAAATCATATGTCACTTCATGGTCCATAGAAACATACTTTTCTTCATTCCCTGGCTCTGGGATCTCGGGTGAGGCAATCGGTTTATCCTTAATTAGTTGCTTTAACCCAACCTGGTCATCCCCCATCTCAGAAAATGTATCCCCCCCAACAGGAGCCTGAGCAGGTTCAGACATTGGCTCTCCTGAAGGGGGTTCATCTTGAGAATCATCCCAAGATTGGACTAGGGCAACCACAATTTTCATCCTCAATATCGACAATTTCCTATGTAGAAACTCACCCAAGCCCCTGTCCCTAACATTTTGGAGCAAATCCAATAAAGAACTATTAAGTTCATTAATCATTTTGATCATAGGCTCCAATGCTTCAGTGCATGGTGTTGGCTGAGCTTCTAAAGATTGTATGGTGTTCCTCAAGTTAGCCAACACCCTGTCTTGGACCTAGTTCACCTGAACTGAATGGTTTGGCTCAGGGCTAGGTCGATTTGGGTTCATTCTAGAGGAGTCAAGATATTGAGGTTCTCAGGTCCCTCCCTGATAGTAGGCCGTTTTGGGTTGCTCAAAAAATGGTGGTGACCTATATTCAGTGGAATACTGGGGAGGGTAGGTGTTATAATCATCATATCCTTCTTGATTGTAGATCAGGTTGGTTTAGTCATTAAAGGGTGGAGATCTATAATCATTGTAGCTCTAGGAAAGATAGTAATCATAGTCTTGTTGTCCAGGGTTAAGCCCTGGACACTGAGGTCTAGATTCGTATCCCCAATCAAAGTTATCCTGGCTAGTGGATGGGTAATTATAAGTCAAGTTGGGATAGTAAGGGGATAAGTGGTGGTAGAAGGATAGGATGGGAAATGCATGTAGGATGTGGAAGGATACGTGGTAGAATAGGAGGGAAATCAAAAGAGAGAAAGGAGCCCTGCAATACAAGCAATCAACCCTGTCCTTATGTGGGTAGCCTAAAGACCTACAGATTCCCAAGACCTATCTTGGGATTATGAACGATTTGGTCTACTTTTATCCACTAATCCAACCAATTAGAGGGAGGGGCTAGGGAGAAGATTCTTCCTTTGGCTTGTGCCTCTAGTTCTTAGTATACCCCCCAGCTGTGATCGTTTGACACTACTCCCCTAGCTAGACATCAGATGGACTAGTAAGAGATTAATCGAAAAAAATCTCAATCTGAGCCCTAAAGAGAGAATCCTTAAGGCTAACGTCTATTCAATTTTAATTAGGCTTGGGATGATTGTGCTCTTGGAATGTGATGGGCACTTTAGATGGGTTGTGCCCTTAATGATTGATTCAAATGTGTGTGTGTGCACAACCAGGGTTTGCAAACAAGGTTATTTGGCGATGTGCCTTTTAGGGTTTAACCTTGTTTAGTAGCTTTTAAGGTTTAATCTTTAGGTTCGTTCAATCAGGTTTAGTAGAACACTCCAAGTTTTGAAAGCACTGGTAATGATATATTCCTTTAGAAATCAAAAACTAATGTACAGTGCCTAGTTCAGCCCTAGAGATCAACCCTAACTGGCAAGCTACTGATGGATCACTTTTAATTTGAGTGGTGAGGCCCAAACAGTTCAATCAATTGACCTATTACACCACTTAGTTAAGGCACACAAAAAATGTTTGACCTATTCAAATTTCTACTCACTTATGTGTGTGTTGAGTTAAGTGTATCGGATCCACAGGTCAGATTCCGATTATGTGATAGAATCGATGTGATTGTGCGCCTTAGGGTGAGAAGTTGTGGGTGTTAAGTAATAACATTTGGTTGCAAATGACTGTAATGCAGTGATGATTAATTGATGTACTGTTGTAGTATGTAACACTGAGAGTGTCATAGTGGTGAGTTAGGGTGAGTACCAATCATTACAACCATTATTATTATTTACTTATCTAATTTTTACTGGTTTTGTTCCAGGTCGTTCACTAGGAGGCAATTTATTGAATTACATCACTCACTCTTTGATCTCAAAATTATCCTCTAATTCCAAAAAGTAGCTTTATATCTTATTAAAGAATGAATGAATATAAAAATAGTTTGCCTACTTACTAAAAGTTAATTGTAATGCTTGTAAAAATTAACTAACTAAAAACAAGCACTAAACAATTTATTACTATACTAAAAACTGTCTTTACGTGTTATAATATTACTACTAACATGGAAGTACACAATAGACTAAGATGTTATAGTATATTAACTTAACTTACTAGTCTGTTATCTACAGTAACACATACAGCAGCTTTAGTGACAGACATAAGCGTCCCTAAATCTCAGAAAACACTATATACAACCTAAGGAGGGAAAAATGAGGTCATTAGCGACATTTATGGTGTCATTTTATTCTGTTAGTAATTATATAAGTTTACTTATACAAATAATAGGGCTATACTACATGTACATATGTATATCTTTTTCTTCTCTTTTGTTTCTACCTTAACAGGTTCCAGATACAGCGGCGTAAAGGCACTTAACATTGTCATTAACTTTCTTTAATCAATTAAAAATGTGTTTAATTTGCGGGCGTGCCTTTTGAGGGATACACAGCACCCAGAGGGTGGGACCAAACCTCCATTAAGCGTGCCCTAATCTTAATTAGGCCGCTTAATTACGTTTTCAGACTCAGCGCAGGGTCCCAACCCCACGCCACACACGCTTCTCGGGCCCCCGGCCCTACACATGTTCGTATGCTCGTATCAGAATGCTCATAATCGGATCAAAGGTAAAGACTACTCATTCGTTTCAGGCGCCCAGCGCCCGTGACGACTGAACCAAAGGAAACACAAATTCATGTTATAGCGCTGCGCGCGATTTGCAGCGCACAATGTGGCGTTATTCTAGCACCACATCTGCGCTGGAAATCGGGCGCAGCTGCGTCTAGAAGCGATTTTGGCCCTCGATTCGAGGGCCATAACTTATTAAAAAAATAAAATAAATTATGGAATATAAAGTATTTACATAATACTATATAATTGTTCAATTAATTTTGAATTTTAGTTAGGTTGACTATACAAATAAATTAATTAAAGTGGGCTATTTTTACAGGCTGATTTAGGTGCTTTCTTGGTTAATTACTTATAAATTAGTTAGTAAATGGTCTAATTGACCTTATACAGATTTAGATTACATACTTAAGTATTTTATATATATTTTTATTGTATTTTTTGAATTAATTAATGTTTTATTTATATTTAAATAGCAGTAATGGCTGTTTAACTTATAAACTAAGTTACAGTAATATAAAAGGGGTATAAATATACTTTAACTAGCTTAAATTACTTAAGATATATTAACCTAGGTCTACATATTCAATTAACTTAATTATAACTCTAAATTACTAGTTTAGCTAATTTAATTTAACAATCTGGCTATAACTGAATAAATTCAAATCAGTATATATGTAAATACAATTCAGTAATTCAGTATTTATGTATATATGTATATAAGTTACATATATATAGATATATACAATTTTATACATTATACAGTATGCTACATATATACTTATAAGGTAATATACTATGTAAATACTTCCTATATACAGATATATGTATATATATAGATAGTATTTTAAATTAGATTACAGTATACTTATAGTTAGATTTCAGTAGGAGGTTGAGGAAAGAAGGATTGATTGTATTTAATTTTCTTTTTCTAACAGTAGCTTCAGCCACTGTCAGAGAGATGAGAAGAGGGGAATGTGTTCAGAGTGTCCAGTGTTTTAGATGAGAAGGGAAGAATTTAGAGAAGAGGGAAATATGTAGCTGCAAGATGCAGCAATTCACTGTGTAACTGGGATTAAAATCAATCAAAAT
Source organism: Thalassia testudinum (assembly GCA_037157565.1). Classification (NCBI taxonomy): domain Eukaryota; kingdom Viridiplantae; phylum Streptophyta; class Magnoliopsida; order Alismatales; family Hydrocharitaceae; genus Thalassia; species Thalassia testudinum. The sequence continues at coordinate 15,504,977 of JAZHRO010000046.1, read as the reverse complement.
CAACTGAAAAACAGATAAGTAAATCCCAATTCTGACATGGGTTCAATTTCTCATGAAAATCACTAAATGTCTCAATTCAAATGCCCAAAAAACCCTCATCAAAAACCTCATTTCAGATTAAATCCAAAAACATCACTGAATTAATTCTTCCTAATGCTATAGACAGCATCAAGGAAGACTTAAGTCAGTCAATTAAAACCATAAGATGAAATCCCAGTTTCTTGCAACCTTAAGGAGTATTGAGAACTCCTTAGGTTAGGAAATCACCATACAAATCACCTCAGTAATTATCACAGTAATCATCAAAACAGAAAATGTATGGCTATTCTGAATTATCAAAACAATACTGAGAATTCATTAAGGGAATTCACAGTAACTTGTGAATGCATTAACAGTATAGCAAAACAGATTCAAGGATGGCTCTTCTGAGATGGTTTCTGTCACCAGAAAACCTCTCAGAGTCCTTGCCAACAAGAAATTCAAATCATCTTCAATCTGTCAGATTAGGCAGTGAAACCCAGAAAGCAAAAATCCTTAAAATCCATGTCGAAAAGAAATCTGACAAACTGAGGAATTCGACCCAAAATCAAGGGGCTTTTGTGATCAAATATGGGGTGAGTGAGAAGCCCCTTAGGTGCTTGTGACGCCAATTTCAGATCTGAGGTTGTAAACCAGCCAGATCTGAAATTGGATCAGGGTGTGTGGGTGAAAGATGAGAAAAGCTTGTCGTAAAAAAGAAATCAGAACTGGATTGTGAAAAAAAATGGAGAGGGAGATAATTTGAAACATGATTTGATGAATTCTTCCCCTCTGATCTGGACTGATCAGAGGAGGTGAGGGAAGGGAATTAAAACTAATTCTACTCCTATAGCTACTTTAACCTACAGCGAAAATTAAACACTAACAATTATTCTAATTCTACTCTAAACTACTTAACTACAGCTAAAACTAACAATTATGCTAATTCTACTCTAAACTACTTAACTACAGCTAAAACTAATTATGCAGAATTAAAAACCTAAACTAACAGGAAGAATGGGACCTATGGGTCCTTAGCCGGTGGCTAAGGAGGAAGAAAGGAGGAAGATGACTCCAGCGGAGGGAAGAGTCTACTAGTGAGGCTCTAGGGTCGTCCTCAGGTGCTACGAAGTCCTTAGCGACGAGGAGTGTCGAGAGAAGGTGATGATTTCACAGCCGGTGGCTGTGAAATCAGAGGCTGGATGGGGAGGAGAGACTGGAGTGGACGAATTGATCGCTAAGAGGTGTAGGAGGGAGCGATCCCTTGCACGCGACACCATTGAGGTGCTTAAGTAGCAGCTCAGTGGCTGAGATCACCGCGCAGGTGAAGATATTCAAAATGCAACCAGCGGCGAGGATGTGAGGAGCGGAGCGCACGGTGAGCTAAGCACAAGATCTGACCGTCAGATGAGATCTGGGGAGAGAGGTGAACGCACGCACCGAATTGCACGAAAGTTCCAATCGAATCCAATCGCAGATCAAGATCTAAAGAGTGACGGACGGCTGGGATTAGTCGTGTTCGTGCGCTACAGTGCGCCTGAAGAGCAACAGGCTTCTCTCTAAAATGAAGGAAAAATTACAGGAAGACCCTCGAACGAAGGGGTAGAAGAATTGCGTGCAGACCCATAAGTGAGAAGAATAACAACTGGAAGGGCCCTGCAGGTTTTCAAAAGGGTCCCTGCGGCTTACAAGCAGGTCCAAAAATGAGTTTTTAAGGGTCAAAGTGTAATGCATGAAGGACCTAAGTATAAACTATCTATTTCAAAACCTAAATGATGTCCAATTGCCTTCAAATTTTTATATGTGCTTAATTGAACATTTAAGACATTGATTATACTTCTAATTTGGCTTTTCAAATTTATTTGTGTTCAATTGACGCATGGATCATCATTTGTATTTTGCTTTCAGAATATCTCATTTTTGTGACCTAATTATGAAGTTTTAACACAGAGTAAAGGTTTTAGGTCTTTTTCTTTAATTCCCACACTTAACCCTTTTTATCTGTTAATTTGATATTGTTTTGCTTAGTGTCTAGCTTAATTTCAGTTTTTTAGCCATGATGAGTAGTCACTCATCATTAAGTGTGTAGCCTTCAATTAAATCCCACAAGAGAAGAGTTTCTTTTTATTTTTTAATATATGCAGGTGGATGAGGTGAGGCAAAGTGACAATCAAACAATCAAATGTATCCTAGGGCTTATGCGAGCACCTAAGTTGATTTAAGTTTGAGTTATTAAGTTATGGAATGGAAATCTAGTGGGTGGGTGGTGGGGATAAACTTACAAATGTCTCTACCCACACTTTACTCCAATCTACTGCCTTCGGCTTCTCGATCGAGTTCCTGCAAGACAATAAATCGAAGAAGAAAGATATGTTAGAAAAATATGTAAGTAATGCAGGAAAACGTGAAAAAAACCAAAGAGCATTGCCTCCCCGGCAACGGCGCCAAAGTGATAGCGGCGGATTTGCATGCATAAAGGGTTTAGGTTTGGAAAACCCGTTGTTGTAGTTCTATTAACGAGAAAATCCGTCAATCAGATAAAATTTATAACCGAAACTCGAAAAGTGAGTCCCAGGTCGAACACGGGGAGGCGAACATTTGATTTTGAAATCCGCATTTTACTTTTTATTTATTGTTGTTGTTTTTATCTTTTGTTATTTTTTTGGTATTTCAATAGGTCATGAGATCAGGTCGATGAATTCTAGCTAATCTACTTACAAAATAAAAAGAGAAAGACAGAGAGAGAAACAATCATGTATTTTTATAATCAAATGTTTATTACAACTAGGAAAGTGGGAAAACTATACTACGAAAGCAATAAAGAAAGAGATAGGTGAGAGAAATCCCCCTCGACGGTCGCTTGGAGAATGACTCGCTCTGACGTCGCCTAGATGAAGGTGGTGAGAAGTGAGACAAAGGAGGATGGAGGGAGGGGTAGGATGGCGTCGCAGCAAGGATCTACCTCCCGAAGTAGGTGAGAAGATGACCACAGGATGCTCCATGAATGGGGATGAGGGGAGGGAAAAATATTTGATTCTAATCTAGAGGAGCATCCCAGGCTTGGGACAAGCTCTCCCTAGAGCCTTAGAGGTGGTGAAAGGAAGAAAGGAAGAGATGAAGAAAAATTGGAGGGGCAGGGGTCCTTTTATAGTGGAGAGAAGGATCAATTTCATATACAAGACATTTAGTGACTGTCATAAACGTCGCTGAAGGTCTGCCGCAAATGTCGTTGAAGACAGCCCACACACCCACCAATCGTTGCGCTAGCATGCGCTCCACGCACTCATGTCGCGCATGCATGCGCGCTATGCTGCTACCGTTACCTCTGCGTGCACCTACTGCGCTGCTCGCGAGCATGCCTTCTTGCGCGCATGCACGTGCGGTGGCGCGTGCGTGCGCATGGGCAGTTTAGGTTGTTCCACATGGCGTGATCTAGGCCATCCATCTTCTTTCCTTTGTAGGGGCTGCTACAGAGGTTAGATTGAGTCGATTTTCGCACCATTGGGCTACAATCATCGACCTGAATCCATCCATGTGGTTGGATTTGTTGTTTGAAGCTCTGGATTTTGTGACATAGTCCCTCAGTCGTTGATCTATCTCAAACTACATATGGTGCTACGGGACTCCGATCAAGGTGATTTCAAAGGCGTTGGACTCCGATCGTCGTCTTGATCAGATCTGTACAGTCAGATTGTCAATCCGAGGCTCCGAATTAAATCTCCTTCTCTCATTTCCATAAAAAGGATGCAATTAACCTAAAATATACACAACTACTCTAAATGCAGAATGATTCATGCTATGTAATATTTATAATATGAAATGCAAATCTAAGCCTAGGAACATGCGTGAATAGTCATTTTATCCTCAATAATTGTGTCTACATCACTAGAAATCCGATATAGACCGTGTTTTTGAGCCAATCCAAAGCTAAAAATAAAGAAAAGAAAAAAAGAGAGAGAAAACTCTCCAAAAATGCAAAGAAATTCTTCTATCCCTCTCTCTTAATAAAATGCACTGCAAACTAAACCTGGACTAACCATGTTATAAACACGGGTGCTTTAACTGCTAGGTTTAACGAACCTTAGGATAGTTTCTGTGGGCCTTAGAAACCTTCACAGCAAACTGAGGCTAAAGCTAGTCAGGTCCGAATCTTGGTTGGTACTTGAATACCTCTAGGCCTACTATTAGCATTCTGACCTAATTTCTAAAAAGAAGAATAAATCAGGACTTTGAGCTTCAAAGCATGGTCTAGAATTTAAGTTTATTTCATAAGATTTTGCTAAGAGACTAGCAAAAGTTAGGCATAGGGGTATGATGATAATGTCACCATCAGCCATATCTAGCTTTATTTAGTCATAATCAATAGATAAATGCTTCTACATAACCGCCAAAGAGTTGTAATTCATTGCACATCCTTTCTGAGCGATAAACATGAAAACAGAGGTAAAGCTACAGTTTTAACAGAATATCCTAATTTCATAACAATCATGGGGTTTCCCAAGGATTAAATAAAGGTCATATGGTCATAAATGTCTAACAAGTGGGTTCATGCATACAGAAACAGGTTTTCACGTGTTTTGAGAATTAATGGACATCTAAAACCCTAAAAATACACCCGCTTAATTAACAGAGGTTCCGATCAGGAGAAAATTCACCTTAACCTTCTCAAAATCATAGAGAAATATTCCCTAAGGTTTGGTATGCTTGCTTTGACCATTGGAACCCAATTGACCTAAAATAGAGTCTCAGACAAATAGTTATCCTAATTTGGATTTCTATGCAAATTATCTAGTCAAACTTGGTCAAAACTAAAATCCGACTTCACCATCAAATTTCTTGGGTCCAAATTAGGTTTATACCAAAATTTGGGCCTAATCAGAGATCATCTTGACCAAGTTTTCATTTTAGTCCTGTCTAACTCTTTTCTCTCGCACACATGCCCCTAACTTTCAAATTCTTTGCAAGGACCCCCCCAACTTCATCTTTTTCGTGAAAGGTCCCTGTCGCCATGGCCAACCTTCAATCAGGGTTTTCTCCCTGATTTCACAGAGAAACTCTTCCAAAATTGGAAGGGAGATTCCTGAGGAGATTCCCTTCCATTTAAGCTCTTCCATGACTTGCCTAAATCGTCTAAGAAATTCCTAAACCTAAGCCCCTGATTTTCGAGCTTTCAAGCTTGAAGCTCGGCCCTAATGCCTATAAAAGCATGCCTACCACAAACCTTACCTCCTTAGCAAGGTTTGGGGACAAAAATCTCTTCCAAACCCTACCTCCGGATCCTCTCCAACCAAGTTCCGGAGGCCTTCTTCTCCTTCTTCCTAGGGGCAGCCAATGGCCAAATTAGCCTGCCCATCCTCTTCCTCATCTTCCTCTATGCCTCGCCAGTCAAAGCGAGGGCTGTCCTCCCCATTCTTCACCACCGTCCCTCTCAGGAGGCTTCATCTTCCACGACGTCGGCCTGCCAACACCGGTGTTTCCACCCCCTTCGACCGTTAGAGTAGGATAGTTAGGTCTCTTTAGGTCCTTACGTTAGTTTCCACTACTCAAAACCCACAAAATACCCCTCGACCAAACATAGGCCGTCATCTTCTCCACCTCCGGCCACACCTCCAGCGAGGTCATCCATTCACCTCACAACTCTAAAACCCTCACCGACATTCCCAAAACTTCTATCGTTTGCCTCCAACCAAAACCCCTCTTCTATTTTGCTCTATCACCCACTCCAAAGCTCCACCGAACAACCCACCTTCACGTCACCTTCCCCGAGACCGTCTGGCCACCTTACGCCCTCTTACACCACCAAACCACCACCACCGCACTCCTCGCCCACCAGCGAAGATCGTAAGCTATTTTAATGTGGCCGAGAGGTCGTGTTTATGACTTGCAGGTCTTCACTGGAGCACTGCCATCGCCGCTGCCATCTTCGCTCGTTCTTTGAGCTTCAAGTCACGAGAGCTGTAGGATTCATCTCCATGTCACGTGGAATCTCTCCAGGACCATTTCCAAGGCCTCAATTGAAGACCCTATCCTCAGTAGTTGCTCCAATTAGCAAAGGATCCACCTGCAACTGCACGTGACAAGGCAGTGGGATACAGTCCCACATCATGGGATTCGGTGGCACTAAAGGCGCATAAAGTGATTTTGTGATTGGGGCTTATCACCTCCAAATATGAGGTGAGGTCCCTCATACCCACACACCCGACTCAACTACCTAGACCTATCACTCCTCGCTCATCACCACCCCCGGTGAGCCTAGACCCGGTTACACAAGCCTGTGTACCCGATTACCCAGCTATCTGAGAGAAAGAGGAGGGGAGGAAGGAAAGAGAGAGAGAGCAGGGGAGGGTGGGTTTTTCTCTTCAAAGAGAGCCCAACACTTAGCTGTGAAGAGCTGAAGAAGGAATAAGAAGCTAAGGCATAAGAAGAACAGGAGGAAACCCTTAGCCATTCTTGAGAAGAAGAAGAGAAGGGCTAAGGAAGAAAACAAAAGTAGAGGGAGAAGGAGAAGACTTGAAAAAGAGAGAAGAAGAAGAGAGCAGAATTGAAGAAGAAAGAAGAGCACTGTAGCAAGCGACAGTTAAGTCGTCTGATTCTCAAATCAAACGTCTAAGTACTGTTCATTTATTTAATATGATTTAGTAATTGATATACATGTGCTTAGGCTAATAATTGGTAATCTAAATCACCATTATTTTGTTTAGATACCTTTTTGTCATCTTTAATTCTTGAAATACATTGATCTTCATTGAATATCTAATGTGATAGATTAATATTCATTGAATATCATTATTGTGCTTATTTCTATGCTCATTTATTAAATATTAGCACGTGAATTCCTATTTGCTCTCTATGTTCGACCTCAGACTTCATTTCTAGATATTCGAGTTTATAAATTTATTTGTTTGAGCGCATTTGTCTTAGACTACGACGCATATCTTAAACAATGATGAATTCGCTACAACAGCTTTTCAATTCTAGACTCAGATTATTTCCTAGAAAGTTCAAGTCCCGTTGGCATGGGTCGTATGTTGTTATAGAAGCCTTCCCTCATGGTGCAGTAGAAATTCAGAACCCTACTTCTGGAGATTGCTTCAAGGTAAATAGCCAACATCTTAAACCATACATAACTCTTGCTGATGGCCAGGTTGTGGATGCACTTCTACTTGAGGAACCTTAGCTCCTTCTACTCTCATACTCATGTGATATTCTTTTATGTCTTTAATTTTCCAATGAGGACATTGTCAAGAATAGGCATGGAGGGGTATATCGTGAGGTTGTTTTATAGCATTTATAAATATTTTCATGCATTTAGGTGTATTAGTTTCTTTGGTTTAAAAAAAAAAAATTGTTGTTTAGCTGAATTGGTTAATCCCAGTATTTTCTATGGATGAAGTCATCCAAGTTCTGGGCTAGATCGAATGATGAGATATGACCTTAAGTGTCTTACCTCAGGAGATAAATGAGAGGTACTATCTTTAGATCCCTAGGGCTCTGAGAGCTTAAAAGTCCGAGTATCCATTAAGATGCGAATTGTTCATCGAGTGGTTGAGGATGTTGCGAAGATGAGGTAATATGTCAAGGACTTTGGAAGTATTTGATACTCTTGTCTGCCCTTTTGTTTGTGGGTCTTGGTAACTGGCGAAACGGTGGCAGCAACTAGCTTTTCTTAAGTCGTTGTAGTACAGATAGTTATTGCCATCATTTGCTAATATTTGTTACTCGGAAAATACAGTTCTCCCGAGGTCGAACTCAGGGAGCAAGTCGTATTCTAGAGATATACATGTTCTATTACAAAAATAAAGAGAGAGAGAGAGATGAAAGTTTGGCTTCTTCTTCTTCTCTTCTTTCTTCCTCTTTGTCTTCTCTTCTCTTTGGCTTTTGTTCTTCCTGTTCTTCTTCTTCTTCTTTTCTTGCTTCCTCTATTTCTTGGTTGGACGATCCTGTCTTTTTCTTCTTTTTATTTTCTTTGTTTCTTCTTTTCTTGCTTCAGATCTTCCTCCTGTGCTCTTCTTCTTCTGCTTGCTGCTTCTTCACTTGGCTGCTTTGTGTTTCTCTCTTTCCTCAGCCTCACCTTCCTTCTTCTTCTTTGCCTTCACCTGTCTTCAGGACGTCATCTGATTTGAAAATCAGACGACTTAAATCGCTTGTTGCTACAGTGTCTCCCTTAGCTTCCTTCTTCTTCACCTGTGCCTGCACGCTCAAGAGTTCAGAGTCAGAGGGCAAAACCCACTCTACCCCCCTCCCCAGCGCGTCTCTTTCTCTCTGAGTTCTCTCTTAGGACAGCTCTCCCAGAGCAACCGGGTAATCGGGTACGAGTCGTGCCGGGGTCCAGGCCCACCGGCGTGCGGTGGTGGGCGAGGAGTGCAGGTCGGGTTAATCGGGTCGAGCTAGGTCCGCGGAGCGTGATCACGGACGAGGCCGGGTCGGGTGAGAGGGACCTCACCCCGTGGTCAGGAGGCGAACAGCATAAGGCACTTTTTGCCTTTATGCATCCGCGCGCCTTTGAGAAGTTCCGAGGTGGGACTAAATGTCCCACCCCAATTGAGCGCCCGCAGCGGAGGGAGCAGCGGGCGATCGTGGCTTCACGCGAGGCCTTTGCCCCAACTGCGAGCCTGGGACGCTTCGCGGAGACGCCCCGCGCAACCTGGGAGTCGAACCTGGGCGAAGGCGTGCCTGCACCTGCAGGTGAAGGAGCTCTGCCTGCTCAGTAATGGTGACGGCGGGCGAGTCACCTGGTCACAGAAGAATGGCCTCTCGGCCTAATCAGACAGGCGGGGGACCTTCGTCGTGGCACGGCAAAGGTGGTCAGAGGGTCTGCAGGGGACGTGGTGGAGCAAATAGGTCGCCCTAGGTTAAACTGCGGGCGAAGAAGTGGGTGTGTTCGGTGGGTCTGCAGAGGGCGTTTGGTGGGCAGTGGAAGGGCGGAAGAGGATCAGGGTGAGGAGGCGGAGGTTATGCACAGGTCGGTGAGCCATGTGGGGTGCTGGAGCGATGGGAGTGGTTCGCCGGAGTTTGGCCGGAGGTGGAGAAGGTGAGGGTGATCGGTGGGAAATAGGTGGCGACAGTAAGGGTTTTCAGTATGGAAAAGAAAGAGGGGAGGAAGAGGAGAAGTTCTACCTGCTAAGCTAGACGAGGAGGGGTTGGCGCAGGCGACAGTCGTATCGACTGTCGCCGGAGAAGAAATTGCCCAGAGGAAGGAGCGGCGGCGAGGAAGGGACCGGAGAGGCGCCAGCTGGGTGCGGCGTGACGCGGAAAGATCGAGGGAAGGTAACCCTGCTGCTGGTAGTGCGGCAGGGCGACGAGGAGGAGGAGGAGAGGCCGCCGGAGCAAGGGGGCGTCTGTCGGAGTGGGAAGGGAGGAATTGAGGGGGGTGTCTCCGTCAGATCCGAGCTGGGAAGAACGGCGGAGCAACGGGGGTATTTATAGGGGTGGAATCAGAGAGGAGGGCGGAGGGAGACGACGTGTCTCCCTCGCCGGAGGACGTCGGAGGAAGGAGACCCATACCGTCCGTGCATTCGCACGGGCGGTATGGGCGGTCGCAGTACTCAGGGGGGTGTCCCTGCGATGGCTGACGACGCAGGGTACCCCCCATTGACTTGCCAGGGCCCCTCCCTCACCCTGCTCGGCGCCATGCTCCGCGCAAGGTCGCCGGAGCATGGTGCTGCGCAGGTTTTGTAGGAGGGACCTAAATGCAAAGAACGAAGGAGAGTTAGGGGTCAAAATGTGAGGGTTCAAAAGTTGAGGGTCGAAAAGTAAATATATGAGGACCAAAGTGTAAAGTTGGTCAAGAAGGTTTCTTCTTAGGCCCAAGTCTTTATACATGACTAATTAGGACCTAAGGATTCTGATGGTGAATTTTATTTCTAGATTAAACCTTGTTTGACCTGTCAATTTACGTAAAAACCCAAATTAAGTTGTTAATTGGGCATGGTTCTCAATGTAGGTCAAAATGGGTTCCTAAGGCCAAATTGAAAGTCCTAAACCCTAGAGATTATTTTTATATGAATTTTAGAGGGTTTAGTTGATTTTTACCTTACCTCGAACCACGTGAATTGAAGTGGATTTGTTTTTAGGGTTACAGGCTGTCATTTAATTCTTTGGAGTTGCTGTAGCCCTTATTGAGTCATCTCATCCCACTTTTCTTCTTATTAGGTTGTTTTGACCTATGTTTGGACCCTGAGTTACCCTATTTTCAGATCGAATTGGTGAAATTGCATTTTTACCCCTCAGTTTATGTTTTCTTTGCAAACTCAGAATCTCTCTGAGCCAAGCCTTTCTAAGGTTATGTAGGAGCTTTTATTCTCTGTATTAGGTCAAAATGAGCTAGTTATGGCTCATGATGAGGTTCTCATCATACCCCCATGCCTAGCTTTTGCTAGTCCCTTAGCAAAAACTTAAGGTTTCAACCCTTGTTCTAGACCATGAAGTTCTTTAATAGCTTCAGATAAGTGCTTTTTCATTTAAACTTAGATTAGGTTAGAATGCTGACCATAGGCTTAAAAGGTACTCTAGTACCAATCAAGATCCAAATCTGTCTAGCCTCAGCCTCAGTCCTTAGCAAAGGTTTTTAAGACCCACAAGAACTAACCTAAGGTTTATTGGACTTTGTAGTTAAAACACCCCGTGCTTGAAATGATTTTAGCCCTAGTTCAGTTCGCAGTGCGTTTTGTAAGAGAGAGAGGTAGAAAATTTTTCTGTTTTTGGAGAGTTTTCTCTCTCTTTTTCTTTTTAATTCTAGCTTAGGATTGGCTTTTCAACACGGTCTGTATCAGATTCCTTGCCCCCATCATCAATCCTCAAGGGTTCCTGGCGATCGATGCTTCGAGATAGCACCGCCCATGGCAACCCCCAGAACCCTGGCTATTGAGATTTCGAGATAATCCCATCCATGGTGTTCCGTGGCCGCGTTCAGACCCTAGCAGTTGACACTTCGTGATAATGCCATCCATGGAATCTGAACCAGCAGGGTGCTTACATGCCCCCAGTAGGATATGTGAATATCCTAAGAGACAAGCACCTAGGAGATGATATTTTGTTACGCATCTTTGAGGGGATTTCCTGCCTCTCTGCGCTGGGAACTCGTCCAAATCAACTTGTGTTGATCGGCCGCTCCTACTCTAGGTGTACTTTTCAGAATTTTTTCGACGCTTCTGCGTGATTTTGATTTTTACGCTTGCTGAACCAGGCTGTGTGTGAGGTTAGGGTGCTTAGGTTACTGAGTCCCGTAAACCAGAAGTTAGTTAGCGAGGTCAAATACTCCCTAAGCCTTGGACCTAGTACTTAAGCTTTTCATTTTCCTCAACCTCTTGAGGATTGTCTAGATCTTAATGGGTACTAAGAGTCTATCAAGAATGCCTAAGGTTTGCGTTCTTACTAATCTTACCAAGCACTTTTCATTTCTTTTCTTGAAAAAAAAATGGTCTAGACTAAGGTTAATTCCTTAGCTTCTTACTAATGACTATTACTCTTTTCTTTCATCTTTTTGTGCTCTTTTTCATTTTGTTTCTTTTCCTTCTCCTCAAAATTTCCTTTCTCCTCTTATTCTTTTTATTTTGAAAAATTTTTAATTTTTATGGTGTTTTTGGCATATGTGAATTTTTTGTTTAAAACCTTTTTTTTTCTACAAGTTTTGCACTTATACCCCCCCATGCCTAAAACTTGCAATGTCCTCATTGTGATTTAGGGGTTTTTATTTACTTAATTTATTCCTTAAGACAGATATTTTTGTGAGTGAATGGGTCGGGATGAATTCTGCGGACGATTTCTAATCTCATATGCAAGCATCTGAGGTGGAGTCGGCTGTCTTAAAGGGTGAACCTTAAGTGCACAATGGTGTCAGAAAAAGGTTTTAGATTTTCAAGAAATGACGGGCTGCCTCCCGTTAAGCGCTGAGTTTTACGCCATCGGCCGGGCGTAGTAAGTTCAAGGGGAATGGAGGATGAGGGATGATTCAGCCGAATCAGTAGAAGTCACATCAATGAACGGTTTGAGTCTCTGACCGTTCACGATGAAAGGTTCGGAATCATGGCTGAGTGGACTGATTTCAATTGCTCCATTTCCAAAAACCTGTCGGACTAATACGGTCCGACCCACTTGGACCTCAGTTTCCCCAGGAAAAGTTTGAGTCGGGCATCAAAGAGTAGGACCTTTTGACCAGGATGAAAGATCTTTCTCGAGATGTGCTTGTCGTGGAAGGCTTTAACCTGCTCCTTGTAGATTCGCGAGTTCTCGTACGCGTCTAGATCTCGCTGATTTGGAGTTTTCTGTGGGTTCCAGCCTTGGAAAGATCTAGATTACAGTTCCGTACTGCCCAATAGGCTTTATGCTCCAGTTCTACGGGAAGGTGACATGCCTTTCCGTACACCAGTCTAAAGGGAGACATGCCTAATTGGGTCTTGTGGGCGGTCCTATAAGCCCACAATGCTTCCGGAAGTCGGGACGACCAGTCCTTCCTGTCAGGCCGAACAGTGACTTGCAGGATTTTCTTGATCTCCCGATTTGATAGCTCAGCTAGACCACTTGTTTGGGGGTGGTAAGGAGTAGAGATTCGATGAGACACCCCAAATTTGGCCATCAGTGACCTAAACTGAGCATTTGTAAAATGGGTCCCCCCATCAGAGATAATAGCACGGGGAATCCCGAACCTTGAGAAAATGTTTTGATGTATGAACTTAAGAACAATCTTGTGATTGCAGGTTCGGGTCGGTATGGCTTCGATCCATTTGGACACGTAGTCCACCGCAAGCAGAATGTACTCGAAACCATCCGAAACAGGAAAGGGGCCCATAAAATCAATCCCCCATACATCGAAGATTTCGCATACGAGAATCGGCTGCAAAGGCATCATGTCACGATGGTTCATGTTGCCCAAAGTCTGGCAACGACTGCATGCCTTGCAGTGACTATATGCATCTTTGAAAAGTGTAGGCCAGTAGAAGCCACACTGGAGGACTTTGGATGCGGTTTTATGCCCTGAGAAATGGCCACCGCATGCCTGGTCATGGCAGAAAGATAGGATATTGCTGATTTCCTCTTTCGGGATGCATCTCCAAATAATTTGATCAGCACCTATGCGGAAAAGGTACGGGTCTTCCCAAATGTAATACTTGGAATCAGAACGCAATTTGTCTTTCTTGGCCTTCGGCCAATCAGACGGTGTCTGATGAGATGCCAAGTAGTTTACTATATCAGCAAACCATGGAAGTCTAGTACCAACAGAAAGCAGGTGCTCATCAGGAAAATGCTCCGTGATGGGTCCAGAAGGGTTGATGATCTCAGAAGGAAGACGGGACAGATGGTCGGCTACCACATTCTGCCTTCCCGCCTTGTCGCAATTCTCAAGATCGAATTCTTGCAACAGCAAGATCCAATGGATTAGTCGGGGCTTCGCGTCCTTCTTGGCAAGGAGATGCCTTACAGCCGTGTGATCCGAATAAATGATGACATGGGAACCCAGAAGATACGATCGGAATTTTTCAAGGGCAAATACTACGGCTAGCAGCTATTTCTCTGTAACCGCATAGTTACGCTGAGCCTCGTCAAGTGTCTTGCTACCATAGTAGATGACCACGGGTTTCCCGTCAGCTTTCTGCCCCAGGACCGCTCCTACAGCGAAGTCAGACGCATCACACATGATCTCAAAGGGTTGAGACCAGTCAGGGGATTGTAGGATAGGTGCCTGGGTGACTCGGTCACGCAGGTTTTCAAAGGCTAGCGTGCATTCCTTGGAGATTTCAAAAGGTACATCCTTAGAGAGAAGAGAAGTCAAGGGGCACGCGATTTTTGAGAAATCTGGAATGAAACGGCGGTAAAAATCGACGTGCCCTAAAAAGGAACAGATGTCCCTGATCGAGCTAGGTACGGGAAGGCGAGAAATCATATCAACCTTAGCTCGATCCACCTGGATGCCTTTTTCCGAAATTGAGTGTCCCAGGACAATTCCCTCAAGCACCATGAAATGGCTCTTTTCCCAGGAAAGAACCAAGTTCACCTCAATGCATCGCCTGAGTATCTGGACCAAGTGTTGGAGGCAATCATCAAAAGATTCTCCAAAGACTGAAAAGTCATCCATGAAGACTTCCAGGAAATCACCTACCATATCTGAGAATATGGCAAGCATGCACCGCTGAAAAGTAGCGGGTGCATTGCAAAGACCGAAAGGCATCCTTCGGAAAGCATACGTTCTGAAGGGGCAGGTGAATGTGGTCTTTTCTTGGTCCTCAGGATGGATTGCCACCTGGTTGTAACCGGAGTACCCGTCAAGAAAGCAGAAGAACCTATTTCCCGCTAGTTTCTCGAGAATTTGATCAATGAAGGGTAGTGGGAAATGGTCCTTCTTTGTGGAGGAATTGAGTCGGCGGTAATCTATACAGACTCTCCACGCATTGGCTAATCAGGTAGGAATGATTTCTCCGATTTCAGTCGTTATGGTGGTGAGTCCTGCCTTCTTAGGTACAACCTGAATTGGGCTCACCCAACGACTATCGGAGATCGGGTAGATGATCCCGGCATCTAACCACTTAATGATCTCCTTTTTCACAACCTCCTGCAGATTAGGGTTCAAACGTCTCTGCATTTCACGAGAAGGTCGTGCGCCCTCTTCTGAATAGATATGATGAGTACAATAAGAGGGGCTTATTCCAGTCAAATCATCGAGAGTCCACCCGATGGCTCTGCGATGTTGCTGGAGAACAGTAATCAGACGGGATTCCTGTTTGGAATTGAGGGTGGAATTTATAATCATAGGAAGGGTCTGATTGGAACCCAAAAAGATGTATTTCAAGTGAGCAGGAAGAGGCTTTAACTCGAGGATAGGGTTATCAGCAGCAGCGGGTGGTTCAGTGTAGATGTGAGGTTCAAGGGTAGGAGTTACTGGGTTGTGTATGTCTGGATTCGACTCCTCTGTTTGCGGGTCAAGATCCTTCTGTGATTGATGAGGCATAATCGAGTCATTCTGGAGGTGTGACTCATCAACCAAAATCCTAACGTCACAAATCTGTTCGATGACACCGCAATTAATTCCTTGTTGGGCCTTAAATATATCAATTTTTAAGGTTTGATCTCCAAATTTAAGCTCTATTTGGCCCTCCTCACAGCTGATGTTGGCTCTAGCAGTAGCCAAGAAAGGTCTCCCTAGAATGATTGGTGTATCCTTAGGATTTTTAGGCGCGTCCATATCTAAGACTATAAATTCCACTGGGAAATAGAAATCCCGCACCCTTACGATAACATCCTCGAGAATCCCTTTTGGTGACTTTATAGATCGATCTGCTAATTGTAATGTCACCTCAGTTGGTTTTAGCTCAGATTCTTCTAGATGGTCAAGTAAGGATGTGGGTATCAGGTTTATGGATGCACCCAAGTCTAGCAGAGCTCTATCAAATTGGGTATCACCTATCTTGCAGGAGATCAGGGGAGTACCAGGATCTTTTTCCTTGGGTGGGAGTTTACTGAGGATTACAGAGCTGGCTTGCTCTGACAGAACAATTGGGCTCCCACCCTTGGTTCGCGGCTTACGCTGGGGTGTACACACATTCTTTAAAAATCGTGCGTAAGCTGGTACGTGGCGGATTGCATCCATCAGGGGGATGTTTATGTGGACCTGCTCAAAGAGCTTGACCAGGTCCTCCTCAGGTGCCACGGGCTTTGTGGTCTTCTTTCCCTTGGTCAAGGCCTCGGGAAACGGGATCTTGGTTGGTTCTTCTAGGATAGGTCCTGGTTGTGGATCTGAGATAGGGGTGGGGACGTCCTGGATTACTGTCCTAGGCTTGGGATCACTACCAGGCTTGGAGTGGTTCGGATGAGGTGGGTCTTGGGTTTCCTTACCACTACAGGTCGTTACGGAATTAAGTCCTGCCTGGTTTTGGGTAGGATTGGGTAAGATAGGTTGCTGCTGGTAACCTGCAAAAGAAGTGGAGGCTTCTATCCCGTCAGGTGAAGGAACAGAGGGGGCCTGATAGATCATATGGGCATGGCCCGGGTTTGGGTTCATAACGCGCTGCTGGGTGGGCACGTTATTGGGATTAGGCAGAGGTTGGGAAGGAAGAGTACCTGGCTGGCGAGAGTTTGCCAACTAGGTCAATTGGTTTCGGACCTCTGTAAGTTCGTCCTTGTGTTGTTTCTGGATAGCCGCATTCATTCTTTGAATGTCAGCCAGGGTCTGAAGGATAAGGGACATTTGATCTTGATTCGGCCCAGATGGGTAAGTAGGGTTGGGCCGAGGCTGAGGCGGCTGGTAAGGACGAGGAGGTTGTGGGCGGGGTTGGAAGGATGGTCTTTGGGTTTGGGAATTTCCCACCCACTGAAAGTTAGGATGGTTACGCCATCCAGGATTATAGGTGTTGGAGAACGGGTCGTTCTGGATGGCGTTAAGGTCCTCGCAGGTCTGAGGAACCTCCAGAGAGTTAGAGAAAGAGGGAATGGAATTCCCCTGGCAGGTGAAGAAGGAATCGGAAGGATCTCCGGGCAAAGATTCGGATGATGGGTCCATCCTAGGAGAAGATCGATGGAGAATGTTTTGCACAGTTTCCCTTGTGGAAGGAGGCTGTGCGAAAGGGTTATGCGCAGAGGTGGCTCGCTGCAGATGCTGAGTCAGCTCATCCACCTTCTTTTCGATAATCGAGACCTTGTCCAATCGACTGGCCATTAATTCCAGGTCGACTGATGCGGACAGGCCCTGCGTCTCGTGTGCTCCCCTGAGATTCGTCGCTGCGCGGGTATTCGTCCTGTCGAATAATCCCATGGAGTCATTGTTGATGGAGTTCTCGCACATGTTTTCGAGAATCTCCCACACGGTGTCTTCATGTTGACCCATGATATTTCCTCCGCAGGTTGCATTGACGAAAAGACGGATGTCCTCACGGAGTCCCTGGTAAAAAGATTGGACTTGTTCCCATTTAGGAACTCCGTGATGGGGGCACTTTCTCATGAGATCCTGAAAACGATCCCATGCCTCATGGAGAGGTTCCCCTGTTTGTTGGGTGAAGTGTGTAATCTGATGGCGCAAGGCGTTGGTCCGTCCAATAGGGAAGAATTTTTTCAGGAACTCGGACTGAAGTTCCTCCCAATTGTTGATCGGCCGGGTCTGAGTTTGGTACCAATGGGAGGCCTTGTCCATAAGAGAAAAGGAGAACATCTTCATGAGAAGAATATCCCGATTTTGTGCGTCTGACCCAAAAGTTTGGGCCAGATGCTTTAGCTGTTTGATGTGCTGGAAGGGATCTTCAGAATTAAGCCCATGGAATTTAGGTATAGCATGAATCATATTGGGCTTTAATTCAGAATCAGGTCCTCCAGTCGGGATTCTAACTTGAGGCTCGATGGCCACCGCAGCAGGATTATAATGGTCCCGCATCATGGGACGCTGCGGTGGGTGCACAAAGTTTTGGAAGAGGTCGTTGAGTCGCTGGAGCTGGTGCTCCAGATTGTTTTCTTCCTCAACTGGCTGAGCCATGATGGGGGAAGAAGAAGAACTTGGTTCTGAATCAGAAGAGAGAATAATGTGAGGGGGTTGCTGCACAAACACGGGCATCGAGGCTTGGCCTTGACGAGAGTGAATTTCTAAAGGAGGTCTTAAGGGTGGTCTTAAAGACCTCCTACCGTACATGCACTGTTGGAAGAGATGAGTTTAGAAGGTGCTGGACCCAATCAAGACACCCAAGAATGTGTTGGGTGACTATAGAGGTGCGGGGCAGATGGACCCCTTGATCAGAAAGATCGACCACCTGAGAATTACCTGGGCAGCCAGAGAAGGTGAGTCCTGCGAAGACCCCTACACGGTAGAGCGTCCCCACGGGTTACAGGGTTTCCCCCACCCGACCTCTCTTGTCACTACGGTTCCAGGTAGACCAGAATGGGGATCTTGACCTCTTAAGTCTACCAATTTTAGTTCAAGACAAGGTGCTTAGGGTTCCACTTTAACTTTAGTCTTTTAAGTGCAAAGAGTGACCTAATTTGAAGGTTAGTTGACCTAAATGGTCAACTTTACCTGCTAGTTTTGCTTATTAGGTCCTGTCTTTTAGGGTTCAAGTGTTTAAAGAGCCAATCTTATTTTAGGGTTTCTTTGGATAGGTATTTTCAGATAATGGCTTGGGCACACTTCTTTTAAGGTTTCTCAATTCTTGTTAAAGAAGTGTGTCTCTAAATCCCTAATGTTGAATCTTATGTTGGCTCTACTTGGTCCAGTTAGTTCTTTGATGGGTAATTAGGGCTCAAGCAAGAATGTGTTAGCCCTTAAATACCCTTAATAATGTACAGGAATAATGGGTTGAAAACATGCAACTTCTTATGGTTTACTAAGTATAGAAGACAGGTTAGCCCTATAGTGCTTGTTCTTTTCTTTTCTTCCTCTTTAGAGTTTAGGGGTTAATAGCGAGAAAAAAAAATTACCTGTCCTCGGAGTGGTTGTCGTGCGGTTGCTTGTCTTCTTGATTTCCTGTAGCTGCACAAAAGAGACGAGATTATTAGAACTAAAAAGAAACATAAATGTTTACCTCTAGAATAGCCGTTGCTCTCCAGCAACGGCGCCAACTGGCGAAACGGTGGCAGCAACTAGCTTTTCTTAAGTCGTTGTAGTACAGATAGTTATTGCCATCATTTGCTAATATTTGTTACTCGGAAAATACAGTTCTCCCGAGGTTGAACTCAGGGAGCAAGTCGTATTCTAGAGATATACATGTTCTATTATTAAAATAAAGAGAGAGAGAGAGAGATGAAAGTTTGGCTTCTTCTTCTTCTCTTCTTTCTTCCTCTTTGTCTTCTCTTCTCTTTGGCTTTTGTTCTTCCTGTTCTTCTTCTTCTTTTCTTGCTTCCTCTATTTCTTGGTTGGACGATCCTGTCTTTTTCTTCTTTTTATTTTCTTTGTTTCTTCTTTTCTTACTTCAGATCTTCCTCCCGTGCTCTTCTTCTTCTGCTTGCTGCTTCTTCACTTGGCTGCTTTGTGTTCCTCTCTTTCCTCTGCCTCGCCTTCCTTCTTCTTCTTTGCCTTCACCTGTCTTCAGGACATCGTCTGATTTGAAAATCAGACGACTTAAACCGCTTGTTGCTACAGTGTCTCCCTTAGCTTCCTTCTTCTTCACCTGTGCCTGCACGCTCAAGAGTTCAGAGTCAGAGGGCAAAACCCACTCTACCCCCCTCCCCAGCGCGTCTCTTTCTCTCTGAGTTCGCTCTTAGGACAGCTCTCCCAGAGCAACCGGGTAATCGGGTACGAGTCGTGCCCGGGTCCAGGCCCACCGGCGTGCGGTGGTGGACGAGGAGTGCAGGTCGGGTTAATCGGGTCGAGCTAGGTCCGCGGAGCGTGATCACGGACGAGGCCGGGTCAGGTGAGAGGGACCTCACCCCGTGGTCAGGAGGCGAACAGCATAAGGCACTTTTTGCCTTTATGCGTCCGCGCGCCTCTGAGAAGTTCCGAGGTGGGACTAAATGTCCCACCCCAATTGAGCGCCCGCAGCGGAGGGAGCAGCGGGCGATCGTGGCTTCACGCGAGGCCTTTGCCCCAACTGCGAGCCTAGGACGCTTCGCGGAGACGCCCCGCGCAACCTGGGAGTCGAACCTGGGCGAAGGCGTGCCTGCACCTGCAGGTGAAGGAGCTCTGCCTGCTCAGTAATGGCGACGGCGGGCGAGTCACCTGGTCACAGAAGAACGGCCTCTCGGCCTAATCAGACAGGCAGGGGACCTTCGCCGTGGCACGGCGAAGGTGGTCAAAGGGTCTGCAGGGGGCGCAGTGGAGCAAACAGGTCGCCCTAGGTTAAACTGCGGGTGAAGAAGTGGGTGTGTTCGGTGGGTCTGCAGAGGGCGTTTGGTGGGCAGTGGAAGGGCGGAAGAGGATCAGGGTGAGGAGGCGGAGGTTATGCACAGGTCGGCAAGCCGTGTGGGGTGCTGGAGCGATGGGAGTGGTTCGCCGGAGTTTGGCCAGAGGTGGAGAAGGTGAGGGTGATCGGTGGGAAATAGGTGGCGACAGTAAGGGTTTTCAGTATGGAAAAGAAAGAGGGGAGGAAGAGGAGAAGTTCTACCTGCTAAGATGGACGAGGAGGGGTTGGCGCAGGTGACAGTCGTATCGACTGTAGCCAAAGAAGAAATTGCCCAGAGGAAGGAGCGGCGGCGAGGAAGGGACCGGAGAGGCGCCAGCTGGGTGCGGCGTGACGCGGAAAGATCGAGGGAAGGTAACCCTGCTGCTGGTAGTGCGGCAGGGCGACGAGGAGGAGGAGGAGAGGCCGCCGGAGCAAGGGGGCGTCTGTCGGAGTGGGAAGGGAGGAATTGAGGGGGGTGTCTCCATCAGATCCGAGCTGGGAAGAACGGCGGAGCGACGGGGGTATTTATAGGGGAGGAATCAGAGAGGAGGGCGGAGGGAGACGATGTGTCTCCCTCGCCGGAGGACGCCGGAGGAAGGAGACCCATACCGTCCGTGCGTTCGCACGGGCGGTGTGGGAGGTCGCAGTACTCAGGGGGGTGTCCCTGCGGTGGCTGACGACGCAGGGTACCCCCATTGACTTGCCAGGGCCCCTCCCTCACCCTGCGCGGCGCCATGCTCCGCGCAAGGTCGCTGGAGCATGGTGCTGTGCAGGTTTTGCAAGAGGGACCTAAACGCAAATAATGAAGGTGAGTTAGGGGTCAAAATGTGAGGGTTCAAAAGTTGAGGGTCAAAAAGTAAATATATGAGGACCAAAGTGTAAAGTTGGTCAAGAAGGTTTCTTCTTAGGCCCAAGTTTTTATACATGACTAATTAGGACCTAAGGATTCTGATGGTGAATTTTATTTCTAGATTAAATCTTGTTTGATCGGTCAATTTACGCAAAAACCCAAACTAAGTTGTTAATTGGGCATGGTTCTCAATGTAGGTCAAAATGGGTTCCTAAGGCCAAATTGAAAGTCCTAAACCCTAGAGATTATTTTTATATGAATTTTAGAGGGTTTAGTTGATTTTTACCTTGCCTCGAACCACATGAATTGAAGTGGGTTTGTTTTTAGGGTTACAGGTTGTCATTTAATTCTTTGGAGTTGCTGTAGCCCTTATTGAGTCATCTCATCCCACTTTTCTTCTTATTAGGTTGTTTTGACCTATGTTTGGATCCTGAGTTACCCTATTTTCAGATCGGATTGGTGAAATTGCATTTTTACCCCTCAATTTATGTTTTCTTTGCAAACTCAGAATCTCTTTGAGCCAAGCCTTTCTAAGGTTATGTAGGAGCTTTTATTCTTTGTATTAGGTCAAAATGAGCTAGTTATGGCTCATGATGAGGTTCTCATCAGTAACCTAAGCATTCAACCTTACACACACTATGGTCTTGCTTAGAATGCCTAATAAAGTGATCACCTTAATTATTTTCTTGAAGAAAATTTGGTTCTCTAGGCTCTGACTTAAGAGAAGATTGAAAAGACAACTTGATTGGACGAGTTCCCGCCTCATGAAGTGTTAAGTATATACTCTCCTTGATGACGTGATGATAACATGTCACCTCCTCAGTGCTTGTCTCTTAAGATATCCATCCTACTGGGAGCATGCAAGCGCAATGTGCAGTTCAGGTACCATGGGCAGAACTATCTCGAAGTGTCGATTGGCAGGGGTTCTTGGGGTTGACATGGGAGATGTTATCCTAAAGCATTGCAAGCTAGGGACCCTTCGAGGAACGGTGATGAGGATAATGAATCTAATATAGACTGTGTTGATAGCTGATCCAAGGTTGGACTTCGATGAATCAAACAAAAAAAAAAATTACAAAAGAAAAATCTCAAAAACATCTCCCTTCTTCCTTGTTGGCTATCATACCAAAACAAATTCATTCACCTGCAGATTGAATAAAGACCATCACACATATGCATGGATGATTAAAACTCTAGGACTAACAAACCTTAGGGTAGTCTTGGGGGACAAAGAAATTAACCTCTATCGGCGACCCAAAACCCAGGTTGACCAAGTTTGTATCTTGACTGGTACTTTGGTACCTTAAGATCTAGGGGTAGTATCTCAAGCTAGTCTTAATGGGTGAGGTATGTTAAGACACCCTGATGGTTAATTCCTATTGATGCATCGAAAATCATCGTACTTAGAAAAATAACGCGTCGTAGTATAGTGACGAAAATTGATACAACATTTAAATTTATAAGTGCTCGAAAACAAAATATGAGTCCAAGGTCATTCGCAGGGAGCAAATATGGAATTCACACACTAATCGTAATATAAGGAATAAACAAGCACAATGATAATCACAATAAAGATATTCAATGAATAATACAATCAAATTTTTATTCAATGGCAGCAATAGTATCTCAAAAGTCAATGGGATAAAAAGAAGATTAAAACCCTAAAAATGGTGATTTGAATCACCAATTTATTCCCTCAATCAAGCACATATCCCAAATCTCAAATTAAATCATTATCTCAACAATAGTCTCAAACCACTAATCAAGTCTTAATATTTCAACAATGAGCCTCAATCAATATCAGACATCGGGCACGTAAGGCAAACACCTTAAACATCTCCAAGTCTCAGCACGAGCATAATGGCACCAAGCACAGCACAGGGTCAACACAACACAAGCACCCAACCTCTTGAAATGCCTAAGTGTTGGGCGTGTTCAGACACGAATCTCGAGGCCAACAGTGCAAAACCACCCCCCATCCTCCTTGGAATCTCCCTTTTTCTTAACTGAGTTAATGGGTATGAACAATGTTGGCTAATCAGGTCATGAACAATGGCCAGGCCCACCGACGTGAGTGATGAGCGAAGTGTGTGTAAGGTAGAGTGAGGCGAGGACCTCACCCTCGCTATGAGAGGCAATCAACAAAGATCACAAATCCAATTTATGCACGTTTCCAATTTATTCCCACAGGATGTGGGACTAAAAATATGTCCTCCTTTGCATAGCTGTGTGAGAACTCCTTCCAAATCGAGGCATTTCTATTGTGGATGTGACCAATTGGAGCTCCAGACTAGTCCATGAGGCAACTCCGCAACCTTGCAAAGTGGTGCGAGGTCGATTGATGGCGAGACAGCGGCAGACGGTGGCGTACAATGGCGAAGTTGTCGTTGACGGCGACGAGTTCCTAATTATCAAAAATAGGCTAAATGCCCCAATTAGTAGGTTCATAAGAGTCGCCATGAGTCAAGGACTTCAATGGCGGTGGTGACGAGGTGGTTGAAGTGTCGTGGTGGCCAGACGATGACAGCGGAGGCATTCATGGGATGGGTTGTCTGGCCTAGCCCTTCGTAGACCAAAGCTCTCAATAAGTTGAGGGCTTTTGGTCGCAGGAGGGAAGTGGAGGCGATTGGGTGTTTGGTGATGCATGGAAGCCGGACGACCACGTCGGAGGGGTGGCCGAAGGCAAAGAAGATGAAATGGGAGAAGGTGATTTGTCGATTGAATTGGGGTGAGAAGGGAGTAAGCCTAACCTAGGGAATAAGGAAGAGAGAAAGAGCTAGTTATTTGGTCGAAGGGGAAAGGAATTCGTGTCGGCATGGCTTGCCGGTCATAGAGAAGGAAAATCCTCCAGTGGTAGATAGGGCGATCAGGAGAGTGGGAGACGGCCTCCCCTTAGGTCGGCGAGAGGTAGAAGAAGGAGAGGAAGGTCGTGAGCTTGACAATTTGGTTGTTAGTTGGTCGGAGGATGATGGGGGAAGGAGTTCACCAGAGCCATGATGAAGGTGGCCGAAGAAGGGAAGAAATAGGGGTTTAAGGCCGTGATTTGGCTCAAATGAAAACTGAGAACATAGCTAGCTTAAATAGAGCTCAAAATTGAGCTTAAACTTGGAAAGATTTGCGTATTTAGTTTATGAATTGGGCAGGTCTAGAATAGGAATTTTCAATCTTGTTGGAGGTTTTCCTCCTCAAATCATGACCTGGA
This sequence comes from Thalassia testudinum, assembly GCA_037157565.1. Classification (NCBI taxonomy): domain Eukaryota; kingdom Viridiplantae; phylum Streptophyta; class Magnoliopsida; order Alismatales; family Hydrocharitaceae; genus Thalassia; species Thalassia testudinum. Next base: position 15,481,120 of record JAZHRO010000046.1, on the reverse strand, counting down.
GTTGCGTTCAGATGGGAAGAGATCCCTTGGCGATCAATTCTTCCAATTTGGGAAGAGATTCGGTGCTGATTGAAGGAGAAATTCACGGTCAAAGCCTCTGCGTTTGGGTTTTTACCATGTATTCACACTGTTCAGGTGGTGGGGACCCAAATGTGAAGAATATGAAGAAGTTAGGGGCATTTTTGTAATAAAATCGAAGCCTAGGGGTTTAAGTGTGAGAAATAGAGATCTTAGGGACTAAATGCAAGTTAGGTCAAGATAAACTCTGATTGGGTCTGAATTTTGGTGTTAACCTAATTTCAACTCAAGTAATCTAATGGTGAACTCGGATTTGAGTTTTGATCACGTTTAACTAGGTAATTTGCATAGAAGCCCAAATTAAGGTAAATTCCTATCTGAAACTTTGTTCTAGGTTAAAATGGGTTCAAATGGTCAAACCAAGGGTACCAAACCTCTTAGAATATTTTTCTATGAATTTTAGGAGGTTTATATTAATTTTATCCCTATCAAAACCTCATCAATTCAAGTAGGTTTAATAATTAAGGTTTTAGTACTATTTCTTCCTCGAAATGCGTGAAACCCTATTTCTATCAGTGTGGACCCACTTCTTGGTCTTTGATGCTCAATTGACCTTCAATTAACCCCTGGATGACCCCTTGGTTATTCTGCATTTGTGATGTGATGTTAAAATAGTAGAATTAACCCTATTTTATTATCTTCTCCTTTAAACAAACTAAAGTGGAATTGTGGTCCTCAGGCGATCATTTAGGAGCATTTAGCTCTTGATTCCAACTAAATTAAGTTAGTTATGATGAATGATGTCATTACCATATTACCCCTATGCCTTTTGCTAGTCCCTAGCAAAATCTACGGAAAGAACTAGATCTCTAAACCATGCTTTTTATGTTCAAATGCCTGATTTGTGTTACTTCTTTAGAAATTAGATCAGAATACCAACAATAGGCCTAAAGATACTCAAGTATCGGCTAAGATACAAACCTGACCACCTTCAGCCTTGGGTATGCCGTGAAGGTTTCTAGGGCCTACAAAGGCTGCCCAGAGGTTCGTTGACCCCAGTAGTTAAAGCACCCATGCATAGACATATCAAGTACAGGTTCAATTTGCCAATGCATTTTTTGTAAGAGAGATAGAGAGGGTTTTCTTCATTTTGAGAGTTTTCTCTCTTTTATATTCCCCTAAATCCAACATCATCTTAGCCCTAAATACGGTCTGTATCTAATTCCTTGTCCCCACCATCAATCCTCAAAAGGTCCCTAGCTTGCAATGCTTCGGGATAGCACCACCCAGGAAACCCCCAGAACCCTGGCTTTTGAAACTTTGGGATAGTGCTGCCCATGACGTTCTGTAGCTAAATTCAAGCCCTAGCAATCGACATTTCAGGATAACCCTGCCAATGGCACCTGAACCAACACAAGGTGCTTACATGCTCTAGGTAGGATATTTAGATATCCTAGGAGACAAGCACTGAGGAGACTATATGTTATTACACATCTTTGAGGAGAGTATTTTTCATTCCACCTCTCCACACCTAGAACTCGTCTAATCAACTTGTGTTTTCAAGCTGCTCCTAAGTCAGATCTTCGAGATGACTTTTTCAAAATGGAACACTTTTGAAATTATTTCTTCATTAAGGACATTGAACCAAACTGGTGTGTGATTTTTGGGTGCCTAGGTTACCAAGTCCCGTAAACCAAAGAGTAGGCAACGAGACCAAATAATCCCTAAGCCTTAGACTTAATACATCAACCTCACAGTTTCCTCAACCTCTTGAGGACTAATCCGGATCTTAACATCATCATGAGCCATAACTAGCTTTAATTAATCAGAATCAAGTGACAAATGCTCCTACATAATCGCCTACGAGTCGTAATTCCTTGCACATCCTTTCTGAGAGAAATACATTAAAATAGGGTTAATTCTATAGTTTTAATATCCATCACAAAAGAAGAGTAACCACAGGGTTTCCCAGGGGTTAATCTAAGTTTAATGAGCATTAAAGTCTAATAAGTGGGTCCACATAGACAGAAACAGGGTTTCACACATTTCGTGAACTAATACAGCTCCCAAAATCCTAATTTCAGACCCGCTTAAATTATTGAGATTCTGGTCAAGATAAAATTCATCTAAATCTCCTAAAATTCATAGAAAAATATTCCTTGAGGTTTGGTATCCTTGATTTGACCTTTGGAACCTATTTTGACCTTAAATAGAGTCACAGACAGATTTCTGCCCTAATTGGGTTTCTACACAAATTGCCTAGTCAAACTTGGTCAAAACTAAAATATAACTTCACCATCCTATTCCTTCGGTCCAAATTAGGTTTATACCAAAATTTGGGTCCAATAAAAGTTCATCTTAACCTAGTTTGCATTCGAGTCCTTTAAAACTCTATTCTTTACATATGTGGCCCCAGCTTTGGAGCTCTCTTGCAGTTGAGTCCAACCGCCTTCCTCTTCCTCGCAAGCGTGTAGATGAACAGAACCCATAGGAAGTTGGACCCTAATTGGGATTTTGTCCTCATCTGACCTCCAAATCCCTGCAAATTTGGAGGAATCAAGGATCAGATCATCCTCTACCATCTACACCTGCTTGATTGACCCAATCAGGACCTAAAAAACTCCTTGGCGCTTTAGGATTCATGAAAGGGAAACACTCTGATTCCCAATCAGATGTGTGAAATTGGTGAAATTCTTTGCCTAAGTGATCTCTATATAAGCTCAGCAAACTTCCTAACATCTCCTTAGCTCGGTTTTGGCCATAATTCTTCACCAAATCTCCTTCTCTAGTCACCTCCACCGCAACTCCGGCGAATCCTCTCCCTCCGACTTCTTCACCCACTGCTACATACCGTAGGCAGCGGGAACGTCTTCATCTCCTTCCTTCTCTCCTCGCCAGCCATAGCAGGAGCTCCCAAATCCCCTTGTCGTCGCTGCCCCTTCCACCAAAGGATTCATCATCTCCAGTGCTAGCCAATCACAGCCGGCTCCACCCTCACCCTTTCATCTAGTAATTTAGGTCATATCTTCTTCGTCTTCTCCTTCTTAATCTCCCTAACCTATTCCCCTCCTATTTCAACCGACAAATTGCCCTTGACCACACCTTCTTCATCCGCTCTGGCCGAGCTCTGGTGTGGCCTCCCCGACTCTACAGACCACCAAATGCCATGCTACCACCTCCATAAGCTCCCCATCCCTCGTCCACCGAAACCCCTCAAGAAATTGAGAGGATTAGCTCATAAAATTCCCCATCGAACTCACCCACCACCGTTCACTTCCTCCGACTCTGCCAGGCCTTCACACCCACTCCCATGCCACGAGGACTCCGCGATCGCCTTCGTCGTCCCCAGAAAAACCTCCTAAACATTTCTGACGTAGCCGTGAGTCATTATTTCTTCTTTCAAGTATTTGTCATTCACCACCATCGCCACCGTCTTCCCCGACCATGACCGCCATGCTCCAATTAGGTCTGACCTCAATTCCACTTCCTGGTGCTACGGAAGTAAACCACAAGACCATCTAAAGTGCTAATTGAGACATAGCAGTAGCGCCAATAGCCAATTGCAAAGAGAGGTGATCCAGCTACTGCACGTGGAAAAGAGGAGGTGGGATAGTCCCACCTCGTGAGCAAATAAACAACCATAGTAGTATATCACGATTTTGTGAAGTGAGTTGTCTGCCCCAGTCACCAGGGCTCGGGTCCCCACTCACCCACATACGCACACCTCACTTGCGATCACATGCCCGCAGGCCTGGTCCCTGTTCACAAGCCGATAACCCAACCATATACCCGATTACACTTGAGAGGAGAGACTTCTAAGAGAGAGGGGGTGGGTTTTTGCTCTCTGAAGAAGATGACCTTATGCTGAAGAAGGAAAGGCTTACACTTAGCTTCTGAAGAATGTTGGTCATGCCCTGTTCTTGAGGAAGGAAAGGCTTGAGAAGAAGAAGAAAAGAAAAAGGCTCTTAAGAGAGCCTTGCCCTTGTGTCTGCCTTTTGTGAGGCACCTTGCTATGCTCTATTAAGTCGCTTGTTCTGTGAAGGCGACATCTAATCTGATCTAATACTAGCACTGTTGAATTATTTAAGTACTAAGTTAACATTGATTAATGTGATTGAAGGTACTGTTGAATTATTTGAATAATTTGACTATGAGATGCATGCTTAATTATATAACCTAATTGGTGATCTAAATCACCACTTTTTAGATTCTCTTTGTTCTTTTTGTCTCTTCATCTTCTGAGATACATTAAATTACATTGAATATCAATCTTATCAGTTTCATTTATTAAATATCTGTCATTGTGCTCAATTTATTGCACTCATCTATTCTAAAAGAAGATTAATGTATGAGTTCCATATTTTCTCCCTACGAACGACCACGGACTTCCTTTAGATTCTGAGTTTATAAATTTAAATGTCTTGTTGTGAGATTTTGGAGTGTATTATAACGAATGCATCTTAAAAACTCCTCTCTTTGCGCATAAGCATTTTGGCTTGGGGAGCAACGCGCAATTCACCATTAATCTTATCTTAATTTTTATCTGAGCACTAACTTACCCTGTTTGCTTTGTTTGTGATTTTGCGAGGTACATCACGAAGAGATCTTCCACCCAAATCAAAAACTCCTGGGGTAGGTAAATTTCTCTTCTTCCCTATTTAACATCCTAATCTTAGGAAAAAGAAAAAGGAAACAAACAATTAGGATTCATCTACCTTATTTTCTTAGTAATCATCATTTAAAGGCAAGTGTCTTGATTTTCAAATTCAAATAGATATTTGATTGAAGTTGAGACGATTCTGTTTAGAGATCCCTACCCTAATCTCCTGTACCTACTAAGGATTTACGTGTAATTTCTAATCATCTTGGACTACACACTTCTTGTTTGAAGTCTAAGGTGTATATTTTGAGATCAAATTGGACTTGGAATAGAGCCATTTAGGGTTTCTACTCTAGGGTTCTGAAGTGTTAGTTCACACTTGCCTGAATTAAAGGAAATTAACCCTCCCACATCTGTGTGCTACCCAAACCCTTGCTTGAAAAGATCTAATCAAAAGAGCCATAAAATCAGGCTCTAAATTCACTTGAACCCTAAAATTGTGGACCTAATAACCTAAGAGTCAATTTAGGATGATCTTTGGGTCTTGACCCAAATTTCATTCTTCATCTTTTAGGGTAGGTCAGGTGAAGTTGGTCTACTTTGTGGGACAACTAACCTCCAAATTAGGTCACAAATTGAATTAACATCTAATCAAGTGAAATCCAAGGCATAAACTAGGCTAAAATTGGTAGACTTAAGGTCTCAATTCATACATTCTGGTCTACTTGGAATCGCAATGAAAAGAAAGATCAGGTGGGGGAAATCCTATAACCCGTGGGGACACTCTACCGTGTAGGGGTCTTTGCAGGGCTCTCCCTTCCTGGTTGCCCAAGTACTCGGGTGTGTGGTTTTTGATTCAGAGGTATCATCTACCTCGAAACAAGCCTTAGTCATCCAAAAATCTTTGGGTGCCTTGATTGGGTCCAATTCACATCTAGTCCCTCATCTATTATTTAGAGCACATACACAGGAAAGGTCCTTAGGCTGTTGACCTAGAGGCCTTCATTAGAATTGAGTTTTTGTGGGATTTATGATCTGATCCAATCACTACAATCTGAACCTGAATTTGATTCCACATCTTGATCCACCACCTGATTTGAAAATGCAAACTGACAAATTAGGAAGAATTTATAGGAAACCTGAATCCCAAATGACCATAAAAGAGAAGATGATAGAGGCTGCTCTTAGACACCATGATGAATATTACAAAACCTTTGATCCATCTAGGCACATTTAGGATAATGTGGCAGAAACAACAACCCTCATTATGAACCTTGCTAGAATGATATTTACACAAATGATACATGGTTCAATCCGAAATGAGCTCTTATCAAAATACAGTGAATTGTGAAGACTACACAATATTGGTTATGTACACCAGGTTGTCAAATCCACAACTTTAGGAAATACACCAGGGTCTCATGGAGAAATGTGGGCATATGCTAAATACATTACAACAACCCATTGATCAAAAATACCCATATCAATATTCAGAGATTGATGAGACACCTTGGAGTAACATTGAGGGTCAATATGATTTCCCAGAGCCTGGGTTAGAAAATCAAGGTTGTTGTGGACCCCCAACCCAAATGGAATCTGATTCAAACTTTGTGCAGATTGACATACCTGATCTTGATGTCGGTTGGGAGGATCCAACTCAAGTGTTAATGATTCTGAACCAGCCTTAGAAAATCATGAAGCTGGTCCATCATGCCTTGATTTCCCAAACACCTATAGTAAGCGTCAATCAGAACCTCTCGAGGATGTAATTCCTGAATCTTATCCTGTTAAGGTAATCCTCGAGAGTGATTTTGATATCCCAATAGAACCTAGTCCAGATTCTAGTAACCCAATTCTACCTTTGACCTAGAATCTAGATTCAAGCCTATTTAGGATGATTATGAGGCCCAATGTGATGAGAACCAGATTTTGGATCTAAACTATGATTCAGGGCATGTGTTTGATGATTACACTTCTCTAGACTCCTCATAGATACAGATTAATTTTTTAGAAGTAAACCGATTTATGATATAAAAACTGAGGAGTTGGAAGAGCTGGGATTTGATTGGATCTATCCTAGGAGCCAAGAACCTGAGCCTATGCCTAATAAGGACACCTCTTTGAGCTTGAAATTTGAGATTAGGTTAGATCCAAGTCAAGTTGTTGATTCTACGCATCTTGATTCATTCTATGGTGGAAATTCTGATTTGGAATCAAGTTCAGAAACTAATTTTCGCAAATTCTCTGATGATTTTGAATCATACTCCGATTTTGGAGAATCTTTGTTTCTTGACGATTACGAACCAGTTACGACCTCAGCATCCATGATCCATTATTTGATTCTGATGCTAAGGCCGATGATTCATATCTCAAAGAAGCCACACCTTCTGATCCACATACAGAGCCTTCCAAAATCCAAGCCCAACCTCGACCCGCCACCGGAATCAACTTCTACTCTGATTCACCTCTCTCTGATCCAATTGCATATAATTCTCCTCCATCTTTTGATCGGGTTCCAAACATTGATCAGACTCTTAATCACTTCCTATCCTTTTCTGATCAGACTAGTAGGGTGCCTACATCCTCCACAGAGCCATTTTCTTTTGAAGATCCCTACTCTAACCAGGCTGAGTCAACTCAGCCAAACCCGCAATGTGCATTTTCATATCTCTTTGAGCCTCAAAGTATCTGGTGGGCTCCGTTTCTTTTGATTCATATCCACCAACCCACCAGACTGATTGGGTTTGGGGTGCATCATCAACCTATCGATCCGAACAAGCACCTGGTTGGACTAACCAGGCTACTTATCAAGGTGCTTGTTCTACAAAACTCATATGATTTGACCACCCCTTCTCCTTGACCACCTTCTACTCTGCTGAAGCCATTGAATTTAGTGCTTGACGAGAGGCAACCCATCATTCCAAAAATTCGAGACCCTTCTGATCATTCTTTTGAGTTACACTCCTATTGCACTTCTAAGTTCAACTTTAGAACAGCCAATTTCACCTTTGGTACTTGTATCAAAGCTTAAAATCATTAGCAATAGTCATCCCGACCCGTTCACCCACCCTTTGATCCTATTCTAAACTTTGACCCAAATTGAATTCGTGCCCTCCTGGTTTACAATGAGGACATTACAAAACTTAGGCATCGGGAGGTGTTAAAGTGCAAACATATGGAAATTCAATTCTCTAAGGGGTTCTCACATAAAAAAATATATATTCAAAAATGACAAAAAAATAAAATAATGAAAAAGAAAAAAATTAGAGGAAGGGGAGGAAATTTTGAAAATTGATTAAAAATCTTTCTTGAAGAGGAAAAGAGGAGAAAATTCAAATGTCAAAAAGAAGCAAAAAAAATCAAAAACAAAAATGATAATCATAGCAATTGATTATGAAATCTACTTAAGTTTTAGACCTAATCAAAAGAAAAATTAAGTCTTGAAAATAAAGAGACAAGGAGATTAGTATGAGTGTTGATCTTAGGCCTCTTGGGCTTGTTTTAGGGCTTAAACATTCACGTATTCATTAAAATCTGGATTAGTCCTCAAGAGGTTGAGAAAAGTGTGAAGGTGATGTAGTAAATCTAAGACTTACGGATTATCCGACCTCGTTGCCTGCCCTTTGATTTGTGGGACTTAGTAACCTAAGCACACAAAAATCACACACTAAGTTTGCTTCAGTGCGCTTATTAAAGAAAAATCATGCCAAAAGTGTTATGTTCTGAAAAGCTATCTCAAAAATCTAGCTTCGGAGCGCCTCGACAACACAAGTTGATTGGATGAGTTCCTGATGTGGAAAGGTTGGAAATTCCCCTCGAGGATGCGTAATAACATATCATCTCCTCGGTGCTTGTCTCCTAGGATATCTAAATATCCTACCGAGAGCATGTAAGCACCTTGTGCTGGTTCAGGTGCCATGGGCGGGATTATCCCGCAATGTCGATTGCTAGGGCCTAAATTTAGCTACAGAATGCCATGGGCAGCACTATCCCAAAGTGTTGAAAGCCAGGAGTTCTAGGGGTTGCCATGGGCGGTGCTATCCCAAAGCATCAAAAGCTAGAGACCCTTCGAGGATTAATGGTGGGGACAAGGAATCCGACACAGACATTGTTTAGGGTTAATTCGAGGCTGGATTTGGGGAAAAATAAAAAGAAAAGAGAAAACTCTCCAAATGAAAAATACTTCTATCTCTCTCTTACAAAAATGCACTGGCAAACTAAACCTAGACATGCTACATTCTACGTATGGGTGCTTTAACCGCTAGGTTCAACAAACCTCCAGGTAGTTTTTGCAGGCCTTAAAAACCTTCATGGCAGACTCAGGCTAAAGCTAGTCAGGTCTAGATCTTGATTGTTACTTGAGTACCTCTAGGCTTATTATTGGCATTCTGACTTAACTTCTAGAGAATGGAACAAATTAAGCCTCTAAACTTAAAAGCATGATCTAGAAATCTAGTTCTTTCCATAAGATTTTGCTAAGGGACTAACAAAAGTTAGGCATGAGAGTATGATGATAACACCGTCATGGGCCATAGCTAGCTTTAATTAATCAGAATCAAGTGACAAATGCTCCTACATAATCGAGTGAGAGTCGTAATTCCTTGCATATCCTTCCTGAGAGAAATACATTAAAATAGGGTTAATTCTACAATTTTAATATACATCATGAAAGAAGAGTAACCATGGGGTTTCCCAAAGGTTAATCTAAGTCTAATGAGCATTAAAGTCTAATAAGTGGGTCCACACAAAAAGAAATAGGATTTCACGCATTTCGAGAACTAATACAGCTCCCAAAATCCTAATTTCAGACCCACTTAAATTACTAAGGTTCTGGTCAAGATAAAATTCATCTAAATCTCCTAAAATTCATAGAAAAATATTCCTTGATGTTTGGTATCCTTGATTTGACCTTTGGAACTTATTTTAACCTTAAATAGAGTCATAGACAAATTTCTGCCCTAATTGAGTTTCTACGCAAATTGCATAGTCAAACTTGGTCAAAACTAAAATCTAATTTCACCATCCTATTCCTTGGGTCCAAATTAGGTTTGTACCAAAATTTGGGTCCAATCAAAGTCCATCTTAACCTAGTTTGCATTCTAGTCCTTTAAAACTCTATTCTTTACATATGTAACCCCAGCTTTGGAGCTCTCTTGCAGTTGAGTCCAACCGCTTTCCTCTTCCTCGCAAGCATGTAGATGAGCAGAACCCATAGGCAGTTGGATCCTAATTGGGATTCTTTCCTCATCTGACCTCCAAATCCCCCCAAATTTGGAGGAATCAAGGATCAGATCATCCTCTACCATCTACACCTGCTTGGTTGATCCAATCAGGACCTAAAAAGCTCCTTGGCGCTTTAGGATTCATGAAAGGGAAACACTCTGACTCCCAATCAGATGTGTGAAATTGGTGAAATTCTTGACCTAACTGAGCTCTATATAAGCTTAGCGAACTTCCCAGCATCTTCTTAGCTCAATTTTGGCCATAATTCTTCACCAAATCTCCCTCTTCGGCCACCTCCACCGCAGCTCTAGCAACTCTTCTCCCTCTGACTTCTTCGCCCACTACCACATACCATAGGTAGCAGGAACATCTTCATCTCCTTCACCAACCACAGTAGGAGCTCCCAAATCCCCTTGTCGTCGCCGCCCCTTCCACTGAAGGATTCATCATCTCCGACACCGACCAATCACAGCCGCTGCCTCCCTCGCCTTTGCATTCAATAATTTAGGTCCTATCTTCTCCCTCTTCTCCTTCTTAATCCCCCTAACCTATTCCCTTCCTATTTAGACCGGCAACTCACCCTCGATCGCACCTTCTTCCTTCGCTCTGACCGAGCTCCGGTGAGGCCTCCCTAACTCTACAGACCCCGAAACACCACGCTACCACTGCCATAAGCTCCGCCGTCCCTCACTCACAAAAACGCCTCAAGAAATTGAGGGGATTGACTCATCAAACACCCCACCGAACTCACCCACCATTGTTCACTTCCTCCGACTCCGCCAAGCCTTCACACCCACTCCCACACCACAAGGACTCCACCATTGCCTTTGCCATCCTCAGGCGAACCTCCTGAATGTTTCTAACGCAGCAATGAGCCTTTATTTCTTCTTTTAGACATTCGTTGTTCATTGCCATCGCCACCGTCTTCCCCGACCACAACTGCCGTGCTCTAATTAGGTCTAACCTCAATTCCACTTCCTAGTGCTGCGAAAGTAAAACCACGAGACCATCTGAAGCACCAAGTAGCCAATTGCGAGGAGAGGTGATCCAGCTGCTGTGCACAGAAAAGAGGAGATGGGATAGTCCCACCTCGTGAGTAGATAAACAATGGCAGCAGTATATCATGATTTTATGAAGTGAGCTATCTACCCAAGTCACCGGGGCTCGGGTCCCCGCTCACCCACATACGCACACCTCGCCTGTGATCACACTCCTATAGTCCTAGTCCCTGTTCATGACCCAATAACCCGATCGTATACTCGATTACATTGGGTCTGAGAGAGAAGAGAGGAGAGACTTCTAAGAGAGAGGGGGTGGGTTTTTGCTCTCTGAGGAAGATGGCCTTGTGTTGAAGAAGGAGAGGCATACACTTAGCTTCTGAAGAATGTTAGTCATGCCCTGTGCTTGAGGAAGGAAAGGCTTGAGAAGAAGAAGAAAAGAAGGCTCTTAAGAGAGCCTTGCCCTTGTGTGTGCCTTATGTGAGGCGCTATGCTATGCTCTGTTAAGTCGTCTATTCTATGAAGGCGACGTCTAATCTGATCTGATACTGGTACTATTGAATTATTTTTAAATACTAAGTTAACATTGATTAAAGTGATTGAAGGTACTATTGAATTATTTGAATAACTTGAATATGAGATGCATGCTTAATTAGAGAACCTAATTGGTGATCTAAATCACCACTTTTTAGATTCTCTTTGTTCTTTTTGTCTCTTTATCTTCTGAGATACATTAGATTACATTGAATATCACTCTGATTAGTTTCATTTATTAAATATCTGTTATTGTGTTCAATTTATTGTGCTCATCTATTTTAAATGAAGATTAATGTGTGAGTTTCATATTTGCTCCCTACGAATGACCTCGGACTTACTTTAGATTCTGAGTTTATAAATTTAAATGTCCTGTTCTCCTATTTAGGTGTACTACAACGAACACATCTTAAAAACTCCTTTCTTTGCACATAAACACTCCCAAAGTGGTGGATTTGTAAAACATTGTAAGCATTCTGTGGTATGCAATTCTCACAATTCACTGAATTCTAATATGAGGGCATCCTGGGTTGAACCACTTATCATTCGTGTCAATATCAGATGGGCACGGTTCACAATAAGGGTTGTTGTCTCTGATACATTAACCTGAATGCTTCTAAAGAGATCTAAGGTTTTGTAATGCTCATCATGATGTCTAAGAGCAACATCGATCATTTTCTCTTTCATGCCCATACTGGATTCAGGTGTCTTGAGCACTCTTCCTATGTTGTCAGGTTGCATTTCCAAATCAAGTGGTGGGTCTGGATGTAGAATCAAATTCAGGTCTATATTGATTTGATCAGATCATATCAGATTTTTTATAAAAGATCAACTCTAATGAAGGCCTCTAGGTTAGACCTAGGACCTTTCCTATGTATGTGCACTATAGAATAAATGGGGGACTGGATGTGTATTGGACCCAATTAAGGCACCTAAAAATTTTGGATGACTAAGGCTGTTGAGGCAAATGGACCTCTTTGATCAAAAATCCACACACCCGAGAATTACTTGGGCAGTAAGAAAGGGAGAGTCCTGCAAAGGCCCCTATACAGTAGATCATCCCCACAGGTTACAGGATTTCCCACACCCAACCTTCCTTGTCACTGAGATTCCAAGTAGATCAGAATGTATGAATAGAGGTCTAAGTCTACCAATTTTAGCACTAATTATGCCTTGAATTTCACTTGATTTAGAAGTTTTTTTTCAACTTGTGACCTAATTTGTAGGTTGTGGTCCACAAGGTGAACCAACTTCACCTGACCTACCCTAAGGATGAGGATGAAATTTGGGTCAAGACCCAAATCACCCCAAATTGATTCTCAGGTTATTAGGTCCCAACTTTTAGGGTTCAAGTGAATTTACAGCCTTGATTTTAGAATTTACTTAATTAGATCAGTTCAGACAAGGGCTTGGGTGGCACAAAATGTAGGAAGATAAATTCCTTAATTGCAAGCAAATGTGTACTAACACTTCAAAATCCTAATATGGAAACCTTAATTGTCTCTAATTTGATTCCAAATAAGGCACCTTGGACTCAAACAAGAAAGTGAGTAGTCCAAGATGTTGAGGAAGTTTAGTGCAAATCCCTAATAGGTACAGGAAATTAGGATGGGGAATTTCTAATCAAATCATCTCAACTTCAATCAGATTTCAATTTCGCAAATTAGGAAACTCTTTGCCTTTAAATATAATTACTAGGAAAATAGAGCAAGTGGATTGATTTTGTTTCCTTTTCCTCTTACCCAAGATTAGGAGATAATTAGAGAAGAAGAAAAATTTTACCTACCCTTGAAGTGGTTGATTACACGAAAGACCTTCTCGTGATGTACCTCACAAAACAATGCAAAGTAGATATGGCAAGTTAAAAATTAGCTCAATCAATCAAGAATGACTAGTGGTGAATTGCATGTTGCTCCCAGCAACAGTGCCAAAATGTTGATGCGTCGAAAGTCATCGTACTTAGGAAAATAACGTGTCATAGTATAGTGACGAAAATTGACACAACATTTAAATTTATAAGTACTCGAAAACAAAATATGAGTCCAAGGTCGTTCGCAGGAAGCAAATATGGAATTTACACACTAATCAAAAAATAAGGAATAAACGAGCACAAGGATTAATCACAATAAAGATATTCAATGGATAATATACTTAAAAATGTATTGAATGATAGCAATAGTATCTCAAAAGTCAATGGGATAAAAAAAAGATTAAAACCCTAAAAATGGTGATTAAAATCACCAAGTTATTCCCTTAATCAAGCACATATCCCAAATCTCAAATTAAATCAATATCTCAATAGTGGTCTCGAACCACTAATCAAGTGTCAATATTTTAAAGTGAGCCTCAATCAATATCAAATGTTAGGCACATGAGGCACACGCCTTAAACATCTCCAAGTCTCAGCATGTTTGAGCACGAATCTCAAGGCCAATAGTGCAAAACCACCACCTACCCTCCTCAGAATCTCCCCTTTTCTTAACTGGGTTAACAAGTATGAACAGTGTCGGCTAATCGGATCATGAACAGTGACCGGGCCCACCGACGTGAGTGGTAAGCGAAGTGTGCATAAGGTAGAGTGAGGCGGGGACCTCACCTCCGCTATTGGAGGCAAGCAATAGAGATCATGAATCCAATTTATGCACATCTCCAGTTTATTCCCACATGATGTGGGACTAAAAGTATGTCCTCCTTCACGCAACTGGGTGAGAACTCCTTCCAGATCGAGACAATTGTTGTTATGGATATGACCAATTGGAGCTCCAGTCAAGTCCCTGAGGCAACTTCACAGCCTTGCAAAGTGGTGCGAGGTCGGTTGATGGTGAGATAGTGGCAAATGGTGGCTTACAACGGCGAAATTGTCGTCGACAGCGGCGAGTTCCTAATCATTAAAATACAGGCTAAATTCCCCAATTAGTATGTTCACAAGAGTCATTGTGAGTCAAGGAGTTCAACAGTAGTGGTGGTGAGGTGGTTGGAGCGTCGTGGTGGCCGAATGATGACAGTGGAGGCGTTCATGGGATCAGTTGTCCGACGAGCTCTCCGTAGACCAAAGCTCTCAATAAGTTGAGGGCTTTTGGTCGTGGGAGTGCGGTGGAGGTTTTGGTGGAGGCGGTTTGGTGTTTGGTGATGTGTGGAAGCTGGACGACCACCCAGAGGTGTGGCCGAAGGTAGAGAAGATGAAATGGGAGAAGGTGATTTGTCAATTGAATTGGGGTGAGAAGGGGATAAGCCTAACCTGGGGAATAAGGGAGAGAGAAAGAGCTAGTTATTTGGTCAAAGCGAAAGGAATCTATACCGGTGTGGCTTGTTGGTCACAAAGAAGACGAATCCTTCAGTGGTAGATAGGGCAACAAGGAGAGGGGGAGACGGCCTCTACTTTGGTCGGCGAGAGGTGGAAGGAGAGGAAGGTCATAGGCTGGCCAATTTGGCTGTTGGCCGACCGAAGGACGATGGGGGAAGGAGGTCGTCGGAGCCGCAATGGAGGTGGCTAGAGAAGGGAAGAAATAGGGGTTTAAGGCCGTGACCAAGCTCAAATGAATCGTGAGAATACGACCAACTTAAATAGAGCCTAAAATTGAGCTCAAACTTAGAAAGATTCGTGCCTTTGGCTTACAAATTGGGTAGGTCTACAAAAGGAATTTTCGAGCTTGTTGGAGGTTTTCCTCCTCGAATCACAACCTGGAGTTGCGTTCAGATGGGAGGAGATCCCTTGGCAGTCAATTCTTCCAATTTGGGAAGAGATTTGGTGCTGATTGAAGGAGAAATCCACAGTCAATGCCTCTGTGTTTGGGTTTTGACCATGTGTTCACACTGTTCAGGGCGGTGGGGACCCAAATGTTAAGAATATGATGAAGTTAGGGGCTTGTTTGTAATAAAATTGAAACCTAGGGGTTTAAGTGAGAGAATAAAGATCTTAAGGACTAAAATGCAAACTAGGTCAAGATAAATTCTGATTAGGTCCAAAATTTTATTGTTAACCTAATTTGGATCCAAGGAATCTAGTGGTGAACTTGGATTTAAGTTTTGACTACGTTTGAATGGGTAATTTCACATAAGCTCAAATTAGGGAAAATTCTCATCTGATACTCTATTCTAGGTCAAAATGGTTCAGATGGTCAAACCAAAGGTACCAAACCTCTTAGAATATTTTTCTATGAATTTTATGAGGTTTAGATTAATTTTTTTCTGATCAAAATCTCATTAATTAAAGTGGGTTTAATAATTAGGGTTTTGGTATTATTTCTTCCTCAAAATGCGTGAAACTTTGTTTCTGTCAGTGTAGACCCATTTCTTGGTCTTTAGTGCTCAATTGACCTTCAATTAACCCCTGAGTGACCCCATGGTTATTCTGCATTTGTGATGTGATGTTAAAATAGCTAAATTAACCCTATTTTATTGTCTTCTCCTCAAAACAGACCAGAGTGGAATTGTGGTCCTCAGGCGATCATTTAGGAGCATTTATTTCTTGATTCCAACTAAATTAGGTTATTTATGATGAATGATGGCGTTACCATCAATTCCAGCCTAGAGTCTTTAGTGTTCTACATAGATTTTTCTCGGGACTAACAAAACTTAGGCATAGTGGTATTTGATAGGTCCATGTTAGTGGACTAATTATAAGCCTAAGTACCATTTTATTATTATTCCTAAGTCCTTATCGGCCTAAATCTTGGATAATAATCAATTTAACCTGCATACAGAATTAGGATACATTTCTATATTTAATTACACATTTTTATGATCTAATATTGACATGCAGGTGAGAAGAAATTTCTTTGGAAACAAGAGTCTAATGTGGCAACCACTTGTGAAAGAAATTTGAATGGACTAAAGTGGGAATACGAGACTTGGCTGAGTATAATTGCAATTTCTTAATACCAAGTCTCGTCGCGTCGGTCATGATATCCTCCCTGCAGACTCATCCACTGCTAAGATTCAAAATACTCTTAATTTGGGTCATGAATGGGGCAATGGCCAGAGGAGTCGATGATAAGAGATGTGAGGCACTTCAGCCTGATTATCTTCTTCCTTCTCTACCGTGAACCGAAAGCATGCCCTGTGGAATTTAGCATGCACTGTGCTCTCAACTACCTTCCTTTAGCGCTGCATCCATCCTAGTTATGCTCGGTGACAGGGATCACCACCACAATCATCACCCCACTACCTTTCCCCTCTCCTCCTCCTCCTCTCTTTCTTCTTCTTGTTCTTCTTCCTTATCTTCTTCCCCTACTACACACAAAGAACCCATCACCTGCACAACCACCACCTACTGCCACCACCTCGGTCGCTCCCTCTGACCGCTACCGACGGCCATAAACAATGGTCATGCTCCACTGCACCTCCACAGATGCTCACACCACCTCCCATGGCCTCTATTGTCATCCACAAAACCCATCACCATCAGCACCTCTTCACTCCGACTAGCCACCTCTGGCTGCCACTAGCTGAGCTATCACCGCCATCACGACGCCATCAACCTAGCCGACCTCTGCTAGGCTCGGACCGACCGCCACGGTCCCCTCCAAGCAAGCGTGAGGACAGACATCCTCTATTTCTGCACAGTAAACTCTCGATTAGTTCGAGCGTGAATTTTTTATTGAGAGAACTATAGCGTTATTTATCTAATTTTATATGCTTTGCAATTTGTTCTGACACCCTCTATCTTTCTCCCCATCTCTCGTGAACTCTCTTTCTTTCTCTCTACATGTCTACCTCTCTCTCTATGATTTCAAATAATCTCAAGCTATTATTGAAATAGGAAATGGATGAGAAATACTTGTAAGTCTATTTTGGCTACAGGAGAAGGGGTATTTGTTTTCCATCCATTTTTCCATTGAGATCACTGTTGCTTATTTATTTGCTTTCTTTAATTTTTTGGTGATCTCTATTTATCTCCATCTCACACGTTTCTCTCCCAACTCTACCTAATGGATGTCATAGAACAAACTTAATGAATATTTATATGGAATAAATTTCTTTACAAGTTTGTGAATGGGAATGCAAGATATATGTGAGTTTATTGGGTTCAGTTCCTCTTCGTGGAAATGACCTAGCTTACGTGGTTAGATTAGATTATGTTTTATTGAGAGATTCCACCACGTTGAAAGTAATACAATTACAAATCATTTTTGTAATATCTCCATTAAGCAAAAATCTCTTTATCAAAGACCTAAGATTGGTTTTTCGTGCTTGAAGGCTACCAACAAATTACACTTGAACAAGGGAAGGCAAGGTAAGCTATGTCTTATGTTTAATGCGGGACATGATTCAAGGAACTGTACAAAAAAATTAGCATCTTATTCTAATATGCATCATAGGTAATTATTTCAAATGTTACTTCCTTTTTTTTATATGACATTATACAATCATATTTTGTACACCATTAATTTTTTTATTAATTATTTTTTGCAATGTTCTCAATTTTGAGGAGTCTGATTCAAGTAGCCATCTTTGAAGTTTCCATATGTTGCCTCTTTTTTTTGTGTTATTTGAATAAGACATGTTTTTAGCATGTTTCATTTTTTGTAATGCAAATGAAATTAAATATCTCTTTATTGGGGACTTTTTTGCTGTGAATTTTAGTTGTCAATATTGGATTTTTTTACTATGAATTTTAGTTTTCTAGTACCTTTTTGTAGTAATAAATTATTAATTTTATGAAATTTCTCATTGTATTACAAATTAATCAATTTTTAAATATGCTAACAATGCAAGTTATATTATGAGAATGTTTATATTATGTTTGTTTTATTTCACACATACATGAATTCTCAACACGTGTAACAAATTTAACCATTCCAACTTCATTCAAAATATTGTAATACAATAAATTTACATGTATATTTTTGTAATACAGCATTTCCCAAAGAGCAATTGACAATGATTTCTTGTTTCAATTACAAACCTGCTGATTAAAATCGACCGAAGTATATATACAAAAAATTTAGCCATACGAACTCCTATCGAAACCATGTAATACAAAAAATTTAGAATACTAATTATGCAATACAGCAAACTCAAGACGCAGCTGACGATCTTTTTTGTTTTGTAATACATACATGTCATACACATGATTGTTTTTATAACAAAATCATCTTTTGCAATACAACCATGTTGTCATCAAAACGCGATCCTTTCTAATACAATCATCCTTAACATCAAAACGCATTCCTTTTGTAATACAATCATATTTTCCATCAAAACACAATCCTTTGTGATACAATAATCACTGTCATGCATAGATATAATATAATGTTCTTTCTCAGTACTTTTTTAAAGAAACTTTTAATTTACATCTACTGAAAAGATTATAATTTTATCTAAATATAAGTAACCAAACAAGTAGTCACCACACAAAACATAAACTTGCAATGTCTACTAATCTATCCCAGTTTAGCCAACATTCTAATGAAAGGGCTGTTTTTATGTTCATTCTCTTCATTCCCACAAGTCATCAATGTTAGTGCTTAGGTACTAATTTTAATGTTTTATGCATAGTTATATTTTGTTATAAAGTTGTTTTGTAGATTTAGATTTGAAGATCACAGTAATGATGAAAGGAAGCTCACATGTTGTTAAAAGATGTTGATTCTAGCAAAAGAAGATTTAAAAAAGATTCAATTTGATGTTTTTAAGCTTGTTCTATATTTAATTTGATGTATTATTACTCCTTAAATTTTTTTGTTAAGAGCTAATCACACTTATTCACACTCACAAATTAGTTTAAGTGCCTAACTACAATATCTGCAATGTTCTACATATGCATAAAATAAATAAATAAACTCTAAAATACTTGTCATAAATTCCATGTGTGTAAAATACTCTAAAATATATTATAAAACAAAATTAAGTTTCTAGAATGGTAGTTATAAGCCTTAAGATATTCTAATTACTAAAAAATATGTAAAATACTTTGTAAATATATCTCAAAATAAAAATTAGTCTTCTAGAATGGGTGCTTACACTTTCTAGAAGGGCGGTTACCAATTTCAAACAAAGCACCTCTTCATAGTACAAGTGTGTTTGCACCTTTCCACAAACAAAAACTACCCAATAACCACCTCTTTCATATTTTGCTAGTTGCAGAATTAATCGATTAGTTAATATGTTAATTCCGCTAGTTAGTTTTCTACTACTTTTTCAAAGAACAATTATGAGTTTATTAATCAATCAACTAATCAGCCAACCAACAGTTATACTTGAATTTTAACATGTGCAAATGGCTAGTTGGTTGACATCCTTTGGTTTCACACCCTTTCATAATACAAAAACTTCCTATTTTTATTCTATATCTACCCTACATGGGTTCCTTCATTCCGACAACAACGTACATTTGATACAACTTTCTCCTACATTCTACTTGCAAAATACATTCTTGAGAATTTGCTTTCAATCAAGCCTCCGCACGCTAATATTTGTTCCTTCAAGAAGCATACTCCACACCAACCTAGTGCTTCAAGAAAATGCTTCAAGTCTCTTCGTCCCTTTATTGCGCCAACTTGATGATCCTAGAAGAGGATCTTCTTCTCTACTTCCTTCACGCCAACTTATTATACTTGAAAGGAAAGTACAAGGAAGTATTTTGGTTACTTGATGTTGCTTCATATATTCCTCTTGTTATTATTGGAAGCAATTTTGATCAATCAAGTTTCTCTCTATTAGAATCAAGCACTTACATCTTTAAATAAATTTTTAATTCTAAACATCTTCTAATACACTTCTTAAGAGCAAAATTTATCTTTCAATCAAAAGGAAGTTGCAAGAAAATTTTTCTCAAAATTTGTCCATAACGCACATCATTTATATTAAATTATGTTTCCCTTGTGCCAAGATATATTTATTATTAAAGGGAATTCAAAAGAATATTTGTGAGTCCTTTGACACTTGATAAAACACTTGCATATTGGCTCAATAGGACTTGTATCAATTTTTTTTATCTTTCTACTTGTATTTTGGGTACCAAGGTTGTTGGCTTCCCGTTCTTTTGGTGAGTGAAGAACAAAATACCTTCTTGTGGGTTGTACAAGAAGGGGTTTAAGTGATAGAGGCTCACTACCCTCAGTTGAAGTAGTGAAGCTTAGTGGATTTCTTGCTAGGAGAGCAAGAGGAAAATCCAAATTGTTGATCAACTAGGTAGAGGTTTTTCCTTGTTTGGGTTTTCTTTATAAATCTTGGTGTTATTTGCGGATTTAATTTTTGTGATTGCCATTATTTTCATTGAATATTTGAATTATATAATTCACCCCCTCTTGTATAATTATCAAGCATGACAACTACTATCTGAGCCTTGAACCTCAGTATATCATCCTCTGTGAAATCAGGATCTTCATCCTAACATAAGCATTCCATGTATTTTATAATGTAAACACCATAGTCCACACTTGTTTCTCATTGCTTTGGACATTTCTTCACTAAAAAAGTCCCCCATTTTCTAATATCAATTCTTGGAATATGTTTGGTAAGTGCTTCTTCATGATCTCCACCTATGCCATTATTTCATTTTTACATGTTAGTTGACATGTTATACAACATACCACATGTATTCAATATGTATTTTTTACACATACCCATTTACTTGCTTTTGATTTGCTCCTTGCACTAAAACCCAAGGGAGTAAATATAGAAAAATTTTGTCTTGAAACATGCGACAAGCAATATCCAATGCTTCCTAAAATGGATTGGTAGGAATGCTTTTTGTATGTTCCCAAATGTGGAAGGCCTCAGAGAGAAAATCTCCATAGTGTTCCTAGTATCGTCACTTGTGAAATATTGAAACCTATTTCTTATAAGACTCTGCATTATTTGTTAAGCAAAATAATATTTTTTTTCTAAACAATTTAACTGATAATTTTTAGCAATCATAATTCACCTCTTTTTCCAATACTCACCATGATTGTCAATGATGCAAAAAAATATGATTTTGGAGTGTCATACACTTGAAGAGAAATACATCCATGTAGTAATCAATTATCTCTATTCCAAGAATAAATTATTAGTTTTAATCGACAACATTGAATTATTTTGTAAACTAAGTTTAAATAATGTATACTCATTGTATCTTCGACCATTCCTACATATAATAGATTATGGAGGTGATGCCCTATGCAGTAGTTGTCTATTGGTGTGTAATAGTTTGCACCCAACCTGTCAGTTAAATGCGCAAGCTTAAATGCACATTCTAAATGGTTTAATATAATTTTATTTTTTCATTATTACATTACACTTACTTGTTTACTGGATCCCTTAGAAATTCTTGAATTGCATCCTCTTCCTCTCTTGTCACCATGTTATGACCGCAAAAGTCGCTATTTGGGTCACAGAGGTACTATCAACATGTTTTAAGTTTTGATGTTAGTTCGTTATGTTATTTGTTTAATTATTACAATTGAAATTACTTAATAGTAAATGTTGTCTACAAGGTAGTTGAATTTTGGAGGTATGTCATGTTTTTCCTCTTCTTTTTTCTCAATTTCATTATCATCCATTTCAACTAATAGTTGCCCTTTTCCCTTTTTCCTTCTCTTAGTCACAACTTCATCTTTCTTTTCTTCTTTCTTTTCCCCACATTTTTTCCCCTTTTATCCTTCTCCCTTGGTTGAACAGCATCAATCTATAGTCTTTCTCTTTCGTCTTGCCCTTTTTTTTATTCTTAACACCATTGAACTTGGTGTCTTTTCCTTAGACTTCTAATCATCAATAGAGGTTGTATGCTCAGTTGCGTGGTCATCATCAGACCCATGAAGATTCAAACCAAAACTTGGAATGACATTTTTGTTATCTCATCCCACAAACCCTGCTACCATGTTTTTGTTTCCAATTCCATCTCCATCTTTCTTACTATCTCCTCCAGGTCCTTCACTGCTCCATTTAGTGTTCCCTGCAGGGTATTCTTCAATATGGTTTCTTTTGCTTGATTCTTCTTGTTCCGCTATCATTTTAACTATATTCCTCAACATGATGAGTTCATTTTCCTTTCCATTTAAAATCTTTTTCAAATCATCCAACTGCATGTTCTTTAATGTTATTTCATTTGTAGCATCCCCAAGCTCCTTTTCTTTTTCTTCCCTAATTCTTCTCTCGATTTCTATCTCTACATTCTTCTCATGTAGCTTTCCTCTTGCTTCCCCCAGTTCTTTTTTCAAACATTCTATTATCTCCTCATCAGAAGTTGATTTCATCTTCCATTTTTCCACTTCTTTTTCCCATTCATTGTCCCTATTTTTGCCCGTTAACAACTCCATTCCTTTTTCTTCCCCTTCTTTTCCCACATGTATCTTGTTGCTAATTGGGTTGAACTCTTTCTCTAGCTCTTGTAAAACAACGTGTGGCCTCCTCTTGCTTTAGCCACTTTCTTCGAATGTTTCCAATGAAAACACTATGTCATCTAGTCTAACTTTGAAGATGTCATTCTTCTCTAGTTGCAATTTGATTTTAATCTGTAACATGAGATTTTTGTCAATAATTTTGATTTAATGCAATATCTTTTACATTATTTATTGTATTAAAAAATTATTCTATACATATCAATAGCACATGTTTGACATTACTTGTATATTTTTGTGGTAGTACTGTATTACAAAGTTAACTCTTGTCGTATACATGCATTTGTATATGCAACATTTTTTTTGTATTACAAACATGCAATGTTGTATTACAAAGTCATCTCTTGTACTTTTGTATTACCAAAACTCTTAAAATATGTATGTATTACAAAGTCGTATTGTACATATTAATAGCACATGTTTGATAGTACGATTTGTAATACATAACAACAAATTTAATTGTCAAAACTCATCAAAATAGTTTGTATTACATAATCACAGTACACATATCAAATAATAGAGCATTTGTCATTTCTTCAGGTAGAACTAAAGAGTTATGAAATTCTATATTACAAAAAACATTATGATATTACAAGCATCTTTTCATAATACAAATCTTCAACATATTGAAAATATTGTATAACAAAGAGAAAACCATCAGCTGCAAACTTGTTTATAGCATTACATTTTTTTGTAATACAAATATATATTGTGAACAAGTTAGGTTATTAAAAAAAAAGAAAAAAAAGTATTATTGACAACAACAGAATCAAGAGTAATGGAATTATGTATTAGGAAAAAAGTATATGTTATTGCAAGGCATTATATTGTAACACAAAGACAACCTATAAAGGAAATTGTTTTATAAAGAAAATCATCAGCTCAAACTTGCTTATAGCATTGAACTTCTTTGTACAACTACAAGCTCTAAACAAGTTATTATATTACAAAAAAAAAACCATGGCAATACAACATAAGTAAATATTTCACATTAAACCAAATTTTGTCAATATTTTTACATACTTTCTGGTTGTCAATTTTGTCAATATCTTTGATTGTCACTATGTTTCCACCAATCCACTTCTACAGTCTTGGTCAAAAATCTCTATTGGTGTAGGAGTTCCTAAAGCAATGCTCCAGTATCCACACCTGATTCATTTTTTGTTTTTGTTATGTCATCAGTACTAGTAAATGAGAGTTCAATAGTTGTAGAGTATCAATGCATTTGTTTTGAAACTTACATAGAGGCATGCCACACATCATGTCACATATCCCAAGCTTTTATTGCCTCCTTTTTTTCTTCTTGCCATCCTTTCATTGACATCCTTTATTTTTTCCAATACCAAATCTCCCACCGCTTGCAAACAATTGAAATGCTTGTGTCCACAAGTGAATCCAAGTAGTTCAATAGTATTCTTAGGAATGAGTATCTCGAGTCTGGGAATAAGAAAGTAGCAAACATGAGACAAATAAGGCATGAATTGTATATGTAAATGGAGAAGTCATTAGTATAATTATAATACTTATTAAGTATTGGCTCCAAAGTTTTCCTGTCTACATGACTTATATCCTTAAACAGACTTTCTTGTATGTAGCTTTTCCAAGGTAGCACCACTATAAAAATGGGATATACTATCGGTTATGTGCTGTCGATTTTAGAAAGCGATGGTAAAAATATTTTTACCGTCACTTATTTAAATAAGCGACAATGAATGCATGTACTCCCCTAACATCAATTAGAAAAAAGCGATGGGTGCACGGTGGCCATTAATATTTACCGTCGATTAATTAAGCGACGAGAAATATATATTTTCCAAAGGTTAGTGTAAGAAGTGACGGTGAAAATTCGGTTAAAATTAGCGGCTAAAATTTGGGCAGGTTGAGGGGTTTAATTTAGACTTCTGCCGTCGGTTAATCTAATAAGCAATGATGAAAAGTAGGTTAAAATTGGTGGCCAATTTGGGCTCAAGGGGGGATTTTATTTATCCGTTTACTGTCAGTTTCTGATAGAACCGACAACAAATGTCTGTTCATCATCCTCACATGCAGAGTCCTCTCCTCCTCGCACACCTCATAGAAACCCTCGCTGCTCCTCCTCTCTTGATCCTCCTCGACGATCTCCCTCCGTCAGTCGTCGGCAGTCCTCCTCCTCCTCAGGTATCTCCTCACCGCCATCCTCCTCCTCCTCCTCGTCCCCACCCTCCTTCTCCCCACCCTCCTCTGGCTCCCCTCCTACCCTCCGTCCTCCTCTTGCTGACACCCTCCTCCTCCTCCTCCTCCTGCTGCTCTCCTCCTCCTCCTCGGCTCCTCCTGCCACTCCCCTCCTCCTCTCCTTCTCCTCCTCCTCCTCCACCTCCTACCGCCCTCCTCCCTGACCCCTCTTACCGCCCCCTCCTCCTCCTCCTCCCCCTCCTACCGACAACCTCCTCCCCCTCCCCCTCCTACTAACACCCTCCTCCTCCCTCTCCTGCTACCCTCCTCCTCCTACTGACAGCCTCCTCCTCCTCCTACTTGTTTTGTCGACACCCGACTCCTTTTGTCACCCCCTGCTCCTCTCCTCCTCCTCCTACCAATAGCCTCCTCCTCCTCCTTCCCGTTCTACCGACACCCTCCTCCTCCCTAACTCCTCCTGCCGCCCCCTCCTCTTCTCCTCCTCCTCCTCTTACTGAGACCCTCCTCATTATCATCTTTCAAGGATAAGATGATGGCATGCATTTAGTGGTTTTGGGAGGGTATTGAAGGGCATATGGATATCATTCCAAAGGTTAAAATTGCATAAATGACTAAGAATAAACCTAAGGAAATGTGCAAATGTTGAAGGCATGGAATGGCTTTTTATGATGGCGATCATATGTTTGGGAAAAAAACCAAAGTGTGTTTCAAATTTCAATTCTCATGATGGTTTGGATGGCCTTCTATTAAGCTAAATGGTGCTTAAATGAACCAATGATTTAAGAATGTGGTTTCTAAGCCATGGTATTGGAGAATCTTTGAATTACAATTATAGGTTCTAAGGAGCCAAGGGACCCCATAGAACCTAGTTAGAATCTAGGATTTAAAACCTAGGTAGTACAGCTACTTATATGTATATGTATGAATGAGAATAAGCCAGTACGACTAATAAAGTGGAATTATGGTCCCATAAGTTGTAGATTAATGCAGTGCAGGAGATGCATGATCGAGAAATTTCACTTGAAAGATGAATATGTCAAGAAAATACGTCGTTGCAGTAAAATCACGTGGTGGAAATATCCCAGATCAAAATATTTATCAATAAAACTAACCACAAAGAGTCAAGTCATGTCCACAGGGAGGAACAACTGCAATAAATCACAGATAAGTAACAATCATGTTCACAGAAATATTCATCAAATCAATCAATGGATATGCTACTCTGAATGTGAATCTCCAATTTATAGAGAAATCTATGGCTGATTATGTAAATTTCACATAAGAAATCAAATCTCCAAATATGTGAATAGTGCATGAGCAGTGGCATCCCAAGTGAATTTTACTTGCATGCAGGTTAGGATGTAAATCTGAATCGCAATTTCATGCAATCAAAAGAGATAAAAATGAGATAAATAATAATGTAAGAATATGAGGGTGCTACGACAATGTTACCACATTAAAATAATCAAAATTCAAAAATCAAGATTCCACAATGGCATTCAATGTAATAACTATTTAACCCAAAAATAGAGCTTGTCTTTCCTTTGCTTATGCAAGAAGAGGGGATCGCGGCTAGCCGGGAGAACTTCGATGAAGGTCGGCTAGAGCGAGGGGGTCCCAATGGTGGTAGCAAATCGATGAATAGTGGCCGACGACTGTCGCTAATAAGTCTACTTTAGTGTACCATTATTTAGCCTAAGTACTCTTAATTATTGTTCTTAGTTTTGATGGGAACACCATCATAGTCAATAACTGGCAACTTTTATTATAGAATAAAAAATAAAAGCTCCTACATACCTATCTGAGGGTCATGACACCACTTTAGGCTATTTTAAGAAGAAAATAGAGAACTAGGGCTAATTCTGTAATTTTAACAGCATATCATGAACACAGAATAACCAAGGGCTTTGCTAGGGGTGAATTAAAGGTCAAAAGAGCATTAAAGTCTATAAGTGGGTTCATGCAGATAGAAATGGGTTTTCACACATTTCCAGAATTAACAGTAACTCAAAATCCTAATTTCAGACTCGCCTAAATTACTGAGGTTCTAGTCAAAATAAAATTCATCTAAACCTTATAAAATTCATAGAAAAATATTCCATGAGGTTTGATACCCTTGATTTGACCAGTGGAAGCCATTTTGACCTAGAATAGTCTCAGATAGAAAGTTACCCTAATTTGGGTTTCTATGCAAATTACCCAGTCAAACTTTGTCAAAACCAAAATCCAACTTCATCATCAGATTCCTTAGGCCCAAATTAGGTTTGTACCAAAATTTGGACCCAATCAGAGTCCATCTTGACCTAGTTTGCATTTTGATCCAATCTGACTCTTTCTCTCTCATTCATGCCCCTAACTTTTGAAATCTTTACAAAAAGCCCCTAACTTCTCTTCATTTTCTTCAAATGGGCCCCTGCTGCCATGGCAGGTGTGAACCCATGAACTCGAGCTTCCAATCAAGGATTCCTCCTAGATTTCTTGGTCAATCCCTTCCAAAATTGGAAGGGAAGATCCTAAGGAAGTCCTAAATCATCTAAACCTAATTCTAGATCCCAAATCCTCTCAAAAATCTCATGTGAATCCTTCGATTTCAAGGACCTTTTTCCTCAAAATCAGAGCTTCGCAAGCTTGTTTCCAAGCTTGGAAGCTTGCTTGAAGCTTTACAAAAGCTTCCCCAACACATAATCGTGCTCCTTAGCAAGTTTTGGCTAGAGAAACCCCTCTTCCTTCCCTTTCCAGCCACCTTCATACCTTGCTTTGGTGACCCCTCTCTATCCTCCTCTTCTGGCAGTCCAACCATCAAATTGGACGGCCCTTTGCCTTCTCTTAGGTCCACTCCTCTCCAGCCACAACAGAAGCTTCCTCCCTCATTGTTGTCGTTGCTCCACCTCTCCGGATTCCTTCATCTTCTTCGAATCTGGCTCACCAACGCCGGCACTCTCCGTCCACCTCCTTCCCCCCTAAGTCTTTCTATTTCTTCTTCTTTCTCTCTGCTTCCTATCCCCTTACTCACAACACTCTCACAACCACTGTATCACCCGCACAACCCTCATCTTCCCCACCTCTAGCGATGCTCCGGCGTAGCCTCCAGCCCACTACCCTTCACCAAACACCTCGCTGCCACCTCCATGAGCTTTGCCGCGCCACCCTTTACAAAAACCCTCTCCTAATTTAGGCTTCCACCCACTGCAACGCTTCCCCGAACACCACCTTCTTTGCACATCGTCTCCATCACCGTCAACCCCCTTACGATACCACACACCACACCACTGCCACTAACGCACTCATTGCACACTGGCAAAGCTTTTGAGCACCTTTGACGTGGCCGAAAGGCCATATTCATGGGTACAGGTACATCACCAGACCTCCGTCACCACCTCGACTCCTCCGACCTCGTCTGCAGTCCTCTGGCCATGACTCCTCCAGGCAACATCCCCAGATGCTGCGATTTTCCACCAGGTGCATCTCTAGGTTCCTAATTGAAGCATACAACCACAATTGCTGCCTCAATTAGAGCTTCCATCTGGCTGTTGTGTTGCAACAAAGACTATGGGACAAGATAGTCCGACTTCATGGAGACTAAAGTTGCTCGCGCGACATAAGTGGAATTCCTTTCCCCGACCCCTGGCCCAAGACACAGGGGTTGGGTCCCCTTCACCCTTACACCCGCTTACCCGACCAAGCACTCCTCACCTGCGACCACGCCCACAGGTCTAGACCCTATTCACACCCGGTTACCAGCCCAAAAACCCGGCTAAACCTAGGTTTCTGAGAAAAGAAAGAAGAGGAAAGAAAGAGAGAGAGGGGGGGTTTCCCTTCACTACTCTCTACACTTAGCGATTCTGAGAGCCCTTTGTCACTGTGCTATGGTGTTGTGGTTTCCTCTCTCCCTTGTGGCACGAAAGAGGAAGAGGAGGCCTTTGCCTCTGTTTTGTTGAAGCTAAGCTGAGACTTGAAGCAACTTAAGACATATGATCTCTTCTGGTGCATTAGTCCTGAATACTCTTGAGATATTGGTTGACAATTACTGTTCAAATATTTGAGAGCTTAACTTCCAAAGGGTTAATTGGTGATTCAAATCACCATTTTAACCCATTCTTTTTACACTATGATACTTGATTTCATTTATATATCATTTTGAGTTATTCTAAATAAACTTTTGATTATAATTGCTTATATTTCTTGTGATCAGTGAGATTGAATTGCTATTACTTGCTCCTTGTGTTCGACCTCAGACTCTTCTTTGATTCTGAGTTATAAATTTCAATGTTTTCGAGCGATTAAGGCTTTGCTACAACGAAACGACTTAAAACTCCTCGATAGCCCATAAACAAGTTTCTAATTGATTAGGAGTTAAATGGTAATTCATCTTAGTTTGCGTATAATTTTATGCGTCAATTTTACAACATATGATTATGATAATCTATTTGGTGGATGCAGGCAAGGGCAAGAACAAGAAGGCATCATTCAGACGTCTAAAGTCATTCTATAAGATGTCCTGAGCCTAGTTTGGACGTCTGAGAACCTCCATCGTGGACTCACTGCTATCCACACTTTTTAAGATGTCCAGTATCTCATCATTCCAACCACTAGCGATCTTCGTCGAGTTGTTGGAGAAGCTTTCGACCTACCTCTTTCCGTTTGGAGCCAAACTTGCAGGTTCCCTATAACTCTGGCTGCCGACATAAATGCAGCGCTTGTAGTAGGCAATCCAACGTCCAGAATAACGCCTTCATCAGGTGATTTCCTTCCTTTCTCCCCCTGTTTTAATTTTACAATGACATTGTAGGATTTAGGCATGGGAGGGTGCATTTTGCATTTTTAGGCAATATCCATGCATTTAGGTTTGGTTAAAAAAAAAAAAAATCTTAAGCTAAATTGGTTAGCCCCTAGCAGAAGATTTTTGTCAAGGAGGTTTCATTAAATATTTTCTTCTTAAATTGTTTCTTAAGTTTAGAATCCAGTACATTTACTTCACTTACACGTAGATTGGGTAATGAATCTTTTAAGAAAACCAATAAACATTTTTAGTCTGCTGAATCCTTGGATAGTTAGTAGGGAGTCAGGCAAACTATCTTCTAGTAGATCCACCTAATATTTGTGAGGAGAGAGTAGAGAGATTACTGGTGCACTAAGTCTAGTGCAAGGACTCTTAAGTTCTAGATAATTAGATGATAATACCTCAGAGTTAGGCATAGTTTTCGCTCTCTGTTCCTGCATGCGAACATTGTGTGTGAATTCCTAAGAGTCACCAAATAAGGTAGATACATAGAGATTGAGTTCTAATAAAACTATAACTATGGTAGATGGTTACGACCGTCCTTCATAGAGTCTCAGCTAAAGGAGGCTAGTAGTGTGAAAGGTCAGAAATACTCTTGTTCTATCCATTCCTGCCGAATAAAAGTTTGCATCGTGTTGTGTTGGTAGTTATAAAAAAGAAAAAAGAAAAAAAGTAAAAGAAAAAGAAAAAATATATATACATAAATATATAGAAAAATATGAAAAAAAAAGAAAGAGAAGAAAAAAAAAGTTCAAGTTTATAGCTTTGTCTTCATGTAATATGTTGTTGTCTTTGACACAACATAAACACCCATTGCGATCCACCAAATATGATCCATACCTACCTTTTAGTATTTCTGATCGCCTGAATACTGGCTAAGGACTTCTAACCTAGTTATAGGGTTATTAGGACTTTAATTGAAGTGTGAATGTCATGTGAGGCCACTAAACACTGAGTACATTTACAAAATCTGGTGAAATTTATGATCTCAGAGGGGAAAGAAAGAAAAAGAATGAGTATAAATGAATATTGAGAGAGCACAGTTTTGTTTAGCCTCTCTTTGGGTTGACTCATTTGATAGTCAAGAGATTTAGAATCTACAATACTAGACTATGTGTAGCACCAAATGAGTATGAACCACCAAATACAAATCTATTTGACTCATATATCTTCTACCTAAGCCAAAAAGTTGGGATCAAATCACAAATTATTTTCTGCCTTATCCTCGAGGGAAGTAGTTGCCTATCCTAGTAGAATCCTTACCAAGGGTTAAGCATGAACTTTAAATGTAAGTTGGTTTTTCACTTGGATCCATTACCTAAGCTACTATCACTTCATTTTCACATTTATCTGGGTCTCTAAATTTTTAAAATAAGAAAAGCAGAAATCTTTAGTCACTTCCATCAATTTTGCTAGGGACTAACAAAACTTAGGCATGGGGGCATTTGATAAGTCTACTTTAGTGGACCATTATTTAGCCTAAGTACTCGTTAATTATTTGTTCTTAGTTTCTAATTGATTAGGAGTTAAATGGTAATTCATCTTAGTCTGCGTATAATTTTATGCATCAATTTTACAACATATGATTATGATAATCTATTTGGTAGATGCAGGCTAAGTGCAAGAAACATGAAGACATCATTCAGATGTCCAAAGTCATTCTATAAGACGTCCTGAGCTTAGTTTGGACGTCTGAGAACCTCCATTGTGGACTCACTGCTATCCACACTTTTTAAGACATTTAGAACTCGGACTGGATGTCTAATGACATTATTGCCAGACTTATCTCACCATTCCAACCACTCACGATCTTCGTCGAGTGGTTGGAGAAGCTTTCAGCCGAAGGAAAACAAATAGAGGATTTTTAAAAGGAGGGCTGACCATCTTCTTCTTCATCTTCCCCTTTGCAGGGATCTCCTCCCTCGCGACTACTGTAGACCCTGTGTACACTATGAACCTCCAGCGTGCACCATGGCCTCCGCTCACCCACCTCCACCCTTCCCCTGCCATGGTGTGTGTGGTGACAGCGTGCACACCATCACCACCACCAACACCATCCAGACCATCATCAACACCTCCTACACCTTTTCCTCTTTATCTTCAACCTCCTGCCACCACCCCTCTCCCATGCCAACACCACCACCTGCAACTCAACATAACCCAACACTTCATCACCATTCCCCAAGCCCTCCCACCAGCCATCATCTTCTACGCCCCTCTCCATGCACACCCGCAACCACCTCCACCCTTCCTCTTCTTCTTCTTCCCTGGTTCACACCAACTACAACTTCACGCAAGGAACCCAAAGTGCACGTTGTCCCCCTCGCCGGCTACACCACCTCAGGCCACCTCCTTCTCTACCAAAATGACCAGAGTGCTCACCTTGAC
This sequence comes from Thalassia testudinum, assembly GCA_037157565.1. Taxonomy (NCBI): domain Eukaryota; kingdom Viridiplantae; phylum Streptophyta; class Magnoliopsida; order Alismatales; family Hydrocharitaceae; genus Thalassia; species Thalassia testudinum. Next base: position 15,449,083 of record JAZHRO010000046.1, on the reverse strand, counting down.
CTCTGTCGACGACCCATGCCAACCACGTCGACCCTCGATAGCCCCTTCTCCCACGCTAACGTCGTCGTCGTCCGACCACTCCTCCTTCGACCGGCTACTAGCAGCTACCTCCATCCGTGCTTCCTATGCCATCGCGAAGCCCACTCCGACACACCTTCCCCTCGATCCTCATAGCCAACCGCACTCAGCCCTTCACGCAAGGAAGAGAGAGGAGAAACCCTCTGTTCTTCTCTCAATTAAAAATTACAGAGAATGCCATTACGAGGTTTACTATTCCTTTATTTATTGAATTAATTTATTGAAAGAAATTTGCATGAATGTCCATCCATTCTATCTGAATTACCTAGAGTTAAATTCCTCTCATGAATAATATAGCATATGGGTGCTTGGTTATATGAGTGGGCTCTACTCCAAAGGAGATAAATATTAACAGGTTTACCAGTACCAATATCAAGATTCTCCCATTCCCATGGTTTTGATTTTTGCATGTGCACACCTATATTCTTGAGTAATTATCTAGATCGAGAATTTATGTTGGAAATGAGTGCACCAGTTAGTATGCGCACGCATTAAAATTCGTGAATAAACAAGGCACTACTCACTAGTTTAATAGACTAATTCCTCCCTGTGGAGATGACCAAATCATTGTGGTTAGAAATATTAAATGTTTTGATAGTCGATTTTCCACCACAAAAGCTTTACAATGACACGTCATTTTATGTTTAAAATTTCAACGAAAGTGAAGATTGATTCGTCAGTCGTCGAAGAGGAGGATGCCGCTGGCAATGGAGGCAGTTCACTAGCGAGGACTATCGATGGCGATTCTGAGGGTGTAGCCGTGCTCGTGAGGGAGCAGCGAGTTCGGTAGAGGCGACGGCGCATCGAATGGAGGGCGAAGAGGCTGGCTGCATTTTGGTGATGTTAGGTTCCTTTTCTCCTCTGTCGAGGGAGAAGAAAAGGAAGAAGAAGAGGAGTCAAGTCTGGGGCTGCGAGCGAGTGCAATGGCCAACGGCACGTGAGGATCTATCCAGTGAAGGGCTTGGGTGTTGCTACTTGCATGCATGATGGGCACTGGTGAGCATCTTTTTCGCAAGTGAAAGTTAGCATTTCGGAGAACCCATTGTCGTAGTCGCAAAACTCGCTACCAGATAAAATTTACCAAAACTCAAAAGGGACTCCCAAGTCGAACACAGAGAAGCAAACATTTTGTTTGAAATCCACACTTAGATTTTATTTGTTTTTATTATTTTTATCTTTTGAGATTTTTTTGGTATTTTAATAGGGTAAGAGATCAGGTCGATGAAATCTAACTAATCTACTTGTAGAAAGAGAGAGAGAGAGAGGAACAAATCACATATATGTTCAAATAGAGTTTTCTACAGATAATTGAGAAATTACAACTAGACTAGAAAGTGATAAAAGATAAAGGTGAAAAGAATCCCCCTTGAAAGTCTCTTGGAGGACAACTCGCTTTGACATTGCCTAGACGATAGTGGTGAGGAGTGGGATGAAGAAGAACAACATCAAAGGAAGGAGGATAGGGCAGGACAGCGTCGCAGCGAGGTTCTACTTCCTGAAGTGGTGAGAGGATGGCCACGGGATGCTCCACGAAGGAGGATGAGAGGCAAGAAAAGTGTTTGATTTTCTACTCTAAAGGAGCATCCCAGGCTTGGAACAAGCTCTCTCTAGAGCCTTGGAGGTGGTGAGGGAAAGAGGGGAAGAGATGATTATGAATGGAGGGGTGTAGGCCTTTTTATAGTTGAGGAGAGGAGCTAAAATGGGTATGGAACAATTAGCGACAGCAAAGATGTCACTAAAGTTCCAACCCAAGCGCCGTTGTAGCCTCCAGCTCATGCTCAATCACTCACCTGGTCATAACTATCGCACGTGGATGAATCTCAATCGTCGGATCCAAGATGAGCAGCCACGGGTGTGCAATGATCACGCCCTTCAGATTGCATCAGATGGCACATCGACTTTCATGTTGGATCGCGCATTATCACCGTGCTTAGATCGAGCGGCGCTGATCGTGCCACATCACTACCTTCTTCACCAACTGATTGAGATCGTGTAGACAAATTTCGTCTACACCCCTTCGCAGCAGATTGGATGTGTGCATGAAGTCTCGATCGCACATCCCCACGTTGTGAGTGGTGAGCACGACCAATGCGGCTCATGGATGGATTGTCCAGCGGAGGATCGAGGCAGCACAAGATCTTGACTGTTGGATGGAGATCCAACAGTCAAAAATCAAAGTTGATGAGCTCGTTAGATGAAGCGGGCAACGTGGAGTGCGTACGGCCATTGGATGGGCATCCAACGGCCCAGATTGTGCGGGATGTGTGCTTTAGAAGTTGAGCGGATCTTTTGGGCAACTTTGGGTGGCTCAGATGGTGCCATGTGGCGCCATCTAGACCGTCCAACTTCAGATTCTTGTAAGTGGCACCACGGACATCGGATTGGGTCGATTTTCACACCATTAGGCTACGATCGTCGATCTGGATCCATCCATGCAGTTGGATTTATCATCTGAGGTTTGGATTGGTGCCACCTTGCCCCTTAGCTTTTGATTTTCTCAGATTGCATAATATGCTACGGGACTCCAATCAAGATGATTTTGGAGGCGTTAGACTCCGATCGTTGTCCTGATCAGATCCATATAGTTGGATTGTCAATTCGAGGCCCTAAAATAAATCTCCTCTCCTGGCCACAAAAGGATGCTAATTAAGCTATAATTTATACAAACTATTCTAAATGCATAATGATGCATGCTATGTAATATTTATAATATGGAATGCATCTCTAAGCTTACGAACATGTATAAATAGGCATTTTATCCTAAATGAATGTGTATACATCATACCCCCATGCCTATCTTTTGCCAATCCCTGGCAAAATCAAACTAAATGCTATGTATAAAATCAGAATTAGGGTTTAATCACTTAGGCAAGATTTGTTGATTACATTAGAAAATTTCAACTAAGGACCTAATCTACGAAGACTCAACGATGCTCGGGTGTCTGCCAAAATGCAGACCGCTCAAGTCCTTGCCTTATTTGAAAAAGGGAAGATACATTTTTTCCATTTTTCTTCTTTTCTAATTTTTTTAGATTTTTGAGTTTAGGATTTCAGGGTAGCTTTCTATGGCTATCCAACCCACCCAAGACTCCAAAAGAACTTTAAGTTCTAAGCATCTTCTGAAAGGTGATAGACTCACTAGGCGATCACTAAAGCAGGCTTCAGGTTTCTATGACCCTAAGTGACCTAAAAATTATGCCTCAAGGTTTATCTTTTCGATCGGTAGCTTTTTCCCTACTTGATTTTTTATGGGGTCAACACAAGGGCGAACCCAGTGTATATCTCCTCGGTTTATTCTACTCCCCGCACTTCTTCCCTAAGTGTTTGGGGATTTTTGTGCATTTCGTGAGCTGGGTTCTGGATAACTAACCGATGAGCTGTTACCACCGACAACTTGTCAACCATACTCATACGGTGAAGTGTGGCTTATTTATTTATATATATATATATATTTCTTTTCTATTTCTTTCTCTTTTCTTCTTTTTTTTTAGGTATTTCTCCATTTTTTCTTTTTTTTCTAAGTAGGTGGCTTCCCTAATCTAAGATTTACCTAAAGGCAGCAGGAAGAGAATGGTCATGTGGCTAAGCTCTAGACAACCAACCAATGAGCTATTACCACCGACAACTTGTTAGCCATACCATCCTAAAAAGTTTATTAGCTACATAATTTCCGTAAAAATCGTCGAAAAGTGAGTCAATGCAAATGGTATGTAAATGCTTTAAACTTAAAGTCCCCTCAAATGAGATGGCAGGTTGATAAGTCATGTACTTATCACCCTAATTTATTAACCAAGTTAGAATAAAATTACTTGGCGAGGACTCGAGACCAAATCCATAGTTTAGTGGACACCCAGGCTAATTAAGCCCGAAGACCTAAAGAGTCTAAGTGTTCAAGTCCTTAAGTATCGTCTCCTAAAGTTAACAACTCTTAATGCCCAAGTTCTCTTCTCATAATTCTAATTCTATTTTCTTTCTTTTTGAATTTTTATTTATTTTTTCTTTTTTTAAATAAAAGAAATTCCATGGAGCTAACAAATAATTTCAGGATTAATTATCCACCCCCCCATGCCTAAATGAAGCAATGTCCTCATTGTAAAAATAAAGGCATTGAAAGGGCGGAATAAGCAGAGTATCACCTAAATTTCATGACAATCCAGTCGGCTCCACAGAGAGAAAGGAGTATACACACGTGCTAAGTTTATTTCCTTTAGCTAGGCATAATTTACAAAGAAAGAAGAAATTAAGAATTCACAAGTGCAGGTAATAATCAGAATAGAAATATTGATCTCAGGACTTACCAGCAGGAGATGTCCACAGCTGTGGACTAGATTATGATGTGGGTCCATGCCCTAGGGTCGAGTAGTTCTAAGGTTCTGGATGAAAATCACCCAGAACCTGAGATTGTTGAACTTGTGGGGCCGAGCTTATGGTTTTGTAGTGTGCAACCCAAGTCTAAAGTGGTGAACAATAAGTAGATCTGATTCACTAGATTCGGGTGTCCACTTAGAGTTCGACTCAGAAAGATAGTCAATTGTTCTGTACTTAGGTTGCACGTTAAAGATATCATAAGGGTTCTGGTAAAAGGTAGGTGGTTTCAGGTCAATAGGACCCTTAAATCCAAAATTTCATTTCCCTCATAATTTACTTCCCATAAATTAACTTCCAAACTCCTCTCCTCTAAAATCATTGCTTCCAGGAACTCTAGATTGTTGTACACCCCATCAAAGATATCCAAGTCAAATAATTATGGTTGAATCAGGATTGACTTGGGTACAATGATAATTTTAATATCATCAATATATTCCTCAGGGTGTGGTAGAGGAATGGGGCTACTGATTGAATCTTCTAGTAAATCAGGATTTGGATCCTCCAAGTTAGCCCCAAATGGATCACAATCCTAAATTATCGGGCTATCAAATTGTTCATCAGATTCCTCAGGGTTGTTTGTCTCACTAAAATCATTCTCCTTAAGCTCAAGTGAGACTTTACCTAAAGATTCTTCACCCTCAGAATCATAGAATTCTTGATCCTCATTTACATATGTCTCAAAATCATATGTTATTTCCTGTTCCATGGAGACATATTTTTCCTCGCTCCCTAGCTCGTGGATCTCGGGTGAGAAGATCAATTCATTCTCAATGGGTTGCTCTAGACCAACCTGGTCATCCCAGGTCTCATAAAAATCCCCCCACCCCCCGATAGGTACCTGAGTGGTTTCTAACATTGGCTCTCCTGAAGGGGTTCATCTTGAGAATCATCCCAAGATTGGACTAGGCAACCACAAATTTCATCCTCAATCTCAACAATTTCCCAAGTAGAAACTCACCTGGGCCCTTATCCTCAATATCTTGGAGCCAATCCAATAACAAACTATTCAGATCGTCAAACATTTGAATCAGGGGCTCCAATTCTTCATTGTGGGGTGTTGGCTAGGTTTCTAAAGATCGTATAGTGTTCCTCAAGTTAGCCAACACCCTATCCTGGACCTGGTTCACCTGAACAGAATGGTTCAATTCAGGTTTGGGTGGGTTTAGGTTAAATTTAAGGGAGTCAAGGAATTGAGGTTCTTGGGATCCTCGTTGATAGTATGTCATTTTAGGTTGTTCAAAGAATGGAGATGACCTATGTTCAATATAATCCTGGGGAGGGTAGGTGTTATAATCATCATATCCTTCATGATTGTAGATCGGGTTGGTTTGTTCATAATAAGGCAGTGATCTATAATCAGTGTAGCTTTGAGAAGAATAATAATCATGATCATGATGTCTAGGGTTAGGTCTTGGACATTGAGGTCCGGAAGCATATCCCCAATCAAAGTTATCCCGACTAGGAGATGGGTAATCATAAGTCTAGTCGGGATAGTAATCATCTTTAGGATAAGTGGTGGTTGGAGGGTAGGATTGAAATTGTGTATGGTGTGGAAGAATACATGATGAAGTATGAGGGAAAACAGAACAGAGAAAGGTGCCCTACAATACAATCAACCAAACCTATCCTTAAGTGGCTTAGCCTAAAGATCTACAAACTCCCAGGACCCATCTTAAGATGACAAAAATGATTTGATCTACTTCTATCTAATCAATCCAACCAGTTAGAGGGAGGGGTTGGGGAGAAGGTTCTTCCCTTAGCTTTCACCTCAGGTTCCTTTGATACCCCCCAACCACAGTTGCTTGACGCTACTCCCATTGCTAGATATCAGATGGATCGGTAGAAGTAGATTAATAAAAAAAAAATCTCAGTTGGAGTCCCAAAGAGTGAGTTAATCCTTAAGGACAATGTCTACTCATTTTTAATTAGGCTTGGGATGATTGTGTTCTTGGAATGTGGTGGGCCCTTTAGATAAGTTGTGCCCTTAATGATCAATTAAGATTTGTGTGTGTGCATAACCAAGGTTTTCAAATAAGGTTATTTGATGATGTGTCTTTTAAGGTTTAACCTTGTTTAGTAGCTTTTAGGATTTAATCTTAGGTGTATTCAATCAAGTTCAGGAGAACACTCCAAGTTTTGCAAGCACCGGTGATGATATATTCATTTGAAAATCAGAAATAATGTGAAGTGCTTGGTTCAGCCCTAAAAATCAACCCTAAGTGGCAAGCTACTTGATGGATTGATCTTAAATTGAGTGGTGTGGCCCAAACAGTTCAAGCAATTGGCCTATTGCACCACTTGATTAAGGCATACAAAAATGTTTAACCTAATCAAATTTCTACTCACTTATTTGTGTTGAGTTAAGGTGTACCAAATCCACAGGTCAGATTCTGGTTAAGCAGTAGAATCAATGTGATTGTGCACCTTAGGTCAAGAAATTTGTCAGTGTTTAAGTTGTGTCACTTTTAGCTTAATCCCACAAGAAGAGATGAGTATTTTTTTTTTGTATTTTTAGTTTATACGAATGGGTGAGGTGAGGTGAAGTGACAATCAAGCAACCAAGATCTAACCTAAGGCTTATGCAAGCACTGAAGTTGATTTGAGTTTGAGTTAGTAAGTGATGGAATGGAATCTAGGGTAGGGGTGGTGGATATACACTTACAAAGCCTTCTAACCGTACTTTACTCCAATCTATATTTCGCTTTCGCTCACCATGGAAGGGTACCTGTAATCATAGAAACAAAGGAACAAAGTGAGCTAAAAAGTTAAGTAAGGTGAAAAATGCGGAAAAACCAAAGAGTGTTGCCTCCTGACCAACGACACCAAAATAGTGAGCATCCTTTTCACAAGTAAAAGTTAGGGTTTCGGAGAACCCATCGTCATAGTCGCAAAACTCGCTACTAGATAAAATTTACTGAAAGTTAAAGGGAGTCCCGAGTCGAACATAGGGAGGCAAACGTTTGGTTTGAAATCTACGCTTAGATTTTATTTGTGTTTGTTGTTTTTATCTTTTGAGATTCTTTTGGTATTTTAATAGGGCAAGAGATCAGGTCGATGAAATCTAACTAATCTACTTGCAAAGAAAAAGAGAGAGAGGAACAAATCACATATATGTTTGATGGCTCTACAATTATTAGTGTTAATATCATCAATTAGAGTCAATTTCGAGGGTACTTGTGCGATAATGTCATATTATAGTGGGTTTGGGAGGATCCAACCTTAAGTATGAATCTTATCCAATCCCAACCTCTACCTACACCGAACCCACCCACCAGCCCTGTGATTATGCAAAACAAATCCTACTTAGGCCTACAGCTAAACTAATAAATAATTTTGATATCCCGAAAACTAACTTTGAGGAGGAAGGCTCACTTGAGGAATTATATCTTGATTTAGGCCTTAAATTGCAACCATTCTATTTTGAGGAGTCAATCCATGGTGGGCTGGAGTATGAGTCTTGTATGTTTAAAGACACACAATTGGACTACATGGATGATTTGGGAGAATCAAAGCAAGATCAAGAAGATAGAAAGATTGGGGACAGTGACACTCCCAGCCAAGCACGGTTGGATAGCTCTAATGTGATCTTCTCTGAGGATTACCATGATCAGATGTGCTTAAATGATTCGATATCTGGATTTGGCGATACTAATCATTCTAAGATATCCCATATAGAAGCCGAATCTTCTTTCACTTCTGTTTCAACTAATTTGCACCCTTCTCTTCCCATCCACCAGAGTCCTGAAGAAAAATCTGACCCTTATCCCCAACATCTCGAAATTGAACAAAATAGGCAATCCCCCTTGAAAAAGATGTTCAAGAAATTGCAGAATTACTAGGGATGACTTATGAAGATCTATCTGAGGAAGCAAAGAATTTAGCTGAATCATGGAATCCTGAGGAATTTGATTTGCCTAATAAGGAACAAAAAAACATTCCCTTAGAAGATGTAATTCAAGAGGAAGATAATTGGGATCAAATTCAAAAGTCCACAAAACTAAAAGAATTTGAGATTTTGACTAATCTAGATTCTGATCTTACTCCCCCTGGGGTTGTGATTCTAAGGAATAATGAATTTTCGTCCATTACATTTGAAGACTTGCATGATGAATTAAAACAAGATTTGGGTGACTCAAATAAGATTTTTGATCACCCCAGGGATAAGATTAAGGATTTTGATAAGTCTGGAACTATTGAGATGGACCACTAGATCTTATTTGACTCACTTACTTGACATCCATCCATACCTAGCTTGACTTGCGAAGTGGTTTCCTATACCTTTTTAGTCTACACCACTCGAGTTCCTCCTTTCATTTCCCATCACTTTCAGGACCCATATGATTTATTCCCCATAGAACACACTTTGTCCACCTCATCTGCCTTCCTCATGCATCACTTCTTAGGGTTGCCACTATCTACTTTCCACTCTGGCATCCGTACTAATGTTTCTCTCTTTTGTAGCATTTAGCTGCAAATAGTTTCAAGCACATTCACTTTATTTTTCTGACCTTTTGGGCTTGGTATTCACCATCAACTGATCCGCATTTATGGGTCACAAATCCTTGCGTTGCATGATCATATCTTCATTTTAATCCTGACTCAACCCATTAATCTGATCATTCATTTTTGGGTTTAGGTCTGGCAAATGACGTTAAACTTAGCACTAGCTGGGAGGCAACCCAGTATTCTTTACAGGTAGTTTGCATCTTCTACATCCATGCTGACCTGAATTAACAAGCATAGTCAGGTGATATCACCTCCTCTTGCTTACTATTTTTTTATTTTCCTACATATATTTCAATGAGGACATTGTAATGAATAGGCATAGGGGGTGAAAATTGTATGTCTTATTTTTAAGTCCAAAAAAAAACAAAGAAAGAAAAAAAATGCATTTAGACATAAAGAATTTTTATTAAGGTTTTATTAAGGATTTATTCTTAAGTTGATTCTTGAGTTTAGAATCCAGTACAATTTCACACTTACACGTAGAATTTGCAATGGATCCTCTATGAAGATCAATAAACATCTTTAGTTTGTCGAGAAGAAGCAATGCTACTTCTCCTAAGCCCTTGGACAGTAATTAGGGAGTCAGGCAAACTATTTTCTAGTAGATCCACCAAACAAGTGTGAGGTGAGAGTAGAAAGCTACTGGTGCTCTAAGGCTAATATGAGAAATCTTAACTTCTAGATAATTAGATAATGATACTCGGAGTTAGGCATAGTTTTCGCTCTCGGTTCTGCATACAAATTCTTAGTGTGAATATTTTGAGAGCCACCAGATAAGGCAACTATACAAAGAGCGGGTTCTAATAAAACTAGGACTAAGGTGGATGGTCATGACCGTCCTTAACGGAATCCTCAACTGAATGAGGATATTAATGTCAAGGTCAAAAATATGTTATCCTATTTACTCCTTTTCTTGTGCCGAGAATAGGCACTTCCACCAAATAAGACACCCGATATTCTCTTGAATACCCCTAATCCCGAATAATGTCTCATAAATAAAAGTTCATATGCTATACTGCATTGTGATTAGTAGATATCTAAATGAGAAAGAAAAAGAAAAAGAAAAAAAGAGAAAAGAAAAAAAATATATATATGTATAGAAAAAAGAAAGGAAAAAGAAAAGAAAAGAAATATATATATATATATACGTAGAAAAAAAATTAGAAAAAAAAAGAGAAAAAGTAGAAAAAAATGAGTTTATGAATTTAGAATTTATTTCAAGTGTATTGAGGCAACAACACCTACCACCCTTATGATCCATCAAATACAGCCTTGACCTACTTTTCTGTATTTCTGGCCGCCTGAATACAACTTGCGGAATTCTGACTTAGTTGTAGAATTATCAGAACCTAATCAAAGTGATAATGCCAAGAGAGACCACCAAATATATTGACAAATCGGGTGAGATTGTGAGCTCTAAAAGAAAGAAAAGAAAAGAGAAAAAAGAAGAAAAAGAAAAAGAAAGACAAAGAGGGAGAATGAGTACAAAAGAATTAAAGAGAGCACAATTTCTCTGCCTCACTTTGAGTTAAATTATTTAGTAATCTGGAAATCTAGGTTCTAAAGTACTAGTCTATATGTAGCACCAGATGAGTGTGAGCTACCAAATGCAAATCTACTTGAGTCAATTTATCTTCTACATAAGCCAAAAGCTGGAACTGGATTTATAAATTACTTTATAACCCCAAGGGAAGAAGTTTGCCTATCCCAATAGAATTCTACTAAGGGTCAAGTACAAGCTTTAGATATGGATTAACTTTTCACTTGGATCCGTTGCATAGACTACAACAAAACACGTTCACGATTGTCTGGATTACTAAAATTTTGGATGAAAACAAAAGAAATAAATCTCTAGTCAAACTCTTGATAGAAATCAATCATATAGGACCACTTTGCATTTAGTCTTATATTTGCTAAGGACTAGCAAGATTTAGGTATGGGGACATGATTGCACAGCAATCATGCAACCTAAATCACCTGAATTAAGTTAGATTCAAGCATAATTTAAGGACAATGCATGCATAAGCATTGTCATTCGCATAATAGTTAGTTTGTTGCTGCATAGATAATATTATCATTTTATGACCTAAAAGAGAGATGAAATAAATTGCAGATGATTCGAGGCTGCATATGACAAATCTGACCATATAGATCTGATCAAGACGACCACAATAGTCCAATGCTTCTGGAATCATCTTGATCAGACAACTGTAGCACCATGTGCAGTCCATAGAAGAACGGAGGCCATAGAGCCAAATGACAAAGATCAAAGCCTCAGATGAAAGATTCGATCGTACGGTTGGATCCGAATCAACGATCGCGGTCTAACGATGCAAAAATCAACCCAATCAGAGCTCTGTAGCACCAAATACAAAGAGAAGATGGATGGCCATGATGGCTCCACGTGGCACCATCATAGCCACCCCTCTCCGCACCACACTCTCTAAAGACACTTCATCAAGCACTGTGAGCCGTTGGATCATCATCCAACTGCCACGATGCATCCACGTCTCCCACTCAACCGCGCCCTCATCAAACGAAAGGTTAATCTCAGCCGTTAGATCTCCATCCAATGGCCGAGAGCGAAGTTGCCTAATTCCCACCCGCAACATAAAAGACAGCACAGCGTAGCGGTTAAGGCCTTCGCTTGCAAGCAGCCGATGCAAGTTCGAGTGGCGCAAAATGCAAATTGGAAAGGCAGTGGAAGAGCATGCGTTTGGGCCATCAGATCTTGATCGAAGCACGGTGATGAGAATGCATGTCGCGATCGAAGGCTCTCGTGGCTACACGCTCTAACAGACGTGTGCTCAATGCACACGCTCTTCAAAAAGTAGTGCGGGTGAGTGATGGGAACACCATCATGAGCCATAACTAGCCCATTTTGAAAAACTCCCATGTTTGGACTTAGTAAAAGTCTAAAACAGATCATTAGTTTGAGTTCCCACCGCCGAGGAGGAAAATGCCTCCTTTGAGGACGCGATGTCAACATGTTACTGCCTCGGCGCTGCTCCATATCTATATTTCATATCTTTAGACGGAGCATTAAAGCGCATTTTAGCAACTCAAGTGTCTTGGACGATGCTCTACCTATAGTGTCGGAGCAAGAGCTTGAGTTTGCTTGGAGCGCCCCTTTACACCGCATTATGTTTTGGGGTTGTGAGCTCCTGGGTGGTGTCATGGACAGTGCTATCTAGAAGTACTGACGCCAGAGCCCCCTCGAGGATTGGTAACGGGAATGATGATCCCGACACATCTGTTGTAAGACTAAGCTGAAAATAAGCATGGGCGAGAAAAAAGAAAAGAATAAATAAATAAATTAACACGCCCCTATAAATGTTGGCTTTTCACAAGCACAGACACAAGGCTTTAAAGGATTTTTGCAAGTTGCGAATCAGATTCATGAGCCAGAAAAATCCTAAAAACAAAAATTTCAAGTCATCTGGGGTTAATTTGTGAATTTTCTGGAGGATATATTGATCCTGTTTTGTCTAATTGTTGGATCCAAAACAAATCCCAATGTTTATCTTTAACAAATCCCGTACCTCCTACGTTTAGATCAACCAAGGTCCCTTAATCTTTTTCTCCTCAAAAGTAGAAAAAAAATTAGATTTCCCAAAAATTCCGTTTTCCAAAAAAATTGAAGTTTTGCTAAGAGACTAGCAAAAGATAAGCATGGGGGTGTAATAAACGCTAGTTTATCATCATTCTTATGCATTAAAACAAGCCTAGCTCTTAGGATTTTACTCCGCAAATAGGTTTTTGGGCTGCATTTAGGCATAAATTAGGTTAGGCATGAATTGCATTTTTTATTACCTTTTTAATATGTTTTTGTGAGTGTTAGGGATGAACAGATATACAGATCCCTAAAACCCTAGCACTCAAGAAGGCAAATGGTGAAGGAGAAGCTCAGACTAGCTGGAACTCAGCTTGATCCAGCTCACCATAGCTAGAACCTAGCTCACTTGAACTATGGTTAGCTCATCCTAGCTCCATTCAGCTAATCTCAGCTGAATGGCAGCTCAAGAGAGTTCATCTTAGCTCACCCTAGCTCAAGTTAGCTCAAATCCAACTCAACCTAGTTGAGTCTAGCTCATTTTAGTTCCCACAAGTCCACAGGGAGCTCTAGCTAGCTCAGATCTAGCTACATCCAGCTCCACTCAACTCCAGCCAGCTAAAGATAACTTCATTCCAGCTCAGGAAGCTCAAGTCTAGCTCTCGGGGACTCAGCTTAGCTCAACTCAGTTGAGCTAAGCTACCTTAGTTGCCTCAACCAGTTTGATCCTCCCTAAGAGCACCAGACCCAGCTCACCTCAGCTCATTATGGTAGAAGCCAGCTCACTTTAGCTTGGCTTAGCAGTTAGCAAAGAACTAGCAAGCTAAGCCAGCTAAAGTAGCTCCATGCCAGCCTCTTCACCAGCTGCCAGCTCCAATTCCAGCTCCAGACTTCTCCTCCTCAGCTCCTCTCTTCAAACCCTAGCTCCAATACCTCCTCCTCTACTCCATAGCTAGCTAAGCTAGCTTAGCTTAGCTAGCACCTAGCTCCTTAGCCGTCCACCACCTTCAACTCAACCCTAGCTAGCTCCACCAACTTAAGCCCTACTTAAGCTAGCTATCCTACTCCAAGTTGGTGCCACCACTTAGCCACCTCTTCACCCCATCATCACCACCAAAAGGCACCAATTTTGGCGCCAAAACCTAACCCTAACTACCCCCCTTTTTGGTGCCAACATCCACCCCCACATCCACCATACACCTAACCCTACAACCCATCCTACCTACCCACCTACCCCTCCTTCTAGAACCCTACTTGGCGCCACCTAAGCCCCCCTTCTAGAAGCCATTTTGGCACCAACTTCAAGGGGTTCCACCACCCATAACCACCCCCTAGGTGTCCCTTAGGTTGGCGCCAATTGCCCTTAGCCATAGGATCCCCAACCACCTCCATCTTCCCATCTTAGCCCTCCATTTCAAGAGTCACCTTAGCCCCCTTCCTACTCTATATAAACCCACCACCTACCACCATTTTAGAGCATCCTCTATCAGTGTATTTTTCTACCTATACCCACCTACACCTATGGCCAAGAAGAAGGAGTAGAGAAGAAGATTAAAGGGGCACATCACTAGCCCCTTTGGTGCCTTCTTCTCCCCACTCTCTTCAACTGAGGCCACGCCAAGGAGGAGGACTTTTCTACTTCAAGGAGGACGGCCAGGAAAAGGAGAAGAATCTAGGGTGGATGTCCACCCTTGGAGAAAAGCTTAGGGCATGCCCCCTTAGGGCTTGCTTTGGAGGACATCACCTTGGCGGAGCATAGCAAGGAAGAAGTTGGAGGACTCTTTTCAAGCTCGGGAGCTACCAAGCTTGGAGCAAGAAGCCCTCTTCTTCACCGTCTATCTAGAGGATTTGTGTTTTATTTTATTTATTGCAATTTTCTAGTAGTAGAAGCATTCATCTACTAGGTTTTTCTGTAAAACACTTTCTCATTAATCTAGTTGCCTTCTTTTGCAATTTCTCTTAGTTGCATTTTGATTGCTGTGATTCTAGCATTCTTCACTCCCTCTCCCTAATTACTCTAGGCCTCCACGTGCCTAGAGTGAGCTTAGGAAGAGGAATTACTTGTCACTTAGGTGTTAGTTTAGCAATCGTAGTTGTTATTTACTTTTCCGCCAACAACTTCGCATGTTGCCTTAATTTCAAAAACATAAAAATGATATATTGAAAAAAAGACCAAAAAGAAAGTTGAGATCTATTTTGTCTTGCTTGAAGCAAGAGAATTAATTTTCAAACATATTCCCTCCTTGGACAACCCTAGATACCCCACTATCTAGGTTTATAAATTTAAGAGTTGATCGGTTTTGCACGTTACAACGACGTATTTTACAAACAGCGTATAATCGCTATCACCAGCTCACTTGCGCCTCGCCCGTGACCCATCCCCCGTGGGCCTGGAGCAGATCCGACCCGCCTAACCCGTTCCACTCGGCTACAATCACGCGCGCAGCCCTAGACCCAGGTGCGCTCTAGGTTCGAAACCCAATTACCCGATACTGTGGAAGGCTCTGGGAGAGCGTGACCCAAAGAGGGAAAGAGAGATCATGCACAGGGGCAAGGGGGTTTTGCTACAAGGAGTAACGACTGACACTTAACCTTTGAAGGATCTTCCCCCTCTGCGTGAAGAAGGAGAATTGAGAAGAAAGAAAGAAGAAGAAGAGAAGAAAAAGCAGGAGAAGCACAGAGAAGAAAGGCAGAAGAAGTAGAGAGACCCTTGAGTCTCTAAACAACACTGTAGCACAAGTTGTTTAAGCCGTCTGATACATTTGATTGCATATATTTGAGGCTTTGATTTAATTGTTATTTGTGAGGAGTAATTGGTGATTTATATCACCATTTTACTCCATTCTTTTTGTACATTGATATCTGACATTATTCTTGTTATACTCTCTTATATTTCTGATTCAAATTTCTATCTTGAGTTTTGAATTCCATATTGCTCCCTGTGTTTGACCTCGGACTTAAAATTCGAGTAATAAATATTATTTGTTTTCGAAGAGATTTCGACTATGCTATAACATAGTTTTTAAACATCAATTTCGTTGCGCAAACAGTGAGTTCTTTAAGTCGTCCGATTGTAAGATTGCACGGTCGATGCGCACAATTTGAATTTGCGAGGGTGTGCGCAGGAGAGAGAAAAGACCGTGCGAGCGTTAGACTGAAGCAGGCACGCAAAGAAGGGGAAAGCACATGCAAAGGCGTCCGATGGCCATCCAAAGGCAGCGGGGGCCGACACGTGGCGCCATCTAGTGCGCTCCGAGCGTAGAAGGCGCAAATAAGTTGATTTTGAGGCCAAATCTGATTCGTTGATCTCCCGATTGACGGATCTAATCACTCAGGGATTGTTACATGAGTTGGATGGCTAAAATGGCCACTTTGCCCCTCATCAAAGCTATAAAAGAAGGCTCAGGGCTCCCTGTTGAAGGCATCTTCCAGATACTCCCACCAGCTATCTTCCAGACAACTCCTACTCTCTCTCTCACTTCCACATTCCTCCAGACCTCTCTCCCTCTGCAACCCTACTCTGACCTTCATCCTGGTGCTCTGGATTTGAAGTGTTGCCGCGCTTCACACAAGAATCCACAAGCAGCATCGTCTTATCTCTCTCTAGTTACTGTTTAGCATAGCAATCTTTAATTTGAAAACTATTTCTAAATGTAATACAATTCTAAGTATATATCTGATGTCTATGCATATATACATATATAAATATCTAATTAGAATGAGTTTTATTGAAAAGCTTCTGCATGAAATCATGATTGCCTCCCTGTGAACAACCAGTACTCATCGATTTTTTTAATTTCATTTGTTCTGTCGCACTTCGCACTACGATGATAATATCTCACTTTTCTAACGTGTCCAGCGGTGACGAACACCCACCTTCGACTCCTCTTCATCCACATCATCCATTCCCAGTCATTGGATCTTGATCCAATGGTTGAAAAGCTCTCTCCACCGCATGCTCGTGGCTTCTCCTCGCAACAAACTTGGGGGCTTGGCGCATTGGTCTTGAGGCATGTTCCCAAAGGAGGGGAGCGGGTTCGAGCCCCACCACCCCCCAATCTCTCAATTGAAGCGATGCAGCAGTAGCAGCAGCAGCAACACATGCATAACATGCGCACGTAGAGCAGCAGTGCAACACGTGTGCGTTGAAGACAACGGGCGCAAGGGCAAGGGCTTTGGAGACACATGTGGAGGGTCTTCAGTGACACTTTGAATGTCATTGTTGACCCGAGGATGAATTTTAGCCCTTTTCACTACTATAGAAAGGGACCTACCCCCCTCATTTGCACCAATCTTCTACCTAAGAGTTTCCACCACTTCATAGAGCACCCAAGCAAGGTTGTGAAGATGCTGAGCCACCAACGGATGTCCCTCCACTGCTTTGGCTGTCTCGACACCATCCATTGCCATGCATTTAATTTTAATTGTTGATAGTTGTAGTTCATCTATTTTATTTAAGCATTCATCTATATTGTGTTGATCATAACATTTGGTAGTCAATAGATCTTTAATATATTATTCTCATATGTTTATCATGGATTTCTAACCTTATCTCTCTTTCTCTTTCTCTCTCTTTCTCTCTCTTTCTTTCTCGTTCTTTCTGGTTTGCAAGCAAACAAACGACGAATTTTTGTAACACGAAAGAGAATATCTGATCTAATTCCATGCCTCCCAATGTTCGACACTCGGACTCACGTTCGACACTTTTATTTAAAATTGATGTCATAAAATGAGCTACAACGAACGATTTCAACACAAATGCATCGTGACGTCAATGTTCAAAATGAGTTTTCTATAGATAATTGAGAAATTACAACTAGACTAGAAAGTGATAAAAGATAGAGGTGAGAAGAATCCCTCTCAACTGTCGCTTGGAGGATGACTCACTCTGATATCGACGGGATGACAGTAGTAAGGAGGGGGACGAAGAAAAATAGCGTTGGAGGAAGCAGGATGGAGTAAGACAGTGTCACAGAGAGGATCTACTTCCCGAAGTGGTGAGAGGACGGCCACAGGATGCTCCACGAAGGGGGATGAGAGGTGGGAAAAATGTTTGATTTTCTACTCTAGAGGAGCATTCTGGGCTTGGAACAAGCTCTCTCTAGAGCCTTGGAGGTGGTAAGGGAGAGAAAAGAAAAGATGATTATGAATGGAGGGGTGTAGACCATTTTATAGTGAAGGAGAGGGGCTAAAATGGGTATGGGACAATTAGCGACAACAAAGATGTTGCTAAAGTTCCAACTCAGGCATCGCTATAGCCTTCATCTCATGCTCGAGCACGCACCCAGTCATAGCTATTGTGCGCGGATGAATCTCAACCGTTGGATCCAATATGAGTGGCCACGGGTACGCGATGATCACGCCCTTTAGATTGCATCAGATGGTGAATCTACTTTCGCGTTGGATCGAATGTTATCATCGCGTTTAGATCGAGCAGCACTGATCGCACCATGTCTCCACCTTCTTCACTGACTGATTCAGATCGTGTGGACGAATTTCATCTACACCCCTTCGCATCAGATTGGATGTGTGCATATAGTCTCGATCATGCGTCCCCGTGTTGTGAGTGGTGAGCGTCACCGATGTGGCATGTGGATGGATTGTCGAGCGAAAAATCGAGGCGGCGCGAGATCTCAACCGTTGGATGGAGATCAAATAGTCGAGAATTAGAGTTGATGAGCTTCTCAGATGAAGCGGGCGACGTGGCATGCATATGGCCATTGGTTGGGCATCCAACGACCCAGATTGCACAGGACATGTGCTTTATAAGTTGAGTGGATCTTTTGGGCAACTTTGGGCAGCTCAGATGGCGCCACGCGGTGCTATCCAAACCATCCAACTTCATATTCTTGTAGGTGGCGCCACTGATGTTGGATTGGGTCGATTTCGCATTGTTAGGCTACAATCGTCAATCTAGATCCATCTGTGCGGTTGGATTTGTTGTCTGAGATTCGGATTGGAGCCACCTTGCCCCTTGGCCTTTGATCTTCCTCGAACTGCATAATGTGCTACAGGACTTCGATCAAGATGATTCGAAGGCATTAGACTCCGATCATTGTCCTAATCAGATTCGTACGGTTGGATCATCAATCCAAGGCCCCAAAATAAATCTCCTCTCTTAGCCACAAAAGGATGCTAATTAACCTATAATTTACACAAACTATTCTAAATGTAGAATGATGCATGCTATGCAACATTTATGATATGGAATGCATCTCTAAGCTTAGGAACATGCATAAATAAGCATTTTATCCTAAATGGATGTGTATACATCAGGCACATGCAAGAATTGAGGTTATGCATGGGGAGGTGACCAGCCGCGCGTAGGCGGTAGTGGCTGGGATAGTGCTAGAAGCGTAGATCGCATTTAAAAGAATGAATACGTCATAGTATAGCACGAAATATGTCAAAGCAAATATAATTTTAACAAGAGGTGAGACCCGGTCAAACTCAGGGAGGCAGAAACGCTTCTGATTTCATAAATTGAATTAGAATTGCATGCTACTACTTGCAAACTGATTAATATATATATAAAGCAAATCAAGTAAGCTGGTTGATTATGAAGTGCCAAATAGAATAAGAGTTTATGACTAATAAAACAAGAACATGAATAAAATCACTATCTAATCTAGCAGAATAAGGGCATCACGGGTGGTCTGTGGTGGCCTTCTGGAGAGGTTGGGGAGAGCAGTAGTAGTGCACTAAGGTGGCTTGGTGGGTGCTTCAGAGGGAGAGAGCCAGAGAAGAAGATCTGGAGAGTTGGAGAGGGTCTGGAGAGAGTTAATTGCTCTAATTCCGACCTATATGTATCTTAAATAAATGAAATCAAAAGTTTTTTTTTCCGTTTGAATGGATAAGTTTCAATTTAGCTTTTCCCTATGTTATTAAAAAAATGTTGAAGATGAAATAGTGGTCTCATTTCATTTACACCAATTTGTCATTTGAAAAAGATATTATAGTGGCATAAGTAATAATTGCCACTAAATCAAAGACCTAAATATATTTGCCACTAATGCAAATTGTCATTTGACAAAAATATTATAGTGTCATAAATAACAATTGCCACTAAATCAACGTCAATAGAAGCAAATTATTTGCCACTATTATTAATTGTCGCTTGACAAAATGTTATAGTGGCAAATACAAAAAATTTGCCACTAAATCTAAAGAATTAGTGATAAATGCATTATATGCCACTATTTAATTCGCCACTAAAGATCATTTTTTTTGTAAGGGTTGATCTTCAACCGGGGGCCCTGGAGCTCTTTTTATAGCTTCATAAAGGGATAAGATGGGCATTTGAGCCCTCCAACTCGTGCAACAACCTTAGAATGATCAGAGCCATCGATCGGGAGATCCATGAATCAGATCGCGCTTCAAAAGGCCTTCCAAAATGCCTCCAACACTCGGATCACACAGGATGTTGACACGTGGCACGTGCTGAGCCTTTAGATCATGATTGCGCGGTCGTCGCTTGCTTCATGCCCGCACCGCCTTTGCTTTCTTCAACCGCGAGCACTGAAATCGCACTCAATCCTCAATCATCCTTAAGTGCCTCACCCGTACCGCCTTCGAATTTCAAATGCGCACTTGCACATGTCATCATGCATGTCTTCATTCGATGCTTGCCAACACTCCACGCAATCTCGCCATTGACGTCGATTGGAGATCCAACGGTGCGATTCCGGTTGCGGTCGTTGCCACCTCAATTTCACGCAGATCACGCTTCAATCGTTCATCTCACCCTTCTGCTCCAACGCGCTAACCGCTGTGCTACAAGTGCGTTTGTGTCACGCTTTCCTTTCCTTACATGGTTGTTCTCAACCATTGGATGAAGATCCAACGGCTGAGGATAATCCTTCCTTGATGAAGTGTGAGGGAGCAGCGACGTGGGTGCGTTGTGGCCATTGGATGATGATCCAACGACCCACAATGCGCGAGGGTGGTGCCTTCAAAGGTTGGGGCGATGATGCTAGGTGGCTGCAATGGCACCACGTGGTGCCATCATGGCCGGCCATCTTCTTTTCTTTATAGATGGTGCTCTAGGTCACCAATCAAGATGATTCTTGCGCTGTTGAACTGTGATCATTGATCCAGATCCATCTGTGCAGTTGGATTTGACATTTGAGGTTCGGATTTCCACCTATTTGCCTCTTGACCCTTGATCTTCTGTGCTCAGAGGAGGTATTTTTCTCCTTCTTGGTGGTGGGAACTCAAACAAATGATCTGTTTCATACTTTTACTAAGTCCAAACAAGGGAGTTTTTCTAATTTTTAGTTGTTTTTAAGTGTTGGCTTGTGTGTGAAAATTGACACAAGAAGTTCCTCAAGACATGCAAGTTTTTGAATCAGAAACTAAGTCAGATACTTTCCTCATTTCAAAATAGGATCAAGTCACCAGAACTATCATGAGTTCAGGTGGAACTTTAGAGAATGATATCTGATCTAATCTAAAAATAGACCTTGAAATTCTAATGATTAGATACACATCCTCATCCCTAGTTTGTTAAAGATTAAATCCCATTGTACCCAAAAGTGAATTTTTTGACCTTAGTCCCAATTTCAAAATTTTTCCACAAAAAGTTTTTAACATTTTTATATTTTTAGGTATGCAAGTAGGAAAATAAAATAACTAAAGAAAAATGCATATTTTCAGGTTTTGAAAATCCTAACTCGATCGTCAAATTTTAAAAACACCCTCCCATGCTTAAGATATGCAATGTCCTCATGCATTAGGAGGAAAAAGGGATCACCTTAAATGAAGAATGATCGGGTTTAGGATGGTCAAAACCTGGAAAAGAAGGAAAAAGGAAAGCAGGAAAAACGATGGGTTACCTCCCATCCAGTGCTATCTTTTACGCCATTCAGCTGGGCATAGTTTGCACTAGTGATCAAAGGTGGCTGGCTCAATGAAATCAAAAGATTCAGATGGAAGATTCAACGTATGATCAAAATAGGGCTTTAAACGTTGGTTGTTGACTTGAAATGTCGTATTAGTTTTAGGATCAAAAAGACCAACAACGCCATATAGATAAGTTTTATGGACAAAAAAGGGGTCGGTCCATTTGAATTTTAATTTGCTAGGAGAAAGACGTAATTTAGCATCAAAAAGCCAAACGTGTTGATTAACGTCAAAGTGTTTCCGAACAATGTATTTATCATGAAATTTCTTTGTTCAGTCTTCATAAATCCTCACGTTTTCATAGGAAAAATTACGTAACTCTTCCAATTCAGTTAATTGTAATTTTCTATGGATACCGACGTCAGATAATCCCCGGCAACGGCACCAAAAAGTGGTGTGAAATTTGGCGTGATTTTTGACATGCGCGTGACACATGTGTTTAGAAGAGTCATTATAGCTTGCGCTCGCAACGTCAATTTTAAAATGAAGAAACAGATGTGAGTCCGAGTGTCGATCTTAGGGAGGCATGAAAATCATATTTCTTGCCACTTAATGTCACGAAAATCACGGGGTTTCACTTGCGAAAAGACGCGGGTGAAAAGCGAGTGAGAGAGAGAGAGAGAATAGGGTTAGAATTTCTTCATCCACAGCATGCAATTCAAACATAAAAGAGAGCAGGCAATTGAATAGAAAAAAACTTCATTTAACATGCAACTTTAGTTCATAATTACAACACTAGATAAATGCTTGAACATAAGTAAAGTAAACCTTAAGATAAAGAGGGAAAGAGGGAGAGAGAGAGAGAGGAGACGGTGAGGCAGCCACGGTGGTGGAGGGGGGCTCCGTCGACGGCTCGTCGTCTCCGACGATTACAAAAGAGCTTAATGGTACTAGGAGGGGGGTAGAACACTTGCAAGTGGAGTGAATGCCTTGAATGGGTGGTTGGAAGGGGTTTAAATAGGGAGAAGGTCATTCCAAATGAAGAAGGGGTTTTAGCGACGTCCAGGACGTCGCTAAAACCCTTTCCAAATCATCGGTGAAGCCCCCAACCCGGCGGTCGCTCACGCGCGCCTTGTGCCAAATCGGATGGCTAAGATCGCTCGTAGGGCACATGCCTGGATCGCGCCCACGCCCCCCGCGTCATCGCGGGCGTCGGCTTTGGACATGCGAGATTGCACCGCGTCCTCCATCCGCGTGCGTCCGCTGCTGATCGAGCGGTTCAATTTCTCGCAACGCATCTTCACCTCGCAATTTTTGCACAGCGTGCTTCGAACTCGCGCCAGCTGCAAAGTTGTGAGGCGTTCGCCCGCTGTGCTGCGCCCGCTGCTTTGTCGCAGCGAGGGCGGGCGCACGGGTGGCTCTCAGCCATTCGATCAAAGATTGACGGCTAAGATTCATCCTCCGGGTGAAGGCAAACACGGGCAGCGGTGGAGATGTGGTGATCGGGAGCCACATGGCACGCTGTGGGCCGTTGATCATCAGATCAACGATCAGAACTTCTTGGGCCCATTGCAGGAGCTCCGGATGTCGAATTTGGCTGATTTCGAGTCCGTTGGACTCCGTTCGTCGCTTTGTTTCCATCTATGTGGTCCGATTGCTCATCTAAGGCCTGTTTTGACATGTCCTTGTACACATGGCTGTTAATAATACATTATAAGCAATCTTGACGTGCAATGCATGCGATGCTCCTATTCCTATTTATGATGTATTATCTTGTACATTTTGCTCTTAAGAAAAACCCCAATTGACAGATTTATCACCCCATGATGCAGTGTTATCAATTTGTAATTAGGGTTTTTAATGTCGTAACACGAGAATTCGCATACGCTTTTAAATTTATATTCCTAGATAGGGGAGTATCTAGGGTCGTCCAAGGAGGAAAATTTACAATTCAAATTTCTTACTTTAAAGGAAAACTCAATCTTTCTTTTTGGTATTTTAAATATATAATTTTTTTCAGTTTTGAAATAATGAGGGCAAAATGCGAATTGTGACGAAAAAGTACTAACACCTATAATCACTAAGCTAAAACTTAAGAGATAAATATGTCCCCTCCCTAAGCTCACTCTAGGCAAGTGGAGGCCTAGAGTAATTAAGAAGTGGAAGTGAAACAAGTGCTAGAACAAAGACAAACAATTGCAATAGAAATTAAAAAGAAGGCAAATTAATTTAACAGAATTTGTGTTCTTTTACAAAGACATGTAGAGGAATGATTCTACTAGAAATGGAGAGTATAAAAGCAATAAAAGAAACACAAATCCTCTTGTAGAATTTGGTGAAGAAGGGAGTCTTCTTGCTCCAAGACTAGCTGCTCCTTGGCTTGAAAAGAGGGCCTCCTTCTTCTCCTTCCTTGAAAGCTCCTCCAAGGTGGATGCTCTCCACCTCAAGTCTTTCCTCCAAGGGTGGGCGTGCACCACCCTCAAGTTCTCCTCCAAGGTGGTGTGGACCACCTTCAAGACCTTCTCTAAGGGTCTTCCTTGCCTGGCTCCTCCTTTGGCTGGCGTGGGCACAAGAGAGAAGGGAAGAGGGGAAGGCACCAAGGGGACAGAATATCCCCTTAATCTTCTTCTTCTTCTTCTCTCTTGGGCGTGAGCTTTAGGTAGAGTCTGAGAGGTAATTTGCTAGCCAAGGATGGGTTGTAAGGTGGTGGGTGGTGGTCTTTTTATAGGGTAGGATGAGGGGTTAAGGTGACTCTTGAGATGGATGGCTAAGATGGGAAGATGGAGGTGGTTAGGTGATCCTAGGGCTAAGGAGAGTTGGCGCCACCTAAGGGGTGTAAGGGGGGTAGTTATGGGTGGCCAAGGGACACCTAAAAGTGGCGCCAACCATGGAGAGGTGCCATGGGTTGGCGCCAACTTCTAGGCTTCTAAAGGAGGGTTGAGGTGGATGGTGGAGATGGCTTGGAGGGGTTATGTATAGGGTGGATATGGGGGTTGAAGTTGGCGCCAAAAGGGAGGTGGTTAGGGTTAGTTTTGGCGCCAACTTTAGGTGCCTTTTGGTGGTTAGTTGAGGGGTGAAAGGTTATGAAGAGGGTGGCGCAAATTTCAGTAGAGGTGGAGCTAGCTTAAGTAGGCTTAGGTGGACTTGGAGTGGTAGGTTATGTAGGTGGAGTTAGGGTTAGGTTTTTGGTGTCAGGGAGGTGGATGCTAGCTAGGCTAAGCTAAGCTAAGTTAGCTTAGCTAGCTA
Organism: Thalassia testudinum; assembly: GCA_037157565.1. Classification (NCBI taxonomy): domain Eukaryota; kingdom Viridiplantae; phylum Streptophyta; class Magnoliopsida; order Alismatales; family Hydrocharitaceae; genus Thalassia; species Thalassia testudinum. The sequence goes on along the minus strand of JAZHRO010000046.1, from coordinate 15,424,491 downwards.
TGGAGTAGAGGAATATGCATGTGGAGCTTAGGGTTTGAGGAGAGGAGCTGGATATGCAGAGTCTGGAGCTGAATTGGAGCTGGCAGCTGCTGAAGAGGTCAACATGGGGCTACTCTAGCTAGCTTAGCTTTCTAGTTCTTTGCTAATTGCTAAGCCAAGCTAAAGTGAGCTGGCTTCTATTGAATGGAGTTGAAGTGAGCTGGGTTTAGTACTCCCGGGGAGGATTGAGCTGGTTGAGACAACTAAGGTAGCTTAGCTCAATTAGCTTGAGCTAAGCTGGGTCCCCGGGAGCTAGACTTGAGCTTCCTGAGCTGGGATGAATTCTTCTTCAGCTAGCTGGAGTTGAGTGGAGCTGGATGTAGCTGGATCTGAGCTGGGGTGAACTCCAGTCAACTCAGCTGAGCTAGCTAGAGCTCCCTATGGACTAGTAGGAGCTGAGATGAGCTAGACTCAACTAAGTTGAGCTGGATCTGAGCTGACCTGAGCTAGGGTGAGCTAAGATGAGCTCTCTTGAGCTACTATTCAGTTGAGATTAGCTGAATGGAGTTAGGATGAGCTAACCCTAGTCCAAGTGAGCTAGATTCCAACTGTGGTGAGCTGAATCAAGCTGAGTTCCAACTAGTCTGAGCTCCTCCTTCACCAGTTGCCTTCTTGAGTTCTAGGGTTTTAGGAATCTGTACATCTGTTCATTCCTAACACTCACAAAAACACATTAAAATGAAAAGAAAAAATGCAATGCATGCCTAACCAAGTTAATGCCTAAATGCAGCCCAAAAACCCATTTGCGAAGCAAAATCCTAAGAGCTAGGTTTGTTTTAATGCATAAGAATGATGATAAATCGGCGTTTATCACTAATAAATCAACTATGATGCAAAGTATGATGCGTATGTATGTAGTATGCCTAAGTTTTTTTTTGAAAAGAAAAGGAGTGCTATCGAATCGCCGATAGCAATCTGGGAGAGCATTTATTGATTATATGAAAGAAATGAATTACATGAGTGAACCTTATTAATGTATCAGATTTCAGCAATTGTTTACAATATTATCCACATTCACTGGTCTCTCCTGAAACAAACTCTCATTTCTAGCTCTCCACACCGACCATAGTACAGCCACCATGGGCAAATATGGCCTATTCAAGAGCTCCATAAATCATCCCACGTGTGAATAGTTTCCTTGCAGACCTTTCTTCAAACACAATCTGTTATCATGCATGTGGAAAAAATATGAAGATTGGAGTCATTGTGCATCCCACACAAATGGCAGAATTGAGCAAGGGTGGCCATTCTCCTATGCCTCATATCTCCCATTATCAAACCATCTCTTCTACACAACCACAAAAAGATTTGTACCTTCAATGGTACTTTCAATTTCCATATCTTCTTCCCAATCTCATCCACCTCTACCGACCTAGAAGAAAGGATGAGTTTCTCATAAGCAGCCACTGATGAGAAGGCCCCATCCCATTTGTATGTATCACACTCCTCAGGCATAGGTCTAAAAGTAGCAAGTTCCTGCAGGAGGCATTCATTTTCTACCCATGTTCTTGTTCCATGGTCGTTCCCTACCTCATTATTTAACTTCCAAATCTCAGAAGTCGTGTCCCAATAGTCACACACCAAAGCATTTTTATCAGTAGTAGCCGAAAATGCAAGAGGGTACCTATCCTTTATCACCCCACCAGGCAACCATTTTTCCAACCAAAATTTAAAGCTTCTCCCGTCACCCAAGACAGATTTGAATAAATTTCAGTTATCAGCCAAGGCACCACCACAGAGGACCAGAAGGGAGACGGCTTATGAGGATTCAAGCGGCTCTTCTCATCATTTGCCACCCCATAACTATCATGAATGATTTCTGTCCATGACTTTTGTTCCCCTTGCAGCAACCGAATTGCCCATTTCAATAACAGGGCATCATTAAACTCTTTGAGAGATCTGATTCCCATGCCACCATACTTCTTAGGTGAACAAATTGAATCCCATTTAACAGGTTAGAGGAAGGCACCTTGGTGAGAAGCCCCTTTCCAGAAGAACCTCTTGCGCATAACGTCAAGTTTTTTCCAAATTGACTTTGGAGCTCGGAGAACAGAGAAGAAGAAGATTGGAATGGATGTGATAACTGAATTTAATAATATATACCTCCCCCCTTTCGACAAGTAGCGATTGCTCCAGCCTTCTAGTTTCGTAGCCGCCTTCTCAAAGAGAAAAGTCCAATCTGTTTTATTCATTTTTGTGCACTTCAGTGGTAACCCCAGGTATTTGATTGGCAGTGATATCACAAGCATGCCCAGGATGGTGGAGATGTCATTTTGGTTTGTACAGTTCATACCAAAGCAAACCAAGGAGGACTTCCATTTAATTTTAAACCAGAAAAATTTTATGTAGTATGCCTAAGTTAAGCTAGGATCTAATTTAATTCAGGTATATTAGGACCTATGATTGCTACGCAATCATACCCATATGCCTAATTCTTGCTAGTCCCTAGCAAGTGCAAGACTAAATGCATTCTACCAAGAGTTTGACTAGAGATTTATTTCTTTTTGTCTTCATCCAGAAATTTAGAATCCAAGTAATCATAAAAATATAGTATTGTAGCCTATGCAATGGATTTAAGCGAAAATTCAATACACATCTAAAGCTTGTGCTTGACCCTTAGTAAAATTCTATTAGGATAAGCAACCTCTTCTCTCAGGGACATAGAATAACCTCTAATTTTTAACCCTGGCTTTTTGGCTTAGGTAGAAGATGTCTAAGTTAAATGGATTTATATTTGGTAGCTCACTCTCCTCTGGTGCTACATAGAGACTAGTATTTTAGAATCTAGATTTCTAGATTATCAAATAAATTCAACTTAGAGAGAGGCTAGAAAACTATGCTCTCTTATGTCCTTTATACTCATTTTTTTCTCTTTTTCTTTTCTTTTCTTTTTCTTTTTGAGCTCACCTCTCACCAGATTTGTAAATATGTTTGGTGGTCTCTCATGGCATTACGCTTCAATTAGATTCTGATAACCCTATAACTAAGTCAGAATCCCTCAGCTCGTATTCAAGCGGTCAGAAATACAGGAAAAGTAGGTCAAGGCTGTGTTTGGTGGTTTGTGAGGGTGGTAGGTGTTGTTGCCTCAATGTAGTTGACTAAACTAAACCATAACTCACACTTCTCAACATGGCAATTTTTTTTGTATACTTTTTTTTCTTTCTTTTCTCTTTCTCTTTCTTCTTTCTTTTCTCTTTCTTTTTTTTTATATCCATATCTACTAACATAATGCCATATCTATTAACACAATGCAACATAGAATACGTACTTTTATTCACGAGGCATTATTTGGGATTGGGGATGTTGAAGAGAATATCGGGTGGCTTATTTGGTGGAAGTGCTTATTCTCAACACCGGGAAGGGAATGGATAGGATAACGTATTTCCGACCTTGACATTAGTACCCTCCTTCAACCGAGGATTCCGTAAAGGATAGTCATGACCATCTACCTTAGTCTTAGTTTTATCAGAACCCGCTCTCTATGTATTTGCCTTATTTGGTGGCTCTCACAAGGATTCTAAGAAATTTGTATGCAAGAACTGAGAGTGAAAATTGTGCCTAACTTCGAGTATCATTATCCAATTATCCAGAAATTAAGATTCCTAGCACTAGTCTTAGAGCACTAGTAGACTCTACTTTCACCTCACACATGTTTGGTGAATCTATTAAAAGATGGTTTGCCTGACTCCCTGATTACTGTCCAAGGGTTCAGGAGAAGAAGCATCGACAAACTAGAGATGTCTATCAGTCTTTACAGTGGATCCGTTGCAAATTCTACATGCAAGTGTGAAAGTGTACTAGATTCTAAGTTCAAGAATAAACTAAAGAATAAATCCCTAATAAAACCTCTTGATAAAAAGATCTATTTCCTAAGATGTTGGAAGAAAATTTTTCAGTTTATATGTACTACCCCCCTGCATGCCTAAGTTCTTGCATGTCTTCATGCATGAATAAGAGAAAATGAAATAAGACAGGGTGTAAGTGGGTAGAAATCACCTGGAGTTGCTCCTGATTTGTCATTCAGCGCATGCCAATACTATAATGGTAATCACAATATGCATAATATGCCAGAATGAAATATGCCATGTATAAAGGATATGTATAAGTGCTGAGTTTAACTCATCCAGCTGGGCGAAACATCAATCACGCGTCCTCAATAAGATGTATTGTTTCGTCAATAGGAGGTTCTTGGGCTAAAAATGGCTTGAGGCATTGACCATTTACTGTAAAAACCTACCCAGATTTTGGGTCCATAATTTGGACCGCCCTGTTAGAATACGAGTGGATCACTAGATACGGCCTAGTCCACTTGGACTTGAGCTTTCTTGCAAAGAATTTGAGCCAGGAATCAAATAACCAGACCTGCTGATTAAGTGTGAATTCCTTCCTTCGAATGTGTCGGTCATGGAAAGCCTTAGTCTTGTCCTTGTATATCTTTGCATTCTCATAGGCTTCCCGCCAAATCTCTTCTAACTTGCTGAGCTGGAGCTTCCTTTCATAACCTCCTTCATCAAGGTTAAAATTACAGTTCTACACCACCCAAAAGGCACGGTGCTCCAGTTCTACAGGAAGGTGATAGGCCTTTCCATACACCATGCAGTATGGTGACATTTCAAGTGGGGCCTTGTACGTGATCCGATATGCCCAACGTGCGTCGATCAATCGATCGGACCAATCCTTCCTATCAGGTCTAACCATCTTTTGAAGAATAACCTTGATTTGACGATTAGATACTTTAGTCTGCCCATTGGTCTGGGGGTGATACGGGGTAGCAATGAGGTGATGTACCCCATATTTCTTCAATAGAGATCTAAAATGAGCATGGATGAAGTGGCTACCTCCGTTGCTAATCAGAGCACGGGGGACTCCAAATCTCGCGAAAATAAATTCCCAGACAAATGATATAACGATTTTATGATCAGCCCGTCTTGCTAGGATAGCTTCAACCCACTATGAGACATAGTCAATTGCGAGAAGTATGTACTCGAAGCCGTGCGAGTTTGGGAAAGGGCCCACAAAGTTGATGCCCCAGACATCAAACACCTCTACGACTAGAATAGGTTGGAGAGGCATCATGTCTCTCCAAGTCATAGAACCAACCGACTAACATCGCTTATAGCATTTGGCAAACTCATGTGTCTCTGAAAATGGTTGGCCAAAAGAATCCAAACTACAAAATCTTTGCAGTGGTTTTTGTTGGTGCTAGAGCACCACGATCGCTTGTTTTGATGATAACAAAACACGTGTCATTTAACATTTGCACTTGCAGTCTTAGATTTCAGGTCAATTGCAAATAGAGACGTGATTAAACGGAGTTTGAGCTCGCATCCAGGACGGATTGGAGGAGCTTGATGGAGAACAGAGGAGATTCGCGAGGAGCGATAGATTGAAGATGGAAGGACAAGAAGAATATGATAGAATTCTGTTTATTTCTTTCATGTACTTTTGACTTTATTTTCTTGCTCTTTTTGTTCCTTAGAACATCATGTTAAAGAGCCTCAAAGTACCCTAATAGTAGTCCTAAGAACACCTGCACAACCCTAGGACACTTAGGTTTTCTGTGGAGAACTTAGAAAACCAATATAGGGTTCAAACAGCTTTTTCAGACGTCTAATTCCAAAATCAGACGTCTGATAATATGTTTTAAGATGTCTGACTGTTGATTCAGACGTCTGATAACATTTAGGCTGGACTTAGTTAGTTCTGTCTGATGAAATCAAACGTCCAGACCTTAGACCAGACATCTTAGAAGATGTCTGATGTTTTTGCCAAACATCCAATTAGTGGACCGTTGGCTGCCTTACCAAACACTGAAGATATGACCGTTAGAGCCTTATCAGACGTCCTTAAGCCTTTCCAGACGTCTGATAAATGACCATTTTACCTCGGCTGACCCGAAAATCTCTTCTCAGAGATTTTCTAACCGTTGCACTCTCTTGGAAATCCATTTCCGTAGAAAAGTAGGTTTCCAGACGTCCAGACATAGTGCCAGACATCCTGTATGTCGTCTGATGGACTTGCACTAGAACCCTGTTTAGATCTGATTCAAGTCAGGAAGAAACCCGCCTAAAATTAGACGTCTGACTTTGTTCCCAGACATCTTAAACTGATTTTCCAGACGTCCGATGCTAGGATCAGACGTCTGATTACCCTTTCAATGCAATGATTATTCCTGATTTTGGCCTGATTCTCTTGGGCTTTGCACCCAACGGCTATGGAAGCTTTCCAAAGCCTTCCAAAGCCTTCCTAAGGCCTCTATAAATACAGGGGAGCCTTTGCCACTCAACAGTCACCAAGACACACCTAGTAACATACTTTCTACTCTTTTGTGTCCTAGAAAAGCTCTTGCTCTCCAAGCTTAAGTTCTTCGTCTTTAGAGCATCAAGCCTTTGCGCACCCGCTCTCCCATCGTAGTTCACGAAAGCGACGTTGCGCCGTCGTGTAGCTCACGCACCCGCGTCATCGATTCGACGCACTCCTTGTAAAGGGAAGCATCTTAATTCCTATAGAAGCTTAGGTTAAAAATTACTTTGTTGGCTCTATAGGATTGTTGTTATTTATCTTTGTTCTTTGGTTGGGTATTCGCTTTGCGAATTCCCATCTCCTTCGTGAGACAAAATCCTTCTTGTGAAGAGAAGGGGTTTGAGGTACGCTACCCTCGTATAAAGTAGCGTGGTTGTAATTGAGGTTGAATCACCCTCGTTTAAGTGATTCGTTTAGTGGATTTGATCAACTTGGTTGATCGAAAAATCCTAACTCGAGAGGGTTAGGTGGTGGTTTTCACCCGATTTGGGTTTCCACCTAAAAATAATTGTGTACTTTGTGTGATTGAATTTTGTGAGATTGTTTCATATTATATTTCCGTAATTTATTACGTCACCCCCTCCTAGTAGGGAATCTACAATTGGTATCAGAGCAGGTTCTTGCGAGTCGGAGTAACACCCGGCAAAAAGATCATGGAGGGGAGCAGTTCTGCAATCCGAATCTCCGAGGGGCAGTCCATGTCCCATCCGCCATTCTTCGACGGGAGCAACTATCCCTACTGGAAGCTGCGGATGAAGACTTGGCTTCAAGCCAATGACTTCATGATGTGGGTCAGGTGCGAGACGCCATTTGAGATCCCAGAGAAACCCGCAGGAGGCTACTCCCAACAACAAATTTGTGAGCTCTCTTTGAATGCGAAGACCATGAACGCTCTTTACTGCGCGCTCAGCCCAAAGGAGTTCAACAGAATCTCGCAATGTGCTACCACATACGAGATTTGGCACACACTTGAGGTAACTCACGAAGGTACCTCTAAGGTAAAAACTTCTAAAATAAATTTACTTTCTCAAGAATTTGAATCTTTTTCTATGAAGCCTAACAAATCTTTAAGTGAAATAAACACTAGGTTCACTCTCATTGTAAATAATTTGAAGGCTTTAGGGAAAACTTTCATCAAGGGGGAGCTTCAAGGGAAGCTTCTTCGTTCCCTTGGACCGGAGTGGGAACAAAAAGTCACTGCCATCGAGGAGGCGAACGAAGTGGAGGAGCTCAACATGGAAGATCTCCTAGGCAATCTAATGGCCTACGAGACAAAGTTGAAGTAGAAGAAGGATACACCAGAGCCAAAATCGAAGAAGACTCTCGCCTTCAAAGCTGCATCGGATAACGAGGTAAGTTCCGATGATGAAGACTTTAAAATTTTACTTAAAAAGTTTTCCAAGTTGTGTAGGGAATCAAAGAAGGAGAAGAAGGAGAGCCCGAGACGTTGCTATCACTACAATGAGAAAGGGCATCTGTGACCAGAATGCCCTCTTCTCAAAAAGGAGAAGAAGGAAAAGGAGAAGAAATATATGAAGAAGGCGTTTCAAGCCACTTGGGACGATTCGAGCTCGGAGGAAGAAGAAGAAAAGTCTATAGAAGAAGAAACCGCTTGCTTCGGTTTCATGGCCAGAGGAAGTGATAGCGACAGTGAAAGCGGAAGCGACTCAGACAACGAGGTAAATACCGATTTACAAGATGCATTTAATGAGCTTTTTGAAGTTAGTAAAACACTTAAGACAGAAAATAAAAACATTAAAAAGAACCTTAGTTTTCTTAAAAATGAAAATGATAGGTTAGAAAAATAATTCAAGGACATAGAAACTAGTCCTAAGGATAATAACATGTTATTAGAAAATAAAAATTTAATCAATGAAAATACTAAATTGATTGAAGAAAATGATAGTTTAAAGTTAGAAATTTCTGATTTAAAGACTAAGATGCATACTATAGAAAAAGAAATCGCATGTCTTAGGGAAAACTCTAACAAATTAATCAACAAAGTAGATAATTTTTATAACCCTAAGATTGAGAAAGGATCTCTGTCAAGGAGACCTGCTAACAGATCCGGATCCAAGCTCACTTGGATATCGAAGAAAGAATTGGAATCTTGTTTTGTAGGTCATAAAGACTACAACACAAAGGACTGGATCTACAAGCTCAAGGCTGGTCAACTCGAGTTGGGAGAACCAAGGAGTAGACCAAGGAGGAGAACGAGAAGACCGACGAGACGACGAACAAACGATGGACCTGCCGCACGTCGACCACCAGACTAGAGACCGACGCCCATGCCCAGGCCTCCAAGCTACGGATGGGAGCCCCATCTAATGTGGCATCCACCACCACCATTTGGACCATTTTACTGGCCATGGTAGGTGAGGTAAAAATTCTTTACCCTATCTTTTTATCATAAGCATTTAGATAGAGGGAGTTAAAAAATTATGAGCTAATTGTAAATTTTTAAGGGGGAGATGTAAGTTAGCTAAATTTCCTTTAGTAAGGGGGAGAAGAAAAATAGCTATCTTGTTGTTACAAAAAGGGGAGGACATTACTTTTGTTAAAAGAAATTCATAGAAGAGCATGTTTTAAGAGGGAGTTGTAGGAAATTTAAAATCATTCAAACCTTTTTGATAATGTCAAAAAGGGGGAGGATTTTTTGCATTATTATTTATGATTTTGTCATCATCAAAAAGGGGGAGATTGTTGGTGCTAGAGCACCATGATCGCTTGTTTTGATGATAACAAAACACGTGTCATTTAACATTTGCACTTGGAGTATTAGATTTCAGGTCAATTGCAAATAGAGATGTGATTAGACGGAGTTCGACCTCGCATCCAGGATGGATTGGAGGAGCTTGATGGAGAACAGAGGAGATTCACGAGGAGCGATAGATTGAAGATAGAAGGACAAGAAGAATATGATAGAATTCTGTTTATTTCTTTCATGTACTTTTGACTTTATTTTCTTGCTCTTTTTGTTCCTTAGAACATCATGTTAAAGAGCCTCAAAGTACCCTAATAGTAGTCCTAGGAACACCTACACAACCCTAGGACACTTAGGTTTTCTGTGGAGAACTTAGAAAACCAATATAGGGTTCAAACAGCTTTTTTAGATGTCTAATTCCAAAATCAGACGTCTGATAATATGTTTTAAGATGTCTGACTGTTGATTCAGACGTCTGATAACATTTAGGCTGGACTTAGTTAGTTCTGTCTGATGAAATCAGACGTCCAGACCTTAGACCAGACATCTTAGAAGATGTCTGATGTTTTTGCCAAACATCCAATTAGTGGACCGTTGGCTGCCTTACCAAACACTGAAGATATGACCGTTAGAGCCTTATCAGACGTCCTTAAGCCTTTCCAGACATCTGATAAATGACCATTTTACCTCGGCTGACCCGAAAATCTCTTCTCAGAGATTTTCTAGCCGTTGCACTCTCTTGGAAATCCATTTCCATAGAAAAGTTGGTTTCCAGACGTCCAGACATAGTGCCAGACGTCCTGTATGTCGTCTGATGGACTTGCACTAGAACCCTGTTTAGATCTGATTCAAGTCAGGAAGAAACCCGCCTAAAATTAGACGTCTGACTTTGTTCCCAGACATCTTAAACTGGTTTTCCAGACGTCCGATGCCAGGATCAGACATCTGATTACCCTTTCAATGCAATGATTGTTCCTGATTTCGGTCTGATTCTATTGGGCTTTGCACCCAACAGCTATGGAAGCTTTCCAAAGCCTTCCAAAGCCTTCCTAAGGCCTCTATAAATAGAGGGGAGCCTTTGCCACTCAACAGAAACCAAGACACTCCTAGTAACATACTTTCTACTCTTTTGTGTCCTAGAAAAGCTCTTGCTCTCCAAGCTTAAGTTCTTCGTCTTGAGAGCCTCAAGCCTTTGCGCACCCACTCTCCCATCGTAGTTCACGAGAGCGACGTTGCGCCGTCGTGTAGCTCACGCACCCGCGTCATCGATTCGACGCACTCCTTGTAAAGGGAAGCATCTTAATTCCTATAGAAGCTTAGGTTAAAAATTACTTTGTTGGCTCTATAGGATTGTTGTTATTTATCTTTGTTCTTTGGTTGGGTATTCGCTTTGCGAATTTCCGTCACCTTCGTGAGACAAAATCCTTCTCATGAAGAGAAGGGGTTTGAGGTACGCTACCCTCGTATAAAGTAGCGTGGTTGTAATTGAGGTTGAATCACCCTTGTTTAAGTGATTCGTTTAGTGGATTTGATCAACTTGGTTGATCGGAAAATCCTAACTCGAGAGGGTTAGGTGGTGGTTTTCACCCGGTTTGGGTTTCCACCTAAAAATAATTGTGTACTTTGTGTGATTGAATTTTGTGAGATTGTTTCATATTATATTTTCGTAATTTATTACGTCACCCCCTCCTAGTAGGGAATCTACAGTTTTTCAGCCTAAAAAATGACCCCCACAAGCATCGCTGTAGCAGAAGGATAACACACTTGAGATTTTTGAGTTTGGGATGCATCTTTTGATAATCTGATTAGCCCCAATGCAAAAGAGCAGTGGGTCATCCTAGAAATAAAACTTAGCCTCTGAAATAAACCTATGTTTTTGATCCTTGGATAACCAGGCAGCTTGCCTGCAATGAGATAATTTTCAATATTAGAGTACCAAGGAAACTCAACAGAGTTGACAACTAATAGAGACTCATCTGGGAATTGATTAGAGATAAGCGGGGAGTATGGGATGTGTTTTGGGTCCAGCCGAGACAAGTGATCCGCCACAACATTATGAGCTCCGGCTTTGTCGCGGATCTGGACATCAAACTCCTACAAAAGAAGGATCCATCTGATAAGTTGGGGTTTGGCATCCTTCTTTGCCAGCAAATGCCGGAGGGCGGAATGGTCAGTGAAAATAATCACTTTTGACCCGAGTAGGTACGATCTAAACTTCTCCAACCCAAATACTATGATTAGTAGTTCTTTCTCAGTAACCGTATAGTTACGTTGAGCCTCGTTCAATGTCTTGCTAGCGTAGTTTATTACGATTGGATGGCTCTCCTGACATTGGCCTAGAATAGCTCCGACAACAAAGTATGAGGCGTCACACATCATCTCAAAGTCAAGAGACCAGTCGGGTGGTTGGAGAATAGGTGCATTCAAAACAACACTTCGTAAGGTCTTAAAAGCACTGAGACACGAGGAGTCGAAGTTAAAGGTGGTGTCAACTACCAAAAGATTTGTCAATGGACGGGCAATTTTCGAGAAGTCTCGAAAGAATCTCCGGTAGAATCCTACATGCCCTAAGAATGATCTGATAACCAGCTAGGCGAAGGTAATTGAGAAATGATTTCGAACGTAGCTCGATCGACCTCGAGTCCATTAGAAGAGATCCTGTGACCTAGTACAATGCCATCCCTCACCATAAAATGGCTTTTCTCCCATGAAAGTACTAGGTTATCAAGACAAGATAGGAAGTCATCTCTGAAAATGAAGTTGTCCATAAATACTTCTATGTAGTCCCCGATCATATCAAAGAAGATGGCCATCATGCAATGCTAAAACGTTGCTGGTGTGTTACAGAGGCCAAAGGGCATCTGCTTAAAAGCAAATGTTCCGAAGGGACATGTAAAAGTTGTCTTGTCTTGGTCTTCCGGGTTGATCGCGACTTGGTTATACTCGGAGTATCCATCCAAAAAGCAAAAAAAACTACACCCGAGTAACCTTTCTAAACTCTGATCAATAAAAGGTAAAGGAAAGTGATCATTTTTGGTAGTCGTGTTCAATTTCCTATAATCAAGGCAAACCCGCCATGAAGTAGTGGTGCGGGTCGGGATGGATTCGCCTGTTTCATTCTTGATTATGGTGAGTCCTGCCTTTTTAGGCACAATCTGAATAGGACTTACCCACTGACTGTCGGAAATCTGATAGATAATGTCCACATTCAACCATTTGATGATCTCCTTCTTGACAACCTCCAACATATTTTGGTTCAAGCACCTTTGAGGTTGTCTCACGTTTGTTCATGGCCACTGCAGTTGCGATGCACGCTGGAGTTGAATGTGGCACCAGTGGCTTGCACACATGTGTGGGGGCACACACAAGGTCTAGTTGGTGCATGGTGAGGTGCGCATGAGGGAGTCAACTGATGGACGTGGGCGGTGGTTACGTGGAGGTGGGGTTGCTTGATGGTGCTGGAAGCATCTGGATGTCCAAGATGGCTTTTGGACATCTTAAATGAAAGGGAGAGGGAGCGCATGCTCCCTGTTGGTCGACGGACGCAGTGGAAGAAGATGCAATTGCTGTAGCAGTATCGTGGTTATCATCGAGAAGATGAGTGAAACGAGGCGGTGGTTGTTATGAGGAGGAAGTCGTCAAGGTCATGGTGGTGGTGTCAAAGGTTATCGCGGTGAATGCAGTCGATGATGAGTCTTCACGGTTGCAGATGTCGATGCTGTCACCACCAACTGTAGTGATGGGAATGTCATAGGAGAGATGCGGTGGTGGTCATGGAACTCGCGGTGTTGGAGTCAAGTTTGTGCTCGGAGAGAGGTCTCTCCTCCTCATGAGGAGGGAGATGAAGATCATTCCAGCTGCCTCCTTCCCTGTTTATAAAGAGAAAGAAAAAGAGAAAATAAGGGAATGAGAGAGAGATTTGAGCAATCCTATCAGTGCATTTCTTTCCTTTTTTTTCCTTTTTTTTTCCTTGTGCATGGCTTTCCAAAGCTCCATATGGGATGGGGAAGGCTCTAATTTGGAGAGAACCATCTCCTTCCCAAAAGGGGCCAAACTTTATGATCTTGAGTAATCAAAATTGGAGGCCAAAAAATTGAAGAGGCTCTTTCCTTTCTCCCATATGACAAATTAAATCTCTGAAGATGACATTCTAAATTTAGGTATGATTTCATCCAAATCGCCCCTTCCATAATTACTCAAATTTAATTGATTAAGATGTAAAAATTGATGCAATGCATGGAATGATAATTTTGCAGCTTTACTAATTTTATCCATGCAATGCATGATTCGTATTACATTTTCATTCCAACAATGAGGTACTTAGGCTCTAATTTAGTCCACTAACATGGACTTATCACTACGCTAGACAAGGCTCACCATGTCCATTATGTACAGGCTAATGGCGAAGGCACTGAGAAACATCCACCAACGCTCCCACACGAGGGACTACTTGAACTTCTTCTGCCTTGCGAACCGTGAGGCAGACAGAGGCGAGGAGATGATCCCCGCCAACCCGCCCGAGTGACAAAGTGATTATGGGCGGGCCCAGAGGAGCAGAAGGTTCATGATATACGTGCATTCAAAATTTATGATCGTGGATGATGAGTACGTGGTGGTGGGGTCGGCCAACTTGAACTAGAGGTCGATGGATGGGAGGAGGGACACAAAGATCAGGGTTGGGTGTTGGGAGAGTGGCGGCAGGGTTGTGAGGGGGTTTAGGTTGGGGCTGTTGGGGGAGCACATGGGGGGAGTGGAGAAGGTGTTTTGGAGGTCGGAGGGGTTGGAGTGTGTGAGGAGGGTGAGGGAGATTGGGGACTAGATGTGGAGGGCGTACGGTGGGAAGAATGTGGTGGATATAGGAAGGGTGCATTTGGTCAGCTACCCTATGGGGGTAGGGGAGGATGGGAGTGTTGGGGAATTGGAAGACTAGAGGAAGTTCCTAGATACGAGCGCGGTGGTACTGTTTGCCATGGAGGATACCAAACACCCTTCCTTAGCCTTGGATCTTTCTAGAACCCCCTACCTACCACATGTCACAACCGCAGTGCCCCTCCACGACCTCTCCTCCCGTTAAAACCCCCCCATCCCCCTATACACTCCACTTCCCCTCATTCCGCTATTTCAACTATATTAATTGTTGCATTTTTTTCCTTGTTAGAGATGAAGTCGTTTAAGAAAAAACCCAAAAGAAAGGGTCCCCTTGAGACACAGCCATCCACCCAGCCTGATTTGTCTCCTTAGGCTCAGCCACCCCCCTCGACAGTAGGCTCAGCCACCCCCCTGGCACCAAGCTACCCCCCAATCGCGTGTTGTATGACCTAGGGAAATGGTACATTTACTACATGCAAGGGAGAAGGGAAAGGGGAAGGAGATTGCTCATACCTTGCTAGAGTGAGCAGAGGATGATCTAGATTGTGGAGCATCAGATCAGGAGGAGGGGGAGGTGGAGGGGGAGGAGGCAGAGGGTGAGATGGTAGGGAGTACATTCTTAGTTCATGTGGACCCCTTAGTGGCCGGCACAAGTTTTGGTAAGAACTCCTATACCTTTAAAAAGTAAATTACTTATATACTTTAAAGTTTATTATAACTTCAAAAATATATAATGAAATTTATTAATTTTTACTCAAATAAACTAAGAAGAGGACAGGGGAAGACAAAGAATCTAGACCTCCAGCATGTCCTTGAGGGCCTGAGAATAACAATCAGGCTTAGAACAATAGGAGAGGCGGAGAATTACTCGAGCTTCATCAGTCGAGTGGGCACAATGGTCTGCTATTTCGACTAGAGGAAGGTGCTCGCAGAGCTGAAGAGGCAGCTCCTCCGACAATTGGAGGTAATTTCATTTATCAAAGTTATTTCTTTTATAACTTTATCTTAAAATTATTATCAAGTAAGATTGAGATATTTTGTTTTTAAATAAATGTAGGCAAATTATGATTGGGGTGACGACCCCAATGCCTCTCGATATATCCTTAAGCACGTCACCAAAACCCACAAAGATTGGAGGACAAAGACCAAGAGAAATGTAATAATTTTTAAACATTTACATTTTTATTATGTACATAATTTCATATATTATTTCTAACAATTTATATTTGGTATCTAGTTTTTCTCGAACTGAAATTCACCCAAAGAGGCAATGGAGAATTATCCTCCTGATGTTATGCTTGAGATTAGAAGAAGGCATGTAAGCATTGGTTGGATCCCAAGATAGAGGTTAGTAAATGATTAAAAATGATTCTATTAATTTTATATATCTTAAATTCATAAAAATATTGTTGTGTATATTTACAAGAGTAAGCAAGAAAAAATAAGGCCAATAGAGCCAAAGCTCCACCATAGATCCATTGTTTGGGTCGAAGGAGCATCGAGACAATTAGGAGCTATTACGTAAGTATTTAAACTACTTTGCAGTTGAATATTACTTGATTTTTAAGTTATCTTAATATAATTGCATCGTTTTTATATTTTCAGTCCGCTACACATGATGATATGAAAATGAGTAGGATGGATATCTACGAGGTCACCCACAGTAAGGGTATAGCTGAGAGTGCTCATAAGTAGATTCATGAGTCATACCAGGAGAGACACGTAAGTTCCCTAAACTCAAAAAATTTATAACTTTGTATATATATATTATGATAATATTTTTTAAAACATTTAAGAGAAAATAGTACACTTAGTACACCCCCCACTGACGAGACCTCCAACAGCATCTAGTAGCCTCTGGATCTAGAGGAGACATTTAGGAGAGTGATGCTATCGGACCACAGTGGTTTTGTTCGTAGTGCAAGGAGGGCACACACATTGTTAGCTGGTATGAGAGGAAAGGTGTCATTTCATCTAGTGTCATCGATTAGCTGCATCAAAAGAACGACACACTTCAGAGACGAGAGGAGCAGAGGCAGAATAGACAGGCAGAGAGGGATAAAAAGATGAATGCTATGGATCAAAAGCTTCAGACACTTCTATCCATTCTTCTCAAGAAGGGATAATCAGAGCATCCGTCTTCATTAGATCCCAGTGTCTACAGATGAGATGACGAGGACATGGCTGGTGCAGGTGGAGATGGTGGCAGAGGGGCAGTAGCATTTTGATTTTTATCCATTTTCTTTTATTATGTTTTTCTTGTTACCCTTTTTATGTACTAGACTTTATATTTATGAAATATAAACTTCTCCTCATTTTCATTACTTATTTTTGTATAAAAGCAAGTCTTTTAAGTAGATTTAGTAGGTAGTTCCCATCATTTTGATTTTTTTTTTTTAAAAGGCCATACATTTGTCGTCACTTATTTGAATAAGCGACGGCATAGAGGTGGCGGTAAAAATATTTTTGCCATTACTTCTCGTAATAAGCGACGACATATAAGGTTCTAAAGAACCACACCTCTTTTATGCCGTCACTTATTAAGACAAGGGACGGCAAAAATATTTTTATCGTGGAGACTATGCCGTCACTTATAAGGAGTGACGGTAAAAAAATTTTTGCCATCGCTTATATACCGTCGCTTATTCAAATAAGTGATATAAAAAAAGAGGGCTTTTCTAAAACCTTATATGCCGTCTCTTATAAGGACAAGGGACGGCAAAAATATTTTTACCGTCGCTTACATAAGCGACAATGTATTTATTCAAGTGACAGCGAAACTTAAGAAAGGGCACATAAAGGCGGGAAAAAGTGACATATAAATGCTGTCGATTCTTTTATAACGGATACAAATACAATTTCCATCTGTTTTAAAATGATGTCAAAATATCCAATCCATCTGGTGGTCGAATAATATTTTGACGTCGAATGTGTCCTCTAATTGATGGAAAAATGAAACAACAACGCTAATAATGATGTCGCTTAATGGCGTCGGTTATATAAGCTTTGCCGTCGGTTTCCAACCAACAATAAAGGTAGAGTATGTTGTAGTGTAAAGATTTCTCATTTACCCTAACCACATATTAGGTGCTTGGTATGTCCAACATCATCCCGATCTCTTCATTTGAGAACTCCACCACATTTTTTCCAAACAAAAATCTTTTGTTTTCTTAGTATTTCTCAACTATCCATTGGAGTACTTTTGTATCTATTGAAACTTTTCCTATTCATACGAGTTTGTAGAATGTCGTCTTCTCCAGTAGAAGTTGTTCTTTAGTAGCAAGGGGATGCTCATCCATGTAATCCTTGAAGTGGTGTGTGTAACATCTATGTTTCACACAATCAGTCGCTGTAAACCTAAAATACATGCTCAATTTAGTTATTCAACCTGACATATTAAATTTATTACATATACTTTCGAATGGTAAAAAGAATTTAAATTTTTATAATGCGAAGGACACAGTTGCACATACCTTTTCTTTTTTTTTCTTGAAATGATATGTGCACATAATGTATTTAACATACATAGCAACGCTCATACTTACCAGGTATTTTTGGCATCTTTGAAACCACTTTGCTGCCCTCTTTGCATTCTTGAATAGTATTGTCCTTTATCTTTCGCTTCCCTTTTTTCTTCTTATTGATATCTATTTTATTCTTTGCCGCTTCACTATGCTTTTCTTCTTGGTCACACTCTTGCTCTATCTCATCCTTTCCTTGGTCACACACCACTTTGTCTTGCTTTGCTTCCTCTCATTCAGAACGGTTGTCTTCTTGTTAAACACCCATTTTATTGTCTTCTCCCATGGAACCAATTGCACATGTATATTTTTGTCTTATTACCATCGAATATATCATGAGCAAGCCATGCAGCTATAGAAAAGACATTCTTGTATTACAAAAGCATTATGCTACATACATTTTGTATTACAAAATATAGCCACATTTGGATTGAAATGTGTTCTTTTTTGGAAACCCTATTATTTTTTTTTAAACACTCCTAACAATATTATATGCTTGTCCATTTATTATATCTTAGCCTTGTTGCAACATTCATAGTAAGGATGCGTCTTTTACCTGATTCGCTTGCTGATGTTAGAAGGAGCTTTCTATCTTCAGCTAGTCGTTGGTCATCACACACCTCCTCCTCTCCGGTGCCCTCCCACTACAACAAAATGCACAAAAGGTGACGAATAAATAATGACGATTCGCAGGATTCGTCGTTATGTTTAAATATAACGACGATTTTAATTATTCGTTATAAATTCATTAAAAAATAGCAATGATTTTAGTTATTTGGTGAGCGTGTTTTCGCGATGGAAAATCAGGGTTTCAGAGAACCCATTGTCGTAGTCGCAAAAATTGCTACCAAATAAAATTTATACCGAAACTCCAAGGGAGTCCTGGGTAAAACACAAGGTGGCGATGTTTATTTCCTTGAAATCCACATTTTGCTTTGTTTCTTTTTGGTATTTTTAGGGTTTTGTGATTTTTTTTGTATTTTTATAATGAAGAACTAGCCAAGATAATTTACTAGGGAAAATAAATCAAGAGAGAGAGAGTAGAGATATGAAGGAAATCTAATATATTCAGAATAATGTTTATTACAATAAACAAAGATATACTAAGAAAAATAACAACAAAATGAAGATGAGAAGAAATCTCCCAAAGTGAATGTCTGGCGAAACGACAATGCTTGGCGACGGCTTGGATGAAGGAGATGAGGTGCTGGACGTCGGGGATGAGGTGCAAGAGGAATCCAGGTAGAGGACTGCTTGACCAAGCTGTAGGAATGGTGATGAGGAGGTGGAGGTGATCATTTACCTGAATGGAGGTGAGGGGACGGCTCTGTGGTCTCCTATGAAGGAGGTGAGGGTAAGGTTGAGTATTTAGTGGAGTAGGGGAGTATTACACTAATAGGAGGTCATGGAGCGTGGGAATGAGCTCTTGGGAGCTTGGGAGCTTCTTGGAGCTCTTGAGTGGGAGAGGAATAGCTAGGTAGAGATGCGTAGGCAAGGGGGGTTGTGTAGGTCCTTATATAGTGGATAAGAGTGGGCTAAAAATGGGTATGGGACAATTAGTGACCTCCAAGCTCATGCATCACTGTAGCCAACTCATGCTTGCCCATGCGCTCGTTGTAGCGAGCTGTGCTTCGCTGGTCGTTGATCGTGCTCGTGCAGTGATTGCACATGTTTCGTGAGTTTGAAATTGGGGTTACAAGTAACCCGTCGTCGTAGTTGCAAAATGCGTGGTCAAATAAAATTTATATGGAAACTTGAAAAGTGAGTCCTGGGTCGAACATAGGGAGGCGACGTTTATTTTAAGTGAAAACTGCGCTTCGATTTGTTTCTTTTTGGTATTTTAGGGTTTTGTTATTTTTTTTGTATTTTTGTAGGAAGAAGACAAGTAAATGAATCACAAAATAGAGATGGAACAAATATGGTATAGATATCACTTCAATGTCTATTACAATCAACTATGAAAGCATAAAAAGAGAGGAGGGTGAGAGGAAATCTCTCGAATCGGCTGTTCGGCTAGACGATGGCGCCTGGCAGAAGCTCGAACGAAGGAGGTGAGGAGCGGGACGACAGAGGTGAGATGTAGGAGGACGTCGGGTAGAGGAAAGCTTCGGTGTGGCTCTAGAATGAAGGTGAGAAGATGGAGATGATCTGCTACCGGAATGGAGGTAGGAGGATGACTCCAAGGCGACCTATGAATGGGGATGGGAAGATGGACGAATATTTGGTGAGGCAGAGGTTTGCTACACTAATAGGAGCCTTAAGAGCTTGAGAAGAAGCTCTAATGGAGCATTGGTAGGCTTGCTAGAGCTTGGGAGTAGGTGGGAGTAGAGTAGGTAGAGATAAAGAGGAATGGGGGATGTAGGGGTGTTTATATAGTGGAAGGAGAGAGCCCCGTGCACAAGCATTCAGTGACAGCTATAAGCGTCAGTAAAGGCCGCTCGAGCTGTCACTGAAGATCCACGCCTCTTCATTGCTTAGGCTGGCGCACGCACTGCGTAGGACATTTAGTGACAGTTATAAGTGTCACTAAAGGCCTGCCCTTCTGTCGTTGTAAAGCCCGCCCCCAATGCTCACGCTTGCAGCTATTAAAGGCGTGGCAATCTTCAACCGTTGGTTAGGTGTGGATGGCTGAGATTGCGAGAGGAGAGCGTGCGCCTACCAGGGTTTGAATTTTGAATCGTTGGCGTGTGCGCTAGCCACCATTGGATGCCACATCACATGGTCGAGATGTGCTCGCAGATCGCTCACTCGTTGATTTGAATCGCACACCTCGCGTGATTGAGGAGATCGGGTGGCTGGCACTGCACGCAGGCGACTTAAATGCACACTTTAGATGGCACGCGTGTGATCTGGCGTGCACCTTCACGTCGGCTGGCGGCGTTGTATCACGCGTGGGGAACCTCGACCACTCGATTGCGATCGGGTGGTGTTATTACGTTTGACACTGTAGTGGGGTGCGACGAATTGCAGCTCGATCTTGTGCCCGCTCTTTGAGAACGCTTCCCCTCACCGCTATGCCACGCCTGCGGATGTGATGCGAGGAAGAGTTGTGCCCGCATGGTGAGGGCGGCTGCTCAGCCGTTGGATTGAGATCCAACGGCTGGGATCTGATCTTGTGGCGGGCTTGGAGGCTTTTTGACTCAGGTGGTGCGGCCTGGATGGCGCCACGTGGCGCCATCTGGGCTGTTCATCTTCTTCTTCTTACGGAGGGTGCTATAGAGCTCAGATCTAGGCGATTCCCACGTTGACGGACTGTGATTGTTGCTTTGAATCCATCCGTACGGTTGGATTCTTCATCCGAGGCCCATAAAGATGTCACACTACCTCCTAGTCATGTAAAATGATGGAATTAATGTATATAATATACAACTATCCTAGATGCAATGCAATAGATGTTTATGCAATATTTATATCATGATATGCAATGCTATGCCTAGAAACTATTATAAATAAGCATTTTATGATGAATTTATATGTGCTTATCATACCCCTATGCTTACTTTTTGCTAGTCCCTAACAAAAAATGAACCTAAATGCTATGTATAAAAGTAGAATTAGGATTTGAGTATTTAGGTAAAATTCGTTGATTGCTTTAGAAAATCTCAACCCCAAGACCTAATTACAAAAATTCAACAGTTCCCGGGTGCCTACCAGAATGCAGACCGTCCAAGCCGTCACCTTATTTGCAAAGGGAAGATACATTTTTTTATTTTTCTTCTTTTCTAATTTTTTTTGTACTTTTAGAGTTTGAGAGTTTGGGATAACTTTTTACGGCTACCTGACTCGCCCAAGACTTGAAAAGGACTCAAAGTGCTAAGCATCTTGTGAAAATAGTGAAAGACTCACTAGACAGCTGTTAAAACGGACTTCGGGTTTCTACGACCCTAGGTGACCTTGCCTAGGGGTTTATCTTTTTGATTGGTAGCCTTCTCCCTACTTTTATTTATGGGGTCAACACAAGGGCGAACCCAGTGTATATGTCATTAGTTTATTCTACTTCCTCGCTTCTTCCCTAAGTGTTTTGGGAATTATTGTGTATTTTTTTTGTGAGCTGGGTTTTGACAACCGATCAATGAGCTGTTACCATCGACACCTTACCAGCCATACTCGTGCGGTGAAGTGTGGTTTGAATTTTTTATTTTTTTCTCCTTTTTCTATTTTTTCTTTTTCTTTTTGTTTCTTTTATTTTTTTTCTTTAAGTAGGTGGCTTCCCTGATCTAAGATTTACCTAAATGCAGTACAATGAAAATGGTCTTGTGATTGGGCTTTGGACAACCAGCCGATGAGCTGTTACCACCGACAACTTGCCAGCCATACCACCCTAAATGGTTCATTAGCTACCCAATTTTCGAAGAAACCGCCGAAAAGTAAGTCAATGCAAAAAAAATGTGTGTAGATGCTTAGGCTTAAAGACCTCCCAAATCAGAGGGCGGGTTGATAAGTCGCATACTTATCATCCCAATTTATTAGCCAAATTAAAAGTGAATTTGAATTGGCGAGGACTCAAGACTAAGTCTACATTCGAGTGGACACTTGGGCTAATTAAGCCCGAAGACCTGAAGAGTCTAAGTGTTCAGGTCTTAAAGTATCAATTCCTAAAGTTTGCAACTCCTAATGCCTAAGTTCTTGTCTCCTAATTCTAATTTTTTTTATAGAATAAAAGAAAGTAGAGAATTACTGTTACAGCTGACAAAACGATTATAAGATATTTCCACCCCCCATGCTTATCTATTTCAATGTCCTCATTGTTCAAAATGGAAGCATGCAAGAGAGTAGAAGTGGAAGAATAGCACCTGGTTTCCATGAGACTCTGGTTAGCTTGGAACAGTCTTTACATGTGCTGAGTTTAGTGCCTTTAGCTGGGCGATGATCGGCCTGCGGTGGTTAAGGTAAGGTAAGAGCAACCTTGTCTGAGACGGGTTTAGGGAACACATGGTCAACAAAGGGTTTGAGATGCTGTCCATTGACCTTGAAAATATTACCCGTCTTTGGGTCAAAGATTTTGACGGCCCCATTATGGAAAATCCGCTCAATAACGAATGGGTCGTCCCACTTAGACCTGAGTTTTCAGGGGAAAAGCTTCAATTGAGAATAAAAAAGCCAGGCCTTCTGGTTCGGCTCAAAGCTCTTAAGTGAAATCATTTGGTCATGGAGATCTTTGGTCCTTGCCTTATAGATTCTGGCATTTTCATAAGCATCATTTCGAAGCTCCTCCAACTCAGATGTTGGAGTTTCCTAGTTTTTCTGGCCAACTCAAGGTCCACATTACATTTCTTGATGGCCCAAAATGCTTGGTGTTCAAGTTCTATGGGTAAGTGACACGCCTTACCAAACACCAGACGAAATGGAGATATACCGATAGGTGTTTTGTATGCCGTATGGTAAGACCAAAGAGCATCATCTAGCTTTTGGGTCCAATCCTTCCTATCAGGCCTAACGGTTTTCTGCAAAATGTTCTTGATCTGCCGATTGGAGACCTTAGCCTGTCCATTTGTCTGAGGGTAGTAAGGCATGGAAATCCGATGATTCACCCCATATTTTCTCAATAAATTTTGAAACTGGGCATGAGTGAAATGTGTGCCACCATCACCGATAATTGCCCTAGGAACCCCGAACCGACTGAAGATATTTCTCCTCACAAAATCGATGACCACCTTGTGGTCATTAGTCCGGGTGGGAATTGGCTCAATCCACTTGGACACGTAATCAACAACGACCAGAATATACTGTTGTCCAAATGAAGGAGGGAAGGGTCCCATAAAGTCGATGCCCCAAATGTCAAAAATTTCAACGGAAGGAATTGGGTTCAGGGGCATCATATCTCTCTTAGCCATGTTCCCGAGTGTCTGGCATTGGGTACATGACTTAGAGAATTCCTGGGCATCCTTAAATAATGACGACCAATAGAATCCGGATTGCAAAATTTTTGCGGCCATCTTTTTCCTGGAAAAGTGTCCACCACACGCAAATGTGTGGCAGAACTCAAGTATGCTATGGAACTCGATTTTTGGGATGCATCGACGAATAATCTAGTCTGCGCCGATGCGGTACAGCTCGAGATCGTCCCAAAAATAATATTTGGCCTTAGACACAAGTCTATCCCATTGTTGTTTGGTTCAATTCTGGGGGATTTGACCAACGGCCAAATAATTGACAATATCCGCAAACTAGGGGGTTTAGATACTTGAGACTATGAGGATCGTCTCATCTAGAAAAGTATCAAAGATCGAGACATCCGAATGAGGAGAATCAATTGGGATTCTTGAGAGGTGATCCGCCACTACATTTTGTGCCTCGGCTTTATCCTGATTTCAAGATCGAACTCTTGAAGCAACATAATCCAACGAATAAGTCAGGGTTTGGTATCCTTTTTGGCCAAGAGATGTTTCAAGGCTGAGTGGTCGGTATAGATGATGACATGAGAACCTAACAGATAAGCCTTGAATTTTTCTAAAGTGAAAACTACGGTTAGCAATTCTTTTTAAGTAACGATGTAGTTCCTCTGGGCCTCGTCCAAAGTCTTGCTAGTATAGTAAATCACATAGGGCTTTTTCTCAATCTTTTGACCCAAGACAGCCCTAATGGCATAATCAGATGTGTCAGCCATAATCTCAAATGGGGATGTCCAGATCAGTGGTTGCAGCATCGGGGCACAAGTGACAAAATGATCGCACGTGTTTCGCGAGTTTGAAAATGAGGTTACAAGTAACCTGTCGTCGTAGTTGCAAAATGCATGGTCAAATAAAATTTATACCGAAACTCGAAAAGTGAGTCCCGAGTCGAACACAGGGAGGCGACATTTACTTTTAAGTGAAAACTGTGCTTTGATTTGTTTCTTTTTGGTATTTTAGGGTTTTGTTATTTTTTTATTATTTTTGTAATAAGAAGACAAGCAAATGAATCACAAAATAGAGATGGAACAAATATGGTATAGATATCACTTCAATGTCTATTACAATCAACTATGAAAGCATAAAAAGAGAGGGGGGTGAGATGAGAGGAAATCTCCCAAATCGGCTGTTCGGCTAGACGACGGCGCCTGACAGAAGCTCGGACGAAGAAGGTGAGGAGCAGGACGACGGAGGTGAGATGTAGGAGGACGTCGGGTAGAGGAAAGCTTCAACGTGGCTTCGGAATGGAGGTGAGAAGACAGAGATAATCTGCTACCGGAATGGAGGTGGGAGGATGACTCCATGGCAACCTATGAATAGGGATGGGCAGATGGATGAATATTTGGTGAGGCAGAGGTTTGCTACCCTAATAAGAGCCTTGGGAGCTTGAGAACAAACTCTAATGGAGCGTTGGTAGGATTACTAGAGCTTGGGAGTAGGTGGGAGTAGAGTAGGTAGAGATGAAGAGGAATGGGGGGTGTAGGGGTGTTTATATAGTGGAGGGAAGGGGAGAGCCCTGCGCATAGGCATTCAGTGACAGTTATAAGCATCACTAAAGGCTGCTCGAGCTGTCGCTGAAGATCCGTACCTCTTCATTGCTTGGGCTGGTGCACGCATTGCATAGGCCATTTAGTGACAACTATAAGCGTCACTAAAGGCCCACCCTTCGGTCGTTGTAAAGCTCGCGCCCAACACTCACGCTCGCAGCTATTAAAGGCGTGGCAATCCTCAATTGTTGGATCAGATGCGGATGGCTGAGATTGCGAGAGGAGAGCGCGTGCCTGCCAGCGTTTGAATTTTGAATCGCTAGCATGTGTGCTGGTCGCCATTGGATGCCGCATCGCACGGTCGAGACGCGCCTGCAGATTGCACGCGCGTTGATTTGAATCGCGCGCCTCGCGCGATTAAGGAGATCGGATGGCTGGCACTGCACGTGGGCAACTTAAATGCATGCCTCAGATGGCATGCGCGTGATCTAGCGTGTGCCTTTGTGTCGGCGGGCGGCATTGGATCACGCATGGGGAACCTTGACTGCTCGATTGTGATTGAGCGGCACTATTGCATTTGACATTGTAGCGGGGCACGACGAATCGTGGCTCGATCTCGCACCCGCTCTTTGAGAACGCTTCCCCTCACCGCTGCGCCACGCCTACAGATGTGATGCGAGGAAGAGTTGTGCCTGCACGGTGAGTGCGGCCGCTTAACCGTTGGATTGAGATCCAACGGCTGGGATCTGATCTTGCGGAGGGCTTGGAGGCTCCTTGGCTCAGGTGGGGCGGCTTGGATGGCGCCATGTGACGCTATCTGGGCTGTCCATCTTCTTCTTGCGGAGGGTGTTATAGAGCTTAGATCTGGGCGATTCTTGCATTGACAGACTGCGATCGTTGCTCTGAATCCATCCGTATGGTCGGATTCTTCATCCGAGGCCCGTAAAGATGTCGCACTGCCTCCTGGCCATGTAAAATGATGGAATTAATGTACATAATATACAACTATCCTAGATGCATTGCAATGGATGTTTATGTAATATTTATATCATGATATGCAATGCTATGCCTAGGAACTATTATAAATAAGCATTTTATGATGAATTTATATGTGCTTATCATGCGGTGTTGGCCATTGATCTCGCGAGTCCAGCTGCCATCGCGTGCGTCCATCAGCTGGTGTTCGCTAGCTGCAGTGGAGTGGATCACTGCCCTTGGATGGCGAATGAAGGGCCCTGATTGTGAGAGAAAGGATGCTCCAGATCGTGCCCTCGTTGTGAGTGTGATTGGGTGTGTGTTCGTGCGTTATCGCACGTGTGTAGATCACGCGACGCTCAGAGCGCCACATTGCCATCCTTGCGGCCGCTCATCTTTGATTGGATGGTTGAATTTTGATTTCGGCGAAGAAGGTGCCTCAGTGAAATTCGAATGCGCATCCTTGGCATGGGAACCGCGCTCGTTTCCAACGTGTTGTAGCCGTGGATGGTCACATGGACGATCCCACGTGTGCGTGCTCGTGGCCATTGGATCTTCATCCAACGGTCGTGAAGTGGCGATGATGTCCTTCAGTGGGAGCGAGTGGCCTTTTAGCGGCCATCTGGTCCGTCTATCTTTAGATGCTTGTAGGGGATACTACGGATGTCAGATCAGACTAATTTTCGCGTTGATGGGCAACGATTGTCGATCCAAATTCATCCATATGGTTGGATTTTTCATTTGAAGCTATGAAATATATCACCTTGTTCCCTAACCATAGAAATATATGAATTAATGTATAATTTATACAAGTTAATATAAATGTAACATGATGAATATTATGCATTATTTACAATACTAAATACAATGTTAAGCTTAGAAGTTGACATAAGTAAATATTTTATCATGAATAAATACATATTTATCATTATTTATTGTTATTTCTTTTAAAAATAACAACTATTATTTTAATTCATCATTATCCGATAGTTAACAACGGAAAAAATCATTACCATCTCATTCAAATTAAAATAAATAATAAAAGATACTTTTTATATTTTTCTCCAATCCCCCTCCCCTCTTCGTATCCCTCCGTCCCTCACCTCCTACCCCCTCTCTACTTCATATCTCCAATACCAGCAACGCCTCAAATCTAACCACTTACTCTCATTTGCAGCGACGACACTGCCACCGACCAGTCGATCTCGCCACTGATCTTGCGTGCTCCCTAATCGCTCCCAGCGTCTCCACCTCCTTGACGCGCGATCCCCATCCCGCCTCCATCGATCTCTGGCGCGATCCCCATCCTCGGCGGCCCATCCTCGACGCACCGCCACCGCCTCCACCTCCTCCAACAAGTTCTCTGTCGCATCGCCTCCACCGTCACCGCCCCATCCTCGACGCGCCGCCACAATCGCGATCCCTCCACCACCGCCCCAAGCTATACCTAAGCTAAGGTGAGTAACTCTATCCATTACAAGGTCGGCCTTCGTTCTCCCCCATCATAAGCTTCCGATAGATCTCGATTGTGCAATCGACTCTTGTTCTTGGCGTCGGATATTCCCGAAGATTCTTCAGTTTGCTATCTGTGTGTTGTTTCTCAGAAACCAAAATCCTCGATGGCGAATAGGCTTGCAAATATCATCGGTAATCGCTCATTTCTTGTTTCCTGAGTTTGTTTTGTGAAGGCGTCCTTGTAAAAGGGGCTTATTCATAGTGTTTATTTGCCACCTGCGAAGCTTATTTGTTTACTCAATAAGTTGAGCGTTGGTTTCTTGGTATTGATATTGGTATTTGTTGGTTGCATGATTATATCATCGTTTCTGTATTCACACCATGGCAACCATCAGGGCATTCGTTAGTAATCTTACAGAGAGATGAAACAAATTAAAGTATATAAAACTTATTAAGGCCTGAGTCTGATTCCGTATTGCATCGTGTAGAATGCTTTTCTGCGTAACAACATTTCTGTAAATGAAACTTTCAGGTTATTCAATTATAAAGTTAGGTGGAAAACCAGAATATAGTAACATATGAGCTACATGGAAAGCCCTTTCCAATTGATGGGAAAGACCATTTGTAATCATAATGCTAGTGTCCATCTGATGGGTAGAGTTTTCTTCTGTGACAAAACAATTGGTGAGATATTACGACAATACATAAAGACATTGGTGAGATATTACGACAAAACAATCATAATATCTTAGTGTTCTTTTTGTGATGTTTGACTCAATTTTTAGTAACATTATGTGCAACCTTTTTTTTTTTTTGTAGTGAAAAAATGAACTAATTTATAAGCAATGATATCATTTTTGTCAATTGCAGTTTTTTTTGTATTTGATTGAAAAATGGATAAGAGTTGGATGAGAACCCATCAGTAGTAATGAATACCAAAGAGGAGTTCAAGGTTTCATTCAGTTTGCTATTGAAAGAGGTCTTAAAGGAGATAAAATTTATTGTCCTTGTCCAATAGGCTTCAATGTGAAGTTAAGAAGTCTAGAGGATGTTCATCTTCATTTACTTCGTTATGGGATTTTGTCAAACTATTGCCAATGGACTTTTCATGGAGAACAAAACCTTATGTCTGGTTGCAGTGTATCCCTAGGATTACAAAGTTCTCCTAGTGACCCACCTTCTTATGATGAGCAAGTAAAATCTAAAGGACAAGTTGATATTAAAAGACTATTTGAAGACATTGGAAGTTTTAGATCTGCAAGTCCAAATAGTCCAGATAATGTTCCATTGGGGCAAGATGGTGATGAATGAGGTAATTTTGAGATTGATGATGATCTTCAAGTAGAGAGATGGGTGGTAGACCTAACTTGCATGGCATAAGACTTCTACTCGATTTCATAGCATTTTAGAAGATTGTGATAAGGACCTTTATCCATGCTGCAAGAACTTTTCCAAGATATCCTTCATCTTGAGATTGTATCACCTTAAGTGCTTTAATGGATGGTCTGCCAAAAGTTTTAGCATGTCGCTTGAATTATTGAATGAAGCTTTACCCGAAGGATCCTTGCTTCCCTCTACATACTATCAAGCAAGAAAGATTATCAAGGAATTAGGACTTGGTTATAAGAAAATTCATGCTTGTCGAAATGATTGCATGCTATATATTTTATGGAAATGGTCTTGAAAAGCTAGATAAATGCAATGTATGTAATGCATTGCGTTGGCAAAATGTGAATAACGATGATGGTAATGCTAATGAGAATGATGTGATGACCAAACGAAAGGCATGCAAAGTTTTGCGGTACTTCTCTTTAAAACTACGACTTGATAGGCTTTATCGTTCATTAAAGACAACATTGTCAATGAGATGGCACGCAAAGGGTCGTAAAAAGGATGGTAAAATAAGGCATGTGGCTAATGGATTAGGTTGGAAGGAATGTGATGCTCAATATCCACACTTTGCCTCTGAAGATCATAACTTAAGGCTTGCAATATCTAGTGATGGATTTAATCCTTATCGAACAATGAGTATAATATCCAACACTTGGTCGATTGTGTTGGCTATATATAATTTGGAACCATGGGCTTGTATGAAACAATCTTCCGTACTTTTTTCTGATTATTCCAGGATAGAAGAGTCTTGTAAATGATATTGATTTTTTTTGAAGCCTTTGATTGAAGAATTGAAGGACTTGTGGGAAGGCATCGCTGTCTTTGATGCCCATACAAAGCATAAATTCAAATTAAGAGCAACACTTCTTTGGACAATTAATGATTTTCTTGCACTTGGAAATTTAAGTGGCTAGAGTACAATGGGGCAATTTGCTTGCCCTTATTGCATGGTTGAAACTCCTTCTCAGTGGTTGACTCACAGTGGCAAGTTTTGTTTCATGGGTAGTCGTCGATGGCTAGAACCAAGCCATCCTTTTCGATTTCAAAAGGAGCAATTTAATGATTTAGAAGGGTTTTGTTTGCCTTCAATTACACCATCTGGAGTTGAGATTGTAAGACAACTATGAGGCCTTAAATTTA
Organism: Thalassia testudinum; assembly: GCA_037157565.1. Taxonomy (NCBI): domain Eukaryota; kingdom Viridiplantae; phylum Streptophyta; class Magnoliopsida; order Alismatales; family Hydrocharitaceae; genus Thalassia; species Thalassia testudinum. Next base: position 15,394,715 of record JAZHRO010000046.1, on the reverse strand, counting down.
GTTATGGGAAGGCATTTTCTTTGTCAAAGAAGCGACAAAAGAGATGGAAGCTTGCAAAGACAAGTTGAAGTACTAGCACCACAAGAATGTGTTTTTGAGGATGTTGATGACTTAGTTGATGATAATATCAAGTGTGAGAAGAGATATGAATCACAAAATGTTGGCATATATATCTGAAAGAAAAGGAGTATCTTTTTTTATCTTCCATATTGGAGGCACAATCTCCTTCGTCATAGCTTAAATGTCATGCACATAGAAAAGAACATTTTTGATAATGTAATTGGGACTTTGATTGACATCCCTTGTAAAAGCAAAGATAACTTAAAAGCATGTCTTGACTTGCAAAAGATGGGATTAAGAAGAGAGCTCCATCCCAAGCTTAAGAATGATAAATATGATTTTGATCTAGCTTCTTACATGCTGAACACAAAACAAAAAGATCTCTTTTTGTCCATATTGAAAATCTCAAGGTTTCTGATTGTTATGCTTCAAATATATCAAGATCGGTAAATCTTAAAGAAAGGAAGCTTGTCAACCTTAAGAGCCATGATGGTCATATTCTCATGCAAGATATTCTTCCCATTGCTCTCAGAGCCTCAATGTCAAAATCAATTGTGATTGTCATCTCTGAATTATCTAATTTTTTTAAGTCCTTGTGTGTAAAGACACTTGACCCAAGCGATCTCGATCAATTACAATCTCGTGTTGTGCTCACAATGTGTCAAATGGAGAAGATTTTCCCACCATGTTTTTTTACCATTATGGTTCACTTGATGATTCATTTGGTTGAGGAGGTTAAGCTTGGTGATCTAGTGGTTTATAGGTAGATGTACCCTATTAAAAGGTAAGCATTACATTTACCTTAGTTGTTTACCATTGTATATTTTATATTCTTGATCTCATTTTGATTGTTTAATAATTACCTCATACCATAGATTCTTTTGTTGCTTAAAGTCTCATGTGAGAAATAAAGCCTACCCAGAAGGATCCATTGTAGAGGGATATGTAGCTGATGAATGTTTAACCTTCATTTCAAGATACTTTGGTAGTGTAGAGACAAGATTCAATAGTCAACCAAGGAATAATGATAAAGTTGAAAACTTGGTTGGATATTTGTTTGAGAGCGGTGGCCGAGTTCTTGGGAGGATAGATGCTTATGTTTTTGATAGTATGTCACTTGCTCAAGCACATCGTTTGCTTCTTCATTACAAAGGCATTGAACATTTTCGTAGGTACGTCTAATAATTTATATAATTGATGGAATGTTTTATAGCCAATTTGTTTGAGCATTTTCATCTTTAGTAATAGTCTTAACTATTAATTAATTTAGTGAGTTATTACATGAGATGCACAACATATACAATTCCAATCGAGTTAATAGTGGGATGAAGCAAAAGTGGCTATTTGAGTACTTCCCATCATGGCTATCTCAAAAGGTAGGGCATCATTATCTATTACAATTCTTGTTCTATAAGTCATTTGCAAATTTTAACATTATCTTTCATTCTAGGTTTCAAGATTGGAAAAAAATCAATATCCTCATGAACTAGTGGCAATAGCAAGGGGTCTGAATAATGTGGTTAGAAGTTTCAACTCTTTCCTAATCAATGGATTTAGATTTCACATAAAATCCATGGAAAGATACCAAAGTGTACAGAATAGTGGAGTTATGGTTGAAGTAGCTGACCTACCTTATTATGATACCCTTACTAGTATTTGAGTTAAACTACTCTTCAGAGGTTAAGGTTGTCCTTTTTCATTGTAATTGGGTGGATGTTAAATCTCGTAGAGGATTGAAGATACAAAATTGATGCACTCTAGTAAACTTTTCTAGATTAATACATACAGGGAAGCATCTAGAAGATGATCCATCCATATTTTCAACTTAAGCATGACAAGTATTCTATGTTCAAGATCCCAAAACTAGTGGATGGCATCATGTTATTGTTACAAAGCCTAGAGACTTGTTTGATATGGGTATCTCAAATGACAATGATGAAGAAGAAGATGCAATTTCATATAATCCTTGCATGCCTAATGTTACAATAGTTAATGACTCAGGCCATTGCAATGCCTGTATTAGAAGGGATGACGATGACAATGATTGAAACTTTAAGGTCAAAATTTTGCATGGTATGTATGACTTCATTCTTTATTATTATTTTGCATGGTATGTATGATTTCAATATGAGGTTCATGTTTTACATGGCTAAGCTCTCTCCCATCACTAATGACTTGTATATTGGCACATATCTTAGACTTCATCCAAGGAGTGATATCTAGTCCAACTGATGAAAGAGTGCAAGAAAAATAGCCAAGTCAATTTTAGAGATAAAGAAGAAGCCTCTTTAAATTATTTTTAAAGAAAGATGTCTTTGGAATGACAAATAACAAACTAAGTAATTTGTAATATTTATATGTACAATGGACTATAATTATCAAAGGTCTTTGCTTTCCTGACTGAAATTTACTTAGAGAACTTTTGGCCAAAAAATGCCTGCCTACTCATTTACTTTAATGAATTACCATACGTTTTGTTACAAAATATACTGAAATTAAACTCTAATATTTCAAAAGATCTACTTTGTACATAAGGATGGCAGCACATTCTCTAGTCACAAAAGCGGTGTCACGCCAACTGGTGTGGTGATGCTAAATTGTGCACATGCCTTAGGTGGTTGTAGCCTCTAGAGATGAGTGCGACTTTGCAAGAGAGGACCTATAACTGAAGATGGACCAATGCAAGGCTTGATGAGAAGTGACTGGTGCAATGGAATGCAACAATGGGGAGATTGTTATGAATTTAGAAGTTCATATTTTTATTTGACTCTCTGCAAAGTAGATCTTGTGTTTCCTTTCTATTTCGGTAGTTAAATTTTAGTGCATATGCTATAACCTCTACTTGCTTGAGTAAACCAAATTTCAAGTGTGTCCAAAGAATTCCTAGTCTAGTTTGCACGAACTTCCTGGTTTATCTTTAAGCAGACTTACATGGCTGAATTTGGTTATCTGTGTATATACACAGTGACCAATTTGAATAGAAGGTCCTAAAATTTACTTCTGTTCGGGATCACCATCTTGGTGGTAGACTTTTTTCTTGTTCTGTGTCACTTCTTTCTCTAGAGGATGGGATTATAGTATTCCTAGCATTTTTTTTTAATGTTATTGTGCTGTCATTTGGCTCTTCGTCATGTGTGTAAAATAATTGTTTTCTTGTCATTGCACCATGTTGTTTGAGTTTTCTTCGCGTGTCTAAGAAACTTGTTTCATAATAGTAAATATGATGATGGAGTTAGTTCTTGGAGTTTGCCAGGTGTGATTTGTTTGAATTTTGAAGTAAATTACCAATCGAATATTGCCAAGGAAAAGGATCAACTGCACACTATATTTGGGCTATGCAAAAGAAGAAAATAGGAGACCATAGCAAATCACAAGTAGAAAGAAAATTTATGAAACAAGGAACTAACGGTTAGAGAGAACCTCTCGTAGGTGCTTTGCAGAAGGAGCTGCATGTGAATTGATTTAATAAAATAAAGCAAAAGTGGAAAATCTCCTAAATATCTAAGCGTCTGTAATAAGTGTGAGGTGTTATTATATTGTTTAATATTTTACTTGTGCAATGGAATATAAGTGTCTGAAATTTGTTGTTTATTACTTCATTTGATGTAAATCTTTTGGCATCAAAGAATATCACTTGTTTGCTGTAAATTTCAGATGATTCAAAATATTTGGAACAAGGATTATAATATGATTAGCATCCTAGTATATTTTTAATATTACTGTCACTAACTTTATAATGTTTGAAATACTACTTACTATAGACATACTTTATGGCTCAATCAAGAACTTTCAATGGATGTCATATATCTGAATCACAATTCAGGGCAAAGTAGTCAGTGAAGAACTATCTAATTCAACTAACATTCCTAGAGAACAAGAGCAACCAAAAATACTAGACCGTGGGGATGACATGCATGAAAATGTGCAAATTTTAGGTTTTATGAGTTGATTTTATAATGAAATCTTTAGTTTATTTTATAAAAAAATCTATCTAGTTCTATTAACCGTTGATTATTGATCTTGTAATTTGATAGATGAAAGTGGAATTGTGAGAATAAGAAGATGACTCACATATGCTAAAGTTGTGTGGTCACTACCTGATGGGCATAAGGTGGTTGTTGAGCGTAATAAATTGGCTCAACTTGTGGATAAAGCGACTAGGATATTGAGTAGTTGACTTGGCATTGTGGCTTGCAATGGAACAATGTGCCCACTAGACTATGAGGATTGGAGAGTGCTAAAAAAGGTCTATGGTGGTTATCTTATTAGCCAAGTGAAGGTAAGAATAAAATATAAGATAAAGGTGTTTAAAGTGAAAATCGTGTTGTGCAATCTTTCTTTTTATTCTTGTTGTATTCATATTATAATTATGATTTATTTCAGTTTATAGATGAAATTTCTATTTTTTGAAAATGTTTATGGATACTTAGATTTTCGAATTACTTGGCCAAAAATGGAGAGGATTCAAGTATACTCTTAAAGTTAAATATGTTCCTAACGATGTATTGGAAGATACACCTAAGAGAGAGTTGAAAAACCTTTAGATATATTTCTATCGAAAAATAATTTTATAAGTACTCTTTTTTTTAACTAAAATTTATTTTTAAAATTAATTTTTAGTTCCATTTTAAAAATAGAGAAGATGATGCAACAAAAGACTTGGGATTTTGATGGTAGTGCTAATGAAATGTTGTTAAATATGACAAACTGTATTAGGAAGGTGGCAAAGGAGGTGTTAGGCATATCTAAAGGAGGTGTTCCAGGATAAAAGGAGGCTTGGTGGTAGAGTGAGGAAGTGCAGGAGAAACTTAAAATTAAAAGAACTTGCTTTAAAGTCTTATATCGAGATAAGACCAATGAAAATATAAAAAACTATAAAAGAGCAAAGAAAGAAGTAAAGAAAATAGTTAGTGAAGCAAAAGTAAAAGCTTGGGAGCATTTTTATAAGAAACTTGATTCTAGAGAATGTGAAAAAGATATATTCAAGTTAGCTAAAGCAAGAGAGCAGAAAGCAAAAGACCTTACACATGTAAGATGCATTAAGGATGAAGAAGGAAGGGTGTTTATAGTTAGTGCGGATATAAAGACAAGATGAAAAAGATATTTTCATAAGCTTTTTAATGAAAAATAAAAGAATGATATCTTAGGGGAGTTAGCCAACTCAGAAGATTATGTGAATCGGGTAAGTTATCGAAGGATGCAAAAGAAAGAAGTAGAAGATGCTTTAAAGATGATAAAAAAGTGGAGGGTTGTTGGGCCTGATGATACTCCTATAGACGTCTGGAGAATGATGGGAGAATGGGTATAACATAGCTCACAAATTTATTTGATACTATTTGGAGAGATAAGAAGATGCCAGAGGAATGGAGGAAAAGTTTTGTGATACTTTTATACAAGAACAAGGGTGACATACATGATTGTTCCAACTATAAAGGTATTAAGTTGATGAGTCATACGATGAAACTTTGGGAGAGAGTAATTGAAAAAAGGGTGAGGCAAGTCTCTGTGGTAATTGAAAATCAATTTGGCTTTATGCGAGGTCGATCTACTATTGAGGCAATACATCTCTTGAGACATATGATGTAGACATACAAAGTCAAGAAGAAGGATTTACATATAATTTTTATTGATTTGGAAAAAGCCTATGATTTTGTCTCAAGAGATATCTTGTGGAGAATTTTGGAGAAGAGATAAGTGTCAATTTTATATATCAACTTCATAAAGGATATGTACTATAGAGCAACAGCTTTTGTAAGGACCAAGGCTGATTTGACGGGCTACTTTGATATCACCATTGGTTTGCATCAAGGATCGACTTTAAGCCCTTATCTTTTTACCTTTGTCATGGATGAGTTGACGAAACATATCCAAGTTGAGGTACCATGGTGTATGCTTTTTGTTGATGACATTGTGTTGGTTGATGAGACAAGATAGAGTGAACGGAAAACTTGAGCTTTGGAGAGAAGCCCTGAAAGATAAAGGATTACACATAAGTAGGACGAAAACTGAGTATATGGAATGCAAGTTTAGTAGTAGAGGGAATAATGAAGGGATTGATGTAAAAATTGGAGAAGAGTGCATTCCAATGAAAGATGTTTTTAAGTACTTAGGATCCATTTTCCAACAAGATGGTGGAATTGATGGAGATGTTACACAGAATTAATGCAGGGTGGTTGAAATGGAGGGATGCATCTGGTGTTCTCTGTGATAAGAGGGTTTCTTTAAAAGTTAAAGGAAAATACTGTCGAACTGTGGTAAGATCAACTATATTGTACGGTTCTAAATGTTGGGCTATCAACTATAGACATGTACAGAAGATGTCTGTGGCAGAAATGAATATGTTAAGATGGATGCGTGGTCATACAAGAAAGAATCGTATTTCAAATGAGATTATTAGAAAAAAGGTTAGGGTGGCACTGATAGAGGATAAAATGAGAGAGGCACGTCTAAAGTGGTTTGGACATTTACAAAAAAGGTCACTAGATGTTCTAGTTAGGAGATGCGAGAAGATGGAGGCTAAACTTGCTAAGAGGGGGTGAGAAAGATCAAACAAGTGTTGGAAGGAAACTCTTAAGCATGACCTCAATTACTTTAATTTAAGTTTTGAAATAGCTGAAAATCGATCTGTGTGGAGGCAAAGAATCCATATAACCGACTCCACTTAGTGTGGGAAAATGTTTGGTTATTGTTGTTTACAAATAGATCATTAGTGTGTTCTTGAACGTGTTGAAGTTGGGCAATGGAAGCATTTGGTTGAATACTGGTTCTCAAAGAAGAGTTAAATAATGTTTTATTCACAATTTAGAATAAAAAAGTTAAGATTGTGTTTTTTTTGTCCTTTATTTGAAAAGACTCATAACAAATAATGAGAAAGTTGTACATTATAGAAACGTTCAAATGTTGGTAAGTTAGTAAAGGAAGTAGCTTTGGATCGTGGGACTAATCTACATACAACTGGTTCCAACAGCTATGTTAGTAAGAAAAAGGAATTTGTATGCTTGCTCTCTTTTTCTTATTTTTTAATGTTGAATAAAACTTAACTATCTTCTTATATGTTGACCTATATAAAGCATAAAGATAATGGATGAGATCCTAGTAAGATTGAATTTTTTGAGATTACACATGTTAAGAAAAGTAAGAATGATGAAGGGATATCGGTGTTTATCAATGATATTACAAGAGAGAGTGGTATGGCTTTAATGAAATAATTTTGGTTATATTTGTTTATGTTTGATGTTTTATGTAGAGTTATTCATTATGATGATTTTTACAATTGACAATGATTTTTACTACTTAATCATATAGGAAATTGTAAGAAAGCTACTACAAGAACGTTTATTTGATTCTGAATCATTTACTGGTGTTGTTAAGATCGAAGTCTGTGATGAAGTTTTTTGAGTTTACAAATGAGGTAGACCTCAAGGGTCTGACTTGAGAGCAAGATCTTTACAACATCAAGGGCATCGTATTATTGTTAGGAATATAATTGAGAATGTAGGGATAGAATCGATAAAGTTGTAGATGAAAGAAATGTAAGAGACAATGAAAAATCTAAAGATTCAAAACAAATTGCTCATCGCAATCTTATGCCAAAATGAGTAGGTAATTTATGGAAAATGTAAGACATTTGCAGGTATGTTTCATAATACTTATATGTTTATTTGCTATCTACTCGATCATTTGATGTCTTTATGTGAAAAGATTATTTTCCTTTTATTTATTTATTTTTGGTGCTACTGGAAGAGAAGAGAATTAACATTTTTCAACAATTTGTAGAATTTTCTAATCCTTTTGAGGTGAATAACAAAGTGAGTATTTTACTTTTATATGTAATGAATTATTTTTTATTGAGTGATTTTCTTATTAATGATCTTAATTTTTTTTTATAAGTTCCAACTATGACATTGGTTATATAATATTTAACTAAAATTCAAATCATTGTCTCTTGTCCAATGCAATTGTGGTAGCTTAGGGGGTGGTGATTATAGGGTTTTGCCTAGTAGTGTTCATAGGGTGAAGGTTTGGGATTGTGAATTGGTAAAGGTAAATACTAAACCAGAAATGCCTGGTACGTGTATAGTCGGGTATGAAATTTGTCTGGAATAAATCACTTAAATATGCAATGAAAATCTTATTTATCAGGGCATAATTAACATCATCTTGTAATCATTTGATGCAATCTCCATACAGCAAAGAAAGCCATACCTGCTTTGACAAATAGCCTTTCAGATAACTTTTCAAAAAAATAAACTTTCACTGATGACTTTTCAAATAGCCATACTCAGCGTGTTTTTTTGTACTTAGCCTAAAACCATTCGATTTTTCTGATCCAGCTAATGTTGGTTCATATTACAGTAATGATACACTTTAGTTTCATTGCAACTGATTGTCCCTGTCCAGGAAATGTGAAATTTGATGGAAAAGTTGGAAAGCTACAGTTGTGGTCAATATTTTTACAGAAATGGAACCTTTTGATAAAATAGTGGGAAATACATAGAAATAACCTTAGGTGAGCACTTAAAAGGTTTCTTAATACACTATCTTATTAGCAATGGGCCTGTTAATAATATCTTAAAAGGTTTCTCAATACACTATCTTAAATAATATCTTATTAGAAATACACTATCTTAAAAGGTTTCTCAATATTCCTTTTATTCCCTTTGTCAGTCACCTTCCTTGCAGCACGAGCATCAAAAACTTTCTATCAATTTTGAACCATATGCTTCTCTAATTTAGGAGAACCAGCTCCATTACCTATTGAGATTGTACAAATCCTCAATGTCCAATCTATTGAATGTCATTAGCACTTTCAAAGTAGTGTACCCTAACGGGCATATGGTAGGTTCCTTGCTGCAAGGGTTTGCTTGACTTGGTGTGCAAGGGCTTAGTAGTGGGGAGGTTTTGTTGCCTTGGCATATTATCGATCGAAAATCCCTCTGCACAGGGGCAGTACAAAAGTGGGTGTAAAGGGCCTCACATATTGCTTAGGCGGAATCATCGTCGTTTAAGAAATGCATCATAGTATAGGATAAAATCACTCAAATTATTTAAATTTATAAACTCATATTCAGAAAATAGAGTTCGAGATCGTTCGTAGGGAGCAAAGATGTAATTTAACTCACCAATAGCAAGAAATATAAGTAATTGAAATCAATGATATTTAAAATGATATTTCAATAAGAATCATAATAATAATGCAAAAAGATCGAGTTAAAATGGTGATTTAAATCACCAAATTAACTCGTTAAAGTTATGCTCACAACCACTTAAATATCTCAACAGTAAATCACAACTATTAATCCTGTCAATCAAGTTATTTAAATAATGTCACAGTAACCAGTAGAGGGCCTCAAACGATGGGCAAGGCTTCTAGACACCTTAAGAGGCACAAGGTCCTCTCCTCTTCACGAACACAGTTGCAGCAACTAGGGCTCAAGGGCCTCTTCAGAATTTCTCTAAGTGTTACGAGAGAGAGTAGGCTCCAAGGTCTCAGTAGAGCAAAACCCACCCCCTCTCTCTCACAAATTTCTCCCCTCAGCTTCTCTCAGACCCGGGTGTAATCGGGTTTAGTTCGGGTATTCGGATTCGAGTAGGGGACCAAACTCGCGCAGCAGTGGCCGCGACTGAGGTGTGTGTATGCGTGCATGGAGGGATCCGACCCCTCGTGTACTGGGTGAGGGGTCGATTTCACAAAAGACATCTTGCACAGAGGACTTCAAAACCAACGATGTGGGACTATCTTTGTCCCTCTCTTCTTCGCGTGACAGTTGAGGAGATGATTCTCTAATTGAAGGTGAAGGCGTAGCTGAAGGCTCCAATTGACTGCCTGGGAAGAGACCTGAATCTCAGCCGCGTAGCTTGGGAGTGGATTTGCGGATGATTGAGGCCGGAGGACTGCAGTCGAGGTGGGAGAAGTTGAGGGCGGTGGCGAAGCCACGGCGATGACTTGAAATATGGAATACGGCCTGATGGCCACGTCAGAGCAGCTCAGGAGGATCGTCGGATGTCAACGAATGCGATGGTGGCTCTTTTGTGGAGTGAGAGTGCATGTGGAGCTCTGGCGACCTTAAGAAGGTGGTGCGGTGAGGGTGGTGTCGGGTGGACTGTGTGAGGCCAATCCCCTCAATTTCTTGAGGGGTTTTGGCGGGTGAGGGATGACGAAGGTGTAGGGGTCGGTGACTGGTTGTTTGGTGCAGTGGAGCGAGCGGAGGCCTTCACTGGAGCTTGGTCGGAGCGGAGGGAGACGAAGTGGGTGTGGGTGGAACGACGGTCGAAAGTGTGGTTTAAGTGGGTAGAAATGAAGTAGAGGAGTAGGAGAGGAGTTTAGAGGACTTAGGGAGAGGGAGAATGATTGAAGGCATCCGACTATGATGGGCTGGAGCCGGAGAAGGTGAAGGCGATGGCGACACGGTGGCGAGGAAGGAGAGGGAGATGACGGTTGTGCTTTGGCTGATGACGGTTGCGAGGACAAAGGGAGGATGTTGTACCGGCTAATTTGACCATGGGCTGGCTCGATGAAGAGGACGGAGGAGCTCGCCGGAGGCGAAGATGAGGACAACCGGAGAAGATGAGGGATTTCCGGTGCTAAACTTTGATAAGGAGCTTGGTTTCACGCAAGGGCTATTTTTAAAGGCCTTAGGAGGGGGCCTAAACAAGAAACGAAACTTGGCGAGATCGAAAACTTAGGGAAGAAGATCCCTGAGATTGCGAGTGTTCACATGGGCTCCTCGATGCGAATTGAGGTCCAATTTGGGGGTCAGATGATAGAGGATTACTCAAAGAATCTCCCTTCAAATTTTGGGAGGGTTTGATTGAAAATCAAGCTAGAAAACCTCACTCGAATCTCTGTGAAGGTGCTTCGTTCACACCAATGGAAGTAGGGACCCTTTTGCAAAATGACGACAAAGTTAGGGACCTGATCGCAAATATTTTGAAAGTTAGGGGTTTAATTGAGAGAAATAGAGTTTAAATGGACTAAAATACAAACTAGGTCAAGATGGACTCTGATTGAGCTCAAATTTTAGTACAAACCTAATTTAGATCCAAGGAATTTGTTGGTGAAGTCAGATTTTAGTTTTGACCAAGTTTGACTGGGTAATTTGCACAGAAACCCAAATTAGGTAGAATTCTGTCTGAGACTCTATTTAAGGTTAAAATGGGTTTCAAAGGTCAAATCAAGGATACAAAATCTTAAAAAATATTTTTCTATGAATTTTAGAAGGTTTAGATGAATTTTATCTTGACCAGAACTTCTGTAATTTAAGCAGGTCTGAAATTAGGGTTTCTGGTGCTATATTGGTTTTCGAAATGTGCGAAAATCCGTTTCTATCTATGTAGACCTACTTATTAGTCTTTAATGCTCAATTGGCCTTTAGATAACCCCTTACAAATCCCATGGTTATTCTGTGTTCATGATATACTGTTAAAATTACAGAATTAACCCTACTTTATTGTTCTCTTCTCAAAACAGAATAATGTGGAGTTGTAACCCTCAGATGATTATGTAGGAGCATTTATCTTTTAATTTTGACTAAAAAGTGACTAGTTAGGACCTATGATGGTGTTCCCATCACATATACATGCAGAATGGCCTTTGGTGGAGCTTGTGGTAATCTTCAATGGTGCTTATGGAGTTAGGACATGTCTCCCACATTATTGAAGATTTTTTACCCCTAATTTACGGTCCTCTTCTCCCTTTAGCTCTCTACTTTCTCATGTGTCCGACACCTTCCTTGCCTCCTTAATCATGAAATAAACTAGTTTTTTTCCTTTTAAACTCAATATGTAAGCGTTCAAGGTACCTTTTTATTGAAACCCACAGTACAAGTGTCTTTCTTGTTGAATTACAAGTAAAAAATGTGAAAAATATTTAACACAAGATCCTCATCAAAAAACACCCACTTAGTAGAGCAACGAATGCAGCACTAATAACATTTGCATTTCCCTAAGCAATTTGTTAGTCCTTGAATGCAATCGTCATTACTTCAGCAACAAACAACTGAACCCTGAACCTATCAGCAGCATCAAATTAAATCTCTCTTCAAACCCCAAGTATCAGCTACAAAGAAACCCTTTAACAGCATTACGTAGTAGCCCAGATGTAATTCTCCGCCAGCACTAATATCAACAAAATCCTTAGTAAAAAAAAAAAGAAATCTGTAGATTCAGCCATATAAGCACTTCTAACTCCTGAAAACTACCAACTGACAAACACCAACATTCCTTGTTCATCATGTTATGCTAGAGACATTTCCTTCCTACTGATTAACAAAAATAGATCCTCTTTGATCCCCAACATTAATATAGGTCTATGCAATTGAAGCTCCTTATCCGACCCTTTTTCTGAAAAAAATCTGGACAGATTTCCTTTTGTTGCCTTTGCCAGTCACCTTCCTTGCATCACGAGCATCAAAAACTTTCTATCAATTTTGAACCATATGCTTCTCTAATTTGGGGGAACCAGCCCCATTACTTATTGAGATTGTACAAATCCTCAATGTCCAATTTGATTCATGATGCAACAGGCCACCTTGACCTGTATCAAACTGATATTTGCACCCAAATGGAATCCCTCAACTTCTGAATGGCTACCATCTATTCTCAATCCTGACGTACATTTGAGCTCAACAATCCATACTTTCTTTTGCCTAATCTTTTTCGATATTTTAAGCCCATTAGTGATCTTTCTAATCCTGCCCAGTTCTTATGTCTTGATGTTTTGGGAAGTGTCATGACAACTAACTCCCAAACGAATTGCTGGGGGAGTGTTATGACAAGCATCCTAAAACCCATTAAAATCGACTACACTTCCAACCATTTTTTAATAACCTTTTATTATTGAAATCTTTCCCTAGGCTATTTTTCTCAATAGGTAGTAGCTATGACTGAAAAATGGTATTGCACTAAACAAGCATTTGGTTTTGTCTCATATTAGTTATTTATGAACATTGACATTAATCAACATTCATGTTTTGCCAACTTCCATATTCTTACACTAGCAGTGTTATCAAGGAATGCGAAAGGTGGGAAATTTTCTCTTAAGAGTGAAAGGTAGGAAATTTCTAGAGATCTCTTGGTTTGTAATGCATATGATCAGTTGATTGATCCTCCCTTAGACTTTTACCCACCTTCTCTTGGAAATTTGTCTTCTTTGGAGAGCCCAGGCATATATTTGAAGGTTGTGTTGTTTGTAATCCTGGCTTTTTGACCGACACCAAGTGGTTACATAAGGAGTTGTTGATAGTGTAATAAGAATTAACCTAAGTATGTTGATGGATGGAGAAGTGGAGAAAAGGTGTTGGGTTGGATGGTGCAATAAGTAATGCAATGAGAGGATGTGCATTTTTTGTTTTTGTTTTTTTTTGGATTAGAGGTGACCGGATGTGTTGGAAGCTTGTGTAGATTGAATTTGAGTTTAACTTGTTTGTGGGGTAAATGATGCATTAGGTGTGATATATCTCAAGAACCACGATATGGACATATCTCTTATATGCTTCACTCGATGTAGCAGATATCTATAAGCGGTGGGATAAATTGGATTATTTTCAGGCCATGTTGCCAATATACTTCCTGTAGTTTCCTTAGAAAGAGCATTAAACATGGTAATCACTTATTTTTTACAACATTTTTTAGAGAGAAAAGTTTGGCCAAGCCACCAGGGTTTCAACACAGTGGTAGAGGTCTCCATTGACATCTAAGAGGTCATGGAATTAAATCCCATGCCCACCATATTTAGCTTCTAGAGAGAACCCTTTTGGTGCAACTTTAGGGAGGGCAGATTTTCTCCAGGAGTACTTTCAGATCAAAGGCTGGATTTGCATTGTGTATAGCTTTTTGTAAGGGTTTTCATGGCTCAAAAAAATTGCATGATATTTGGGGTTGCCTGCTATGTTTAAAATGTTGCTTCCAAATTGTGTTTCTTTTTCTTTTCTGCGGATGAGATCCAAAGTGTGCTTTCTATCATTGTCTTTGGTGGAAGTATTATAGTGGGGATTCATCCAACTCTTTTTTAGTTCCTCTTTCACAGTTGTTATTAGTTAAAGTTTGGATGTATGCTGATCTTTCATCTCTCAAAAAAGAAGTATCATTACAATTCTTTTCTTTTCCCTGTGAGGAATACTATTAGATTTCTATAAATAGAACTTATGTAAATCGGGTAAATCTGCATTGATTTGGTAGACCAAAGGTAAGATACTTACTGGATAGGATTGGATTCTGTACATTAATCTAGAAGGCAGAGGCCCTTGTAAGGTATTAAGGTCAAATCGGTGAGAGTTCTTGAATAAGCCTACTTAAAAAAACATAGAGTTTTTCAAGAATTCACTTAATTTAGAATAGAAAAATAACCAATATGTCAAAAGTCTATATTGAGGTTTAGGTTCAAAAGTCTATACTTATCGGGTATCGCGTTTGTGTTTCTTTGAAATTTGTTAATACCATAAAGAATATTGCATATTCAATTCCGTTCAAAAAATATTGCACATGTAATTTGGCATGTATAGGATATCAATAATGTATTTAGTTAGATATTTTGGATAGTAATTGGGAAAGGACAATGATCTCAATTGCATTTAAGTAATTGACTCTAGGTAAGATTGCTGGACATGACAATTGGCAGTATTCAAGTTGATACCATGGAGTATGCTTTTATTTTTGGCCGAAAATATGATTTTATGCTGAGTTAGATTTTGATTGATGTAGAATCTGATTGATTTGTTTGAATTGTATTAGGACCTATATAATTCAAGGTAGTCTAATAAATGGGATACCATATCCAGTTTAAATGTATATGAAAATGAATAAGGGTGAAATCTCAAATTTTGATCTCTTGCAGCCTTTTATTTGGATCAAAATATGCAACATAATATATCAGAATTAAGCTCCAAAGTAAACCTTACAAAATGTCCTATGCTCGACACTTTCAGTGGGATCATTTTGTTTCAATGTGTTCATAACTGTTGGCTACATTCTTTCCGGATAAAAATGGCACTATCATTCATGAAATTCCAGAGTCTTGCTCTTAAAAAAAAGAAAAAAAAGAAAGGCAAATTCCTGCATGTGAAAACATTAGGCATCAACTAAATATACCTTTGTAAGAGGGTTTTGTTCCATTAATAGTAGTGTATAATTTAGTTTCTCGATAAGTTTGGTTAAATCATTATCTGATACAAACTAATCAACCTTTTAAGCACAATGTGCATAAGATAAGGCTTATATATATATATATAGGGGTCGTATCCTCTAAGCACAATGCCTAAAAATTAATAAATAAGTATTATGTGAAAATCATTAGATGAAGATTGCACGATCAAAACTACTCACTTAAAGTAACAAAGGTGGTTTTGTAATGCACCAATACTAATGGAGTTGCCAAAAAAAATCAATACAAATCATTCATATAATAAAATATTCTTAAAAAGTAGGATGCAGTTTCAACCAATCCAAACATACAATATTCGAAAAACAGTGAATTAATAACATAGTAATATTGTTGGTAATACAAAAATGATACATGGTAATTATTAATTACCAAACTTAAATGATATACATTCCAGAAGCATTAAAAATATTCGAAGAATTTCTACATTCAAATATTTAAATTAATGAAAAAGTATTGTAACAACATAGAACAACCATTATAACATGAAATAAATGCATTTGTAATGCCTATGTGGATTATAATAAATGTTAGGTGTTTTGTAATATAATAGTAAACGTATTGTAACAACAAACATTTAATTTGCCTTACACATAATAGCATAATGAAAATAAAAAATATGATTAAATTTGTAATATAAATGTTTTATATTTGTAACACGAACAATTAGTGCTTAACAGTAATGATATTTAATACAAATTGTATTACTAATAAATCTTGTATTACAAATATTTATAATAAAAAAAATGCAAAAACTTGTATTATAAGTGAAACAATTGTACATATACGATGAACTTGTATTATAATTATTTATTTTAATGAAAATGCAAGTATTTGTATTACAAGTGAAAAATTAAATTGTAATACATAAGAAATGTTATAATACAAATTTATTTTGATCAACGCCTTCTTGCCGATCAACATGTTGTAATCTATCTCTCTAGTCTCGTCTCCACCTGTTGATCAATGCCATCTCGTTGCCCCTCCCCACCCGTTTCTTAAAGTGCACTCCACCTCCCGCATTGCAACATACAGTCCTCTACTAATTGAGCTTGTTGGAGGGTTTCCAAATGCGAACGGCAGGAGGGTTTCCGGAGCAGCAGCATTGGGGGAGTAGAGTGCAAACTGGAAGACACTTTTCGATGGCCACTCGTGGGGAAAGGGCTAGAGATGACGGTGGTGATGGGTGGATGAGAGTAGAGCGACGACATCGGGAGGGAAGACAGAGTGGATTGGCGGTCGACAGGGGTCCGGGGGTTTAGAGAGAGGAGGGCAGTAGGATGGGTGGCAATATGGGTGGAGGGCAATGTGGTTTCGATGGTGACGTACTTTGCTATAGGTGTAAGGAGAGAGGGCATGTGCCAGCTGTGTGCCGCAATGCTCTCGTTTGCCCAACGTGTGGAGGGCTTGGGCATAGGCGAAGCACATGCAAGAAGGTGTGGTAGGAGACTGGGCCATCGAGGCCGTGTGGAGGTGCATGTGGCTTTGTGCCAAACCCTAACGGGGAGAGAGGAAACGTGCATGGACCATGTCAAAGGGAGGGTCCTAGGACTGATGGATGCAGGTTTGCATGGAGTCGGGTTCCTTCTCCGTCGTTGGCCCCCTCCCTCGACGTTGAGGTTACACCATCTTCGGAGGTGCTCGTGACCGAGTCCCTTCTTCGAGGAGCTCTCATCGAGGAGATCATGGTGGGCATGCCTTCCTTGGAGGATCTCCAAGGCTTCGTAAAATTGCTTCCCCTCTCACCTTCGATGTGAAAGATCTTTGTGTTGAACCCATAGAGGTTCTTGGTTTTTGGCTTATTGGATGTGGATGCTGATTTGCTCAAGTTTTGCTCGTGTTTTGATGCTGTGTCCATTATGTGGAGAATGGTTTCCCCTTTTGAAGGTACATTGAGTGACTGATTGCGCAGCAATCATAGGTCTTAATTGGCCTAGATTAAGCTAGGACTTAGCATAAGTTAAGGTTATTCACGCATACATATGCATTGTCTGTATCTTCACTGCTTTCCTTTAGCTATGCATGAAATAATGTTATAATGTGCTGATTAAGTACATTATGTCAATTGCAGGTAATAAGCTAATCAGGAGTTGGATCTGAAGCTGGATCAGGAATAACAGGAGTTGTAGCAGAGTTGGAGCAGAAGGCCTAGTTTAGATGTAGGAATAATAATGTAAGGGGGTTAAAAGTTTGCTATTATATTAAGTAGAAATAAAGCAGTAAAATGTGAAGAGCTTAGGTCCATCCTACCCCTAGGATAGCCTAGAGACTTCCCTAAGCCTTAGCCACCCTTAAATTAGGTCACAACACCTTAGGAAGCCCTAAAACCCTAGTTCCAACCCTTATCTGGACGTCCAGATAAGTTATAGGATGTCCAAGACCCTTAGCCAACTCCTGCACACTTCAAACCCACTTCTACAGTGTTATTGGACGTCCAGACACTTTGTCAGACGTCTAATTTCTGCAAAATACCTAAAACAGAACTCGAAATCCTTCCTGACTCTGGTTGGACGTCCAAACAACAAGTCTGGACTTCTGATTTTTGAGTATAAGATGTCTGATTCTATTATTAGACGTCTGATACTGTTCTCCAATTCCTGTTTTGAAATTTAAGCCTTGATCTTGGATCTCTAGGTCCCTAAACCCAATTCCAACTCCATAGGAGCCTAAATTAAGGTACCCTAACCCTAGTACATTACCTCTAGACCTCCCTAAGGACCTAAATAGGTCCTCACTAAACCTAATTGACTTGGATCTTAGTCAATTCCATTAGCTTATTCAAGTGGACTCATTGAGTCCAATTGAGTCCTGATCTCAGCACACACTGTCCAATTGGACTCAGTGAGAGTCCAATTGACCTAGACCTGACTTAATTGAGTTGTTTTACTCTCAATTAAGTTTCTACACACCAAATTAAACTTGTATTAAGTTTAATTGCACTTTACCTTAGTGAATTAGGGTTTATAACCCTAATTTGAGACATACCTTGACTTATACCCACTAGAACCTAACCTAATCAACCTAGCCACCTAAGTTTCGACCCACACACCCACACACACCATCCACACGAAAATACCTAGCCTAGAGTTATCTAGAACTCTCTACCATGTGTGGTTGCCTTGGTTGCCAAAAATAGCAACCAAGAGCCATTCAATTTTTAGATCCACATTTGGTGGATCTAAAATCCACCATCCACCCTCTCTCTCTCACTCTCCCACGAGCTCCCACCATAGGCCTCTCTAGAGAATTCCATAATTCTCTAGAGAGCTTCCCTTAGGTCTATAAAAAGACCCTTTGGGTGGTCATTTGCACCCATTCACTTCCTTGGCATCCATTCCACTTAGAATAGCCACTTCCATCTCCACTCCACCTCCACGAGTTGAGCACCACCATGGAGGCCACCATCTCCACGCCAGGAAGCTGGATCAGCTCCCCAACCTCTCTCCAAGGGCTGGCCTAAGTTCCATTGGCCGCCTCTCCTCTCAACCATTCAAAGGCCATCGAGGACCACCCCTGAATGCCCTTCCATTCTGCTAGATTTAGATTATGCTCTTCGTATATTTACTGCGTTTATTTACTGCTTAGTAGTGTAGTTTTAGTTCTCCCCCAATGATGCATGCGAAATCCCCCCATCGATTCTTGTATGCGATCATTTTCTGGTAGCTAGATTTAATTTTCAAGCATTTATGTACAAGCTTTCTTCTAGATTCCTTGTGCAACAACTCCCAAATGAATGAATGAAAACACATATATATATATATATATCTATCTGTTTGAAATCACCATGAGCTTAATGATTGCTATTATCTTTTGCGTGATTAATGTTGCATGTTTCTAACTCTTAATTTTCTTGCAACTAAGCATGTCATACGTAAATACGTAATAATCACGAACCGGCATGCGATTCTAAACAAAGTAGAGCGACAAAAAGATCGATTTCAAAAGTAAAAGCAACGCCTCCTAGAGACGAACGACTGGGACTCAAGTCTTGTTATCTTTAGAAATCAATTTTTGGCGAATATTTTTGCGCGACTATACTACGATTTCCGATGACTTCCAAATGCGTGAAAACAGCTTTTTGTCAGTGACAGACCACCGTAAAGGGTTTTTATCAAAGAAGGATCTGTGGAGATCAGGGGTCTCCCCTTGCATCTACGTTCGAATGTAGTGGTGAGTAGTGTTGTGGTTGATTTTGCTTCACTAAGGGAGGGCTCGGTGGTCAGCCTAATGGAGGGGGATGGTAGTGTTGTGAAGGTGCTTGGGGCTCCTTTCTATGAGAAGGTAGTGCTGAGGTGTGGGGGATCCTTGTGGCTTCTCTCCGTGAGCATACAAGTTTGTCACTCGGGGAGGAGGATGGTGGAGGAGGAGGTGCATGAAGGGTGCGTGGGTTGAGGGGATCCATGCAGTGGTGCAGAGTGCAAGAAGAACAGTCTTTTGTGTGTGTCAACTAGAAGAAACACAAGGTGAGTGAGGGGAGGGAGTCAGCATAAGAGATGGAAGAGGGAGACGTGGTTGATGAGAATATGGTTGATAGTGGGGAGGGCAAGGCCATTGTACTACATAGGGAGGGACCGACTTCAGCAAGTGTTGAAGGCCAGGAGAACACGCCACGTGCTCAGTCAAGTTGCCAATAAGGGGAAGACACATTTGTTTTTTCTACTCTGGCAGAGGTGACGTATAATGCAGGTGCTTCTACCCCTTCACATGCAAGGACATCTACTAGGGGGAGGTACAATCTTCTGATACATAGGGGGAGGTACGGAGTAGAGGACAGGCACATGTGGACGTTAACCATGTGACGGGCGTATTGAATGTTGTACTCATGGAGGGTAAGAAGAGGGGCAAGTAGATAGCCTTATGTTAAGGGTCCTCACGTGGAATGTTAGGGGGTTGAGGGACCGCATGAGAAGAAGCATATTGGGGAGGTATCTTAGAGAGTGGGGGATTCAGTGTGCCTTATTGCAGGAAACCCATATTGAAGGGAGGACACGAGGTTGTGGTATCCACTTCTTGCAAATGGGGAGGCTGAGTTGAATTGGATACCTTCCTGTGGGAGATCGGGGGGGCTATGCATGTGGTGGAAGCCCAACGATCTATAGTTGCTGGATGTGAAGATGGGGAAGTTTTCCATTACTTGTAGATTCTTTAGTGTTAGTGACAACGTTCATCTCAGCATCACTTCTGTTTATGGACTGTGTGCCCCAAGTGAGAGACCACTCTTGTGCGAAGAGTTGAGAGATGGCAACATGGGTTCAAGGGGCAGCGTGGCTTGTGGGAGGTGACTTCAATGCTACGCTATCGTCAAATGACAGGTCAAATAGACAAACTGATTCCTTTACCTTTGGGTTTTAGAGTTTGATGTCAGATTTGGAGTTGGTTGATATTCCATTGTCATGTGCTACTTATACTTGGAGAAATGGGGAGGTCTGATGTCAAAGATAGATCGTTTCTTATGCAATGTGAACTTGATGGGGTCCTTCACATGGCTTCTGCGATGGCGTTGGGAAGGCCCTTTTCTGACCATACCACTCTAGTGTGGGAGAGTGGGGAGGGGGTGAAGGCGAGCATTTATTTCAAATTTCAAAAATTGTGGCTACAAGAAGATGGTTTTAGAGACTTGGTGGCATCCTGGTGGATCTCTAGTGGAGGGAGAGGGTTGGCTGCGCAGAGACTGGTGGCCAAGTTAAGGGTTCTATGCCTTATGTTGTTCGAATTTAAGAAGACCTTGGTGCATACGAAGACTCAAAAGAGGAAGGAGGCGATGGAAGGGGTTAAGAGCCTTGATGAGGAGGAGAGGGTGATGCTGAGTGAGGAGGAGAGGGCGAGGAGGAAGAACTTGTAGTTCGTTATAGGCAAGGAGGACCAGTTGAGGGAGATTGACCGGCGCCAATGCTCCCTCTAGTTGTGGCTCAAGGAGAGGATTCAAACACGAAGTTTTTTCATGCTGCTGCAAGTGCTAGAAGGCAATTCAATCTCATTTCGCCCCTTCGCTATGGGGACCAAGTGGCCATGTCACCCATGGATATATATAGTATGACGAATAATTACTTTGTGGATGTCACTCATGTGGGGTCAAAAGGGGGATGGAGGTTGTCAAGCTCGGATATGCCCAGGCTGGGGGAAGAGGAAGAACGTCGATTGTGTAGAGTGATTGGAGAGGAGGAGGTGGTCTCTGTGTTGATAGGGCTGAAGGTAGAAGGGTCACCAGGACCTAATGGTTTTCCCGTCTTGTTCTATAAAGAATTTTGGCCAGTGGCTAAGTCAGACATCATGACAGTGGCTGAAGAGTTCCAGAAAAGGAACTTTGTCTTGGAGAAGATCAATAGGTCCCTTCTCTTTCTCCTTCTGAAGAAGGCGAAAGCTGAGTCGCTTTCCGATTTTAGGCCAATTGCTCTTTCTAATTCCATTTACTTAATAATTGGAAATGTATTGGCTAATCGTATGAGAGAGGTTATACAGAATATGATAAGCCCAGTGCAGTCGGTCTTTTTGAAGGGCAGATCACTACGGGAGTCTTTTATTTTGCATAGGAGATGTTGTTAGGATGGGTAAGGAGGAAGAAGGCCTTTGTGTTGAAAGTGGATTTTTCCAAGACATACAACTTGGTCTCTTGGACGTATCTTTGGGAGATATGTAGGAGGAGGGGATTTCTGGAGACATGGGTACAATGGATAAAAGATGTGTGATCACGTCCTCCTTGTCACCTTTGATTAATGGGCGTCCTACATGGCAATGGATACAACCTCAGCAAGGAGTTAAGTAGGGGTTTCTGGTGGCCTCTCATTTTTATTTTGGCAGTGGACATGTTAGCCAGGTTTGCCTTCAAGGTGTGCTCAGGTGGCTTGTTACATGGGTATACGCTTTCTACCCAACGTGCATTGATGCCCATTTTACAGTTTGCAAATGACACAATGTTTTTTATTGGAGGAGGGGTACTGGAGGTAGAATGCATCAAGTATTTGATGGATATTTTCAGCGAGGTGTCAGGGCTACAATTAAATGGTGCTAAATCCTCTCTTATATATTTTATGGATGCGTGTAGAATGAAGAATTGTCCCAGATTCTGCAGACGTTGGTAGTGAACCTCTCGATCTGTTATCTTGGCTTTACCCCTCTAAGCCATGAAGATGAAAAAGAAAGATTGGTTATAGCTTTTTGAGTGAATCTCTTTGAAGATGGCAGGATGGTGCGGGCATTTCCTGTCTAAAGGTGGGAGATTGGTTTTCCTAAATTCGGTGCTTTCTACTATCCTGATCTTTGTCCTCTCCATGTTCAGACTACCCAGTTCTGTTTTAAAAAGAATTGATGTGTTAAGAAAAATGTTCTTTTGGAAGGGGCCAGCACATAGTGGACATTTCATGTAGCTCGTCAAGTGGAGCATTATTTGTAAGCCAAGGAAGAGGGGTGGCTTGGGTGTTCAATCACTTAGAGAATTTAGGGATTCACTCTTGCTCAAATGGGACGTGATCATATTGAGTGGTGATGAAGGATTGCAGTGATTAAAGATTCATATGGTGGCACGGCCATGGTGAAAGACAGGCTACATCTGGACTTGGCATCCCCTTTTGGGACTCTGTGTCTAAAACAATGGTGGATCATCTCCAGCTTTTTTCTCCGATTCTTGGGTGTGGGGAACAATTCAGATTCTGGGAAGATGACTGGTGTGGGTTGGGATAACTTAGAAAGTCATTCGCACACATGTACAGCACGTCTAACATGGAGGCATCGGTGACAGACATGTAACAGCCAGATGTAGAGGCATGGAAGCCTTTTCCATCTAGTGATGTGCATCATACTAGAATCATTATAATAAAATATACAAAAGGTGACGAATAAATAACAATGATTAAGAGCATTCGTCGTTACGTTTAAATATAACAATGATTTTAATTATTCATTATGATTTCTTTTAAAATTAATAACAATTATTTTGATTCGTCCTTATATATTTGTTAAGTAGGAACAAAATCGTTGCCATCTTATTTAAATAATAAAAAATATTTTTTATATCTTTTCTAAACCTCAACCGATTCCTCCCCGCACCCGCCCCAGCTCCCCCCGACTTCTCCACCCCTCACTCGCAAAGACGGTGATGGGGAACGTAAAGAGCTTGGTGGTTTCGAGCGTGAACCCAACCATAACCTCCCCTCCTCCCCTCTCCGATTGGCTCGACCTCGCCTACCACTGCCGATCCCTCGACCTCCCCTCGATCGCCACCGCCAATCGCGACAACCTCCCCTCGACCTCGATCGCCACCGACGGATCCTTGCGGCGATGGCCTCGATCTTACCGGGGACCCACCACCCTCCCTCGGGCCACCAAAAGCTCTAGCCAAAAGAGAAGGTACCCCCCTCCCCCACCAAAAAAAAATCCAAATCCCCATGCTCTAATCCCTTAGATCCCATTTCTCTTGATTTTCCCCTGTTTTTTACCTTTTTTTTTTACAATTTCCGAGCTCGATGTTAGGGTTCGAGTGGATCTTGAGTGGATCCCTCGTTGGATCCAGTCCCCTTCCCCTTCCATCCATCCCAGCATTTTCACACTTGCATTTTTTTGATCTAGATCTGTTCCTACGAAACAACTAGGTATGTTCTTTTGATAGAGAGTGTGCATGGTTTCTGTGCTTTCCAACTATTCGATGAAAGGCCCCAATGGGGTTTCTTCCCTTTTATATATATGTTTCAACATGATGAGGTATTTCAATTAAATTAGAGTTGAAGTAGATAGAGAAGGTCTTTCCTCTTTATTCTTCCTCGCTACCGAGGGAATCGAAATGGACATATATAACTCAGGAGGAGCATCCCTATTGGCTTCGGCCATGGTATATGTTACATCCTTGTGGAACTAGTGAATGGATGAAACTATTACTCAGCAGTTGTGAAAGAAGTAACCAGGATGCCACAGAAAGCCAACATATTAATGTAAAACAGTACTTACCATCATGGTTATCAATTGTTGGACAAACTGTTAGGCTAAAAATCCCCTCAGAACTTAGTAGTAGATTCGCTTCGTTAAATCCTTGATCATGCATCCCATAGGAGCTATTATCCTAAATTACACAGTTTGTGTTATGACCTACGCAAGAAAAGGATTGTTGTATTTTGGCTGACATATAAGCAACATTTGAAGTGAAAGTCAAGGAAAAGCTTCTGTGTATTTGAACTAAAATGTTTCAGTGTCAATAATGGAATAACCAGGGAGATCAAGGTGAGCAATTGGTGGTAACTGGTTTCAATTAAAAAAAAACTTCGGCAAAGCTTACATGAGCAATAAACAATTTGATAAATTTCAAGCATGGACAGCTCATGAGGGTGTTTTGCTATTGATTTGCATGAAATTAAGGATTATTGATTGCTATCTTTCAAGCATTTAAGGATATTGGATAACTATTTCTTCTTAACCTCCTTTTTCTCCTAATGCAATCAAATATATGGTAGTTCAGTTACTGAACTCTGAAATAGCTTCTTTGTAGATTGAGCAATTATAGATGGTGGCATAACAGCACTTCACATAGTTGCTTTGGGTGGGCACTTTGACTGTGTGTACTTGTTGCTAGAGCTAAACACAAATCCCTATGCAATGACATATACTTATGGTTTCTCAACTAGATTGATAGATATATCTAGACAAAGCAATGAGACTTGATCAACATATTGGAATCTATTTGCTTCAATGATTCTGATGTAGTTTGGATTGGAAAGATGTAGGAAGTACTCCTTTTGCATCGTGCAGCATGTGTAGGAAATATAAAATGGTGCCAAGTAAATATATTCATGGGTCTATTTATGATTTTTAACTTTAACACAAGACTACAAGTAACGTCATTTTACCACCAATTTACCTCGATGCGCCGCCACAATCGCGATCCCTCCACCGCCGCCCCAAGCTTTACCCTCGCTAAGGTGAGTAACTCAATCTGATGCACAATTCTAAAAGGATACAGATGTTTGTATTAGGAATAAATTCAGAGTTTGTAAATAGCTTATTACTATAAATAGTTGCTTGTTGATTGCTGGTTGCTGTAAATGCAATGTAAATAGTTGATTAATGATTGCTAATTACTGTAAATGCACAATTCCAATTGAAAGTTTGTGAAGTTTGATTGTTGTGTTCTGTCAGGAATAAATTGGATTTTGATAGGAGAATCTGTAGCTTCAACCCTTGACTGGGCTCAGGTTTTCGTTGGTGCTCAGCCGCTGAGGAGGGACAGGGGAAAAGAGGAGGAAAGAGAGGAAATGAGGAGAGAACAGGGGAAATGAGGAGGATCAGAGAAGGAGATGAGAAGAGAACAAAAGGGTATTTGTTTCATGTTATTCCTTCTCTCAACACGAAACCTTTTCAGTCTTTTATACATCAGCTACCCAACCGACTGTTTAACCGTCTAACTGTTTATAATTAACCTGAACTCCATTGCCCAATTACATTGTTATAAGATTCTCTATCAGATTCTCTGGTAAAGGCATGGGAGTGCAATCTCATCTAAAAAAAACTTTAAGTTCCACCAATGTTGAATATTGTGCCTTAGTTGACTGGTTATGTATTTTGCCGGTAATTATCCAAGATTGAGGATGGTTGTAATTTGTTCTTAGGCAAGAAGAATGAATTCTACATGCTAATTTGATTGTCTTTGGCATTTTAAAGGCTAGAAAATTCTTGTTAAGCTAAGAAGATAGCCAAGAATTCAGCTTCCAACAGTCAGCAGGAGGTTAAGGCAATTCAACTTCCAGCAGATGAAGTAAATATGTAATCTCACTAGCATAAGGAAATTTTGTCAAGCTAAGAAAAAATGAATGTAAATAGATCCATTTCCTTTTTTTTATGGTAGTTCTAAGTTCAAGATGAGGCTTTCTAAGGTGGAAAAAGTATTTTAGTTTTTCTTAAGTTCCTAAGGCCAAGAAGTCAGATTGGTTACCTTAATTTTTTAAGGGGATACCTGTGATTCATTTTGGGAGGAAAGATTTATTAGTGAAATGAAATCTTGTTTTATGTATGATCTAGGAAGCACCATTCCATGTCCATCTCTGTATGGCATGAGCAGCATCCGATTCTTGAATCAGCTATGGTGGAAATTTAAAACCAGATTATAGTATTCAAACACAAAATTCCGAAAGAAAATAAACAAAAAAGATTAAAAGAAATGCAAAAGCAGAGGCAAAGAATTCATCAATTCAGCTATTTTTATGTTTGCATGCACTTTTTTCTTGGTGATGGTTGTTGGTGTTTGGTGTTTCCTTTTTCTTTGTTGTTTTGGGTGGGGGGGAGGAGGTGGTTATGTATGCATACACATGCCTCGGCCTGTGTGGAAGTGTCATGTTGGGAGCCACCAAGGTAGTCTAAAGCAGTCAAATACTGATGCCTGGAGTAGTGTATAGATGGTTAAGCTACTTCCAGTTATATCCAACTTCGATGCAGACTTGACATGATTGGTATGTTTCTACTCATTCTTCTCATGTAAATAGTGTCTGCAACCATAGATGCAGGCACGCTCATAAAACAAACCCTCATAAATAGGTGGGATAATCACAGCACTGAGTATTAAATAATTAAACCGCTCTTGGAGAGGGCCAAATAACCCATTTTATTCTGAATTTCTATTTTATTCTTTTTACATCATCCCCTCTTCTCAGCTTTTTCTATTGTTTTTTTTTTTTGGCTAAACATTTTGGTTTTTCCTGCTGATCCAATATTGTTATGATGATTGTGTGGGTTTTATTGTTAATTAAATGTTTAGAAGTTCTTATCTTTTTGGGTTACAGGCGTTGGATTGAGTGATCACGGTGGTGCGGAGATGTGGGATCAGATTGCTTTGTTGCTCCTGTTTCATAGACAAGGTTCTTGCCTGTGGTAAGCACTTTGTCAGAGATAGTGGCACTCAAAATGGCATAGATGAGAATAACATTGTAATCAATGCGATTGGATTGTTCAAAATTCACATGCTCGCTTATCTTGATTCCACCAACAAAGGGGTCTCCACTGTGATGATTTCTTACTCAAGCTGGAATGGGGTTAAGATGCACACGAATCATCAACTTATAACCGGTTACTTGAAGAATAAATTGAAATTCAGGGTTTGCCATTAACATGTCCTCTCTCTGGTCATTTCTGAAGGATAAAAGAACCATTGCATCAAATGCTTTCTTGTTGATCAATATTACAGGGCTTTACGATCTCAGATTGGGAAGGCCTTCAGTGGATCACTTCAGCTCCTGGATTGAACTACAGAAATTTCAGTTGAATTGGGAATTAAAGCTGGTATTGACACGGTGAGTTGCTTTCTTGATTTAGGAGGTTTTCTAACTTAAAGAGCCATGTGGAGCCTTCTCATTTTTGCCAATGCATGTTGGGTAATAGCAAAGCAAATGAGATTATTGTGAAATCATACACTGACTTCCACATGACTTGCCACATGCTTAGATATGCTTATTATGCTCCGCCTCCTCCTGATGTTGCTGCTAATAGTTTTGCTGCTGCTAGTAGCAGTGGAATAGATGTGCATTATTAAGTGTGGACATCTATTGAAAGTTAGGCATGGATGTAAGTCTCCCCGACAGTGTAATACTAAAGTATGTTATTTTCTAAAGCATGTAGTTTGTCATAGTTTATGAGAACTCATGTGCTCACCCTAAAAAAAATTTCTAGCTCTGCCACTAACTGTAAAACAGAGAAAAGGAATACATGCACCTTTTGTTATGACAGAAACAGAGAGGGATGAACTGTGTGCTTGTACTCTGACCACTGAGACACCTTGATCTTATTTATAGACAGCTAAGGCCATTACATCATGTGCACAGCTATTACAACAAACTCTTGGTTATTCACACAAACCATCCTATAATATATGTACATCAACACCTTCTTCTGGATTCTATGAAAAGAGTGCCAATTTCCCTTGAGTGATGCGGCCACTGTTTTTCCCATATTTACAGCAGAAGTGCTAAAGATTCTGAACATCTCAACTTTACATCGACGTTTTGGTTTCCTTGGAGGATTCATCTAAAGGTTTAGATGGATAGTTGATGGTATGATTCCATGCCCAAAAGATGAATAGTGTGATATCTGTTAAATAAGAAATGTTATTATGCCTAAAATAACTAAAGAAGAGCATGTTGTTTTCTTTCCCAATATTGTGATTTTGCAAGAGGATACATACAGTGGTGCAAACTGATCGAAATTGATCTCGAGGACTTGTTCTATTGCAGTTGGTAGGTATGTAAATCAACAAAATATTAGGCAGCAGAATTGACACCACTTTTTTTTTTATTATTTTTGGATCACAAGAGCTTGAACTTATCTTTAATTCTTCACTCAAAAGCTCACAGGTTTTCTCCACTACCAGATTTCAACTTTGGATTCGCTGATGCCCTCCAAAAATAGTAGTGATTGTACCATGCACATTTGGTAGCACCACTTGAAAAATTATTTACATTTTTTTTCTTTTCTTTTCATAAAAAGCCAGCTAGATGTTTGGCAGGTCTACACTTTGGGGGATGCCCATCTCACATGGTTTCCACATGTATGTGGTGGTTCTCTTGAATCGCCGACAATTAGATATGAAGTAAATAATGCTAATTATCATGTTGCTTCAAATGCATTTTGTTTGTTATTTTTGCTTCGTATACTTGTGTGTTGCTTTCATACATACTTTGTTTATTTTTTACTTGTTATTGCATTTTCACTTTAGTATTCTGCGATCCTGAAGATATATGTTTTCTTTTTTTGGGCCATGGATATGAAGATTTGAAAAAAATTGCATCCAATGATTTAACCCACTGGGACTTACACTTTTGGAGTGAAAGACTTCGGGAATCAAGGTGTGATATCAGTGAGGTAGGTTGGTTTCCTATGAAGGGAAATTTAGTATTAGTTGGGATTTTTCTTGAACCAGGCATATTGAATCTTCTAGTTTCTTTTTTGGTTCTCTCTCTCTCTTTCCTTATTTTTTTTCCCCAACTTCTGAAAGAGATAACAGCTTTGGGATATTATATTTTCCTTGTTAGCTTGAAATTTCAGACTTATCTTGACTTGTAGCATCTTGAAAAAATACATATATTTTGTGCATTCGTGAGATCGGATTCTAAACCTTAGTCATGATTTTTCTTCTCTGCAACAACCAAGCACATATCTTCACCTTTAAAGGCATGTTGGGCTTCCAAATGAGTCTGCAGTTCCAAATGAAAATTGATTGTGTAGCACATCTTTTAGCTTTGGTGCAAATTGGTTATGTGGCATCTTTGTAGTTGGTTTGGGGGGTTTGGAGAGCAGGAGGGGTTCAGTCTATTCTCCTCTTCACCAGGAAAGTTACTTTGACATGCGAAAAAAGAAAGAGGTGAGGAAGCTTATGTTCTTTGGATTGATGAAAATTCCTGGAAGCAACATATACTCAGAACTTTGGTCTGGCTAGGATAGAGTAGATGGTGCACTAACCACTTGTTCATGCCCTGTTTTGAAGGTAATACTCTTTGGGATTCCTTTGAGGCTTAGATGCTTGGAGGGGGATTTGGTCGATGCTATCTCAGCTACAGAAGCAATGTTCGACTTCCTAGGAGAGATTGTTGCTGTAGAGGCCCTGATTGAGGCTTCTGTTGTGCAATAGATTGCAGCATCCTTTGTTTGTAGAAGGGCTTGTCTTGCTTGTTGATTCCGACAAGGGAAGTCTTTATGGAAAGATGTTGATTCTTGTGCATGCCGTTTGCAGGCATTATTGTCTGGAGATTTTATGTGGGTGCCAGAGGAGAAAGGGCTTTTCAGTAACTTTATGTAGCAAAAATTTAGAAAAGTTTACAAAGGTAGCTTTTTATTTGATTTGTTTGCACATATGCATGGTAGGTAAAGAGTGCATGAACAATTAGTTTTTGAAAAATTCTAATTATATTTGTTGAAAAGAAATCTCAGAGCTTATTTTGAATACATCTTAATGTCTTTTTGAAAATTAATTAACTTTTTGATCTCTTCAAATATATGTTGCAATATAGCCTAGCCATAACTTTTTGGGTGCATTTTATATGAAGTTTTCATTGAAAATTTTTGATTTGTAATGAATATTTTGGTGGATATTGTAAAATAATTTTTTATTTTATAGATAATCAAAATAAATTATAAGTATGAGTGTTTTAAAGGATGATTAATAAATTTTGTATCTTTTTTATATTACGATGAATTAATCGTTACCATATTCTTTTTAAGGTGACAAAATAAATCGTTGTTAATAGAAATTAAAGACAACGAAAATAATTATTGTTAAATTTAAAGTGTGTGATGATTTTAGTGATAATTTTATTTATTTAAATTTAGCAACGAATATACTATTCATTGTAGAGTTAACGACTCATTTAACAACGAATAGGTGACGGATAAATTTTCGTTGTTAGGTCACATAACGACGATTTATTTGTCATCATCTTTATAAAATATTTGTTGCCTTTGACTTTTTTGTTGTAGTGAATGTGAGTGGAGGTGAGTAGACTTGTGATGGCCTTGGAAGCCTTCAAACCAAGGGTAGGGATGGGTAGGTTTGAGTGGAAGAGAGGGGTTTATGCATCGAGCAAAACCTCTGAGATTCTATGCAATCACAAGGGGACGATGATGGTCATAGGTGTATTTGCTCCCAGTTGTGGAAGTTGAAGATTTCTTTGAAGATGCATATTTTTTGTGGATAGTTAGGTAGGATGGACTTGTTACGAGCACTTGTAGAATTCTGGAGATTGATGCAGTTCAGTGTCCACTGTGTGCTTATGAGGATGATGTTCGACACTTGTTCAGTACGTGTGTAGTGACCAACAAAGTTTGGAGCAGGTTCTGCCACTTTTCTTTACTCACATGGAAAGTGTTATGATCTAGCTTTTTGTCTGTTGACAAGTCACGTGTGTACATGGCTACTGTACTTTGAGCTGTGTGGAAAGTTAGAAACATATGTGGTGATGTAGTGTCAAGTGTCAAGATGTGTCAAGATAATTTGTAATCTATCTTTATATTAAATAAAATTGGACAACTACGGTAGTGATCCTTTCTCTTTGTAAAAAAAAATACATATTTGTTTTGGTCAAGAAAAGAATTATAATATGATTAAGTATTCTAAGTGATATGGTTATTTTTCAATAATAATGTAATATTTAATTAATTATATTCCAAATACAATTTATGAGTAGAGTAGTAATATAACTCGACATTAATGTGTAAAAGTATTTTTCAGAAATAACATTATAATTGATCGAGTGTATTCTATATACAAGGGATGATTTTTTAAATCACCTTTTGACATATGCAATGACTTTTATCAATGAAAAATATTATTCAACTATTACAAAGATGATTTTTTTTTTTTTTTTTTATAGATTATGAGAATAATGCTCAATGTGTACTTTACATGTGTGTGTGTGTGTGTGTGTGTGGATAAAAGGGTCGAGGAAATATATATGATTGGGGCATATATTTTATTTTGTTTCTCATCAATTACCTTTTATTTAATGTTAGAAATCTTGATTAATTAGCTTGCATCATATAATCAATTAGCAACACTTGTAGCTAGCAGTTATTCTTCGAATCTTCCTTATGGTGTTGGTAGATCCTTACCTTGAATTTCTCAAGTTGAAGACATGCCTCAGCCGTATCCTTTTTTTTTTCTTTTGGGTCCTCTCTTACTCTTCATCCTCTTCCTCTCTCACTCCGCCTCGCCTGGGCAAAGGTGTAGGTGTGTGAATAGATTCGGAGAATAAAGGCCTACTTCCCATATAATAGAGTATGGTACACTGACCTTTATGGTTGACCAATCTTCCAAACAGCTAAGAGGCCGAATTGTAATAAAAAACTTGCGATTTCGCAACCATCTTTGGACACTTGGTATCTTTCATTGCGTAGCTGATATCCTCATGAGTTCCAACGGTAGGAAAGTAAACTGTATAGGAAAATTTTTCTCTCAGTCACACCACTAGATTATGCTTACATAAGATTTTTGATGTTAGAACCGCTTTACACCTCCGTATCGAGGTTTATTCAAGGATCATATAAGAAGCCTAGGAATCCTTACAGCTGGTCTTTTCACAAAATAATAGCACAGCTCCTCGCGATACGGAACTCTCTCTGTACTTTTCTTTCCCGTTATTCTCCGTATGCTTCTTCGTACGCACTTCTTCCTCCTCCACGGTGATGCCTTACCAAATTGAAAAATACTCGATAAATTCAGGGCGTTGTATTCTTCATAACAGAGGACCCCTGATAGATAAATATCGCACAACAAATCCTGCAACTTCTTTTCTTGTCCATCAATCCTTTAATAAAGTCTCACTTTGTGCTAAACAAAAAATATTGGCCACGAGTTACGAAATTGCCTCTCTTGATGATTTCGGATTACACATTAATTAATACAAAGGTTTCTTTTGGGAACAGCGTCTCCGGGTTTCGTCGAGCCTTGGAAGATCGTAAATTCCGACTATAAATAATAAATAATATGTTCTAAGGTTAATTCATTTGAGGGATTAATTTTTTTTAAAGAATTAAATTTTATTTATTAGAAAGGTTAATTTTTTTTGTTATTAGGAATTAAGAGTTCTTAATATTGATTTGTTAATTTAAATTGATAGAAGTAAATATTACAGAGGTTAATATTTAAATTTAACTTCAATTTAAGTAAACACATTGATGTTAAAATTATTTTATAAATAAATATAATTGAGGGTTAAAATGACTTCTTTAACCTCCAAGTAAATTAATATTAATGATGAAAATCTATATCACAGGAGAGGGACAATTACTCGACCTCGAAGGATCTTAATGTACAAAATCCGATGGATGCAACAGAAGGATTAAGCGTTGAATTACGAAAAGATTAAGTACAAAATTGTAAATAGGAAAGAACAAGCGTGCGTGGACTATTGTGCTTCTTCTCTTTCCTTTCAGCTGTACAAAAATTCACACCAGTTCCATGCGTCTGATTCGACATGAAGACGAGCGTCATCGATCGACGTGAGAATCACTATTCTCTCTAGCATTTCCGCCATCTACAGCCATGTAAGCTTGAGGAGGTAGAACAGAGACTGGAATTAACGCTTCACCATACGATGAATCCATCTCAGATGGTAATACTACCAACGGTGCTGAGTTGGCATGAATTTGAGAAGCGATGAAAGGAGGATGATAGACCAGCCAACAGGATGGTGATGGCAATTTGCAAAGAAGATCAGTTGCTACTATGGTTTCGTTTCCTGCACCAAGCAGTGTTTCTTGTTCCACAACTACTCCCTGCTGCTGCTGCTGCGTTGGAGCTGGCGATCGAGTGGTGATGTTACCCTCTGCCAGAGGGGCACATAGTTCTTGAGAAACACCATCATCTCCACGATCCTCGACGTTGCCGCTAGGCATAGGATTCAAGTCGAAGCTAGGAAAGCTAGTGGCGCGTCTGAGCTTTCTCTGCCTGAGAAAGTACTTCTGTGTGTGTTTGGTAACCTGCGTGTTAGTTCTAGTCCGGACGTACTTGCGAGCTATGTCGCGCCAGTTGCCTCTTCCCAACTCCAGCAGTCCAACGAGGAACCTCTCGTGCTCCTCCACCGTCCACGTCTCTCTCTTCTTGCTGCTCGAAGGCACGTACGCTGCAGGCGTCTTCGTAGCTGCTGCCGCTGCATCGTTTGCGTTCCTCCTCCTGACCGGAACGAGGGAGGCGAGGACCAAGTATGGAAGGCGCGGGACATGGGTGGCTATTGTGGTCGTTCATTCCGCAACGAAAGCAGCAGAGAGTCGCCATGGTGGTGGCGGAGGAGGAGGAGGTGATAGGAATGAGAACAGCGCGCACCACAAACGTACTCCACGGGAGGGAGGGTGGGAGGGGAGACTGCGAGCAAGATGTGTCATGTGTCCGACGCACGCCCGAGGGTCTTTGGCTTTTATAGGAAAGCTAATTAACGTGGGCAGTCTGATTTTACATATGAACTCTTACATGTTCCGTTATCTTATTCCTATGGAATTCGTGACCGTCCACGATTCGGAGGCAATGCCATTTGCGCATTGGACGAAGATTTCATTCCATATTCGCACCTTGACCAAACTAGGTAGGACTAGCCAAAATGTTAGCATAATGGCATAAGCGAAATCCTATTTATCGGACCGCTCATTCTACTAATTAGGCAATTAGGGATAGCGACAATGGAAACGATTTCCGTATCCCACAAGACTAATTAAATCCAGTCCGTGAAAACAAGCCATGAGCCCGTGACTAATAGCTAGATCGCCAAACTCTTTTGAACAGCAGTGTGAAAAGATCCAATTATGAAAGAGTGGGTGGGACATTCGGGAAGGGATAATCCTGCATGTACATCAACCAATGCTCGAAGGCTGTGTTTCGCCGAAAAGGTAAAAAGGAATTAATTTGGAAGATAAAAGGATATAATTTATTATCATTATATCCATATCAAATTATTCCACATGAATATCCACATATATTAAAATATATTCATCTTAACATAATATGTATCTATTAAAATTCATCCATTATATTACATAAATATACTTATACCTAAATCATGATATTCAAAAATTATCCACTAATATCACATCACATTACAAATTATTTTATCTCACTATTTATTTTTATACCATAATTAAACACCCCCATAACTTACCCTAACATTAACTTATATCCCTATCCTCCTACCCAAACGCAGCCAAAGAAAGATATCAAACTCCATCCTACTATTTCGTAAAATAAGGAAAATATATATTACTTCCTTTCTTTCCTCCACAACGAAAATTTTTCCCCGGCCCGTTCCCTTCTTGGGCCTCAAGATCGTGTCATCCTTTTGGACTAAGCTCCACGACTACTGTAAGCTAGTGGCCAGTACGCTTAAGCCACGTGTAATCCCCAGGCCTTTTATCTTATTATTTTTTTTTAAAGAAGAAAGCAAAAAGATAACTTTTCTTCTAGTAAACAGTAAACAATTAAACAACTATCTGAATAAACCACCATACATATATATGCTTCAAGACACCTTACGCCTGCAAAATTCCAGTGTTTCTCTTATAATCAACCCTTAATTGGTCTTCTTGCATCATCTGCTCCCGATGCAATATTGCATTTCTTTCCTGCCAAAGGATTCATATAGTAGCTTCTGGCCTTCTCATGCATACCTTCCTCTCCTGTAACTTCATCCTTAGCAACTTGTGCACACGAGCCACTGTAGGAAAAATAGGTTTTGGCGATGATTCAAGATCGTCGCAAAAAAAGCAAATAACTGTCACCTAATTGCGTCAAGTAATGTTATGCTACAGTAACATTATGGCAACGGTTATTTCTTGACATCGTCACCAATATCATTTATTTTTTGCAACTTTCCAAAATCATCAGTAAAGGTTTCAAAAAATCTAAAACCTCTTTTATTTGCGACTAGTTACTAATCGTCACCAAATTATATAGGCGAAGGTTTCAATTGAACCATTGTGAATTTAACATATTGGCAACGACTTATAATCCACTGCATATGAATATTCGGCGATGGTTAAGTACAACCATCATCAAATATTAGCAAGTGTAAAGAAAATGTACATATTTAGTAATGGTTATAAAATCATTGGAAAACATACATCCACGATAGATTTCTAATAAGCCATCATTAAATATATATCTATTTTTTTAATATTTAATTTTTTAATTATTTATAAACATATATAAAAGAACTCATATGTAAAAAATAATTCCATAACACATACAAAAATATTAAAACTAATCACACATTTCAATCGAACATTCAATACATATAGAAATATTTTGAAAATAAACATTTCAACGGAAAATTAATATATAAAATAAGTTTACAAATCGTATAATAGGAAATGTATACATGCATATACCATGCTGAAGCACCTATACCACTAGTCTTAGACCCACCAAAATTGTTATCGTCTTAACGTAATGTAAAGTGGAAAGATGTATGATCTAGCTCGCTTTCTCGCAAAAAAGCCATGAACTCCTAGAATTGCTGATTTTGCACCTCCATTTATTAATTCTACTACTCCATTTGATGAGTAACTTACTGCAACTCCGAGGTCACATTGTCCAGCTAGTTCTATCTCTCTACATCTTGATGTTGTAGTGCCTCCACCTATATCTTTAGCTGGTCAATGATTATTGAAGGCAACAATGACCCTTTCCTCCCATACAAGCTTGAGACCATCTAGCTTCTTCCTCTGCTACGATTGAACCATTCATGCTCTGGTGACATTACGGTCCTAAATGCCTCCTCTAATGTTATAGGAGGCTGTTGACCAGTCTCAGAGTTCTCATCCATAACTTCAGGAGTATGAATCAACTCCGTCATATGATCCCAAATATATTTTAAATTATTCTAAGTGTTATCATTTGAAATTAATAAAATTATAATTAAATCTTTTTATTTAACTTACGTATCTCTCCTGATGTGTTTCTTGAATCCATGCTTGGTTGCCTTCAAATGTGTGTTTGTTATGAGTTTGCTCATAGACTTAAACTCGAACAAGTTGGACTCCTTCGTGCGTATCCAACTATAAATTTAATAAAAAAATTAACTTATTGTAATTTCTAACATGTATGCTTTTAATATAAATGACAAATGTGTATAATTATATATTTAATCTTCATTAAGTCTATACTCATTCTACCTAAGCCGTAGGCTATGGTAGAGCTTTAGTTCTATTGGTCTTATTCTTCTTGTAAGTTATTGTGAGATATAAATAAACACATAAATATTTTTTTTACCCCTGTCGATGGGTTTCTCGAATGCTTGTATGCTTCCCTCTAGATGTCAAGAGATATTGTAAGAGGTACATTCCTTGATGTCTCCTCTTGTAGCTTATTGTTATAGTACTAAATTATTTATAAAAAATGTTAGCAACATTGTAAGAATTTATATATAAAATATCTTAACATTACAAATTTTCTTACCATACTCTTCATCTCTTCTCTCCAACTACGATGGATTTTGCCTATGTGCTTCAGGATATATTTAGGAACCATCGAATCAGAAACCAAATCAAGCATCACCTATATCTAACAATATTATAGATGTTATACAAATAAAATGTTATTAAGATATATAAAAACAAAAGGTGATCAGAAATTTTCTCTAACTCTCAAATGAGTTGCCCCTTCAACTCCTTCAAGACCTTCCTCCAGTCAAAGCAAGAAAGTGGCACGATTATCTTGGCAATAGTGGCTACCCTACTACTTAACTTGGGATAGTGCTCCACTTCCCCTAAAGGTTTGATCTTGACTAAGATTTCAGTGCCCTGTGGTAATCTGTTTTGGTCTACATTTCATTTCGGAGACCTTCCTCTTGATTTCTTTTTTGAAAGAAAAAGATAATATAATCATAATATAATAAATGATAAATATAAGAAATTTAAACATGAATGCAGGAGAAGCGAGTTTCTTATTACCGTTGGTCTTAGCCTTAGTCGCACGTTGTTGGGACAACTGAGCGTCTTGCTATACATCCTTATCATCCTCGTCCCCATCAATATCCTCAAACTTAGGCTAATGTTGAGCAAGGGTCTCCTTATGATAGTGGGTGTTAGACTGGAGCTCTAGAGGGGGAAGGATAGGCATCCTACCCTTCCCATAAATGTATCATGAGTAGGTAAGAGCACAAGAAGGGATATAGGTGGCGGACACATATGGCCTTGAGGCAGGAAGTATAGGTGGCGTGGGTCATGAAAAGGTTGGGGCCGTAGCAGCGACACCTCCCATAACCTTGTGTATTTATAGAGGATGATAGATACATTTGTACATAGACCCTTATACAAATAGTAAACACGGGATGTATCCTCAACACCCCCCCTCAAACTAATGACATAGAAGATAGCCTTAGTTTGGATCGTGTTCGTTGAAATGGTACTGAAGATAATGCCTTGGTTAGTCCATCTGTAATTTGATCGCAACCGGAAACGAAGCGTACAAAAGGATCTTTGCGAGCCACCTTATTACGAACACAATGAAAGTTGACTTCAATATGTTTAAGCTGAGCATGAAAAAAAGGGTTGGTAGACATATAAATGGTGCCAACATTATCACACCATAAAATTGGAGGATATGGTAGAGGAATTTGTAGCTCAGAATACAAAGATTGTAGCCATGAATTTCTACTGTGGTATGTGCTAAGGTCGTATACTCGAC
This sequence comes from Thalassia testudinum, assembly GCA_037157565.1. Taxonomy (NCBI): domain Eukaryota; kingdom Viridiplantae; phylum Streptophyta; class Magnoliopsida; order Alismatales; family Hydrocharitaceae; genus Thalassia; species Thalassia testudinum. The sequence continues at coordinate 15,356,367 of JAZHRO010000046.1, read as the reverse complement.
TTTAGTGCTAGACCATGCAATAGTTGGTTGTCTCTTGCTTGCCCAAGAGATTAAATTATTACCAAGAAAAATTGCATAGCATGTCGTGGAGTGCTTGTTGACAACCCGTTTTTGCACGTTTTGAAATCGTCGGAAATCGTAGTATAGTCGCGCTAAAATGCTTGCCAAAAATAATTCATAAAGATAACGAGAGTTGAGTCCCGGTTGTTCGTCTCTGGGAGGCGTTTATGCAAATTTGAAATAAATCTCTTTCGCTCTACTTTCTTAAAATCGCACGCTGGTTTCTAATCGTCGAATCAATGTTTGACCACTTTCATTATGAACCCTAATTACGTGTGCATGTGTTAGATAGATGAAAAATGTGAAAGTGTGAGTTTCAGTATGCACGATTCTAGTTATGTGAAGGCTGTTTACAGAAAATGTGTTAATAGTTAAATCCTCAATATTTTCAGATACCGACATGCTGGTTGCAACAGATAATAAGTAAAAGCAGTCAACTTTAATCACACAAAATATATTGCAATAAGCTCATGGTGATTCTTAATATATATATATATATATATATATATATATATATATATATATATATATATATATATATATATATATAGAAAAAAATCTTTTATTGATTCATCAGGGTGTTTGCAACATGGAACTAATGGAAAGCTTATAGAGGAAAGCTTGAAAACATAAATCTAGCTAACAGAAAATGATAGCATACATGAATCTAAAGGGGGATTATGCATGCATCATTGGGGGAGAAGCAAGGAACTACACTACTAAGCAGTAAATAAAGTATGTACACTATGGAGAACTAAGCTAATAATCTAGCAGAAATAAGGGCATGCGGAGGTGGGCTCCAATGACCTTTGAGTTGGTTGAGAGAAGGAGGGGAGACCAATGGTGCTTAGGCCGGCCCTTGGAGAGAGGTTGAGGAGGTGATCCAACATCCTGGCGTGGAGATGGTGGTGGCCATGGTGATGCTACTCGTGGAGATGGAGTGGAGGTGGATGTAGCTAACCTAAATGGAAGCCAAGTGTGAATGAGTGCAAATGGCCACCCCTTAGGTCTTTTTATAGACCTAAGGGAGACTCTCTAGAGAAGTGTGGAATTCTCTAGAGAGAGCTCTAAGAGTGGTCGGCCAAAGAGAGAGAGAGGTGGTTTTTAGATCCACCATTTGTGGATCTCCAATTTGAATGGCTTTTGGTTGCTAATTTTGGCAACCAAGAGTGGCGCCACCTTTGGAAGAACCTAGAACACTCTAGGTGGTGTGGGAGTGCGTGAATGTGTGTGTGTGTGTGTGGCCGTGGCCTATGTGTCTAAGTGATCTAGGTTAGGTCCTAAGAGGGTTTAGGTTGGTGTAGGTCTTAAATTAGGGTTGCAAACCCTAATTGCTAAGGGGGAAATGCAATTAAACTTAACACAAGTTTAATTGAATGAGTGTGAACCTAATTGAGAGTGAAATAACTCAATTAAGTTGGGCTTAGGTCAATTGGACTTTCATTGAGTCCAATTGGACTTGTATGGGTTGAGATCTGAGCTCAATTTGACCTTATGAGTCCAATTGCCTAGGCAATGGTAATTGACTATGATCTAAGTCAATTAGGTTTAGTGAGGACCTAATTAGGTCCTTAAGGAGGTCTAGAGGTGATGTACTAGGGTTAGGGTACCTTAATTTAGGTTCCTAGGGGGTTAGAATTGGGTTTAGGGAGCTAGAGATCTAAGATCAAGGCTTGAATTTCAAAACAAGAACTGGAAAGTAGTTCCAGACGTCCAATAATAGTATAAGACGATTTATACTAAAAAATTAGAAGTCCAAACTGTAGATTTCGGTCCGATTCTCTTGGGCTTTGCTCCCAACGGCTATGGAAGCTTTCCAAAGCCTTCCTAAGGCCTCTATAAATAGAGAGAAACCTCTTGCACACAAAGGGGACACCTAGAGACACCAACACACACCTAGACACACCAAGAACAAGCATTTCCACTCTTTTATGTCCAAAAAGAAGCTCTTGCTCTCTAAGCTCAAGTTCTACATCTTGAGAGCATCAAGCCCTTGCGCACTCGCTCTCCCGTCGTAGTTCACGAGAGCGACATTGCGCCGTCGCATGGCTCACGCACCCGCGTCATCGATTCGACTTACTCCTTGCAAAGGGAAGTTTTCTAATTCCTATAGAAGCTAGGTTTAAATCTTTGTTGGCTCTATAGGACTATATTTGTTATTTTATCTTTGTTATTTGGTTGGGTATTCGCTTTGCGAATTCCCATCTTTTTCGTGGGACAAAATCCTTCTCGTGAAGAGAAGGGGTTGAGGAACGCTACCCTCGCACTTGTAGCGTGGTTGTAATTGAGGTTGAATCACCCTCATTTAAGTGATTCGTTTAGTGGATTTGATCAACTTGGTTGATCGGAAAATCCCAACTCGGGAGGGTTAGGTGGTGGTTTTCACCCGGTTTGGGTTTCCACCTATAAATAATTGTGCACATTGTGGATTGAATTTTTTTGTGAGATTATTTATATTCTATTCCGCATTTTATTACGTCACCCCCTCCTAGTAGGGCGAAATCTACATTTGGTATCAGAGCAGGTCTCGCGTTATCGGCATTACAAACCGGCAAGGATCCAGATATGGAGGGAAAAGCGTTCGTGTGCACCGAAGGACACGATACCTCGCGACCACCATACTTTGCAGGTATAGATTTCGTTTATTGGAAAAATCGTATGACTATGTGGTTGCAGGCTTATGACTTCTGGGTGTGGGAAAAATGCGAATCCGCATTTGTGATTCCCAAGAAACCCGCAAGAGGTTACTCAGAAGATCAGGTTCGGAATCTCAACCTCAACGCAAAGGCAATGAATGCCTTGTATTACACGTTGAGTCCGAAGGAATTCGAACGAATCCAAGAGTGCATCACCGCCCACGAGATATGGAGGAGGTTGGAAGGCACTCATGAGGAGACGAGCTCGGAAGAAGATCTCGAGAAGAAGGAAACCGCGTGCCTTGGATTCATGGCCATCACGGATAACGACAGCGACGACAGCGACAATGAGGTAAACTCGGATTTACAAGATGCTTTTAATGAGTTGTATGAGCTTAGTAAATCACTAAAAACAGAAAACAAAAGCATGAAAAAGACTCTTAGTTTTCTTAAATCTGAAAATGAAAGGCTAGAAAATAAACTTAAGGATCTAGAAATAAGTCATAGTTCTAATACTTCTGAAAATGAAAATTTGTTTCTAGAAAATAAAAACCTAATTAATGAAAATATTAAATTGATTGAAGAAAATGATAGTTTAAAGTTAGAAATTTCTGATTTACAGACTAAGATGCATATTATAGAAAAAGAAATTGCATGTCTTAGGGAAAACCCTAACAAATTAATCAACAAAGTAGATAATTTTTATAGCCCTAAGGTTGAGAAAGGATCTCTATCAAGGAGACCCGCCAACAGATCCGGATCCAAGATCACTTGGATACCAAAGAAAGAATTGGAATCTTATTTTGTAGGTTTCAGGGATAACTACAACACGAAGGACTGGACCTACAAGCTCAAGGCTGGTCAACTTGAGTTGGGAGAACCAAGGAGTAGACCAAGGAGGAGAACAAGAAGACCAACGAGACGGCGAACAAACAATGAACCCACCGCACGTCGACCGCCAGGCTGGAGACCGGCGCCGATGCCCAGGCCTCCGAGCTACGGATGGGAGCCCCATCCGATGTGGCATCCACCACCACCATTTGGGCCATTTTATTGGCCATGGTAGGTGAGGTAAAAACTCTTTACCCTATCTTTTTATCATAAGCATTTAGATAGGGGGAGTTAAAAAATTATGAGCTAATTGTCAATTTTTAAGGGGGAGATGCAAGTTAGCTAAATTTCCTTTAATAAGGGGGAGAAAAATAACAGCTATCTTGTTTTTACAAAAAGGTGGAGGACATTACTTTTAAAAGAAATTTCTAGAAGAACATGTTTTAAGGGGGAGTTATAGGAAATTTAAAATCAATCAAACCTTTTTGATAATGTCAAAAAGGGAGAGGATTTTTTACATTATTATTTATGATTTTGTCATCGTAAAAAAGGGGGAGATTGTTGGTGCTAGAGCACTACAATCATTTGTTTTGATGATAACAAAACACGTGTCATTTAACATTTGCATTTAGAGTATTAGATTTCAGATCAATTGCAAATGGAGACGTGATTAGACGGAGTTCAAGCTCGCATCCAGGACGGATTGGAGGAGCTTGATGGAGAACAAAGGAGATTCGCGAGGAGCGATGGCTTGAAGAAGGAAGGAGATGAAGAATAGGATAGATTTCCTTCTCTTATACTCTTTGTATTTTTCATTTCTTTTGTTGCTCTTTTTGTTCCTTAGAAAATCATGTTAAAGAGCCTCAAAGTACCCTAACAGTAGTCCTAGGAACACCGGCACAATCCTATGATACTTAGGTTTTCTGTAGAAAACTTAGAAAATCAATATAGGGTTAAAACAGCCTTTTCAGACGTCTAATTCCAAGATCAGACGTCTGATAATGTGTTTTAAGACGTCTGACTGTTGATTCAGACCTCTGATAACATTTAGGCTGGACTTGTTAGTTCTGTCTGATGAAATCAGACGTGCAGACCTTAGTCCAGACGTCTTAGAAGACGTCTGATGACTTTGCCAGACGTCCAATTAGTGGACCGTTGACTGGGTTAGCAAACACTGAAGGATATGACCGTTAGAGCCTTATCAGACGTCCTTAAGCCTTTCCAGACGTTTGATAAATGACCGTTTTGCCTCGGCTAACCCAAAATCTCTTCTCAGAGATTTTCTAGCCGTTGCACTCTCTTGGAAATCCATTCCCACGAAAAAGTAGGTTTCCAGACGTCCTGTATGCCGTCTGATGGACTTGCACTAAAACTCTGTTTAGATTTTATTCAAGTCAGGAAGAAACCCGCCTAAAATCAGACGTCTGACTTTATTTTCAGACGTCTTAAACTGGCTTCCCAGACGTCTGATGCTAGGATCAGACGTCTGATAACCCTGTCAGAGTAATCATTATTCCTGATTTCGGCCTGATTCTCTTGGGCTTTGCTTCCAACGGCTATGGAAACTTTCCAAAGCCTTCCTAAGGCCTCTATAAATAGAGAGGAACCTCTTGCACACAAAGGAGACACCTAGAGACACCAACACACACCTAGACACACCAAGAACAAGCATTTCCACTCTTTTGTGTCCAAAAATAAGCTCTTGCTCTCCAAGCTCAAGTTCTACATCTTTAGAGCATCAAGCCCTTGCGCACCCGCTCTCCCGCCGTAGTTCACGAGAGACATTGCGCCGTCGCGTGGCTTGCGCACCCACGTCATCGATTAGACTTACTCCTTGCAAAGGGGAGTTTCCTAATTCCTATAGAAGATAGGTTTAAATCTTTGTTGGCTCTATAGGATCATATTTGTTATTTTATCTTTGTTATTTGGTTGGGTATTCGCTTTGCGAATTCCCGTCTCCTTCGTGGAATAAAATCCTTCTCGTGAAGAGAAGGGGTTGAGGAACGCTACCCTCGCACCTGTAGCGTGGTTGTAATTGTGGTTGAATCACCTTCGTTTAAGTGATTCGTTTAGTGGATTTGATCAACTTGGTTGATTGGAAAATCCTAACTCGAGAGGATTAGGTGGTGGTTTTCACCCGGTTTGGGTTTCCACCTATAAATAATTGTGCACATGGTGTGATTGAATTTTTTTGTGAGATTGTTTATATTTTATTTCGCATTTTATTACGTCACCCCCTCCTAGTAGGGCGAAATCTACACAAACTTCAATTCTGGACATCTAATCAGAGTCAGGAAGGATTTTAGGTTCTGTCTTGGGTATTCTGCAGAAATTGGACATCTGACCAAGTGTCTGGACATCCAATAATGCTGCAGAAGTAGGTTTAAGGTGTGCGGGAGTTGGCTAAGGGTTCTGGATGCCCTATAACTCATCTGGACGTCCAGATAGAGGTTGGAATTAAGGTTTTAAGGTTTCCTAGGGTGTGGTGACCTAATCTAAGGGTGGCTAAGGCTTGGGGAAGCTTCTAGGCTATCCTAGGGCTAGGATGGTCTTAAGTTCTTCACATTTTACTGCTTTATTCCTACTTAAATAGAATAGCAAACCTCAACTCCTTACATTATTGTCTACTACATCTTATTCTAGGTCTTCTGCTCCAACTTTGCTGCAACACCATTTATCCTTTATTCTTCTGATCCAGCTTTAAATCTAGCTTCAGATCTATCTTTTGATCAGTTTATTACCTGTAATTGGCATAATGCACCTAATCAACACATTATAGCATTATTTTATGCATAGCTAAAAGAAAGCAGTAAAGGTACTAGTAATGCTTATGCATGCATGAATTACCTTAACTTATGCTAAGTCTTGGCCTAATTTAAGTCAATTAAGACCTATGATTGCTATGCAATTATACCCCCATGCCTAAATCTTACTAGTCCCTAGTAAAGGCAAAACTAAATTATTCACAGAAGGGTCCCTAAGGGATTGATTATTTTATCAAGTGTGTGCCTAGAGATTTTTCTCCTTTTTGTTTTCATCTCATGCTCTAGAAATTCAGATAATTGTGAAAGTGTAGCCATGTAGCTTTTGCAACAGATTCGAGTGAAAAATTAATTCACCTCTAAAGCCTGTACTTGACCCATAGTAAAAATTCTAGCAGGATAGGTAGATTTTTTCCCTCGGGATATTCAAGATATTCTACGAATTCCACCCGACTTTAAGCTTAGGTAGAGAATCTTAGAGGGAAAAGATTATATATTTGGTGGCTCACTCTCGACTGGTGCTACATAGAGATTAGTACTATAGATTCTAGATTCCCAAATTATTACATAACACAACTTAGAGAAAGACGAGAAAAACTATGCTCTCTTTTGATTCCTTTGTATTCATTCTCTCTTACTTTTTTTCTTTTTTCTTTTCTTTTCTTTCTTTTTCTTAGAGCTCACAATCTCACCAGATTCATACATATGACCTATATTTGGTGCTCTCACTTGGCATTAACACTTTAATTGAGTTTCCATAACCCTAACACTAAGTCAAAATTTCTCAGCAAGTATTCGGGCGGTCAGAAACACAAGAAAGGTAGGTTAAGGTCATATTTGGTGGATCTCGAATTTCTTTGGTGGTATTACCTCAATGCAATTAAAATAAATACTAAATATTCACACACTCCTTTTTTTCTTGCTTTTTCTTCTTTTTCTAAATTTTCTCTTTTTTTACATTTTTTTTCTTTTTCTTCTTTTTTTTCTATGTATATATATTTTTTTCAACATAACACAAGCTAGCATACATTCATAAACTTTATTAAGGAGGCATTATTAGGGATTGGTGGTACTCAAGAGACATTGGGTGACTTATTTGGTGGAAGTGCCTACTCACGGCATCGGGAGAGACGAATAGGACATTGTATTTCTAACTTTGACATCAATACCCTCCTTCAGCTGAGGATTCCATAAAGTGTGGTCGTAACCATCCACCTTAGACCTAGTTTTATGAAAACTCGCTCTCCGCGTATTTGCCTTATTTGGTGGCTCTCAAAATTTTGCACAAAAATGTATACGTAGGAACTGAGAGCGGAAGCTATGCCTAATCTCTGAGTATCATCACCTAATTATCTACGATTCCAGATTCCTTGCACTAATCTTAGAACACCAGTACTCTATTCTCATCTCACACTATTTGGTGGATTTTTGGAGGAAAATCTGTCTGCTTCCCAAAACATTGTCCAGGGGTTTAGGAGAAGAAGCATTGCTTCTTCTCACTAGACTAAAGACGTTTATCAGCCTTCACTGTGAATCCATTGCAAATTCTACGTGTGTGTGAAAAGTTGTACTAGATTCCAGATTACAGGAATCAACTAGAGGATAAAATCCCTAATGCATTCTCTTGATAAAAATCTTATTCATGGATGCACTATGTATATATGCTATAAACAAGTAACCTCATATAATTTATACTTCGTAAAGTTCCCGTATCGGGTTACATTCAGCTTGATCCTAAATTTCAGAATAGGAAGGGTGAGCGGGTGAGTCGGAAATGGCTGTTGCGGACGATTTCTAGCTCCAATGCGAGCATTGGAGGTGGAGTCGGTTCTTTTATTTAGGATCCTAAAGTACATGTAACATGTAACTCCGAGGTTTTCCTAAGGGTTGGAATAAAAATTTTTCAATTTTACTGTATCTACCCCCCATGCCTAAGTTCTTGCATGTCTTCATGCATGAATATAAAAGAAAATAAATACAGCAGGGAGTAAATGGGTAGAAATCACCTGTAATTGCTCTTGAAATTATACATTCAGCACCGGCCAACCTGATAGTATGCAATATGCAGAAAGAAAATATGCTTAAAGAAAAATATGCTATATATAAAAATGAATATGTATAGGGTGATGGATGCGGAGTAGATGCTGAGTTTAACGCTTCCAGCTGGGCGAAAACTTAATCACACGTCATTAATAAGATGAACGATCTCGTTAGCTGGAGGAGGTTCCTAGGCCAAAAATGGATTGAGGTGTTAGCCATTTACCGTAGATATATGCCCAGATTTTGGGTCCCTGATCTGGACTGCCCCATTAGGATATGGGTGAATCACAACATATGGGTCAGTCCACTTGGACTTGAGCTTCTCTGCAAAAAGTTTTAATCGTGAATCGAACTAGACTTGCTGGTTAGGCGTGAATGCTTTCCTTCGGATGTGGTGGTCATGAAAGGCCTTAGTCTTGTCCTTGTATATCAATGCGTTCTCATAGGCCTCTCGCCAGATCTCTTCTAATTCGTTGAGCTAGAGTTTTCGTTCTTGACCTCCTACATTGAGGTCAAGGTTACATTTTCGCATTGCCCAAAAGGCGCGGTGTTCCAACTCTACAGGAAGGTGACAGACCTTGCCATATACCATATGATATGGTGACATTCTGAGTGGGGCCTTGTACGCGGTTCGATATGCCCAGAGTGCATCAACTAATTTATCAGACCAATCCTTCCTATCTGGTCTAACCGTCTTCTGGAGAATTAGCTTGATCTGACGGTTAGACACTTTAGCCTGCCCATTGGTTTGCGGGTGATACGGGGTGGCTATACGGTGATGTACCCTGTATCTCTTTAATAATGACCTGAAGTGGGCGTTGATGAAGTGGCTTCCCCTGTCGCTAATCAGAGCGTGGGGTATTCCGAATCTCGCGAAGATGTATTGTTGTACGAAAGAAATGATGATCTTATGATTAGCCCATCTTGTTGGGATGGCCTCGACCCACTTCGAGACATAGTCAACGGCTATTAATATGTACTCGAAACCGTGTGAGTTCGGAAAAGGGCCCATAAAATCGATGCCTAAACGTCGAACACTTCTACAACCATGATGGGCTAGAGTGGCATCATGTCTCTTCTTGTCATAGAATTGATCGACTGGCATTGTTTACAGTGTTGGGCGTATTCATGTGTATCTCTAAAAATAGTTGGCCAGAAAAATCCCGACTGCAAAATTTTTGCAGCGGTTTTCCATCCCGAGAAATGACCACCACAAGCATCATTGTGGCAAAAAGATCACACTGGGGATCTCAGAATCTAGGATGCATCTTTGAATAATCTGATCCGCTCAAATGCGGAAGAGCAGTGGGTCATCCCAGAGGTAGAATTTGGCCTCCGCAGTAAATTTGAGTTTCTGGTCCTTGGATTGGTTTGCGGGAATCTTGCCTGCGATAAGATAGTTCGCGATATTCGCGTACCAGGGGAACTCAACAGAGTGAACTGCCAAAAGGGATTCATCTGGAAATTGGTCGTGGATAGGTAGAGAATAAGGAATGTGGGCTGGGTCCAGTCTGGATAGGTGATCCTCCACAACATTCTACTTTCCGACTTTGTCACGGATTTCAATATCAAATTCTTGCAATAGAAGGATCCATTTGATGAGTTGAGGTTTGGCATCCTTCTTTGCCAACAAATGCCGGAGGGCGGAGTGGTCAGTGAAGATGATAACTTTGGATCATAATAAATAAGATCTAAATTTCTCCAACCCGAATACTATTGCTAGCGGTTCTTTTTCGATGACAGTGTAATTGCGCTGAGCCTCATTCAGCATCTTGCTAGCATAGTATATGACAAAAGGTTATTTTTCTCGACGCTGGCCTAAAACAGCATCGACGACAAAATTAGAAGCGTCATCTCAAAATCAAGTGACCAGTCGGGTGGTTGGAAAATCGGGGAATCAGAGACAGCGCTTCACAAAGTCTGGAAGGCATTGAGACACGAGGTGTCGAATTCGAATGGGGCATTGGCAACAAGGAGATTCGTCAAAGGTCATGCAATTTTCGAGAAATCACGTATAAATCTTCGATAGAAGTCGACATGACCCAAGAATGATCTGATTTACTTGACCGAGCTAGGTGGCGTAAGTGGGAAATAATCTCAGATTTAGCTCAATCGACCTCGAGTCCATTTTTAGAGATTCTGTGCCCTAGTACTATGCCATCCCTCACCATGAAATGGCTCTTCTCCCAGGATAGTACTAGGTTTACCTCAATACACCATTTCAGGATTTTGGTGAGGTTATCAAGACAAGATGCAAAATCATCTCCGAAAATGGAGAAGTCATCCATGAACACCTCCACATAGTCCCCAATCATGTTAGAGAAGATGGCCATCATATAACGCTGAAATGTTGCTGGTGCGTTGCAGAGGCCAAAGGGCATCGCTTGAAAGCAAATGTTCTAAAGGAGCATGTGAATGTGGTCTTGTCTTGATCTTCCGGACTAATCGCTACTTGATTATACCCAGAGTATCCATCCAGAAAGCAAAAGAAACTATGTCCGGCTAACCATTCCAAGATCTGATCAATGAAAGGCAAAGGAAAGTGATCCTTCTGGGTAGCCATGTTCAGTTTCCTATAGTCGATGCAGACCCGCCATGATGTCGCAGTGCGGGTCGGGATGGATTCACCTTTATTATTTTTCACTACGGTGAGTCCTGCTTTCTTGGGCACTATCTGGATCAGACTCATCCATTGGCTGTCAGAGATTGGGTATACAATACCTGCATCCAGCCATTTGATGATCTCCTTCTTAACAACCTCTAGCATATTCGGGTTTAGCCTTCTTTGAGGTTGTCTTGAAGGTTTCACCCCCTCATCCGTGTAAATGTGATGAGTGCAATATGAGGGGCGAATACCATGGAGATCAGTAATGCTCCACCCTATAGCAGCCATATGGTCTTGTAGCGTAGAAATCAATTGATGGTTCTGTTCTTGGGTTAAGTGGGCACTAATAATGACCGGGTATGTCTCACTTTTGCCCAAGAACACATACTTAAGTGAGTCAGGTAAGGGCTTCAATTCAATCACGGGTGGGTCAAAGTCAGAGATGGAAATAGGAGCAGATTCGAAGGTGGAATTCCCGCTGATTCGCTACCTGTGAGATAGTCGGTTGTGACTGTATTAACGGGAAACCCGTTAGCTGTGGTCATGTCTTCTTGTAACAACAAGGGCGATCCAGTATTGTACGGATCAAGATAGCTAGATTCAGGTGTGCTGTGGTCAGAGACACACCCTAAACAGTCGGATCCTCAGGGAGATATGTGCAGTGCAGTGGTCTCGGTCCCGTGTGGATCGAGGTCCAAGAACCCTGATAGTGCAGATGAATGAGACATTGGGTCGTTACAAAGGAGCCCAATGTTACCACAGTATGCCGAATCTTCGTCTTCACCATCCTCCTCTATGTGATTACAGTCAAAATTCCTTGATGCCCTGAATACGTCAAGTCGAAGTCGCTCATTACTTAGGGCTATCTCCATACACCCGGATGCATAATCAATATTTGCTCGAGCTGTCGCTAGAAATGGGCGACCCAAAATGATTGGTGCATCTTGGAGATTAGGTGGAACCTCCATATCGAGAACGAAAAGTCTGCGGGAAAGCAGAATCCGTGGACTTTTATGATTACGTTCTCAACCACCCCTCTTAGTGTTTTTACTGATCTATCAGCCAGCTGAATCGTGACCGAGGTAGGCTTTAACTCCCCAAATCGAAATCGATCAAATACGGCAGTGGGAGTGAGGTTGATGGACGAACCCAGATCTAGAAGGGCCCGATTAAATGGAGAATCCTACAAGAAGCGGGATATGAGTGGGGTACCAGGGTCTTTCTTTTTCAGCGGCAAGTCAGCTAGAATCACGGCGCTAGCTTCTTTTGACAGTATCGCCTGTCGTCCAATTCTAGGCTGTCGCTTTGGGGTACAATAGTCCTTGAAGAATCTAGCGACAATGGGGATGTGATCAATTGCCTTGAGGAAGGGGACCTAAATATGTACTTCCTTGAACATTGACTTCAGGTCCTCAATTCCGCGTGTCCTTTTTCCATACTACATTTCACGTTAGAGCCTCTGGAAAAGGAACGGGAGTCTCAGGGTCAAGTGGCCTCTTACCCTTATCTACTGTAGGTGGCTACTGAGATGGAGTCGAACCCGTCTTGCGGTGAAGGGTGATAAAAATCAGGACCCACCTGCCTATGTGGTGGGTCGAATGTCTTCCTTCCACTCCTTAATGAGACAACATTTGCATCGGCTTGCTGTCCATGAGGTGGTGGGGGAGCGGAAGGGGCAGAGTATGCGGGGTTCTGTATCAAAGGCAGTTGGCCTTGAGCATAACCAAGTGGTGTAGGAGGCGCCTGTAATATGGCGTGTGCATGTCCCTGTGGTACGTGAAACCTAGGCGAGGAGCCTTGGTTCTGCACATACCGAGGGTTCGGGACAGGTTGGGAGGGCAAGGCTCCCTGAGTCCTATGCTCTTGCAACAACTGGTTTTGCGTGTTCTGTATAGTCCGTATCTGGTCAGCCATCGCCTTCATTATCTGCAAGCTATCCTGTGTAGATTTCCTCATCGATTCTTGCAGCTCCTCTTTCAGTGCCTCCAGAGGGTTAGCCCGCTTTGGAGGGCGACTGGCAGCTTGGTGCGGCGGCTAGTATATAGAACGGGGTTGCTGCTGATACGGGAATGGCTGTTGCCTAGGGTATGTGTTTTGCGCTTTCCCGTATTGCCTGGTTTGGTAGTGTGGATCTTGATGTGGTCTCTGTGAGTTACCAGACCACGAGAAGTTCGGATGCTGGTGCCAAGTAGGGTTATACGTCTCTGAATACGGGTTATTATGCCTGTATCCTTGAATAGCATGATGTCCTCGTAGGCTGAAGACGTCTGAGACGTATATCCATCAAGGGGATACGTATTATAGTTAGCGGGTGGTGCGTAACCCTGGTCATATGGTGCCAGATCGGGATTGTTTATGGGATCCTGATATGCAAGATCTCGTAAATAAGGAGAAGATGCATCTCGAGTGAGTGGATTAACTCGAGCAGGAGGGGCTCGGGGTGCATAGGAGGTCTTGGAGCAGTAGAGTTCAGGTCAGATTGACCCTAACTAATTTGGTCAATCTTTTTCTCGATCAGGTTTATTCTATCCAGCTGCTTGACAATGATATCCATGTTGGCTCGAATAGACTCGATGTGAGCCTCATGGACACCAACCCGCTGCTGACTAGGCTGCAAGAACTGGTTCATGGACGCGGCATTCATCGAGTTCTCTGCCAAAGATTTGAACAACTCAAATGCGTTGTTCTCATCTTTCGTAAGGAAATTCCTGCCACAAGATGCATCAGCTAGATACCGATGTGTGTCATCCAGCCCATGGTAAAAGATTTGAGCTAGGTGCCATCTGGGTATACCATGTGCGGGCATTTCCAGAGAAGGTCGTGAAATCGGGGTCCCAGGCATCATGCAACTTCTGCCTAGCACCTTGGGAGAAAGTCGTGATCGCACGCCTCATCGCGTTCGTTCAACCGATCGGGAAGAACTTTTGCAGGAATTCATGTCGTAATTCTGGCCAAGTTCCAATCAGCTACCCAATGGTCTTGAACCAGTATAAAGCTTTGTCCCTCAGAGAAAATGGGAAAAGCTTCATCAGAACAATCCCAAGATCAACATTCCTGGGTCGAATCGTTTCTGGGAGTCGACTCAGGTCCTCTAAGTGTTAGAACGGATCTTCGCTTGAGTTTCCATAAAAATGACTGCTGATTAAGTCGATCACATTGGGATTGAGCTCAAACATGTCTCCGCCTATGGGAATCCTGACTAAGGGTGCGACGATCGGTGCAGCTGGATCATAGAAATCCCAAAGTTGTTTTCCTCGCGATGGATGCTGCATTCTGTCAAGCGTCGTCAAGATACGATTCATGCTCTGCTGATGCCGCTCCTCAGATTCAACAACCCAGGCCTCCAGATGAGCCATTGGGTCTAGATTACTAGCGTCCTAACCCGGTCTAGGTCCAGGTCCAGGACTAGCCATTGCGGCTAAGGGAGTAGAAGTGAGGGGAGAAGATGGTCTTGGCGAGGTGACTCGTCTTCTTGAGAGTTTCTCCCAAGGTCCAACCAGTTGAGGTCTAAGTGACCTCCTTCCTTGCATACACCACCCAACCCCTGGGTTGTTGTAGCCAAGCCAGATAGGGCTAAGGCCCTGTCAATCAGATGATCCTTATGATCTGGTGACCAGATTTTTCATTCTCAGTTCGGATTCCTGAAGAAAAATTCATCTTACAACCGACTGAAAGTGATTCATGTCTCTCAAGCTAACCCAGCCAGTCTGGTTACGAGGGGACTAAGGGGAAGGTTCTTCCTTCAGCTTATGCCTCCGGTTCCGTTGACCCCCGAGTAGCAGTTGTTTAACACTACCCCGCAGGCTTAGTCACCAAGTTTGGCAAGAGAGGTTGAAAACACCTAGTAGTATGACAACGAATTCGAGTTGATTTCGTATTTTAAAATTAATTTGAGCCCGTTTTTCTTCAGTTGAGGTTTGTGGTGAGTGGCCCAGAAGGTGACCACCGGCTAAACACTAGACTTGAATAAGTCTAGGTTAACCCAAATGTGGTCTCTAGATTGTAACCCTAATGATGTAACCTAGGGTTCATGCAATTCTAGGATTTTTTTGTTCTTTCAGCAGACAAATGTAATTACGACCAATTCTCTGATAAAAATTGGAATCAGAATAAGTTAAAATTTTACGAGTAGATTCCTTTTTCAATTATCTTTCTAGAAAATATTTTTTTGTCATTTTTACTGTTTCAATCGAATTTCTATAGATTTTCAAATGTCGAAGGGTCAGATCTGGAATTTTGACATCTGATCGATTTTTAAAATTGAAACAGTGTCAAATGATTTTCAAAAATTCAGGAAAAATATGGAAATTAAAGCTAATGAGATCACCTTTTAAACCTCACCATTTTTAGTTAAAACAGATCCGTGGATTACTCGAAATTGCTTTTTGAATTTTGGAAAATCTCAAATCTGGGTCAGTCTGACTCTCTTGCACTTTGCAAATTTTTAAAAATTTTGTACTTGAAATTTTTTTAAAAGAACGGTGACATTTGAAAGATAGTTTGAAAATGAAGATATAGCTTGAATTTAAGAAATTTTCACTCATTAATTTTTCGACAATTGAATTTTTAAAACGAACTTTGAAGTCTGACCGAAGATTAGAGGGTGATGGGGAAGCTTTTGAAAGGTATTTGAGTTTAAAATTCAAACTTTCCACCAAAATTTTTTTTTTCAAAAAATTTTGAAACTACTTTTTTTTTCAAGAAGGATTTTTTTTAAAGGATTTTCAGGATTTTTTTTTCTTTTTTAGAACTAATCTAGGATTTAAAAAGAAACCTAATCTAACAACCTAGATTTTTTTTTCTTTGATTTTTTTCACGAAAATAAATAGGCTTTTTTTTTTATTTTTTCTTTATTTTCAAATAGATCTTGCTAGAAGGAAATCTAACCTAAGGTTCAAAAAAACCTAGACTAAGGAAGATATGATGTGCACCTGGAATTTTTTCCCGTGCTCGTGTGCGCAGATCCCATTTTTTTTCCTATTTTCCTGCACATCAAAAGACAAGTAGAGGAAGATTTATCAATGATAATTCAAGAGATCAAAATAAAAAATGACGTTACCTTCCCTGCAACGGTGCCACTTGACAAACCCATTTCCACGCATTTTGAAATCATCAGAAATCATAGTTTAGTCGCGCTAAAACGCTCGTCAAAAATAATTTATAAAGATAACAAGACTTGAATCCTGGTCGTTTATCTCTGGGAGGCGTTTATGCAAATTTGAAATTGATCTCTTTCGCTCTACTTGCTTAAAATCGCACGTCGGTTTCTAATCGTTAGATCAATGTTTGGCTACTTTCATTATGAACCCTAATTACGTGTGCATATGTTAGATAGGTGACAAATGTGAAAGTGTGAGTTTCAATACGTATGATTCTAGTTATGTGGTGGCTGTTTGTGGAAAATGCGTTAATAGTTAGATCCTCAATATTTTCAGATACCGACATGCTGGTTACAACAGATAATAATTAAAAGCAAGCAACTTTAATCATACAAAATATATTGCAATAACCTCATGGTGATTCTCAACATATATATAGAAAAAAATCTTTTATTGACTCATCAGGGTATTTGCAACATGGAACTAGTGGAAAGCTTATAGAGGAAAGCTTGAAAACATAAATCTAACTAACAGAAACTATCACATACATGAATCTAAAGGGAGATTATGCATGCATCATTGGGGAAGAAGCAAAGAACTACACTACTAAGCAGTAAATAAAGCATATACATTATGAAGAACTAAGCTACTAATCTAGTAGAAATAAGGGCATTCGGAGGTGGACTCCGATGGCCTTTGAGTTGGTTGAGAGGAGGAGGGGCGGCCAATGGTGCTTAGTCTGGCCCTTGGAGAGAGGTTGAGAAGGTGATCCAACATCCTAGCGTGGAGATGGTGGTGGCCATGGTGATGCTACTCATGGAGATGGAGTGGAGGTAGATGTAGCTAACCTAAATGGAAGCCAAGTGTGAATGGGTGCAAATGACCACCTCTTAGGTCTTTTTATAGACCTAAGGGAGACTCTTTAGAGAAGTGTGGAACTCTCTAGAGAGAGCTCCAAGAGTGGCCGACCAAAGAGAGAGAGAGGTGATTTTTAGATCCACCATTTGTGGATCTCCAATTTGAATGGCTCTTGGTTGCTAATTTTGGCAACCAAGAGTGAATTTTGGCAACCAAGAGTGGCGCCACCTTTGGAAGAACCTAGAACACTCTAGGTGGTGTAGGAGTGCGTGAATGGGTGTGTGTGTGTGTGTGTGTGTGTGTGATCGTGTCCTATGTGTCTAAGTGATCTAGGTTAGGTCCTAAGGGGGTTTAGGTTGGTGTAGGTCTAAAATTAGGGTTGCAAACCCTAATTGCTAAGGGGGAAATGCAATTAAACTTAACACAAGTTTAATTGAATGAGTGTGAACCTAATTAAAAGTGAAATAACTCAATTAGGTTGGACTTAGGTCAATTGGACTTTCATTGAGTCCAATTGAACTTGTATGGGTTGAGATCTGAGCTCAATTGGACCCCATGAGTCCAATTGCCTAAGCAATAGTAATTGACTATGATTTAAGTTAATTAGGTTTAGTGAGGACCTAATTAGGTCTTTAAGGAGGTCTAGAGGTGATGTACTAGGGTTAAGGTACCTTAATTTAGGTTCCTAAGGGTTAAAATTTGGTTTAGGGAGCTAGAGATCCAAAATCAAGGCTTGAATTTCAAAACAAGAACTTGAAAGTAGTTCCAGACGTCCAATAATAGTATAAGATGACTTATACTAAAAAATCAGAAGTCTAAACTTCAATTTTAGATGTCTAATTAGAGTCAGGAAGGATTCTAGGTTTTGTCTTGGATATTCTGCAGAAATTGGACGTCTGACTAACTGTCTGAGCGTCCAATAATACTGTAGAAGTGGGTTTAGGGTGTGCAGGAGTTGGCTAAGGGTTCTGGATGTCCTATGACTCATCTAGATGTCCAGATAGATGTTGGAATTAAGGTTTTAAGGTTTTCTAGGGTGTGGTGACCTAATCTAATGGTGGCTAAGGTTTGGGGAAGCTTCTAGGCTATCCTAAGACTAGGATGGTTCTAAGTTCTTCATATTTTACTGCTTTATTCCTACTTAAATAGAATAGCAAACCTCAACCCCTTACATTATTGTCTACTACATCTTATTTTAGGTCTTCTACTCCAACTTTGCTGCAACACCAGTTATCCTTTATTCTACTGATCCAGCTTTAGATCCAGCTTCAGATCTATCTTTTGATCAGCTTATTACCTGTAATTGGCATAATGTACCTAATTAGCACATTATAGCATTATTTTATGCATAGCTAAAAGAAAGCAGTAAAGGTGCTAGTAATGCTTATGCATGCATGAATTACCCTAACTTATGCTAAGTCTTAACTTAATTTAGGTCAATTAAGACCTATGATTGCTGCACAATCACTTGTCATTTAGGAAACTTGCCCAATCCACATCAGAAAATTTGGATAATTGAAAAATCAACACTAACTAAACAAAATAACACAAGATCTAGAGAACATTTGAGATATCGTAAAACTCTCTTGGTTGCATCAAAATGCTTTTGAGATGGGCAACGAATGAATTGGGATAGCTTGTTCATTGCAAAACTAATGTCTGGTCTTGTAAAAGAGAGGTACTGTAGAGAACCAACTGTTGAAAAGATAATGGGGACCCAAATAATGAAGAGTCACCCTTTGTAATAATTTTCATGGACATGGGCATCTGTATAGGTTTATTACCATCCACGTGCGATTTCAGCAACAAATCAGTAATGTATCGGTGTTATGATAAGAATAATCCTTTTTTTGTCTTATGAAACTCCATGTTGAGAAAAAGAGCTGGAAAGCTGTGGTCTTGAATAGGGAACACAGTTCGGAGACGAGTGATAAGTTTCTAAATAGCAACTTGATTAGAGCTTATGACAAAAATGTCATCAACGTATGCTAGAAAGTAAATTCTAATATTGCAATGGTGGTATATAAATAGAGAAGTATTTGTGTGAAATCCACCGAAACCTTCTCCAAGCAAAAAGGTTGAGAACAATTGAAACCAAGCTCGTGGCTTATTACAGCCCATAGAGTGATTTTTAAATTTGTAAACATAATTAGGATAGTCAGAATTAATAAACCCCTAAGGTTGAATCATATAGACATTTTCAAGCAAATACTAGGAAGGAAAGCATTTTGGATGTCTAGTTGATGTATAAACCAGGCATTTGTAACATGAAGACATAAGAATAATCCCATGCACTACAACAAAAAGGGTTAAAGGTGACGAATATTTTATAAAGATGATGATAAATAAATCATCGTTATATTCACTACCAACGAATGATTTATTCGTCGTCATATTCGTTGTTATATGAGTTGTTAAATCTACAATGAATAATTTATTCGTTAGCAAATTCAAATAACGAATACAATCCTCACTAAAATCGTTACAAATTTTAAATTTAGCAATAAATGTTTTCGTTATATTCACTTTATTTTAACAACGATTTTTTTTATTATCTTATGAATAATATGCTAATGATTAGTTCGTCGTAATGAAAACAGGATACAAAAATTTATTAATCCTTTAAAATACTTGTAATATATCACACTTATAATTTATTTTAATTATCTATAAAATGGCTAGTTCTTTTACAATATTCACTAAAATATTCCACACAAATTGAAATTTTCCAATGAAAATTTTATACAAAATACACCTAAAACATATAGACAAGTTTCATTGTAAAGTATATTTGAAGGGATAAAAAATTTACTTGATTTTCATGATCATGAAGAAATTAAAAACAATCCAACAATCTAAACTACTCAAAAATTTTAAATAACTATCAACTTATTTTAAAATAGAGGTACCGAATAGTAGAGACGATCTATATAAAAAAGTCTACTACATCAAAATTTTACTTCATAAATGAAAGACAAATGAAGGGGCACTTATAACATGTTTTACGAAGTTAAGTTGCTTATTCAACAAGAGATGAAAATTCCCTCACTACATCTTCAAGAGACAGCATAAGAAAAAGTCATTACCCGGTAAAAGAAGAGAAAAATACTCATTATAATAGTTCCCACTAAGCACCAAGCTATACTAATAATGATAGAATTTTCAACACTAATACAAGTATATATGAAAATGGATTAATTTTTTCTCATTTCAACACTAATACTTGCTGTCATGATAGAAATATATGGTACTAAGCGATAAGAGATTGCAAGTTTCTTATCATCGGAAGTTCCATTGATCTCTTGTAGCAGAAAGAAAATGAACCTACCATAAGAAAAAAAGAAGATACATGTTATAGAGTGTTTCTTAGTAAACCAGATGGTGCTGCCACATCTTGGGTCACCATAATTTGTTCTTTGGGGCATCAGGACAATCATAAATATAACCAGAAAATATAATCAAATTACTATACAAAAGATGCATTCGGACCACAAATGCCCAAAAATTACAAAGTCCACATAGGACAAGATACTTTTTTGCTGTACAAAAAAATGTATCATAAATTTAACCAACTACAAGTTGAACACTAATCTTTGGACATTGAGAGTAAAAATGATGCAAGAGAGTACATTATGATGTTAAACAGTATAACATATGTCATCTGCTCTACTTCAAATTTTACCAAGAAAATGGTTGTCTAGGGTTCCCAAAGGCATGTACTCATATACCAACTTACTTGATAATAGAAGCTAATAAATCTAGG
This sequence comes from Thalassia testudinum, assembly GCA_037157565.1. NCBI lineage: Eukaryota > Viridiplantae > Streptophyta > Magnoliopsida > Alismatales > Hydrocharitaceae > Thalassia > Thalassia testudinum. Next base: position 15,335,713 of record JAZHRO010000046.1, on the reverse strand, counting down.
TTGATCAATAGACTCAAAATATTTATATTTTATGCTCACATAGACTGAATGATTTATCATGTATCATGCATGCAATAAAGGTATCAAGTCTAGATTGGCCAATGGAGAAGTCACAAGAGTAGGATCTGTAAATTTCACTTGGTTGATGACAACTTTTCGAGGTGTCAAATATTTCCTATTGAACTTTCAAATAAACATCTTGTCAGAAATAAAAAATACACAATGGCACAAGAAAGTAACTGTAGACAAAAATTGCTAAAAACACAGAAAAGTTGACTGGCCTTCCTATCACCAAGTATAGGCGTCAAACTCCCAAGATCTTTCTCAGCGGTGCCAAATCAACTTCTTGGATCACTACTTTGCCTACAATTTTCCAAACATAGAATGAGATAGTAATACTCATCATTCAATTACAAGATGCCTAGATAAGTTATCAATATCTCCTTAAAAGAAAGATAGATGCCAAAAAAGTAGTCTATATATACTTTATATATCTTCAATATATCATAGATTCATAATGTACAATAGTAATGGAAGCTAACTAAATCTACAACTACTAAAGAATTTGTCCCAATTCCTTCATATCATCACCAACTTGGTTTTCTCAACTATTATGATCACTGCAAGCATGTTAGAGACAATCATGATCCAATCTGCCCAAGTTAGAAACGAACTTATTCGACTCAAGCTCACAGCCAAAAATGCATATGATAGCCAAAATTTCACCACAAAACCTATTTACTAAACTATGTGCAATCTATTGCATGACAGTCAATTTCAAGTTCATGTCAGTAGTTAGAACACCAAAGTGGATAGTGAGATTCTCTTTTTTTATCCAAATAACTCATGAAATAGAATAAGGGGCAAAGATTCTCTTATATTTTTATGTTAATCTTTGACAGGTTGTGGTTATCTTTAACAAGGGTGATCACTTTTCTGATTGTACATGTATAATATGATAAGGGATAGGAAAATTAAAAGGCATTATCAATGGGACATTCTTAGGATGGGCCATCATAAAAAAAGAGCAGGAACAACTGACAAAGCTAGACCATGATAAAGCTAGAGGTCTGGGACAAACCATCTAAGCTAACTCAAAGGAATGTCAACATCTGTATGTACATCATATGAAACATCCATCTTCTGAATGTCGACTAATCATGCCTCATAATATTGTAAGAAGGTTAAGCATGATGCAAAAATAAGGAATTGACAATGCCATTCATTCTTAACATGGGCTAGATAGGATTTCTTCAAGGTCCATAAATCGAGTAAACAATGTAGAGTACTTGATGAGCAAGATAGAGGTGGAGAACGGGTCTAATTAAGCCATGTACATTTGAGAAGAAAAGTAACAAAAGTGGATGAGGTGGACTATCTTGATGAGCAAGATAGAGGTGGACTATTGCATCCACCAAGCACGACCCCTCTAACTCTATCTGAGCAAACATCTCCCATCAGGTCACTGAAGGGGAGACACTAGCAGTTAAGCCCTGACCATTAGTTTCAAACGTTTCTAGTCAAAAGTTGGTGCTGACCCTCATGCCATAAATAAAATGTCCAACTGGATGAAATGAATAGTGAGAACTGATTTATTAGGCGGTGACTTTGAGTCCACATAATTTTATCATGAGAATGTGAGAGGTCTAAAGGGTTTATCAGCACGTATCCATCTTGGATGTAAATGATAATAGTGCAAACACTTTTCTCTTGATTCTTGGATAACTATCTCTTCCATGACAATAAGTCAACAACAATGGTAAAAGCCTACAAGCAAATAGCTAGAAAAAGATACAAGTTAATCACATTATGTAAAATCACTATGACTACGGTAATACAATAGCTTGGGATGGGCCTCTAAAAATTGCACCATCCTAAATGCTGTGTCATTTTGTCACTGTACACAGAGGTGCGGCGTCTTCATGCCTCGCAGGATCATATACGCTGCATTCTAAGTAAAAGATCATGAACCAATTAATGCGACAAATGAAAGCTCCAAGGAAAGAAAACATATGGATGTGCTTGCAGCTCAATAGGAAAAGCAATAATTGTCAAAGACAGTTTCTAGTGATTCAACAAGTAAATCTACTATGTATTAATATGAGCTTTCTGAATATTAGCTAGGAACATACAATGTGACTGTCACAATTTTTTTTTTTTTTTTGACAAAAGGGAGGGCACCACATTTAGAATAAACTAGACATTAGCAACATTGGCAAAGATGTAGGCCCGGGAAATTGTTTTCTTACAGGATTTAGGATGCCACCAACAACAAAACGATGCTTTCGCACTCTGGCAATAAGCTCTTTTGAATCACTTATGCAACCACCAAGTACTTGAGGATTAGAATCTTCCATCAAAGCAAGTAAAGACAAATTGCCTAATTTGGATAATTATGATAAATACTCACATCATTGTGACCATTAAGAAACTTGGTGGCTGAGTGCAAAACAATGTCAGCACCAAGAAGTAGAGGCTTTTGATTGATAGGTGAGGCAAAAGTACTATCTATGCAAACAATAACTCCTTTGCTGTGGCACAGCTTTGAGACAAGCTCAATATCAACACATCTGAACAAAGGATTTGTTGGGGATTCGGCGAAGAAAAGAGATACCTGATTGAAACACAAACACTTATTTTTTAAGGAGACTTTTCATGAGACTTTATGAGAGTTTTTTTAATGAATTTTTTTAATGACTTTTTCTACAAAAATATTAGTTTGTAAAAGTTTAATGACATTTTGTAAGCAAAGTTTATCTTGTATGTTGTAATTTAGCCTTTATTAAGTAATTTATAAATCCTATAGTAACATAATTGAAGCATGTGTAAATTGAAATCACTCAATAGCATATTTGAGTGTGAGGCTTAATTGCTTCTTTGAACCAGAAACCTTTTTTTGCAAATGTCTTTAAATTTTCTAAAATACTAACCATTTTAGAAGTACTTTACAAAAGTTATCAAATATGTCACAAGTTTGTCGTAATGTTTACTAACTTAATTTAACTTTCATAAACTAATATATTGATTTTTTCCCCTTCAAAATGAGCATAAATATTTTTTTTTATACTTTTCAAAAATATTTTTTCTATACTTAATAATGTATTTAGAATTTGCTTTGAAACATTTTTAGTTTTGCAAACATATACATATGGATATTTTTTTCTTTAAAATGAGCATCATAAGCTTCTCCATTCCTCCTAAAAATTTCACATTGAAATTGTTTACTCTATCCTTAAAGTTGGATTTCTTCTATAAAGTTCTATGTGGATCAAAACTTACATTGGCTCAAGAAGTCTTGGGTTCACTAGAAGGGTCTATTATCCCTTTCTCACACGCATACACATGCATATCAGATTTAAAGGATCAGCTTACATTATACTTTTCCAGGGCATTGTTCAGAGATTCCACATCAGCGGGATCAATGACTGTTGCCTGAAAAATTGGAGAAATGGGCATCATTATTCTACAGATCACAAAGGGTGATCTTCCAAAGAAACAAGAAATTGAGTTCTTAAATGCATCATAAAATAAAAACTACCATACGGATATTATAGTAAGTCCTAATGGAATATGAGATTTTGAGTGTTGGTAATTAGAAAAGCTGAGGGAGGCTTCCTAATACATAAATGCAGTTCCTGTCAGCAGAAAAATTATAAAATTGACAAAATTACATTAAAGTTGCAATATGATCCAAAGGGTGATCTTCCAAAGAAACAAGAAATTGAGTTCTTAAATGCATTATAGAATGAAAACTAGCACATGGATATTATAGTAAGTCCTAATGGAATATGAGATTTTGAGGGTTGGCAATTAGAAAAGCTGAGGGAGGCTTCCTAATACATAAATGCAAATCCTGCCAGCAGAAAAATTATAAAATTGACAAAATTACATTAAAGTTGCAATGTATCAATCTCTCATTGGCTATCTGTAAGAAAAACAACATCTACTTGCTTGAACAAAATCTAACTTGATGGATGTGAAGGAAAGACCTTTGAATTTGAGGCATGTTCAATGATTACTCCATCCTCCAATGAATCACACAATAAGATAATGAGTTAGCTACAAAACTGATTCATCTCTTAATATTTTACCCAGCAGGTTTGTGAACTCTTGGATTTCTTATTTTAAGATCATGAATTGATTGTTCTCCTATCCAAAATTGATTCAATTCTGAAAATTTTAACCAAGCAGGTCTCATGAGCTCTCTCCTTTCTTATCTGTACGTATCCAAGTTTTATATCTTACAAGGAAACTCCATCTGAATGTTCCCCTATTTCCAGCAATATCTGGCAAATTATTTAACAACACAAGTGGGAAAATGTATTTAACAATTAATGCATCTTGTAACTCAATGAAAAAATAAATATGATCAATATGGCCGCTCCCACATACAATCAACTTCCACCAAATTATCTTGTAACTCATATCATCTTCCACCAAATTATCAATTACTACTTTATTGAAACACTTAGGAAATCCAAGACACACCCACATACAATCAACTTCCTTAACCAACGAACATCAAAACTTCACAATGCACACTTAATTTTCTGATTCATTGGGGAATTTCAGCAAACAGTTGGTGTGCATAATTCGGTTCCCAATCCTAACAGAACAAAACTCATTTAGGCATTTCAGCAGGCATTTGATGTGCATAAGACTACGACACCACCACATATCACAGCCCGATCCCTAACCCGTCGCCCCCAAAAACTCAAAGACCTAAGCCCTGAGATCAATATCTCACAAAATCAATAGAAACGAACGGATTGACGACAATCGAAAGGAGTGGATTCAAAAATCCAGATCTAGAGGGTGGCGAGAATGATGAGAAGATATCTGGATCTAGATCTAGAGAGTTCGGGAATCTGGTAGAGATGAGCTCTCTTTTCTTCGTCCTCTTCTCCTTGGAGCCCTCTTCTCCCCCTCAGATCGTCGGTGGAGGAGGGAATGAGAAGGAAAGTTTGTGGGAGGTTAGTTTGGTTGCCGGTGACATACCTTAGCCAATGTCCCTTCGTCGAGCATTGCCTCCCTCTCACCAGCGTCGACGTAGTCGGGCTACCATGGGGGATGAGCTCCTCCTTCGCCATTACCATCGCCATCGAGAGAGGGAGGAGGGAGGGGAGGAGAGGGAGAGCAGAAAGAGAAGAGGACGGTAGCAGGTGTCGGGTAACGGTTTAATTAGAAAAATTATAAATATTCTTTTCTTTTTTTTTCCAATAAATTATAAATATATAAATATTCTTTTCACATATAAGAAATTAAGACAACGATTATTCGTTGCTGTTAAAATTTCCTGGTGACGGTTTTTTTCGTTGTTACCGTAGATAACGACGAATTTAAATAATAATTATTATTTTTTAAAAGTGATAGTGATGAATATTTAAAATTACTGTTACATTTAAATGTAATAACGAATATCATAGATCATCGTTATTTATTCATTGTGTTAGGTATTTTTTCTTGTAGCAATGGTGGAAGGTTTAACAACAAGACTTAAGGTCTATATCCTCTTCTCGATGATAGCTTTTTGCCACTAAACGTGCTTTGTACCTCTCTATGGATCCATCACTCATTTTTAATTTATATACCCATATATTACTAAGAACATTTATGTTTGGTGTCCTTGGAACAAGAGACCACGTTTGATTATGTATAAGCACACTGATTTCTTTAGCCATAGTCGTGCGCCAATCTGAAATTTTTATTGCCCCTGAGAAACTAGAGGTTTCAACATGAACAACTTGGTTAAGCAACGCTGTTGGCAGGGGATGTAGAGTACTCTTGTAGGCCTTTCTTTTTTTAAATCCCATACATAGATCTCGTTGTCATGCCATGTGTGTGTGTGGATAACTGAGCTATATTTGAAATTTCAAGAATTGATTGCTCAAGGATTTCAATTGCTTCTTGATCTGCCATAATCTATGGAGGAGTGGGCTGTTGTGCTTCATCTCTTGCTATAGTTTTAGAGGAACATTTAGCAGGCACCTTAGTTTTTGTCCGTATAGAGGAGGGGATTGGCAAATGAATGGGAGTAGAGCTAGTTGTTAGAGTTGAGTGAGATTTCTCCATTTCTTTGAATGGGAAATTATGCTCATCAAATCGTACATGTCTTACTATATGAAAGTTTTCCTTGACAGGATGATGACAAATATAAGCTTTATGCATAGGTGCATAGCCAAGAAAAATATGCAACTCTGATCGAGGCTCCAATTTGTGAGAAGTATAAGGTGTCAATAGGGGATAACATGCACATCCAAGCATCTTCATGAAAGAGTAATTAGTGGAAGGTTTGTATAACAATTGATAGGGAGATATGTCATTAGTAATTGAGCTTGGGAGAGAGTTAATAATCATAGTAGCTACTTTAAATGGCAATGACCAGAATGGTACAAAAGCATTGAATAATAATACTTGATCAACCTTAGCCAAATGTCTACTTTTCACTTCGAATAGCGATTCTGCTCGGGTGTATAAGGAGCGGAAACACAATGCAAAATCCCTTGTTGTTTAGACCAAACATGAAGCTTATGATATTGAAAGGACACCCTAATCAGAATGAAAAGACTTGGTAGAAGTCTAAAATGGAGTTTGAACTAATTTATGAAACTACTAAAACACATTGTATACGTCTAATTTTTGTGTAAGGGGAAATGCCACACAAATTTGCTAAGATCATCAATGAAAATAACAATATATTTACTACCATCATAACCTAAATTAGGTGTTATCCACAAGTTATAATGAATTATTTGGAATAGCATACTACTCACTATACCTATGGGTATTAGAGGCAATCTGTGAGCTTTTGATTTCAAACATACATCACATAGGTTGTTACGCATATCAACATATATTTAAAGGCCACAGGAATGCATAATAGTCCTTACAGTAGGTAGTTGGGCATGTCGAGCATGCTAGAGAGACAAAGGAGTCTTATTTGCAGCAACAACTTATGGAGCTGTAGTAAAACCAGCAAACCTGGGTGGAAGTTTTGGCAACCGTGGGAGCCATAACTTGTAGAGGTCGTTGACAGTGGAGCCTTGGAGGAGAGGGGTTTAGAGATCAAAAATTGAGAAAACAATATTTACATAAGAAACATAATTGTAAGTTTTGAGCCTAATTTAAATCAGAAATCCCCTAATCTTGCTTTTTCACCAAAGCAAAGGAATCATCCACAAAAATCATAATGATAAAGACTTAACAGTTCTAAAGTATCGACTCAAATCCAGACAGCCCAAATCAAATCGGAATCTTATTAGACTTCAGACTTGTGTCGCTAGAGTAACTTTCTCTGATTAAGTTGACCCACCTAAGGTTCGAATCGAATGTCAGAAATAAGCATCTTGTGTGTGATTTTTATGTGACTCATCAAATGGGAAACTAAGTTGATACTTAGCATTCAATAAGACTTAGAATATTTCTATACTCTCTCTGGGACAACCTGTGTTCAGTTAGGCTATACTAGGACTTGACAGCTTTCTCCTCACCACTTTTCTATCTCGAGGTCAACACATAAGGTGTGTATCTCCCTGGCTGGACTCTTAGGTCTCTTGTTAGCTATCTCACTATGATTGGGCTGCACTCATATAGATAAGGTGTGTGTATATATATATATATATATTGCTTTTGCTCTTTTATATATATGTTTTTATCTTCCTTTGACTACTCATTTTTGTGGGTTATCTTCTTTGTCACAATGATTTTTCTATGTAAGTGGCTCTCCTTCATTTGTTCTAAATGCATCCCCTACAAATAGGAACAATCCTAAGAGCTAGAAATATGGCTAATTCCTTTACATCTTGTGGCCTAAGACTAAATCTTATTGACCATGAAGGACTCAACAAAATTGCTTAGAAGATGAATCCGTGTAAGGTGTAAGTGAAGATGCTTGGAACTCAAAGACTATCCAAACCACATAGTGGAATGACAAGTCAATAACTTGTCACCCTTTTGACTTAATACTTTTAGCTTTTTTGGATCATTTCAAAGACTCAGGAAAATAAATCCAAATTTTAGGAAATACTCAAGATAATTCAGTCGATAAATGACTTGAAAAGTCTAAGTGGAAATATTTTGTTTGTACTTTTCCTAAGATCAATAAATCCTCAAAATCGAAGTAATTCAACCTTTTTTTTCTTACCTCAAACTCTAAAAACACAAATTTTTTTTCTTCTTTTTTTCTCTTTCAATTTTTTTCTCTTTTTTTTCCCGAAATCAAAAAACTCGATGCAAGAAACACACTATAGTATGCTATGTATAAAATTTTGGAGAAAATAAGCGACTCAAAAGATTATGTACCCCATGCCTATTTCATGTAGTGTTTTCAACGCATGCAATACACATAAGAAAAGAGACAGATATCACTTGATAACTCATGAATTCTAACAAACATAGCTTAATTATCTCCAGACTCGAATCAAACAAATCAAAATATTAAACTAATCTAATTCATTAGGTTGCCTCCCAACAAGCGCTAAATTTTACATCTACATCTAGACATAATTCAGTTAGTTAGCCATCCAAAAGGAGATATCAACAATTCAATAGAAAGGGTCAAAATAAAAAGGAGATATCTGGTCATAAGTGTTCAAAATCAACCACAGATCCAGACTAGATTGTGGTGCAGTCCCAACCCTAAAGGACAGAAACTGTGCAAGTGGTGGGTCACGTATGCCTACATCCTTTCATCTCTTATTCTTTGAGCATTCAGAGTTGTTCTTTATTTGGATGAGTGCGACCCAAATCTAAAATGTTAGACACTAGAGATAAAAACCAAGTATCAACATGTGTCCTTTTAAAGATCTAATCCACAAAATGTTTACAAATCAACTCATATTTGGGTTGCATAAATTCAATTTTAATAGGGCTTGTATCAAAATTTAGAATTACACAATAGGCCCAAAAATCAATCATAAAATCTTTCTCAAAATAAAAATCAGTTCCTCCCTTCAAAATAATTATTTCCATATGTGAATCCTCCTTATCCCTGTTCCTCAGACGAGCTTCTTTATCTTCAACCTCTTTTAGATTAGGCTTGACTTCTAAGGTTAAAATCGAGGTAGAGCTTATTTTGACTTCGTCATCTGAATTAGACTTGGATTCTTTCTCTTGGCCCTCCTCTAAATTTGGGATGGGTTTTCAAATAATTCCTAATCAAAGTATTCGCAATTAGGCTCTGATTCGCCATCTTCAACTTTAGATGTCTCTAAAGAATCAAATTTGAGTTCGGAGACATTGACCCCAATTCCATTATTAATAGTTTCAAATTGGTTTATATTCACTTGGGAATTATGGTTTCTTTCACCCACCTCTAAATCAAGACCCATGGTATCCTCAATGAGATTTTTAGAATTATTTTCCAACACTTGGGCGAAGGGAACATCAATGGGTGATCGAACTAGTTTAGGAGCATTAGGTGAATTCCAATTGATACTTGTAAGGCCTTGTCTTATAAATTCTACAAAATTATTATTTGAAATCATTTCCCATTGGCCTTCTTCATCCAATTGCCGGAATATCTCTAACATTTTAGCCTTCATTTCAATTAATTGTTGGTTATGTTTATTAATCTCTAATTGAAGTGATATTGGGTGTCATTGATTTTTCCTTGAGTTTGATTACGAGAATGGGTTTTGGTGGGTGACTTGAGTTTGGGGTGGAACCATGGTCAATGGAAGCTATTTTCACTCCAAAGGAATTTTGGCTTTACATTTTCTTCCACCAAATAACGATCTTTATCAAGTAAATCAGGGTCATTTGATTTCCATTTCTCTAACATCTCTTCCAATCCATAGGTCAAGTAAGAAAGATCCTCAAATTTAGTTGATCTATCCTGGTTATCATCTTGGGGAGGGTAGGGGTCTTGATATCCACCTAAATTGTAAATCCTATAAGATTGGTCATCAAGGGATGAGGATCTTGAATAAAGATCATTGCAAGTAGGATTAAAGCTATCATTAGTAGACCTAAAGTTTGAATCATATCCTCGGTTAGCAGGGTGGCACTATCCTAGTAAGAGGGTGGTGTGGGTTAGGTGAAATTGGGATAGATAAGATAAATATATGCCCTAAGTACTTAGGATCTGAGGTGTACCCCCAACTTGGATGAGATTCATCCTAAGTAGACTATGGATAAGGTCTACTCGGGTCAGAATATAAATCATGCTGGAGGTAGGTAAGATAAGAGGGATAACGATTAAAATCCATGGTTTAGAAGAAATGGAAGGATGCGAGGGGAAGACAGATGATAGAACACCCACTGATTGCAAAAATCGTCTGCAAGTTAAAAACAATGTTTTAATGTTGTAGTTATTGTAGTATAGTCGTCACAATGTAAACAGATATCGTGTCATTTTATTTATTTACATAATTTTTATAGGTTTATTCTAGGTCGTTCACTAGGAGGCAGTTGTTGATATACATCACTCTCTTTGTTCCAAAAATGTTCTTTTACTCCAAAAATGTCAATTTTATTTACAGCATGAATTAATGAATCAATTAATGAATGAATTGGTTAATTATGTACAAAAGAATCAATTAATGTTCACTACAATGCCTTAAACATATTTACAACTAAACAGGCATCAAAAACTGAGTATGACTACCCTATATTAGTTATGTACAACTATGCTAAATAATACCTAAGTATAGGTGTAAAAATAACTAATAATATACACTAGACTAAATATACTAACATATAATATTAACTTTAATAACATACAATATATATACTTATTATAGCCTTAGTATAAATATGTACAAAACATAACGTAAAAGAATACATTTAGTGACATTTATACATATCTACAGTGATGGATATATTCATCACTAAAGCCTTAAGGTTTATTTATATATTTGTAAGGCTCAAATAGTACTCTACTTACACTTATATATATATTACATATATATACGTATACATTACATATATTTTTTATTTATTATACATATACATTTACTATTATATTATATACTTATATACATCTACTATACACATATGTATACACACACACAACATAGCTTCACAAGACTCAACACTTAGCATTTTTTTCAACACTTAACCTGTCATACATAGGCACAACACTCACAATACTTAGCCATTTTCTTTAAGTTCTCTTTTCTCACAGCAGCTCTCTTCTCTTTGACACTTAGAGTTTTTCTAAAGTCCTCTCCTCATACACTTATAGCCCTTTACTATTCACTCAATAAAAAATTACTTTTTAATGGGCGGGCAGGCCTTTCGTGGGATACACAGCTGACGTTCGCTGGATGTGTTTGCGTTAAATCATTCGTTGTAGTGCATTTTATGACATCAATTTTAAATAAGAATAAATGGATGTGAGCTCGAGTGTTGAACATAGGGAGGTGTGAAATCGGATCAAATACTTTGTGTTACAAAAATTCATTGTTTGTTTCGCTTGCAAACCAGATAGAATGAGAGAGAGAGAGAGAAGAGAGATAGGGTTAGACAATCATTATGATGATGTGATTGCACAGCAATCATAGGTCTTAATTGACCTAAATTAGGCTAGGACTTAGCATAAGTTAGGGTTATTCATGCATGCATACGCATTACCTGCATCTTTACTGCTTTCCTTTAGCTATGCATAAAATAATGTTATAATGTGCTGATTAAGTGCATTATGTCGATTGCAGGGAATAAGCTGATCAGGAGCTGGATCTGAAGCTGGATCAGGAATAACAGGAGTTGTAGTAGAGCTGGATCAGAAGGCCTAGTTTAGATGTAGGAGTAATAATGTAAGGGGGTTAAAAGTTTGCTATTCTATTAAGTAGGAATAAAGCAGTAAAATGTGAAGAGCTTAGGTCCATCCTAACCCTAGGATAGCCCAGAGACTTCCCCAAGCCTTAGCCACCTTTAGATTAGGTCACAACACCCTAGGTGTTACGAACGCGTGCCCCGGACGTATTTTAAGATGTCTGGGAGGTGGCCTAGACGTCTGACCAGACGTCTGGGATCACATCCAGACGTCTTGCCAGACGTCTGGGATGGTTTACAGACGTCTGAAAAACCGTTATCGTCCACACCCGCGAGTCGTCTGCGCGCCTGCGCGCGCAGACCGCATATTCGTTATTCCCTCTTTTTCTTCTGCGGCTGCAGACGCCTATCGCGCCTTCTCTCTCTCCTCTCCGCGCGGCCTTAAAAGGGCCGCGCCTCCCCTCCCGTCTCCACCGTCTCCTTCTTCTTCTCCTTCCTGTGCACGAGAGCGAGCGAGCGCGAGGGCTGCAGCGGCGGCCGCAGTGAGCGCGGAGGAGGCGCGGCGTGCGAGGGCGGAGCTCTGCCGTGAGGGCGAGCTCGCCGGAGCGGCTTGGCCGGCCGACGGAGGGCACAGGGGGCGCGGAACGACGCGGAGAGGGACCTGCTGCAGTCTGAGCAGCAGGAGCGCGAGGTGCGACGCGGGCGACGTCGCGAGCAGAGTCTGGGTCGCGCCCTGATTCTGGAAAAATTTCCAGAATCAGATGTCTGGGTTGATAGGCAGACGGCGAGGACGACGTCTGGTAGCTCATACCGACGTCTGAAAGGTTTGTTTTCCGCTTTCTTCTTCCTTCCTGTCGACCGACCGTACTAAGGGAGGGAGTTGGCTGTGCGCAGGTTCACTGATTCGCCATCCTTTGCGAATCAGACGTCTGGAAGTTGTACCAGACGGCGGGAGTGACCTCCATACGTCCTGGGTGACCATCGGACGTCTGGGAGCTAGGACAGACGTCCCCGCAGACTTCTGGATGTCTGGGAAACCACACTGAACAGGTAATTCTCTGATCCACTATTTAAGACGTCTGGAAGAAGTTCCAAACGTCTGATTTTGCACAGTATCGTCTTTTTCGACCCGTTTAGGGCCCGTTCGGGCTCCGTTTTCCGCGATTCGAGTTACGTTCTTTTCAGAATTAATTCCTCTACCCGTCTACATTAGCTATACACTGTTTTGAGACACTCCTTGTGTTTGATCCTTATGATAGGACCTCGTTCAGTTGCAGTCTTGGGAGTCGCGGAGGCAAGCGGGATTCCCGATCACGCCCCCATTACTCCCGTTGTACCTGGTAGAGTGGCTTAAGTTTATTATTAAAATCTGTTAAAGTATGGAACCATAACTAGAATCTAGGACATTGCATGAATCCTAGGAATGAGAAATGTATGGAATGATAGCTCCTAGGTGATGCATGAATCCTAGGGCTAGAAACTAGTTGTATGCTAGATCCTAGGATGTGGCATGAACCCTAGGATGGAAAAACTAGTGGAATGTATAATACTGCAGTCTTGGAAAAAATGGAAAGGAATATAAAGCTGCTTATAAATTGAATTAACAGCTGCCTGTTATGAATAAAGAAACATGATTGAGATCATGGATTGTGAGAACGTGAAACTGGAAAGTGAAACATATGATGTTCTGAGATAAAGAGCTGGAACCCTACGGGGAATTAGGAGTGGAACTCCTGGAAAGAAAAATGAATGGAACTGAGATGTAGTTTGTACTGTCTCTTGGGTACGCAGTACCAAAGGAAGTACCTGTACCTGTTTAGTGCAGAGTGGGGCCAGCCACCCCAGGGACCCGGGGTTAGGATTGGCCGCTCTGTACCGACTTGTTGGCCGTCGTGTACGTAGTACCGAGGAGAGCTACTAGTGTTAGGAGAGTACTAGCTACCCCACGGGCCCCGGGGTTCTGCTAGCCTCCTTCACCGACTTGTTAGGCCCACTAGGGCAAACCAGGGTAGTCAGGCGAGGGTGCGCGGACTGTGGAGGGGCAAGGCCCCGGTTTGGTTACTGTGGAGGGGTTGGACCCCTGTTACTGAGAGGGCTCTGCCCTGGTTCCGTGCTGTGCTTTGGGCGCACCCGTTAACGGAAACGACTGACCGCGTGCCAGTGCGGGCTAGCTACCTGTGCGTTTATCGCGCGTGCCGTAGTCACCGTTACGTCTGTCAGTGACCTTGGGGTGGTTGACTGAGGGTAGGATCACCACGGGGGACTCTCCCGGCTAGGAGAGCACCACGTGCTACTTCTACTTTTGGAAAAGACTGCAATCAAGATCGTTCCCACGAGGACATTCGAGATCAAGTAAAGGATCTGAGAAATAAATGAAATAGTGAGAAAAATTGAAAGATGTGAATAAAGGAAGTAATAGAACATAACAGCTACTGTACACTCTACTGTTGCCTTTTGTTAGTTTGCCACTCTACTCAGTGTTTTGCTGACGTGTTACACTCGTTACCTTTTTCAGGACCAGGTGTTGAGCAGCCAGGGTCGGCGGCTGCAGAGGACGCTGGGCCGAGTAGGGTCCAGTAGAGTTACCACAGTCTTTTGTACCTCTTTTGTTTCTGTTCTAGTGAGTAGTTTTTGTTTCCACTGTACCTTCTTTACCTGCAATTCTTGTTATATGATAAATGTTGTTCTACTGTTGTGGTGGTACCTACTGTAGTAGTTTCTTTCCTTACTGCTGTACTTTCTTACTGTTAGTTATATTCATGCTGAATGTGGTTTATTTTACTGTCTTTTGGTTACTTCCTCGTTGGACGACTAGGTCTTGGGATTAGTTGAGTCAGTCCGGTTCTCGTGTCTCGTAGGGACTCGGGAACCGGGTCGTTACACTAGGAAGCCCTAAAACCCTAGTTCCAACCCTTCTCTGGACGTCCAGATAAGTTTTAAGATGTCCAGGACCATTAGCCAACTCCCGCACACTTCAAACCCGCTTCTGCAGTGTTATTGGACGTCCAGATACTTTGTCAGACGTCTAATTTCTGCAGAATACCCAAAACAGAACCCGAAATCCTTCCTGACTCTGATTGGACATCCAGACAACAAGTATGGACTTCTGATTTTTGAGTATAAGACGTCTGATTCTATTATTAGATGTCTGATACTACTCTCCAATTCCTGTTTTGAGATTTAAGCCTTGATCTTGGATCTCTAGGTCCCTAAACCCAATTCCAACCCCATAGGAACCTAAATTAAGGTGCCCTAACCCTAGTACATCACCTCTACACCTCCCTAAGGACCTAATTAGGTCCTCACTAAACCTAATTGACTTGGATCTTAGTCAATTCCATCAGCCTATTCAATTGGACTCATTGAGTCCAATTGAGCCCTGATCTCAGCACACATTGTCCAATTGGACTCAGTGAGAGTCCAATTGACCTATACCTGACTTAATTGAGTTTTTTTACTCTCAATTAAGTTTTCACACACCCAATTAAACTTGTGTTAAGTTTAATTGCACTTTACCTTAGTGAATTAGGGTTTATAACCCTAATTTGTGACCTACCTTGACCTAAACCCACTAGAACCCAACCTAATCAACCTAGCCATCTATGTTTCGACCCACACACACCCACACACACCATCCACACGAAAATATCTAGCCTAGAGTTCTCTAGAACTCTCTACCATGTGTGGTTGCCTTGGTTGCCAAAAATAGCAACCAAGAGCCATTCAATTTTCAGATCCACATTTGGTGGATCTAAAAACCACCATCCACCCTCTCTCTCTCACTCTCCCACGAGCTCCCACCATAGGCCTCTCTAGAGAATTCCATAATTCTCTAGAGAGCTTCCCTTAGGTCTATAAAAAGACCCCTTGGGTGGCCATTTGCACCCATTCACTTCCTTGGCATCCATTCCACTTAGAATAGCCACTTCCGTCTCCACTCCACCTCCACGAGTTGAGCACCACCATGGAGGCCACCATCTCCATGCCAGGAAGCTGGATCAGCTCCCCAACCTCTCTCTAAGGGCCGGCCTAAGTTCCATTGGCCAACCCTCCTCTCAACCACTCAAAGGCCATCGGGGACCACCCCTGAATGTCCTTCCATTCTGCTAGATTTAGATTATGCTCTTCGTATATTTACTGCTTTTATTTACTTCTTAGTAGTGTAGTCTTACTTCTCCCCCAATGATGCATGCGAAATCCCCCCATCGATTCTTGTATGCGATCATTTTCTAGTAGCTAGATTTAATTTTCAAGCATTTATGTACAAGCTTTCCTCTAGATTCCTTGTGCAACAACTCCCAAATGAATGAATGAAAACACATTTATATATATATATATATATCTGTTTGAAATCACCATGAGCTTAATGATTGTTATTATCTTTTCCGTGATTAATGTTGCCTATTTCTAACTCTTAATATTCTTGCAACTAAGCATGTCGTATGTAAATACGTAATAATCACGAACTAGCATGCGATTCTAAACAAAGTAGAGCAGCAAAAAGATCGATTTCAAAAGTAAAAGCAACGCCTCCCAAAGACGAACGACCGGGACTCAAGTCTTGTTATCTTTAGAAATCAATTTTTGACGAACATTTTTGCGCGACTATACTACGATTTCTGACGACTTCCAAATGCGCGAAAACGGCTTTCTGTCATGATGTGAAAATATCTAACTATGGAAGAGACAAATATGATAATAGAATAGAGAATATATTGCATAAATGATTCAGTTCTACAACTACAATGGCAGATGAAAGCTTAAGCAACACAAATAATAAACCAAAAACTAGCTAAGTGGAGATGCGAGGCAGCCACGGTGGTGGAGGGGCTTCCGTCGGTGGCTCGGCGTCTTCACAACCTTGCTTGGAGCTCTAAGGAGTAGTGGAGTTGCTTAGGTAGAACATGGATGCAAATGGGAGGGATAGGTCCCTGATTGCACAACAATCATAGGTCTTAATTGACCTAAATTAGGCTTGGACTTAGCATAAGTTAGGGTAATTCATGCATGCATAAGCATTACTAGCACCTTTACTGCTTTCTTTTAGCTACGCATAAAATAATGCTATAATGTAATGATTAGGTGCATTATGTCAATTGCAGGTAATAAGCTGATCAGAAGCTAGATCTAAAGCTGGATCTAAAGCTGGATTTGAAGAATAAAGAATAACTAATGTTGCAGCAGAGCTGGAGCGGAAGACCTAGATTAGATGCAGTAGATAATAATGTAAGGGAGTTAAGGTATGCTATTCTATTAAGTAGGAATAAAGCAATAAATTGTGAAGAACTTAGGTCCATCTTAGCCCTAGGACAACCTATAAGCATCCCCAAGCCTTAGCCACCCTTAGATTAGGTCACAGCACCCTAGAAAACCTTAAAACCCTAATTCTAGCCTATATCTGGATGTCCAGATGAGTTATAGGATGTCCAGAACCCTTAGCCAACTCCCGCACACCTTAAACCCACTTCTGTAGTGTTATTAGACGTCCAAACACTTGGTCAGACATCTAATTTCTACAGAATACCCAAGACAGAACCTAGAATCCCTCCTGACTTTGATTGGACGTCCAGATAATAAGTCTGGACTTCTGATTTTTCATTATAAGACATCTGATAACTTTATTAGACGTCCATAATTGCCCTCCAGACCCTGTTTTGAGATTTAAGCCTTGATCTTGGATCTCTAACTCCCTAAACCTAATTCTAACCTCCTAGGAACCTAAATTAAGGTGCCCTAACCCTAGTACATCACCTCTAGACCTCTTTAAGGACCTAATTAGGTCCTCACTAAACCTAATTGACTTGGATCTTAGTCAATTCCATCAGCCTATTCAATTGGACTCATTGAGTCCAATTGAGCCCTGATCTCAGCATACACTATCTAATTGGACTCAGTGAGAGTCCAATTGACCTAGAATTGACTTAATTGAGTTATTTTACTCTCAATTAGGTTTCCACACACCCAATTAAACTTGTATTAAGTTTAATTGCACTTTACCTTAGTGAATTAGGGTTTACAACCCTAATTTGAGACCTACCTTGACCTAAACCCACTAGAACCTAACCTAATCAACCTAGCGACCTAAGTTTCGACCCACACACATCATCCACACGAAAATACCTAGCCTAGAGTTCTCTAGTACTCTCTACCATGTGTTGTTGCCTTGGTTGCTAAAAGTAGCAACCAAGAGCCATTCAATTTTTAGATCCACATTTGGTGGATCTAAAAACCACCATCCATCCTCTCTCTCACTCTCCCACGAGCTCCCACCATAGGCCTCTCTAGAGAATTCCATAATTCTCTAGAGAGATTCCCTTAGGTCTATAAAAAGATCTAAGGGGTGCCATTTGGTCCATCTTGGTCTTTTCTCATAGCTCCACCTTCCATAAGCCATCACCACCTCCACCTCCATGTTCACGAGCTCCACCATGATGCCACCACCTCCACACCAAGCCTAGACCAGGATCAACTTCTCCAACCTCTCTCCAAGGGCTGGCCTAAGCACCATTGGCCGCCCCTCTTTCTCTTCTTTCTCTTCTCACCCATTCAAAGGCCATCGAAGCCCACCTTTGAATGCCTTTAGTTCTGCTAGACTAGATATAGTTCTTCATAGATTTAATGCTTTATTTACTGCTTAGTAGTGTAACTCCATATTCTCCCCAAATGATGTATGCATAATCCCCCCATAGATTCAGGTATGCAGTCGTTTTCTGTTAGCTAGATTTAAATTTCCTTGTACAGGCATTCCGCTACCTGTGCTGTAACCACCATCATACCTCAATGAAAACATTTATATATACTTATATGTTGAAAATCACCATGTGCCTGATTATCATCTTTTGGTGTGATTAAAGTTGCATGATTTCAATTTTTGATATTCTGGCAATAGCATGTCGTGTATCAATACGTATTTAGTATAAATCGACATGCGATTTTGAATGAGTAGAGAGAGCGAGATCGAATTTGAATTTGCATTTCCAAAACGCCTCCCAGAGATGAACAACCGGGACTCAAGTCTCGTTATCTTAGAAATTATTTTTGTTGATCGTATTTCGCAACTGTACTACGACACATTTCTGATCAAATACGCACTCTACGATCCTGACAAATGGCACCATTGTCGGGGAGGCAACGTCATTTTTTATTTCAATCTCTAGAATTATCATTGATAAATCTTACTCTACTTGTCTTTTGATGTGCAGGAAAATAGGGAAAAATGAGATTTACGCACACGAGAGCGGAAAAAAATACCAGGTGCACATAATATCTTTCTTAGTCTAGGTTTGATTTGAACCTTAGGTTAGATTTTCTTCTAGCAATTTCATTTGAAAAAAGAAAAACCTATTTATTTTCGTAAAAAAAAAATAAAAAAGGTAGTTAGAATAGGTTTCCCTTTTGAATCTTAGGGTTAGTTAGTTAGTTTTGAAAAAAAAAGTAAGAAAAAAAAGGAAATTTGAAAATCTTTTGAAAAAAAAATCATTTTGGTGGAAAGTTTAAATTTCAAATTCAAACACCTTTTCAAAAGCTTCCCCACCACCCTCTGATTTTTGGCCAGGCTTCAAATTGTGATTTAAAAATTCAATTGCTAAAAAATTAATGAGCAAAAAATTCTAAAATTTGAGCTAGACTTTCATTTCTAAACCACCTTTCAAACGCCACCATTCATTTGAAAAAATTCCAAGTAAAAAATTTGTAAAAATTTGCGAAGTGCAAGAGGGTCGGACTGACCCAAATTTGAAAATTTTCAAAATTCAGAGAGCAATTTCGAGCAATCTGTAAATCTTTTTTGACTAAAAATGGTGGGGTTTAAAAGCTGATCTCATTGGCTTTAATTTTCATAATTTTTTTCTGAATTTTTGAAGGTCATCTGATACTGTTTCAAAGTAGAAAATAGACCAGGGGTCAAAATTCCAGATCTAACTTTCTGACATTTAAAATTCTCTAGAAATTCCGTTGAAATAGTAAAAATTGCAAAAAAAATTCTGAAAAGACAATTAAAAAAGTAATCTACTTGCCAAATTTCAATTTATTTGGGTTCCAATTTTCGCCAGAGAAGTATTTTTATTTCATAGTCTACTAAAAAGAAGAAAAAAAACCTAGAATTACATGAACCTTAGGTTACACTTTTGAGGTTACGTTCTAGAGACCACATTTGGGCTAACCTAGACTTAGTCAAGTCTAGTGTTTAGTCGGTGAGCTTGGTCACCTTGTGGGCCACTCACCACAAACCCCAACTGAAGAAAAACATGTTGAAATTAATTTTAAAACACGTAAGCAAACCTGAATTCGTTGTCATACTACTTGGTGGCTTCAACCTCTCTTACCAAACCTGGTGACTAAGTCTGCTGGGCAGTGTCAAACGACCGTGGCTCGGGGGTAACGGAACCGGAGGCGTGAACCAAAGGAAGAACCTTCCCCTTAGTCCCCTCGTGACCAGACTGACTGGGTTAGCTTGAGAGGTGGGAATCATTTTCAGTCGGTTGCATGACGAATTTTTCTTCAGGAATTCGAACTTAAAATAAAAAATCTGGTCATTCGATCATAAGGACCATCTGATTGACAGGGCCTTAGCCTTGTCTGGCTTGGCTACACCAACCCAGGGGTTGGGTGGTGTATGCAAGGAAGGAGGTCACTCAGACCTCGACTAGTTCGGCCTTGGGAGCTGCTCCCATGGAGGCGAGTCACCTCGCTAGGACCATCTTCTCCCCCCACTTCTTCTACTCCCTTAGCCAGGATGGCTAACCCTAATCCTGGACCTGGACCTAGACCTGGTCAGGATGCAGGTAATCTGGACCCAATGGCTTATCTGGAGGCTTGGGTTGTTGAATTAGAGGAGCGACATCAGTAGAGCATGGACTATATCTTGACAACGCTTGACAGAATGCAGCATCCACCGTGAGGAGAACAACTTCGGGATTTCTATGATCCAGCTGCACCGATCGTCACTGCCTTAGTCCGAATCCCCATAGGCAGAGATGCGTTTGAGCTCAAACCTAATGTGATTGGTTTGATCAATAGTCATTTCTATGGAAACCCAAACGAAGATCCGTTCCAGCACTTAGAGGCCTGAGTCGACTCGCAGAAATAGTTCGACCCAGGAATGTTGATCTTGGGATTGTTTTGATGAAGCTTTTCCCATTTTCTCTGAGGGACAAAGCTTCGTACTGGTTTAAGACCATCGGGAAGCCAATTGGAATTTGGTCGGAATTACGACGTGAATACCTGCAAAAGTTCTTCCTGATCAATCGAATGAACGCGATGAGGCGTGCGATCACAGCTTTCTCCCAAGGAGTTGGGGAGAAGTTGCATGATGCCTGGGATCGATTTCACGACCTTCTTCGGAAATGCTTGCACCATGGTGTACTTAGATGGCACCTAGCTCAGATCTTTTACCATGGGCTGGATGACACACATCGGTATCTGGCCGATGCATCTAGTGGCAAGAATTTCCTCGTGAAAGACGAGAACAATACATTTGAGTTGTTCGAATCTTTGGTAGAGAACTCGATGAATGCCGCGTCCATGAACCAGTTCCAGCGACCTAGTCAGCAGCAGGTTGGTGTCCATGAGGTTCACACCGAGTCTATTCAAGCTGACATGGATATCATTGTCAAGTAGCTGGATAGAATGAACCTGATCGAAAAAAAGATTGACTAAATTAGTCAGGGTCAATCTGACCTGAACTCTGCTGCTCCAAGACCCTCCTATGCACCCCGAGCCCCTCCTGCTCGAGTTAATCTACTCACTCAGGATGCATCCTCTCCTTATTTACAAGATCCTGCATATCAGGATCCCGTAAACATTCCCGATCTGGTACCATATGACCAGGGTTATGCACCACCTGCTGACTATAATACATATCCCCTTGATGGATATACGTCTCAGATGTCTTCGACCTATGAAGATGTCAGTGTTGTTCAAGGATACGGGCGTAATAACTCGTACTCAGAGATGTATAACCCTGGTTGGCACCAGCATCCGAACTTCTCCTAGTCTGGTAACTTACAGAGACCACATCAAGACCTACATTACCAGACCAGGCAATACGGGAATGCGCAAAACACATACCCTAGGCAGCAACCATTCCCATCTTAGCAGTAGCAACCCCGTTCTATATACTAGCCACTGCACCAAGCTGTTAGTCACCCTCCAAAGTGGGCTGACCCTCCGGAGGCATTGAAAGAGGAGCTGCAAGAATCGATGAGGAAGTCTACACAGGATAGCTTATAGATAATGAAGGCAATGGCTGACCAGTTACAGACTGTATAGAACACACAAAACCAGCTGTTGCAGGAGCATAGGACTCAGGGAGCCTTGCCCTCCCAACCTGTTTCGAACCCTCGGTATGTGCAGAACCAAGGTGCCCCACCTAGGTTTCAGGCACCACAGGGACAAGCACACTTCATATTACAGGCACCTCCTACACCACCTGGTTACGCTCAAGGCCAGTTGCCTTTGATGCAGAACCCCGCATACTCTGCCCCTTCCGCTCCCCCACCACCTCATGGACAGCAAGTCGATGCAAATGTTGTCTCATTGAGGAGTGGAAGGAAGACATTCGACCCACCACATAGGCAGGTGGTCCTGATTTTTCTGACCCTTCGCCGCAGGCGGGTTCGACTCCTTCATCTCAGGAGCCACCTACGTAGATAAGGGTAAGAGGCCACTTGACCCTGAGATTCTCTTCCCATTTCCCAAGGATCTGACGTGAAATGTAGTATGGAAGAAGGACATGCAGAATTTTGAGGACCTAAAGTCAATGTTCAAGAAAGTACATATTTAGGTCCCTCTCCTTGAGGCAATTGATCACATCCCCGCTGTTGCTAGGTTCTTCAAGGACTATTGTACCTCGAAGCGACAACTTAGAATTGGACGACAGGCGGTATTGTCAGAAGAGGTTAGCGTCGTGATTCTAGCCGACTTACCATTGAAAAAGAAATACCCTAGTACCCTTCTCATATCCTACTTCTTGCAGGATTCTCCATTTGATTGGGTCCTTCTAGATCTGGGTTCATCCATCAACCTGACTCCCACTGCTGTATTTGATCGATTTTGATTTGGGGAGTTAAAGCCAACCTCGATCATGATTCAGCTGGCTGATAGATCCGTAAAAACATCGAGGGGGTGGTTGAGAAAGTGATTGTAAAAGTCGATGGATTCTACTTTCTCGCGACTTTTTCATTCTCGATATGGAGGTTTCTCCAAATCTCCGAGATGCACCAATCATTTTGGGTCGCTCATTTCTAGCGACAGCCCAAGCAAACATTGATTGTTCATCCGGGTGTATGGAGATAGCCCTAGGTAATGAGCAACTTCGACTTGACATATTTAGGGCATCAAGGAATTTTGACTGTGATCACATAGAAGAGGATGGTGAAGATGAAGATTCAGCATATTGTGGTAACATTGGGCTCCTTTGTGTCTCATTTGTCTGCACTATTGGGGTTCTTGGGCCTCGATCCACACGGGACTGAGACCACTGCACTGCACATATCTCCCCGAGGATCCAATTATTTAGGGTGTGTTTCTAACCATAGCACCCCTGAATCTAGCTATCCTGATCCGTACACTACTAGATCGTCCTTGTTGTTACAGGAAGACGTGACCACAGCTAACGGGTTTCCCGTTAATGCAGTCACAATCGATTATCTCACAGGTAGTGAATTAGCAAGAATTCACACGCACCCGGATCATCAGATTCCCACCTTCAAGTCTGCTCCTATTCCCATTTCTGACTCTAACCCACCCGTGATTGAATTGAAGCCCTTACCTGACTCACTTATGTATGTGTTCTTGGGTGAAAGTGAGACATACCCGGTTATTATTAGTGCTCACTTAACCCAAGAACAGGAGCATCAACTGATTTCAATTTTACAAGACCATAGGGCTGCTATAGGGTGGAGCACTACTGATCTTCGTGGTATTCGCCCCTCATATTGCACCCATCACATTTACACGGATGAGGGGGTGAAAATTTCGAGACAACCTCAAAGATGGCTAAACCTGAATATGCTAGAGGTTGTTAAGAAGGAGATCATCAAATGGCTAGATGTAGGTATTGTATACCCAATCTCTGACAGCCAATGGGTGAGTTCGACCCAAGAAAGCAGGACTCACCGTAGTGAAAAATGATCAAGGCGAATCCATCCCGACCCGCACTGCGACATCATGGCAGGTCTGCATCGACTATAGGAAACTGAACATGGCTACCAAGAAGGATCACTTTCCTTTGCCTTTCATTGATCAATTCTTGGAACGGTTAGCCGGACGTAGTTTCTTTTACTTTCTGGATGGATACTCTAGGTATAATCAAGTAGAGATTAGGCCGGAAGATCAAGACAAGACCACATTCATATGCCCCTTCGGAATATTCGCTTTCAAGCGGATGCCCTTTGGCCTCTGCAATGCACCAACAACATTTCAGCGTTGTATGATGGCCATCTTCTCTGACATGATTGAGGACTATGTGGAGGTGTTCATGGATGACTTCTCCGTTTTCGGAGATGACTTCACATCTTGTCTTGATAACCTCACCAAAATCCTAAAACGGTGTATTGAGGTAAACCTAGTACTATCCTGGGAGAAAAGCCATTTCATGGTGAGGGATGGCATAGTACTAGGGCACATGATCTCTAAAAATGGACTTGAGGTCGATTGAGCTAAATCTAAGATTATTTCCCACTTACCGCCACCTAGCTCGGTTAAGCAGATCAGATCATTCTTGGGTCACATCAGCTTCTATCAGAGATTTATACATGATTTCTCAAAAATTGCACGATCTTTGGCGAATCTCCTTATTGCCGATGCCCCATTCGAATTTGACACCACGTGTCTCAGCGCCTTCGAGACTTTACGAAGCGCTATCTTTGACTCCCCGATTCTCCAACCCCCCGACTAGTCGGTTGATTTCGAGATGATGTGTGACGCTTTTGATTTTGCCATCGGTGTTATTTTAGGCCAGGATTGGGAGAAACAACCTTTTGTCATATACTATGTGATAGGTCGATTTTTGCTTTCAAATAATGTGATTAAGATGATCTATCATTTTAGTAACAAAGTGGTGGAAAATCGCTTAACAAAATAATTACAATAAAAATTACCACTCACAGAAGAGCGGGTCATGTCCACAGGGAGGCAATGATGCAATAAAATCTCGATTATTTCGTATTCTTTCAATCAAGTGCGAAATCCATAGTCAAATCCGACATGAAATGCGATGGAAAGAAGATGCACAATAACTCAAAAATATAAGGGTATATGTGCAATTTTTCCTCACTGAAATATTCAATAAATATGTGATGATTTTATGTAATTTTCAATTGACATGCATTAAAGAAAATTTATACACATTTTAATCCCAAAACCAATGTTGAAACATGTGAATATCAATAACCACGCAATTACCAGAAAGCATGAGTATGCAGTCACAATTTCACCATAATAAAATAATCATAAATTAAAATTGATTTAGGTGGCAATGGCATTCAAATGTAAATTTTAATTAACATAAAAAGAGAGTATTTTACCTCTCTCCTCCTTGCGCATGGGAGAGAGGTTCAATCGAGAAGTTACTCCTACAAGAGGTTGGTTGAAAAGAGGCCTTCGCGATGGTGGCAACGGTGCGTCATGAGATGGCCGGAGTTGGCTTGCCGGAGGAGAGGAGTGGCGGCGGCGGAGAAGCCTGCTGCTGGCCGCGCTTGCTGGTGAAGGCGTGCGTGGGTGCAGAGGGCATTGCAGGCATGTGGAGACGCGAAGGCGTGAGTGCTTGGTGCTCTGCAGAGCGCACAGGCGCGCGTGGGCGTGGTGGTGGTGTCGGCTGCAGGTGCTGCGAGGAGTGCTGTGGGTGATGGCGCGGGCGCATGCAGTGGTTGAGGTGCTGCAGGGTGCGTGCGGGTGCTGTAGTGGGGGCAAGTGGAGGTGTGGGTTCTGTAGAGCGCATAGGCGTGCTCGGTGGTCCTGTTGGCGCCGTTGCAGGTGCTGCAGAGGACGCTATAGATGATGGCGCGAGTGCGTGTAGGCGCTAAGGCGAGGAGACGCGGGCGTGCGGTGGCTGGGTTGGAGGCAGGGTGTGCTGGAGAAGTTGAGGAGGCGTGGGTTTTGCAGGCTGGGCTGGAAGCGCATGTGGGTCTGATGGAGTGGGGACAGGCACTACTAGCGCGTGCGCTGGTTGTGGTGAGGGCGTGCGTAGGTGGCTGGTGCTACAGTGATGAAGTGAGGGCGTGCGTTGGCTGAGTTGAGGGTGCGGTTGGCAGATGGCTGATGGCTGGAACTGAAGTGAGAGCGCGCACGGTGGTGTCTGATGGAGCGGTGGCAGGAAGAGTTGCAGAGACTCTTTGGCGGTGTGGGCTGTCACCCCACACCCCCACGGTGGTGAGTCGTTCTGCCGCGGTGAGGCTGGTGGTATGGAATGGAAGAGGAGCAAGGTCCTCTCAACACAGTGATGGACAAGGGGTGGTGGCCTCCGGAGCGTGGTAGCTCTCCCTCCTTTTGTAGCCACGGCCATCATTTCAAATTCAAAATGCCGTAGCATAAATGTGATGCGCAGGAGGAGGAGGCGGAGTCGAAGCTGGAGGAGTTACCTATGCAAAGGAGAAAAAAGAATAAAATAATAAAATATTATGGTTATGTATACATAAGCCCTTAACTTCTATGTTAAATTAAAACAATGCATGCAATGCACCTAATTGGTTAACTAATTAAATAAATGCAATTCTAAGTTAATTCTAAATGCATTTAGTTATGAATGCAATGCATGAATTGTGTAATTAAATCAAAAATATGAATTACTCTATTTACATCCTAATGCATGCTAAATAAATGTTAGAATTAACTTAATGTCTAGGCACTTAAATACTTAAATAGCCCACAAATATGGGCTAATCAAATACCCCCATGCCTAGTTTTTGCTAGTCCCTCGCAAATCCAAACAAAACCTAGCACTCCAAGTAGACTAGCCAACCCAATCGGTCTTCCTTTAGAAACATATTAAGTTCAGACTTTAGACCTAAGGTTCTCAAGTAGTTGCTAAGTTACAGACTAGGTCGGCTAAAGACAGGTTGCAGGCACAAGTTTCCCTGATTTTTGACTCTACCCTAAGGTTTATTGATCCCTGAGATTAAAGCATCCGTGCATGTGCGTTGGTCTGAGTTATTTGAGTTAAAGGAAAAAGGATATATTTTTTTTTAATTCCTCTAAGTCTATCCTCGGGTCAGCTATCAACACGGTCTGTGTCGGATTCATTGTCCCCATCATTGTACCTTGAAGGGTGCCTGGCTTTCGATGCTTCGAGATAGCACCGCCCATAACGACCCTAAGAATTCCTGGCAATCGACACTTCGAGATAGTATCTCCCATGGATTTCTTAAGTGAATTCAGGCCTATGGCAATTGGCACTTCGAGATAG
The DNA here is from genome assembly GCA_037157565.1 of Thalassia testudinum. NCBI lineage: Eukaryota > Viridiplantae > Streptophyta > Magnoliopsida > Alismatales > Hydrocharitaceae > Thalassia > Thalassia testudinum. The sequence continues at coordinate 15,308,595 of JAZHRO010000046.1, read as the reverse complement.
GGCCGCCCATGGTACCTGAACCGTACAATGCGCTTACATGCCCCTAGTAGGATGGATATCCTAAGAGACAAGCACCGAGGAGGTAATATGTTATCATCGCATCCTCAATGTGAGTATATACTCCACCTCTCCTGCAGCGGGAACTCTTCTAATCAAATTGTGTTTTCAAGCCTCTCCTAAGTCAAAACTAAGAGAACCAAATCTCTTTTAAGAAAGGAATTAAGTTGATTACTTACTTACACCAGATCAAGTGTGTGAAATTTGGATGTTTGGATTATAAGGACCCGTAAACCAAAAGGTAGAACAAGACTCCAGGTACCACCCCACCTTTTAACTCAACCCTAGCTTTCCTTCCTCAACCTTTTGAGGAATGGTCCGCAACTTAACTCCTACTTAAGTTTTGAAGTCCACAAAGGACCCCAAAGGTCTAAAACTAGTAGCTCATTTAGCTTCTAAAGTTTGACCCTAGAACCAACTTAGTCTCACCTAGAGTTCTGATTTGCTTAAGAATGCAGGACCTAGCCAGTTAATCTCAAAACTTTTTTTTTTTAATTATTTTTTTTATTTTTATTTATTTAGATTTTTTTTAATGCAAATGTATGCAATGCAGAATGCTTTAATTAAATGCATGAATGCACTATGCTATGTATATCCCCAAGTACACCCCCCATGCCTAAAATCTACAATGTCCTCATTGCATAGAAGGATATTACCTGGGTCAGAGATGGGCTACCGTTCTTTTGTTAGTAGCCGAGTAGCCAAAGAACCAGTAAATCAGGTTCAAGGATTGTAGAAATAGGCCCTAAAAATAAGTAATGTAATGCTGGCCTAGAAAATAGGTAACCTAGGATGTTGGCGAGCTGATGATGAATCCTGATAGCAAATGCTCGTCAACCAGGATGGGAATAAAATCTTCCGAAGTCACCAGAAGAGGTACTAAAGGATAAACTGGCATAACAACCTCCAAAGGGGTAGGGGAAGGATGACAAGGATCCTCCAAAAAGAATGGGGAAGGAATGGTGCATAGATAAACCCCCAGGGCAATGGATTGACTAAAGAAATCATCAATCCATACCCAATACTCCATTATAGGAAATATTGATTTGTTAAGCCCCCTGGTCAGAACAAAAGTGAGCAAATCTCTAAGGCAAGGATCATCTAGGGTGTCCAAGTTTCGAGGTTGCAGGATGGCCATAAGATCGAGGTTGGGTTTAATCAGCTCGGTGTCCATCCCTAACACTCTTTCCAAATCCTCAATTGCATCCCTAGCATTCCTTGCACTATCACCAGTATCTTCCTGCACTTCATCAGGAGTCAAAATTTTGCCTTCAGACATAAGCGAATCAGAGGGTGACTTCGAATCAAATGAAGGTAGGTTGGAAGCAACAGATTTGGGGATTATCCTATCAATGTCATCCCTAGGTTCTTGTTCTTTACTCAATTCTTCCCCGGAGTTTAGATGTGAATCCACATAAATCTTAGAAGTTGCTTCCAAATTTTCCATCATTTCATCATGAGGAGAAATATCATCGATGGGTGTGCTAAGGAAACCTAATTTGGTCAAATTTGTGACATCCTCAGGGGCTAACTCTTCAAATAAGACATAATCACCCTTAGTGTCACTCCAAATCTTGAATGTAGGTTTCTCATATAATTCGTCTTTCTCCTCATCATATGATTCATCATATACCCGAGATCTAGAATCATTTAATATCTCAGCAGATCCCCTAGGGTACTTTATCTGAGGTAAATGGTTTACACTTGTAACATCGAACTCCTCAGATAGGTCAATTTCTTGAGGGTTAGGTTCCCTAAGGGTGGGCTTGAGTTCCATCTCATGATCAGAAGAGAGGGTAGGATTAACAATTTGACTTCGACCCACTTCATTAAATGTCACAAAAATACTATCATCTAGGTCGTCTTCCAATGGTACCATCATTCCCTTCTTTTGACTCGAATATAATTCAAGTGGATACTCAACCTTATCATCATCTTCCTCGGGTTTCCACCTTTCTTCATCCAATGCATAGCTACTTTCATATGTATCTTCCTCCCACTTAAGGCGTGGATCTCTCAAGGAAGTGTCATCTAACGGGGAGGTTTCAAAATCGATCCTCGAAAAGTACCTATTCTCCCTTACATAATCCCCAAAATTTCCCTCCAACTTAAAGTGTAGCTCTCCCACAGGAGATGCATCAATTGTAGATGGGTGTATGTTCACGGGCGTTTCGTGCGGATTTAAAGCGTATTATGTTGTAGTATAACCGACAAAACGTTCGAACAAATACAAAGTTTTTATTACTCGAAGACCGGAGTATCCGAGGTCGAACACAGGGAGCAAATGGAACTTACCACTAAATCAAAATGTAATTGAACACTCTAGTTTACTCAAAATATCAATTCAGGTATGAATGTATGCGATTAAAAGGAGTTAGGGCAAAAAATATGAACTTGGACGTCTGATCTTGTGATCAGACGTCTTAAAAGCATTTCTCCTTTTCTTCTTGATTATTCTTCTTCTTCTTCTGCTGCAGTCTTTGCTCTTTCTTTTCTTCTTCTGATCTCTGCAAAGTTCTTCACTTGGCTTCTCTGTGCCTTCGCTTCTGGCTTGCTCTTTTCTTTCCTCCCCTGCGAAGGCTTCTTTCTTGCTGCTTCTTCTTCTTTCTATTCTTCTCTGCCCTTCCTTTGTCTTGCTTCTCCTTTCTTCTGCAGCGGCCACGTCCTTCTCCTGCAATCAGCCTGCCTGCACAGGGGAACAAAACCTAACCCTTCTCCCTCTACCCGCGCGTGTCTCTCTCTCAAGCAATTCACTCTAACTGCTCTACCAGAGCCACAGTCTCAATCGGGTCGGATCGTACCCGGGACCAGGTGCACCTGCAGGTGTGTGATGCGCGAGGAGTGCGTAGGTCTAGGTCGGGTCGGATCCGCCAGGTCCGCGTGGTCAGGCCGCGGACGAGGCGGGTGGGGTCAGTGAGGGACCTCACCCCTGTGCTTTCGAGGCAGTAAACGTATATCACAAAAAATCTTTATACCATACCTGTGCCTTGAGATTCCACGATGTGGGACTAAACGTTCCGCCCTTCCTTTGCGTGCGCCCGCAGACTCTCGTGTGCAATTGCCCACGCTGAAGGCCCTGCTGCTGATCCTTGCTGAACTCAGTCACCTCGCAACACTTGCGAGAGTCTGCTGCACCTGCCGCCTGGGAAGCCTGACGCCTGCTGCTGCTCCAAGCTTCCTGCTGCTTCGACTGTTAATGGCGGCCGGAGCGTTTACCTGAACTTCCACAGAACGGCCTATTGGCCCAATTAGAATAGTTGGAAACCTTCGCCGTAGCACGGCGAAGGCGGTGGGTGATGCTGCAGGTTGCCGGTCGGCCTAGGCGTGCCCGCCTAGGTTAACCTGTGGCCGGAGATGGTGGGTTGTTCGGGGGGTGATTATGGAGGTCTGGAGTGGCAGTTGTGGGGTGGAGCGAGTTCCTGGTGGTGAGGCGGAGCTCACGAGGTGGTTGGCGAGACGTGTGGAGTGGCGGAGTGGTGTGGGCGGCTCGCCGGAGTTCGGTCGGTGATGTGGAAGATGAGGGTGGTCAGCGTCGGTCGAGGGGTAATCAGATGAGATAACAGGGGGAAAAGAGAGAGGATAGGATGGAGAGGAGTTCTAACCTAATTGTAAGGACGAAAGGGGACGGAAGGCGGACAGCAGTACTTGCTGTCGCCGGAGAAGATGACGCCCAGTGGGGGAGAACGGTGGCGACGACGGGGCTGAGGCGGCGTGCGCTGGTACTGCGCGACGCGGAGGGAGGTCAGGAAGCTAACTCTGCCACTGGTTTTGTGGCAGAGCGAAGAGGGAGGGGAGGGGGGCTCGCCGGAGCCTGCTGGGAGTTTGGCCGGGCAGGAGGAGAGGAATTGGGGGTGGAACCTCGGCCAAACCAAGCTCAGCCTCTTCGGCCGGAGTTGTGGGTTCTTATATAGGCGCTGGACTTGGTGTGCAGGGCGTGAAGGGCACGTAATTGCCTGAGGTTGGTCGCCGGAGATGGAAAGGAGTTAGGATACCCAAATCTCTCGTGCGTTCGCACGAGAGATTGGGTTCACACCAGGGATCGATATCGGTCTTAAATGGAAGGCAATTCTTCAGAGAATTCTCCTTCCATTTCTGGGAGGGAATCTCTGAGGGATTAGAGAGCAATCCCTCTCCGAACCTCGCCGGAGCTCGGTTCTGCCCTAGCAATGGCAGCAGGACCGGTTTGCAAAGGAGGCGAAGAACCTAGGGGGTTCTCTGCAACGGTATTCAAAAGATAGGGACCAATTTGTGATTTGGGTGTACTAAATTGCAAAGTAGGTCAAGATGACCTCTCCTTAGGTCCAAATTTTGGTATAAACCTAATTTGGACCTAAGGAATCCAATGGAGAAGTTAGATTTCAGGTTTGACCTCGTTTGACTGGATATTTTGCGTAAAAACCCAAATTAGGTTAATTGAAGAGCTAGGACCCTAATCTAGGTCAAACTAGGTTCCAAAGGCCAAATTAAGTGTTCTAAACCCTAGAGTATGGTTTTCCATGATTTGTAGAGGGTTTACTTGCTTTTTGTTCTGACCGGAACCTTGTTAATTTAGGCGGGTCTGTTTTAGGGTTACCAAGTGTCTTTTAGTTCTTAGATGAACCCATTTCTGATTGACTCAACCCACTTTTTATCTCATTTAGACCATTTGACCTATGTTTTGCCTCTGAGAAATCCCGTTTATCTACTGCAATGGTAAAATTGCAGTTTTAACCTTTATTTCATGTTTTCTTCTCAGAGCACTTGTTTCTTCAGTTAGGCCTTCTTCTAGGTTATGTAGGAGCTTTTATCTTCTTTATTGGGTCAAAATGAGCTAGTTATGGCTCATGATGAGGCTCTCATCATACCCCCATGCCTAGCTTTTGCTAGTCCCTTAGCAAAATTTCAAAGTTTTAACTTCCGTTCTAGACCCCGAATGTTGTCAACAATGATAAGTGCTTCTCCTTTTCTTTTGTGATTAGGTGGGAATGCCGACAATAGGCCTAGAGGTACTCAAGTACCAACCAAAATCCGGACCTGTTCCGCTTTAGCCTCAGTCTTCTGCAAAGGTTTCTACGGCCCACAGAAACTAACCTAGGGTTTGTTGGACTCCGCGGTTAAAGCACCCGTGCTTGAGATATTTTTAGCCTAAGTTCAGTTTGCAGTGCGTTTTTTTTTGTAAGAGAGAGATAGGAGATTTATTTATTTGGAGAGCTTTTCTCTCTCTTTTCTTTTTTATTTCTAGCTTCGGATTAGCTTCTCAACACGGTCTGTATCGGATTCCTCGTCCCCATCATCAATCCTCAAAGGTCCCTGGCTTTCGAGATTTCGAGATAATCCCGCCCATGGCAACCCCCGGAACCCTGGCTTTCGAGATTTCGAGATAATCCCGCCCATGGCGTTCCGTGGCTGAATTCAGACCCTGGCGATTGACATTTCGTGATAATGCCACCCATGGTGTCTGAACCAACAGAGTGCTTACATGCCTCCAGTAGGATATTTAAATATCCTAAGAGACAAGCACCGAGGAGATGATATGTTGTTACGCATCTTCGAGGGGAATTTCCCGCCTCTCCGCGCTGGGAACTCGTCCAAATCAACTTGTGTTGATTGGCCGCTCCTAATCTAGGTGACTTTTTCAGAATATTAAACGCTCTTGCGTGTTTTGGATGTTTTATGCGCACTGAACCAGACTGTGTGTGAATTTGGGGTGCTTAGGTTACCGAATCCCGCAAACCGGAGGTCAGTTAACGAGGCTGAATACTTCCTAAGCCTTAGACCTAATACTCAAGCTTCGCATTTTCCTCAACCTCTTGAGGATTATCCAGATTTTAACGGATACGTGAATTTTTAAGCTAAAGATACTAGCCCAAAAGGCCTAAGACCAGCGTTCCCGCTAATCTCTTGTTATATCTCCGTAGCACTTTTCTTTTCTTTTTCTTGACTCGGTCTAGAACTTCAGTTAACCCCTTAATCTTTTACTAATGACTTTTTCTTTTTCTTTTCCTTTTGTGCTCCTTTCTTCATTTTTGCTCTTTTTCTCCTCCTTATGATTATATGGCTCACAACATTTCCTCCCTCCCCATTTTTTTTTTTGTTCTTTTTCGTAATTTTTCAATTTTTTTTTTTTGTTTTTGACATATGCGAATTTTTTTGTGAGAATCCTTCTGATTTTTTTCTTGGTTTTGTATGTATGCACTTTATCACCCCCCCCATGCCTAAGTTTTGCAATGTCCTCATTGTAAACAGAGGGTGGGAATTAGTGTTGAGGTCAGGGGCTTAGAACAGGATATATCGGGTGGGTGAATGGGTCGGGAATGAGTGATGCGAATGATTTTAAGCTCTGATACGTGTACCAGAGGTGGGATCAACTGTCTAAGGCTGAACTCAAGGTGCACTAGACGTGGAGTACAGACGGCTAATCAGACGGGTCTCTATTTTTGAGATGACGGGTTGCCTCCCGTTAAGCGCTAAATTTAATGCCTTCAGCCGAGCGAAAAATGGGGTGGAGAGGGAGTGGTCAAATCAATGGAGTTTTGGAAAACAAGCACCTTGATTAAGATCCTGGTTGGTCCAACCAGGTACTTGTTCAGATCAGTGGGCTGATGATGCAGCCCAAACCCAATAAGTCTGGTGGGTTGATAGATGTAGATTAGCAGATGTGGGACCCACCAAATGCAGTGATGTTCTGATAGATATGGAAGTGAAAACTCGAGTTGGGGCTCAGTCGAATCAGCCTGGTGGGGGTAGGGTTCCGAAAAATAATCAATGTAAGATGTGGAATCCCTACAGGGACGGTCAAAGGATGGAGGCTCCTGATTTGTGGTCTGATCAGTGTCCGATACCCGGTATAGATACGGAGTTGAATCATCTACAATCGGCTCATTGAGAGGTGAATCAGAATAGAAATTGAGTCCGGTTGCGGGTCGAGGTGGGGAATGTGTTTTGATTGGTGCTGTATATGTGGAGCAGGTGGCTTCAAAGAAGATTGACATGTTATAATCAGGAGGCAGATTTTCTCCGATGTTGTGGTCAGATTCGAGATCGTCGGAGAGTTTGCAAAAATCAAAGTTTGAATGAGATTCTAGATCATGAGTTCCACCATAGAATAAATCATATGTTGTATATTCAGCAGCCTGACTGGGATCTAGCCTAAATGTTAATTCTGAGCTTACAAAGGTGTCCCTATCTGGTAGAGGCTCAGGTTCAAGGTTAGTAGGGCAGAGCCAATCGAAACCCCGCTCGTCCAACTCCTCGGTTTCTGTATCGTAGATTGGCATGACTTCCGAAAACTCGATTAGTTCTTCTGAGGAGGTTGACGAGGGATATTCATCAAATCGAGGCCCAGAATCATATTCTTCATTAAGAGATTGATTTTCTTCATATGGGGCCTTGAAATCTTCAATATAGGTTTCAGATCTAGGTTCTAGGCTTAGGATGTGGGTGGAATTACTAGAATCTAGGTCTGAATAACCTTCGCGGGCCACCTTATCAAAATAAGGGATGGAATTTATACCCGCGAGAGGTTCAGTTCTACTCTCATACTTGCAGGAGTCTTGGGATTCTAAAATGGGTTCATCATGGTCTTTTCCTGCATTTGGAGCTTCCCAACCTTCTTCAATATTAGGTGCATTATACTCCATCTGGGTTGGGAATCCACAACCATTTTGTGCCTCAAACCCGAGATCAGATTTATCCTCGATGTTGTCCCAAGATAGTTCATCCTCTGTTGGCAGTATGTACGGGTATTTCTGATCAATCACTTGTTTTATTAATCTCATTATCTCTTCCCGTTTTTCAAGACTATCTTGGTGTTGCTTCCAAAGTCGAGGATTTGTCATACATTGAAGGTATTCACTATTATGCAATTTTTCTATCTCAATGTATGCAGTAATGAGCAAGTCACGGGTTGATCCTTTGTTGGCTTCTGCTAATAGTACTTGGGCACAAGTTATGACAAAGGTTGTGGTTGTTGGGACATCAACCTGAATGTTTCCTACTGTTGTTGAGGTTTCTTCATTTTCATAAAATCTCATGGCATCTTCAATCATTTTATCTCTCATGGATCTCCGGTATTCAGGTTTCTCGACTGGTAGTCCTAGGTGGTTCGGCTGCATATTTGGATCAGGTGGTGGAATCACGATCAGAGTTTGACTCAAGATGTGTTATGAAGCGATCAGATCTGAATAACGAGTCCCACTGAAAATGAGTGTGTGTGCTCTATAGAGAAAAGATGCAGGACTGGAGATGTTCTTGACCCAATCAAGACACCCAAAAGATGTTTGGATGACTATGGAGGTTTTGGGCGGATGGACCCCTGGATTCGAAGATCGTCCACCTGCGAATTACCTGGGCAGCCAGAGAGGGAGAGTCCTGCAAAGACCCCTACACGGTAGAGCGTCCCTACGGGTTACAGGGTTTCCCCCACCCGACCTCTCTTGTCACTGAGATTCCAGGTAAACCAGAATGGGGACCTTGACCTCTTAAGTCTATCACTTTTTATTTCAAAGGTGCTTTTAGGGTTCTCACTTGAACTTTAGATGTTTTTGGTATTGTGACCTAATTTAGAGGTTGGTTGACCCAAGGGGTCAACTTCACCTGACCTGTCCTATAGATGGCAGAATGATTCTAAGCTCGGAGCCTAGAGATCACCCTGATTTGACTCCCAGGTTATTAGGTCAAAAGAAAATTTTAAGATTCAAGTGATTTTAGAGCTCAATTTTAGGGTTTGTCTTATTTAACTTTCTTCAATCAAGGGCTTGGGTAGCACACTGATGCGGGAGGGTTTATTTCCTTTTACACAGGCATGTGTGACTAGCGCTTCAAGACCCTAATGTGGAAACCCTAATTTGGTTCTATTTCCAATCCACTTTTTTCTTTTTCAAAAGTTCTCTTTGGACTTATAAACAAGAAGTGTGTGGTCCGCCGAGATTAAGCGTTTATTTTCAATTAGGCACAAGAATTTGTGGGATGGAAAAAAAAATCACTCCAACTTCAAGAATATTTGCAGAAATTTTCGCAAAATCAAGAAATGTTTTGCCTTAGAGATGGTGATTACTATATAAAGAAGGCAATTGATTCCTAACTTGATTTTCTTCCTTTTGTCTTTCAAAGATTAGGGGATGATTAAGGAAGAAAAGAAATTACCTGCCCTGGAGTGGTTGACTTGCGGGAGAGATTTTCTCATGAAGTACCTGCAAGATCACATCAAAGAAAAGTAGGGCAAGTTAGTGTTCAATATGATAAAAAGAATGTAGAGACTAGTGGTAAATTGTGCAGTGCTCCCCGGCAACGGCGCCAAAATGTTCACGGGCGTTTCGTGCGGATTTAAAGCGTATTATGTTGTAGTATAACCGACAAAACGTTCGAACAAATACAAAGTTTTTATTACTCGAAGACCGGAGTATCCGAGGTCGAACACAGGGAGCAAATGGAACTTACCACTAAATCAAAATGTAATTGAACACTCTAGTTTACTCAAAATATCAATTCAGGTATGAATGTATGCGATTAAAAGGAGTTAGGGCAAAAAATATGAACTTGGACGTCTGATCTTGTGATCAGACGTCTTAAAAGCATTTCTCCTTTTCTTCTTGATTATTCTTCTTCTTCTTCTGCTGCAGTCTTTGCTCTTTCTTTTCTTCTTCTGATCTCTGCAAAGTTCTTCACTTGGCTTCTCTGTGCCTTCGCTTCTGGCTTGCTCTTTTCTTTCCTCCCCTGCGAAGGCTTCTTTCTTGCTGCTTCTTCTTCTTTCTATTCTTCTCTGCCCTTCCTTTGTCTTGCTTCTCCTTTCTTCTGCAGCGGCCACGTCCTTCTCCTGCAATCAGCCTGCCTGCACAGGGGAACAAAACCTAACCCTTCTCCCTCTACCCGCGCGTGTCTCTCTCTCAAGCAATTCACTCTAACCGCTCTACCAGAGCCACAGTCTCAATCGGGTCGGATCGTACCCGGGACCAGGAGCACCTGCAGGTGTGTGATGCGCGAGGAGTGCGTAGGTCTAGGTCGGGTCGGATCCGCCAGGTCCGCGTGGTCAGGCCGCGGACGAGGCGGGTGGGGTCAGTGAGGGACCTCACCCCTGTGCTTTCGAGGCAGTAAACGTATATCACAAAAAATCTTTATACCATACCTGTGCCTTGAGATTCCACGATGTGGGACTAAACGTTCCGCCCTTCCTTTGCGTGCGCCCGCAGACTCTCGTGTGCAATTGCCCACGCTGAAGGCCCTGCTGCTGATCCTTGCTGAACTCAGTCACCTCGCAACACTTGCGAGAGTCTGCTGCACCTGCCGCCTGGGAAGCCTGACGCCTGCTGCTGCTCCAAGCTTCCTGCTGCTTCGACTGTTAATGGCGGCCGGAGCGTTTACCTGAACTTCCACAGAACGGCCTATTGGCCCAATTAGAATAGTTGGAAACCTTCGCCGTAGCACGGCGAAGGCGGTGGGTGATGTTGCAGGTTGCCGGTCGGCCTAGGCGTGCCCGCCTAGGTTAACCTGTGGCCGGAGATGGTGGGTTGTTCGGGGGGTGATTATGGAGGTCTGGAGTGGCAGTTGTGGGGTGGAGCGAGTTCCTGGTGGTGAGGCGGAGCTCACGAGGTGGTTGGCGAGCCGTGTGGAGTGGCGGAGTGGTGTGGGCGGCTCGCCGGAGTTCGGTCGGTGATGTGGAAGATGAGGGTGGTCAGCGTCGGTCGAGGGGTAATCAGATGAGATAACAGGGGGAAAAGAGAGAGGATAGGATGGAGAGGAGTTCTAACCTAATTGTAAGGACGAAAGGGGACGGAAGGCGGACAGCAGTACTTGCTGTCGCCGGAGAAGATGACGCCCAGTGGGGGAGAACGGCGGCGACGACGGGGCTGAGGCGGCGTGCGCTGGTACTGCGCGACGCGGAGGGAGGTCAGGAAGCTAACTCTGCCACTGGTTTTGTGGCAGAGCGAAGAGGGAGGGGAGGGGGGCTCGCCGGAGCCTGCTGGGAGTTTGGCCGGGCAGGAGGAGAGGAATTGGGGGTGGAACCTCGGCCAAACCAAGCTCAGCCTCTTCGGCCGGAGTTGTGGGTTCTTATATAGGCGCTGGACTTGGTGTGCAGGGCGTGAAGGGCACGTAATTGCCTGAGGTTGGTCGCCGGAGATGGAAAGGAGTTAGGATACCCAAATCTCTCGTGCGTTCGCACGAGAGATTGGGTTCACACCAGGGATCGATATCGGTCTTAAATGGAAGGCAATTCTTCAGAGAATTCTCCTTCCATTTCTGGGAGGGAATCTCTGAGGGATTAGAGAGCAATCCCTCTCCGAACCTCGCCGGAGCTCGGTTCTGCCCTAGCAATGGCAGCAGGACCGGTTTGCAAAGGAGGCGAAGAACCTAGGGGGTTCTCTGCAACGGTATTCAAAAGATAGGGACCAATTTGTGATTTGGGTGTACTAAATTGCAAAGTAGGTCAAGATGACCTCTCCTTAGGTCCAAATTTTGGTATAAACCTAATTTGGACCTAAGGAATCCAATGGAGAAGTTAGATTTCAGGTTTGACCTCGTTTGACTGGATATTTTGCGTAAAAACCCAAATTAGGTTAATTGAAGAGCTAGGACCCTAATCTAGGTCAAACTAGGTTCCAAAGGCCAAATTAAGTGTTCTAAACCCTAGAGTATGGTTTTCCATGATTTGTAGAGGGTTTACTTGCTTTTTGTTCTGACCGGAACCTTGTTAATTTAGGCGGGTCTGTTTTAGGGTTACCAAGTGTCTTTTAGTTCTTAGATGAACCCATTTCTGATTGACTCAACCCACTTTTTATCTCATTTAGACCATTTGACCTATGTTTTGCCTCTGAGAAATCCCGTTTATCTACTGCAATGGTAAAATTGCAGTTTTAACCTTTATTTCATGTTTTCTTCTCAGAGCACTTGTTTCTTCAGTTAGGCCTTCTTCTAGGTTATGTAGGAGCTTTTATCTTCTTTATTGGGTCAAAATGAGCTAGTTATGGCTCATGATGAGGCTCTCATCAGTGTACGTCATCCTCAATGGGGTAGATTGGGTGGCTAATTTCATCTCTTTCTTGTTGGCTTGCTCTCGAAGATTCTCCTAGAAATTCAATCATTTCGTCTTGCATTTTCTGTATTTCCATCTTCAAGGAGGAGAGGTCATTTCTATCATGAGAGAAGTCAGGCTCAGGCTTATAGTACCCAGGAGTGTCTGTACAACCATTATAATTATTCAGGGAGGGTGGGTTGGGTATTTCTATGGTGTGTGGGATATTGGGCAAAGCAAATCCCACTCCTAGGTTCTGCTCACTGATTTGGGGCTTAACCAGGCCAATACTCCTATAATAGGAGTAAAACGGATCCCAATAATTGTCATTATGTCCATCAAAGGATGGACCATCTTGGCATATGGAATCGAAAAGTGCAGAGTGGGGGTGAGGGTGTGGGCAAGATGTGAAATGATGAAAATCCATGTGATCCATTCTAACTCACACCTCAATCAGAATTCCCTAAGCAAAACACAATTCAAAAAGGACTTTTTAGGTCTTTCCCAATTTAGGATTTTGATTTAAGTCAGATTGCAGGTGACAATGCAATTTTTTCAATCAATTTACGCACTTATTGTCAACCTATGGCTCGCCTAAGACAACCTAGTTGGAGCTTTGGTGTTCTTCCCTAAATCTCAAATGGTAAAGCAACTCCAAAGATAGAAGATCGAGGGATGCAAGTAGGCCTAAGCCTTCCTTTGAAGCTGTGCTTTCACGGTGCTTCTCAACTACCCCCAAAAATCCGTGATAGGGTATCCCCCTCTTTGGAGTTACAAAACCTTTGATCTCAAGTTCTAAACACTTCAGAATCCAACGATAGGAGGGCTCTTGTCCTAGTATTTCCAAACCTAAAGAGTGTCTAAAAGTGTGCCGTGGTGCAAGAGATATAAGTGTGCATACACCGCAAGAGATTTTGAATTTTGAATCGCACGCCAAGTTTGAAAATCAAATCCTTGGTTTCTAAAATGTCCCTCCTTTAATTAGTCCTTTTTCTAGAAACTATGTGACCACTTGTTAGATCTATTCAATACAGATTAGGTGGTCTTGAAATTAGTCCAAATGCATTTGCATGACAGGTAGAAATGCAAAGTTAGAAGTGCATACCTGATTCCAGCATTCTTCATGCAATATGCAAGACAAAAATTAGATCTAGATGCTGCTCATTCAATCCTAAATGATTCGACCTAAGGGCAAGCAGCTTCTAGCAGATAGCTCATTTTTTTTGTTTTTGTTTTTTTTTTAACTACTTATGCACAAGCAAATTAAAGGGTAAACAATCCACAAAAAAAATTAAAAACCTAAATCTAAAGAAAAGGGAATAGGCTCCCAAAAATTACCCAATATGGGACTCAAACAAAATCGGGGAACAAACCCCTCAACTATACCCCAGAATAAGGGTTTTAAACCAAATGTGCAATGGAAAATTAAGTCTAAAGTCTTAATCCTACTCTAATCAAATCAGCGACTAAATGTATAGAGATGATCGTCGTGTCCTCGTCCTTCCCCTCCCTTGCAAGGTAGCTCGATCAATTTCTCCTCTGGCGACATCAAGGGTTGCCTCTCATGATGGCTAGTGTGATTGCAAGTCGTAGAATGTGTGTCGCAGATCGTTGCACTTGCCTCTCTCTAATTCCTTTCACAAATTCCTCGCACATAAAAGATAATAAATGGTCAAATCACTGTGCAATGAGAAATAATCAGAAATGAAATCAGGTGAAATTATTGTGTCTGTTGCCTCCCTGGCAACGGTGCCATTTGATAAGTCAGTTTTCACTTTCGAATAATGTGATTAAGATGATCTGTCGTCTTAGTAACAAAGTGGTGGAAAATCGCTCAACAAAATAATTACAATAAAAATTACCACTCACAGAAGAGCGGGTCGTGTCCACAGGGAGGCAATGATGTAATAAAATCTTGATTATTTCGTATTCTTTCAATCAAGTGCGAAATCCATAGTCAAATCCGACATGAAATGCGATGGAAAGAAGATGCATAATAACTCGAAAATATAAGGGTGTATGTGTAATTTTTCCACACTGAAATATTCAATAAATATGTGATGATTTTATGTAATTTCCAATTGACATGTATTAGAGAAAATTTGTGCACATTTTAATCCCAAAACCAATGTTAAAACATGTGAATATCAATAACAACGCAATTATCAGAAAGCATGAGTATGCAGTCACAATTTCACCATAATAAAATAATCATAAATTAAAATTGATTTAGGTGAAAATGGCATTCAAATGTAAATTTTAATTAACATAAAAAGAGAGTATTTTACCTCTCTCCTCCTTGCGCATGGGAGAGAGGTTCAATCGAGGAGTTACTTCTACAAAAGGTTGGTTGAAGCGAGGCTTCGCGGTGGTAGCAATGGTGTGTTGTGAGATGGCAGGAGCCGACTTGCCGGAGGAGAGGAGTGGCGGCGACGGAGAAGCCTGCTGCTGGCCACACTTGCTGGTGAAGGCGCGTACGGGTGCAGAGGGCGTTGCAGGCGCACGGAGACGCGGAGGCATAGGTGTTGGGTGCTCTACAGAGCGCACAGGCACGCGCAGGCATGGTGGTGGCATTGGCTGCAGGTGCTGCGGGGAGCGCTGTGGGTGATGGCGTGGGTGCATGCAGTGGCTGAGGCGCTGCAGGGTGAACGTGGGTGTTGCAGCGGGGGCAAGTGGAGGTGTGGGTTCTGCAAAGCGCATAGGCGTGCGCGGTGGTCCTGTTGGTGCTGTTGCAAGTGCTGCAGAGGACGTTGCAGATGATGGCACGAGTGCGTGTAGGCGCTAAGGCGAGGAGACGCGGGCGTGCGGTGGCTGGGTTGGAGGCAGGGTGCGTTGGAGAAGTTGAGGAGGTGCGGGTTCTGTAGGTTGGGCTGGAAGCGCGTGTGGGTCTGATGGAGTGGGGACAGGTGCTGTTGGCGCGTGCGTTGGTTGTGGTGAGGGCACGCACGCATAGGTGGCTAGTGCTGCAGTGATGAAGTGAGGGCATGCGTTGGCTGAGTTGAGGGTGCGGTTGGCAGATGGCTGATGGCTGGAACTGAAGTGAGAGTGCGCACGGTGGTGTCTGATGGAGCGGTGGTAGGAAGAGTTGCAGAGACTCTTTGGTAGTGTGGACTGTCACCCTACACGCCCACGGTGGTGAGTCGTTCTGCCGCAGTGAGGCTGGTGGTATGGAATGGAAGAGGAGCAAGGTCCTCTCAACACAGTGATGGGCAAGGGGTGGTGGCCTCCGGAGCATGGCAGCTCTCCCTCCTCCTTTTGTAGCCACGGCCATCATTTCAAATTCAAAATGCCGTAGCATAAATGTGATGCCCAGGAGGAGGAGGTAGAGCCGAAGCCAGAGGAGTTACCTGTGCAAAGGAGAAAAAAGAATAAAAGAATAAAATATTATGGTTATTTATACATAAGCCCTTAACTTCTATGTTAAATGAAAACAATGCATGCAATGCACCTAATTGGTTAACTAATTAAATGAATACAATTCTAAGTTAATTCTAAATGCATTTAGTTATGAATGCAGTGCATGAATTATGTAATTAAATCAGAAATATGAATTAATCTATTTACATCCTAATGAATGCTAAATAAATGTTAGAATTAACTTAATGTCTAGGCATTTAAATACTTAAATAGCCCACAAATATGGGCTAATCACTATGCTAGCAAGACATTGAATGAGGCTCAGCGCAATTATACTATCACCGAAAAGGAATTGCTAGCAGTAGTATTCGGGTTGGAGAAATTCATATCTTATCTATTAAGTGCCAAAGTTATCATCTTCATTGACCACTCCGCCCTTCGGCATTTGTTGGCAAAGAAGGACGCCAAACCCGACTCATCAGATAGATCTTTCTATTGTAAGAATTTGATATTGAAATCCGTGACAAAGTTGGAAAGCAGAATGTTGTGGCGAATCACCTATCCAGACTGGACCCAGCCCACATTCCTTATTCCCTGCCTATCCATGACCAATTTCCGGATGAATCCCTTTTGGCAGTTCACTCCGTTGAGTTCCCCTGGTACGCGGATATCTCAAACTATCTTGTCATAGGCTAGATTCCTGCTAACCTATCCAAGGACCAGAAACTCAAATTTACTGTGGAGGCCAAATTCTACCTCTAGGATGACCCATTGCTCTTCCGCATTGTAGCGGATTAGATTATTCGAAGATGCATCCCAAATTCTGAGATCCCCAGTGTGTTATCTTTTTGCCACAACGATGCTTGTGGTGGTCATTTCTCAGGACGGAAAACCGCTGCAAAAATTTTGCAGTCGGGATTTTTCTGGCCAACTATTTTCAGAGATACACACGAATATGCCTAGCACTGTAAACGATGCAAGTTGGTCGGTTCTATGACCATGAGAGACATGATGCCACTCCAGCCCATCATGGTTGTCGAAGTGTTCGACATTTGGGGCATCGAGTTTATGGGCCCTTTTCCGAACTCGCATGGCTTCGAGTACATATTACTAGCTGTTGACTATGTCTCGAAGTGGGTCGAGGCCATCCCGGTGAGACGGGTTGATCATAAGACCGTCATTTCTTTCGTACAGGAATACATCTTCACGAGATTTGGAATACCCCGCGCTTTGATTAGCGATGGGGGAAGCCACTTCATCTACACCCACTTCAGGTCATTATTAAAGAAATACGGGGTACATCACCGTATAGCCACCCCGTATCACCCACAGACCAATGGGTAGGCTGAAGTGTCTAATCGTTTGATCAAGCTGATTCTCTAGAAGACGGTTAGACCAGACAAGAAGGACTGGTTTGATAAATTAGTTGATGCACTCTGGGCATATTGGACCACGTACAAGGCCCCACTCGGAATTTCACCATATCGTATGGTATATGGAAAGGCCTGTCACCTTCCTGTAGAGCTGGAACACCATGCCTTTTGGGCGGTGCGAAAATGTAACCTTGACCTCAATGTGGGAGGTCAAGAATGGAAACTCTAGCTCAGCGCATTAGAAGAGATCCGGTAGGAGGCCTATGAGAAAGCATTGATATACAAGGACAAGACCAAGGCCATTCATGACCAACACATCCGGAGGAAAGCATTCACCCCCAACCAGCAAGTCTGGTTGTTTGATTCACGACTAAAACTTTTTTCAGGGAAGCTCAAGTCCAAGTGAACTGGCCCATATGTTGTGATTCACCCATATCCTAATGGGGAGGTCCAAATCAGGGACCCAAAATCTGGGCATGTATCTACAGTAAATGGCCAGCGCCTCAAGCCATTCACGGCTGAGGAACCTCCTCCAGCTGATGAACTCATTCATCTTATTGAGGATATCTGAGTAAGCTCTCGCCCAGCTGGAGGCATTAAACTCAGCACGTATAGATAACATATCCCACATTCTACCATCATCTATACATACCATTTTTATACATAGCATTTTTTTCTTTTAGCATATTTCCTTTTCGTATATTGCATACTGTCAGGTTGGCTGATGCTGAACGTTAAAATTTCAGGAGCAATTCCAGGTGATTTCTACCCATTTACTCCATACTATACTTATTCTCTTTTGTATTCATGCATGAGGACATGCAAGAACTTAGGCATTAGGGGTAGATATGACAAAACTGAAAATTTTTATGCCAACATTTAGGAAAACCTCGGAGCTGCATGTCAAACGTACTTTAGGACCCTAAATAAAAGAACAACCGACTCCACCTCCAATGCTCGCATTAGAGCTAAAAATTATCCGCAACAGCCACTTCTGACTCACCCGCTCACCTCTTGTTCTAAATTTAAGGTCAAGCTGAATGTAACCCGAAAGGAAAATTTCATAAAGTACAAATATAAGAGGTTACTTGTTTATAGCATATACATAGTGCATCCATGAATAAGATTATCTTATTAAGAGAATGCATTAAGAATTTTATCCTCTAGTTGATTCCTGTAATCTGGAATTCAGAACAACTTTTCACACACATGTAGAATTTGTAATGGATTCACGACGAAGGCTGATAAACATCTTTAGTCTGTTGAGAAGAAGCAGTGCCTCTTTTTCTAAACCCTTAGACAGTGCTTTGGGAGTTAGGCAGATTTTCTTCAAAAAATCCACCAAATAGTGTGAGATGAAAATAGGGAGTACCAGTGCACAAAGATTAGTGCAAGGAATTTGGAATCCTAGTGATGAGAAGCTCATCATGATCTCTAATTACCCATAATTAACTAGTCTTCCTAGTTAATTAGCTAAGAATATGTGAATATATGGGTTAATTATAAAATAAGGAATATATTGTAAAGGACCTTTAAATAAGTTAAAAATGCTACTTTATCATCTAAATAATATTATTAATAATCTACTTAATAATTGGACTCGAAATATTAACAACCATTCCTCTAATTAATAAGTTAATTAACTTAAGCATAATGTATACATAAGTCTGTAATAACTTATGTAACATTACTTAATTAAATAAATTAATCTAAGAGGGTCAAAAATGTAAATTCAAGGTCTAAATATAACAATTACTTTATTTACAATCATATATAAAAAGTTGAAAAAGATCTAAATTAAAATAAACCCTGAAAACCTGAGTTTACATTTTGGTCCTTACAATTCATTCCAATCGGGTCCTTATTTTTCATATAGGACCCTAAGTTTTATCACAGCTAGGTCCCTGACTTCTTCTTCTCTTCAGCTGGTTGAATGATTGACGACCGAGGGTGCTGCCACCACTCGATCACTGCCCATCCGATGACATCTTTCCGTCTCCAAGCTCCTGGAGCTTCGCTCACCATCCCATCTTCATCCATTGGTCTGGATGATACTTTTATCCTAATTTAGGGTAGGAGATAACTTCATTGTCGTCGGAGAAGACGTCGGTGGTAACCTCCTCCTAGCCTCATACACGTCTAGATTCCTCCTCCTTCGTCGCCGTCCACTATAAATACCCCCTAACCCCCTTGGTTTTCTTCAAGTTGGCTCCCTTCCCTCTTCTTCACTACAGCCAACCCAATAGGCTATTCCCTCTACAAGTCCGACAAACTTCCACCTCATCTTTCGACTTCCTCCGTCCACTTCAATCGGCTCAGGAACTTCGCTGAGGTCAGCCACGTCTCTGGACACAGGCGCTAACCAAGGAGTACCTCTGCTTCATCCACATTCGACCACCGGAGATCTTCCTAATTCCCCTCTGATTTCACTCCTCTGTCACGAGCCTTCAACGGAGTTCCTCTGTCCCCTTCGTCCAGGTAATAGTAGGATAGGAGTAGGAGTAGGAGTAGAGTAGTCTAGTTAGGTAATTAGTTAGGTAGATTAGTCATAACTTCAGAGTTCAAAGATCGTCTTCTTCGACTCCGACGAGCTCCTTGAGCTTGCCAGAGCCTTAGTTTGGTCTTTTGAATCCACTGTCCACATTCCTCTATCATTTATAATCATTTCTAACACATTTAATCTCTAAATTGATCACTGATTCGCCTAATCCAAATCCACCTTCATCAACTACTTCTACTGTTCATGGCAGTAGTAGTTGACCTAATTTCACATTCATAGAATCCTCCATCACTCACTCATCATTAAAGGATCCTAATTATCATCTTAATTTGATAAATACTTTATATAACTTAAATGCCTAATTTTATCTAAGCTCCTGAGCTCGCTGTCAATGGCGGCTCAGGAGTAGTTAAAACTTAAAATTATTTATATATTTATGATCGCAATTCTTTTTTGACTTATCTTGGCCACTCATCTGAGTAGGAGAACAAGTCCAGTGCCTAAACCAATTCAAATTTCATTCAAATTGAATTTACTGTTAAATCTTACATATAATGTGTTAATGAGGAATTAAATGCGATCCTGAGGTTCTTTGTGACCTCAGGGACCTTTTTAAGTCAAAAATGGCATAAATTTTATTTCTGTTCATGGATTCCACCTTTTTCTGGACTCACCGGAGCTTCGGTGAACTCCAGTGAGTGAAATCTGATCTTCAGCCTACAGAAATTGATGAGAAGCTCCAGAATAACTTAATTTTGATCACTGATTTGTTTGAGGTCTTTTCTTTTGGATTTTAACACTTGGAGCTAGGAATTGTGATTTGTCTTCTCCAACTTCGACGAAGTTGGAGAAGTCTGTTAGGAAGACTAAAGGCCACATTTGATGGGTCTAGAAGCTTCAGTGCAGTGCACTGAAGCTGTTCATGTCCTTAGAACACAGTAACAACCTTCTAACTTCTTTGACGAACAAAGCAAATTTTCAGTTCCAGGGATGAGCCTGGAACCCTAGAATTCAAGGTCAAATCATCTATCTAAGGGGTTGAACAAATTCCTGAGGTTGAAAGGATCTTATTCTAGGCTTTAATTTCTTGTAAAGAGGCTTAAAACAGAAAGTCAATTTTCGAGCCTTACAGTCAAACTTGAACTCGAGACTTTGATTCTGAGCTCAATTTGATGATTTGAGGAGCTTGAATTGTTGTTGAGATTCTGTTGAACGATTTTAGAGAGAATTAGATGAGCTCAGATGAGTGATTTGGTTGGAATTCATTAACTGCCAGTTTGGGTTATTTTTGAACCCAAACTGTTGGCAGTGATCTTTGGATGAGATTTGATCATGATTCCTACCTAGATCAGTTTATTATAATCCTTAGAATCTGTTTAAATCGATTGGAAATGATCTTAGCTGTCTGTTACATCTTTTTCAAGTCTAAATTCAGTCTCTGAAGCTTTCAAAGATGCTTAGAGTTTCTGTGTGTTACTTGAAGCTGTTAAGAGATCAAAACCTTTACAAGTAGCTGCAGAAATACCTGTAGAAACCCTTTAGAGCCTTAGCTAAGAGAGAAAGTCTAGCTTATGGACTCTACAACTTTAATTTCACTTCCAGGCATAAATATATCATATAAAACCCATAACTCGTCCCTTCAAATTGAAGAGGAAGACTTCCCCTTAGCATTAAATTAACCCTGTAATCTTATAGAGCTACTCAAGAGCTTTCCAATAAGCTTTGATTAGCTTCATTTGGAGCTCTGAGCTAGGAAATATCCTCAGTTGAAGTCAGCACTGGAAAGGGGAACATTAGTCCCATATCGGAAACCCTTGCGTGGCTGCCTTGGTATAAAAGGTTTTTGTTAAGTGGCTACTTCAGTCATCAAGCGCTTGGCGCATGGATACCGGTTATGAATGAGCATGCGTGTGTGTGTGCGGGCGTGTGTGCCTGCGGGTGTGCGCCTGTGTAGGTGTGCGATTTGTGTGGCCCTGGGAGGGCGAGGCCTAGGAGGCGGTTGGGCCAGTTTAGCTCGAGAAATAAATCGAAAATAAACCAAATTAAATCGAATTTGGTGAGGACCTAGTAGGGTCAGGTCCCACCCTATACAGGGTGCTGCGTATCCCCGAAAGGTCCTCGCCGCAAATCAAAAACCAATTTTTGGTTGAGGAAGAAAAACCGGTTCAGTTCTGCTGAAGCTAAGGATCAGAAGGCTGAAGGCTAAGTGCTGAAGGGAAAAATCACTAAGGTAATGAAGAAGGAAACTAAGAGAAGGAAAGAAAGGAAAAAGAAAGAAGAAAGGGAGCAGAAGAAGAACTCGTAAAGAGGAAGAAAGAGAAGGAACAGAGACTAAGGAAGAAAGCCAAAAAGACTAAGGAAAGAGAGGTAGAATAGAAGAGAAGGAAAAGAAAGAAAGCTAGAGAACAAGAGAGAATAAGAGAGAAATAAAAGAAGAAAAGAGAAAAGATAAAGGATAAATAAAAGAAAAGGAAAATAGAGAGAGAGAGAAAGAAAGAAGAAGAAAAGAGAGAGAAAGGCTGAAGAATAAGAGAAAAGAATTTATTTTTCTTGCTATATGATTTCTTTTTACTTTCAATTGTTGTAATAATGCATACTTTGTTTAGATAAACTCTCATTTGCCTTAATTCTTTTTGAAATAAATATTGTTAATGTGATTTCATATGGAATTTTGCATATTTCCTCAATTTAAATCATTTTGCGAAATTCATGTTATTAAAATTAACTTAATTATACCTCCTATACCTATAAGATGTTTAGAATTAATTGGTGAATTTTAAATAACGTATACCTCCTAACGAACGACCTAGACTCAACCAGTTAAAAAATCTAAAATGTTAGGTTAATTCGACCCTATACTACTCAACCGACACAATTTCGAGTTAACCTAAGTTACTTTCTTCTACTCTTAATTAAGTAAAATTAACTTAATTAACTGAGTTGAGGAGTAGTATGACCATTTTAATGGCGCCATTGCCGGGGAGGCAATCTTTTGATTCACAAAAAATTTTACCTAGTTTAATTGTGTAAATAAGAGATATTTGTAATTATGATTTTATTGTTTTTAATTTTTTTGTTCTAATTAGTTTTACTTTTGTTTTTATTTTCTTTTTAGGTTTACCTTTGCAGGTAATCTCAGGAAGAAGGCGAGATTTTGTTTTTGCTATTTTCACTATAAATACCATTGTAAGTATTTCTATTCTTAGTCTCTAGTGTAGTTTTAATTGTTGCATTTAGGTAAAAATAAAAAATATACAAAAATACATCCTATCTGACTAGCAGTAGTATATCACAGGCATACACTCTTAGGAGTGCATTATTCCTGCTAGTATTTCTTTTGCGAATCTAACTCGGGAATATTTTTACTGTTTTTCTCACATCAACAGGAAAACGTGAAAAATACCGCGTAGATCCCTGTCTTTGAGATTAATAAAAAAATCACATATTTTGTTTGAAAAGATTTAAAAAGCGGCCATTGAAATTCTTTTGATATATTTTTGAAAAAGATTAACTAAACAGAGGAAATTAAAAATTGTGACTAAATCTGATTGCAGAATGTATGTGGGTTTTTCTATTGCTATCTTCTATTGCATGCTATCGCGCACACAGTGCGATCACTAGAGTCACACAAGTTTTATTTTCTATCTCTCCTCTTTGCACCTCTTAGGGCTTTGGTCGAAGATCAACAAGTCTGTCTCACTACTAGAGCCCCGGGGAGCCAGTAGTGAGCAATCTCGACCCTAGACCTTAGACCTTTGAGCCTTAAGGATATGCACTTGTGTAGACACAGATTAGGATGCGTACTCTGATACTGTTACTCTATTTGTTTGCGTATCTTAGGAATCTCTTCTTTCCTTTGAAAGAAGAGCAAAAGCTGTGTCTTTTGTGCTGTTTTGCAGGTTTTCGTGCCGCTATTTTTGTGTGGTGTGAGTGTGCCTTTGCACATTTTTTCTATTTTATGGACAGGAGGCGATCCTTGCATCCGCCTCTTGTAACTTCTTTGACAGGTGATCCCAGGTCGGTTGTAGATAAGCAACCATTAATTTTCCCTTCTGATCCATCTACATTTATGGAACAAATGCAAAATCAAAATCCTGAGATCCCTTCTTCTTCTGGTTAGGGGGAGATGCTGCCTTTTGATGTTCATGAGGCGCTCCTAAATCAGAACCTTAGGATTCTTGAGCAAACTAGACAAATCAATCTATTAACAACAGCCTTAAATAATCTTCAGACTCTTCAAACCCGTCCTCCACCTCAACCTGAGGCAGGTTTTGACATCCCTGATTTGTCGATCAATCGTCCAAGGCCTCTACTTAGAGATTATTACAATCCATCTAATGCATAAGTAGAGCCTAATGTTAGGATGCCTATTGGGGAGAATGATCCTGAATTGAAGCCTAATATTATTGGTCTAATCCCTCACTTTCATGGATTTGCATCCGAGGATCCATTCCAACACATTGGAGATCTAAAGAATCTATCTCAAACTCTTGGACCTCGAAATTAGAATAGGGAAATCCTACTAATGAAGATGTTCTCTTTTAGCCTTAAAGACAAAGCTGCTTATTGGTATAGAACAATTGCAAGATCAATCTCAACTTGGGCTGAACTCGAATCCACATTTCTAAAAAAATTCTTTCCTATTGGTCGAACTAATGCTTTAAGGCGAGCTATTACTACTTTCAATCAAAACCAAGGAGAACCAATTCATGAAGCGTGGGAACGTTTTCATGAATTGCAAAGGAAATGCCCACATCATGACATCCCTCATTGGCAACTAATGCACATCTTCGACTATGGTTTACAAGAGGGCATTCGCAATCTAGTCGATGACTCTTGTGGAGGGAACTTCCTAAATCGTGACGTAGAATCCACCTCAGAATTATTTAAAGGCATGGTGGAAAACTCGATCAACAATGCATCCATGTCGCAATTTATGCGGGGTGCAAACACAACTCATCAAAATTCGCACAAGGGCATTCACGAGATCGGTAACCCGTCCAGTTCAAAAGACTTGGAAATAACTGTAGAAAAACTAGACAAAGTCGATATCGTAGCAAAGCATCTCGACGAGGTCAGAAATACGATGAAGACTCTTATGCCTTTACTTGCTACGAATCTCACGTATTCACCTGTTTCGTAAATTCCCATGGGGAGGCAATTTGTGAATAATCTGGATTCTAGAGATCTATCTTCCTTGGGTTTTCTATCTACTCCTCCACCAACCCAAGGAGGGACCTTTGTCCCACAATCTTACCCACCCTTTTCCCCACCAGTACCTTTTGCAGAAAACATGCCTTATCCTCTAGATTTAAACTGCATTCAAGGATACACACCAAGATCAAACCCATATTCAAATTCGTATAATCCTGGATGGCGTAATCACCCTAATTACTCTTGGTCTGACCATTCACAAAGACCATCATATCCGACTCAGACCAGGCAAAAACTGCCTACATTGTCGTTTCAGCAACACAATGTGAGGCCATTTTACGTTGGTTTGCAAAACCCCGTAGGGCCAAATAGAGATTCACAGCTAGACCAAATTTTGAAAGCTGTAACTGAGAGCAAGCGACAAAATGCTGAGGTTCTTGCTGAAGTCCAACGACAATGTTCGGTAGAATTGGCTGATCTTAGGGGCCAAATCATGTAGTTAGTTGAATCTCGTCAGCTAGGGGCCCTTCCATCCCAGCCCATTCCAAACCCTAAGAATATCCAGTAAAGACAACACCCGGGAGTTCAAAATCCGAATCAGGGACAAGTCCATCTCCTTAATCAATTACCCCTGAATCTAAATCAAAATCCGAACCCACCCACCTCTAATCATGATTTTGAATATCCTAATCAACAACAATCAATTTTAAATCAACCTTTAATCAATAATTCATCTTCTTCTTCATCAGCTCCTCATGTGGGTATTAACTCTGTTACAACCCGCCGTGGAACTTCCACCAGGGATCCAGTTTATCCAAGGAACCTATCCCAAGACCCTAGTACATCTAGAACAACCCTTGTTTCTACACCTGGAAGAGGTGTAGAACCTGATCCTGTAATTCCCGCTAATTCGCGGAACTAGGGAAATACCTCAGTAGAATAGGAAATCCACACCCCATTCCCAGAAGCTTTGAAGAAGACTAGGAAACAAAATTAACTTGTTACATTAGATGAAGATTTGATTAAAATTTTTGAACAGGTACACATTAATATCCCACTCCTAGATGCTATCAAACACATCCCGACTTACGCGAGATTTCTTAAGGAATTGTGTACTTCTAGGCATAAGTCGAAGAAAGGAAGCACTGTGGTACTTTCAGAGCATGTGAGCTGTATAATTTCAAGTATGCTTCCTTTGAAAAAGAAAGACCCAGGATCTCCATTTATTTCCTGTATAATTGGGGTCAGTGTTTTGATAGAGTTCTCCTAGATTTAGGAGCTTCTATTAACCTCATTCCTTTCTCTTTGGTAAAACATTTCAAAATAGAAAACCTTAAGCCTACCAATGTGACTTTACAATTAGCTGATAGATCTATTAAGTCACCTAAAGGAATATTGGAGGATGTTATTATAAGAGTTCGAGATTTCTACTTCCCTGTAGATTTTATTGTCCTTGATATGGAAGTACCCGAATACATTAGCCACACCCCAATTATCTTAGGGAGACCCTTTTTGGCTACTGCAAAGGCCAATATTGATTGTGAATCTGGAAAGATTGAATTGAAATTTGGGGAGAAGACAATTAAGTTAGATATATTTAGAGCTTCTAGTGGATTAGATTGTGAATGGATTAAGGAAATAAAATCTATAGAAGCTTTTGAGGATGATATTAGTTTCTTAGAATTAGAGAGCACACTTTTTAATATCCTTTACCCTTAAAGCAATGAAATCATTTTTTTAGAATCTTCACTCAATCCTGAATTTGAATTTGAATTTGAATCATCTAACTCACTTCTCGCAATCAAAAATCCCGCCCTAAATCCTGCTGTTGATTCTACTCTTGTGCTTGAATTGAAACCACTGCTTGCCAATCTTAAATATGTATATCTCTAATCTAATCAAACATATCCTGTAATAATCAATTCTCATCTATCTAAATCACAAGAATCCAAATTGATCAAGGTTCTTCGAGATCACAAGAAGGCAATTGGGTGGACTCTACATGATCTCATAGGGATTAGCCCCAATTTTTGTACTCATTGCATCTATATTGAAGATGGGGCACAACCTTCAAGAGAAGCTCAAAGACGTCTAAATCCAAATTCAAAGGAGGTCGTTAAGAAAGAAATAATCAAGTGGCTTGATGCTGATATTATCTATCCCATATCTGATCGCCCTTGGGTGAGTCCAATTCAAGTGGTACCCAAAACAACAGGACTCACCGTAATCAAAACTGAATCTGGAGAAACCATTCCCACACAAATTACGAATTTGTGGCGAGTTTATATTGATTATCGTAAATTGAATACTGTTACAAAGAAGGATCATTTTCCTTTGCCATTCATTGATCAGACCCTTGAGAGATTAGCTGGTAATAGGTTCTTCTGCTTTCTAGATGGTTACTTTGGATATAATCAAGTTGCAATTTATCTCGAAGATCAAGAGAAAATGACTTTCACCTGCCCCTTTGGAACCTTTGCTTTTCGAAGAATGCCATTTGGGATTTGCAACGCACCTGCGACTTTTCAGCGTTGCATGTTAGCCATTTTTACCAAAATGGTGGGTGAATATATGGAGGTTTTTATGGTTGATTTTTCAATCTTCAGGGAGACATTTGATATTTGCTCGGATAATTTGTCGAAGGTTCTCAAGAGATGTATTGAAGTGAACCTTGTCCTTAGTTGTGAGAAGAGCCATTTTATGATTCCAGAGGGCATCGTACTTGGCCACCTCATGTCTGAGCGAGGTATCCAAGTAGATCGTGAAAGTCCCTACTAGGAGGGGGTGACGTAATAATTGCGGAAATAAATATCACAAAATAGGCAATCACAAAATGTACACAAGTAATTTTTAGGTGGAAACCCAAACCGGGTAAAAACCACCACCTAACCCTCTCGAGTTAGGATTTTCCGATCAACCTAGTTGATCATATCCACTAACCGAATCACTTTGAACGAGGGTGATTCAACCTCAATACAACCACGCTACAAGTACGAGGGTAGCGTTCCTCAACCCCTTCTCTCCACGAGAAGGATTTTGTCCCACGAAGGAGACGGGAATTCGCAAAGCGAATACCCAACCAAAAGACAAAGATAAAAGAAACAATAGTCCTATAGAGCCAACAAAGTAATTAAACCTAGCTTCTATAGGAAATAGGAAACTCCCCTTTGCAAGGAGTGCGTCGACGATGACGCGGTGCGTGTGCCACGCGATGGCGCTACGTCGCTCTCGTTATCAACGCCGGGAGAGCGGGTGCGCAACGGGAATGATGCTCTCAAGATGATGGAGCTTGAGCTTAGAGAGCAAGTGCTTCTTGGACACAAGAGAGTGGAAATACTTGATCTTAGTGTATCTTGGTCTTTCTAGGTGTATATCTTGTGTATCTAAGTGTATCCAAGTGTTTTTCTAAGTGTCTCTTGTTGTATGTTTTTGTTGCAAAGGCTCCCCTCTATTTATAGAGGCCTTAGGAAGGCTTTGGAAGGCTTGGAAAAGCTTCCATAGCCGTTGGGTGCAAAGCCCAAGAGAATCAGGCCGAAATCAGGACAATGATTACATTTGACAGGGTTATCAGACGTCTAACTCTGGCATCAGACGTCTGGAAGGCCACTTTAAGACGTCTGATTCCAATGTCAGACGTCTGATTCTATGCGGGTTTCTCCCTGACTTGAATCAGATCTAAACAGGGTTTTTGTGCAAGTCCATCAGACGACATACAGGACGTCTGGCACTAAGTCTGGACGTCTGGAAACCTACTTTTACTGTGGGAATTGATTTCCAAACGTTGCAACGGCTAGAAAATCTCTGAGAAGAGATTTTGGGTCAGCCGAGGCAAAACGGTCATTTATCAGACGTCTGGACAGTCCTATGGACGTCTGATAAGGCTCTAACGGTCATATTCTGCCGTGCTCGCTAAGTTAGCCAACGGTCCACTATCTGGACGTCTGGCAAGTCCATCAGACGTCCTCTAAGCCGTCTGGACTAAGGTCTGGACGTCTGATTTCATCAGACAGAAAACTAAGTCCAGCCTAACAGTTATCAGACGTCTGAAACAACAGTCAGACGTCTTAAAATACTTTATCAGACGTCTGATTTTGGGATTAGACGTCTGGAAATGCTGTTTGAGCCCTATATTGGTTTTCTAGGTATTCTACAGAAAACCTAAGTATCCTAGGGTTGTGCAGGTGTTCCTAGGACTACTTTTAGGGTACTTTGAGGCTCTTTAACATAATGTTCTAAGGAATCAAAAAGAGCAAGAAAATAAATACAAGAGATACATGAAAGGATAAAAAAGAATCTATCCTATTCTTCCATCTCCAATCTTTCGCTCCACGCGAACCTCCTTTGTTTTCCGTCAAGCTCCTCCAATCCGTCCTGGATGCGAGCTCGAATTCCATCTAAACACGTCATCATTTGCAATTGACCTGAAATCTAGGACTCAAATTGCAAATGTTAAATAACACGTGTTTTGTTATCATCAAAACAAATGATCGTGGTGCTCTAGCACCAACAATCTCCCCCTTTTTGATGATGACAAAACCGTAAATAATGCATAAAAATCCTCCCCCTTTTTGACATTATCAAAAAGGTTTAATTGATTTTATATTTCCTATAACTCCCCCTTAAAACATGCTCTTCTATGAATTTATTTTAACAAAGGTGATATTCTCCCCCTTTTTGTAACAATGAGATAGCTATTATTTTTCTCCCCCTTTCTAAAGGAAATTTAGCTACCTTATATCTCCCCCTTAAAAATTGACAATTAGCTCATTAATTTTTAACTCCCCCTATCTAAATGCTTATAAAAAGATAGGGTTAAAAATTTTACCTCACCTACCATGGCCAATAAAATGGCCCGAATGGTGGTGGTGGATGCCACATCGGATGGGGCTCCCATCCGTAGCTTGGAGGCCCGGGCATCGGCGCCGGTCTCCAGTCTGGTGGTCGACGTGCGGCGGGTCCGTCGTTTGTTCGCCGTCTCGTCGGTCTTCTTGTTCTCCTCCTTGGTCTACTCCTTGGTTCTCCCAACTTGAGTTGACCAGCCTTGAGCTTGTAGGTCCAGTCCCTTATGTTGTAATTATCCCTGAACCCTACAAAACAAGATTCTAATTTTTTCTTCGGTATCCAAGTGAGCTTGGATCCGGATTTGTTAGAAGGTCTCCTTGATGGAGATCCTTTCTCAACCTTAGGGCTATAAAAATTATCAACTTTGTTGATTAATTTGTTAGAATTTTCCCTAAGACATGCGATTTCTTTTTCTATAATATCCATCTTAGTCTTTAAATCAGAAATTTCTATTTTTAGACTATCATTTTCCTCAATCAATTTATTATTTTCATTGATGAGGTCTTGATTTTCTAACAATAGGTTATCAATTCTAGGATTAGCTTCTAGATCCTTAAGTTTTATTTCTAACCTATCATTTTCAGATTTAAGAAAGCTAAGGTTCTTTTTAATGCTTTTATTTTCTACCCTAAGTGATTTACTAATCTCAAAAAGTTCATTAAAAGCTTCTTGTAAATCCAGGTTTACCTCATTGTCGGAGTCGCTTTCGCTGTCGATGTCGCTTTCTCCGATTTCCATGAAACCAACGCACGTGGTTTCCTTCTCTCCGAGATCTTCTTCCGAACTCGTCTCCTCATGAGTGCCTTCCAACCTCCTCCATATCTCGTGAGCGGTGGTGCACTCTTGGATTCGTTAGAATTCTTTCGGACTCAACGCGCAATACAAGGCATTCATTGCCTTTGCGTTGAGTGAGAGATCTTGAATCTGCAGCTGCGAGTAGCCTGCATCCGGTCGCTCCGGGATCTCGTATGAGGCTTCGCAACGTCCCCATAGAGCGAAGTCCGTGGCTTGAAGCCACATCCTCATCCTCAGCTTCCAGTAGCTGTAGTTGTTCCCGTCAAAGTAGGGCGGACGAGTTGTGGACTGTCCCTCCGAAATCCTACACGCGGAACTGCTTCCCTCCATCGATCTTCTTGCTTGGTTGTTACGCCGAAACAGCAAGACCTGCTCTGATACCAATTGAAAGTCCCTACTAGGAGGGGGTGACGTAATAATTGCGGAAATAAATATCACAAAATAGGCAATCACAAAATGTACACAAGTAATTTTTAGGTGGAAACCCAAACCGGGTAAAAACCACCACCTAACCCTCTCGAGTTAGGATTTTCCGATCAACCTAGTTGATCATATCCACTAATCGAATCACTTTGAACGAGGGTGATCAACCTCAATACAACCACGCTACAAGTACGAGGGTAGCGTTCCTCAACCCCTTCTCTCCACGAGAAGGATTTTGTCCCACGAAGGAGACGGGAATTCGCAAAGCGAATACCCAACCAAAAGACAAAGATAAAAGAAACAATAGTCCTATAGAGCCAACAAAGTAATTAAACCTAGATTCTATAGGAAATAGGAAACTCCCCTTTGCAAGGAGTGCGTCGACGATGACGCGGTGCGTGTGCCACGCGATGGCGCTACGTCGCTCTCGTTATCAACGCCGGGAGAGCGGGGTGCGCAACGGGAATGATGCTCTCAAGATGATGGAGCTTGAGCTTAGAGAGCAAGTGCTTCTTGGACACAAGAGAGTGGAAATACTTGATCTTAGTGTATCTTGGTCTTTCTAGGTGTATATCTTGTGTATCTAAGTGTATCCAAGTGTTTTTTCTAAGTGTCTCTTGTTGTATGTTTTTGTTGCAAAGGCTCCCCTCTATTTATAGAGGCCTTAGGAAGGCTTTGGAAGGCTTGGAAAAGCTTCCATAGCCGTTGGGTGCAAAGCCCAAGAGAATCAGGCCGAAATCAGGACAATGATTACATTTGACAGGGTTATCAGACGTCTAACTCTGGCATCAGACGTCTGGAAGGCCACTTTAAGACGTCTGATTCCAATGTCAGACGTCTGATTCTATGCGGGTTTCTCCCTGACTTGAATCAGATCTAAACAGGGTTTTTGTGCAAGTCCATCAGACGACATACAGGACGTCTGGCACTAAGTCTGGACGTCTGGAAACCTACTTTTACTGTGGGAATTGATTTCCAAACGTTGCAACGGCTAGAAAATCTCTGAGAAGAGATTTTGGGTCAGCCGAGGCAAAACGGTCATTTATCAGACGTCTGGACAGTCCTATGGACGTCTGATAAGGCTCTAACGGTCATATTCTGCCGTGCTCGCTAAGTTAGCCAACGGTCCACTATCTGGACGTCTGGCAAGTCCATCAGACGTCCTCTAAGCCGTCTGGACTAAGGTCTGGACGTCTGATTTCATCAGACAGAAAACTAAGTCCAGCCTAACAGTTATCAGACGTCTGAAACAACAGTCAGACGTCTTAAAATACTTTATCAGACGTCTGATTTTGGGATTAGACGTCTGGAAATGCTGTTTGAGCCCTATATTGGTTTTCTAGGTATTCTACAGAAAACCTAAGTATCCTAGGGTTGTGCAGGTGTTCCTAGGACTACTTTTAGGGTACTTTGAGGCTCTTTAACATAATGTTCTAAGGAATCAAAAAGAGCAAGAAAATAAATACAAGAGATACATGAAAGGATAAAAAAGAATCTATCCTATTCTTCCATCTCCAATCTTTCGCTCCACGCGAACCTCCTTTGTTTTCCGTCAAGCTCCTCTAATCCGTCCTGGATGCGAGCTCGAATTCCATCTAAACACGTCATCATTTGCAATTGACCTGAAATCTAGGACTCAAATTGCAAATGTTAAATAACACGTGTTTTGTTATCATCAAAACAAATGATCGTGGTGCTCTAGCACCAACAGATCGAGCCAAGATCAATCAAATTGCAAATCTTCCAATTCCTGACTCGATCAAAGGCATTAGATCATTTCTCGGGCATGTGCGATTTTATAGGAGATTTATACTTGATTTTTCAAAAATTACTCGACCACTCATAAACCTCCTCACAAAGGATGCCACTTTTGAGATGAGTGAGGAATGTATTTCAGCATTTGAAACTTTGAGAGACAGAGTTACACAGGATCCAATTTTGCAACCACCTAATTGGGATTTACCATTCGAAATCATGTACGATGCATCAGATTATGCAATAGGAGCTATTTTGGGACAAAAAATTGAGAAGAATCCGGTAGTAATTTACTATGCTAGTAAAACATTGAATGAGAGACAAAGGAATTACACAGTTACAGAGAAAGAGTTACTAGCAATAGTATTTGGATTAGAAAAGTTCAGATCTTATATACTCGGATCTCAAATTATCGTGTACTCTGATCACTCAGCTATCCGACACCTTCTATTTAATAAGGACACGAAACCTAAGTTGATCAGATGGATCTTGCTTTTGCAAGAATTTGACTTAGAAATTCGTGATAAGGCGGGTCAACAAAATGTTGTGGTCGACCATCTTTCCCACCTTCCTTCTGATACAATTGAATCATCTCCTCCAATTACTGAACACTTCCCTGATGAACATCTTTTGACCATATCCTCAGATCTTCCTTGGTATGCAGACATTGTTAATTATTTGGTTACACATCAATTCCACCAGACTGGGATGGGATTCGCAAATCATGACTCAAAGCAGAAGCCAAATACTATTTTTGGGAAGATCCGTACCTTTTTCGACTTTGTAATGATCAAATCATCAGGTGGTGTGTCACTTCTTCTGAGACTGATTCTATCCTATCCTTTTGTCATGACCAGGCCTATGGTGGTCACTTTTCTGGTAGAAAGACCGCTGCAAAAGTTCTGCAATGTGGGTTTTATTGGCCCACGTTATTTGCTGATTCGCAGACTTATTGTAAGGCATGTAGTCACTACCAATCACTTGGTGGCATGTCACGAAAAAACATGATACCTCTGAACCCGATTATAGTCTGTGAAATCTTTGATATTTAGGGCATAGACTTTATGGGTCCGTTTCCATCCTCTTTTGGCTTCCACTACATTTTACTTGTTGTTGATTATGTTTCTTGTTGGATTGAAGCCATACCCACACGCACAAACGATCATCGAGTTGTCATTCCTTTTATACAGAGTCATATTATCGCTCGTTTTGGGGCACCTCGTGCCATAATTTCTGACAGCGGTTCCCATTTCATTAACACCCAGTTTAGAACTTTACTTAGAAAATATGGGGTTACATGTTATATTTCTACACCTTATCATCCCTGGACTAATGGGCAAACTGAGGTCTCTAATAGGGAGATCAAAAAGATTCTTCAAATGACAATCCGACTCGATAGGAAGGATTGGTCTTCCCGTCTATATGAGGCTTTGTGGGTTTATAGGACTGCTCACAAAACACCAATAGGAATGCCACCATACAGATTTGTTTACGGGAAACCCTGTCATCTTCCCGTAGAAATTGAATACAAGGCCTATTAGGCAATTAAAGCCTGTAATTTAGACCTCGCGAAGGCTGGTGAAAATCGTAGGTTGTAGCTTAGTGAACTTGAGGAATTACGTCATGATTCTTATGAAAGTTCAAAGCTGTATAAGGAGAAACTTAAAGCCTTCCACGACAGATTTATTTCCCGTAAATCCTTTACACCTGGTTAGAAGGTGTTGTTGTTTGATGCCCATTTGAAGCTCTTCCCTAGTAAACTTTTGTCTAAATGGTAAGGGCCATTTATTGTTGTTAGAATCTTCAACAACGGAGCTGTCAAAATCACTGAACCCAACAAGGATCAACCCTTCAAAGTCAATGGTCAACATTTAAAACCTTTCTTGGAATCACATCCTTTGGGTCTTGTTGGAGAATGTTATGGCTCCACTAGGGTTTGTCACCATCATTCACCACTTTTGTACATAGCTGTTTCCTGCTTTATACTTTTTGATTCTTCCACACTTTCTCTGATTTTTCACTTCATCTTATACTGATTTCCTTCATTTAGTCTGACTGACCACTCTGACCTTTGGTCAGACTTAAAATCGTTCGCACAGAGATTCCAAAATTACTATTTAAAGTGTTGTGTAAATAGAAA
Source organism: Thalassia testudinum (assembly GCA_037157565.1). NCBI lineage: Eukaryota > Viridiplantae > Streptophyta > Magnoliopsida > Alismatales > Hydrocharitaceae > Thalassia > Thalassia testudinum. The sequence continues at coordinate 15,274,213 of JAZHRO010000046.1, read as the reverse complement.
ATATAAAAAACACATAAAAATTAAATATCCACGAAATTTAAAAAATAGAGATTCCAAAAATTATAAAAATTTCAAAATAAAAAATTTCATAAAATTTGAAAAATTTTGAAAAAAATGCATAAAAATTGAAAAATTCTATAAATATAAAAATAAAAATATATAAATACAAAAATTTGAAAAGTGAAAATTCATAAAAATAATGAGGGGTATATTCATCTAGAATAAAGAAGAAAAGAAGAAAAAATATATTTATATTTATATTATTATTAAGAGATTAATTTTTCTTTTAGGTCAAACTAAAAAATATATATAGAATACATATAGAATATTTAAGAGCATTCAACTCTTATTTAGATGCTTACTTAGACATTTTGTAAAAACACACTTATGCTTTTAAAATCTTTTAAACAAGATTTTATTTGAATTTAGAATCTTTAAATCTTTTAAGCTTTGTTTTTATATTCTTACCCTGAATTAAGAAACTAAGTGTATTAAGTTTTAAACTTAAGTTTTGGGATTAAACGGTAACTTTCTAATCAGTTAGATTAAGTAATCCTTTTGCTTTTTGAAAATTTGATTTTATCATAAAGTTAAGTAAAAAAGCCAGAAATTCAGAGTTAAGTAAATAGAGAGTTAGTAGAATTTTAGTTTACAAGTCTTACAGGCTATAGACATATAACTAGACTTGGTAAATTTTGTCTTGACAGATCCTACAGGAGGAAACTAAGAATTTTAAGACCTGAGAGTGAAGGGCCTTGTTGTCCAAGCTCTGGTTTGAGAGCTAAGTAACCTAAACATCTAAATTCACACACATAGAATTATCTTGTTGGCATCCGAGACTGCGAAAACATAGAGGTTAAGAGATCGGTTCTGAATTCTCTTTAGTCCAAGGATTTCCATGGGGTGGTTCTTGAAAGGGTGAAGGATGTGCCACTCACCTAGAAAAAGGATTTGGAGAATAAAGTTGGTAAGAAAAATGAGAAAGGGGGGAGAAAAGAAAAAAAATAATAAAACACCCTGTAGTTAAGTGCCTTGTTACAAATGGGTGCTTATGCAATTTTTTCATAATAAAATAAAGTATCTCAATGCAAATGGATGCTGCCCTTCCTTCCATTGAATAAAAAAACACCTCGCTACAAATGGGTGTTCTAACCTATAGAAAAAGTGAAAAAAAATATGGAGATAAAAATTTTAGGAATAAGAGATCCAGTGGTCCACCGGGGAGATATACACAAAAAGTGTTGACCTCGGGATAAAAAATGGTGAGGAGAAAGCAACCGAACCTGAGTAAGGCCAAGCCAAAGGCTTGAATTGGAATAATTGGGATTGGAAATTAATGTCTTAAGATCTGGATTTTTGCAACTTTGGATGCCTTTAGAACAACTCTCTTCACTAAGCATAGATGTTTTAAAATCATAGCTAGCCCAACCTTGGTATTGGGCAATGAAGTCTAAGAAATCAGGTTTTGAGGATTTGAAGTTGAGACCTAAAGGAGAAGAATTGACAAAATCCTAGGTCTAGAAGTTGTTCTTAGTACTGTAGGCTAATAGATTAGAGTTTTACTACTCTAAGCTTGATTAATAATGAGTATCTGGTTAATTTGCTTAAACTTATATTGATAAAAGTCAAATATCATAAACAATGGATTAACTTAAGTCTATTGAGTTTTTGAGTTAAAATTTAATTCCCAATTCTTATGTTTTGTTTTCTTAAAACACTTTGTATTCTAAGTTTGGGTTAAGAATAGTTACAAAGAATAAGAGATTTTTGAGAATTCTAATTCTAATAAAATTCTTGTTAACAACATTGTTTTTAAGTGTGTTTTGAAAATGTTATAAGTATAAGTCTAAGTAAGAAAATTTTCACAAATGTTCTACATATTAATCATTTATATTAAACCTAAAATATTTTCTGACCTAAGTTTTCCTCTACATAGTTATTATTTATATTAATTTAAACCCAAGTGCTTTAAATCATCATATTTTTAGTTAACTTTGCTAGGGACTAGCAAAACTTTGGCTTGGGGGTATGATGAGAAGCTCATCATGATCTCTAATTACCCCTAATTAACTAGTCTTCCTAGTTAATTAATTAAGAATATGTGAATATATGGGTTAATTATAAAATAAGGGATATATAGTAAAGGACCTTTAAATAAGTTAAAAATGCTATTTTATCATCTAAATAATATTATTAATAATCTACTTAATAATTGGACTCGAAATATTAACAATCATTCCTCTAATTAATAAGTTAATTAACTTAAGCATAATGTATACATAAGTATGTAATCACTTATGTAACATTACTTAATTAAATAAATTAATCTAAGAAGGTCAAAAATGTAAATTCAAGGTCTAAATATAATAATTACTTTATTTACAATCATATTAAAAAGTTGAAAAAGATCTAAATTAAAATAAACTTTGAAAACCTGAGTTTACATTTTGGTCCTTACAATTCATTCCAATCGGGTCCTTATTTTTCATATAGGTCCTTAAGTTTTATCACAGGTAGGTCCCTGATTTCTTCTTCTCTTTAGCTGGTTGAGCGGCTGACGACTGAGGCTGCTGCCACCACTCGATCACTGCCCATCCGATGACATCTTTCCGTCTCCAAGCTCCTGGAGCTTCGCTCACCATCCCATCTTCATCCATTGGTCTGGATGATACTTTTATCCTAATTTAGGGTAGGAGATAACTTCATTGTCATCGGAGAAGACGTCGGTGGTTAACCTCCTCCTAGCCTCATACACGTCTAGATTCCTCCTCCTTCGTCGCCGTCCACTATAAATACCCCCTAACCCCCTTGATTTTCTTCAAGTTGGCTCCCTTCCCTCTTCTTCACTGCAGCCAACCCAATAGGCTATTCCCTCTACAACTCTGCAAACTTCCACCTCATCTTCCGACTTCCTCTGTCCACTTCAATCGGCTAAGGAACTTCGTCGAGGTCAGCTGCATCTCTGGACACAGGCGCTGACCAAGGACTACCTTTGCTTCATCCACATTCAACCGCCAAAGATCTTCCTAATTCCCCTTTGATTTCACTCCTCCGTCATGAGCCTTCGACGGAGTTCCTCTGTCCCCTTCGTCCAGGTAACAGTAGGATAGGAGTAGGAGTAGAGTAGTCTAGTTAGGTAGTTAGTTAGGTAGATTAGTCATAATTTCAGAGTTCAAAGATCATCTTCTTAGACTTCGACATGCTCCTTGAGCTTGCCAGAGCCTTAGTTTTGTCTTTTGAATCCACTGTCCACCTTCCTCTATCATTCATAATAATTTCTAACACATTTAATCTCTAAATTGATCACTGATTCGCCTAATCCAAATCCACCTTCATCAACTACTTCTGCTGTCCATGGCAATAGTTGACCTAATTTCACATCCATCGGATCCTCCATCACTCACTCATCATTAAAGGATCCTAATTATCATCTTAATTTGATTAAATACTTTATATAACTTAAATGCCTAATTTTATCTAAGCTCCTAAGCTCGCCGTCAATGGTGGCTCAGGAGTAGTTAAAACTTAAAATTATTTATATGTTTATGATCGCAATTCTTTTCTGACTTGTCTTGACCACTCATCTGAGTGGGAGAACAAGTCTAGTGCCTAAACCAATTCAAATTTCATTCAAATTGAATTTACTGTTAAATCTTACATATAATGAGTTAATGAGGAATTAAATGCGATCCTAAGGTTCTTTGTGACCTCAGGGACCTTTTTAAGTCAAAAATGGCATAAATTTTATTTCTGTTCATGGATTCCACATTTTTTTGGACTTACCAGAGCTCTGGCAAGTGAAATCTGATCTTCAGCCTATAGAAATTGATGAGAAGCTCCAGAATGACTTAATTTTGATCACTGATTTGTTTGGGGTCTTTTCTTTGCGATTTTAACACCTGGAGCTAGGAATACTGATTTGTCTTCTCCAACTTCGGCTGAGTTCGAGAAGTCTGTTAGGAAGACTAAAGGCCACATTTGATGGGTCTAGAAGCTTTAGTGCAGTGCACTGAAACTGTTCATGTCCTTAGAACATAGTAACAACCTTCTAACTTCTCTGATGAACAAAGCAAATTTTCAGTTCCGGCGATGAGCTTGGAACCCTAGAATTCAAGGTCAAATCATCTGTCTAAGGGGTTGAACGAATTCTTGAGGTTGAAAGGATCTTATTCTAGGCTTTAATTTCTTATAAAGAGGCTTAAAACAGAAAGTCAATTTTCGAGCCTTACAGTCAAACTTGAACTCGAGACTTTGATTCTGAGCTCAATTTGATGATTTGAGGAGCTTGAATTGTTGCTGAGATTCTGTTGAACGATTTTAGAGAGAATTAGATGAGCTCAGATGAGTGATTTGGTTGGAATTCATTAACTGCCAGTTTGGGTTGTTTTTGAACCCAAAATGTTGGCAGTGATTTTTGGATGAGATTTGATCATGATTCCTACCCAGATCAGTTTATTATAATCCTTAGAATCTATTTAAATCGATTGGAAATGATGTTAGCTGTCTGTTACATCTTTTTCAAGTCTAAATTCAGTCTCTGAAGCTTTCAAAGATGCTTAGAGTTTCTGTGCGTTACCTGAAGCTGTTAAGAGATCAAAACCTTTACAAGCAGCTGCGGAAATACCTGTAGAAACCCTTTAGAGCCTTAGCTAAGATAGAAAGTCCAGCTTATGGACTCTGCAACTTTAATTTCACTTCCAGGCATAAATAAATCGTATAAAACCCATAACTCCTCCCTTCAAATTGAAGAGGAAAACTTCCCCTTAGCATTAAATTAACCCTGTAATCTTATAGAGCTACTCAAGAGCTTTCCAATAAGCTTTGATTCGCTTGATTTGGAGCTCTGAGCTAGGAGATATCCTCAGTTGAAGTCAGCACTAGAAAGGGGAACATTAGTCCCACATCGGAAACCCTTGCGTAGCCGCCTTGGTACAAAAGGTTTTTGTTAAGTGGCTACTTCAGTCATCAAGCGCTTGGCGCATGGATACTGGTTACGAATGAGCATGCATGTGTGTGTGTGCGGGCGTGTGTGCCTGCGGGTGTGCGCCTGTGTGGGCGTGCGATGTGTGCGGCCTTGGGAGGGCGAGGCCTAGGAGGCGGTTGGGCCAGTTTAGCTCGAGAAATAAATCGAAAATAAACCAAATTAAATCTAATCAGGCGAGGACCTAGTAGTGTTTGGTCACACCTTGTACAGGGTGCTACATATCCCCGAAAGGTCCTCGCTGCAAATCAAAAACCAATTTTTGGTTGAGGAAGAAAAATCGGTTCGATTCAGCTGAAGCTAAGGATCAGAAGGCTAAAGACTAAGTGTTGAAGGGAAAAATCACTAAGGTAAAGAAGAAGGAAACTAAGGGAAGAAGGAAAGAAAGAAAGGAAAAAGAAAGAAGAAAGGGAGTAGAAGAACTCGTAAAGAGGAAGAAAGAGAAGGAACAGAGACTAAGGAAGAAAGCTAAAAAGACTAAGGAAAGAAAGAGGCAGAATGGAAGAGAAGGAAAAGAAAGAAAGCTAGAGAACAAGAGAGAATAAGAGAGAAATAAAAGAAAAAAAGAGAAAAGATGAAGGATAAATAAAAGAAAAGGAAAATAGAAAGATAGAAAGAAAGAAGAAAAGAGAGAGAGAAAGGCTGAAGAATAACAGAAAAGAATTTATTTTTCTTGCTATATGATTTCTTTTTACTTTCAATTGTTGTAATAAGACATACTTTATTTAGATAAACTCTCATTTGCCTTAATTCTTTTTGAAATAAATATTGTTAATGTGAGTTCATATGGAATTTTGCATATTTCCTCAAGTTAAATCATTTTGCGAAATTCATGTTATTAAAATTAACTTAATTATACCTCCTATACCTATAAGATGTTTAGAATTAATTGGTGAATTTGAAATAACGTATACCTCCTAGCAAACGATGTGGACTCAACTAGTTGAAAAATTTAAAATGTTTGGTTAATTCGACCCTATACTACTCAACTGACACAATTTCGAGTTAACCTAAGTTACTTTCTTCTGCTCTTAATTAAGTAAAATTAACTTAATTAATTGAGTTGAGGAGTAGCATGACCACCTAGATAATTAGGTGATGATACTCAGAGATTAGGCATAGTTTTCGCTCTCAGTTCCTGCGTATACATTTTTGTGTGAAATTTTGAGAGCCACCAAATAAGGCAATTATGTGGAGAGCGAGTTTTCATGAAACTAGGGTTAAGATGGATGGTTACGATCATTCTTCATGGAATCCTTGGCTGAAGGAGGGTATTGATGTCAAGATAGGAAATACACCATCCTACTCGTCTTTCTCGGTGTCGTGGACAACCACTTTCATCAAATAAGCCACCCAATGTCTCTTGAGTATCACCAATCCCTAATAATGTCTCTTCAATAAAATTCATGAATGTGTTGCTAGATTGTGTTGAGTTAGAAAAATTATATATGAAAAAAAAAGAATGAAAAATTGAGAAAATGAGAAAAAGGAAAAAAAAAGAGAAAAAGAGAAAAAGGAAAAGAAAAAAAAAGAGAAGAAAATAGTAGAAAAAGAGTTTGTGAATATTTAGTGTTTATTTCAGTTGCATTGAGGCAATACCACTAAATAAATTTGAGACCCACCAAATATGGCCTTAACCTATTTTTTCTGTGTTTCTGATTGTCCGAATACTGGATGAGAAATTCCGACTTAGTGTTAAGGTTATGAGAGCTCAATTAAAGTGTTAATGCCAAGTAAGACCACCAAATACGGATCATAAGTGAGAATCTGGTGAGATTATGAGCTCTAAGAAAAAAAAAAAAGATAGAGTAAGAGAGAATGAATACAAAGGAACCAGAAAAGAGCATAATTTTTCATGTCTTTCACTGAGTTGAGTTACTTGATAATTCGAGAATCTAGATTCTGAAGTACTAATCTATATGTAGCACCAACTGAGAGTGAGTCACCAAATAAACACTCGTATCCCTCAGACATTTTCTACCTAAGCTTAAAGCTGGGTGGAATTCATAGAATATCTTGAATACCCCGAGGGAAGAAGTTCGCCTATCCCGCTAGAATTTTACTAGGGGTCAAGTACAGGCTTTAGAGGTAAATCAGGTCTTTCACTCAAATTCGTTGCAAATGCTACATAGCTGCACTTTCACATTTGTCTGGATTTCTAGAGCATAGGATGAAAACAAAGAGGAGAAAAATCTCTAGGCATACACTTGATAAAATAATCAATCCCTTAGGGACCCTTCTGTGAATAATTTAGTCTCGCATTTGCTAGGGACTAGTAAGATTTAGGCATAGGGGTATGATTGCGCAGCAATCATAGGTCTTAATTGACCTAAATTAGTCTTGGACTTAGCATAAGTTAGGGTAATTCATGCATGCATAAGCATTACTAGTATTTTTACTGCTTTCTTTTAGCTATGCATAAAATAATGCTATAATGTACTGATTAGGTGCATTATGTCAATTGCAGGTAATAAGCTGATTAGAAGCTAGATCTGAAGCTGGATTTAAAGCTGAATCTGAAGAATAAAGAATAACTGGTGTTGCAGCAGAGCTAGAGCGGAAGACCTAAATTAGATGCAGTAGATAATAATGTAAGGGAGTTAAGGTATGCTATTCTATTAAGTAGGAATAAAGCAATAAATTGTGAAGAACTTAGGTCCATCCTAGCCCTAGGACAACCTATAAGCATCCCCAAGCCTTAGCCACCCTTAGATTAGGTCACATCACCTAGGAAACCTTAAAACCCTAATTCTAGCCTCTATCTGGACGTCCAGATGAGTTATAGGACGTCCAGAACCCTTAGCCAACTCCCGCACACCTTAAACCCACTTCTACAGTGTTATTGGACGTCCAAACACTTGGTCAGACGTCTAATTTCTGCAGAATACCCAAGACAGAACCTAGAATCCCTCCTGACTTTGATTGGATGTCCAGACAATAAGTATAGACTTCTGATTTTTCATTAGTAGATGTTTGATAACTTTATTCAACTTCCAGAACTGCCCTCCAGACCCTGTTTTGAGATTCAAGCCTTGATCTTGGAACTCTAACTCCGTAAACCCAATTCTAACCTTCTAGGAACCTAAATTAAGGTGCCCTAACCCTAGTACATCACCTATAGACCTCCCTAAGGACCTAATTAGGTCCTCACTAAACCTAATTGACTTGGATCTTAATCAATTCCATTAACTTATTCAATTGGACTCATTGAGTCCAATTGAGCCTTAATTTCAGCACACACTATCCAATTGGACTCAGTGAGAGTTTAATTGACCTATACCTGACTTAATTGAGTTATTTTACTCTCAATTATGTTTCGACACACCTAATTAAACTTGTATTAAGTTTAATTGCACTTTACCTAAGTGAATTAGGGTTTACAACCCTAATTTGAGACCTACCTTGACCTAAACCCACTAGAACCTAACCTAATCAACCTAGCCACCTAAGTTTTGACCCACACACACCCACACACACCCACACACACCATCCACACCAAAATACCTAGCCTAGAGTTCTCTAGAACTCTCTACCATGTGTTGTTGCCTTGGTTGCTAAAATTAGCAACCAAGAGCCATTCAATTTTTAGATCCACATTTGGTGGATCTAAAAACCACCATCCATCCTCTCTCTCACTCTCCCACGAGCTCCCACCATAGGCCTCTCTAGAGAATTCCATAATTCTCTAGAGAGATTCCCTTAGGTCTATAAAAAGACCTAAGGGGTGCCATTTGGTCCATCTTGGTCTTTTAGCATAGCTCCACCTTCCATAAGCCATCACCACCTCCACTTCCATGTTCACGAGCTCCACCATGATGCCACCACCTCCACACCAAGCCTAGACCAGGATCAACTTCTCCAACCTCTCTCCAAGGGCTGGCCTAAGCACCATTGGCCGCCCCTCTTTCTCTTCTCACCCATTCAAAGGCCATTGGGCCCACCTTTGAATGCCCTTAGTTCTGTTAGACTAGATTATAGTTCTTCATAGATTTAATGCTTTATCTACTGCTTAGTATTATAGCTCCATATTCTCCCCCAATGATGCATGCATAATCCCCCCATAGATTCATGTATGCAATCATTTTCTGCTAGCTAGATTTAAATTTCCCTGTACAAGCATTCCACTACCTGTGCTGTAACCACCATCATGCCTCAATGAACACATTTATATATATTTATATGTTGAAATTCACCATGTGCCTGATTATCATCTTTGGTGTGATTAAGGTTGCATGCTTTCAATTTCTGATATTCTGGCAACAACATGCCGTGTATCAATATGTATTTAGTATAAATCGACATGCGATTTTGAACAACTAGAGAGAGCGAGATCGAATTTGAATTTGCATTTCCAAAATGCCTCTCAAAGATGAATGATCATGACTCAAGTCTCGTTATCTTAGAAATTATTTTTGTTGATCGTATTTCGCAACTGTACTATGATGCATTTCTGATAAATACATGCTGTACGATCCCAACAGTCACTTTTTATAGTTGAGGAGAGGGCTCAAATTTGTCCTCGGGTCAATAGTGACATTCAAAGATGTCGCTAAAGACCCACCGTAAGCGTCGCCGTAGCCCCTGCCCATGCACCTTGTTGTCACGTGCCTCACGCACCCGTGTTTCGCACACCGGCCCGCACACATGCGCTGGTCTCTGCACGCTCACATGCGCTGCTGCCCTAGGCACGCTTGTGCGCTTGCACTGCCGCTACTCCTGCTGTGCTACACCTCAATTGCGAAATTGTGGTGTGGCGGGATTCGAACTTGCGTCCGATGGTGGCGTGTTGGCGTTGTGACCAATGCACCAAGTTGTTGGATTGTCGTGGAGAGCATTCCTTGCACATACCTCTCCAACTGTTGGATGAAGGATGAATAGTTGAGATGGAGCATGAGGTGTGATGGAGGAAAGAGGCCACGGCTGCTGGGGGCGTGAGGGGTGGCCTGGATAGTTCCACGTGGTGCCATCTGGGCCGTCCATCTTCTTTCTATTATAGAGGGTGCCACGGTGCTTAGATCGAGATGATTCCCACATTGCTGGACTGGGATCGTCGCTCTAGATCCATCAGTACAGTCAAATTTTTCATCCGAGGCCTGTAAGAATGTTGCATTGCCCCCTGGCCATTGATCTTTCTTGGGCTTGTTGTAGGAGCTATGGAGGTCGGATTGAAGTGATTTAGAGTTCGTTGGACTCCGTTCATCGATCCAGATCAATCCATATGGTCGGATTGCTCATTTGAGACCTTTTTCAAAATGGACTTTTGCACATGGTCATTAAACATTCATTCTAAGTGATTAAAATGTAAAGATCATGCAATATGCATGCAATTCTCCCTTGCCCATTATAACATGTAACTATCGCACAAGTACCCTCGAAATTGACTCTAATTGATAATATTAACAGTGAAAATTGTAGAGTCATCAACAATACCCCATAAGGGTGGGACCATATCACTACTAAGCCGACCCTAGTTCATTTAGGGTACATTTTTGTTCAATTTTCATTTCAGGCCCATTAGCAGGCCCAATATCAGACCCAGCACAGTGCACGACCCCCACCCCATGCACTTTCCAAATAATGCTTACTATGCTTAGATTAGAGAGAGTAGAGGGTATAGGTATTTTGTATGCCCTACGCATTTGATGATTGGTGAAGCTACTGCATGAAAACAACTTATACTGCATGGTTACAGCCACCGATGTGGCACGAAAAGCATGGCCAATTAAGCATTGGATTGCACTAAACTGCGTTCTGATTGTTTGATTTAGGGCCTCGATTTGAGGGTCCTATTGTTATCCAATTTCTAATTAAATTATATGGTTATAAAGCCCTTATATAGGTCTACATAATTGTATAATTAATTTAGGAAAGTAAGTTATTTAAATATATATTAAAATTAGTTAAATTAAGGAAATTATACATGTTAAATTAAGGTTTAATTTCTTAATTAATGTACAAATTGTTAATTTAATCATGAAATTGACTTTATAAATAGTTAATTTATATAATAAGGTATTTATTATACAATTTTATTTTATTTTTGAGTCTTTATTTTAATTTATTTACATTTAAATACACGTTTTAAATAGGTACATACATATTTAAGTTATAAATACTGTAATATAATACAAATACAGTATAAATAGCTAGAAAATATTTAAAATTAATATATACACATGTACAATACAGACTACTTTAGTAATAACGTAATGTACTAATTTATTTTATTTTAAGTTAATAACTTACTTAATTAACTTAATAGCTTAATTAATTACAATAAATACATAAATAAATTACTATACAGGTATCGTATAGTATATAATAATTAGTTAAATATGTATGTACAGTATTACATGTAATTATAGGCATATACATAGGTTTTATAATTACTTAGGATTATATACATTTACTGTAATATAAATTATTGTACAATTATACATTAAAATTATCTATATAGTAAATCATTCTAAATACTTAATTAAATATATAGAATATAATTATAAGTTATTTATGTACATTATTTACATATTTTACAATATCTATATATGGCTTAGTATTAAGTTATATTTATAAGTATAAATACAATGTACAAGGTATTTTTGGGTATTTTCTGATTTTTATGATTTTATATGCATAATAGAGATAGGAGATGAGAGAGAAAGAGTGAGATGAGAGAAGAAGAGTTTCTTTTCTGGGTTTTTGATATGTTTCTTTTATTAAGCCAATATGTTTTACCGTCAACTGGTATGTTTTACCAAGTTGGAGGTTCGAATTACTTTGCAATTTTGCATGGAGCTACAAAAATACCTAATTTTACTCTAGATAGGTTCATTTTATTTTTTTATAATTTTTTATGATTTTTATTTATTTACAAATCTAACCCAAATGAGGCCTAAAATGAATTGAAAACATGGAACCAAACACCTCATTTTAAGTTATGACAATTGAAACATCAGTTTAAAACCTTCATTACATTTAGCACATCACATGAAAGGTATTTGATCCATTAATCATGAATTTAACACCAAATTTCATTCAATCTTTATATTGGACAGTTAGATACATTCAAGTATAGCTAATAAAGAATTTAAAGATAGACATTGCAAGCATTTTACATTGAATTAAAGCCCATTGTTGTACATGAATGCCTGTTTCATGAAATCCTAACACTTTACACATGTCAGCTCCTTGGAATCCTCAAAATTACTTTTGATCCACTCAAAATCTGGCCTAGAACTCAGACTGCTACTACTCAATCTAGCAACTTATTCAACTACTACTCTTGCTGTTGCATCAGCAGCTAATCAAACTACTGTTGCATTGAACTTTAAGGCCAGCAGCTCAAGCTTAGCTACTGTTGTGTGAGATCAAACAGCAATTGATGCTGTGAATCATTAGCTACCACAAGTGTTTCAGCTCAAAACCAACTAAATCTGTTCAATTGCTCAGCATAATTCAATAGTCAAACCTTCTTAGGTCTAATTTTAATCAAAGAAAAGTGACTTGACATAAGGAAAACCCTATCTCCCAAAAGTCAATCAGATCAGGAATCAAAATCCTCATGCCCAGAGAATCTAAACAACTAATTAATCACTCTCTTATGCTATAGACAACACGAAGAGAGTAGATTAAAATAGGCACTCAGATACTAAACTGTCACAAATTTTCTCTGAATGTTTCTGAACTTAACAAAATCAAATCAGGAATCAAAAAGCCTAAGAAACCCTAATTGGATTGCACTCTTACACTATAGACAATGTAAAGATCAAAACACCAAATCAAGCTTTATTACACTCAAGATTCAATTTTAGATCTTTCTCAAAACTCTTCAAACATAATTCAGACCCTCATTAGCAGATTAAAACATGTTTGAATCGAATTGAACTATTGCCCAAGTGGGCTTTTGATATGGATCCGCCATGATGACTTGGTCATCTAGATTGCCTACATACCCTTGATTGGTAATCAGGGTCCCTGGATGAAGCTTAAGATTTGATTAGGTCATTGCAAGGGCCTCAATTTAGTGCATCGAATCTCATTGGCCCTCACTGCTTAGGAAATGGCAGAAAATAGGAAATCAGGTTACAAATAGACATGAGTTCATCTGATTATGAGACTATGAAGAAAACATCTCATAGCCAGCAATCACCTGAAAAGAACCTTAAAGTGTTCATTCACTCGATTAAAACCAATTAAAACCCAATTGAACTTTGATCTTCAGATCAGGCATAAAAACCAAATTGACATCAATCCAGCAAATTCAAAACAATTAACACCACGATGAGGGCCTTTGTGATCAATGGAGTGAATGAGAGGGTCCTCTAATGGATTAGCATGCAAGGAGATGTAGGAACTACAGAGCTCCAGACCTTCTTGCTGCTCTCATGGGGGAGGTGACCGGCGTATTAAAATAGTGACAAATTCGAGTGAAGGCGATAGTGAGGTGATGGGGAAGGCATATGAACACGTGGATAAAACTGAATTCATCTCCTCTGATCTAAATTGATCAGAGAAGGTGAGGAAGTACTACCCTAATCTACTCCTATGTAAGTACCAAATCCGTAAATTATATATCTAATTCTACTTTATTTAATCTACACTACACTAACAACTATCCTAAAAAAATAGTAAATCCTTACTAAGTGGAAGAATGGGACCTGTGAGAAGAACTGCAGTTGGTGGCTATAGCAAGGAATGAGGGAGGAACTCTGGCAGAGGGAAAGACTACTAGTGAAGCTTGAAGTGGCCCTCAAGTGTTATGTGACCCATAGCGGTGAGGAGAGTCAAAGTGGAGCTCAATCGCATCGGCAATGGTACCAAGGCAGGATGTGAAGAGGAAATCAAAGTGGAAGAAATGATCAGCTCAGGGAAGTAGGAGAGGGGCTGATAGCGCATTTAGGGGTTTGAGAAGCTTCTTAAGTAGGAGTGCAAGGTGATCTAAACATTGCTAGTTGCGACTAGGCGTGGATAGGGTTAATGGTGGGGATGAGCTTGGAGGAGGGAGGGAAGCTTAGAATCAAATATCAGTCGCTGGATGGGATCTGAGGGAAGTAAGGGTCCTTCGCGCAAAGGCACAGGGAGAATTGAGATGAATCCACCATTATATCAAAGGATTGAGGGAGCGACGACCCAGATGGGTTGAGTTCTTCAGATGAACAATAGTCTGCTGTGCATCAAGCACATTGGGAATTTTGCAAGAAAGCCCACGAAGGGTGAAATGATATGACAATTGTAACAAAACCCATTAGTGGTAGGAATAATTTCAACGTGGTCCTTAAGTTCTTTAAATAGGTCCTGACAACTTTTCAAATAAGTCCTTGAGGCTTTTATGCATGAATACAATGTTATACATGAGGACCTAAATGAAATCTATTGAATATAGGGTCCTATTGATGTCTAAATGCCATGAAGTTTTTATTAAAGCTTAAGTGAACATATTAGAACATGATTTCAATCTTGATTTGAACTTTTAAGCTCAGAAATGTGTTTAGTTGGCCATTGGATCATCATTTTACATTTGTGAATAGAATATCTTATTAAGTGACCTAATTGTGCGCTTTTCACAGTAATTTACTATTTTAGGTCATTTTCCTTAATTTCCACACTTAACCCATTTCTTGTGTTAATTATGTAGTGTTAACCCATTTTTTGTGTTAATTATGTAGTGTTTAACTTAGTTTCTAACTTAACTTGGGCATTTTAGCTATGATAAGCCATACCTTTGTTGGTGTGTTGAAAATCGTCATAGTTTAGTGTGAGTAAAATGCGTTGTAGTATAGTGACGAAAATCGCAACAACAACATTTAAATTTATAAGTGCTCGAGAAATCGTGAGTTCCAATGTCGTTCGTAGGGAGGAAATATAGAATTCAAACATTAGTCAAAATATGAGTAAATGACCACAATAATCAATCACAATAAGATATTCAATGAATAAATGATCTAGTCAAAATAATATTCAATAATAGCAATTTGTATGTCAGAAATCAATGGGATAAAAAGAGAATTTAAAACCTAAAAATGGTGATTTGAATCACCAATTATATCCCACAATTAAGCATATATCCCAAGGTCTCAAACCAATTCAATTTCCTAATAGTGTTTCTTAACCACTAATCCACATCAGCACAGCATATCCACGTCAGCATAAGGGTCAATAAATCCACATTGCCTTCCAATCAGATGTTAGACCCTTAGGTCACCAAGTCTCAGCACAAGCACATGGCACAACCCCTTGAAACAACTAAGTGTTTAGCTTAGAGGCAGGCTTCTTGAGGCACGTGTGCAAGAACCCCAAGGCAAAATCACCCCCTACCCTCCTCAGAATCTTTTCCTTTCTCTTCAATCCATAATCGGGTCGCTAATCAGATCAGCTAATCTGGTATTCGGGTCATGAATAAGGACCAGGCCCACCAGCAGTGGTGGTCGACGAGGAGTGAGAGAGAGAGAGGATTGGAGCTCCTAATTCTAGCCGTTGCCATGGTGCGTTTGCTCATTTAAAGGCTCAGATATCTTCAGGTAGTGAGGCCACTTCGATTGATGGAGGAAGCGAGTTGGATGGTGGCTGGAGAAGGATGAATGACGCTGAGGAAGGTGATGGCGATGACGGAGCTTCGATGAAGACCCTAAAATTAGAAATATGACCTTACGACCAAATTAAAAGTGCTCAGAACCTTCTTCGAGGTGTGTGGAGTGAGATGGCGGTGGTGGCGAAGTGTGTGGAGGTCTATGGAGGTCGGGTGGAGTCAGTTATGGAGGCAGATGGTGGGTGTGTCCGGCAAGGTGAGGGAGTGGGCGAAACCCTAAATTAGGAGAGAGCTTTTAAAGGTGGAGGTGAGACGAAGCTAGTGGAGGTGGTGGCAAGTGATTTGGTGGTTTGGTGTGGTCTTATGGCCTCGCCAGAGATGCCACCGACGCTAAAGAAGATGGAGGGGGAGATGGTGGTACGGTGGTTGATCCTAAGGTTAGTGGGTGTAGGAAGGATCTAGAGAGGGAAAGGAGGTGAAAGAAACTAATCTAAGGGACAGAGGGGATAGGGAGTCCTCATTGGTATGGCTGCCAGAGCCAAGGACGAAGATACCTTCAGCGAGAGATAGGGCAACGAGGAGAGGGGGAGGAGGCCCTTGCTTTGATTGGCAAGTAGCGGAAGAGAGAGAGGAAAATCGAGGGCTGATCAATTTGATTATTGGCCGATCATCGGAGGACAAAGGAAGAAGGTCGTTAGAGCCACGGTGGAGAGACTAGAGGAGAAGAAATAGGGAATTTGGCTTGGAACCAGCTCAAATGATCATGGGAAGTTTGGGGATCTTTTATAGAGCATGTTTGCGAGCTTAATTTGGGAGAACTTGTGAGTCAGAAATGGGACTTTAGGCAAGTTTTGATCTGCGAGATTGGAGCTTCGCTTGAGCTCTTTGGTCCAAACTAGGATCCAAGATTGAGTTCACACATTAGGGAATCTCCTAAAGATCAATCCCTCCAAATTTGTAGGATTTTGATTGGGATTTGGAGGAGATCTAAGTCTATCAAAGTCAGTCAATGTGGGTTTGAGATTCTATTCAAATGGCCATGGTGGTAGGGACCAAAATGTAAGGAAGATGAGAAAGTTAGGGGGCCATTTGTAATAAACTTGAAACCTAGGGGCTTGAGTGTAAGAAATAGAGATTTTAAGGACTAAATTGCAAACTAGGTCAAGGTGGACTCTGATTGGGCCTAAATTTTGGTGTTAACCTAATTTAGACCCAAGGAATCTAATGGTAAACTTGAATTTGAGTTTTGATGATATTTGACTTGGTAAATTTCACAGAAGCTCAGAATAAGGTAAATTCCTATCTAAAACTCTGTTTTTGGTCAAAATGAGTTCAGATGGTCAAAACAAAGGTACCAAACCTCCTAGAATATTTTTATATGAATTTTAGGAGGTTTAGATTGATTTTGTTTTGATGATAACCTTTTCAATTTAAGTGAGGTTGATAATTCAGATTTTTAGTCTTGTTTTGGTCCTCAAAATGCATGAAGCCCTGATTTAGTCAGTGTGAACCCGCTTTTTGGTCTTTTATGCTCAATTGACCTTCAATTAACCCCTGAATAATCCCGTGGTTAATCTATATTTGTGATGTGCTTGTTAAAACAACATAATTAATTTTATTTTCTTGTCTTCTTCTCAAAATAGATCAGTGGAATTATGATCCTCGGGAGATCATTTAGGAGCATGTATCTCTTGATTCCAACTAAACAAAGCTAGTTATGACAAATGATGGTGTTACCATCATACCTCCATGCCTAACTTTTTCTAGTCCCTAGCAAAATCCTATGGAAAGAACTATATCTCTAGACCAAGTTTTTAATGTTCAGATGACTAGTTGTGCCTCTTCTTTAGAAATTAGATTAGAATACCAACAATAGGCGTAGAGGTACTCAAGTACCAGCTAAGATCCAGACTTGACCTGCTTCAGTGTTGGGTCTGTCGCAAATGTTTCTAAGGCCTGTAAAACTTGCCTAGAGGTTCGTTGACCCCAACGGTTAAAGCAACCATGCATATTTGTGGCAAGTTTAGGTTCAGTTTGCTAATGCATTTTTGGTAAGAAAGATAGAGAGGTATTTTTATTCTGAGAGTTTTCTCTCTTTTCTCTTATATTCCCCTAAATCCAACATCTGATTGACCCTAAACACGATCTGTATCGAATTCCTTGTCCCCACCATCAATCCTTGAAGAGTCCCTGGCTTTTGATGCTTCATGATAGTACTACCAAGGAAACCGCTAGAACCCTGGCTTTCGACATTTTGGGATAGTGCCTCCCATGGCATTTTATAGCTAAATCCAGGCCTTAGCAATCGATATTTTAAGATAATCCTGCCCATGGCACTTGAACTAACACAAGGTGCTTACATGCCTTTAGTAGGATATTTAAATATCCTAGGAGACAAGCACCGAGGAGACGATATGTTATTACACATCTTTGAGGGAAGTATTTTTCATTCCACCTTCTATGCGCCGGGAACTCGTCCAATCAACTTGCGTCTTTGAGCTGCCCCTAAGACAGATCTTCAGGAAAACCTTTTTTAGAATAGAACACTTTTGGCATTATTTCTTCATTAAGTGTACTGAACTAGACTGGTGTGTGATTTTTGGGTGCCTAGGTTACCAAGTCCCAAAGACCAAAGGGTAGGCAATGGGCTGAATAATCATTAAGCCTTAGACTTAATACATCAACCTCGCACTTTCCTCAACCTCTTGAGGATTGATTCGGATCTTAACAAATACATGAGTGTTTAAGCCTTAGAGTAGGTCCAAGAGGCCTGAGGTCAGTACTTTTTCTTATCCCTTATCTCTAGCACTACTAGACTTAATCCTTGTTTTGATTTAGTCTAGAACTTAAGTAGATCCCATAATCATTTGCTAGGACTATCAATCTTTTCTGATTTTGCTCTTTTGTCATTCTTTTGCATTTCCTCCTCTTTTCCTCCTCAAGAAAGATTTTTCAATCATTCCACAAAATTTTCCTCCTCTTTGTCCATTTTTTTTTGAATAATAATCATTTTTTTGTGAGAGCCCCTCAAAGAATTGAATTTCCCATTTGTTTTCACTTTAATACCCCCCATGCCTAAGTTTTGCAATGTCCTCATTGTAAACAGGTGGGTACGAATTCAGTTTAGTTCAAAGATTAGAATAGGGTCAAAGGGTGTGTGAATGGGTCGGGATGACTATTGCGGACGATTTCAAGCTCTGATACAAGTACCAAAGGTGGAGTCGGCTATTTTAAAGTTAAACCCTAAAGTGCAAGAGGAATGCAGCTCAAAGATGAATTAGAAGGGTATCGGGTTTTCGAAAATGACAGATTACCTCCCGTTAAGCGCTAAATTCAATGCCTTCAACCAAGTAGAAGGTGGTCAAGGAGAAGGGGTGGTTAGATTGGAGGAATTCTGTAGAATAAGCACCTTGATGAGTGATCGACGTGTTTCAGCGAAGGAAAGTTACGGTTAGAAGAAACCCATTGCTATAGTGTTTACCGAAAGAGATCAATGTTTTAAAATCAATGCATCGTAGTATAGGTTGAAATTGCTCGAAAACAAATAGATTTTATTACTCGAAGTTTTAAGTCCGAGGTCGAACATAGGGTGAAAATTGGGGTTTAAAAATCAAGAGCACAACTTTCGAGAAATTGAATATAATATGCAATGAAAACTGGAGTTGTAATGCAAAAATGTAAATGTAAACACTGGATATCAATGTATATAAAGAGCACAAAAAAAATGGACGTCTGATTTTGTGAATCAGACGTCTTAAATATGGCTGCTACAATGCTATGCTTTTCTTCTCTTTTTCTCTTCTTTGATCTTTGTTCTTCTCTTGCAGCTGCCTTCTTCTTCTTCCTTCTTTCTCTTCTTCTGCTCTCGGGCCTGTGCGTTAGCTTCTTTTCCTTTTCTTTTGCCTTTGGCTCCTTCTCTTTCTTCTTCTTCTTCTTTCTCTGGTGGCTTCTCTTTCTTCTACCTTCAGTTCCTTCTCCTTCTCTTTCTCTTTCTTTAGCCCTTCAGCCTTCAGCTTCTTCCTCTTAAGTCCTTGCCTTCTCCTCCCTTAGCTTCTGTGGCCTTTGCCCTCTTCTTCCTTGGCTTCTTCTTCTTCCCTTTTCCTAAGAGAGCAAAACCTACCCCTACCCACTCCTGCGATCTCTCTTCCTCTTTCTCTCTTAGGCTCACTCTCCCAGAGCCTCTTTCTCGGGTAATCGGGTTGAATATGCGCCTGGGACCAGGCCCATCGGCATGCGGTGGTGGGCAAGGAGTGTAGGTCGAATATATGGGTCAAGCCAGGTCCACGGGGATCTGGTCATGGATGAGGCGGTGAGAGGGTGAGTGGGACCTCACCCCGTGGTCAGGAGGTGAAGAGCCTTATTCACTTTTTCCTCTTATTCGGTTTCGCTTGCTCAACAGCTTCCGAGGTGGGAATAAACGTCCCACCTTCCTTCGCATGCGTCCACAGCAGGAGGCTTCCTTGATTGCAGCGACTACTTCAGTCTTTAGTGCTAATTACTTGGCTGGAGCTATGAGCGAGAGGAGTCTGCACACCTAGGGACTCTTAGCCTAGAGCGAGCTTGCAAGCAAGCTCCTCGTGGTCGTTAATGGCGGTGGAGATGTCCCAGAACAATTCCTTCAGGCACCATGAAATGGCTCTTTTCCTAGGAAAGAACCAGATTCACGTCAATGCATCGCCTGAGGATTTGGACCAAGTGTAGGAGACAATCGTCAAATGATTCTCCGAATACTAAAAAGTCATCCATGAAGACTTCCAGATAATCACCTACCATATCTGAGAATATGGCAAGCATGCACCGCTGAAAAGTAGTGGGTGCGTTGCAGAGATCGAACAGCATCCTTCGGAACGTGTACGTCCTGAAGGGGCAGGTGAAAGTGGTCTTTTCTTGGTATTCAGGATGGATTGTCACCTGGTTATAATCGGAGTACCCATCCAAAAAGTAGAAGAACCTATATCCTGCTAGTTTCTCAAGTATCCGATCAATAAACGGTAGTGGGAAATGATCCTTCTTCATGGAGGAATTGAGTCTTCTATAATCAATGAAGACTCTCCACGAGTTCGCCACACGGGTCGATATGATTTCTTTGGTTTCAGTCGTGATCACGGTGAGTCCTGCCTTCTTAGGCACAAGCTGGATTGGACTCACCCACCGACTGTCGGAGATCGGGTAGATGATCCTTGCATATAACCACATGATGATCTCCTTTTTCACAACCTCCTGCAGATTAGGATTCAAACGTCTCTGCATTTCACAGGAAGGTCGTGTGCCATCTTCGGTGTAGATACGGTGTGTGCAGTAAGAGGGGCTGATACCAGTCAAATCATCGAGAGTCCATCCAATGGCTTTACGATGTTGCTGGAGAATAGTAATCAGACGAGATTCCAGGTCAGGTATGAGTCTGGAGTTGATAATTACAGGAAACATCTAATTGGAACCCAAAAAGAGATGTGCTTCAGATGGTCAAGAAGAGGCTTGAGTTCCAGTACGTGGCAGATTGCATCCATCAAGGGGATGTTTATTTGGACCTATTCAAAGAGTTTGACCAGATCCTCCTCAGGAGCCACGGGTTTGTTTGTCTTCTTTCCCTTGGTTAAGGCCTCGGGAAAAGGAACCTTGGTTGGTTCCTCTAGAATAGGTCCAGGTTCTTGATCTGGGACAGGGGCGTCCTGGATAACTATCCTAGGGCTTGGGTTACTACCAGGCTGAAAGTGGCTTGGATAAGGTGGGTCTTGTGTTGCTTTGCCACTACGAGTTCTTACAGAGTTTAGTCCTACCTGGTTTTGGTTTGGGGTTGGTAAAATAGGTGGCTGCTGCTGAAATCTCGCATATGATGTCGAAGCTTCCATCCCGTCGGGTGATGGAACAGAAGGGGCCTGATAAATCATGTGGGCTTGGCTCGGATTTGGGTTCATAACGTGCCTCTGGCTTGGCACGCTATTTGGATTCGGTAGAGGTTGTGAAGGGAGCGTGCCAGGTTGGCAGGAATTTGCCATCTGGGTGAGTTGATTGCGAACCTCTGTGATCTCGTCCTTGTGTTATTTCTGTATAGCCGCATTCGTCTTCTGAATGTTAGCTAGAGTCTGAAGGGTAAGAGTCATTTGATCTATTTGTGTTGGCCCAAATTGATAGGTGGGGTTGGGCCGAGGCTGAGGCGGCTGATATGGATGAGGAGCTTGTGGGTGGGGTTGATAGGGTGGTCTTTTATTCTGATTATTTCCCGCCCACAGGAAGTTGGGATGATTCCGCCATCCAGAGTTATAGGTGTCAAAGAATGGGTCATTTTGGATGGCGTTGAGGTCCTCGCAGGTCCGAGGAACCTCAGGAAAGTCAGAGTACGAGGGTTCAAAGTTCCCCCAACTAGAGTAGGTTGGATCAGAGTTTCCTCCTGTCCTGGAGTCAGATGGGGGTGGATACGGGTCCATCCCCTGAGAAGATCGGTGATAGATGTTATGCACAGCTTCCCTCTTAAGAGGCGGTTGTGCAAATGGGTTTTACGCAGAGGTGGCTTGCTGCAGACGTCGAGTCAGATCATCCACCTTCTTCTCGATGGTAGAGACCTTGTCCAACCCATTGGCCATCAATTCCAAGTCGACGGATGAGGACAAGCCCTACGTCTCATGTGCTCCCCTCGGATTCGTCGATGCGCGGGCATTTGTCTGGTCGAATAAGCCCATGGAGTCATTATTGATGGAGTTCTCACACATATTTTCGAGAATTTCCCACATAGTGTCTTCGTGTTGACCCATGATATTTCCTCCGTAAGTTGCATTGACGAATAAGCGTATATCTTTATGGAGTCCCTGGTAAAAAGACTAGACTTGTTTCCATTTAGGAACTCCGTGATGGGGGCACTTTCGCATGAGATCCAAGAAATGGTCCCATGCTTCATGAAGTGGTTCTCCAGATTGCTGGGTGAAGTGTGTGATCTGGTGGCGTAAGGCATTCGTCCGACCAACTGGGAAGAACTTTTTCAAGAATTCGGATTGCAGTTCAACCCATGTGTTGATCGGATGCGTTTGAGTTTGATACCAATGAGCTGCCTTTTCCATGAGCGAGAAGGAAAACATCTTCATAAGAAGAATATCCTGATTTTGGACATCTGAAGTGAAGGTTTGGGCAAGATGTTTGGGTTGTTTGATGTGCTGGAAGGGATCCTCGAAATTAAGCCCATGAAACTTTGGAATAGCATGAATCATATTGGGCTTGAGTTCAAAATCAGGACCTCCAACCGAGATTTGGACTCGAGGTTCGATTGCCACCACAGCGGGATTATAGTGATCTCGCATCATAGGATGTTGCGGCGGGTTGACAAAGGCTTGAAATAGATCATTCAGGCGCTGGAGTTGGTTTTCAAGATTGTTCTCTTCTTCCACTGGTTGTGCCATGATGATGGAAGAAGAAGAATTGGGTTCTGATGAGTCAGAGGAGATGTCTATGTGGTGGGGCTGCTGCACAAGCACAGACGTCGAGGCTTGGCCTCGGTGGGAGTGAATTGCTAAAGGAGGTCTTCAGGATGGTCCTAACGACCTCCTACCTAAGATGCACCGATGGTTTGGACGATATTAGAATGTGCTGGACCCAATCAAGACACCCGAAAATTTGGATGACTATAGAGGTTCGGGGTGGATGATACCCCTTAGTCAGAAAGTCGTCCACCTGAGAAATACCTGGGCAGCCAGAGAGGGAGAGTCCCACAAAGACCCCTACATGGTAGAGCGTCCCCACGAGTTATAGGGTTTCCCCCAGCCGACCTCTCTTGTCACTGAGATTCCAGGTAGACCAGAATGGGGACTTTGACCACTTAAGTCTACCACTTTTATTTAAGAGCAAAGGTGCTTAGGATTCCACTTGAACTTTAGATTTATTGAGTGAAAAAGTGACCTAATTTCAAGGTTGGTTGACCCAACAAGGGGTCAACTTCAGCTATTTGTCCTTTGAGAGCTTTAGGTCCTTTCTTTTAAGATTCAAGTGAAATTAAGAGCTTGAATTTTAGGGTTTCTCTTGAATAAGTGTTTTCAACCAAGGCTTGGCACACCTCTTTTGGGATAGTTGATTCTTGCTTAGAAAGATGTGTCTCTAGAAACCCTAAATTGGAATCCTTAATTTGGCTCTAATTTTGGTCCAATTTAGTTGCCAAAAAATATGGTATCTAGGGCTCAATCAAGAAGGTGGTAGCCCTAGTTACCTTAAATGGATGCACAAATCAATATTTCTTGAAATCAAATCAGGCAAGTTTGGTGACTTAGCTAAAGATGGAAAGCAGGTAGCCCTAATTGATTTTATTTTCTTTCCTTTTCAGAATGAGGGGATTAAGAGAAAAGACTAATCAAAGATTATCTGCCCCAAGTGTGTTTGCTGTGCAGTCGCCTTCCTTTGAATCTTTTCCCCTGAAACAATCACAACACAAGAGATATATCAAGTTAGTACCTAATCAGAAATTGTGATCAAGATTTCTAAATCGGCTGTTACTCCGTGGCAACGATGCCAAAATGTTTACCGAATAAGATCAATGTTTTAAAATCGATGCGTCATAGTATAGGTTGAAATCGCGTGAAAATAAATAGATTTTATTACTTGAAGTTTTAAGTCCGATGTTGAACACAAGGAGCAAATTGGGGTTTAAAAATCAAGAGCACAACTTTCAAGACATTGAATATAATATGCGATGAATGCTGGAGTTGTAATGCAAAAATGTTAATGTAAACACTGGATATCAATGTATATAAAGAGCACAAAAAAAATGGATGTCTGATTTTGTGAATCAGATGTCTTAAATATGGTTGCTATAGTGCTGTGCTTTTCTTCTCTTTTTCTCTTCTCTGATCTCTGTTCTTCTCTTGCAGCTACCTTCTTCTTCCTTCTTTCTCTTCTTCTGCTCTCGAGCCTGTGCCTTAGCTTCTTTTCCTTTTCTTTTGCCTTTGGCTCCTCTTTCTTCTTCTTCTCCTTCTTTCTCTGGTGGCTCCTCCTTTTGCCTTCAGTTCCTTCTCCTTCTCTTTCTCTTTCTTCAGCCCTTCAGCCTTCAGCTTCTTCCTCTTCAGTCTTTGCCTTCTCCTCCCTTAGCTTCTCTGGTCTTCGCCCTCTTCTTCCTTGGCTTCTTCTTCTTCTCTTTTCCTGCGAGAGAAAAACCTACCCCTACCCACCCCTACGATCTCTCTTCCTCTTTCTCTCTTAGGCTCGCTCTCCCAAAGCCGCTTTCTCAGGTAATCGGGTCAGGTATGCGCCCGGGACCAGGCCCACCAGCGTGTGGTGGTGGGAGAGGAGTGCAGGTCGGGTATATGGGTCAAGCTAGGTTCGGGAGGATCGGGTTATGGACGAGGTGGTGAGAGGGTGAGTGGGACCTCACCTCGTGGTTAGGGGGCGAAGAACCTTATTCACTTTTTCCTCTTATTCCGCTGCGCCTACTCAATAGCTTCCGAGGTAGGACTAAACGTCCCACCTTCCTTCGCGTGCATCTGCAGTAGGAGGCTTTCTTGATTCCAATGGCTACTTTGGTCTTCAGTGCCAATTGCTTGGCTAGAATTGTGAGCAAGAGGAGTCCGCACACCCTGGGACTCTTAGCCTGGAGCGAGGAGACCTAGAGCGAGCTTGCAAGCAAGCTCCTCATGGTAGTTAATTGCAGTGGAGACGCCTACACCTGTCAACACGAAAATGGCCTCATGGCCTCGTCAGAAAGCTCAGAAAGCTTCGTCGAGACACGTCGAACATAGTGTGGGGGTCGACGTGGCGTGGGGTGGCTGGAGTGTGCATGCTTAGGGCACCCTGTGTGCGTGAGAGTGGGTGTGTTCGGGGGGTGTTTTGGGGGCGTGGCACGGTGAATGGAGTGAGGGTTTATGGTCAGTGGAGTGTTGCGGTGCTTGTGGGGTGGTTGGCAAGGCGGATAGAGGTATGGAGCGGCGGAGATGCCTCGCCGAAGTTCTGGCCAGAGATGAAGAAGGTGATGGTGGTTGCGTGCATCAAGGGGTGTTTGCAAGAATAAAAGAGAGAAAAATGATTAGAAAAGAGAGAGGACTTAGTTGGATATTGAGAGATGAAGGGGGAGGCAGAGATGGCGGCCGACTCGTATTGCCGTCGTCGGAGACGATGTACTTAGTGGGGGGAGGACGACAATGATGAAGGGGCTGCAGGGGTGTTGGCGCGTGCGGCGCGACGCGGAGGAATAGGAGGAAGAGAACCCTACCGCTGGTATTGTGGCTAGGCAAAGAGGAAAAGAGAGGGAGGTCGCCGGAGCTTGCTGAGTCACTGGCCGGAGGGGGAAGAGATGAAATAGAGTCATTCTCCAGCCAATTTCAAGTGTGCCCGATGTAGGGTGATCTGGGAGTGCTTTTATAGGCCCTAGAGGAAGGATTTGTGCTTGGAAGCCAAGCTTCCAAGCATGGCAGGCTCGTCGGAGATGGAAGGCTGAAGGAGACCCTTATCTCTCATGGATTCGCATGAGAGATTGGGTATCAAATTGAGCCTCTGATTGTATTCAAACTGGAGATTTCTCAGAGAATCTCCCTTTCAATTTTGAAGGGGATTCTCTGAGAAATCAAAGAGATCTTGCCTTCAGTTTCTTGCCGGAGTAGGATTCCCTCTGCTATAATGGTGGAGGGACTTAATTGCAAAGAATGAAGACAAAGGTAGGGGGGTTTCTGCAGAAGTTTTCAAAAGGTATGGGTAGAAATGTAATTGGGCTGGACCTATTTGCAAAGTAGGTCAAGATGAATTTGCTTTGGGTGTAAATTTTGGTGCAAACCTAATTTGGACTTAAGGAATCCAATGATGAAGTTGGATTTTGTGTTTGATCATGTTTGACTGGGAAATTTACATAAAAACCCAATTTAGGATGACTATTTGTCTGAGACCCCAATTTAGGTCAAAATAGGTTCTAAGGGCCAATTTGAAGATTCTAAACCCTAGAGAATATTTTTCCATGATTTTTAGAGGGCTTAGGTGGATTTTATCATGAATAGAACCTTGTTAAATCGTGTGGGTCTGTTTTAGGATTACAAGAAGTCATTTAATTCATAGAATTCACATGAACCCTTTTCTGTTTGATTCAACCCACTTTTTATCTTGTTAAGACCATTTAACCTATGTTTAGCCCATGAGAAATCCCATGGTTGTACTACAATGGTAAAATTACAATTTTACCCCTTGTTTCTTGCTTTTCTCTCAGAATGGTTATTCATTGAGTTAGGGCTCCAGTTAGTTATGTAGGAGCTTTTGTTCTCTTTTATGGGTCAAAATGAGCTAGTTAGGGCTCATGATGGTGTTCCAATCATACCCCCATGCCTAGCCTTTGTTAGTCCCTTAGTAAAATTTTAAGGTTTTAACTTCTATTCTAGACCATGAGTTCTTTTGATGTTCACAAATTATGATGAGTGCTCTTTTCTTTTTAATTAGGTTAGAATGCCGATAGTGGGCCTTGAGGTACTCAAGTATCAACCAATATACGATCCTGACCAGCTCTAGCCTCAATCCTCTGTGAAGGTTTTTAAGGCCCATAGGAACTATCCTAAGGTTCGTTGGACTCCGCGGTTAAAGCACCCGTGCTTGTAACATATTTTAGCCTTGGTTCAGTTTGCAGTGCATTTTTTGTAAGAGAGTGACAGAGGATTTTCTTTGTTTGGAGAGTTTTCTCTCTCTTTTTCTTTTTATTTCTAGATTTGGATTGGCTTCTCAACATGGTCTGTATTGGATTCCTCGTCCCCATCATCAATCCTCGAAGGGTCCCTGGCAATCGATGCTTCATGATAGCACCGCCCATGGAAAGCCCCAGAACCTTGGCTTTTGAGATTTTGGAATAATCCCGTCCATGGTGTTCTATAGCTAAATCCAGACCTTGGCAATCGACATTTTGTGATAATGCTGCCCATGGCATCTGAACCATCATAGGGTGCTTATGTGCCCTCGGTAGGATATATAGATATCCTAGGAGACAAGCACCGAGGAGACGATGTGTTATTGTGCATCTTCGAGGGAAATTTCCTGCCTCTCCACGCTGGGAACTCGTCTAAATCAACTTGTGTTGATCGGTTGCTCCTAATCTAGGTGACTTTTTTAGAACACTTAAATGCTTTTGCATGATTTTGATAATTATACGCATTGAGCCAGACTGTGTGTGGATTGGGGTGCTTAGGTTACCGAGGCCCGCAAACCAGAGGTCAGTTAACGAGGCCGAATACTCCCTAAGCCTTAGACCTAATACTTAAGCTTTGCATTTTCCCCAACCTCTTGAGGACTTTCCAGATCTTAGCGGATACTTGAATTTTTAAGCCTAAGATCAGCGTTCCTACTAATCTCTTTTGTGTCTTATTAGCACTTTTTTCCTTTTTTTTCCTTTCATTTTCTTTTTGTTGATATGGTCTAGAACTTAATTAATCCCTTAATTTCTTACTAATGACTCTCTTTTTTCATTTTGTGCTCCTTTTTTGACATTTTTCACTTTTTCCCCTTTTTCTCATGATTTGTATGGCCTCAAAATTTTCTCTCGCCTCAGAACTTTTTCTTTTTCAAGATTTTTTCATTTTTTTTGGTGTTTTTGTGATATGTGATTTTTTTTGTTGAAACCTTTCTTGTGAGATGAGTTTTCATGGTGTTTTGTACTTTCATACCCCCCCATGCCTACGGTTTGCAATGTCCCCATTGTAAATTAGGTGGGTTTGAGTTCAACTTAGATCATTCATTAGAACAGGTTTTGGGTAGGCAAACGGGTCGAAGTGATTGTTGCAAACGATTTCAAAACTCGGGTACGGGTACCTGAGGTGGAGTCGGCTGTTCTAATGGATGAACCCTAAAGTGCAATATAAATTCAACGTAGGAATGTCAAGAAAGGTTTCAGTTTTTTTAAAAATGATGGGTTGCCTCCCGTTAAGCACAGAGTTTTACGCTATCGGCTGGGCGCAATGAGCTCAGGGAGAATGGAGGGTAAAGGATATCTCAGCTAAATTTGTATCAGTCAAGTCAAAGAACGATTTGAGTCTCTAACCATTCACGACGAAAGGTTCTGAGTTGTGGCTGAGTGGATTGATCTCAATGGCTTCATTTCCAAAGATTTGTTGGACGAGGTAGGGTTTGATCCATTTTGATCATAGTTCTCCTAGGAATAGTTTAAGCTTGGCATCAAAGAGTAAGACTTTTTGACCAGGGTGGAAGATCTTTCTGGATATGTGCTTGTCGTGAAAGGCCTTAACCCGCTCTTTGTAAATTTGCGAGTTCTCATACTCGTCATGGCGTCATTCATCGATCTCACTCATTTGAAGCTTTTTGTGGGTTCCTGCCTTAGAAAGATTTAGGTTGTAGTTTCGTACTACCCAATAGGCTTTGTGCTCTAATTCTACAGGGAGGTGACATGCCTTCCCGTACACTAATCTGAAGGAAGACATACTTAATTAGGTTTTGTGGGCGATCCTATAAGCCCACAAAGCTTTCAGAAGTCGGGATGACCAGTCCTTCCTGTCAGGTCGAACAGTAACCTGGAGGATTTTCTTGATCTCTCGATTGGATAGCTCAGTTAGACCATTAGTTTAGGGGTGGTAAGGAGTAGAGATTCGGTGCGACACCCTGTATTTGGTCATCAGTGACCTGAACTAAGCATTCGTGAAATGGGTCCCTCCATCATAGATTATAGTACATGGAATCCCGAACCATGAAAAGATGTTCTGATGAATGAATTTGATAACCACTTTATGATCATTGGTTTGGGTTGGAATGGCTTCGATTCATTTGGACACGTAGTCAACAACGAGTGGAATGTACTCGAAGCCGTCTGAAATAGGGAAGGGTCGCATAAAATTAATCCCCAACACGTCGAAGATTTCGCATAAAAGAATCGGCTATAAGGGCATCATATCACGATGGCTCATGTTGCCTAAGGTTTGGCAACAAGTGCATGCCCTATAGTGATCGTATGCATCTTTGAAAATCGTGGGCCAATAGAAGTCGCACTGGAGAACTTTCAGTACGGTTTTATGACCTGAAAAATGTCCACCGCATGCCTGGTTATGGCAGAAAGACAATATGTCTTGAATTTCTGCTTCTGGACACATCATCGAATGATCTGATCAGCACCGATGTGGAAAAGATACAGGTCTTCCTAGAAGTAATACTTGGCATCGGAAAGCAATTTGTCTTTCT
Organism: Thalassia testudinum; assembly: GCA_037157565.1. Lineage (NCBI taxonomy): Eukaryota > Viridiplantae > Streptophyta > Magnoliopsida > Alismatales > Hydrocharitaceae > Thalassia > Thalassia testudinum. Next base: position 15,244,586 of record JAZHRO010000046.1, on the reverse strand, counting down.
TGTCCTTCGGGCAATCAAACGGGATCTGATGTGATGCTCGGTAGTTTACTATATCAGCAAACCATGGGAGCCTTGTATTGATAGTCAGGAGGTGCTCATCAGAAAAATATTCCATGATGGGTCCGGAAGGGTCGATGATTTCAGAAGGAAGGCGAGACATATGATCAGCTACCACATTCTGTTTTCTTGCCTTGTCGCGAATCTCGAGATCAAACTCTTGCAACAGCAAGATCCAGTGGAATAATCGAGGTTTCACATCCTTCTTTGCAAGGAGATGCCTCACAGCTATGTGATCCGAGTAAATGATAACACGGGAACCCAGGAGATAAGATTTGAATTTTTCCAGGGAAAATACTATGGCTAGCAACTCTTTCTCAGTAACTGTGTAGTTAGGTTGAGCCTCGTTAAGTGTCTTGCTAGCGAAGTAGATGACCACGGGTTTCCCATCAATTTTCTGCCTAAGCACCACTCCTACAGCGAAATCAGATGCATCGTACAAGATCTCAAAGGGTTGAGACCAATCAGGGGACTGTAGGATTGAGGCTTGGGTAACTCGATCACAGAGGATTTCAAATGCTTGAGTGCATTCCTTGGAGATTTTGAAAGGTACATCCTTATAAAGTAGAGTGGTCTGGGGGCATTCGATCTTTGAGAAATCAGGAATGAATCAACAATAAAATTCGACGTGCCCCAGAAAAGATCGGATGTCCTTGATCGAGCTAGGCATAGGGAGTTTGGCAATCAAGTTCACCTTGGCTTGATCGACTTGGATGCCTTTTTTTGATATGAGGTGTCCCAGGACAATTCCTTCAGGCACCATGAAATGGCACTTTTCCCAGGAAAGAACCAGATTCACGTCAATGCATCGCCTGAGGATTTGGACCAAGTGCAGGAGAAAATCGTCAAATGATTCTCCGAATACTGGAAAGTCATCCATGAAGACTTCCACCATATCTGAGAATATGGCAAGCATGTACTGCTGAAAAGTAGCGGGTGCATTGCATAGACCGAACGGCATCCTTCAGAACGTGTACGTCCCGAAGGGGCAAGTGAAAGTGGTCTTTTCTTGGTCCTCAGGATGGATTGCCACCTGGTTATAATCGGAGTACCCATCCAAAAAGCAGAAGAACCTATATCCCACTAGTTTCTCGAGGATCTGATCAATAAACGGTAGTGGGAAATGATCCTTCTTCCTGGAGGAATTGAGTCTTCTATAATCAATGCAAACTCTCCATGAGTTCGCCACACGGGTCAGTATGATTTCTTTAGTTTCAGTCATGATCACGGTGAGTCCTGCCTTCTTAGGCACAAGCTGGATTGGACTCACCCACCGACTGTCGGAGATCGGGAACATGATCCCTGCATATAACCACATGATGATCTCCTTTTTCACAACCTCCTGCAGATTAGGACTCAAACGTCTCTGTATTTCACGGGAAGGTCGTGTGCCATCTTCGGTGTAGATATGGTGTGTGCAGTAAGAGGGGCTGATACCAGTCAAATCATCGAGAGTCCATCCAATGGCTCTACGATGTTGCTGGAGAACAGTAATCAGACGAGATTCCTGGTCAGGTGTGAGTTTGGAGTTGATAATTACAGGAAACGTCTGATTGTAACCCAAAAAGACATACTTCAGATGGTCAGGAAGTGGCTTGAGTTCCAGAACAGGGTTATCAGCAATAACGGGCGGTTCAGGGTGTGTGTCAGGAGCAAGGGAAGGAGTTATGAGTGTATCTAAGTTAGATTCAGACTCCTCTGATTGTGGGTTTTGATCTTCTTATGGTTGATCGAAAGTAATTAGGTTGTCCTCAACATACGATTCATCAACCACAGCCTTGATATCACATATCTATTCTATAACACTGCAATTGATCCCTTAGGCCTTAAAGATGTCAATCTTCAGTGTTTGGTTCTCGAATTTTAGTTCAATTTGGCCCTCCTCACAATTTATATTGGCTCTAGCAGTGGCCATAAAGGGTCTCCCTAGTATAATTGGTGTATCCCTTGGGTTTTCTGGAGCATCCATATCTAAGACTACAAAATCCACTGGGAAATAGAAATCCCGCACCTTAACAATGACAACCTCGAGTACTCCTTTAGGTGACCTAATAGATCGATCAGCCAACTGCAATGTCACCTCTGTCGATTTAAGCTCAGATTCTTCAAGGTGGTTAAGGAGGGATGTAGGTATTAGGTTTATGGAGGCTCCTAAATCTAATAAAGCTCTGTCAAATTGGGTATCACTAATGGTACATGAAATCAGGGGAGTACCTGGGTCTTTTGCCTTAGGTGGGAGTTTGCTCAAAATTACAAAGTTGGCTTGCTCTAACAGTACGATCGGACTCCCACTTTTGGTTCGCGGCTTACGCTTGGGTGTACACACGCCCTTCAGAAATCGTGCGTAAGCCAGTACGTGGCGGATCGCATCCATCAAGGGGATGTTTATATGGACCTTTTCAAAGAGCTTGACCAAATCCTCCTCAGAAGCCACGGGTTTCTTTGTCTTCTTTTCCTTGGTTAAGGCCTCGGGAAATGGAACCTTGGTTGGTTCCTCTAGAATAGGTCTAGGTTCTTGATCTGGGACAAGGGTGTCCTGGATAACTATCCTAGGGCTTGGGTTACTACCAGGCTGAAAGTGGCTTGGATAAGGTGGGTCTTGTGTTGCTTTGCCATTACGGGTTGTTACAGAGTTTAGTCCTACCTGGTTTTGGTTTGGGGTTGGTAAAATAGGTGGCTGCTACTGAAATCTCACATATGATGTCGAAGCTTCCATCCCGTCGGGTGATGGAACAGAAGGGGCCTGATAAATCATGTGGGCTTGGCCCAGATTTAGGTTCATATCGTGCCTCTGGTTTGGCACGTTATTTGGATTCGATAGAGGTTGCGAAGGGACCTTACCAGGTTAGCAGGAATTTGCCATCTTGGTGAGTTGATTGCAAACCTCTGTGATCTCGTCCTTGTGTTATTTTTGCATAGCCACATTCATCTTTTGAATGTTAGCCAGAGTCTGAAGGGTAAGAGTCATTTGATTCGTTTGGGTTGGCCCAAATTGATAGGTGGGGTTGGGCCGAGGCTAAGGCGGCGGCTGATATGGATGAGGAGCTTGTGGACGGGATTGATAGGGTGGTCTTTTATTCTGATTATTTCCTGCCCACAGGAAGTTGGGATGATTCCGCCATCCAGAGTTATAGGTGTTAGAGAATGGGTCATTCTGGATGGCGTTGAGGTCCTCGCAGGTCCGAGGAACCTCAGGAAAGTTAGAGTATGAGGGTTCAGAGTTTCCCTAACTAGAGTAGGTCGGATCGGAGTTTCCTCCTATCCTGGAGTCAGATGGGGGTGGATACGAGTCCATCCCCTGAGAAGATCAGTGATAGATGTTATGCACAGCTTCCCTCCCAAAAGGCGGCTATGCAAACAGGTTTTACACAGAGGTGGCTTGCTGCAGATGTCGAGTCAGATCATCCACCTTCTTCTCGATGATAGAGACCTTGTCCAACCCATTGGCCATCAGTTCCATGTCGACAGATGCGGACAGGCCCTACGTCTCATGTGCTCCCCTTGGATTCATTGATGCGCAGGCATTTGTCCGGTTGAATAAGCCCATGGAGTCATTATTGATGGAGTTCGCGCACATATTTTCGAGAATTTCCCACACAGAGTCTTTGTGTTGACCCATGATATTTCCTCCGTAAGTTGCATTGACGAATAAGCATATATCTTCACGGAGTCCCTGGTAAAAAGACTGGACTTGTTTCCATTTAGGAGCTCTGTGATGGGGGCACTTTCGCATGAGATCCAAGAAACAGTCCCATGCTTCATGAAGTGGTTCTCTAGATTGCTGGGTGAAGTGTGTGATCTGGTGGCGTAAGGCATTCGTCCGACCAACTTGGAAGAACTTTTTCAAGAATTCGGATTGCAGTTCAACCCATGTGTTGATCGGATGCGTTTGAGTCTGATACCAATGAGCTGCCTTTTCCATGAGTGAGAAGGAAAACATCTTCATAAGAAGAATATCCTGATTTTGGACATCTGACGCGAAGGTTTGGGCAAGATGTTTGGGTTGTTTGATGTGCTGGAAGGGATCCTCGAAATTAAGCCCATGAAACTTTGGAATACCATGAGTCATATTAGGCTTGAGTTCAGCATCAGGACCTCCAGCCGGGATTTGGACTCGAGGTTCGATTGCCACTGCAGCGGGATTATAGTGATCTCGCATCATAGGATGCTGCGGCGGGTTGACAAAGGCTTGAAATAGATCATTCAGGCGCTGGAGTTGGTTTTCAAGATTGTTCTCTTCTTCCACTGGTTGTGCCATGATGATGGAAGAAGGAGAATTGGGTTCTGATGAGTCAGAGGAGATGTCTATGTGGTGGGGCTGCTGCACAAGCACGGACGTCGAGGCTTGGACTCGGTGGGAGTGAATTGCTAAAGGAGGTCTTCAGTACGGTCTTAACGACCTCCTACCTAACATGCACCGATGGTTTAGACGATATTAGAATGTGCTGGACCCAATCAAGACACCTGAAAATTTGGAAGACTATAGAGGTTCGGGGCGGATGATACCCCTTAGTCAGAAAGTCGTCCACCTGAGAAATACCTGGGCAGCCAGAGAGGGAGAGTCCCACAAAGACCCCTACATGGTAGAGCGTCCCCACGAGTTACAGGGTTTCCCCCAGCTGACCTCTCTTGTCACTGAGATTCCAGGTAGACCAGAATGGGACTTTGACCACTTAAGTCTACCACTTTTATTTAAGAGCAAAGGTGCTTAGGATTCCACTTGAACTTTGATGTATTCAGTGAAAAAGTGACCTAATTTCAAGGTTGGTTGACCCAACAAGGGGTCAACTTTAGCTATTTGTCCTTTGAGAGCTTTAGGTCCTTTCTTTTAAGATTCAAGTGAAATTAAGAGCTTGAATTTTAGGGTTTCTCTTGAATAAGTGTTTTCAACCAAGGCTTGGCACACCTCTTTTGGGATAGTTGATTCTTGCTTAGAAAGATGTGTCTCTAAAAACCCTAAATTGGAATCCTTACTTTGGCTCTAATTTTGGTCCAATTTAGTTGCCAAAAAATACGGTATCTAGGGCTTAATCAAGAAGGTGGTAGCCCTAGTTACCTTAAATGGATGCACAAATCAATATTTGTTGAAATCAAATCAGGCAAGTTTGGTGACTTAGCTAAAGATGGAAAGCAGGTAGCCCTAATTGATTTTATTTTCTTTCCTTTTTAGAATGAGGGGATTAAGAGAAAGGACTAATCAGAGATTATCTGCCCCGGGTGTGTTTGCTGTGTGGTTGTCTTCCTTTGAATCTTTTCCCCTGCAACAATCACAACAGAAGAGATATATCAAGTTAGTACCATATCAGAAATTGTGATCAAGATTTCTAAATCGCCCGTTGCTCTGCGGCAACGGTGCCAAAATGTTTACCGAACAAGATCAATGTTTTAAAATCGATGTGTCGTAGTATAGGTTGAAATCGCTCGAAAACAAATAGATTTTATTACTTGAAGTTTTAAGTCCGTGGTTGAACACAAGGAGCAAATTGGGGTTTAAAAATCAAGAGCACAACTTTCAAGAAATTGAATATAATATCCAATGAAAACTGGAGTTGTAATGCAAAAATGTAAATGTAAACACTGGATATCAATGTATATAAAGAGCACAAAAAAAGTGGATGTCTGATTTTGTGAATCAGATGTCTTAAATATGGCTGCTACAGTGCTGTGCTTTTCTTCTCTTTTTCTCTTCTCTGATCTCTGTTCTTCTCTTGCAGCTGCCTTCTTCTTCTTCCTTCTCTCTCTTCTTCTGCTCTTGGGCCTGTGCCTTAGCTTCTTTTCCTTTTCTTTTGCCTTTGGCTCCTTCTCTTTCTTCTTCTTCTTCTTTCTTCTGCCTTCAGTTCCTTCTCCTTCTCTTTCTCTTTCTTATGCAATTTAGCCTTCAGCTTCTTCCTCTTCAGTCCTTGCCTTCTCCTCCCTTAGCTTCTCTGGTCTTTTCCCTCTTCTTCCTTGGCTTCTTCTTCTTCTCCTGTGAGAGAAAAACCTACCCCTACCTGCCCCTGCGGTCTCTCTTCCTCTTTCTCTCTTAGGCTCGCTCTCCCAAAGCCGCTTTCTTAGGTAATTGGGTCAGGTATGCGCTCGGGACCAGGCCCACCGACATGCGGTGGTGGGTGAGGAGTGCAGGTCAGGTATATGGGTCAAGCTAGGTCCGCGGGGATCGGGTTATGGATGAAGCGGTGAGAGGGTGAGTGGGACCTCACCCCGTGGTCAGGAGGCGAAGAGCCTTATTCACTTTTTCCTCTTATTCTGCTGCGTCTGCTCAATAGCTTCCGAGGTGGGACTAAACGTCCCACCTTCCTTCACGTGCGTCCGTAGTAGGAGGCTTCCTTGATTACAGTGGCTACTTCGGTCTTCAGTGCCAATTGCTTGGTTGGAGCTGTGCGCGAGAGGAATCCGCACACCTTGAGACTCTTAGCCTGGAGCGAGGAGACTTGGAGCGAGCTTGCAAGCAAGCTCCTCATGGTCGTTAATGGCGGTGGAGATGCCTACACCTGTCAACACGAAAACGGCCTCGTGGCCTCGTTAGAAAGCTCAGAAAGCTTTGTCGAGACACGACGAACGTAGTGCGGGGGTCGGCGTGGTGTGGGGTGGCCGGAGTGTGCATGCCTAGGGCACCCTGTGTGCGTGAGAGTGGGTGTGTTCGGGGGGTGTTCCGGGGGCATGGCACGGTGAATGGAGTGAGGGTTTATGGTTAGTGGAGTGTTGCGGTGCTTATGGGGTGGTTGGCCAGGCGGATGGAGGTGTGGAGTGGCGAGGACGCCTCGCTGGAGGTCTGGCCGGAGATAAAGAAGGTGACGGTGGTTGCGTGCATCGAGGGGCTGATGAACACACATAAATTCATGATAAATTGCTTATTTTTGATAGTTCCTAGGCTTAGCATTGCATATCATGTTATAAATATTGCATAACATCCATTGCATGGCATTTAGGATAGTTGTATATTTTATATATTAATTCCTCCATTTTATATGGCCAGGGGGAAATGCGACATCCATACAGGTTTTGGATGGAAAATCCGACCGTATGGATGGATCCGGAGCGACGATCACAGTTCGGCATAGCGGGAATCATCTTGATCTAAGCACCGTAGCACCTTCTATAAGAAGAAGAAGATGGACGACCTAGGTGGCGCCACGTGGTGCCATCTAGGCCGACCAACACCGGCCAGCAGCACCGCTCAACTCCTTCATCCGCACCCTTCAATCCTAGCTATTGGATCAAGATCCAATGACTGGGAAGCGGATGCACCAAGCCACTCCACACGACACAAGGGAAGGTTTGTCGCAATGGTGGGAGCGTTGGTTTGCAAAAGGAGGGTGTGGGTTCGAATCCCTGCAGCCCCTCCAATTTGCAATTGGGCGGGTGCATGGAGTGGCAGCGCGTGTGCGCATGCGCACGCCAGCGCATGGCAAGCGTGCACGCCAGCACAGAGCAAGCGTACACACAGCTGGGCGCGCGCGGTCAGCGCGCGTGATGAGTGGGGCAGTGTGGTGCGGAGCAACGGCGGTTAGTGCCAGCTTTCAGCGACAACTGGGCTGACCTACAGTGACGCTTATAGCCATCGCTATTTCATTGCAAGCTAGCAGAGCCAGCTATGGGCATGGGTGGAGGTGAGCTGTCTACAGCAACGTTTCCAACGACGGTCTGAACGTCGCTAAAAGTCCTTTATCCATTTTTAACCTCTTCTCCTCCACTATGAAAGGACCTACACCCGCTCCCTTCCAAGCCATCTCTACCTACTCTACTCCCACCTACTCCCAAGCTCTAGCAAGCCTACCAATGCTCTATTAGAGCTTGTTCTCAAGCTCCCAAGGTGCCTATTAGTGTAACGAACCTCTACCCCACCAAATACTCCTCAAACTTCCCATCTCCATTCATAGGTCACCTTGGAGCCGTCCACCCACCTCCATTTCGGTAGTAGATCAACTCTGTCTTCTCACCTCCATTTCGGAGCTACGTCGAAGCTTTCCTCAACCCGATGTCCTCCAGCATCTCACCTTCGTTGTCCTGCTCCTCACCTCCTTCGTCCGAGCTTTTGCTAGGCGTCGTCGTCTCGTCGAACAGCTGATTCAGGAGATTTCCTCTCACCTCCCTCTCTTTTATGCTTTCATAGTTTCTTGTAATTGACATTGGAAGTAATATATATCAGATTTATTCCACATCTCTATCTTGTGATACATTTGCTTGTTCTCTTTTATTTCAAAAATACAAAAAAATAACAAAACCCCAAAATAGCAAAAAGAAACGAATTGAAACGCGGTTTATAAGTAAAGTAAACGTCGCCTCCTTGTGTTCGACCCGGGACTCCCTTGGAGTTTCGGTATAAATTTTATCTAATCGACGTGCTTTGCAACTACGACGATGGGTTACTTGTAACCCTGATTTCTAACACGCGAGACACGCCCGACCAGGGGTGTTTGCAAGAATAAAAGAGAGAAAAATGATTAGAAAAGAGAGAGGACTTAGCTGGATATAGAGAGATGAAGGGGGTGGCAGAGATGGCGGCTGCCTCGTATTGCCATCGTCGGAGACGAAGCACTCAGTGGGGGGAGGATGGCAATGACGAAGGGGCTATAGGGGTGTCAGCGCGTGCTGCGCGACGTGGACGAACAGGAGGAAGAGAACCCTGCCACTGGTATTGTGGTTAGGCGAAGAGGAAAAGAGAGGGAGGTTGACGGAGCTTGCTGAGTCACTGGCCGGAGGGGGAAGAGACGAAATAGAGGGATTCTCCGGCCAATTTCAAGCGTGCCCGATGCGGGGTGATCTGGGCGTGCTTTTATAGGCCCTGGAGGAAGGATTTGTGCTTGGAAGAAGGAGACCCTAATCTCGCCGGCAGGCTCGCCGGAGATGGAAGGTTGAAGGAGACCCTAATCTCTCATGCATTTGCATGAGAGATTGGGTACCAAATCGAGCCTCTGATTGTGTTCAAACTAGAGATTTCTCAGAGAATCTCCCTTTCAATTTTGAAGGGGATTCTCTAAGAAATCAGAGAGATCTTGCCTTTAGTTTCTCACTGGAGTAGGATTCCCTCCGCTATAATGGCTGAGGGACCTAATTTCAAAGAACGAAGACAAAGGTAGGCGGTTTCTGTAGAAGTTTTCAAAAGGTAGGGGTAGAAATGTAATTGGGCTGCACCTGTTTGCAAAGTAGGTCAAGATGAATTTGCCTTGGGTCCAAATTTTGGTACAAACCCAATTTGGACCTAAGAAATCCAATGGTGAAGTTGGATTTTGGGTTTGACTATGTTTGACTAGAAAATTTACATAAAAACCCAATTTAGGAAACTATTTGTCTGAGACCCCAGTTTAGGTCAAAATAGGTTCTAAGGGCCAATTTGAAGGTTCTAAACCCTAGAGAATATTTTTCCATGATTTTTAGAGGGTTTAGGTGAATTTTATCATGATTAGAACCTTGTTAAATTAAGTGGGTCTATTTTAGGGTTACGAGAAGTCATTTAATTCCTAGAATTCACATGAACCCTTTTCTGTTTGATTCAACCCACTTTTATCTTGTTAAGACCATTTGACCTGTGTTTAACTCATGAGAAATCCTGTGGTTGTACTGCAATGGTAAAATTGCAGTTTTACCCCTTATTTCTTGCTTTTCTCTCAGAATGGTTATTCATTGAGTTAGGGCCTCCAGTTGGTTATATAGGAGCTTTTGTTCTCTTTTATGGGTCAAAATGAGTTAGGTAGGGCTCATGATGGTGTTCCCATCATGTAGTCGCAAAAACATGTTATTAGATAATATTTATAACCGAAACTCGAAAGGTGTCTTAGGTCGAACGCGGGGAATCGAACATTTGGTTTTATGAAATCTGTGTTTCGCTTTTATTTGTCTTTTCTTATTTTTTTGATATTTTTATCAAGAAGAGATTAGGTCGATGACTTATCTACTTGCAAAAATAATGTAGAGAGAGAGAGGGGAACAATCAAATATTTATGAAAAAATGTTTCTACAACTATGAAAGCGGGAAAACTACACTACAAAAGTGAAAAGATAGAGATAGGTGAGAAGAACCCCCCTCGAAGGTCTCTTGGAGGATGGTTCACTTTGACAGTGCGCCAAAGAAGGTGGTGAGGAGTAGGATGAGAGAGAACAATGGTAGAGGAAGGAGGATGGGGCAGGACGTTGTCGTGGCGAGGATCTTCTTCCCGACGGAGGTAAGAGGATGGCCACGGGATGCTCCACGAATGGGGATGAGAGGCGGGAAAATATTTGATTCTACTCTAGAGGAGCATCCTAAGCTTGGGATAAGCTCTCTTTAGAGCCTTGAAGGTGGTGAGGAGAAGAAAGGATGAGACGGTGAAGAATGGGAGGGGTAGGGGTCCTTTTATAGTGGAGGAAAGGATTCATTTCGTACATAGGAAATTTGGTACATTTACCCCCATGCTTACTTTTTGCTAGTCCTTAGCAAAATTAACCTGAATGCTATGTATAAAAGTAGAATCAGGGTTTGATTACTTAGGCGAGATTTGTTAGTTGCTTTACAAACTTTCAACCCAAGACTTGGTTACAAAAACTCGACAGTGCTCTGGTGTCTGCTAGAATGCAGACTGCCCAAGTCCTCACCTTATTTGAAAAGGGAAGATACATTATTTTGCTTTTTCTTCTTTTCTATTTTTTTTTGGACTTTTGGAGTTTGAGAGTTTCGGGATAACTTTTTATGGCTACCTAACCTGTCCAAGACTTGAAAAGGACTCTAAGTGCTAAGCATCTTGTGAAGGAGTGATGACTCACTAAGCAGCCGTTAAAACGAACTTCAGGTTTCTACGACCCTAGGTGACCTTAAGAGTTTCTACCTAAAGGTTTATCTTTCCAATCGGTAGCTTTCTCCCTACTTTTGTATTTTTTATGGGGTCAACACAAGGGCGAACCCAGTGTATACCTCCCCGATTTATTCTACTTCCCCGCTTCTTCCTTAAGTGTTTTAGGAATTATTTGTGCATTTTTGTGAGCTGAGCTCGAGACAATCGGCCAATGGGATGTTACCCACGATAATTTGCCAGCCATATTCGTGCGGTGAAGTGTGGTTTATTTTTCTTTTTTTTTTCATTTTTTTATTTTTCTATTTTTTTCTCTTTTAATTTTTAAGTATCATTTTTTTGCTTTTTCTAAGTAGGTGGCTTCCCTGATCTAAGATTTACCTAAAAGCAGTAGAATGAGTATGGTCATGTGGCCAGGCTCTCGACAATTGGCCGATGAACTGTTACCACTAACAACTTGCTAGCCATACCACCCTAGATGGTTCATTAGCTACCCAATTTTTGTAAAAATCGTCGAAAAGTGAGTCAGTGCAAACAGTGTGTAGATGCTTAGACTTAAAATCCCCTCAAATCAGAGGGTGGGTTGATAAGTTGTGTACTTACCACCTCAGATTATTTACCAAATTGACATAAAATTGACTTGGCGAGGACTCGAGATAAGTTCACATTTGAGTGGACACCCGGGCTAATTAAGCAAGAAGATCTGATGGGTCTAAGTATTCAGGTCCCAAAGTACCAATCCCTAAAGTTCACAACTCCTAATGCCTAAGTTCTCTTCTCCTGATTCTAGTTTTTTTTTTATAAAAGGAAATTACTGCTACAGGCTGACAAAATGATTATTTCACAAAATATCCACCCCCTATCTTAGATAATGTAATGTCCACGTTGTAAAAATGAAAGCATGCGGGAGGGTAGAATTGGAAGAATAGCACCTAATTTCCGTGAGATTTTGGTCAGCTCAAAATAATTTTTACACGTGCTGAGTTTAGTGCCTTCATCTAAGCGATGTTCGACCAACAGTGGTTAGGGCAAGGTGAAAGCAACCTTGTCTGAGACGGGTTCAGGGAGCACATGGTCAACATAGGGTTTGTGACGTTGTTCGTTGACCTCGAAGGAATTACCCATTTTTAGGTCAGAGATTTCAACGACCCCGTTAGGAAAAATTTGCTCAATAATGAACAAGCTGTTCCACTTAGACCTAAGCTTACTGGGAAAGAGCTTCAGTCGAGAATCAAAAAGCCAGATCCTCTAGTTCGGCTTAAAGCTCTTACATGAAATCATCTGGTCATGAAGAGCTTTGGTCCTTGCCTTATAGATTTTGGCATTCTCATAGGCATCATTTCTAAGCTCCTCCAACTCAGATAGTTGGAGTTTCCTAGTCTTCCCAGCCAACTCTAGGTCAAAATTACATTTCCTGATGGCCCAAAATGATTGGTGTTCTAACTCTACGGGTAAGTGACACGCCTTAACAAACCCCAAACGGAACGAAGACATACCGATAGGCCTTTTGTATGCCGTACGATAGGCTCAAAGAGCATCATCAAGCTTTTGGGTCCAATCCTTCCTATCAAGCCTTACGATTTTTTGCAAAATGTTTTTGATCTCCTGATTGGAGACCTTAGCTTATCCGTTCTTCTAGGGGTGGTAAGGTGTGAAAATCCGATGATTCATCCTATATTTCACCAGTAAACTTTGAAACTGGGCATGAGTGAAGTGTGTGCCACCATCACTAATAATGGCTTGAGGAATCCTGAACCGACTGAAGATATTTCTCTTCACAAAATCGACAACCACCTTGTGGTCGTTGGTCCAAGTGGGAATTGCCTCAATCCATTTGGACACATAATCCATAGCGACTAAAAAATACTGGTGTCCAAATGGAGGGAAGGTTCCCATGAAGTCGATGCCCCAAATGTCAAAAATTTTGACGGGAAGTATCGGGTTTAAGGGAATCATGTCTCTCTTGGCCATGTTCTTGTGTGTCTGGCATTGGGTGCACAACCTTAAGAATTCCTAGGCATCCTTAAATAATGATGGCCAATAGAATCCATATTGCAAAATTTTTGCCATTGTCTTTTTCCTAGAAAGGTGTCCACCACATGCAAATGCATGGCAGAATTCAAGTATACTATGGAACTCATTTTCTGGGACACATCGGCGAATAATCTGGTTGAAGTCGATGCGTTACAGCTCGAGATCATCCCAAAAATAATATTTGGCCTCGGATATAAGTCTGTCTTGTCGTTGTTTGGTCCAATTTGGGGGGATTTGACTAATGGCCAAATAATTAACGATATTCGCAAACCAGGGGGTTCAGATACTCGAGATTGTAAGGATAGTCTCATCCAAAAAAGTGTCTGAGATAGGGATGTCCAGATGTGGAGAATCAATTAGGATTCTTGACAGGTGATCTGCTACTACATTTTGTGCCTCGGCTTTGTCCCTAATTTCAAGTTCAAATTCTTGAAGTAATAGAATCTAGTGAATAAGCCAGGGCTTGGCATCCTTTTTGGCCAAGAAATGTTTCAAGTCCAAGTGGTCGGTGTAAATGATAATGTGAGAACCTAAAAGACAAGCCTTGAATTTTTCTAAGGTGAAGACTACGGCTAGCAACTCCTTTTCAGTAATGGTGTAGTTCCTCTAGGCCTCATCTAGAGTCTTGCTAGCATAGTAGATCATAGAGGGCTTCTTATCTACTTTCTGACCCAAGATAGCCTCGACAGCATAATCAGATGCATCAACCAAGATCTCAAATGGGGTTGTCCAGGCCGGTGGTTGTAACATCGGGGCACAGGTGACTGCCGTTTTCAATAAATCAAATGCCTTACGACACAATTCATCAAACACGAACGGCGTGTCTTTGGCCAGAAGATTACTCAAGGGTCGAGCAACCTTCGAGAAGTCCTTGATAAATCTTCGATAAAAGCCCACATGCCCGAGGAATGATTGGATTTGTTTCATGGATGTGGGTGGAGGAGGTCTAGAGATAGCATCTACCTTAGCCTTATCAACTTTAATACCCCGATTAGAAACATGTGACCCAAGACAATGCCTTCTTGGGTCATGAAGTGGCTCTTCTCCCAGCTAAGGACCAGCCGTGTCTTGATGCATCTCTGGAGGATCAATTCCAAGTTAGCTAGGCATGACTCGAAGGAATCTTCGAAAATGGAGAAATCATCCATGAACACCTCAAGATAGTCTCCTACCATGTTCAAAAAGATGGCCAGCATGCACCTTTGAAAAGTTGCGGGTGCATTGCAAAGCCCAAACGACGTTCTATGGAATGCAATGGTTCCGTAGGGACATGTGAAGGTTGCCTTTTCCTGGTCTTCGGGATGGATAGGGACTTGGTTATATCCCGAATAATCATCCAGGAAGCAAAAGTACTTTTGCCCAGCTAACCTTTCTAGGATTTGATCAATGAATGGAAAGGGGAAATGATCATTTTTGGTGGCTGTGTTCAGCTTCATATAGTCAATACAAACTCTCCAGGTAGAAGCTAAATAGGTGGTAAAGAATACCCCTTTTTCGTTAGTCGTAACGATTATTCTCATCTTTTTGGGTACAATCTGAATGGGGCTAACCCACAGACTATTCGAGATCTGGTAAATAATGGCTGCATCGAGCCACTTTATTATCTCTTTTTTGACCACTTCTCGCATATTCGGGTTTAGTCTCCTTTGCATTTCGCGAGAAGAGTGGGATCCATCTTCCATGAAAATATGGTGATTACAGTAAGATGGATCGATCCCCCTAAGGTCATGGATGGTCCAACCAATTGCCTCTTTATTATTCTTAAGGACCTTAATCAATCTCAATTCTTGCTCCTTAGTCAAATCAGCGCTAAAAATCATAGGAAGCGTATTCTTAGGTCCTAAGAACTCATATTTTAAACTTTTCGACAATGGCTTGAATTCTAGCTGAGGTGGGTTCAGTATAGAGGGTAAGGAGGATGTTGATGAAGATTCATCAGGATGGTCCAGTAGAAGAGGTTGGGAATGAACAAAATCAACAACCTCTTCCAAGTGTGGTGAGTCTGCCACAGAGGGTTGTGGGTTGGGTCTGCTAAAGCTGGTGGAATCCTCAAGTACACTGATCATCATATAAGTCTCAACATTAAAATCATGATCTCTGAGCTCCTAAATGAATCCACAATCCTCAAATCCTTTTATCGCCTTGAAAATATCAAGAGTAAAAAAAAAAACTTCCTATCCCCAAAGACGATCTCCATACTACCGCTCTCACAATTTATGTTGGCCTTGGCGATAGCTAGGAACGGACACCCTAGAATGGTGGGCGTGCTCCTCAAGTCTTCAGGTACATCCATGTCAAGGACCAGGAAATCTACAAGAAAATAGAAGTCCTTGACCTTGACAATAATGTCCTCAATAACGGCTTTTGGTGTGGTGACTGAATAATTCGCTAACTGTAGCGTTACTGAGGTTGGCATAAGTTCACCCAACCCAAACCTTTCATAAAGAGAGGTCGGGATTAGGTTGATGAATGCACCTAGATCCAATGATGCATGAAATCAAGGAGGCCCCTGGATTTCTCTTCTTCTGAGGAAGATGGTGTAGGATGATAGAACTCGCCTGCTCAGAGAGAATCACCTTCCTTGGGGTGGGTTCTTTTGGCTTACTCATGTGGGTACATAGATCTTTTAGCAATTTAGCGTAAGCTGGGATGCACTTAATAGCATTGAGGAGTGGGATATTGATCCCTACACTTTCGAATAAATTCAGGAGCTCCCCGTTGCTATCTAGTGTTTTCTTCTTCATGGTTCTTAATAAGGCTTTAGGGAATGAGATGTGGGTGGTGTCCTCAATTTCAGGTCCCTGGGCCTTGTTGTCTTCTTCAATCTCCTTCTCTCCCTCATGCTCCCTAGGGTCTAGGTTTCTAGAAGGTAATTTGGGGTCCTAGGTCTGCTTCCTGCTCCTCAAGGTGACAGAGTTTGCAGAGGCATATGGGTTCAGGTCTTGAGGTGGGTTAGGAAAGATTGGAGGGCCTTGATTGGTCAGATATCCAAGAGCAGAGAAGAGGAGGGACGCTGCTCAACCACCTGAGCATGTGCATGTGGGTCCCTTTAATTTCCGTACCCTTGGGCTCTAAGCCCTAATTTTGCACATTGCACGGGTTGGGTACGGGTTGGGATGGTAGAGATACGGGTTGTCGGGTGTTAGCAATAAACTCTGATTGCAAGTTGTCCAATGATGTCTTCATTTGATGCATAAGCTGAAGCATGGACCCTTGCATTTCTACCATCTGCAGGTTTAAATCAGCCTGCCCTGTAGATTGTTGGGCATTCCACGGTGGCTGAGTAACTGATCTCGGGGGCAACTAGGTGTATACTTGACCATGACCCATAGGTCTTTGAGATGCATAGTTGCTAGGTCGTGTTTGGGTTTGTTGCCCTTGACTTTTCTAGGAGAAGTTAGGGTGGTTCCTCCAACCTGGGTTATAAGTGTTGGAATATGGGTTGGACCTAGCATTCTCCTGTATTGCATATACATCCTCATAGGGTGAGGATGGAGAGGGAGAAGGATCAGAAAAACTGGGATCAAAGGCCCCAGTTTGGAACCCATAAGGTTTTGAGAAATCCTGGCTCATAGGTTGAACCAATTCTAGTTGGTTCATGAACTCCCACCCTGTGGAAGCTCATGAAGAATGGAATCTCGCACTCTAGGATTGAGTGGGTGTAGAAGTGTTTCTTGAGTTTCCATCCATCCACTCTTCCATCCTTTTCGCAACCAAGTCCACCTTATCTAGTTTGTTGCAAATCAATTCGATGTCAAATGAATGAGAATTCTGGATCTCATTAGCATTTGACCTAGGTTGTTGGGACCGGTTGAAGGTATCCATGGAGGCATGATTTATTGAATTCTCGCTCATTTCCTCAAACAGGTTGTATGCGCTATCTACATCCCTGTTGAGGAAATTACCTCCGCAGGAGGCGTCCACATGATTACAGAGTTGTTCAACCAACTTGTGATAGAATATCTTCACGAGTTGCCATTTCGACACCTTGTGGTGTGGACACTTCCTCAAAAGATCTTGGAATCGCTCCCAGGCACCATGAAATAGTTCCCCCAGCCGTTGGGTGAAAGTGGTAATCGCCCATCGCAAGGCATTGGTCCGTCCAATTGGGAATAATTTCTTCAGGAAAGTTACTTAAGAGCAGCCCATGTTTCTATCGGTCTTCCAATGGTCCAGTACCAATGTGCGGCCTTATCCCTGAGAGAGTGGGGAAAGAGCCTCATGATCATCTACTCTTCATTCACATTCCTAGCTTTGGTGGTCTGAACCAAAGTGGTCAAATCCTCCAAGTGTTGGAATGGGTCCTCCAAGCCAAGCCCATGGAAATGGTTAATCAAACTTATGACTTGGGGCTTGATTTCTATGTCTCCGGCGGGAATCTTGATGCCGGGACATTCCCCATAGTTTGAAGGATCATAGAAATCCTTCAAGGGCCAAGCACCTTGACCATTCATTTGTTGGAACCATTGCTGCATCTGGTGCAATTGGTCCAACTGCCTCTGAATCAGCTCCTGCTGGTTTAGGCCCGGGGGAGGTGCTTGCTGATCATCCATGGGATCTGCTTGGCTATAACTCAACCTCTACCTCCGGGAATGGTTTAAAGGTCCTTCCAAGTGAGGGTTCAATGACCTCCTTCCAAGCATACACTGGATGGAAGTCGGAAGGATGGGGAAAAGAAGGAACCCTACAACACAAAAAAATGCAAGCCTGTCCTTAGATTGGGTAACCTAAGGACCTATGTCTCAAGAATAAACTCTGACCACACAATGAATTTGGTGTTGTCCTTACTCTCGAAGGTGGTAAAGTTGGGCCGACGAAATAGGGGGAGCATGTCTCGAAGGCCGCTAATTATGCCAAACCCCCACTTAAGTCGTTTGACAATTGGGCCCCCCAACTTAGCACCTTTTGGAGTAAGCAGACGTCACTAATTTGAAGTGCATTCAAGAGAGTACCCTGAGATGGACTTGTGAATCCTAGGGCCAACGTCTACTCAATTTTAGTTAGGCTTGGGATGGTAGTGCTTTCTGAATGTGATGGGCCCTTAATGGGTTGTGCCCTTAATGATTCATTTGAGAATGTGTGTATGTGCACAACCAAAATGTTTTCAAGAAAGATTGTTGAGGATGAAGTGAGTTTTAAGATTTAGATCTTGCTTAATAGCTTTTAGGATTCAAGTATTAGGTATATTAAACCAAATGTTCGAGAGGCAAACCAAGTTTGAAAGCACGTGTTGAAGTATTTTCCATTATAGACCAAGAAAATATGGAGTGCCTGGCTTGACCTAACTATTGAATCTTATGGGGCAGCTACAAGATGATTTTCTTTTAGATTAGGTGGTGCGGCCCAAACAATTCAATCAACTGGCCTAGATGCACCATCGGATTAAGGCACACAAAAGGTGATTAACCTAGTCTAATCTCTACTCCGTTATGTGTTGATTTGTTTGTGTATTGGTTCCATAGGTTGGAATCCCGGTTGAGTAGATAAAATCACAAAAGGTTATGTGCCTCAAATGTGGGTGTATGTAGTGTGTATGTTGATTTGTCCCACAATTAGAGGATAATTTTTTTTTTATATGCAGGGGTGAGATGAGTGTATGTGGAAAACAAGACAAACAGATTCTATCCTAGGGTTTATGCAAACACCTAAGTAGATTAGGTCTTGGTTATTGATGTGGTGAAAGTGAAACTAGTGGGGGGGAATGTGGGGGCATTTACAAACCACTCTACCTGCACTTTACTTTGATCTACCATACTTGGATCTCCTTGCTAGGGTACTTGCAAGACAATAAATAAGAGGCAAGCAGGGTTAGTTACAAGTAAATGCAAAGAAATATGAAAAATAAGAAAGCAAATTCTGTTGCCTCCCCGGCAACGTTGCCAAAATGATCGATGTGTTTCGGCGAACGAAAAGTTGGGGTTTGGAGAAACCCGTCGTTGTAGTTGCAAAATATGTTATCAAATACAGTTTTTTACCGAAACTCCAAGGGAGTCTTGGGTCGAACACTGGGAGGCGACGTTTGTTTTTGTTGAAATCCACGCTTTGTGTTGTTTCTTTTTGGTATTTTAGGGTTTTGTTATTTTTTTGTGCTTTTGTAATAAAGAGACAAGCAAGATAGCTTCACAAAGTGGAAAGAACAAATTTGATATATCACAATGTGATGCAAATGTTTATTACAATATGCTAAAAAAATATAAAAGAGATAGGGGTGAGAAGAAATCTCTTGAATCGGTTGTTCGACAAGATGATGGCGCTTGGCGGTAGCTTGGATGGAGGACGTAAGAGGGTGGACGATGGGGAAGAGATGCTGGAGAATGCTAGGTAGAGGAATGGTTCACCAAGGCACGGAATGGGGATAAGGAGGTGGAGGTGATCTTTTACCAAAATGGAGGTGGGAGAATAGCTCCAAGGCTCCCTATGAAGGTGGTGAGAGGGACAACAAATATTTGGTGGGGTAAGGGATCGCTACACTAGTAGGGGACCTTTGGAGCTTGGGAATGAGCTCCTGGGAGCTTTGATGGGCTTCTAGAGCTCTAGACTAGGTGGGAATAGCAAGGGTAGAGATGAGGTTCAAAGGGGAGGTGAAGGGGGGTTTAAATAGGTGAAGGGATGGAGGTTGCCGTGGCCTAGGCATTAACTACTGCACAGCAGACATGCGCGTGCGCGCACAGACCTTGCATAGCACAGCGCACATGTGTGCATCATGTGCACAGCAGATGTAGCATCTGCACAGCCTAGCTGCAGATGAAGGGAGGTCTGCCGACCATTTGATCGTGAGTGGATGGCGTAGATTGCGTGAAGATTGCACGCGCTTTGTTGGCATTTGAATCACATGCTCTTTGGCAAGTATGCATCTCCATCATTCAATCCTGATCACACGGTTGAGGAACGCGTGCGGATCATGCCCTCACAAAATTTGAAGATCACGGCATTGCACCTCTCTGCAATCACACGACGGAGAGTGCGTGATCGTCTTGAATAAGTGCTCTAGATGGCGCACATCAGATCTAGAGTGTGTTGGCATGTTGTCGAGAGACTTCTGATTTGGAGTGTGCAATCCTGACCGCTCGATCAAGATTGAGTGGTCCAATTTAGCTGGTGCTGAGGCGGTAGCAGCGGATTTCCGCTTGAACCCTTACTAGCTCTTTGAGGAGCGGGTGCACTACCATTGTGCCATGGGTGCTGGATGGTTGTGCAGAGGTGTTGGTGTAGCTGCGGCCTCGACCGTTGGATGAAGATCCAACGGTCGTGATTGGATCTTCCTTGTAGAGCTTTGAAGGAGGCTGGGTGAGGTTGGGTGCTTCTCAGCCATTGGATTGAGATCCAACGGTTGGGATTATTCTTGCGATCAGGTTGGGGAGGCTGCAGTTCATGTAGGGCGATCTGGATGGCACCACGTGGCAGCATTTGGGCTGCCCATTCTCTCCTTCTTGTAGAGGGTGCTACGGAGCTCTGATTGGAGTGATTTTTGTGCTGACATACTACGATCATCGCTCTAGATCCATCCATACTGTCAGATTCTTCATTCGAAGGCCGTAAAGATGTTGCACTGCCTCCTGGCCACATAAAATGTCAGAATTAATATACAGAATACACAAAATATCCTAAATGCAATGCAATGAATGTTATGTAATATTTATACTATGAAATGCAATGCTAGTCCTAGGAACTATCATAAATAAGCATTTTATCATGAATTCAAGCATGTTTATTAATGAGTAATCTGGTTGGTCCAACTAGGTGCTTATTCAAATCAATAGGTTTATGATGCAGACTAAACCTTATTAGTCTGGTGGGTTGATTGATGTGAATCAATAGGTGTGGAGCCCACCAGATGCTTTGTGGCTCGAATAGATGTGAAAATATGGATCTAGGGTTTGGATGAATCGGCTTAGCCTGATCAGAGTAGGGGTCCTCAAAGGTTAATGGATCTGTGAAAAATGTAGGAACCCTACTAGTGGGATCAGAGGGGGACAAGATGTGGTTATCATTTGGATCAATGTTTGATTCCTCATCAAAACATGGTGGCAAATCATGCTCAACCGGATCAGATAGAGGTGAGTTCGAATAGAAATTGATTTCGGTGGCGAGTCAGGGTTGGGATTGGCTTCTGAGAGGCTCTATTGGAGGTGTGGCTTCTTCGAGTTCCAAATCATCGGCTTAAGAATCAGAATCAAAGAATGGATCATGGATACTGAGGTTGTGAACTGGCCTATAATCATATGGAAATAATGGTTCTCCGAAATCAGAGTATGATTCGAAATTATTGGAGAATTTGCAACAATCAGCACATGGTTCAAGATCAAGTTTTTCAACATCGAATAAATCAAGATGCGTGGAATCATCAGCTTGACTTTGGTCTAAAAGTCTCAAATTCAAAGCTCACAGAGATGTCCTTATTGGGCATAGACTTGGGTTCTGGGCACCTAGGGTAGATCCATTCAAATCCAAATTCTTCCAACTCCTCTGATTCTATATCATAAATTGGTGTGACTTTCGAAAAATCAATTCGTTCTTCTGAGTCTGGAGAGGAATAACCATCAAATACAGACCCAAAATCATAATTCAGATATAAAATCTGGTTCTCATCGCATTGGGCCTCATGATCATCCCAACTAGGCTCAGATCTAGATTCTAGGTTCAGTGTCGAAATTGGGTCACTAGAATCTAGACTTGGTTCAATTGGGCTATCAGAATCACTCTTGAGGACTACCTTAATAGGATAAGGTGTGGGAGTTACATCCTCGAGAGATTCTGAGTCAAGCTTATTACAGGTGTTTGGGAAATCTAGGCATGATGGACTAGCTTCACAACTACCTATGGCTGGCTCATAATCGGAAACACCTGTAACTGGATCCACCCAACCCACATCATGATCAGGTATTTCATTCTGTACAAAATCACGATTTGGTTCCATTTGGGTCGGGGGTCCATAACAATGACCTCCATTTTCGTACCTGGGTTCTGGGAAATCACATTGATCCTTAATATTGCTCCAAGATGTTTCATCAATTTTTAGGTGGGAATATGGGTATTTCTAATCACTTTCTCATTGCAACATATTTAGCACATTCACACATTTTTCAATGACATCTTGGTGTATTTCCCAAAGTGGTGGATTTGTCAAACATTATAAGCTTTCTTACTATGCAATCTTCATAATTCATTGAATTCCGATGTGAGAGTATCCTAGGTTGAACCACGTATCATTTGTGTTAACTTCATCTCGGTGTGGTCCATAAGTAGGGATGCTATTTCTGACACCTTAACCTGAATACCACTAAAGGGATTTGAGGTCTTATCAAATTTATCCCTATGTCTAAGGACTGCCTCGATCATTTTCTCTTTGATTCTCATGCGGGATTCAGGTTTTTTGAAAATTTTTCCTATGTTGTCAGGTTGCATTTCCAAATCAAGTGGTGGATTAGAATGTAAAGTCAAATTCAGGTTTAGATTGATTTGATCAGATTAGATCAGATTTTCCATAAAAGATCAACTCTAATGAAGGTCTCTAGGTCAAACCTAAGAACCTCTTAATGTAGACTGTTAACCACACTTGATCGGGGTTTTTAAATGAGTAAGTCAGTCGCGTTGTAGTACAGTCGATCAAGCGTTGAAAACAAATAAGAAGTTTTTATTACTCGAAAACCTAAGTATCCGAGGTCGAACGCAGGGAGCAAATGGAATTTATTCACTAATCTCAATAATGTAATTTGAACACTTTAATCTACTCAAAAAATCTAATTCAGAATATCATGCAAGAGTTTATGAATTAGAATGTAGCAAAAATAGAAGAGATTGAAGCATATGTAAAAATAGTTGATTCTTCTTTGGATCTTCTCTTCTCTTTCTCTACTTCTCTACGTTAGCTTTTCTTTCTTTTCTCTTGCCTTGGTAATTCTCTGCCTTTCTTCTTCTTCTTCTGTTCTTTGGCCTTCTTTCTTCTTTCTTTCCTTTATCTTTCTCGACCCTTGCCTTTTCTTCTTTTCTGTCTCTCTCTGGCTTCTCTTGCAATAGTGCCTTCTCTTTCCTTGTCTTCTGCCTTGTCTTTCATTTTCAGCCACGCCTCTTCCTTACTTCTCCTTCTTCTTCTTTGGTTCTTCTTCAAGTCCTCCTTAGCTTTTCCTTCCCTTAAGATTTGGCTTCTCTGCACTTCAGCTTCCTTCCTCCTCTGGCCTTAGCTTCCTCTTCTTTTCCTTCTTCTCTTCTCTGCACACATGAGTGCAAAACCTGCCCCCTACCCTCCCCGTGTACACACTCTCTCTATTTCTCTCTTGGGTTCGCACTCCCAGAGCCAGTCAGGTAATCAGGTCGGGTTGCATGTGCCTGGGTCCAGGCACACCAGTGTAGGTGGTGCGCGAGGAGTGCAGGGTTAATCAGGTCGGTCAGCCAGGTCCGCGGGGGCATGGGTCGCAGACGAGGTGGGTAAGCATGGGCGAAGGGACCTTACCCCGTGTCTTGAGGCGAAGAGAAGAAAACACAAATTCAATAAAAAGCACTCACCACGCTCCTGAGTTTCCGAGGTGGGACTAAAAGTCCCACCCGCTTCTTTTGCGCCCGCAGGTGAGGTTCTTCTCTCAATTGCTACAGCTGGGCTCCTCGCAAGGCTCGTTCTCTATCTGGATGTGTTTGCGCACTCAACGCGCATCAACTGGAGCTCAGCACAAGGGTTAATGCGGCCAGACGCGAGCTTGCAAGCTCCTTGCTCGTACTCCAATGGTGGAAGGGGGCCTGACTTAATACTCATGAATACGACCTTGCAGCCTCATTAGAACATACATGTAGCTTCACCGTGGCACGGCGAAGGTGAGGCGGTTGGTGGCTGGCCACGGGGCGGCCTAGGCATCCTTGCCTAGGTCGCTCTGTGGCCGTGGTAATGGGTGTGTTCAGTGGGAGAGTGTGGAGGTGTTGGCGATCAGTGAAGGAGTGGAAGATGCTCAGTGGATGATGGCAGAGGTTTTGAGGTGTCTGGTGAGGCATGTGGAGGTGTGGAGCGGTGGATGCACCTTCACCGGTGGTCGGCCAGAGATGAAGAAGGTGGTGGTGGTCAGTGACGTCAAGGGGTTTAAAGTGAAAAGAAAGAGAGGGGAAATGAAGAGGGGGGAGAGAGGAGAAGTTTTGACCTAATGTAATGGACGAAGGGAGATAGAAGGGCGGCTGGCTGTTTCTGTCGCCACAGGAGAAGAAGACTTCTAGTGTAGGGAGAACGACGACGACGAAGGGGTATTGGGCACGTGTGCAGGTGTGGTGCAACGCAGAGGAAGGAGATGAAGATGCCTCTTCCACTGGTATTGTGGCAGAGAGATGAGAAGGAGAAGGAAGGATCGCCGAAGCTTGCTGGGCACCTGGCTGGAGAAGGGACGAAATTGGAGGTGGTTCTCCAGCCAAGCCAAGCTGAAAATGTGCGGTCGGAGGTGAGGGTCTCTTTATAGGTGCTAGCAGGGGCTCTTGTGCTTGGAAGGCAATCTTCCAAGCGCAAGAATCTTGCTGGAGATGGAAAGTGCAGATGATACCCAATTCTCTCGAGTGGTCGCACGAGAGATTGGGTGCAAATCCGATCTTGGGATCACGTTTAGATGATAGGGAATT
Organism: Thalassia testudinum; assembly: GCA_037157565.1. Classification (NCBI taxonomy): domain Eukaryota; kingdom Viridiplantae; phylum Streptophyta; class Magnoliopsida; order Alismatales; family Hydrocharitaceae; genus Thalassia; species Thalassia testudinum. The sequence continues at coordinate 15,220,143 of JAZHRO010000046.1, read as the reverse complement.
CCTAAGAGAATCTCCCTTCCAAATCTGGGAGGAGATCTTTGAGGAATCGGGGAGAAATCCTCCTCAAGTCCTCGCCGGAGTTGGACTCCTCCGCTGTAATGGCGGAGGGACCTAATTGTAAGAGTGGTGAGGAAGATAGGGGGGTCTGTGCAATGAATTTGAAAAGCTAGGGGTTAAATTGTAATTGGGTGGACTATTTTGTAAAGTAGGTCAAGGTGACCTCTCCTTAAGTCCAAATTTTTGTACAAACCTAATTTAGACCTAAGGAATCCAATGGTGAAGTTGGATTTTTAGTTTGACTATGTTTGACTGGACATTTTACATAAAAACCTAAATTAGGTCAAATATCTAGTTAGGACCCCTATTTAGATCAAAATAGGTTCCAAAGGCCAATTTGAAGGTTCTAAACCATAGGGGATATTTTTCCATGAATTTTAGAGGGTTTAGTTGATTTTTATCCTAACTAGAACCTTGTTGAATTAAGCGGGTCTGTTTTAGGATTACAGAATGTCATTTAATTCTTAGCTCTCACAATAACCCTTTTCTGATTGAACCAACCCACTTTTCATCTTGTTAAGATCATTTGACCTATGTTTAGCCTCTGAGAAATTTCGTTGATGTACCGCAATGGTAAAATTGCAGTTTTAACTTTTATTTCATGTTTTCTTCTCAGAACATTTATTCCTTGAATTAGGCCCTTCTCTTGGTTATGTAGGAGCTTTTATTCTCTTTCTTAAGTCAAAATGAGCTAGTTAGGGCTCATGATGAGGTTCTCATCATACTCCCATGCCTAGCTTTTGCTAGTCCCTTAGCAAAATTTCAAGGTTTAACTTCTGTTCTAGACCATGAGTTTCTTTCACTAGTTATGATAAGTGCTTTTTCTTTTTCTTTTCGACTAGGTCAGAATGCTGGCAGTATGCCTAGAGGTACTCAAGTACCAACCAAGATCTGAACCTGACTTGCTTTAGCCTCGATCCTCTGTGAAGGTGTTTAAGGCCCGCAGAAACTATCCTAGGGTTTGTTGGACTCCGCGGTTAAAGCACCCATGCTTGAGACATATTTTAGCCTTAGTTGAGTTTGCAGTGTGTTTTTGTAAGAGAGAGATAGAGGATTTATTTGTTTGGATAGTTTTCTCTCTTTTTTCTTTTTATTTCTAGCTTCGGATTGGCTTTTCAACACGATTTGTATCAGATTCCTTGTCTCTATCATCAATCCTCAAAGGTCCTTGGCAATCGATGCTTCGTGATAGCACCGCCCATGGAAACTCCCAAATCCCTGGCTTTCGAGATTTTGAGATAATCATGCCCATGGCGTTCCGTGGCCGAATCCAGACCCTGGCAATCGACATTTTGTGATAATGTCATCCATGGTATCTGAACCAGCAGAGTGCTTACATGCCCTTGGTAGGATATGTAAATATCCTAGGAGATAAGCACTGAGGAGACGATATGTTGTTATGCATCTTCGAGGGGAATTTTCTGCCTCTCCGTGCCAGGAACTCATCTAAATCAACTTGTGTTGATCGGACGCTCCAAATCTAGGCAACTTTTTCAGAACATTTAAACGCTTTTGCGTGATTTTGATAGTTACGTGTACTGAACCAAACTATGTGTGGATGGGGTGCTTAGGTTATCGAGTCTCGTAAACCGAAGGTTAGTTAACGAGGCCAAATACTCCCTAAGCCTTAGACCTAATACTTAAGCTTCGCATTTTCCCCAACTTCTTGAGGATTATCTAGATCTTAGTGGATACTTGAATTTTTAAGCCTAAGAGTCTAGCCCAAAAGGCCTAAGATTAGCATTCCTACTAATCTCTTTTTGTGTCTCATTAGCACTTTTTCTCATTTTTCTCTTTTTCTTGATGTGGTCCAGAACTTTGGTTAATTCCTTAATCTCTTACTAATGACTATCTCTTTTTCATTTTTCATTTTGTGCTGCTTTTTGTCATTTTGCTCTTTTCCTCATGTTTTGTGACTTCAAAATTTTCCTCCCTCCTCCATTTTTTTGTTCTTTTTCATAATTTTCTATTTTTTTTGATATTTTTGACATATGTGAATTTTTTTGTGCGAATCCTTCTGACTTTTCTTGGTTTTTATATGTATGCACTTTACCAACCCCCCATGCCTAAGTTTTGCAATGTCCTCATTGTAAACGGAGGGTGTGACACAGTATTGGGTCTAGGGACTCAGAACTGGATACATTGGGTGGGTGAATTGGTCGAGAATGACTGTTGCAAATGATTTCAAGCTCTGGTACATGTACCAGAGGTGGGATTGACCGTCTAAGGCTGTACTTAAGGTGTAATAGACATGGAGTACGGACGGATAATCAGATGGATCTCAGGTTTTTGGAATGACGGGTTGCCTCCCATTAAGTGCTAAATTTAATGCCTTTAGCCGAGTGGGAAATGGGATGGAGAGGGAGTGGTCAGATCAGCGGAGTTTTGTAAAACAAGCACCTTGATTAAGAGCCTGGTTGGTCCGACTAGGTGCTTGTTAAGATCAACAGGTTGATGATGTAGCCCAAACCCTATTAATCTGGTGGGTTGATAGATGTAGATCAAAATATGTGAATCCCACCAAATTCAATGAAGCTCAGACGGATGTGGAAGTGAAAATTTGGGTTTTGGATGAGTCGAATCAGCCTAGTTAGAGTAGGGATCTGCAAGATAATCAGTGAATAATGTGGAAACCCTACAGGGGTGATCAGAGAATGATGGAGCATGTTTTTTAGTCTGATCGATGCCCGATGCCCGGTATAGATGTAGAGTTGAATCATCTGTAATCGGCTCAGAAAGAGGTGATCCAAATAGAAATTGAGTCCGGTTGTGGGTTGGGGTTGAAAATGGGTTTTGATCGATTTTGTATACTTGGAAGAGGTGGCTTCAATGAGAATTGTATATGAGGGCTTTTTTAAGGAGTGACAGGTGGTATCATGTAGAGAGTCCTCATAGTAACTTTCAAAATAAAAAATGAATGCCTGGAGAGTGTCTATAGGATGATGGACATTTGAGTTGAGAAAAGATTCGAATTCTAGGTTGCAATCACTCTCGGCATTTTCTGATTTGATTCCTGAGGATTGAAAAGAAATGATTCCATGTCGCTGGAACCTGAACATAAATTAGTGATCTCAGGAGCCAGTATCTCAGAGTCGGAGTTGGAGAATGAGTCATGTGAGCTAAGGTCGTAGATTGGCTTGTCGAATTCAGGAAGTAGATTGTCTTCGAAATCATAGTCAGATTTGAGATCATCAGAGATTTTGAGAAAATCTAGTTCCGAATGAGATTCGCGATCATGAGTTCCACCATAGAATAAATCGCATGATGGAGATTCAGCAGCCTAACTTGGGTCTAGCCTATATATGAATTCCAAGCTCAAAAAGGTGTTCTTATTTGGTCTAGGCTCCAGTTCTAGGCTCGTGGGAAAGAACCAATCAATACCCCACTCGTCCAACTCCTCAGTTTCTATATCGTAGATTGGCGTGACTTCCGAAAAATTGATTTGTCTCTCTAAGGATGTTGACGAGGGATATTCATCAAATAAAGGCCCAAAATCATATTCTGCATTGAAAATTTGATTTTCTTCATATGGGGTCTCGTAATCTTCCCAATATGTTTCCAATCCAGATTCTAGGCTTAGGATGTGGGTTGAATCACTAGAATCTAGGTCCGAATAACCTTCGAGGGTCACCTTATCAGAATAAGGGACGGGATTTACACCCTTAAGAGGTTCAGTTCTACTCTCGTTATTGTAGGAGTTTTGGAATTCTAAGCTTGGTGATCCAGTTTCTATGGTTGGCTCTATATTGTGTTCTACAGTTGGAACTTCCCAACCTTCTTCATTATCAGGCACATTGTACTCCATCTGGGATGGGAATCCATAACAACTCTGTGCCTCAAACCTGAGATTTGAAAAATCAGATTGATCCTCGATATTGTTCCAAGATGGTTCATCATCTGTTTGGGGTATGTACGGGTATTGTTGATCGATAATTTGTTTAAATAATCTCATCATCTCTTCCTATTTTTCAAGATCATCTTGGTGTTGTTCCCATAGTATAGGATTTATCATGCATTGAAGGTATTCAAAGTTGTGTAATTTTTCTATCTCTATGTATCCTGTGATGAGAATGTCTCGGGTTGATCCTTTTGTGGCTTCTTTCAGTAAAACTTGGGCACAGTTTATGATGAAGGTTGTGGTTGTTGGGACATTAACCTGAATGTCATCTATTGGTGTTGAGGATTTATATTCAATTTCATAGAAGTCAAGGGCATCCTCAACCATCTTATCTCTCATAGATCTCTGTGATTTAGGTTTTTTGAAAGGTAGTCCTAAGTAATTTGGCTGCATATTTGGATCAGGTGGTGGAATTACGATGTAGAATCAGGATTTAGATCAAGATGTAAAATCAAGTTGTGAAGAGAATAGATTTGAATAGAGAGCCCCACTGAAATTTTATGTGTGTGCTCTAAAGAAAGGAGATGAGGGATTGGATGTTTTTGACCCAATTGAGGCACCCAAAGATGTTGGATGACCATGGAGGTTCAGGGCAGATGATACCCCTAGATCAGAAGGTTGTCCACCTGAGAATTACCTGGGCAGCTAGAGAGGGAGAGTCCCGCAAAGAGCCCTACATGGTAGAGCATCCCCACGAGTTACAGGGTTTCCCCCACCCGACCTCTTTTGTCATTGAGATTCCAGGTAGACCAGAATGGGGACCTTGACCTCTTAAGCCTACCACTTTTATTTCAAAGGTGCTTAGGGTTTTCACTTGAATTTTAGATGTTTTGGTGTTGTGACCTAATTTGGAGGTTGGTTGACCCAAGGGGTCAACTTCACCTGACCTGCCCTAAAGATGGCAGAATGATTCTAGGTCAAGACCTAGAAATCACCCTGATTTGACTCCTAGGTTATTAGGTTTAATGTTTTTAAGATTCAAGTAATTTTAGAGCTCAATTTTTAGGGTTTGTCTTGCTTAGATCTCTTCAATCAAGGGCTTGGGTGGCACACTGATGTGGGAGGGTTTATTTCCTTTTTATGCAAGCATGTGTGACTAGCACTCCAAAAACCCTACTGTTGAAACCCTAATTTGGTTCTATTTCCAATCCTCTTTTCTTTTCACAAAATTTCTCTTTGGACTTAAAACAAGAAGTGTGTTGTTCGCGGAGATTAAGCGTGATTTCTACTAGGCATAGGAATTTGTAGGGTAAGCTCTTTAAAAGTTGCCTCAACTTCAATAGTTTTTGAAAATTTTCGCAAAATCAGGGAACTTTTGCCTTAAAGATGGTAATTACTATAAAGAGAAGGCAATTGATTCCTTAATTGATTTCTTCCTTTTTGTCTTTCAAAGATTAGGAGATGGATTTAATGAAGAAGAGAATTTACTTGCCCTGGAGTGGTTGACTTGCGCAGGAGATTTCCTCGTGGAGAATACCTTGCAAGATCACAACAAAACAAATAGGGCAAGTTAGTGTTCAAATATAATCCAAAAGAATGTAGAGACTAGTGATAAATTGTGTGTTGCTCCCCAGCAACGGCACTAAAATGTTAACCACACTTGATCAGGGTTTCCAAATGAGTAAGTCACATTGCAGTACAGTCGATCAAACATTGAAAACAAATAAGAAGTTTTTATTACTCGAAAACCTAAGTATCTAAGGTCGAACACAGGGAGCAAATGGAATTTATTCACTAATCTCAATAATGTAATTTGAACACTTAAATCTATCAAAAAATCTAATTCAGAATATCATGCAAGAGTTTATGAATTAAAATGTAGCAGAAATAGAAGAGATTGAATCATATGTAAAAATAGTTGATTCTTCTCCTTTGGATCTTCTCTTCTCTGTCTCTTCTTTTTCTCTGCCTAGCTTTTCTTTCTTTTCTCTTGCCTTGGTAATTCTCTACCTTTCTTCTTCTTCTTCTATTCTTTGGCCTTCTTCTTTCTTCTTTCTTTCCTTTAGCATTCTTGACCCTTGCCTTTTCTTCTTTTCTGTCTCTCTCTGGCTTCTCTTGCAACAGTGCCTTCTCTTTCCTTGTCTTCTGCCTTGTCTTTCTTTTTCAGCCATGCCTCTTCTTAGTTCTCCTTCTTCTTTGGTTCTTATTCAAGTCCTCCTTAGCTTTCCTGCCCTTAAGCTTTGGCTTCTTTGCACTTCAGCTTCCTTACTCCTCTGGCCTTAGCTTCCTCTTCTTTTCCTTCTTCTCTTCCCTACACACATGAGTGTAAAACCTACCCCCTACCCTCCCCGCGTACACTCTCTCTCTATTCTCTCTTGGGTTCACTCTCCCAGAGCCAGCTGGGTAATCGAGTCGGGTTGCGCATGCCCGGGTCTAGGCGCACCGGCGTAGGTGGTGCGCGAGGAGTGCAGGGTTAATTGGGTCGGTCAGCCAAGTCTACGGGGGCATGGCTCGCAGACGAGGCAGGTAAGCGTGGGCGAGGGGACCTTACCTCGTGTCTTGAGGCAAAGAGAAGAAAACACAAATTCAATAAAAGGCACTCACCGCGCTCCTGAGTTTCCGAGGTGGGACTAAAAGTCCCACCTGCTTCGCTTGTGCCCGCAGGTGAGGTTCTTCTCTCAATTGCTATAGTTGGGCTCCTTACAAGGCTCGTTCTCTATCTGGATGTGTTTGTGTACTCAACACGTGTCACCTGGAGCTCAACACCTGGGTTGATGTGGCCTGACGTGAGCTTGCGAGCTCCTTGCTCGTGCTCTAATGGCGGAAAGGGGGCCTGACTTAATACTCATGTTTTCTTCTCAAAACATTTGTTCCTTGAATTAGGCCCTTCTCTTGGTTATGTAGGAGCTTTTATTCTCATTCTTAGGTCAAAATGAGCTAGTTGCGGCTCATGATGAGGTTCTCATCATAGACTCATTTAATTAGGATAAATTGCCTATTTATGCATGTTCCTAGGCTTAGACATGCATTCCATAATATAAATATTGCATAACATATATCATTCTGCATTTAGAGTAATTTGTGTATATTTTAGGTTAATTCATGTCCTTTTGTGGTCAGGAGAGAAGGAAATTTATTTTGGGGCCTTGGATTGACGATCCGACCGTATGGATCTGATTAGGACGATGATCGGAGTTGCCCCTAAAATCGTCTAGATCGAAATCCCATAGCACTATATGCAGTCCGAGGAAGATCATTGGATAGGGGGCAATGCGACATACTTATGGGTTTCGAATGAAAATCCGACCATACAGATGGATCTGGAGAGACGATCGCAATCCACCAACGTGAAGATCATCTTGATCCAAGCACCGTGGCATCCTCTACAAGCGAAAGAAGATGAACGACCCAGATGGTGCCACGTGACACCATCTAGGTCGCTCAACATTGGCCAGCAGCAATCGTGAGTGCCCCTCATCATCTGCAACCTCGCATCACAGCCGTTGGATCAAGATCCAATGGCTGGGATGCCTCCGCACCCACAACACTCAATGTTATTCACTCTGAATCGAGTTTAAAAATTGTCGCGTTGTAGTATAGTTCGAATCAGCACGAAAAAACAAATAATATTTATACTCGATAGAAATCTGAGGTCGTTCGCTGGGAGCAAGTGGCAAAATAATTCTCAAGATTGCAATTCAAATGCAATATAAGAATTTCAAACAAGAATGATATATAAATGAAATCTGATGTCAATAATGCAAAAAGAAGAGAGGGTAAAATGGTGATTTGAATCACCAAATTACCCTACAATGTTAAGCTTTGCAAGCTACTTAAAGTAACAGAATCATATAATCCAAACAAATCTTAATTTAACCAATAGAACCAAGGTATTAGCAGATATTAGACAACAGAATAGGCGCTTAGATGCCTTAACAGAGGCAAAGGCCTCTTCCACTTCAAGCCTGTAGGCTTCTCTCTTCTTCTTCTTCTTTTTCTCTTCTCTTCTCTTCTTCTACCTTCTTAAGCTCCAGAGAAGGCACAACTTAAGGCTCAGCACACCAGCAAGAGGCAAAGGCCTCTCTTTAGAACTCACAAGTGTTGAGAGGAGGGAGGCAGAGCAAAACCCCCCCTCTCCTCTCTTTTTCTCTTCTTCCTCCCTCAGACCTAGCAAACTAGGCCAGACTCAGGTATCTGGGTAAATGGACCAAGCCCAGACCTGCGAGGCGTGAGTGCGGGCGAGGGCGTGTGAGGACCTCACCCCCTGTGCATGTTGAGGCAACAAGGTAGAGGCACTTTTTCCTCTTATGCGTTGTGCGGGCTTCAAGAATTTACAATGTGGGACTAAAGATGCCTGCTTCTTCTGTGTGCACTCTTCAGTAGCTGGGGCTTGCAATTGGCGTCAAAGGGATGGCTGATGGCTCTAATTGGCTGCCTGGAGATGAACCTGGAGCGTCCTCGCGTGACCTGGGCATAGCGCCTTTGGCAGAAAGCATAAGAACACGACAAACAGGGCGGTGGAGGTGGCGGCGACGGAGTTTCGACGAGAGACCTGAAATGAGTAATACGGGCTATAAGCCCTAGTTAAAGTGCTCAGGAGGATCGTCTAGGACCGGCGAGTGCAACGGTGGTGTCAATTTGGCGTGCGTGTGTGTGAATGTGCGTGGCGAGGTCGAAGAAGGTGCGTGGAGGTGGGTGTGCTCGGGGTGGTGTTTGAGAAGCCAATCCCCTCAATTACTTGAGTGGTTTTGGTCGTGAGGATGCGGTGGAGGTTTTGGACTGGTTGGCGAAGCAAATGGAGTTGTGGAGTGATGGAGATGCTTCGTCGGAGATGTGGCCGGAGGTAGAGAAGATGAAGTGCAGGGGAAGTGGTTGGTAGTCGCGCATGTCGTAAGTGTGAGAAAGAGAAATAGAGTGAGAGAGAGAGAGCAAGAGAGGGACTTAGCTAGGTGGGAGAGAGGCAGAGGCAATCGATTTTGATTGACTGACGTTGAAGAAGGAGGAGGGAATGACGAGGCGACGACGTCAAATCAGACGGAGAAATGCCCTCCCTTTGGCTAGGGAGGGTTGCGAGGAAGAGAGGAGTCGGGTAAGCTGACCAATTTGGTTGTTGAACAGATGGAGGAGGAGGATCGAAGAGGGTCACTGGAGAAGGAGTTTTGGTGGTTGGAGAAGGAGAATCTCTACGGGAGTTGACGCACCAAAACTTGCTGGGGAAATGCGCAAGGCCATGGGGGTCCTTTTATAGGGCTCTAGATGGTGTTTTAGGCTTGGGAAGCAAGCTTCCAAAGCTTGGAAAGATTGCCAGAGAAAGAAATCCCAAGATACGGTAATCTCTCATGCGTTCGCGTGAGAGATTGGGAAGGTTTGAGAGCTTGGGAATTGGCTAAAAAGGAAGGGAATTCCTTGAAGAACTTCCCTTTTAAATCTGAGAGGGATTCGTCAAGGAATCAAGAAAAACTTGCTAAATTTAGGTCACTGGAGTTTGAGGAATATGATTAATGGTGGCAGGGACCTTTTTATGAAAATGATGACAAAGTTAGGGGCCTTTTTGTAAGGATTATGAAAGTTAAGGGCATATGTGTGATATAAAAGAATCAGACAGAACCAAATTGCAAACTAGGTCAAGACAGTCTCAGATTGGGCCCAAATTTTGGTACAAACCTAATTTGGACCTAAGGAATCCAATGGTGAAGTTGGATTTTGGTTTTGGCCTAGTTTGATTGGGTAATTTGCATAATTACCCAAATTAGGGTAAATGTCAGTCTAAGACTGTTTTGGGTCAATACGAGTTCTGATGGTCAAATTGAAGATACTAAACCCTAGAGAATATTTTTCTATGAATTTTAGAGGGTTTAGGTGAATTTTATCCTGACCAGAACTTTAGTTAGTTAAGCAGGTTTATTTTTAGGGCTTCAGAAGTCATTTAATTCTCAAAACACGTGAAAACCCTTTTCTGTCTGTATTAACCCACTTGTTGGATATTTAAGACCATTTGACCCTTAATTACCCGTGGGAGAACCCATGGTTGTTTTAAATTCAAGATATGATGGTAAAATTATAGTTTTAACCCTATTTTCTTATCTTTTACTCAGATGATTATGCAATGAATTAGGGCACTCTAGAAGTTATGTAGGAGCATTTAATGACTTCAACAGATCAAATTGAGCTAGTTATGGCTCATGATGGTGTTCCCATCACTCAACTCCTCTGCTTGACAATCTAGCATGGCGGTACAACGGTCGCGATGGCCACTCTCAAAGCTGTGGTGTGTGTTCAACTCCTCTAGCGCCTCAAATCCAGCTTAGTGGTGAGGCACGCCCAAATTCGATTGCTCGATCATGATCGAGCGACCGAGATGCAGCCACATGGCATGATGGATGAGCATGGATACACCCGTGTGCATACACACGATCGCACACCCTGACCGATGCCCAATTTGATGCGGCATCAAGCACACGATCTGAAGGCGTGATCTCAGCATGATCCTCTGCCGCGAGATCGTGATCCAACGACCATGCTTCATCCATGCCTCGCCAGCTGCTGCGTGCGGAGGGCACACATGCGGGAGCACTAGCCGGCCCTTCAGCATCATTTGGGGGCAGATCTTCAACGATGCATTTGATGTTGCTATAGCCCATGGATGGATTTCTTCCTCTCCTCCTCCACTATAAAAGGACTTGCACCCCTCCATCCACCTTCATCTCTTCCTTTCTTTCCCTCACCACCTTCGAGGCTCTAGAGAGAGCTTGTCCCAAGCTCGGGATGCTCCTCTAGAGTAGAAAACTAAACATTTTCCTACTTCTCATCCCCTTTCGTGGAGCATCCTATGGCCATCCTCTCACCACCTTCGGGAGTAGATCCTCACTGCGATGCCATCCCGTCCTGCCTTGAATGTATGAATTGAGACCAATGTCTACCAATTTTATCCCTAATTGTGCCTTGAATTTCACTTGATTTAGGGGTTATTTCAACTTGTGACCTAATTTGTAGGTTGGTTGATTCACAAAGTGAACCAACTTCACTTGACTTGCCTTGAGGTTGAGGATGAAATTTTGGTTAAGACCAAATCACCCTGGATTGATTCTTAGGTTATTAGGTCCCAAGTTTTTATGATCCAAGTGAATTTAGAGCCTGATTTTAGGGTTCACTTGAATAGATTAGTTTAAATAAGGGGTTGGGTAGCACACAAATGTAGGAAGATCAATTTCCATAATTGCAGGCAAGTGTACACTAGCACTTCAAAACCCTAATGTGGAAACTCTAATTGTCTTTATTTCAAGTCCAATTTGATTTCAAATATAACACCTTGGACTGAAACAAGAAAGTGAGTAGTCCCAGATGTTGAGAAATTTTAATGTAAATTCCCAATAGGTATAGGAGATCAAGATGGGGAATCTCTTAATCAAATCGCATTAGCTTCAATATGATTTTCAATTAATCTCGCAAATCAGAAAACTCTTTACCTTTAAATGATATTACTAGGAAAAAAAGGCAAGTGGATCCTAGTTGATTTGTTTCCTTTTCTCTTCCCAAGATTAGGAGGTGCTTAGGGAAGATGAGAAATTTTACCTGCCCCTAGAGTTGTTGATTGCGTAGAAGATCCTCTCGTGATGTACCTCGCAACAACAAAATCAAAGCGAATAGGACAAGTTAGAAATCAGCTCAATTAAATCAAGAAAGATATGACTAGTGGTGAATTGCATGTTGCTTCTTGGTAACGGTGCCAAAATGTTGGTGCGTCGAAAGTCCTCATAGTTTAGTGTGAGTAAAATGCGTTGTAGTATAGTGATGAAAATCGCAACAACATTTAAATTTATAAGTGCTCAAGAAACCATGACTTTCAAGGTGGTTCGTAGGCAGCAAATTCAAATTCAAACACTAGTCAAAATATGAGTAAATGAGCACAATAATCAATCACAATAACATATTCAATGAGTAAATCATCTACTCAAAATGATATTCAATAATAGTAATTTGTATCTCAGAAATAAATAGGATAAAAAGAGAACTTAAAACCTAAAAATGGTGATTTGAATCACCAATTATATCCCACAATTAAGGACATATCCCAAGGTCTCAACCAATTCAATTTCCCAACAGTGTTTCTTAACCACTAATCCACGTCAGGACAAAGCTCAATAAATCCACAATGCCTTCCAATCAGACGTCAGACCCTTAGGTCACCAAGTCTCAACACAAGCACAAGGCACACCCCTTGAAATGATTATGTGTTGAGCATAGAGGCATGCTTTCCGAGGTACATATGTACGTACCCTGAGGCAAAACCACCCCTACCCTCAAAATCCTTTCCTCTCTCTTCAATCCAGAACCGGGTCACTAATCAGATCAGCTAATCAGGTATTCAGGTTGTGAACAGGGACTAGGCCCACTGATAGTGGTGGTGGATGAGGAGTGAGAGAGAGAGAGTGAGAGGGACCTCATCTCTGTGTCACGAGATAGTAAGCCATAGTGAGGAATCCAATTTATGCAATATTTATTTTTTCTCGTTTACGATATGGCACTAAATGTGCCCTTGACTTCACGTGAAGCTACGGAGGATTGGAGCTCCTAATTCGAGCTATTGTCATAGTGCCTTTGCTCAATTGAAGGCCCAGATGTCTTTAGGTAGTGTTGAAGTGGAGAATCATCGTAAAACGGTTGAGTTTTGAAAACTCGCTGTTGTAATATGATTTGCGAAGAAATTCGTCAAAAAATAAATTTTACCAAAAACTCGAAAAGAATTCCTGGTTGAACACAGGGAGGCTACGTCGATTTGAAATCCGCGATTGTATTTTTTTTGTAATTTTTGTTTAAAGGCGAGATACTCACAATGAATCGATACAAAACTAGAGAGAGAGAAAGAGAACAAAACACTTTTATAAACTGGATAATGTTTTTAAAATTAGAAAGTGAGAAATATTACAACTAGAAAGTAGTAAAATCTACTCTACAAAGCAGTAAAAGAGAAGGGAGGTGAGAAATTATCCTCCTCGTTGGTTGCTTGGAGGACGAGCCAGAATGGGCGATGCTTGGAAGACGGAGAGCGGAGACGGGAGACGGAGAATGAAGTTGGAAGAATTGGGGGCGAGGCAGGACGTCGTCGTCGTGGGATCTACTTCTGGAATGGGGGGAGAAGACGACGATGGGAGCTCCACGAACGGGATGAGAAGTGGACAAAATTTTTGCTTTTAACTTTAGAGGAGCATCTCGGGTTCGAAACAAGCTTCTTTATAGCTTTGGAGAGGGAGAGAGGTGATGGGATGATGGATATGTGGGGGTTGTAGGGCTATTTATAAGTGAGGTTTAAAGGGGCAAAAAGTTCATTTTATGTTTTAAACCATTAATTGAGGGTCTTTAGTGATAGATTTAAGCATCACTAAAGACCCCAAACATGGGTTTAGTGCACTCGCACTCGCCACCTCTTCCTCTCCCACGCTTAAAAACTCCCGCGCATGTTCAAAAGATCTTAGTCGTCCAATCTTGTAATCGACGGCTGAGATTGTATGGCGTCGCACCTTCATAACGCCCCTGCATGCGATCACGCATGCAGAGGTGTGTCTGATCTCACATGCGGGGCTTCTCACATCTGGGCACGCCACATGGCACTCCTACCACTGCTCATCTCTGATCCGACGGCCTAATTTTGCCGCACAAGTGCCTTCGGCTGATTTAGGGTGCGCTGTGTTTCGAATGTGCGCCCCTTCCTTTTCATCTGAAGTCAAGACCAATGCGCCATCTTGCTTCTTTGACCAGTTTTTGATTCTAGGCACTCTCGCTTTTAGCCATTGGATCAAGATCCAATGGCTGAGGTCAACCAAGTGCATGAGAAGAGAGAGTCGCAGCAAGTGCCTTGGGCGGTGTGGGTGGCTGAGATGGCACCACGTGGTGCCATCTCAGCTGCCTCGTGCCATCTTAGCCATCCATCTTTTATGTCTTGTAGATGGTGCCACGGATGTCGAATTGGATCAATTTTTGCGTCGTTGGGCTACGATCGTCGATTTGAACCCATCCATGCGGTCGGATTTGTCATATGATGTACAAATTTACACCATCTTGGTCCCTTGACCTCTGATCTTTCTCGGACTGTATTTGATGCTACGGAAGTTTGGTCGGGGTGATCTTGGAGTCGTTGAACTCCGATCATTGCCTTGATCAGATTCATATGATTGGATCTTCAATTCAAGGCCCCAATTAAATAATGCCTGTCCTGAACACCAAAAAGAGTAAATTACTATATAATTTATACACTTTGACCTAAATGCATGATGATGCATGTTATGCAATATTTACAATGTATGATGCTTCTACGACACTAAGAACATGCATAAATAGACATTTTAGGCTATTCAGATGCATACACATCACACCCCCATGCCTATCATTTGCTAGTCCCTAGCAAAACTATATGCTATTTATAAAAGAATTAGGTCAGATTTCTTGGGAAAAGGTTATTCTTTAACACTAGAAGATTTTTACTAAGGACCTGAACTATAAAGACACAATAGCGCTCGGGTGTTTGCCAAAATGCAGATTGCCTTAAGCCCTCACCTTATTCAAAGAAGGATCTTTTTCTTCTTTTCTTCTTTTTTTTTTTTTTTTTGGATTTTTGAGTTTAGGATTTCTGAGCAACTTTCTACGACCACTCAACCCAGCCAAGACTTGAAGAGAACCCTAAGTTCCCAGCATATTTTTGTGTGAAATGTGATAGACTCATTGATCGATGATTAGAACGGACTTTGGGTTTCTACACCCTTAGGTGACCTTGAAAAGAAATTCTGCCTAAAGTGTATCTATTCGACTGGTAGCTTTCTCCCTACTTTTATTTTTATGAGGTCAACATAAGGGTAAACCCAGTGTATATCTCCTTGGCTTATTCTACTTCTTCTATTCTTCCTAAGTGCTTTGTAATTATACGCACATTTCTTTAGCTGGGATCTGGACAACCTACCAATGGGCTATTACCCACTATAACTTGCTAGCCATACTCGTGCGGTAAAGTGTGGCCTATTTCCATTTCTTTTTTTTTCTCCTTTTCTAATTTTTTCTTTTCTTTTTGGGTATATTTCTTTTCTCTTTTCTTTCTTTAAGTAGGTGGCTTCCCTGATCTAAGATTTATCTAAAGGCAGCAGGAAAAGAATGGTCGTGTGATTGGGCTTTGGACAACCTACCAATGGGCTGTTGCTCACGATAACTTGCCAGCCATACCACCCTAGAAGGTTCATTAGCTACCCAATTTCCATTAAAACCGTTGAAAAGTGCGTCAGTGCAAATAATGTGTAGATGCTTAGACTTAAAATCCTCTCAAATCAGAGGGCGGGTTGATAAGTCATGTATTTATCACCCCAACTTATTTAATTAAATTGAAGTAAATTCAGAATGATGAGAACTCAATAAACAAATCCACATTTTAGTGGACACCCGGGCTGATTAAAATCGAAGACTTGAAGGGTCTAAGTGTTCAGACCCTACTGTATTATTCCCTAAGGTTGAAAAATCCTAATGCCCAATATTCTTTCCTAATTCAATTTTTTTTAATAATGAGAAAAATAAGCAGAATTTATAAGAATTTCACAGAGCTAACAAAATGATTCAGAAATGAATCCACCCCCCCATGCCTAGCTGATGCAATATCCTCATTGAAAATAAAATGCATGAGAAGCAGGGTAGAATGAAGAAAATATCACCCGTATTCCATGATGCTCAGGTCAGCTCTGAGTCAGACTATACAAGTGCTGAGTTTAATGCCATCAGCTAGGTGAAGTCCAGCCAAAGAAGTCACATTAAGGTTAAAGCAACCTTATTGGAGATGGGTTCTAGAATAACACGATCAACTTAAGATTTCAGACGTTGTTCATTGACCTTAAAAGAATTACCCATCTTTGGGTCAGAGATCTCAATGGTTTCGTTGGGAAATATTTGATCGATGATGAATGGGCCATCCCACTTTGACCTAACCTTACCGGGAAAGAGCTTAAGTCGAGAATCAAAGAGCTAGACCTTCTGGTCCGGCTCAAAGCTCTTGCGGGAAATTAGTTGGTCATGAAGAGCTTTGGTCTGAGCCTTATAGATCTTGGAATTCTCGTACGCATCATTTCTATGCTCCTCCAACTCAGATAGTTGGAGCTTCTTGGTCTTTCTGGCTAAACTTAGATCAAAGTTGCAATTCTTGATCGCCCAGAATGCCCAATGTTCAATCTCTACAGGTAAATGGCACCCCTTTCCATACACCAGATGAAACAGTGACATGCTGATAGGCATTTTATACTATGTACGGTAGGCCCAAAGAGCGTCCTCAAGCTTTTGAGCCTAATCTTTTTGATCAGGCCTAACCGTCTTCTGCAGGATGTTCTTGATCTCCCGATTGGAGATCTCAACCTATCCGTTTGTCTGAGGGTGGTAAGGTGTGGAGATTCTGTGGTTTACCCGTATTTTTCCAGTAAACTATGGAACTGGGCATTTTTGAAGTGAGTACCACCATTGCTAATGATGGCCCTTGTAATCCTGAACCGACTGAAGATGTTCTTTTTGACGAAATCGATGACCACTTTGTGGTCATTGGTTTGGGTGGGAATGGCCTCAATCCACTTGGTCAGGTAATCAACAGTAACAAGAATGTATTGGTGTCCAAATGAAGGGAGGAAAGGTCCCATGAAATCAATGCCCCAAATGTTGAAGATTTCAATGGGAAGGATTGGGTTTAGAGGCATCATATCTCTCTTGGTTATGCTCCCAAGTGCCTAGCATCGGGAACATGACCTCGAGAATTCCTGGGCATTCTTGAATAAAGACGGCCAATAGAATCCAGAGTGAAGTATTTTTTCAACCTTCTTTTTCCCGGAGAAATGTCCACCACACGTAGATGCATGACAGAACTCAAGTATGCTTTGAAATTCATTCTTCGATACACATTGGTGAATAATCTGATCAGACCTGATGCGATCAGTTCAGGGTCATCCCAGAAGTAATATTTGGCTTTAGATTTGAGTCTATCCCATTGTTTCTTGGTCCAATCCTGGGGGATTTGACTAACAGGCAAATAATTTACTATGTTTGCAAACCAAGGGGTTTGGACACCTGAAACTGCCAGAATAGTCTCATCCAAAAAAGTATCAATAATCGAAATATCTGGATGAGAAGAATCACTCAGAAGCGT
Source organism: Thalassia testudinum (assembly GCA_037157565.1). Classification (NCBI taxonomy): domain Eukaryota; kingdom Viridiplantae; phylum Streptophyta; class Magnoliopsida; order Alismatales; family Hydrocharitaceae; genus Thalassia; species Thalassia testudinum. The sequence goes on along the minus strand of JAZHRO010000046.1, from coordinate 15,203,092 downwards.
TGAAAGATGATTTGCCACCACATTCTGTGCCCCAGATTTATCTTTGATTTCAAGATAGAATTCTTGAAGCTGAAGAATCCATAGAATGAGCCAGGGTTTAGCATCCTTTTTGGCCAAGAGATATCTCAACGTCAAGTGGTCAGTGAAAATTATGATGTGAGACCCTAAGAGATAAGCCCTAAATTTTTCTAAAGCAAATAGTATAGCTAGAAATTCCTTCTCAGTAACAGTGTAATTCCTCTGGGCCTCGTCTAGAGTTTTGCTAGCGTAGTAGACAATAGAGGGCTTTCTGTCGATCTTTTGACCCAAAACAGCCTCGATCGCGTAATCAGAAGCATCGGTCATGATCTCAAATGGGGTTGTCTAGATCGGTGGTTGCAAGACCGAAGCATAAGTGACTTCCATTTTAAGAAAATTGAATGCCCTGTGGCATGATTCATTGAAATCAAATGACGTATCTTTGGCAAGAAGGCTGCTCAGAGGGCGAGTAACCTTTGAGAAGTCCTTGGTGAACCTCCGATAGAATCCCACATGATCGAGAAATTAGCGGATTTGTTTGACAGATGTGGGAGGAGGAAGTTTAAAAATAGCATCAACCTTGGCTTTGTCAACTTCAATTCCCTGTTCAGAGATTACATGACCCAAGATGATACCTTCTTGTGTCTTGAAATGGCTCTTTTCCTAGCTAAGGACCAATCTTGTTTTGATGCATCTTTTAAGGATCAATTCGAGATTAGCCAGGCAAGATTCAAACGAGTCTTCGAAAATGGAGAAATAGTCCATGAAAACATCCATAAACTCTCCCACCATGTCAGAAAATATGGCCAGCATACACCTTTGAAAAGTCCCAGGTGCATTGCAAAGCCCGAATGGCATTCTAGGAAAGCAAAGGTTCCGTAGGGATAGGTGCAAGTTGTCTTTTCCTGATCCTCAGGATGGATAGGGACTTGATTGTATCCCGAGTAACCATCCAGGAAGCAGAAGTACTTTTTCTCGGCTAATCTTTCAAGGATCTGATCGATGAAGGGTAGAGGGAAATGATCCTTTTTGGTGGCTGTGTTCAGCTTCTTGTAATCGATACAAACTCTCCAGGAGGAAGCTGAACGAGTTGTGACAGATTATCCTTTCTCGTTAGTCACAATGGTAATCCTTGCTTTCTTGGGAACAATTTACACAAGGAGTACCCATGGACTATCTGAGATTGGATAGATGATTCCTGCATCGAACCACTTAATTATTTCTTTCTTGACCACTTCTCACATATTAGGGTTTAGTCTCCTCTGCATCTGGTGAGAAGGACAGGATCCATCTTCCATGAAAATTCTGTGATTGCAGTAAGATGGCTCAATCCCCCTAAGGTCATGGATGGTCCAACCAATTGCTTCTTTGTGTTCTTTTAGGACCTTGATAAGTTTAATCTCTTGCTCCTTAGTCAATCTAGCACTGATAATCACATGGACTGTCTTTTTAGGTCCTAAAAGTTGATATTTCAAACTCTTAGGTAATGGTTTCAGTCGAGCTGGGGCGGGTCTAAGATGGAAGGTAAGGAGGATGTTGATGAAGATTCATCACGACGAACGAGAGGAAGAGATTGAAAGTGAACAAAATCAACAACCTCTTCAGAATGTGGTGGGTTTGCCATGGAGGGTTGTGGGTTGGGTTCATCGGTGCCAGAGGAACTCTCGATAGCAGATACAACCATACATGTCTCAATATTCAAATTATCTTCCTCGAGTTCCTCTATAAATCCATAATCCTCAAATTTATTAATCACCTTGAAAATATCCAATTTCAATTTTCAATCCCCAAAGGCGATTTCTATGCTACCGCTCTCACAGTTGATATTGGCCTTAGCGGTAGCTAGGAACGGATGCCCCAGAATGATGGGTGTGTTCCTCAAATTCTCAGGTACATCCATGTCAAGTACAAGGAAATCTACAAGAAAATAGAAGTCCTTAACCTTGACAATAACATCCTCAATAACACCTCTCAGATTTGTGATCAAACAGTCCGCTAACTATAGCGTTATTGAGGTCGGCCGAAGTTCACCTAATTCGAACTTCTTGTAAAGTGAAGTCAGAATTAGGTTAATGGATGCACCTAGATCCAAGAGTGCCCTGTCAAAACTGTAATCTCTGATAACACATGAAATCAAAGGGGCACCTGAATCTCCATTTTTCGGAGGAAGGTGATGCAGGATAACAGAACTAACCTGCTTAGAGAATATCACCTTCCTCAGAACAGATTCCCTCGGCTTATGCTTCTGGGTGCATAAATCCTTTAAGAATTTAGCATAACCAGTATGTGTTTGATAGCATCGAGGAGGGGGATACTGATTTCAACATTCTTGAATATATTCAAGAGCTTCTCGTTACTATCAATAGGCTTCTTCTTCCTAGGTTTAATCAAGGCCTTAGGAAAAGGAACACGAGTCAGATCTTCGGAATCAGGTTCCTGAGACTTGATTTCTTCTTTAGAATTCTCCATTCTTTCCTTAGGATCACCAGGATTTTCTTGACTAGAGCAGGTAGGTGTGGGTCCTGGGTTTGCCTTCCACTCCTCAAAGTAATGGAGTTGGCAGATGCGTATGGGTTTGGGTCTTGGGGAGGGTTAGGAAAGATTGGAAGGGCTTGATTAGCCAAAAACTTTGGATTTGATGAAGCAGAAGAGGGAGGCCCCTGCTCAACCACCTGAGCATATGCGTGTGGGTCCCTCTGATTCTCATACCTTGGGCTTGATTGCCCGGATTCTATATGTTGTGCGGGTTGGGTACGGGTTGAGATGGCAAGATTCGGGCTGACGGGTGTTAGCAATGAGCCCGATTTGCAAGTTGTCCAACAAGGTTTTCATTTGTTGCATGAGATGGAGCATAGATCCTTGCTTCTCTACCATCTGACGGTTCAAATCAGCATGAGCATTCTAAACTGGCTGCTTGACTTGATTCGGGACAGCTGAGTATAGACATGACCCTAACCCATTGGTCTCTGTGGAGCATAGTTGCTGGGTCGAAATTGGGTCTGCTGCCTTGGATTTTTCCAGGAGAAGTTAGGGTGATTCCTCCAACCCAGATTATAAGCATTGTAATATGAGTTGGACCTAATGTTCTCCTGTACAGCATAGACATCCTCATAGGGCGAGGATGGAGAGAAAGAAAGGGAGGGATCAGAGAAACTGGGATCAAAGGCCCCAGTTTGGAACCCATGGGGTTTCAAGCAATGCTGGCTTACAGGTTGAGCCGCATCCAGTTGATTCACAAACTCCCGTTCAGAAGGAGCTTGCAAAGAATGGAATCCCGAATTCTGGGATTGAGTGGATCGAGAATTGTTGATAGAGTTTCCTGCCATCCACTCCATCATTTTGGTAACTAGGTTCACCTTATCTAGTTTGTTACAAATTGGCTCCATATTGAATGAATAGGAGTCATGGAACTCATTAACATTCGATCTAGGTTGTTAGGATAGATTAAATGTATCCATGGAGGCATGATTAATTGAACTTTCACTCATTTCCTTAAAGAAATCATGCGTACTATTTGCATCTTTGTTGAGGAAATTGCCTCTGCAAGAAGCATCCACGTGATTTCTAAGTTGCTCAGTCAACCCGTGGTAAAAGATCTGCACGAGTTGCCATTTCGGCACCTTGTGGTGTGGACACTTCCGCAATAAGTCCTAGAATTGCTCCCAGGCAACATGAAACTACTCCCCTGGTAGCTGGGCAAAAGTAGTAATGCTTGCCTCAGTACATTAGTATGGCCGACTGGAAAGAATTTCTTTAAGAAAGACGACTTAAGATCGTTCCAAGTTGCTATTGGCCTTCCTATGGTCTTGTACCAATTAGTAGTCTTATCCATAAGAGAGTGGGGAAAGAGCCTCATGATCATTTGCTCTTCATTCACGTTTCGTGCTTTGGTGGTCTGGACCAAAGTGGTCAAGTCCTCCAAATGTTGAAACGGGACTTCAAAGCCAAGTCCATGAAAATGTTTGATCAGGCTTAACACCTGGGGCTTGATTTCTACGTCTTCGGCAGGAATCTGGACACCAAGACATTCCCTGTAATTTGAAGGATCATAAAAATCCTTCAAGGGTTGAGTGCCCTGCATTCTCTAGAACCATTCTTGTAATCTCTGCATTTGTTCTAGTTGCCTTTGAAACATCTCTTGTTGATTCTGAGGCAGAGGAGGTTGTTGATCGGCCATGGGAACAATTTGGCCGAAATTCAATTTACGCCTCCTAGAATGATCTAATGGTCCTTCCAATCGGGGATTCAATGAACTCCTTCCAAGCATAAACTAGGAAGAGATCGGAAGGATTGGGGATAAGAACCCTGCAGCATAACAAAACAAGCTTGTCTGTCCTTAAGTTGGGTAGCCTAAGGATCTACAGACTCTCAGAATCCGTCTTAAGATTATAGATGATTTACTTTATTTGTATCCAGTCAATCCAACCAGTTAGGAGTGGCTGGGGAGAAGGTTCTTCCTTTGGCTTGCACCTTCGGTTCCTAGTGTACCCCGCAACCGCGGTCGTTTGACGCTACTCCCCTAGATAGACATTAGGTTGACTAGTACAAGTAGGTTAATTGTGAACAATCTCAATTTAGGCCCTAAAGAGCGAATCAGTCCTTAAGGTCAACGTCTAATCAATTTTAACTTAGGCTTAGGATTGTAGTGCTTATGAAATGTGATGGGCCCTTAAAATGGGTTGGAACCTTAATGATTGATTGAATATGTGTGAGTGCATGCACAACCAGGGTTTACAAGCAAGATTATTTGGATGAGTGGATTTTAAGGTTCAAATCTTGCTTAAGTAGCTTTTAGGGTTTAGAATTAGGTAAATTCAATCAAGTTCAAGAGGCAAACCAGATTTTCAAAACACAGGTGAAGATCTTTTCCTTTTGAAATAGAAAGTAAAGTGGAGTGCCTGGTATTGACCTAAATTGTAAACCCTAAGGGGAAGCTACTTGATGAATTGATTTTAGATGAAGTAGTGCGGTCCAAACAAATTAAACAATTGGCCTTAATGCACCACTAAGTTAGGCACACACGTGGTTACCTAATCTAATTTCTACTCAATTATGTGTTTGGGTGTGTGTATCAGTTCCAAAGACCGGTTGATCGGTTGAGTTTGAAAATTAGAAGAGGTTGTGTAACTCTGTGTTTTTTTAATTCTTTTAGTTTATATATGGAGGGTTAGATGGGTGGAGGTAGAAATCAAACAATCAAAACTAATCCTAGGGTTTATAAGAACACCTAGGTTAATTAGGGTTTGAATTAAGGTTATGAAATGAACTCTATGGAGGAGGGAAGAATGGGGAGCACTTATAGTTGTCTTCAACTGCACTTTACTCCTTTCTACAGCTTGAAGATTCCCTGTTGAGGTACCTGCAAAATAATAGAAAAGAAATAAAAGCAAGTTAGAAAATAGATAAATGTACGAAAATGCGGAAAGGAAATCGAGATTCGTTGCCTCCTTGACAATGGCGCTAAAATGTTGAAGCAGAGAATCATCGCAAAAAGGTTGAGTTTTGAAAACTCGTTGTTGTAGCATGATTTGTGAAGAAATCCGTCAACAAATAAGTTTTACTGAAAACTCGAAAAGAATTCCGGGTCAAACATAGGGAGGCTACGTCAATTTGAAATTCACGACTATATTTTTTTTTTGTAATTTTTATTTAAAGGTGAGATACTCACGATGAATCGATACTACTCTAGAGAGAGAGAGAGAGAGAACAAAATACTTTCATAAACTTATTATGTTTTTACAACTAGAAAGTGGGAAATATTACAACTAGAAGTAGTAAAATCTACTCTAGAAAGCAGTAAAAGAGAAGGGAGGTGAGAAATTATCCTCCTTGTCAGTTGCTTGGAGGACTAGCCTGAACGGGTGACACCTGGAAGATGGAGAGCGGAGACGGGAGAAGGAGAACGAAGCTGGAAGAACTGGGGATGAGGTAGGACGTCGTCATCGCGAGATCGACTTCCAGAATGGGGGCAAGAAGACAACCACGGGAGCTCCACGAACGGGATTAGAAGTGGACAAAATTTTTGCTTTTAACTCTAGTGGAGCATCCCGGGTTTGGGACAAGCTTCTTTAGAGCTTTGGAGAGTGAGAGAGGTGAAGGAAGGGATGATGGATATGTGTGGGTTGTAGGGCTTTTTATAGGTGAGGTTTAAAGGGGAAAAAAGGTCATTTTATGTTTTAAAACATTAATTCAGGGTTTTAGTGATGGATTTAAGCATCAATAAAGACCCCAAACATGGGTTTAGTGTGCTCGTACCTGCCGCCTCTTTTTGTCCCGTGCTGAAAAATGCCCACGCACGTTCAAAAGATCTCAATTGTCCGATCTTGCAATCGATGACTGAGATTACATCGCGCCGCGCCTCCATAATGCCCCCTACGTGCAATCACGTGTGTAGAGCACGTTTGATCTCGCGTACGGGGCTCCTCGCATCTGGGAGTGCCATGTGGTGCTCCTGCTGCCGCTCATCTCCAATCCGACGACCTAATTTCACCGCACAACCACCTTTGGCTGATTTAGGGTGCGTTGCTGATGGGAACACCATGGCCTTAACTAGCACATTTTGACCCAAAGAAGAGAATAAAAGCTCCTACATAACCAACTGGAGGTCCTAATTCACTAAATAATCATTCTAAGATAAAAGCAAGAAACAAGGGGTAAAACTGCAATTTTACCATCGCAGTACAATAATGGGTTTTCTCACAGGCTAAACACAGGTCAAATGGTCTTAACAAGATAAAAAGTGGGTTGGTTCAAACAGAAAAGGGTTTATGTGAATTCTAGGAATTAAATGACTTCTTGTAACCCTAAAATAGACCCACTTGATTTAACAAGGTTCTGGTTAGGATAAAATTCACCTAAACCCTCTAAAAATCATTGAAAAATATTTTCTAGGGTTTAGAACCTTCAATTTGGCCCTTAGAACCTATTCTGACCTAAATTGGGGTCTCAGACAATTATTTACCATAAATTGGGTTTTTACATAAATTGCCTAGTCAAACGTGATTAAACACAAATTTCAACTTCACCATTCGATTCCTTAGGTCCAAATTAGGTTTGTACCAAAATTTGGACCTAAGGGGAATTCATCTTGACCTACTTTGCAAATAGGTCCAGCACAATTGCATTTCTACCCCTACCTTTTGAAAACCTCTACAGAAACTCCCCTAGCTTTGTCTTCATTCTTTGAAATTAGGCCCCTCCACCATTATAGCAGAGGGAATCCTCCTCCGGCGAGATATCGAGGGAAAGAACTCTCTGATTTCTCAGAGAATCCCCTTCAAAATTGAAAGGGAGATTCTCTGAGAAATCTCCTCCAGTATGAACCCAATTTGAGGCACTATTTGGTACCCAATCTCTCATGCGAATGCATGAGAGATTCGGGTCTCCTTCAACTTGCCTTCTCTGGTGAGCTTTCCGTGCTTGGAAGCTTGGCTTCCCAGCACAAATCCATCCTCCAGGGCCTATATAAGCATACCTAAATCACCATGCATCTCCCAAGCCTGACATTGGCTAGAAAATCCCTCAAATTCGTCTCTTCCTCCTTTGGGTAGTGGCTCAGCAAGCTTCGGCGACTTCCCTCTCTCTCCCTCATCACCTAGCCACAGTACCAGTGGTAGGTTCCTCTTCCTCCTGTTCGTCCATGTTGCGCCACACCCGCTAACACCTCTGCAGCCTCATCGTCGTCGCTGTCCTCCCCCCACTAAGTGCTTTGTCTCCAGCAACGGCAATACGAGCCAGCCAGCATCCCTGCCTCCCCTTTGTCTCCTTACGCCCCGATAAGTCCCTTTTCCCTTCTACTCATTTTTCCCCTCTTTATTTCTTGAAAACACCCCTCAATGCACTCAATCACCATCACCCCTTCCAACTCCGGCCAGACCTCCGGCGAGGCGTCCCCGTCGCTTCGCACCTCCATCCGCCTCCCCAACCATCCCCTAAGCTCTACAACACTTCACTGAACATAAACCATCACTTCACTCACCTCGACACGCACCCAAAACACCCCCCGAACACACCCACTCATACGCACACGGGGTACCCTAGGCACGCGCACTCCGGCAGCCCCACGCCACACTGACCCCCGCAGTACACTTGCCATGCCTCGGTGAAGCTTCCTGAGCTTTCTAACATGGCAGCGAGGCCGTTTGTGTGATTACAAGTCTAGAGGGTCGCCGCCATTGACACAAGCAAGAAGCTTGCTTGCAAGCTCTCTTCAGGTCTGCTCGCTCCAGGTCAACAGTCCTAGGTGGCATGGAATACTTCCGCGCACAGCTCTAGGCAACCAATTGGCTTCGAAGGTCGAAGCTTCAGCTGCAATCAAGCGAAGTTCTTTGCTGCGAATGCACTAAAAGGGAGGTAGGAAGATAGTCCCACCTCGGAAACTCTTGATCGCCCGCAGCTGAATAAATTGCAAAAGTTCATAGGCTTTATCACCTCCTAACAACAGGGTGAGGTCCCACTCACCTTCACCCGCCTCGTCCGTGACCCGACCTCCGTGGACCTAGCGTGACCCATTTACCCGACCCTGCACTCCTTGCCCACCACTACAAGCCGGTGGGCCTAGACCCAGGTTCTTACTTGACCTAATTACTCGAGACGGTGGCTTTGGGAGAGCGAACCTAAGAGAGAAAAAGGAGAAGAGAGCGCATGCGGGTAGGGGTAAGTTTTGCTCTTGCAGGGAAAGGAGAAGAAGAAGAAGACAAGGGTTAAGCTAAGGAAGGAGAAGGCAAGGCCAAAGAAGAAAGAGTTGAAAAGGCAGGAGCTGAAGAGGAGAAAGAGAAGGAAGGACTGAAGGTAGAAGAAATGAAGGAGCTACCAAAGAAAGAAAAAGCTAAGGAAGGAGAAGACAAGGTTGAAGAGGAAGAAGCTGAAGTTAGAGAGGCTAAGGAGTTGAGGAATGAGAAAGAGAAAGGCTAAGGCAAAAAGAAGCAGCTGAAGGCAGAGAGAGAAAGAGAAAGGCTAAGGCAAAGAGAAGCAGCTGAAGGCAGAGAGAGGCTAAGGCAAGGCATCAGAAGAAGAGAAAGAAAGAAGAAGAAGAAAGAGAGCCGCCAGAGATAGAGAAGGAAGGAAGAAGAAGTTGAAGGAAGAAGAAGAAAGAGAGCATCCAGAGACAGAGAAAAGATCAAAGAAGAGAAGAAGGAAGAAAAGCACAACATTATAGCAACCAAATTTTAAGACATCTGATTTGTCCAATTTTTGTACTTGTCTTCACACATTGATTTCTTTATTCTTCTGTGCTTACATTTTTGCACTATAACTCTGGTTTCTATTGCATACTATATTCAATTTCTCAAATTGTGCTCTTGATTTCTAAACCCTAATTTGCTCCCTGTGTTCGACCTCGAACTTAAAACTTAGAGTAATAAAATCTATTTATTTTCAAAGCGATTTCAACTATATTACAATGCTTTACTTTAAAACCCGATTTCGTCTTGTCAACATTTTGGCACTGTTGCCGGGGAGCAACGGGCAATTTAGAAATCTTGAGTATAATTGCTGATTTGGTATTAACTTGATATATCTCTTTTGTTGTGATTGTTTCAGGGGAAAAGACTCAAAGAAAGATGGCCACACAGCAAACACGCCTGGGCCAGATAATTTCTGGTTAGTCCTTTCTCTTAAGCCCCTCATTTTGAAAAGGAAAAAATAGGATAAAATCAATTAGGCTACCCGTTTTCCATATCTAGTTAATTCACTAAAGTTGCTTGATTTGATTTCAACAACAAATACTGATTTGTGCATCCATTTAAGGTAACTAGGGCTACCACCTTCTTGATTGAGCCCTAGATACCATATTTTGGCAACTAAATTGGACCAAAATTAGAGCCAAATTAAGGAATCCAATTTAGGGTTTTAGAAACACGCTTTCATAAAGCAAGAATCAACTATCCAAAAAGAGGTGTGCCTAAGCCTTGGTTGAAAATACTTACTCAAGAAAACCCTAAAAATTCAAGCTCTTAATCTCACTTGAATCCTAAAAGAAAGGACCTAAAATTACTCAAAGGAGAAATAGGTGAAGTTGACCCCCTTGTTGGGTCAACCAACCTTGAAATTAGGTCACTTTTGCACTCAATACATTTAAAGTTCATGTGAAATCTTAAGCACCTTTACTCTTAAATAAAACTGGTAGACTTAAGAGGTCAAAGTCCCCATTCTGGTCTACCTGGAACATTAGTGACAAGAGAGGTCGAGTGGGGGAAACCCTGTAACTCATAGGGACGCTCTACCGTGTAAGGGTCTTTGCGGGACTCTCCCTCTTTGGCTGCTCAGATATTTCTCAGGTGGATGACTTTCTGACTAAGGGGGATCATTTGCCTCGAACTTCTATAGTCATCCAAATTTTTAGGTGTCTTGATTGGGTCCAGCACATTCTAATCTCATCCAAACCATTGGTGCATGTTTGGTAAGAGGTCCTTAAGACCTCCTTTAGTGATTCACTCCCGCCGAGGCCAAGCCTCGACGTTCGTGTTTGTGCAGCAACCCCACCACATAGACATTTCCTCTGATTCATCAGAACCAATTCTCCTTCCATCATCATGGCACAACTAGTAGAAGAAGAGAATAATCTTGAGAACCAACTCCAGCGCCTTAATGATTTATTTCAAGCCTTTGTAAACCCGCCGCAGCATCCTATGATGAGAGATCACTACAATCCTACTGCGGTGGCAATTGAACCTCGAGTCCAAATCCTGGCTGGAGGTCCTGATTCTAAACTTAAGCCCAACATGATTCACGCCATTCCAAAATTTCATGGGCTTAACTCCGAGGATCCCTTCCAGCACATCAAACAACTCAAACATCTAGCCCAGACCTTCGGGTCAGATGTCCAAAATCGGGATATTCTTCTTATGAAGATGTTTTCCTTCTCTCTCTTGGACAAAGCAGCTCACTGGTATCAGACTCAAACGTGTCCAATCAACACATGGGTTGAACTACAATCCGAATTCTTGAAAAAGTTCTTCCCAGTTGGTCGGATGAATGCGTTACGACACCAGATCACACACTTCACCCAGCAAACTGGAGAACCTCTTCATGAAGCATGGGACCACTTCCTGGATCTCAAGCGAAAGTGCCCCCATCACGAAGTTCCTAAATGGGAGCAAGTCCAGTCTTTTTACCAGGGACTCTGTGAAGATATCCGATTATTCGTCAATACAACCTGCAGAGGAAATATCATGGGTTAACACGAAGACACTGTGTGGGAGATTCTCGAGAATATGTGCGAGAACTCCATCAATAATGACTCCATGGGTTTATTTGACCAGACGAATGCCTGCGCATCGACGAATCCAAGGGGAGCACATGAGACGCAGGGCCTATCAGCATTTCTCGACTTGGAACTGATGGCCAATCGATTGGACAAGGTCTCTATCATAGACAAGAAGGTGGATGAGCTGACTCGACATCTGCAGTGAGCCACCTCTGTGCAAAACCCATTTGCATAGCCGCCTTCTAGGAGGGAAGTTGTGCATAACATCTATCACTGATCTTCTCAAGGGATGGACCTATATCCACCCCCGTTTGACTCTAGGACCGGAGGAAACTCCGATTCGACCTACTCTAGTTAGGGGAACTCTGAACCCTCGTACTCCGACTTTCCTGAGGTTCCTTAGACCCGCGAGGACCTCAATGCCATCCAGAATGACCCATTCTCTAACACCTATAACCCTGGATGGCAGAATCATCCCAACTTCCTATGGGCGGGAAATAATCAGATCAAAGACCAGCATATCAACCCCATCCACAAGCTCCTCGTCCATGTCAGCCACCTCAGCCTCGGCCCACCCCTACTTATCAATCTGGGTCAACCCAAATAGATCAAATGACTCTTATCCTTCAGACTCTGGCTGACATTCAGAAGATGAATGTGGCTATGCAAAAATAGCACAAGGATGAGATCACAGAGGTTCGCAATCAACTCACCTAGCTGGCCAATTCCCGCCAACCTGGCACACTCCCTTCGCAACCTCTGCCAAATCCAAATAACATGCCAAACCAGAGGTGCGTTATGAACCCAAATCAGGGCCAAGCCCACATGATTTATCAGGCCCCTTCTGTTCCATCACCTGATGAGATGGAAGCTTGGACATCGTATGTAGGATTTTAGCAGTAGCCACCTATTTTACCAACTCCAAACCAAAACCAGGTAGGACTAAATTCTGTAACAACCTGTAGTGGCAAAGCGACACAAGACCCACCTTATCCAAGCCACTTTCAGCCTGGTAGTAACCCAAACCCTAGGATAGTTATCCAGGACACCCCTGTCCCAGTTCAAGAACCTGGACCTATTCTAGAGGAACCATCCAAGGTTCCATTTCTTGAGGCCTTGACCAAGGGAAAGAGGACAAACAAATCCATGGCTCCTGAGGAGGATCTGGTCAAGATCTTTGAACAGGTCCATATAAACATCCCCTTGATGGATGCAATCCGCCACGTACCGACTTACGCACAATTTCTGAAAGACGTGTGTACACCCAAGCGTAAGCCGTGAACCAAAAGTGGGAGTCCGATTGTACTGTCAGAGCAAGCCAGTTCTGTAATTTTGAGTAAACTCCCACCTAAGGCAAAAGACCCAGGTATGCCCCTGATTTCCTGTACCATTGGTGATACCCAATTTGACAGAGCTTTATTAGATCTAAGAGCCTCCATAAACCTAATACCTACATCCCTCCTTGACCACCTTGAGGAATCTGAGCTTAAACCGACAGAGGTGACATTGTAGTTGGCTGACCGATTTATTAAGTCACCTAAAGGAGTACTAGAGGATGTCATTGTTAGGGTGTGAGATTTCTATTTCTCGGTGGACTTTATAGTCTTAGATATGGATGCTCCAGAAAACCCAAGGGATACACAAATTATACTAGGGAGACCCTTTCTGGCCACTGCTAGGGCCAATACAAATTGTGAGGAGGGCCAAATTGAACTAAAATTCGGGAACCAAACATTAAAGATTGACATCTTTAAGGCCCAACAAGGGATTAATTGCAGTTTTATAGAACAAATATGTGATATCAAGGCTGTGGTTGATGAATCGTATATTGAGGACAACCTGATTACTTCCGATCAACCACAAGAGGATCAAAACCCTCAATCAGAGGAGTCTGAACTTGACCTAGATACACTTAAAACTCCTTCCTTGCTCCTAACACACACCCTGAACAGCCTGCTACTGCTGATAACCCCGTTCTAGAACTCAAGCCTCTTCCCAACCATCTGAAGTACATCTTTTTATGTTCCAATCAGATGTTTCCTGTGATTATCAACTCCAGACTCACACTTGATCAGAAATCCCGTCTGATTACTGTTCTTCAGCAACATCATAGAGCCATTGGATGGACTCTCGATGATTTGACTGGTATCAGTCTCTCTTACTGCACACACCATATCTATACCGAAGAGGGCACACGACCTTCCTGTGAAATGCAGAGACGTTTGAATCCTAATCTGCAGGAGGTCGTGAAAAAGGAGATCATCAAGTGGTTAGATGCAGGGATCATCTACTCGATCTCCGATAGTCGGTGGGTGAGTCCAATCCAGGTTGTGCCTAAAAAGGCAGGACTCACCGTGATCATGACTGAAATCAGAGAAATCATACCGACCCATGTGGCAAACTCGTGGAGAGTCTGCATTGATCACAGAAGACTCAATTCCTCCACGAAGAAGGATCATTTCCCACTACTGTTTATTGATCAGATCCTTGAGAAACTAGCGGGAAATAGATTCTTCTACTTTTTGGATGGGTACTCCGGTTATAACTAGGTGGAAATCCATCCTGAGGACCAAGGAAAGACCACTTTCACCTACTCCTTCGGGACATACGCATTTCGAAGGATGTCATTCGATCTCTATAATGCACCTGCTACTTTTCAGCGGTGCATGCTTGCCATATTCTCAGATATGGTAGGTGATTATTTGGAAGTTTTCATGGATGACATTTCAGTATTCGGAGAATCATTGAACGATTGTCTCCTACACTTGGTCCAAATCCTCAGGTGATGCATTGATGTGAATCTGGTTCTTTCCTGGGAAAAGGGCCATTTCATGGTACCTGAAGGAATTGTCCTGGGACATCTCATATCAGAAAAAGGCATCCAGGTCGATCGAGCCAAGGTGAACTTGACTTCTAGTCGAGCCCAGGGTAGGTTGTGTTAATATGGTGATTTTATCGTTGAAATGAGTATAGTGGTTAACCTAAATCGAGCCTAACCATCTCTTTACAAAAATTTTTTACCTGGCCTACTTGATTTTATCTTGGTCACTTTTAGGCCCAGGGTTGAACTCAGGCAAGTGGGATTAGAAGAAGTTTCTACGCCTTTCCTACAACGAATCTCTTCCATTTGTTTATTGTGTTTTTAGTGTTTTTCTATCTAAGATTTTTTTCTGATAATTTTTGTCCTTGAGGTACACCCTCAAAATCAGGTTCTTGGCTTTGAGCCAAATTAGGGTTCCAAAACTGGTCTTGCTATTCGCAAGACTGAGTACCTGCAAGTCAAGGATTATCTTTTCTCTTTTGTATATTTTTTTATCTTTTTACTGGCAGGAAAGAGAAACAGAAATAAAGTAAATATAGTATATATATATATATGTATATATTATATATGTATATAGGGGTGGGGGTGGAGGTGGAGATGGAGTGTAGCACGGTGTCGAGTCGGTCGTCGTCTAGGAAGATGCAACCAACAAGACGAAGTGCCGCGTGGAGTGTAGGATGGATGGGTGAAAGATGTGTGCGAAAAATGCTTTTTGTATGCGTCTTTCGGGGAATATCAGCAGCTGGTGTAGATATTCCCAGGATACAACATATGGTAGGTTGATGAGAACCTCATCATGAACCCTAACTAGCACAATCTAACCTAGGTATGCAAGAAAAAGCTCCTACATAACTTAAAGAAAGGCTTAACTCAGAGAATTCTGAGTTTAAGAAGAAAATAAGTCATAAGGGGTAAAAATGTAATTTCACCAACACAATCTGCAAACAGGGTAACTCAGGGTCCAAACACAGGTCAAACTAACCTAATAAGAAGGAAAGTGGGATGATCTGATCCAACAAGGGCTACAGCAACTCCAGGGAATTAAATGACATTCTGTAACCCTAAAACAAATCCACTTCAATTCACGAGATTCGAGGTAAGGTAAAAATTTACTAAACCCTCTAAAATTCATATAAAAATAATCTCTAGGGTTTAGAACCTTCAATTTGGCCTTAGAAACCCATTTTGACCTACATTGAGAACCATGCCCAATTAATGATTTAATTTGGGTTTTTACGTAAATTGGCTAGTCAAACATGGTCTGACCTAGAAACAAAATTCACCATTAAAATCCTTAGGTCAAACTTAGTCATTTCTAAAAACTTGAGCCTAAGAAGAGACCTCCTTGACCGACTTTACAATTTGGTCGTCATCATTTACTTTTTGACCCTCAACTTTCAAAACTCTTGCATTTTGGCCCCTAATTTCCTCTTCGTTCTTTGCATTTTGGTCCCTCCTGCAAGTCTCTGCGCAGCATCATGCTCCGGCGACTTTGCGTGGAGCATGGCGCCGCGAAGGGTGAGGGAGGCATCCTGCAAACAGAACGTGGAGTTCCCTGCGATGTCTGCTATCGCAGGGACTCGGCCATGCCACCTGACGACGCCCACACCTTCCGTGCGAACGCGTGGAAGGTATGGGTCTCGTCTCCGACCATACTCTGGCGAGGGATGCACGTCGCCTCCCTGCGTTCGCCCCTCCGCCACCGCCTTTATAAAGACCAGCATCGCCAGCCGTTTCTCCTAGCTCGGTCTTGACGGAGAATCCCTCAACCCTTCCTCTCTCTCCACCCCGACAGGAACCCACCAGCTCCGGCGGCTCCTCCTCCTCCTTCTCATCGCTCTACTGCAATACTAGCAGCAGAGCCACCTTCACCTGATCTCCCTGCGTCGCGCCGCACCAAGCGCACGCTTCCCTGCCCTCTTCCTCGCCGTCGCTCTCTCCCGCTGGGTGTTTCTTCTCCGGCGACAGTCGGTACGGCTGCTCGCCGCTCCAGCCCCCCTTCATCCCCGTAGGTAGGTTACAGTTACTTCCCTTCCTCCCCTCTTTCTTTTCCCCAACTTAATTTGCTTGATCGCCCTATGACCACGCCTGACCACCCTCATCTTCCCCACCTTCGGTCACTCTCCGGCGAGTCATCCTCGTCATCCCACAACCCCATACTACTCGTCAACTGTCCCAAAAGCTCTGCCTCACTTCACCAAACACCCTCCGCCCATCCACTGCCACTCCACACCTCCACAACACACCCACGATCAAACCCACTTTTCCGGTTGCAGTCCGACCTAGGGCTGCCGCCATACTCCGCCCCACGACCTGCTGCACCCCGCACTACCTTCGCCGTGCCACGACGAAGGTTCCCCTGTGGTCTGATTAGGCTGAGAGGCCCTATTTGTGTTAGACATACTTTCAGCTCTCGCGGCCATTGGCAACGACGCAAGGAGCTTCCAAGCAAATCCAGGCCTCGAAGCGCCAGGACTCCAGTTGAGGCGAATTGGGAAGACTCGGGTGAAGGCAGGCAGCTGGTTTGCGAAGGGAAACGAGGACGCAGCTTCTGAAGTGAGGTCTTGTCCTTCCTGCAGGCACGCGCGAGAAGGGACAAGGTTTAGTCCCACATCATGAGTCTTCAAATTGCCGCACCACTTTAAATTGTTTTTGTGTATACGGCTGGTTGCCTCCGAACACACCTGGGGTGAGGTCCCTCGCCCATCACCCGCCTCGTTCGCGGATTCATCTCGCGGACCTGGCGGATCTGACCGGACACTACCCTGCACTCCTCGCGCACCACCCACGCCGGTGGCCTGGTCCTGATTACGTAACCCGACCCGTTAACCCGGCTCTGGGAGAGCTTCCTGTGAGCGGTTTATAGAGAGAGAGATGTGCGGGTAGTGGGAAGGGCTAGGTTTTGCTGTGCCCTGTGCAGGAACAGGGCGCGAAGGAGGCAGACTCAACACTTAGCCGCAGGAAGGAGAAGAAGAGGAGCAGAAGAAGAAGAAACCCTGAAGAAGCGTTGCAGTTGAGCAAGGCAGGAGACCAAAGAAGAAAAGAAGCAGAGGAAGAAGAAGGCTCGCCAAATAAGAGAAGAAGAAGAAGAAGAAGCAGTGAAGGAAGAAAAGAAAGCACTGTAGCAGACTGCCGTTTAAGTCGTCTGACTGCGGTATCTGATGACGGATGAAGCTTCAGAGGAGATAAAGCAGAGAGGAAGAAGAAGAAAAGAGAAGGCTTTGCAATTGAAGAGAAAGAAAAGAGAAGAAGGAAGAAAGAAGCAGAAGAAGACTTCGTGCAGGAAAAGAGAAAGAAGAAGAACTGAATAAGAAAAGAAATAGAAGACAAGCAGAAGAAGAATCGAAGGCAACAGGAAGAAGAAGACTCGTAGAGACACTGTAGCTGAAGAAAAGCCAAAGAAGAGAAGAAGAAGACAAGCAAAGAGAGAAAGAAGAGAAGAAGAAGCAAAAAATCGAAATCTATCTCTCCCTCTCTCTCTCTCTTATTTTTGTAATAAAGAAAACTCTGTACTTCTAGAATTCTAGTAGCTCCCTGAGTTCGACCTCGGGAAACCAAACTATTTCCGAGTAAATTTTGATAGTAACAACCGTAGCTGTCTTATTTTACACTATAACGACATTACTGTAATAAGCACTAAAATGAACAAAGATTAGCCGCGGTTGAAAATCCCGTTACTATTCTTGGCACCGTTGCCGAGGAGCAACGGCTATTCTAGAAGTTTTGAACTCTTTGTTTAAAAATTGCTAATCTTTTTCTCTCTCTTGTGTGCAGGTAAAGGGAAAGAATTGGAAGAGCAGCCGCACAACAAACACTCCAACAAACAGGTAATCTTCATCAGCCCTCTCTTAAACTCCCTTGAAATCTGAAAAGAAACAAAAAGAAGAATCAACTTAGGGCTACCTGTGTTATACTTAGTAATTCCTCAAAGTTGCCTAAATTTTTCATTTCAACACATTTTAACTGTCCATCCAACTAAGGTAACTAGGGCTAAAACCTTCTTGATTGAGCCCTAGTTACTAAATTTTGAGGCAACTAAAATGGACCAACTAGAGCTAACTCAAGGATTGAAAAGCTAGGGTTTTTAGAGACACACCTTCTATTAACAAAGAAAAGATCTTCCCAAAAAGAGGTGTGCCTAAACCTTGTTTGAAAAGATCTATACAAGAGGAACCCTAAGCAAATCAGGCTCTTAAATTCATTTGAACCTTAAAAGAAAGGGCCCAAAAGCTCTCAAAGGAACAAGAGGTGAAGTTGACCCCCTTGGGTCAACCAACTTTAAAATTAGGTCACTTTCTCACTCAAAATACCTAAGAGTTCAAATGGAACCTTAAGCACCCTGATCTTAAGGTAAAAGAGGTAGACTTAAGAGGTCAAGGTCCCCATTCTGGTCTACCTGGAACTGCAGTGACAAGAGAGGTCGGGTGGGGGAAACCCTGTAACCCGTGGGGACGCTCTACCGTGTAGGGGTCTTTGCGGGACTCACCCTCTCTGGCTTCCCAGGTAATTCTCAGGTGGACGATCTTTTTAATCAAGGGGTCCATCTGCCCCTCACCTCTATAGTCACCCAACAATTTTTGGGTGTCTCGATTGGGTCCAGCACCTTCTAAACTCATCTATTCCAACAGTGCATGTACGGTAGGAGGTCCTTAAGACCACCCTTAAGACCTCCTTTAGAAATTCACTCTCGTCAAGGCCAAGCCTCGACGCCCGTGTTTGTGCAGCAACCCCACCACATTATTCTCTCATTTGATTCAGAACTAAACTCTTCTTCTTCCTCCATCATGGCTCAACCAGTTGAGGAAGAAAATAATCTGGAGCACCAGCTCCAATGACTCAATGACCTCTTCCAAAACTTTGTGCACCCACCGTAGCGTCCTATGATGCGGGACCATTATAACCCTGCTGCCGTGGCCATTGAGCCTCGAGTCAGAATCCTGGCTGGAGGACCTGATTCTGAATTAAAGCCCAATATGATTCAGGCTATACCTAAATTCTATGGGCTTAATTCCGAAGATCCCTTCCAGCACATCAAACAGTTGACGCATCTGGCCCAAACTTTTGGGTCAGATGCACAAAATCGGGACATTCTTCTCATGAAGATGTTCTCCTTCTCTCTTATGGACAAGGCCGCTCATTGGTATCAAACTCAGAGCCGGTCGATCAACACTTGGGAAGAACTTCAGTTCGAATTTTTGAAGAAGTTCTTTCCCGTTGGTCGAACCAATGCCTTGCGCCATCAGATTACTCACTTTACTCAGCAAACGGGAGAACCTCTCCATGAGGCATGGGATCGCTTTCAGGATCTCATGAGAAAGTGCCCCCATCACAGAGTTCCTAAATGGGAACAAGTCCAGTCTTTTTACCAGGTACTCCGTGAAGACATCCGTCTTTTCGTCAATGCAACCTGCGGAGGAAATATCATGGGTCAACATGAGGACACCGTGTGGGAGATTCTCGAAAACATGTGCGAGAACTCCATCAACAATGACTCCATGGGATTATTCGACAGGACGAATTCCCATGCATCGACGAACCTCAGGGGAGCACATGAGACGCAGGGCCTGTCCGCATCAGTCGACCTGGAATTAATGGCCAGTCGATTAGACAAGGTCTCAATCATTGAGAAGGTGGATGAGTTGACTCAGCACTTGCAGCGAGCCACCTCTGCACGTAACTCCTTTGCACAGCCTCCTTCCACACAGGAGACTATGCAAAACATTCTCCACCGATCTTCCCCTGGGATGGATCCATATCCATCCCCATCTGATTCTCGGATCGGAGGGTCATCCGATCCTTTCTATACCAGCCCAGGGAATTCCATTCCCCCTTTCTTTGATTCTCTGGAGGTTCCTCAGACTTGCGAGGACCTCAACGCCATCCAGAACGACCCATTCTCCAACACCTACAACCCTGGATGGAGAAACCATCCCAATTTTCAGTGGGCGGGTAATTCCCAAACCCAAAGACCACCCTTTCAGCCCCGCCCACAGCCCCCTCGTCCTTACTAGCCGCCTCAGCCTCGGTCCAACCCTACTTATCCATCAGGGCCAAATCAGGATCAAATGTCCCTTATCCTTCAGACTCTGGATGACATTCAAAGAACGAATGCGGCTATCTGAAAACAACACAAGGACGAACTTACAGAGGTCCGAAATCAACTGGACCAGTTGGCAAATTCTCGCCAGCCAGGCACACTTCCTTCCCAACCTCTTCCTAACCCAAACCACGTGCCAACTCAGCGACGCATTATGAACCCAAACCCAGGCCAAGCCCACATGATTTACTAGGCCCCCTCTGTTCCTTCACCCGACGGGATGGAGGCTTCCCCTTCTTTTGTGGGCTATCAACAGCAACCCATCTTACCAAATCCCAACCAAAATCAGGCAGGACTTAATTCCGTGACAACCCGTAGTGGTAAGGAAACCCAAGATCCACCTTATCCAAACCACTCCAAACCTAGTAGTGATCCTAAGCCTAGGACAGTAATCCAGGACGTTCCTACCCCTGTCCCAAATTAAAGACTTGGACCTATCCTAGAAGAACCAACCAAGGTTCTGTTTCCTGAGGCCTTGACCAAGGGAAAGAAGACTACCAAGCCCGTGGCACCTGAGGAGGACCTGGTCAAGCTCTTTGAGTAGGTCCACATAAACATCCCCTTGATGGATGCAATTTGCCACGTACCGGCTTACGTACGATTCTTAAAGAATGTGTGTACACCCCAGCGTAAGCCGTGAACCAAGAGTGGGAGTCCAATTGTACTGTTAGAGCAAGCCAGCTCTGTAATCCTAAGCAGACTCCCACCCAAGGCTAAAGATCCTGGTACTCCCCTGATTTCCTGCAAGATAGGTGATACCCAATTTGATAGAGCATTGCTAGACTTGGGTGCTTCCATAAATCTGATACCCACATCCTTACTTAACCATCTAGAAGAATCTGAGCTAAAACCAACTGAGGTGACATTACAATTAGCTGATCGATCTATAAAGTCACCAAAAGGGATTCTCGAGGATGTTATTGTAAGAGTGCGGGATTTCTATTTTTTTGTAGACTTTATAGTCTTAGACATGGA
The DNA here is from genome assembly GCA_037157565.1 of Thalassia testudinum. NCBI lineage: Eukaryota > Viridiplantae > Streptophyta > Magnoliopsida > Alismatales > Hydrocharitaceae > Thalassia > Thalassia testudinum. The sequence continues at coordinate 15,181,975 of JAZHRO010000046.1, read as the reverse complement.
CGCACCTGAAAACCCTAGGGATACACCGATCATTGTAGGGAGACCTTTCTTAGCTACTGCTAGAGCCAACATCAGCTGTGAGGAGGGCAAAATAGAGCTCAAATTTGGAAATCAAACCCTGAAAATTGATATATTTAAGGCCCAACAAGGAATCAATTGCGGTGTCATCGAACAAATTTGTGACATTAGGGCTTTGGTTGATGAAACACACTTTCAGAATGACCTGATTATACCTCATCAACCGTAGAAAGATCTTGACCCGCAAACAGAGGAGTCGAATCCAGATTTAGACAAACCAATAACTCTTACCCTTGAACCTCACATCTATTCTGAACCACCCGCTGTTGCTGATAACCCCATCCTCGAACTAAAGCCCCTTCCTGATCACTTGAAATACATCTTTCTGGATTCTAATCAGACTCTTCCTGTGATTATCAATTCCAAGATCAAACCCGAACAGGAATCCCATCTGATTACTGTTCTCCAGCAACATCACAGAGCCATCGAATGGACTCTCGATGATTTGACTGGAATAAGTCCCTCTTATTGTACTCATCATATCTATTCAGAAGAGGGTGCACGACCTTCTCGTGAAATGTAGAGACGCTTGAACCCCAATCTGCAGGAGGTCGTGAAAAAGGAGATCATCAAGTGGTTAGATGCCGGGATCATCTACCCGATCTCCGATAGTCGTTGGGTGAGCCCAATTCAAGTCATGCCTAAAAAGGCAGGACTCACCACTATAACGACTGAAATAGGAGAAGTCATTCCTACCCGATTAGCCAACTCGTGGAGAGTCTGTATAGATTACCGACGACTCAATTCCTCCACGAAGAAGGATCATTTCCTACTACCTTTCATTGATCAGATTCTCAAAAATTAGCGGGAAATCGATTCTTCTGCTTTCTTGATGGGTACTCAGGTTACAACCAGGTGGCAATCCATCCAGAGGACCAAGAAAAGGCCACGTTCACCTGCCCCTTCGGAACATACGCATTCCGAAGGATGCCTTTCGGTCTTTGCAATGCACCCGCGACTTTTCAGCGGTGCATGCTTGCCATATTCTCAGATATGGTAGGTGACTATCTGGAAGTCTTCATGGATGACTTTTTAATTTTTGGAGCATCATTTAACGATTGCCTTCAACACTTGGTCCGAATACTCAGGCGGTGCATCGATGTGAATTTGGTTCTTTCCTGGGAAAAGAGCCATTTCATGGTACTTGAGGGAATTGTCCTGGGACACTTAATCTCGGAGAAAGGCATCCAAGTGGATCAAGCTAAGGTTGATCTAATCTCTCGCCTTCCTATGCCTAGCTCGATCAAGGACATCCGCTCTTTTCTGGGGCACGTCGGTTTTTACCGTCGTTTCATTCCTGATTTCTCGAAAATAGTGCACCCTTTGACTACTCTTCTCTCTAAGGATGTACCCTTTGAAATCTCCAAGGAATGCACACTAGCCTTTGAAAACCTTCGTGACCGAGTCACCCAGGCACCTATCCTACAATCCCCTGACTGGTCTCAACCCTTTGAGATCATGTGCGATGCGTCTGATTTCACAATAGGAGCGATCCTGGGGCAGAAAACTAACGGGAAACCTGTGGTCATCTACTACGCTAGCAAGACACTTGACGAGGCTCAACGTAACTACACGGTTACGGAGAAAGAGCTGCTAGCCGTAGTATTTGCCCTTGAAAAATTCTGATCGTATCTCCTGGGTTCCCACGTCATCATCTACTCGGATTACACGGCTGTGAGGCATCTCCTTGCCAAGAAGGATGCGAAGCCCTGACTAATCCGATGGATCTTGCTGTTGCAAGAATTCGATCTCAAAATTCGCGACAAGGCGGGAAGATAGAATGTGGTAGCCGACCATTTGTCCCACCTTCCTTTTGAGATTATCAACCCTTCCGGACCCATCATGGAACATTTTCCTGATGAGCACCTGCTGACTATTGGTACTAGCCTTCCATGGTTTGTTGATATAGTAAACTACTTGGCATCTCATCAGATCCCGTCTGATTGGCCGAAGGCCAAGAAAGATAAATTGCGCTCTGATGCCAAGTATTACATTTGGGAAGACCCGTACCTCTTCCGCATAGGTGCTGATCAAATCATCCGGAGATGTGTTCCGGAAGAGGAAGTCAATAATATTCTCTCTTTCTGCCATGACCAGGCATGCGGTGGCCATTTCTCTGGGCATAAAACTGCATCAAAAGTCCTCCAGTGCGGCTTTTACTGGCCTACACTGTTCAAAGACGCATATAGTCACTGCAAGGCATGCATTCGTTGCCAAACTTTGGGCAACATGAGCCATCGCAACATGATGCCTTTGCAGCCGATTCTCGTATGCGAAATTTTTGATGTTTGGGGGATTGATTTTATGGGCCCCTTTCCTGTTTCGGATGGTTTCGAATACATTCTGCTGGCTGTGTCATAAACGCCAGTTTATCATCATTCTTATGCATTAAAACAAACCTAGCTCTTAGGATTTTACTCCGCAAATGGGTTTTCGGGCTGCATTTAGGCATAAAATAGGTTAGGCATGCATTGCATTTTTTATTGTCTTTTTAATATGTTTTTGTGAGTGTTAGGGATGAACAGATATATAGATCCCTAAAATCCTAGCACTCAAGAAGGCAAATGGTGAAGGAGAAGCCCAGACTAGCTGGAACTCAGCCTGATCCAGCTCAACTCAGCCTGATCCAGCTCACCGCAACTGGAACCTAGCTTACTTGAACTAGGGTTAGCTCATCCCAGCTCCATTCAGCTAATCTCAGCTGGATGGCAGCTCAAGAGAGTTCACCTTAGCTCACCCTAGCTCAAGTCAGCTCAGATTCAGCTCAACTTAGCTGAGTCTAGCTCATCTTAGCTCCCACTAGTCCACAGGGAGCTCTAGCTAGCTCAGCTAAGTTGATAGGAGTTCACCCCAGCTCAGATCTAGCTACATCCAGCTCCACTCAGCTCCAACCAGCTGAAGAAGAACTCATCCCAGCTCAGGAAGCTCAAGTCCAGCTCCCGGGGACTCAACTTAGCTCAACTCAGTTGAGCTAAGCTACCTTAGCTGCCTCAACCAGCTTGATTCTCCCCAGGAGCACCAGACCTAGCTCACCTCAGCTTATTTTGGTAGAAGCTAGCTCACTTTAGTTTGGCTTAGCAACTAGCAAAGAATTAGCAAGCTAAGCCAGCTAAAGTAGCCCCATGCCAGCCTCTTCAGTAGTAGCCAGCTCCAGCTCCAGCTCCAGACTTCTCCTCCTCAGCTCCTTCCTCCAAACCCTAGCTCCATTACCTTCTCCTCTACTCCACCTTTAGCTAAGCTAGCTTAGCTTATCTTATCTTAGCTTAGCTTAGCTAACAACCAGCTCCTTGGCCATCCATTACCTTCAAAATCAACCCTAGCTAGCTCCACCAACTCATGCCTACCTAAGCTAGCTACCCTACTCAAGTTGGCGCCACCTCCTAGCCATCCCTTCACCCCACTATCTCCACCAAAAGACACCTAAGGTTGGCGCCAAAAACCACCCCTAACCACCTCTATATTGGCGCCACTTTCAGCCCCTTCATCCACCCTACACCTACCCACATAACCCATCCTAGCCATCCACATACCCCCCTTCTAGAATCCTAAGGTGGCGCCACCTAATAGCCTTCTAGAAGGCCCATTTTGGCTCCCACATCAAGGGGTGTCAACCCCCATAACTACCCCCTTGGTGTCTCTTAAGGTGGCGCCAAACACCCTTGGCCATTGGATCCTTAACCACCTCCATCTCTCCTTCTTAGCCCTTCATTCCAAGAGTCACCTTAGCCCCCCTTCCTACTCTATATAAACCCACCACCTACAACCATTTTAGATCATCCTCCATTAGTGTAATTTCCTACCTAAACCACCTATACCTACGGCCAAGAAGAAGGAGTAGAGAAGGAGATTAAAGGGGCACATCACCAGCCCTTTTGGTGACTTCTTCTCCCCACTCTCTTCAACTTGGGCCATGCCAAGGAGGAGGACTCTTCCACTTCAAGGAGGATGGCCAGGCATGGGAGAAGGACGTAGGGTGGACGTCCACCCTTGGAGAGAAGCTTAGGGCACGCCCCCTTAGGGCTTGCCTTGGAGGACATCACCTTGGCGGAGCACTGCAAGGAAGGAGTTGAAGGACTCTTTTCAAGATTGGGAGCCACCAACCTTGGAGCAAGAAGCCCTCTTCTTCACCATCTATCTAGAGGATTTGTGTTTTCTTTTCTTTATTTCAATTTTCTAGTAGTAGAAGCTTTCCTCTACTAGGCCTTTTTGTAAAACACTTTTTCAATTATCTAGTTGCCTTCTTTGAAATTTCTTGTTTACATTTCTATTTGCTTGTTTTTAGCATTCCTCACTCCCTCTCCCTAATTATTCTAGGCCTCCACTTGCCTAGAGTGAGCTTAGGGAGAGGCTCTACTTGCCACATAGAAGTAGTATTTAAATTGAAGTGTAAATCACCTTTTCCGCCACCAGTTCGCATGTTGCCTTAGTTTAAAACAAAAAAAATGATATATTAAAAAAATTACCAAAAAGAAAGTTGAGATTTGTATTTTGAGCAAGAGAATCACTATTGTAAACCTATTGCCTCCTTGGACGACCCTAGATACTCTCCTATCTAGGAATATAAATTTAAGAGTTGATCGGTTTTACGCGTTACAACGACGTATTTTAACAAACCGTGTGAAATCGCCATCACTGTGGACTACGTGTCCAAATGGATCGAAGCCATACCGACCCGAACCTACAGTCACAAAATCGTTCTCAAATTCATTCATCAAAACATTTTCTCAAGGTTCGGGATTCCTTATGCTATAATCTCAGATGGGGGGACCCATTTTACAAATGCTCAGTTTAGGTCACTGATGACCAATTACGGGGTGTCTCACCGAATCTCTACTCCTTATCACCCCCAGACTAATGGTCTAGCTGAGCTATCAAATCGGGAGATCAAGAAAATCCTGCAGGTCACTGTTCGGCCTAACAGGAAGGATTGGTCGTCCCCACTTTCGGAAGCCTTGTGGGCCTTTAGGATCTCCCACAAAACCCAATTAGGCATGTCTCCCTTTAGACTAGTGTATGGGAAGACGTGTCACCTTCCTGTCGAATTGGAGCATAAAGCCTATTAGGCAGTACAGAACTGTAATCTAGATCTTTCGAAGGCTGGAACCCACAGAAAGCTTCAAATCAGCGAGATCGATGAATTACGCCTGGACGCGTATGAGAACTCGCGAATCTACAAGGAGCGGGTTAAAGCCTTCCATGACAGGCATATCTTGAGAAAGGTCTTTCATCTTGGTCAGAAGGTCCTACTCTTTGATGACCGACTCAAACTTTTCTCTGAAAAGTTGCGATCCAAGTGGGTTGGACCATACTTGGTCCGACAGGTTTTTGGAAATGGAGCCATCGAAATCAGTCCGCTCAACCACGATTCCGAACCTTTCATCATGAACAGTCAGAGACTCAAGCCGTTCATTGATGTAACTTCTACTGATTTGACTGAATCATCTTATATCCTTCATTCCCCTTGAGCTTATTGCGCCCAGCCGATGGTGTAAAACTCAGCGCTTAACGGGAGGCAGCCCGTCATTTTCCTTGAAAACCTAAAACCTTTTTGACACCTTTGTGCACTTAAGGTTCACCCTTTAAGACAGCCGACTCCACCTCAGATGCTTGCATCTGGGATTAGAAATCGTCTGCAACAATCAATCCTGACCCATTCACTCATCAAAACACCTGTCTTAAGGAATGAACTAAGTAAATAAAAATCCCCTAAGTCACAATGAGGACATTGCAAACCTTAGGCATGGGGGGGTATAAAAGTGCAAAACTTGTAAGGAAAGGTTTTAAACAAAAAAAAAAAAAATTCACATATGCTAAAAACACCATAAAAAAAAAAGAGAGAATAAAAGAGGAGAAAGGAAATTTTGTGGGAGAAGGAAATGAAAATGAGAAAAGAGTGAATAGTCATTAGTAAGAAACTAAGGAATTGACCTAAGTTCTAGACCTCATTCAAGAAAAGAAATGAAAAGTGCATGATGGGATTAGTAAGAACGCAAACCTTAGGCATTCTTGGATAGACTCTTAGTACCCATTAAGATTTGGACACTCCTCAAGAGGTTGAGGAAAATGAAAAGCCTAAGTATTAAGTCCATGGCTTAGGGAGTATTTGGCCTCATTAACTAACTTTTGGTTTACGGGACTCAGTAACCTAAGCACCCTAACCTCACACATAGCCTGGTTTAGTAAGCGTAAAAATTAAAATCACGCAGAAGCGTCGCAAAATTCTGAAAAGAACACCTAGAGTAGGAGCGGCCGATCAACACAAGTTTATTTGGATGAGCTCCCAGCACGGAGAGGTGGGAAATTTCCCTCGAAGATGTGTAACAGAATATCATCTCCTCAGTGCTTGTCTCTTAGGATATTTACATATCCTACTGGGGGCATGTAAGCACTCTGCTGGTTCAGATTCCATGGATGGCATTATCACGAAGTGTCAATTGCCAGGGCCTGGATTCGGCCACGGAACACCATGGATGGGATTATCTCAAAATCTCAATAGCCGGGGTTCTGGGGGTTGCCATGGGCGATGCTATCTCGAAGCATTGATTGCTAGGATACCCTTGAGGATTGATGATGGGAACAAGGAATCTGATACAGACCGTGTTGAGAAGCCAACCCTAAGCTAGAATTAAAAAGAAAAAGAGAGAGAAAACTCTCCAAATAGAAAAATCTTCTATCTCTCTCTCTTACAAAATGCACTGCGAACTGAGCCAGGGCTAAAATCATTTCAAGAACGGGTGCTTTAACCACAAAGTCCAATAAACCTTAGGTTAGTTCTTGTAGGCCTTAAAAACCTTTGCTAAGGTCTGAGGCTAAGGCTGGATAGATTTGGATCTTGGTTGGTACTAGAGTACCTTTTAGGCCTATGGTCAGCATTCTGACCTAATCGAGGTTCAAATGAAAAAGCACTTATCTGAAACCATTAAGAACTTCATGGTCTAGAACAAAGGTTGAAACCTTAAGTTTTTGCTAAGGGACTAGCAAAAGCTAGGAATGGGGGTATGATGAGAACCTCATCATGAACCCTAACTAGCACAATCTAACCTAGGTATGCAAGAAAAAGCTCCTACATAACTCAAAGGCTTAACTTAGAGAATTCTGAGTTTAAGAAGAAAATAAGTCATAAGGGGTAAAAATGCAATTTCACCAACACAATCTGCAAACAGGGTAACTCAGGGTCCAAACACAGGTCAAACTAACCTAATAAGAAGGAAAGTGGGATGATCTGATCCAACAAGGGCTACAGCAACTCCAGGGAATTAAATGACATTCTGTAACCTTAAAACAAACCCACTTCAATTCACGAGGTTCGAGGTAAGGTAAAAATTGACTAAACCCTCTAAAATTCATAGAAAAATAATCTCTAGGGTTTAGAACCTTCAATTTAACCTTAGAAACCCATTTTGACCTATATTGAGAATCATGCCCAATTAATGATTTAATTTGGGTTTTTACATAAATTGGCTGGTCAAACATGGTCTGACCTAGAAACAAAATTAACCATTAAAATCCTTAGGTCAAACATAGTCATGTCTAAAAACTTGAGCCTAAGAAGAGACCTCCTTGACCGACTTTGCAATTTGGTCCTCATCATTTACTTTTTGACCCTCAACTTTCGAAACTCTTGCATTTTGGCCCCTAATTTCCTCTTCATTCTTTGCATTTTGGTCCCTCCTGCAAGTCTCTGCGCAACACCATGCTCCGGCGACTTTACGCGGAGCATGGCGCCGCGCAGGGTGAGGGAGGCATCCTGCAAAGAGAACGCGGAGTTCCCTGCGATGTCTGCTATCGCAGGGACTCGGCCATGCCACCTGACGACGCCCACACCTTCCGTGCGAACGCGTGGAAGGTATGGGTCTTGTCTCCGACCATACTCCGGCGAGGGACGCATGTCGCCTCCCTACGTCCGCCCCTCCGCCACCACCTTTATAAAGACCAGCATCGCCAGCCATTTCTCCCAGCTCGGTCTTGACGGAGAATCCCTCAACCCTTCCTCTCTCTCCACTCTGACAGGAACCCACCAGCTCCGGAGGCTCCTCCTCCTCCTTCTCGTCGCTCTGCTGCAATACCAGCAGCAAAGCCACCTTCGCCTGATCTCCCTGCGTCGCGCCGCACCAAGCGCGCGCTTCCCTACCCTCTTCCTCGCTGCCGCTCTCTCCCTCTGGGTGTTTCTTCTCCGACGACAGTCGGTACGGCTGCCTGCCGCTTCGGCCCCCCTTCTTCCCCGTAGGTAGGTTACAGTTACTTCCCTTCCTCCCCTCTTTCTTTTCCCCAACTTAATTTGCTTGATCGCCCTACGACCACGCCTGACTACCCTCATCTTCCCCACCTCCGGTCACTCTTCGGTGAGTCATCCCCGTCATCCCACAACCCCATACAACTCGCCAACTGTCCCAAAAGCTCTGCCTCACTTCACCAAACACCCTCCGCCCCTCCACTGCCACTCCACACCTCCACAGCACACCCCCGATCAAACCCACTTTTCTGGTTGCAGTCCGACCTAGGGCTGCCGCCATACACCACCCTGCGACCTGCTACACCCCGCACTACCTTCGCCGTGCCACGGCGAAGGTTCCCCTGTGGTTTGATTAGGCTGAGAGGCCCTATTTGTGTTAGACAGACTTTCAGCTCTCGCCGCCATTGGCGACGACGCAAGGAGCTTCCAAGCGAGCTCCAGGCCTCGAAGTGCCAGGACTCTAGTTGAGGAGAATTGGGAAGACTCGGGTGAAGGCAGGCAGCTGGTTTGCGAAGGGAAACGAGGACGCAGCTTCTGAGGCGAGGTCGTGTCCTTCCTGCAGGCATGCGCGAGAAGGGACAAGGTTTAGTCCCACATCGTGAGTCTTCAAATCGCCGCACCACTTTAAATTATTTTTGTGTATACGGCTGGTTGCCTCCGAACACACCTGGGGTGAGGTCCCTCGCCCATCACCCGCCTCATCCGCGGATTCATCTCGCGGACCTGGCGGATCCGACCCGACACTACCCTGCACTCCTCATGCACCACCCACGCTGGTGCGCCTAGTCCTGATTACGCAACCCAACCCGTTAACCTAGCTCTGGGAGAGCTTCCTGTGAGCGGTTTATAGAGAGAGAGACGTGCGGGTAGAGGGAAGGGCTAGGTTTTGCTGTGCCCTGTGCAGGAACAGGGCACGAAGGAGGCAGACTTAACACTTAGCCGCAGGAAGGAGAAGAAGAGGAGCAGAAGAAGAAGAAACCCTGAAGAAGCCTTGCAGCTGAGCAAGGTAGGAGACCAAAGAAGAAAAGAAGAAGAGGAAGAAGAAGGCTCGCCAAAGAAGAGAAGAAGAAGAAGCAGTGAAGGAAGAGAAGAAAGCACTGTAGCAGACCACCGTTTAAGTCGTTTGACCGCGGTATCTGACGACGGATGAAGCTTCAGAGGAGATAAAGCAGAGAGGAAGAAGAAAAGAGAAGGCTCTGCAATTGAAGAGAAAGAAAAGAGAAGAAGGAAGAAAAAAGCAGAAGACTTCGTGCAGGAAAAGAGAAAGAAGAAGAACTGAAGAAGAAAAGAAATAGAAGACAAGCAGAAGAAGAATTAAAGGCAACAGGAAGAAGAAGACCTGTAGAGACATTGCAGCTGAGGAAAAGCCAAAGAAGAGAAGAAGAAGACAAGCAAAGAGAGAAAGAAGAGAAGAAGAAGCCAAAAACCGAAATCTATCTCTCCCTCTCTCTCTCTCTTATTTTTGTAATAAAGAAAACTCTGTACTTCTAGAATTCCAGTAGCTCCCTGAGTTCGACCTCGGGAAACCAAACTATTTCCGAGTAAATTTTGATAGTAACGACAACCGTAGCTGTCTTATTTTACACTATAAGGACATTACTGTAATAAGCACTAAAACGAACAAAGATTAGCTGCGGTTGAAAATCCCGTTACTATAGGTGATATGAATATATATATATATGTATATATGTAAATATATATCTATATGTATATATATATATATATGGTTATAATTATATAGGTGTATAAGTAGTTATGTATGTATATATATATATATATATATATATGTAGATGTATATATAGATATGTAAATATATGTATAGATAGATGTATGTGTGTGTATATATATATATATATATATATATATATATTTATAATTATATATATATGTATGTATATATAACTATATAGATGTATATGTATATATAGTAATATATGTATATAGATATATGTAGATAGATATGTATATATATATATTTATATGTATATATATAGTTATAGATATATATGTACATATGTATGTATATTTGTATATATATATATGTATAAGTATATGTATATATATATGTATCTATACTTATATTTCGTTATATAGGTAATAATCTATATATAGATATATATATATATATTTATTTATTTATACATTTATAAATATCTGTATATATGTAAATATATATGTGTATATATCTATATATATAAGTATGTATATATATATAGGTATGTATGTATACTAATAGTTAGTTATATAAGTACTAATATATGTATATATATAAGTATATATATATATGTATATAAATATATATATATCTATATAAATATATATGTATGTATATATATATATATAAGTATATATTAGTGTATAAGTGAGTGGATGTGTGTACGAGTGTGTGTGTGTGTGTATGTGTCTGCAGGAGTGAGAGAGTGCTGTGAGAGAGAGAGCTGCTGAGGAAGAAGTGCGGGAGTTAAGTCGTTCGCAGCCTCCAAGCGTCGTCTGATGGGCAAGCGCACGCGCAGGTGCGTAGGCGCGCGAAGAGGCGTGTGATGGAGGGAGTGGGCGCGGGGAAGAGACTGCAGCGCACTGCGTTGCACGGTGAGGTGGGCTCTGAAGCGGGCGAAGGAGCGGGCGCGGGCGTACGCGGGAGTGGGCGCGGGCATGCACGAACGGGTTGCAGACGGTCGCGGCGTGCTAGGTGACCGGATAAGTGAGAAACTTACCGGTCACCACATTGTCGCCACAGTGTTCCACTGACTAGCATGAAAAGTGGCAACAGTGCATGCTCGGCTCACGCGACTGCCTGTGCCCGGTTTCGTGTGTGCGGGCGATATGGAGGGGCTGGCGCGCGTGCTAAAGAGGTTGCGCCTGCTGCTGGCTTGCACGGAGAGAGGCGAGGGCAGTCTGCTGGCTTGCGCGGAGAGAGGCGAGGGTGGCCTGCAGGCACGCGTAGAGGGCGCGGAACAGGCGCCTGAGGCGCGTGCTGCTGCTGCTAGCTTCAGACCTTGAGTGCTGTGGCAATGGCGGAAGTGGCTAAACGTTGAAACAGAGAGAGAACCACCATGCCCATCGGCTCTTTAATGAGCTGGGCGGTGGTGGGACTCACAATGGTGGTTGTGTACCACTGTGAGTGGCTCCTGCCCACAGAGTAGATCCTCAGAAGGAGGAGAGGCTGCATATGGAGGGGAGAGGGGAGGGGACTTCCAGGAAGGAGGAAGGTGCTGTGTTTTGGCGTGGACCAGGCTCAACTGCAAGGAAGAATGCTGCGCTCTTTTTAAAGAGGAAGAAGGCATGCACAGCCATGCCCTGGCTGTGCATGGCTGTGCATGGCTTGGCAGGGAGTGGCTGTGTAGAGCATGGCGCGAAGAGGAGCTGCCATGCCTTGCAGCCACGGAGAAGAAATTCAAAATCAAATAGAAATAAAAATAGAGATGGAAATTTTACGAGGCAGAACTTGAAGAATTTGTAGTATTTTTTACAAGGTCAAGATTCTTGGATCTTCGCTATGTGAAGTTTTGCGGGAAATCCCGGGGTGGTGGGAGTGAAGGAAAACAAGCAAACAAGTGATTTTTAATCCACTTGCCCCAAGAGATCCCAAGAAGTGTTTGTAGGTTTTTTTTTTATTAAGGTGACAAGTTGACCTAAGTTGCTAAGAAAGAAAGACCTACTTGTTCAGCAACGTGTGCGGAGCTCTAGTGCGGTGTCGGCGTCTTTATGCTTTTATTCCCGCCTTGGATTTGCCCACGTTTTTGACTTCATCTGCCTACCTTCTCCTTGCAACAGGTTCACCTGCACAGCAACAAACAAAAACACCCGTGAATAGAAGGGTGTGAGAAGAGAAAAATTAAAGGAATGGAGTAGAAACTTACTTGAATGCACACTTCCCTAGCAACGGCGCCAGAAAAAGATGTGGTTGAGCCCGGGATAGGTTGTGTTAATATGGTGATTTTATCGTTGAAATGAGTATAGTGGTTAACCTAAATCGAGCCTAACCATCTCTTTACAAAATTTTTTTACCTGGCCTACTTGATTTTACCTTGGTCACTTTTAGGCCCAGGGTTGAACTCAAGGAAGTGGGATTAGAAGAAGTTTCTATGCCTTTCCTACAATGAATCTCTTCCGTTTGTTTATTGTGTTTTTGGTGTTTTTCTATTTAAGATTTTTTTCTAATAATTTTTGTCCTTGAGGTACACCCTCAAAATCAGGTTCTTGCCTTTGAACCAAATTAGGGTTCCGAAACTGGTCATGCTATTCGCAAGGCTAAGTACCTGTAAGTCAAGGATTATCTTTTCTCTTTTGTATATTTTTTTTATCTTTTTACTGGCAGGAAAGAGAAACAAAAATAAAGTAAATATAGTATATATATATGTATATATTATATATGTATATAGGGGCAGGAGTGGAGGTGGAGATGGCGTGTAGCACGATGTCGAGTCGGTCATCGTCTAGGAAGACGCAACCAACAGGACGAAGTGCTGTGTGGAGTGTAGGATGGATGGGTGAAAGATGTGTGCGAAAAATGCTTTCTGTACGCGTGTATCGGGGAATATCAGCAACTGGTGCAGATATTCCTGCGATACAACGTATGGTAGGTGATACGAAAAAATATATATATGTATATATGTAAATGTATATCTATATGGTTATAATTATATAGGTGTATAAGTAGTTATGTATGTATATATATATATGTAGATGTATATGTAGATATGTAAATATATGTATAGATAGATGTATGTATATATATATATTTATTCATAATTATATATATATGTATGTATATATATATTTGTATATATATATATATATAGTAATATATGTATATAGATATATGTAGGTAGATATGTATATATATATATGTATATATGTATGTATATTTGTATATATATATATATGTATAAGTATGTGTGTATATATATGTATATATATATATATGTATCTATACTTATACTTAGTTATATAGGTAATAATCTATATAGATATATATATATATATATATTTATACGTATATAAATATATGTATATATCTATATATATACGTATGTATATATATATAGGTATGTATACTAATACTTAGTTATATAAGTACTAATATATGTATAGATATAAGTATATATATATATATAAATATATATGTATGTATATATATATATAAGTATATATTAGTGTATAAGTGAGTGGATGTGTGTACGAGAGTGTGTGTGTGTATGTGTCTGCAGGAGTGAGTGAGTGCTGAGAGAGAGAGAGAGAGAGAGAGAGAGAGAGAGAACGCTGCTGAGGAAGAAGTGCGGGAGTTAAGTCGTCCGCAGCCTCCAAGCGTCGTCTAATGGCCACGCGCACACGCAGGCACGTAGGCGCGCGAAGAGGTGCGCGGTGGAGGGAGTGGGCGCGGGGAAGAGACTGCAGCGCACTGCGCTGCGCGGTGAGGCGGGCGCTGAAGCGGGCGGTGAAGCAGGCGAAGGAACGGGCGCGGGCATATGCGGGAGCGGACGCGGGCGTGCGCGAATGGGTTGCAGACGGTCGCGGTGCACTGGGTGATCGGATAAGTGAGAAAGTTTCCGGTCACCGCACTGTAGCCATAGTGTTCCGCTGACTAGCGTGAACAGTGGCTACAGTGCGCGCTCGGCTCGCGCGACCGCCTGTGCTCGTTTCCATGTGTGTAGGCGGTGTGGAGTGGCTGGCGCACGCACTGAAGAGGCTGTGCCGACTGCTGGCTTGCACGGAGAGAGGCGAGGGCAGTCTGCTGGCTTGCGCGGAGAGAGGCGAGGGCGGGCTGCAGGTGCGCGCTAAGGGAGCGGAACAGGCGCCTGAGGCGTGTGGTGCCTTGCGCTGCTGCTGCTACTAGCTTCAGACCTTGAGTCCTGCGGCAATGGCGGAAGTGGCTAAACGTTGAAACAGAGAGAGAACCACCACGCCTACCAGCTCTTTGATGAGCTGGGCGGTGGTGGGACTCACAGTGGTGGTTTTGTACCACTGTGAGCAACTCCTGCCCGCAGAGTAGCTCCTCAGAAGGCGGAGAGGCTACGTATGGAGGGGAGAGGGGAGGAGACGGCCTGGAAGGAGGAAGGTGCTGTGTTTTGGCGTGGACCAGGCTCAGCCGCAAGGAAGAAGGCTGAGCTCTTTTTAAAGAGGAAGAAGGCATGCACAGCCATGCCCTGGCTGTGCATGGCTGTGCATGGCTTGGCAGGGAGTGGCTGTGCAGAGCATGGCACGAAGAGGAGCTACCATGCCTTGCAGCCACTGAGAAGAAATTCAAAATCAAATAGAAATAAAAATAGAGATGGAAATTTTTTGAGTTAGCACTTGAAGAATTTGTCAATTACAAAGCCATTTATTTCACTCTCCTCCCCTCTCAAATAAATGCATGCATGCATGTATTTTTACAAATGCGACTATGGCTACCTAATATGCACTGGCAATGCTAGGAAATAGCACAAGATGGCACAATTGCTGGTGTATTTTTGCTGTGCAGTGATACCCCCATGCCTATCTTTTGCTAGTCCCTAACAAAACTTTTTTTTTTTGTATTGTATTTAGAAATGATCTTAAGCTGAAGATTTCCTCCTGAGGCGACATAGGTGTGGTTATTGTTGGATATTGTGAGAACCAATTGTAGAGAAGACTATCAGTACTTTAAGTCTCACATGACATAGACCATCTCTCAACTAACCTGGACTCTTGATACTTAAACCTTAAGTACGATTTCCAGGACCCAGGAGGTTTTTGCCGTACTCGAGAGCTCAAGAGATTATGGCTTGTGCTTAGTGAAGGATCAAGACTGACCAGATGAACATTAAGACTCAAGCCCAGGGTTTCACGAATTTTTAAGTACAGGTTGGTCCCAGTTTCAGCTCGTGTCTTCGGATTGACCCTTAAAAAGATGACGGAAAACTCAACTCCCATTTTCTGACATTTGTGGCTCAAAGAAAACAGGGATTTGTAACTTGCCCTGAAGAATTTTTGTAGGGGGAAGACTTTACAGATATTTGTGAGATATACTGACTTATTTGCATCTTTTTTTTTTTTTTTTTTGAAACACGTGTCAGTATATCTCTTACAACATTATTTGGAGGAGCGTACTTTTCTTTTTGGTGGGAGGGTTCCTTTTTGGTGGAAAGAGTCTCTCCTAAACACAAGACTAAAGCCTGGGATAAAAAGTCTACCTGCACGCACAGGTAAGGACTCCACCTTCCCTAATGAACACTAGGGTTGGATCTTATGTTCACCTGGTCTTTCTTGATATGTGTAGTGTGAACCAAGATTACTTAGGCTCTCGAGTAGAAGCAAACCAACGGATCCTCTACTGGTGTCTCAGGTACAAGAATACGTCCTTAGTTAGAAGAGATTCCAATCTATCTTGTCAATGCTCAAGTGAATTAAGCCGAGCCTGAGCGAATCAAGCTTCTGTGGCCTGGAAAGTCTTCAAAACAGTGGTTGAATATCCATAAACACTTATTGTATTTTTGTTTCAGCCTTCAGATCATTACTAAACACCATTTTTTTTTTATATATATATAGATAGATGGAAACTGCATGATACCATAAAATACCTAGATCCTATGGATGCCTATCCACCCCCCATGCCAAACGATGCTATGTCCTTATATGCATGCAGGGAAGGGTAGAGGAAGGATGAAAGATCGGGTAACGAGAGCTGAGGTGCAGGGTATACAGCAGGGTGGTAGGGTGGGTGGATGGTGGGTGGTGAGGTGAAGAGTGAAGTGATCGTGACAGTGGCGGAGTGTTGTTGGGGTGCCTCCCAACGAGCGCTGAATTTAACGTCCCTAGCTGGACTCAGAATGAGGCAAAAAATTAGTTACCCTCCAGCAGGGCAACAGTTTCTCCAATGGGGGTAGGTTCATGAGTAAGATAAGATTTCAAACACTGCCCATTGACCGTAAATTTATGCCCAGATTTGGGATCTTCAATCTCAACGGCCCCGTTGGGAAATGGTCTCGAGACCAGGAAAGGACCAGTCCATTTGGACTTCAGTTTCCCAGGAAAGAATTTGAGTAGGGCATTGTAGAGCCAAACTTGCTGAGATGGCTCAAATTCCTTCCGCCGAATACGGCTGTCGTGAAAAGCCTTAGTGCGTTGCTTGAAAGTTAAGGCAGAATCATAGGCTTCACGACGGAGCTCTTCCAGCTCATGGAGTTGGAGTTTTCTTTCTCGACCACACAGGTCTGGGTCGAGGTTACATTGGCAAACCGCCCAATAAGCGCGGTGTTCCAACTCCATGGGAAAATGACAAGGCTTCCCGTAAACGATTCTATAAGGAGACATACCAAGGGGAGCCTTGAAGGTGGTCCGATATGCCCAAAGTGCGTCAATCAGCTTGTCGGACCAATCCTTACGGTCAGGCTGAACCATTTTCTGGAGAGTTTGCTTGATTTGCCGGTTCGACACCTCTACCTGGCCGTTTGTCTGAGGATGATACGGGGATGCCATATGATGGTGGACTCCGTATTTCCTTAAAAGTGCTTGAAAAGAAGCATGGGTAAAGTGGCTTCCTCCATCCGAGATAATGGCTCGAGGGATCCCAAAGCACGCAAAAATGTGGTCTTTGACAAATCGAGTGGATATAACATGGTCAGCACGGCGCATGGGAATAGCCTTGATCCATTTCGAAACATAATCAACAACCATGAGAATGAATTCAAAGCCGTTGGAAGGAGGAAAGGGACCCATGAAATCAATTCTCTAGGTGTCAAAGATTTCCACAGCTAGGATGGGTTGTAAGGGTATCATGTCTCGACGCGACATTGACCCTAACGACTGGCACCTAGTGCAATGTTTGGCATACTTGTGTGCATCCTAGTGAAGGGAGGGCCAAAAGAAATCGCACTACAATACCTTGGCTGCAGTTTTCCTCCCAGAGAAATGGCCTTTGTAGGCCTGATCGTGGCAGAAGGATAGCACACTGGGAAATTCGCTATCAGGAATACAACGACGGATGATTTGATCAGCAACTATGCGAAAAAGAAGTGGATTATCCCAGAAATAATACTTTGCTTCTGCCATGAGACGCTCACGCTGGTTTTTAGGCCAGCCACATGGAAGGGATCTAGAAGCAAGGTAATCGGCAATGTCAGCATGCCAAGGTCCACTTGCCACATTAATTGCCAATAGGTGCTCATCAGGAAAAATCTCATTGATCGGCAGAGTAAGTCCAATATGGTCAGGGTCCAGTCTGGAAAGATGATCAGCCACAACATTCTGGGCTTTGGCCTTATTGCGGATCTTAATGTCAAATTCTTGGAGCAGAAGGATCCAACGAATCAGTCTAGGCTTGGCATCCTTCTTGTGCATGAGATGACGAATGGCCGCGTGATCAGTGAAAACAATAACATGTGAGCCCAGAAGGTAAGAGCAGAATTTCTCCAGCCCAACATCTTACTGGAGTAGTACACCACGAAAGGGTGTCTATCACGTCTTTGTCCCAGGATGGCTCCAACTGCAAGGTCGGAAGCGTCACACATGAGTTCAAAGTCGAGGGACCAATCAGGTGGCTGGAGAATAGGGGCCTTAGTGATAGCATTACGAAGCTGCGTGAATGCTCGTATGTAGTCGGGGCCCATATCGAAGGGTACGTCGGTCGATAGGAGATGAGTTAATGGTCGGGAAATCTTGGAGAAATCTTTGATAAATCTCCTATAGAAACCGACGTGTCCCAGGAAGGAGCGGATTTGTTTGACAGAGCCAGGCATAGGTAAATCAACAATTACATCAAGCTTAGCTCTATCAACCTCGATACCCCTATCGGAGATGATATGCCCGAGAACAATTCCCACATGTACCATAAAATGACTTTTTTCCCAAGAAAGCACGAGCTTTACATCAATACATCTCCTAAGGATACGGGTCAGGTTGGCAAGACATTCACCAAAAGATGGTCCAAAGACCGAGAAGTCATCCATGAAGACCTCGAGAAAGTCACCCACCATGTCATGGAATATCGCCAGCATACATCTTTGGAAAGTTGCTGGCATGTTACAAAGTCCGAACGGCATCCTTCTAAATGCAAAGGTGCCGGAGGGGTAGGTAAAGTTGGTTTTCTCTTGGTCCCAGGGGTCAATTACCACCTGGTTATATCCTGAGAATCCATCCAGGAAACAGAAAAATTTATTTCCCGCTAACCGCTCCATGATTTGGTCAATGAAAGGTAGTGGAAAGTGATCTTTCTTAGTTGCAGCATTGAGTATCCTATAATCTACACACACTCTCCAAGATGTAGGAGTGCGTGTAGGGATGGATTCGCCCCTGTCATTGACATGGATGGTGAGTCTCACCTTTTTGGGCACAACGTGAATCAGACTCACCCAGGGGCTATCGCTGATTGGGTAGATTATACCCGCATCCAGCCACTTAATAATTTCCTTCTTAACGACCTCCCGCATGTTAGGGTTGAGACGTCATTGCATCTTACGGGAAGGTCGAGCCTCCTCCTCCGTATATATACGGTGAGTGCAGTAGGAGGGGTTAATGCCAGATAAGTCTGATAAAGACCATCCAATGACTACCTTGTGTTCCATAAGGACCTTAGTTAGTTTGCACTCTTGCTCCTTGGTCAATTTTGAATTGATGATTACAGGGAGCATTTTATTTGGTCCCAAGAAAACATACTTAAGTGTACTAGGCAGCGCTTTCAGCTCGGGAGTGGATGGTGAAAGGTCTGGCATTTCTTGGGATGAGAGTGTCCCAGGCGGATCAGAAAACAAGTCAGGAGGAAGAAGTTGGCCCTCAGATTGGCCAAGAAGAGGGGCTTCTTGGATAGATGGATCCAAAAAGGAATAGCCCCAGTGAGTAGTATGTGGGCTCAAGGTCCTAGTGTGGAGTTGCAAATCCGCCTGATTTGGTGGGAAAGAATGGGCAATCCGGTCTTCAAGAGTGTGGACCGACGGTGAGTAGCCCAGATATGACTCATACCACGAGGTATGGGAAGCTGAGAAAACCTCGTCAGAAGTCTGGTCAGGAGAAAGTATGGGACTAGGGAGGGATGGGGGAATGTCACAATATGTGTTGGTCAAGCAATCGTCAGTGTTTATAGGTAATCCGCAGCAGTCAAAATAGGTCCCAATTAGTCCGATACACGTGTTGACGGCCATGTCCTCGTCAGATGTGTCATCCTCGATGCAATCACAATTAAAGTTCTTGGCTGCCTTGAAGATGTTAAGCTTGAGCTTTTTAGATCCAACGGCAATCTCAATACAGCCCGACTCGCAGTCGATATGGGCACGGGCTATGGCCAAGAAAGGTCGACCAAGGATGATCAGACAATTAGAAAGTGAGCTAGGAACTTCCATATCTAAAACAAGAAAGTCAACAGGAAAACAGAGACTGTTGACCCTAAGCACCACGTCTTCCACCACACCCTTCAGAATTTTGAAAGAACGATCTGCCAACTGTAATGTGATAGGGGTGGGTTTCAGATTTCCCAAGGAAATTTTTTTGAGCATGATGGTTGGTATAAGGTTGATGGAAGATCCTAGATCAAGCAGGGCACGGTTAAAATTGCAGCCTTGGATGCTACAGGAAATAAGCGGTGTGACCGGATCTTTCTGCTTCGGTGGTAGATTTGACAATATAGCACAACTCGCATGAGGTGAGAGAACCACCGGATTCTTAGTTTTCTTTGACTGTCGCCTGGGTGTTGTGTAGTCTTTAAAAAATCGGGCGACAGTAGGTATGTGGTCGATAGCCTCGAGCAGGGGTACCTTGATTTCAACATCCCTGAACAAATTACGTAGGTTATCAAAGGCCTACGTATCTTTCTTTTTGCCTTTTGGCTCCCTCAGTAGAGCCTCAGGGAATGGAATTGATTCTGGCACCAATTTGGGTGTATCGTCCTCTCGCAAATGCGGTGCGCATCCCGAATGAGAGGGTGATGAAGAAGACGGGCCAAGTTCAGGTTGAGGCAGATCGACGGTCTGCTTACCGCTCCTCGTAGTGATAGCATTGGACGATGGGGATCCAGTGGGATCATATGGTGGAGGAGGGTTCGCAATAGGGACATAAGAGTGAGGTGCTGCAGCGGGATTAGCCTGAAATCCCGGTGGAACACTCGGAGCCTGCAGAATCTGATGAACCTGCCCCTGAGAAGGTCGTACCTATGGTTGAGGACCACGTGGTACGAAATTTCACAGGTTGGGAATAGGTTGGGCTAGGAGAGTTCCCTGAGATCGAGTCACCATGCGTAGTTGACTGATCTCAGCATTTTGCTGCACCAATTGGTGTTGAAGAGAGGTCATGTTCTCTTCATGGCGCTTTGACATTTCCGGCATCATTCGCATCAATTTGTTGAGAGGACTTGATGTGTGTTCGGTTTGCAGTACGCAAGGGCTTGATGGCAGATTCGCCATAGGATTAGACTAGGCCCTTGGGATGATGGGTGTAGACGGTCGTATTGGTCCACTCGCAAGGTTTTGGCGCTACGGGTTGTTGGACCATGCGAATTTTAGATGATTTTGCCACCTTGGGTTATAAGTGATAGAGAACGGGTTGTTCCCCAGGGCGCAAGCGTCTTCTATGCCAGAAGACGTGTCCGCATGTAAATATGCATTCGAGCACACGGAGGCTTGGTCCTCTGTGTCAAAATACTGGCTTGCAGAGGCAGATCCACATGACTTACCGAATCACTCGGTGCGAGACTTGGTAAGGAAGGTCTTCTGGGGTTTCTCAGGATAAGCCTGGTGTTGGAAGAATTGGAATTGTGACGAAGTGGTGAGGTGGGGGTGTTTGCCATAGAACGGGTGGGGTTGGCCAGAAGCTCGTCCAGCTTCCTGTGAATGACGGAGACATCATCCAATTTCTGTGCAATAAGGCTGAGATCTGTGGATGAATGGGAGGGTCCAGTGTCAACTTCGTGGACGTTACGGGGCATGGAAGCATTGTTCATTGAATTTTCGCTTATATTTTCAAACAATTTGAATGCTCCATTCTCATTTTTATTCATGAAATTCCCTCCACAGGAAGCATCTGCAATCTGCTTCAAAGTCTCATTTAGCCCATAGTAGAAAATCTGGGCTATATGCCACTTAGGCAGACCGTGGTGCAACACTTCCTGAGGAGGTCATTATATCTCTCCCATGCCTCATGAAATTGTTCGTCATTTTGTTGCGTAAATGAAATGATAGCATGGCGAAGCACATTGGTTCGCCCGATTGGGAAGAACTTCTTGAGAAACGCTGTTGGCATCTCTTCCCAAGAGTGGATGGTTCTCCCAAGGGTGCATAACCACTGCGACGCTTTATCCCACGATGAAAATGGGAACATTTTCATGAGGACTATAGGTAACCCGATATTTCTTGGTTTAACTATTTCAGCTAATCGGGTTAGGTCTTCCAAGTGGAGAAAAGGATCTTCACTTGCAAGACCATGGAAGTGAAAATTTATCAGGCCAATTATGTTAGGTTTCAGTTCAAAGTCATCCCCTCCCATGGGGACCTGAATTTGACCTATGGTCTCTGTAGCAGCGAGATTATGATAGGAGCTAAGAGACCTAGGCTCCTCCCGTTCCGGAGGGTTCTGCATTTCCTCCAATGTTTCCCTAATGGCCTCAATTTGTTCATTATACATTTCTATTTGAGCTTGGAGGCGGGTTATGGGATCCAAGGCTCCACCACCTGGTGGGTTTTGAGGGCGGTTTCCTCCCTCGGGATTTGGGGGTGGACGTGCAGCCATGTTTGTGGAGGAGGACAATGCAGCTTCTTTTCTAAAATTATCAGGCAATTCACACAGTTCAGGGTTTTGTGACCTCCTCCTAAACATGCACTACTGCAGGAAGAATTGGGGGGATACGAAGGGAAAAGAGTTGAGAGAAAAGACGCCGCAAAGGTACACTTGATGACAAATCAATACAATCAAATTCCTAACCTCTACAATGTGCCCTTAGACCTAAAGATCTAAGTTACCTACCATCACGAACTACGACACCGAATGCGAGCACCGCAGAACCACCGGGCTAGATTGAAAGGCCGTTTGCCCCAATCTTGGACACCCGATAGCACGCGGGAACCCTCACCAGCACGTAGGCGCTATACGCAGGTAGTTAGACCTCCAATCTTTAATAAGGGTCAAGTTGCTACCAATTTTAGTTAGAGTCTTAGGATCAAGTGCTTCTAGAATGTGAAGGGCATTTTTTACGGGTAATGCCCAAGTGATTGATTTTTCAAAGTGTGTAAACTAAGCATGCAACGGGGAAATCTCCCCAAATTGAAGTTTTAATTGGTGAATGGTTTTTAGAATTCAGCCTTAAGTAGTATGGATTTTAGGATTTCGCTGAATTACTAATTCAGCCAATCTTCGGGTTTTGAGAGAATACAAGTTTTCTTCTAAGCCCAACAAACCCTTCTTCAATGTCAGTTGGTTAATGCATGCTAAAATGCAATGGGCTTCCCTAGATGGAGATTTCTATGTGTGAATGCACGAATCAATTTTAGATTAGTGTGAAAGGGAGCCAAAGCACTTCAATTCAAGTGCTCCCAATCACCAGAATGATTTCCACACACAAGGCTCCACCATAAGATAAAGAAAATCAAATTGTTGGGGTTGAAGTATTCGGGATAGAATCTTAGGCACGTGAAAGGTCGTGGTTGGGTTGGAATCAACTCAATTCCAAGCCTCCCCACCAAAAAGGTGATCCCGAATTGCAGATAAATGAGGCAAAGAGGGGTGGCAATCAATCTTTTTATTTGCCTCAAAGAATACTTCACACGGAGAAAGATTCAAGAATCAAGATTCTTGGATCTTCCCTATGCGAAGATTTGCGAGAAATCCCGGGGTGGTGCGAGTGAAGGAAAACAAGCAAACAATTGATTTTTAATCCACTTGCCCCAAGAGATCCCAAGAAGTGTTTGTAGTTTTTTTTTTTATTAAGGTGACAAGTTGACCTAAGTTGCTAAGAAAGAAAGACCTACTTGTTCAGCAACGTGTGCGGAGCTCTAGTGCGGTGTCGGCGTCTTTATGCTCTTATTCCCGCCTTGGATCTGCCCACGTTTCCGACTTCATCTGCCTACCTTCTCCTTGCAACAGGTTCACCTGCACAGCAACAAACAAAAACACCCGTGAATAGAAGGGTGTGAGAAGAGAAAAATTAAAGGAATGGAGTAGAAACTTACTTGAATGCACACTTCCCCGGCAATGGCGCCAGAAAAAGATGTGGTTGAGACCGGGATAGGTTGTGTTAATATGGTGATTTTATCGTTGAAATGAGTATAGTGGTTAACCTAAATCGAGCCTAACCATCTCTTTACAAAATTTTTTTACCTGGCCTACTTGATTTTATCTTGGTCACTTTTAGGCCCAGGGTCGAACTCAGGGAAGTGGGATTAGAAGAAGTTTCTATGCCTTTCCTACAATGAATCTCTTCCGTTTGTTTATTGTGTTTTTGGTGTTTTTCTATTTAAGATTTTTTTCTGATAATTTTTGTCCTTGAGGTACACCCTCAAAATCAGGTTCTTGGCTTTGAGGCCAATTAGGGTTCCAAAACTGGTCTTGCTATTCGCAAGGCTGAGTACCTGTAAGTCAAGGATTATCTTTTCTCTTTTGTATATTTTTTTTATCTTTTTACTGGCAGGAAAGAGAAACAGAAATAAAGTAAATATAGTATATATATATATGTATATATTATATATGTATATAGGGGTGGGGGTGGAGATGGCGTGTAGCACGGTGTCGAGTCGGTCATCATCTAGGAAGACGCAACCAACAGGACGAAGTGCTGTGTGGAGTGTAGGATGGATGGGTGAAAGATGTGTGCGAAAAATGCTTTCTGTACGTGTGTATCGGGGAATATCAGCAACTGGTGCAGATATTCCTGCGATACAACGTATGGTAGGTGATACGAAAAAAAAAAAATATATATATATGTAAATGTATATCCATATGTATATATATATATATGGTTATAATTATATAGTTGTATAAGTAGTTATGTATGTATATATATATATGTAGATGTATATATAGATATGTAAATATATGTATAGATAGATGTATGTATATATATATATTTATTTATAATTATATATATATGTATGTATATATAACTATATAGATGTATATATATATATCTATATATATATATAGTAATATTTGTATATATATATATGTATAAGTATATGTGTATATATATGTATATATATATATATGTATCTATACTTATACTTAGTTATATAGGTAATAATCTATATAGATATATATATATATATATATATATATATTTATACGTATATAAATATATGTATATATCTATATATATATGTATGTATATATATATAGGTATGTATACTAATACTTAGTTATATAAGTACTAATATATGTATAGATATAAGTACATTTATATATATAAATATATATGTATGTATATATATATATATAAGTATATATTAGTGTATAAGTGAGTGGATGTGTGTACGAGAGTGTGTGTGTGTGTATGTGTCTGCAGGAGTGAGAGAGTGCTGAGAGAGAGAGAGAGAGAGAGAGCGCTGCTAAGGAAGAAGTGCGGGAGTTAAGTTGTCCGCAGCCTCCAAGCATCGTCTAATGGCCATGCGCACACGCAGGCGCGTAGGCGCGCGAAGAGGTGCGTGGTGGAGGGAGTGGGTGCGGGGAAGAGACTGCAGCGCACTGCGCTGCGCGATGAGGCGGGCGCTGAAGCGGGCGGTGAAGCGGGCGAAGGAACGGGCGCGGGCATATGCCGGAGTGATGCGGGCGTGCGCGAATGGGTTGCCGACGGTCGCGGTGCACTGGGTGACCGGATAAGTGAGAAACTTACTGGTCACTGCACTGTAGCCATAGTGTTCCGCTGACTAGCGTGAACAGTGGCTACAGTGCGCGCTCGGCTCGCACTACCGCCTTTGCCCGGTTCCGTGTGTGCAAGCGGTGTGGAGTGGCTGGCGCGCGCGCTGAAGAGGTTGCGCCGGCTGCTGGCTTGCACGGAGAGAGGCGAGGGCAGTCTGCTGGCTTGCGCGGAGAGAGGAGAGGGCGGCCTGCAGGCGCTCGTTGAGGGCGCGGAACAGGCGCCTGAGGTGCGTGGTACCTTGCGCTGCTGCTGCTGCTAGCTTCAGACCTTGAGTCCTGCGGCAATGGCGGAAGTGGCTAAACGTTGAAACAGAGAGAGAACCACCACGCCCACCATCTCTTTGATGAGCTGGGCGGTGGTGGGATTCACAGTGGTGGTTGTGTACCACTGTGAGCTTCTCCTGCCTGCAGAGTAGCTCCTCAGAAGGCGGAGAGGCTGCGTATGGAGGGGAGAGGGGAGGAGACGGCCTGGAAGGAGGAAGGTGCTGTGTTTTGGCGTGGACCAGGCTCAGCCGCAAGGAAGAAGGCTGAGCTCTTTTTAAAGAGGAAGAAGGCATGCACAGCCATGCCCTGGCTGTGCATGGCTTGGCAGGGAGTGGCTGTGCAGAGCATGGCACGAAGAGGAGCTGCCATGCCTTGCAGCCACGGAGAAGAAATTCAAAATCAAATAGAAATAAAAATAGGGATGGAAATTTTGTGAGGCAGCACTTGAAGAATTTGTCAATTACAAGGCCATTTATTTCACTCTCCTCCCCTCTCAAATAAATGCATGCATGCATGTATTTTTACAAATGCGACTATGGCTACCTAATATGCACTGGCAATGCTAGGAAATAGAACAAGATGACACAATTGCTGGTGTATTTTTGCTGTGTAATCAATTTCCAAAATCCCTATGCCTAGATTGATCAAGGACATCCAATCTTTTTTGGGGCACATCGATTTTTACCGTCGATTCATTCCTGATTTCTCAAAGATCGCGTGCCCCTTGACCACTCTGCTTTCTAAGGATGTACCTTTCTAAATCTCTAAGGAATGCACTCAAGCATTTGAAATCCTCTGTGATCGAGTTACCCAAGCTCTGATCCTACAGTCCCCTGATTGGTCTCAACCCTTTGAGATCATGTGCGTTGCATTTGATTTCACTGTAGGAGCGGTACTTGGGCAGAAAATTGACGGGAAACCCGTGGTCATTTACTATGCTAGCAAGACACTTGACAAGGCTTAGCATAACTACACAATTACCGAGAAAGAGCTACTAGACATAGTATTTTCCCTGAAAAAATTCAGATCTTATCTTCTGGGGTCTTGTGCTATCACTTACTCGAATCACACAGCTGTGAGGCATCTCCTTGCAAAGAAGGATGCAAAACCTCGATTAATCCACTGGATCTTGCTGTTGCAAGAGTTTGACCTCGAGATTCGTGACAAAGTGGGAAAATAGAACGTGGTAGCTGATCACTTGTCTCGCCTTCCTTCTGAGATCATCGACCCTTCCAAACCCATCACGGAACATTTTCCTGATGAGCATCTCCTGACTATCTACACAGGGCTTCCATGGTTTGCTGATATAGTAAACTACCTGGCATCACATCAAATCCTGTCCGATTGGCCGAAGGCCAAGAAAGACAAATTGCTTTCCGATGCCAAGTATTACTTCTGGGAAGACCCGTATTTTTTCCGCATCGGTGCTGATCAGATCATTTGACGATGTGTTGCGGAAGCAGAAATTCAGGACATACTGTCCTTCTGCCATGACCAGGCATGCGGTGTACATTTCTCAGGTCATAAAATCGCAGCAAAAGTCCTCCAGTGCAGCTTCTATTGGCCCACGATTTTCAAAGATGCATACAATCACTGTAGGGCATGCACTCATTGCCAGACCTTAGGCAACATGAACCATCGTGATATGATGCCCTTACAGTCGATTCTTGTATGCGAAATCTTTGATGTGTGGGGGATTGATTTTATGGGACCCTTTTCTTGTTTCGGACGGCTTCGAGTACATTCTACTCGCTGTTGACTACGTGTCCAAATGGATCGAAGCCATTCCGACCCGAACCAATGATCATAAAGTGGTTATCAAATTCATTCATCAGAACATCTTTTCACGGTTCAGGATTCCACGTGCTATAATCTTTGATGGAGGGGCCCATTTCACTAATGCTCGTTCAGGTCACTGATGACCAAATATGGGGTGTCACATCGAATCTCTACTCCATACCACCCCCAAACTAATGGTCTACCTAAGCTATCAAATTTGGAGATCAAGAAAATCCTCCAGGTTACTGTTCAGCCTGACAGGAAGGACTAGTCATCCCAACTTTCGCAAGCTTTGTGGGCTTATAGGACCACCCACAAAACCCAATTAGGTATGTCTCCCTTCAGATTGGTGTACGGGAAGGCATGTCACCTCCCCGTAGAATTGGAGCACAAAGCTTATTGGGCAGTACGGAACTGCGACCTAGATCTTTCTAAGGTAGGAACCCACAGAAAGCTTCAAATGAGCGAGATCGATGAATTACGCCATGACGTGTATGAAAACTTGTGCATTTACAAAGAGTGGGTTAAGGCCTTTCACGACAAGCACATATCCAGAAAGATCTTTCATCCTTATCAAAAAGTCCTACTCTTTGATGCCAATCTTAAACTGTTCCCAGGAAAACTACGATCAAAATGGATCGAACCCTACCTCGTCTAACAAATCTTTGGAAATGGAGCCATAGAGATCAGTCCACTCAGCCACGATTCAAAACCTTTCGTCGTGAATGGTTAGAGACTCAAACCGTTCATTGACTTGACCGATACAAATTTGGCTGAGATATCCTTTACCCTCCATTCTCCCTGAGCTCATTGCGCCTAGCCGATGGCGTAAAACTCAGCGCTTAACGGGAGGCAACCTGTCATTTTTGAAAAACCTGAAACCTTTCTTGCCATTCCTACACTGAATTCATAGTGCACTTTTTAGGGTTCATTCATTAGAATAGCCGACCCCACCTCAGGTATCCGCACCCAAGTTTTGAAATCGTTCGCAACAGTCACCTCGACCCGTTCGTCCACCCAAAACCTGTTCTAATGAATGATCTAAGTTGAACTTGAACCCACCTAATTTACAATGGGGACATTGCAAATCATAGGCATGGGGGGGTATGAAAGTGCAAAACACTGTGAAAACTCATCTCACAAGAAAAGGTTTCAACAAAAAAATCACATATCACAAAAACACCAAAAAAATGAAAAAAATCTTGAAAAAGAACAAAAAAATTTTGAGGGGAGAGAAAATTTTGAGGCCATACAAATCATGAGGAGAAAAAGGGGAAAAGTGAAAAATGCCAAAAAAAAGGAGCACAAAATGAAAAGAAAAAAAGGGATAGTCATTAGTAAGAAATTAAGGGATTAACTAAGTTCTAGACCATATCAAAAAAAAGAAAAAATGAAAGGAAAAAGTGCTAATGAGAAACAAAAGAGATTAGTAGGAATGCTAATCTTAGGCCTCTTGGGCTAGACTCTTAGGCTTAAAAATTCAAGTATCCACTAAGATCTGGATAGTCCTCAAGAGGTTGGGGAAAATGCGAAGCTTGAGTATTAGGTCTAAGGCTTAGGGAGTACTTGACCTCGTTAACTGACCTCTGGTTTGCGGGACTCGGTAACCTAAGCACCCCAATCCACACACAGTTTGGTTCAGTGCGCATAATTATTAAAATCACGCAAAAGCGTTTAAGTGTTCTGAAAAAATCGCCTAGATTAGGAGCGACCGATCAACACAAGTTGATTTGGACAAGTTCTCGGCGCGGAGAGGCGGAAAATTCCCCTCGAAGATGCATAATAACATATTGTCTCCTTGGTTCTTGTCTCCTAGGATAGTTACATATCTTACTGGGGGCACGTAAGCACCTTATGCTGGTTCAAATGCCATGGGAGGCATTATCACGAAATGTCGATTGCTAGGGTCTGGATTTAGCTACAGAATGCCATGGGCAGGATTATCTCGAAATCTTGAAATCCAGGGTTCTGGGGGTTGCCATGGGCAGTGCTATCATGAAGCATCGATTGCCAGGGACCCTTTGAGGATTGATGATGGGGACGAGGAATCCGATACAGACTGTATTGAGAAGCCAATTTAAAGCTAGAAATAAAAAGATAGAGAGAGAGAGAAAACTCCCCAAACAAAGAAAATCCTCTATCTCTCTCTTACAAAAAATGCACTGCAAATTGAATCGAGGCTAAAATATGTTACAAGCACGGGAGCTTTAACCGCAGAGTCCAACGAACCTTAGGATAGTTCCTGTGCACCTTAAAAACCTTCGCGGCAGACTGAGGCTAGAGCTGGTCAGGTCCGGATCTTGGTTGGTACTTGAGTACCTCTAGGCTTACTATTAGCATTCTAACCTAATCACAAACAAAAAAAAAGCACTCATCATAATCTCTGAACATCAAGGAACTCATGGTCTAGAACAGAAGTTAAAACCTTAAAATTTTGCTAAGGGACTAGAAAAAGCTAGTCATGGGGGTATGATGGGAACACCATCATGAGCCCTAACTAGCTCATTTTGACACAGAAAAGAGAACAAAAGCTCCTACATAACCAACTAGAGGTCCTAACTCAATGAATAACCATTCTGAGAGAAAAGCAAGAAACAAGGGGTAAAACTGTAATTTTACCATTGTAGTACAACAACGGGTTTTCTCATGGGCTAAACATTGGTCAAATGATCTTAACATGATAAAAAGTGGGTTGGTTTAAACAGAAAAGGGTTCATGTGAATTCTAGGAATTAAATGATTTCTTGTAACCCTAAAAAAGACCCACTTGATTTAACAAGGTTCTGATCAGGATAAAATTTACCTAAATCCTCTACAAATCATGGAAAAATATTCTCTAGGGTTTATAACCTTCAATTTGGCCCTTAGAACCTATTTTGACCTAAATTGGGGTCTCAGACAAATATTTGCCCTAAATTGGGTTTTTACGCAAATTTCCTAGTCAAACGTGGTCAAACCAAAAATCTAGCTTCACCATTGGATTCCTTAGGTCCAAATTAGGTTTGTACCAAAATTTGGACCTAAGGGGAATTCATTTGACCCACTTTGCAAATAGGTCCAGTCCAATTGCATTTCTACCCCTACCTTTTGGAAACCTCTGTAGAAACCCTCCTAGCTTTGTCTTCATTCTTTGCAATTAGGTCCCTCCACCATTATAGCGGAGGGAATCCTACTCCGGCGAGATATCGAGGGCAAGAACTCTCTGATTTCTCAGAGAATCCCCTTCAAAATTGAAAGGGAGATTCTTTGAGAAATCTCCTCCAGTATGAACCCAATTTGAGGCACTATTGGTACCCAATCTCTCATGCGAATGCATGAGAGATTCGGGTCTCCTTCAAGTTGCCTTCTCTAGCGAGCTTGCCGTGCTTGGAAGCTTGGCTTCCAAGCACAAATCCATCCTCCAGGGCCTATATAAGCATACCCAAATCACCCCGCATCTCCCAAGCTTGACATTGGCTAGAAAATCCCTCAAATTCGTCTCTTCCTCCTCCGGCCAGTGGCTCAGCAAGCTCCGGCAACTTCCCTCTCTCTCCCTTGTCGCCTAGCCACAATACCAGTGGCAGGTTCCTCTTCCTCCTGTTCGTCCGTGTCGTGCCGCACCTGCCGATGCCTCTGCAGCCCCATCGTCGTCGACGTCCTCCCCCCACTAAGTGCTTCGTGTCTAGCAACGGCAATACGGGCCGGCCACCATCCCTGCCTCCCCCTTCATCTCCTTATGCCTAGATAAGTCCCTTTTCCCTTCTACTCATTTTTCCCCTCTTTATTTCTTGAAAACAACCCTCGATGCACTCAAGCACCATCACCCGTCCCAACTCCGGCCAGACCTTCGGCGAGGCATCCTTGTCGCTCCGCACCTCCATCCGCCTTGCCAACCATCCCCTAAGCTCCGTAACACTTCACTGAACATAAACCCTCATTTCACTCACCGCGCCACGCACCCAAAATACCCCCCGAACACACCCACTCACACACACACAGGGTGCCCTAGGCACGTGCACTCTGGTAGCCCCATGCCACGCCGACCCCCGCAGTACACTCGTTGTGCCTTGGCAAAGCTTCCTGAGCTTTTTGACATGGCACGAGGCCATTTGCGTGTTACAGGTTCGGAGGGTGGCTGCCATTGATGCAAGCGAGAAGCTTGCTTGCGAGCTCTCTCCAGGTCTGCCTGCTCCAGGCCAATAGTCCCAGATGGCATGGAATACTTCCACGCGCAGCTCCAGGCAACCAATTGGCTTCGAAGGCCGAAGCATCAGCTGCAATCAAGCAAAGTTCCCTGCTGTGGATGCACACAAAGGGAGGTGGGAAGATAGTCCCACCTCAGAAACACTTGACCGCCCACAGCTGAATAAATTGCAAAAGTGCATAGGCTTTATCGCTTACTAACCACGAGGTAAGGTCCCACTCATCTTCACCCCCCTCGTCTGTGACTTGACCTTCGTGGACCTGGAGTGACCTATTTACCCGACCCTGCACTCCTCGCCCACCACCACACGCCAGTGGGCCTGGTCCCAGGCACGTACCAGACTCGATTACCCAATACGGTGGCTCTGGGAGAGCGAACCTAAGAGAGAAAAAGGAGAAGAGAGCGTGCATGGGTAGGGGTAGGTTTTGCTCTTGCAGGGAAAGGAGAGGAAGCCAAGGGTGAAGCTAAGGAAGGAGAAGGCAAGGCCAAAGAAGAAAGAGTTGAAAAGGTAGGAGTTGAAGAGGAGAAAGAGAAGGAAGGACTGAAGGTAGAAGAAAAGAAGGAGCTGCCAAAGAAAGAAAAAGCTAAGGAGAAGACAAGGCTGAAGAGGAAGAAGCTGAAGTCAGAGAGGATAAGGAGTTGAAGAAAGAGAAAGAGAAAGAGAAAGAGAAAGAGAAAGAGAAAGAGAAAGGCTAAGGCAAAGAGATGTAGCTGAAGGTAGAGAGAGGCTAAGGCAAGGCATCAGAAGAAGAGAAAGAAAGAAGAAGAAGAAAGAGAGTCACCAGAGATAGAGAAAGAAGGAAGAAGAAGAAGAAGCTGAAGGAAGAAGAAGAAAGAGAGCATCCAGAGACAGAGAAAAGATCAAAGAAGAGAAGGAAGAAAAGCATAGCACTGTAGCAGCCATATTTTAAGACATCTGATTTGTCCAATTTTTGTGCTTGTCTTCATACATTGATTTCTTTATTCTTCTGTGCTTACATTTTTACACTATAACTCTAGTTTCTATTGCATATTATATTCAATTTCTCAAATTGTGCTCTTGATTTCAAAACCCTAATTTTCTCCCTGTGTTCGACCTCAGACTTAAAACTTCGAGTAATAAAATCTATTTGTTTTCAAAGAGATTTAAACTATATTACAACGCTTTACTTTAAAACCCGATTTCACCTTGTCAACAGCTGCATTTCGAACATGCGCCCCTTCCTTCACGTCTGAAGTCAAAACCAATGTGCCATCTTGCTTCTTTGGCAAGTTTTTGATTCTAGGCACTCCTACTTTCAGTCGTTAGATCAAGATCCAATGGCTGAGGTCAACCAAGTGTGTGAGAAGAGAGAGTCGTAGTGGGTGCCTTGGGCGATGTTGGCGGTTGAGATGGTGCCATGTGGGGCTATCATGGCTGTCCGTCTTCTATGTCTTGTAGATGGTGCCACGATGCTAGATTGGATCGATTTTCACACCGTTGGGCTGCGATTGTTGATCCGAACCCATCCATGCAATCGAATTTGTCATCTGATGTATGAATTTACACCATCTTGGCCCGTTGACCTCTGATCTTTCTCGGATTGCATCTGATGCTACGGAAGTCCGATCGGGGTAATCTTGGAGTCGTTGAACTTCGATCGTCGCCTTGATCAGATCCATACACTTGAATCTTCAATCCAAGGCCCTGATCAAATAATGCCTATCCCTGACCACCAAAAAGAGTAAATTACTGTATAATTTATACACTTTGACCTAAATGCATGATGATGGATGTTATACAATATTTACATTGTATAATGCTTCTACGACACTAAGAACATGCATAAATAGACATTTTAGGGTATTCAGAAGCATACATATCAGGTAGTGAGGCAACTTTGATTGGTGGAGGAAGTAAGTTGGATGGTGGCTGGAGAAGGGCGAATGACACCGTGGAAGGCGATGGTGATGATGGAGCTCTGATGAAGACCCTAAAATTCGCAATACGGTCTTGCAGCCCAACTAGAAGTGCTCAAAACCCTCGTCATGGTTCGTAGACTATGACATCAATGGTGGTGAAGTGTGTGGAGTTATGTGGAGGTCGGGCAGAGTCGGTTAGGGCAGCGGATGGGGGGCGTATCCGGTAGGGTGAGGGAGTGAGTGAAACCCTAAATTAGGAGAGGGCTTTTGAAGTTTGAGGTGAGACAAATTTAGTGGAGGTAGTGGCGAGTGATTTGGTGGTCGGGTGTGGTCGCACAGGCTTGCTAGAGACGTGGCCAACATTGGAGAAGACGGAGGGGGAGACGGTAGTATGGCGGTTGATCTTAAGGTCTAAAGGTGTAGGAAGGATCTAGAGAGCAAGAGGAGGTGAAAGAACCTTATCTAAGGGATGAAGGGGAAAGGGAGTCCTCGCCGGTGTGGCTGCCTGAGCTGAGGACGAAGATACCTCCGGTGAGAGATGGGGTGACGAGAAGACAGGAAGGAGGCCCTCGCTTTGATTGGCGAGTAGCAGAAGAGAGAGAGGAAGACTGAGGTTTGGTCAATTTGGCCGTTGGCCTGCCATAGGACGAAAAAAGGTCGTCGGAGTCACGGCGAAGGTCGATGGAGGAGAGAAGAAATAGGGAATTTGGCCTGGAATCGGGCTCAAATGATCATGGGAAGTTTAGGGATCTTTTATAGAGCATGTTTGCGAGCTTAATTTGGGAGAACTGATTGCGCACCAATCAGAGGTCTTAATTGACCAAGATTAAGCTAGAACTTAGCATAAGTTAGGGTTGTTCATGCATACATACGCATTATCTGCATCTTTACTGCCCTTCTTTAGCTATGCATGAAATAATGTTATAATGTGCTGATTAAGTGCATATGTTGATTGCAGGCAATAAGCAGATCTGGAGCTGGATCTAGAGCAGGATCTGAAGCTGGATCTGAAATAACGGGAGTTGTAGCAGAATTGGAGCAGAAGGATTAATTAGATGAAGGAATAATAATGTAAGGGAGTTAAAGGTTTGCTATGCTATTAAGTAGGAATAAAGTAGTACAATGTGAAGCTTAGGTCCATCCTAGCCCTAGGATAGCCTAAAGAACTCCCCAAGCCTTAACCACCCTCAGATTAGGTCACAACACCCTAGCAAGCCCTAAAACCCTAGTTCCAGCCCTTATCTTGACGTCCAGATAAGTTATAGGACGTCCAGGACACTTAGCCATCTCCCGCACACCTCAAACCCACTTCTGCAGTGTTATTGGACGTCCAGACACTTTGTCAGACGTTCAATTTTTGCAGAGTACCCAAAATAGAACCCTGATTTCCCCCTGACTCAAATTAGACGTCCAGAACTGAAGTCTGGACTTCTGATTTTTTAGTATAAGTTGTCTGATCCTATTATTGGATGTTTGATGCTGGTCTCCAGTCCCTGTTTTGAGATTCAAGTCTTGATCTTGGGTCTCTAGCTCCCTAGACCTAATCCCAACCCCATAGGAACCTAAATTAAGGTGTCCTAACCCTAGTACATCACCTCTAGACCTACCTAAGGACCTGATTAGGTCCTCACCAAACCCAATTGACTTAGATCAAGTCAATTACCTTCACCTAAGTCAATTGGACTCATTGAGTCCAATTGAGCTTAGATCTCAACCCACACATGTTTAATTGGACTTGGTGAGAGTCCAATTGACCTAAACCCAACCTAATTGAGTTATTCTACTCTCAATTAGGTTCACACTCATTGAATTAAACTTAGGTTAAGTTTAATTGCATTTTCCCCTTAGCAATTAGGGTTTGTAACCCTAATTCAAGACCTACACCTACCCAAACCCCTTAGGATCTAACCTAAGCCACCTAGCCACATAGGGCACGACCACACACACATACACCCATTCACGCACACACTTCTCTAGAATTCTCTAGAGAGCTCTTGAGATGGCGCCACCTCTTGGTTGCCAAATTTAGCAACCAAGAGGAATTCAACTTGGGATCCACAATTCTTGGATCTCAAAGACCATCTGCACCCACATGTGGTCGACTACTCTTGTACTCTCTCTAGAGAGTTCTACACCTCTCTAGAGAGAAGCCATTGGGTCTATAGAAAGATCCCTTGGGAAGCTAAGCACCCCCATTCACTTCCTTGGCATTCATTCCACTTAGGCTAGCCACTCCCATCTCCACTCCACCTCCACGAGTTGAGCACCACCATGGAGGCCACCATCTCCATGCCAGGAAGCTAGATCAACTCCCCAACCTCTCTCCAAGGGTCGGCCTAAGTGTTGGAAGTATGAATTGCTACGCTAACGTGTTTGGTTTTGGAAAACCTGTCGTTGTAGTTTGAAAGCGAAGAACTCGTGTTCAACAAATAAAATTTATACCAAAATTGAAATTCCGGGTCGAACACAGGGAGGCTACATCGATCAATATTCGCAATTATATTTTTTTCAGAATTTTTGAAAAGCGAGGCGATATAATTACAATGAAACTATCAGACTAAAAGGAAGAGAGAGAGAGAGAAAGAGAACATGCATTCAATATTTCAAAATGTTTATACAATCAAACCAAATAAAAATTACACTAGAAAGTAGGAAATCAGCTACACTAGAAAGCAGGAAAATTCTATACTAGAAAAGTTGTAAAGAAGAATGGGAGAGAGAAGTTATCCTCCTCGACGATCACTTGGAGGACAAGCCGGACGGGACGAAGTTTGGATGAAGGAGGATGAAGCAGAAGAACAGGAATGGAGCAGCACGCCGTCGTCGTCGCGGCATCCACTTCCGAAGGGGGATGAAAATTTGGACTTTATCTCACAAGGAGCATCCCGGGTGTGGGACAAGCTTCTCTTGAGCTTTGGAGAGGTAGAGAAGAGAAGGAAGGGATGAGAATTTCGTGTGAAGGGGGTCTCCTTTTATAGTTGCAAGGAGTGGGGGCAAATTGGTCATTACATCTTTAAAACATTAAATGAGGGGTCTTTAGTGACGGATAAAATCGTCGCTAAAGCCCCAACGCGGGCGTAGTGGCTGCTGCCCACGTGCGCCCGCTCAGCTACTCTCTCTCTCAACGCATCCGCACGTTCAACAAATCTCAGCCGTCTGATCTCGAGATCGAACGGCTTTGATTGCGCCTTCGTCAGCTGCATGCCCGCCCCAACGCTTGTGATGGCGAGTCCTCGCCTCATGTGAAATAGCGCGTGGGCGCTATTGGAAGATCTGAGTCGCCCGATCAAGATCCAACGCACGCCCGCGCTCGCTCACCCGCGCCCTTCGCCTCCTCGCTGCTGCTCGAACCCGCGTCCGCTGCTCGCGATAGTGCCTTTGCCAACTGCGCTGTGGAGTGTGGATTGTCGCGCGGGCGATTTGTGGTGTAGCCGTTCACAGCCGTTGGATCGAGATCCAACGGTGGAGAGGGGGTGGATGAGGAGGCTTTAGTGGTTGCATGCGGTCGTTTGGGCGGCCAAGATGGTGCCACGTGGCGCCATCTTGGCCGTCCATCTTTTAGATGTTGTAGATGGTGCCACGGATGTCAGATTGACTTGATTTTTGCATCGTTAGGCTGCGATCGTCGATCCGAATTCATCTGTGTGATCAGATTTGTTATTTGAAGTGCATATTTACACCATCCTGGCCCTTGATCTTTTAGGGTTCCCTGGTCACTATCTGATGCTACGGATGCCTGATTAAGGCGATCTTCGAGTCGTTGAACTCCAATCGTCGCCCTGATCACATCTGTATGGTTGGATCTTCGATCCGAGGCCCCAATAAAAAGTTTGCCCTATCCAAATACATAAAAGGAGACAATTAACCTCCATTTTATTCAAACTACTCTAAATGCAAGATGATGCATGTTATGCAATATTTATATCACGAAATGCAATCTTATGCTTAAGAACATGCATAAATAGACATCTGAAGTAGTGTAAATGTGTTTACATCACTAAGCTCCATTGGCCGCCCCTCCTTCTTCTCTCAGCCACTCAAAGGCCATCGGAGACCACCTCCGAATGCCCTTCCTTCTGCTAGATTAGTAGCTTAGCTCTTCGTATATTTACTCCTTTTATTTACTGCTTAGTACTGTAATCTTACTTCTCCCCCAATGATGCATGCGAAATCCCCCCATCGATTCTTGTATGCGATCGTTTTCTGGTAGCTAGATTTAAATTCCAAGCATTTCTGTACAAGCTTTCCTCTACGTTTTATGTTGCAAACAACTCTCCCACTGAATGATTGAAAAATGCTTTTATATATATATTTGTCTCTATATGTTTGAAATCACCATAAGCTTAATAATTGTCATTCTTTTTGTGTGATTCAAGTTGCCTATTTCCAATTCCTAATATTCTTGCAACTAAGCATGTCATACCTAAATACGTAATAATCACGAACCGGCATGCGATTCTAAACAAAGTAGAGTAAGATCGATTTCAAAAGTAAAAGCAATGCCTCCCAGAGACGAACAATCAGGACTCAAGTTTCGTTATTTTTGCAAAACAATATCCTTGTTGGATCGTACTTCGCGACTATACTATGATGCATTCCTTTTCTATCAAAAACGCGCATTACAATTAGGCCAACAAAATGGTGCAGTTGTCGGGGAGGCAACGTCATTTTTCTTGATTTTGATCTTTTAATTTATTGCTGACAAATCTGCCTCTGCTTTGTTTTTGATGTGCTGGACAACACGGAACGAAAATGGGATCCGTGCACACATCGAGAGCGGCAAAGAAAAATCAGGTGCACATCATCTATCTTAGATTATGTTTATTTTTTGAACCCTTGGATTAGATCTACTTCCTGCAATTTCTTTTGTGAAAAAAAAGGAAAGAAAGATTTTACCCATTTTCATGAAAAGGAAAAAAAAATCAAAAAGAAAAATTTTGAAAAAAAATCTAGATTAGATTTCCTTTCTAGCTTAGGTTAGTTTGAAAAAGAAAAGGAAAAAAAAGATATTTTATATGAATCATTTGAAAAATTCTTTTTGAAAAAAAAAGTGCAAATGTTTTGAAAAAGAAAAAAAAACATTTTTTTGGTGGAAGGCTTGAATTTCAAAGTCAAACCTCCTTAAAAGCTTTTCCAAGCAATCCGCGAATCTATTTTGACTAAAAATGGTGGGGTTTGAAAGCTGATCTCATTAGTTTTATTTTCCATATTTTTCCTGAATTTTTGAAGATCATTTGATACTGTTTCAAAGCGAAAAATAGACTAGGGGTCAAAATTCTAGATCCGACCCCCTGATATTCAAAATTCCCTAAAAATTTGGTTGAAACAGTAAAAATTCCAAAAAAATATTTTCTGAAAAACTAATTGAAGAAGGAATATACTCGCAAAATTTCAAATTAATTGGATTCCAATTATTATCAGAGAATCAGCATTATTTTTGTGATCTGCTGAAATAGAGAAAAACCCTAGAAGTGCATGCAACTTAGGTTAAATCCTTGGGGTTACAACTAGAGACCACACATTGGGCTAACTTAGACTTAATCAAGTCTAGTTAGCCGGTGAGCTTGGTCACCTTGTGGGCCACTCACCAAAAACCCCACTGAAGAAAATAGGTTAAAATTAACTTTAAAATAAGAAATCAACCCGAGTTCGTTGTCGTACTACTGGGTGAGTTTAATCTCTCTTGCCAAACCTGGTGACTTAGTCTGCGGGATAGTGTCAAACGACTGCGGCTCGGGGGTCAACGGAACTGGAGGCGTAAGCTAAAGGAAGAACCTTTCCCTTAGTCCCCTCGTAACTAGACTGGCTGGGTTAGCTTGAGAGGCGGGATTCACTTTTAGTCGGTTGTACGACGAACTTATCTTCAGGAATTTAAATCCCTAACAAAAAATCTGGTCATCTGATCTATAAGGACCATTTGATTGACAGGGCCTTAGCCTTGTCATACGTGGCTACACCAACCCAGGGGTTGGGCGGTGTATGCACGGAAGGAGGTCACTTCGACCTCACTTGGTTGAACCTTGGGAGCCACTCCCAAGGAGGCGAGTCACCTCGCCCGGACCATCTTCTCCCCCCATTTCTTCTACTCCAAGAGCCACCATGGCAAATCCTGGACCTGGACCTAGACCGGGTCAAGAGATTGAGAATTTGGACCCGATGGCTCGTCTGGAAGGCTGGGTTGCCGAATCTGAGGAGTGGCATCAGCAGAGCATGGATCGTATTCTGACGACGCTTGATAGGATGTAGCACCTGCCACGAGGAGAACAACTACGGGATTTCTATGACCCAGCCGCACCTATTGTCGCACCGCTAGTTAGAATTCTTGTAGGCGGAGACGCGTTTGAGCTCAAGCCCAATGTAATTGTGTTGATCAGCACTCATTTCTATGGGAACTCAAGTGAAGATCCGTTCTACCATCTTGACGACCTGAGTTGACTCGCTGAAACGATCTGACCCAGGAATATCGATCTCGGGATTGTTCTAATGAAGCTTTTCCCGTTCTCTCAGGGGGACAAAGCTTCATACTGGTTCAAGACTATTGGGAAGCCAATTGGAACCTGGCCGGAATTACGACGTGAATTCCTGCAAAAGTTCTTCCCAATCGGTCAAACAAACACAATGCGGCTTGCAATCACGACTTTCTCCTAGGGAGCTGGGGAGAAATTACATGAAGCATGGGATAGATTTCACGACCTTCTCTAGAAATGCCTGCATCATGGTATACCAAGATGGGACTTAGCTCAGATTTTTTACCATGAGCTAGATGACACACATCAGTATCTGGCCGATGCATCTAGCAGCAGGAATTTTCTCGCAAAAGATGAGAACAGTGCATTTGAGTTGTTCGAATCATTAGCAGAGAACTCGACGAATGCTGCATCTATGAACCAGTTCCAGCGGCCTAGTCAGCAGTGGGTTGGTGTCCACAAGGCTCACACCGATTCTATTCGAGCCGACATGGATATCATCGCCAAGCAGCTGGATAGAATAAACCTAATTGAGAAGAAGATTGACCAGATCAGTCAAGGTCAATCTGACTCGAGCTCTGCCGTTGCAAGATCCTCCTATGCACCCCGATCTCCCCCTGCTCAAGTTAATCTACTCACCCAGGATGCATCTTCTCCGTATTTACGAGATCTCGCATATCAGGATCCCGTGAATAATCTAGATCTGGCACCCTACAACCAGGGTTACGCACCACCCGCAGATTATAACGCGTATCCCCTTGACGGATATACATCTCAGACATCTTCGGCCTACGAGGACGTCAGCGCTATCCAAGGATACAGGTGTAATAACTCGTACTCTGAGACGTATAACCCTGGTTGGTGCCAGCATCCGAACTTCTCCTGGTCTGGTAATTCACAGAGACCACATCAAGATCCACACTACCAGACTAAGCAATACGGGAATGTGCAAAACACGTATCCTAGGCAGCAGCCATTCCCGTCTTAATACCAGTAACCCCACTCATTATACCAGCCGCTGCACCAAGCTGCCAACCACCCTCCAAAGCGGGTCGACCCTTTGGAGGTGCTGAAAGAGGATTTATAAGAATCGATGAAGAAGTCTACACAAGATAGCTTACAGATTATGAAGGCGATGGCTGATCAGATTTAGACCATACAGAACATGCAGAACCATCTGTTGCAGGAGCGTAGGACTCAGGGAGCCTTGCCCTCCCAACCCGTCCCGAATCCTCGATATGTGCAGAACCAGGGTGCCCCACCTAGGTTTTAGGCACCGCAGGGATAGGCACACGCCATAGTATAGGCACCTCCTGCACCACCCGGTTATGCACAAGGCCAGCTGCCTTTGTAGAATCCCGCGTATTCTGCGCCTTCCGCTTCCCCACCACCTCATGGACAGTAAGCTGATGCACATGCTGTCTCATTGCGGAGCAGAAGGAAGACATTCGACCCACCACTTAGGCAGGCGGCTTCTGATTTTTCCCACCCTTCGCCGTAGGCGAGTTCAACTCTGTCTTCATCATCTCAGGAGCCACCTGCGGTAGATAAGGGTAAGAGGCCATTTAACCCTGAGATTCCCATCCCTTTTCCTGAGGCTCTGACACGAAATGTAGTACGGAAAAAGGACACTCGGAATTTCGAGGACCTGAAATCAATGTTTAAGGAAGTACATATTCAGGTCCCTCTCCCTGAGGCTATCGATCACATTCCAGCTGTCTCTAGGTTCTTCAAGGACTACTGTACCCCGAAGCGACAGCCGAGAATTGGACGACAGGCGGTACTGTCAAAAGAAGCTAGCGTCGTGATTCTAGCTTACCTACCGCTGAAGAAGAAAGACCCTGGCACCACACTCATATCTTGCTTCTTGCAGGATTCTCCATTTGATTGGGCCCTTCTAGAATTGGGTTTGTCCATCAACTTAACTCCCACCGCCGTATTTGATCAATTTCGATTTGGGGAGTTGAAACCCACCTCGATTATGATTTAGCTGGCTGACAGATTAGTCAAAACACCGAGGCGGTGGTTGAGAACATGATCGTGAAAGTCCGCAGGTTCTGCTTTCATGCAGATTTTTTCGTTCTTGATATGGAAGTTCCTCCTAATCTTCGCGATGCACCAATTATTTTGGGTCGCCCATTTCTGGCGATAGCCTGAGCAAACATCGATTGTGTATCCAGGTGTATGGAGATTGCCCTAGGCAATGAGCGACTTCGACTGTGATCGAATAGAGGAGGATGGTGAAGACGAAGATTCGGCTTACTGTGGTAACATTGGGCTCCTTTGTGATGACCCAATGTCTCATTCGTCTACATTATCAGGGTTCTCAGACCTCGATCCACACGAGTTTGAAACCACTGCATTACACATATCTCCCCGAGGATTTGACCGTTTGGGGTGTGCTTCTGACCACAGCACCCCTGAATCCAGCTATCTTGATCCATATATTATTGAATCACCCCTGTTATTATAGGAAGACGTGACTACAGCTAATGGGTTTCCCATTAACATAGTCACAACCGATTTCATAGGGAGCGACGCAGCGGGAATTCATGTGTACATGGATCAGCGGATTCCCACCCTCGATTTTGCTCCTCCCACTCTCAGTTCTGATTCTGACCTACCTGTAATTGAATTGAAGCCCTTACCTGACTCACTCAAGTACATGTTCTTGGGCGAAAGTGAGACATATCCAGTCATTATCAATGCCCACTTAACCCAAGAATAGGAGCATCAATTAATTTCTACACTTCAAGACCACAAGGCTACTATCGGGTGGAGTGTTGCTGATCTCCACGGTATTCACCCCTCGTATTGCACTCATCACATTTATACGGATGAGGGGGTGAAACCTTCGAGACAACCTCAAAGACGGCTAAACCCGAATATGCTAGAGGTTGTTAAGAAGGAGATCATCAAATGGCTGGATGCAGGCATTGTATATCCAATCTTAAACAGCCAGTGGGTGAGTCCGATTCAGATAGTGCCCAAGAAAGCAGGACTCACCATCATAAAAAATGATAAGGGCGAATCCATCCCGACCCGCATTGCGATATCTTGGCGGGTCTGCATTAACTACAGGAAACTGAACATGGCTACCCAGAAGGATCACTTTCCTTTGCTGTTCATTGATCAGATCTTGGAATGATTAGTCGGACGTAGTTTCTTCTGCTTTCTGGATGGATACTCCGGGTATAATCATGTAGCAATTAGCCCGGAAGATCAGGACAAGACCACATTCACATGCCCCTTTGGAACATTCGCCTTCAGGTGGATGCCCTTTTGCCTCTGCAACGCACCAGCGACATTTCAACGTTTTATGATGGCTATCTTCTCTGACATGATTAGGGATTATGTGGAGGTATTCATGGATGATTTCTCTGTTTTCGTAGATGATTTCGTGTCTTGTCTTGATAACCTCACCAAGATCCTAAAACAATGTATTGAGGTAAACCTAGTACTATCCTGGGAGAAAAGCCATTTCATGGTGAGGGATGGCATAGTACTAGGGCATAGGATCTCTAAAAATGGACTCGAGGTCGACCGGGCTAAATCAAAGATTATCTCCCACTTACCGCCACCTAGCTCGGTCAAGCAGATTAGATCATTCTTGGGCCACGTCGGCATCTATCAGAGATTTATATGCGATTTTTAAAAAATTGCGCGGCCTTTGACGAATCTCCTGGTTACCGATGTCCCATTTTAATTTGATACCTCGTGTCTCAGCGCCTTCGGGACTTTACGAAGTGCTGTTTCCGACTCCCCGATTCTCCAACCACCCGACTGGTCGCTTGATTTCGAAATGATGTGCGACGCTTCTGATTTTGCCGTCGGTGCTGTTTTAGGCCAGAGTCGGGAGAAACAACCTTTTGTCATATACTATGCTAGCAAGATGCTGAATGAGGCTCAACATAATTACACTGTCACCGAAAAAGAACTGCTAGCAGTAGTATTCGGGTTGGAGAAATTCAGATCATATTTATTAGGGTCCAAGGTCATCATCTTCACTGACCACTCTGCCCTCTGGCATTTGTTGGCAAAGAAGGATGCCAAACCATGACTCATTAGATGGATCCTTCTATTGCAGGAATTTGATATCGAGATCTGCGACAAAGCCAGAAAACAAAATGTTGTGGCGGATCACCTATCCAGATTGGACCCAGACCACATTTCTTATTCCCTGCCTATCCATGAATAATTTTCGGATGAATCACTTTTGGCAATTCATTCTGTGGAGTTCCCTTGGTATGCGGATTTTGCGAACTACCTTGCCGTAGGCAAAATTCCTTCAAACCTTTCCATGGACTAGAAACTCAAATTCAATGCAGAAGCTAAATACTACCTCTGGGATGACCCACTGCTCTTCCGCATTGGAGCGGACCAGATTATCTGCAAATGCATCCCAGATTTTGAGATCCCCAGTGTGTTATCTTTCTGCCACAATGATGCGTGTGGTGGCCATTTCTCAGGATAGAAAACCGCTGCAAAAATTTTGCAGTCGGAATTTTTCTAGCCAACCATCTTCAGAGATACGCACGATTATGCCCAACATTGCAAACGATGTCAGTCGGTCGGTTCTATGACTAGGAGAGACATGATGCCACTCCAACCCATCATGGTCGT
The DNA here is from genome assembly GCA_037157565.1 of Thalassia testudinum. NCBI lineage: Eukaryota > Viridiplantae > Streptophyta > Magnoliopsida > Alismatales > Hydrocharitaceae > Thalassia > Thalassia testudinum. The sequence continues at coordinate 15,137,679 of JAZHRO010000046.1, read as the reverse complement.
AGAAGTGTTAGACGTCTGGGGCATCGATTTTATGGGCCCTTTTCCAAACTTGCATGGCTTCGAGTACATATTGCTAGCCATTGATTATGTCTCGAAGTGGGTTGAGGCCATCCCGGCGAGACGGGTTGACCACAAGACCGTCATTTCTTTCGTACGGCAAAATATTTTTGTGAGATTCGGAACACCCCGCGCTATGATTAGCGACGGGGGAAGCCACTTCATCCATGCCCATTTCAGGTCGTTATTAAAGAAATACGGGGTACATCACCTCATAGCCATTCCGTATCACTTGTAGACCAATGGGCAGGCTTAAGTGTCTAACCGTCAAATCAAGCTGATTCTCCAGAAGATGGCTAGACCAGATAGGAAGGACTGGTCCGACAAATTAATCGATGCACTTTTGGCATATCGGACCGCATACAAGTCCCCACTCGAAATGTCACCATATCGCATGGCATATGGCAAGGCCTGTCACCTTCCTGTAGAGATGGAACACCGCGCCTTTTGGGTGGTGCGAAAATGCAACCTCGACCTCGATGCAGGAGGTCGAGAATGGAAACTCTAGCTCAGCGAATTAGAAGAAATCCTGTGGGAGGCCTATGAGAATGCATTAATATAGAAGGACAAGACCAAGGCCTTTCATGACCGCCACATCCGGAGGAAAGTATTTGCGCCCAACCAGCGAGTCTGGTTGTTCGATTCACGGTTGAAACTGTTCACGAGGAAGCTTAAGTCCAAATGGACTGGCCTGTATGTTGTGATACAACCATATTCTAATGGGGCAGTCCAAATCAAGGACCTAAAATTTGGGCATATATTCACGGTAAATGGCCAGCGCCTCAAGCATTTTTGGCCCAGGAACCTCCTCCACCTGACGAGATTGTTCATCTTAGTGAGGATGTGTGATTGAGTGCTCGCCCAACTGGAGGCGTTAAACTCAGCACGTATAGATACCATTCACTCCACATTTCACCATCATCTATACATAACCATTTTTATACATAGCATATTTTTGTTTTAGCATATTTCCCTTTTGTATATTGCATGCTAACAGGTTGGCCGGTGCTGAATGTATAATTTCAGGAGCAATTACAGGTGACTTCTACCCACTCATCCTCTGTCAGATTTATTTTCTTTTATATTCATGCATGAGGACATGCAAGAACTTAGGCATGGGGGGATAGATACAGAAAAATAGAAAAACTAAAAAACTGAAAAAAATTTTTATGCCAACATTTAGGAAAACTTCGGAGCTGCATGAAAAATGTACTTTAGGACCCTAAATAAAAGAACAATCGACTCCACCTCCAATGCTCGCATTGGAGCTAGAAATCGTTCGCAATAGCCACTTCTAACTCACCCGCTCACCTTTTGTTCTAAATTTAGGGTCAAGCTGATTGTAACCTGATACAAGAAATTCACGAAGTACAAATTATGCGAGGTTACATGTTTATAGCATATATACATATTGCATTCATGAATAAGATTATTTTATTAAGAGAATGCATTAGGGATTTTATCCTTTAGTTGATTCCTGTAATCTGGAATCCAGTACAACCTTCCACACACACGTAGAATTTGCAAGGGATTCACAGTGAAGGTGATAAATGTCTTCAGTTTGTCGAGAAGAAGCAGTGCTTCTTTTCCTGAACCCCTGGATAGTGTTTTGAGAGTTAGGCAGATTTTCCTCTAAAAATTCACCAAATAGTGTGAGACAGTAGAGTGTATTGGTGCTCTAAGATTAGTGCGAGGAATCTAGAATCCTAGATAATTAGGTGATGATACTCAGAGATTAGGCATAGTTTTTGCTCTCGGTTCTCGTGTATACATTTTTGTGCGAAATTTTGAGAGCCACAGAATAAGGCAAATACGCGGAGAGCGAGTTTTCACAAAACTAGGGCTAAGATGGATGGTTATGACTATTCTTTACGGAATCCTCAGCTGAAGGAGAGTATTGATGTCAAGGTCAGAAATACACCATCCTATCCGTCTTTCCCGGTGCTTTGAGTAGGCACTTCCACCAAATAAGCCACCCAATGTCTCTTGAGTACCACCAATCCCTAATAATGCCTCCTCAATAAAGTTCATGGATGTGTTATGTTGAAGAAAAAAAAAAGAAGAAAGAAAGAGATGAAATGAAAAAAAAAATGATGAAAAGAAAGAAAAATTGAAAAAAAATAGAAAAAGAAGAAAAAGTAAAGAAAAAAAGAGTGAATATTTAGTTCAGTTGCATTGAGGCAATACCACCAAATAAATTTGAGATCCACCAAATATGGCCTTAACTTATTTTTCTTATGTTTCTGACTGCCTGAATACTAGCTGAGGAATTCTGACTTAGTGTTAGGGTTATGAGAACTCAATTAAAGTGTTAATGCCTAGTAAGGCCACCAAATATAGATCCTATGTTTGAATTTGGTGAAGTTGTGAGCTCTACGAAAGAAAAGAAAAGGAAAAGAAAAAGAGCAAGAGAGAATTAATACAAAGGAATCAAAGAGAGCATAGTTTTTCTCGTTTTTCTCTAAGTTGAGTTACTTAGTAGTCCGGGAATCTAGATTCTATAGTACTAGTCTCTATGTAGCACCAAATGAGAGTGAGCCACCAAATATATAATCCTTTCCCTTAGAGATTCTCTACCTAAGCCTAAAGCCGGGGTGGAATTCATAGAATATCTTGAATACCCTGAGGGAAGAAGTCCGCCTATCCCACTAGAATTTTTACTAGGGGTTAAGTACAGGCTTTGGAGGTATATTAGTTTTCACTCGAATCCATTGCAAAAGCTACATAGCTGCACTTTCACGATTGTCTGGATTTCTAGAGCATAGGATGAAAACAAAAAGGAGAAAAATCTCTATGCATACACTTGATCAAATAATCAGTCCCTTCGGACCCTTGTTGTAAATAATTTAGTCTTGCATTTGCTAGGGACTAGCAAGATTTAGGCATGGGGGTATGATTGCGCAGCAATCATAGGTCTTAATTGACCTAGATTAAGCTAGAACTTAGCATAAGTTAGGGTTATTCACGCATACATACGCATTATCTGCATCTTTACTGCCCTTCTTTAGCTATGCATGAAATAATGTTATAATGTGCTGATTAAGTGCATATGTTGATTGCAGGCAATAAGCAGATCTGGAGCTGGATCTAGAGCAGGATCTGAAGCTGGATCTGAAATAACGGGAGTTGTAGCAGAACTGGAGCAGAAGGATTAATTAGATGTAGGAATAATAATGTAAGGGAGTTAAAGGTTTGCTATGCTATTAAGTAGGAATAAAGTAGTAAAATGTGAAGCTTAGGTCCATCCTAGCCCTAGGATAGCCTAGAGACCTCCCCAAGCGTTAACCACCCTCAGATTAGGTCACAACACCCTAGGAAGCCCTAAAACCCTAGTTCCAGCCCTTATCTGGACGTCCAGATAATTTATAGGACATCCAGGACACTTAGCCATCTCCCGCACACCTCAAACCCACTTCTGCAGTGTTATTGGATGTCCAGACACTTTGTCAGATGTCCAATTTCTACAGAGTAACCAAAACAGAACCCTGATTTCCCCCTGACTCAAATTGGATGTCCAAAACTGAAGTCTAGACTTCTGATTTTTGAGTATAAGTCATCTGATACTATTATTGGATGTCTGATGCTGGTCTCCAGTCCCTGTTTTGAGATTCAAGTCTTGGTCTTGAATCTCTAGCTCCCTAGACCTAATCCCAACCCCATAGGAACCTAAATTAAGGTGTCCTAACCCTAGTACATCACCTCTAGACCTACCTAAGGACCTAATTAGGTCCTCACCAAACCCAATTGACTTAGATCAAGTCAATTACCTTCACCTAAGTCAATTGGACTCATTGAGTCCAATTGAGCTTAGATCTCAAGCCACACAAGTTTAATTGGACTTGGTGAGAGTCCAATTGACCTAAACCCAACCTAATTGAGTTATTCTACTCTCAATTAGGTTCACACTCATTGAATTAAACTTAGGTTAAGTTTAATTGCATTTTCCCCTTAGCAATTAGGGTTTGTAACCCTAATTCAAGACCTACACCTACCCAAACCCCTTAGGACCTAACCTAAGCCACCTAGCCATATAGAGCACGGCCACACACACACACACACACACCCATTCACTCACACACTTCTCTAGAATTCTCTAGAGAGCTCTTGAGATGGCGCCACCTCTTGGTTGCCAAATTTAACAACCAAGAGGAATTCAAATTGAGATCCACAATTCTTGGATCTCAAAGACCATCTCCACCCACATGTGGCCGCCCACTCTTGGACTCTCTCTAGAGAGTTCTACACCTCTCTAGAGAGAAGCCATTGGGTCTATAAAAAGATCCCTTGGGTGGCCAAGCACCCCCATTCACTTCCTTGGCATTCATTCCACTTAGGCTAGCCACTCCCATCTCCACTCCACCTCCACGAGTTGAGCACCACCATGGAGGCCACCATCACCACACTAGGAAGCTGGATCAGCTCCCCAACCTCTCTCCAATGGCCGGCCTAAGCTCCATTGGCCACCCCTCCTTCTCTCAGCCACTCAAAGGCCATCAGAGACCACCTCCGAATGCCCTTCCTTCTGCTAGATTAGTAGCTTAGCTCTTTGTATATTTAATGCTTTTATTTACTGCTTAGTAGTGTAGTCTTACTTCTCTCCCAATGATGCATGCGAAATCCCCCCATCGATTCTTGTATGCGATTATTTTTTTGTAGCTAGATTTAAATTCCAAGCATTTCTGTACAAGCTTTCCTCTACGTTTTATGTTGCAAACAACTCTCCCGCTGAATGAATGAAAAATGCTTTTATATATATATTTGTCTCTATATGTTTGAAATCACCATGAGCTTAATAATTGTCATTCTTTTTGTATGATTCAAGTTGCCTGTTTCCAATTCCTAATATTCTTGCAACTAAGCATGTCATACCTAAATACGTAATAATCACAAACCGGCATGCGATTCTAAACAAAGTAGAGTAAGATTGATTTCAAAAGTAAAAGCAATGCCTCCTAGAGACGAACGACCGGGACTCAAGTCTCGTTATTTTTGCAAAACAATATCCTTGTTGGATCGTACTTCACGACTATACTATGACGCATTCCTTTTCTATCAAAAATGCGCATTACGATTAGGCCAACAAGAACTTACAAGTTGGAAATGAGATTTTAGGCAAGTTCTGATTTGTGAGATTGGAGCTTCGCCTAAGCTCTCTGGTCCAAACTAAGATCCAATATCGAGTTCACATGCTAGGGAATCTCCTAAGGATCAATCCCTCCAAATTTAGAGGGATTTGATTTGGATTTGGAGGAGATCTAACTCGATCAAAGTCGGTTAAGGTGGGTTTGAGATTCTATTTAAATAACCATGGCAGTAGGGACCAAAATGAAAGGGATATGAGAAAGTTAGGGGGCCATTTGTAATAAACTTGAAACCTAGGGGCTTGTGAGTAAGAAATAGAGATTTTATGGACTAAATTGTAAACTAGGTTAAGATGGACTCTGATTGGGCCTAAATTTTGGTCTTAATCGAATTTGGACCCAACGAATCTAATGGTAAACTTGGATTTGATTTTTGATCATGTTTGACTAGGTAAATTGTATAGAAACCCAAATCAAGGTAAATTCCTGTCTGAAACTCTATTCTTAGTCAAAATGGGTTTAGATGGTCAAATTAAAGGTACCAAATCTCTTAGAATATTTTTCTATAAATTTTAGGAGATTTAAATTGTTTTTATCCTAACCAAAACCTTTCCAATTTAAGTGGTGTTAATCCTCGAAATGCGTAAAATCCTGAATCAGTCAGTGTGAACCCACTTTTGATCATTTATACTCAATTGATCTTCAATTAACCCCTGAATATCCCCATGGTTAATCTGTATTTGTGATGTGCTTGTTAAAATAGTAGAATTAACCCTATTTTCTTATCTTCTCAAAATAGATCAAAGTGGAATTATGATCCTCAAGCGATCATTTAGGAGCATTTATTTGTTGATTCCAATTAAATTAAGCTAGTTGTGATGAATGATGGTATTATGATCAACCTCAACGTACCCCTATGCTTAGGTTTTGCTATCCCCTTAGCAAACAACTCATTATGTGCTAATCATTTCAATATCAGCTACGTAGGTGTGATAAGATATCTATTTTTCTCTTTTTCAATTGTTAAGTGTTTAGAGATGATCTTTAAGTTGAAAATTTTCTGATAAATTAACTGTGTTTATGTCTGGACATTGTGAGAACCAGCTACCTAGGAAGACTAAACAAAACTTAAGACTGATATGACATAAACTATCTCTCGACCAATAAGGACTTTTGATATTTAAACCTTAAGTGAGATTTCCAGGACTTAAGAGGGTTTTACAAAGCTCAAAAGCTAAGTGGTTATGGTTGTGCTTAGTGAAAGGTCAGGATTAACTAGGTGAACTTTAAAACTCAATCTTGAGGTTTCATGTCTTTTTAAGTTCAGGTTGGTCTTGGCTTCAACTCATGTCTTTGGATCGACTCTCAAAATTGAGGGAAGACTCAAACCCAACTCTTATTGCGTTGTGACTCAAAGAATATTTGGTGGAAATAGGGTAGTTGTAATGCACCCTGAAAAATATTTTTGGTGGAAAGTATTTACAAGACTTTGAAGAACATACTTGACTTATTCAAAAGAATGTCTTTTTCTAAAACTTCTTTTTAAATTTCTATGATTTTTTTTTTTGAAAATAAATGTTAGTATGTCGTAGGATCTTGAAGCTACTATAGTATAGCTCTGTGCACAAGCACACTAATGCGAATATTAGTAATAACAAAATGATTTGCATAAATATTCAAACCACAAAAATAGGACACAAAATATATAGTGGTTCCCCACTCACTTGAGTACTCCACTACCTAAGCCTCCCAACTTAGGATTTTTAACCTGATTTCGTCAACCCTGAGGGAATCAATTTACTAAACGAGGTAATTAACGGGTTACCTCAACTCAAGTACAAGATACGGGTTTGTTATAACCCAACGAGCAAAAGCTCAGGTACAAATAAGAATTGGTGTAAGTCAAGTAAAAAATCTTACAACAAAATACTTAAGCCTCTCAATAATGATTAAAAATAATACCAATTGGAGAGGTTAGAAAATACGTGATTTGCTTTGTAGATGTGTGAAGAAAATTGCAAATCCTTAAAGAGATTGAGGGTAGCAAACACACTTTCTTTTCTTCAAAATATGATGGAAATATGAAATATAGCTCTTATATTTTTCCTTCTCTTTCTTTGTGTGCAAACTAAGTGTCCTAGGGTCTTTTTATAGAGTTAGGACCTTAGTAATACGCCTATTAGAGGTTGGGGTTTAAATCTCAACGTTCATCTTCTCAAAATTAATTTTATAGCTATTCAGATTTAGGCCAATGGCTAACTGGTACCGGCATTGAAGTACAGGTATCGGTACTAGCTGCTTACTATCTTTCTATGGCTAGCACATATGAGTCATAGTACCGATACTCATCACGGGTACCGGTACTTGTGACTCCCAGGTTTGAGACTTATTAGGCATTGTGACCAACCTATACTGGTACTCATAATGGGAACCGGTATTTGTAAGGTCCAGGCCAGAATTGAGTCTTCAAACTGTGACCATCAGATACCGGTACTCTTGATTAGTATCGGTACTTGTTATTAACAGTTTTAGACATTGGCTCAAACTTGTGCCTTGCGCATACCGGTATTGATGAATAGTACTGGTACTTGTTGTCAAGTTCCTTTATTTTAAGATTTTACAAAGCTTAACTATTGAGTACGTTCTTTGAAAAATGATGCTAATATTAATCCTATTTTATCTCTAATTAATTTTACGATCTAAGCAATATTTCTTTGTTAAGTGGCATACATTCTAAGAAATAGAAAACTAATTTAAAAAACTAAAGATCGAAGATGATCTTTATTGGAACCTAGTTCCACTTCTCTTTTATGTTTTGGTGTTAATAAAACTATTTTAAAACTAATGAGTTTATGAAGTGTCCTTTACAGAAAATCACAGGATTTAGGAAGTACGGAAGAAGTGTGGATGGTACAAAAAATGAAGATTGATTTTATATTATTTTTATATGTTGTAATTTAGATTTTTGTATGTCTCCTAACAAAAAAAAATGATTTAGGAGTTAAAATCAAAATAGAGATAATTAGGTATCATATTTCCGTTCAATTATTTGTTTGAAAATCTAACATCGTTTCTTTTCATATTGATTGTATATTTGCATTCGAATTACACTAGATTGATTAATAAAATTTTATTCAAGGTACTTGTTGCAAGTACTGGTTTTGTTCACCAGTATTGATACATGCTAGGCATAGGTTTGGGTCCTAGTCCCAAACTGTGAACAACAAATATCGATACTCATCATGAGTACCGGTACCAGGTGCTCACAGTTTGTAGACATAGGTAGTGCCTGAACCTTACAAGTACTGGTACTAATCACCAATATCGGTATATGTAGGTCACACTTTGTAACTTGATCCAAATATGTGAGTCACAAGTACCAGTACTTATTATGAGTACCGATACCTGGTGACTTAGTTGGTACTCAACTGTAAGCACTGAGTACCGGTATTATGATGAGTACCAGTACCTAGGCTTTGTTGGGTTGGCTGCTGGTTAACTATGAGCAGTCAGTACTGTTATTTGCTCGAGATCAGGTTTTAAATCGTTGCGTTGTAGTATAGTTGAAATCTTGCAGAAACAGATAAAATTTATACTTGAAAAAGTCCGAGGTCGTTTGGTGGGAGCAAGTAGGAATTCAATTCTCAAGATTGCAATTTAAACAATAGGGATAAGAAATTATAATAAGAAATTGATTCAAAGTAATGTGGCAATAAGATCAAGTGTCAGACTGCAAAAAGAATGGAGTAAAATGATGATTTGAATCACCAATTACTCCCTACAATAATATCTAATGGAACTCAATAGCTATGAGTGAAATAAACTCAAGTCAGTCGTCTGATTGAATGAACAGATGTCTTAAACGTCTGATGAACTATGCTCTCCTTTTTCTTCTTTTCTTCTATTGCTCTTTTCTTTCTCTTCCTTTTCTTCTTTCTTTTTCTACTTCTGCTCCTTCTTCCTTCTCTTCTTCTTTTTCTCTTCAAGCATAGGAGAAAGGGCTCAAATTTTGGCTAAGTGTTAGCTGATCCACAATAGAGCAAAATCCTCCCCTACCCTATGCAAACTCTCCTCTCTTTCTCTCCTTGGGTCACGCTCTCCCAGAGCCCTAGACATTATCAGGTAATCGGATTAAGATATAAGCGCATCCGGGACCAGGGCTGTGGGCGTGGGTTGCAGCCGAGGAGTGTACAGGGCTTAGGTGGGTAATCGAGTCTGCACCAGGTCCGCAGGGAGCGTGTTGCAAATGAGGCATGTGTGAGGGTGTGGGGGACCTCACCCCCCAAGTGATTTGAGGCGATAAGCCTCTATCATTTTCTCAATTTATGCGGTCGCAAGCTTTTGTGAACTTCCAAGGTGGGACTAAAGTCCTACCCTTCTTCGCACGTCTGCAGCTGTAGCTGTTGAATGCCCAGAGTGGCACACTGCGGAGGTTGATGGTCCTAGTCGAGGACCTGGGAGAGGTCCTGAGTTCACTCCGCGTGAACTGGGGGAGAGACCTGGAGTAGAGTGGTTAGAGGATGAAGGCGTGGTTGGTGCAGCTGAGGCGGTGGCAGAGTTCCGGTGGGTGACTTGTAAGCATGAAAACAGCCTCACGGCCACATCAAATATGCTCAGGAGGATCGATTGAGGACGGCGAACGTGACGGTGGCCTTGGTGGTGTGCGGGAGTAAGTGAAGAGGTCGGACGACTCAAGATGTCATTGCGGTGAGGGTGGAGTTCGGTGGAGTTGTAGGGTGGTGAACAGGGTGAACTGGTAGAGGGCTTTTGTTGAGTGGACCACGGCAGAGCTAATGAGGGTGGTAGTAGCGTGTTTCGAGCAGTGTGGTGGTGAGCAGGTGTCACCGGAGCATCGTCGGAGGTGAAGAAGATGAAGTGCGTTGAGGGAGAAGCGGTGGTCGTGCATGTGTGTAGAGAGTGGGAAAGTGAAATAAAAAGAGAGAGAGAGCAAGAGAGGGACTTTGCGAGGTGGTAGGGAGGTGGAGGGCTCCAATGTTGATTGATTGGAACCGGAGAAGGTGGAAGAAGCAGCGAGGCAGCGACGATGACGCATATGGAGGAACGCCCACCCTTTGGCTGGGGAGGGTCGCGACGAAGAAAGGAAGATCTTAGGCCATCCAATTTGATGGTTGGACAGCCGAAGGAAGGAGATCCAGAGTGGTTGCCGAAGCAGGGATTTTTGGTGGCTGGAGGAGGGGGATTAGGGTGATTTGGCTCCCAAAAACTTGCTGAAGAGCTTGGCCATGCACCATGGGATCTTTTATAGGGCATAGGAAGCCCTTCCAAGCTTGGAAAGAAGCTTCCAAGCTCGAAAGGTTTTTGTGAAATAGGATACCCAAAACTTTGAAAGGTTCGCATGACCTTTTGGGAAAGAATTGGAGCCCAAGGAATGGCTCAAAAATAAGGCAACTTCCGAAGGAATCCCTGTATCAATTTTGGGAGAGGTTGATTGAGAATCGAGCGAGAAATCCTCACTCAAAACTTGATGGTGAAGGTTTAACCTTCCAAAAATGGCACGGGGACCTGCTTGTGAAGAATACAAAGAAGTTGGGGGGCTATTTGTAAGAGAATTCCAAAGTTAAGAATCTGAATGAGATAGAAAGAGTCTGATTGGACCAAAATGCAAACTTGGTCAAGATGATCTCAGATTGAGCCCAAATTTTGGTACAAATCTAATTTGGACTCAAGGAATCCAATGGTGAAGTTAGATTTAGGTTTTGACCTCGTTTGACTAGGTAATTTATGCAAAAATCAAAATTAGGCAAATGTCAGTCTGAGACTCTGTTTTGGGTCAGGACGAGTTCTGATGGTCAAATTGAAGATACCAAACCATAGAGAATATTTTTATATGAATTTTAGAAGGTTTAGGTGAATTTTATCCTAACTAGAATCTCAGTTAATTTAGTGGGTCTATTTTTAGGGTTTTAGAAGTCATTTAATTCTCAAAACACGCAGAAACCCTTTTCTGTCTGTTCTAACCCACTTGTTAGTCTTTTAGGACCATTTAACCCTTAATTAACCCCTAAGAAAACCCATGGTTATTCTACATTCAAGATATGATGGTAATTTTATAGTTTTAAGCATAGTTTCTTGTCTTTCTTTCAGAATGATTATGCAATGAATTACAGTCCTCTGGCGCTTATGCAGGAGCATTTACTGACTTAATAAGATCAAAACGAGCTAGTTATGGCTCATGATGGTGTTTCCATCAAGTACTGGTACCACAACTTTAGTACCGGTACGACTTAACTGTTGTGTCTAATTTGAATGGCTATTTAGCAATTAATCCTATCTCTAATTTTCCCATTTTGCCCTTAATGGCTTTTAATCGTAGGAGAGGTGTTTAGTGGCCTATATAAACACCTTTTGTGTGTCATTTGCACACAACACAAGCATAAAAATTCTCCTTGCTCAAAGTTCTATATTTCTCAATTCTAGCTGCAAGGGTTGTTAGCTTGTTGCATTTTTCTCCAAGAAGATTCTCTCTTTGCAATAAGAATTTTTGGTGAATTCATTCTTCCTTGTAAAATCATTTTTCGCTTTAGTATTTTTTCACTAGATTGATCAACTATCTTTTAAGCTAATTCTTGTTGGAGACTTAAGAACTTAGTTCTACGCTAAATTGTTTCTTGCTTACACCTGTAACCTTTTTATTTTTATTTGATCTTGTAATTGGGTTGAGGTAACCTGTTAGTTACCTTCGTTTCTAGTAAATTGATTCCCTCCAGGTTGAGGGAATCAGGTTAAAAATCCTAAGTCGGGAGACTTAGGAGTGGAGTACCCAAGTGGGGGAACCACTATATATTTGGTGTGATATTTTTTGTAGTTTGTTTTACTTGCATATTTTTGTTTATCACACTATTCATCCCCCCTTCTAGTGTGCTTGTGCCTTTTAGATCCTACAAATGGTATCAGAGCGGGTTGCAAGAAGAAGTAGAAAATCTTATTCATGATGGCATCATCAATCAAGTGCATTGAAGGATAGTCATCCACACGTCCTCCCTAATTTGATGGGACAGACTATGGGTACTGGAAGAGGAGGATGCAAGTCTTCCTCAAGGTGATGGATGAGGAGTCGTGGACCCTCATTCAAGAGAGATATACTGATCTAGAGTCGCAAGAAATAGTAGCATGGATTGCGGATAAGAAGAAAAAGATCTTGAGTAGCATGAAGGCAATGAACGCACTGTATTGTGCGTTATCGAAGGAGTTCAACCATATCTCGGCTTGCGAATCTACATACGAGATACGAAACACACTGCAAGTCACCTACAAAGGTACTGACAAGGTAAAAGAAACATGCATATCTATTCTAACAGAAAGCTATGAGTGTCTCAGGATGGAGAAAGGTGAAACCATCAAGGCAATGTACACGAGGTTTGGGGATATAGTCAACCCTATGAAGAATTTAGGAGTAAAGTTCACTAAAGAACAACTTGTAAGAAAGATCTTAAGATCTCTTACAAGTGACTGGTCTCTGAAGTCAATGGCGATTCATGAGGCAAAGGACCTTTCAGTCCTTTCTCTTGATGATTTGATTGGAAGCCTTATGGCCTATGAGGTCCAACGGGAGAATATGAAGAAAAATGAGGAGAAATTAGTAAGCAAGAAGAAAGAGATTGCTTTCAAAGCTCTAAAGGAAGACTCAGATCTCGAAGACTCCGACTCCGATGAAGAAGAAGAGCTTGCTCTTCTAATAAGAAGATTTCGATGATTCATCCGAAAGCAAGGTAAAAGAGTAAATAAAATTTCAAATGACATAGTTTGTTTTGAATGCAAGAAAAGGAGACACGTACGAAAAAATTATCCAATGATCAATAGGAGAAAGGAAGAAAAGAAGAAAGATAAAGAAGTTGATCGTAAGAAGAAGATTTCAAGAAAAGTGTACAAAGCTACTTGGGGTGATAGCGATTCCAACATGGAATGCTCCTTTGAAGAATTCGAGGAAAGTGAAGTAGGTCATTTGTGTTTGATGGCAAATGACAACAGCTTGGAAAATGAGGTAGATTCTGAAGTCACTGTTAATGAATTATTGCAAGCATATGAGGATTTGTATTACAAGCTAGGTTAATTAAAAAAGAAAATAAAGTTTTACATAATAATTATAAGACTTTGGAAATAGAAAAATCTTGTTTAGAAATATAGTTAGATATGGCAAAGGAGACTAATTCGCAATTGCATGCGTAGATAGAAGAATTAGAGGATATTTATGAGCATTTTGAGGGAACTTTAAACAATCTTAAAACAACTACTAGATTGAATACTGATTTTTGTAATGCATTAAAAGTAAATTTTTATTGTAAAAAGAACACACAAAATAAATTACAAGCACTTAGGCATGCATGGATTTACCAAAAGGTCAAGAATCCCAAGAATTATAGATTCAACACAAAAGTGATCTATAAACTAAGGATTTGAAGGGAACTAACCATTAAGGACAAAAAAGAAAATGGGTACCTAAATCAGATTTATTAAATTATTTTGCGGATCAAGAAAGACAAGTGGATCCTAGACAGCAGGTATTCTAAGCACATGATGGGACACTCCAACCTCTTTATCAAATGGACGAGAATTCAAGATGGAGGACACATCAAGTTGGGCGACAACAAATGTTGTCGCATTATCGGTGAAGGTACAATAGGTAATTTATCTAAGCATCTACAAAATGTACTTTTTGTAGAGAATTTAAAACATAACCTGCTTAGTGTTAGTCAGATATGTCATAATGGTTGTGATGTATTGTTTACAAAAACTTGATTTAAAATACTAAAAGAAGGAACTAATATAATTTTAATTGAAGGTTTTAGATATGAAAATCTCTATGCTCTTCATTTTTCACAAGAGAAATTTGTGAAATGTCTGCTTGCCACTCATGTTGAGGTGGATTTATGGCACTGTAGGCTAGGTCACATAAATCACAAACACTTAAATAAGCTAGCCAAAAATGAGTTAGTAAGGGGCCTACCTAAACTAACTTATAAAAATGATGCACTGTGCAAATCTTGTGAACTTGGAAAAATGCACAAGGCTTCTTTTAAACCAAAAGACTTAGTTTCAACTACATGTCCTTTAGAGTTGTTACACCTTGATCTATTTGGGCCAACACGATTTGAGAGCCTAAATGGATCAAAATTTTGCCTAGTTATTGTTGATGACTTCTCAAGGTTCACTTGGGTCATTTTCTTGAAATATAAAGATGACACATTTGACTCCTTCCTAAGTCTTGCTTGAAGACTACAAAAGAAAAAATCATCTTCAATTCTTAGACTTAGTACTGATCATGGGGGTGAATTTGAAAATGAAAACTTTTCAAGTTTTTGTGTCAATTCTGGCATATCCCATGAATTTTCATTTCCTTGGGCACCATCTCAAAATGGTGTTGTAGAGCACAAGAAACACACTCTACAAGAATGAGCTCGAACTTTGCTCTTGGAGTATGGGCTTCAAAAATATTTCTGGGCTGAAGCCATTAATATGGTATGTTATGTTCTTAATAGAACTCTTTTAAGGGTTATTATTAAGAAAACTCCATATGAGCTATATTATGAGAAGTCTCCTAGGATTTCATATTTTAGGGTGCTTGGAAGTTGATGTTATTTATTAAACACTCGAGGTCGACTTGATAAGTTTGATGCTAAAGGTGATGAAGGCATCTTTATTGGCTATTCAACAAGAAGCAAAGCTTATCGAGTCTTTAATAAAAGGACTTTTGTTGTAGAGGAATCCCTACATGTTACATTTGATGAAGCAACTTTAGGAGAACCATAACCAAATTAACTAGAGTCTGATGATGAGGATACCCCCTTCATCGATGTATCAAAAATGGAAGATACACAAAATGTACATGATCTTCCAAAAGAATGGGTACACCAAAAAGATCACCCTCAAGATCAAATTATAGTTGATATTGAACAAGGTGTAAAAACTTGATCTCATTTTAGAGCTGATTTTGTCCTTAATGCCTTTGTTTCTCAACTTGAACCCAAGAAAGTTGATGAGGCATTAAAGGATGAGTCTTGGGTTGTAGTTATGCAGAAGGAGCTACTCCAATTTACAAGGAATAATATATGGGACTTGGTACCTGCTCCTGGGGGTAATTCCATTATTGGAACCAAATGGCTGTTCCTGAATAAATTGGATGAATCTGGTTCAGAAATCAGGAATAAGTCTAGACTCGTAGCTCAAGGCTATAACCAATAGCAGGGAATTGACTTTGATAGACATTTGCTCCTGTTGTTCGCTTGGAGTCCATTCGGATGCCACTTGCCTTTGCAAGTGCAAGGGCTTTAAGTTATTTCAAATGGATGTCAAGAGCACTTTTCTTAATGGCTATATTAAGGAAGAAGTTTATGTTCATCAGCCTCCCGAGTTCAAGGACCCAGCACTCCTAGAGAATGTATTCAAGCTCAATAAGGCATTATATGGACTTAAACAAGCTCCCAGGGCCTGGTATGATAAACTTAGGTCCTTCCTTCTCTAGCATGGATTTAGAATTAGAGTTGTTGATTCAACTCTTTTTGTAAAGGAAGAAGGAAATGACATCCTATTGGTTCAAATATACGTTGACGATATTATATTTGGATCAACCAAGCAGTCCCTGTGTCAACTTTTTTGTGAGACTATGAAGACTGAGTTTGAAATGAGTATGTTGGGTGAACTCAAATTCTTTTTAGGCCTCCAAATCCAACAATTAGACATAGGTATCTACATTAGTCAAACAAAATATGTTCTTGAAATTCTCAAGAAGTTTGACTTTGAAAATGTAAATAGAAAAGAGACTCTAATTGCTCCATCTACTTCTCTTGGTGAAGATTTATT
Source organism: Thalassia testudinum (assembly GCA_037157565.1). NCBI lineage: Eukaryota > Viridiplantae > Streptophyta > Magnoliopsida > Alismatales > Hydrocharitaceae > Thalassia > Thalassia testudinum. Next base: position 15,121,723 of record JAZHRO010000046.1, on the reverse strand, counting down.
TGGCAAGAAGGTAGATGAAAAGAAATACAGGGCATGATATGTTCACTACTATACCTTACAGCCTCTAGTCTTGATATTCTTTTTGCTATATGTTTATGTGTGAGATTTCAATCCGAACCCAAGGAATCTCATTTAAATGCAATAAAAAGAATATTTATATACCTAAATAGCACAAAAGATCTTGGTCTCTTTTATCCTAAAGCACAAACCTTAGACTTATTATCCTTTAGTGATGCAGATTATGTAGGGAGTTGGAAAGACCGAAAGACACTAGTGGCACTTGTCATGTTATTGGAGAATCTCTGGTTTCATGGTTCTCTAAAAAATAGGCATGTGTTGCACTTTCTATGATCGAAGCAGAATATATTGCTGCTTTACTTGCTTGCTTTCAGGTCATTTGGATGAGACTAACATTGTCCGATTTTGAATTATTTTTTGTGCAATCCAAAATTTTATGTGATAGTACATGCACAGTTAATTTATCTAAAAATATGGTACATCATTCACGTACCAAACACATAGGTGTTCGACATCATTTTCTTAGAGATAATATGCTTCAAGGCGCTATTCAGTTAGAATTTATAGATGCACAAAACCAATTGGCAGACATTTTTACACAATCTCTTGCAGCAGAGAGATTATGCTTTATAAGAAGAAAATTCGGGCTTTATACAATTAAAGAAATTCAAAATAAAAAGATTGATTGCTTTATAACTTATTTGTAATTATAAAAATTCCTGTGGGCCTAATTGCAATTTACCCACTTTTGTTAAAAAGGGGAATACTATAATATTTCCATATTTTTGGAAATATCAGGGTGTTGTCTGCAATATGGTTGCTTAACTTAAGATAATGATTACATTATTTTTTCAATACTTAAGTTCATTTGCATTTTTTCAACCACTTAAGTGGTCATGTGATTGCACATGACCCATCCCATATAAAAGAGGACAAGTGCAAATACTTGCCTCATTTTGCACTCTCCAAACCTAGTTCCCATTCTCTTCAAGAAGTCCTCTAAACCCTAGCCAAAAAGAAGAAGAAGGATCGCCTCTAAATCTCTAGTCAAGGATTCAAGGTATTCTCTTCTTCCCTTAGTAGATCTTGTTCATTCTATACCTTGTTTTTCCCTTTCCAACAATCACTTCTACTGTTGCCTTATATTTCTCGTCGGGTACCAAATGGTACTGGTATCCATCATCTGTATCGGTACTTGCTGGGTTCAGCAGAGCCTACTTTTGACAGCAGGTACCGATACTAATGGTCAGTATCGGTACTTGCTCAATTTTATGGTTGGAACTAGAACCGACCAGTACCGGTACATGCAGGCTTAAGTATGCTTTTGTATGCACACATCAAAGGAAATATTCCGGCTTTCTCATTATTTTTCCTACTCTATTTGTTGTATGTTTACATATGGCACCTAAGTCTAAAAGTAAGGAAAGGCACCTCAAGATGCATTTCACAAATTTTGCATCAATGAGGATGCCAAGTCCAAGTTTGATTAGTATAAGGGCCTTAAACTTCATCATTGTAGGCCTGTTGAGTGGAAAGACTTTTCATTACATCTTTTTAACTTCACTACTCGTTTATCAGAACATCTCATGCATTTCTTTGATGAGTCATTTTTTGTTGATGTTCCTGGAGTTTATCCTGACATAAATTGTCTATTTTTTGCAAATCTCCAAGAACAAGACAATCAAGGTCATCTTGTCTTAACCTCAAATATTTCAGGTCAAAAAGTAACTGTTACACCAAAATTCCTATCCACCATAACACAATGTCCTAACGAGGGTCATGCTTTCAATACTCTTAAGGAAAAATTCACTTCTTCACGAATTTATGAAACACTTTTTCTCCCTAACTATTAGGGAAAAGCCTTGGTTTCCCCTAACATGACCTTATTTGCTAGAGTTCTATTCATTATTTTAGCATGGAATCTAAGGGCCAAATACTTGGGATTCCATGAAATTCTTGTAGATATTTTACCCTTAATCTATGCTATTATCACAAGTTTTCCTACTAATTGGAACATGGCATTCATCCATTTCTTAAGACTTCGTTACCATGCTTTAGCTGTACCTCTTGATATTCTTGTATCTCACATACTTATCAAGAGTAGAATTGATCCCTCTAACTTTACTCCGCTTAGAAAAGTGGTCTACTTCAAGTGGTCCACACTCCGGAAAATGGGAGTAAAGCCTGCTAGAGAGGAATCATTCAGTGATGATGAAGAAGAAGATAAAGTTGATCCAAATGCTCAATCAAGCTTGCTAGAGAGGAATCATCATGTTCCTCACTCTTCCTCAGCATTTGTTCCCATAACCTATCCATATCCTGAAGCTAAAATGCCTTAGGTAAATTTGTCTCATGTGTTTGGAATTGATCCTAATATGATTAACACCCTTAATTATATTAGTCAAAATCTTTCAAATCTCAATTTTGCTTTATGTCACATGGAACGCAAGTTCCATGATCTTTCACTTTCTATTAAGTCCTCTCATTTTGCTTTTTCCACTCAACATCCTAAGCAACAGAAGCATACTCAACCAAAAGTGCCCAAAGAATACAGTGAGAGATGGCAAAAGCATTTTCAAGACCAGTCTCATGTTTCCTCTCCAATGGCGAAAGAAGAACCTATCCTTCATGATGATGAGGAGGAAGAAGAAAATGAAGATGATGAAGAGATCTATTATGCCGAAAGTGAAGATGAAGATGAATTTGAAGAAGATGATGAAGATGAAGAAGTTGATGATGATGATGATGATGATGATGATGATGGTGGTGGTGGAAATAGTAGTGGACATGTTCAAAAGTATATCAGAAAATGATCTAGAAATTAGTTTAGTCTATATTTTGTTGTATGAGACAATTTAAATATGTTTCTTTGGTTGTTAGGACTTTCAAATATGTTGATGTTTTAGTTCATGCTCTCTATGATGTATGACTTTTATGATATTGCTTGAAAGTTGTTCATTTTGTTTCTCTAAATTCTTTTCTCATGCTTGGTCATTGTCTATGCATATGGATATATATTTTTTGTTTGATTGACAAAAAGGGGGAGAAATGGAAAATACATCATATTTAAAATAAGGAAGATTAGTTTGAGGGGGAGGTTTCACTCTTAGTGGAGTTTTTTGTATTCTTTCTCGTATATTATTTTAAATATGAGCATTTCTATTAGTTTATTAACACCAAAAAGGAGGAGATTGTTGGAACCTAGTTCCACTTCTCTTTTATGTTTTGGTGTTAACCAAACTGTTTTAAAACTAATGAGTTTATGAAGTGTCATTTACAGGAAATCATAAGATTTAGGAAGTATGGAAGAAGTGTGGATGGCATGAAGAATGAAGATTGATTTTATATTATTTTTATGTGTTGTAATTTAGATTTTTGTATGTCTCCTAACAAGAAAAATGATTTAGGAGTTGAAATCAAAATAAAGATAATTAGGTATCATACTTTTATTCAATTATTCGTTTGAAAATCTAAAATCATTTCTTTGTCATATTAATTATATATTTGCATTAAAATTGCATTAAGATTGATTAATAAAATTTTATTCGAGGTACTTGTTGCAAGTATTGGTACTGTTCACTAGTACTAGTACATGCTAGGCATAGGTTTGGGTCTTAGTCCCAAACTGTGATCAACAAGTACTGGTATTCATCATGAGTACCGATACCAGGTGATCATAGTTTGTAGACATAGGTAGTGCTTGGACCTTACAAGTACCGGTACTAATCACCAGTACCGGTACATGTAGGTCACAGTTTGTAACTTGACCCAAATATATGAGTCACAAGTATTGGTACTTATCATGAGTACCGATACTTGGTGACTTAGTTGGTACTCAACTGTAAGCATTGAGTATCGATACCTATGATGAGTACTAGTACCTAGGCTTTGTTGGGTTGGCTGCTAGTTAACTGTGAGCAGTCAGTACCGGTATTAACTAACCGTTGTGCCTAATCTGAACGACTATTTAGTAATTAATCCTATATCTAATTTTCCCATTTTGCCCTTAACGGCTAGTAATCATAGGAGAGGTGTTTAGTGGCCTATATAAACACCTTTTGTGAGTCATTTGCACACAAGCATAAAAATTTTCCTTGCTCAAATTTCTATATTTCTCAATTCTAGCTGCAAGGGTTGTTAGCTTGTTGCATTTTTCTCCAAGAAGATTCTCTCGTTGCAATAAGAATTTTTGGCGAATTCGTTCTACCTCAAAATCAATTTTTCACTTTAGTGTTTTTTTCACTAGATTGATCAACTATCTTTTAAGCTAATTCTTGTTGGAGACTTAGGAACTTAGTTATAAGCTAAATTGTTTCTTGCTTACACCTATAACTTTTTTGTTTTTATCTGATCTTGTAATTGGGTTGAGGTAACCCATTAGTTACCTCCATTTATAGTAAATTGATTCCCTCCAGGTTGAGGGAATCTGGTTAAAAGTCCTAAGTCGGGAGACTTAGGTAGTGGAGTACCCAAGTGAGGGGAACCACTATATATTTGGTGTGCTATTTTTTGTAGTTTGTTTTATTTGCGTATTTTTGTTTATCACACTATTCATCCCCCCTTCTAGTGTGCTTGTGCCTTTTAGATCCTACAATCTCCTCCTGTTTATCGCGCTTGATTGGGTTTTAAAGAATAACACGTTGTAATATAGCCGGCAAAGCATTCAAACAAATAGAGAATTTTATTACTCGAAAAATTAGAGTATCCGAGGTCGAACACAGGGAGCAATCTCAGTACTTTTAAAACTAAGGAATACAACTTTTAAATGAAGAACAATTGATTCAAAGGGAGAGAGTTATAAAAAGAATTGCTAAAATATAACAGGATTAGACGTCTGATTTCTATATCAGACGTCTTAAATGCGACTATTCTTCTTCCTATTTTGATTCTGCCTTGGCCTTCTTTGATTTTTGCTTGCTCTTCTCTCTGCTGCCTTCTTCTTCTTCGTAGGTTCTTCTTCTTCTTTTCTTCTGGTCTACAGGTCTTCTTCTTCCTTGGTCTTCTTCCTTGGCCTTTCTACGAAGGCTTCTTCTTGCGGCTAAGTCTCTCAATGCTCAGCCTGCCTGCACAGAGAGGTGGAAGCAAAACCTACCCTGTCCCTCTACCCACGTGTCTCTCACTCTCTCTGCAATTCACTCAAGGATGCTCTCCCCGAGCCACGGGTAATCGGGTCAGATTTCGCACCCGGGACCAGGCGCACCGGCAGGTGGGTGATGCGTGAGGAGTGCTCAGGTTGGGTCGGGTCGGAGCCCACCAGATCCGCGAGGTGAAACCGCGGACGAGGCGAGCGTGGGATAAGGTGAGGGACCTCACCCCTGTGCGTTCGGAGGCAACGAGGGAATATCACAAAAATAATTTAAAGTATACCTGCGCTTTGCGTTTCGCCGATGTGGGACTATTAGTTCTTCCCTGCTCCCGCTCGCGCCCGCAGAGCCTTCGTGCAATCGCCACAGCTGCGGACGTTGCTGCACTCCTTGCTGGACTTAGATGCTTCGCACTACTTTCCCGAATATGCTGCACTTGAAGATTGGAGAACCTGACGCCTGGAGCTGCTCCAATCGTCAATGGCGGCAGGGGTTGAAATCCTGTCAAACACAAAACAAGCCTCTCGGCTTAATCAGACCAGCTGGGGACCTTCGCCGTGGCACGACGAAGGTCGTGCACAGTGAAGCAGGTTGTGGGATGGCCTAGGCGTGCGTGCCTAGGTCATCCTATGACCGAAGGTGTGGGTGAGTTTGGGGGGCTTTAGTGGAGGCGTAGAGGGATGGTGGATGGGTGGAGATTGTTCCTTGTGGTGAGGCGGAGCTTATGAGACGGTTGGCGAGCCGTGTGGAGGGGTGGAATGATGGGGGCGGCTCGCCGGAGGTCGGTCGGTGACGTGGAAGATGAGGGTGGTCAGGCAATGTCGGGGGGCAATTAAATGAAATAAAAGGGGGAAAAGAGAGAGGGGAAGATGGAGAAGGTATCTGGAATGTTCTGGAAGGGAGGGAGGCAGGGGAGTGGACGACGCGTAGCTGCCTTTGTCGGAGAAGAAGAATCCTGAGGGAGGGAGCGGTGACGAGGACGAGGTCAGGAGAACGCGCGCTTGGTACGGCGTGACGCGGGAGGAAGAGGCAGAGTTGACTCTGCTGCTGGTATGGCAGCAGAGCGACGAGAAGGAGGGGAGGAGGTCACCGGAGCTTGCGGGTTTCCTGGCCGGAGATGGAAGAGTGGAAAATTTGGGGGAATCTCCGCCAAAACAAGTCTGAAGATCAGCGGCCGGGTTTGGGGATCCTTTTATAGGTGCTGGCTGAACTTTCTAGTGTGCGGAGGGCTACACAATTATCTTCGATGGCTCGTCGGAGAAGGAAAGAGGGTGGATACCCAAATCCCTCGTACGTTCGCACGAGAGATTGGGTTCACACCAGAGATCGTGATTGGCCTTAGATGGAAGGGAATTCCTCAGAGAATCTCCCTTCCATTTTTGGGAGGGGATCTCTGAGGAATCAGAGAGTATTCCCTCTCTAAACCTCGCCAGAGGTCGATTCTGCCCTAACCATGGTGGTAGGACTTGATTGCAAAGGTGGCGAGGAAATTAGGGGCTCTCTGCAATGATTTTCAAAAGATAGGGGCCAAATTGTGATTTGGGTGTACTAAATTGCAAAGTAGGTCAAAATGACCTCCCCTTAAGTCCAAATTTTGGTATAAACCTAATTTGGACCTAAGGAATCCAATGGTGAAGTTGGATTTTAGGTTTGACCTCGTTTGACAGGACATTTTGCGTAAAAACCTAAATTAGGTCAATTAATGAGCTAGGACCCTATTCTAGGTCAAACTAGGTTCCAGAGGCCAAATTAAGTGTTGTAAACCCTAGAGGATATTTTTCCCTAATTTTTAGAGGGTTTACTTGATTTTTATCCTGACAGGAACCTTGTTGATTTAAGCAGGTCTCTTTTAGGGTCACCAAATGTCATCTAATTCCTAAATTGCACATGAACCCATTTCTGATTGACTCAACCCACTTTTTATCTTATTTAGACCATTTGACCTATGTTTTGCTTCTTTGAAATCCTGTTTATGCACTGCAATGGTAAAATTGCAGTTTTAACCTTTTATTCATGTTTTCTTCTCAGAGCACTTATTCCTTCATTTAGGCCCTCTTCTAGGTTATGTAGGAGCTTTTATCTTCTTTATTGGGTCAAAATGAGCTAGTTATGGCTCATGATGAGGCTCTCATCATACCCACGTGCCTAGCTTTTGCTAGTCCCTTATCAAAATTTCAAGGTTTTAACTTCTGTTCTAGACCCTGAGTGTCTGTCAACAATCATGATAAGTGCTTCTCCTTTTCTTTTGTGATTAGGTAGGAATGCCGACAATAGGCCTAGAGGTACTCAAGTACCAACCAAAATCCGTACCTGACCCGCTTTAGCCTCAGTCCTCCGCAAAGGTTTCTACGGCCCACAAAAACTAACCTAGGGTTTGTTGGACTCCGCAGTTAAAGCACCCGTGCTTGAGACATTTTTAGCCTAAGTTCAGTTTGCAGTGCATTTTTTGTAAGAGAGAGATAGAAGATTTATTTGTTTGGAGAGCTTCTCTCTCTTTTCTTTTTATTTCTAGCTTCGGATTAGCTTCTCAACACGGTCTGTATCGGATTCCTCATCCCCATCATCAATCCTCAAGGGTCCCTGGCTTTCGAGATTTCGAGATAATTCCGCCCATGGCAACCCCCAGAACCCTAGCTTTCAAGATTTTGAGATAATCCCACCCATGGCAACCGTGGCCGAATTCAGACCCTGGCGATCGACATTTCGTGATAATGCCGCCCATGGTATCTGAACCAGCAGAGTGCTTACATGCCCCCAGTAGGATATTTAAATATCCTAAGAGACAAGCACCGAGGAGACGATATGTTGTTACGCATCTTAGAGGGGAATTTCCCGCCTCTCCGCGTCGAGAACTCGTCCAAATCAACTTGTATTGATTGGCCGCTCTTAATCTAGGTGACTTTTGTAGAACATTAAACGCTTTTGCATGATTTGGATATTTATGCGCATTGAACCAGACTGTGTGTGAATTTGGGGTGCTTAGGTTATCGAATCCCGTAAATCGAAGGTCAGTTAACGAGGCCGAATACTTCCTAAGCCTTAGACCTAATACTTAAGCTTCGCATTTTCCTCAACCTCCTGAGGATTATCCCGATTTTAACGGATACGTGAATTTCTAAGCTAATAAATCTAGCCCAAGAGGCCTAAGACCAACGTTCCCGCTAATCTCTTATTATGTCTCCTTAGCACTTTTCTTTTATTTCTTGATTTGGTCTAGAGCTTCAGTTAACCCCTTAATCTTTTACTAATGACTATTTCTTTTCATTTTCATTTTGTGCTCCTTTTTGTCATTTTACTCTTTTTCTCTTCTCATTTGTATGACCTTGAATTGTTCCTCCCCTCCATCAAGTCTTTTTTTTTTCATTGAAACCCTTTCTTGATATGAATTTTCCTGACATTTTGCACTTTCATACCCCCCCATGCCTAAAATTTGCAATGTCCCCATTGTAAATTAGGTGGGTTCGATTTTAGCTTAGTTCATGCATTAGGACAGGTGTGTGGTGAGTGAATGGGTCGAAGTGACTTGTTGTGAGCGATTTTTAATCTCGGGTAGGGATACCTGAGGTGAAGTCGACTGTTCTTATGGATGAACCCTAAAGTACAATATGAATTCCGCATAGAGATGTCAGAAAAGGTTTCGGGTTTTTCAAAGAATGACGGGTTGCCTCCCGTTAAGCGCTGAGTTTTACGCCATCGGCTGGGCACAATGAGCTCATGAGGAATGGAGGGTAAAGAATGACTCAGCCAAATCCATATCGGTCATGTCAATGAACAGCTTGAGTCTCTGACCGTTCACGACAAATGGTTCAGAATCATGGCTGAGTGGGCTGATTTCAATGGCTCCATTTCCAAAGATTTGTCGGACTAGGTAGGGTCCGACCCACTTAGATCTTAGCTTTCCTGGGAATAATTTGAGTCAGGCATCAAAGAGTAAACCTTTTGACCAGGATGAAAGACCTTTCTAGAAATGTGTTTTTCGTGAAAAGCTTTAACCCGTTCTTTATAAATTCGCGAGTTCTCATACGCGTCGTGGCATAATTCATCGATCTCGCTCATTTGAAGTCTTCTGTGGGTTCCAGCCTTAGAAAGATCCAGATACAGGTCCGTACTGCCCAATAGGCTTTATGCTCCAACTCGATGGGGAGGTGACATGCCTTCCCGTACACTAGTATGAAGGGAGACATTCCTAATTAGGTCTTTTGGGCTGTCCTATAGGCCCACAATGCTTCCGGAAGCTGAGAAGACCAATCTTTTCTATCAGGTCGAACAGTAACCTGAAGGATCTTCTTGATCTCTCGGTTAGATAGCTCAGCTAGACCATTAGTTTGGGGGTGGTAAGGAGTAGAGATTCGGTGTGACACCCCGTATTTGGTCATCAGTGACCTGAACTGAGCATTTGTAAAATGGGTCCCCCCGTCGGAAATTATAGCATGCGGAATCCCGAACCTTGAGAAAATATTTTGATGAAGGAATTTTATGACAACTTTGTGATTGTTGGTTCGGGTCGGAATAGCTTCTATCCACTTGGACACATAGTCAACTACGAGTAAGATGTATTCGAAGCCATCCGAGATCGGGAAGGGTCCCATGAAATCAATCCCCTAAATATCAAACATTTCGCATACCAAGATCGGCTGTAGAGGCATCATGTCTCGATGGCTCATGTTGCCCAGAGTCTGGCAACAGGAACATGCCTTACAGTGATCGTATGCATCCTTGAAAATTGTGGGCTAGTAAAAGCCACACTGGAGGACTTTTGATGTGGTTTTATGTCCTGAGAAATGTCCACCGCATGCCTGGTCATGGCAAAATGAGAGTATGTCTTTGATTTTCACTTCCGCGATGCATCATCGAATTATCTAATCAGCACCAATGCAGAATAGATACGGGTCTTCCCATAGGTAATACTTGGCATCAGAACGCAATTTGTCCTTTTTGGCCTTCGGCCAATCGGGTAGAATCTGATGTGATGCCAGGTAATTAACTATATCAGCGAACCATGGAAGACTTGTACTGATAGTCAGGAGGTGCTCATCAGGAAAATGTTCTGTGATAGGTCCGGAAGGGTCAATTATTTCAGAAGGAAGGCGGGACAAGTGATCAACTACCACATTTTGCTTTCCTGCCTTGTCGTGAATCTCAAGGTCAAATTCTTGCAACAGCAAGATCCATCAGATTAATCGAGGTTTCGCGTCCTTCTTTGCAAGGAGATGCCTCACAGCTGTGTGATCCGAGTATATGATAACACGGGAACCCAGAAGGTATGATCTGAATTTTTCTAAGGCAAATACTACGGCCAGCAGCTCTTTCTCAGTAACCGTATAGTTACGCTGAGCCTCATCCAGTGTTTTGTTGGCGTAGTAAATGACTACAGGTTTCCCGTCAATTTTCTACCCCAAAATCGCTCCTATAGCGAAGTCAGATGCATCGCACATGATCTCAAAGGGTTGAGACAAATCAGGGGACTGTAGGATTGGGGCTTGGGTGACTCAGTCATGTAGGACCTCAAATGCTTGAGTGCATTCCTTGGAAATTTCGAAAGGCACATCCTTGGAGAGAAGATTGGTCAGGGGGGGCATGATTTTGGAGAAATCAGGGATAAATCGACGGTAGAAACCGATGTGCCCCAAAAAAGATCGGATGTCCTTAATCGAGCTAGGCATAGGGAGCTTGGAAATCAGGTTAACCTTAGCTCGATCCACTTGGATGCCTTTCTCTGAGATTAAATGTCCCAGGACAATTCCCTCAGGCACCATGAAATGGCTCTTTTCCCAGGAAAGAACCAAATTCACATCGATGCACCGCCTGAGTATTTGGACCAAGTGTTGGAGGCAATCGTCAAATGATGCTCCAAAAATTGAAAAGTCATCCATGAAGACTTCCAGATAATCACCTACCATATCTGAGAATATGGCAAGCATGCACCGCTGAAAAGTTGCAGGTGCATTGCAGAGACCGAATGGCATCCTTCGAAACGCGTACGTCCCGAAGGGGCAGGTGAATGTGGTCTTTTCTTGGTCCTCTGGATGGATTGCCACCTGATTGTAACCGGAGTACCCGTCAAGAAAGCAGAAGAACCTATTTCCCGCTAGTTTTTCGAGGATCTGATCAATAAACGATAGTGGGAAATGATCCTTCTTCGTGGAGGAATTGAGTCTTCTGTAATCAATGCAGACTCTCCACGAGTTAGCTATTCAGGTAGGAATGACTTCTCCGATTTCAGTCGTGATGATGGTAAGTCCTGCCTTTTTAGGCACCACTTGTATTGGACTCACCCAACGACTGTCGGAGATCGGGTAGATGATCCCTGCAACTAACCACTTTATGATCTCCTTTTTCACGACCTCCTGTAGGTTAAGGTTTAGGCGTCTTTGCATTTCTCTTGAAGGTCGTGCGCCTTCTTCTGTGTAGATTCGATGTGTGCAGTATGAAGGGCTTATACCAGTCAAATCATCGAGAGTCCATCCAATGGCTCTACGATGTTGCTGGAGAACAGAAATCAAACGGAGTTCCTGGTCAGGTGTGAGTCGAGAGTTGATAATCACAGGAAACGTCTGATTCGAATCTAAAAAGACATACTTTAGATGCTCGGGAAGGGGCTTGAGTTCCATGACAGGATTTTCAGCAGCAGCGGGTGGTTCGGGGTTTGTATCAGGAACAACGGTAGGAGTCATAGGTGTGTCTAGATCATGTTCGCATTCCTCTGTTAGCGGGTTTTGATTCTCTAGTGGTTGATCAGGGATAATCAGGTTGTCCTCTATATGCAATTAATCAATCATGGCTCTGATATCACATATTTCCTCTATAACCCCGCAATTAATCCCTTGTTGGGCCTTAAAAATGTCAATCTTCAGGTTTTGATTCCCAAATTTTAATTCTATCTGGCCCTCTTCGCAGTTTATGTTGGCCCTAGCAGTGGCCAAAAAGGGTCTCCCTAATATGATTGGTGTGTCCCTTGGGTTCTTAGGTGCATCCATGTCCAGTACTATGAAGTCCACCGGGAAATAGAAATCTCGTACCCTAACAATGACATCCTCGAGTATTCCTCTAGGTGACTTGATGGATCGATCGGCTAACTGCAATGTCACCTCAGTGGGTTTAAGTTCAGATTCTTCAAGGTGGTCAAGGAGGGATGTAGGTATTAAATTTATGGAGGCACCTGGGTCTAGTAAGGCTCTATCAAATTGGGTTTCACCAATTTTACAAGAAATCAAGGGAGTTCCTGGGTCTTTAGCCTTGGGTGGGAGTTTGCTCAAGATGACAGAGCTGGCTTGCTCTGACAGTACAATTGGATTCCCATCCTTGGTTCACGACTTACGTTTAGGGGTACATATGTCTATCAAGAATCTTGCGTAAGCCGGTATGTGGCAAATTGCATCCATCAATGGGATGTTTATCTGGACCTGTTCAAAGAGCTTGACCAGATCCTCCTCAGGGGCCACGAGTTTGGTTATCCTTTTTCCTTTGGTCAAGGCCTCAGGAAATGGGATCCTAGCTGGTTCCTCTAGGATAGGTCCAGGTTCTTGATCTGGGATAGTGGTATCTTGGATAACTATCCTAGGGTCTTGGCTATTATCAGGCTTGGAGTGGTTCGGATAATGTGGATTTTGGGTTGTTTTACCACTACGTGTCGTTACAGAGTTTAATCCAGCCTTATTTTGGTTCGGGTTAGGTAGGAGGGGTGGCTGCTGCTGAAATTCCGCATAAGATGTCGAAGCTTCCATCCCGTCTGGCGATGGAGCAGCAGGGGCTTGATAAATCAAATGTGCATGGCCTGAATTTGGATTCATAACGCACTTCTGGGTTAGCACGTTATTTGGGTTGGGCAGAGGTTGCGAAGGAAGGGTGCCAGGTTGGCAGGAATTTACCATCTGGGCCAGTTGGTTGCGAACCTCTGTGATCTCGTCCTTGTGCTATTTTTGCATTGTCGTATTTGTCTTTTGAATGTCAGCCAGTGTTTGAAGGATAAGAGTCAGTTGATCTTGGTTTTGCCCGAATTGGTAGGTGGGATTGGGCCGAGGCTGAGGCGGCTGATATGGACGAGGGGCTTGTGGATGGGGTTGATATGGTGGTCTTTGAGAATTTCCCGCCCACTGAAAGTTAGGATGATTTCACCATCCAGGGTTGTAGGTATTGGAGAATGGGTCATTCTGGATGGCGTTGAGGTCCTCGTAGTTCTGAGGAACCTCAGGAAAGTCAGAATACGAGGGTTCTGAGTTCCCCCAACTCGAGTAGAATGGATCGGAGGTCACTCCGGTCCGAGAGGTACACGGGGGTGGATATGGGTCCATCCCTTTGGCAGATTGGTGATAGATGTTTTGCACAGTTTCCCTTGCCAGAGGTGGTCGTGCAAAAGAGTTTTGCGCAGAGGTGGCTTGCTGCAAATGCTGAGTTAGCTCGTCCACCTTCTTTTCTATGATAGAAACCTTGTCCAACCGACTGGCCATCAGTTCCAAGTTGACATAATTGGACGGGTCCTACATCTCATGTGTCCCTCTCAGATTCGTCGATGCGCTGGCATTCGTCCTGTCGAATAAGCCCATGGAGTCATTATTTATGGAGTTCTCGCACATGTTTTCGAGAATCTCCCACACCATGTCCTCATGTTGACCCATGATGTTTCCTATGCACGTTGCATTGACGAATAAACGAATGTCTTCACAGAGTCCCTGGTAAAAAGATTGGACTTATTCCCACTTAGGTACTCCGTGATGGGGGCATTTTCTCATGAGATCTAAGAATCGATCCCATGCTTCATGAAGAGGTTCTCCCGGTTGTTGAGTGAAATGAGTGATCTGGTGGCGCAAGGCATTCATCTGGCCAACGGGGAAGAATTTTTTCAAAAATTCGGACTGCAGTTCCTCCCATGTGTTGATCGGACGGGTCTGAGTTTGATACTAATGTCCAAGAGGGAGAACGAAAATATTTTCATGAGTAGGATATCCCAGTTTTGTACATCTAACCCGAAGGTCTAGGCCAGATGCTTGAGTTGTTTAATGTGTTGGAATGGATCCCCAGAGTTAAGCCCATGGAACTTTGGTATGGCATGAATCATATTGGGCTTCAGTTCAGAATCAGGTCTTCCAATCGAGATTCGTACTCGAGGTTCGATCGCCACCGCAGCGGGATTATAGTGATCTCGCATCATAGGTCGCTGCGGTGGGTTTACAAAGTTCTGAAAGAGATCATTAAGGTGTTGAAGTTGGTGTTCAAGGTTATTCTCCTCTTCAATGGGTTGTGCCATGATGGGAGAAGAAGGAGAATCAGGATCTGAATCAGATGAGAGATTTATGTGGTGGGGTTGCTGCACAAACAAGGGTGTCGAGGCTTGGCCTCGACGAGAGTGAATTTCTAAAGGGGGTCTTAAGGGTGGCCTTAAGGACCTCCTACCGAACATGCACCGAAGGATGTGATGAGATTAGAAGGTGCTGGACTCAATCAAGACACCCAAAAATTGTTGGGTGACTATAGAGGTTCGGGGCGGATGGACCCCTTAGTCAGAAAGGTCATCCACTTGAGAAATACTTGGGCAGCCAGAGAGGGAGAGTCCCGCAAAGACCCCTACACGGTAGAGCGTCCCCACGAGTTATAGGGTTTCCCCCACCCAACCTCTCTTGTCACTACGGTTCCAAGTAGACCAGAATGGGGACCTTGACCTCTTAAGTCTACCTTTTTTACTTTAAGATCAAGGTGCTTAATGTTCCACTTGAACTTTTAAGTATTTTGAGTGAAAAAGTGATCTAATTTTAAGGTTGGTTGACCCAAGGGATCAACTTCACCTTTTGTTCCTTTAAGAGCTTTTAGGTCCTTTTCTTTTTAAGGTTCAAATGGATTAAAAGCCTGATTTGCTTAGGGTTCTTCTTGTGTAGATCTTTTCAAACAAGGTTTAGGCACACCTCTTTTGGGGAAATTTGTTTCTTTGCTTAAGATAAGGTGTGTCTCTAAAAACCCTAGCTTTGTAATCCTTAAATTGGTTCTAGTGGGTCCAATTTAGTTGCCTCAGAGTTTAGTACCTAGGGCTCAATCAAGAAAGTTTTAGCCCTAGTTACCTTAGTTGGATGAGCAGATAAAAATGTATTGAAATGAAAATCAGGCAACTTGATGAGTTACTAGATATGAAACAGGTAGCCCTAAGTTGATTGTTCTCTCTTTTTTTTTCAGATTTTGAGAGAGTTAAGAGGGAGGGCTTATGGAAATTACCTGTTCCTTGGAGAGTCTGTTGCGTAGCTATTGTTCTTTCCTTTTTGTTTCGCTTTCCCTGTTTGAACACAACAAAAGAGAGGAGTTAGGTCAAATATTGAATAGAAAAGTTATAATCAAAAGCTTTAAAAGTGCCCATTGCTCCCCGGCAACGGTGCCAAAATGTTTATCGCGCTTGATCGGGTTTTAAAGAATAACACGTTGTAATATAGCTGACAAAGCATTCAAACAAATAGAGAATTTTATTACTCGAAAAATTAGAATATCCGAGGTCGAACACAGGGAGCAATCTCAGTACTTTTAAAACTAAGGAATACAACTTTTAAATGAAGAACAATTGATTCAAAGGGAGAGAGTTATAAAAAGAATTGCTAAAAGATAACAGGATTAGACGTCTGATTTCTATATCAGACGTCTTAAATGCGACTATTCTTCTTCCTGTTTTGATTCTGCCTTGGCCTTCTCTGGTTTTTGCTTGCTCTTCTCTCTGCTGCCTTCTTCTTCTTCTTCGTAGGTTCTTCTTCTTCTTTTCTTCTGGTCTACAGGTCTTCTTCTTCCTTGGTCTTCTTCCTTGGCCTTTCTACGAAGGCTTCTTCTTGCGGCTAAGTCTCTCAATGCTCAGCCTGCCTGCACAGAGAGGTGGAAGAAAAACCTACCCTGTCCCTCTACCCGCGCATCTCTCACTCTCTCTGCAATTCCTCAAGGATGCTCTCCCAGAGCCACAGGTAATCGGGTCGGATTTTGCACCCAGGACCAGGCGCACCGGCAGGTGGGTGATGCACGAGGAGTGCTCAGGTTGGGTCGGGTCGGAGCCCACCAGATCCGCGAGGTGAAACCGCGGACGAGGCGAGCGTGGGATAAGGTGAGGGACCTCACCCCTGTGCGTTCGGAGGCAACGAGGGAATATCACAAAAATAATTTAAAGTATACCTGCGCTTCATGTTTCGCCGATGTGGAATTATTAGTTCTGCCCTGCTCCCGCGCGCGCCCGCAGAGCCTTCGTGCAATCGCCACAGCTGCGGACGTTG
The DNA here is from genome assembly GCA_037157565.1 of Thalassia testudinum. NCBI lineage: Eukaryota > Viridiplantae > Streptophyta > Magnoliopsida > Alismatales > Hydrocharitaceae > Thalassia > Thalassia testudinum. Next base: position 15,105,393 of record JAZHRO010000046.1, on the reverse strand, counting down.
CTGCGCTACTTTCCCGAATATGCTGCACCTGAAGATTGGAGAACCTGACGCCTGGAGCTGCTAAAGCCTGGAGCTACTCCAACCATCAATGGCGGCAGGGGCTGAAATCCTGTCAAACACAAAACAAGCCTCTTGGCTTAATCAGACCAGCTGGGGACCTTCGCCGTGGCACGGCGAAGGTTGTGCACGGTGAAGCAGGTCGTGGGACGGCCTAGGCGTGCGTGCCTAGGTCGTCCTATGACCGAAGGTGTGGGTGAGTTCGGGGGGCTTTGGTGGAGGCGTAGAGGGATGGTGGATGGGCGGAGATTGTTCCTTGTGGTGAGGCGGAGCTTATGAGACGGTTGGCGAGCCGTGTGGAGGGGTGGAATGATGGGGGCGGCTCGCCGGAGGTCGGTCGGTGACGTGGAAGATGAGGGTGGTCAGGCAATGTCGGGGGGCAATTAAATGAAATAAAAGGGGGAAAAGAGAGAGGGGAAGATGGAGAAGGTATCTGGAGTGTTCTGGAAGGGAGGGAGGCAGGGGAGTGGACGACGCGTAGCTGCCTTCGTCAGAGAAGAAGAACCTTGAGGGAGGGAGCGGCGACGAGGATGAGGTTAGGAGAACGCGCGCTTGGTACGGCGCGACGTGGGAGGAAGAGGCGGAGTTGACTCTGCTGCTGGTATGGCAGCAGAGCGACGAGAAGGAGGGGAGGAGGTCACCGGAGCTTGTGGGTTTCTTGGCCGGAGATGGAAGAGAGGAAAATTTGGGGGAATCTCCGCCAAAAACAAGTCTGAAGATCAGCGGCCGGGTTTGGGGATTCGTTTATATGTGCTGGCCGAACTTTCTAGTGTGTGGAGGGCTGCGCAATTATCTCCAATGGCTCACCGGAGAAGGAAAGAGGGTGGATACCCAAATCCCTCGTGCATTCGCACGAGAGATTGGGTTCACACCAGAGATCGTGATTGGCCTTAGATGGAAGGGAATTCCTCAGAGAATCTCCCTTCCATTTCTGGGAGGGGATCTCTGAGGAATCAGAGAGTAGTCCCTCTCTAAACCTCGCCGGAGGTCGATTCTGCCCTAACCATGGCGGCAGGACTTGATTCCAAAGGTGGCGAGGAAATTAGGGGGCTCTCTGCAATGATTTTCAAAAGATAGGGGCCAAATTATGATTTGGGTGTACTAAATTGCAAAGTAGGTCAAGATGACCTCCCCTTAGGTCCAAATTTTGGTATAAATCTAATTTTGACCTAAGGAATCCAATGGTGAAGTTGGATTTTAGGTTTGACCTTGTTTGACTGGACATTTTGCATAAAAATCTAAATTAGGTCAATTAATGAGCTAGGACCCTATTCTAGGTCAAACTATATTCCAAAGGCCAAATTAAGTGTTCTAAACCCTAGAGGATATTTTTCCATGATTTTTAGAGGGTTTACTTTATTTTTATCCTGACAGGAACCTTGTTGATTTAAGCAGGTCGGTTTTAGGGTTACCAAATGTCATCTAATTCTTAAATTGCACATGAACCCATTTCTGATTGACTCAACCTACTTTTTATCTTATTTAGACCATTTGACCTATGTTTTGCTTCTGAGAAATCCCATTTATGTACTGCAATGGTAAAATTACAGTTTTAACCTTTAATTCATGTTTTCTTCTCAGAGCACTTATTCCTTCATTTAGGCCTTCTTCTAGGTTATGTAGGAGCTTTTATCCTCTTTATTGGGTCAAAATGAGATAGTTATGGCTCATGATGTGGCTCTCATCACCTCCTCCTTGACATCTTTCCTCATCATCATGCCTCCTTGCCATCATGCGTTCTTGTTATAATTCTCTGTTTGCCTTGATATTTACCTACATTTGAGATCACTCAATTGCAAACATTAATATACAATAATTTTGTTAACACCAAAATAAGATGTGGAACAAGGTTCCAACATGTCTCCGACAACTTTCCTTGGTAGAGCACACTTATTTGGTGGGTAAGTACTTTGGTGGAAAGAGCTTCTCCTAAACACAAGACTAAAGGCTAGGATAAAGAGTCTACCTACATGCACAAGTAAGGACTCTACCTTCCCTAATGAACACTAGGGTTGGATTTTAAGTTCACAAGGTCTTTCCCGACACTGTGTAGTGTAAACCAAAGTTTCTTAGACTCCTAAGCCAAAGCAAACTAGTGAATCCTATACTGGTGATTTAGGTACAAGAATATGTCCTATGTTAGGAGAGATCCTGATCTATTTGGTCAAAGCTTAGAGTGCATTAAGCCAAAACCTGAGTGAATTAAGCTATAGTGGCCCGAAAAGTCTAACCAGCAAAGGTTGAATGTCCATACATACTTATTCTATTTTTGTTTTTAGTTATAGGATCATAATTAAACACTTATATAATTCTTTTCATAACTTTTCCTCTCTCTTGAATTTCCATTTTTGGAGTTCTACCTCAACAATAAGTTCTGTAGGTCCCTTATTGTATTTTTGGTATTTTAGTTTTGACATTTTTTTTATTTTTAAAAATTTTTCTATTTTTTTTGTATTTTTAATAATACTATACAACACACTACAGGTGTGTCTATAATTGCATTTAAGAAAATGATTTCACTATTCACTTCCCCCCATGCTTAAATGATACGTTGTCCTCATTGTATGAATAGGGTGGATGCAAATGCATGATATGCTTTTCACTAACATAGATTGGGTGATGAAAGGAAGTTGGAATGAGAAGATAAAAATTTCTGTGTAGACGATGTCAAGTCTGATACAAGATCAGAGTGGAAAGTTGGGTAAAGTAGTGAAATACATGACAAGTGTGACTATGAATGCATGCTAAAAATGCAAAGATAGACACCTAAGGAAGAAACAGAAAATAAGAAAGGTGAAAACAACTATATACAAAGATAGGCTTGCTAGCTTTTATGCCTTTAGCTAGGCGTAAACCCAGTAGAAGGTGTCAACAATGTAGGAGCCAAAATGATGGGTAGAGAATTGACAAGTTAAATGAAGCTCAATGAGAGATACAGATCATAAAGTGTAAGGATGAGAGTTTGTCAATCTCAAAGGTGAAGAATAGCTCCATAGTCAATGTGAATCAAAATTAGATACTTGGTACAAGGCCTAAGTGAGTAGTGGGTATCAAATCAGAGAAACTTGGCTCAAGGTCCAAGTATACAGAATAGAGTCAACTTAGAATTACTTGGCTCAAGGTCCAAGTAGAGAAACATATTATCTAGAAAATCAATAGCTTCTACCTCTTCAATCAATGAATGTAGATCAAGATGAAGAAGATGAATTCGATTTGGGGAGAAGAGGTGGTTGCTGATCTGAGTAAGGTGTGGAAGGCTCAGGATTGTGTAAGGCTTGTGAAATGACATATGCTTGGCCTTGGGGAGGATTAGGTTGAACATACCTCTAGGTAGGTATATCCTTAGGGTTGGGTTCTACTTGAGATGGTAATGTATGTGCTTGTCAAGGTGCAGCTAAGTGTTCTAGTTGGGCTCTCCTCTCAGCTAATGTTGCGTCCTATCTCTACTGCATCGCAATATTTTGTTGCTACATGTCAGCAGGAGCTTTCATGATATTCCCCAACTGATCATCTCGTGTAGGCCCATGTCAAGAGTACTAGACGGGCCTGGGTTGGGGTTGCTGGTAGGCACGTGGTGGATACCCGTGTTGTGGTGGAGGTGGTGCTTGGTTCGGGTTGTGAAGTGGTGGTATAGAAAGTTGTTGGAAATTGGGTCTTTGTAAATTTCCTGACCTTGAAAAATTTAGATGATTACGCCATCCATGGTTAAAGGTTTGTGAATGGCGTGGAGCTCCTCCGAAGCTCTAGGAGGTGCAAGGAATTCAGTGTAAGGAGGAACAAAGGTTCCTTCGTTTGGTGAAGGATATGGAAATGAATAATCAGGTAGAGGTGGTTGTGTCACAGAAAGGTTGTTCACAGTTTCCCTCCCTGTGGGAAACTGGGAACAAGTGTGAGGTGTAGGTGATTGAGAAGAAGATGAAGGTTTATATAGGAATTTCCATACTTCATCCACTTTATTCTCGATTAAGTTCACCTTATCTAGCTGACTAGCTACAATCTCTAAGTTCATGTACTAGATTGGGCTTCGTGTACCCCCATGTGTGAATGGTAATGTGAGGACTTTTTATTAAACACACTTATTGAAGCATTATTAATAGAATTTTTTGCCATTGCTTCGAAGAGCTCAAAGGCTATGTGTAACGACCCGGTTCCCGAGTCCCTACGAGACACGAGAACCGGACCGACTCGACTAATCCCAAGACCTAGTCGTCCAACGAGGAAGTAACCAAAAGACAGTAAAATAAACCACATTCAGCATGAATATAACTAACAGTAAGAAAGTACAGCAGTAAGGAAAGAAACTACTACAGTAGGTACCACCACAACAGTAGAACAACATTTATCATATAACAAGAACTGCAGGTAAAGAAGGTACAGCGGAAACAAAAACTACTCACTAGAACAGAAACAAAAGAGGTACAAAAGACTGTGGTAACTCTACTGGACCCTACTCGGCCCAGCGTCCTCTGCAGCCGCCGACCCTGGCTGCTCAACACCTGGTCTTGAAAAAGGTAACGAGTGTAACACGTCAGCAAAACGCTGAGTAGAGTGGCAAACTAACTAAAGGCAACAGTAGAGTGTACAGTAGCTGTTATGTTCTATTACTTCCTTTATTCACATCTTTCAATTTTTCTCACTATTTCATTTATTTCTCAGATCCTTTACTTGATCTCGAATGTCCTCGTGGGAACGATCTTGATTGCAGTCTTTTCCAAAAGTAGAAGTAGCACCTGGTGCTCTCCTGGCCGGGAGAGTCCCCCACGGTGATCCTACCCTCAGTCAACCACCCCAAGGTCACTGACAGACGTAACGGTGACTACGGCACGCACGATAAACGCACAGGTAGCTAGCCCGCATTGGCACGCGGTCAGTCGTTTCAGTTAACGGGTGCGCCCAAAGCACAGCACGGAACCAGGGCAGAGCCCTCTCAGCAACAGGGGTCCAACCCCTCCACAGTAACCAAACCGGGGCCTTGCCCCTCCACAGTCCGCGCACCCTCGCCTGACTACCCTGGTTTGCCCTAGTGGGCCTAACAAGTCGGTGAAGGAGGCTAGCAGAACCCCGGGGCCCGTGGGGTAGCTAGTACTCTCCTAACACTAGTAGCTCTCCTCGGTACTACGTACACGAGGGCCAACAAGTCGGTACAGAGCGGCCAATCCTAACCCCGGGTCCCTGGGGCGGTTGGCCCCACTCTGCACTAAACAGGTACAGGTACTTCCCTTGGTACTGCGTACCCAAGAGACAGTACAAACTACATCTCAGTTCCATTCCTTTTTCTTTCCAGGAGTTCCACTCCTAATTCCCCGTAGGGTTCCAGCTCTTTATCTCAGAACATCATATGTTTCACCTTCCAGTTTCACGTTCTCACAATCCATGATCTCAATCATGTTTCTTTATTCATAACAGGCAGCTGTTAATTCAATTTACAGGCAGCTTTATATTCCTTTCCATTTTTCCAAGACTGCAGTATTATACATTCCACTAGTTTTTTTCCATCCTAAGATTCATGCCACACCCTAGGATCTAGCATACAACTAGTTTTCCAGCCCTAGGATTCATGCATCACCTAGGAGCTATCATTCCATACATTTCTCATTCCTAGGATTCATGCAATGTCCTAGATTCTAGTTGTGGTTCCATACTTTAACAGATTTTAAAAATAAACTTAAGCCACTCTACCAGGTACAACGGGAGTAATGGGGGCGTGATCGGGAATCCCGCGCGCCTCCGCGACTCCCAAGACTGTAACTGAACGAGGTCCTATCACAAGGATCAAACACAAGGAGTGTCTCAAAATAGTGTATAGCTACTGTAGACGGGTAGAGGAATTAATTCTGAAAAGAACGCAACTCGAATCGTGGAAAACGGAGCCCGAACGGGCCCTAAACGGGTCGAAAAAGACGACACTGTGCAAAATCAGACGTCTGGAACTTCTTCCAGACGTCTTAAACAGTGGATCAGAGAATTACCTGTTCAGTGTGGTTTCCCAGACATCCAGAAGTCTGCGGGGACGTCTGTCCTAGCTCCCAGACGTCCGATGGTCACCCCGGACGTCTGGAGGTCACTCCCGCCGTCTGGTACAACTTCCAGACGTCTAATTCGCAAAGGATGGCGAATCAGCGAACCTGCGCACAGCCAACTCCCTCCCTTAGTACGGTCGGTCGACAGGAAGGAAGAAGAAAGCGGAAAACACACCTTTCAAACGTCGGTATGAGCTACCAGACGTCGTCCTCGCCGTCTGCCTATCAACCCAGACGTCTGATTCTGGAAATTTTTCCAGAATCAGGGCGCGACCCGGACTCTGCTCGCGACGCCGGCCGCGTCGCACCTTGCGCTCCTGCTGCTCAAACTGCAGCAGGTCCCTCTCCACGTCGTTCCGCACCCCCTACGCCCTCCGCCGGCCGGCCAAGCCGCTCCGGCGAGCTCGCCCTCACGACAGAGCTCCGCCCTCGCATGCCGCGCCTCCTCCGCGCTCACTGCGGCCGCCGCTGTAGCCCTCGCGCTCGCTCGCTCTCGTGCACAGGAAGGAGAAGAAGAAGGAGACGGTGGAGACGGGAGGGGAGGCGTGGCCCTTTTAAGGCCGCGTGGAAAGGAGAGAGAGAAGGTGCGGCAGGCGTCTGCAGCCGCAGAAGAAAAAGAGGGAATAACGAATATGCGGTCTGCGCGCGCAGGCGACAGATGACTCGCGGGTGTGGACGATAACGATTTTTCAGACGTCTGTAAACCATCCCAGACATCTGGCAAGACATCTGGATGTGATCCCAGACGTCTGGTCAGACGTCTGGGCCAACTCCCAGACGTCTTAAAATACGTCCGGGGCACGCGTTCGTAACAATATAGCAAACTCAAAGGAAGTTTCGTCCCCGAAACTTGCGCCAACTAGGGTCCGGGAAAAGTCATCCAAATAACCATAACAAACTCAAAGAGGATCGAACCCGGTCCGAAAAGACGTACCCGTGAAAAGCTCTGGGTACCGCTCCCGCATTGCCGCCTCAGGCTCCCAGGTAGCCTCCTCGTACCGCTGGCTCCTCCACAAAACCTTTACCAGGGGTACTTGCTTTCGTCTCAAACTGCGGATGGCTCGATCTAGGATCTGCACTGGCCGCTCGGGGTAGGTCAGGTCGTCGCTCACCTCGACGCTCTCATGACTCAGTACGTGGCTGGGATCGGCTACGTACTTCCTGAGGTTGGACACGTGGAACACGTCGTGCACACCAGAAAGCTGCGGGGGAAGGGCAAGTCTGTAAGCAACGGGTCCAACCCGCTCCAGGACCTCAAAGGGCCCCACGAACCTTGGCGCGAGCTTCCCTCTCACCCCAAACCGCTGTAAGCCCTTCATGGGCGAAACACGAAGGAAGACGTGGTCCCCAACCTCGAACTGCACCTCTCTGCGTTTGCGATCCGCGTAGCTTTTCTGTCTGCTCCTGACAGTGCGGAGTCGTCTGTGGATCTGCTCAACTACCTCCTGACTCTGCCGGATCAACCTGGGGCCAACCTCCCACTTGGTCCCCACCTCAACCCAACTCAAGGGTGCCGTACACCTCCGTCCGTACAAAGCCTCGTAGGGAGCCATGCCGATGCTCGAGTGGTAACTGTTGTTGTATGCAAACTCCGCCAGGGGCAGGTGCTCCTCCCAAGAGCCCCTCCATTCCAGTACACAGGCACGCAACAGGTCCTCAAGTGTCTGTATCGTGCGCTCAGACTGTCCGTCTGTCTGGGGGTGGTAAGCCGTGCTAAACCTCAAACTCGTCCCCAAGGCCTGCTGAAACTCAGCCCAAAATTGGGACGTAAAGCGGGTATCCCGGTCGGATACGATCTCCCGCGGAACTCCGTGTAGTCGCACCACATCACGGATATACCTCTCTACCAACTGTGCTGGTCCCAAAGTGACTCGGATCGGCAAGAATCGCGCCGTCTTCGTCAATCTATCCACTATTACCCAGACTGTGTTGTGTCCCCGCTGGGTAACAGGTAAGCCCACCACCAAGTCCATGGTGATGCTCTCCCACTTCCACTCTGACACTGGAAGCGGCTGAAGCGGCCCTGCAGGCCTCTGATGCTCGGCTTTCACCTGCTGGCACACTAAGCACTGCTGCACGAACTCACCCACATCCCGCTTCATCCCTCTCCACCAAAACTCGCGCCTCAAGTCATGGTACATTTTCGTGTTTCCGGGATGTATGGTGAATCTGGAACCGTGTGCCTCAGTCAGGAGCTCTCTCAACAGCTCCTCGTCTCTGGGAACGCACAACCGTCCCCTCAAACGTAACACCTGGTCTGTGAAAGAGAAATCCCCTGGGTCCCCTGATAGTACTCTGTCGCGCAAAGACTGCAAGTACGGATCAGCCATCTGTCCTGTGATGATACGGTCTATCAGCTCTGGCCTGGTCTGCCGTGTCACCATCACTGCCCCACAGTTTCCTCGTAACTCTAGAGGTCGCCAACTGCCCACCTCCTCCAAAAGGCTCCAACTCTGTAACTGTAGACTGGCCAAGCGTGCGGGCGCCTTACGGCTCAAGGCGTCAGCCACCACATTGGCCTTTCCCGGGTGGTAGGAGATGCTGCAATCGTAGTCCTTCAGGAGCTCCAACCAACGTCTCTGTCTCATGTTGAGCTCCTTCTGGTCAAAAAGATATCTAAGGCTCTTGTGATCTGTAAAAATCTCGAAGGTCTCACCGTACAAGTAGTGCCTCCAGGTCTTCAGCGCGAAGACAACAGCTGCCAACTCTAGGTCGTGGGTAGGGTAGGTATGCTCGTGGGGCTTCAGTTGCCGCGAAGCGTAAGCGACAACATGACCCCTCTGCATGAGCACACCTCCTAACCCCTGCAAGGAAGCGTCTGTGTACACAACGAACCCGCCACTACTATCAGGGATGGTGAGCACGGGAGCCGAGGTCAACCTCTCCTTCAGCTCCAGAAAACACGCCTCACAGGCGTCTGTCCAAGCGAAAGGCACGTCCTTCCGGGTCAACTGTGTCATAGGACGCACAATCTGTGAAAATCCCCTGATGAACCGTCTGTAGTAACTTGCCAGTCCCAGGAAACTGCGAATCTCAGTGACTGAACGCGGTCTCTCCCACCTGAGCACTGCCTCGACCTTGGCAGGGTCCACCGCCAGGCCGTCACCAGATATCACATGACCCAAGAAGGTCACCTCCCTCAACCAGAACTCGCACTTGCTGTATTTGGCGTACAGCCTGCGTCGTCTCAGAGTGTCCAGAACCATCCGCAAGTGCTGTCCGTGCTGCGTTCGATCTCTAGAATAGATGAGCACATCATCTATGAAAACCACCACGAACTGATCCAAGTACGGTCTAAACACCCTGTTCATCAGGTCCATGAAAGCAGCGGGGGATTGGTCAGCCCAAACGGCATGACCAAAAACTCGTAGTGTCCGTACCGGGTGCGGAAAGCTATCTTGGAGACGTCTGTCTCCCTGATCCTCAACTGGTGGTATCCAGACCTCAAGTCTATCTTGGAAAACACCGTGGCACCCCGCAACTGGTCAAACAAATCGTCGATCCTCGGCAGCGGATATCTGTTCTTGATGGTGACCCTATTCAGCTATCGGTAGTCCACACAAAGGCGTAGGGTCCCATCCTTCTTCTTCACAAACAGTACCGGGGCTCCCCAAGGAGACGCACTGCGCCTCAAGAAACCTTTCTCCAAAAGGTCCTACAACTGGGACTTGAGCTCTCGCAGCTCAAGCGGTGTCATCCTGTATGGCACGATGGAGATGGGGCTGGTCCCTGGTACTAGTGAGATCTCAAACTCGATCTCACGCTCGGGCGGTAGTCCTGGTAACTCATCTGGAAACATGTCGGGGAACTCTCTGACCAACGGGATGCTCTGGAAGTCTGCCACAGGGCTGGGCTCTGCCACCACACAGGCTAGGAAGCCCTCACACCCCTGGCTCAAAAGTCTCGCTGCCCGAAGTGCCGAAATGCACCTGAAACCTCCGTCAACTGGCTGCCCGTGAAACTCGAAAGGAGGCAACTCCGGAATGGAGAAGACAATCTTCCTCTCAAAACAGTCTACCAAGGCGTGGTAAGCGGACAGCCAATCCATCCCCAGAATCACTCCAAAGTCCTCCATCTGTATCATAATCAGGTCAGCTGGCAGGCTATGTCCCCCGATGCTGACCTCGCAACCCGTGTACACCTCCTCAGCTACAAACAGCTGACCACTCGGACCTCTGATTACGAACGGATTCTCTAACAGTGTATAATCCTGGTCCAAACTAACTGCGAAACTGGCTGCGACAAACGAGTGCGTAGCGCCGGAATCGAAAAGCGTGTAAACGAGTCTGCCAGAAACTGAAACCATACCTGCTACCACGGATCCCGATGCTCTGGCGTCCCTGTGTGTTAGGGCGTTGATACGCCCCTCAGCTCTAGGTGCGGACGAAGCAGCCACACTCTGCGTTGGACGGGTAGGTGCTGGCCGGTACCCTCCTCGCCACTGCTGTCCTCCTCCTGCGCGCCCTCCAGTGCTCTGCACGGGAAGTATCTGCTGACCTCCTGCCCTAGATGGGCAGTCCCTCCTGACGTGGCCCGGCTGGCCACACTGGTAGCAGAGGGGAACCCGACTCCCGCCCTCAGTGAGTCCCTGCTGTCGGCTAGGCGGGGGTCCGGTGCTGGCGACTGGCCCCTGTCGAGGGCCCCCAAAGGCCACTGATGGCCCTGCACAACGTGACGGCTCTCCTGCGGACATCACGTGTCTCCGTTCTCGCCGGCCCTGTGAGAAGTCTGGCTGAAAGGGCCTCTTCCGCCCGCCGTCGGTCTCTCGCGCGGACAGGTTGGTCTCCTCGTAAGTCATAGCTGCCTCTACCACCCTCAAAAACGTCGGCAGCTTCAGGGGTTTGACATACCCCCGGATCGCAGGCCGGAGCCCCTTGGTGAACCTCCAAAGGCGCTCCTCCTTAGTGGCTACCGCTGTCGCTGCAAAGCGGGACAGCTCCAAGAAACTGGTGCGGTACGCGCTCACGGTCATCGTCCCTTGGCGGAGAGTGTGGAACTCCCGCCTCCTCTGGTCCTACCACGTCTGGGGAAAGTACTGCTCGTAGAAGAGGGTGACGAACTGGTCCCACGTCGGCTCGTCCCTCTCCTGTCCCCGGACCGCCCTGCACCACCGGTGTGCCGCACTCTCCAGCTGGTATGTGGCAAAGGCCACGTGGCACTCCACCGGGGGGCGAAGGGTGTCGAAGATCTTCTCCAGCTGCTCAAGCCAGTCCTCTGCCTCGGTCGGGTCCTCATCCCCCTTGAAGGAGGGGGGCTTCAGCTTCCGGAACTGTCCGAAAAGCTCGAAGTGGCGCTGTAGGGGAGGTGCTGGTGCACCTCCAGGCGAAGGTGCCTTGTGTACAGAAGTGTCGGAGGAAGGTGGGGGTGGCAGGGGCCCATCCCCTCCCTCGTGTCCAGCGCCGTGTCTGTCGCGTGGTCCCACAGAGGACTCCCCCTCTGCAACCCCAGGAGGAGGTGCTCTGGGCGGTGGGTGGAGCTCCTCTCGTACAATATCCCGTATCAGTCTGGCGAGGTCCTGGGCCTGGATGCCAGGGGGTGGTGGCTGGTCCACCGAGACGTCAACAACAGCACGTCCATCTCGCCGACCTCGCCCTCGGCCGCGCCCGCAGCCAGTCTCGCGACGAGGCATCTCCTGCAAGGAGACGCGAAACAAAACGGAAACGTCAAAACTGATGGTACCTAACAAAACTTCTAAGAGCTCAAGTCAAGATATATGTTGTGGTGGCTACTCTAGCTATAAACATGTGAATTGGTTATTTTCCAGTCAGTTGATTCACTTCTCGGGACGACCTTGCTCTAATACCATCTTGTAACGACCCGGTTCCCGAGTCCCTACGAGACACGAGAACCGGACCGACTCGACTAATCCCAAGACCTAGTCGTCCAACGAGGAAGTAACCAAAAGACAGTAAAATAAACCACATTCAACATGAATATAACTAACAGTAAGAAAGTACAGCAGTAAGGAAAGAAACTACTACAGTAGGTACCACCACAACAGTAGAACAACATTTATCATATAACAAGAACTGCAGGTAAAGAAGGTACAGCGGAAACAAAAACTACTCACTAGAACAGAAACAAAAGAGGTACAAAAGACTGTGGTAACTCTACTGGACCCTACTCGGCCCAGCGTCCTCTGCAGCCGCCGACCCTGGCTGCTTAACACATGGTCCTGAAAAAGGTAACGAGTGTAACACGTCAGCAAAACGCTGAGTAGAGTGGCAAACTAACTAAAGGCAACAGTAGAGTGTACAGTAGCTGTTATGTTCTATTACTTCCTTTATTCACATCTTTCAATTTTTGTCACTATTTCATTTATTTCTCAGATCCTTTACTTGATCTCGTATGTCCTCCTGGGAACGATCTTGATTGCAGTCTTTTCCAAAAGTAGAAGTAGCACGTGGTGCTCTCCTGGCCGGGAGAGTCCCCCGGGGTGATCCTACCCTCAGTCAACCACCCCAAGGTCACTGACAGACGTAACGGTGACTACGGCACGCGCGATAAACGCACAGGTAGCTAGCCCGCATTGGCACGCGGTCAGTCATTTCCGTTAACGGGTGCACCCAAAGCACAGCACGGAACCAGGGCAGAGCCCTCTCAGCAACAGGGGTCCAACCCCTCCACAGTAACCAAACCGGGGCCTTGCCCCTCCACAGTCCGCGCACCCTCGCCTGACTACCCTGGTTTGCCCTAGTGGGCCTAACAAGTCGGTGAAGGAGGCTAGCAGATCCCCGGGGCCCGTGGGGTAGCTAGTACTCTCCTAACACTAGTAGCTCTCCTCGGTACTACGTACACGAGGGCCAACAAGTCGGTACAGAGCGGCCAATCCTAACCCCGGGTCCCTGGGGCGGTTGGCCCCACTCTGCACTAAACAGGTACAGGTACTTCCCTTGGTACTGCGTACCCAAGAGACAGTACAAACTACATCTCAGTTCCATTCCTTTTTCTTTCCAGGAGTTCCACTCCTAATTCCCCGTAGGGTTCTAGGTCTTTATCTCAGAACATCATATGTTTCACCTTCCAGTTTCACGTTCTCACAATCCATGATCTCAATCATGTTTCTTTATTCATAACAGGCAGCTGTTAATTCAATTTACATGCAGCTTTATATTCCTTTCCATTTTTCCAAGACTGCAGTATTATACATTCCACTAGTTTTTTTCCATCCTAAGATTCATGCCACACCCTAGGATCTAGCATACAACTAGTTTTCCAGCCCTAGGATTCATGCATCACCTAGGAGCTATCATTCCATACATTTCTCATTCCTAGGATTCATGCAATGTCCTAGATTCTAGTTATGGTTCCATACTTTAACAGATTTTAAAAATAAACTTAAGCCACTCTACCAGGTACAACGGGAGTAATGGGGGCGTGATCGGGAATCCCGCGCGCCTCCGCGACTCCCAAGACTGTAACTGAACGAGGTCCTATCACAAGGATCAAACACAAGGAGTGTCTCAAAATAGTGTATAGATACTGTAGACGGGTAGAGGAATTAATTCTGAAAAGAACGCAACTCGAATCGTGGAAAACGGAGCCCGAACGGGCCCTAAACGGGTCGAAAAAGACGACACTGTGCAAAATCAGACGTCTGGAACTTCTTCCAGACGTCTTAAACAGTGGATCAGAGAATTACCTGTTCAGTGTGGTTTCCCAGACGTCCAGAAGTCTGCGGGGACGTCTGTCCTAGCTCCCAGACGTCCGATGGTCACCCCGGACGTCTGGAGGTCACTCCCGCCGTCTGGTACAACTTCCAGACGTCTGATTCGCAAAGGATGGCGAATCAGCGAACCTGCGCACAGCCAACTCCCTCCCTTAGTACGGTCGGTCGACAGGAAGGAAGAAAAAAGCGGAAAACACACCTTTCAAACGTCGGTATGAGCTACCAGACGTCGTCCTCGCCGTCTGCCTATCAACCCAGACGTCTGATTCTGGAAATTTTTCCAGAATCAGGGCGCGACCCGGACTCTGCTCGCGATGCCGGCCGCGTCGCACCTCGCGCTCCTGCTGCTCAGACTGCAGCAGGTCCCTCTCCACGTCGTTCCGCACCCCCTACGCCCTCCGCCGGCCGGCCAAGCCGCTCCGGCGAGCTCGCCCTCACGACAGAGCTCCGCCCTCGCACGCCGCGCCTCCTCCGCGCTCACTGCGGCCGCCGCTGTAGCCCTCGCGCTCGCTCGCTCTCGTGCACAGGAAGGAGAAGAAGAAGGAGACGGTGGAGACAGGAGGGGAGGCGCGGCCCTTTTAAGGCCGCGTGGAGAGGAGAGAGAGAAGGCGCGGCAGGCGTCTGCAGCCGCAGAAGAAAAAGAGGGAATAACGAATATGCGGTCTGCGCGCGCAGGCGACAGATGACTCGCGGGTGTGGACGATAATGATTTTTCAGACGTCTGTAAACCATCCCAGACGTCTGGCAAGACGTCTGGATGTGATCCCAGACGTCTGGTCAGACGTCTGGGCCAACTCCCAGACGTCTTAAAATACGTCCGGGGCACGCGTTCGTAACAATATGTCCTCGTCCCACAACAAGAAATTGCCCCTACAAGCGGCATCTACAAAGTTCCTTGTGCCATCATGGAGCCCATGGTAGAAGATCTAGATTTGTTCCCAGTGTGGGACACCATGGTGGGGACATTTATGTAGAAGCTCGTGGAATCGCTCCCAAGCCTCATGCATCTGTTCTCCTGAATTCTGTGTAATGTGGTGATAGCACGCCTGAAGGCGTAGGTGTAGCCTACAGGAAAATACTTCTTTAGGAACTCATGTTCCAAAGAAGTCCACGTTTCTATTAGTGTTGTTCGGGAAAGTGTTCTAAACCAGAAGGCAACTTTATCTTTCAGTGAGAAGGAGAACATCTTCATCAGCACTGTGTGCTGATCGTGGCCCTGCGGATCCAAGGTTTGGGTGAGATTTTTCAGCTCTTCTAATTGCTAAAAAGGGTCCTCAGAAGCAAGACCATGGAAGTGAGGAATAAGTGCAATGATGTTCGGCTTTAGTTCAGTAGCACGACCCCTAGCGGGATAACGTATCGCAGGCATAGGAGGTGCAACCGAGGGATTATAGTAATCCCGTAGTTGAGGTCTACGAGCTTGGGGATGAGGGTTTGCTAGGAAATTAATAGCTTGAGTAAGCTCTTGCACCTGTTGGGTAAGGGTATTCATCTGAAGTTGTGTGTCAAACAGGTGTTGCAAATTAGTTTATGGACCTCTCTCTGGTTGTCATCGGTTAGGAAAGTTATGGTAGGGAGGAGGTTGGAACCTATGAATTAGAGTTGGTGGTGGAGGAGGATGTGCAAAATGATGTGGAGAATGTTCTCCAAAATCCTTGAACTGTGCAGAATCGTGAACATCCTCTGGATGAACAGAGTGGTGAATGGGAGTTTGAGGCCTAGGAGGTACAGGATTTGATGTGGAAGGCATAGAAGTGGAAGTGGAAGCTTGGGCATTAGCACCCAAGGGAGGTACAAGCTCGGGGTTCTGGGATCTCCCACCATCCATGAGTCAGTTTATGAAAAATGAATTTGAAATATCAGTCACAACTCACAACGGAAAGCAATCTCAATCAATCTCAAATGAAATTAGAAATCCCAATCAATCGCAACATTCTAAATCAAAGACCAATCAATTAGCCTAAGGTCAGCTACGCGACAAATAGTAGAATGCAAACAAATGTTTCAGTACAATTGTACATGTCCTAATCAAGACCTAATGGGGTGTAGACCTCTAAAAATCCACTTGGTATCTAGATAAGACTAGCGTGCAAATCCAGACCTTGTGGTTGCTCAAGGAGATGAGATAGAAAGTTGTGTGTTTGTGTACTTAAGTGATCGTGTAGTTTGTACACGATAAGCAAGCAACATAATGTGATGAAAACTCAGATAAGGTTTCAAACAGATTATTACGTCTCCTTTTTAATTTGATTTGATATTTAAAAATGTATTCTATGCAACTAGTCATGCTTTTAAAATCTTTTCAAATGAAAAATGGTATTTTTAAGCTTAAGTCAAATGCAAAAGATGGCAGGAGCTAAGGAAGGATAGAGAATGCACATTTGACTCCAACAATTCTTCAAAATGCAATTTAATTGAATTAAAATCTAGTAGGAAATGTGCAACCTAGGTATGGATGCCTATATCATGTTGTTGCTAGATAAGGGATGAAATATTTTTGGTATTTTTGATTTTATAATTTGTTTGGATTTTTGATATTGCAATAAACAAACTCAAATCGAAAAAGAAATCGATACGGAAAAAATCGAGTCGATGAGAGATGAGTAGAAAGATAATAGAAAGAGAGTTCAAAGAGTGCAAATGATTACAAATATGTGTGAGAACATGCTCTCACAACTTATGCCTAATAAAATATCCTAAGAATATACCTTAGTCTAAACTACCACTACAATAACCTACACTACTAAAAACTGGACAATCTGCAGCTCCTAGAAAAACTCCTCCTGGAAGTCGGGTTTGAAGCGTAGTGGATCCACCAGGAAGAGGACTCCCCTGGAAGAACACACTACTCCTCCTACTCCTCCTCAAGTGCTGTAAAAACACCAGATGATTAGTAAGACAATTATATACAAAAGCAAATCAAAGAATAAATTGAATAAAAGAATGTATATATAACAAAGAATATGAAAGAAAGGATGATTATATACAAAGAAATAAAAAACATTCACAAATAAAGAATAAAAGAAATCTTTTGTCGTATAGAGAGTTGCCTCCCTGGCAATGGCACCAAAAAATATGATCGCAAAAGCCGTCTGCATCTTAAAAACAATGTTTTAATGTTGTCAGTGTTGTAGTATAGTTATCATAATGTAAACAGACATGAGGAAGTTATTGATATGCATCACTCTCTATGTCCAAAAAATGTTCTTTTACTCCAAAAATGTCAAATTTATTTACAACATGAATTAATGAATCAATTAATGAATGAATTGGTTAATTATGTACAAAAGAATTAATTAATGTTCACTACAATTCCTTAAACATATTTACAATTAAATAGGCATCAAAAACTAAGTATGACTACCCTATGTTAATTATGTACAACTATGCTAAATAATACCTAAGTATAGGTGCAAAAATAACTAATAACATACACTAGACTAAATATACTAACATATAATATTAACTTTAATAACATACATTATATATACATACTATAGCCTTAGTAAAAATATGTACAAAACATAAGGTAAAAGAATACATTTACTAACATTTATACATATCTACAGTGATGGATATATTCATCACTAAAGAAGCCTTAGGGTTTATTTATATATTTGTAAGGCTCAAATGGTACTCTATTTACACATATATATATATTACATATATATATGTGTATACATTATATTTATTATTTATTATACATATATATTTACTATTATATTATATACTTATATACAACTACTATACACATATGTCTACACACACAACAAAGCTTTACAAGACTCAACACTTAGAAATTTTTTCAACACTTGTCCTCTCAAACACGAGCACAACACTCACAATACTTAGCCATTTTCTTTAAGTTCTCTTTTCTCACAGCAGCTCACTTCTCTTCAAGAGTTAGAATTTTTCTCAAGTCCTCTCCTCATACACTTATAGTCCTTTACTGTTCACTGAACCAAAAAATACTTTTTAATGGGTGGGTCGACCTTTCATGGGATACATAGCACCCCATAGGGGTGGGACCGGACCACTACTAAGTCGGCCTTAGTTCATCTAGGGTACACTTTTGTTCAATTTTCTTTTCAGGCTCATTAGCGGGGCTCATATCAGACCTAGAATAGTGCATAGCCCCTAGCCCATGCACTGTTCCAAATAATGCTCAATATGCTCAGATGAGAGAGTGGAGAGGGTATAGGTGTTTTGTGCACCTGGCGCGTTTGATGACTGGTGAAGCTACCATGCGGAAACAACTTATACTACATGGAGTGCTCTACTGCCATTGATGTGGCACCAAAAGCGCAGCAAATTAAGCGCTGGATTATGCTGAGTTGCGTTTTGATTGTTTGATTTAGGGCCTTGATTTGAGGGCCCGATTGTTATCCAATTTCTAATTAAATTATATGGTTATAAAGTCCTTATATAGGTCTACATAATTGTGTAATTAATTTAATAAAATAAGTTATTTAATATATATTAAAATTAGTTAAAGTTAGGAAATTATACACGTTAAATTAAAGTTTAATTTCTTAATTAATGTTCAAATTGTTAATTTAATCATGAAATTTACTTTATAAATAGTTAATTTATATAATAAGTATTTATTATACATTTTTATTTTATTTTTGAGTCTTTATTTTAATTTATTTACATTTAAATACACATTTTGAATAGGTAGATACATATTTAAGTTATAAATACTGTAATATAATACAAATACAGTATAAACAGGTAGAAAATATTTAAAATTAAATATATACGTGTACAGTATAGATTACTTCAGTAATAACTTAATGTACTAATTTATTTTATTTTAAGTTAATAACTTAATTAATTACAATAAATACATAAATAAATTCTTATGCAGGTATCATACAGTATATAATAATTAGTTAAATACATATGTACAGTATTACATATAATTATAGGCATATACATAGGTTTTTATAATTACTTAGGATTATATACATTTACTTTAGTATAAATTATTATACAATTATACAATAAAGTTATCTATACAGTAAATCATTCTAAATACTTCATTAAATATATAGAATACAATTATAAGTTATTTATGTACATTATTTACATATTTTACAATATCTACATATAGTTTAGTATTAAGTTATATTTACAAGTATAAAAACAATGTACAAGGTATTTTTAGGTATTTTTGGACATTTTTTGATTTTTTTGGATTATATATATAATACAGATAGGAGATGAGAGAGAAAGAGTGAGATGAGAGAAGAAGAGTTTCTTTTTAGGGTTTTTGATCTGTTTCTTTTATTTAGTTTCGAAGTATATCGAACTATTGGCTAGAATGTTCTGCCAAGCCGAGGGTTCAGATTATGTCGCAACTTTGCATGCACCTAGAAAAATACCTAATCTTAGTCAAGATAGGTTTATTTTATTTTATTTAAAATTTTTTATGATTTTTATTTATTTACTAATCTAACCTAAATGAGGCCTAAAATGAATTGAAAACATAAAATCAAAGACCTCATTTTAAGTAATGACAACTGAAACATTAGTTTAAAACCTTCATTACATTTAGCACATCACATGAAAGGTGTTTGATCCATTAATCATGAATTTAACACCAAATTTCATTCAATCTTCATATTGGATAGTTAGATACATTCAAGTATAACTGACAAAGAATTTAAAACAGACATTGCAAGCATTTTACATCAAATTAAAGTCCATTCTTATACATGAATGCTTGTTTCATGAAATCCTAACACTATATGACATTCACTGGATGCATTTGTGTAAAATTGTTCATTGTAGTGTGCTTACGACGTTAATTTTAAATAAAGAATTGGAGGTGAGTCTGAGTGTCGAACACAGGGAGGCAGTAATTAGATCAAATACTTTGTGTGCTTGAAAATCGATTTGAGAAAATGAGAGAGAGAAAGAGGGATAGATAGGAGAGAGAGAAAGAGAGAGAGAGAGAAGGGTTAGAGAACCATATCATAAGATCAATGTGCCAACAATTTCTTATCAAATGTGCAATCAAACATAATGTAGATGAATGCTTTAACAAAATCAGGACATGAACTACACTACAAAATAAAATAACATTAAGATAAGGAAGAAGAAGGCATCGAGACAGCCATGGCTGTGGAGGGGCTTCCGTCAACGGCTCGACGACTTCAAGACCTTGCTTAGAACTCTATAAGGTGGTGGTATCTCATGGGTGGAAGCTTGGAGAAAGTGGAGGGGGGTAGGCCCTTTTATAATGGAGGGAGAAGGCCAAAAATCATCCTTGGGTCAATAGTAACAATTGCAAGCATCACTGAAGACCTGCCGCATGCGTCGCCATAGCCCCCACCCTCACCTTCAATGCATATGCTGGTTCGTGCACCTGTCGCCGTACCACGTACACCATGCCGCGCACATGCACTGGCACTGCGTTGTGCATTGTTGCTTTCCGCACATGCGCATGCATGCATGCTGCTGCTGCACTGCCGTTGCTTCAATTGATCTTGAGGGGGGGTCGTGGGGATTTGAACATGCACCCTCTCCTTGAGATCTCCTCTCAGGACCACCATGCCATGCCCTTGATATGGTTGCGAGAAGGATCCAAAGGCATGCGGTGGAGGTGGCTTCTCGGTCATTGGATCTTGATCCAACAGTCGAGATTTGATGATGAGGATGAAGAGGAGATGGAACTGGGTGTTCATGGCCGGCATTGGGCAGCCTAGATGGCATCACGTGGCACCATCTGGGCCATCCATCTTCTTTCTGTTGTAGGAGATGCCACGATAATCGGATCGCGATGATTCCCACGTTGCCAGATTGCGATCGTCGCTTCGGATCCATTCGTACGGTCGGATTTTTCATCCAAAGCTCGTAAGGATGTCGCATTGCTCCCTGGCCATTGATCTTTCTCGGGCTTGTTGTGGGAGCTACGGGGGTCAGATCGAAGTGATTTCCAGTCCGTTGGACTTCGTTCGTCGATCTGGATCCATATGTACAGTTAGATTGCTCATATGAGACCTATTTCAAAATGGACTTCTGCACATGGTCATTAAACATTGATTCTAAGAGATCTTTAACATGAAATAATGCAGAAAGCATGCAATGCTTCTAAACCCACTATAATCTGACATTATCGCACAAGTACCTCAAAATTAACTCTAATTGATAATGTTAACACTGAACATTGTAGAGTCATCATGCCTCCATGCCCACCCCTTGCTAGTCCCTTAGTAAGGCTTAATCTAAATGCTATTTACGACTAAAATTAGGAATTGATCGCTTAGGTAGAAGTTGCTTGTCAATTGGAGGAAATTTCTATTAAGAACCTAAATCACAAAGATTCAACAATGCCCAGGTTGCCTGCTAAAATGTTGACCTCTTGAGTCCTCACCTTATTCTATATAGAAGTAAATACACATTTTTTTCTTTTTCATCTTTTCTAATTTTTTTAGATTTTTGGTGTTGAGGATTTTGGGGTAACTTTTTACGGCTACCCAACCCACCCAAGACTCAAAAAGGACTCTTAGTACTAAGCATCTTGTTGTGAAAGTGATAGACTCGCTCAACGGTAATTAAAATGAACTTCGGGTTTCTATGCCCCTAGGTGACTCAAAAGAGAAAATGTTGCCTAAAGGTGTATCTATTTGACCAGTAGCTTTCTCCTAACTTTTTATTTTTGTGGGGTCAACACAAGGGTGAACCTAGTGTATATCTCCCTGGATTATGCTACTTCCTCGCTTCTCCCTTAAGTGTTTTGGAATTCTTATGCATTTTATGAGCTGGGATTTGGACAACTGGCCAATGGGTTGTTACCCATGACAACTTGCTAGCTATACTTGTGCGGTGAATTGTGGCTTATTTCTTTTTTTTTCTTTTCTCCTTTTCTATTTTCTTATTTCTATCTCTCTTTTTTTTTTTAAGTATGTGGCTTTCCTGATCTAAGATTTACCTAAAGGCAGTAGTGAAAGAGAATGGTCCTGTAGCTGGGCTCTGGACAACCTGCCAATGGGCTATTACCCATGACAACTTGCCAACCATACCTCCCTAGAAGGTTCATTAGCTACCCAATTTCCATTAGAACCACCGATGAGTGAGTCAGTGCAAAACATGTGTAGATGCTTAGACAAAAAATTCCCCCCAAATCAGTGGATGGGTTGAAGTTGTATACTTATCACTCTACTTTATTGACCAGATTACTATATATTAAGGTGGTAAGGACTTGAGACCAAGTCCACATTTTGGTGGACACCCAGACTGATTAAGTCCGAAGACCTACAGAATCTAAGTGATCAAGTCCTTAACGTATCATTTCCTAGAGTCGACAAGCTTCTAATACCTAAGTTTTCTTTTCCTAATTTTTTTTAAATTCAAGCTGACAAAATGTACTCACAACATACGAATTACCACTCCCCCATGCCTAAGTTGGACAATGTCTTCATTGGAAAATAAATGTATGCAAAGGAGTAAGGAAAGAAATCACCTGAGTTTCAACAGCTAATTTGGTCAACTTGAATCCTCTAGGTTGCCTCCCAAGAAGCTCTGAGTTTAGTGCCTTCAGCTGGGCATAGTACACAACAACAAAGGATCAATTACTTGAATGGTTTGGGTTAAGAAGGTGAAAACAAAATCAACTAGACCCAAGGTCTAAAGTCCACAGATGTGGACTAGGTTGTGGTGGAGTCCCATTCCTAAGGGATGGGAACTCTGCAACTGGTGTAACGTGCATGCTTGTGTCTGTTCCTCTCTTAGTTTGTAGTCATGTAGAGCAGAAGTTTGTGTAAAGAAATGTAACCCTAATGCATAAAGTTGGACATTTAGATTGTCGGAGGAAGTAGTTCTTGTCCTTAGAAAATTAGGTTTGATGTGATGATGAATCATAGGGTTTTTATTCCTCCCTGGATCTAAGTCATGAAGGTCATAGGGGTCCTGATAAAAGGTCGGTGGTTTGATCAACTCAGGACCACTGCAGTCAATATTTCCTTCTTTGATTTTGTTGTCCTTAGGGGGTTCATTTCAGTGTCCATCCACAAACTTGATTTGAACGAAATGTTCTCTTCTTCTAAAAGTTTGGACTCCAAATGTTTAGCCAACTCCACATTGGTTACATTAATACTTTTGAGACTTGGGTTAGCTACAAAAGAATGTGTTTGATCAATCATGATTGATTCGAGTTGATCAAAGAGAAAATCCTCCCCATCCTCAATCATGATTTCTTTGTCTAATTCCTCATCGCCATTGGATCCTGAGATCCTATTCATCTCTTCCAAATCATATTCAATCATCAGGGAAGGACTTGTAATGGAGCTAATTTGATCATTCATTTCATACCACAGTTCTTCCCATCGCCTTTCCTTTAATTCCATGATGGGGTCTTTAAGTATTTCATAATCAAGGTGTTCAGAGTTAGATTCCCCATCCCCAAATCTTGATGTCCCTATTACTAAATTATTATCATTAAATTCTCGGACATCGACCCCGATCTTATTCAAATTTTTAGATTCATCCTTATTTTCTACCTGTTTGTGTTCCAAAGGGTCCTCAATGCTTTCTAACATTAGGGAAGTGTTGATAGTGGATTGCACCAATTTAGGGCAACTAGTTGTGGTCTAATCAATTATCATGGGGCCTTGTTCCATTGTTTCTGAGAAAGAAGTTTCTTTCATCACTTTCTGTTGACCCTCTTCATTCAATTGTTGGAACATATCCATCATGGCTTATTTCGCTTTAATCAATTCTTGATTCTATCTATATAACTCCAACTAAAGGTTATCAAGAATTGACAGAGTGTCATTAGGTTTCCCTTGGATTTCCTTCTTAGCATTCAAATCATGGTTAGGAGAGTATGGTTGAGGATGTGTACTAGAACCCATACTGGGGTTTAGATTCTTAGGTGGGTCCTCTATTCTATCATTTTCGGGGTCCCATTCTTCGAGAGGCACCATATTCTATTTAGTTCTACTCCAGAATAATTGAGGTTCTAAGTCCTCCTCCCAGTCAGATTCTTCATTAGGGCTCCAAAGCAAGGTTTGATCATTCTTGAGTTGCCTAGGCTTATGATCATCCTTTGATTTCCATTTTTCTAGAATCCCTTCCAATCCATAGGTCAAGTAGGAGAGATCCTTGAACTCAGATGACTTATCTTGGTTATGGTTCTGGGAAGGGTAGGGGTCATGGTGTTCTCCTAGAGTGTAGATCCTATTGATGAGAAATTCGACGTGATTTATAAAAGCGGGTTTTTAAGTCGTAACAAGCCAAATCGCATATGCTTTTAAATTTATAATCCTAGATAGGGGAGTATCTAGGGTCATCCAAGGAGGCAAATTTGGAATTCAAATCTCTTGCTTAGAAAATAAATCTCAACTTTCTTTTTGGTATTTTAAATATATAATTTTTTTTCAGTTTTGAAATAATGAGGGCAAAATGCGAATTGTGACGGAAAAGTTCTAACACCTAAAATTGCTAAGCTAAAACTTAAGAGATAAATATGTCCACTACCTAAGCTTACTCTAGGCAAGTGGAGGCCTATAGTAATTAGGGAGTGGAAGTGAAATAAGTGCTAGAACAAAGATAATAATTGCAACAAGAAATTAAAAAGAAGGCAAATTAATTTAGCAGAATTTGTGTTCTTTTACAAAGACAAGTAGATGAATGCTTCTACTAGAAAGGGAAAATATAAAAGCAATAGAAGAAACAAAAATCCTTCTTGTAGAATCTGGTGAAGAAGGGAGTCTTCTTGCTTCAAGCCTAGCTGCTCCTTGGCTTGAAAAGAGGATCTCCTTCTTCTCCTTCCTTGAAAGCTCCTCCATGGTGGATGCTCTCCACCTCAAGTGTTTCCTCCTAGGGTGGGCATGCACCACCCTCAAGGTCTCCTCCAAGGTGGCATGGACCACCTTCAAGACCTCCTCCAAAGGTCTTCCTTGCCTGACTCCTCCTTTGGCTGGCGTGGACACAAGAGAGAAGGGAAGAGGGGAAGGCACCAAGGGGACATAATATCCCCTTAATCTTATTCTTCTTCTTCTCTCTTGGGCGTGGGCTTCAGGTAGAATATGAGAGGAAATTTGCTAGCCAAGGATGGCTTGTAAGGTGGTGGGTGGTGGTCTTTTTATAGGGTAGGATGACGGGTGAAGGTGACCCTTGAGATGGATGGCTAGAATGGGAAGATGGAGGTGGTTAGGTGATCTTAGGGCTAAGAAGAGTTGGCACTAAGTAGGGGGGTGTGAAGGTGGTGGTCATAGTGGTGAAGGGTCACCTAAATGTGGCGCCAACCATGGAAAGATGCCTTGGTTTTGGCGCCACCAAGAAGGCTTCTAGAAGGGGGATTAGGTGGATGGTGGAGATGGGTTTAAGGGAAGATATGTGGTGGAGATGAAGGAGGTTTTGGAGGGAAAAAGTGGTGCCAATAAGGAGGGTAGTTAGGGTGGTTTTGGCACCACTTTGTAGTGTCTTTTGGAGGTAGTGGGTAGGCTAGGTTGATGCCAAGGTGAGGTGGAAGTAGGGTTAGCTTATGTGGAGCTTAGGTGGAGCTAGTTGGTGGAGTTGTTAGGTAGGGTTTTTAGGTGGTAAAAGCCAAGGGAGCTGGAGCATAGCTAAGCTAAGCTAAGCTAACTTAGCTAATAGTGGAGTAGAGGAGGAGGTGTTGGAGCTAGGGTTTGAAGGGAGGAGCTGGATCTGAAGAATCTGGAGCTGAAGTAGAGCTGGTAGCTACTGAAGAGGTCAACATGGGGCTACTCTAGCTGGATTAGCTTGCTAGTTCTTTGCTAGCTACTAAGCCAAGCTAAAGTGAGCTAGCTTCTGTTGAATGGAGTTGAGGTGAGCTGGGTTTGGTGCTCCCGGGGAGGATTGAGTTGGTTGAGATAGCTAAGGTAGCTTAGCTCAACCAAGCTGAGCTAAGCTGAGTCCCTGGGAGCTGGACTTGAGCTTCCTGAGCTGGGATGAATTCTTCTTCAGCTGGCTGGTGTTGAGTGGAGCTGGATGTAGCTGGATCTAAGTTGGGGTGAACTCTAGTCAACTCAGCTGAGCTAACTAGAGCTCCCTATGGACTAGTGGGAGCTGAGATGAGCTCGACTCAACTAAGTTGAGCTGGATCTGAGCTGACTTGAGCAAGAGTGAGCTAAAATGAGCTCTGTTGAGCTACCATTCAGCTCAGATTAGCTGAATGGAGTTAGGATGAGCTAGCCCTAGTCCGAGTGAGCTAGGTTCCAACTGTGGTGAGCTGGATCAAGCTGAGTTCCAGCTGGTCTGAGTTCCTCCTTCACTAGTTGCCTTCTTGAGTGCTAGGATTTTAGGGATATGTATATCTGTTCATCCATAACACTCAAAAAAACACATTAAAATAATAAGAAAAAGTGCAATGCATGCCTAACCTAGTTAATGCCTAAATGCAGCTCAAAAACCCATTTGCGGTGCAAAATCCTAAGAGCTAGGTTTGTTTTAATGCATAAGAATGATGATAAATTAGTGTTTATCACACCCCCATGCTTATCTTTTGCTAGTCTCTTAGCAAAACTTTAATTTTTACAAAATAGAAATTTTGGGAAGTCTAATTTTTTTTGACTTTTGAGGAGAAAAAGATTAAGGGACCTTGGTTGATCTAAACACAGGAGGCAAGGGATTTGTTAAGGATAAACATCGGGATTTGTATTTGGATCAAAAAATTAGACAAAAACCCCTTGTTAATTCAGATGACTTGAAATTTTTTGTTTTTGGGATTTTTAGGCTCTTGAATCTATTCGCAACTTGCAAAATGCCTTAAAACCTTCTGTCCGTGCTTGTGAAAAGCCAACATTTATAGGGGCATGTTTTTGGTTTAATTAATTAGTTAATTAATTTATTTTATTTTATTATTTTTTTCTCCCCCATGCTTATTTTTAGCTTAGTCTTACAACAGATGTGTCGGGACCATCATTCTCATTACCAATCCTCGAGGGGGCTCTGGCGCCAGTACTTCGGGATAGCACTGTCCATGACACCACCCAGGAGCTCACAACCCCAAAACACAATGCGGTGTAAAAGGGCGCTCCAAGCAAACTCAAGCTCTTGCTCTGACACTATAGGTAGAGCATCGTCCAAGACACTTGAACTGCTAAAATGCGCTTTAATGCTCCATCTAAAGATATGAAATATAGATATGGAGCAGTGTCGAGGCGGTAACATGTTGACATCGCATCCTCAAAGGAGGCTTTTTCCTCCTTCTGGACGGTGGGAACTCAAACCAATGATCTGCTTCAGACTTTTACTAAGTCCAAACAAGGGAGTTTTTCAAATTTTTAGTTATTTTTAGTGTTGGCTTGTGTGTGAAAATTGACGCAAGAAGTTCCTCAAGAAATGCAAGTTTTTGAATCAGAAACTAAGTCAGATACTTTCCATATTACAAAAGAGGATCAAGTCACCTGAACTATCATGAGTTCAGGTGGAATTTTAGAGAAGGATATCTGATTTAGTCAAAAAATAGACCCTGAAATTCTAATGATCAGATCCACATCCTCATCTCTAGTTTGTTAAAGATTAAATCCCATTGTACCTAAAAGTGAATTTTTCAACCTTAGTCCCAATTTCAAAATTTTTTCTCAAAAAGCTTTTAACATTTTTATTTTTTTGAGTATGCAGGCAGGAGAGTAAAATAACTAAAGAAAAATGCATATTTTTAGGTTTTGAAAATCCTAAATCGATCGTCAAATTTTAAAAACACCCCCCATGCTTAAGATATGCAATGTCCTCATGCATTAGGAGGGAAAAGGGATCATCTTAATGAAGAACGGTTGGGTTTAGGATGGTCAAAACCTGAAAAAAGAAGAAAAAGGGAAAGCAGGAAAAATGATGGGTTACCTCCCATCCAGTGTTATCTTTTACACCATTAAGCCGGGCATAGTTTACACTGGTGATCAAAGGTGGCTGGCTCAGTGAAATTGAAAGATTTAGACGGAAGATTCGGCATATGATCAAAATAGGTCTTTAAATGTTGGCTGTTGACTTGAAATGTCGTATTAGTTTTAGGATCAAATAGATCAACAGCGTCGTATGGATACGTTTTATGGACAATAAAGGGTCCGATCCATTTAGATTTTAATTTGCCAGGAAAATGACGTAATCGAGCATCAAAAAGCCAAATGCGTTGATTAACATCAAAGTGTTTCCGAGCAATGTATCTATCATGAAATTTCTTTGTTCGGTCTTTATAAATCCTCGCGTTTTCATAGGAAAAATTACGTAATTCTTCCAATTCTCTTAATTGTAATTTTCTAGGGATACCGACATTAGATAAATCCATGTTTAGTTGTTTTATTGCCCAAAAAGTCCTATGTTCTAGTTCTATCGGGAGATGGCATGCCTTCCCAAAAATCAGACGGATGGGAGACATGCCAAGCAGAGTTTTAAAAGCAGTACGGTAGGCCCATAAAGCACCGTCCAATTTGGTGGACCAATCTTTATGGTCGGGCCTAACCATCTTTTGTAAAATATTTTTAAGTTCCTAGTTAGAAACTTCTGCCTGGCCATTAGTTTGGGGGTGATAAGGTGTGGAAATTTTATGATTAACCTCATATTTAGAAAGAAGATGATGGAATTGTGAGTGAGTGAAATGTGAACCTCCGTCACTGATAATGGCTTTCGGTATGCCGAATCTTGAGAAAATATTTTTCTTAAGAAATTCGACAACCACACGTGATCACTAGTGCGGGTGGGTATTGCTTCTATCCACTTGGAAACATAGTCGACTGCAACTAGTATATATAAATACCCACCAAAGTTGATGAACGGTCCCATGAAGTCGATGCCCCAAACATCAAAAATTTCAACCTCTAAAATAGGATTAAGGGGCATCATATCCTTCCGAGTCATGTTGTCAATGCCCTGGCAACGCACACAGTTACCAAGTAGACAAGGCCTTGTTCTTAGCCCAATCTAACTTCATGTTACCTAGTAGATTAGTCCTCTACTCAATTTTAGGCTTAGGCTTGAAGTGCTTTTTGAATGTGATGGGCGTTAGGGGTGTGTTGCCCTTAAATTGATTTGAAAAGTGTACTGCACACACAGAAGAGATTCACAAGACAAGTTTAATTGATGTAGCGTCTTTTAAGGTTCAATGCCTATATTAATGTATTTTAGGGTTCACTTAGATAAATTCAGACAAGGTTCTATTGAAGCACAAAAGAAGTTTTACAAGTCCCAATTATTTGATGAATTTCCTTTAGGTATGGAAATGCAAGTGTGCTCTACTTTAATGTGAAAATCCTAACAGATAGTTCTAAATGATCAATTTTAAGTCTAGAAGACAAATGTGGTGCGACCCAATGAAAGCAATCAGTGGTCCTAATGCACCACTAACAAAAGCACTCAATTTTTTCTTTTAGAATTTTTAATGCACATTTTATATTTTTTACAAATTTAAATGTGCACTGGGGTCTTCGGGTCTATTTTGACCCGCAGTTAGTGATCAAATTTTCAGTGTAATTAAATGTGCTCAAAATATTATTTCATATTTTTCCTTAGTGGTCAATTATCATAGGAATCCAACGTCGCAAATTTAAGATTAATCAGAGTAGTATAACAATTCTGATGATTTTCAGAAGGACACAAACCAGGAAGCAAAATCATAACGGATAATAGTGTAGTCCATGAATTTTAAAAATTAAATATAGATTAGATGATTGCGACATTTGGACACAATCTTCCTTATTTCAATACCTACGTCCAGGAGAAATTTTATAATTTTTGGCCAAATAGAAATTTGGGAAATGATTTTTGAAAAATGAATTAGTTAGTAGCTTGAATTTTAGGAAGGAGGTTTTGAAGATATCAAAGGGATAATATCCACAAAAGGAGGTTTTTTTTTATTTTTTATGCAAATAACTCAAGTAAATAACTAACCTAAGGATCAAGATAGAAACCTAATCTAGATGGACAAATGTGATTTTTTTT